>CM066732.1:151675686-154370686 GCA_033961575.1 Aselliscus stoliczkanus
CCGCATGCAGCTCTTTGGGTACATACATGTGTACCCAAAAGTAAAATTGAAGGGGCCGGCCGAGTGGCTCAGTAGGTTAAGAACTCGCTCAAGATTGTGAGCTGAGCTCTGAGCAATAGCAGTTCGATGCCCAGCGTGAGCTGAGCTGCTGCTGAGCTGCCAACAGGTGGCAGAATGGCTCAGCTAAAAAAAAAGAAAAAGAAAAAGAAAACTATCATAGTTTTATTTTATTTATAAAATTTTTAAAGGATATTCACATAATGGGATTATGTAAAAATATATTTATGGCTCTCAAATCATTTTTAAATTGTTGTGAGGGACAGGAGTGGCTCTTCCAGAGATCAGCAAACTTTTGAGATGGAACGTACCCAAACAGCTGCATGTGGCTCGCGAGCTGCAGTTTGCCAACCCCTGCTCTAAATCAATGGTTTGCAAACTACAGCCCGCAGGCCAGCTGTGGCCTGCCACCTGATTTTATAAATAAAGTTTTATTGAAAACAGCCACATCCATTCATTTACACAGTGTCTGTGGCTGCCTTTGTTACAATGGATGGGTTGAGTAGTTGAGATAGAGACCATGTGGCCTGCAGAATTAAAATATTTGCTACCTGGCCCTTTACAGAAAAAAAAAATTGCCAACTCTTCTTTTAGATAATGCTTTCTAAAAGATAAAACCTTATTGGATGCTTGCAATGACCCTACGTAACACGGTGAATTTTATTATTATCCCCAGTTTTCAGATGAGAAAACTGAGGCTCACAGTGAGTAGCCCCAGATCACTCAGCTGGTTAAGTGCAGAGTTGGGGGTTTCCTAACGCAGTGTCCCTCAGTCTGCGTGACCCAGGTGAGCATGCCTCAGCTCATTTTCCTCAGAGCTCTTCCTTTCCAAAATCTCCCAGCCAACGAAACATGCATAAAGCCCCCAGTCAGCTCCTTAAAATGTGATTGGCTCACCTCACACCTGCAGATGGAAAACAGATGTGCCTTTGGTTAAAAAAAAAAAAGGCAGAAATCACCAGGAATTGCAAGCTGCAGCCCAGTAGGGCTTCCAGGCTTCCAGAGGCACAGCCTGATGGATCAGATTTCTGATCCACAAAAGACACATATTCCGGGCCGGCTGAGTGGCTCAGTTGGTTAACACGTTGCGTACGGCGGGGTTTAAATCCCTCATACCTCCAGTTGCAAGATTCTCGTGATCCGTACGCAACATGTTAAGAGTTGGCTTAGAGCACGTGCTCTGAGCAATAGGGCCCCTGTTTGATTCCCACACAGGACAGTGACGCTGCGCCCAAGCCGAGCTGTCACTGAGCTGCCAACAGGTGGCAGGATGGTTTAGCTGGTGTAACAACAAGATTGCCTGTTCAATGGCTACTCCCACCCACAACTAAAGACTGAACTCAGCACCTTGAGCTGAGCTGCCGCCCGGATGGCTCAGTGGATAGGGCGTGCACTCTTAACAAGGCTGCTGGGTTCAACTCCCTCATGGGATGGTGGCTACGCCTACCCGCAACTAAGACTGAACACAGCACCCTGAGCTTAGAGGCCACAAGCTGCCGCAGGGCAGCCAGATGGTGACTGACACTCTCCACAACGAAGACTGAAGAACAACAATTTGGCTGGTTCCCTCCCCCAATTCCCCAACACTGTTCCCCTCCCCCAGTTCCCCAATAAAATCTTAAAAAGAAAGAAAAAGACACGTATTCCCATCACAGGAGAATTCTTTTGCAACTGTGCCCCAGCATCCCAGTGGCGCTGCCTGAGACCCCACTATGTGCAGGGCTGACCCCAGGCCTAGGACCCTGGCTCTGTGGGAAGGAGAATACAGCCCTAAATACCCCTGGGACATGGGCTGGGAGCTGATGTTTGTAAACGCTGCTTGAAGCTTGTGTTTGTCTGCAGGTAGCTGTCATGTCAGAGAGCTTGTGTGGGTGTTTCTCACCCACATGAGAAGAGAGACCCACGTTCTCATCCCAGCTCCACTACTGACCAGCTGTGGGGCTTTGAGCAAATTTCTCCCATCTGTGAGCCTCAGTTTCCTCACAGTGAGGTTGGACTTGATGAATCCAAGACCACCGGTGTGCTACATCAGCTCATACCAGCTCATGAGAGCTAACTGTGGGAATCTCTTCCCCACGCCATATTCGTGTTGCTAGAAGCTGAAGTGGATCGTTGTAGAAATATTTAAGCCATGGAAATTGGCAAACACTACAAATCAGAGCTATTTTTTGCTTTGGCGCGCCAGTTGTTTGGCATTTCCCAGTACACTCCTGTCTAAGGCCCAAAGCAGATTGTAGTATCCTCGGCTAGGGCCCAAACTGTGGGCAGGACAGAGTGGTGCCCAGTGGGGACACACCGGGGGCTCAGGTCAGTCCACTGTCTGCATCCTATGCCCCAAGCCCTGTGCTAGGGACCACAAAGGGATTGGGGGTGGGCAGAGGTTCAGAGAGGTTAAGTGACTTGCCCAAGCTCACACAGCCTCCATCCCTGCTGTTAGGGAGCTCACAGTTCGAGGAGAAGGGCAGGCTCTGAAACAGTCCAGGTGAATGGGAGCTGGAGCAGGACCGTCCAAATGCTTGAGGATGTGAAAGAGGACAAGGAGAAACTAGTAAGAGAAAAGTAGGAAGAGTGTCCCAGACAGAGGGAACAGTGTATGCAAAGGCATAGAGGAGTGAAATTGCTGTGGAGTTCAGGGAATGGCCTGGGATTCAGCACAGTGGAATGTTATGTGACAGGGTGATAGAGGGAGAGTGTTCTGAGTTGAAAGTTGCAAAGTAGAGTGTAGAATGCACCATTAGCTGGGGTGGTTCTGGAGAGCTTCATGGAGGAGGCAGACCTTAAAGGAACAGTGTCGAAGTAGCAGGAACATGGAATTGTGGGTGAAAAAAAGCTAAATTCAAGTCTTTGTTGATCACATTCCTAGCCATGTGACCTTAGGCAAGAAGCTTAACTTCTCTGAGACTCACTTTCCTCATCTGTCAAGTAGGCACAATGACTCTAACACACCTCATAGGGTTGTTTTAGAAATTCATTGATATAATGTTTATAAAATATGCTTTTTCATCTTTAAAGAGTCACACAAATATTGGTGCTGTGTGGGAAATGGAAGGCTCGGGCCTGTGGAAGGCTAGGGAGGGCTTGCCAGATATGTGAGTGTGGCCAAAACTAGGGGGCAGGAATGCAGGTGAGCTATACTAAGGCCAGCGACTGGATCGTGTGGCTGGAAGACAGCTGGTCCCATCACACGGGACAGGTGTCTATGGGCCCAATTGTGGAAGGCCCTGAACATCAGGGTAAGAGATCTGGACTTGATTCTCTAGGCAGTGGGGAGCCATTGATTGTTCTTGAGAAGAAACAGCATGATCAGAGCTGTATTCTTAGACGAGTTAGTAGACCCTGCTGGGAGGGCAGGCTTAGGGAAGCTGAGGGGGCAAAGCAAGTGTAAGTGCAGGAAGCGGTCAGAAGGAAGACGTACCTGGGCTCTGGTCAGACTGACCACGGGGGACGGAGCCCCAGAGGAAGAGGGGGACTCCTAGGCCTTGCACCTAGGAACTGGGGGCAGCGGGGGAGGAAATCGGCTCCATGGTGGAAATGGGAAGGTCCCTGCAAGGATCTCCAGGAAAAGATGATACGTACTTTGGCTTGGCCCCTGATTAGCGAAGGACTCCTAGCGTCTTTATAGAGGCCTATCTGAATCGGTGTCAAGGTAAGGACTCTGAAGCCTTGCTGGGAGCTCAGCATTCATCCATCCATGCATTCCTTCATTCATTCAGCCAGCATCGTGCCATGCTCTGTGTACTGGGGAGATGGAGAAGAGGTGCTCACCGCTAGGTGGAAGGACAGAAGTGGGAGTCCCCTGCAGTGGAGTGACTGAACACAATGTAGTGGGAACCAAGGAGATGGGCTCCAAATCCCTACCTTGATAATCAGCCCAGATTTTCAAGAAGAACATGAGAAGAGGAAGAAAAGGGGAAGGACTTGCCATCCCCACAGGGCACAGAGCCACAGCCCCCCACGACTCCACCTCTAAGCCTTCATACCTGGGGCCCGAGCTGAAGCATCCTGGCTGAAAGTCACTGTCCCCTTAAGCATGTTTTCTCACTTGGCACTATAAACATTTGGGGGCTGAATAATTCTTTATTGTGGAGGGCTGTCCTGTGCATTGTAGGATATGTAGCAGCATCCCTGGGCTCGATGCCAGTAGCACCAGCACCCTCATTGTGACAACCAAAAAAGTGACTCCAGACATTGCCAAATGGCCCCTCAAGGGCAGAGCCACCCTTGTTGAGAACCACTGCCTAAAAGCAAAATTAACTGGCCCGATTGCATTCTTTGGTGAGTTATTAATATAACACACACAAAAATGATGTTCTTGGAAGCAAAGTAAAAATTCAGTCAGCTCTAAATCAACGCATGAGTTATAGGTGAATTCCAAGACACACAGACGTGACTTTGTTTCACATTCGTGCTACCAGACTCACCTTGTTCCCTAAGTCATAAATCAAACAAGAAAAGAATCTCCTGTATGCCAGGACTCTAATAATTAAAGTATAAACCTGAAAAACAACTCCAAGCACCAAATAATCCTTTCCTGGGAACTCTTTAGTCATGTCACAGGCTCATAAAGGTTTATGGGAAGGCTTTGTCCAAAACTGACTAATTCAGTGCAGGGAAGATACAGGAACCTTGAAATAAATAATCAGAGCACCTCAGAACACAGGCTGGAAAAAGAATGGATGATCTTCTCTAGTGGGTGTTTCTGTATGAGCACATGTAAACATGTCATAGAATTGCCACCAGAGAAATTCTGGTCAAGATGGCAGAATAGGAATAATACGTGGTGAATTAAAAAAAAAAATAGGATGCCATGTCTTTTGGCATGACACATGTTTTTTGTGTCAGTTCACACATGACTAGAAATGGAGGTTCAGAGAGGGAAAGCAATTAGCCTAAGGTCACACAGCTAGTATGTAGTACGCTGGTACTAATATTGTGGGTCTGTCTGACTCTGCTTTTCAGTGCTGTGTGTTACCAACCCCTTCAGCCTATTCACTTTACAGGTGGAAAAACTGAGGCCACTTGAGAAAGCGGAACATAGTTGTCACTAATAGCTCACCTTTCCAGAGCACTTTATAGGGTCCGATCACTTCCATATTCTTTTTCTCATTTTATTCTCTCAAAACTCAGATGGGCCAGTGTTGCTGGACCCATTTTGCAGCTGTGGAAACTGAGTGTGGCTGGAAAGGCAGGCCACAGGCATACAGTTCTCTGGAAAACCAAACAGGGATGAGTGGAAATGTGGAGACACACCAGTCCACCCAGAGCCCACTCAGGCAGTGCTGTTTGCACTTCTTCGGGTGTGACCAGCACCCTGTGAGGGCACCAGGCATGAGCAGTGAGAAATAGTGGGAAAATAATTCCTCCAGAAGGGCTGTGAAAGTCAACCTTGAGATCCCACCTTTTTTTTTTTAAGATTTTTTTTTTATTGGGGACTTGGGGAAGGGGAACAGTGTTGGGGAATTGGGGGAGGGGCCCAGCCAAGTTGTTGTTCTTCAGTCTTCCTTGTGGAGGGCACCAGTCACCATCTGGCTGCCCTGCGGCAGGTTGTGGCCTCTAAGCTCAAGGTGCCGTGTTCAATCTTAGTTGTGGGTGGGCGTAGCCACCATTCCATGCGGGAGTTGAACCAGCAGGCTTGTTGTTAAGAATGCATGCTCTATCTACTGAGCCATCTGAGCAGCAGCCCAGCTCAAAGTGCCAAGTTCAGTCTTAGTTGTGGGCTGGTGTAGCCCACCATCCAACAGACAATCTTGTTGTTACACCAGCTGAGCCATCCTGCCACCTGTTAGCAGCTCAGTGACAGCTCAGCTCAGGCCCAGCATCACTGGCCCATGTGGGAATCAAACCAGTGGCCCTGTTGCTCAGAGCTCACACTCTTAAACCAACTCTTATCCAACTGAGCCCAGGGATCCCACCTTTTTTTTTTTTTTTTTTAGGATTTTTATTGGGGAGTTGGGGGAGGGGAACAGTGTTGGGGAACCAGGGAAGGGGACAGACAAGTTGCTGTCCTTTTGCTCTTCAGTCCATCTGTAGAGGACATTGCTTCACTGGCCCATGTTGGTATCATCATTGCACTCTTCTTGGGTGAGGCAGATCGGTCACCGGCCTCTGGATGGCAGCTCACAGCGGCTCTTGGCAGCTCACACCGGCTGCCAGCTGCTCACGCTGGCTGCCGGCTACTCACTGTAGCTTATGGCACCCCACTGCAGCAGGGGCTGCAGCTATGCCTTCCCCGGGACTCACAGCAGCCCGGCTCCAGATGGAGCTGTTGTTAGCTATAGAGGGCAGTGTCACTGGCCCTCATATGTGGGATCTGAACTGGGGCCACTGGCATCCCAAGCCAGCTCTTAACCAATGCACCACTTGATCGGCCCTATCCCACCTTTCTATTACTTATTAGGTTGGTGCAACAGTAATTGCAGTTTTTGTATTTATTTTTAACCTTTTAAACCACAGTTACTATTGCACCAACCTAATACATCATCCTGATCCCCACTGGAATCCAGAAAAGTCATATCTGAGGAACAGAGTGGTTATAAAAGGGTTTTACTGAGTGAGTGAGTGAGAGTGAATGAATGAATGAATGAGTGAATGAATGAATAGGCAAATGCGTCATGGTCTAGCTATTCTGACCACCAACTGGGAGTACTTCCTACTGGAATTTGCAGCTCACGTCCTGTAGAAGATAGGATATAGTTAACTGTTGTTAACACACACGCAACCAATGATTTAAACAAAACTGAATTTATTTCATTGTCATGTACCAGTGTAGGCTGGTATGACACCTCTCTTCTACAAGATCCTCAGAGACCCAAACTTCTCTCTTATCACTCCACCATCTCCAGGGTTTTTTCCATCCATATGCTCCTCCCCTTTAAGGGCATGACCTGGAAGTGAACACATCGTTTCCTCCTCGAATCCCATTAGCCAGAACTTAGATATATGGCCACACCTAGCTGCAAGGGACGCTGGGAAGTGAAGTGTGGTCTTCATTTTGGGTGATCATGTCCCAGCTTGAAGTCAGTTCTGTTACTATGAACATGGAGATTGGAGAACAGGGGCGGGGGGTTGGGGGGAGTAGTCTCCAGCATTCGTTCATTCCTTGCAGGCTAGAATGAGGCTGAGCAGCCAAAGAACACCTGTAACACCCAGAATCACAGTCCCTGGCATGGCTACTGGCCTTAAACTAGGAGGGCCCTGAGGGCTGGGACCAGCTGTCACTCACTTCCTTTGCCTCCCTGTGTGCACAACCCCACACCAGTGCCCACTTGTCATAGCTGCCATTTATCAAACACATGCCAGCCACTGCCCTAAGCACCACCTGGGGGCCAGATTTGGATGAGGTGAATGAGGCACTCACCTCATATACAAAATTTATAGAGGTGCCAAAAAACTCAAGATAAAGTGTGTATGTGTGTGTGTGCGTGTGTGTGTGTTTTATATGTATTATGTTATTATATATGAGTATGCACATATTTTTTTAAAAAACAGTATAGTGGTTTTAGTGTATTCACAAAATCATGTGACCCAAACTACTTTAATTCCAAAATATGTTTTATCACCCCAAAAAAAACCTCTGTACCTGTTAGTAGTCTCTCCCCATTCCCTCCTTCCCCCAGTGCTTGGCTACCACTAGTCTACTTCTGTATCTATGGATTTGCTTATTCTGGACATTTCATATAAATGGAATCATGCAGCATATCTAACATGTAGTCTTTTGTGACTACTTTTACTTAGCATAATGATTCCAAGGTTCCTCAGCATCATAGCATGAATCAGTAGTGTGTTCCTTTTTATAACAAAATAATGTTCCATAGATGGCTAGACCACATTTTGTCTATTCATTCATCAGCTAATGAACATTTTTGCTGTAAGAGGCCCACTGAGGGGCTTCAGGAAGCTTCTCTAGGAATTCTGTAGGAATTCTTGCCCTCTAGGTACAACCTTTGATTGTGGGTTGCCATATAGTCAGTCTGCAGAGCCAAACTAGGAAGACACATTTTAGGGCCACCTTTTCCCCTCTTCTCTTCCCCAAGGCATCTGTTCCTGTCAGGAGGCTCCTGTGAACATCTCCCACAAAAGCAGAAGTCATGAGTTCTTCCTTTGAGAGGCATTTTAAAAGAAACCTTCAAGAAAGGGCACTGCTTAACCCAAAGAACGAAGGTTGAATGGTGGAGTTTCTGACTTTGTAGCATTGATTGAGGGAGGGCTTTCATTCACTGAGGAAGATGTGTGGCTACAAGGGACATCAGACTGCTGCTTCTGGGTGGGTCCAT
Organism: Aselliscus stoliczkanus; assembly: GCA_033961575.1. Classification (NCBI taxonomy): domain Eukaryota; kingdom Metazoa; phylum Chordata; class Mammalia; order Chiroptera; family Hipposideridae; genus Aselliscus; species Aselliscus stoliczkanus. Next base: position 151,684,017 of record CM066732.1, read on the forward strand.
GAATAAGTGTGATGTGAACTTGACTGTCAAGCAAAGCAGCAAGGGGTGTTGAGGGAGAACAGCTGGGAAAAAGGAAGGGACTGCGTGTTGCCCGATGGCAGAGGGCACCTTTCTCAGTTCCCATTTCCTAAGCCCAGGCTGTGTCACAGGCCGCCCCAAGGAGTCTGGCTCCAGGATAGCCCCCATCCTGAGAATCATGAGAAAACAAGAAGGTTTCTCATCCAGGGGTGACCGTCCCCCACCCAGCAAACCGCTGCCCCTTTTCCCTGGGCAAGGAACGGCTCCCAGGGAAAGCCTGACACTCACCACCTTCTGCCTCCTTCCTCCTCCCAGGAAAGTCCTACGGGGCCGACGACTTCCTGCCCGTGCTCATGTATGTGCTGGCCCGCAGCAACCTCACGGAGATGCTCCTCAACGTGGAGTACATGATGGAGCTCATGGACCCCGCCCTGCAGCTGGGGGAGGGTGAGTCACCGCCCCTGGCCCACTCCCCGGGCTTCGGTAGCCCATTGTACATCCCCACCCAACCACACCAGGACTGGCTGGGCAGCCCAGTGCGAACCTCCTGGATGCCAGGCCCCACTGAGCCCTGGGGATGCCACACAGGGCCCGACACAGGCCCTGTCCTGGGGAGGTTCACAACCCAGCAGCAGATCTGGACTGATAAAGACATCATGTCACCACTGCTTGACATGTGCTGAAATGGTGGGAAGCCCAGAGGGGAGGGGAGCATGTTACCCAGACTGGGCAGTCAGGGAAGGCTCCTGGAGGAGGTGATGCCTGAGCCGAGCATTGAAGGATGAATGGGAACCAGTCAGATAAAGAAAGGGGAAAGGCATTCTTCACAGAGGGAACAGCAGCTGCTAGTAGCATAAAAGATAAAGCTGAAGCGGCAGGCAGTGGCCATAGGGAGTCTGAGCAGGAAATGATGGTCAGTTCTCAGGCAGGGGTGGCCCTGGGGACTGTCAGCCCCCGCTCATTCAGCCCTGAGCCAAGTCCTCTTGTCAGTGGGGAGGAGGTTAATGCTATGGGTACGTGACAGTGGTATGGTTTGCTCCACCCACCCTTAGTTTCTCTTCCCCTTTTATCCTTCCCACCTCTTCCTCCCACCCACTTAGCCTCAGTCATCCCTTTACCAATGATCCCTGAGGTGCAACCAACCCAGGTGTCAGCTCTGAGGGTGCCCCAAATTGTCCTCTAAGAACTCAGTCTCAAAGGACTAAAGGAGGCTCACAGGCCCTGAGGGCCCCTTTAGACTTTGTGGATTTTAAGATAAAGAGACCCTGTTTGCATCTGTTTGCATTTTTAGCATGTATCATCAGTCTCTGTGGTGGCAGTACTGTGAGTTCTTGAAAGCTCAGGGGAGCATGTAAAGCCATAAAGTTTACTGTCACATATAACTTTGACCTCTAGAGCTGTTTTTCCTCCTTTGTAGTTAAAATTTTCCTACAGTTGGAACAACCTGTCTTCTAGAGGGTGTAGAAATTCAGTGGAAGCCAAGCTTTCTTCAGCAGTGATTATCAGCCGCCCACTACATCCATTCATCCATCCATCCATCCATCCATCCATCCATCCATCCATCCACCCACCCACCCACCCACCCATTCACCCATCCATCCATCCACCTATCTATTCATTCTACCCACCTACCATCCATCCACCCATTCACCAACCTACCCATCCATCTATCTACCCACAGGTCTATCCACCCATCCAACTATCCACTCACCCATCCATCTATCCATCCAACAGCTACTCAGTGAGTCCTTACTGTGTGCCAGGCCTCATGCGAGGCACTGGGGCTGCAGTGCAAGGCAAGATCGGTGAGGCTGATAGTCTCATGAAAATGAACAAGTACCCCTTTCTGTACCCCACACTCTGGGGCCTCCACCTCAGGCCTTCACTGACCTTCCTCCTTGGTTTCTCAGCCCTGCGCGTGCACATGGAAGCGCCAGAAGGCTGAGGGGTTGGGAAGAGAACTCAGAAAACATTGTCTCCCACAGTCCCCACTAGCCTGCTGGGAAAAAAGATAGAAGGGAGTGGGAGGGAAGGAGGCTCCATCCAAGCGGCTGTGAGCAGAATTGTCCGAAACCCGAGCACCCGATTTCCTAGGACTAGCCCCCTAAAAGGACAGCAGGCCACCTGGCACTCTCAGCAGGAATATTACCTGTGGTCTGTGGCTATCACACGTGTAATCTCTAAAGGTCAAAACTTCTACATGTCAAAAATTACCATAACTAGAATAAGATACTAACAGTGAACCAAGGGAAAGTGTTCTCACAAATCAGCACATCAAGAATTAAGAGCCTTAATAGATAAAAAGTTCTTATAAATCAATAAGAAAAGCACTAAGATTTAATAGGTCCCTGGCCATGTACTCATTCATTCGACAGATATCCACCGAGCGTCTGCTTTGTGCCAGCTACAGCTTAGTCCCTTTTCTCATGAACGCTCATTCCAATGGGGGGGAGGGGGTTTAGGGGTCAGACCTTAAGCAGATTAAACAGACAAGCACACAAGATAATTTCACATCTGGCCACATCCGGTGAATGTGGAGAATACACGCAGTAGGCTGGTAGGATAGAGTGATGGGGCCAGCACAGAGCTCAGATGACAAGGGCGTCCCTGAGCACAGAGCTCAGAGCTTCATCTCGTTACTGGTTTTCCATTTGCCAAATGGTCCACAGTGGTCACGTGTGGCTGATCTTCCTGGAAATAAATCATTTACAAAGCCTATTAAAGGATTGGCCCTGACCCCACAAGGTTATAGAGTCTTAGAGACAAAGGATGGAGTGAGAGTGTGGGGCTCTGCAGATGGTCTGAGCGGCCTCCCTCGGGAATGGCAGCCATGCCCTGGCATCATGATTCCTACTCGGCCTGAATCCTTGCAGCCAAATGGGGCTCTAAGCCAGGCCCAGGGGCCATGCAGGCACAGGGCAGGGACATCCTTGGCTCAACTCCTCTCCTTATGGACCTGCACCCCCCACCCCCATCCTGCATGACCTCCTGGGACCCTTCTTCATGTTCCCGAAGCCTGTGGGAAAGGTGAGGTCCTTCCGGCAGGAGCACTGGTCCATTCTGGGCTCTATTAAGTGTTTTTGAGAAGAGCAAAAGTACTAATTCATAAAGATCTTAAACAGTTCATAGTTTCTGACCCAAGGCTTCCTCAATACCCTGCAGTCTGTCCTTTGTTAGACTTCATAGTCAGAGTCCCCTACCTCTGGCCCCTTGGGGAGATTGCGAAGGAATCTGTGGGGTGTTTGCTGGAAGCAAAGATTGGCGCCAGGCTGCCACACACCGTCCCTGCCAGCAGCCCTGTCCGCCCACACAAGCGTCAGACCCTGCCCACCATGCTGCACACAGCAGGAGGTCGGTGGCCCACATGGGTGCCTCCTAGCCTGATCGCCAGGGCGGGAGGTCACAAAACCCAGGACGGGCCTAGCCTCACAGGTGTTGGCCTCCGGTTACAAAATGACCTGGAGATCTCCAGCTTGGGCAGAGGCTCCCACGCGTCAAGTTTTCCAGCTGGCAGACCTCCATCTAGAAGTATCTGAGCCCAAGGACAGAGGGACAGAGTGTGAGGAGGCTGCTTTTCCTGTGTCTCCCCACTTTCACCCTCCTGTGCTAGCTGGTGAGAGCACACAGGATACTTCATCACCAAAGTCCCTGAGGTGCAGGCCGAAAGACGGGCCTGTCTAGAGGGGGAGGGGCGGGGAGGCAGAGACCTGCTGTCCAGTGCCTGCCCCTGGTCCTCTGCAGAGCTCAGAGGTGCCTGGGATGGGACAGGGCAGGCCCGTAGGGAGTCCCCAGTCTTGAGAACTTCAGTTGCTCAAACCCAAGAGGCGACCTAACATGATATAGTAAGAAGAGGGGTATGGAGGCCGGCTTTCTGTCCTGGCTATGCCTCTGATTGTCTGGAGACCTTGGGCAAGTCACTTAACCCCTCTGTCTTGGGAAAGTGGAGGTGTTGGGCTAGATTTGGGGTTTTCAAACTGGGCATTCTAGCGTCCTGTAGAGGTAGCTGAGGGCAGAAGGAGAGAGGCAGCTGGGCTCGGCCTTCTTGTGTTTCACAGTTCATGTGAACAAACAGTTTTGCATTCAACAAAAAGCCCACAAGCTGGATTTCTAAGTCTGTGCATTTTGGGACCTTCATGTTCTTTCAACTGGTTTCACGTGTATTAATTTGGCAAAGGACCAGTGACTGAGTCCCACTTTCTTTACAGCAAGTATATCGTGTGTGAGAGGTCAGCATAGATGGGGAGTAGAGAGGATCTGAACGTTAGGCTGATGGGACCCCAGTCCCCTTCTAGCGTCTCTCTGCAAATTCCATTCTGGGCAATTATAGAGCCGATGGGATACCCAGGCCTCTCTCGGCTGCACCTGGCTGGAACCAGCTCAAAATCCAAACCTCTCCCAGAAGCACCCTCGTGGACTCCTTCACCCATGTCCACTCTCCATGCTGGCTCAGAGCTGGGCATGATGGGCTAATATCTTAATAGGGGCAGTGAGTTTTTCCTATACATGTACCAGTAGGAATCTACCCAAAGAGGACAACCAGCTCCAAACCTCGCAGTGGGAGGGATTGCCTGCCACCTGGTGGTCCTGGCAGGCACTTCAGAGCCCGGAGTCAAAGGGAAGCTGGGGCGAGGACCACGGGGGCTGTGGAATAGCAGGGCTAGAGCAGGCAGAGTGCGCTGCAGGGCTCGGCGTTCCTGGCCTCTCTCCTGAGTGGGTGGGAAGCCCCGTAGGTCACCTAAGCACTGCACTTTACGTGTATTCATCCCATTTACTTTAAACAGCGACACTATAGGATTTGCAGATAAGGAAGGGGAGGCTCTCACTCACTGAGGATCACAGAGCTGGCTGCGGAAAGGCAGACCTAGATCCTGCTCCCTAACTCCACAACCATGTGTAATCCATCAGCGCGCTGCACTCAGCCCCTCTGCTCCTAGCCAGGAAGACATGATTACACCTGGGAAACAGGCCCATCAAGGCATGCCAACTAGAAGACAGGGAGTCTAGGGCAGCAAGGCCTGGAGGCACCAGGGAGGGTTTCCTGGCACACGCGGGCTTTCAGCTCAGCTGGAAAACGAGACACATGAGTGGTTTACTGGCCCTTCTCTGAGAAGGGACATCAAGCCAAGTTCCATGCTGGCCTTGACATATTTATTTTAAAAATAAAGAAGTCTCTTTTCTACACCCCTATAAAAGGGTGAGTGATCCTGTGGCCGTAACCCCTTTATCGTACCACCTACGCAGCTCATCTGGGTGTGAATTTTCCATATTGACTGTGGAATTTGTAGGTATATGTACGCAGCTTCATCCAATGTAAGTTAGGGGTGCTTTAAGCTGCAAATAACTCCTGATGTAACTAATAATTACTTCAATCAGAGTGAGGGGCTATTTTGTCTCTTGAATCAAGAAGCCCTCTGGAAAGCAATTGACACGGTGGCAGGTTTTAGCCCTGCCATTAGGAAACCGTGGACCCAGCTCTTCCCATTGCTATTTAGGATATGAGCCTCTGTCTTTGTGCCTGTTACCTCTGATCACAAAACTGCTCTGCTGTGCCTCTGGGCTCACCTCTGTGTTCCAGGCAGGAGGAAGGGGATGGGCGAAAACCAGAAGGGACATATCAACTGAGTCTGTCCCTTTCAAAAAGCTTTCCTGGAAGCCCCACCCAGAGACTTCCCCTAACATCTAAGTAGCCAGAACAGGATCTCCTGTCCTCTACCCTGAGCTGCAAGGGAGTCTGCGAAATGAGCATTTTTAGTTGAGTGTTACCCCATCTCCATAAAAGTAGAATTAAGCACAGTTAGGAAGAAAGGGGAAATGGGATTTGGATGAGTAATTAGGAAAACAGGCCTCATTTCTAAAACCATTGTCCTGACACATAAAAGGCTGGGGAAAGAGGCCTGGTGAGTGGGGAGGAACCCACAGAAGTCACCCTCCTTCTCTCTAACGTGAGGGGTCTTCACGAGACTAGTGCTTCTCAAACATTTTAACCAAAGCCCCTGACAAGTGAAGGAAAATGAACTTGTAAGCATCTGTGCAAATTATTGTCTTTTATCTTAAAACCATGTAAATTTTGCAGACTGAAATATCTCAAAGCTTAAATTTCTTTAGGAAACATTAGGTATTAAGAATACATGTGAATTAATTTAAGAAGGTAAAAAGAAATGGAGAACTGAATGCTTCAAGTTTTTTACTTTAAATCTTTTAAAATGATGTGTAATAGTATAACCATAATTAAAAATGTCTCTACATCTTTTTAAATTATTTTTAAATACAACATATATATCGCTGTGTATGCTTATATATGTGTGTGTAAATAAACACATTCAGTGAGAAGTCTCCTGCCCACCCATGGCTCCCAGGCACCCCTTTCCCCACCCTAAAAACATCCACGTTAGTCAGTTTTTTGTGTATCCTTTAAAATGTAAAACAGCATTTTATTTATTTTTTAAAGATTTTATTGGGGAAATGGGGAAGGGAACAGTGTGGGGAATTGGGGAAGGGGACATTGTGTTTTTCCAGGACCCTTCACTCCAAGTCAAGTTGTTGTCCTCCGGTCTTAGCTGTAGAGGGTGCAGCTCAGCTCCAAGTCCAGTTGCCATTTTCAATCTAGTTGCAGGGGGCACAGCCTACTATCCCATGAGGGAGTCCATGACTCTGTGGCTCAGAACTCCCGCTCTAACCAACTGCACCACCTGGCCTGCCCTAAAACAGCGTTTTAAAAATAAGCAAGAGGGCCGGCCGAGTGGCGTGGCAGTTACGTGCTGGCTTGGGAGGCCAGCGGCCCGGTTCGGGTCCCACATATGAGGGCCAGTGACACTGCCCTCAAAAAAAAGATAAAATAAAATAAGCAAGAGTTCCATCCCAAAGGGAAGCCAGTGAGCAGGGCCCGAGAGCTGCGGGCAGGACTTCAGAAAGCTCGTGAGGCTGTGGAGTGGGCACCTGCCTGAAGCCCGCAGGCGGAGGTGCTGTGGGCGTGTCCACAGCAGCAGCGGTGGGTGGAGCTTGGAGCGGTGAGCGGGGCCAGGCGGCTGGCACTGACTCCCTCCCTCTGGGAGTGGGCTGAGTCGGTCCTCATTCACCTGCACACCCTTGTCTCCGCAGGTTCCTACTATCTGACCACCACCTATGGGGCCCTGGAGCACATCAAGAACTACGACAAGATCACGGTGACGCGGCAACTGAGCATGGAGGTGCAGGACTCCATCCACCGCTGGGAGCGAAGGCGCACGCTCAACAAGGCCCGGGCCTCCCGCTCCTCTGTGCAGGTGACGCCTGGGACAGAGGATGCGTGGGAACCATGCCCCAGATACCATTCCCACTGCCAGCTGGCTCAGGAGCTTGATACCGACTAGCCAGTCAGTGCCTGCCGGTGTGTGCCCAGCCCTGTGCCAGCTTCAAGGGAAACAGCCTAGGAAAGTACCACCGGGCACTGGTGTTGAGCAGACGAGACCAGGAGAGGAGGGATGGCACTTTTATCCACCATTCCTTAGCACCTACTATGTCCTAGCGCCTTGCTAGGGCCGCAGATGTGGACATGAGCCATGCCAGTCCCACTTTGGGGGAGCCCATGAGGTGATCCACAGGCTTGTCCCTTGGTCCTAGACAAATGCAGCAGCTGCCAAGGTCCCCCTGCCCCTAGGCTGCCCCCTCCAATCCTGTCTGGCATCCTCCAACTCTCTCTATACAAATTCAGTATTCAAACCACGGGTGGCCAGACTCCTGGCTCCTCCTCCCATCATCCCACACCTCCAGGCTGCATCAACTCAAGCTCCCCTAATTCTCCAAACATGCTGAGTTCAGCTTCCACTGCTCATGCTGGTCCATCTCTCCTTCATCGGCTGCCACTTGTCCATCCTGTTTCTTCCCTGACCCCCCCACCTGAGCCCCATTCCCCACAGCCTGAGTTAGATGCCCTCCTCAGTGCTTCCTACTACTGCTCTCCCCCTTACAGTATGTATCACACCATATTGTAACCATCTATGCATGAAGCTATTGTCCTGGGATGCAAAGCCCATTGTTCACATGTCTCAGGAGCCCCAAGCCCAGGGCCTGGGACAGAGTGGGACTGGGGTGTGTGCAGAATGGAGGGAGTTAGGACCACGAGCCCAGCAGCAATCCAGAGATGTAAACAGCCATGCAGACTGACTTCCCTGACACCCAGAGCACACTGAACCTGAACCCCAACCCTGGCTTTCAAGATGGCCCATCTGCAACGGGCAGAGCCCAGGCCTGGGAGGCAAGAGGCTCAAAGTCTGGACCCAGCTTTGTACTAGCTTGCTGTGTGACCCTAAGCAGTCCGTGCCCCCATCGGGGACTCAGTTTCCCTATCAGCACAAGTAGACTGTGGACCAGATGAGCTTTACCTCCTAGTACATGTTCTAGGCTGCCAAGTTGATGTCCCCTCTCCTCTAATCAATGGTGTTTTGATAATGTTTGATAATGAAATTGACTCTCTGGGTTGAAAAAAAAAAGCATCCATTGATTTCCATGTGTGAATATTCCCACCGTAGCTGATTTCAAGCTACTAACTTGGCAGCACTGAACTTGGAATTGGAAAGAGATGTACACAGTTGGCTTTCTCAAGCTGGAATGAGTCAGCATCAGTTGGCAAAAGCCAGCATACCACTGCTCCCTACCCCCTCCTGGGACACTTGTCCCTCCACCAACTCTTGGAATATGGGCACACTTGGTTCAAGCCTGACCCAGATATTCCTTACTTCTTGCTTCCACTCTGTGGGTTCCCAATCCTGAGCCAAATAGAGAATCAGTGCCTCCCACTGGAGAGGTAAAGCTTAGGAGAGAGGCCTGGGATCAGGGATGAGGAACCCCTCAGCACTATTTCTGGGGTCAGAGAGGGCAGCACCCCCTGCCCGCTCCCAGTGCCTCCCCTACACCCCACGTCCTAAATTCCTTTCTCCTTCCTTTCCTGGGAGTGAAAGCCCACAGCCTGTCTAAAGGGCTCTTGGGAGGCCTACTGGGGGACAAGGAGAGCACAGGCAGCAACGGAGACCCAAGGGGGTGGGCCGGGCTCCCCCGCTTGGAAGCAGTGGGCAATCCCAGTGATGCTCTTGACACAGAGCTTGGCGCCTCACACGCGCTCACCACTCTGGAGTCGTCGTCGTCGTCATCATCGTTGTCGTCATCATCATCATCATCATGATGGGAAGGCCGTGCTGTTACCATCTTTCCACTAGGGGCAGCCCCGCACACACCACTTACTGCCTGCCCTCAGGGTCCTTGGGGAAAGGGAAGCTAATTTCACATGCTTACTCACAACCATGGTGTAAGGACTGGGGTTATCCCAGTTTAGTTGAGGAAATGGAGGCTCATGGAGGTCAGGGTTACACAGCGAGTGGCAGCAGATTCGGCCAGGCAGGGAGTGGAAGGCCCGTCCTTCCACCATATGGTGCTCCCTCCCAGGCTGGTGAGGAAGGTGTAAGTGCCACTGTGTGTGGGAGTGCTCCCCAGCCTCGCAGGCATCGCCTCACCCTTGCCGCCCTGGCTCCTGCGGTGCCCCTCTCCATCAGGCCTACACCCGCCATCTTTCAGGCCCAGCTCCCCTCCACCTTCCACTGAGGCTTCCCCCAACCCTCTCTATCCCACCCACGCCTTCCAGATCCTGCTGAGCTCCCCGCCAAAACCCACCCTCCGCCCCACCCCCACCTCCAGGTTCTTCCAACCCTAAGGACTAGACTGTTGCGCCTGCCTTTGCAGCCCCAGCTGCACCGTGAGATGCTGGGCTGGGATCTGTCTCCGATTGTATTTATGCTGCCCTCTGAGCCCCTCATTGCGCCTGGGGTGCAGGAAGACTCCCTCAGGGAGGCAGAGATGATGAGAAAGTGACACATCAATAAATGATGGCGAACCCACGGGTTGGGCACCAGGGGGCGCGCTCGGTCCTCATTTCCAAGACTCCAAGCCACTGACCCACCCAGACTGTTGAGAGGTGAGGCTCTGAGAGTTAAAGGCCCTGCCTGAGGTCACACAGCAGGATCAGCCCCAGGCGCTCTGACTTCCAGCCTCACGCCTGCTCTTGCAATCCCCTTTCTCTACAGAGAGGCCCCAGAGAGAAAAGGGACGTGTCCAAGGCCTTTCGGCTCCTCGCCCCTGTCCAAGCTCCCAGCATGGGGTGGAGTGAGACAAGCCTCCCGCTTGGCCAGCCAGTGACACCAGCCCCTCCATCTCCCCCCGCAGGACTTCATCTGCGTGTCGTACCTGGAGCCTGAGCACCAGTCACGGACGCTGGCGTCGCGGGCGGACACACTGGCCGAGGCGCTGTGCGCTCAGTGCGCGGAGAAGTTTGAGGTGGCGCAGCCGCAGGATCACAGGCTCTTCGTGCTGGTGGACGGACGCTGCTTCCAGCTGGCCGACGAGGCGCTGCCGCACCACATCAAGGGCTATCTGCTGCGGAGCGAGCCCAAGCGCGACTTCCACTTCGTGTACCGGCCCGTGGACGCCGGCGCCGACCGCGGGGACCCGCCCTGCCTCGTGGTCCGGGAGCCCAACTTCCTGTGAGGCCAGGGCCGCTGCAGCCCCCTCTGTGGCAGGGTTTGCCGAGACTGGCTGGGCGGGGAAGCGGGCAGACTGGGCTCACACTCGCTCAGCCCCCCACACACACTCAGCTGCACCCCTCACACATACAGGAGCCACACACACACACATGTACTCTCCCAACATGAAGGCCCGTATGTCACGCATGCTTGCAACCCACTGAGCATGTCGAGGCCAACATAGGACAGTTGTGAAAATGACATGAAGCCGTGGCCAAGCGTGCTTCCTGAAAGAGAGTCATAGCACTGAGAGGCCAGATTATTTGTTAAAAAAGGCAACTGAGGCTCAGAGAGAGAGAAGGGACTCCACCAACTGTAGCAAAAGAGCCCAAGCCTGCCCCCTATTCACACACAGCCTCCCAGGCCAGTCCATCTGTGTACACACACACACACACACACACACACACACACACACACACAGTCCTCAGTATTTTCCGGGAAAGGTTTAGCTTCCCCAGGACTGTCCTCAGGGGGAGTGGTCTGGCCACATCTGCCCCACGTCCCCAGATGGAGTTGGGATGTTTTGCACGTACCCGGCATCTCAGGAGCATCTCTCAGGGTATGTGTTGAAGAGACAGGCCCCGTCCTGTGTGCACCGGAGCCTGCCCTCAGCTACCAGCACCCACAGTCCCCCCTACACACAGTTTCTGAACCCCTCCAGAAGCAGCCAGACATACACCAGGATTGCCAAATGAGGCCAACTCCATGGCTACATGGACGAGCCCAGCCTCAGCCACATAGGAACACTGACAGGGCCCTTTCCCTGGTGGACACACCCCAGGGCTGTGGCAAAGGGCACCAGGTGGGGAGAATTTAATAAAAGCCCTTTTGAAAATGGTGTCTCCTTTTCTCAAGGGGCTGGAGCTCATCAGCCAGCCAGGGCCCCCATTAACATCCTAAACCCCTTCTCAAGTGGGATTCAGACTACTTTTTCCTTCCCAAAAGGGCCCTGTCTTTTGACAGAATTTGCAGGGTACCCTCAGTCACTGTCAGCCCTCAGGGTCCTGGCCCCTGTCTGCCCCTCAGCCTGGTCATTTGCCACCTCACCATCTTTGGTTCCTATCATTGCCACCTCAGGATTAGTCCCAAAACAGCCTTTCACCTTCCTGCCTCTGCTTCCTATCCCAGAGGCATAGCTTCGCCTGGTCAAACTGCTATTCAACCTTCAAAGCCCATTTCCTCCAAGAAGGCTTCCCTGACTTCCTGGGCTGGCCAAATAATCTTTGTCCTCCTTCCCACAGCCCCTGGACTCATCCCCATCACACGTGATATCCCATCGAATTGCAGTGGTCTGTTAATCCTTCTGCATTCTCTACCAGGCTTGGACCATTCCAGTCTGTGTCCTCAGCATTAATTTAAAATATGTATCTGTTGATTGCCTAAATATCAGCCCTCTTCTAGGCCCTGGGAAACCACAAAGAACAAAACAAAGTTCGCACAGATGACAGTGAGCAGCGTGCCCAGGGGAGGTCAGCTGAACCTACCTGAATTAAACTTCTGGGCATCATCAAGCAGCTCATCAGCCAGTCAACAAGCACCTGTGGGACTCAGGCTCTGGGCCAGCCCTGTGTGAGATGGGATTGGTCCAGACATAGCAACCCTGGCAGACTTTCCAGGCTGGGGGGCAGTGTAACACACACATGAGAAAACGGGCAAATACCTGGAAGCCGAGGGCAGCTAGCCATGACCCCCAGTGCAGACCCTGTCCCCTTCCTGTGCTTCCGGTGTTCCCCAAAGCCCTGAGCTGAGCTGGCCATGCAGCCTCGTGCCTCTGACAGTAAGGCAAGGTGCCCACTGCCTCCCACAAGGCCTGAGACTGGAGGAGAAGGTAAGGTCTGAGGAGGATCCATTTGCCCAAGCACCCTCTTGCCCAGGGTGGGGTAGGATTCAGAGGGTGGATTGGGCACCAAGCCTGGAAGGGGGCAGAGCCAGCCATTGAACTGGACTGGGGACCAGTGTGCATCGCATGTGCGTGTGCACACGTGTATGTGAGCATGGACACAGGCCTACTGTCCTGAAGCCAATGCCCAGAATGCAGGAGGGCTGGGGCCACCGCGAGCCCCTGTTATCTGGATGCCTGTGCCCCAGGGAGGGATGACAGGACAACCTCAGATGGGAGGGCCTGACCCAGGGCAACGAAACAGATTCACCCATGCTGAGCCCTCAGCGTGGGTGCTGCCATTAGCTATTTCCTTGCATTATTTTATTTAATATGCACAACAGCCCCTGGGGAGGTATTGATGGATGAAGACTGGAAGCTCAAAGAAAGGGGTTGTGCCAGTCTGCTTGGACTACCATAAAAAAGACCACAGACTGGGGGCTTCAATGACAGAAACATTTTCTCACTGCTCGGGAGGCTGAAAGTTCCAGATCAAGGTGTTGACAGGATTGGTTTGTACATAGCTCACAGATGGCCACCTCTCGCTGTGTTCTTACGGTCCCTGTGCACGAGTGCCCCTGGAGTGTCTTCCTCTTCCTATAAGGACACCAATCCTATTGGATGAGGGCCCACCCATACGACCTCATATAACTGAATCAGCTCTATCTCCAAATACAGTCACATTCTGAGGTACTGAGGGTTAGGGGTTCAATGTATGAACTTTGAAGGACACAATTCAGGCCATAACAGGGTGACTGACTCGCTCAAGGTCACACAGCTAGTTAGAAGCCAAAGTGAGGTTTGAACTCAGGGCTCACTGACCCCCAAATCTAGGGCATTCTTGCCCCATGCAGCGTCCTAAGTGACCTATTTGTAGAAAGCTGATGTCAGATAAGCTTGCCTCTCGGGCGCCCTCTCAGGGTGAACTTGCCTGAGGCAGCCGGCCATGGTGAGCCTCACGGAACTGAACTGACAGAAAGGACCCAAATGCAACTGAATGGACCTGGCGTCTCCACAGGCCCTGAGCAAGGGGTCAGGAGTCCAGAGCTGCGTGCGCGTGCGTGTGCGTGTGTCTGTCTGTCCCCAAGGTGACAGGACCACAGGCTGTAACACAGACAAGAGATCATCTTTGTCTCCTCCCTGGCATCTGTCCCCTCTCCCCTTGAAGGGGCTGGCTCCCTCCTTCCCTCTGCTTTTACTGGCCGGAGTCTGAGGCTTGGCCTGGGGCCAGAGGTGCTGGCAGAAGCCACCCACGGTGCCCTCGCCCTGCTGCTCCTCTGTTCCCATGCCTGTGTCCCATGCCTGGCCATGACAGTGGGGTACAAAGTCCTGCCCATCAGGAAGAGTCTCTAACTGGCCCTGAAGATACCTGGCCTCACCACACCTTAACGTGGTATATCCAATTCACCCCCATTATGAGCAAGTTTCTGTGAGGGGGACAGGGGACAGGCCTGCAGGTGACCTGGGCAGAGAACAGAGGCCCTGAGAGACAAAGAAAGGAGGGGAGGGCCCCTGCGTGTAGTGTAGACACGCTCTACTGCCCCCACTCACAGACAAGCCTGCTGTCCCCACTTGGTGGCCTGAGGCCATGCCTGGAAGGCCTGGCACATATTTGCAGATGCAGTCACTGCGTATGCTTTCACTTGGCAGGGACTGGGGCTGCCTCCTGCTCGGCAGGGTCATCTGCCATGGTGGAAATGAGCAGCAGCTGTGGCAGGAACCAGGCCCTGCCTTCTCAGGAAGGTCATGTAGAGCAGGACTTTGGGAAGAAAAGCGCCGACTCAAATCAGTGGCTTTCCCTCTTCCCCAGCTGTCACGCTATTTGCTGGGAAACATTGGTTTCCAAGAAAGGCTTTCCAGGAAACATCTCTTTGCAGCCTATTCAGCACTAAGCCAGAAGGGAACTCTGAAATCTGTTTGGCTTCAAAGTCAGAAAACCTACTCAGCAGCAGTGTAGGAAGAACCTCAACTAGCAGCCAGGAGACCTGGGCTCCAGGCCAGCTGTGAGCCCTCAGCAGCTCACTTAACATCTTTGTGCCTCCGTTTCCTCATTCTTAAAATGAGAGTGCTTATACCCTGATTTCCCAGGCTTGTGCAGGGATCACATATGCTCCTGGGTGGGAGCGGGCAGGGGGAGCCTCAGATGTGTTTGAAAAAGTAAATAAACTCAGGACCAGACTGTATGTACAGGAAAGTTGTTCACTGCCAAGGTTACAGAGCTGGGGGGATGAGCGGGACTGAAATTCAGTCTGGGCTCCACTTGTCAAGGCCTGTGCCTTGGCACAGGACTGTGTCCACCCAGAGGAAGGGACACCTTTTCCAAATCTCTACAAAGGCACTGTATGGTCTGCAGGGAATACAGGTGAACTCAAATCCAGGGGTACTGAGCCACAAGCATTTTTCAGTTTAATGTGACCAGTATGATGACAACAGTGGGCATGGAGGATCTTGGCAGCCTGAGGGAGTGAACAAAGTGCTTTCCGGAGACAGGGGTACCTGAGCTGGGTCTTGAAGGATAAGGAGTTGGCCAAGAGCAGAAGGAAATACAAGAACACTTGCAAGGCTGCTGGGAGATAATACTCCATGGGTTTTTTGCATTTCTGCGTATCTGGTGAAAAGTCATTGACAGCTTTTATTCCAGCTGTCTTTTGAAGAGTATTTGAATAGCCTTGGAATATAGATAGTTTCTCCCTCCTGGTAAGAGGGCAGATTTTTTTTCCTGACCAAGATAATGAAATAATGTCTCTCCTTGGCAGACAGTGTCTCCCCACAGGGCCAATGTTGGGTTGGTTGGTTAGCAGGCTTCTTTAAAAGATCAGGAGTGGGCCAGACGAGTGGTTCATTGGTTAAGAGTTGGCTTGGGAGTGCGAGCTCTGAGCAGCGGGGCTGCTGGTTCGGATCCCACATGGGCCAGTGATGCTGCGTAGGCTGCAGTGAGCTGCCGTGAGCGGCCGTCCAGAGGCTGGCGACCAATCTGCCTCACCCAGGAAGAGTGCAATGATAATACCAACATGGGTCAGTGAAGCAACATCCTCCACAACTAGACTGAAGAACAAAAGTACAGCAACTTGTCTGTTTCCCTTCCCTGATTCCCCAACGCTGTTCCCTTCCCCAATTCCCCCAATAAAATCTTTTTAATAATAAATAAAAATAGAGCTGGCCGAGTGGCGCGGTGGTTAAGCGCTGGCTTGGGAAGCCAGCGGCCCCGGGTTCAGTCCCACATATGAGGGCCAGTGACACTGCCCTCCAAATAAATAAATAAATAAATAAATAAATAAATAAATAAATATAAAAGATCAGGGGTTTCCTAAACGTGGGGCTTCTCAGCCTGCCCGGACCCAGTGTGTGCCCAGAATCCACCTGGGCCCACCTCCATGGCACCCTCAGGGCACTTGGCAGGTGGGGGAAATCGAAGCAAACCTGCTTCGATTGAATGAAGCCTGCATAGCCTGTGCCAGTAATAAAGTCCTTTGTCTCAGACCCAGGAATCTCATATCTTCTGCCAGCATCTATGAAACTGTGTCAGGTGATCTTGTTAGCTTGCAAGTGGGGTAATATCTTAAGACTTGACCGTTCTTGACAAGGAAGATGGAAGAAAGTGAAAAAATCACCAAACAATGAAATTGAAGATATGAGGGGTCACTGGTCATTTCAGGATGGCTTGAACATGAAGCCTGAGGCCAGGACTAGTGGGAGATGAGACCGAAGGGGCAGGTCAGACCAGGGCCTGAGTGTTCCTGGTGGGCGGCACAAGGAGTCTGGAAGTTCTCCACCCACGTGAAACAGGATTGAAGGGGGCCAGGCTGGAGGCAGGGGGACTTACTGAAGCCTCCAGTAGGCATCTGGGGGAGAGGAGGTGAGGCCTGAACTGGAGAAGGGGGAACAGGGATGGAGAAGTGTTGAAGATGTAAAATGAGCAGAATGTGATGGGACAGTGTGATCAGAGGGAGTGGAAGAAAGGAAGGATCCCAGATGAGCCACCAGATTTCTGGCTCAGACGCTGTGTTAGAGAGTGGAGCCTTCAGCTGAGATGGAGGGGAACACAGGCTTGAGAGGGAGCAGAAGGCACGAGCTTTGGGCATGGGGAGTGGGTGGTGCATGCAGGGACCAAGTGGTGGTGCAGCCACAGATTTGGGTGTTATCAGCCCTTTCCAGGCTGACTCAGGAAGAGACGCAGTCCCTGGTCAGGGTCAAATGATCTGAAGATGTGGGGCCCAAGGATAGGGAACGGGAGAACAGGGGTTCTGCCTCTGAGGAACATCCCGTCTTCCATCCTGCTGGTTGCCCTGGTGACCATCTTTCCTGAAAGGATGCAGCCCCCTCAACTGACCTAATTACTTCTCCTCAGTGAAGTGAGTGACCATGGAAAAGACACTAGAAAACTGAGCCCCCCAAACAGCTCAAAAATGCAATCTCCTATTTTAAAAAGAGCTTGGAAACAGGAAGAAAATGATACAAGACATGAAAGAACAACCTGAATCAGAATTAGAAAAACTCAGAAATGAGGTAACAGAACTGAGGAAAACAGTAGAAAGTAAAGAAGTAATGATTTCAGAAATGAAAACTAAGCTAGAAGGAATACAATACCAAATAAGCAAAACTGGAAGTGCATTAGTAGGAAAACAAAATGGAAAAAAAAAAGAAAAGAAAAGAAATGAAGGATACCAAACCATGATTCATGAAAGAAAAATTGATAAGTTGGACTTTATGAATATTTAAAACTTTTACTCTGCAAAAAACATTTTTAAGAAAATTAAGAGATAAGTCACAGACTGGGGGAACATATTTACAAAATACACATCTGATAAAGGACTTGTACCCTAAATAAACAAAGAACTGTTAAAACTCAACAATAAGAAAACAACCCAATTTTAAAGTTTGGGCAAAAGATTTGAAGTGACACCTCAACAAAGAGGGTGCCAAGAATATGTATACACATTTTAAGAAAGGAAAAAAACTGTATAAAAATTGTAATACAATGAATGACTCTAGCATTCATTTGATTAACGCCATTTTTGAGTGAATGTTATACTACACATTGCTACCATAATTCAATTCAACTTTGAAAAGTAATACATAGATAACACCTCTTAAAATGTAAACATTTTTTGGCACCCCTGCTATATACAGATAGCAAATAAGCACATGAAAATATGTTCATGATTTTTCATTGAGGAATTGTAAATGAAAATGAAATATCACTACACACTAGAATGGTTAAAATTCCCAAAATTGACAAATGCTGGGGAGGAGACAGAGCAAGAACTCTCTTTCACTGCTGGTGGGAATGCAAAATGGTAGTAGTCACTTTGGAAAACAGTTTGGCAGTTTCTTACAAAGCTAAACAATCTTTATGATACGATCCAGTAATCATTCTCCTAGGTATTCACACAACTAATTTGAAAACCTATGTCCACACAAAGACCTACATATGAATGTTCACAGCAGCTTTATTTGTAATCACCAAAAACTGAAGCAACCAAGATATCTTTCATAACAAATGATGGCATATCCCTATAATGAAATTCAGTGATAAAAAGAAATGACCTATCAAACCACGAAAACACATGAATGGACCTTAAATGCATACGGCAAAAGAAGCCACTCTGAACAGATTACATATTACATGATCCAAATTATATGACATTCTGGGACAAGCAAAAATATGAAGACAGTAAAAAGATCAGCATTTTCCAGGGGCAAGGAGGAGATGGGAGGGTTGAACAGGTGAAATGGGATTTTTAGGGCAGTGAAACTATTCTGTATGCAAGTGGATATGCGGATATGTGATGGTAAGCATTTGTCAAAATCCATAGAGCCTTACAGGCCTGGAAATGAGAGGAGTCTGTAAAAGCAAAAGCAAAGGGAACTGCGCCTAAGAACTGTATCCAGTTGGTAAAATTGTTCTCCACAGGAAATAATTTCGATACTGATATCCATGTACACTGGAATCAAAGAGTTCCTCCAATGGATGGTGGGTGGTGGGGGCCACACTTTTGCCTGAAAGAATGGAGGTTTACAGATAAGAAAGGGGAGGAGGCCACAAATGATCCACATGGTGATGGAATCGAGTTGGAGACATCAGTATGAATTCACATTTAGTTTAACAATAGAGATAGATGGTTGTATAGAGAAATATTTTAGGTATGTGTATATACATGGGTTAGTATACACACATATATTTACTTGCTCTCCCAGCGTGAGGGCCTAAAAAAAGCAAGCAGCACATCTCAATGCCCACATCTGGGTTTCCCATACGATTCTCCAATAAAAGGAAGCAGGGCTTCTTAGAGAAATGGCTGATTCTAGGACTGGGGCAGGAAACATACAAGATAAGCCTGGAGCATCGTCTGGTAACATAAAGTGAGGACATGCTGAAAACACAAAACCAAACCTCTATTAATGGGGAGTATGTCAAATGGACACAGGAGTCAACTGAAAGAGTTCCTAATGGCCAAAACTGGAATAATTTGAGCAAGAAAATAAAGTATTGGATTACAACCCAAAGTACAAATAAATATCCCTGGGTCCATACAGATATAAATGGTTAAATAGGTAATAAGCGAAGAAGGAAGAGACAAACCCCCCATGCAGAAAAATTACAAATAGCGTATGCAGATGTTCCTCTCCCGCTCGTTAGCTGTGGGCTGTGCATAGTGGCTTCCTTCCCGCGAGCATGGGAAAGCGGGGGAAAGAGGAACTTCACAGTGGAGAAATCTGACAAACACTCCCTTAGCCAGGCGACCAAAGTCAACACGGCCAATAAGAAGTCGTTTTGATAGGACAGACCGTTGATATGTGATGAAAATGGCACTTTATTTCTGTGATCTTTCTAACAAAACCCATAACCCCCTACCTAATCATGAGAAAAATCTCAGACAAATCCCAATTAAGGGACATTCTACAAAATACCAGACTGGTGAACTTCAAAACGGTCAAGGCCCTCAAAAATAGGGGAACTTGAGAAACTGTCATAGTCAAGAGGAGCTTAAGGAGACCATGACAATTAAATGTAACATGGTACCCAGAATGGGATCCTGGGACAGAAAAGGAGCCTTACGTAAAAATTAAGGAAAGACAAAAGAAGTAGTATGGGCTTTAGTTAACGATGATGTATCAACAGTGCTTCATTAATTCTAACAAATGTACCACACAAATGTCAGACAGGGTGTGGGCATGTGCGAACTCTCTGTACTAACTCTCTGATATATCTGTAAATCTAAAGCTGTTCTAAAAAAGAAAGTATATTCTAAAAAAGAAATGAAGGGATAAAAAGGACTTGAGTGATGAATAGTAACAAGAGGCAGAGAAGATAGAATATACAGATAACATGAGTCCCTGAAGAAGAAAGCCAAAGCAAGAGAACAGAGAATTATATTTAAGAAATGCAGAATTATAATGTAAGAAAACATTTCTGAGATTTTTTTGTGTGTGTGTGGGCAGTGTCACTGGCCCTCATTATGTGGGACCGAACCGGGGCCGCTGGCTTCCCAAGCCAGTGTGTAACCACCGCGCCACTCAGCCGGCCCATCTGAGATTTTTTTTTTTTTTTTTTTTTAAAGATTTTATTGGGGAATTGACGGAGGGGAACAGCGTTGGGGAATCGGGGAAGGGGAACAGACAAGTTGCCGTCTTCTTGTTCTTCAGTTTAGTTGCGGAGGATGTTGCTTCACTGTTGGTATCGTCATTGCGCTCTTCCCGATGAGGCAGATCGGTCGCTGGCCTCTGGATGTCGCTCACCGCGGCTATTGGCAGCTCATGCTTGGCTGCCAGCCGCTCACGCTGGCTTCGGGCCACTCACTGTAGCCTATGGCAGCCCACTGCAGCAGGGGCTGCAGCCCACACTATCACCGGGGCTGGCACAGCCCAGCTCCAGGTGGAGCTGTTGTTAGCTGTAGAGGGCAGTGTCACTGGCCCTCATGTGGGATCCGAACCGGGGCCGCTGGCATCCCAAAACCAGCGCTTAACCAATGCGCCACTCGGCCGGCCCTGAGATTTTTTTTTTTGAAACTGTATTTTCAAGAGCACCCTTTGTACCTGAGAATATCAACCCAGAAGAACTAACACCAAAACACATTCTAGTAAAATTACCTGATTCTCAAGGAAAGTGGGTCAAGTAGTTTACACCCAGCAAAACTACAGTTTCAGATTTGAAGGACACAGGGAAAGTGATTATCAACATGTAAGAGATCGTGGCTACGCCCACTCGCAACTAAGATTGAACTCAGCACCTTGAGCTTAGAGGCCACGAGCTACCAACGGGAAGTCAGATGGCGACTGGCGCCCTCCACAACGAAGACTGAAGAACAACTTGGCTGGTCCGCTCCCCCAATTCCCCAACACTGTTCCCCTCCCCCAATTCCCCAATAGAAGAGCTTTGATATTTCTAGTGGGCATAGAGGTGTTGGGGTGGGCAGCATGATTTCTTGCTCACTAACATCTCATTAGATAGACAACAGTCTCCCCAGTTTACCCTGCCATTGGTTCTGTTCCCAGGGTGTGCCAGGTAAACAAGACACAGAGCAAAGACTGTTCCCATTTGCTCTTCTGAGGAATCTTCTAGAGAACATGCTTCAGCACTCCCAAATGACTCAAGACATCAACATAAGGACTAGTGGTATTAAGCATATAGTGATTGATATAACTAAATCTAAATGAGGGTCAAAAAGAAAGAATATAGGGGCAGCCAGTTAGCTCAGTTGGTTCTAACCAACTGAGCTCATGACACCACGGTTGCCGATTCAATTCCCACATGGGCCACTGAGTCGCACCCTCCACAACTAGATTGAAACAACTACTTGGAGCTGATGGGTCCTGGGAAAACACACTGTTCCCCAATGAGAGAGAGAGAGAGAGAGAGAGAGAGAGAGAGAGAGAGAGAGAGAGAGAAAATATAGTATGTCATGGCCATGTGTTATTGAACAATGTAAATATTAGTTCTCTGAAAAAATGGAGAATGGTGTGGGGGACCAGCCTCCGCTGACCAGGGTTCAAGAAGGTGGACACGGCGTCGGCGATACGTAAGACAGAAAATTTTTGTTACAGTAAAGACAGAAAATGAGACAGTGAGTGCGGGGGAGGAAAATAAAGAAGGGAGACAGTGGAGACACCGGGGGAGTTAAAGAGAAAAAAGTGTCACACTTTATTGCAATAACATGTCCTTTATAGGGACTTTTGACCATTATCCAATTACAAGTTTAAGTTCCACATAGTCTTGATGTATTTTTCTCTTAAGACCTTTAGTCCCTATAATTGTTCTCCTTAGGGCACACTGTGACCTTTTCTATGTTTAAAGATAATCCCATCTATGATAATCTCTTTATGACCCAGACTCAGTTTCTACATAATCTGTAATCCTGGGTCTGAATACTAAAGAGAATCTCACTTTTGATATTTAAATTTAACTGATTAATTTTGGCTTAACTGTACCTAAATTTCTCTCAAGACTTATCACAAACCTTAACAAAACATACACTTTGTAATAAATCACAGGCTTCAAGGGAATACAAAATTGAGGAACACATGTCTAATTAACAGTACTTTCAGATTCACCAAGCCCACTAAAGTCAGCCTGCATGCCCCTCAATATTGGGCTACACGGCCCTCAACAGAATGGGGATGGAATATACAGTGAACATTTTTCAGTGATTATAATCGTTGATGACAGTATCAGTATAATTAAGAGACATTCTAATTGTATCATCCCGTGTCCTTGAGAATGAGCATTCTTGGTGCGGAAGAAAGGAGATATAGTAGATATAAGAGGTTACCTAAAAATCCAGCAGTCCTGATTTTGAATTGGAAATAACAGTATAACAAAACTGATGATGCATTTCATCACATGCAAATATAATTTACATACATGCATATATAAGCATATAGTATTTCCCTTGTCTCTGTTCACAGGAAAGACCTAGAAACAATGTCCAATCCAGCACTCAGATTGTTGTCTTGAAATACTATTTCTCATGAAAAGAAACCAGGATTTCCTAGAGAAATAGCTGATCCCAGCTTTGGGACACGAAATGCACAAAATGGGAGTGGGGCATCTTGACATACCAGATAGGAAGGAGCTGCCCAAGTTCACCGGCTCATGACAAAGGGCCTTTGGAGTCAACCTAGAAGATGCAATCAGCCAAAAAGACACTTCGAGCTTCAATAAAGAAGTGCAATGGACTGAAACCCATGAGATGTGTTTAAATCCATGAGTTCAAAATGATAGCTAGAAAGCTTACTGGGTCACCTTTTGAGGAAGCCAGGGAACAATTTAAACAACTACTTAAATAAGAGGACAGACTTGAGTATTTTTCCTGTCTTTCCGACATGAGCTATACCCGTGGGGAGAGCAGATAAGGGGAAGTGGTTCCTGATAAAGTATTCCAGCTAATAAATGAAAACAGAATGATAGAACTGCACCAGTTTGCAATGTCTCAATCAATGAATGGATCTAAGCATTGCGCATCAAGTAACAACTTCAGAAAGAGGTGAAACCCAACCAGTGTGCCTCCTCATGAAAGAGCACGCCCCACCTCTAACCTCACCCAATGGACCAGACCAAGGTCTGCTCAAGCCTCTGGATCCAGCTGCTGCTTCGTAAGAGACACGGGAATCAGAAAAACATGCTGAACAGGGGCCATGAGTATGCAATCAGCACAATCCAGATGGAGAGCTCCGCAGACAAACAGCCTGGGTTCTTAAACAGAAGCTGGAAGAAAGAGATGAGGAGGAAGCCTGTAGGTTAAACGCTGAAAAGACATTACCGTTATTTTTTTTAAGTGGGAAAGGCTAGACGATGGATGCACACTTGTGATAAAACCACAAGGAACACAGGGAGAGTGGTTATTTGGGGACGAGGAGGGTCCTGCAACAGCAATGGATGAGGGACTTCTGGGGTGGCTATTGTGATGGTTCATTTTATGTTATCAATTTGGCTGGGCCACAGTGCCCAGGTATTTGTTCAGACATTATTCTGGACGTTGTTGTTGTTGTTTGGATGAGATTAACATCTAAATCAGTAGACTTTAAGTAAAGCAGATAACCCTCCATAATGTGGGTGGGCTCCGTCCAATCAGTTGAAGGCTTTAAGGACATAACCTGATCGAGAAGGAAGCTTACCAGGAAGACAGCCTCTGGACTCAAACTGGAACTCCTCCCTGGGTCTTTAGCCTCCAATTGTGGACTAACCAAGTCTCCATAATTGTGTGAGCCAATTCCTTAAGATAAATCTCTTTATATACGTGAATATGTATATGCATCTTATTGCTTTTGTTTCTCAAGAACCTTGACTAGTACAGCTGGTAAAATTCTATTTCTTGACTTGAATGGTAGTTACAAGGGCGTTCCACTTATAATTCACTAAGCAATACTTGTTTTATATAGGTTTTGAAAATGTTCTCTTTTATAATGAAGACATAAAAAATAAAGTGTAATTTGTATATAGTTATGTAAATATGTAGAAAGGGTACTCTTAATGATGAATATCACACTGACAGTTGGGATTTTTAAGGAGGAAACGGGCAGCCACGTTTTGCTCTGGATGTTTCTGTGCTATGTACCTCTTGTGCCAGAAGAGCATGTTTGTACACTTTAAATATAATCAAGGGAAAAAAAATACTAATTGTGACCATATAGCAAGGTCACCCTTATTAGAAAGCTAATAGAAAATGACTTAACACAAGGGCTAGAGAGCCCATTTCTACTGGGGCGCAATGAACCACAGGAGAAAGCCAATGCATTGTGACTTATGAAATTGTCATTTATGGGCCGGCAGAGTGGCGTGGTGGTTGGGCGCTGGCTTGGGAAGCCAGCGGCCCCGGTTCGGGTCCTACATATGATGCCAGTGATACTGCCCTCAAAAAAAAAAAAAAGAAATTGTCATTTATTTGAGAAACGAAACATAACTGCTTTTACCCTTTAGAATCACAAACATTCAAGCTTCTGTATTGGTTAAATAGATAAGTATACTTTTGTTTTATAGGAAGGACAAATAAAGGGAAGCAGGATCAAGAGGGTGGTTAACCATTCTAGAAAAAACAACAGAGCTTTTACCACTTGTATCTTGAGGCCTTTTAAGATACTCCCTTTAAAAATTATTTTATGTATTTGCATTTCTTTGAGCATCAGCCAGCCCTGGGGTTGCCCACTGTTGAGCATCATCGATAAGCACATGCAATAAGCTTATTGTACTTGTTACTTAAAACCCTAGAGCTCCCAAAATCTGTAGGACAGTAAGAGTTCTTTAACCTAACGTCATTTGATTAGCCCTATGATTACAACCTTCCTGAGAAAGGATTAATTTGTTTATGCTGATTAAAAATCGGCCCATTAAAACACATGTATCACCCTTGAATTTGTCCCAGGCATAACCCTGTCTGCCAGTGTCTCACCTTTCATTCCATTCAACTCCAAACTTTAACGGCGTCAATCATTGCTAAATAAGGCAGGTTTCACTACATGACACAGGTAGTCATGGGATTTAGTGTTACTTTTCTTCTTTGCTTTATCTCTCTACCTAAAGAGCATCTAGCTTTTTAAAACAGTCAGAGTTGTACAATCATCACCATAATCAATCTTAGAACGTTTTCATCACCTCAGAAAGAACCCTCACGCCCCTCAGCAGTCACCGTCTCCCCATTCCCTCTCCCCAGTCATCTGCTCTCTGTTTCTAGATTTGATTATTCTGGATACTAGGTATCAATGGACTCATAGAACATGTGCTCTTTTGTGATGGGCTGCTTTCATGTGGCTTCATGTTGCAGTGTGGATCAGCGCTGCATTCCCTCTTATTGCTGTGTGATGTTCCACGGCGTGGGTGTGGCTAGTGCTCCTCTTACGTTTTTCACAAGCCCTGTCGCGAGTATCTCCCCGTGTGGGGCACTGTGCCATGGGAATCACAGGCAAGTCAGCCGGCCTCTGCCCCCAGGAGCTGAGCTCGCCCTCCAGCCCCCACACGCGCTGTAAGAGATGAAAGAACATGCAAACCGATGGAGGGGAGAGAGGGCTTCTGATGCGTGGGAAGAGGAGGATGTGGGAGCAGCACTTGCAGACACACCTTGAGGGTCTGTCCGATGGAGGGCAAGGCACTCCAGGGCAAGAGGAAGAGGAGGAAGCAAAGGCACACAGGAGGCTCTGGAGTCCGAGGAGGGGCAGAGAGGTGGCCAGGAGCACGCACTACACAATCAGGGGCCCAGAGTGAGCACTTGGGGTCAGTCATAATCTTTATTTTTTAAGACACGTCCTCAGTGTGGAATACAAAATACAAAAGCAATCAAAAATTATATTATTTTCTAAAAACAGTTTTCCATTTGGGGCTTATGTGCCCCTCCCCTTCAGTAAAATCATTCTGAAGACTTAAGAGGCCCCAGCTTCAACTTCCTCAGGACAGAGATGTTCCTTAAAACTAATGGGCAAAGAACTTTACATAAGAAAATAGACCTTTCTCAACACAGAGCTTTGCCCGGCCGCATCTGTAGGTTCTCAGAGCATCACGCAGGACCTGCAGGAAACCAGGGCAGTAGGGAGAGGCCAGCACGCCCACTTGTGACAAGACAGGCCTGGGGCTGCTGGGCTTCGCTTCCCTCTTGCTCCGCCTCTTCAGTCTGATGAGCACACATTCTCAGGGATGGTGTTCACACTTGGAGAAGCATCAAGAAGGCAGCGTTTCAGTAGTAACCAAGGCACACCTTGTCCATGGACGATTTTATTCTGGAAGAAGCAGGAAGAAGATGGTGAACCATGTCAACTCAGAAGAAACTACGACCAACGTAACCCCACATGGCACAGGCAGCCACTGGCGACAGGCCCACTCCATGGCTATCACTGAGAATGTCTCTGCTCTGAATTCTCCCAGTGGCAGGAGTAGGTGGCAGAAGCAAAACTGGCCGCTTGCAGGAAAGCACAGCAGCACTGCTCCTTTCTGCTCTCAGGGTGACCCTAACGCTTCAAAGCCATGTGCTGATTTACCTGTCAACTGGATACGGTTTTTCACAAAGGTTGACCAGCACGTACAAACGTCTCAAAGCATACTCGTACTGGAGAAAAAGAGACATAAAGGCACAATCAAACATCGGCATTTCACCCTATAATCAACTCTTAGGAATGTCCCACTTTTGTGGTTACAGGGATAGAGCATCTTGACCGGTGGTTCTAGACCTATTTTTTGGATTATGGGCCCCACCCACCCACCTTTTGATAATCTGGTAAGATTTATGAACCATCTCCCCGCCAAAAAAATGCACCCGTGCCCGGGGCTGACGGGCCTCTCAGTCCCAGGTTCGAGCTCCTGATTGACACCCCTCTGTAGTACCTAGCACCTCCCCTGGCCGTCTGACTTTTGGTTCTGGGAACCTCACTCTGGGAGGGACACACTGATGAGGGAAACAAGTGGAAAGTGGGTGCTGAACTGGATCAGAACAGATAAGACCAAAATAACTGGGGATGCTGAGCTTGAAAAAAACTTTAGGGGAGTCTGAGAGCTCCAGCGAGGAAGGAGGAAGCATTCACTTTGTGTGATTCCAGAGGGCAAGCAAGTAACACTGGAGGATCAAATATTAAATAAATGGGAAACTTTATTCAATAAATAAGGAAAGTACTTGGTTAAATAAATGAAAAAACAAAACGGGGCACTTCCCAAGAATGGACAGCTCCCTCCAGAGTGCCCGGGGCTCCATCCTTGGGAGTTCCCCGGCACGACCATGGCACACACGTCACAGCCTACAGGACTTTCTGCAACAGTGGAAATTTTGTAAATTTTCCAGTTCAGTAGCCACTAGTCACAGGTGGCAATTGAACACTTGAAATGGAAAAAAAACAAAAAACAAAAAAAACCTTGAAATGTGGTTAGTGTGGCTAAAGAACTAAGCTTTCAATTTTATTTCATTTTAATTAGTTTAAATTCAATTTAAGTAGCCACACAAGGCTAGTGGCTGCCGTACTGAAGAACATAGCTCTAAAGCAGGAGATAGCAAACTTTTTCTGGAAAGGATGAAACAGTAAGTACCTTAGTCTTTGCAGGCTGTAGGAGCTACTTAACTTGGCTGCAGCGTGAAAGCAACCAGAGAAACGCTATGTGACCGAGCAGACCATGGCTGTGTTCCAATAAAACTTTATTTATAAAAACACACGTGGGGGGGGGGACCAGCAGGCTGTGGGCAGGCCTTGGCTTGTGGGACAAGCTGATCCTTTCCCTAGGAGGATCCAAGCATCATATAGGACGATACTGACCCGAGAGGAGGCTTTTTAGGTACCTTCCAATCCTGACATTTTACAATATGCAGAAACCAGCATCACACAATACTAACCAGAAGCCTTTCTGGGTACCTTCCAACCTTGACATTCTAAAATCTGCAGAAATTTGGTACCTTTTTCTTCTCCACAGGCCAGGGTGTGACTACAACAATAAATCTTAGGGATGAGTCATAACAGATGCAAAAGGGAGAAAAACCTGTGTGACTGGTGTGTGAGGTAGGGGTGAGGGGTGGGGTGTGGCTGGGACAGCAAAAGTGTGAAGAGAATGGGAGTTGAGTCATCTATGACTGGTAAACGCCTATCCACTGGGACAATTAAGAGTGTCTAGGGCCAGGGGCCAGCCGAGTGGCGCATTGGTTAAGAGCTGGTTTGGGATGCCAGTGGCCCTGGTTCGGATCCCACATATGAGGGCCAATGACACTGCCCTCTACAGCTAAGATGGTGAACAACAGCTCCACCTGGAACTGGGCTGCGTGAATCCCCAGGACAACACAGCTGCAGCCCCTGCTGCAGTGGGCTGCCATAGGCTACAGTGAGTGGCCGGCAGCCAACGTGAGCAGCTGGCAGCTGGTGTGAGCTGCCAAGAGCCGCCGTGAGCAGCCATCCAGAGACCGGCAACCGATCTGCCTCACCCAGGAAGAGCACAATGATAATACCAACATGGGCCAGTGAAGCAACGTCCTCTGCAACTAGACTGAAGAACAAAAGGACAGCAACTTGTCTGTTCCCCTTCCCCAATTCCCCAATGCTGTTCCCTTCCCCAATTCCCCAATAAAAATCTTAAAAAAAAAAAAAAAAGAAAGAAAGTGTCTAGGGCCAGGATTTATGGTCAGTGAATTTGAACAACCTTCTTCCAATCATCCCCATCAAAGGGCTCTGAATGAGCCATGGTTTCCTTAGCCTGGGTGGAACCTTCTACAAGGTAATGTACATTGGATATGTTTGCCAGTAGGCAATATTAATTTAGCTTTTGGGTTTACAACGGCAGGGAAAGGCCAAGCTGGCCCTTGGAAGCTGGGGTGCAGAAGATGGCGGCCCCCGGGGGCTTGGGCTTACCATGGGGGAGTGCCAGTTGAAGCAGTACGTGCGGAAGTGTGACACGGCTGCCTGGTAGCAGTCGTGAGCCGTGAGCGGGGCTTTCTGGGACAGCAGCCTCTCCACCTCGTCATCAGACCCCGTGAGCAAGGAGACAATCTTTTGCACAGACTTCTCGATGGCGTGCCTGGTCTGTGAAGAAACACAGCTTTTCTAAATATCTATTACTGAATGCAGCCTCTCTTGAAACCCTGGATGTGTGAGAAGCTTCTCTTGTCTCAGCCCCCAGCCCAGCAGGTTAACAGAGGTGCCAACAGCCACGCTCTGCCGGGGCGAAAGATGTGCACAACGCTTCCGTGATGGCTAGAAGCTTTCAGAAGCCCATGCCTTTTAGGGGTCTACTGGCCTGATGGAAGCCTTCACATCTAAATACCTGAAGAGCAGGCATGACCCACTCTGAGGAAAGGGGGGAGTAGAAATTGTGCCCCAAAGTCGATTGTTGTCCCACAAATGGTGCTATGTGTTCACAGACACCTTTGTCCATTCCAGAGACCATTGAAAGGTCACACAGAGGGACACAAAGGGGGGCACTGTTTCCTCCCCCGATGATGAAAACCAGCATCATATAGAGAAAGTTGCTTCTTCATTAACCAAAATTCACAATCACGTCCTCCCATCCCACCCCACTCCCAGCCAGGGTGCGTTTCATTAGGGTCTGACTGCCCCAAGGACTCAATGCTCACTGTGTGTCAGACAAGTGGTGGTCCAGGACCACAGGGGGGCCCCGGGGGACCCCCTTTTCCCAACTATGTAACTGCGTGAAGCTGGGTTTTCCTCATGTACGTCAGCCACAACAACAGGGCCCAGCAGAGGGAAGGCAGAAGGGGGCCAAGAACCCAGCTGTCTTCTATTACATGGGCAGGAAAGAGATGCGAAGCATTGCCGCTCTTCTCATCAAAATGGTTTTCATTTCAGAAAATGGTTCTTTTTCATAAAAAAGCAGTAACACAAAATACATCTTTTATTGTCATTTCCAAATGAGTTATTATTTCTTAAATCTCAGTGTTCATTTCTAATGCAGAAAATAGTGATATAACCCACATAAACATAAGCTCTGTGGGATGAATGATTTTAAGAATGTGAAGAGGTCCAAGGCTAGGAGGCTTGAGGACTGCTATATTACACTGTGGCTCCAACAGAAAAAATATACTCTGGTCAATATACCACTATAGTGTGAGGGACCAATTGTCAGGATTATTAGATATACGAATTTAAAACAGGTCACATAGAATTTTTATCTTTCCCTGAAAACGGGCCATATTCCAGTCCATCAACCCCTGTGCTGTGCTGATGAGGGGGGAAGACTGACACAGAGCCAGCTGTGTTGGAAGGGACGGTCAGCCTCCACCCAGCAGCCCAACGAGTGCACTCCCGGTGGTTCTGGCCGCCCAGCTGGAATCTGACAAGTAACTCTGCCAGTTCCAAACAAACGGATGAGCTACTGAAAACAAGAAGAATTTTAGGCTACAACTATGATTTCATAGGCAGTAGACACTTTTGATGGATTGGATTTTCTAAAAAATATGATTAGCTTATAACTCAGTAAGCAGCAAAATAAAAGTATCTTCTAAGCAAACTAGGTACAAAAGAC
Source organism: Aselliscus stoliczkanus (assembly GCA_033961575.1). Classification (NCBI taxonomy): domain Eukaryota; kingdom Metazoa; phylum Chordata; class Mammalia; order Chiroptera; family Hipposideridae; genus Aselliscus; species Aselliscus stoliczkanus. The sequence goes on from CM066732.1 coordinate 151,714,393, forward strand.
AAAAACGCCCATATGTCATGGCCTTTTGGCAGGATACAGGAGAGGAGCCCCCAATTTCTTTACATCCTGCCACCACAGAGCTCAACTCACTTTACGATGAAGAATGAAGACAAACACTGCTCCACCCACTCGCTTCTCTTTTACATAGAGTTCAAAGGCCAGTTTCTCCTCCCACATAGTCCCAGCGCAGCAGCTGGAGGGGTGGCCCCAGCGTTTAGTCACCTGGCTCCGAGCAACACTGGGCAATGGTCAGGAGGCGGGAGCCAAGCTAGCGAGGCTGGAGCAGCACCTCTGGCCACGGCTTACCTCCAGATGCCTGTGGATCTCCTCCACAAGACGCCTGGACTCCTGCAGGTCATTTGTGGACATCAGTTTCCTTTTCATGATCGTGAGGGGCACCTCGGGGCTCGGAGTGAGGTCAAGGTGTTGGACTGGAGGCAGGGACGTAGGAGAACTGGCTTTGTGCTTCATTCCCTGAAACTGCATCAGTTTCATGGTAGAGATGGACTGGGGCGGGGGAGAGAGAGAGAGAGAGAGAGAGCCGATTTGAGTGGGAAGAGCAGATGTGCCAAATGCACCCTGGGTCCCGGAGGCCCACAGTTCACTCTCACAGCTGAGAACCACTGAAGGGCCAGTCGCAGCCTGAAAACACGTGCCCGCAGCAGGCAAGGCAACATGTTTGAGCTCCTGAAATCCACCAATGATGAACTGCAAAAATGCTGGGCACCTTTTGCAACAGAATTGCTAGTCTTTCCTATATGAAAGGCAGCTGCTCCTCTACAGTCCCACACAGTGTGGACCAGGGCTGTTTCAGCCAGTGGCAACCCTGGCTTGTGCTCAGCCCCCATGCTCACTGTCTGTCCCGGCAGTAGGAAGGTGCAAAGCATCTGTCCAGGTTAGAGCTGAGATGAGCACAGCTAAAGCCGGAGGTACCACCTAAGGCCCAAGCCTTCAGCCACCTGCTGCGACCTTGTCCAGATAGCCCTGATAAACACGCCTATTTAACGACCTAGACCCCTTCTGGACATAGTTGAAGGGGAAAAAAGTCTCTAACTTATAGCCGAAGGGTAAAGGTAACACCCTGCAACTTGCAGGGAGGCAGACCCCGGAGAATCCAAGGGGTGAGGTTCTAGGGGGCCATGCCATGGAAGCTGGAAAAGGTTTCGATTCAGTAACCTCGCCATGGGTGCCTGGCCTGTGTTTAGTGCTTTTGATGCACACGCTTCTTTAGTGTGCGAGGGATCTGATCATGGAGGACACTGAGATTCAGAGGTTAGGTAGCTTGCCCAAAGACTCACAACTTTGCAAGTTTGAATGTAGCAAGGTCTGATCCCAAAGCCCCAGCAGGGTCCCAGGATGGAGTGGTCATGAGAGGCACAGCCATCCTTGCCTCGGCCGTTTCCCACCTGATCCCATTTCTCTTCGCCAAGAGATAAACGTTCCAGGTGAGTCAGCTGAGGACCGGAGGAACAGACAAGAGTGCAAGGCCCCTGCTCACCTTGTTTCCGTACTGCATGACATGGCTGGTGTTGGTGTGGGATTTGACCAGCTGGTACTGCTTGTGGAGAGACTCCTGGGTCAAGTCCTCCTGCAAAAATGTAAACAGGAAAGTCCTTCAACCGTCAGAGGCTGATGGTCAAGACTCGGCTGAACAGCAGGCCCCCGAAGGACTCACCGTGTCCGAGTCTTCCATCCAGTTGACGCTGTACCAGTCCCCCAGATAGGTGGACCTCTGCTCATCGTAGTAACAGGCGTAGGATGACTCGTCAGGATTGGCCGCGGTAGTTGCATAAACTACGAGGAATTAATGACATGTTTTGGTCACATTTTATACTCTGCTGTGGGTTGCACTTACAGCTTGGGTCTTTCCTTCTTTCTTAGTGTAATCAGTGTGCTGCTGATAGCCAGCACCGGGAGGGCGGAGAGATATCACTGCAACCAGCACTGTTCACTCAGTTATGATAACGAGCCTCAGACGACATGTGGCAGAAAGCGAAGCCAACTGATAGACATTTTCTGTAGCAACAACAAACACTCATGCTTCCTAGGACATCTAGCTATTTCGGAATAATGCTGCAAGACTTTAACAGCTCTGGTGACTGGGTTTCTGAAGCCAGTGTATGTTTATTGAAGAAATAGAAGGAACCTAGGCAACAGCTACCATGGGCTCAGAATTGTGCTGCAGGGATGTTATCACTTAAAATGATAAACAAACAAACAAACACACAGATCCTATCTTTATCCCCATTTCACAGGTGGGAATAACCAAAGGTCAAGGAGGGTAAGTCACTGCCCAAGATCAGAGAACCAGTAGGCAACATGTCACAAAGGACCGAGACCCGTCCAAAGACTGTGTCACTCTGGACTTAGGGAGCTTCCGGAAACTGGCAGAGCAGCACGAAGCTCACGTGCAGATTCCCTGTTCTCTGGCCACTAATCCTCGAGGAGCAGAGGGTCCAGAGCTGCCCACACCTATCTCCTCCCTTGCACACTGGCTGCCCTGGGCGCCTGCTTACGTAGGACATTTGGTTCCTCATGTTGGCAGAACCAGAGAATGACCAACTGCACACTGAGCAATGTGCTCGCCCAGCCTGGCTCAGAGGCCAGGGCTCCCACCACCTACCGTTGATGTCACTGGGCAGGTTGCTCATCATGGACCCAGACTCACAGGCTTCGATGTAGAATACCATCTGTGAAGCGAAATAGACAGTTGGGCGCATGCCCCAGCCAGGAGACCTCATGCCATCGCTACTTTGGCTCTCCCCACTCTCTTGGCCCATTCTTAGGAGTTTTTCACTTTTGCTTACATCTCTGCTGTAAGAGGCTGCTGCCAGAGGCTACAGAAGCTACTGATATACAAACCGGAAAGACTCAAAATGTATTCATCGCCAATACAATAAAATGATCTATTAGCTGAGATAATGCGGAGAAAATGGAGCCACAGATACCACCCAGCACAGAGAGACAGGGCAGCGGCCATCTTTTAATGTTACTACCAGGTACACACCCAAGCTATGCAATTTCTATAACGGGTGCCACAGGGCGAGTAAAGGCCAAAGTGAAAATAAGATGGTGGTATTTTCCTCCCCAACTGCCCCCAACTGGTGACAGCTCTAGAACAATAGCCCTCAAAGTATAGTCTCTGAAGCAGCAGCGTCAGTGCCAACTCAGAAAAGGCAAATTCTCAGGCTTCTTCCCAGACCTCAGTCAAACTCTGGGGGCGGGAGCCACACTCTGTTGTAATAAGATCTGTAGTGATTCTGATCTAATAGCTAAAGCCCAAGAGTCAGCAAAGGTCCATCCTAAGAAAGCAGACTGACCGAAAGATACCCCTTCCAGAAAACACAGCCATCGCGTTAGAAGGCCGGTGGCGGGAACGGCGGGCTCTGCTTCCGCCCACTGCCTCCCTCAGGGCCCTCCCCCACGGCCACCCAGACGCTGACATTACCTTCTGGTACATCTTGTGTTTGTACATGTAACGGATGGTATGATTCAGATCCTTGACATGAAGCTGAAAGGTAAGAACACTGACATTCAGATCAAGACCTCAAGAGAAACCATTTGCTGGCTAGCCCACTAACAAAGTCTCGGAAGGGTGCTGTGTAAATTCTTATTTACCCATCGCTGGAAATAAATCATAGTGAACAGCATTATCCCACAATGTCATCGCAAGGGTTTTGTTCACGTTTTAAAAGGGGAAGAGAATGTGCTTCCTCACTCATGACTTTGTCCAGGGCATTTCAGAGAGTGTTCTAATCACTGCGTCTAGTATAACACTCCCAAATCCTGAGCCAGCTCCTCATGCTGGGATATGAAGAGAAATGCAGGGCAAACTTGCCAGAAGAGATGCCTCTGGACAGCTTCCAGCTGCTAATGTGCCCCCACACTCGCCTGCCACACACGCCACCCTGGTAGGACCTTAGAAACCCGTATCGCGGGTTTAATGTTAACCCGAGGTTCTGCTTCCCGTTCTCCCACTTTGTCGTCACAATGTTAAGAAAAACTCACATCATCATTAGGAAAAGCCAGTAATCCAGTAGCTCCATGATCTGTGAAGTAAATGAACACGTGATCCCGAGGGCCACTGCCAAGAGAGAACAGACGAGAGTCAAAGGCGACCGTGTTCTATTTCTATTTCTCTTTCCATGTCTCTGAAAAGTTGCCCTTATCAAAAAACGAGGAAGAAGATTGTGGATTACAGTCTCCTGGCCAAGTACAAAAAGGAACACTCCGCTGAGCTATTCTGAGCCACAAGGCATATCCTAGAGCCTTGGAACTCTGACTCACGGCCGGGGAGGAAGAGCGACCTTGGCGGACAGACCAGGTGTGATATGGATAGTGGGGTCCTCTGGCAATTGGGCCTCATGCAGGTAGCCACGCTCTCCAAACAGATCTCCCCAAAATGAACAAGGGGGCAAGGACACACAGCCAAACACAGTCTTGCAGGTCCAACTTCCCTCTCCAGACCCCTGGGCCTGCACACAGCCTGGGACGCCCATGTGGCCCCTCACCAGGGCGTCCACTCAGAGGGTGCTGCTTCAAGGTTGCAGAGATGTGAAAACTCACTTGGAACCAATTTGCTTCATCCCACACAGATGTCTGTCTCTGCTCTAATTCAAACCGGCTTACCTGTGTCCAGGTCTCCCCTCTAGCTTGACAGAAACAGCGCCATGTGCCAAGTATCTGAGACTCTCTGAAGGCATGCTATTAAAGACCTGACATCACATAGAAATGCTCCATAAACTGATGCTAAACAAGACACCACTAGCCCACAGCCGGCGGGCAAGCACTGGGATTCGTTTTCCCAGATACGAAGGTTAGCTGTGTCCTTATGAATGGTGCCTCCCGGCTGCACTGGGCTGTGATCAGAGCACAGGGTGGCAGGCCAGGGCCTGCAACCTGACCGGCCACAGGGCTTCATGCCTCGTCAGCGTGTTCCATGGTAGTAGAATGCACCAGCACTAGGGTCCATGGATGACAGGAAGCAGTGGGTTTCAGTGATGGGCAAGGTTTCATTAAGAATGAAGGACCCTGGGTCATAGGGTTAATTTGTTACCGAAATGGGCTGCCAAAAAAAGCCATCAGTCCTGTGGCGCCTGTCTTAAGTCAGCCGTTTCTCATGGTAATCAGGCCAGAAGCCAAGAACAATGCCTGTTTCAATTCTCTATTCTAAGGTGCCAGGTCATTCAGAAAAGTGTGACAGCCCTTAAAATAGATCTTACCTCTTCAAGACCTTTCCAGATCCTTTCCCCTTCACTGCTTCTGCATCACCTCTCAACACAGCAAGAAAATTTTGCGGGGTGACATCCTACGAAGAATTGGGAGTTGAAATCAGATGCAGTTGTCATTCCAACTCAGAGCATTTGCTGCATCTGGAGCTGACCCAGGCCACCAGCCCACATAGCTCCAAAGGCTCCAGGCAAAGAGCAAGAAAGACCCAAATCAAGGTCAGCGTTTCTGGGGTATGTGCACGGCCTCCTCTCAAATACCAGCTGGTCTTTGGCTGACAGCGACTCAGCAAGCCTGCCATTCCTTCCTGACCACCATAAAGTCCACGTGGAGAAACACAAAGATGCTGGTCAGTAGGGACACGTGACAGGGGAAAAGCAGACCACCTCAGCAGAGAGCAAAGAGGTGGCAGAATTGTCAGCGCTGGGCCCTCCCCTTTGCAAGCTGCTGCCTAACAGGCAGAATCCTGGGACATTTGATGTCCTTAAGTGAGATTTTATAACTTGATACCAGATCATTTAAAAATGCAATACAGGGGGCCGGCCAAGTGGCGTGGTGGTTAAAAGCTGGCTTGGGATGCCAGCGGCCCCGGTTCGGATCCTGCATATGAGGGCCAGTGACACTGCCCTCAAAAACAAACAAACAAACAAACAAAAAAAACGCAATACAGAAAAGCACAAAGAAAAAAAAAACCACCAAACATTCCACCACTTAGACATTTCCTTATATAACAATATAGAAACAATTTTGTAAAAGTGGGATACTTATATTACATGTATGATGTGTTCAATTTAACTGTACTTGAATTTAAAAGAGAAAACTAAAACTGAAAGAATTGCTAAACTTCAGATAAACATTCCTAAAAGGTCCCTCTGATATTGTTCCTAAAAGGTCACCAGGAACATAGGTTCCTAAAAGATCCCTCTGACACTAAGAAAAAGAGACAATGAAAACTATGAAGCTGAAGTCATTATAGTGCTTTTAAAAATGTGTCAATTTATACAGCCTCAACTGGAAGGGATAAAATCAAGTGATATAATAACAATAATAACAATACCAATAATAATAATAATAATTATTATTATTATTATAATAATAATAAACGAAAAACTATCTCAGCAAAATTCGGAAACCTCCGGATTTTGCTGAGATTTCCGAATTTTTCCAGAGCTTTCCACAGGGCTGGTACTGAGAGCTGATTTTCGGAGAGCACAGATAAACCCTAATGATATAAACAGCAACACCTCAAGAAAACCAGAGTTTATCTAAGGAAATCTATTATCGGCTTAAAGTATAAGAAGATTGGAAGCTACGGTTGGTAGACTACAACTTATTTCTATCTTTATCCTTTTATTTCCCCCTGCTTTCTTTTAGAATTCTCAGAAATGACTCCTCAAGCACAGATCTTACTACCAACATGAAACACAGACCAGAAATCAGCCCCGTGAGGCTCTGGTTCTAGAAACGCATGGGAGAGGGAAAAGTCACATGGAAATGAAAAGAAACCTTGGCGGCCCACCCCGCACACCGCTCACCTCGCCGGTGTAGTCCTTCAGGACTCCCTCATACACATCCGAGCCATTGGGCCTGTTGATCACAATGCCTGGAGTGGGATTGCTGAAAATCAAAGGACACAACTGAAGCACAAAATGTGCATAGTCTCTGAAACCTCTCCCTTCAAAAACACACCCCCATTATGTATAAAAATAGCAACGGACCGTGTTTGCCGAGCACACAGCTCACTGCCTGAACGGTTCCCAGGTATGGGTGGGTTCAGCAGCGGGGGGTCTTGGGCATCCCATAAGCTGAGATCTCGGCAGGAGCAGTCAAGGTCTGAGTCCTAACACCCAGCACAGGGACCAAGGCCCAGTGGGTGTGCCTGGCCTCCTGCTGGAAACCACATAGCATCTCCCGGACAAAATCTCACTATGAGATCTCTCAGGGCAAAATGACTTGCAGCAATAAGTCAGAAGACAAGGCTTTGTTTGATACAAGAGCTGAGGCATGAGGGCTCAGAATGTATCATGAGCTGTCCTGTGGTCACAGTGAGGGCAGTTCCCTTCGTGGGGGCCGCCGCAGAGTGACCACGGAGCTGGGGAGACTAGCGCTGGTTGAGTTGAATATCCATACTTGGCTTGCTGTTCCTGATCTCCTCAAGAAATCAGATGAGCAGCGTGACAGAATGATGTGTACAATTAGAGTCAACGAATAATAAATGTAAATAGGTATATAATGAAGGGTAGTGGGATCCAGCCTATAAACGAGCCTCTTCTGTACAGGCCGCTAAGGTGTCCCCTCTGTGCTGTCCACCTGCTCGGAGGTCAGGAACAAGGCCTGCAGAACCCAATGATGAGTTCTCCAAGCTGGGAAGGAACGTATGCTTTCAACCCTTCCAAAGCACCAGCCCGAAACACTCTTCAGCAGACACTACCCATGTCCCTGCCACCACCAGGGTGCGCCAAGTTATGTTCAAAGCCCCGCGTGATGCAGCCCTGGGGAATTTCATCTGTGAGTCTGTTTATACCCTAATGAGAGGCCACTGATCTAAGGATTTCCGTGAGTCTATATGCATTTTTTTTTTGAGGGCAGCGTCACTGGCCCTCATATGTGGGACCCGAACCGGGGCCACTGGCTTCCCAAGCCAATGCTTAACCACTGTGCCACTCAGCCGGCCCACGCATTTTTTTTTTAAATGCCCTCATGTCCTTCGCCACGAAGTTGAAAGCACCCGGTACTTACTCCTCAGAGTTGGCAATGTCGTCATACATCATCACAATGATTTGCTCGTCCGGAATCCCATTGCGGTGAACAATCTGGTAGGCATGGCACGCATCTGCCTGGAGAAGTGATATCGCCAAGAGTGAGACTCTGCCCAGGAGGGGGCCAGCTTTGGAGTTCTAATGAGCTACCCATTCTTTCTCATGGGAGAGTGCTGTGAATCATTCCCTGTTGGTGGGGTCTTTAAGTTTTTTTAAAACGCATACATTTATATATTTTCAACTCAGTTTTTAACCCCCGCCCTATTATCCAAGTTCTTATTCATGAGGCAGTTAATGTTTATGGGGAACACACACCCACACCCACGCACACACAACACACACACCACCACATCGACAGGTAACAGGTCTTTTGAAAGAAAATCAGCATTATGTCAGATTTAACCTACCCCTGTGAGGAAAGTGGAAGTGAAAACACACCCCACCCACTCACTTCAGTGACAAAGCATCCTATATTTATTACTCTTGTCAGAGGCAGGTTCATTTAAAAAAAAAAAAAGTGGGAATAAATCTAACAAAAGAAGTGCAACATTTACACACTGAAAATTATAAAATATTAAGAGAAATTAAAGAAGATCTAAGTAAACAGAGACACATCTCATATTCATGGATCAGAAGACTTCATACTATCAAATTTTTTAAAAAAATAAAGATCAGCAGGCTTTTTTTGAAAGGACAAGATGATCCTAAAATTTTAACGAAATTGCAAAAGACCTAGAATAGCGAAAACTATTTGAAAAAAAAAAGAACAAAGTTGTAGAACTTTCACTTTCCGATTTCAAAACTACTCAGGGGAAAGAACAATCTTTTAACAAATGGCGCTGGGAAAATGTGGATATCCACATGCAAAAAAGGTGAACGTGGGGTTTCCCTTCATACCATACACAAAAGTTAACTCAAAATGGATCACAGATTTAAACGTAAGGGCTAAAACAAAACTTTTGCTAGATAACTTAGGAGAAAATCTTTGGGATCTTGAATTAAAACTGCACAGGTGTTATAGATGACACCAAAAGCATGGTCTATTAGAAGGAAAAAAAAATTGATAAATTGCACATCATCAAAATTTAAAACTTCAGTACTTCTGGGCCGGCCGAGTGGCGCGGTGGTTAAGCGCTGGCCTGGGAAGCCAGCGGCCCGGGTTCGGTCCCACATATGAGGGCCAGTGATACTGCCCTCAAAAAAAAAAAAAAAAAAAAAAAACTTCAGTACTTCAAAGATACCATTAAGAAAATGAAAAGACAGGGCCAGCCGAGTGGCACGGTGGTTAAGCACTGGCTTGGGAAGCCAGCGGCCCCGGTTCGGGTCCCACATATGAGGGCCAGTGGTACTGCCCTCAAAGGAAAAAAAAAAAGAAAATGAAAAGACAAGCAACAGAGTCAAGAGAAAATATTTGAAAAACACATATCTGATAGAGGACTTGTATCCAGAATATAAAAGAACTCTTGTACCTCAATAAAACAATCAACCCAATAAAAAATTGAGAAAAGATTTGAATAAATATTTCACTTAAAAAAACAAAGATGCACAATATAATTAATTATTAAGGAAATACAAATTAAAGCCACAACGAGATACCACTTCACAGCCAGACAGACCATAACAAGTGTTGGTGAGGCATAAAATTTTCCATATGACCCAGCAATTCTACTCTTACGTATCTGCCCAAGGGAACAAAAACACTTATCCATGTAAAGACTTGTGTTCTTGGCAGCACTGTTCATAACAGGCAAAACATGGAAACAACCCAAATGTCCATCAACGGGTAAATGGACCGATAAAATGTAGTCTGTCCATACAATTTAAGACTCTTTGGCAATAAAAAGGAATAAAGTACTGACACATGCTACAACACAGATAAGCCTCATAAACATTATGCTAACAGAAGCCAGACCTAAAAAACCACATGTTGTATGGCTCCGTGTATAGGAAATGTTCAGAAATGGCAAATGTCTAGAGACAGAAAGTGTATTAGTGGCTGCCTGGGGCTGGGAATTGCAAATGGGCTCGAGGGGGACGGAAATGTTCAAAACTTGACTTAAGGTGATGTTTGCACAACTTACTAAGAAATCATGGAGTTGTACACTTGAAGTGGGTGAATTACATATGGCATGCAAAATATGCTTGGATAAAATTATATTTTAGCAGGGCAGGCTCAGTGTGTGCCCTGTTAGCACTGTCCTCCGCTGTCTGGACCACTCGCCACCATCTGGACAAGCACGTGCTTTCTCCCCATTTCACAGACCGGGATGGGCTCAGAAGGGGCCCGGCCCTTCATCCACGTCGTGTGCCCTCTCCCACGCGCAGTGGTCTCAAAGTCACGCCGTGGTTCTCTCCTGGCTCCTTGGAGGTACTTGGTTGCCTCTAACTTTGTTAACTCACAAGGGTTCTTGGCAAGAGTCAAGTATTTACTGACACTCAAAAGAAATAAAAGTAGGGTTAAATTAAGTCAAATAATTTGGAAGTGGTGTTGAAGACTAACGTGAATCAGTCCCCTTGAACATATCTGACCTATATGCATTTTCTCCCTTAAAAACAGAAGAGAGATACGTGGTAACATCTGAGAGGAGGGTATTGAGTAAGACTTTACCCTCGGGACTACCGAACAGAGATTGCCACAGACAGTTCGGCTTGTTTTGCTTGCGCTAGGAGTTCTGACGGGCTTACTAATGCGCCCCGTGATTTCCTGCTGCAGGCCTCTGTCCTGACGCAGTCTGCTCTTGCTGCCTCCATCTCAGGCCCACTGTCAGCGAAATAAGGACAACTGGCTTGGGACAAAGGCCAAATACAATCGGCCCATCCTGGTCAAAGTCACTGTGAAGGGGTGCACTTTCGAGCCAGGAAGTAGCTAAGATGGGGTGCTCACAGGTGTGCACACACCATCACCTCGTTCCACGTGCTCTGAGCGCTGCACAGGCGAGGCCCAGGGTCAGCAGCTTTGTAGGGGAGACTCACTTGAGCCCACCACCAACCTGGCATCTTCCGGAGGGAATCAGAGGTTTAAAGTGAGATTACGTCATCTGTTCAATGAATCCAGCAGGTAAGCAGAGAACAGGAACACCATCTGAGGTCTGTGCAAGTCCGAAGACCACGTTCCTTCACGGTCCTGCACGGCCTCTGAGGGTGACCCTCCTGGACTAACTGCCTCCCCTCAACTCAGTCCGCTCTGCCCTCCCTCCATCCTCATCCCTTCCTACCACGCCCTCTTTAAGTGTGTTCTTTTTATTTTAATATAAGTGATAGTTGCAACAACATGGATTAACCTCAAAACATTACACTAAGTGAAGAAGCCAGACACAAAAGACTGCATATTGTATGATTCCACTGTATAAACTTTCTAGAGAAGGCAAAACAATATAGACAGAAAGCAGGTGCGTGGCTGCATGGGGCAGGGACAAGGGCAGGAACTGACTGCAAATGGGCTCGAGGGAACTTTCTAGAATGATGGAAGTGTCCTAACACTAGACGGTGGTAATGCTTGCACCACTGTATGAATTGACTAAAACTCACTGAACTATACAATTATAATCACTGAAGTATACAATTATAGTAAGTGAATTGTATGTATGACATGTAAACTTGTACTTCAATAAAGCTGTTTTTAAAAAGTGGTAATTGCACGTATTTTTAAAATATATGAAATGAAAGATGGTCTTTCAAAAATGCAATAATTCTGCCACTTGACCCTCCATCATCACCTCTCTTCCTTCCAACTTCAATATGTACAAGTTCTAGACTTCTCCTCTCTCTCTCTGCCTCAACTGAAACCTGCCTACCCGCCTCCTCCGGGCCCCTAGGACACAGAGGCTCTTAAGGCCTACCTGGGAAGAGGTGATGGCCCCCGTTCTCTCCACTACAACCCCAAACTCCAGGCTAGCAGAGGGGAGTGGGCATCAGCACTCTCGCAGCCCCTGGGGTCTCCTGTCACTTTCCAAACACTCCTCTGACCTCCTGCCAACAGGGCACCAAACAGCTTTCTACTTCAGAGCCCCACTGCCCAGCAGTGACCTCAAACCTCCCCCAAACCTAGTAACACCTGGCTCACGCCTGCCTCGCCTCCCAACTCCTGTCATCCTCCAAGCTCTCCTGATGACGGTGAACTTCACCTTCGACCCACTTCAACAATCAGCCCCAGCCCGACCCAGGCCTTACGTCTCCCTTCTCCATGTGCTCAAACCTCTCTGTCCTGAAAGAAACGCCCCTCTAGCCCCATTCCTCCCCTGGCGACATACCTCTTTTTCCCTTCACAAGCCTGTGTGAGGACAGACTGTCCAGCTGTCGCCACGCGCTGCTCGCACTCTGGGACCTCTCCCGCTCTCTCGGCTCACTGCCGTCTGGCTTCCGCCCTGCCACTGCAGCAGCCCGCCCTCACGGGCCCGACCTGCCCCCTACTCAGGACACTGGATGCAGAACATCCCACCAGCATCACCTCTGACCAAGCCCTTCTCTGTCACCCATGAATTTCCCACCCAAAATGGAAAACGGAGAAATCCAATTTGGTCAAGACAAAACATGGTTTAAAAAGCCATCACAACGCACTTAGCAATGATTTAATCGTGCCTGGTGTATTAATCTTCCCTGAACAGAAGAAATTTGTGATCACAAGTGCTGTGTTAATCCAAGGAAAATGTAAGCTTCTATAAAAAGGTAAGTTTGAAGGTTCTACAGGGAAAGTTCTTTCAAATGCTCTCTGACTAATTAGCCTCCAAAGTGGATAAAGCGAATGCTGGGCAGCTGGCTGGGAACGGAACCAAGCCAGGGGGACTCGGACTGAGGTCAGCGGTGACTCAGCGCACGTTTCCTCTCTGCAGCCTAAGCACCATCATCCTCCCTCATTTAGGAACAAATATTTCAGTCTGCGGCCACTTCTGCATTGCTACCCTTTAGCTTATCTCAATATCAGCTATTTCACCCCAGGGAAACTGGTAACACTGAAGGGGACAAAAAGGGGATTTCTGGGAACAAAGGGTAACTGGATAACTACAGTTAATACTGTTTAACCAATTATTTTTTAAAAGCTGGCTGTATACAAACCAGGGTGGCTGATGAATCAGCCAGTTGATAACCAGTGATCTGTACAGAACACTGTATCTTTCTAAGCCGGGGACAGAGGGAGGAGACTGAGGGCGGAGCACTTTGCAGACTCAGGTTGCTCCTCTGGAAATGGGTCAAGTATGTGGTTAAGTATTAAAAGGAAAAGCGATCACTTGTTACAACGAGTCTTTAGTCAAACCAAACTTCCTGGTCAGCTGACATACAAAAACCATTCAAGAAGTAAGTCACTCCATAATCACCTATTTTAGAGCTGGTAGGGATTCATCTAAACCAACCCCTAACCTAACAGATATGAAAACCGACACGCTGGGAGGGAGGCACTGCCAGGCCATCAGGAACAGGCTCTAGGCCTGCGCTGTCCAGTCCAGCAGCCACTGGCCACATGTGGCAATGAGCCAACCTTTAAAGGTGGCCAGTCTGCACTGAATGCCCTGCAGATATAAACACACCCTGGATTTCGATGACTTGATACCAAAAAAAAGAATAAAATAAAGTAAGGTATCTTATTACCAATGCTTAATATTGATTACAAGTGAAATGATAAGAGTTTGGATAACTGGGTTAAATAAGATAAACATTACATTCACCTATTTTTTTTTACTTTAAAAATGTGGCTGCTAGAAAGTTTACTACACACATGGCTGTCCTACCAGACAGCGCTGCTCTAGTTGGCCTGCGTTCAAATCCAGGCTCAACCACCTGCCACCTGTGCCACGCAGGTGACGTGCTGACCTGTAGTAGAATTGCTGGTAACCCTATATTTACCTTTTGAGAAACCACCAGACTGTTTCCCAAAGCGGTTGCACCATGTTACATTCCCACCAGGAGGCTACACTTTCACTGTATTTATGGATGTGGATTCTTCTCTCTCTGATTCCTGCCAGGCTGATTTGGCAGAAGTGCCAGGAAGGATGGCAAGGAGAGTGCAGGGGAGAGGCAGCTGGGCTGAGGCATGGAGGGCAAAGGGGCCTTGTGAGGCTCTGACCTCAACTTCTGTGTGGCTTCAGGCAAGTCACTTCCTCTCTTTAATTCTCAGCTTCCTTACCTATAAAATGAAGGTGGTGTGACCAGTGAGTCTCAGTTAGGGATATCTGGCAAAGGGTAGAGACATTTTGGTGGTCACAGTGCGGTGGCTGATGCACCTGGCATCTAGTGGGTAGAGGTCAAAGACGCTGCAATACCCTACAATGCACAGGACAGCCCCCCAAAGAATGACTTGTCAACTGAGCACCAAGGTTGAAAACTTCACATTAGATTGAGGTGACCCTGTGGTGGCCATTTTGAGGAACTACCACACTGCTTTCCAAAAATAGATGTACCATCTTATAATCCCCCCAGCAACATATAAGGGTTCCTACTTCTCCACATTTTCGCCAACACACACACACTTTCACCAGCCTAATAAGAGTGTAAAGGGCTTTTTAAACCGTCTGTTCTATTAATGATATCCGGGACTGTTTACACAATGGCGGTGCCGTAAAGGAAAAGATCAGTCATTTCCTTACCTGGTGCCTGTAATTATACCAGCCATTTGAACCTGCGACAATGACCACCCAGTGCTTGCCTCCATCCTCGGGATCATCGATGGGAACAGCACCGATCCCCAGGGCCAAGCTGAGCAACACAGCGCCTTCCCAAATCATTCTGCGCCGAGGAGTTCAACTGCAGAAACGTGAGAAGGAATGGCAGAGTCAAGCCAAAAAGGAAGGACATGAACAGAACAATATTATTGTTGGCCCCTAAGAAAGTATCACAGTAAATAGGTCAAAAAGATAAGACCATTTAGTCATCAGGCAGAACACGCTGAGGATATAAAAAATGCTGACAGAGTGGAATTTTTTCAGCTCTGCCACCCCTTTCCCCAGAGGGAGAGAGTTCTTTGAGGGAAACTTTCAGAGTTTTTGTCACAACTTCGACTGCAGCAGATAAAATTCACCAACAAAATTCACTGTATTGGAAAAATGTCTACCCAGCCTATGCACTGTTTGCAAGAAAAGAATATACACGTAATACAGCACAGAAAAACGTGGAAGGCACATGCAAAATGTAATGACACCTACTGCTGGGAGGCAGGTAGAATTAAGGATGATGCTCTTATTTGTCTCTTTTTCTACAATTACAATATATTACTTATACAATGAGATGTGTCAAAATTCAATACATGTCCCATATAAACACTGAGGGGCAATATATGAGTTTGTGAGCAAGCTATGGGGATAAGCAACAGTCAAACATTGGCAGCCCAAATTAACGTCTTTGAGTAACACAACCCATTAACATGTATTCTGTGCAATAGGCAGGGAAAATGTATTAATCCTTGTCTCGTAGGAAGGGGAGGATGAAGCAAGAGAGAAGAGACTTGCCCAGCCCCCTGGACAGTCCGCTCTGGCCTTCCTGCTACTGCAGGTTTTGCAGCCCAAGACTCCTTTTTCAAAAGGACTCGCCCAATTTTATACTCTGTTGCCAAAACTTTATATAAAGTTTTAAGGCACCAAAGGCAGGACTCAGGCTGAGTCCTGGCCACTATGCATTACTCAGATCAGACCCTGCCCTGTGTCCCAAATCTGTCATTCTAAAAAAAACCAGGCTTCCTGAGACAGAAGCCAGGCCTGTCACTCTGAGATAAGAGGAAAAACCCCTCTGAGATGTAGGAACTCAGAGCAGAACAGCCTGCGGGGCTGACCCCTGCCTCTGACGCTATTTCACTTGCTCATTCACACATTCCCTCTTTCATTCACTCACTCATTCATTCACCCACCCGCCAGACACCATGCTGGGCGCCGGGAAGGCAGTAGGGACAGGGCAAAGCATCTGTCCTCTCAGAGCACGCAGCCAGCTAAGGCCCAAACCATCTCTCTGCCTAAGAAACCACCCCTACACCACATACCCAGCACTGGGCTAAAAGTCAAAATGATGGCTATGCCCTCACAAGTGAAGAAAACAAGAAACATCGAGAGTCTGCTAAAAGTTTAAAACCTAACGCCTTAGGCCAATGCTTCTCCAACTTGACTGTGCACCCAGATCGCCTGGAGGTCTTATTGGAATGCAGATTCTGATTCGGTGGGCCTGGGCAGGGCCTGAGATCCTGCATTTCTGACAAGCTCCGGGAGACAGCCAGGTCTAATGCAGCAGGCAGGCCAATTTCCTAACCTGGCGGCCTCCAGCCCACGCCTGCCCCGAAGCCTGGCATCCCAACACTGCTCTACCCTGCGATGTTTCCTCCCAAGAACTCAATTCCTAATCTGTAAACTGACTTGGGCCAGATTCAGGGTTCTTGAGCTCTACTGCAAGGCCCATGGATGGATAGGTGACTACAGTAAGGCGTCCCACGTTTGTTTTTAAGATTATCCTTAAACGGCCAAGTGTTCTGGTTTGTTTGGTGTTTGTTGTTTTTTTTTTGGTTTTTATGAGGGCAGTGTCACTGGCCCTCTCATATGTGGGACCGAACCGGGGCCGCTGGCTTCCCAAGCTAGCGCTTAACCACCGTGCCACTCGGCCCGCCCTGGTGTTTGTTTTTTAGTATGGTGACTAACAGACGCCAGCGAACAGAGATGAGGGCAGCAGACTGCAGCCAGAACCCCTCTGGTCTGTTAATGTGTGAACACACACCTGAGGAAGCTCTCCCATGTCCACCAGACCTGACCAGGGTTCACTGTGGGGCTATCAGGTAACAGTAGAAGGTGCAATTATACAAACATAAGAAGAAGCAACAGTGAGGTCAGGCAAGAGAGCCAAGGAGCAAAAGCATCCCTGTCAGAGCACCCCAGCAGCCCCCACAAAGGAGGCTTTACAGAGACTACTGAGGTGACCCACCCAGCAGCCTCCTGGCCACACCTAAGCCTCCATGGGAAGCCCCCCCTCCCACCCCCGCCCCCGGGTAGGGGATGGCAAACTTTCTGGAAAGGGCTGCATAGTCAATATGAACTTTGCATGTCATGCCACCTGTCACAACGATTCAACTCTCCCACTGTTTCACAAAAGCAACCAGAGACAATCCACAAACCAGTGGACATGGCAATGTTCCAGTTAAACAGGCAGACTCCTTGGTCAGTCCTAGGGAGTGGATATGGGCCCTCAGCCCACGTGACAGGTATGGCCCGGCTGGTGTTTTATTATCTTCACTGACAATCATTAAAGGGGCTCCCTGGCTTGCACACCAGTCTCTTCTGAGTTCGGTTCATGTGGCTTCACCCCAAACAGGCTCATTCCTCTGGGGGCAGTGATGTGTGACTTCTATCCTTCACATTTAGGGACAAAAAAATAAATAAAATACTAGAATCAAATGGATGGCCCGACTGTGAACAATAAAATGAACACCACCAGCTAAACTGCCTGAATTAGCCAACAACACAACAGGTACTGGAAAAGCACCATCAGATTATTTTTAGAAATTCAAGTTTATCTTTCACTCTTCTCCTAATATACCAGCAAGTTACTCCTCAGTGAGGGAAAGTACCCTATAAATACACAGAGATATTATCATAGTTAACAGTTGGTGATGGTCCCCCTCTACCATTTTTCTTTTCTTATAAACACAGAAGTGTGGTTCCTTGAACATAATGGTAAGTTAAAAGCTTCATAGCATGACAACGATTGAAAAATGCCACTTAAAAAACACACATCCTAACTCTATTTTGGGAAACATTGGGGCCTGGGGTGAAGATGACATATGAAAATATTACCATCATTCCATTACCCTCAGCAATGAATGAACACATCTCAGAGCAGCTGGCCTCAAACAGCAATTTCCTGATCAGCGATACTCGTGACAAAGGAACAAATAATCTTGTAGTATGCCTATTATTCTTGTTTTATCAAAGTGAAAGATCCATGAAGCAGTAGTAAGTGATCCCTGCTAAACTAGCTCTGCGTGACGGCTATGTTTGCAGCCTACCTACCTATCCACCCAACAAACGGCCTGAGCACCGGCCAGGGGGTCACAGGCACTGGCCAGGGCACCGCGGACAAAACCCTTCGCTATGCTGACCTTCTAGTGGGAAGAGACGGGCCACTGAGATCTGCGTACACAGGCAGTCAGTGGTGATGACAGCCTGGGAGAAATTTACGGCAGGGAAGGGAGTCCCCGCACAAGTGTGAGGTATCATTTTCAAAAGGGGAAGATTTTAAGGAAGTGAGGGAGCCTGCTGGTTGGTAACAGCAGAACACTGGAAGCAGCATCAGTGGTCATCTATGGTCATTATGGTGCATCCTTATAATGGGGCACTGTGAAGCCTTTAAAAAGAGTGAAGGCCAAGCGTGGAAAGGTCTCCGAGCTGTGCTGTTAGGGGATATGTTTTTAGTCTGCTAACCATGTACAGGGGAGAAAATGACCCAGACAGTTAGTTGATGCTCTAACCAGGGGAGAGAAGAAAGGCTCCCCAGGAATTAACACGTGAGGACACATTGCACAGCACGGGAGAGCGGGATATTTGTGGCTGTGTGCTGCGAGCCACGCAACATGCGAGGCACTGAACACAAGCCGCACAGCGAGCCGCCTTGACCGAGTCTCCTTATTCCCTTCAGGCACTTGAGAAAACTTGGGCTCAGAGCTAGAGAAACGGACTGGAAAATGGCCCTGCTGGTTAAGTGGCACAGGTCTGACTACAAAGACTACTTTTTCCACTCCATCACCTCGCTTGTCATAAAAGTATTGTTTATGTGAACGTCAGCGAGGCCCTGTAACCACATGTGGGGCCCAAGCACAGAGCAGCTTCCTCCAGTGGGACACCCACGGTGTCTTCACCACCCTACCATTCTAAGGCACTTGTGGGCCATCTGTATAAAGAACTCTTCTCTTAGAAGAGCCCATCAAAGAGAACCTGATCCACACAAAGTCAAGGTCAACAGACAAGCCTTTAGGCAACAATTTCACCAGCCTCCAGTGACGATTCCTCTGCTGTTCCTTCTTGGTCCTAGGACCCTCTCAGGTTACAAGGCTACAGTAGATCTGTGATTCAATTGAACAATTCTGCTTGACTTCAAGAAGTGTACCATCAAGTAAGGTTCGATTCATTTGGGAGGTTTGGGGCAGAGCATTGTCACCAACAATATAAGAAATAAGGTTATACCACTTCATGGACGGTGTAGAGGCTTGACCACTGCAGTGTACACCTGAAGCTGAAGCTGAATAATAATGAATGCCAACTATAATTTAATATATATATAGTCACAGGATATGGAGTATAGCATAGGGAATAGAGTCAGTGGAATTGTTAACAGCTATTTATGATGTCAGAGGTGTAGTAGATTGGGGCAGGGGGGCGTTATCACTTTGTGAGGGGTGTAAATGTCTAACTATTACATTGTTTTGTATACCCGAAACTAATTTTTAAAAAAGAAAGAAAAGAAAGAAGGTCACGGTCACATAGCCACCTGTGTAGCAAAGTTCAAACCCAGGTCTGACACCAAAGCCCACACCTTAACCACCGTCGGCTGTGACCTCTCACTGTCAGCTCTGATTTGCCACTGGCTCTGGGTAACAAACAATGAACCTTCAAAGCCAAGCTACACAATGACATCTGGAAAGAGCCTTCCAAGCCTGAATGTCTTTGATCCTACTCTCCAGAGGTTTACAATAAAATCATCATGCCAGTGGTCCCTGGCTGACAACGCACAAGAGAAACCAGGACAGGTGGCAAGGATTCCCATCCTTGACCCACCTTGAGTTGAGCTCTTCGGAGCCCTGTTTCTAAGCCCTGGCCTACTGAGCTCAGTTTTAGTAAAAATCCTCTGAGAATCCCCCACCTTTGATATCCAATCAAGTTCCTCTTAGTAATTTTCCAGCCACTGACCTTCTCATGCTGCCCATTAACTCCAGCTGTCCTTGCAGTGTTCAGAGTTGAGCTCTATTCTATACTAGAGTTTCTCTCCCCTAATGAAATAGCTGGAATATAGGAAAATCTGTCCTGCTGTTTTTAACAAATGGCCAGCACAATTTCTCTTTAACACAGGACACATTTCTACCTCAGGGGAGACCTGAAGGGCCTTTCTGGGCCTTAACTGTCCCATCTGTGAAATGAGACGGCAGAACGAAATTACTGAGCCCATTCGATTCTCCAATCCTATGATTCCCGTCTAAAGAGTGGGATTAGAATCCAACTAGATCTTACCTCAACTTTCAAATGAAAAAATGTATTTTGTTCAGGTTAGTTAATCAATTTTTTTTCCTATAGGGAAATATCTGATTCAGTAGCAAACTAGAGTCTAGATTAGATCATGTCCTTCTCAAGGTTATCTAATATCTAAAACTCCTATGGGAATTTTTTTACAACTCTGAGGATAACAGCAAGCAAATAGTTCTAGTCTTTATTCTATCAAGTGGAGGTTCGACTGACCTTCCCCACTCCAGAAAGAAGCCAGTTTTGCCTCCCACTTGCATATTCATTTCATTACTTCTGAACTACAAATGTATCTGTACTGCAGAATCTCCTTTGGACTGGTTGTAACACATAAGTTTCCTCATTAATGAGATGAATGTAATGTTTAACATTTGTTCATTTTTTATATCTGTATAGAGTGATTACTTTATCTTTTTTTTTAAAAATTATCTGGGCCGGTCAAGTGGCACGGTGGTTAAGAGCTGGCTTGGGACGCCAGCAGCCCCGGTTCGGGTCCCACATATGAGGGCCAGCGACACCACCCTCAAAAAAAAAAAATTATCTGTTCATTACAAAAGGTATAACCACCTAATTGTAATTCAAAATAGACACAGTAAAAAAATTCATTTTTTAAATCTACTAATGGTAGGGCCGGCCAAGTGGCTCAGTTGGTTAAGAGCTCGCTCAAGAGTGCGAGCTGAGCTCTGAGCAACTGCGGTTCGATGCCAGCCCGAGCTGAGTTGCCGTTGAGCTGCCAACAGATCACAGGATGGTTCAGCTAAAAAAAAAAAAAAAAATCTACTAATGGTTAGAAGAATTTAGGAATCTAGCAAAGTAAAATTGGCCAGTAGTTAATGGTTTTTCCATATTTTTATTTTCACTGCTTATTTGGGTCTTGAATTTCTTTTACTATTTTTGAAACCTGGTATCAATGCAGTTATTAAATAACTTTTCCCCAAGTTATTTATTGGGGAAAAGACTACAAACTGAAGTTAATTAAGTTAAACTTTGTTATAATTTATGTTTCAAGAAATTGGAGGGTAGACACCCAACTACAGAAATGTACAGAGTATAATGTAAAATATCTGTTACCTATTACCCAGGCCATCAACTGTCAATATTTTACAAATCTGTTAAGTCTCTTTCTCCATAAAGCAAATAAAACATTACACACAAAATTTTCCCTGTGTTCTGTCCCACTGTCCCCACACCACAAGGTAACTGCTATAGTAAGTTATGTATTTCTTTCCAATCAATTTATTATACTTTTAAAAACATATATATCCACTTTATAAACAGCCCCCTATTAATAGACATGTAGGCTATTTCAATCATATCACTATAAACAGAGTTGCAGTAAACATCCTAATATGCCTATCCTCAAATACAAATGTCTGTTTCTCTAGGCTACTTTCTAGAAGTGGAACCACTGGGTCTTAAGATACCCGTCTTGCTAGCAGCTACACTGCTCTAAGGTACACTTCCAAGCGCAGTGAATCTTTTCCTTAAATACCTATCATCCCTTGATAATATCAAACTTTATCATTTCTAATTTGATGGATTAAAAAGTGATCTAGTTATGGGTTCAATTTGCACTCCTGCATTACAAGAAAAGTTAAGTCATATGTTTAATCATTCTGATTTCAACACCCTTGATACACGTGACAATTTCTGCACCGTAAACTAGGATTCTAATAGTCTACAAGGCAACTTCTGCAGTTTAAAAACAAAAAAAAATTGCTGGTCATTTCCTCAGATAGTCATAGGTTGGAAAGCTCGAGGGACAGAGCTCACGTTGATGTCTTTACTGAATATGGGGTATGGTGTATTCCACCTCCTTAACAGCTCACAACTCGTTTCCTCTCCTCTCCTCTCCCATCCCACTCCAACTTTTCTTTAAAACCTTCAGCAATTCTCTGGGGGAATTACTGCAAGGAGCTCCCTAATGTGGCCTGTCTCCGATGCTTTTCTACACTACAGAGTATCTAGAATACACATCTACTGACCTTGGCTTTCGGTACAAAATTCAAATCTCTACAGCAGCACTGGGGGCCCAACAAGATGGACCTCTCCACTCTCATGGCCCAAGCAACCCACCACCCACAGGAAACCCCTTGCAATCCACCCAGACTTCAGGCCCCGCCCCCGAAACCGTTGCTCTTTCCAAGCCTTCAGCACGCTGTTGTCCTGGTGAGACGTTATCTCACTAGCTCTGGCCCATCTCAAACTCCATTCCAGCATCCCCTTCTCGGCCACGTTCTACCCCTTGCCACAGGGCCAGATACTGCCACTGTGCGAACCCGCTCCCTGGGCATGTAACACTGGACTGTTTCACTGTAGGCTGCCTCTCTCCTTTACGAAATCATTCCAGCTCAAGAAGCTTAGGAAGGCTCAATAAATGTTTACTAACTAATGCAACCGGACCGTCATGAAAGTTGGGCTCCTCCACTCACTACATACTACAGGGCAAGTCTCAAAACGCTGGGCGTTTATTTTCATCTATAAAACGAAACACCTTGGGCGGGCCGAGTGGCGCGGTGGTTAAGCGACGGCTTAGGAAGCCAGCGGCCCCGGTTCGGTCCCACATAGGAGGGTCAGTGACACTGCCCTCAAAAACAAACAAAAACAATAAACAAAACAAAAACAAAACGAAGCACCTGACACCAAGTTCCTTCTTCTGGCCTCCAGATTCTACAATTCTTGGCATGGAATCGCCCATATGGGTATAACCCCAGTTCTAATGGTTAGGGGCCAGGGGACCAAATCCAGCGGACTTGCACTTCCATGGTTAATGTGAATCATCCTATAACTCCCCTCAGCTCAAATCTCTGAGAACCACAGCGTCCCTGACCTCTCCGAAGGAATGTTGCTGTAAGTTAAAGACTTTTTGTTGTTGCCCTTAACAGCCCTTTCCTTTAGGCTACGGGGAGCTGACCAGAACTGGGTGCAATCCTCCGGCTTAAAGGCACCCACAGCCCCAACTGTTTCTAGGCTGTGAAGGTCAGAGCCAAGCCCCCGGCCTTCCCCGGCTGCGGGACTTGGGCAATGCTCTCCCGTCTGGCGCCCGACGATCCCAGCGCTTGGAGGAGGAGCGTGGGCCGCCAGCCAGCACACGCGCAACAGGAGAACCCACCCCCAGCCCCCACAGGGCGGCGGGCTGGCAGGGCGCACGGTGTCCCTACACCGCTTCCCGAAATGCGATCGCGCATCAAGGGCCGCGCCGTGGGGCCAAGAGGCTCCGCAGACGCGCGGCCCGGGTCCGGACGTTACCTGCGGGGGGTGACCGCGACAGCGGCGGCGGCGGGGCAAGGGCCGTGGGAAAGCTTGGCGGCGCGCAGCCTCGGCGAGCCTCCTCCAGGCGTGCGCCCTGCAGTGATTGCGGCGCAGCGACCTCCGTCTCTGTTTTGAGGACCGATTCCCCCGCGGTGATTGGTGAAGCTTCGCGGCGGGGCGGCGGCGAAAGCCACTAGGAGGCGGGGACGAGGCTGGGACGAGGCTGGCCCGCTGAGGGGACTACAAGTCCCGGCGTGCAGCGGCCGGGGCTCGGGGCGGCGGGTGCCACAGGCACGAGGGTCTGGGGACCAAGGGTGTTTGGGAACCAGAGGCGTAGTGATTCCAGAAATACCCATCTCAGGATGAAAACCCTCCCCCAGCCGCATCACCCGGGCATCGTTGGGAGTTCAGTGGTCTGAGTGTGGCCTGGGCTTTGGAATCTTGAAAGTACCCCCTGGTGTTTGGGGTGTGCAAACCCGTTTAATCCTTGTTAGCGCCCTAGGAGAGGTAGGCATTGTTACTGTCCGGCACTGTTATTGTCATCCTGGCTTCACAGATAGGGCAACTAAGGGAAGTTGTATGGGGAGATTAATTTTCTTAAGGTCACATACCTCTGAAGTGGCCCCGGAAGTCTCCTTTCAGAACCCGGTGCCCTTAATCCCTATGCAATGCTACTTCTCCCATGTTTGGTACTATTGGGAACTGGAGAGAAAAATGAAGCACTATATATACAATGCCATGTGGTAGAGCACAGTAAATTGGATTGAATGGAATTGATTTGAGGGAAGAAGTTCAATCCTGCCCGAGGGCAGGATCTAGGATTACATTCATGAGTTGTCTCAGTTGATCTTTGATAATCTTTTTTTATAGTACAATAAGTCATGGGTCAGCAAATTTCTCCTATTTTTGTAATTAAAGGCCTTTGGGAGCAGGACCGCACCCATTAGTTTAGGTGTTACCTTTGGCTGTTTTTGTGAACAAGGCAGAGATGAATAGTTATATGAGAGACCATATGGCCCACAAAGTCAAAAATATTTACTGCCTGACCTGTTACAGAAAACGTTTGCTAACACGTCTGATAAAGTTATTGGCCCAGGATCACACCTCGCAAGTGACCATGAGCTTCAAGCCCAGGTCTGTCCAAGTCCACAGCCAATTCTCATGACCACTATGCTTTCACAGTCTTCCTCAGTGGGGAGCATTGGAGTTCCTTCAGCCATTTATTCAATAACACATTTAGCGGATGTCCCTTATGTGCCAGGTGCAGCTGAGTGTTGAGAGAAATAGGGTTCTCTTCCTTCCCCTTGGGAATTCACTGTCTAGTAAGAGAGGCAGAGTGTGTCCTTAACCACGCCCTTAATTCACCCACAATAAATGGTGGCCTTTGGCCAGTTGGGCTTTCACAATTGAAATGGAATAAATGTGGTGACCTGATGTTAGGTATATTGAGACAAACAAAGGGCCAGGGACAGACTCCTTAGTCTTCCTCAGCAACAGTGGGGACAGAGCCCAGAGGGTGGGACAAGAGATGGTGGCTGAAGTTGAGGGCCAATGGGAGGTTACCATGGTGATGGTCAAGCAAGCCTCCAAAGAGGCTACAAAGTGGCTAACCTAGGCCAGCCACAAGAAGAAGGCTGAGATGAGAGAGGCCTGGATTGGGAACTGGGCGCACATGGTGGACTCTGCCATCAAGCTACCTGGATTCGAATGCCAACTCTACCACTTGCAAGCTGTGTGACCTGAGCAAGTTACTTAGCTTCTCAGTGCCTGGGTTTCCTCAACTGTAAAATGTAAAACACAGCACTTATTTCATAAGGTCTCTCTGAGAGTTAAATTCAACACAGTGCTTAGCACTAAGTTTGTGCCCCATAAATATTATCTACCCCCTGGGTTAAGAGGACACCTTTGGCTGCTGGGCTATAATACAAATTAAGAATCCTGATGAGGAAATGAAGGTGAGAATTGTGTGATCTTGGGCACTGCCTATGCTCCACTCATGGGATGGTAGCACGGTGTGGGAAACGACCAATGGGAAGCATCAGAGAGGTAGGCATTGAAACAGCTCCAGAGTGGCAGGACAGCACAGGGAGAAAAGGAGAGTCAGGATCCCTGTAGGCATATAGGCACAGGACCTCCCCATCAATGCCTGTGGCAGAATTTTCACAAGAAGAGTCACCTCTGGGACTCTTACTACCATACAGTGTAATCAGAGGTTAGTGAGGCCCATGCCAGATAAGCGATATGTAAGAATGGGGAAGATAACTGTGGTTACCAAAGATACTGAGGAGCCATTTCAGATTTGTAGTTCAATATAGATTAAGTGAGAGATTAAGATTGTAAAGCAACAAAGTTGGGGAGAGTGTGAAGGAAATAGGTTAGCAGGGTTTCTCAACCGCAGCACTGCTGACATTTGGGACCGGGTAATTCTTCATTGTGTGTGGAAGGGTGGGGTGCTGTCCTGTGCATTGTAGGGTGTTTAGCAGCATCCCTGGCCAGTAGCACACCTTCTCCAAATTGTGACAACCATAAATGTCTCCAGACATTGCCCAAAGTCTCCTGGTGCGGGGTGGAGTGGGGTAGTGGAGGGAGCAAAATCTACACAATCCCTCATGTTGAGAACCACTGGTTTAGAGAGAGAGAGAGATGAACATATCATTCATTCATTCATTCATTCATTCCATTTGCTGTAATGGTTAAAGGCATGGATTCTGGATTGACTCCCTGGGTTTCAATTTCAATTTCAAATCTGCCACTTCCTGGCTGTGTGATCCTGAGCAATCACTTCAACTCTCTGTGCTTCACAGGGATGTTTTAAAGATCAAATGAATTAATACATGTAATGAAAAAACTAAGAGCAGGCTCCAGCCAAGTGTCAGATATCTAAGGAGTGCATGATAAGTGTTGGGTACTAGCCCTAGCCCTGAGGTCCTTACAGTCAATTCTCCCCACTGGAGGCAGACTGAGCTTGTTTTTACAAGTAAATATTTCAATGGAAGTATAACATGTTAAAAAAAAATTCAACCAAGTAAATTTGAAGATCTAATTGGCTTTATTAAGCGATTCATGAATTGGGGAACATCCCTTCTAGCAACCAGAAGAGGTGGCCGAGGGTTTGTACAAAATGGAAAGTTTTTATAGGAAGTAGGGTGGGGCAAGAGAGATATTCGTGAAAGAAAAGGAAGCGTTATTTTGGGGCCAGACATCTTTTCTTGGGGAGAAAAAAGGGGAAGGGTTTTTACCATGCACATTGCCTCTTCCTGTGGAGGACAGAGAGGGCCTGTGTGACAGAGTACCTTACTCGTGCTTGATCAGAAAATTCCAGACTGGTTCATTAAGGTTCTGTTTCTGGGAGAGGTTAAAATTTTAATTATATCAGGTATTAAATGTAGGTTTGCTATCATGGGCTTTTAGCTTGAGTGGCACCATTTTGGGCCTATGGTTTTCTCTTTAACACCTACATAGAGAAAAATGCACAAATTATAAATATACAGCTCAGTAAATTTCCACAAAGTAAACATATCTAGGTAACCAGCACCCAGATAAAAAAACTGAGCCGGGATAGCACCCCAGAAGCCTCCCTTGGGCCTCTTTTAGATCATTTTATAAAAAATATTTCAGGGCCTGCCGAGTGGCGCATTGGTTAAGAGCTGGCTTGGGATGCCAGCTCTGAGCAGCAGGGCCCGGTTTGGATCCCACATATGAGGGCCAGTGACACTGCCCTCTACAGCTAAGATGGTGAACAGCTGCTCCACCTGGAGTTGGGCTGCTGTGAGTCCCCGGGACGGCATAGCTGCAGCCCCTGCTACAGTGGGCTGCTATAGGTTACAGTGAGTGACCGGCAGCCAATGTGAGCAGCTAGCAGCTGGTGTGAGCTGCCAAGAGCCGCCATGAGCGACCATCCAGAGGCAGGCGACTGATCTGCCTCATCTGGGAAGAGCGCAATGACAATACCAACATGGGCCAGTGAAGCAACGTACTCCACAACTAGACTGAAGAAAAAAAGACAGGAACTTGTCTGTTCCCCCTTCCCCGATTCCCCAATGCTGTTCCCCTTCCCAATTCCCCAATAAAAATATTTTTTTAAAAAAAATTTCAAAAAATAAAAAAAAATAAAAAATATTTCATATCTTCCCTTCCCCTGGGCATTTAACGATGCTGTTCCCTCTGGCCCCCAACTCCCTGTGTTTTTATTCTGTGAAGTACCACTTAGTCTTTTTTTCTTTCTTTTTAATTTCTTTTTTATGATAGTAAAATAACATCTAACATAAAATTTGCCATTTT
This sequence comes from Aselliscus stoliczkanus, assembly GCA_033961575.1. NCBI lineage: Eukaryota > Metazoa > Chordata > Mammalia > Chiroptera > Hipposideridae > Aselliscus > Aselliscus stoliczkanus. Next base: position 151,742,105 of record CM066732.1, read on the forward strand.
AACTACTTCAATGTGTACAGTTCAGTGGCATTAATTACATTCACATTGTTGTGCAACCATCACCACTATCTATTTCCCAAACTTTTCATCATGGTTCCCACCTCCAAAACTGTTCCATTCTTCCTAGGATAAAATTCTACCCAGCGAACATCACCTGACTCTTGCGTCACCACATAAGCTCGTTTCCTGCCACATGACTCACTCCACTCCAGCCAGTGGAGTTCTGGCCCTTGCATATGCAGTTCCCTCTTCCTGGAATGCCCTTCCCCTTCCAGTCACACAGCTGGCTGCTGCCCAAATGGCCTCCTCCTCAGCGAGGCTGTCTGAGGCCAGCTGACCTAAAATAGCACATATACATCCATCACGCTCTAGCCTTTAATTTGCTTTCCTGTCTCACTTTATACATTTGTCAGCTGATTATATCCCAAAGTCACTGTTTTAAGGTAACCACTTATGCTCATGAGAAAAGGACTTGATTCTTGTGGGGTCAGGCTCAGCCACACTATGGGTCTCAGACTTCTACCACCGATGGCGGGGAAAAAAAAAAGTAAGGTCCTTCGGTTTATTTGTGTCAAGTAACATTGTGGACAACGAATTACATGACTCTTTTAAGATGACCTTTCGTGTAATATTTCCATGCAAAGCAACCCAGGATGTGCTAGGAAGACCGGGATGGTCCATAGGAGCTGTCATAGATCAGCTCCCTAGAAGCAAAACAGGAGAGACAATTCTTGTACATGTGAGTTGTTAAGGGCCTGCTCTCAGGAGAAATCTAGAAGGAAAGTGGGGGGAAGGGATAGGGCAGAGGAAAAAGCTCTGCAAAGATGCGGGCTTGGTGTAGGCCCCAGCTTGATCCCACGCGGAGCTTTGGAACATGACTTATACCATCAAGGTTGTTCCACCAGAGACAAAATGGGTGGGCAGTTAATCCCACATCAGTCAATCATTGGCCAGTAGGAGGAGTGTAACCTCCCAGGCATCTCCTGGCAGGGGACAACTTTTCACAGCCAAGGACAGAGTGGGAACCCACCTGAGAAGGGTGCAGAGTGAGCTCTAAGCAGCTACCACCACCACAGGCAGGAGACAGTGCACTGGCCCAGTGAAGGGGACCTGGGCAGGGCACCAAGACCATCCACAACCCTAGAGCCATCACGACTTATGCATGATACTAAAGTTGGGTGTATATGATAGTGTTTGGTCATACTATTATATTTATTTATTTTTGTTTCTTTTAATAGACTATGTTTTCTAGAGCAGTTTTAGGTTCACAAAAAAATTGAGCCAAAAGTACAGAGAGTTCCCATATACGACACCCCCCTCGCTGCCACCCACATGCGCACAGCCTCCCCAGCTATCAACATCCTGCACCAAAGTGGTGCATTTATTATGATCGATGAACCAACACTGACACATCATCATCACCCAGAGTCCAGAGTTTTCATTAGTGCTCACTTTGGTGTTGTACGTTCTATGGGTTTGGACAAATGTCTAATGACATAGGTCCATCGCTATAACAGCACACAGATTACTTTCACTGACCTAAACATCCTCTGGGCTCCGCCTAGTCACTGCTCCCTAACCCCTGGCAACCGCTGATCTTTTTACTGTCTCCAGACTTTTTCCTTTTTCCAGAATGATAGAATTGGAATCCTACAGGATGTAGCCTTCTCAGATGGGCTTCTTTCATATAGTAATATGCATTTAAGTTTTTCCATGTCTTTCCACGGCTTGATAGTTCATTTCTTTTCAGCGCTGACTAATATTCTATTGCCTTGATGGACTGTGCTTTATTTATCCACTCACCCAATGAAGGGACATCTTCATTGTTTCCACGTTTCAGCAATGATGAATAAAGCTGCTGTAAACACCCATGTACAAATTTTGTGTGGACATAAGTTTTCAACTCACTTGGGTAAATACCAAGGAGCACAAGTGCTGTATCATATGGTAAGAGTATGTTTAGTTTTGTTAGAAATGGCCAAACTGTTTTCCAAAGTGGTTATATCTGTACCATTTTGCATTCTCCTGAGCAGTGAATGAGCGTTCTTATTCTACATTCTCACCAGCGTTTGGTGTTGTCAGTGTTTGGGATTTGGGCCCAATAGGTGTGTAGTTAATTTGCATTTCCCTAATGACACAGGATGTTGAACATGTTTTCATGTGCCCACTTGCCATCTCTATGTCTTCTTTGGTGAAGTGTGTCTGTTCAGGCCTTTTGCCCAGTTTTTAACTGGATTGTTAATTATTTTATTGTTGAGTTGAAAGAGTTCTTTTTATATTTTGAATAATAGTCATTTTGTTTTTTTGAGGGCAGTGTCACTGGCCCTCATGTAGGACCCGAACTGGGGCCGCTGGCTTGCCAAGCCAGTGCTTAACCACCACGCCACTCGGCCGGCCCTGGATAATAGTCTTTTATCACATATGTCTCATGCAAATATTTTCTCCAGTCTATGGCTTGCCTTTTCATTCTCTTGATTTACTTATATTTCTAAAAAGTGTTTTACTCAACATGGATGAAACTTGAAAACATTATGGTAAGTGAAAGGAGCCATTACAAAGGTCATATTTGTATCATTCCATTTTCATTATCTGTCCACTAGGCAAATCCATAGGAGGAGAAAGCAGATTATTGGTTGCCAGGGGCTGAGAGAGAGTAGAGTGACTGCTAACAGGTACAGAGTCTCTTGTGACGGTAATGAAAATATTCTGAGATTAGATAATAGTGATGGATGCACAACTATGAATATACCAAAAAGCCCTGAATCATACATTTTCAAAGAGTGAATTTTATGTTATACAAATTGTATCTCAATAAGGTTGTTTTTTAATACTTTGTACTATGGAGCTATGACGTACAAAAACTGTAGTTGAATATTTTCTATAAACATTTTAAATAGGAAATTGGGGTTCAGGGCAGAACACTGTTATATTTATATAACTTCAGTATCACTCTCCCTTTCAACCTGAAAGCTACCTTCAATCCTTTCTGGAACAAGACTGGGTATAAACTGAACAGATAAAGACAAAAATGCCTGCTTCATCTTTGCATTCTCCAAGTGCCTTGACCCTTGGAGGGGGGCGGTTTGGGTGTTTTCACAGATGGCTTTACAGTATATTTTCAGCAGCAAGAGCGAAACAGAGAAATGTGTAGTTGGAGTCCAGTCCCGGGGGTTAAAGTCACATGTCCCAGTCTGCTGAATCCTGGGGAGGAACCCTTAGTTACCAACACAATCAGTCAACATATTCTCCTTTGGGCCAGTAAGCACTTCTTAAACACTTGGCAGATGAACGTCACAGCCTTTTGACTGTCTTGTAACTGTGTGGGCTGGTCCAGGTTAGGTGACTTGTTTACATGAACCCAGTTCAGTGGAGCCAAGCATTTCCCCTAGAACCATGTCCTGCATGAAGCCTCTAAACATTCTGACCTGCCCAGAATGTCAAACCTTAGTGTGCACTGATAGGCAGGTTGATAGACAGATTGATAAAGAGCTCTTAGATTCCTGGAGAAGTCACCTTGAGGAGGCAGGTAGAGTGGAAACCAAAGGAACTACCCAGAGACTGGGCAAGTGTGGGTGGGCAGCTCTGCGTCCACTTTTTCTTCTCTTGAAAATGACAGAGTTGAACTCAATGATCCCTAAGATCTCTTCCCACTTTAACAGATCATCTGGTCTATGGCTTCCCAAACTCTTCACAGATCAGTAGTCTTCATAAACTTTCAGGAACTGACACAGGGTGTTTACCTTTTGTTATCCAAAGAAAAATAATTTTTAAAAAACCCTACAATTACTGCCATTTTCTATCACCTCATTTCCAGAAAGAAAGAACATATTAACTGGGAAAAAAGTAGGAAAGAAATATCAGAATAAAAGACAGTCCTTGTAAAACAAACAAACAAAAATCCACACATTTTATTTATCTATTGTTGTGGAGGAAATCGAGAGAGGATGTGACTACCTGTTGACCCTTGAACTGGATCTGGGCGATCAAAGGCTCCTCACTCCTACCCCTGTCCTGAAGACCAGGTCTCCCCTAAAGCTCACGCTAAAGGTTCATGTCCCCTCCCTGGAGAATTATCTTTAAGAAGAAGTCTTTGTTCAAGCTACTAGCAGAAGAAGGCACTGGAGCCCCGCCAAAATTCTCCAGGCAGACCTGGTTCCCTCCACCACATCTTGCTCAGTCATCACTGCATAGTACCTAAACAATGGCCCACTATGCGTTTTCATCCAGTCCTTCAAAAGATTGTAATAAGCACGTAGCAAATGTTGGCTGAATACCAAATGAACGCATGAAAGTTAACCAGAAGAACCCTCTGGTTTCAACTTCTGGTAACCTCCTTTCTAGATTTAATGAAGTTGCTTTCTGGCTTTTGGATGTTGAATTTTAGAACTGGAATAACTTTGGACATGATATAGCCATGACCCTGTTTGACAAATAAAGAAATTGAAATACTGGAGGAAACATGACACTTAAATCATATAGCAAGTTACCCATGAGGATGGAAATGGGACCACAGGTTAAACCTGACAAGCTCTGGAGACTGAAAATAACCACATAAGATGGGCTGAACATAAAAATTCCTAACTAAAATCAAGTCGTGACCGGTAATCACATCCTTGGTCTGTAGCTTCCTTGACAAAGGTCAGTCTTTACCTTAAGGGAGCCTATCTGTTGTCTTTTTGCATCTAAGATAACATACCCTTGGAATAATGTAAGAGTAATCCATTTTTCCAGACCTCCCAGGAAGGAAAACCCACCACACCAGGGCAGGAAACTAAAAAAATCCCTCATTGTTATCTTATTCCCCAAATACTATCTCTATGTGCTGTAAAATGCTATTAACTGTCCTGTACCCACCAATGTAAAAGAAGTGTGTGTCTCTCCATTTTACTTTTTATCCAATCCCAGAGATTTCCCTGCTTTGCTTTCTCCCACCTCCTTAATCTACAACCAATGGATTTCATGTAACCCTCCTCCTTTGATTCTAATGTGTAAAATAAGTTGCAATGCCATTTTCCAGAGCATTTTCTCAGTCTTGAGACTTTGCTTCCTGGCAATTGTCATCAGTTTGGCTCAAAGATACTCTTATAAGCTTTCTCTTAGGGTGTATGTTTTTTCATTAACAGCCAGCCACAAAGCAGGACTTGAACTGGCTCACCGGATTTCCAGCCCAGATGCCTCTCTCGATGTTGCTACAGGTAAAAGAGTCTAAAATTTTGGGCTGAATCTGGGCTGATCTCAGGTCACGCCCTGAAAATCATTTGTTAGATCAAGTTCCTGGTATTATCACTTTGTTTCATTTTCTTATATATATCCTCTCCCAAATAAAACTTCTTTTTCAATTTTAGGATTCAATAAATCAAAGAAATACTATCAGAATTATCTCTCATCACATCTTCTATCTTCATTGCCCAAGGAGCATGAAAAGACATTGGCAGGGGCAGCCGGTTAGCTCAGTTGGTTAGAGTGCAGTGCTCATAACACCAAAGTTGCTGGTTCGATTCCCACACGGGCCATTGAGTTGCGCCCTCCACAACTAGAATGAAACAACCACTCGACTTGGAGCTGATGGGTCCTGCAAAAAAAAACACTGTTCCCCAATTTAAAAAAAAAAAGTAATTAAAAAGAAAAAAAAGACATTGGGCCGGCCGAGCGGCAAGGTGGTTAAGCACTGGCTTTGGAAGCCAGCGGCCCCGGTTCAGGTCCCACATATGAGGGCCAGTGACACTGCCCACAAAAAAATTAAAAAAAGACATTGGCAAAAGCCACTATTATCTTTAACTGGTATCCCAGAACCCATGACTTCCCCCAAACCAGGGCTGAATTGCACAGTGAGGCTGGCTTGTCATGTTCAGCAAAACACACAGACCATAATTAACAAAGTTCAAAAGTAGAAATAGTTAACATAAGAGAGTTTCTTTTCTTCCTTCTTTCTCTAAAACAGTGCACTTGGTTTAAAGTGAAATTGCTGACTGAGAGGGATAAAAAACTCAAAACAGGAAACAGTAAATAGCTAACAAAGCATTGTATTCAATAAAAGTCTCCCAAATAACTTTATGCTCTCATAAATGTGGACAGATTCTGAATCAATGAAAAGGTATGCAGAATGTATGAATAGATCCAACACTCTCCCTCTTAGGGATGCTTTATGCTAATAAACTCCCAGGGCCACTTTTCTTACCTTATTATCATTCAGGGAAGGCGCTCTGGTGTGTTCATACTCATACTATTCCTACTCCTGAACAAATGTGCTTATGTTACCAAAAAACAAAAGACAAACAAAGAACACCTTTACCCAAGTCCCCTAAATGATCTCTTATTTTAGGCACTGTGGCAGTATTTGGATCCTATGCCAAAATTTTAAATGTTTGTTTCTTTTTCTTGTTTTATTACAATGGCTGTGTCTTTTAGTACAACATTGAATAACAGTGGGTATCCTGGGGTTTGGGATTTTTTTTTCTTTTAGTAATAATTTACTTTGTTATTATGAAAATTTTCAAACATAACACAAGACTATAGAATAACAAATGCCCATATACCCACCATCCAGGTTTACCATATTTGTTTCTGACCCTTAAAAAAACTTACATAAGAAGGCCCCTGTGCCCCTGCATCCTCCTCCCAGAAATAACTACTGTCAAAAATTAATGTTTATTTTTATGTAAATTTATGTACATTTTTATACTCTTAATATGCATTTGTACATCTATAAAAATTACATACTACAGTGAAAAGAATGGAGGAAACTAAATTGCATATTACTAAGTGAAAGAAGCCAATCTGAAAAGGCTACATACTATAGAATTCCAAATACATGACATTCTGGAAAAGGTAAAAACATGGAGACATTAACAAGATAAATGGTTGCTAGGGGTGGAGATCAGGGAATGAACACGCAGAATACAGAGGATTTTAGGGCAGTGAAAATACTCTGACATTGTAATGATGGATATATGTCATTATACTTTTGCCTAAACCCATAGAATGTACAACACCAAAAGTGAACCCTAAGTAAACTATAGATGTTCGGTGATGATGATGTGTCAGTATAGGTTCACTCTTAGCAAAAAAAAAAAAAAAAAAGTGCCATTCTGGTAATGGTAAGTGATGGTAAAATTGGGGAGGTTATGCATGTGTGGGGGCACAGACCATATGGGAAATCTCTGTTCTGTCATCTCAATTTTGTTGCAAACCCACAAGTGCTCTAAAAAGATAAAAAAAATTTTAATTGCAAAGTATTGTTTTACAGCTTTAAAATTTTTAAATAAATGCTATGATTCTATATGTATATTTCTGCGCTTTTTTTCCATTCTAATTATTTTTTTTATAAAAATTATTATGTTAGCTTTCAGCTCATTCTGACCAACTAGGCAAGTGGTTATCAATCACTCTGTGAAGCAAAGTAAAAGAGGTGAACTTGGGTTTGGGAAGAGCAGTTCCTCTACTCATACTGAGCAGGGGAACTGCCACTTTATATCACATTGCCTTTTTTCATTTTAACTTTTTATTATGAAAAATCTCAAACATTTGCTAGAGTGGACAGCACAGCATAATGGATCCCCATGGACCAATCAACCACAACACTGGTTCACTTGGCGGTCAGTCTTGTTTGATTTGTTCTCACACAAAGTCTCCCCAAATCCAGACTATTTTATAGCAAATCCCAGACATCATTGTATCTCATCTGTGGTAATCAGCCCCAAGATGGCCCCCAAAGATCCTGGTATGCCTTTGTGTATTCTTCTCCCACACTGAATCCAGGATATTATATGTAACCTGTAAAAGATGGTGGAAGTGTTGGCTTCTAACTTCCAAAGCTGAGCCGTAACAGATACTGTGGCTTCCTCGTTGGTCTCTTGGATTGCTCGCTGTGGGAAACAAGGCTGAGGTAAGCAAGGCACCCAGGACACAAAATTTAGGGAGGGTTTTAACCTCAGGTGCTGACCCTGCACTGCACGAGAGTACTTCCTCCCATTTTGCCCCCAAGGTGACTCACCTGCCTCACTCTTGTCCCAGGCCTGGTGGGAGAAACCAGCTGCCATGCCATGAGGACACTAACACATCCTTGTGGAGAAGCCCATCTGGAGAGGAACAGGCCACCCACCATAAGACGGCCCTGACTTGCCAATCATGTAAGAAGCACATCCTTCGGCCCCAGGCAAGATTTCAGATGACCGCAGCTCATGAGAGGACCTCATGACAGAAGCTGAGTCAGAACTGCCCAGCCAAACTGCTCCCAAATCCTGGCCCACGGAACTGTGGGAGATAACGCATGAGCATAATATTGTTTAAGGCCCCAGAAAATATCATCAGAAACTGGAAGAAAGACGATTCTTAATATTTAATGGCAGGAAGTTTAGCGACAGTGTTACCCATAGCAACCTGGAAAACAGAAAATCTACCTAATTAACTGGGTGGCCTGACTAATGAGATTTTTTTCAGGCAAAAGGTTGAATATGTCATGTGGTTTCTTATAGCTGCCTACAGTAAAATGCAAGAGGAAAGAGATAAGCTGAAAACATAACTCTAAAACCTAAGTGTTGTCAGAACCTGCCAGAATTGAAAACTCCTAGACTCTCTAGATAGCAAACAATGCTGAACTTTAGAAATGCCTTCTGGGCAAAAATCAGAGCACAAGTTAGGAAAACATGATTTAAAGATTAAACCAAGGGTGGACTGTAAAATCCTTTGTTAACATATTGGAAAAATCTAAGGCAGTGCCTTGATAACTGTTCCAACAACAGGGCTTCTAAGAATTTTAAGAGCATTGTTCTTTGGCTCACTCAGGCAAATTCCAAATATAGAGGTGCTTATCTCAAAGAAACTTTGGGGGTGTTGATTTGTTTAATAAAATAAACTCCAGTAAGATTTGTTAAAGACCCACAAAGTTTTAAAGAGCATTGTATTAGCAAAAACAGCAGCAGTTTGGGCTGATAATACAGATGAAGAGATCTTTGGAGCCCCCAAATTCTACAAACAGAAAGTAGTCTGAGAAAACTATCCAGTAACAAAGATAGGATACCTTTCATGGAAAAGGAAAGATGACTCAGAGGGTGGAATCAAGAATCATAATCAATCTTCTCAGGCCTTGAGCCTTAATCAGGAAATTAATAATATGTGCCCTGCTGGGGTTTAGCATCCACTGCTACAGACCAGTGATTCCTTAGCGCCTTCCATGCTCCCATTTTTGAAAAAGAGGATCTATTCTATGCCTCTTTCACCACTGTATGTTGGCAAGGGAGGAGATAACTTGCCTTTTTACTTCATAGGTCTTCAGATTAACAGTAACTGTCCTTAGGAAGCTTGGCTATGGTTTAGATGGTGAGACTCTGGACTTTGAGCTGATGTTGTAATGAGATTTCTGAGGGCCTTGAAAGGTGGTGTATTTTTTTATGTCAGAAGGACTGAATCACTGGGGACCAGAGGGCAGACTCTGGTGGCCAGCCTCCTGACCCACAGAAACTGTGGAATATAAGAAATGCTTACTGGGGGCAGCCGAGTGGCTCAGTTGGTTAAGAGCTTGCTCAAGAGTGCAAGCTGCGCTCTGAGCAACAGTTCGATGCCCAGCCTGAGCTGAGCTGCCATTGAGCTGCCAACAGGTGGCAGGATGGCTCAGCTAAAAAAAAAAAAAAAGAAAGAAAAAAAAAAGAAATTCTTACTGTTGTGGTGAGCCATTACGTTTTCATAGACTGTTATGCACTAATAGCAAACTAATTCATTGCCCATACATATTTCACTATATATCTCTCAAAGATAAGAGCACTTTTTTAATCTTTAAATTTGAAATAGTTATAGACTCACAGGAATCTGCAAAAGAGATGTCTAGTGTATCCTTCACCCAGCTTCTACCAGTGGTGACATCTTACATAGCTATAGTACAGTATAAAGCCAGGAAACTGACGCTGGCAAAATGTTATCAACCAGGCTGCAGACCCAACTCGGATTTCACCAGTTTTCACATGCACTTTGTGTGTGTGTGTGTGTGTGTGTGTGTGTGTGTGTTTCTAAGTTAGGGGATAGAGCTATATAAAAATAAGGAACTGATCATAAAAATCAGGATTGCTGTTACACTCAGGAGAGAAGAACATTGTGGTTGGAAAGAACACCCAGGGGACTCTGAGGCACTGGCAATATCATACATGCATATGATATGCATTCTATACTTTCCTCCACATGTGTTACATTTCATTGCAAAAACAGGTTTTAAGGGCCAGCCGCGGAGTGGCGCATTGGTTAAGAGCTGGCTTGGGATGTCAGCGGCCCCTGTTTTGATCCCACATATGAGGGCCAGTGACACTGCCCTCTAAAAAAACACACACAAACAAACAGGTTTTAAAATGCAGGTGACGATTGTTTCCAAGAAAGCTGTGGCTACCCTGCATAAACCTTGAACCCTCCCTACATTAAAATACTTAAAAAATACTAGATTAAGAAATATTTTAAGTGTATTTATTATTATTATTTTTATTTTTTTGTTTTAGCTGAGCCATCCTGCAACCTGTTGGCAGCTTAGCGGCAGCTCAGCTCAGGCTGGGCATAGAACTGCTGTTGCTCAGAGCTCAGCTCACAGCGAGCTCTTAACCAACTGAGCCACTCAGCCGGCCCTCAAGTGTATTTATATATACATGTTTTATATATTCTTTTATATATTTATAAGATAACTATTTATATACATATATGCTTAGATGTACATACATATGCTTACATATTAAAAACCACAATGAGATACCGCTAGACACCCACCAAATTGGCAAAAATTGTAAAGCTGGACAAAACCATCAATATTAATGCATGATGGAGCTCAAGAAAGTATAAAATGTATCAGAAATCTCCTGATGCCAAGGTCAAAGCCAGGTTCCAGAGGCGAGTGAGCCCTGAGGTTAATGAATAAAGCTCCTAGAAAACACACGACCCTTCCTTCAGCTCTGGGAAGAGAGATAGAAATCCCCTGTGAGAACTGTGGCCTCATGGGACCATTCTATCTTACATTTTTTAAAAAAAAGATTTTATTGGGGAATTGGGGGAGGGGAACAGCATTGGGGAATTGGGGAAGGGGAACAGACAAGTTTCTGTCCTTTTGTTCTTCAGTCTAGTTGTGGAGGGTGTCACTTCACTGGCCCATGTTGGTATTATTATTGTGCTCTTCCCGGGTGAGGCAGTTGCTCGCTGGCCATTGGCCGGCCGCTCACTGCGGCTCATGGCAGCTCACCAAAGCACACACAAGCTGCTGGCCAGACCCACTGCAGCCTATGCTGTCGACATCGACTCACGGCAGCCCAGCTCCAGGTTGAGCTGTTGTTCACCATCTTAGCTGTAGAGGGCGCAGCATCATTGGCCCGCATCTGGGATCTCAACCAGGGCCCTGCTGCTCAGAGTTGGCGTCCCAAGCCAACTCTTAACCAACGTGCCACTCAGCTAGCCTTTCTCTTACATTTATTCTTGTTAGGTTTTTGCTCTACACCCCACAAAAAAAACTGGAGTCCAGATCACCAGTGATCTCAACACTACGAATCCACAGGTCATTTCTGAATCTCAGCATGCTTGGTCTCTCACATAATTGTTTTATTGAGGTGAAATTCACATAAAATAAAATTAATAATTTTAAAGTACAGTTCAGTAGCATTTAGTCCATTCACAATGTTGTGTAACCACCTCCTTTATCAAGTTCCAAGATATTTTCATCATCCCCAAAGAAAACCCTGTACCCAATCAACAGTCATTCCCCCTTCCTCACTCACCCCAGCCCTTGGCAACCACCAGTCTGCTCTTCGTCTCTATGAAGTGACCTATTCTGGATAATTTTGTATATATGAAATCATGCCCTCTCACAGAACTTAATGCAATCAATCACTTCCTCTTCCTTTAAATGCTTTCTTCATGTGGCTTCCAGGGTATCTTATCTCTGTCCCCATTTATTCCCTGGCTGACTCATCTAGTCACATGTTTGTTTGTTTTGTTTTGTTTTTAATTTTATTGGGGAACAGTCATGGTCACTGGTTACATTGCTTTCATGCTACAATGGCATAATTGACTCTTAGAGAGGGCACAGCTCACAGTGGGCAATACAGGGATTGAACCGCAATCTTGGTATTATCAGCACCACCCCCTAACCAACTGAGTTAACCGGTTACCCCAGCCGCATGGTTTTAAGTTTCACCCATGTGCTGATCACCCCAAGCTTTTATCTCCAGCCATGATTCTCCCCAGAACTCCAGGCTCACATATCCCATTGCCTACCTGACATCTCCACTTGGCTGGCATACTTGTCATGTTTATGTCTGAGCTCCCGATCTTCCCCTCAAAGCCTGCTCTTCCAACAGTCTTCTCCACCTACGTAATTCATGTCAAGTCCTCCTTCTAGTTACTCCAAGAGAAAACCTTGGGAGTTTTCATCCTTGACACTTCGCTTCTCTTTCTTTGCACACTCTGTCAGCAAATCCTATTGGTTCTCTTCAAAGCAGATCCAGAATCTGCCCACTTCTCATCGCGTGCACAGCTATCGTTCTGGTGCAGCCAGCCTCCTTTCTCACCAGGGTTATTGCAATGGCCTGCTCACCTGTCCTGCTCCTGTCCTTGGGCCTCTTCAGTCCACTCTCAACATATCATCCAGAGGGGCCCTGGTTTTATTGGCCAAAGTTCTCCAGAGAAACAGAACCAATTTTATCTGCCTATCTATCTATCTATCTATCTATCTATCTATCTATCTATCTGTCATCTATCATAAAAAATTGGAATTTGGAGGCTGACAAGAGTCATGATCTGCAAGCCAGAGACCCGGGAAAGCCATTGATGTAGTTCCAGTCCAAAGACCTGAGACCCAGGAGAAGCCAGTGGTATGAGTCCCAGCCCAAGGGCAGAAGACCCACGTCCCAGCTCAAACAGTTAGGCAGAGAGAATTCCCCCTTCCTCTGCCTTTTTTGTTCTACTCAGACCCTCAGCAGATTGGATGATGCCGACCCACCCGGGAGGCCATCTGCTTTACTCAGCCCAATGCTAATCTCATCCAGGAACACACAGACATACCCAGAATTAATGGTGAGCCATATATCTGGGCATGCCCTGATCCAGTCAAGCTGATATAAAAATTACCCATTGCCTTAGTAAAACATAAGTTAAAGCATTTCTCTGCTCAAAATCTTCTGATGACTTCCCAATAATTTTAGGATAAAATGCAGAACCTTAGCATGGCTTAGAGGGACCTATATTATCTGAGTCCTCGCCTCAAATCATTCTGGCTCTCTGGTCCTGCCTTCCTGGCCCCCTTTGCCCCTGCTTCCATGTCTCTGCACTTATTGTCCCCTCTGGCTGGAGCGGTCCTCCTCTGCCCCTCCCCCTGGGCTCACTCCCTCACCTCCTTTACCGAGGTGTCAGCTTCTTATTCAATCTTCTCCAACCACCCTATTGAAAATTGCAACCTTCATCCCAAACATCACCCCCTCCCTTCCCTGCTTTGTATTCTTTTATGGCACCACCATTTCAGAGGCATATTTTATCTGTCTCCTGTCACTGGAAGATAAGTTCCTAGAAGACAGGGGTTTCCGTTTTGTTTACTTTTCTTCATATCCCCAGGACCTAGATTTGTACTAGGCACAAAGTACATGCACAATAAATATCTGTTGAATCAGTCAATGAATGAATTTTCCAAAAGATAGTTTAAAAAAGAAAAGGAGGTTGTCATGACCAAGAGAAAAATTCCTTATTGTTCACAGAAAGGAAAACCTTTTAAGGGTCCCACTTTTCCCTATTCCCTACCCTTAGAAAGCTGATGGGTATCCTTAGAAGAGAGTCGCATGACCTTGTGAATTCAGTCCTAGACTTGTCTCAGCTCCTACCCACTGAAAACTCTACACGCTCCTTTATTAACACAGTAACTAAAAATGTATAAAATTAAGCCCAGCTTCTTTACTCTAGCTCACAAGGCCCTGCAGGATCTGACCCAGGCCTCCCTCTCAAACTCCATCTTAAACAGCTGTCCCTCGTATGCACACGATCCAGCCATCCCACCCTTGGGAACACTGGTCTTGATGTTCTCCCCATGCCCCCTGTTCTCCCAACCCCATAATCCCACATCTTGTAGCTGGTCTCTTCCCATCCTTCAGGTTTTGATATAAAAGTCTCCCCCTCTGGGCCGGCCGAGTGGCACAGTGGTTAAGTGCTGGCTTGGGAAGCCAGCGGCCCCGGTTCGGTCCCACATAAGAGGGCCAGTGCCACTGCCCTAAAAAAAAAAAAAAAAAGTCTCCCCCTCTGGAGGCCTCCCCTGGTCAGCCCAAGTAAGGTCCTGTCCTTCTCCACATGGTACCTCATTCTTTTCCTGTATAGTATTTACTGTCATATGGTTTTATTTTGTATTATTATAACTTGTGCAATTATAATTATATAAATGTATAATAATTTGCATGCTGCATATATATATTGTTATTTATGTATTTATTTAGCGTCCATCTCCCCTCCATGAAGGCATAGACCACATCTATCTCTGTTTCCCTGTTGCGTACTTAGCGCCTAGAACAGGGCCTACTGCATGGCAAGTGCTTACATATTTGTTAAATGAATAAATGCATGGGCCCACCCTGTGGATTAGAGTTGCCTGCGTGTGGGAGCAGAGACAGGATGTGGGGCGGATGGTGGCCTAGGAGGTTTCATCAGGTGCTCAGTGGTGAAGGAACTCATCTCTAGGAGAGCTTAGCAGTCCAGATAACATGGAAAACATCAAAATTGGCCTGATGCATCTGGAAGAACTTTCAAACAGATGTGGGAATATGAAGTTCATTGCATCATCCAGGGTCAATTACATTCTGTGCTCTATAAACAAAAGGATACAGTAATACTGGTTTTACTTGTCAATGCAGTTATAATACATATATAAGGATTATATATGATACATACATATATTTTTTTAAGTACTAAGTGCCTCCTGGTGGTGGAAAATAAAAATGTACAGAGGCTCACAATTTCATTCTTGAGATTTGCTCAGTAAGAAAGTAGAGTCACAGAACTAGGAGCTAAAAAAACACAGGAATCTTCTAATGAGTGTCACAAAATCCCTAGAGGAAGCCTGCAGTGGCTGGGCAGGTGACATAAATGAGAGGTGTCAGGCGAGTGAGAGGCAGGGTTGTGAAGACAAGGGGAGTGCATTCAGCTCCCTAAGGTATTCTAAGTAAAAATAAAAATTTTTGTCATTTACTTTTAAAAAATAATAGATTCTCATGGTACAGAGTTCAAAGGGTATATACAAAAGAGGATTCATTGGGTAATAAACCTCTCTCTCACTCCTGTTGCCTAGCCATGTTCCCCTTCCAAGAAAAGTGTCCCTAGAAAGATAGAATCTACCCATAAAAGATATTTGTATACAAACGATACAAATATCGTAACCACTTTTCCTTTGGGTTTGTTTTTTTTTAACACACATTGCTAACACACATTGTGGAGCTTTTTTCATATCCTTACATAAGAGCTTCTGGTTGTTTTTTTTAACAGCTTATAGTATTCTATTGGATGAATTTACCAAGATTTTTAAATCAATGAACGTTTAACTTGTTTCCATTATTTGCTATTATAAGCAATGCTGTAATTAATATAATTTTATATATATCCTTTTGCTTATGTGTGAGTCTATCTGTAGTATAATTTCCTAAAAGTGGAATTGCCTTATTAATGGGTATGTGTATTTTTTAAAAATTGTTTTGAGCTACCATATACATGCAATAAACAAATGTTAAGCATAGTTAAATGAACTTTTACATATGTATCCACACCTATAATCAACACCCAAGTCCAGAGAGATTATCAGCATCCTAGATATAAGCTGCCTCACATCCCTTCCAGGACCCACGGGGCAGCAGGGAGCAGCTCCATCAGACAGGGTATTCTCATAAGGAATGGGGGAGATCCAGAGAGCTGGTGGAAACACACAATGACTGTAAACACACTTGCTCTGATGTAGTGAAAGGCACATCTATTGACATTCCATTGACCAAAGCAAGTCACATGATCAAACCTGACTTGAGTGAGGTTGGAAAGGACACTCCTACAGGATGCACTGCAGTCACCTTCCAACAGGCGGTGATATATAATTCTTACCAGGAAGAGCTACTTAATAGTAGCTCTAGGGGAACAACAATACCACGTATTACAGGCTAATAACAGGACCGTCCTTACAGCTGTTGTGCAAATTCTATGAGGTGAAGCACATCCAATGCTTA
This sequence comes from Aselliscus stoliczkanus, assembly GCA_033961575.1. NCBI lineage: Eukaryota > Metazoa > Chordata > Mammalia > Chiroptera > Hipposideridae > Aselliscus > Aselliscus stoliczkanus. The sequence goes on from CM066732.1 coordinate 151,758,304, forward strand.
TCAAGTATTCTGCACTCTAGATGCCATTATTATCATTATTATTACTATTATTATTATTACTACTACTACTACTACCTCCCGGTACTGCTAAAAGTCTTTCTGTCCCCTGAACTGGGCTAAACTTGAGAGGAAGGAAAGAAGTTGTAATTACTCCCAATATTTAATTTGCAGCCAGTATATCACTGAGTCTAAGGGCACAGGCTTTGGAGTAAGGTGGACTCCTTATTAGGGCAGATGATCTTAGGCAAGTTACTTAACCTCACTGATCCCTAGTTCCCTCAACCTGAAAATGGGGATCCTTGGGAGTAGGTTGTAGGCTTATCACTGGAGCTAAACTAGCCCAATCCTGTGCACAGAGGTAGTACGTGTTGAGTATTTGTTGAATTTACTGCATGTGGATTGTAGACTAATTTCAAACATTCAAATAACTGTACGCATAGCATCACTACCATACTCCGTATGGAAAGCCCTATCGCGGCCTTTTCCATCTTTTGGGTCTCAGCTCAAATGTCACGTCCTCAGGGCCCTTCCACGGCCACACCATTTAAAGTGCGTCCTCTACCTCTACTCACTCCTCACCGTTTTCTTGTGTCTACAGCTTTGGTAGTTCTCTGAAATCGTCTTGTTCGTTCATTGATTTATTTAGTATCTGTCTCTCTCCCTAGGAAGGAAGCTTCATGAAATCAGCAATCTTGTTTTCTGTATTTTCAACAACTGCGGGGGTAGAAGAGGAAAAGAAAAAGGTGAACGATCGCCGGCGGGTCCACCAGGGCCTCACGCCCCGCCCAACTCAAGCTGCAAATTCCTTCCAGAGGCTCCGCCCCTGTCACCTACGTAAGCGCCAGTGAGGCCCCGCCCTCGTGGGCGTGGCCTCCAATGTTGTGCCAGCCGCGTGCAGGCCGTCGTCCGCGGGCGGCGAGTCACGTCACACGCAGGCAGGCCCTACGCCCGCCCTGTCTCGCCACAGGCGTAAAAAAGGGCGTGGCCAGGCGTGAGGGCCCTGCAGCCGCCGGCGCCGCCGCCTGAGTCGCCTCTAGGCGGCTGCTCTCCGCTCCCGGCCGCTCAGGCAGCTCGGGAGCCACTCTGTGTTTGGGTCCTCGCCGCCCTTCCACGTCTCCCGGAAGTTTTCGGGCCGCAGCAGAACGCTGACAGGTACGGGACGAGGCGTGCGGAGCCTGGGCCCTCTCCCGGCGGGCTGCTGCGGGGGGTAGCCCAGAAGGCCGTCGAGGCTGCGGGCCGCCGCTGCGCAGGGCTCAGGTGAGGCGCGGCGAGCGCCCAGGGGGCGGGACGGGGCCACCGGGGTGCTGGCGGCCTGCGGCGCGGGGGCGGCGTCCTGTCCTCGGGGACCCCAGTCTCCCCGCCCGCTGCAGGGCGCAGGAAGGCGGCGAGAGTCCCCGTGGCCTCGGCCGGCTGGGCTTAGGCTCAGAGGGTGGGCGGGGAGCAGAGGGGCGCCTGCACCCGCCTGCCTGACGCCGCCTAGGACCGCCGGCGACCGCCCGTCTCCCTCGCCGCCTGGCCTTGCGGCGGCCCTGGCCCCCCACCTCTGCACCCCCACACCCCGCTCCGCCCCGCGCCAGCCGTTGCCCGGGGCAGTGAATTAGTTCAGGGCTTTGTACCCCTGCAATCCTGTTCGAGATGTTGGTCAGTCGGGCAGGTGCTCAGGGCCCACCTTAGGGTCAGTCGGGCAGGTACCCAGGGCCCACCTTAGTGTCAATCCGGGCAGGTGCTCAGGGCCCACCTTAGGGTCAATCGGGCAGGTGCCCAGGGCCCACCTTAGTGTCAATCCGGGCAGGTGCTCAGGGCCCACCTTAGTGTCAGTCGGGCAGGTGCTCAGGGCCCACCTTAGGGTCAGTCGGGCAGGTGCCCAGGGCCCACCTTAGTGTCAATCCGGGCAGGTGCTCAGGGCCCACCTTAGTGTCAATCCGGGCAGGTGCTCAGGGCCCACCTTAGGGTCAGTCGGGCAGGTGCTCAGGGCCCGCCTTAAGGTCAATCGGGCAGGTGCCCAGGGCCCACCTTAGTGTCAATCCGGGCAGGTGCTCAGGGCCGACCTTAGTGTCAATCGGGCAGGTGCTCAGGGCCCACCTTAGTGTCAATCCGGGCAGATGCTCAGGGCCCACCTTAGTGTCAATCGGGCAGGTGCTCAGGGCCCACCTTAGTGTCAATCCGGGCAGGTGCTCAGGGCCCACCTTAGTGTCAATCGGGCAGGTGCTCAGGGCCCACCTTAGGGTCAATCGGGCAGGTGCCCAGCGTCCACCTTAGTGTCAATCAGGCAGGTGCTCAGAGCCCACCTTAGTGTCAATCGGGCAGGTGCTCAGGGCCCACCTTAGTGTCAATCGGGCAGGTGCTCAGGGCCCACCTTAGTGTCAATCCGGGCAGGTGCCCAGGGTCCAACTTAGTGTCAATTGGGCAGGTGCTCAGGGCCCACCTTAGTGTCAGTCGGGCAGGTGGCCAGGGCCCACCTTAGTGTCAGTCGGACAGGTGCCCAGGACCCATCTTAGTGTTAGGCAGGTGCTCAGGGCCCATCTGCGTATTTATTTGGCTAGTCATCCTTCCTAGTAACTTTATTTGTTTTTTGTTGTTGTTGTTGGTTTTTATTTTGTGGTTTTTTTTTTGTTTTTTTTTGAGGGCAGTGTCACTGGCCCTCCTATGTGGGACCCGAACCTGAGGCCGCGGGCTTCCCAAGCCAGCGCTTAACCACCGCGCCACTCGGCTGGCCCAAGACCTATTAACTTTACATTGAGAGGGAAGGCGCCATGCACATGTGTTTTCGCTGCTTTATTAGGAAAGCGAGTTTGCCCCTCTACCACCCTTGTTTACTTGAGAATAATACATCCGTAGGGAGCTTTGTATGTTACAAAGCATGACAGCTCCGTTTTCATTTGATGTCACCTGAACTCTGAAACCTGCAAAGGCAGGTGGCGGTCCCATTTCGAAAGGAATAGGCTTCGAGGGTGAGTTTCTTTTTGAGGCGATTCGCGAACTGAGAGGCTAGATGGGAAAGGCAGGGATTTCAAAAGTAGGTTTGGCTGACTTAAATTTGAGTGTCTGAGCTGCCATTTAAATTCTGGTATCTGTACCCCCATATGGGGAAAAAGAATATATGGATTGCCACTTATCACATAAGGTGGTTGTGATGAAGAATGTTTGCATGGCATCTGACCTAAAAACTCCGTGCAGCGGTATTTATGAGTGCCCACGTGTGCCGAGTGCTGGGAATTCGTTGGCAAGCAAAGCGGGGCTTTCATCCACCTGCTCCCCTCCCCCACCCCCCAATAGGGAAAGACAGACAACAAGACATAAAACGTGGTTCTGAGAGAAAAGAAAAGTGTGTGAACGGAGAATGAATGATAAAACCTAATTTAGATGGAAAGAAAGAGAACTGTTTTTGAAGAGATGACATTCAAGTGGAGGTTAAGAATAAGAGTTAACCATGAAAGAGTGTTCCGGGCAAAAGGAACAAATGTGCACATTCAAGAAATGTTTGACTTTTTGATACAGCATTCTTCTGTATCATAAGGATTAATTGCTGCATCATTATTCTGATTCATTGTGGCAGACCGTACGTGCTCATATGTATCAAATGAATGGCTACGCGACCTTTTTCTATTTTAGCCTTATGTGCACATAGTAGGTACTGAGTGTTTAACTTATTGAAAGTGTACTTCAGACAGATTTTGTGCACACCTAAATAATCCAAAATAGTGCTGCATTTTAACATGAAGATAGATTTTGTATTAATCGGAAGTTTCTTCAAGTTTTAGCACCTTAAAACAAGCCTCAGGGAGTTTCTGTTTGTATTTGGTTGTACTGAAATTTTGCCATATTGATTACTTGCTATTTGGATGCTTTTGTTACATTGACATTTGCCCTTTGTTGAAATAGGAGTAATAACAATAGTGGCAGTTGTAATTTTGGTAATGGCAAGTACTAAAATGAGTGCCTACTGTGTGCTGGGCATTTTGCAAAGTATTTGGGGGTTTTTTTATATATTATTTTATCTTAAAACTGCCCTATAATGTAAGTACACTTACTTTCTTCATTTTCTAGATAACGTTTCTGTTTCAGTTAAATAGTTTGCTCAAGGCTACATAGCTAGTAAGAGGCAGGGTTAGGCATTCAATTCAGACTATCTGACTCCAGGGCCTGATCTTAATTGTTATGCTCTGCTGTTATGTCACACTGATGGATGACTTTATGTTTTTTTTCACAGGCTCAGCAATAGGATTATTCTGCCACCATCATGTCTTGGTTTGCTGATCTTGCTGGAAAGGCAGAAGATCTTTTAAACCGAGTTGATCAAGGGGCTGCAACAGCTCTCAGCAGAAAAGAGAACACCAGCAACATCATATATAGCAAAAATACTGACTATCCTGAACTTCACCAGCAAAATACAGATCTGACTTATCATACTGGACCTAAAGATAATTATATCTCCTCTGCAGCTGATAAGATTAAAAATCAAAAATCCGTCATCTTAGCTGGCACCACAAATGCGAAAGCAGGACCTAGGACATCAGTGGAGGCCCCCCATCCTGTTGAAAACACATCTGCTCCTAGGCCTTCCTCCCAGTTTGTTCGGAGAAAAAAGTCAGAACCTGATGATGAGCTGCTGTTTGATTTTCTTAATAGTTCGCAGAAGGAGCCTACTGGCAGGGTAGAAATCAAAAAAGAAAGAGGCAAGATACACGTGCTTCAGAGTTCTCGGACAACAAACGTCAGTTCTGTGAACAGCAGTGTAAACACCATCAAAGCCACTGAAGAAAATCCTTCTGGGAGCCAAAGCCATGGTAGTTAATCAGCCCCCTATTTCTTTTAGTTAAGCAAATTAGATGCGTCTCCATAGCCTAGTACATTCTGGCAGTGTTGCTCATCCTCTGTCTTCTTACCTGTTCCCACCGATGTAAAGGCAGGCTCTCTGAACTGTGTGGTGTAAGCAAGGGAGACAGCATGGCACAATATTAGACAATGTACAGCTATCGTAGGGACCTTTGAATGTTGTCTGTAGGGTAACTACCCACCCCAGCATCTGAGAAATTATATCCAAAATGATTAAGATACTGGAAGATACAAAAAGACAATTTTGAAATCTGAAAGAAAACATAATTTTGGATTTTGAACTATCTCATTGGGATTATAACAATGACAGAAGGCTGTACTTCACATATGCTCTTGATTGTCAGGTTTTGGTTTTGGGTGTTTTTTTTCTGCATCCCCCAGAAGTAAAGATGAGAGACTGAACTTTGATCCAAGTTGAAGGGTTTAAGGCATTGATCTAGTAGTGAAGTAAGAGGTTAGAATTCTGGTTTTCAGTTGTTTAATTTACTGTGAAATTACCTCCACATGTACATTTTCTCATCTGCAAAAGTGAGGTTAACCTGGTAGTATGACTAATTCAAGTACCTACTAACCATTTTTAAATAGCAATAAACATTCTTGCAGGGATTCCTTATAAAATTGATGATTAATGAAAGCTTGTTATGTTCTTTAATGTTATTCTCAGCTGGTAGTGAATAAAATCTGTCTTGTATCTTCAAGATAAAAAAAAGTGGTAGATTACTATCTTTTGAGTAATCATACAAACATTTATTGAGAACCCACTGGGTGCCAGAATACAGAAGTGAAATGAAATGGGTCAGGGTCTAGTGGGTGAGATAGACAAGTAAACAGATCACTTACATATAGCATTGTAAATGCAGTATTGAGGCATAGTCAGAGGGTTGTGGAAGCATAAAGGAGAAAGTAATGAATTGCCTAAGCTTTGAGGTAAGGATTCTGAGGGTGTGTAATTTGAGCTGGGTCTTAAAGAATAAATAGGAGTTTTCCAGGTGAAAAAGAAGAGTGGTCCCTGGACATCTTACATTAAAATCACTTGTGTGATTAATACAAATAAATTATTGGATGCCTCCCAGACTTCCTGAATCAGATTTTCTGGGCATGGAGCCAGGACATCTGAAGTTTTTCCTTTTCCAGTGGCTTCTAGGCCAGTAAAAGGTGAACGTGCCATAGCAATGTGATGCTAATAGAGAGCTTCTAAGCCTAAAGTTTACATGAATTATTTTTCCATCTTTAAGGAAAACAGCTTACATTTAATTATAAAGAAGGGATCAAAGGAAATCTGGTTGACAGGGAAATGAGTTAGAACCAGTTAATACATGGGAGTTATAAATTTAAGATTTGTTTCTCTAGGGCAGGGTCTTTCAATCTGTTGACAGGGACTGTTGACATTTGGGCTGAGTAATTTCTTGTTGGGGGGGACTGTCCTGTCCTTTGTAGGATATTCAGCATCCCTGGCCTCTTAACCCATTAAGATGCCAGTAGCACCCCCGTTGTGACTATCAAAAGAGTCTTTGTACCTTGCCAGATTCCCTTGGAGGGCAAAATCGCCCCAGATTAAGAAGCCCTGGGATCACTAGAAATGGAGTTGCTGAATTGTAAGGTGTGACAATTTATGTTTCGCTAATCAGGAGTGAAAATGTCATTATTCTCTCATTACTAAATGAGATTGAGCATCTTTTCAAATATTTGACTGTTTGGGGTTTCATCGTCTGGAAGGTGCCTATTCAAGTCTTTTGATAATTTTTCCCCAATGGATCATTGTCTTTTTCTTTATTGATTCATAAATATTCTTTATATATTCTAGACGGTAATTTGCATCCTCCTCTACTTTTACCTTTTTTTCCCCCTCTCTATGGTGTCTCAGTGAACAGAGTTAATGTAGATGAATTTCTCAATCTTTTCTTTATGGTTTGTGTCTTTGTAGCTTAGAAAATATTTCCCTACCCTAAGATTATAAAGATTTTTTTTTTTTTTGAGGGTAGTGTTACTGGCCCTCGTATGTGGGACCCGAACCGGGGCCGCTGGCTTCCCAAGCCAGTGTTTAACCACCGCGCCAAATATATTTTTCTATATTCTAAATGTTTTATAGTTTTGCCTTTCATATTTAGATGTTATCTAGTTATTTTTTATGAATGGTGTGAGGTAGGCATCTAATTCCATTTTCTCCCATATGAAAATCAGTTATCCCAGCATCATTATTGAAAATATTTCCTTTCCTTATCAATCTGTAATACCACATCTGTCGTATATCAAATACCCATCAAGGGCCGGCCAAGTGGCGTGGTGGTTAAGAGCTGGCTTGGGAGGTCAGCGGCCCTGGTTCGGATCCCACATATGAGGGCCAGTGACACTGCCCTCTAAAAAAAAAAAAAAAAAAAAAAAAAAATACCCATCAATACATTGCTCTGTTTCTGGGCACCTAATTCTGTTTCATTGGTTTATTTGTCCATCTTTATGCTGGGGAAACACTGTCTTAATATATTTTATAATATGTCTTGATATCTCAGAGCAACTTGTACCACCTTGTACTTCTTCAGGAATGCTTTGGCTGTTCTTGTACATCCATATGCATTTTAGAATTTCCTTGCCAAAGTTTCACAAAAATTTTGTTGGTCTTTTTATTGGGGATCCATTGCTTCTAATAGACAATTGGATGAGAATCAGCATCTTTACAATATTGAGTTTTCTAACCCATTAACATGGTACAATTTCAGCTTATTATCAAAATGTCTTTCATGAAGATTTTAGTTTTCTCCATGAAGGTCTTGCATACTTTTTGTTAGCTTTATTCCTGGGTAGTTCATAGTTTTTGAAACTTATAAATGGTATCTTTTTCATTTTTTACTTTGTTGCTGGTGAATTGGTTTTTTTTGTTTGTTTTGTTTGTTTGTTTGTTTGTTTGTTTGTTTTGTTTGTTTTGTTTGTTGAGGGTAGTGTCACTGGCCCTCATATGTGGGACCCGAACCAGGGCCGCTGGCTTCCCAAGCCAGCACTTAAGCACTGTGCCACTCGGCCGGCCCAAGGTGAATTGGTTTTTGACACACAACAACATCTTCATATTTTTTTGTACATTCATTTAGATTTTCAACAATACAATAATATCAGTGGATAGTGACAGTTTGGTTTCTTCTTAACCCTTTTATCTTTAAAACATTTTATTGCCTTACTGTATTGGCTAGGACTGGAAATCAATTTTGTGTCTTGTTCTTTGTCTTAAAAGGAATGCTTTGACTGTTTCACTAAACGTGATGTTTGTATTAGGTTTTTCATAGATACTTTTCATCAGATTAAGGACGTTTTGTATATATATCAAATTTGAGTTTTTGTGTTGAATTTTAGCTATGTTTTTTCCTGTGTGTATATATTATTTTTCATCTTTAATATTAACACTTTGTAAGCGGGCATAAAAAGCTATATGACAAGTTTACTCATTTCCCGAAAAAAATGTGTTAATATGGTATATCAATCAATTGATCTTCTTAAAACCTAAAACCAAACTTAGTTTGCTAATATTTTGTTTAGGATTTTTGCATTTATTTCATAAGTGAGATTGATTGGTAATATTGTTAGGTTTTAGTATTACAGATATATTAGCCCTGTAGATTGAATTAGAAAATGTTCCCTCTTTTTCTGTCGTTTTAATTATTTGATGTAAGATGGAGAATATTTATTCCCTGTGTTTGCTAGTACTCACTGGTAAAACCAAGGTCTGGGGGGTGGTCTTAGTGGAAGACTTTATTGATTCAAGTGGTTTTCCATTTCTTTTGTTTTTGGTGAGTTATATTTTTTCTAAGAATGTGTCTATTTCATATACATTTTGGGGAACTAGTATGTATTTTACTTAATTTCAGGAAAGTAATGGAGGTATCACAGCTGAAACTTTTAACACAATTAGACACTAATCTACTCATTCATACGAACCCTGCAGAAACCAAAGCTTGATCACAGATGCTGCCTGCAGACTATCAATATCTGGTACTGTGCTAAATGCCCATTTTTTTAAAACAGCATCAATGAAGTATAACTGAAATATAATAAGCTACACATATTTAAAGTATACAATTTGATGGGCTTCACATGTACATTTAAAAATTTATTGGCATAATGTTATTTATGTTATCTCCCTCAGAAGACCATTTTTGGTTAGGTTGATCCTCTCTAGTATGTTTATTTTCTATCTGGTTAAGTTCTAGTCTTTATTATTAACTTCTGCTTTCTTTGGGTTTATTTTACTATTTTTAAACCCTTAAAATGGACGCATAATCATTAATTTTCTTCCTTTCATTTTTAATGTAAATATTTAAGACTATATATGTCCTTCTAAATACTATTCTAGATATATTCCACGAGTTTGAATATATACTTTATTTCTTTTCATAATCTTTATTTTGGAAATTTCAAACATATCAAAGTAGAGATTGATGACTCCCCCCATATGACCTATTACCCAGCTACACTAGTCAACAGCTCATAGCCATTATTGTTTAATTTATATTCTCTCATTTCTCATCCCTTCCTTTTCCTCTACCTTCCACAGAATTATTTTAAGCAAATCACAGATCTCATATCATTTCTTCTCTAAATATTTCATTACCCCGGAAAATACAAGCTTTAAAAACAAACATTCACACCATTATTGCCTTAAAAATGTAATAATTCCTTGGTATCCTTTGGTACCTAGTCAGTGTTCAAATTTCCCTGTTTATCTCAGAATGTTTTTACATATATTGAAATGTACAAATCTTAGCTATACAGACAAATGGCTACCCCTATGTAACCCACACCTTTTTTATGATAAAGAACATTTCCTTTGCCTCCAGAAGTTCCTCATGTCCCTTTCCAATTAATCTCCTACCCCATTCCCCCAAGTATCCACTGCTCTGCCTTTTTTCACCTTGGATTCATATAAATGGATTCATATAGTATGTACACTTTCTTCTCTGACTTTTTTTTTTTTTTTAATATTGGGGAATCAGGGAAGGGGAACAGACAAGCTGCTGTCCTTTTGTTCTTCAGTCTAGTTGTGGAGGACGCTACCCCACTGGCCCATGTTGGTATTATCATTGCGCTCATCCCGGATGAGGCAGATCGGTCGCCGGCCTCTGGACGGCCGCCCACAGTGGCTCTTGGCAGCTCACGCTGGCTGCCGGCCACTCACTGTAGCCCATGGCAGCTCACTGCAGCAGGGACTGCAGCTATGCCGTCCCTGGGACTCACAGCAGCCCAGCTCCAGGTCGAGCTGTTGTTCACCATCTTAGCTGTAGAGGGCACAGCATCACTGCCCCTCATATGTGGGACCCAAACTGGGGCTGCTGGCTTCCCAAGCCAGCGCTTAACCACCACGCCACTAGGCGGCCCCTCCATATGATTATTGATTGTTTATCTTCCTTTTTAAAGTGTCAAGTCTTTTGCCTATGTAGTTATTGTTTTAGCCCATTTTATCATTTAAATATAGTTCACTGTTTAGCATATATATATATATATATATATATATATATTAAAAAGTACATTTGCATCATACTTGATAGCAAATTAAAAACAGGATGAATCCGAATTCTGAGTCTCTATCTCTTTGGGTGAGGCATTTTAGATTCCAGTTTGGTGTATAACAAATTGCTCTGACCTACTATTACTCTCCTTGTCTTGAAACCTACAGCTGTTCTTTTGTGCCTTTCCAATATTTTTTTTTTTTTGATGGCAGTGTTACTGGCCCTTATATGTGGGACCAAACCAGGACTGTTGGCTTCCCAAGCCAGCGTTTAACCTCTGTGCCACTCGGCCAGTCCCCTTTCCAATATTTTCAATGTTGAGGCTTCTTCCTTTTTTTAAAAAACAAATTAGAGACAAAAGGAAGACCCAACACCCTTTTTTACCTAAGTCTAACCACTTAAATTATCTCTGATTTTATCCTTTCTAGAACTGTATTCCTCTTTTTTTTTTAAATATTTTATTGGGGAGTTGGGGGAGGGGAACAGTGTTGGGGAATTGGGGAAGAGGACCAGCCAAGTTGCTCTTCAGTCTTCATTGTGGGCGACGCCATTCGCTATCTGGCTGCCCGTCGGCAGTTCATGGCCTCTAAGCTCAAGGTGCTGTGTTCAATCTTAGCTGCGGGTGGGCATAGCCACTATCCCATGTGGGAGTCCAACCAGCAGCCTTGTTGTTAGGAGCTCACGCTCTATCCTCTGAGCCATCCAGGCGCCAGCTCAGCTCAAGGTGCCAAGTTCATTCTTAGTTGCAGGTGGGCATAGCCACCATCCCATGTAGGAGTCGAACCAGCAGCCTTGTTGTTAACAGCACACGCCCTATCCACTGAGCCATCCGGGCTGCAGCTCAGCGCAAGGTGCCAATAGAACAATATTCTTGAATCTATTCTTTATCACCATTTGTTCAGTGTATACAGACTTTGAGGATCCTTAGAGATCTATAGGCTCCATGTATGAGAATGAGATTTCATCAGAGGGAAGTCTATTGAGAATTTATGTTTACTTTTTGTGGTATTTTAACTACAACGGTCAACTTGAGCCATAAGGCATTCTACCAAAGGAAACTACTAATGTCTATAAGCCTTCCGATGTAACAAAAGTGTATTCTTTTTCCACAGAAACCTCCAGCAATTCAGATTCTGGCCATGAAGTCCAAGAGGATTCTTCAAAGGAAAACGTATCATCAAATGCTTCCTGCACTGAACACAACTCAGCACCTACTGATGACGGCAAATCTCACGAACTCTCTAATCTTCGACTGGAAAATCAACTGCTGAGGAATGAAGTTCAGTCTTTAAATCAGGAAATGGCCTCATTACTTCAAAGAGCCAAGGAAACTCAAGAAGGTAGAGCCCTATTGACTTTGTCCAGAATTAGGAATTTAACATTTCAAAAGAAAACTAAAACCTTGATTATGTCTAAGCTATTAGAAATATGTTAGATGAGATTTGTAAAATAATGTTTTCATAGAAACACAGGGCCCAGATTTGGAAATGGGACCAGTCCTCCCACCAACCCAAAACAGAATATTGGCTTGTGTGGTCATTCTGTAGGAACCATGAAGTTTAACAACTGAGCAGAACAGAACGTTAGTAATCATCTGGTTCATTTGATTGACTTATCTGGAACCTGGTTGGGGAACTATTCATGAACCAAGGTGGGATTAAACAAAGGACTGGACTCTAGTAGGTGAGGTCACAGTATTGCCCTGCTCCAGGGGACATAAAATAAACTTGGGATTCTGTTTTAATAATACCCTCTGGAATTCTGTAGTGCAGTGGCCCGAGAGTACAAAACCCTCAGATTTGGGTAATTAAAAAGTAAATAATCCCATGATGGAAGTAGTGATGAGAGAATATGATAGTGTTATTGTAAGTGGGGCTGAGGAGAAAACAAAATCTCTGTCTTGGTTACTAGGGGTGATTAGAAAGGAGTTTGGGGACAGTGGGAAAAGTTTTGCCAAAACATGGATGGAGGCCCAAGGAAGATAGTTTAAGAGCTGTGAAACTGACATTAGGAAAAGCTTCACTTTACCTAAACTAATGTAGACAGAGAGAGAGAGAGCTTTTCCTGAGACCCTGTGAAGTTTGCTTCAATATTAAAAACAATGTTTTTGCTGGTAAACTGCAATTACAGATGGCATGTGAGGGAATAGAACTCGGCACTACATTGTTCTTTCTGCAGCAGTTCTCTAGGTTAAAAGAATAACACCTTTTTGGGCCAGCCAGTGGCTCAGTTGGTTAAGAGCTCGCTCAAGAGTGCGGAGCTGAGCTCTGAGCAACGGCGGTTCGATGCCCAGCCCGAGCTGAGTTGCCATTGAGCTGCCAACAGGTGGCAGGATGGTTCAGCTAAAAAAAAAAAAAAAAAAAAAGTATTTCTTTCTCTTTGGGCCGGCCGAGTGGCGTGGTGGTTAAGCACTGGTTTCGGAAGCCAGCGGCCCCGGTTCGGTCCTATATATGAGGGCCAGTGACACTGCCCTCAAAAAAAACAAAAACAACAAAGAAAAGAAAAGAATAACACCTTTTTGCCCCGGTAATTGAAAGTAACACATTCTTTCCTGTGTCGGTTTTGTTTGTTTTGCTTTTGCTGGGTGTACGTTATTATCTACCCTTGCTTGGGATTTGCACTCTTTCTTGTCTCTAGCAGAACTCGAGAAATCCACTGACTAGTTTCGTGTTGTGAACTTTCTGCTAACTACTGGTTTTGGTTTCCAAATGCTTTATGACAGCTCTAGAAAAAAACATTTGTAGAGGAACAGCTAGCATCATGCTCCTTTCCAACCCATAAACTGTAACATAGATGTGAATGTGGGCCTTGAAAAAATGAGTGTCCTGTTTGGAGCAAAAGAATTTGAAGATATTTGTAAGCTCCTAAATTTTGGCAAGAAGTAAAGCACCAAAGGGACTCAAAGGAGACCCTGCATGCTCTGAAAAAGATCTGTTTGCTTGAATAGAGAAACTTTTTTTCTTTCTTCTTTTCTTTTTTTTAGAATTAAACAAAGCAAGAGCGAGAGTTGAAAAGTGGAATGTTGACCATTCAAAGAGTGATCGAATAACTCGAGAACTTCAGGCCCAGGTGGATGATCTGACGGAAGCTTTGGCTGCAAAGGATTCCCAACTGGCGGTTCTGAAAGTGAGGCTACAGGAAGCTGACCAGCTACTGGGCACTCGCACAGAAGCCTTAGAAGCCCTACAGAGTGAAAAATCACGGTAGCTAATTCTATTAATAAGGAAAAAACGGGCTAGAATGATTCTCTTTTTCCAATACATGCAATGATAAACACTGTAGTGTATATACTTACTCCTTATGAAAATTCAGCTTTTGGTAATGTTGGAAATGTGTGTGATTAAAATTGGATTTATTATTTGAATCTTGAGATGCATCGTTGGCGACTTCTGAATTTAAAAATATTTGAGGAGCATAGTGTCGTTAATCTTCGACATAGAATATGTGGTGAGTGCTTGTATTTGGATGCCTAAAAATACAGATGGCATGTCATTAAAAGGGAAAAAGGTTTCTTGAAGAATGTTTTAGTCAAACCATCTATTTTGCGCTAACAAGCCAATGCTCTAAAAATTATTCTACCTTGCCACTTGTACACTGTGGAAATGAGTTATTTCAAGTGATGTGTTTTCATTTAGAATAATGCAGGATCACAGCGAAGGTAGTAGCCTGCAGAATCAAGCTCTCCAAACTCTTCAGGAGCGACTGCATGAAGCTGATGCCACTCTGAAGAGAGAGCAGGAGAGCTATAAACAGATGCAGGTTAGAACGGGAGTTCTTTTGTTATTCGGACGAGGAGGAATGAATGACTTTCCACTGTTCCATAACACATTCACTCTATTTATTTTTTTAGCTGAGCCATCCTGCCACCTGTTGGCAGCTCAACAGCAGCTCAGCTCAGGCTGGGCATTCAACTGCTGTTGCTCAGAGCTCAGCTCGCACTCTTGAACAAGCTCTTAACCAACTGAGCCACTTGGCCGGCCCCTCATTCATTCTTTAATAAAATTTTGCAGTGTACTTCAGAATTCCATTTCTGTGACAGAAACCAAATATTTGAAAATTTAGCTTGATCCTTGCTAAATTTATTTAATTATATGTCTTCAAATACAGTTAAAATAGTTAATATTTATTAGAGATACATGTCTTTGCATTTAATTTGGTTGTGCAACCAACATTACCATTATTTGATTAAATGCTGATTTGGGGCATTTTATTCTTTTCTGATTCTAGTTGTTGTTTTTTTGTTTTTTTTGAGGGCAGTGTCACTGGCCCTCACATGTGGGACCCGAACCGGGGCCGCTGGCCTCCCAAGCCGGCACTTAACCAGCACGTCACTCTGCTGGCCCAATTCTTTTCTGATTCCAGTTTAATCTGATTTATTTATTTCAAGAGAAAATTGTACATAATATTTATCGTTTTACTTACAAGTGAATTTTTGCGTCTAGTTCGGTAATTCTTAACCCTGTCTACACATTAGAATCACCTGTATAGCTTTTAAAACTTGCAGAGGCTCATTCTCCATTCCCAGAGAGTCCGACCCCATTGTCTGAGGGAGGGCAGAGGTGTTGCTGTTTTGATGTTACAAGATTCACAGCTGTATCTGATGGGTAGTCAGGGTTGAAAACCACTGGTCCAGGTTTTCTTTTAAACAAGAGAAAATAGTTCAGCCCTGTGTAAGTATCAGTTAATGTGGGTATTTAAAAAAACATATCAATTTTATTGATATATTTTATTTAATACAGTATATCCAAAGTACTATCCTCTCAACAAGTAATTAATGTTGAAATTTATTAATGAGATATTTACATTCTTTTTTGCATACTGATTCTTTAAAATTTGGTGTATTTTGTAGTTAATTCAGTTATTAAATTTCTTCTGAAATGTTTCATCTGTATTTAGATTTCATAAAATTTACAGGTGAAAAAATAAATCCACATACCCAAGTTGTTCTAAACATACTAGAAGTTTTCCAGTAATAGACAATTCCTCAAAAAATTAAAGACAGAGTTACCCAACTCTACTCCTAGGTGTATACCCAACAGAACTGAAAATATATGTTCACATAAAAACCTGTACATAAATGTTCATGGCAACATTATTCATGATAGCCCCAAACTGGAAACAATATGCGTTTATCAGTTGCTGAGTAGATAAATAAAATGTGCTCTATCCATATGAGGATAAGGAGATATTATTGAGCCATAATAAAGAATGAAGTATTGCTTCATGCTGTAACATGGATGAACCTGTAAAACATTGTGCTAAGGGAAAGAAGGCAAACACGAAAGTCCGTCACATATTGTATGGTTCCATTTATATGAAATGTCCAGAATCGGCAAATCTATAGAGAAAGAAAGTAGACTAATGGTTACCAGGGCCTGGGGGGAGGGAAGCATGGGTAGGAGATTTCTTTTTGGGGTAAAGATGCTCTAAAATGAGATAATGGTAATTGTTGCACAACTCTGAATACATTAAAAACCACTGAATTGTGTACCTTAAAAGGGTAAACATTATGGTATGTGAATTATATCAATAAATCTGTTGTTAATTGAATTATTAGATTTTGTGTTTAAATTTAATTGAAATGAATAAACTTAAATATTCCATTTTCAGTTACATGAGATAATGCTCAGTAGACATTAGCAGTAGTCCTCTTGCTCCTTTCCTTTAGAAAAGGGGTTAAGATTGGATCACAGGTTAGTGGGCTTTAGTTACTGGCATGTAAGTATAAATGCTTTTCAGCCTCTGCCTTAGCTTCTCAGGGTTTTTTGGTGATGCGAACTTTTGAGAATTAAGGTAAAATCTAAACCTCAGAACTAGATAGGCTAGTAAGTGAGAGGCCGTGTGCTTTTTAGAGTGTGCTTTAAAAGTTTCTTAAGCTAAAAGATTACATCGAATAGCTTATTAGAACATTTGAAATAAGGGAATAGCTATGCTGTTAGAAAAGCTATAGCTGTTTACTTATATCATCGATTTGTTTTCTAATACACTTTCTAGTTTTCTATAGATCTACATTATCCATTGATCAGCTAATATCAGATCAGATCTAGTATCCAAGTGACCAGATTCACCTGGGAAATTTCTTAAAAAACAGAGCCTTGGGAATTTCCAAGCCTAGTCTTGGGAATTCCAGTTCAGTAAGCCTGGGGAAGGCCCTGGGTGGCTGTATTTTTAACAAACTTTCTAATTGACTCTGGTTCATTGCCATATTTGGGAGCCACAACCTTAGATTCGCTATATTCTCCAGTTCTTAACAAATGAAGAATTTTTTTACCTGCCAAAAAATTGGGCTGAGCTGTTGAATCCCATAAGCTATCTGGATGGTAAAATCTCAAGGTAAAATGACATAAGTATGATATAAAAATTTATTGTAGAGCGAATTTGCTGCACGCCTTAATAAAATGGAAGTGGAACGTCAGAATTTGGCAGAAGCAGTTACTCTGGCAGAAAAAAAATACTCAGATGAGAAGAAGAAAGTCGATGAGCTGCAGCAGCAAGTCAAGACGCATAAGTCCAACTTAGAGTCCTCAAAGCAGGAATTAATTGACTACAAGCAAAAAGCTACTAGAATACTCCAAGTAAGCATGAGCTGTACATGTTTGAATATTAGGCTATGCCTGTGAACTGAGAGACACTTTGATACCTTGTGTAGATCTATGAGATGATTTGTTCATGTTTAACTGGTTAGCTCACTTCAGGTGCCTTACTCTACTTAGAAATGTTATAAAAAGGATGAAATGTCTTATTCCTACCACTTCTTTTTTCTTTTTATTTAAAATTCATTCTGCTACTACCCTGTTCAGGTCTTTAACGTTTCACCTTAATCAGTTTTTTTTTTTAAGATTTTATTGGGGAATTGGGGGAGGGGAACAGACAAATTGCAGTCCTTTTTTTGTTCTTCAGTCTAGTTATGGAGGACATTGCTTCACTGGCCCATGTTGGTATCGTCATTGTGTTCTTCCCGGGTGAGGCAGTTGCTCGCCGGCCTCTGGACGGTCACTCACAGCGGCTCTTGGTGGCTCATGCTGGCTGCCGGCCACTCACGCTTGCTGCCGGCCACTCACTGTAGCCTTTGGCAGCCCACTGCAGCAGGGGCTGCAGCCCACACCGTCACCAGCCATCTTAGCTATAGAGGCAACCAGGTGGAGCTGTTGTTCACCATCTTAGCTGTAGAGGGCAGTATCACTGGCCCTCATGTGGGATCTGAACCAGGGCCTCACTGCTCAGAGGTGGCATCCCAAGCCAGCTCTTAACCAACACCCACTCAGCCTGCCCCTCTACTGAATTTTTAGAGCAACTAGTCTAGGCTCTCAGAATTGGCTCACCCAGCTTTTTACCCCCCTTCCTTAGATCTAAGGTGACCTTACCTTCTTCTTTACTAAAAAAAGACTGCAGGGCCGGCCGAGTGGTGCGGTGGTTAAGTGCTGGCTTGCGACGCCAGCGGCCCTGGTTCGGATCCCACATATGAGGGCCAGTGACACTGCCCTCAAAAAAAAAAAAAAAAAAAAAAAAAGACTGCAGTCAACTAACGTAGTTTTCAGCTTCTCTTTCCTTTGTTTTTCGTATCAGGATAGTGTTTCTGCCTGTTCTGTCTTCGCCCACCCCATTTAAGCCCTTTCTCTACAAGCCTCTCCGCTCCCTCTGTGCCTTGCTCTCTGCTGCCCTCTTCTGGCTCAGCGCACTCAACAGCACACGCTTACCTAGTGGGACAACAACTGAGATCGTGGAATGCCTGCCTAAGAAAAACTCCTTTGGATATTTTTGACCACTTTGATCCATTTCCTTGTCCTTCTCTTTTCTTTCAGAATCAGATTTATTGGAAATATTGTGTATATGCTGTCTTCATTTTAGAACTGTTAACTTTACGTCCTTTATGTAATTTCTGAAATTGTCTTCTCAAAAGTCTTCAATGACCTAAATATATATTTCCTGTCCTTTCCATAGTTTTCATCCACTTTGATTTTGATGGAGCATTGTAACACTGTTAACTCTCCTACTCTCTCGAAACTTGTGCCTTGTAATGCCACTCGCACTGCCTTAGCTCTCTTCGTCCTGTCTTACTACTGTTTGTCTCTGTGGGGCCCTCTTCCCAATCTCCAAAGAGGAGGAATCTTCTCAAATTTTGTCTTCAACTCTCTTTTATTAGCCTTTTTTACTTTGCATTACATACTCACTCTACTCCCATCTGTTACCTTGATGTGATTTCAGCATGTCTCCAACCCTCACTTCCTGACCCGTTTCTAAATGCCTGCCATGCTTCTCTGCATGGCCTCAACCTCCAAACCAGCTGCTGCTTCAGTCTTCTATTTCAGGAAATATTATTGCCATCTTCCCAGGCAATAGAACTTGAAACCACAGTGCCATTTTGTCTCCACCTTTTTCCTATAGTGCTCACCTCCTATTGGTTATAAACACTTTTTGATTCCACCTTCATGAAATACCGTATCCATCTCTTCCAAACACTTCTTTCTAATTATTTTTGTTGTATCATTCTAATTTTTTGATTCATTTAAAAGGTACTCATTGAGCATCTAACTGTTCACTAGGCGTTATGATAAGTGCTGAGGATACAAAGCTCAAAAGATGTGTCCTCTGTCTTAAAACTGTTCAGTTAGTGGAAAGACACTGCAGTAATTGATATGATGATGTTATCTATGCAGTAAGCCCTCAAAATCCGCCTGGGGATGTCGGGGATCACTGGAAATGATGTATAAAGAGGAGCTTGAAGGCTGAGTAGGAAGACTTGTGGTAGGAACAGCCTGTGCCGGAACAAAGGGGGTCTGGGGAGCATGGCATATTTAATGGGTGCAGCTAGTTCCCTATTGCTGGAGTGGAAGGCATTAGAGCTTAAGAGATGGGAGATAAAACTCAATGACAAGCAGAAGCCAGATCATGGAGGGCCTTGCATACCATGCAGGGAAATTTTGATTTAATCTGTTAGGTGATGGTAGGGGGTGGGGGGCTGTTACGGATTTGAGCAGCATGGTCAGATTTGAGTGTAAGAACTATGGCAGTGATGAGGAGGTCAGGGGAGAATTGGGTCTCTGTCTTGTTTATCATATCCCCAGTGTGTCCCCAGGACAGTGCCTCGCCCTTAATAGGCACTCCGTAAATTGCTGAATACACTGAAGGGATGAGGGGTAGGATGGTGAGATGTAGATGGTGAAGAGGCAAGTATCAAAAATAATGGTAAGAAATAATGAGGACTTGATTTAAGCCTGTGACAGTGAGGATGGCAAATGGAGGACAGCTGAGAGAAATGTCAAAGGTAAAATGTATGAGACTGGAGATTTAATTGGAGGAAAGGGGAAATGGCAAGTGGAACCTAGGATGACTCCTGGTTTCTGGTTTGAATGTTTGAATAATATTCCCTGTACTAAAAAGGGAAACAGGAAAGACAGCAGGCTAGGGTTAATGGAGGTTATGACAAGTCAGGGTGAGTTTTCAAAACTGGTGTGACGTTGAGGTGAAAATTTCAGGAAGGTGATCAGAAATACAGCCCTGAAGCTCAGCAGAGGGCGCTGGGCATATATGTAATCATGTATATATGTAATCATGTTTATTGTAGAAAATTTTGAGAAATGCAGAAAAGTTTGAAGAAGTCACTCGTAATTCTACCACATAGAAAGAAAACACTTTTTGATGGTGAGTGACTTTCAAATATTTAAATTTAAGATGAAAGGGCTGATGGTCCTTATTACTGGCCTGCAGTTATAGCACTTTTTAAAACTCGTCTTCCCACATCAACGCCCTTCTTCCAATGCATCCTTTATACCAGGAGGTGGCAAACTTTATCTGTAAAGGGCCGAATAATACATATTCTAGGCTTTGTGGTCTATTTGTGGTCCTCCATTACATACATATATTTTTACAATCCTTTCAAAATGTAAAAAGCATTCTTAATTTGCAGGCCATTTCTGACCCATTGATCAGAGCTTATGGACACCTGCTTTTTACCACTGCCAGACCAGCCCTCCTAAAATGCATCTGTGGTCATATCACTTCCTTGTCCACTTTTTGGTCATTTGTTTTGGCCTGCCAAATAAAATTCAAACATTTCAGTCTGGCATCTGAAACCCCTGCCAATTGGTCCTAACATACTATCTGAGCACATCTCGCGATAATTCTTGTAGGCCCTCGTGCATTTTTATGCTTTGCCCTCTGTCTCTGCACCTGTTACAATCCTAGCTATTTTTCAGGACCAGCACAACTGCCATCTTTCAAGTAAAGCCTTGTCTTCCTCGTAACTCTGCAAGTGATCTTACCAGGTCCTTCTCTCAACTTGTGTTTACTTCCCTCTGCTGAATCCTTATAATTTCCCTTTTAGCTTATAAGGCAGAGGGTGCCATCCGGAGTGCGAGCATTATCTTTATTACACAGGACGCTTAGCACAGTGCCAAACCCACCATAGCTGCTCCATAAGTATTTGTTGAATGGAGTATGATGGGAAAATAAGCATGAGAAAGGATGAGAAGAAAATATGAGAAAAATCTTGTTAATAATAAGTTTTCAACAATAACATGGCCCTGGGGACCGAAAGCCAAAGACACTGTATAGCAAAAGACTCTGTTGCATTTCTATCCCAATGGATGTAACAGCCTGCAGGCTTTCTTTGATGGAGAATATAATTGGAATATTTCCCTAGTGGTTTAGTTGGTGTATGGTAGATGATATGCAAGCTAATCTCTGCTTAAAGGTCCTTCTTTTTTTCTATAATAGTCTAAAGAAAAATTGATCAATAGCCTAAAGGAAGGATCTGGTTTTGAAGGCCTAGACAGCAGTGCTGCTAACAGCATGGAGCTGGAAGAACTTCGGCATGAAAAGGAGATGCAGAAGGAAGAAATACAGAAGCTAATGGGTCAGGTACATCAGCTGAGATCTGAATTACAGGTAAGATTCATTACAGTTCACTTCAGAGACAGCCATTTATCCCCAGCTATTAGCAGTTTGAGGTGCTGGATTCTGTATTTTGGAGGAAGGGTATTAGTGACACAACCTGTGGAACTTTTGCTGGAATAATAGTCACCATATAGAAGTGAATCTAAAGCAGTAGTTTTCTTGTCCATTGACTGACTGTAAAGTTATGGGAATAACAAAAACAGGTAGCCGGATTCATTCATTCAACAAATGTCTACCAAGTGCCTGCCATGCGCTAGGCATCTTCTAGGCTTGAAGTTATAGCAGGGAACCAGGTAGAATCTTCCTACTTACGGATCTTACATTCCAGTAGTTAAAAACAAATTAGATTTAGGCTTGCCTGTATAACTGGGATGTTTTCTGATATTAAAGTGGGCTCAGGGATGGTCTTTTAATGATAGTTTCATGCATAATCTTATATTTTATAGTTTACTTATAATTACTATATTTAATCTAAGAGTAAATTGGACCATTAATTTAGATTAAACATAGGGTCCTTGACATAAATATCACAGGAGGAGTCTCTGAGGGTGAGAGAAGATAAAGTGCAAGGTAACAAGCCTTAAAAAAAAACAAAAAACATTTTGTAAAGAATTCATCCATGCATTAACTCAGCAAATTACTGATTTGTAAGATGTACATAAACTACAAAGGAAAGTGTGGAAGTTGTGAGAATAGGCTAACTTGTCTGGAGCTTAGGCTCCAGTGTCAGATACGGGCATATTGGGTCGTCGGGAAAGTCATGACGCATTTTTGTATCAAAAAGCATAGACATATACATCATGACTTTTCCGACGACCCCAATAGATTCCATCTCTGGCACTAATAGAAGTGTTACCTTCCACGAGGCAGTTTATCTCACTAAGTCTTAGTTTTCTCATCTGTAAAATACAGATAAACAAAGGCACTCTTGAGGATAAGCAGTACCTGTAAATAGGCCCCCAGTAAGTGTCGGTGCTGTTATTTCTGTATTTTTTTCTTATTGGCCAAGTGGAAGAGCTGGTAAAGGCTGTTATCCTTATAGGTTTTAAAGTAGGGTTTTTTGGGGCCGGCCGAGTGTTCCTGTGGTTAAGTGCTGACTTGGGAAGCCAGCGGCCCCGGTTCGGGTCCCACATGTGAGGGTCAGTGACACTGCCCTCAAAAAAAATAAAATAAATAAAATAAAGTAGGGTTTTTCAGTCAGAGAAAGACAAATACCATATGATCTCACTTATATGCGGAATTTGAAAAACAATGAATGAGCAAAGGAAACAAAAACAGTCTCATAGATATAGAGGAAAAACAGGGTTGCTAGTTGGGAGCGGGATGGGGATGAGGGAAAAGGGGAAGGGATTAGACAGCATAAATAGGTAACTACAGTATTGTCACAGGGATATGAAAGACAGTTCGGGGAATATAATAATGTTGTAAAAATTTTGTGGGGTGTCAGATGGTCACATGTTTTGTTAGGAAGACCACTTCATGGATGGAGTAGAGGCTTGATCACTGCACTGTATACCTGAAATTGGTGTTGTATAATATTGTATGCCAATTGTAATTGAAAATATAGATAGTCACGGGATGTGGATTTTACGGTGGAAGGGATTCAAAGGAATTGTAATAGATAGTATACTATGGGGGTGAGGAGTGGGGTGGAGAATTGGGGTTGGGGGGTTGTCACTTTGAGGGGTAAAAAGTATAACAATTGCACTGTGTTGTACACCTGAAGCTAATTTCAAAAAATTTAATTTAATTTAAAAAAAATAATAAAGTAGGGTTTTTGTTCCTGTAAATAATTTTGAATTCCAAAGAATTTGGTCTCATAAACTTAGAAATTGAGTAGATGCTAATCTTATTCATACCTTATCTTATTCATAACATGTCTTTTGGGTGAGATTATGAAAAATATGACTTGTTTTAATATCTCATCCGTATATCCCGGCATCATTGATGACATTGATCCATTTTCCTATTCTTCCTCAAGAAGTTTATGAAATTATAATAATGATTATAGTATTAGGTCTAGCAAATGGGAGAACTGTGAATAATTATAATAGCATTTACTGAGCACTTACGTGCTCTCAACATATATCCTTTCGTTTATTTCTTACCATGACCCTGTAAGGGAGATGATATAGTCTTGTTTTACAGTTTGAAGACATCTAGGCACAGAGAAGGAGAGTAACTTCTCGTCACTAGTAAAGCGGCAGAGCTAGTATTAAATCCTTTGTCTGATTCCAGAACATGTGTGCCTCACCACTGCACATACTTCCTGCCTCACAGGAATTCATCTGATTTGGTCAAAATTCTGCTAAGCCTGACAACTCAGTGGTAGGGAAAAATAATTGCACTTATTGCTGCTTTCCTCTAAATTCACAAAGTTTTGTAAATACAGAATATTAATTACACTATGATTATCTGAAGTATCATTAATCTGTCAATTCTTTCAAACAACATGTGAATGGAGATGAGTATAAAACAGAATGTACCAAAATATAAGAAGCAAACTGAGATGCTGATTTTAATCTCATGGTACTGTGTGAATGGACTTATGCATAGCCCATGTGAGGAAAATACAGAAACCCAGTCATGCTCTTTGTCGCTAATAGATTTCACTAGAAATCCAGAAGGTGGCTTTTGAGTTTGAAGAACAGAATAGTGGCACCAAGGGAAGACATGAGAGTAAGAAATGTGGGAAGATCCAAAAACAGTAGTAATAAAGCTAAAAATATATATGTGCTAACCTCATAAAATAACGTGCTTACTTCAGGTGATATGAGAGAAAAGTTTTGTTTGTACTGTCTGTTGATTACTTATGCACACACACACACAAAAGCTAATTATTATCTGCAATTGTGGTGAAGTCCTTTTTGATGTTATATTTCCATTCTTTTTGAAATTGTTAGCTTTTGAATAAAGGTATAAATCTCCCGGTGAGCCACTCTCTGCTCGTACTCATTAAACTAAGTGGCGTATGTGGTGTCCTGTTCATTTCTCTCACCATTGGCCCTATCACATAGTGAAGTGTCAGCTCATATTCTCCTTTTAGGCTGAGACCCTGTCTCGTTCCTCTTCATCCCCCCAGTGCCCGCTGAGCCCAGTTCATGGTGTGCACTGATTGCTCAGTAAATGTTGAACAGAACAGTTAATGATTGCCCTCACAAGTACGGTCCTTTTTCCTTAGGATGTGGAGGCTCAGCAGGTTAGTGAAGCAGAATCAGCGAGAGAACAGTTACAAGACCTACAAGACCAATTAGCTGGGCACAGAGCATCTAAACAAGAACTAGAGGCGGAACTGGATCGACAGAAGCAGGTAAGAGCCATTTAAGATCAATGGTCACCCAGTAAGACTGTCGCCAGGAACTTGCAGACCTTCTCCAGGGATGGGCTCAGAGAGTTAGTGGTAAACAGGACCCAGGCCCTCCTACCTTACTACTCTCGCACACTCATCATTTGTTTGTTTTAACAGATGAAAAATAGACGCTCACAATGGGTATGGGACTTAACCTAATAGCACACAAGTAATTAGAGACTAGACCAGAACCCAGGATGCCTATCTCAGAGCTCTTTGTACTGCCCTGTCTGTGTTTCATTTTATCTCCTTGTCAGAGTGTGTATATTGTACTGGATTGTTGGAAAAATCATAACGTATTTCTCCTGGTTTTCGTTGCAAAAATGCGTCATGACTTTTCCGACAACCAAATAGAAAACTTAAAAACATCTGTTGAGGGGCTGGCTGAGTGGCTCAGTTGGTTAAGAGCTTACTCAAGAGTGCGAGTTCTACAGGGCCGGCCGAGTGGCTCAGTTGGTTAAGAGCTCGCTCAAGAGTGCGAGCTGAGCTCTGAGCAATGGCGGTTCGATGCCAGCCTGAGCTGAGGTGCCGTTGAGCTGCCAACAGCTGACAGGATGGCTCAGCTAAAAAAAAAAAAATCTAGGGCCGGCCGAGTGGCGCGGCAGTTAAGCGCTGGCTTGGGACATCAGCGGCCCCGGTTCGGGTCCCACATACGAGGGCCAGTGACACTGCCCTCAAAAAAAAAAAAAAAAAGAGTGTGAGTTCTGAGCAACAGGTTGCAGTTCAATTCCTGGCCCGAGCTGAGCTGCCGCTGAGCTGCCAACAGGTGGCAGGATGGCTCAGCTAAAAAATAAATAAAAACATCAGTTGATTTTCATATTTTATTACACTTGTACTTTCTAGGAACAATAGTAAATGTTAGTTCATAGAAATATAAATACATCATTGCTCTTTCTGTTTGAGAACAAGTGCTTATACAGACTGTGCTGACAAATCATGTGTAAGATTATATTTCATTGTTCAGTTGACAGTTGTCTGCTCCCCAAGCAAATTCTTCATGTACTTATATAATAGGTTCAGTATTAACATAGTTAAACATGCCTACAGCCACATTTTCAGAATACGATCCTGTATCTAATGTTAGTAACACCTATAATGTACTGTAACGACATTGTTATAGGCACTTAGTTTACATTCTCTTATTTCGTTCTCACAATAGAATCACTGTTCTGCTCATTTTACAGAAGAGAACGCTGTTCCAGCTTTGCATATTTATATTCTTTCAGGGTTTTTTTTTCATTGGGATTTATCATTTCTGAAACTGGTTCTATTCTCAGAGAAATGTGTGTCTTTATTATGAAAATAGTCCTGAAATCTGTTTCCTGGGTAGGAAGAGAAAAATTCAGAATAGCAGCTTGCCAGGTACATCGTAGGCAGCCTTAATTTAATTATAAGATTAACTGTCCTTGCAGAAATTGCATTTTAATTTATTCAAGGAGCTATTATATATTAAAAGGCAAAAATTTGATGTTCTTGATGGTTACTGAGATAATTTTCATTTTATTATGGCAGATGGTTTTAACCACGTTCAGTTCCATTGCCCTTTGTTAAAATGAGGGAGTTAAGTAGAGGAAAGTGGGGCTGAATGTAGCTATAGACTATTTAGTAATCAGATGTTCTAGATGTAAGGTACTTAATCTTGGGATAAAATGTCCTGTAGTACTGCTTAATCAATTTAAGTAATTTCAGCCTTAAATGTTGTGCTAGCCTAGAGCTTAAGAAATGAGGGATACCTTCTGTGCATTATAATTCTCCTGCCCGAATTAGCCTTCCTAATGTTCTCTTTCCTCACTTAACTCAGTTTTTAATCTGTGAAATGAGCAGGTTGAACTGAATGTTTAAAGTAGTCTCTAGCAGTTTAATTCCATATCACATTTACATCTTCATAGAGCTCCCTTTACTTACTGTCAGCACAGTTAAGCATAATGCTTTTTTAAAATTAACATATAATTGACATACAATATCCTATTAGTTTTAGGTGTACATCATAGTGATTTGATATTTATATACTTTATGAAATGATCCCCATGTTAAGTCTAGTTACCATCTGTCACCATAGAAAGTTATTACGATATTATTGACCATATCCCAGGGCTACATAGTGCTTTTGAAGGTGCTTAGCTAATTACTCACTCTTTCTTCCCTGGGATGTGCTTTGCTCTTAAATTCTGACATCACTCTGACTGTTTATATCCATTGTGCAAACTAGAGATGCATTAGGGCAGTTGTTAGTGAATCTGGGGTACTTCTTTTCTCTCTCACTGTCTCATATTGCTGTGGGAATGCAAAACGGTACAGGTATTTTGAAAACAATTCAGAAAACAATTTGTAGGAAGTGTATGCCTTCCTTTAAGTTAGACATACACCTCTTATATGATCCAGCCGTTCTATTCCTGCATATCTACCCAAGGGAAATGGAAGCCTATGACTACATAAACACCTGTGCTTGGATATTCATGTACAAATTGATACATCATGCCAAAGTATTAACTTTTCATAAGACCCATCAAGTCTATGCATTTATTCATTCAGTGTTTACTCAGCACATATTGATTGAATGCCTACCATGTGTCAGGCCTTGTTTTAGGTGCTGGGGATGGAACAGGGAACGCTCTTTTACCTTTGTGTTGTGCCTCACTTTATAGGAATTCCGCTACATGGAAGAAGATCTGTATCGAACAAAGAACACATTGCAAAGCAGAATTAAAGACCGGGAAGAAGAAATTCAGAAACTCAGGAATCAGGTACGCAGCGGCATTCGCAGCTTGGGAAGAGACACCATTGTAAAGCTGCAGTTTTTGAAAAGACCTTTCCCCCTATTTTCATTTGAGTTCTGTTGCAGCAGTGAGATGTTATTTTCAACCTAATGTGGAATTTCATCTAATGCCATTTGAGTCTGCATTTGCTGATTTCTGTGGCTTGCTTCTTATAGAAGTATCTTGTCGTCAGTTACTTGAGGTGATGTGAATTACCCCAGTGTTGTGTACCTTCTAACTACAGTGGTGGTTGTGCTGAGTGCCACTTTCATAACTGTGGGTTCTCTTCCTAAGAAAAATGCAACAGTACACCTTCCTACTAACAACTGATAGGTCTTTTATAAAGTCAGCAAGATGTCTTTTTAACTCTGAAAATGTCAAAACGTATAGAAAACAGCTTGTCTATCAAGTAAATGGATAAACAAATTGCAAACTACTCAGCAATAAAAAGAAACAAACTCTTGATACAACAACTTGGATAAATCTTTTTTAAAAAGCCACACACAAAAGTATTTATACGGTATGATTCCATTTATAGGAAATTCAAGAATAAACAACTAAAATCTGATGATGGAAAATCAGAGCAGTGGTTGTCTGGGAGTAACAGAAATATTCTGTTTCCATCTGGGTGTTGGTTACACATTTGTCAACACTTGTATGATTAAGATCTGGGTATCTCACTTGTGTATAAGTTTTACGTCAACTAAAAAATGCTGAAGTATTAGTTGGTTAGGGAATCACTAAATAATCTTAAAATGGAGCTTTCCTTTTTAATAATAAGTAATATTAATAATAAGTAAACCTTACCCTGTACTCAATATAATTCCATTTGGCAGTGACTTGTTGTGGACACAACCCTGCACTTAACTTATGGGAGTGCTATAAGGGATTCCAGAGGGAGGAAGCTAATTTTCATCAAGTGCTAGCATGTGGCAGATACTGTGTTAGATACTTTATGTATTACTTCATTTAGGCATCACATCCTGTGAACAGGGAAACTGAGGCTCAGACTTATAGTTTGCCCCAGGTTGCAGTTAGGAAATGGCAGAGCTGGGGTTTTAAACTTTGGTCAATCCAGTAACCTGTTTTCAAAATCATATTGATACAGACAGTATTTACCCCAACAGAGCTGATTTGCAGTTTCACTGTCCCATTAAACAGTGTTACTGTTGGGTTGTCAGAAAAGTCATCACGCTTTTTTTTTTTTTTTTTTAAGATTTTTATTGGGGAATTGGGGGAGGGGAACAGACAAGTTGCTGTCTTTTTTATCTTCAGTCTAGTTGCGGAGGACATTGCTTCACTGGCCCATGTTGGTATCGTCATTGCGCTCTTCCCGGCTGAGGCAGATCGATCGCCGGCCTCTGGATGGTCGCTCACCACGGCTATTGGCAGCTCACGCTGGCTGCCGGCCACTCACGGTAGCCTGTGGCAGCCCACTGCAGCAGGGGCTGCAGCCTACACTGTTTCCCGGGCTCGCGCAGCCCAGCTCCAGGTGGAGCTGTTGTTAGCTGTAGAGGGCAGTGTCACTGGCCCTCATATGTGGGATCCGAACCGGGGCTGCTGGTGTCCCAAGCCAGCTCTTAACCAATGCGCCACTCGGCTGGCCCTCATCACGCATTTTTGCAGTGAAAAACAAAAAAATATGTCATGACTTTTCCGACAATAGAATGACTGATAGATGCCAGGACAATCAGTGTGGTTTAAAAGAAGGCTGAGGTAAGCTCAGGCGAGTAGCTGGAAAGGGCTTCAAGAGAGAGGTTTTGATGGCAGGTAGAGTCCAGTTAAGAGGAGGGGATTGAGTTTTTCAAACAGGGAAAATGTGGACAGCAGAGCAGAGGCTGAATGGGAACGGGAAACTGTGATAGATGAGAACAAATAGAAGATGAAATGAAGGAAGTTACTAAGAACCAACTGTCAGCCAGACCCTACTGGGAAAATTCTCATTTAATATCCCTAAATATGACATGCAACAGGCACTATTATCCTCACTTACCCTGTGAGGAAACAGATTCAGAGAGGCGGAACAATTGTTCAAAGTCAGAGAGCTAGGGAATTGCACAGCAGAGATGAAAACCTCAGATAGTCGTCTCTGCCCCGCACCACAACTGTTGCGTTATGGAGGGTTTTGAGTCCAGGTCCAAAAGTTTGAACTATGTCCCGAGCATCAGTGCCTTCAAATATTTTTGACCACGATGTTACAATAAGAAAGAAAGTTGACATCATATCTCAGTACTTACACGCACTTAACAAAACTAAAACAAGTTTCACAAAATAATACCCTTACAAACTATGTGCTGTGCACTCTGATATGTCCTATTCTATTCTAATTTTTTAAATGTGGGTTGTGACCCACCAGATTGATGCCATGACCCACTAATACATTTTGAAAGTCGCTCCTAGGCAAAGAATCATTACAGTTTTGAGAAATCAGGTCCACAGCCTGCCTGTGGGAATGTAGTAATGTGGCTTCCGTGTTGTATGACTTTGGTTTTATGTAATAATTTTATGGGCACTTTGCCTTTCAGCTTACCAATAAAACCTTAAGCAACAGCAGCCAGTCCGAGCTGGAAAGCCGGCTCCACCAGCTGACGGAGACGCTCATCCAGAAGCAGACCATGCTGGAGAGCCTCAGCACGGAGAAGAACTCGCTCGTCTTCCAGCTGGAGCGCCTCGAGCAGCAGGTGAAATCTGCCACTGGAAGCGCTAGTAATGGATCCTCCATTAATATGTCTGGAGTTGACAGTGGTGAAGGTAAAAAACAAAAATCTCAAAAGAACGTTTTGTTGCCTAATTTCCAAACTTGCTAATACAAATAACGATTTTGAGATGTTAAATCAGTGTTACTTGAAAAGAAGTTTCATCCAGCGAAGCACCCGCTCTTCTCCTGACGTGAGGCCTGGGCCGTGATCGTTAGTGGATCGGACTGGGGCCTGACCAGCACCCTCACTGTACGGGACAGGAGGAGAGAGGCCCGAGGACCGATGGTCCTGTTAAAATATGGAGGACACTCAGTAGAGAGGGACTTTCAGGAATCTTAAAGCAAGACTTGCTTTAATAATCTTCCCATCCATAATTATGCATATTAAAGCTAATAATAGTCACATAAGTATATCCATGCGCTATAATTTCAATAGAGAAATCTAGATTCCCAAAGACATAATCAAAAAGAATGTTAAAGATTTTAATATAAACTTCAATAGATTTAATCTTAGAAAGTCCTTTTAGACTATTTTGCTATATACGTTTGTAGTATATATGCTTTATTGATTTTTAACTTTTCATGTAGATAAATTATCATAATGTATTTTATACAATAATTTATATATTGCTTCTTAGAAATCTATCATTGGAAATACCATAGTTTGTTTAATCAGTTCCTTATGGTCGGGGATTTAGACTTAGACTATTGCCAATTTTGTCACTAGTATAAAACAGTTCTGAGGAAAGTATCTTCTGTACATGTCTTTTATTGTCTTAGGATAAATGATTAGAAATGGAATTGTTGGGTCCATAAGAATACACATTTGAAGGCTTTTGATTTTTGTTGCTAAAATCAGCAAATAATTATTAAGTGCCTATTGAGTACCAGGTATTGTTCTAGGCATTAGAGATATAGTAGTCAACAAAAGAGACCAAAATCTCTGCCCTGTGGATCTTACATTCTGGTGGTGTGGGAGGGGAGGAATACAGGTGGAAGAGACAGGCAATAAGTGAATTATGTGAGATGGTGATATGTGCTGCAGAGGAAAATTAAGCAGGGAAGGGCAACACAGGGTGCTGAGTGTGGGGTTGGCCTTGTAATTTAGGGTGGTCAAGGAAGACCTCATTGAAAAGGTGGCACTTTATTGAAGTCCCAAAGAGGGGTAAGATAGTAGACTCTGAGGAGATCGATAGGGAGAACCTTCCGGGCAGAGAAGCGCAGGTGCAAAGGCCCTGAGGCAGGAACACTGCTGGCATGTTGCAGGAAGAGCAAGGAGACCAGGGCCACTGAGGTAGACTGGGTGACGGGGAGAGCAGTGAAAGGTGAACTCAAGAGAACTTGGAGAAGACTGGTTAGGCCTGAATTAGACTTTTAGTCTGAATGGACGAGGAAGCCATTGAAGGGTCTCGAGAGGGGTGACTGATGTGACCGGCGTTTTAACAAGATACTTCTGCTGCTGTGTCCAGAATAGACTGGAGGCCAGAGGCCAGGGAGGGGCCCTTGTATTAATCCTGTGAGAGGTGGTGGTGGTTCAGACCGGGGTGGGGGTTGTAGAGGGTTATTTAAAGGTGAACTGACAGCATTGGCTGGCAGATTGGGCATGGCGTTTGACAGAAAGGAGGCAGGTTTCTGGCCGGAGCAGATGGAAGGATAGAGTTGCCATGTATGGAAATGGAGAAAGCTGAGGGAGGAGTAGGTTGGTAGCAAGGGCAGGAAATCAGGGTCATGATTTGGGCAAGCTAAGTCTGAGGTATCTGTTAGACATCCAGGGGGACGTGAAACAGGTGATGGGGCAGGTCTGGGGTTGGGCGTGATCGGGCGGAGCTGCAAATGTGGGCGTCGGCAGCTTTGTGGGACGGGAGCCTGGCCTCGCTCCTACCAGCACAGGGATCAACGTGCCCATTAATACTGACCACTGGCAACACTCGGTGTTTGTAAACTTGACTTTTGGCCCATGTCATGGGGAAATAATTTCTGAGTTTTAACATATTGATCTTTTTAGCTCTGGAAGTTTAAACATTTTATATAACCAAATTTATCTTTTTTTTAATCTTTTTTATTTTATCTTCTTTGGGTGTAATGCTTAGAAAGTTGGCCTTGAGAATTTCTTCCATAATACTACAATGCATATTTATCTATAGTTTTGTTAGTTCATTTTGGTGTCTGTACGTTAATTCATTATTTTCTTGTTTAAACAGGCACACGTCTGCGAAACGTCCCTGTTCTTTTTAATGACACAGAAACTAATCTGGCAGGAATGTATGGAAGAGTCCGCAAAGCTGCTAGTTCAATTGACCAATTTAGGTAAGCCACACCAGTGAGGATGATCGACGGTCCAATATTCTTATAACCTTTTCCGGTGGCTTCAGCCATTGTGAGTCCCACCAGGCAGAGCTGATTTCACCTCACTCCTTTCATGATATTTCAATGTCATGAACTTGCTTTCAGAGGTCTGCCAGTGTCTGTTTTATTGAAGATGATTAACCCTGACCATTTCTCTTCTTTCTTTTTAAAACTATTTTAAAAACTCATTGAGAAAGTCTATCTCATGTAAATACATCCATTTGAATGTTTTATCTCATTACTTTATCATGTGATTAGAATAAAAGATGTTACTGTATATAAATGAACAATACTCATTATATATATGGTTTATATATACTACATAAATATAGAATTTATATCTGTTATGTATATTTATAAGCTTTTTATACTAGCAGACATGTATCTTATAAAGAAAATATTTTTAACAGTTTATATATAGCCTTGATAAAGTTCATGTCTAAATAACCTACTAAACTCTTCCGCCTTTTAGTGATTATAATTAAACACAGTTTTAATGAATTATTGCATAATAGAGCAATCTTTTCTTACCTTTTGTGTCAGAATACAGCGGTGGTGTTAAAAATACGGAGTGTGATTTACTAAGACTGCTGATGCCGTGGCCTAGGTTGCCATTGCCACCACAGCCATTATCTCCAAATGATTATGCACGCCTGTGAGGTGTGATCACAAAATACAGTAATAAAAATAATATATTACAGTAAAAGACACATTGCCATTAATCCCCCTCAAAATACTCCCCCTCACTTTGAACACACTTATCCCATCTTTCTTACCACTTTCTGAAGCAGTTCTGGAAGTTCTCTTTCATGAGTGTCTTTAGTTCATCTTCCATCATGACAATGCTCTTATGTCACACATTGTTTCTGGCTCAGCGATTTCTGTCAAATAAAAACATTATGGTGTGCCCTAATCCACCTTATTCATTAGATCTGGCACCGTGTGACTGCTGGCTCTTCCCCAAAGTCAAAATGACCATTAAAGGTAAACATTTTGAGTCAATTCAGGACAGGGAGGCAGCCATGACAGCACAACTAAAGACACTCACAAAAGAGGACTTCCAGAACTGCTTCAGAAAGTGGCAAGCATTATGGGATAAGTGTGTTCAAAGCAAGGGGGAGTATTTTGAGGAGGATTAATGGCAATGTGTCTTTTATTTAATAGTTTTTTTTAAATTTAAACATTCACTGTAGTTTTTGATTACACCTCATATTTCAACTATTCGTGTATTCAACCTAATAATTTTTGGAGAACCTACATACAAGATATTGTGTTAATGGCAATGAGAGAAGCGGAAAGACATAGAAGAAAAGTATATTTGCTTGTACATGTATTGATCTACATAGAGAAAAAATGTTGCCAAGAGGCGCAAATAATAAGGTCTGGACATCATACTGCCTCCTTCCCACACTTACTTCATTTAAGTGTCTACTTAAATTTCTATAGTTTTGTGCCTTTAGAAGCATGTGTCCATGCAAAAGCTTCCACATAAATTAGCACTTTGCCTGTTAATTCCAACCATTTCTTTTTCCTATTCACGTGTGTACTGTTGCCTTATCTTTTGTAATTTTTTTGGTTCCTAAAAGAAAAGTGACTCAGCGAGGGACCAAGTTTGCCTTCTACAGTTGTAGCTGAAGAAATAAGAGAAATAGCTTACGCTAAAGTTTAACAGCTAAGCCCCAAATAGTAATAAAAGTATTTGTTTACTACTATGACATTTCCATACAGTTATTTCAAGTAATCATTTGACAATCTACTATTTAAAAAAAATCTTATTTTATGGCGGCAACATAGTTTAAACGAGTGAAGTGTTAAAAAGCATGATCATATATTACCACAGGAAGATCTGTTTTGAGTGTAACTGTCTTCTCTTTTCCTCTCCACCCCCACCACCATTTGCATAGTATCCGTCTGGGAATTTTTCTCCGAAGATACCCCATAGCAAGAGTTTTTGTAATTATATATATGGTAAGTAAACTTGTTTGATAAAACAATTTCACTTGATTTTTAACTAGTTTTTGTCAGCTGCTGGTCTTTTTTTTTTTTGAGGGCAGTGACACTGGCCCTCATATGTGGGACCCGAACTGGGGCCGCTGGCTTGTCGGGCGCCACTCGTCGGGCGCCAGCTGCTGGTCTTTTTGACTGAAAGTTTAGCAGTCAATTTTGAAAGAATAGAACTCATTTTTGGTAATTAAGATTTGTTTTTTTCTTAAAATATGCAAGTGAAGTTGACAGTTTATTATGTCTAAAATAAATTGCTCAAAGGCTTTTCCTACAATAAAATTAACTTTAGTGCAGTTTAATAGTTAATCTCCATTTCTAAGTCGCTCTAATGATAAAAATTCAATATAAAACAGTTGATTTCATTTTTATCTTGATGTCAGGTTGCTTTAATTGTTTTCATGTGTTTTGCTTTATTTTCTAAAAGGAACTCAAGATTGATTTATTTTGTTTCAGATATCTTAGCTCTAATATAATAGTTATCATAGTTAAGGATGCCATTTCATGTGTCCTGTGAGCCTACAAGCTCGCTAACTGTTCTGAATGGGGATGTTTAAAAGTAGCTGAGTTGAATTAAGACAGGCATTTTTCTTGAAAAGAAATGAAAGCTGACTTAGGAAGAAATTTCTCTGTGATCCACTAGAGGGAAGAGTTATTCCTTTAAATAGAACGTTTATAAGAAGACGGGGATGGGGAGAATGAAAGAAAAAATAAAACAGCATCAGAAAGAATTCAGAGCAGGCCCACACCTGGGTTGACTTCCCAGGTGCTGGAGACTTGGAGAAACACATGCACCATCTGTGGGCATGAGATGTGACGCTGCACCCACAGAATGGCAGGGCCCTGAGTGGGGCACCTCGCGCCATCACAGCACTGCCACAAGGGAGGTGGCACGAGTGATCCACCCCCGCCCAGCCTCTGAACTGCCGAATCATTCCTGTCAGGAATGTCGCCCCAGCCCCTCGTCATCAAAGCATGGCTAAACTCTCTTTCCAAACACCAGCCATAACTGTTCTAAAAAACCTTTAAGACCAATTTCCTGTATGTGTAGCAATTTTAATCCTGCTGTCTGTATTGTAATCACATGATTGGAGGGGTTTTGGGTTTGTTTTTTACGGGATTGGCTGTTGATGTGTACATGTGTATCATAATGTGAATGCCTTGAGGGCTCGACTCCTCGTGACTGAGAAATCTGTAGGTATTGCAACTCTTTATGACCCTCCATTGACTGTTTGTACATCTGTTTCCTCATTATTCATCCAGTAAACGTGTCCTGAGCCCTTATAATGTTTCCGCCACAGGAATACAAATAGGGACCAAGAAGACATGGTCCCTGCCCTGGGTACACTACCAGTGGGCCGGTGGTGAAGAGTGAGTTATTCACTAATCCGTAAATTGTTCTCTCTTCAGGCTTTGCTTCACCTCTGGGTCATGATTGTTCTGTTGACTTACACACCGGAAATGCACCATGACCAACCACACGGCAAGTGAGCCCAGTCGTGTCAGTGATTGCTCGTCGTTTTCCAGACTTGGGGTCCGCAGAAGGGTCAGTTGCCTAAAACTCCTGAGCAGGGTGCACAAGGTTATTATATCACTATAGCTCTTAACTTTTTAAATTATTACACAAGTACTCTGGTACCTAAGTCCTCCTCTAATGTCTTTCGGATGGTGAGAGTTTTTGAAACAACAACAGTAATTTAACAAGCTCATCTGCGTCTTCAGAGGCCGGTGGCTAGTGTACAGATGTACACAGAGACACTGGGCTGGTCACCTCTGCGCAGACCGTCCTGTGTGGTAGGTGACACTTGTTATGGGCTATAATCAGGGAAACTAATTGTATTTAGCGATATAAATAAAATGTTTTCTTTTTTGATAATTCAGTCTGCTTTTGTATTTTCCTATATTTAACTTGGCAAATATAGATTTACCTTTTACATGTTAAAGGCCTGGTTGGTATAAATCTTTTTATAAACACATAAATAAAATTTACTGCACATCTCTCTTTTTCAAAATGATACTTTGTCATCCCCATCAAACAAGACCTTAGTGATACAGCCACTCATAACTGCTGCTGCGCCCGGTGTGTGCACATCTTTCCTCTCTTCCCCACCCCCACTGTGCCATCTTCCTTGGGTCCTCACTCACTGCTTTCCTTGGTCCTTTTTCCTTTTCTACAGCTAACCTTTGGTTTGGCTTAGGACACCTATAACCACTGCTTGGAGCATTTAGAAATCCAATCTGGGGGCTGGCCGAGTGGCGCGTTGGTTCAGAGGTGGCTTGGGAGCGCAAGCTCTGAGCAGCAGGGTCCCGATTTGGATTCCACATGAGGGCCAGTGACACTGCGCCCTCTGCGGCTGAGATGGTGAACAGCAGCTCAACCTGGAGCTGTGCTGCTGTGTGAGTCGCCAGCGATGGCATAGCTGCAGCAGGCGCAGTGGGCTGCCATGAGCTACCATGAGCCACTGTGAGCAGCCATCCAATGGCCAGCAAGCAACTGCCTCACCCAGGAAGAGCGCAATGATAAAATCAACATGGGCCAGTGAAGCAACATCCTCCACAACTAGACTGAAGAACAAAAGGACAGCAACTTGTCTGTTCCCCTTCCCCAATTCCCCAATGCTGGGGGAAAAAAACAAAACAAAAAAACCAGTGCAGACACATTACAGGGTTATTCTTTGCTTTAAGTCCATTGTAATGTCTGTTTTAGCTTTCCTTTTCATCTATACATCTGAATTCTTTGTTCTCTGGGTTCTGGTGGTCTCTCTTCATATGTGAGTAGATCTTGGGCTGTGCAAGCATATATGGTCAACCCTTCCGATCAGGAGGGTCTGCAGCCATCTGCTGGTGTCTAACTGAAAACCTGACCAGAGTTTCCATTCTTAATGATATCGCTCCTATGACTTTGACTTATAAACGCTTCCAAATTTGGTACACTAGTAGATGTATATGTTTATACTTATTTTTTATTGGAAAAATGAAGTTCTAAAAGTTATCTTAGATGTATTTGGGCTTCTTTTCAACTTAACATGAACGAAAAGGCAGAAAGTACCACAGCATTTAAAAGTGGACATGAGATTGGGGGGTGGGGCACAGACACATTAGGAAATCCATAGGATTTATGTCACAGTCCTTATTCAGGTATGACAGCTATCAGAGTCAGCTATAATATACAGTCAGGTCTGATCTCAAACAGAGTAAAGAGTTTAGTCTTGTTAATATCTTTTAAAGGTTTCTTTTTTCCTCTCTTCTAATTTGGAAACATTTCTGGAAAATGATTAAAACCAGGTTACATACTGAAAATGGAAAACAGCACATGCTTTGTCCTTGTGTGCTGCCAGACTTCCGTCTTTGCACGTCCTGGCTTTTGTTGGGATGACTCTAAATCTTTTGTTCAGTTTTTACATATTCTTGGCTTTAGAAATAGTTTGACAAAGTGTTTCCGAGATAATTTTTCAGCAGTTACTTAAATCCTTAATTGAGTTTCAGTTTCAGTATTCTTGACCACTCACACACACTGTGGAGGATTTTTAAGGGTGCTGCATTCACTTACCCTCAGATAACACACACCCTTCTTGACCTAATTAAAAGGATTGCATGAGAGCTGTTTTCCTTCTCCATCCAATCTATTCATTTAAAAACATTTTACACACACACACACACACATCAGAGCTCTTCTGCTTTGTATTTATAACTTAATTTAAAAATAATTATTCTAATTAGAAAATGTCCCTTTCTCTAGACTTTGTGCTTACCCAAAACAACCATTTCTATTGCTACAGAACAAAAACTTCAAAGGGAAAGCATGGGTTTTGTTAAACTGTGATGGAACTAGGCCCACCCTGTTAGTTCTGTAGATGAGGGAGCAGAATGGGGCTGGCTGTCTGGCCTTAATTTAGGAAGTCTTACAGCCAGTTCCCCCGTATGGGTAGAGCAGCCCCCCAGCATTCACGGGGCTCCAGCTCCCATTGCCCGAGGCCGCCGTGCGGGGAAAGGCCAGCATGGGCATCTTGGTCAAGATGGAAGTAGAAGGAAAGAGCTGGTGAAGCCAAAGGGATGGTCAGGGAGCGACTAATGGCCTGAGGCACCTGAGGCTGCGATGGGCGGAGAGGAAGGACAGACTAAAGCGTTTTGGTTGTTGTGAACCCACTGAAAACCATATTCCTTCCTAGTCACTCTTTCCTGAGTGAGAGTAGCGATTACATGGCTCTGAGCTTACACACTTCTGATGGGTGATCTGCTTTCCAGACACAGATTCAAACACAAACACCTCAAAATATGTGCAACTTTTTCTTTTGTAAGAACACTTGAGTGTCAAATGCAGAAGCCACATTTACAGAAGATGTCTCAAACAAAAAAGGGGTAGTAAAATAATTCAAGTCGTAACAAGACTACAAAGTAATTGATGTTACGGGCACCCTGTGCACCCAGGAACCGGGAGCAGTGGGGAGCACAAGAAATCCGTGCCCTCGCACAGCTTCCGTTTCAGTGGGGAAGACAGACTATACACAGTGCTACGAATGTAAAATGTGAAGGCAGAGCGATGGGAAGGACAGGAAGGTCCTCTCTGCAGAGGGGACGCTGGTGCAGGATGTGAATAAAGTGACCGGCCAGGCAAGCTATGGAGTGGGCGTTCTGGGCAGTAGGTTAAGTAGGAGCACAGCCTCTGAAACAGAAACCCGCTCAGCATGTGCAGAAAGGAGGCCAGCCAGGAGGCCAGCGTGTGGGGACCAGGGTGAGGGAGGGCGCAGAGGACCGGGCCAGTCTGGTAGGCACCGTCGGCCGAGGTAAGGACTGGGAATTTGAAACCCCTTTTTCCTTCTCCTTAGTAACCCCCTCTGCCCTTGAACCACCACCTTCTTTAAACAGAGAAAACCTCTGAAATCGGTTTTAGAACAAATCTAGAGACCACAGTTGCTCCACGTGCAAACACTAAGTGGTATGTAGTTCCTTTTGCTGAGATGAGGACAGGCTGACCTGAGGAGGTGACTTCCCTGTGTACGTACAAAGAACACCCAATCAGTGAATCTGTGCATTCCCCCTCACTTGTTGGTCTCCACTCCTTTGTTCAAGTCAAGGACAAACGGAAAAAGGAAATGAATTCCAAGAGCAGAGCCCTTCATATCTGAGGCAAACGCCCCCACTCTGACGAACCTTAGCACTGTTGGCGGCGCGACCACTGTCATGCTAGCAGAGCTCAGAAACCCACATGTCTTCGGACATTTCTGTTTTCCAGAGGACAAAGGCAGTGCTTTTTTATCCACTCAGTGCCTAGACAGGTGCCTGGCACATAAGTGGCCTTCAATTGATGTTCACTGAACTGGACTGAGTCAGGCAAAGTACTGAGTTCATGACCGGCTCGTTAGAGCTCCCAGACCCCCACTCAGCATCAAGCCCGCTCATGCAGCACACCTGGTTCCTAAAACCAGAGCAAAGAAGAGAAACGAAGTGGCCAGGTACACTGACAGTAATGACACAGATGGGGCAGCTTGCCAGCATCTCCCCAAAGAGGGACAAGCCGCAAGAATGTAAAACACAAAAGCAGGTGACTGAGGGTATTGCTGGTTCTGGTATTTGTAATTTAAGCACCAGGGCAAGTTCACTCGTGCTTAATGGATGCTCCCAAAAGACAGGCAAGGCTGCCTGACAGTGGAGAAGACGTCTGAAAACAATACGCTATTTAGATTCTGTTCCTGAAAGCTCTGCAAAGCAACATCTAAATACAATTAGGTTCCTACCTAATATCAAACTGTTAAGTCTGTTCTCTACCCCACGGGATCTCTTCTCTAGCCACTTAGCTTCTTGCTTCCCGGTGCCAGTTAAACTGAGTTGAGATAAAGTAGTGAGGTTTCTGTGTGCAGACTTATCAACAACTAGCCATTTGCTCACAAACGTGGTTTAAGTCAGTTGAATTTTGGAATTAATTAGAGCCTTAAATGTGATTGCGGGTAGAACATGCTGTTTCAACAGGGTAGAACATGCTGATATCACCACCAACAGATGAATATTGGTTTTTAGGAGGGCAAAAATATCTCACTGTTTTTACCTGTAAAGCCCAGATATGCGTTCAGTATATAACATTATATCTGTGGCATTAAGATTTCATGGGGGCGGGTAGTAATCATGGGAGAAAAAAGCTGGGAAACCCTGGGCTAGGTGACATGGCAGAGACCTACCTAGCTCCTGCCTCATGGAGCCCACTTTCTAACAAAGGAAAGCAGTGTTCCGTCATGTGCGGTCTGGCCCTCCCTACCTCCTGAGCCCCCAGCCACTCCCCACACCGTACTGTACACTCGTCTCCTGGACTGCAGTAGACTGTTACCTTCCAGTTATCCATTGCCTCTACCTGTGGGAGGATTTCACTCCCTGTCCCGCTGATGTCAGCCTTGGCCAGATGACCTGACTTGCTTTGGCTGCTGACATGTGCGTGGAAGGGACAAGTGCCATTCCCAAACAGAAACCTGCAGCAGCATCTTGTGGTTTGCCCACCTAATGTGCCTCCACTAAAAGCCAACACGTTCTGGGCAGGCTGCTCCTTTAGCCTCAGTCCTGGAATGAAGAAGACATGGAGCAGAGCCAAAACAGAGTATGTCCACACGGACATGTGGCTTGAATGGAGGGCAATCTTTGCTTTTGTGGGCCTCGGAGATTTGGGAAGTGGCTTATTCCTGCCACATAACCTAGCGAGAGGTGACTAATGTACCCACCAATGCACCATGCTTTCTCTCCACCTCCGGACCTCACCCCTGCTTAGGACCCTTCCGTTCTTGGCTCCTGTCTCCTCCTGGCATCAGCTTAGATGCCACTTTCTCTATGAAGTCGAAACTACTCCCTCTCTCACCCTCCAAAAGAAAACAAACAAACAAACAGGTATCTATAGAAGACAGAATAATGACTGTCCCCAAGATGTCCATGTCTTAATCCCTGGAACCTATGAATACTGGCAAAAGGGACACTGGACATATGGTGAAGGATTGTCACACAAGGAAACTCTTCTGAATCTGTGCTCAGAGTCATCATAAGGGTCCTTAAAAGGTAGAAGAAGAAAGCTGAAGAGTCAGAGGAGGAGATGTGATGAGAGAAGCAGAAATCCGAGTGAGCCCACTTCTGGCTTTGAACGTGGAGGAAGGGGCCATGAGCCAATGAATGCAGGCAGCCTCTAAAAGCTGGAAAAGGCAGGGAACCAGATTCCTAGAGCCTCTGTAAAGGAATGCAGCTCTGTCAACACCCTGATTTTAGCCCAGTGAGCCCATTTCAGACTTCTACAGAACTATAAGAGGGTAAATTTGTGTTGCTGTAAGCCACTTCATTTGTGGTAATTTGTTACAGCAGCCATAGACTACAAATACAGTGTCCCTCCCTTGCTATGAGGTCCCACAGCACACAGTAGTTCCCTAATTATAATACTCATGCTGAATTGAATTGCCTCTTCACTTTCCACCACTCCAGCGAGACTCTAAATTTATATATCTACCTTGTCACAATTGTAAGAGGTGTGATCAAACAATACAGTGAATGTTTAAATTAAAAAAAATAATTACAGTAAAAGACACATTGCCATTAATTCCCCTCAGCATACTCCCCCTGGCTTCAAACATACTTATCCCATCCATCTTGCCACTTCCTGAAGCAGTTCCGGAAGTCCTCTT
This sequence comes from Aselliscus stoliczkanus, assembly GCA_033961575.1. Lineage (NCBI taxonomy): Eukaryota > Metazoa > Chordata > Mammalia > Chiroptera > Hipposideridae > Aselliscus > Aselliscus stoliczkanus. The sequence continues at coordinate 151,800,321 of CM066732.1, forward strand.
TCGTGAGTGTCTTTAGTTGCGCTTTTGTGGCTGCCTCCATGTCCTGAATCATTTTGACTTTGGGGAAGAGCCAGAAGAGGATGAGGACACATTGTAATGTTTTTATTTGACAGAAATTGCCCTATACAAGAAGTGATGTGGGACATGCAGCGATGAAGGGTGATTTACGGCACACTTTAAAACACACCTTCTGAGGGCTGGCCGAGTGGTTCAGATGGTTACGAACTCACTCAAGAGTGCAAGCTGAGCTCTGAGCAACAGCAGTTCGATGCCCAGCCCGAGCTGAGTTGCTGCTGAGCTGCCAACAGGTGGCAGGATGGCTCAGCTAAAAAAAATTTTTTTAAAATAAATAAATAAAACACACCTTCTCTCAACCATAGCTCACACCCAACATTGAACAATAGCATTGAACAATTGAAACTTGTCACATACTGTTACTAAGGTTCAATGCACCAGTTCCCATATTGAAGATCCCTGCCTTTCCATTGCATGGCACTTGGCAGCAGCATTCACTGTATTTTGTGATCACCACAAAAAGACTCCATGTCACACATCGCTTCTGGTATACAGCAATTTCTGTCAAATAAAAACATTACAGTGTGTCCTCATCCACCTTATTCACCAGATATGGTACCATGTGACTTCTGGCTCTTCTCCAAAATCAAAATAGCCATGAAAGGTAAACATTTTGAGTCGATTCAGGACATGGAGGCAGCCATGTGTGGCAGTGATGTGTGACAACAAAGAAATATCAACTTACAGCTGGTTGCTACTAACTTCTGGCTTGCTTAATAAGTTGTGGTGCTGGGAAGTCGCTAAACATCTCTGACCTCAATTTCCTAATCTTTAAAAATGGAAAAGCTGAAAAGAATCACAGAGTGTCCCCATTGATTTAAAAAGAGCATTTTTTCTAAGTTGAATATGTGTTCAAATATTAGTGTGGTTTTTTTTGTTGTTTTTTGAGGGCAGTGTCACTGGCCCTCATATGTGGGACCCGAACCGGGGCCACTGGCTTCCCAAGCCAGCTTTTAACCACCGCGCCACTCAACTGGCCCAAATGTTAGTTTTCTTATTGGGTAGTATGTTTATCTTAAAATCGATGGACTGAGGAAGAGGTAAACAGCCCTGCTGACAACCAACCATGTTCCCAACAGAACATAAACAATACTCAGAACAGGACATTGACGAAGCCACTCTTGTGAGCACAAAAATTACTAAACACCTCCTCTTCCAACCCGCATCGCTCCTTTCTAAGCAATTGCTGCTGTTTCATCAATAACAACTCAACACCCATTTTAACTCTCTTTTCAGAAGATAGTCATTGAGGTACTCACTGCTTCTGACAGCATCCAACCCAAACTGGCCCCTGATTCTTTAGAGGGCCTCACAATCACCCAACACTATAATCACCCAATCCCTGTAAGAAGCCCCTCTCATCTCCCCTACTGAAGTGCTCCTGAGGACACATGCTCACTTGCTGCAGCAAGCCTGAAAACCCTAACTTTGGGAGTCTGACCTTTGTTTTGACTACAGGTGAGGTCTTTTGTCAGTTGCCTGTGATAGAAGCTCCTCATATTCAATTCTATCATTTTACAGACAAGCAAACACGTTTAACAACCCATCCAGGCCCTCCAATTAGCTCTAAAAATGAGATCAAATATATCTTTTGTTTGTTTTCATATACCCATGAGTTTGAACAATTTGGTTCCTGAATGTGTCAGCCTACCAACTCTCTCTGGCACAGAGTCTTCTATTTCTCATCTTGGCTAGAACCTTCCAGTAGCTTTTAGTCGCTAGAGAAAACCTGGCATATTTTTTCAAATAATGCTTAGTTCTGGGGCAAAGCCAGATATGTTCCAATGAGAGTTAATTGTTCTTTATCAATGTGAGAGGAAGCAGGTGTGTGTTCCCTGCTGCCATCTGATTTATTTCTTCGAGCTCTGGGAGCAAACACTCCATCAGCCACCCAAGCAGGAAATTGCCTTTCTGCAGAAGATAAACAAGAGGGTTTGCTTTATTTTTAGCCATAAAATTAGACCTAAAAAACCATGTTAAATCACTTGTGTTTTTTTCTAATTATTAGAGTAATATTCCTTAATTGTGAAAAACACAGAAAAACATAAGAAAAAAATATCATGCATCCATAGACCCATCAGTCCAAACTAATAAGTCTTCACACTTGGCCTTTTTCCCCCCACTGTGTATGTGTATGTATGTGACAAGATCCAGAAGGGAAGAAAAAGCAGCTTATAGTTGAAGTCATACTGTGTATACCATTTTCAATTTTAATTATATTTTAAAATGATGTAATACATGCTTGTTGTAAAACTTCTAAGCGTTACCATGTACAGAGCGATAAGTTCCAACACTCTGCAGCACCTACCCTTCCACCCTCTTCCCAGCATCAACTATGGTTAAATCAGGAGGAAAGGAGCTTTAGTGCTCACTCGGAAGTAGTCAGTATATAAGTGCTCAGTGGCGAGTAGGGGTAAGCGTGGCAGTTATCGTGTGGATTACTCCTAGCCCTTTGTGGAAGGCAGGCCCCCAGTGATTTCCCACCTCCTGGTGCCCATGCCTTGGTGTAACTCCCTCCTCATGAGTGTGCAGGTAAGACCCATGACTTGCTTCTAATCAATAGAATATGGCATATGTGATGGGACATCACTGTCTTGATTAAGTTACATTATAAGGCAAAGGGGATAGGATGTCCGACTGGTGATTATTTTACATGATGTAAGAGTCCATCTTAGCAGACTGGACTCTCCTTGTTGGCTTGATAAAGTGAATGGCCATGTTGAGGAAGCCCACGTGTCAAGGGACTGATGGTAGCTAGGACCTGAGGGCAGCCTCCAGTTGAGACAACCGGAATGAGCTTGGAAGCAGATGCTTCCCCGGTCAAGCCTCCAGGTGAGACCACAGCCCTGGGCAACATCTTGACTGCAGCTGTGTAAGACGCAGGACAGAAGACCCAGCTAAACCCAGAGTTCTGACCCACAGAAATTGTGAGATAATAAATGGGTGTTGGTTTAAGGTGCTAGACTTGTGGTAATTAATTATATAGCGATAGAAAACTAACACAGCAGGTCACCAAATAATGTCATTTTGTTCAATGTCATTTCATTATAATGTTGATGAGATGCTGTAGGAACTTAACTCTTGCATATATTAACACTTAGTAAGCGGGCATAAAAAGCTATATGAACGAGTTTACTCGTTTCCCGCAAAAAATGTGTTAATTAGCCTATAACATAATTGGTTTCATTATGCATAGTTCCACTTAAAACCACAGAGCCTATTGGCGACATTAAATGAGGACTTACTGCACACTTTTTCTATGCATTTGCATACTGTTTGTTGTGTTCAGAACTCCTTGGATGCAAGCAACCGAGGCACCAGCCCAAACTGGTGTAAGCAAAAAGGACAGCTATAGGTTCACCTAACTTCAGGTATGTTTAAATCCAGGTGCTGAAACACTACACGGGTATCTTCTTCCTTCCTTCTTAGCTCTCCTGTGTCAGCTTGATTCATAGGCATCTACTCCCCCAAAGATTCATCAGCTTGGGCACCTCTGTGGCAAAGGACACTGCCAGCCACTATGGAAAACAGCATGGAGATTTCTCCAAAAATTCAGAATAGAGCTATTGTGTAACCCAGTAGTCCCTCTTCTTGGTATCTACCTAAAAAATTTGAAACATTTATTTGTGAAGATATGTGTACCCGTGTGTTCATTGCAGCATTATTCACTGTGGCCAAGACAAATAACCTATGTCCTTTGATGGATGATTGGATAAAAAAGATGTGGAAGATATACACAATAGACTATTACTCAGCCATAAGAAAAGATGAAATACTGCCATTTGCAACAACATGGATGGATCTTGAGAGTATCATGCTAAGCGAAAAAAGTCAAACAGAAAAGAACAGGAACCATATGACTTCACTCATGTGGGATTAAAACAGGAAGCAGCAAAACAAACAGACTCATAGACACGGATAACAGTATGGTGGCCAACAGAGGGAAAGGGGAGTGAGGGAGGTTGAAGAAGGTAAAGGGGTCAAATGTATGGTGATAGAATAGGCTAGACTTCAGCTAGTGAGCACAAAAACAATGCAATACACAGATGCTGTATATAGAGTTGTACACTTATATAATGTTATTAACCAATATCATGCCAATGAATTTAATTTAAAAAATTTAAAAAATTTCCCCATAGGTCCAGCAAAAGCTCTAGGACTGATGTCACATTGGCTCTGGTTGACTAACCAAAGACATATGCCTACCAATCCCTGGGGACAGATGGCTGTGGTTCATATGCCCACATCCAAACCTCATCAACCAAAAGAGGGAGGGGTAAGTGCCAAAAGAAAATAAGGGTGCCGCTAGTTGAAAAAGGTGGAATGGAAGCAGAATGATAAAAGCAACAGCCATCCACTATGGGCATATGCATATTTGTATATCCAGATGTATATGCAGCTTTAGAGCCTCCTTCAGTGACATATGGAACAGTATCTAATAATATTGTAATAAATACCTCCCATGTAGTTTTTGCCAACATTTATGAAAACAAATACAGAAAAGTTGAAAAGAAGACACAATGAGTATTCATATGCCCTTCACCTAGATTTCTTCATTGTTAACCTGTTAACGTTTGCCCCATCTGTTCTCTCTCTCTCTGCCTCTGTCTCTGTCTCTCTCTCCTCTCCTGAATGACAAAGTTAGTTGTAGACCTCATGACACTTCAACCCAGGATATTTCAGTTAGGATCTAAGACGAAAGGCAGTCTCCTATATAACAAATACAGCTTTAACACATCCAATAAATTTAACATTGTGCAAAGATATTATATAATATCTGGTCCATATTCACATTTTTCTAATCATCCAAAAGGGTTCTTTAAAAATGGTTTTAGGGGGCCAGCCGAGTGGCGTGGTTGTTAAGCGCTGGCTTGGGAAGCCAGCGGCCCCAGTTCAGGTCCCACATATGAGGGCCAGTGACACTGCCCTCAAAAAAAAAAAAATGGTTTTAGGGTCAGCCGAGTGGCGTGTTGGTTGAGAGCTGGCTTGGGATGCCAGCGGCCCCGGTTCGGATCCCACATATGGGCCGGTGACGCTGCCCTCTGCAGCTAAGATGGTGAACAACAGCTCCACCTGGAGCTGGGCTGCTGTGAGTCGCAGAGCGAGGGTGTAGCTGCAGCCCCTGTTGCAGTGGGCTGCCGTAGGCTACAGTGAGTGGCCGGCAGCCAGTGTGAGCAGCCAGCAGCCGGTGTGAGCTGCCAGTGGCCACCTTGGGGGGGCCGTCCAGAGGCCAGCGACGGATCTGCCTCATCCGGGAAGAGCGCAATGACGATACCAACATGGGCCAGTGAAGCAACGTCCTCCACAAATAGACTAAAGAACAAAAAGACAGGGCCGGCTGAGTGGCGCGGTGGTTAAGAGCTGGCCTGGGAAGCCAGCGGCCCCGGTTCGGTCCCACATATGAGGGCCAGTGACACTGCCCTCAAAAAAAAAAAAAAAAAAAAAAGAACAAAAAGACAGCAACTTGTCTGTTCCCCTTCCCCGATTCCTCAACGCTGTTCCCCTCCCCCAATCCCCCAATACAAATCTTTAAAAAAAATAAAAAATAAAAAATTAACACTGTGATAAAAAGTTGCTGTATAAATACACACACACACACACACACACCTTTTGTTGTTGTAGTTAATTGAGAAAGGGTGCCTTAGGACACATCCAAGACTGGAATCACTGGGTTAAAGGGTAGAGACACTTTTCAGTTGCTTTTTGCAAACCACCTAATTGCCCTCCAATTTACCCTCCCACCAGAAGTGAATCAGATTCTTAGTACACTGTCTTGGGCAATATTGGAATAAAAAAAAGAACGAGCTGTTCTGTAAGTCCAATAGAGAGCTTCGCATCTCATTGGTTTAATATTCATTTGAAAACTACAGGTTGGACATAGTCAGGTAGAACATTTTTCATGTTCATTATTTGAATGTGTTTTATAAATTTAGGTCATTTAACGGGAAGACTTGGCAAAAAGAGGAGCTAAGTAAATAGTGCCGGTGTTCTCGTAATTTATAGATAGTGTGTGCAGCAGCATCAGAGAGTAGGAGGGAGACAGACTTGGCTGGAATTACCAGGAAGTGAGGCTCAAAGGCAGGAGGCCCACAAGCTTCCTGTCACTACCTGCACAGCACCCTGAGGGCCCCCAGGTGAGCAGTGCAGCCCCCCTCACAACGTGCTCAGCCAGGTGGGGAAACACAGCCACAAGGGAGTCCTTGGTTCCCCTTGAATAGCCTATAAGCCACAGGTGCTGGGTCACCATCCCACCTGCCTCACGTCAGAGAAATACGTTCTGAGAGGGCCGGGGTGACTGTCAAGAGGAAGCAGCATTCGACCTGGGGTTTCGACTCACTTCCTCCCATGGACTGATGAACAAATAATGATCAATAGGGAATACTGGGAAGCAAGGTGGAGAGCTAGGCCACCAACGTGAGCTAGGCCACGCAACGCCACCATTTTGCCGCTGACCAATTATTAGGTACATAGTTGTCCAGTATGTACCTAATATGTACCTAGTATGTTAGAAGCCAGCTGCTTCGAACCAAACATCTATAGACAGAAAGTTTCTGATCACACGCAAGCTAGTGGTAGCTATAACACTAATTACCACAGTTTCAAAGTCGTGGATGAGTGTCAAGGACAATTCAAGATGTCTGCAATAACTGTCATGTGATATAAAAACATCTGTGACTTCCACTGGTAACAAATTCAGAGGTATAAAATTCTGTATTGTTGTCTATACACACTGTTAAAGAAAAATGCTAAATTTCAGTTAGAGAATAAAGAAAATAATAATGTCTTTTCCCCCATTTAAGTTAATGGGCCCCCTGAATTCTATCCATGGACCTCTCAAGGGTCCAACAGTGGACTCTAGGTTAACAACCCCTCATAGATGGAGGCATCTGGGTCACTGGGCAGAGTTGCATGGCAGACCACCTGAGGATCACCCACTTGCTTTGAGAGAACAATAAATGAACTCTTTTATTCTAGGCCACTGAGATTTGGAAGCAGCTAGCATTACTTATTCTAACTAACACAGAAATAAAGCCTTAGATGCCTTAGATTCAAAACATCCAAGGAAGGGCCGGCTGAGTGGCGCATTGGTTAAGAACTGGCTTGGGATGCCAGCGGCCCCGGTTCAGATCCCACATATGAGAGCCAGTGACACTGCCCTCTACAGCTAACAACAGCTCCACCTGGAGCTGTGTGAGCCCTGGCGACAGTGTAGGCTGCAGCCCCTGCTGCAGTGGGCTGCCATACGCTACAGTGAGTGGCCGGCAGCCAGCATGAGCGGCTGGCAGCCAGCGTGAACTGACAATAGCCACGGTGAGTGACCATCCAGAGGCTGGCAACCGATCTGCCTCATCCGGGAAGAGCGCAATGACAATACCAACATGGGCCAGTGAAGCAACGTCCTCTGCAACTAGACTGAAGAACAAAAGGACAGCAACTTGTCTGTTCTCCTCCCCCAATTCCCCAATAAAATCTTTAATAATAAAAAAAAGAAAGACATCCAAGGAAGCCCAGTAGGATGAGCTAGGACTGGAAGCAGGCAGTCCAACCCCAGGGTCAGGCTCTTACCCACCCACTCCACTGCCTTCCTGGCTGTGACCTTGGGAGTATAAGGCCTGAGTGTGTGGCTGTGAGTACATCACAATTCCTCTAGGCTTTAGATACTTCAGCCTTTTGTTTTCTTAATAAATAAATGTGAGACTAAAATGAAATATTGCTTTGAAGTGCTTGGGAGAAAATAAAAAACACAAGTTCAAGGTTAGAGGAAAAAATATCATTAAGGCCATTCCTCCAGCAATGAGTAGCGGAAATGTATGCGTCTGAGACTTAGACAGTTGCCTGGCAAGTCACTGGTCCTGTCTGAACCTCTGTTTCCTCATCTATAAAGTGGAAACTCGGTTCCTGGGGTGATTGCAAGGATTAGATGAGATGATGTATGCAACCTTGTCTGTTTCTGCCTGGCATGCAGCAGGCACTGGATAAATGCAGGCTCCCTTCCCCTGTGCCTCCTTCTGTTTACTGGGAAAACCCTAAGGCCTTGGAAGGGAGACTTCGAACAGTTTCGCCAGGCAACCTGATGAGAAGAGGGTATCTTTGCAAGCTCCATTTCCTCACTCATCCTGTGTCGATTGCTATTTCCTGCCAAAGCTTAATTAAATCCTCGGGCAGCGAGCACAGATAATTAACGGTGAGGCTCGTTAGGGGGGCCTTTGGTTAATGTCTATGGCTGTGGAAGATTCCAGTCACGGGCAATTAGTATTTATTGTGTAATTAGGATGCTCACTTGGCAAGAAGGGGGTGAGCAGCTTGTCTGTCTGGACAGCAGACGGAGATCTGGGCCTCGCCTGTACATAGCAGGCCGGATGTGGGCCAGACGGGGGCAGGAGTTGTGGCCAGCTGCCCTCTGTGCATGGAGCCTACGTGACCACTTGGCCCCTGAGCAGCTAGCTCTGCCTTTCATTGGCAGCTTTCAGGGAATCACCATCAGAAGCCTGAATGGGGCATATTTGAACTTTGATTTGTAATAAAATGGGAAAAAGGAATTAGTTAAGTCTTTGAACAGGTAATACTTTCACAGGGCTCTAACATCAAAATGTATGAACAGACAAACTATGGAAGTCTTCCTCCCACCCTGAGCCCCGTCTGACCTCTGGTTTCTGTGGATCCTTTTCCGAAGTTGTGTTATACATATACAAGCAAATCCAAAGAGGGACTCTCTCCCCCATTTTTTTTAAAAAACACACGTTATCATGTACATACATAGTTTTGATTCTTGCCTTTTATTTTTATTTTTATTTATTTTTATTTTTTTAAAGCTGAGCCATCCTGCCACCTGTTGGCAGCTCAATGGCAACTCAGCTTGGGCTGGCATCGAACCACCATTGCTCAGAGCTCAGCTTGCACTCTTGAGCGAGCTCTTAACCAACTGAGCCATTCAGCTGGCCCTTATTTTTAATTTTTTTAAATAAAGCTTTCTTTAGGGCAGTGAAACTACTCTATATGATACTATAATGCTGGGTACATGTCCTTATAAATTTGTCCAAACCATAGAATGCACAACACCAAGAGTGAACCCCAGTGCAAACTCTGGACTTTGGATGATGATGAGATGTCACTGTAGGTTCATCGATGGTAATAAATGTACCACTCTGGTGTGCAGGTGTTGATAGTGGGGGTGGTTGTGCGTGGGTCAAACAGTATGTGGGAAATCTACCTTCAGCTCAGCTTTGCTATGAACCAAAAAACTGCTCTAAAAAATAAAGCCTATTAGGGCTGGCCGAATGGCTCAGTTGGTTAAGAGCTCGCTCAAGAATGCGAGCTGAGCTCTGAGCAACGGCGGTTCGATGCCAGCCCGAGCTGAGTTGCCGTTGAGCTGCCAACAGGTGGTAGGATGGCTCAGCTGAAAAAAATAAAAATAAAAAATAAAATAAAATAAAGCCTATTAAAATTTTTTAAACTTCTTCATTTTTTTTAACAACTGTGTAGAATTCCACTGGACAGATGTATCTCCATCTTTTTGACCAGTCAAATGCTAGTGGGCATTTAGGTCATTTTAATCTCCTGCTCTTATTGAAGGATCAGCAAATATCACAGGTCTTCTACCTGGGGGTATGTCCCTGGAGGGTTGTATTCTTTGGGGACCAGGCCAAATGCTGCAACAAAGAGACCATCCCTTAGGCCACTGTCTTCTGTGCTGTTTGCAGGGTGAAGAAAGAGAGAAAGCCCAGGGCCAACACAGACTTTAAACAGCTGAGGGTAGAAGTTGTGTGGGTCACTTCTGTCCCCATATCTATGAGAACATAGTGCCATGGCTGCAGCTGGCTGCTGGAAAATGTGTCTAGCTGGAAGCATGCCAGGAGAAGGAAGCACAGAACTGGGAAGATAGCTAGCAACTGGCCCTAAGGGAAATCCCCAGACTTGAACATGCTGGACCAAAGGGTAGAGACAGGAAAATAATGATGAATTCTTGGTAAACTGTGTTTAATAGGTAAACGTCTCTTAAGGCATCAGCTGAAAAGAAAGTCAGGAAGTCTGGGAACCATTGATGCGATGATGCCTTCCAGGTCTTAAAGAGAAATCTCAAAAACAAAACAATAGGAAAACAACCTCAGAAAACAGCAAGTGTTGGAGAGGATATGAAGAAATTGGGACGCCTGGGCATTGTTGGTGGGATTGTAAAATGGTGCACCCACTATGGAAAACAGTACAGAGGATCCTCACACAATTTAAAATAGAACTACCTAATGATCGACCAATCCTGCTTCTAGGTATATACCCCGAAGAATGGAAAGCAGGGATTCAAACACATATTGTCTGTATGTTCATTGCTATATGTTCACAGCAGAGCTATTTGCAACAGACATGAGACGGAAGCGACTCAAGTGTCCATCAGTGGGCGAACGGATAAACAAAAAGTGGTATCTACATACAATGGAATACGACTCAGCCTTAAAAAGGAAGAACATTCTGACACATGCTACAGCATGGATGAACTCAAGGACACTGTGCTAAATGAAATAAGGCAATAACAAAAAAAAACCCAAATACTGTATGATTCCACTTACATGTGGTTCTTAGAGGAGTCGAATTCACAGAGACTGAAAGGAGGATGGTGGCTGCCAGGGGCTGGGGGAGGGCGGGGTGGAGAGTTGCTGTTCAAAGGGGACAGAGTTTGAGATTTGCAAAGTTCTGAAAAAGATCTGGAGATATTTCATAACAATGTAAATATACTTAATACTACTAAACTAGACACTTAAAAATTATTAAGATGGTAAATTTTTATGTGTTCTTTACCACAATAAAAAATACATTAAAAAGAAAGAAGGAAATCTCTGGGATATCTTTAAAATGTTCATGTTCTCGGGCCAGCCGAGTGGCACAGTGGTTGGGGGCAGGCTTGGGAAGCCAGCGGCCCCGGTTCGGATCCCACATATGAGGGCCAGTGACACTGCCCTCAAAAAAAAAAAAAGTTCATGTTCTCTGCCTCAGCTACTCCACTTCTCAGCAAGTGGGGGAGAAAACCTCTACAATGATTTAAGTGCTAACTGTTCGAGGCAGACTTATTTATATTAGTACGAAATTGAAAACAACCCCTATGTCCAGATATAGAGGCATGGTAAAGGAATTGTGACATCCCCAGTCAAGGAAAACCACAGCAGACATTTAAAACAATGCACAAGAATAAAATGCTTATAGAAAATTTGCAACACGTGGGAGCTAAGTTATGATTAATGAAAAAAGAAGAATCAAAATTTTATGGACCATGCTGTCAATCCAACAAAGATGTTCGCACATACATACGAAGAAAATGACAACCAAATGCTAACAGCATGGTCTTCAGGTTTAGGATTACTAGGGACTGTGTTTCATTCTTTCCTCTCGATTTTGCTCAGTTTCCAAATGTTAGCATATAATGTTTTTATCATGAGAAACTCCTTGTTTGGGAATAAGCAACTGTACTACATCCAGACAGTGGAATATTATTCAGTACTAAACAGAAATGATTTATCAAGCCAGGAAACAACTTGGAGGACTCTTAAATGCATATTCTGAGTAAACAAAGCCAGTCTGAAAATGTTACATATTGTAAGATTCCAACTCTATGACATTCTGGAAAAGGCAAAACTATGGAGACAGTAAAAAGACTGTGGTTGCCAGGGGTTGGAGGGTGGGGGATGACTAGGTGGAGCATAGAGAATATTTAGAGCAGTGAAACTACTTTGTATGCTATTATAATGGTGGCTGCATGTCATTATACATTTATCCAGACGCACAGAATATGCACCACTGAGAGTGAACCCTGCGGGAAGTTAGTGTTAATAGGTACAGAGTTTTGGTTTGGGAGTTGGATGGTTCACAACAGTGTGAAAATGCTGTATGCCACTGAACACTTAAAAATGGTTAAAATGGTAAATTCTAAGTTATATGTATCTTGCCACACAACAACAACAACAACAACAACAACAACAAAGTGAACTCTGTAACTATGGACTTTAGGTAATACGAATGGAACAATACTGGCTCATTGACTGTAACAAATATGCCACACTCATGCAAGTCGTTAGTAGGGGAACCTGGGGGGAGCTATATGAGAATTCTGTAGTTTCTGCTCAATTTTTCTGTAAACTTAAATTTGCTCTAAAATATAAGGTCCATTAATTTTCAAAAATTCTCACTTTGCGTTTTATTAAAAACAAAGCCTGGATTTTAGGAGATCCAACATGGCAGAATAGGTAAACACTGGGCTGCATCCTTTCACGAACACATTAAAATTCAACTAAATTATAGAACAATCAACCTGGAGAGCCATCTGAAGTCTAGCCAATCAGAAGTTTTATAACTAAGAATATAAAGAAACCACGGTAAGACTAGGAGAAGGGGCAGAGACACAGAATGGGCCCCACACCTGTGTGTGGCAGCTGAGAATCAAGAGGGATATCTCAGCTGTGGAGGTTTTCCCAGAGGAGCAAAGGAACACCAGCTCCCCACACCAGGCTCCCCAAGCCAGAGTACTGGTACTGGAAAGAAGAGACCCCACAATATCTGGCTGTAAAAAACAGTGGGGATTCTGACCATCTGGGTGGGATAGAAGGCTGCAGGAAACCCAGACATTCTTTTAAATGGCCTGCACACAAACTCACTCGCCCACAGGCACTCACCTTGGGCTCCAGCGGAGGATCTGTAACTCGGGGGACATCAGAGGCATATGGGGGGCAGACTGAGATGTGTGGCTTCAGTATGAGGGCTGGAGGACAGTCGGCATTTTCCCTGTGTGGGGCACTCCTTCCAAGCAGCCGGTAAGCAGGTACCATCTTTCCTGTGTTGAGCCCTACCCTTACGCTTACGGTCAAATCTGAATCTGATTGGCCTGGTTAGTTTCGGCCCCGCCTCACCCAACTTGCCCAATATCAGAGGCACTTTCTCGAGAGCAGCCAGCCCCGCCCACACTGCACTCTTTCTTGGCAAAGTATAGAAGTCTGTAGGCTCCAGGCAGGTGGTGACTCACCTCTTGTGCTCTGAGACTTTTGCTGAGTCATTCCAGGCTCAGCACTGGCACTAAACCAGAATCCACATTAACCTGGTTAACACAACTCTTTCTGCTCTAGTGACTCCCTGAGACTCTGCCTCATCCAACTCTCATACCATATGAGGCTCTATCAGTGGCTGAACCTTAAGGGAGTTGGCAGGTGGCAGTAGGCCTCGGGGTGTCCTGGCTTTTTGCAAAGCTACCGCAGGCCTGGTACTGGTGGCAGCTGTCCTCAGTTCGCAGTGTGGCCTTTCTCATGCACCTCCAGGTCCAGCAAAGGCAGCAACCAACCTGGGATCACATTGTAGCTCCGATCAGGTAGTTCCCAGCCAGTCACAGGCAGTGGCTGACCTGGGTCTGCACCAGAGCCCCTCCCAAGTCGCCCCAGAGCCAACATACTTGGAGGTTGGTTCAGTCCACAGCAAAGCACTGCCCAGTTAGCCCTCAAGTGGCACACCCGAAGGGGAGTCTCAACAGGCACCAGAGCCAGCTGAGGCAAATCCCACTCTGTGGGTTAAGCCCCCCACACAGCAGCCTGCAAGCTGTGGATGTGGCCAAACCCCACAGCCAATCTGCCTGAGAGTCACTCCCATCCACTGACATGCCAATAGCAATGAAAGCTCAACTATAATAGGAGGGCACAACCAACACAGAGACACTCCTGGGGCACCTGGAGCAGGTGACCAGAAAGACTGTGCCAGAGCCCCCACAGGATGCCTACGACACAGCAGCTCTGCCTAATACATAGAAACAAACAGGCAGCAAAAATGAGGAAACAGAAATATGTTCCAAATGAAAGAACAGGAGAAAATTCCAGAAACAGAGCTAAACAAAATGGAGACAGGCAACCTACCCAAGACAGAGTTCAAAACAAAGGTCATAAGGATGCTCAAAACACTCAGTGAGAACTTCAACAGAGAGATGGCAAGCATTAAAAAAAAGACATAGAAACCATAAAAAAAGAACCAGTCTGAAGTAAAGAATACAATAACTGAAATGAAGAACACACTAGGAGGAATAACCAGCAGACTAGATGAAGCAGAGGATCGAATCAGCTATTTGGAAGAAAGGGTAACAGAAAACACCCAATCGGAACAGCAAAAAGAAAAAAAGAATCCAAAAAACTGAGGACAGTTTAAGGGACCTCTGGAACAACATCAAGTGTACCAACATTCACATCATAGGGATACCAGAAGGAGAAGAAAGAAAGCAAGGGATTGAGAACCTATTTGAAAAAATAATGACTGAAAACTTTCCTAACCTGGCAAAGAAAATAGACACACAAGACCAGGAAGCACAGAGAGTCCCAAACAAGATGAACCCAAACAGACCGACACCTAGACACATTACAAGTAGCTGGTCACTCATTTTTTTTTTTTTTGAGGGCAGTGTCACTGGCCTTCATATGTGGGACCCGAACTGGGGCCGCTGGCTTCCCAAACCAGCACTCAACCACCGCGCCACTCGGCCGGCCCAAGACACATTATAATTAGAATTGCAAATGTTAAAGACAAAGAGAGAATCCTAAAAGCAGCAAGAAAAGGGCAACTAGTAACTTATAAGGGAGCTCCACTAAGCCGGTCAGCTGATTTCTCAACAGAAACTTGGCAGACCAGAAGGGATTGGCACAAAATACTCAACATGATGAAAAAGAAGGATGTACAACCAAGATTACTTTACCCAGCAAAACTATCATTTAGAATGGAAGGACAGATAAAGAGCTTCCAAGACAAGAAAAAGGTAAAGGAGTTCATTGCCACCAAACTAGTATTACATGGAATGTTAGAGAGATTTTTTTAAATGGACAAAAAAGAAAAATGATCAAAATTATGAATAATAAAAATGGCAATAGCTACATATCTATCAACAATTACTTTCAATGTAAATGGATTAAATGCTCCCATCAAAAGACATAGGAGAGCTGAATGGATAAGAAAACAAAACCCTTACATATGCTGCCTACAAGAGAACCACTTCATATTGAAAGACAAACACATATGGAAAGTAAACGGATGGAAAAATGTATTTCATTAAAATGGAAATGAGAAAAAAAAAGAAAGAAACTAGGGTAGCAATACTTATACCAGACAAAATAAACTTTAAAACAAAGATGATAACAAGAGACAAAGATGGACACTGTAATCCCACTTAGGGTATTTATCTGAAGAAACTCAAACTCGACTTCAAGGGGACATGTGCATCCATATGTTCTTGGCAGTACTGTTTACAATGGCCAAGATGTGGAGGCAGCCTGGGTATCCATCGATGGTTGAATAGATAAAGAGGAGGCGGTACATATACACAATGGAATATTGCTTGCCCATGGAAGGGAACAGGGTGCTTGCCATCTATAGTGGCATGGATGGACCTGGAGGGTATTGTGCTGAGTGGAGTGTCAAACAGTGAAAGACAGATTCAATGTGATTTGGCTTATATGTGGAATCTAAAGAACAAAATAAACAAACAAAACAGAAACAAAGTCATAGATACAGAGAACATATTGATGGCTGCCTGATGGGAGAGGGGTGGCTGAGTGAAAAACGGGGAAGGGATTAAGATTACAAATTGGCTGTTGCACAGTAATCGTGGGGATGTAAGGTATACTATAAAGAATATAGTCAGTAATATTGTAATAAAAACTATGTATGGTGTCAGATGGGTACTAGATTTGTTGGGGTGATAGATGGGAAGGGGTTGGGAGCAGGGTGAAAAAGGCGAAGGGATTAAGAAGTACAAACTGATGGTTACAAACAGTCATGGGGATGTAAAGTACAGGGAATATAGTCAATGATATGGTAATAACTATGCATAGTGCCAGGTGGGTGCTAGACTAGTCAGAGGGATCATTTCTTAAATTATATAAATGTCTAACCATTGTTCTATACATCTTAATTGTATAAAATATTAATATCAACTGTAAATGAAAAATTTTAAAAGGGGGGGAAAAGGTAAAGGGGAGTAAGGGGTCCAAATTTCCAGCTATAAAACAAATAAGTCGGGGCCGGCTGAGTGGCACGGTGGTTAAGAGCTGGCTTGGGATGCCAGCAGCCCCAGTTCGGGCCCACATAAGAGGGCCAGTAACACTGCCTCAAAAACAAAACAGAAAAAAAACAGAAAAAAAACCCAAACAAGTCATGTTTAAGGGATATAATGTACAGCATGGGGAATACAGTCAATATTGTGATAGCGTGGTACAGTGTCAGATGATTGCTGGACTTATGGTGATTACTTTTTTAGGTATATAAATGTTGGATAACTATGGCATGCACCTGAAACTAATATAATATTGTATTGTATTTTAATAAAAATATTTTAAAAAAAAACAAAGCCTGGATTTTGTCAACACCCATCTTGCAGTGAGCAAACCACAGGCTGGGTCTCTTCCCCCATGGATCTGGACAGGCTCTTGTGCTGGGAGACAGGGGTCAGCCATGAATCATTCCCTGGGTCAGAGGGGTGACAAGACTCAGCCAGGACTTGAGAGCAGCCATTTGTCATCCTGGTGGGACACTCTCATCTCTCCAGGGACGCTCACGGACAGGGGACACTTGTGAGTTTTGGCTCCCTTGGGCAGGTCAGTTCCAAAGTAGAGTTTTGGCTCCCTTGGGCAGGATACCAACACAGGGGTGGAGGGTCAGAAACCATGAAAATCAGCCCTCTTGGGGTTTGGATTCCAGTCCCCAGACCTCAGCCACCTCATCTTCAAATGAAACAATAATCTTCATTTGCTCCCCACCCCTGCCTTTTCTCCCAGGGTCCGTGGGGTGCTTGGAGGGGGACACTGACTACACAGCTCTGTGCCAAACGCTACCTGCGTCCTTGCCCTGCTCCTCAGGAGAGAAAGCAGAGGCCACAGAGAGTCCCAGCGACTTTAGGTCACAGCCCCTCCCACTTCCATGCCACTGGGCTTGGGGAATATTGATGCACTTTGATGATTGGCTGGAATAATTTCCAGGGGGTTTAAAGTAACCTTGAACCTTTTTCCAGGCAGATCCTGTATCAAGTGGCCCTGAGATTAAGGCGACCTATTTCCTGCTTTGTATTTACTGTTTTAAATAATTCACAATCATTGTAAGTAATAGTATTTATTGTTTGAAATAATTCACGATTGTTTTATTTTTTTTTTTTTTTTTTTTTTTTTTTGAGGGCAGTGTCACTGACCCTCATATGTGGGACCGAACCGGGGCCGCTGGCTTCCCAAGCCAGCGCTTAACCACCGCGCCACTCGGCCGGCCCACGATTGTTTTAAATAATTGCATTTATTGTTCTAAATAATTTACTGGAAAATTGATCCATGTTCTATTTAGACCATTTAGAGCATTTAGACCATAGATAGACAGCCAGAAAGGAGACATTTAAGATCACCCATATTCACACTGCCTGGAAACACTGCCATGGACATTTTGAAGTACACCCTTGTGGTCCTTTTTTAAAAAATTATGGCTCCTTATTCCTTCATTTAACAAACTCTTATTACCACTTACTGGATGTCAGGCACTGTCCTAGGCACTTGGACTAGAATGAGAAAGAAGATTTGATTCCTGACGTCAAAGAGCTTTAAATGGAGACACACACTCAGGCACTTACACACTCACATACTCTCTCACGCTCACACACTCACAGTTTGGTTTGGTTTTGACTGGTCCTCACTGCAATGATCATACTAAACAGGATGTCTGGGAGCCTTTTCTTTCCCATTTTACTGCATCATGAACCCTTAGTCATTTCAATGGGCACATAGCTTTCTGTTCCGTTGCTGTACCATCATTTATTTAACAAAGCCATTGTTGAACGTTTAGTGTTTGGGTGACAATCTTTGGAGGGCAATCTTTGTGCACATCTATGGTTCTTCCCTTAGGCTAACAACCTAGAAGTGGAATTGCTGGGTCAAAAGTTGTGTAATTTATTGCCTCATTCTCCCCTAGGACACATATGCCGGTTTCCTGTGCTTTTGGCAGAACAAGCGCCCTCATGTTCCTGCTCCGGCCAGCACAGAGAATGCGAGGCGGGGTTTTGTTGTTGTTGTTGTTTTTACTTTTGATATAATTTCACATTTACAGAAGAATTGCAAGAATAGCACAAAGCACTTCCCTTTACCCAGATTTCCCCCACTTGCTCTTCTGCACCTCCTCCTCCTCGCCCCCTTTTTTTCCCCCTGAACAATCTGAGAGTAAGCTGCAGGTATCATGGCCCTTTACCCTCAGATATTTCAGTCTGTGTTTAGAGACAACGTCTTGCATAACCACTGTGCAATTATAAAACTCAATAATGTAGCCTTGATACAATACTACTGCTTTCTAATCCACAATCCACATTCAAATGTTACCATGTATTCCACTCAAGTCCTCTACAGTTCCCCCACCGCCGATAGCCAAATGAGGGATTGCACATTGGGTTGAGTTGTGATGTCTCTTGGATTACCTTTAGTCTGAAGCATTACACGTTTTTAAAACCTTTACCAACTTGACAGGCTCCAGTAGTCCCCGGTTGTTATTTTCATTTCTTTGATTTCTGGAGAAGCTGCATGCTCCTGGTGCTGTGGATTGTTCATTTGTAGATGTCCTGTTGTGCTTTGCCTATTGGTGTCCCCTACCTCTTGTGCCTGTTGGGGCAACCCTCTTTATCTCAGATTTATACCAGCACTTCAGGAATCAGACATGACCATTCACGAGCAGCCCCTGACCTTGAAACATAAATGACCCACCGCCCCTGGGTCCTCCAGGGGCTCTGTCCCCCATCAGCCTCTTGGCCAGAGTTTTGAAATAGCGCAGTTGTCTGATCCGAGCGCAGACATCCCATCTATCCTCCCAAACTCCCGGGAGGATGAACGCGATTCCTGTTTGGGTTTGACATTTCCTGCGGGACCTGACCCTCCGCCAACTCGATTCTGTTTCCCAGAGGCCACCTGCTGAGTGTCAGCGGCCCCCACAGTTGCTATTGATCACTGGTTCCTGGCATCTGCGTCCGGTCTGTGGGCCTGTGTTCCGGGAGAGGGGACTGTGCGCAAAGGACAGCTCCCCAGGGCGCGCTGCAGGGGCTGGACGCAGACCTACGCTGGGCTTCACCTGCCCAACCTGGACAAGCCCCTCGCCGGAGCGCAGCCCGTTTCCCCTTCTGGCAAGACAGCAAATGCTGAGTCCAATAGCCTCTGAGACACCAGCAGGGAAACAAACGGCTCGTGCCACCACGACACCACGTTATGGCTTATAATGATTGTTTTGTGTGTAGGTTTTATTAAATCAGTTATTACTCTGTTGTACAGTCGTCAAAAAGGAAACTATAAGAAAAAGAAACTTCCAATATTCACTGTCTGAGTCTTCACATAAATTTCCCTTCTTTCATGTCTTAGTTTTTTTCCAATGAGGGAAAATTTAACTACATAAAAGTTAGAGGGAATAGGATAATGAATCCCCAAGGAACTGCCGTCATACCTGGTCTCTCCACACCCCTCCTGGGTTAGTATAAGAAACTCCAGACATCATTTACTGTCTTCTGTAAGTTTGTGTGTAAAAGATAAAGTCCCTTTAATTTTCAAACAATCATCCTAATATCATGTCACACCTAAAAATAACATGATTTCTTAATACCGTGAAAATGTTGAGTCAATGTGAAATGTCCTTATTTTTCTGTAGTTGGTTTG
The DNA here is from genome assembly GCA_033961575.1 of Aselliscus stoliczkanus. Lineage (NCBI taxonomy): Eukaryota > Metazoa > Chordata > Mammalia > Chiroptera > Hipposideridae > Aselliscus > Aselliscus stoliczkanus. The sequence goes on from CM066732.1 coordinate 151,820,060, forward strand.
GTCAAATCAAGATCCCGGTGAGGGCCACACTTTGCATTTGGTTGATATTTCTCTTAAGCCTCTCTGTTCTCCCTGCCTTACTTTTTCCCCTTACAATTTATTTGTGGAAGAAACTGGGTCATTTGTCCTGTAGAAATTTTGGGTTTTTCCGATGGCATTTTTACAGTGTCATTTAGTGTTCCTCTGTCCCCCAGATTTCCTGCAAACTGGTAGAGTTGTTTGACAACCCAGAGATTGTATCCAAGGTGCCTCTCTCAGTCAATGTGATTTTCCTTTAAAAAGCGTTTGGAAAGGGGTTAGAAATGATTAGAGAGATTGGGACAACAGGTTTGGGAGTCAACAGCCACAACTTTGTTGCTGACCCTCTGGGTAAGCATTTGGGGTGGGATGCGTCCATCTCCCTCTGGACCTCATCTCAGCAGGGGTGCTGGACGAGCCATCCCACTGCTCCTCCATGGTGCAAAATTTCTGGAATCAGGTAGGTAAAAAGGCCTCCAGGGATGCACCTCTGGTTGGCAGTGATGAACTTAGCCCCAACTGCTCCCATCTAGGACCTAAAGGCAGCTGGTTTGCCTGGTACATGGAGGCCCCAGTTCCCTGTGCAGCCCTGTGACACCCTTGGACAGGGCGCCCAGAAGTGGGTGCTGAGCAGCCGCCCTGTTTGCAGATTTCCTGGTGGTGTTTAGATCCACCGGCCTCCTGGTCGCATTTACTGGCACATGTATTCCTAAGGCCCCAGGAAATGCTGGCTTCTTTCTTAAGTTACTCCAGAGGTATCACCAGCAGTTCTCCTCGAATAGGAATAAATGTCTCTTTTTTTTTTCTTTCCTTTCCTTTTCTTCCTTTCTTCTCTCCCCCTCCTCCTCCCTTCTCTGTTTTTGCTCCCTTTACTCATCAAGTCAGTCATTTTTCAGTGCACTAGGGGGCGCTGCTATTTTACAAAACCTGCAGGGAACTTTCTGCACCCTGAAGAGCCACCCTCAGATTTCCGGGGTGTAGGGAGGGACTGGGTTATGGCAGCGTTGCATAAAGCAATTGGCCTTGTTACCCACAAAGCACAGACCGGTTGTGGGAGGCCTGGGCCCCGTTCTGCCACCGCCAGCTGTGGATGGGAGAGCATCTCCCTCCTCCGGCCTCCAGTGGTTAAGCTCATGGTCCTCACTCCTGACCCAGCCACTCGCTGTGTAAACTTGGGCAAGTTGCCCAACCTCTCTGAGCTTCCCTCATGAGTGAAACAAGGCAGAGAGTCCCTACGTCACAGGATTAAATAAGGTAAGTCTGTTAGCACAGAGCCAGCCCAGTGCATCGTGAATACTCCACAGTATTATTTGTAAAGGTGAGCTTGGCCCAGGTAACTGCTTTCCCTCTCAAGTCCGAGTCTGGGAAATTCTTATCTATTAGTGTCTACGACCTGTGAGTGTTCATGGTTTGGGGATGCAGTTTAACTGTGTGTCGAGGTTGTATTTTCCCAGTAAAGTGACCACCCCCCTCCTCAGGTGCCGGACCTAACTGGCCCCTGGGAGGTGGCTCTGATGTTCTGCTGAGGCAGGATTATCTCAGGGCCTGCTCCACAGAGTGTCTCCATGGCGACCTCTCAGGATGGCCCCGCCCAGTCCACACTGGAGACCCTGGCCTGGTCCTTCCAGCAATGGCGGGAGGGAAGCGAGCAGACTCATGTGACCCAGCGATGGCACCCGAGTCAAGGCCCCCACCTCAAGTGTCTGAGGGAAACAGGAGGAGTGTCGGGGCAGGCTTGCAGCACCTGGAGGTGGGGTCTTCATGAGCTCCTGTGGGTGGGGGGTGAAGGCACGTGGTCGGGAAATAAGAGCCTTGACAGCAAACTAGCCTCAGTGCTGGGCCTGCCTTCAGTAGACGGAGAGGAGCCCGTCTGTGTGGCCATGGCCTATGCTTCACGTGGGGTCACGGCACATGGGTTCTGGATGTTTTCATCAGTGTAGGAGGAAATGGGACTTGGGTGGCCTTTGTCGGGCCACCAGGGGAATGTTTCCCCCGGTCTCTGCTGTGGCTGGGACCTTCTGAGTCCACCCTGTAGGCCCAGGGGTGAGGTTGTTTGGATGAAGAAGCCTTATGTTCTCCTTCTGGAGTCTTCTTATAAATATCTTGATTTTAGCTCAGTGAGACCCTGTAGGACTTATGACCTCAGAACTGTAACATAATAAATTTGTGTCGATTTAAGTCCCTAAGTGTGGCAATTTGTTAAAGCAGCTGGACTAATAACTGACCTCAGGATGGAAGGCAAGCACTAGATGGTAAAAAACATAGAAAAGATTTTGTTCCCTAACAACAAGGGGGCTACCCTGGGTTTCCTACTTGCAGATTTTGCCTGAGAGAAATATTTAGATCTTGCATAAGACATTATTTTTCGGGCCTTTAATTCATAAGCTTCACGCTTGATACAGGGAGAGGGTTGCCTCTTTTGAATCTGTATTTTAGGAACATACAGGAACACTGAATTCCTCTAGTGTTCCATCATAAAATGTGATACAAGCATATAAGTTGAGATACTTATTCTTTACTGGGTTAAGGCCATCTCCTTATATTTTTAATTTTTAGGTTTTTAAGATAAAGACACATTTTATTGAATGCTTTTGGAGTATCTACTAAGGTCATTGTATGCTTTATCTTATATGAATTCATATTCACCTTGATTCTTTGTAAATTTCCATTCTTGGGATAAACCCTACTTGGTTATGTCATATTATTCTTTTAATGTACAACTGAATCCTAACTACTGAGAAACGTAGACATTTATTCCATACTTGAATATGCTCAGCTAAAAATCAGGGCTCTATTGTTAAGAGGGCAGAGGAGATGAATATATTTTTGTCCATATTCAGAAACAGCCTATAGTTTTTACTGTCTACTTTGGATATCATCGAGGGCTATGTTGGCTTTGTAAAATAAGTTGGGTAGCTCTCTATATTTTTCTATGTCACCCCTAAAGTGTCTATACTCCTTGGGATTATTTGTCCCTTGACAGTTTGAAAGAATTCATCCATAAAAACAACTGGGATGGAAGTCTTTTTGTTTTATAATAACTTTGCCAGTTTTTTTCTTAGCCATCGATTTATTCGGTTTTTCTATTTCTTGAGTGGAAAGAATTGGGCTTGGAGTGCTAAGTTTGGGTACAGACTTTACTACCTACTGGCTGTGTTCATTCATTCATTCATTCATTCCAGAACTGCCCATTAACATTAACTAATGCCAAGCCTTGTGTTGAGTGCTGGAGATACAATGGTAAATAAGACAGACAGGGTCCCTGCCCTCAGGGCCCTCACATTCTCCATGGAGAAGAGACCACAAACAGGCAAAGAAACTAGAAAATAAAACAGAAGTGGTTCTTTGTAAGAAAGAGAAAGTAAGGGGCTGAGATGGGGGATGGGAGGTCGAGGAGTACCCAGATGGCTTCAGATCTGTCAGCTGGTTCTGTGGCCCATCTCCCTTCTCAGCTCTGCTTCTTAGAGCTCACAATGCTTTCTTCAAAGAACTGCCCGTGGGCCATTGGAGTGGGAGGTGCCTGGGGTTTAGGTCCATCCCCCCAAGGGGCTTGTGGCGACTGACTGACTGGTGCAGGGGTACAAAGCTCAGAGGAGTCAAGGTAAAGTCCATGCTACAATTTATTCTCTAGGGCTCCCCATGGTGGGATCAAACATGAGATCACACACTTGCTTGGCATCAATCCTTTGCTTGTCCTGCTTTCCCAACTCCTTTCAGGTTCCCTTCCCCACTCCAGCACTTCCTTAATTATCAGTCACTCATGCCACCCCATCTCAGGGTTTGCTTTACATGAACCTGACTTAAGACCATCTCTGTGAGGAGATGATCCTGAAGCCGAAACCTAAAGTGTAAAAAGTAGTCAGTCATGGGAAGAGCCAGACAGGGGCAGAGCAAGGGGATGGATGTGGGGAAGAGGGAATAGCATGTGCTAAGGCCCTGAGGCATGAAGAGACTTGCTAAATTTGAGGCCTGAATGGATGTGTTTTGTATAGGAAATGCTGAGTGGGCCCATCGGGTGGGAGGATAGACAGGGCAGGGTTGAAGAGTGAAGGGCTTTGAATCCATACCATCGTCCTTAGATTTTATCCTGTAGGTAGTGGGGGCTGACAGGAGATCCTGAGCAGAAGAGAAGAGGGCGAGGGCTGTGTGCTACACTGTGAACCTGGGGGCTGAGTTCTAGAGTAAATCTGACAGAAAGGAAGCCCTGGTGCCTCCCTGGTCATTGTCACTTCTCTGCCCCTTGAGACCCCTGGGAAGGACTCCAGAGCTAGTGGGTGACAGGAGTTTTCAGCAGGGAGAGATTTGGCGAGATCTGCTTTTGAGAAAGATCCACCAAGCAGTTATGCAGCAGAAAAGTTAGAGGGCATCAAGATTGGGGACCAAGAGATCATAGGGGCGAAGTGGGGGGGGGCAGTGACACTGGCATGAAGTTATGTGGGCCTGAACTTGGTGACCGTGGGGTGGGGAGTGGAGCAAATTGCAGAGAGAGATTGGGAGATAGAATAGAGAAGACTCAGGAGGTTGAGCAGAATAATGGAAAGAGCTTAATCACAAAAGTAAGATACGGTTATTAACACATTTTTTGCGGGAAACGAGTAAACTCGTCATATAGCTTTTTATGCCCGCTTACAAAGTGTTAAGAAATGATTCAAACAAGTAGGAAGCAAAGGCTTGGGAATCAGACAAGCTTGGATTTGAACTCGGGTGAGGAAGTTCACCTCTCTGAGTGGCAGTTTCAGCCTCTGTGTCATGAAAGTGTGCCTATGGCCGTGGGATGGTTGGGGGGAATAGATGAGAAACAGAATTTATCACGTTCCTGCTCTCTGATGTCTGTAAAATGAAAGGGTTGACCCAGAAAGACATTCCCTGAGCTGCCTTTCAGCTCTGACACTGTAGTTGTTATCATCCTGCAAACAAGGAGCTGAGAGCACAGAAGCCCTGTCTTTAAAGAGGTGTGCTTTCCAGGTAAGCAAAACAAGATTGTAGTCAGAGGCGTTAAGTGGTTTCTGAATGGCTGCAGCGTGATTAAATTCACCACTTAACCAAATTGCTTTTTATTGCTTTGATTGAATGCAATTGCAAGGAGATAAAGGGGCTTAACGTGAAATGCTTGGCTGGCCTGCATGGCTAATAAATTAACTGTTCCCTCTCCCTGTGTAGCTTCCTGACTGCTGGCAGCCAGCCTGCTTGCCTGTTCCCTGGGCAAAGGTCATGGTGTCACGGACCACCACGAGGATGGCCAGCATGGTGTCCTCATTGCATGAAGTCCAGGCCCTAGCATTTCGCTACTTAGCATTTTTCCACACAACAGACAATGGTCAGGCTCATCTCTCAGGACAGAGACAGCATGGGGGGGTCAGAATACTTCCTCAAAGGTAGGGCTGTGGGGCCAGCTCCCCCACTTACTAGTGTGGAACTTCCAGCAAGTTACTTAATCATAGACAGAGCTCCGGCCCCTAAGCCCTTACAAGCACTAAGCCCTGCTGGGTGCTTTCTCACGTTACCCCTTTACACTCCCCCTTTCTGCTTCAGGGGATTAGATGTCTTGATCTTGATGTTCCCAGCTTCCAGCACACAGCAGACCCTCAGGATAGGATCTATGTAAAATGATAAATGTATGGAAGGATGAATAGTTGGGAAGATGATTAGGTGGATAGATGGGTGAACGATGAGATGAAAGAAAATAGATGAGTAAAGGATGGATGGACTGACAGATAGAAAGAAGGATGAAGAATAAAGCATGAAAAGATGAATGGATAATGGATAAAAGGACGAGTGATGGTTGGTTGGAAGGATAGATGGAGAGAAGGAAGAATGAAATGATGTATAGATGGATGGAAGAAAGGATAAATGGATGGATGGATGGATGGATGGATGGATGGATGGATGGATGGATGGATGGAAGAATTAAAGGATAGGTGGAAGGATGAGTGGATTGCAAGATGGATGGACGCCTTGTTCCTCTGTTCCTCATGGGGAGGTACCAGTCGGAGAGGTCAGCCCAAACTTTTTTGTCCAAAGCCATCCAACATGTGCTTAGAAGTGACTCAGGACTCCTACACTTAATTATCTCTTATCCCCACCTATAAAATAATGGGTTAGACTAGTTGATCTCTAAGGTCTTAATTTCAGTTCTTGTCCTGTGGGAGGTCAATTCTTAAGACTGGAGGGAAAATTACAATAATCAACATTTATAGTTTGAAAGAACATTTACTCACAAACATCATTTCATATGAACCTCAACTTGTGAGAGCTGCGGAGCTGCTATATTATTATCTTTCCCACTTTACAGACGGGACACTGAAGCTTAAAAAAGTGGCATGTGGGGCCGGCCGAATGGCGCAATGGTTAAGAACTGGCTTGGGAAGCCAGCAGCCCTGGTTCGGGTCCCACATATGAGGGCCAGTGACACTGCCCTCAAAAAAATAATAAAAAAAAAAATCTAAGGGCCGGCTGAGTGGCACAGTGGTTAAGCGCTGGCTTGGGAAGCTGGCGGCCCCGGTTCGGGTCCCACATATGAGGGCCAGTGACACTGCCCTCAAAAAAAAAAAATAGTGGCATGTGGTATTAGGAATGCGTGTTCTGGGGCCAGCCAAGTGGCACGTTGGTTAAGAGCTGGCTTGGGACACCAGCTCTGAGAAGGAAGACCCTGGTTCGGATCCTACATGAGGACCAGTGACACTGCCCTCTACAGCTAAGATGGTAAACTACAGCTCCACATGGAGCTGGGCTGCTGTGAGTTCCCGGGATGGCATAGCTGCAGCCCCTGCTGCAGTGGGCTGCCATAAGCTACCATGAGTGGCTGGCAGCCAGTGTGAAGCTGCCAAGAGCTGCTGTGAGTGGCCGTCCAATGGCCAGTGACCAAACTGCCTCAGCCGGGAAGAGCGCAATGACGATACCAACACGGGCCAGTGAAGCAACGTCCTCCACAACTAGACTGAAGAACAAAAGGACAGCAGCTTCTCTGTTCCCCTTCCCCGATTCCCCAATGCTGTTCCCCTCCCCCAATTCCCCAATAAAATCTTTTTTAAAAAAAGAATGTGTGCTCTGGAGTCAGGCTGCCTAAATTCAAATCACGCTGGACTGGAGCATCGATTGATGAGCTAACTAACCTCTCTGTGCTTCTTCTTCATTATTCATTCATTCACATTTATAAGAGCCTACCATATGCTGTGCCATGTTTTAGTCACGGAACATGCAGCAGGGGACAGAAACTCCAAACCCTTACCCTCATGGAGCTAATATTCTAATGGAGGGAGACAACAATATATAAACCAGTGAGTAATTATAAAGTGTGACAGTGGTGGTAGGTGGTATCGAGCACTCAGGGAAGGGAGTGCTGTCAGTGGGACTGGACCTGCAATTTTAAGGGCGACCAGGGAAGGCCTCATTAAGAAGGCGACTTTTGAGTCCAGACCCAAGGAGGTGAAGGATGAGCCGGGCCAGTGTCTGGGAGCACTGCATTTCAGGCAGGAGGAACCATAAGTGCAAATTCTGTGACCAGGAGCGAACCTGGTGTGTTTGAGGAGCAGCATAGAGGCAGCAAGGAAAGACTAGTAGAGATGATGTCAGAGAAGCCATGGGGGCAGGGCGGTGGGGCACAGGTCATGCAGGGCCTTAGCGGCCACTGTGAGGACCTCAGCTGCAAAACTGAGTGAAATAAGAAGCCATTGGAAGGTTTTGCAGAGAGAAGTGACATGATCTGAACTAAGTTTTAAGTGGATCACTCTGGCTGTTGGGTTGAGAATAGACCAGAGAGGGTGAGGGGCAATAGTGGGAGGAATGGTTAGAAGACAAGAGCTGGGGGTGACTTGAGTCAGCGTGATAGCTGTGAAGGAGGTGAGAAGTGGCTGAGTTCTGAATGTATTTTGAAGGGAGACACAATGGGGTACTGACAAGTTGGATGTGGGTGAGTGACAGAGGCTGAGGCCAAGATTTCTGGCCCAAGTGCCTGGAAGGATGGAGTTGCCATTTCTTCAGATGGGGAGGGTTGCAACAGGATCACATTTTAGGGAGAAGGTAAGGAGTTTGCCATGAAACTAATGAAATCATCAAGGGAGTTATACTAAATTGAGAAGGGGTTAAAGGTGAAGCCTGGGGAGATAAGGAAGAGCTACAAAAGACACTGAGAAGGACAGGAAATGGGGTAAGAGGAAAACCAGGTGCGGTGGGGGTGGGAGCAAGGTTCCTGGAAGTCAAGAGAACAGTTTCAAAGAAAGGAGTGTGTCAAATGTTGTGAAAGGTCAATACACTGATGACTGAGACTTGACTGCTACATTTCGCATCATGGAGGTCCTCGGCAAGCTTGTCCAACAGTTTCAGTGGAGCAGTGAAAACCTGATTAGAGTGGGTGCAAGAGACTATGAGAGGAGAGGAAATGGAGACTGGTATAGCAGACAACTGTTTTGAAGAGCTTTGATATAAAAGGAAGAAGGATGCGCCGGCCAAGTGGCGCGGTGGTTAAGTGCTGGCTTGGGACGCCAGCAGCCCCGGTTCGGGTCCCACATATGAGGGCCAGTGACACTGCCCTCTACAGCTAACAACAGCTCCACCTGGAGCTGGGCTGTGCGAGCCCCAGTGACGGTGTAGGCTGCAGCCCCTGCTGCAGTGGGCTGCCACAGGCTACAGTGAGTGGCCGGCAGCCAGCGTGAGCTGCCAATAGCCGGGGTGAGCGACCATCCAGAGGCCGGCGACCCATTTTCCGCACCCGAGAGGAGCGCAGTGATGATGCCAACATGGGCCAGTGGAGCGACATCCTCCACAACTAGACTGAAGAACAAAAGGACAGCAACTTGTCTGTTCCCCTTCCCCGATTCCCCAACGCTGTTCCCCTCCCCCAATTCCCCAATAAAATCTTTAAAAAAAAATAAATAAATAACAATAAAATAAAAGGTTTTATTTTTAAGATGAGAGAAATTACATGTTCATATATTAAAAGGAACAATGCAATCCATCATCTATTCAACCACCCACTCATCTATCCTCCCACACACCCATCCACTCATCCATCATCTATCTATCTATCCACCCACTCATCCATTCACCAACTCACCCATCCACTCATCCATCCATCCATCCATCCATCCATCCATCCATCCATCCATCCATCCATCCATCATTCATCCATCAACCCTCTCGCCCACAGCCACCCATCCATCCCACCAGCACTTCCTGGGTGCCTCCATCTGCCAGCCCTGAGTTGGGATCTGGCAGAGATAAGCCATCTGCCCTCAAGAGCTCACAAGCTGAGAATAGTGCACAGACAAGTCAATATCAGTAATAACGGAGTGTGATAAATGATATGACCTGGAATGTGCAAAGGATTATAGGAGCAAAAATTATGGAATGCATGGAAGATTTGGAAAGGCTTCACAGTGGAGGTTGATCTTTGGGCCAGGTGTTAAACGAAAAATAGGAGTTTGTTTTGTAGACAAAGGAAGGGTGGTATTGTGGAAAGAGAGAGACCCTTGTGCAAAGGCAAAGATGCATGGAAGTGGGGAGGGCTTGGATGAAGCCAGGTCTAAAGAACCTTCCATATGAGGAAGCCCGTGAAAGGTCTTGGACAGGGGGCAGACATGATCAAGAATAGCTTTCAGTTGGTTAAGAGTTGGCTTAGAGCGCGTGCTCTGAGCAACAGGGCTGCCGGTTTGATTCCCACATGGGCCAGTGAACACTGCGCCCTAGCTGAGCTGTCGCTGAGCTGCCAACAGGTGGCAGGATGGCTCAGCTGGTGTAACAAGATTGCCTGTTCCATGGTGGGCTACGCCCACCTGCAATGAAAACTGAAGACTGAACTCGGCACCTTGAGCTGCGCTGCCACCCAGATGGCTCAGTGGACAGGGTGTGTGCTCTTAAAAACAAGGCTGCTGGTTCAATTCCCGCATGGAATGATGGCTATGCCCACCCGCAACTAAGATTGAACACAGCACTTTGAGCTTAGAGGCCACAAGCTGCCAACGGGAAGCCAGATGGCAAGTGGCGCCCTCCACAATGAAGATTGAAGAACAACAACTTGGCTGGTCCTCTTCCCCAATTCCCCAACACTGTTCCCCTCCCCCAATTCTCCAATAAAATCTTTCAAAAGAAAAAAAGAATATGGTTCTAGAAAGAGGGGGAAGTCTGGAGGATGGGACCAGGTGTGGAAAGGAGGGCATGGTCCATGTCCAGGAGATGGCTGAAACCAAGAGCCTGAGTGAGACCACCCAGAAAGGTGCAGAGTGACAAGCCAAGAGGGAACCTGAGGGGCCACAGCCTGGAGAGCAGGGGAGGAAGACGGTCAAAGATGGGCTCCTACACTGCCCTCGACTCTGGTCCAGCCGGTCTCATGTCCATGCCCTGCGTCTCCCTTCTCTCAGTGAGCTGGCCCAGGCTTCCCCGCTTTCTGGAAGGCACCTGGCTCAGCCTCCACCGTGGCAGGGATCCCCTCCTCAGCATCCAGACCACAGTAGGGACTCCTGGGAGGGTTCTCAACCCCCACTGGCCCCCTCCAGGGCCCCTTGCCTCCTTCCCCCCCACCTCCCGTTAGAATTCTGCATTCGCAAAAAGAAATAATATGATTGTTTTGCAGGCTGCAAAAGTAACACATGCTTGTCTTATTTTTTAAATCAGATAATCCAGAAAGATAGAGAGAAAATTAAAATTACTGACAATGCATTCCCCCGAGAAAATCATAGTGAACATTTTGCTGTGCATCCTTCCAGAATGTTTTCATTGATAGGCACAGGTGTGCGCCCACACACACTTCTCTGTTAAATAAAAATGGCAACACACTATGCACAGTGTTCTGTGACATGCTTGTTATTTTTCACGTACATTGTGAGAATGGTCCCCTGGTGCCACACCTCCATCATTGGTTTTTATAGCTGAAGAATGTTCTGTGGTGAGAAAGCACCTGAATTCAATCACACCTTTCTGACAGACACTTAGGTTCGGTCCCTCCAAAAAACTTTTCCTGTGATAACTAATGCTCTCTGCACAACCTTGTTCATAAACCTTTGAGCAATAAAATTGGACTGTTTAAAATTGGGGGTTAATATGGCCCTCTGGCACAAGTCCCAAAGGAAATTGATTTTTCTTTTCAAAGTCAATGGCGATGAAATGAACAATGGTTGCCAGGCAACCTGTGAATGGGGCTTCAGACGGGAAGCCAGAGCAAACAGCAGCCACTACCTCCACCCCAGGAACGCAGCCTTAGGCCCCGAGTCTAGGAGCACCGTCTGGACCACCCCCAACAGCCTCCCACCCCAGCAAGCCCCCCGCCCCACCCTGTTCCTTCAGCCCTGACCCCAGAGAAATGGAGTCCAAGGATTCGGCCATTCCAGGCTTCCCTTGCAAACGTTTGTGGAGAATGTCCCTTCTGCCAGGCTGCATGGGGTGGGGCTGCAGAGAGGCCTTAATAGTCCCTGTCCCGGTCAGAGGTGACTCCAGCGCACTCTTGGGGGAGAGGCTTAGGAATTTCAGGGTGTTGTCCTGTGGAATCTATAGTGTACTCAGCAGTTTGCCATGTCTTTGCTTTTTCTTTTCCTGCCTCAGGTTACTGGGTGGGTAGGATCCACTCCCACCAGTATAGGGTGTCAGAAGGGCGTGGGGCAGGGTGGGAAGATGAGAACCTCTAAGGGTGCAAGTGGAGTTTGGACAGGGGCCCTCTCCTGCCGCCCCCCTCCGCCCCAGCCAAGGAACCCAACAGAGCTTCCTGGGGAGGGAGCATGGCTTTGACCCGCAGGAGGCATGGAGGATTTCCAGCAGGGAGGAACAGAAACCATCCATAATTTAGCACCTCTCCCTCCGTGAAGTGGAAGGACCGTTGCCAGGCCAGGAGCCCTGGTTTCCATCAGGAAGAGGGGCCCTTAGGCCTGTGTGGGCTCTGGAAACAGTGTGGGAAAGAGCCAGGAGGCTGCAGGCATGGAGTGGCCCGCACCCGGTGAGGGGCGGTGCTGAGGGAGGAGAGAGGGCCCCCTGCAGCCCCAGGGATCAGTGCAGGAGAAGGAAGGAAGTGGGTCCACATCCTGCCTCAGTTACGTCCTCCCTGCCCCACAGGGCCCCCACTGCCTCCCTTCCTCTCATGGACATAAGCTTAACAGCCACCGGTACAAGGACGTCACCTCCAGTGTCAGGTGTACGCTGGGACTTGACCCACATTTTCTCACTCTACACTAGAGGTAGGCACTACTATTATGCCCATTGTACAGGTGTGGAAACTTGAAGACCAGAACATTTGGTTGTCTTGGCCAAGGAAAAATAGCCAGTATCGGAGCCAAGCTTTGAACCTGTCTGGTCCACAGTCCTTGCTCACTCCTACACCACTTTCTTTCATGAGATTTTTTAAAGCAGCTCTGGTTACTGCATAGTTAATGGTAGGAGTAGCTTTGTGTTAGACCCATGTCCCATCACAGGGTCTCATCCAACCCCATCCCTTTGGTCTAACTGTCATCGCTCATAACACTCTGTCAGAGAAGAAAACAAAAGAATCCACTACAGTTCTAGTAACACCCCCAAGACAGCCATCACCATGCCTTCTGCACTCAAGGGAACAGAGAAGCAGACGGGCCCATTGTTCTCCTCGGGGTCTGGCCAGCCCCGTGGCTCTGGGGGAGGGGTTGGGATAGCCACCCACAGGGATGGGAATGATGGTGCTACTTCCTTTCTCGATGACACTGATCCATGCAGAGGGGACTGGGGCAAGCCTTTCTCTCTAGGATGGCAGGGGTGCTAGGAAGGTGCCCTCATCATGGCCACTTGGTGCTTCACCCCTCAAGATGGCCCCCAATAATCCCCACCTCCTGGTACTCAGACCCCTGTGTAGCCCTGTCTACACTGAACAGAAGTAACCTCTGTGGACAACAGGATATTGCAGAAGTGACACTGAGTGACTTCTGAGGCCAGGTCATAACTGGCCCATTTTCTCTGACGGAAGCCACCTGCTGTGTCACGAGGACATACAAGGAGCCCTATGATCACGAGGACACACAAGGAGCCCTAGGAGAGGCCGGTGGAGTGAGTACTGGAGATCTGCTGCCAACAGCCAGCACCAATTTGCCGTTTTGGGAGTGAGCCACCTTGAAAGCTGCCAGCCCCAGTAAGACCTTCGCTAAGCCACTCTGGGACTGCCAGCCCTCATAAACTGAGATAGTAAATGTGTGTTGTTGTCTTAAGCCACTACAATTGAGGTAATTCGTTACACAGTAACAGAAAACTAATACTAATAACTACGCCTAGAAACTGGTATAGCCTGGGGGCTGTGAGTACCTGGGTGATTATGGGAAAATCTTTAAAACAAAAATTTCACATCAGTGTTCAAGCAAGACACCCAAGAGACTTTAGCCTTAGGGTATGTGTTAGTAAGAATCCTTTCCCTTAAAAAAAGTCAGAAATTTATCGCGTGAGCTTAAGCAAATTTTTAAAACTGTAAGGAAGGACTTGTCCTATAATTAGACCATATGATTTGGAAGGATGGAGTCGAGTTAGCTGTAGGCATGGTGGGTTAACACAAATCCAGTCTCCCAAAAGTTCAAGGGCATGAGTTGTGGGGATTGGCAGGGGAGAGGGGCTGAGAGTCAGCAGGGCCGGGAGCCTCCAGCACCCTCTACGCTCAGAATAGGAAGAGATGCTTGTGTCAGAGATGTCTCTCTAGGGTCAGGGGAGCAGAGGGTCCCAGCATACATGTGGGCTTGTCCCCTGCCTGTCCATTAAATCTCAGTGTCCTCAAACTTCTCTTCTCCACCCTCCACTCGCCTCACTCCACCCCCACCCCCTTTAGCATCAATACCTCGAGTGCTCGTCCAGCTCCTCTGGATATTTCCACTTGGCCCAGGGTAGCTGGCCCTTACCCTCTCCATGGCCAACACTGCCCTCATTTACCCCAAGCATTCTGGATAGCAGCAGTGGGCAGCGCCATCCGCTAGACAACCTGAATCTGAATCCTTACTTCATCCCCGACTCTGCCTTCTCCCTCCATCCCCACCCCTACCATCCCTAACAAACAGCCAGAACCATCTATGACTCTCTGTTCCACTGCCTCAGCCCTGTTCCAAGCCATCATCCCTTCACCCCTGGATAACAGGAATCATGTCCCAACTGGCCTTCCTGCCCCCAGTCTTCCCTCCCCTGTCTCTCCCCTCTCCATGCCACCCAATATTCAGCCACCTCCTACTTCCACCTCCATCACTTGACTGGGGTGGTGCCCTTCCCTGAAATGTAATTTCCCACTCTCATCTGCCAATGGAGCTCCTTTTTTATCCTTTAGATAACTGCTCAGGTGTCACCTCTTCCAAGAAGTCCTCCTGGGTGCCCCAGATCGAATCACTCCCTCCTCAGTGCTATTGACTCTACAAACCAAACATTGGTTTGTAGAGTCATTTTAAACATGGTGCCCTGAATCGGAAATGGGATCCCATCCCAGTCAATTCCCAGCTGTAGGATTTGGGGCAAAGCAAAACTCACTCTCGGACCATCTGTAAAATGCAGACAATTCCTATGGTGGTGCTAGTGGGAGGGTCAAATAAGATGGAGCCTGTGGGCACCATGATGTCCATCCTGACTCAGGGTCCCTGGAGGCAGTCAGTGGAGCACAGCCTGGGCAGGGACAGAGGTGGGGTGGGCAGTCAGGGAAAGCCCTAGCAACAGGGAGAGAGGGAGTCCCCCACTTCAGGCTACACTGTGGGTAGGGAGTGAGGCTGGCTCAGAGGGGAGGGGCCGGGGGAAGGCACTGACATTTGTGGAGCACCTACCTGGGCCCGACACTGAACTGAACTCTTTATCTATAGTACCTCGCTTACTCTTTGCAGCAAGAGGTGAGTACTATCGGCCACATTTTTGCACATTGAGAAAGTGATGCTCTGGAAGCTTGTGACTTGCCCAGTGTCACCCAGCTACGAGAGACGGAGGTGGGACCTGGACCCCATGTTTCCAAAGCCTTTCAGCTCTGGCCCAGTGAGTTTGTGCAGACCCAGGAACAGGTCTCTGTCCCAGAGGAGCAAAGCAAGGGCTTAGTCAGCCTGGCCCATGGTGGACAATCCCCTCCCTTGTATTGGGTGATAGACTTCTAGTTATACAACCCAAGATGGCCCTGGCTTTAGGGTTTCCTCTTTCCAGTTGTGGAATCAGTCCCATCCTGCTTACCTCTAGGTCAAAGCAGGACACCTTGCCCCAGCCTGAGACCACCCTTCATATGATAGCTTGAAATTGTCTTGTAATTGCAGTGATTCCCAATTCATCTCTCTCCTCCAGCTGGTGCCAACATAAGGGTTGCTACAGCCAAGAGCTCATAGATCATGGTGTGGGAAGAAGGGTGTGCAATGGGATGGGGTGCTCTTCCCTTCCGGGGGTAACTTCCTTTTGTTTCTCAGCTTAGCTCAGCTCAGCAACCACCCACCTTTAACCTTACCAGCTACTTAATCACCCACTTTCCATCAGCCCTGACTACATTCATCCAAACCGCCACCCTGAGCAGCAAGCAGTCTGACTTGGACTTCAATTAAGAGAGGAAGTGGCTGTCTCGAGGTGGATGGGGTACAGGGCAGAGGAGGGAGGGGTGTTGTGGGGGAGCCAGGGAAAACTCAATGGCCCCCCCTGGAACTTCCATCCCTTGGAAGCCAAACAGGACAAGTTTAATGATTCAACAAATATTTAGTGAGCAACTACTGTGTACCACCTCTGTTCTCAACATGGTGAACAAGACAAACATGGTCTCCACCTGTCTTTATGGGGCTGATGTTCTAGATAAACAAATAGAAAACACTGTTTTATAGTGATAGTTGCTCTGATGGAAAATAATGTCTAAACTACCCTCCCTGTTAGAGTCTCACTGAGTCTTGAAGCCAGCTCTCATGTCCCCTCTGATGTTCCTCCTGTGGGCAGAAGCCCCTACCCTACCGTCTTTCACTTCTCACATGGCACATTCTCTTATTATGGCCTGTCACCTGCTTATCAGTGTGCTGGCCTGGCTCTTAACTGTTTGGTATTATTCTTTTACAGAAAAGGTAACTGATGCTCAAAAAGAGAGTAGTGGAACTTGGGGTAGAGACCACGTCTCCAGACCCCTGTTCCCAAGCTCTTCCCACTGCCTATGCGGAGTGGGTAAAGCCGAAAGGTCAAGGTGAGACTCCAGGTTTGGTTGACCCA
This sequence comes from Aselliscus stoliczkanus, assembly GCA_033961575.1. Lineage (NCBI taxonomy): Eukaryota > Metazoa > Chordata > Mammalia > Chiroptera > Hipposideridae > Aselliscus > Aselliscus stoliczkanus. Next base: position 151,836,197 of record CM066732.1, read on the forward strand.
TCAGGAGCTATGTGGGGATCTGGAGGTTCACACACCCCAGACACACAGGCCACATCCACAGAAAGTGTCCTCTTGGTACTATCAATACCAGAGAATTGAGCATTCATGGGATAGTTGGGAGTGAAGGGATGAGGGCCTTGGAATTCCATGGTGGGACAGAGTTGGGTGGGATCAGATGAATTCAGGTGTCAGCAGATAAAATACCCTCATCTTAAAATCACAGGTCATCCAGTCTGCTGTTTATCAAACTATTATCAACAGATCCTCTCTAATGTGAAATCCCCCAATGCAAATAGATACCATAGGAGCTGTTCTGTTTGAAGGGGCAAGACAGGGAGTCCCCACCCACAACATTTCTATGGAACCAGGGGGCTCTGAAAAGTATACTTTCAGAACCACTGATCTCATCCAACCTCTTGTTTGTATAAATGGGTAAACTGGGACTAGGTGGTGGATTAAAGCCAGAGCCTTTAAGGAGCTCGCTTGAGATTGATTAATTGGAATAGAATGAATGGCCGCCTCTTTGGCCACATCGCCTTGCTTCCAAACATAGGGAGATGAGCAGAGGCCTCTGTCAGAGATAAGAGTTACCTGAACTGAGAGGAAATGCCCAGGTCAGGCTCAGCTCTACCATCAGCTTGGTTTGGTTTGTGTATCAGGATGAGTTATGCTGCAGTAATAAGTAAGATTCCCCAAATCTCAGTGGCTCAAGACAACAAAAGTTTATTTCTCTTCACTCTCACACCCACACACCAAAGAAAAACCCCATTGTCGGTCCCAGAAGCTCCAGGTTCACTGTCCTCTATGAGATGACTCAACAATCAAGCTGCTCCAATCTCTGGCACTTCCTTCCCAACACACAGCTTCAAGGTTAGCGGGGCCAGGAAAGAAATGGGGAACACCTGGCTCCAAACTGCTTTTATCCAGAAGTGAAACACATCATTCTGTTCATTCTTCATTGCCCAAGAAAGTCCTAGGGTGAATAGAGATCCAAGATGGTGCAGTAGATACATGCTGTGCTTGCCTCATCCCATGAACACATCAAAATTACAACCAAAGTATAGAACAGTCAACCCAGAGAACCATCTGAAGTCTAGCTGACAGAAATTTTATAACTAAGGATATAAAGAAGCCACGTTGAGACTGGGAGGAGGGGCTGAGACGTGGACCAGGCTGGTCCCACACCCAAGTGTGGCAGTTGAAAATCAGGAGAGAGATCTCAGCCACAGTGGTTCCTCATGGAGAAGCAAGGGGCCCAGCCTCACACCAGGCCCCACAGCCTGGAGTACTGGTGCCAGGAAGAGGAGCCCCCATGACACCTGGCTGTGAAAAACTGTGGGATTTCTGACTGTCTGGGAAGGGACGGAAGCCAGCAGAAAACCCAGATATCCTCTTAAAGGATCCACGCAGGCACTCACCTTGGGCTCCAGCAGAGGGACGATGACTCTGGGGGAGTCAGACACATACGGGGAGAGGCTGAGTTGTATAACTTTGGGGTGAGGACTGGAGGTACAGTCAGCATTTTCCCTGTGTGGGGCCCTTTCCCGTGGAGCTGCCAGGCAGGCGCCATCTTTCCTGTGTTGAGCCCGCCTCCACAGGCCAAATCTGTATCTGATTGGCCTGGTGAACTAAATTCACTCCATCCTGTTGACTCCCTGAGATCCTCCCTCACCCAACCTGCATATTGCACGAGGCTTTATCAGCAGCTGAATCTTATGGGAGCCAGCGGGTGGCAGCAGGCCTCAGAGTGTCCTAGCTTTTTGCAGCCTTACCTCAGATCTGGTACGGGTGGAAGCCAGCCTTGGCTCACAGCATGGCCTCTCTCATGTGCCTCCAGGTCCAGCACAGGCAGGGAACTCCCTGGCCAGTCACAGGAGGTGGGCAGTGGCTGACCCGGGCCTGCACCAGAGCTCCTCCCAAGAGGCCCCAGAACCAACATACTTAGAGGTTGGCTTCAGACCACAGTAGAGCACTGCTCAATTAGCCCCACAAGCAGCACACATAAACGGCGGTCTCAGTAAGCACCAGAGCCCACTGAGATAAATCCTGCTCCATGGGGTAAGCCCCCTGCATAGCCACCCATGAGCTGTGGATATGGCCAAACCCCATAGCCAGTAAGCTTGAGGGTCAATAGCACCCATGACATGTCAACAAAATCAAGGCTCAATTATAAAAGGAAGGCATACACAACCCACACAAGGGCCACTGCTGATGCACCTGACTCCTGACTATGCCAGGGAGACTGTACCAGGGCCCCATAGAACCCCTACTATATAAGGTCACCCTTACTTGTTACTACAACATAAGGCAAGACTGGGAGACACAGAAGATCTACCTAATACATAAAAACAAACACAGACAGGAGCCAAAATGAAGAAACAAAGAAATACATCGCCCCCCAAAACAGGAGAAAAATCCAGAAAAAGAACTAAACAAATTGGAGGCAGGCAACCTACCAGATACAGAGTTCAAAACAATGGTTATAAGGACACTCAAGAAACTCAGTGAGAACTTCAACATAGAGATAGCAATCATAAAAAAGGACATAAAAACCATGAAAAAGAACCAGTCAGAAGTGAAGAGTACAATAACTGAAATGAAGAATGCACTAGAAGGAATCACCAACAGACTAGATGAAGCAGAGGATTGAATCAGCAATTTGGAAGACAAGGTAGCAGAAAACACCCAATCAGAACAGCAAAAAGAAAAAAGAATCCAGAGAAATGAGGATGGTTGAAGAGACTTCTGGGACATCAAGTGTACCAACATTCACATCATAGGGGCCCAGAAGGACAAGAGAGAAAGCAAGGGATTGAGAATCTATTTGAGAAATAATGACTGAAAATTTCCCTAACCTGCTGAAGGAAATAGACATACAAGCCCAGGAAGCACAGAGAGTCCCAAACAAGATAAGCCCAAACAGGCCCACACTAGAAACATTATAATTAAAATGGCAAAGGTTAAAGACAAAGAGAGAATCCTAAAAGCAGCAAGAGAGAAGCAGTTTGTTACCTACAAGGGAGCTCCCATAAAACTGTCAGCTGATTTCTCAACAGAAGCTTTGTAGGCCAGAAGGAATTGACACAAAATATTCAACATGATGAAAAGCAAGGACCTACAACAAAGGGTATTCCACCCAGCAAGGCTATTATTTAAAATCGAAGGACAGATAAATAGCTTCCCAGGCAAGAAAAAGCTAGAGTTCATCACCACCAAACCAGTATTACAGGAAATGTTAGAGGGACTTCTTTAAGATGGAAGAAAGAAAGATAAAAAATATGAATAATATTATAATATGGCAATAATCTCATATCTATCAATAACTGCTTTCAATGTAAGTGGATTAAATGTTCTAATCAATAACATAGGGTGGCTGAATCAATAAGAAAACAAAACCCTTAATATGCTGCTTACAAGAGACTTACTTCAGATTGAAAGACACACAGACTGAAAATAAAGGTATGGAAAAAGTGTTTCATGAAAATGGAAACAAAAAAAAAGAAAATGCTGGGGGAGAAATACTTATACCAGACAAAATAAACTTTAAGACAAAGGTTATGAGAAGAGGCAATGAAGGACCCAGTAATCCCACTTCAGGGTATTTGCCTGAAGAAACCCAAAACACTACTTCGAGGGGCCATGTGCATCATATGTTCATCATTTACAATAGCCAAGATGTGGAGGCAGCCTGGGTGTCCATTGATGGAAGAATGGATGAAAAGGTGGTGGTACATATATACAATGGAATATTGCTCGGCCAGGGAAGGGAATGTGTTCTTGCCATCTGCAGTGGCATGGGTGGGCCTGGAGGGTATTGTGCTGAGTGGAGTGTCAGACAGAGAAAGACAGATGCAATGTGATTTTGCTTATATGTGGAATCTAAAGAACAAAATTAACAAACAACACAGAAAAACAGAAACTCCTAGATACGGAGAACATTTTGATGGTTGCCAGATGGGAGGGGGTTTGAGGGACAGTACAAATGGGTATATAGTTTCTAAATAGTCATGGGGATGTAAAGCATAAGGAATATAATCACTAATATGTAATAACTCTGTATAGTGCCAGGTGGGTACTAGACTAGTCAGGGGGACCACTTCTTAAATTATATGAATGTCTAACCATTCGCTGTGCACTTGAAACTAATATAAAATAATATTGAATGTCAACTGTAATTGAAAAATCAAAAAGAGGGGTAAGGTAAAGGGGAGTAAAAGGTTTCAAATCTCCAGGTATAAAACAAATACGTCATGGGGATGTAATGTACAGTCTGGGGAATAGAGTCAATAATATTGTGATAGCGTGGTACGGTGTCAGATGGTTGCTGGGCTTATGGTGATCACTTCTTTAGGTCTATAAATGTTGAATAACTATGGTGTACCTCTGAAACTCATATAATATTGTATGTAACTATATTTTTAGTAAAAAACCTTTAAAAAAAAGAAAGTCATATGGTCACACTTAATTCAAGATGTGGGAGCTGGTATCATCAGAGGAGGGCACTGTATGTCTAAAAATTGTTGGTGAACCCTAAAAATGCCAACCACCGATTCAAAATCTGCAAAGTAAGTAAAATAGTCTATGCCACCATTCCTTCACTCTCATTCATGTACATGGTCACTCATTTTTTATTGTGCCAGGTGCTGATGAAAGAGTGATGATGGAGGACTGGACTTCAGGTCTCCCAGCCCCTAAGCCAAGGCTTTGCCTTCCTCTTATTCACACTCTCCGCTAGCCTCATTCACATTTTGGTCTTAGTTTGGCTTCTCTGTAAAGCAGAGCCTGAAACAAGGACTTGGGTGCAGGGCGTTGACTTGGGAGGTGAGCCCAGGAGGCTACAGCGAGGGAGGGAGAGAGTGAGGCAGGCGAGGAGGGAACACCGAGCACGTGTGCATTAGTGAGCCTGTCACCAGCGTGGGCCACAAGGCTCCATCCCACCAGGGACCCCCGAGGAACCCGGTGAAATACAGCTCAGAACTGTCCTGAATAGTGGGGGGCTGGAGTGTGTCCCCACTGACGGAGGATTGTTCCTGGAGAAGTAAACTCCCCACACCTCCCTGGGGACAGTGCTGCCGCTGATGTCCGAGGTGGGCTGAGGGGACCAAGTGCACGGTGCCAGTAGCATCCACTCGGTGCTGAAGGAAAAGCCACACCCATCACAAAACCATATGGAAACCCAACACAATCAGCCCTGCATTGGCTGAAGGGGCGTGCGCCTGGCGCCTCGGACCAGCTGCAGAGCTAGTTTCTTCCAACCTCCTCTCCCGATTTGGAAGGAACTGCTCTGCATGAAACTGAGGGAAAGCATTGTGGTGCCAACTGATTCAGGTGCGGAACGGGGTGGTGGGCAGCCACAGATGCCGGAGAGGGTAGGCTTCCTGCTGGCTCGGGCACAGCCTGTCCAGAAGTCAGGAAAACGTGCATGGGACGAACATGGACACAGGTCTATTAGGACTCCTCCTCTGTCCAGGATTCCGGGAGACGGAAGACGCCAACCTGTGTTTGGAGCCTCCAGCCTCTCCGAGAATCTTCCATGGCAGGAGGCAGTGTGGTGAGGGGGAAGGATCCCAGCCTTGGAAGCAGATGGCGGGCGTTCAAGGCTTGTCACCACCACTAACTGCACATCCACCAAGGCTGATATAGAATATTGGGCACGGTCGGAGTTGTCGCTCTTGCCAGCTATGTTCAGTGCCCTCTATACCTGAAATCAGAAGTAAGGTCCGAATCTTGCCCCTCAAAGCATCAGACCCCAGATTTGAAACAGACCCCTCTGTGGCCCCCTGAGTCCCAAGCTCCTCTGATCCCACGTTTGTGGAACAAACCCGAAGGCAGTTCTCCACACGAAGACACCCTCAGGAAGACCTCTACTCACAGGATGACGTCATGAGGAGGGGACGGGCAGGATGAAGGCGGGCAGGTGGCAGGACCACAGGACGGAGCCACGTTCCGAGGAAAGCGCAGAAAATTTCTAGGGTACCAGAGGAGCCAGGGAGTGAGGGTCAGGGCCAAAGGGCATGAACTCTGTCCTCAGGCTGGTCCTGGTTTTCCCACCAAGGTGACCTTCAGGGTCCCTTTGGAGTCCATGATCTTAGGGTCTAAGAGACCGTGAGGGCTGGAGAGTCAGGGAAGGCTGACCGCTGGGGTTGGACAGGTGGGGGTGAGGAAGGCATCCCCGGCCCTAGGGCCCTAGTGAAACTGTAATACATGGATATAGTCCACTCGCATTTCAGCAAGGAGACCCTCCAGCCCCAGCCCCTAACTTCCGCTATCTCTGCATCTGAAGTGGGCTTTGATGGAAACCTGTCCTGCTCGAACCCCAAGACACTCCCATTCAGCTCAGCGTCTGCCTTCCACACAATCATGGACAAGGGAAAGGGGGCTGTGGGTGGTGGGAAGAGACCGGAAGAGGAAAGGAGTCACATGTCCATCCCCACTGCTTCTCAGAGACCTCTTCCTGTCCCTGAGGGGGTCCCACACACCTTGATTCTGAGTTTAGTCTACCAAGGACTGTGCCTTGAAGCCAGGCTGCAGGGCGCAGGCCTGTGGAGCTCTGCTTATTTTCATGAAGTTGTACATAATAAGCATGTGCAAGATTGATGCTGAAATCAGGGACCAGGGAGAGGAAGAGGTGGCCTCCCTGGGGGAAGGGTCTTAACTCTCAGAGCTGATTATATTTAGTTCACCCAGAAACTGGATGACGACTGGTACCCGGCCAATACCATTCTTAGTGGGCAAAACCCTTACCTTTTCTCTGTCTCAGTTTCTGCATCCTATACAGGAAACAATAACAGTTCCTTCCTCAAAGGGTTGTTGTGGGGGAAATGAATTAATACATGTGAATTGCTTAGAACAGTGCCTGGCATAAAACAAAGTCTCAATAAATGTTAATTTTTTTTGGGGGGGCGGTTGTCATGATGAAGATGAGTATTAACTTATTCATTCAAGTACAGAGCCTTATAGGTATTTGGCTAATGTTGAATGAACGATTGAAATAAATGCAGAGGGATAAAAGGCTGAAAGCAGATGACATCAAAGATTGCAACAGACACTTGGTTTGCACTTGATTTGGTCTAATTAGTTATTATGATCTGGTATCCATGGAAACTGCTGAATAGCAAGACTCAGAACAGACAGTTTTCCTCTGTACTGAGTACACTAAGGTACAAGTGGGGCTCCTGCACTTTGCAACCCACAGAGGGGGCTGGTTTCTCACCCCCTTGCTCTTCTCCCACCTCATCAGATGGTAAACTCTTCCAGGGCAGCGACCATGACTCATGGACACTCAGAAACCTGTGTCTATTACATGGTTGCTGGGATGCAGCAAGTGTTTGTGCGTTTTTGTCAAATGAATGAATGAATGAATGAATGAATGTTGTCCGATTGGCCCTGAAAATAACTGAACACTCAGTAAAGGACCTCAGGACTGTCCTCTGGGAGGGGCTGCAGAAGGCAGGGGGTAACTGTCCTCTCTTGCATCAGATTAGATTAGATGTTAGAATGCTTAACACCACGCATGGAAATAGGATTCGACCCTACTCAAGCTCACATCCAAAGTGGTGAAGAGCTTGGGCTTTGGGAGCCATCAAATCTGGGAGGAAGTGTTGACTCAGCAGCCACACCTGAGCTTTGTAAATGTAGGCAAATAATTTCATGTCTCTGGGCCTGTCTCCGCATCTATGAGTTAGGCCTGGTGACATTTACTTCTCAGGGATGACGTGCAGATAAAATGATCCATTGTGTGTAAAATCGTTTGCTCCCTAGGAAGGGAGCCATACCACCTTCATTTTGGAGTCTATGAGGTGGGGTAATATCAGCCCCCCCTCTCCCAAGGGGTTCAGAAACACTAATCGTGCCCGTGGTAGAAGATTCTTTTATAAACTGTAGCGTGCTGTGCAGACATGCAGGATCATGACGATGGCTTGAGTAGCAGAAAGAACCCAAACCTGGAGCCCTGCTGGAAAAACCTCCCAGCCAGGGGGGACACGACTCAGAACAGGAAAGACCCCAGAAACCCCAAGGGGAGCTTCTCAAGGCCACAGACTTGGGAGACAGACTGCCTGCATTGGGGCCTACCTCTGCCTCTCTGGGAAAGTGACAATCTTATGAGGCCTCAATGTCCTTGTTGGTGAAGTCGTGTGACAGTAAGTCACAGGGTTGTTGTGGGGTTACATGGGGTGCAGCCTGTGAAGTGCTCAGTCCAGCACCCAGTAAATGCATCTCCCCCTCTCTCCACAACCTCACCCTCCCACCCCTTCTCAAGGGGCAGCGAGTCCTTCCTCAGCTTGTCCAGTCTGTGGTTTGCACAGTAGGAGGAGAAAATAAACGAGAGGGGCAGCAAGGGGAGGGGAAGCGGGGTGACCCAGCCTTACAGGAAAGGCCATTACCACGAGGCAGGGACCATCGTTGCCCCTATTCCCAGGGGGGGCCCCTGAGGTCCAGCTGGCACCGCGCTTCACATCCGGGTCTGTCCACGCGCAAAGCTGGCGCTCGCTCCTCTGATCCCGGAGCCTCCCTGGCTCTGACTCCAAACACAGTGTGGGTCCCCGGGGCTGGGGGGCACACATGGACAGCAACCCCACCCCTAAATCCTACCCATCCCTCCCACTCCCCAGCTATGACCCTTGGCGCTCAGACACCCTCCTGGGCTGGGTGGCCCTGTCAGCTTCTCCAGGGTGCTGGGTCAGGAGCAGGTACCACCAGCATGGCCTGTGCCTTTCTCTGTCAGAGATAACAGCGTCATTAGGTAATTGCATTTGGCCCTTATCTCACTCTCACTCTTTATTACTTCCCTGGGGAGATGCTGTAACCATGGCCTCTCTCTGCAAATTAAGCCTGTCTCCATGGCTGCAAGCACAAGCCAAGGGACCGCTGTCAGGGGGAGTGTGGTGTGGGAGAGAGATTACATCTTCAGGTGGCAAGGACACCATGTCCCTTAGCTCAGGGCGTGCTGACAGGCCCTGGATGACTCCTCGGAGCACGGCCAGTGCCCAAAGAAAACGTGCTGCATCCGGAGGAGGAGGCAGGGATCTTGCCCTAGGCTTGCTGTGTGACCTCAGGCCCAGCACTTAACCTTTCTGAATCCCAGGTTCTCATGGGTCAGATGGGGACAATAACCTTTTCCTCCATGACAGTCAAGCCAGTTTGGGACTGGGACAAATCTACAGCTGCATGTATTTTCCATGTATTCTGGATTCTGTGGCAGCTCTTTTTTTTTTTTTCCCAAAGGTATGTAGTGATACCTCGTTGTGGTCTTTTTTAAATTAAAGTATACTGGACATACAATATTATATTAGTTTCAGGTGTACAACATAGTGATTCAACATTATGGCAGCTCTTTTTTAAAAAAGAGTGACATACGTTGGCACATATTTAAAATGTACAACTAGATAAGTTTTGACACATGAATACCTCTGGGAAGCCATCACCACAATCAAGATATTGGACACACCCGTCACCCCCCAGGATTTCCTCTTGGCCCTTTGCAACCCCTGCTTCGCTTCCCCACCTCCACACCCCAGGCAACCACTAATCTGCTCGCTGTCACTAAAGGTTCATTTGCATGTCCTAGAATTTTATATAAACAGAACGATACAGTATGTACTCTTTTTGTCTGGCTTCTATTTTGAGAGCCATCCATAGTGATGCGTATATCAGTAATTCGCTTCCTTTTATTGCTAAGTCACAGCATACTATATAGAGATGCTACAACTTTCTAATTCGTTTATCTGTTGATAGATATTTGAGTTGTTTCCAGTTTGGGGGCTATTGCAAATAAAGCTGCTATGAATATTCACACACGAGTGCTGAATGCTTTCATTTCTCTTCGGGAAATACCTAGGGGTGGAATGGTCTATGTTTAATTTTTAAAGAAATGACAAATTGTTTCCAAAGTAATTGTGTCATTTCACATGCCCACCAGCAGTATATGAGTTCAAGTTCCTTCACATCTTCACACTTGGTACAAATAATCTTGTTAATTGTCGTCATTGTAATAGATGTGTGATGGTATCTCGTTGCACATTGAGCTCCGCTCAGAGAAGCACCTGGGTTTCCCAGGCCACCAGCCCAGGGCCAGGTGGGTCCCCATCAGCTAGAAGGCGAAGCAGGGCTTACAGCCCCTGGAGGTCTCTGTGTGCATCTTTCATTCTCCCCTGCTGCTATTGGAGAGGCGGTGGGGGTCACAAGATGACCTTCCAGGGACCTTACCTGCCTTGGATTTGGGGACAAACATATTTGAGGCTCCGCTCTCACCTTTAGGGAAAATCTTCTGGCCTCTCAGTGTCATGGTCCTGTGTCCACTTGGGCAGTTATTATTTACTGGCACTCAATGCCTCAGGAAGAAGGATCCTGGGATGGTCCGTCCAAGGCTAAGCTAGAGCCTCATCTAACCACCGTCCTGAACCACCTGTCCGTGGATGGGAGCCAAGAGGACTAGCAGCCAGGATGGGTGGGGGGCTGTGGCTTCTTCGGAGCTCCCTCATCAGGGGTATGATAGCAGCTCAAGGCCCCTGAGGCCCTCCAGGCTGGAAGGTCTTCTTGGGCAGGTAGATGAAGCTGAGGACACGAGGGCAGCACCTGGACTTACTTAGATCTCAGGCAGGAGGAAGGTCCATGATTCACGCTGACATGGCCCAGAATTCTCTGCCAGCTCCTGCAAGGTGAGGAGGCAGGAGGAGAAACGGGTAACACACACTGCTGACTCTGAGTTGGGAGGCTGAGCAGAGAGGTGAGAGCACGGCTTGTTCTTTGGGGGAGAAGGCTGCTCAGCTAATTGGCTCTGAAATACCATTTGTCAGGAGATGAGAGGCTCCATGCACTGCCTTGCAGACCCCAGCCATGCATGGGGCCCTGTGCCTGCATCCAGGCTGGAGCTCCCCAAGAGCCCCTCTGCCTACACCTCTGAACCCCTGGCTGGGCTGGCTGGGGAGGATCTGAACTGAAGGCTGGGGGGATCAGCTCATCACCTGCCCTTCTGCAGAGAGCAGAATGGGAACCCTCTCAGGTCTCCAGAACCCCCAACATCCCTTTTCCAGGGCTCAACTTTGCAGGGCAGTGGAGACAGCTGAAGGGGGCTCGATCGCCTTGAAGATCAGAAATACTCAGGGCCTGAAGAGAAACCACATCCTAAAGTTACTATAGTAACAGTTAGGTGCTGGCATTGGCTCGGCACTCAGCCTGGGCCAGGCTCTGTGTGATAACACCTGACACACAGTGCTCCGTCCGCCCTCGCAAGAGCCCTGGGAGGTAGGTACTATCATCAACATCCCACTTTACAGATGAGAAAACTGAGGCTCTCTCAGAAGTGGAAGGGCCCAGCCCTGCTGAGGCTGAAGTTGAAAGAGGTGGTTCCTTTAGTCAGTCAGTCAACTAAAAAAAACTATAACCACACAAACCAAGTGCTCCACCAGAGGACAGGGCCTGAGGGAGAGGGAAGGGAGGGGGTTAGGACAGCCACTGGGGACACAGGAGGGGCAGTGGCACCCGCTGAGCACCCAGGAACTGTGCTGGGCTTTCCCTCCTGTTCTTGGCACCCTTGAGTCGCCCCAGACTGAATTCTCTCACTTCAATTCATAAAAATCACACAAGGAATTCTTTTGGCCATTTTGTGGAATAAGAAACAGAGGTTCAGAAATGCTAATGTGACTTTTTCAGGGTGACACAGTAGGACCAGGCAGAGCCAGGACTCAAATCCAGGTCTCCTGACCCCAAAATACGAACCATTCCACTGTCATCAACTGCTTCTGCCATCTGGTAAGGGTCCATGGGGAGGCCCTAAAAGTCCATCTTTTGGGGGCCTGTAGAGGTTGAGGCTTGGACAGGGGGCCCTCTCTACCTCAGAGTCCCAGCTGCCGGGCTCCATCCTAGATGCCCCACTGTGTGATCTGACCCTGTTCTTAGGGCAGGGGTGCCTCCCCCCTCACTCCTCACCACATGCCTTGGCCAAGACATCAGACCAGCCCCTCTGCTCTCCTCCCCTTTGAACCCCACCTGCACAGTCATCTTTCCCCAAGACCTAGTTTCCGATGTCCTGGCCTTGGCCTTGACGTGACTTTGGGGGTTGCCCATTGCTGAGCAATTCTTGCACAGCGCCTCTCTGTGGAGTTTCTGCAGACGCACCTCCCAGGTATTCTCCCCACGGATACAGAAGTTTCTGATCCAGAGGTGTTCCCCCAGAAGACATCCTGCTTGGGGGTTAGGCACTGGGGGACCCCTGTGGGAATATGGCCATCGGAAGGAAAACAAGGAGGCGGGGCAAGGGGAAGACCTCTGGCATCCCCCAGGCCCGGTCCTTCTTGGTGACTTAGTGGGCCCTGTGCCCCGACTGAGCTGGCCTGGGCACCCAGGGCCTGGTGCCTAAGGAGCCCTTTTTCCCTTTCCCACCATCTTCCTAGCTGGGGCCCCCCAAAGCCCTCCTCCCCCCGCTGAGGCCTGCAAACTGCTTTATTAGATTAAAATAAACATCTGCCAAAGAAGAAAAGCAAAACCTCAATTGGAGGCGCCCGGAGATGTTTGCGGAGACAGATGGGAGAGGATCTAATGAAATCACCTCGTCCTGGGCCCTGTGCAGACCTCACAGATAAGACACCACTGCCCAGCAACGGGGCTTTGCCACCTGGAGGCCTGATAAGGGGCTGTGTGTTTGGAAAACATGATTTTGTAAGCAGGGCCAAAGGCGTGTTGACTCTGCTGTCCAGTACCCTGGGCTCCCCCGTCAGATAAGCAGCTGCCGCTTTCCCTGGTGGACAAGCAGAAAGCTGCTCCCAAGGCGCCCCCGGCAGACACTCCCCACATGAAGGTGTCCTGAGCCCCAGCCAGAGGAGCAGCCAGTCATTCCCTGGGGTCTGTGCTTACCATAGGGGACATTTCTGGCCACCTGGGGCAGGCGGTGTCTATGGCTTTCTCTTCTCCTCCCCCGGCCCCTGTTTCAGAATCGTCTCTGCAGCCCAGCAGGGGATGACATAGGGTGCGGGGCTGCTGGGAGCTAGCTAGGTCTGACGGGCACATCCACACAATGCCTTCGAGCATCCCACCATCTCCAGACTTCTCTTCTGCTGCCCATCTTCTCCCAAGGACTCCTGTTTGCCTCAAAGGAAAAGCGACAATCCTCCCCAGGGCCCTGGTCTCCCACCTGCATGATCTGGCCCAATACTACCCCCTTAATCACTCTCTTCCAGTAGCCTTGGCCTTTTTTTTTTTTTTGAGGGCAGTGTCACTGGCCCTTATATGTGGGACCCGAACCGGGGCCGCTGGCTTCCCAAGCCAGCGCTTAACCACTGTGCCACTCGGCCAGCCCCACCTTGGCCTTTTTGATCTGCCTCAGACCTGCCAGGTATACTCCTGCCCCAGGGCCTTTGCACTGGCTGCTCATTCAGCCTTCCATGATCTTCTCCCAGATATCCACATGGCTCTCTCCCTCGAGTCCTTCAAATTGTCACTCAGGTTACTGTCTCAATGAGGCCTCGCTGTTCAGCCGTGTGATGAGGCCACACACTCCTACCCTACTATTCCCAAGCCCCTGCCCCTGCCCTGATCTTTCTTTTTTCACAGCATTGCCACCTTCTAACCTGCTGTGTAATGTACCTATTTAGTATGGCTTATTGTTTATTGCCTGTCACCCCAGCCTACAGTACAAGCTCCAAGAAGCTCTTTCCTTCACTGGCATATTCCAAGCATCCAGAACAGAGCCTGGAACCGAGTGGGCGCTCAATAAACGTTTGCTGAATGAGAGAAAACTCTCTTCTTCCCAGCCGCCTAACAGCTCTGCTATTGCTGGTGAAAAAGAGGCTGGGTAACTGGGCATCCTGGGAGAGGCCAGGGGCAGCCATCCCCCCCCCACAACCCATCATGGGGGACCCCCCAGAGGAAGTTGGCCTTATCCAGGAAGGAATCCTAAGCCTGGGCACCAGGAGAGTGTGGCTCCCGTCACAGAGCTGCTTTTGGTTTGTTGTGTGACTTGGGACAAGGCACCGCTCATCTCCGCGACACGAGTTTCCTCAGACGATGTTAGTATTTACCTTCTTTATCTAAAAGCAATACACTGCCACATTATCACTCTGCGCACTACAACCTGAGGTCAAATCCTGCCTCTACCACTTAACTTACTAGGCAGTTTAGTAACTGCCTTCGATCAATCTATTGTACGAATGAGGAAAATGAGAGCACCTCATCACAGGTGTGGGAAGAGTAAGGCAGCCAATACATGCAAAAGGGTCAGCTACTGAGATCTGTTACACTCTTTGAGCACAGTGTGTTTCATGCATCCTCACAGCCACGTTTCAGGTGGGGATACTGAGTCACAGAGTAAGACAGTGGCTAGCCAGGGTCACTTGGCAAGTTGACGGCAGCTCCAGGGCAGACTCGGTGTCCAGCCCAGGGCTCTCCCCAGCCCCTCATTCTGGCCTGGCTGAGTCAAGGCCTGTTCGTTCCCCAACCCACTGGATTCTGGCCTTGGCTCATCTTCGCTGTTTGGGCGTCACCAAGTCAGAGGCCCTGAAGTGGCTCATGTTGACAAGACACTTCCTAAGTAGGACAGGCGTCTAAAATGCCACCCTCCAAATTAATTCAAAGAACAATCAAGCCCCAGAGCTAGCGATGGAGGGATATCTTTTCAAGGCCCGAGAAGGGGTGAGGCTTGAGGGGCACTGAGCTCCATGTGGCTGCAGGACCAAGAACCATGGAGGAAAGAGGACGCTGCCAGACCACCCACACCCCAGACAGAGCTGGCGGGGGTCAGCGTCCTGTCTTGGGTTCTCAGAGTCAAGGATATGAATGCACATGGTTTATCAGGAATCCTGGGCAGAGAAGTGGGGAAGGAAGATGGGGTGGAGGGTGGAGGGGTGAGGAGAGAAAAGGAAGTCAACAAAGTGTGCGTTAGCAATAGTGTGTGCTATCAGGCTGGACACCGCTGTGAGAAACGGAGCTTAATTCCCCAGGGAGCTGTTGGGACATGATACGAAAAGCCCCTCCTTGGAATCCCCCCACCAAGGGTAAGGAAGTTGGGGTGTTTCTAAATGAACGTCTGCGATGCACTGGCTGAGGGCAAGTCCCTGAACTTTCAGCTTCCAGGGAATGCGAGCAGAGCAGGTTTCTGTAAAAGCCTCTGGGCCCTGAGGGGGGGATCCTGGCCGTGGAGGTGGGCCAGGAGCCTGGAAGGTCCATGAGACATGGCTCAACCATGTCTGATGGAGTTAGACTCGGCTGGCTTCGTGGAGCCACCGGGGGCTCTGGGCGGCCCTGAGTCTGCACATCTGTGAGAACCAGCTCTGGGGTCCTGGGAGACAAGCTCTGGCAGGGGTTCTCCTGCCCTGCCCGGTGGGCACCCCTAGCTGGACTTCTCCCAGTTTAGTGCCTGGAGTACTCCCAGGGATGCAGGCTGCGTGGACAGCTTCTGCCCCACAGAGAGGCCAGGACGCCGGGTCTGTCCCCTGCCCTCCACCTTTCAGGCTAAGAGGCAGCCACCTTCCTGCAGCCAACATCCCCACATGGTGGTGGGCAGAGAGTGTTTTATTATTATTAAATATACATAATATAAAATTTTCCATTTTAACCATTTTTAGGTGCACAGTTAAGTGGCATTTAGGACATTCCCATTGTTATGCAACCATCACCACCATCCATCCCCAGGACGTTTGCATCTTCCCAAATTGGAACACTGTTCCCACTAAGCCATAACTCCCCACCCCCCTCCCACCTGCCCCTGGCAACCACCATTCTATTTTCTGTCTCTCTGAATTTAACTAAAGAGTGATTTTTTAAAAAAAAGCATTTCAATGTCCTCCCTGCACAAATCTGCCTCCTTTTCTTTTCCCCTCCCCACCCCAGGTTGGCCCTTGGACTCTAGAGTCAGGAAGTAGTATTTGGGGTGCCAGTCCTATACCTTCCTCATTCATTTCTTCATTCTTTTTTCATTCACTGGTTGAGGCTCAGGGATATCGTTTCTGGATCTTCCTATTTCCTGTGCTTGGGTAAGTCCCTCCCTACCTCGGAACCTCAGGAATGAGACTAGAATCTTGGCAATATCAAGATTCACTGAGTTTCTTTTGGATCTGGAAGCTGGTCATTTCACGGCATCCATTCAGACAACTGCCCGTTAGCTAGGAGGTTTCTACCCCCGTGATAAACCCTGCATGGTCTGTCTGAATTTGAACCAGTGTTGCCTGGGATAGGGAAATATGTAGTGGCTGGTACTGAGCAGTCCCTTTCCTTCAAGGGGGACTGACAAGGGGGTCTATAAGCCCATCACCCTATTCATTTGCATCCTCCGCCCCAGTGTTGCTGTTTGTTGTCAGAACAACTCGCTGCCTATTTACTGGCTATTTCCTTGTTTCAGCTGGAGTTCCGTTTCAGAAAACAGGATATTAAGTGGCTTACAGAATCACTGGGAGGACTGAAGCAGTTGACCAAAGTGTGTTTCCAGAAACAGCTCACAAAGCCACACCTCAGAACTGAGCTGCTTATGGGAGCTGCTGCCCCTGGCAAGATCAGGAAGCTGCCCGCCAAGTCAGGAAGCTGCCACTACAACCTCTGTCATCCGAGCCACCCACCTCTGTCATGTCCCACAAGCAACATGGTGGCTCTGCATCTTGTCTCTCTCCATTCATGCATGACTCCAAATCCAGTTCCTCGGTAAGTTCTTCTGATTGGTAGAACCTAAATCACATCCTGGTCCTTAGTTGCAAGGAGGTTTGGGAAATGTAGGTTTTAGGTTTCCTACTTCTGCCCGCCAGAGGCAGGTTGGAATGGACATAGAGCAATCTAATTCCCAGTGCCCTGCACAGACTCACAATGCCAAGAGCTCCTGGCTTTACTTTGTCCCCAGCCTCCTCCTCCTCTCAGTGAGCTATGCTGCATCTCCACCACCCACTCAGCTCAGAGCTTTATCCAAAACATACAAAAAAGCAAGGTAGCCTATATATATTGAACTATAATCAAAACACATTTTGTGTATGGATCAACATTTGGCAGATCTGGGAACCTGTCAGGGGGAACAAGTGAGCAGTGACCTGAGAACAAGGGACCTGCTGGTCCTTTGGCACTCTAACATGATTCCGAGATGAGCTGCTAAGCTCACCTTCAAAGCTGACCATACTCCTCTCTGATTCCCTCTTACTGCATAAGTAATGGAGAGTTAACCACATGATGGCTTTCTGTCCCATGCCTTCATGTTTCAGTGGGAGTAATTATCAGTAAGAACAATTGTCTATGGGGAAGAGATGAGAACATGACCACGAGCCCTGGATGAGAGGTGCTTGTTATAACCAGAGGTAGCTCCATGTCAAGGTAAGAGGAGCTTAGTGCTGCCACCTGATAAGAAATGAGGGCTAGAGGACTTATTCAAAACTTTATATACAAGGCAAGAATGTGACTTTGATGGCACGTATAGACTTGGGGCAATAAAAATAGCCTTTCTCCAGGTTTTAACTACCTAAGGTTGGAAAAAGTATCAACTGTCTTTCTTAAAGAATGAGAAGTCCAAAAAAGCCTGAAGGTACTAGTTTTAAGTGGGAGCTGCTGATGGTGACCAGTTGAAATATTAGGCTGACAGAGGACTTAGGACCTGGGAAGAGGGGTATGGAGTGACACTAAACGGATGGCTGGCCCCCAGAGGCCACCGTTTCCTAGCTGTGTGGCCTTAGGAGAGTTGCTCCACCTCTCTGAGCTTTGGCTTCTACGTATGAGAAGCAGAGATGTTGGTAACTTAATCACAAGTTTACTTGTAAGGATGAAATGAAATAACATGTACAAAGCCCTGCAGCAGATGTCAATGTCCCACCTATGTCCCCTTGGACCAGCTTGGAGGTTACCTGCAGACAGTCCCATACGCACCAACAGCCTCCAGCGTTCTCTGCTGGAGGGTGGTCTCCGGCAAGGAGGGGTTTGCTTGGCCCTTTCACAGAGCAGACCAGAAGCATTGGTCAAGCAGTGCCTCCAGGAGAGACCCCCCAGGAGGGAAAGGAACCAGCTTGTACGTAGCCCAGCCTGTTTCCCTAGTGGAACAATTCTCAGGTGTGGTCTGCAGATTCCCAACAAGTCGCAGCTGGATTGAGTCTCCACTGCCCTCAGTGGTGACTTGCTTATCAACACACTCTTTCTTCATTGGCTTTTCTCTTTTCCTCATCTCACTTCCCTACTCCCTTCTCGTGCTTCCTGAAATCACTTCCACATGAACTCTTTGCACTCCCAAATCCTTGTCTTAGGGTCTGCTTTTGGGGAACCCCAAAACAAGCATCAAACTCAGTGCCTGGTACCTTGAAAAGTACCCATCAACAGGGCCACACAGGGTTCCTCATCAAAACCACACAACACAGCAATTATTTGAGTGACTATTTTCTCAATTCTCCCAATGATAGTGCATAATTAGTTATAGATGCAAGCAAGAGACATTAACTCATTACATATGATGAATGCCTAAGGGCATTTGGGCTTGATGCTTTGTAGAACTCCACCTGTAAACAAGCATAATTTTGGCACCCATCTCAGTGGGGATAATGCAAAACTCTGAAAACAGTGCCTGTTTCTTAGTGAGTCTTCCACAAGGGTCAGTGGCTGTCATCATCCCCATGGGTTGTGTAGTAGAGAATGTTCCTTGTCCTCTAGTGTCCCCTCTTCCTTTAGTCCACCCCCAGTGGCTGCCTAGCTTCTGTTACAACTAGGTGTGTCCTGGTACCCAAGTCCTGGTCAATGGGTTGTAAGAAGGAATGCATGCAAGTTATCCATCACGTCCTTATGAAGAAGCTGCTTGGCTTCCATCTACCCTTCACCTGCTAGGTAATGATTGAGAAATGGTGGCAGTGGACTAGCTGCCTTGATATCAAATATGGAACTCTCATGTGGAGCCACTCCATGAGTCTGGACTGTTCGCTTCTGGGCTGTTGTGTGAAAGAGAAATCAGGCCCATCTTATCCCACTGTATTTTAGGATCTTCTGCTCCAGAAGCTTATCTTTACCTAATTGATCCAACTCAAAGCCCAAAGATAGATCAAGAGTTGTGAGTTTCTTCCTTCTTTCATTTTTCCATTATGCCTACCATGTGTCCAGCACGATGCCAGAAGCTGAAGTCACAAGATGGGCAGGATGCAGCCCAAACACCAAGGAGCTCAAAGTGTAATGAGATAGAAGGCTCTAAAAGCAAATAATTTCAACCTTCTGTGATAAATGCTCAAATAATGGTTGTGGAGGCAGAGAAGAAAGCAATTAGCTCAGGTCCTAAAAGGTATGAAAGTTTGCCAGACCGTGTGTGTGTGTGTGTGTGTGTGTGGGGGGAGTAAGATGGTGATTGGGAGGCATTCCAGGGAGAGGTAACAGCATGT
Organism: Aselliscus stoliczkanus; assembly: GCA_033961575.1. Classification (NCBI taxonomy): domain Eukaryota; kingdom Metazoa; phylum Chordata; class Mammalia; order Chiroptera; family Hipposideridae; genus Aselliscus; species Aselliscus stoliczkanus. The sequence continues at coordinate 151,855,507 of CM066732.1, forward strand.
GAGAAGTCATGAGACGGCAGAAAATGTGGGGCATTTGGACAAAACAAACTCTAGGTCCAACTTTCCCATTCACTTGCCATGTGGCACCTTGGGTGCTCACTTTGACATCTTGGGTCTCTGCAGTTTCTATCTCTGCAAAGCAGGATCAAAATTCCTCTCTAATTTAGGCCTAGGTGTGCTGTAAGGGGTCAACAATGGAACATTTCAAACAGCTATAAAGAACAGTGCAAATGCTAGACACTGGCATTGTCACTTGCAAAGTCTAGTTTGGGACATTTTTGCTGGTTGGTTATGCTCAGTTTCATGACAAACAGGGCCAGGCTCCTAGAAGCTGGTGCTCCTGGGAGGATGGCAGGGGCTCTGAAACTCCCCATGAGAAAAGCCCATTCACCATAGAAGATGCCTCAGCTTTCTTCATGGCACTTGGACAATGCATATCAACTGCCTTCAAAACATCCATTTCCTTGGACCAAGGAGTTCACCTACTATTTGATGAAATCATTGCAGATGGTGCAGATGGTCTGTGTACAAGATTGTTCTTTATAAGAACAACAATAAAAATAGAAAAGTCTCTGTGCATTACAAATTGTGGCACATAAAAAATGGGGCGGACCGCTCTACTGATGACATGGGTCAGTGTTCGCAAGATGGCACTTCAGAGGGAGCATGTTGCAAATCTGTGCAGGATGCTCAGGGTGGCCCCACAGCAGAAGGGCCCGGGGCACTTATTCCTTCATGGCTGCACTGAAGTCTTTCCCTGGGAACTGCCCTGTATGAAGGAAGCCACCTCAACAAAGACTATAGAACATGCACTTTTAAATTCCTGATGCGTAAATTCCTGGGATGGCGTGAGTACAGGTGCACCTCTGTGTATTTCCAAGTTTTCGATATGGACTATGTGTAATTATTCAATTCCTTTATCTCTATCTCCTCGCTATTCCTTGAACACACCAGGTACACTCCTTCCTTGGGCGTTTGCACTTGCCTTCCATTCCCTCCATCTGAAGCCTTCTTCCCCTGGACACATGCTACGCCCCCCCCTCACTAACTTCAGGTCTTTGCTGAAATGTCCCTTCCTGGGTGAGCCCTCCTCAGATCCACCCTATTTAAGATATAATTTAAAATACAACACCTGCTCCCCCAGCACCCCCAACCCCTTCCCTGCTTCCTGTTTGTCCATGGCACTTGTCCCTACCTCACATACTGTGCATTTTCCTTCTTTACTTATTCATTGTCTATTTTCACCCTTTAGAATGTAAAATCCCTAAGCACTGGGCTTTTGTCTCTTTTGTTCACTGCTGCATCCCCAGCACCTAGAACAGCTGAGTGATGTTCTAAAGTGTTCTGAGCACTGAGTAGGTGCTTAACAAATAGTTGGAGAAATGAATAAATGCATGAACAAGACCACTTCATCTCTGAGCTCCTGCCAGGTTCTCTGTTAGGGGTAGGAATGGGTTCAGGTGTGAGCCAGGAAGTAGGAGATGGCGGCAGGAGATAGGGCGTCCCCAGGAGGGAAGCGGCTCTGGACGGTGCCAGCCTGTGCCAAAGAGTAGCCCAGATAACAGGTTCACTGTGACATGAGGGTCAAGTGGCAAAGGGTTTCTGGCGTGGCCCCCAGGTTGAGAGCAGCAACGGGGCCGAGCGTGGGCAGAGGGAAACAAATCAAGACACCAACCTTTCATACAACACACCCAGATTTTGAGAACACTCAGAAAGAGGTGAAAGCGGTTCTCAAATAGGTGATAGGTTACCAGCTGCAAGAAGGTGGTCCTAAGGGGTTGAACTAGGGCTAATAATGTACAAGAACTCCTGTTTTGGTTTGATCTCCCTCATCAGCCTCCACGAGAGCTGCCCCAACGTTGGCCAGAGCCCACCATTCACTTACCCATGAGTTGAACACCCAATCAGTATACTCAACAGTTATCTATTAAGTGCATTTAACTGTGTGCTAGGTGCCGTGCTCCGCACTGTGAAAGCAATGGAGCCTGATACTATTCAAATAAATAAATACATACACGATACAATTACAAATCGTGAAGGCACAGAACCGGATTACAGAGAGGCCTTGCTCAGACAGGGGGTCAGCAGGCCTCTCTAGGGCCTCCTAGATATTTGAGGGAGCCCCGAATGGTGATGAGCACACCTCTAGCCTGTGAGATCAGGGTAAGCGCCCAGGGCAGAGGGAGCATGGAGCAGGGACCTCAGTGTACATTGGAGGAACACAAGGCCCAGAGACGGGGAGTGACTTGCCCACGGACACACAGCAAGTCGGTGGAGCCGTCGAGGGATGGAGGAGCAGCCGAGTCCCCCGTGCCACCTCCTGGAAGCCAAATACCGGCCTCATAACCTGACCCACTAGCTGTGAGCCGCAGGGTCCAGACGCAAGAGCGGTGAGGGTGCCTGTGGAGGGAACTGCAGCGGGACCCCCAGAGGGGTGGGGAAAGGGGCAGGGGCGGCCCGATGACGTCATTTCCGGGGTCGGGGTATATAAGTGGGGCGCGCGAGCGCTGCTGCTGCTACTGCTGAAGTGTCCAAACTCAGTGCAGCGAGGCTGGTGGGCGGACCGACAGACGGACGCACAGGGACGCCGCGACCCCATCCCCGCACCAGCGCCGCGGTGCCCCGCCCTGCCCCGCCGGCCCGCCACCCCTCGCTCGGGCGCCCACGCGTCCAGCCCCAGACCGCCAGCTGCGCGGCCCCGGCGTCGCCATGCGCTCCGCAGCCGTCCTGGCGCTTCTGCTCTGCGCCGGGCCAGGTGAGCGAGCGCGGCGTCTCGGGGGGAGGGCGCCCTGGGCCCCGCCGCCGCCCGCCCTGAGCGCGCCCCGCCGGTCCTCGCCGCCGGTCCTCGCCGCCGGCCCGGCGAGTTTCAGCACCGCGGACAGCGCCGCCGCCTCCCCGCTGACCCCGCAGAGCGCGCGGGGCCCCCAGATGCCGCGGGCCGGGCTCTTGCGCAGGGCCCCCTGGCGCCTGCACCCCATGTCGGGGCTCGGCGTCCGGGCTGCATCAGGGCCAGCGCCGGCTCCAGGCCCTGGCTGGCCAAGGTCATCAGGGGAGATGGGGGGCTGCCGCTGGCTCCCCGACTCCCCGCCATCCCTTTTCCATCCTGCCGCTCTCCCTGTCTTTCTGCTCTTGACTTCTGCCTCTCAGCATCACCTCTCGCAATCCTCCTCCTCCATCTCCTTTTCCTCACCTCTGGGACCTCTCCCTGCATTCTCCCCCAACCCCAATCCTATTCAGCTCTTGGCCTTGTTTTCACAACACTTGCTTTCAGCTCCCACGGCACCCCCCCCCCCCAGAGCAGGCGCTTTCCCAAAGGGGAGGGTTAAGGCTTTCAGTGCAGCCTCAGGGAGACACCCCCTGGGAGCAGCAGCCAGGGAATAGAAACAAAACCAGCCCCAGCATCTAATTTGGGTGGGGGCAGTTTTGAGGGGAGGGCACAAAGGTGAATGGGCCCCTGAGGAACCTGGTCAGGAAGTACTGAGCTCTCCCCTGAAAGCAGAGAAGTGACCCCAGGTCTCTCTTCTTCTTTCCAGTCATTGCCCTCCCTGTGAACAGCCCTATGAATAAAGGGGACACCGAGGTAAGGAGGGGTGTGGGGATGCCCCAGGATGGGGGGTAGGAGGCTCCAGTGGATGCCTTACATCCAGTTCTTGGGCAGCTGCAGGAGTGAGTTTGGCATAAAGCCAAGAGTCAGCACTGCGGCTGCTGAGCCTGGGGACAGCTTGCAAAAGAAGGTATCAAAGATTGCTTGATTATCCTGCCATCCTGCTGGGGGCACTTCCCCGGCTTCCTCTGAGCTGAGTCTGCAGCCCAGTGGGACCTATGCGTTGCTTGCTGGGCCCACTGCCTTGAACATTCCAAATCTGGCATTCCCACCAAGGGCTGCTGTGGCGGCTGCTCTTGTAGTTGTCCACAGACCTTTGAGAATGGTCTTCACCTGCCTGGCTCTGGCCTCCCCCTTGGCTGCTATTCCCCTCCCCCTGAGTATCTGCCAGCAATTCTCCACCCCACCCCACAGGCACTCAAGCCCTAGCTCTCCCAAAGGGCCACAATGGAAACATTCTTGATCATGGCTTCTGCACCCAGGGTCTCAGCCACTTAGCACTGATGGTGGATGCCACCCAGGAAAGGGACTTAGGAGACACGAGTGAGGGGTTTGGTAGGTAGCAAGAGACCCTCCATGTTGCGTGTATACTTGAAATTTACTCGTGTCTGAGGTGAGGCTGTTTTCCTAGTCTCTGCTGCTCACAGATAACTCCAGTTGAGAGTCAGAGAAATTTCTACTCCCCACCTTTCCAGGAGCTGTTTTCTTTCGTTCCAGAGAGGCTATGGTTAAAACCAAAGCATCAAAGCAATTTCAACCTCAATTTGCTCAATTATATTTGCTATTCATTGGTTGCATTCAGGCCTGTATTTAGGCCTCTACCATTCATTGTAGCTGTGTGGTCTTGGAGAAATTCCTTAACTTCTCTGAGCTTCTCCTTTTCCCATCTCTAATAATAATATTTCCCTTGAGCGGAGTTGTGAAGAGTAGGAATCATAATGTGAGGTGCCTGGCACATAGTAGGTCCTCAGTAAATGGGCACTGTTATTTCTAGAGCTTCCCTTCTTGGTCTTCCCTTTGTTCTTGGGACCCATATCAAATTTCTCTCTCTCAGAATATGTCCTCATGGACTGGTGGTTATTCTGATATTCCCAGGCAAGGTCTGGGTTTGCAGGAAATACAAGGTACAGGCTGCAGGGCCCTCCTTGCCAGGTCCCTTATGGGAGACACTTTGGTTCCCATGTTGTACTTAAGGAACCTGGGGTCAGGGGCACCAGGACAATTGGTTAAGACCTGAACATTCCCTCCTAGGATACTGAGACAACTGTAGAGCTTATCTGCCAGTTTGCCATCCTGGATTCTTGGACGGGTTGCCTTGGCATCCCATAGACACAGCCTTCCGCCCCCTCTCTCCCTCCCAGTATTGCCTGATGCATGTCTGACGCCTCGTGCTCCTCCGCCTGGCTCTAGACAGCCAAGGCAGGTTGGGAGTTGTGTATACCTCCCTGGGTGTGTGGCACTTCATGCTTCATGGCATGTTTTCCCATCTGTACCTTATCTTCCTGGGAGGGGAGTTGGGAAATTCTTCTCACTCCCATTTTACAAATAAGGAAACTGAGGCTCAGAGAGGTCAAGTCACATACCCAAGACAACACAGCTAGGATACCCTGCTATAGTTGACACCACCTTCAAATACCCATTGATCAGCTGCCTGATTATCCACAGTACCTTGCTGGGCCATGGACAAGACTTTCAGGATATGGCTGCTGTTGGCCTGGAATGCACACCCAAGTGTAGCCAATGTGTCCCCATATCCAGCCAGGGCATCTCTCCCCTGAGTGAATATGGAGTCAGACCATAAGGCCATCACTTCCTACGTGAGACAACACCGTGGATGTTCGGAGACAGTGATCCAAGTCCCGTTTCCAGACAGGGTAGAGCCAGGGCAAGTCTTTGTTCTCCTTGGGCAATCCGGAAAGGCTTCCTGGAGACAGCTAACCTTTGAGGCACCTGCAAGACTCAAGTAGTTTTGTCTGATGCCCAGGAGCAGTTTCCCCATCTATAGAGAATCACTTGGGGATGAGAAAGTCCTATTTCTCTCTGAGGCTCAGTTGTTTCCTTTCAATTAGAGAATGGAAAGGTGGGGTCCTCCACATCACCTGGTCCAGTCAAGACCCAGAGAGGCTGAGTGTTGTGCCCAAGATCACACAGTGAGTTAGGGACATGCCAAGATGAGATGCAGCTCTCCTAACATCCCATGGTACCCATCCCCACCTTAGAGGGGGCCCCTGCTGGCCCGGTGATGGGAGTGCCTGCACATGAGGAGACCATGGAAGGCTTTTCTCTGATCACTGCTGTTCTTGTCTGGCTGAGAAGGCAGAGCTGTGCCCCTGAGCCTGGATCCCTGAGCCAGGATCCCTAGACTCCTGAAGACTAAAGCCCCTGAGCCAGGATCCCTAGACTCCTGAAGACAAAAGCCCCTGAGCCAGGATCCCTCGACTCCTGAAGACAAAAGCAAATGCCCTATGTCCTCATTAGAAATTTGCACTGGAGCCGCCAGGGCCTGAGTCCCACACCCAAACCAGCCCGACTTGCCCTCCTCTCTTCCCAGGTGATGAAGTGCATCGTTGAGATCATTTCTGACACGCTGTCCAAGCCCAGCCCCATGCCTGTGAGCCAGGAGTGTTTCGAGACACTCCGCGGAGGTATGAGCCAGGCTGGGGGTGAGGGGCTGCTGTCTGCTGCGGGTTTGATGGAATTCAGCCATTTAATCCAATAGTCACTGACCAAATGTCTGCCTTGTCCATGCCTGTGCTGCAGTCTGAGTGGCATAGGAAGATGAAGGGGTCACAGGCCCTATGCACTTGGAGCTTACCGACTACCAGAGAGGGGCAAATATGAACACAACAGGCTAGGATTCTGGGCAGAATGAAACCAGGGCTGGAACAGCAAGCCACCAGAATGTGAGCTCCCTGTGAATAAGGATTTTGTGTGCTATGTCCCCAGGCCAGGAACAGCTGCAGGCACTATAGATACGTGATGAATGCAGGAGCATTGTGGGTGGGCATGAGAAGGACAAAGCCTTGCCAAGCAGGCATTCAGGTCTGACCAGCTGTTGGATGGAGCCTACATTAGCATTGGGGTTGAGCATTAAGAGAAAAGTTGGGAACCAATAGGTAGAAAAACGATGAAAGGGGCCTCCAGGTGGAACTGACAGCACGAGCAAAGGCCTGGAGATGGGGAGACATGTGTTTGGAGACAGGGCTGCCGTCTGTGCCCAGGTCTGGGAGCTGGGACAGTGGCTGACCTTTCTGATGTAGCAGAAAACTGAGTGATGCCTTGGAAAGGAGGTCATTTCAAAAGTGTTATCTCAAGACCCAATCTTGCCGCTGCCACCCAGGCTTTGAGTTTCCGGCATAAAGTCCTGTGCTCAGCTGAAAATATTGATGGCAATCTTTCTCTGGAAATGAACCATAATGACTCTCCTTCGCCACAGATGAACGGATCCTCTCAATCCTGCGACATCAGAACTTGCTGAAAGAGCTCCAAGACCTTGCTCTCCAAGGTATTTCCAGCCACTGCACACGAATCTGGATAAATGCCAGGGACTGAGAGTCAGGAAATCAGGGTGGAAGGGCGAGCAGGTCCTGTTTCTCCCCGAGGCTCAGTTAGTGCCTTTCAGCTCGAGAGTGGAAAGGTGGGAAGGCCCTCCACACCACCTGGTCCCATGTGCCACTGATAAAGAGACCAAGGCCCAGAGAGGCTGCGTGTCTTGCCCAAGGTCACACAGTGAGTTAGGGACATGCCAAGACAAGGTGCATCTCTCCTAATACCCCATGGTCTCAGGAGTTCAGCCACTGCAGTGGGGCACTTTCAAGACTAGGTGACAGAGAGGATCTTTTTCTCTGGGCATACTCCCTGTGCCAGGTTCCTCTGGCCAGTCCACAGACTCACATTAGGAGGGAAAAACATCATCACCAGCTGCAAAGTAGGCCTGGGCAAAGCGCCATCATCAGGAACCAGGCACGGGTGGGGACAGTCAGAGGAGGCAGCCTCAGGCTGATGCAGGGAGAAGGATCTCTGCACCATGGCAGCAGGTGCCAACCCTGGGCTTGGACTCAGGCACGTGCTTGGCTTTCTCCCAAGGGCCTGGATTTATGGGTTTCAGGGGGACCAGAGGTTGCCTGAATCAAGAGCCCCCATGAGGAGACAGGCAGTCACAGTTACTCCTACGGCAGGGTCCCCTGGCTACCAGCCAGGTCTTGAGGGGCCCCCTGCTCCATCTGAGCCTTTGTTGCTCTGTGAGGCAGCAGGCAAGGCTTATTCTCATTTCCTAGGTGAGAAACTGAGTCTGGAGAGGTGGTGTGACTACCCAGTGGACCCCAGCTGGGAGGGGGCAGGGGCAACCAACCCTCGTCCCATCTCCATGCTCTTACCCCTCAGTCTCTCATTGGGCAAGGTGGGAACATGACATGCCCAGTGGAGATAAGGAAATGCAGGCCTTCACTCATAGACACAGAGGCCGGCTCAGACCAAAGGGGGCTTTTCTCTCCTTTTCTCATAACAGGTGCCAAGGAGAGGGCCCAGGAGCAGAAGAAACAGAGCAGCTTTGAAGATGAACTCTCAGAGGTTCTTGAGAAGCACAACAGCCAGGCTGAGCTAAAGGGTCAGTGTCGGCCAGTCTGGCCGGAGAGCAGGGGAGGGGCAGACCATAGCAGCACTTATGACACTGCAGGTTCCTAGGGGGCAGGAGCCCCCTGCCTTTCCACCCTATCAGGTAGCTATTATTTCCTTCCATTTACAAATGGGGGAAACTAAGGCTCAGGAAAGTTAAGTGCCTTGGCCGAGGCATAACAGGAGTTGTGAAGCTGGATCTGTCTCACTGTCCCATCTGCCCCCCGACAGGGGCCGACACTCCAGGGGCTGGGACCTCAGTGGTCTTCCATGTGGGGCTGAGAGGGAAGCCTGCCCAGGCACCCTCATACTGGCCGAGGCTGTCACCCCAGTGGCTGCTTGGGGCATGGCATGGACTCCCACATGCTGGCTCCATGGGAAAGTGTTTGGATGACTGTGGGTGTCTGCCATGGGCTGCGGGAGGGAGAATCGTGTGTGTGTGTGCGTGTGTGCGCGTGTGTGTGTAGGCTTCCATGAGGGAGGCAGCCACGTGTCAGCACAAAGAGCGCCGTGCACTTGGCCTTCGGAAGCTTGGGTCCAAGGCTCAGCCCTACGGACTGCGTGAGCGTGATGGGCCTCCTGCCCGGTGTGAGGATCAGTGTGAGTTTCTGTAAATGGGGTGGGGGCACTTCCACCTGGAATCCTGGAGTCAGATGTTGGGGTGTTCTAGGCAATGCTTTGTTCTACAGCAGCCAGTCTAGGGATGGGAGGTCTTCCACAGCCGCAAGAAAATACCTTTCAATGAAAACCTACAATGTTGAGGAATTGAGCATCTTCACAGGACACTCAAGACAGCTCTGTGTGGAATGAAGTCACAGTAATGGTGCCTCTCACACAGAGAGGTTAAGGAACTTGCCCAAGATCACACAGCAATCAGCTGATGTCCTAATTTTCAATTCAGAGCTCAGTCTTCTTGGGTCATTTTCAAGATCTTTTTTTTTTTTTTTTTTTTAAATCACATCTTTCTTTAAGAGGTAGAATTACAAAGAAAGAAACACAATCCAGTTGCGCTCAGGTCAAACCCAGACATGGGAGGGTATCTCTAATTCTGCCACGGGCATCTTAGGCTGGGCTGAGGGAAGCGAAGAGGTACAATGACTAAGATTTGAAATTGGGCTCTGGGGAGACTCTGCCTACCGCCTGGTCCTACAGCAGGGCCTGACTGCTCTGTTGTTTCTGCAGAGGGGGCAGAAGAGGTGCCCTCCAAGGACGCTACAGAAAAAAGAGGGGATTCTAACGAGGTGGAGGAGGATGGCGAAGACACGGATGGAGCCAGGCCCCGGGCCTCCCCAGAGCCTGGCCAGGGGTCCAAGGTCGAGGAGGAGAACCCAGCCCCAAGGGAAGAAGAGGAGGCTGCCAACACCCACCCTCCAGCCGGCCTCCCCAGCCAGAAACACCCAGGCCCACAGGCCGAGGGGGACCGTGGCGGCCCCTCCCCGGGTCTGGGGGACCAAGAGAAGGGCCTGGGTGCAGAGCAAGGGCAGCAGGCAAAGACTGACGAGGACGAGGACGACGACGCGGAGGCTGGAGAGAAGGCTGACCCTGAGGAGGAAGGCCCCACCGCAGGCCTTACCCCCGACCCGGGCCTCGGCGACAAGGAGGTCCAGAGCGGCGCGAGTACGTATGACGTCTGAGGCCTCAACAAGTGTGGGAGGGGGGACGGATGGGAGGTGGACCTCATCCCCAATCCCATTCCATCTTCACAACAACCCTGAGAGTAGGCATTACCTCCATTTTCAGATGGGCAACAAAGACTTGGAGAGGTTAAGTAATTGGCCCGAGGTCCCACAGCTAAATTGTAGTAAAAGCTGAGATCCCAGCCCAAAACCATTTCACAGACCCTCCACCCCACCCCCCAACCCAGGAAGCTAGAGGGGCTTTGTAGGGTAGGTGGGGAGGCTTTGGGAATAGAGGGACAGCATGACAGGTGGGCACAGGCTTGTCTGGGACATTGTCAACGTCAACCAGGGTTTTGTTTTTTTTTGTTTGTTTTTTTGTTTGTTTGTTTGTTTTGAGGGCAGTGTCACTGGCCCTCATATGTGGAACTGAACCGGGGCCGCTGGCTTCCCAGGCCAGCACTTAACCACCGCGCCACTCGGCCGGCCCTCAACCAGGGTTAGAAGGGACCCTGTCAGGGTCTTTCCTCCCAGCCTGACTAGGTGACCCCTGAATCGGGGTTCTGGGGTGAGAGAGCTGAAAGAAGAGGCAGGCTCCAGCCAACCCACCCCTCTGAGCTTGAAAACGGTCTTGCAAAGCATGGTGTCGAGATGGCTTTTCCTCTCCAGGCAGAGCCCACGGCAGAGAGGCTGAGCGGGGTCTGTGGTCCCCCGGGGCCAGAGAGGTCCCGGGGAGTGGCAGGGATGCGGAGGGCGGCATCCCTCCCTCATCTGCTCTTGTCCACCGCCTGCTCCAGGTTGGTCGGAGGCTATGGCTGTGGACGGAGCCGGGAAGACTGGGGCTGAGGAAGCTCAGCCCCCCAAGGGGAAGGGGGAGCAGGAACGGTTCCGGCAGGAGGAGGAGATGGCAGGGGCCCCTCAAGGCCTCTTCCCGGGCGGGAAGGAGGACGAGGAGCGGCTCTCCGAGGAGTGGGGCCACGCCAAGCGATGGAGCAAGATGGACCAGCTGGCCAGGGAGCTGACGGCTGAGAAGCGGCTGGAGGCAGAGGAGGACGCCGCCCCTGACCGCTCCATGAAGCTCTCCTTCCGGGCCCAGGGCTACGGCTTCAGGGGCCCGGGGATGCCGCTGCGGCGCGGCTGGAGACCATCCTCCCGGGAGGACAGTGTGGAGGCAGGCCTGCCCCTCCAGGTGCGTGGCTACCCAGAGGAGAGGAAAGAGGAGGAGGGCAGCGCCAACCGCAGACCGGAGGTTGGTATGGGGTGGGCGCCAGCCCAGGGGTGTTGGCCCAGCTGGGGGAGGAGGGGCAGCTGCCCCCAGATGTGTGGCCCCTGCCCCACTGAGCGGACACGGTCCACTCGGAGTCTGGGACTGGAGAGACACTCAAACGGGGCTCTGGGACGCTCCCCGAAGGCCTTGGGGCCGAGCTGGGAAGGGCTGGGAGAAAGGGTGTATCAGGCAGGGAGGGGAGTGAACCCCGGCTCACAGAGGGCACCCGGTAACGCTGCAGGGCAGGCAGACAGGAGACAGGACGTGCTCAGATCAGCGCGTGGAAGCTGGTGGGAAGTTGAGCCAGTCCTGAGGCGCTGGGTGGGGACTCTGTCCTGAGGTCCCCAGGGAGCCTCTGCAGGTTTGGGAGCAGGACTGGGGACTGATGGGTGCAGCCTGCAGCTGTGGATGGAGAGCTTGGACTGGCAGGGACGGGCCTGCGGAGGACCGTTGGCTGCCTGGGGGATCCAAGCCCAGGGTACCATTGGCCCCAAGAGCTGGGAGGGCATGAGAAGAAGGGACGTTAAGGGAGAGCTGGCATCCTGGGAAGACCCTGCATTTGGTCCAACCAGGTCCCCCCCGGACCCCAGGCAGCCCAGGCACACCCTCCTCTCCAGGTTCAGACCCTGCCTCCCACCCCTAATGGCAGAGGGGGTGGGGGCGAGGCCAGCTGACCTCCGGGCCTGGCTGTGAATGGGTAGGGGAAGCAGGTGGGTGCCAGAAAACCTGGGTTCTGCCTCCTCCTAGCTGTGTGACCTTGGGCAGGTCACTGTCCTCTGAGCCTCAATGCTTCCCCATTTCTGAAATGGGGTAAGGAATCCTCTCTGCTCACCTCACGATCATGATCAGAATACACGCACGTTTGAAAACCTGGCCGTGCCCAGGGCCACTTGGGGAGCTCAATGGGATGCACTGACGCAGCCCCATAGGAGGCGGGGCAGCATGGGAGCTGGGGTCCCTGGCAGGCTGGCAACACAGCCTTAGAGCTGAGGAGGTCTTGGGGAGTCTGTGGTTCAAGTGTCTGTGCCAGTTGGGAATCGGGGCCCTATGGGGGCTCGGACCTGTCCAAGACCCTGGCCCCAGTGTTCTTCTCTGCCCACTCCGAAGAGGATGTGGCCCCCTCCTTGGATCCCCAACCCTCTCTCTGGGTCTGGGACCAGGGTCTGGGCAGCCAGAGAGGAAGACAGTCTTTCTTGGCAGCTGGAGCTAGAAGTATCGTGCCTATGTCATCAGGAGACTCAGGGTACGGGGCTACAGGAAACGGCAACTTGTTCCCCACCCCTAGTGGACCCAGGACAAGGCTGGGCACTTCTGATCACCCCTTCCCCACCCACAGAAGCTGTAGAGTGAGGTGCCGAGATGCCTGTCAGCTTCCCTTCTCTATAAGCAGAGGGAGCCCTGGACTGCAGGACAGAGAAATGGGGACCCCCGAGTCATGTGGGTCTCCTCCACCCAGCCCAGAGTCTTCTTAGAAAACGGCCCCAGCATCACAGAACTCATGCCCAGGGGCTACTCCAACACAGAGGGCTCTGGGGTCCCTATTTCCATGGCAACCACTGTCCACCTGTTTGAACTGGGCCCGAGGTGCGGCTCAGTGCTGTCCTAGGGGTGGGGGAGCCTTCTGCAGCCTGGCATCTGGCAGGGACCCCAGGAAGACGGCCCCTCCCAGGTCAAGGCCAGGAAGTGGCCTTCCCTGACTCCTGCTCTGAATCCAAGGACAAGCTCTCGTGGGCATCAGTCCCAACTCCGGGTACTGGAAGCTTCCCAAGGCTGGAACACGGAACAGGGCTCACGGAATATGCCCTGAACCACCCTGTCACTCAGAGCTCACCCCCCCCCGCCCCCGTCTCCCACTGGAACAAGGATGGAGGCCAGGCAGATGCGGGGAAGCTCTCACCACCTCTAGCCTGCGGTACAGGCTCATGCCGCCGGGTGGAGAGGCCTGCGGCAGACCGGAACCCTCACCCTGGGAGCCACCGTCAGCCTAGGCCTGGGGTGGGGGGACTGGAGGAACGCTGAAGGGCACCGGAGGCCTGGTCTCCACACACCTGCCTGGAGCCACTCAGGAGGAGGGGTCTGGATAGAGGCCAGCAGGGGCAGCGTGGGGTCAGGGCCCCCCACATTCTTGCACCCCTCAAAGCTGCCCAGTAGGACGGCATCACTGACCCCATGGCACACGGAGGCGCCTGAGGCTCAGCGGGGGAAAGCTACGTGCCCAAGGCCACACAGCTAGTCTGGCTGCACAACCCACGGCGCTGGCACAGGCCCCTGGACCAGCCCGTGTGTGAGCCCTGATGTTCTTTCTCTCCTAGGACCAGGAGCTGGAGAGCCTGTCGGCCATAGAGGCAGAGCTGGAGAAGGTGGCCCACCAGCTGCAGGCCCTGCGGCGGGGCTGAGGCGCCCTGTGCTCCCGGCTCCGTGGCCCCTTTGCAGGACCTGGCCAGCAGGCCTGGGCGCTGCTCCCAGTAGGGAGGTGGCCCCAGCCTGCCCAAGCCCCGGCCACCCTGCTGCCCCTTTCCTCCTGCTCTTGGCCCCAGTATACCCTTCTGCAGGGCAGAGCCCAACTTTAAATGATTATCCTTTCTCTGAACACAGGAAGCTTCACCATCAGAACCATTGGGCACAACTGTAATAACTTCTGGCCTTTTGGTGAAAGCTGAGAACTCCCAACTGTAATATATTCTGTACAAAATTTATCAAAGGAAAAATAAACCTGCTCTGGGCTCCTTCCTGTTTCTTTGGACTTTCCCCTGTCTTGACTCAGAGTGGGGTAGGATGGATTGCATTCGGGCAAAGGGATCAGGGGAGGCTCAGGGCCCCCTGGGGCATCTCCTTTCTGGGCCCCATGGGATCTTGGGCAAGTGACTGCACCTCTGAGCATCAATTTTCTCGTCTGCAAAATGGGGTGATGTCTGCCAAAGTGTGTGGGAGTTAAACATTCCCAGATTCCTTCTTCCCCGGGTCCCAGCCACACCTGAGCTGGGCCGTGCAAGGCGGGGCCAGTTTGGGAAATAGCCTCTGCTCCCCCTGGAGCTGGGGAGGCCCTGATAGCCCTGGGAAAGGCCACAGGGCCCTTGGCACACATCTGCCACCCCCTCTGACCTGGTACGTGCACATGACTCAGGTGGCTGAAGGTCTTCCTCACGTAACTGTTCATTAGAGCACGGATGAGAAAACTGAGGCCTGCAAGGTAAAGTGGGCTCATCAGTCACAAGTAGGGGCGATGCCCCAAACATTCAACCAAGGGGGCTGCAGGGTCACCGAATGGACTGGGCTCCTGCGCTGGGCCGGTGGGCCAGCCAAAGGTCAGGGCCAGTCTTTCAGGCTGCTTTGGACCCGGGAGGCCTGGGCCTGCAGAGGTGGCTGGGACACACCCGGACTTCAAGCAACTCACTGCCCAGAAATGTGGGTTTTGACGTGAGACGGGTTGGAATCCGTGGCTCTCTCGAAGCCTGTTTCCTCATCTGTAAAATGGGGATGACACTATCTCCCATCAGATCACGATGAGGATTCGAGGGGCTCCGCCTGAATCAGAAAACCATTATGATGACATGAGGGGTCTTGGCAAGTCTGGGCCTCTCATGCGAGGGGCGAGGGAACTGCCTACTGCTGCTGACGCCCAACCTGCAAAGCAGAGGGACACCCTTCAGGGAGCAGGTGCTATTAGGTGTTTATTTTCTCACATTTCAGAGAGAAAGGTTGGCACTCCATCCCCGACAGTTACACAAACACACACGATGCTGTGTTCCACCAGCTGGTGAGGTATCAAACATCCGCTACCAACACTAGGTAGCCAATAGAACACGGGGCATCTTGTCCCTGAAATAATGCAAACACAGGCCACCTGTGCAGTCATAACTCCAAGGAGCAAACACGCAACCAATTCAACAGCCAGTGGACAAGAAGCCGTGCTTTTATATATGGTGTATTTGTGCATGCGTGTATAGTCATATAAACATTATGTATATATATGCACACAGAGTAAGCACAAGCCAGCTTGGGGTTCTGGTCAACACTGCTCATGAACAGGACTGAAGCAAATAGCATTTGTCACAACGCACAGGAGCCTTTCAAGAGACAGCAAGCTTCAAAGAGGTCTGACACCCACCCTCCCCCCGCCCAGCCCAGGAAGAGGTCAGGCTGTGGCAAGGGCACAGTCCCTCCTAGCTGCCAGGTCATGGACAACTCTGGAGGTCAAGGGGGAAATGCAACCATTCTTGGAAAAGGCTCCTGGTGGTCTGGGTGGGGCCCA
Organism: Aselliscus stoliczkanus; assembly: GCA_033961575.1. Lineage (NCBI taxonomy): Eukaryota > Metazoa > Chordata > Mammalia > Chiroptera > Hipposideridae > Aselliscus > Aselliscus stoliczkanus. The sequence continues at coordinate 151,870,860 of CM066732.1, forward strand.
GGTCCGTCTGTGAGAAGAGTGCTCCCCCTGAACCGTGTGTCTGGAGGTCACATTATCTCAGACCCAGGCACGGGCAGGGTGGATGGACGTGTGTGGCTTCAGGGCACGGCCAGGCTGACCAAGGAGGGAGAAGCCCAGAACCTCTGTCAAGGATGCGTACTTCTTTGCCTGGTGGTGAGCCATGGTGCAGGGGCCATGCTCCGGCAAGACGGCCAGCACCCAGCTCAAGGTGTCTGCAGCTCAGAGGCTCTTGAGCCATGACCAGGGAAGGGAATGGGCTGTCGGGGATCTCGCCAGGTTAAGTATCAGTTTCCAGGGGTAGAGGAGAGAGAGGGCAGATGCAAACCGCAGGAATATCATTGAAGCCAGTCACTGCCTTTCTGTGGCCAGCAGCCAGTGTGAGGGCCCGAGCCGAGGGCCAGTCTTCCAGGCTAGATCAAGGTCAAGGACAGACAACAGTCGCTTTTCCCAGTTGGCTTGAAAATTATATTGGGTTGTCAGAAAAGTCATGACGGATTTTTTTCTATGTTTTTCGTTGTAAAAATGCGTCATGACTTTTCCGACAACCCAAGAGTTTCCTGCCAGGGTCCTGCAACTTTCCATAAAGCCGACTTGGCAGCCCTCTGGGTAGAGAGGAAATCTTTTCCAAGGTTTTGTCCATTGATAAGATTACGGATACAGGCGGGCCCACTTAGAGGACACCCAGCAGATTCCTCGGGAAGTCAGCGGGGTCTGCCTTCTGCAGGCGATCCGGTGGCTTCAGGCCAGCCTGACCCACCATGCCTAGCCAACCCAGACACCTCCACGACGCCAACAGCAAGGACCCACTTCCAGGAGGCTGCCCGGGGATCTCCTGGCGAGGGCAGACATCCAGCCTGGTCAGGCGGGGCTCAGTGTTTGTGGAGCCACCTCGTTACATACCCACAGCCTCTGCCCCCACTGCCCCGGGCACAGACCTCAAACATGACCCTCTGAGCCCACACAAGGCCTCAGCCAAAATGTGGCCCTGCCACTTGCCGCCACCAAGACAGATGCTGCAGGGCCACCGACCTCAACGTGCCCACCAGCTGGTAAAGAGGTGCTTGGGAACACGAGTCCCAGGCTCCCCACAGGATGTCAGCCGGGCTGGCTCTGAGCCCACACCTGCACACCATTTCCCACGGAAGCAGGCCTTTCCCACAGGTGGCCCACGAAGGTTCCAGAGGCAGCACCACATGCTCTGGGGGAGAAACGCGTTCAAAGGCTAAGTGTGTTTTAATGGGTCTTTCCCCAAGACCAGCGACTATGAGGCCTACGGGACACCAACCCTATGGACCCAAATAGGTCAGTGTGCCCCTAGGTGACACGGGGGGTGGGTGGGGGGCTCACTGGCATCTCATCACTGCCCAGCCCCTGTCCTCGGCTATGCTCCCTGACTCAGCTCCCTAAACCCCTTCAAGAGATGGCCACGTCCAGGGGAGGAGGGGCCTGCACATGCCCTGGGTGGGCGGGTCCCCTTCGCAACACCCGACAGCTCCCCGGCCTTTGTGAAGCTCAGCCTCCCCTCAGGTTCTACTCCTGGAAAAAGCCATTATTGTGTCGCCACCCGCATCGAGGCCGGTGGAAAAATGCCACATCACCAGAAAAGTTACTGGACATCTGGGGCCTGGACGCTACCAAGTGCAACCCGTGGGGTGGGGTGAGGAACATAAATTATACGGGAACATGATATGGCCAGGGGCCCCGGCAAGGCATCAGGGGTCACACTGCACTCCCCTCCTGTTCTTGAGGCGAATCGGGATTGGAATGTTCTTCAAAAAGGTAAAGCCATTTTATTAAATGTCTGGGAGAAATGACAAACTTTTAGCAACGCTGTGTAAACACGTGTGAAATGCAGTTTGATTTCAGTAGTTTATTTTGGAGACAAAGCAGTGCAAGAGGCCGACCACGCTTCCCCGCTTCCCCGGGGCTCAGGGTTAGACAAGGAAAGGTGACAGTACAGACATTATAATCGGGATTCAACACTCAAGTCGTGTAAACGCGGTTAGTCAGTGGGCCTTCAGTATCCAGGACAGCCGGGCAGTGTCGATGGCATCCACCCCTTGCCCCAGGCCCAAAGGCAGACAACCTCCTCGACCCTGCGGAGCCAGGCCTGAAGGTTCCTCCAAGTGCCCGGCTCAGCAGCCATCCGCCCTGGACACTCAGGTCAGCCCAGAGGCCTTTTCCTTTCTCAAAGTGACCTGAAATCTGAAGTCACAAGGTCATGCTCAGGGGTCCTATGCATCCCAGCCAGTGTTCACATTGTCCCAGGGCAGACAAAGCCCCTCAGTGGCCCGTCTCCGAGGAGGGGCTGCCAGCTTGCCTGGACTTGAGGATGTGACCATCAGCTGGTGGTCTGTCTGCTGCCACCAGCGGCTGGAGTGACTAACTGGGGAGGGGGTGTCATGTGTTCTCTTCTCCGGGAGGCTGTTCCTCCCTCACATCTGGCTGACGCTTGCAGTGAGTATGGATCAGCCTGCTGGGTGAGGGTGGGCCAGGCAGGTGTGAACATGAGTGACGCGTCTGGGCAGCCTCCTTCTGCCTGGGAAGAGGGCCCCAAACGGCCTCGATGCCAAGATCCGGGTGACTTTGCGGAGAAGCAGGCTGCATGGCAGGGGCTGGGGCGTCAAGCCCGCCCTTTGGAGTTCTCTGGTCTCATCTGCCCATCAGAGACGAGGACATGGAGGGCCGGCGACTCTTGGAATGATATGCCCAAAGTCACGGCACAAATCCTTGGCACAGGCAGGGTCAGCCCGGGGACCCCACCAGGCAGCCTCCTCCGGGGCCCCGGGGGACAGCAGCGCTCGGTCAGGGAAGGCGGCCCTTGTGGGGCTGCATGGGGCACGTCGTGAGGGGCCGGGTGGACTCCAGGGAGCTGGACGTGGAGAGGCAGCCAACCCAGGGCCTTGGCCTCCTCTCAAGAAGCTCTTTCTCTTTCCCTTCGGGAACGGGTAGCAGCAGATCCGCAGCCCAGATCCCTGGCCTGGAACCCAAGAAAACGGTAGCTGCGGCCTCTCACCTCCTGGGCTCAAGCTTTCAGGATGAGCAGATGCACACCCGCTGGGGTTTCAGGCTCCACTCCTCACCAAGCTATGGAGGCGGCCAGCAGGAGGGGAAACGGCTATGCGGCTGGCCTTGGGGAGGGGCCCGGGGAGAGGAGAGAGAAGGGGAACCGTCTGCTTGCTCTGTTCAGCGTCAACAGCCTAGCCAGGGGTGGCCCCTCCAGGGTCCCCAAGGCCTGGTCCACAGCAGCCATCGAGACCAACAGACATGGATGTGCACACACACTCGCACACGCACAGCAACCACACACTCGCACTCGTACACCCCTCCTCACATTCAGACCTAGTGTTGAAAACACAGCGTGTGTAAACTCATGAAGAGATCTGCACAGCAGGAATTAGGCAGGATGTCTCTTTGCCGTGAGGCTGCACCACTGGGGTTCTTTTCCATCTCCCCCCACCCCATCCCTCATTTAGATCATGACATCAGAAAATCAGCTTTAAAATTAAAATTAAAAAAAAAAAAAAAAAAAAAAAGATCAGACTGTTGGGAATTCTTAGTAGGATGTCACCGTTGAGAGCTGCTTGCCCAGTGGGTGTGCTCCGTGGCCCACGCCGCCCTCTGGGTCCTGGGCTCTGTGGCTACTGGGAGGAGGCCTTGGTGGCCAGCGAGGCCACACAGTGCTGCTGGAAGCTGGGTGACACGGCGGCAGTGCAGCCGAGTCTCTGGTGGGGCAGCTTGGCGGTGCTGCTTGCACCCACGCCGGCCGCGTCGGCCTCCGCCGTCCAAGGCGGGTCTTGGCCCATCATGCTGCTGCAGCCAGGGCTGGCGCTGCACGTCCGCTCCCCCGCCAGGCTGTCCGCCTGCTCCGTCAGGAGCCTGCTGTGCCTCAGTGGGGCCACGTCCCCCACGGCTGCTGTGGCTGCGCTCTGGCCCTGCAGGACGGTGGCGATGTGGTTCAGGAGGTCTGTGAAGAACTCGCTCACGCCCTCATAGCCTGGGGGTGGGATGGACAGACAGTGCAGGGCACTTAGCCAGGCGGAAGTGGAGACAGGCCGCGGGCACGGTGTGTGGGGGGGGGCGGCCCACGGGACGCAAGGTGGATGCTTTCATGATCCTATTTACAGGGAACATCAGGCTCAGTAGATAATGGGGGGCTGATCGGAGTCACACAGCCTGGACTCAAGGCAGGGTGCATGTGGTCCCACAAGGATGGTCCTTGAATTCGCTGCCTCCAGGATGTGAGAAGCTGTGGAGCTTGAGCTGACGAAACAATACCCTGAGACCCTGTCCCTCTTGGGCACACCTTTGGGGACTCATCTAATCACCCGCCCAATGTGGTATGATACTATCGAGCGGGGGACGAGCCATGGCAGGAGGTGGCAGTACCAAAGGCTCACTCCTTACGTTCTGAACCACAAACAGCCCTCACTGCCAGGGGCCCGGCCTCAGCTTCCTCATGTCAGCTGAGAGCTCCCGGGGATGCTCCCGCGGGCACGGCCAGTGGGGCCGGAACGTGGGGGATGCCTGATCAACAGTAGCTGCTCCCAGAATGGGAACCCTTGTTACCTCCCCAACAAATTCCTGCTTGCTTGAGCCACATGCTCTGAGCGCCAGAGCCAAGGGGCCGGGCACTCCCAACAAGGCCACCACACACAGACACCCACTCTCCCTAACAAGCAGGGCCTCGCTCTGCTGAACAGAAGCTGCTGGTGCCTGCCCGGGGCCTGCATTTCCCAACATAGATGTGAAAGCGACTGTCAGCAAATGTGTCCTTGGGAGCCGCCCACTGAGCAGGGCAAGGATCTAGGGCGAGGATTTTGCTGACTCCCAAAAACTGCTTGAAAGAAATGCGACAGCGGGTGGGTGCCCCACCTGCCTGAACCAATTTGGAGGGAGGAGAACCAGGCACACAGCTGCAAGAGCAAGGGTCAGGACAGAAAGCGTGTCCCTGGAAGGACCAGTGTGCCCCTCCGGGAGGACTCAGGGTGCTGTGCTGCCACCCCCACTGGCCTGGTGCTGAGGTTACTAAAACCCTCCCATGTCCTCAGGACCACTTTGCAGCGGTCGGCACACGCCGGGTGAGAATGGAGGTTCAGGAACGGGCAAGGGGCGCTACCTTTTACAGAAAAGCCCCCCAGCGCCGGACGGGTGGTGCTGCCTCATTTGTTCACGCTCTTATTTATTCAGCAAACAACTGCTATGGTTTTGAGGAAGCCCAGGGCTGAGAGGGGGAAGCAGAGGTCCCCGCAGTAAAAACAAAACTGGGTAAAGGAGCAGGCGCACACAGTGCTTCCCCGTGGATGACACCCCTCACTGGGTCTTCACAGCTCTCTGACCCCATCTTACAGACCAAGACACAAGACACAGAGAGTTAAATAATTGGCACCGAAGACAAAAAGAGGTGTCAACAGGTGGACAAGTGACTCTCCACCACGAGCGTGAAGAGGTGGTGATGGCATCCACGGCGGGTGTTTGCTGGGCTCACAAGGCCCTGGCCCCGGGCTTCCCGAGCCTGCTTAGGGCATCCTTGCAGTCCCCGGAGGGGGCCCCTAGGATCCCCCATTTCACAGAGTTCTTCAGTGGGAAGACCCTGGTTTTAACCAGGGCCTCTGGTCCTGCCTGTGCCTTCAATACCCATGTGGTGCTGGACACCCCACCCCAGAACTCAGGCTTCTCTCAGCCCTGGGGCTAAAGGGGGAAGGGCAGGAAGGATCTGGGCCCCTTGGGGGCCACCAGCAGGCTCGTCGCTGGGTTTCCAGGGCAGAGATGCAAGCGGGGGAGGGGCGCTGGGATCTGCACCAGGCCAACACCGGGGACCATAGGCCGTTCCCTCAGCAACAGCTCTGACGTCCAGAGACAAGGGCCAGGGGGGTGTGCGCACGCGTGTGCGTGTGTGTGTGCGTGTGTGTGCTTCCTCACGAGGTATGTGGGCCTGAGGGTGGACAGGCCGCCAGGGAAGGTCCCTCGGGCCACTCGGTGCCTACAGCTCTATGTCAGCCTGAAGGGAGTGTCTGAGAGGTGAGCCAGCTCTGCGGGGCGCCAGCCCAGGCTGGGCTGCGCAAACGCCAGTCCTCTGTCTCTGGGAGGCAGGGAATGCCGCTCCCATTGTGCAGAAGTGAAGACTGAGACTGCCCCATTAGGTGGCTTGTCCCAACACAGACCGTGAAGGCAGAGCCAGGATTTGAACCCACAGATGCAGAGAGCCCTGGGCCCACTCCTCAGGCTGGGCCCCATGAGTGCTCTACACCCAGGCTCGCCAACCAAGCAGGGAGAGGCCGGGAGCAGGCGCCGCCCTGCCCCGGCACCGTCTCCTGGACACGGCCTCCTCTGGGGCCTTCCCTCAGCATCCGCTGGGCTCAGCTTCCTGGGCTGAGAATTGTGATACGGGCTGGGCCTGACTTGCGTGCTCTCTGAGGGGGAGGGGTGGGGCTGGCACCCGCCTAGGGCCTGATGCCCCACGAGTGCTCCTGGACCGGACGGCTTCCTTGCACCCTGCAAACACCCAGAGCAGTCCCATGTGCTGGTCCCCCACGGAGCCCCTCGATGAGGCAACATGTGAGGGGCACTCAGCAGAGCCGGGTTGAGCCAGCAGGCCACACGGCCCAGCATGCGCTCCCCCACCTCCGGGCTCCAGCAGACGGCAGAGAGCGGGCGCGCTGTGGAGGACGGAGGGGCACGCCCATGCCACCAGCCTGCAGTCTGCCCTGGGACAATTTCTCCCTCTCTGAGGGTTTCAGTACCCTACACGTCAACCTGTGGGGGTGCATTCCCACCAGGGTCCTTTCAGCTCTTTAAATCTTCAAAGGCCCAAGGGTCGGCTGAGATTTGGCCCATAAAGGCTGACGTTGATGGTACAGGGGCAGAAGGGGAAGGTGAGAGAGCGCGTGGTTAGTGCAGGCCCACTGTGCACGCTCCCTGGAGTAAGGACCTCCTACGCTCCTTCCCACACCCTGTAACCCCCTTAGCAGGCTTTGTGGGGGCTGCATGTCCCCCAGGCCTCGCAGACAGCGGGGGGTAGAGCCCGCCCTGTCGCCTGCCCAGGGTCACCGGTCCCCACCGCTCGCTCACCTGGGAAGGCGTTGATGTCGATGACAGCATGCTGTCCTGTCTGGTTGTTGATGATGATGTCAATCCCAAAAAGCGACACGCCGAGCGCCTGCCGCAAGGCCCGGGAGAGCTCCCGGATGACCTCGTCACTCGGCCGCTCGAACACGCCCTCGATCTTGTCCAGCTGCCGACACATGACACATACACGGGAGTCAGGCCACGGGCAGGGCGGCGCCACGCCACACCACACAGAGGCCACCAGTGAGGAGCCCAAGCCGGGCCTCAGCCAGGAGGCAGGAGTGACCCACGTGGTCAGCACTGGGACAGCCGTTACTCAAGTCCTGCTGACCGGGCAGGTCCCAGGTGGACAGCGCCCATCACCTCTCTAGCCCTCGTCACAACCTGGGAGGAGGCGCCATCATCAGCAGTTTACATGGGGCAGCTGAACCTCAGGGAGGGTCAAGGGCTGGTCCAGGGACTGAGCAGCACAAAAGTCCAAGGCTGGGTTTGCACCCAGGCTCATTCGCCTCTAAAACTCAGCCGTCTTAGCAGGAAGGAAAGAGATGGAGTCTGCGGTGAACCCAGGAAGACTTTATGGGGCAGGGACCAGGAGCCAGACCTTGTCCACGCAGAGAATCTGGGCGTGGGTGGGAGAAGGAGAAAGGCACCGGGCGAGGCACAGTGGAAGCAAAGAACCTGCGGGAGAGAGCTGTGAGCTGGGGCAGTCAGGGCAGAGCTGGGCGAAGTGGGGAGCTTTGTCAGGCACCGGCCCACCATCGCCAGGGCCCCACGGCCATGAAGTGGAGGGATCCATGGACCCGCCATCAGGTGTTACCCAGCACTGGGGGTCACAGTCTCCCCGGCCCAACGAGTGGCTAACATGGCGTTTCCACACAAACTCATCCACGCGAATGGGCTTCCCCAAAGAGGCTACTCTGCTCCCACCTGACTCCGGGGTCCGAGCTCAGCATTCAGCGAAGCTTCCCCAAACTCTCCCGCACACTGTTCATTCTCTGCTGCCGTCACAGCTGGCCTGGGACGGGCAACACAAGCCCTCACGGACCCAAGCTTGGTCCCTGGCCAGGCCTCCAAGGAAGAGGAAGGTTGTATTGGGAAGGGTTCAGGGTCAGAGGCACCTAGATAAGAATCCTGACTCTAATTTCCCTAGCTCTGTGGTCTTAGGGAAAAGTATTTGGCCTCTCTGAGCCTCAGTTCGCACATCTGCAAAATGGGACCAATGAGGCTTCCATCCCAGACTGCTGGGAGGAACCGTAAGGTCATTGGCGTGGTGGGGACAGCACTGGCCTGGCTGGGAGGAGGGGCTCCACCAGCATTTTAGGACAAGGATGGCACCGTATCACCGCTGTCGGTCAGAATAGGGCTCACAGACAGTGCTCAATAAATGCTCGAGTCCTGGAAATAGGGGCTTGGGGGCCAAAGGGGAAGAAGGCTGGCCGAGCCATCAGAAATAAACGCGAAGCCAGGTCAAAAAGTTAAGTACAGAATTATCACGTGAGCCAGAAATTCCACTGCTAGGTACATACCGAAAAGAACTGAAAACAAGGACTTGTACAGTGATGTTGATAGCAGCATTATTCACAAGAGCCAAGAGGTAGAAAAAACCCCAAATGTCCATCAACAGATGAACAGATAAACAGTATTGTTCAGCCATATAATGCCACAACGTGGGTGAACCCTGGAGACGTTAGGGCAAGTGAAAAACCCAGACACAATAGGCACACACAGGAAAGGTCCAGAAGTGGTAAAGCCAGAGACAAAAACCAGACCAGTGGCTGCCTGGGGCTGGGAGTGACCGCATGTGACTGCTGGAAGTGGACGGGGTCGCCGTCTGGGGGGATGAAAATGTTTTGGAATTAGAGGTGGTGATTGTGCAACATGGTAAATGTACTTAACACCATGAACTGTTCACTTTAAAATGGCTAATAGTATTTATGTAAATTTCACCTCGACCTTATTTTTTCAAGTGAGGCTGTGTCAGGAGGGCTGGGGACAGAGCCCCGGGCAGCAAGGGCAAATGGCCCTAATCCCAGCACAACGGCCAATGGGGAACTTCCAGGCACATGCAGAGCAGGGCCCTCCCACGTGGGCAGCGTCTGTGCTCCACTGTTAACCCCCCACCCTGCCCCCACCAGGCAGGGCCCCTCATACTTAGACCGTGCTGCCTTGGTACCTTATGGGAGGAATACTTTCTAAGGGGCAGTGCCAGCCTGGTTGTGACAGGCACTCATCCCTTAGCACCTGCCAACCTCTCTGGTCACTCTCACCAGCGAGGGGTCAGAGGCTCAGCCCAAAACGACAGCTTGGCACTTGGCCCAGGTCCTTCCCCAACTAGGAGACCCGGATGGACGCCTCGGCGGTCCACTGCATGCTCTGAGCCATGAGGCACCCTGGGCCCTGTTTTCTCACCCTGGTAAATGGGGTAACAGACGCCTACACCACGGGACTGTGGTGAGGGTCCAGGCAGCTCAGGTCCACGGCTCGCAGCACAGGCCCACCGGCGAGGGGAGCTCCGGTTGCGGCTTTATACAATGTCTTGTGATATGCTGTTTACAAAAGCACTTTCTCAGTGCAGCTAAGGAATCTCAGAAATCCTTCTGAAGCTCTTAGGTTATCTGAAACCAAATAGCCACCCTAGGACAAGATAAGGGCCTGGAACACCTGCCCGTGGGCGGACACAGGAAGGAGGCGATGAGGGAGGTGAGCCGTGCGCACCTGGATCGGCCGCACGGCTGACACTGCACACCTGGCGCTGTCCTGGCTGCTCCCTGAACCCCACAACCACCCCATGGGGCAGGATGGGGACACCAAGGCTCGGAGGAGCAATAATGTGACTCTCCCAAGGCCACCCCTGGGGGGTGTGGCAGAGCTTGGCTCTGACCGTCAATCTTGTCAGTGTCCACGCACTTAATTCGCTAAGCTACAGTACTGGGGGCCTGCAAGCTGGGTGCGGGAGCTGGGTCCAAGTCAGGGCACCCAGCCAGGGAGGGAGGGGATCTGAGGCCAGGGCAGGGATCCCTGCAGGAGACGGAGATGGGCACTTCAGGGACCCCCGGTGTGAGGGGGGTGATAAAGGGCCCGTCTGGAATAGAGCTGCCTGTGCTGGGCTGGCCTGCAGGTGTGCAGGAGGGCTCGTGACCTAAATAGAGAGGGGACAGCTGACTGCCCTTTCTCTTTTCTGTTTTTCACATCTTGTCAGTCCTGGGAGATTCCTGAGCAGCAGGCCTGAGGTGGGGGAGAGGAGGTGATGGCACGCCCCACAGGTGGAGAGAAGGCCCTGGAAGTGCTCTAGGCGGATCCTTTCCCATTTCACAGAAAAAGAAACAGGCCCTGTGGCAGACGGATGATTATCTAAGGTCATTTTCAGATGGGTCATTTGGCTCACAGCCCTCAGAGACCCTCTGGCGTCAGTGAACAGCCCCAGTGGCCACCAGTCCCACACGCTGTGCAAGGGATTGGCAGGGACAGCATCTTACGGAGCCTGTGGAATGCCGGCTTCCTTCTGTCGTCTCTGAGAGTCGCTGGCTGAACAAGGTCAGAAAGCCCCGCAGGGAAGAGCCCTGCGGAACTGGGCTTCCCTGAAGTGTCTCAGGCGTAGAAGACCAGAAAACCTTCTTGCACAGAACACCTCCTTACATCTTAAAATGCGCACAGCCAGGCATTGGGTTGTTCCCCAGCCTGGTTGTTCCCCAAGCTTCCTGGACTGTGAACCTTGTTCCTGGGACATGTCTGTCAACATTTTGAGGGGCGCTGGCATCCCTTCCAGGTCCCTGCCCACGCCTGTGCTCTGTCAAACCCTCAGCACACAGCTAGCTCCTCGAAGGAACCAGAAACAAATAGGAAATGGATAGGTGGCCTGGGTCAGGGGCAGGAAGTAATAATAAGGCAACCCCCGAGATAAAACAGGGAGTGAGGCCCAGGGGTGGGGTCTGCGCTGGATCTTGCTGATGAGACCAGTGCAGGACAGGGAGGGGGACACAGGCAAATCCCCCCAGAACAGCTAGGACACCGTGATTCAGGGGGACTCAGCAGAGGGTGACCTCATGGCAATTTCTAACTGTCTGCTCCACAGACAGATCAGAAGTCCTCAATTTCTGGAAGGCCCAGCTTTGGCATCAGGCTGATCTGGGCGAACAGCCCTTGTACTTGAAGAAGCTCCTTGGCCTCACTCCTCAGCCTCATCCCTCGGGAAAGAGGAGCTGCCCAGCCGGCCCAGTGACACCTGTTCGGGGCCTGGGTGCAATGCCACAAGGCATCCAGGAGGAAGCGTGACACACAGCAACATTCCCTGACCAGCAGCCCTGAGCCTGCCTGCTATGAGGCACTCCGGCACCGCAGAAGTAACAGCAGGCTTGTAACAAATGCTTACTGCACTCACATGGACAAGGAAAGTAAAATGAAAACGAGGTGGTGATGCCTCCCACCCTTTTTAAAATCAGTAAGAAGGAGGTCATCTAATTCCTCCTGACTGGGGGATTTCCTCATGCAGGGAGAAGTCAGGAAATCTCCCATCTGGAGTAGCCTAGTGAGCGGGCGTGGCCATGCGGGTATCAGCTCGCAAGGAGGAGGGGTCTTTGGGACCTCCCGGGGTCCCTGGCACGAGGGCAAAGGTCCCCGCTACCCTGCCCGGTTCCAGAGCTCAGCCCTGGACCCACAGCCAAGGGCACCCCCACACCAGGCTCACACCAGGCCACCACCAAGGGAAAGACATACCTCGGTCAGGACCGATGATGACTCTGGCTTGGACACGTTGTGGCTGTTGAAGAAGATGGACTCACGATCTGAAAAAACAAATAGGGGAGAAGCCAGTTAGGAGCTCAAAGAAAGGATGGCGACTCCACCTCCCGACACCAGGGGGCAGCATCCCCCCAGCCACGGGTGATGGCGGCCAGGGCAGCCTTCAGGCTCCGGGGCCCAGCAGCAGACACCAGGGGCCCCAGTGAGCTGGGCACCCCCACCCCAGCAAGATACTATACCACGTTTGGACCCAAGCCCAATCAGGGCTCCTGCTTCAATTCTTCCCATATAAAAATGGCTGGAATAATGAGCCTTCTCAGGTCCGGTTTTCTACAATGCCTGAGGCCCCGTTCCCAAAGTGTCTCTTGTGTTTTATGGACATGGCATCAGAAAGGGGGCGGCGTGTGTGGCTAAGTGAGAAGGAAACACTGCGGACCCAAATATCGAAGGCCCAGGATGAAGAGGCCCAGTAATTCCATTTGACCCAACCCCTCCCACTATCGGCCCATGGACTCCTTTCAGGGTAGCACTTGAGAAATGGCCTGGTTACCACTTGGCACACGTGGTAACCACGTGTAATTCAAAATACAAAGAGTTCTGCTGTCTCCCAACTATTTAAGGAAAAAAAAAAAAGGGAAATAAGAACATGGGCTTCCGTAGGAAACATCCAAGAAGGCACACAGAGTAATTTGTTTGGCTTTGAAAGCTGGCACAGCCTCGCCACCTCCTCCCACCACATACTCCCGATCCGTGCCAGTCTCTACCGCACTCCGTGTCCCCCAAACTCATGGGGGCACCCGGAGAGAAGACAGAACCCAAGAATAATGGGAGCAATGAGCAGTTGGTTTGTTCATTCATCCCTTAGAGAGGAACAGAAGGCTGCCAGCCGGTAGGAAATGTGTTCTTGAGCACTTGCAAGTGTTGGCACATGAATGCAAGAATCGCAAAACCACGTGCCTCGGGCCGGTTCTGGAAAAGGCTGCCTATCACCATCCCAGGCTCCGCCCCCAAGCACAGCAAGGGCCGCGAGCCCCAGGTGGCCCGAGTGCAGGACAGAGAGGGCCCTAGCTGAGCGCCACCGTGGGCCGGGGCGGCGCCTGCTCTGGTTGCCAACAACCCTCACCAGCTCGAGGACTGCGGCGACGCAACCATCATGCACGAGGAAGTGATTTGGGCGGAGGCCAAGCAGGCAGGCGCTGAGATGTACCTGGCGTCCTTCCCGCTAGCGGGGCACGCAGGCCCCTTGCTGCCCTGGTGTGCCCGACAGTCCTCCCGCAGCTCCGACCAGAGACGGTCCAGACCGGGGGAACGAGAGACGGTCCTGGGGAGGAGCCTGGGGAAAATAAACACCCTGCAGGACTTGTGCCAGGCAGCACCACCAATCGCTACTCGGGGAGCCTTGGGGTGGAAGCCCCAGGGACCCAGCAGGGCTCTGGCTCCTGGGGTGAGCCTTCTGCAGGTACGGCCCCCTCTCCGACCCTGATCCCCAGCCTAGCCCAGCACCACTGAGCTCAGGGCACCTCCCACCCACACCATGGGTGGCCAAGGGCGGGGCCAGGGAGGCACAGCAGGCCTGGAGGGAGAAGGGCCACCCAGAGCAGGTGGACACAAGTTCGGGAGACTGGAAAGCCCGCAGGAACCACAAGGGAACACCATGGGTGCTTAGCCATACCATGTCACCCAACAGCTTCTTGTGGCAAGAAAACCAATCCAGGGCCGGCCAAGTGGCTCAGAAGGTTAAGAGCTTGCTCAAGAGTGTGAGCTCTGAGCAACAGGGTCGCTGGTTCGATTCCCACATGGGCCAGTGAACTGCGCCTGAGCTGGGCTGACAACAGGTGGCAGGATGTCTCAGCTGGTGAGAGCACGTGCTCCTAACAACAAGGATGCCTGTTCGATGGTGGGCTACGCCTGCCCGAGGCTGGGACTAAACTCAGCACCTTGAGCTGCCCGAGCGGCTCAGTGGATAGAGCGCACGCTCTTAACAACAAAGCTGCTGGTTCGACTCCCACATGGGATGGTGGCTATCCACCTGCAACTAAGACTGAACTAAGCACCTTGAGCTGAGCGGCGCAGTTGGACTTGGAGTTGAGCTAACTGTGCCCTCCACAACTAAGAATGAAGGACAACAATGTGGCTGTTCCCCTCCCCCAATTCCCTAACACTGTTCCCCTCCCCAAATTCCGCAATAAAATCTTTAAAAAAAAAAAAATGAGACCAATCCACAGTGTGGCTCATTTCAAAGGGAGCTTCTCTTCTCTTGGCTAACTTTGCCCTGGGGCTATGGCCAGAGGGCTGTTCAGAGCAGGCCAAGAGAGCCACGGCCCTCTGCTCTGCTCAGATCCCCCACATGCAGCCTGAGCAGGGGCCTGAGGGAAGCCGAGGTGGGTCAGTGACCCTCGGTGCCCGCTTCTTGGGCAGCTTTAGGATACCCAGTCCCTCTAAAGGTGGAGCTGGCCAGGCCCTTGCATCTGACTGCAGGGACCCCCGGACTTGGAGGGCCCCATACACTCTGTTCCTGGACTGGCCCTGAGACACACAGAGCCCAGGTGAAGAACCGCCACCTCCCTGCAGGGGAGGAAGGGCAATGAGAGGAACATGGGTGTTTTGTCCCCTATTTACAGATGAGAACAACAGGTTTGAAATAAGAAGAGTAGATGATAAGATTGGCCCCCAAATATCCAGTAACTCAATGGTGCAGCCATGAGCTACGGCCACACTTTCCTCAGCCCCTCTGGGACAGGGGCTGGGCAGGTGTCACAGAGCTGCAGACAGCGACCCCGGTCATGTTTCAGCTCCCACATACATGTCACCTCTGCAGTGGGGCCGCCCTGTCCAGTGGCTCCCCTCACCCAGTGATGTCCTAGGTCACTCGTGTCACAAGTAATCCTTTCATTACTTCTTCCCTGGTGTGTGGTTTCTCCCACTAAAGTATAAGTTCATGAAGGCAAGACATGTGGCTGACTAGTTCTGTACTGGATCCCCAGCACGGGGCTGGGCGCGTGGCGGGTTCAAGGGAATACGGCGTTTATCAAGCCTCAGAGGCGCTGGATGAGAGTGCGGCCAACTACAGACTGCAGGCCAGATCTGGTGGGTCACCTGAGTTTGTGAATAAAGTTTTATTGGAACACAGCCATGCCCATTCATTAACTCAGTGTCTACAGCTTTCATGCTGAACGGCAGCATTAAATAACCGTGGTGGAGCTGAAAATATTTACTATCTGGGCTTTTGCAGAAAAAGCCTGCTGACCCTGCTCTGTGTGGTTAGTATAGTACCATTCTTCTATGCACCCCCAAGGGAAAAGGGCCCGGGATGCGAGAGACGCTGTGTGCGCAGAGTAAAGAAAACAAGAAATAACCCCCATTCACAGGAGGAGCAGAGCAAGGGGCCCATCTTGACCATGGCATTGGGTGGAGAGAGAGGTGAGGTCTCCCCAAGACTGTGAACCAGAGGCAGGGGATACAAGTGTCCCTGGTGGCTGGCACAGGCCAGCATCAGCCCTCTGTGAGAACCTGACGTCAGTTCCAGCAGAGACAACTGCAAGACACCACCGGCTGGGACCGACCTGACTTCAGAGATGTTAACAGGTCAAAACCAAAGTGCACCTGAGAAACCAGAGAGCAGGGCAGCTGGGGCGGGGGGAAGGCTAGTGTCCCCTCTACCCCGAGGGGGATCCCAGCCAGGAGAATCCTGCTCCAGGAGCTCCCAGCTCCCAGCAGCTCCCAGCTCCCAGCGTCAAAGAGGAAGCCGGGGCCGCGGGGACCAGGACGCTGAGCGGGGAGTGGGTGGGGAGGCTGGGAAGAGCCTAGAGCCCCAAGGCCCCGACTCAGTCGGTCCAGCGTAGATTAGAGGGCTGCTGTCAGGCTGAGCTTCTCCTCCAGAAGTGGACGCACGTGTAAAAAGAACCAAGCCCACGCCAGCTCCCTGTGTCCTGAAGACGGCGGACACAGAATTAGCTTTGGGGATAGATACTGGGCATGCTGAAAATTACTCAGCTTGCCTAAGCACCACATCGATTTCTCCATCAGCTCAGTGTGTTTATCTGCTCATTTATTCAGCCCGGGTCTGCATTTCACGGCAAACTTGCCACCTGGAAACAGCCACGGGAAGACACACAGGTGTAGAGCCTGAGACACAGGACACAGGCTCTGCCGGAAACTGGCCCAGCACTTTGCAACCGGAAGAAAAGGGACGCTTTTCATGTGGAAAGGAAGAAAACCGTGGTAAATTTCTTTAAAGGATGGAGTGATTTTTGGTATGAATAAGTAAATAAATAAATAGAAAAAAGAAGGAGACCACATAAAGTATAACTACTCTTAATCTATTCCCCAAAGATTTAAAGTACATATTTTTTTCTAAATAAGGAAAATAATAGAGAATTTTTAAAACAGTGTCTTCCAGCCCATAATTTACAAGAATGCCTCTTGTCAGTATACAGTCACCTCAAAAAAGGACCCCTGCAGACATCTGTCCCCTTGCCCCCAGCTCATCCCTGAAAATAGCCTCCCCTGCTGGAGCCCACGGCTGGCTGGGGAGACTGCCTGCACTCGGAGGGGAAGTGGAGACAGACACACATTTCCAACGTGTCTGCTCTCGGTATTGTGCTGTGTTAATAGAAAGAACAGCTGAGAGGACGGTAAGAACAGCTGAACTCCATTCAAGACAGTGGCCTGAAGCCACAAGGAGCGCACGGTGACAGGCAGTCCCAATGGAGGGATTTTAGGAAGACACATCTGTTTGCTCGGCTCAGCGGGAGATTACGCAGCCTGCGTATTCCCCTTGTGATGGCAGAGGCGGTGCAGACATCGGTGCACAGTGAGCGAGGGCAAACCAAGCCCGGGCAGTCAAACGTCCTCCACGGGGCCTCCTGCTGGAAAGCCACACTTATTCCAGACGCCGCCACTGCTCCCGAAATTCCCGGAACGTGCCTTGGAGATGCCTTTAGAATCACTAGGAAATTCTTTTGAGCAGCCCCAGTACCGGCAAATCCTTATCTTAGTGTCAGTTTAGAAATGCCCAAAGGTCAGTGGGTCTCAGGCGAGTGGCTGAAGAAAAGCTGAACTTGCGCAGCCCCCAGCCTCCCTAGGGGACCCCTCAGATGCCCCAAATAACAGCAGCATCCTGCAAATGCCACCGTGTGACATCAGAGGAACACAGGACCATCATCCACTGATCTGAAACACACTCACTGATGCGGTCCTCGCCCTGAGGGGACACAGCAGGGCGGACTGCCCACGCTGGCCTGTGTGAGGTCCCCCAGCTGGGAAGCCCTGTGGCCCTGCGTGCTGACCTCTAATGGAGTGCACGTTCACCTCACTGGCTGCAGAATCAGCCAGTGACTCAGTGTTTCCCCGCTTGGCAAAAGGCGAAGTGATGAAGCAGTCGGTGCTCTGGCCCTCAAATATGAGCCCCCACCCCTCACTTCCCTGAAAGGCCAAATGTCCATTCCAGCGTGTTCCCGAGTCTCACTGCCCAGGCCCCAGGAGGCAACCTGGATACGGAGAATTTTCATGGGTTTCCTGGGGTTTACAGTGGTTCAGATGTACGGAGCCTCTACAATGACCTGGTGGGATGAGTTTTCCACTCATTCTCCAAGACCTCTGCATCTATTGTACACAATTCTTCAACCTTCAGACCATCGCTTGCCCCTCCAGAGACAACACGGGAGGCAGGTTAGTGCCACGTGCAGCCGGGCCCAGAGCTTGCGGCAGCCCAAGGCGGCTCTAGTTCAGTTACCTGATGTGCCCGCGGAGAAGTTCTTGAGCGAGGGCCTCTGCACCACCGTGTGCGACTCGCCGACCACAAACACCTTATACAGGACGGCATTGTGGTTGATGAAATTCTGGACCACGCAGGGTGGCTGGATAGCGCTCAGGCCCTCCTGGTTGAACACAATGGCCATCTGGGAAGACAAGTGACCAAAACTTCTGTCAGCGCACCCATCCCTCCAGCCTCAGTCAGACACAGGAGTGCGTCACCTGTCACTGCCACCAAGGCCCATCCCTGGCCCCGTGGCATGAAGACTCCCCAGGAAGAGTCTCAAGCCAGGGTGAGGAGAGTGGGACTCAAGGAGAACCCCTGGGGGTCAGTGCACTCCTGCTGGGGGTTTGGAAACCTGCAGCGGCAGGCCTGCCGTGTAGGGTTGAGCTGGCTGTGCTGTTTGCACTGTCATCCAGGGCATGGGACCCGCTGGTTGTGTACTACTCAACCCTTGTGACATCCTTAGAGGTTCCTCCACCAAGACCCAGGAGGGGGAGGCAGGAAGCAGAGGACTATGGATCAGGAGTTGGGGGGCCTGGGGTCAAAGCCTCTGCAATGACAAGGCTGCCTCTTTCTGAGCACCTGTGACAGGCTAGGCCCTGTTCAAACCACTTTATGTGACTCACCTGGTGTCGTCCTCACAATGCACCTCTGAGGTGGGCACTATTATCACGCCCCTTTTACAGATGAGGAAACTGAGGCCCTGCGCAGCTCAGTGGCTTGCTGGAAAGTGACAGAGCCTGGAAGGGGACTGGGTGTGCCCAGCACACAGCCTTGACCTCTTACACAATGAGTCACACTGACGCCTGGGGACAGGAATATGCTGCTCCAAGTCCCTGACTCCTCTGGGGACAAAGGTCCCAAACAAGAGGGTCTAGTAGAAAGGAGCCTGAAGTAGGGAGGGCAGGGGGACAGCTAGACAAAACCTTTCCACTTGGCTGAGGCTGGGTCTGCCCAGGGCCCACTGGAGCCAGCCAACAGCGCTGGGGGCACAGCTAATCCCTCAGCCCACAGGCCCCAGGAAGGAGCCACCAGATGCCTGGGGCTGCAGGGAGCGGGGAACAGGGCCTAGATGGCTGGCTGCCTGTACCGGCTGCTGCCCCTCACACCAGGTGTCACAGTGACACCCCAATGTGTCTGGCGGGCCAGCTGGACAGGGCAGAAGTAAAGACCCAGACTGCATGGGGAAACAGAAAGTGTGTGTGTGTGTGTGTGTGTGTGATATGTGTGTGTGTGTGTGTGGTGTGTGTGTGTGATATGTGGGTGTGTGTGGTGTGTGATATGTGTGTGTGTGTGTGGTGTGTGTGTGTGTGGTGTGTGTGTGTGATATGTGTGTGTGAGTGTGTGGTGTGTGATATGTGGGTGTGTGTGATGTGTGTGTGTGTTCCGCAGAGAATGTCTCCTCAGTCTTCTGATGAGAGTAACAGACAGTAAGAGAGGCCAGTATGAGCTCAAGTCCCAGCTCCGGCCTCACTGCTTAAGTGCAGGCGGGGAACTTGCTCTGTTTAAGCTCCATTTTCCTCACCTGACCTGTAAAGTACCATCAACCACTGCGGGGGCAACTTCAGGGGGGCTCTGAGCTTTGGCTCAGTGGTGGGGAGAGTTCATTGTGGAACAAACCAAGGTGCGTGCACTGGTTCAAAACAAAGCAAAAAACCGAACAGTGCTGTGAACATACCAGTCACGTGCAGAGGTGTCCTGTGGAGGTCAAATATAATAGCACACAACGCTGCACACAGCATCCCCAAGCACCCCTGACTAGGTGAGGAGCCTGGACTCCCGGCCCCCAGGCTCATGCTGGTAGAGAGCACCCCATCAGATGGGGGGCCCCTCTGATACGAAGAGCCTCACAAGCTGTGGAGCCGCTGGGAGTCTCCAACTCTCCAGGCCCCCGACCCAGGAGGACAGGAGCCCCTCCCTGAAACAGGACACTGTGGGTGGGGGCGGGGAGCACACACATGGTGGAGCGGGGCTCCACGGCTGGACTGAGGGTGAAACAGCCTCCCCTGAAGGCACCAGCCCCACACAGGAGGGTCGGGGCTCCCCCTGAGGAGGAGCCCACCTGCGTCCAGCCCCCTCTGCAGCGACCCACAGGCGTGGGAACACTTCCTGTGCCAGGCCCCGCGACAGCACGGGCAGCAGCTCTTCCTCTTCACACCCACCATCACAGCCCAGTTACAGGGAGGGCCAGGCATTCCGGAGGCTGGGTAATCTGCCCAAAGCCACGGGGCGGGCCGAGCTCAGGGCCAGGCCTGGTCCCGGGTCTGTGTGATTCCTAAGTTCCTGTGTAAAGGGCAGAAGTCCCCCGCCCCCCGAAGGCTGACCTGTGCTGATTAGCCTGGTCTATCCAATCGCACTAATGACTGCTCATCCCTCCATCCCGGCACCGCCAGGCCCTGACAAACAGAGGAAGCGCGCGGTGGTGAAAAGGGCCAAGTGGAAGGCTGGCGGGCGGGTACTGGGGCCCGGGGGGCAGTGTGGGCTCTGGGGGCACCATCTGGCTGCTCCAAGGCCTTCCTGCTCCCTCCTGGACCCTGGCATACAGCCCACCCTGGCGCGGGGCCCAGGCAGGCTGGGCGGGGAAGGCTCCACAGGGAGGAAGGCTCCGGCCTCAGAAGACAGCTGACCTTTGCAGCAGGCCATGCTTTCCTGCTCCACGGTCCTTCCCACGAGCAGAGCGGCCCTCGGCCTCGAAGCCCATCACGGCATGTACGACTGCATACTGACAAGGTCTGTTTACGGACGTTTCCCCATCCATACGTGCCAGGGATAAAGGGCGCTGCAGCTGGGTTGTCCATGTTTAGTCATAAGGTCTTGGGAGCATTTCTGCCAGTGGGGCTGCCAGGGCCAGGCCCTCCCACCGGACCTTCTCGGTGGCTCAGGCGTCTACTGCCCAGCGCTTCCTCCCATGTGCCTAACAGGGAGGTCTCCAGGCTGGGTGGGCCCCTGGAGGCGTCAAATGCAGGTGGAGGGGAGCTGAGGCACATGTCCCAGGTGTGGGTCCCAAGGGCAGTAGGGCAACAGACCCAGTGGGGCCCCTGCCAGGGGGTCTGCTCCTCCTGCCCCCGAAAGGCCTCCTTGCTCGTCTCCTGCACCACATCTCACTGGCACCTCTCTGCCTCTGGGACTCTGTCCGCCAACGAGGGCAGGGCTCGCATCTTGTGCACCCTTCCCCGGCACCCAGCGTGGGGTCAGGAATGACTGCCGGGTGAGTAAAAGAATGGATGACAGGGTGGACAATCAATGCCGCCTTCAGGTAGGATGCCCTTTCCTCCTCCCTCCCCTTTTCTAAATTCAGTAGGAATGGCAGATCCTTGTGGGCAGTGACAAGGTCTTTTCAGTCAACAGTCTCAGGTGGAGCCCAGCCCGGTGCCTGGCACAAAATAAGCACCCAGGGAGTGATGACCCTGAGGGCCCCAGGATGGACAGGTGAGACTGGGGGTGAGTGCCAATGGCTCCAACGGGGCAGGCACGGGGCGAGGCCGGAGGCAGAGCACACAGCCACAGCCAGAAGCAGGACAGGGAGCGGGAGCAGCGGGGATGGATGGCGCTGCATCGTGACAGAGACACTGTGAGCTGAAGGGGCAGAGGGGGCGGAGAAAGTGTCACTGAATCTTCCACTCACCTCGTGAGAGTTGGTGCCATGAGCCACTCTGGTTTTGCAGACTGCGGGTTGGTGGGGGAGAGAAAAGCAGAGGAGAAGCAGTGAGGTTATTACACAAAGCCCGACCTGGCAGATACAGGGAGAAACTCAAAACTCCTGCAGACCCTCAGGGGAAGGGGCAGGTGGGGCCGGGGAGCCGCTGACTTGACAGGCCAGCACCTGTACTTAGGGAGGCCTGGACCCACGCTGCCGGCCAGGCAGCAGAGCACCTCTGTCCACATCCACTGAGCACCCACGTGCACAGTGTGCGAGGGGACAAGGCCCAGGGCCATGCCTTCCCCGGCAGCCACGGCCTTCATCTACCCTCCGAAAGTGTGAGGCCAGGGGGCCCCGTTGACAGCTCTGCCAGGCCATGCCCACCCTGCCCGCCCACCCCGCGGAGCCCTGGGTGGTACCCACTGAATGGGAATGCCAGGCCGTTCTTCTCCAGGAGCCGCACGGTGTCATCCCCGCACAGGCTCGTGAGCTCCATGAAGGGCGGTGAGCAGATCCTGTCATCTGAGGACAGAGGGGACACCGTGTCAGCACTCTTGCCTGCTAGCTGCCCACGGCTCGCTTCCTGGGACAGACCCAGCTCCCTGGGGACCACCCTGAATGCCCCTTGCTCTCCTGACGCAACGCCCCAAACTCCAGTCATGTGTAAACACACACACACACACACACGAGAGCAGCAGCATATTCTTTAGCTATATTTTCCAACAACGTTTCTGTAACTATAAAACCAATAGGATAACTGTACATCCTGAACATCAAAGAAAAGTAAAAACCGCACACCATCCCACCACCTCCTTGGCCTTCATGGCGGCACACACACATTTACACACACAGAGCTATACAACAGGATACTGTTTCGTAAGCTGAATTTTCACTCAGCAAACTAAGTCATTAAAGACTTTGTGCCACCACATGCTGTACCGGCTTAACAATAATCGCAGGGCCGAGGCTGCACACTGAGCTCTTACCACGTGTCTAGCTCTGTGCTAAGATCTTTGCACGCTTCACCTCTCAAGTCTGCAAAGTAATCCCATGAAGGGGGGGCCAAGGCCGGGAGATTAAAGAGCGAGCCGGTGGCTACACAGCCATTCCTCCCCAGGCGAGGCCGGCCCTCACCCTCTCACCACCTAAAGGAAGGTGGAAAACAAAACGTGGCTCCTGACACCCCTAAGCAGCCACCCACTGCTCGGTGTCTCTCCTAGCTGTTCTCAGGCACACCGGCCTCCGGCCCCAGCACAGCCCTGCCCCCTCTCCGTGCTCTCCTTCTGGCCTGGCACACCTCAGATCTCCTGGGCCCCATCTCAGAGGGGTGACCGCCTCCCCTCGGCGCCAATCCATGGGTTCCAGGCATGTTTGGTTTTCTGAAAAGCTCTGGGAGCTGAGCCTGCTCTGGTCACCAGGACACTCCTGGGGCCGGTCACCGAGTGGGCAAATTTGTGGGATAGCAGTGTAGTCTGACTCTCTCTACTGAAGGGTAAATTACAGTACGGGTTTGTTACCAGCACTTTTGGTCTAGCCCCCTTTCCCAATCAGACCACCAGCTCCCTCAGGGAGGAGGACCACCCTGTACTTCTGGGCACGGGGGCCGGGACGGGCTGAGCATTAGTGGGGTCGGGGAGGCTCCCACCCACCAACTTGGAAACCAAACCAAAATAAACAAGCAAAGTGGCTTGTCTCCAATAGCTGCCAGCTACCTGGCCGGCTAGGAGGCCAGTCCATGATCCCAGGGTAAGGTGGAGGCTCATACATCTCATAAAAACGAAGGCCAAGAATCACACAGGGCACATTAAAGGTGTTATAATCTCCCACCCTGACCCCCGCTCCCCACCAAGTCCAAATTCTAAATAGGCAAGAGTGTTGGCAAGTTTTGGGGTTGCAGAGCTTTGGGGGACCGCAGGAGGGTGGTCTGGAGCTAGTGTTGGCAGAGCTCTGGTAGGGGGCACTGCAAGCCCTCAGCACAGAGCACCCACATCTGTCCCCAAAGTGCTGGGACAGTGTCTCCACGGACAGAGGCTGAAACAGAGGCCCCGGAGGCAGTCTTTGCCCAAAGTCACATGACAGTCAACGACTGCGCCAGGAAGAGGAGCTGGGCTCACCTGGCAGGCCAGGAGATTCGTCAGGAGAATCAGTGGGGCACGGCCTGGCTCTCAGCTATAAACTGTATGTAAACAAGACCGCATTTCTGCACCCCCCAGCCCAGAGTCAGAGCCGAAGCGCAAATGCTGGTGAGGGGCTGGCAGGCCCTTCTGGAACTGTGGAGGGAGACAGCACCTGTGCAAAGGCTCTTGCTGCCAACCCAGCCCCTGTGGTCTGGCCCCAACAGACGTGACGCTCAAGGCCTGGACCACTGAGGTGCTGTGGCCGGCAGGGTTAGGACAGCAGGACAGGCGCTCACCGGGCCTGCCCCGTATGCTGCATCCCCGCGACACACACCGCGCGCACACACACACTAAGATTCAGAGGTTGCAGGAGGCAGACAGGCCATCTCCTGGAAGCTTCCAGCTTCCCGACCACCAGATTTTTCAGAGCTGGTGAATCAGCCTGGCTTTTAGATTTGCCTTGCAATGTCCACCTCAATGTCCCCTCCCACAGAATCCCCTTAAATCTTCCACATGTTCCTGCTAACAGCCAATGTCTCAATAAACCACACTTGTTATGTGCCAGGCACTGTTCCAAATGGTCTAAAAGCACCTCATTTACCCTCACAAGAACCCCATGAGGAAGTACTGTCACCCCCATTTTACGGATGAGGAAAATGGGGGCACAGAGAGGTGAAGTCCCCTGCCCAGAGTTACATGCTAAGTAAGGAAGTGGTACAGCTCGGGGGCTCATAACTGGGCAGTTGGCTCCCTAGTAGAAAAGTACCCATTCCGTATGAATGAAGGATAAAAACCACACAATCCTACCAACGGTCACAGTAAAAAAAGCATTTGACAAAATCCAACACCCTCTCATGATAAAAAACAGCAACAACCCACTCAACACACGAGGAATTGAAGGAAATATCCTCAACTTGATTAAAGGGCATCTACAAAACCCCACAGAAGCATCCTTACTTATGGTGGAAGGCTGGACGCTTCCGCTGAGATCAAGAACAAGATCGGGCTGTCTGTTCCTGCTACTTACATGCAACACAGTACTGGAGGCTCCAGCCAGGGCAATTAGGCAAGAAAATGAAACAAACAGCATCCAGACTGGAAAGGAAGAAATAAAGCTACCTCTATTTGCAGGTAACATGATCTCATGTATAAAAAATCCCAAGGAATCCACGCACACAAAGACCCCAAAATGAGTCAAGTTAACACATGATTTCAACAAGATTGCAAAATACAAGATCAATATTCCAAAAAAAAGCAATTGTATTTCTATATCTTAGCAATGAACAATCGGGTCATTAAGAAAATAGTTCTACTTCAACAGTATCAAAATATATATATATATATTTTTAAAGGTTTTACTGGGAAATTGGGGGAGGAGACCAGCCAAATTGTTCTTCAGTCTTCATTGTGGAGAGCGTCAGTCGCCATCTGGCTTCCCGTTGGCAGCTCATGGCCTCTAAGCTCAAGGTGCTGTGTTCAGTCTTAGTTGCGGATGGCTGTAAGCCACCATTCCATGCAGGAGTCGAATCAGCAGCCTTGTTGTTAAGAGCGCACACTCTATTCTCTGAGCCATCCGGGGACAGCTCAGCTCAAGGTGCCGAATTCAGTCTTAGTTGCGGGTGGGCATAACCCACCATTGAACGGGCAATCTTGTTATTATTACACCAGCTGAGCCATCCTGCCACCTGTTGGCAGCTCAGCGACAGCTCAGCTCGGGCGCAGTGTTCACTGGCCCGTGTGGGAATCAAACTGACGGCCCTATTGCTCAGAGCACACGCCCTAAGCCAACTCAACCAACTGAGCCACTAGGCCGGCCCGCATCAAAAATATTTTGAAGTAAACTTAACAAAGACTTAAACACTGAAAACAAAACCTGTTGAAAGAAATTAAAGAAGACCTCAATAAATGCAAAGACATGCCATGTTCACTGATAGATTTCATGTTATTAGGCTGGCAATATTCCCACATTCCTCTGCAGACTCAGTGTAATCCCCCATCAAAACCCTGGCTGTCTTTTTGCAGGAACTGACAAGGTGATCCTGACAGTCATATGAAAATTCAATGGACCCAGACAGCCAAAACTGCCTTGAAAAAGGGCAAAGGTGGAGTACTCACACTTCCCTATTTCCACACTTAGTACAAAGCTACAGTAATCAAGATAGTGCGATCCTGGCATACGGACAAATAGATCAATGGAACCGAATTCGGAGTTCAGAAATAGACCATATATCTATAGTCAACTGATTTTTCATAAGGGTGCCAAGACAAGGGGACAAATATTCTTTTCAACACATGGTGCTGGGACAACTGGGTATCCACATGCAAAAGAATGAAGTTGGACCCCTGCCTCACACTGTGTACAAAAATTGATTCAAAATGGATCATGATCTAAATATAAGTTTTAAAACGGTAAAATTCTGAGAGGAAGACAAAGGTGTAAATATCCATGATCTTGGATTAGGCAACGATTTCTTAGACACTAAAAGCACAAGGAACCAAAGTAAAAATAGGTAAATTTGATATCATCAAAATGAAAAACTTCTGTGCTTCAAATGACAGAATCAAGAAAGTGAAAAGATGAGGGGTGAAAAGTATAACTATTGCATTGTTTTGTACACCTGAAACTAATAAAAACAAACAAACAAACAAATACAAATAAATAAAATAAAAAAGAAAGTGAAAAGACAACCCACAGAATGGGGGGAAATATTTGTAAATCACGTACGTGACAATGGTCTAGTACCCAAAATATGTAAAGAACTATTATTAAACAAACAATAAAAAGACAACCCAAATTTAAAATGGGCAAAGGATATACAGAGTTCTGAACATAAGACACACAAATGGCCAGTGAGCACCGGAGAAGATGGTCAGCACATTAGCCACCAGGGAAATACACATCAAAGCCACAAGGTGGCGTCAGTCCACACCTACCGGGTGGCTGCAATCCACAGGATAATGACAAGCACTGATATTGTTGAGGGAGTTACTCTGGGCAAGAGTCAGGCAGTTCCTCCAACAGTTAAACAGTTACTATATGACTCCTAGATAACCAAGAAAACAGAAACAGAATGTCCATACAAAAACCTGTCCACCCAACGTTCATTCCTTATTCGTAATAGCCAAAAGGTGGCAAATGTCTATCAACTGATGAGTGGGTAACAGAATGGGGCCTATCCACAGCTCTCACTCAGCCATCAATAGGAATGAAGTGCTGCTACAGGTCACAACGTGGATGAACCTTGAAAACATTATGTGAAGAGAAGGAAGCCAGTCACAATGAGGACAGATTCTATGACTTCAAGTACCTGAAATGTCCAAAATAGCCAAATCCATAGAGACAGGAAGGAGACGGGTGGTTGCCAGGGACTGGGAGGTGGGCAGATGGGTACATTTCTTTCTGGAGTGATGAAAATGTTCTGGAATTAGATGGTGGTTGCTTCCCTTTGCAAATATATTCAAAACGCACGAATTGTAGGTACACTTGAGATCGGCGGATTTCACGGTGTGTGAATTACATCAATTAAAAAAACAGGAAACCCCCAAAGCAGCAGCCGCCACTGCCACCCATCAAGTGCTTGCTCTCTGCGGATACCAGGCTAATAAGTAAATGCTTCACGTCCAGGGCCTCCTTCAATCCTGTAGCAAACCCGTAGAGCCGGCCCCCGCCCACACCCTACCAGGTCCAGGAGGCAGTCAGAGAAGGACAAGGGGAGCCCTACCCCAGAGATGCAGGCACATTTCCAAGAATGGGTCACATCCAGCATTAGGCCAAGCACCCCTACCTTTCCGAAATCTGGCTCCGGTGTGTGTGAGGCGGCCTGGGGCTGGCACCGCCCCACCACACTAGCAGGAAGGGCGCAGCGCCCAAGCTCAGTCACCGCCGTGGAGCCAGCCTTGGGTGAAGGCAGTCCTGGGCCCCCAGGGGCAGCGGCTGGAGGGACCCGTGACCCTCACTCAGCCACAGGCTGCTCGGGACTCAGGTGCAGCAGACAATGATGCCTTATGTGCTTGGGTCACTTCCTGGCTGCTTGCAGCCACAATCATCCTGACAAGCCTGTGAAATCATTGTCCATTAGAAAATACTGCTATTCCTATTTGGGTTTCAACAATCATTCACGGACAAAAAAAACTGTGTTGAGACTCAGCTAAATCCTAGGAGCTCGAGATAGCAATGAACAAGCACAGACACCCCTGCCCTCACGGAACTTCCGTGCCAGGTGAATGGACAGCTTAGTCAGGTGCTGGCAGGAAACACAAAACGGGGAGCGCAAGGGGTGCCAGGGCAGGTGGGGGGTGCGATCGGGGAGCACCTCGCTCAGCCAAGACACGGAGGGCGAGCGGCCAGGCCATGCACCTGGGGGAGGCACGCTCCCAGCAGAGGGGCCAGCATATGCGAAGGCCCTGCTTACGGACATGCTGCTGTCCTGACACAAACTGGACCCAGCCTCTGAGGTGAGGATGGTGACATCAGTCTAGCTTGGGAACAGAGGGCACCTGGCAGAGTGGGAGGACCAGGGAAGGAACCGGGCCCCGCAGCAGCGAACCCGCAGCAGCGAAGCCAGGCCTTGACGGCAGCAGACATGCCAGCCCCGCGTAGGGACTGTGACACAGGCTCCTCCAGCCCGAGCCTGGGAAACTCGCAGTGTCGCCAGCAGCTCTTCCCCCCCAAATAGACGCAGAGTCGAGGCTCTCTCTATAAGGCAGCACTGGGGGCCCGGGAGGCTATTTCTGGTTCCCTGAAAAAGGCTGGTGTTGCTTATTTATCTGCCGTCTTTATTTCTGGATGGTAGTTGGAAAGAGGCTTTTTTTAGGTAGATGGTGGGCTGTGTTCGGGGCAGAGCTGAGACATTCGCCCCTGGGAAACTGACACGCCCCGTCCCCCCTCCCTGCCCTACTGTGAAGCCGGAGGCCCTTGGACGTGGGCGAGTCCAGGGAGTGGAAGAGGACAGCTGAAGGCGACACACCAGTTCCTGGCAGGCCCAGGGTGAGAACCCAGGTGTCCTGAGTCACACACCACTGTCCTGTCCACTCCACCAGGTGGCCACACTCCTGTCTGACTGGTGGCAGCTGCTCCACAATTAGCAAGAGGGAAGACCAATGACACACAGGTGGACGGATACAAGAGGACGACTAGAGGTGCGGGGCGGGGGGAGAGCAGCTCTGAAGCCTGACTTTGAACCTGAGGTTAGCTACTCACTAGCTGTAACCTTTGGCAAATGACCGAACTCTGCTGGGCCTTGCTCTCCTCATGGGTAAAGTGGGAGCCGTACGCGCCTCGAGGTTTGTTGGGAGGCCTGGTACCTAACAGACACCCAGCAGTGGCAGCTCCTGTTTCTGGCACACGCTGGGCAGGGCCAGCTGGGCCCCCACAGGGCAGCAGGCTGGTGCAGCACAGTGGCCGCCGATCGGCGTCCTGCGCCCTGGGTGTGCTGGCTGCCGGGCCTCCCCCTCGGGGCTTCCTCCCTGTGCCCGGCATGGAGCTGGCAGGGCAGGCCCTCTCCACACGGCTGTGAAGGAAGCCCTGGGGGAGCACTTGGGGTGTTGGGCCTGGGGGCAGCTGTGACAAGACTCTGCCTCGGGTCCCTTCTCTCAGACAGGGGGACCTTCCTCACCCAGACACCCAGACAATACCTGATGAAAACAAGACCTGGGCAGGGACAGTCCCCAAGGACATGCAGGGCTGGAACTCTAAAAGTCTCTGTGACGGACAGCCCCAGAAGGAGAGAATGACATCCGTGAGTTAGGGCTGTGCAAAGGGGAGAAGAGCCGGGAGGAAGATCGGGGAGGGGGCCCAGGTGGCCAGGGTCCTGGGCGGCAGGGTGACTACTCCTCGGGAAACTGCCATGGGGAGGGCTAAATGTGTTGTGGACTGTCTCTCTTCATGAGAACAGGGACTTGGGGATGTTGCTGACCACTGCAGGCCCAGGGCCTAGAGCACAGCACCCTGCCTGGCACACAGCAGGTGCTCACCAAATACTTGCTGAAAGAACTGACCTGTTGAGCAAAGGGGGTGACAGCGCCCAATGCACAAGGCTGGCTCCTCCGGCACCTGGGCCACACCTGGACGGACACAGGGCCTGCGGTCGGCACGTCTCAGAGCCACCTGTCCGCTCCAGGCCCAGCATGCTGCCCCGGCCTTCATGCCACCGTCTGGTCTCTCCCAGCTCCCCGGAGGCCTGCCCGCTCAGGCTCGCTCCATGTGAACACGAGACAGCGGGCACACTCGCCCTCTCAGCCTGGCCTTCCGTTTCCTTCCCCTGCACAAACATCCTGCTCCTCTGCTTCTCTACGCTTGTGACTGAACTTTCCTTTTTAATTCTGTTTTCACTGAACACCCCCGTCGGTATTTTCCCATGATTTTGCCTGTCCTGGGCACCCAACTGGTGACATTGCCCTTCAAGTCAGACATTTACGTTTGTGCCAATTTTCCTCCCCCATACACGGGGCTTCGGTGAACACCTCTCACGCGTACGGTTTTGTGCTTGGGGTAAATTATTTCCACAGACCGAGTTCCCAGAAGTGGGCTTCGGAGTCCATGGGAACCAACATTTCTATCTTGCCACACAGTGTCATGTGGTTTCCCAAAGGGACCGCGATACTTTGCCGGGGCCCCAGCAAAGAATGGTCACGACTACACCTTACGAGCCCTGGGTCCCGCTTCAGAAATCGGGGCAGTAGTTTTATGAGGGAGGACGACAGGTGACATGTGAATGATCCCCTTCGGCTCACAAGGTTACTCTGTGTCCAGAGGGTCCCCACATGGCAAGCAAGGAGTGAACACATTGAGGCTGGTCCGGGGGGCTGCGGGCAAGGCGCCTGCATACTCGGGTGAGCAAAAGCCTGGGCCCTGGGCCCGAGGCCAGCACGCAATGCCAGCAGCCCATCTGGGCCCCGGCAGACGAGGCGGCCTTTCGGGTCTTGGGTTCCTGACCAGGACGGGGGCGGGGGTCGCAGTAAGCCAGTCCTGTCCACTTGCTGGAGTTGCAGTGAGAATCAGGGATGAGGAAAAAGTGCTGCAGAATCTGTGAAATGCCAGATAAAGCAGCCAGCCCTTCCAGGGACACAGACAAGGGGCCTGGTGCCGTCTGTTCACCATCTCCTCACACGGCAAGGGGAAGCTCCGGGCCCAGGTGCCACCGTGAACTGGGCAGTAGCGAGGGGCCTTCAGGGGCTGAAGTGGAGACAAAAGGGAAGCAGCCACACCCTGTGCATGCCGGGACGGGGCCAGGAGGGAGTGTGTGGCTCAGCCCGGGGCTCCCTGACCCCAGGAGAGCTGGGATCCGGGTGGCGGCAGCCCCAGGCTTGGCACTAGGGGTGAGTACTTCAGGAGGGCAGACTTCTAACTGCACCCTGGGAAGACCAGGGAGGGCCGCACGGGAGGAAGCGGCACCGCCGCGGGCCCTGGTAGGGAGGGAAGTTTCAATCTGTTCAAACCCGTTCGCCTGAGCCAGAAAGCTGCTGCACCAACTTAGGTCTCCTCCTTTCAGGCAGAATGCAGGCTCCATGAAGCAGGGGCCTTTTCTGCCGTGTTCAAGGCCGAATGCCTAACAAACAAATGAATGAACTAAACACTGGCCTGGGCTCCCATCTGTCCTGGCCCAAGGGAGGTGGCCCCCAAAGCAGGTTCCCACAGGGCCAGCGGCATCTCTGCACAGGGCACCCACACGTGGGGGTCCCAGACGTTAACTCTCAGGGCTGGGCTGGCCCTGCTTTCCTGGGCCCACTCCCTGTTCCCAGGGGCCCACGCTGAATGGCAGGAAATGGCCTTAGTCAGGAGGGGCGAGGAGGTTCATTGTGTCAGTGACAGAGCAGGCAGTGGAGGGCGGGCAGCAGGAGCCAGGCTCTCACCCACAGTCTTCTGAGAGCAGGGGGGAAACGCGTGCCCTGATCCGTGGGCCCTGGGCCCGCGTACAGGCTGGTCCCTCGGCCCTGCAACCCTTGCTCCCACTCCAGCCCTGTCGTGGGCCTGGGAACTCCTGGTTTCCTCCAAGCCTCGGTGTCAGGCCACCTCCCTCCTCTGAGCAGCCCCTTCCGGCACATGTAGGAAGGGACCCCTTCTACACTGCTCCCCTCGGCGACTAATGATGTGTCCGCCTCCGTGCAGACTGAGTATCCCTGGAGGGTCTGTGGGGACGAGGTTTGCATCCCCACTCCACCTCATGTAGGCTGCATGACCCTGGCCGAGTAACTTTATCTGCTCTGTTTCCTCACTGCAAAACGAAGACAACAGTACCTACTTCATAGGGTTGCCCCCCCCACACACACACACTCCCCGACATTTAGGAAATGTGTTTTTATATTCTGACCTAGTGCCTGAATACAGTTCCCTCTGGGAGGGGCGGCTCCACCCCACGGCCTGGGCGGCTGCGGGGACCCAGCCTACCCAGCACAACCATCGTCTCGGCCTATCCTCCGGTCACATACCGGACAGGTGCTGTGGCCCAGCACTGGGCCTTCTTCCCAGCTGCCTGACTAGATGTTCCTGGAGTTCAAGCAAAAAAATCCCCTTCTTGGCACCCTCACCCCATAACCATCTTCTTCCCCACAACCCACCAGACTCCTGGCATCCTGCCCATCTTACCCACCGCCTAGCCCAAACTACACACAGCTGTTGGATCCTGGGCAGCCTTTCTGAGCCCCCACCTCTATAATGAGGCAGCTCTCAGTTCAAGAATTGTCCACAGCCAACTTGAGTGAAGCAAGTCTTTCCAGGCCTCTGCAACCCGACCCTGTTTACCTTCCTGTTATGGGGCTGCACTGTATCCCCCAAAATTCACATGCTGAACTTACAAACACCGGTACCTCAGACTGTGACTGTATTTGGAAGGAGGGCCTTTTTAAAGAGGTGATTAAGTTAAAATGAGGCCATCAGGATGGACTCTAATCCAATCCGACTAGGGTCCTTCTAAGAAGAGATTAGAACACAGATACATACAGAGGACAACCATGAGAAGACACAGGGAGGGGAAACCACCTGCGAGCCAAGAAGAAAGGCCTTAGGAAAAGCCAGCCCTGCTGACACCGTGACCTTGGACTTTCAGCCTCCAGAAGTGTGAAAACACCAGTTTCTGTTGATTAAGCTGCCCGGCCTCCGGTGCTTTGTCACGGCAGCCTGAGCAGGCCATCACACTTCCCAGCTTCTCTCAGAACACAGAGCCCATCCATGCTGGTTCATTCCCAGCCACACCCCAGCTCCAGGAGGAGTGGTGCCCTTTCCACCCCCCGACGGACGCCGCTGGGATTCCCGTCCTCCACAGCAACGACTCACTTCTCCCCACACTGCTCAAGTTCCCTGAAGTTCTCAAGGACATTGCCACCTCCCAACAACGCCTCTCCTGGCATCTCCTACTAGCAGTCTCGTTTGTTCGAGTACCATCTCTCTCGTGCATCGCTACCCTGTTTGGTTGCTCAGCTCCTACACCCTATTAAATTTCCACGTTTGGGTTCTTACTCGGCAACCAGCTAGTATGTTCCCTGGGGTCAGGACCAGGCCTTACCCCTGCTCAGCACTGCTCAGGGGAAGCAGGTGTCATCAAGAACCATCTCTCTGACAAGTGTATACGTGTGAGATAAACAGAGATAAAAGAAAAAGTGACTAGTAAGCATAGGAAACCAAAGAAGGGGAAGCATGGAGCCGTCTCGACCAATCCCCACAGGAACAGAAAGGAGATGTGCAACTCCTCAACTGGCCCCCGAGTGGCGCTGTTGGCCAGTACAGCCCTGATGACTGTGACCATAGACTGAATGGACAAAGCCCGGAGAGCCTGGCCCACCAGCCTGCAGGCTCCAGTGTTCATGACTCACTTAGTACCTGGCTGTCCGAAGTGACCTTTCCTCGCCGTTACACTGTGAGGGATGGGAGCCATATGATCTTGATTCCAGACACGGAGAGACATCCTGTGCATTCTGGGTAAACCAAGTTTCCGCCTGACAGCAGTTCTGAAAACAACCCAAATGGCTTTTTGGCTCATGGTGACGGCAGCCAACCAGTAATTAAAACAGGTGGAAAGCAGCTGCAGCCCTGAGCCAGGAAGGACCTGGATGCGGTGGCAGCTGGGGTTGTCCTCAGTCCAGAGCCGGGCCTGCGGAGGGCATTCCCTGTCCTCACCGCGCTCCCTGCTGCCACTGTCCACCCTGTAACGGCCCATCACCGGCCTGGCCAGGGAGGGCCCCGGCATCCCATCTGCCCGCCCCCCTCGGTGCCCCCCCCACCTCACCTCCTGGTTCTCTGGGGGGTGGGGTGGCGGGAGAGCATCCTCTCCTGGGACGCCCTCACTGCCCAGGTCTCCCACCCCTTCCCCCCCTTCAGATAAGTTAGAATATCTGAGTCCCCCAGCTACACTTAGGAATTGTCCCTGGCTCTGTCCCCACGTGTCCCGTAACACCTACTGCCACAGTCATTCTGTACCCCCTTTACAGTAGGTGACGCATGTCTCCCTGTAGGCAGAGGCCCCTCCCGGCTCATGGGCTGGATTGGGGGGCGGCGGTTGTGTGGGCATTCAAAAGTGTGGCAACAATTGGATAATGGGTTGTGTGTATCTTCATACCCATTCACAGCCCCCAGATGAGATGAAATTGAAATAGCACATTTTAAGACACGAAAAGTTCCAGCCCTGGGAGCCGGCATGCTGTGGGGATGTGGGGCCTGGGGAACCTGACTCATGGAAACCACTTGGAAATCTGCAGGGGCTTTGGGTGGGTCCCAGGAGAAGCCGATTCTCCTCACCCCCCCCCACCCCCACCCCGCAGGCTATGGGCGTGTACAGTTGAGGGCTAAGTGCCTGGCCCACTGTCTCACTCGGGACTGGTTGCCTCTCTGTGCCTCAGTTTCCGCATCTGCAAGATGGGGGTAACAGCAGCACCTGCTACCTAGGATCGCTGTGAGGACTAAACGAGTCACGGTGAGTGCCTCCCTGTGTGCCGGGACTGCGTGTGAGACGCAATAACACACACCAGGTAAAGCTGAGCGGCTATTAGAGGTGGGCTGCTCCCTCTTGCTCACTGAGGTCCTCCAATAAGCCAGGGGACCATTCTGAACCCACAATGGGGCTGAGGGCTGCTCAGGGGCTAGGGCTGTCTCAGTGCGTGTCCCGTGGAGAGAAGGCCCTGCCTGCACTGCTCAGGCACTGAAGGGGTCAGACAGAGCCGACAGAATGGCCCACAGGGAACTGGGTTCCTGAAAGGCAGCCTGGGGTAAACTGGACCTGCAGACAGGGCCAGGCACTGCTCATTCATGGGCGGAAATGAAGGCCCTGAGACGTAAGTTCTGTCTTCAAGGTCAAAATGCAGTATGTGGCACAGCGGGCGTCCCTCGTGGCAGCCTGGCTCCGCAGCCATGCCTTTCAGCACAAGGCTGAACCTCTCTCGTCCCCACCCTCATGGTCCCATTGAAGACTCTGGGCCTGGACAGGGTTAGGGCAGGTTCCGTCCCCGTCTCAGAGACCAGGAGTGTGGGGCATCAAGCTGGCTGTGGAGCCCCAACTGCTCTCTGGCTGCCTGAGTTTGTGTGACCTTGAGAAAGTTACTTCACCTCTCGGTGTCCAAGTTTCCTGATTTTTAAAAGGCAAAGACCAGTCCTGCCTGGAGGGCTGCCATGAGGATCAAATAAGTTAATATATAAAACACCTACAACACAGGGAAGGGAGTCTGCAGCAAGGAGGGCTACCTGGAGGAGGTGGCCTGAGCCGAATCCCAAAGCCAGAGCTAGTAAGGGTGTTCCAGGAAAAGGAAACCGAGGACAAAGGTTGGTCAAGAGCCAAAAGAGGGCTGCCCATGAGGTCTGGCATGGCTGCAAGGAGGGCAGTGAGGGCTGATATGGCAAGAGGTGTCACCAGGTGAGGGGGTGGGCAGGGGCCATATGCCCCCAAGATGCCCAGCACAGGCCATAAAGATACTTCATATCAACTAAATTCAACTTAACTTAGATGTGTGCAAGGAAAAACAATTGTGTTTGCTCAGTGTGACAGGCAGAAACCTACTCTGTCCCCTACTGTGTACAACCTGCCAAAACCCCAGGGGCTGTGAATAGGATGGATTTCACTCCACGACTAGGTAATGTCCCATGGCTGACAGTGGAATGGGGGGACTCTGTGTGGCCTGACTGAATTCCATGAACTCCTGAAGAGCAGAGTGTTTTCTCTGAAGAGGAAGTCAGGGTCGGAGGCGGGGGGCCTGGGTACACTGTTGCTGGGGACCCAGGAGAAGGAACTGGGGGGCTGCAGGAGCTGAGAACAGCCCCTGCCTGACAGCCAGCAGAGAAATGACAGCCTGGGTCCCACAGCCGCGAGAAACCGTCTTCTGCCAACAAGCATGAGCGTGGGCATGGGCTCTACCTCGGGGCCTCTGGCCATGCCACGTGGATTTGAGACAGACCGAGCCGTGAGATAACAAATGCAGGCTGTGGAAAGCCACTTGGTTTGCAATCATCTGTTGTGTAGCAAGAGGAAGCTAACAGACTTGGTTACTACGAGTTTTCCCGAGGGAACCTGACTGCATTATTTGGAGATACTGGGTGGGGGCGGATTTCACCTGTGGCTGCAGCCCCTACCCACTCCCTGGGGGCAGCTGCTGCCTCCCTGCCAGTAGCTTGATCCTCAGCTCCCAGCTACAGGTGACCTGTCAGGGGGGAAACGCTGGAAGATGGGGAAACCAGCCTGAACCTGGGGAGGGGTTACTTTCGGGCAGGGACACAGAGAAACCAGCGCCACAGGTTTGACATTCCCCGGTCAGCTGTATGGGCAGTATTACCCTGTCTGACTTAGCTAATGGCCTGTTCCATCTCGAGAGGACAGGGTGCCGTTTGTCCCGGCGTGTTCACAGGAGCCAGACACGGGCCCAGGTGGAGACATGGATATTCCTGAGCCGCATTCCAGCTTATGGAAACGGTTGCTAGAAACGTGGATTAACTCCGTGGCAGCTGTTCCAACTGACTTACAGCCCCTTCCGGACCCAGGCAGATCCAACTCCCAAAATGCAGCAGCCTTTTTGGTTTTCAAGACATTTTAAAAATAATATTTGAAGTGCTCTCGCTGGCAGTACAGATTCTAAAAGCAGAACAGAAAATGTCAGCTTGGCCCAAGCACCAAGATAAATCTTCCAGAGACGAAACAGTCCATATTTTTAAACAATGACCAATCAATAAGAAAAAGACCACCAACCCAATAGAAAATGGGCAAATGACACGGAAAGATTCACACAGAAGAAATGCAAAAGGCTACTAGAGACGTGAAGACATACTCAGTTTTTGCCGATAATGGAAGAAATGCAAATTAGGATATGACAGGCACCACTTCCCAGGCAGACAGCGTAATTAGTAGTAAAATTTGTTCAAACTTTTTGAAGAACAATCGAGCAGTATCTGCCAGCCTGGGAAATGTTTATAATACTCTCTGAGAAATAACACTTTTTTAGTTTATTTTACATCTAGTTTACATCTAAACTATGTAAAGGTCTAGATTTATTGCAGCCCCATTTGAAAACGCAAATCAAACTGGAATGACCTTACGAGCCCTATAATGTACTTGAGTAAATTACGATTCTTTCATTCACATGCTGAAATATGTGGCCATCAAAAAGGACAGAGCAGGGCCGGCCGAGTGGCGCATTGGTTAAGCGCTGGTTTTGGGATGCCAGCGGCCCCGGTTCGGATCCCACATGAGGGCCAGTGACACTGCCCTCTACAGCTAACAACAGCTCCACCTGGAGCTGGGCTGTGCGAGCCCCGGTGATGGTGTGGGCTGCAGCCCCTGCTGCAGTGGGCTGCCATAGGCTACAGTGAGTGGCCTGCAGCCAGCGTGAACGGCTGGCAGCCAAGCGTGAGCTGCCAATAGCCGCGATGAGCGACATCCAGAGGCCAGCGACCGATCTGCCTAATCCGGGAAGAGCGCAATGACGATACCAACAGTGAAGCAACATCCTCCGCAACTAAACTGAAGAACAAGAAGACGGCAACTTGTCTGTTCCCCTTCCCCGATTCCCCAACGCTGCTCCCCTCCACCAATTCCCCAATAAAATCTTTAAAAAAAAAAAGGACAGAGCAGACCTGATACCCATCATCTTTATGGGCTGACATGGAAAGGAGCCAAGCTATCTATTAAGCGAGAGAGAGGGAAAAAACAAAACAAACAAGTTTTATGAGAACATGCGTAATATAACCCTGTTTCTATTTTTCAAAAAAAGCACATATGCATTTGTTTGTGTATGAGAAGGCTCCAGAAAGATGGATTCCACACTGTCAGGAGGGGCTGCCTCCGGGAGACGAGGTCAAGGTTAACCATGTTTGAGTCACCAGCAGTCAGGGCGCTGCCCACTGACAGAGGGAATTCAAGGTCAGATCTGTGCAGCCCCCAGGAGGCCTGCAGTCCGGGAATGGCTCAAGGAGCCAGCCTCTCCCAGAGGGGGCAGGGGAACCCACACGGATTAGGGGAAAAGGCTAAATATTGCTCTATTCCACTGAATCTAAGACATATGCTCTTTTTTTTTTTTTTCCACTTTCCATCTCTGAAATGTTTCATTGTAGATGGTGTGTCACAATTTAATCAGCGTTTCCCCCTTTCCCCCCACCCAGGGCAGGGCTGATGTGGGCCCAGAAGCCTCCAGATATTGAGGAGGCGCCCACCTGGGCTTGGCGCACAGCCAACGCTCAACCTGCCCTGCGTGGGGGCTTCAATGTGGGGCCCACAGCACCATCCTCCTCTGCACACCCTCCCCCTCCACCTGAACAGGGGGTCTGTCTGGGTGGCGGGAAGTGGCCGATGGGAAATCCAGGACATTGTTTCTCCCACACGCTCCAAAGGCCAGCAAGGGAACCAGGAGCCGAGGGTGCACCCAAAGGCCCCATCAACCCAAAGCTCATGGGCTATGGGCCGGCCGAGTGGCTCAGTTGGTTAAGAGCTCGCTCAAGAGTGCGAGCTGAGCTCTGAGCAACAGCTGTTCGAGGCCAGCCCGAGCTGAGTTGCCGTTGAGCTGCCAACAGGTGGCAGGATGGCTCAGCTAAAAAAAACCAAACACACACAAAAAAAACTGTAACTCCAAAGCTCATGGGCTCATGGCACTTCCACAGCCACCTGCTCCAGGAGTTTGTCCTGGCCTGGGGCAACTGTCCCCTCAGCCTCAGCCCTGTGGGAAGGGCAGGCTGACAGTCAGGCACCCTGGGGGGGGGCACTCCTCAGAAGCCCGCTGCTCCTCAAGGGGTGAAGCATTTTCTGGGCAGGCTGATCCCAAACTCCAGCCTCCTACACAAAACCGGGAGAGAAGCTGGCCCTGACTCAGGAGTGGCAGTCCTCAGGGGACATACACCTGTCCTCTTTCTCCTCCTCGACTCAGGCCCCGCTGCCCGCTACCAGCTTCTGCCATATGCCTCCCACCCCCAACCTGAATGCCTGGTGAGACCAACAGGAGGGCGCTGACAGCGTCCCAGTGCCTCACTGTGGGCCACCCTCGCTGCAGAGAATGGGGCCAGACTTTCTGCACACCTTCCCTCACGGAGGTGACGGTAACCTTTGCCTTACAGGCGGAGCCAAAGACCCAGCGAGGGCCAGTCACGGCCCAGGCCACACGATGCGGGCGCTGAGAGCTGAGCTCAGGCCTGTCAGCACCAAGGCCCCGCTCTTTTCCATTCCATATGCTGCTGCCCTCAAAATGAACAGGCAAGACTTTTGTTTCCTCCATAAACACATGGGGCAGAGTCTCAACTAAACAGAGCTGCTCGTCTCTCTCCACTGGACACCAGAGGGCGCCCGGGAGCAGTGCCAGTTGAAAGGGACGGTACTAGGAGGCTCTGGGGATCACTGGCCCCAGGCAGCAGAACCCCCAACTGTATCCATCATGGCCTTGGTCCTGTCCACACCGCCCCGGTCATGCTCAGGGACAGTGGGGTGGAGGAGGCAGTTCCCAAGAGGATTGGGAGCAGATTCAGGAACCACTGGCTAAGAGCACAGCCGGAGGCGTGGAATCAAATCCCAGCTCTGCCCCGTGGACGCTCTATGGCCCTAAGTGACTGATCTGAATGCTCTTTTCTTTTTTTAAGCTGAGCCATCCTGCCACTTGTTGGCAGCTCAACGGCAACTCAGCTCGGGCTGGGCATCGAACCGCTGTTGCTCAGAGCTCAGCTGGCACTCTTGAGCAAGCTCTTAACCAACTGAGCCACTCGGCCGGCCCTTGAATGCTCTTGTTAACAGTAACACCTTTCTGGCAGGGTCACCAGGAGGATTAAATTAGCCAGTGCCTATCAAGTGGAGTGAGGGCTGCCTCTGTGCCCTCCGGAGCAACGACAGACCAGGCTCAGAGGAAAAGCGGCCTGCACAGGCCACACAATGCAGGGGGCCTCGCTGGAGCCGAGACCCAAGCCTTGACTCCCAGCCCCCTCCCCACCGAGTCTCCCACCCAGAGTCCTTGCAGCTCCCCAAGGGTGAAAAGGACAGCTGACCTCCATCTCTGAATAAGCGGCCCCCCAACTCCATACACGTGGTGGTCCTCCCCACCCCCAAGGCCGATGCTTTGTGGGGAATTCTTTCTCCCAGGCCCCAAGGAATGCTATTTTCTTTCACTTGCTGTCTAGATTACTCCATTTCAATCCAGTCTCCAAACAGCCTCCGAGATGAGCACTGATTAAATTCCCATAAAACCACAAGCAGAAACACTCGATCTGTGGTTTCACGCCCTTCCCCAGGGAGGCCTGGCGTCACGTGGCCATCTGTCACCTCCAGAGCACGTGTCTGTGTGGGAGCCTATGGGAAAAGGGGAACAGAAGAGCCACCACTCATCCACAGCCTTCACTGGCTCAGAAGGGCCTCTCAAGCACTTTGCCCTGTGGCCTGGGACCCTTCCCCAGATGATGCCCCCAAGGCCAAGGGGACAAACTGGTGTCATCCAATCACAGCCCAGGTGCTTTCCCACACAGCGCTCCAGCCAGTTCAGGAGCTGGCTAGAACCTTGTCCAGAATCGCTCAGCCTGGCGAGGCAGAGCCAGGCCTTGGTCTAGGGGGTCCCATCTCAAAATCCTAGGCCTGGGTGGCAAAGCAGGTACCAATGGGCGAAAAGGCCTGCAATGGTGTGTGCAGGGCGACCTTGGCCTGCGGACACAGTGCCCCTCCCTCTTCTCCCCACGCCTATAGAAGGCCATGTGTAATTTCTGGGAGGCTCCTGCACTTGGTTTGAATTAGGTCCAGGTTCAGTGCCATCTGCGCCTCTGGCTAAGGGGTGTGGGTGCAGCCCCGCCCAGAAGCTGTCATCTACTCATCTACCAGGGAAACCTGTGGCCCAGGCTTCCTGGGGTGAGTCACTCTGCAAGCCTACTGACCTCATGCTGCTATGTGGAAAGGCCTTACTGTTCAGGTCACAAGCTGAGGCCACATCCCCTGGCCGGCAGGACAGGAGATGGTCACTCCAAGTCATTCACCCAGGCACGAACCCACTTCTAAGAAGGTGAGTGACAGACCACTAGTTGACCCCCAAAACTCATTCTCCCCCTTCTTCCGTGGTGACAAAGCTCCAAACTCTTCGCTGGGCACATGGCTGCACAGAATCAAGGCCACATTCTGCCCACTCCCTTGCAGCTCAGTATGAAACTAAGCTCTGACCAATGACGTGTGAACAGGCAGAGCGTCATCATTTTCTGGCTTCCAGCACAGTTGCTAACGATAACCAGGGCTGCTTCCTTTACCTCCTTTCTCCTAGGCCCCCTCTCCACCCTAGTGTCTAGATCTTGGTTGGATGTGATGGCACCACTGTGGACCAGGGGGTCCACACCACACAATGAACTAGAAGAAGCCAGCTTCCCTGCTGTCCCACATAGCACTGGGGGACCTTCCTCTGGGCTTGTAATGAGAGAGAAATGAAGCCCTATCTCATTTAAGCCACCGTGATTTCAGGTCTCTGTTGTTGAAGCAACTTTAATACTAACTGAATCAGCGGGTTTGAAGCACAGAAAGGGTCCTGCTTCCTCTCCAGGCTCTGAATTAGAAGATGAGCTCTGGGACCATGGACGTGAGATGGCGCCGACCACACCGAGGCTGCCCAGGTCCTCAGACAGGTGAGGCTGGAAGTCCAGGCGGCAGGCCTCACCTGTCTCCCACAGCAGATGCCTGGCACGGGACAGACGGCCCAGCCTATTTCTCTGCTGGTGCCCAGGCTCTCTGAAGACAGTGAGAGCCGCCTCGGCACGGGGGTTGGTCTCCGTCAAGCCCCTTCTCCTAACACATGAGCGGGGTCACGTGGACTGCTATAATTGTCTGAGGAACTTAAAGGGTAATTATGGCCATTTACAGTGCACACCACAGGGCTGTGCGCCTCCAGGAATAGCAGGAGTGGGGTGGCGGGGCGCCGGGGACGTGCTTCCCAGAGAAGGTTCTCTGCATCTGAACAGAGGGGGTGCCCAGCTTTTGGGAAGAAGGGTGGGGGCAGGGGCCAACAGTGCTTCCACAGGAACAGCTCCTGGGTGGGCAGGAAAAGGCTCTAGGAAGCCCCAGCCTCTGGCCACCCTCCTGGAAGAATACCAGCCCAGCTCGGCATGCACGATAAGGAAAACCCAGGGTGCAGCAGTCACAGCCCATCCACACAGCAATTCCTGCTGGCCTGGTTCCAAGTTTGTTTTTAGGGCTCGGTCCACAAGCCCGGAGGGGCTGTTCCCCTCAGACGGCAGCTCCTGAGCTGATGACACCTGGGTCTGAAGATTCTTGGGAGCCAGCAAAGTGGGGTCTGATTCTCTCTCCACTGGGAGCTGGTCACCAGCCCCTCACGCCTGTGGCTGGGTGTATGTCATCCTCAAAACAGGATACAGGTAATGGCTGTGAGAATCTGTCTTCAGGCCATGTCTGCACCGATCTGTCCAAAATGTATTCTCCTC
The DNA here is from genome assembly GCA_033961575.1 of Aselliscus stoliczkanus. Taxonomy (NCBI): domain Eukaryota; kingdom Metazoa; phylum Chordata; class Mammalia; order Chiroptera; family Hipposideridae; genus Aselliscus; species Aselliscus stoliczkanus. The sequence continues at coordinate 151,913,048 of CM066732.1, forward strand.
TCCTCAGACAGCGGCTCACAGGCCTTCAATGGCTGCCCATGAATAAAGTCACCCCCGACACACACCAACTGCACGGGGTGTTCCAAGTCCCCCCGCTCTGACCTGTCCCGCACAAGCACCTCACATTTCAGTTCTCTCTCGGCTTTGCCACACCCCGGCCCTGCCTGGGAGGCCCAGACTGTCGCCCCCTCAGTGCATGGCCACCAGGGACAGTCCTGCTCCCTGTGCGCCCTGCAGTCTAGCCCACAGCCGCGCCCCTCGTCCCCAGACCATGCAGACTCACACTCCAAGCCCATGCTCACCTTTGACCTCCAGCCCTAATTTTCTGCCCATAAAAATCAAGACAGGCTCCAAGACCCAATCTAGATGCCTCAACCCTTTCCATTGTTAACAGCGGCAGCAACAGCAGTACCATTCCTGGGTGACCCCAATGGGCCAGGACCCGTGCTGGGTGCTCGTCAGACATCATCCCAGTTATCCCAACCCTGGACCCCGTGGATAAACCACTTATTATCCACATCTTACAGAAAACCATGGGGCCAGGTCAAGGGACTTGGCCAAGACCACAGACACCAAGGGCCTAGATTCGGACACAATCTGAGTCTGTCTCCCTCAAAACCCTGTGCTCTTTGCTCTTCCAGGTGCCCTCCATAATCCCCTCAGAGCCACCACTCCTCTAATGGGCTTGGCCAGGATTGAGGCGTGGCTGCTGACCTGCACCTCCCCGCACTCATTGGGGCGTCTCGTCTTTTAATATGATCTCCTGTCCCTTCATACACCTTCCGGGAAGAGGTGGGTTTCATTTCCAGAACCAACATTCGGCCAAAACATCACAGATCTTCCTTCTCACCTGGGGGCCCTGGTTGGACCCAGGAAGGGAACACAAAGGGAAGGGAAGCTGACGTCATCACTGAGCACACCAGGTCCAAGGAGGAAAGGATGCTGGCATGCTGGAAAAGCCTGCTCGCTTGAGGGCCCCCCAGGAAGTTGGGTCCCTACTCCACACCACCGGATGGACGTCAGGCAGCCAGGGCCTCGAGGCCCCTTTCCAGGACGGCCAGGTCCATCACCTAGCTCCTCGCAGGATACATTCCTTAGAGAACCAAGGATGCACCAACTTTCTCAGCCAGGGCGCATAGCTGCACCCATGCCAGGTGCTGGCTAGATCCAGGGCCCTCTGGCCAAGCTCTGGGGTTAGGAGCTGGGGAGCCTGAGTTGGAGAGACCTGGCTGGATGCTGGTTCTGCCGCGTATAGGCTGTGTGATGTCGGCGTGCCTGCTAACCTCTCCAAGCCTCCAGTACTCATCTATGAAATTGGGGAGGGCAACAGTGCCCCTTCATGAGCACCGGGAGAAAGAATATAAGGAGAAGGCTTAACCCAATGCCAGGCACCTGGCACAGATCCAATAAACATTGTTCGCGTTACTCCCATAATGGTCCTGTGAGCCAAACTATCCACTGATCCCACCATCACACGAAAAGATGCCTAGAACCAAGTCACCATCTAGGTTAGGGTTCCAGGTTGCGTGTGCAGGCCACACTCATGGTCTGGATGGCAGAAGCTGCCCTTCCCACCCCTCAGATGAATCCTCACACAGCGCCAGGGCACAGGCAAAGCACATCTCCTTAAAATCAAACAAGAGCTCTCGGAAGGGAACGCTTGGACCAGCCAGAGAGAAGTAGGAGGTTACTGTTAACATGAATATTTCCAGAAAGTCCTTCTCACATAAACAAACACCTTGGAAAGGCAGCCTGACTTCTCCAGAGCTGCCCGGCCCGGGAGACAGGGAGGGTGAGTCCTCAGGGACACGAGCCTGCAGCTGGCAGGAGAAACCCTGCAGCTCAGAGGGTGGCTCCTGCCTGCGAGAACACAGCGTACCCGCGAGGTACAGCCGCCACATTGCATATCCCCATGGGCCCTTGAATTTCTCCATCTCTTACGCCCTGTTACATAACTCCACTGGCCGGCCTGCGGCTGTGCTCGTCTACACACACTCCTGCTCTCCAAACACTGTGTTATGGGGATACTTCATCACAACTCCGTGGCTTCAAGACAACAAAACAAAAGCATCTTGAAGCGGTTGGAGCCACTCTCCCAAAGAGCACTCTGAGAGTTTTATTTCCTAACTCTGCTGGTCACACAGGGAGAAAGAAAGGCCCGCCCCAGAATGTGCTCCCCCAGCCCTGCCAGAATTCAACTTCCTTCCCAAAGTGCTTCTTCACAAGACCAGACTCCCTCCTCCCATCCCATTCGATGACGGCTTTGTGACCACAGAGGTGGGCCATGTGCCACAGGCGCAGAGACACGCGTGTCCATACCTTTCATGTAGGCCTCGATCTTCCGGATGAGCTCGTAGGACTTGGAGCGGTCGAGCAGGGTCCTGATGGCAGGAAGGGGGTCCAGGACAATGGTCTCAGGGTGGGCGTCAATGTATTCCTGAAAGGAAAACACGCCCCTTCCGGTTAGTAGGGAGGCTAATGGAAACAAGGGTGACAAGCTACTCCTCATCCCACATGCCCTCCCCACAATCCATCCCTCTCTTCTCACTCCCCCCACTGGCCCTCACTTCGGTCTGGGGTGTCACGTGGTCTTGTGAACCCGCCTCTACCCACTCAGCCCCACAGAGATCACATGACTTAGGTTAGCCCAATCAGGGCGTTCTGCCGCCCTGGGTCCCACTGGCTCAGGAGAGGACACGTGACCCGAGTCAGTGCAATCAGAGGGATGCTGGGAAAAGCACACTCTCCGCATTGAGAAGAGAAAACACAGAAACAGGGCAACTGAGAGCAGTCACCCTGGGATCTGAAGGAGACGCCCGGTGGAGCCAAAACTCAAAACGGAGCCCAAGCTGAAAAAACAGAACCAAAAAAAGAGATAGAGAACAGGGTCTGGTCTGCTCTTTTGACCAGGTGGATAAAGCCTCACTGAAGCCAGTCTGCTCCACATGGGGGTCACGCTCAGTGACAGTGGCCCGGGACCTTCACTGATAAGGCAGGGCCAGGGGAGTGCAGTGCCGGGGCTCGCTAGGAGGCAGTGAGGTGAGTGCTGTGGGGCGACACCTGGCCCTCAAGTGCTCACTCCAGGAGTACTTACTGAATACCTACGAGCTCCACAGTGGGCTCTGGGAATGCAAGGGGAAGTGTGACCAAGTCGGTCTTTAAGGAAGTTACCGTCCTCTTGGGGAAATAACACTAACGTACACAGGGAACAAGAAACTATTCTCGGTAGACAGAATTCAATAAAAGACAGAGCAAAGTGTTTCTAGGAAAAGAACACGGGGACCCTGGTCCTGTCACTTGTCACCTCTGTAACTACAGCAGCCTCAAGCCACGTCAGTGGGACGAGAGCAGCTTGTCAGGCAAACTCTAAAACTCTTCAATTCTGAGGACAGAAATGCGGAATGCTGGAGTAACAAGAGAAGGGGCTCAGACAGAAGACGGGGTGTAAGAAAGGCCATTCAGCAGCTGTTGTTATTGTGGGTGGAATTATGTGCGCCGCCCGCCCCACCCCCCAGTCCGCCCGCCCCACCCCCCAGTCCCCGATCTGTTCAAGTCCGAAACCGTGGTCCCTGTGAATGTGACCTTATTTGGAAATAGTGTCTTCAGAGATGTAATCAAGTTAAAATGAGGTCATATTGCATTAGGATGGATCCTAATCCACAGACTGATGTCTTGAAGACAAGGAACATTTGGACGCAGAGACACACAGAAGGAAGGAGGGCCATGTGAAGAAATCAAAGGAAGTCGTGCAGCTACGAGGCCAGGATATGGCCAAGGATTGCGAGCCACCAGCAGCAGCTAGGCGACGGCATGAACAGTGTCACTGGGTGGCTCCCGAAGGAGCCAGCCCTGGAGACAACTGGATTTTAGACTTCTAGCTGCCTTACCTGTGAAAGGATGAACTTCCATTGTTTTAGGCTGCTTAGTTCGTGGTACTTTGTTATGGCTGCCCCAAGGAGTGAATATACCTGCTGAACCCACCCCTCCTCGCCCCATCTGCAATATCAGCCTGTGAGATCAGCAAAGACCAGGAAAAAAGCCATTACGCTTCTTTTCTAGTAAACCTTATCAACGAAAAAAAAGCTCCATTTAGAATTATTCTTTACAGTGAACCTATTTTGGTTCCTAGTAATCATTTTTAAGAGCTCTCAAACACAAAAGCCAGAGATTCATATCTACTCTCCTCTGAAACCTGCTCCCAATGTTTCATGCCAAAGGATCTTGTTATGGGCTCATTTTTGTCTTCCTCTCTAAATGTTTTAAGAAATTCCTGGGGCCCTAACGGGTAGCCAGTGCGCCAATGTGGGCAGGCCTTCCCATCCCCACACCCACGAGCTCCACGGGGCCTACACACGCTGCCCCCCTCCAGAGGTCCACTCCCGCACACGCGTTCTGCTCTGTAGGTCTAATTGCACGGCAGCAGCCACCTTCACTGCTTCCTCCTCCTGAGAGACGTGACTGTCGGCAAGTTGGCTCAGAGACTGGCCCACTGCCCAGAGCAAACCAGCAGCTGGTGTGGGAGAGCCCACGTTTGCCACTTACAGGAGATGTGGGGCCAAGCTGGGGCCAAGCAAGGTGTCCTCACGGAAGCTTTATCCCCCAGGCCAGGGGACCGAGCCCAGTTCCTGTGCCCCACACCTCAGCCTGAGTGCCTGCACCCCTCCCCTACAGGCACCCAGCCGACACCGACCCCTGTGGGCACCAATCCTTCATCAGAGCCCGTTCCTTTGAACCAGGTCGACACTGTCTTAGGGCATGCCATTCATGAGACACCAAGATTCACTCACATGAAATCATAGTAATGTCCTCATGTTATAAGGTCATCTACTCGACTCGACAAACTTCACATTGTCAACAGTGCTCAGGACATGGGTAGGTCCAGTGAGCACGTGGGTGCATGAAAGCCTTCTGGGCTTCGTGCTAGCGGGTCCACAAGCCTGGCTGACGAATTCATGTTCTGGGTTATGAGCTAAAAGCACTGAGCTGTCCTTCCCCTCCCCCTGACACACTGGGAAGCAGCCTGGGGTAGAGGGCAGAGTAAGGGACCAAGGATCAAGAAAGCCAGACACCCACTGTTATCACCTCCTGCTGTGTCATCTGGGGCAAGCCACTTGGTTTCTCTGGGCCTCGGTTTCCTCATCCCTGACTTGAGTCTAAATTGGAGGAAAGCAAGGACCAGCGTTGATGGAGGCTGACGTTAAGGCCACACATGAGGGCTGTTTTAGGACAGAACAGACGGCCACTCGCCGGAGGCATTACAGGTAATGGGAGGGACACACTGGCTAGCTGACATACACGCTCAGAGATGTTCACTCTGATAGGCTGGCCCAATGCTCCCCCAACCACTGAGTCCCATAAAACATGAACTGGTTCCTTCCTCCCCCTAAAAAATCCACCTTCCCCCTACCCCTGTCCCAAAAAGAGTATCCATGTAGTTGGCGGTTCTGGGTCCACTTTTGTGCATTAGGGCAGTGACCTTTAAAGAGGGAACTCAGAATCATTAAGACATGAATTTCAGCCAAATTCCTGAGGGAAAGAAGCTAGAAAAACCAAAAGGGTAAATATCTGACAAGCAGGCGCCAACAAGCTTTTGACCCGAGATGAAAGCATCAGTATTAACAGAAGAATTCCTCCTAAACATGATCTCTTTGGGGACAAGGACAGAGAGGGCAAAGAAAGAGTTTTTCCAATCAACCCACTATCCATTCACAAGTGGATTTTCTTCCAAGCTTTTCAGCTTATCTATTGTATCGCAGGCCTCATGCATTTTTCACAAGTCTCTTAGAATTACCAAACAAATTGTTGGAAGGGTGAGAGTCTTGGGCCATTTAATCACCACTAAGAGGAAGAAAGGCCCAAACTGTCTCCATGGCAAATGGTAAACACATGCTCCGTCAGAGGGCCGGCCACAGAACACCTACGAAGGGATCCTGGAGATTAACATGGTGGAGCCCGGCTTTCAGCAGGCTGCAGAGGGAAAGGCAGAAATATACAGCCCCGGCTCAGAAGGACCAGGTAGAGATCTAGAGAATGCTGACTGTGTGTTGAGGGGACGAAGCAGCAGTGACCAGCCAGATGCCCCCTACGCCCCGGCCCATGAGATGAAGATGACAGGAGGGGAACCGGACCTCTGCTGGGCTGGGGGCGTTGAGGTATCCCCACTGAGCACCTAAGCCAAATAAGAGGACCAGATAAACATCAGAGATACTACTTCCTCTGCAGTTCCACTGATGGACAGGAAATGGGCAGGAAGACACAAGGAGTTGCATTTATCTAATAGGAAACACAGGCAGAAGTCCTGACTTCAAATCCTGCCTTCGCCATTTACTCCATGTCTGTGAAAAAGAAACTGCAGCTAATCTGAGATTGTTTCCTTGCACATAAAATACGTGTTTTGAATAAAACCTACCTCAGGGAGCTGTCATGGGCAACAGGGAGATCATGGATATGAAAGGAGTTGGTAGGTATAGAAACAAAAAGTATTCTCATGATTCTGCAACACTGGGCTCCCGGGGCCGATCTGACCCGAGCTCTCGGAGCCCATCCTGCCCCGGCCCGACCAGCAGACCATGCAAGGGACATGCCAGCTGTGCACCTGGGGTGAGCAACTGAGGTGCTCTGGCCGGGCCGTCCTCCTGCTGATGCCTGGGGCACAGCACCATCCCGGGGCGCCCCTCCGCTGGGGTCCTGACACAGCGCACTATGCCAGCTGCAGCCGGCCAGCCTGTTCCTTACAGAGAAGGAGGGGCACTCAGTTGCTGCCCCTCGATTCTTAGGAGGTAATGGGGGCTCCCCCCAAAAAACACCACAAATCCCTTTTGGGAAAGCAGTGACTCTTTTTTTCAGAAAGATAAAGCAGACAGCATCACTGGAGCTTCTGTGACGCAAGGAGAGCGCCCGCCTCACACCTGGCTCTGGGGTGAGGACCTGTGCCCAGCCTCACCTCACCGCACTCAGGACCCAGCCGCTGAAAGGCTGCCCGCTGAGCTGCGTGCCCCCGAGAGCCCAGCTGCCTCTGTGAGCCTCAGTCCTCATCTGCACACAACCCAGTCAGGCAGGTCTACAGTAGGAAAGAGGACCGAAGCCTGGGGCCGCTGGCGGGAGAGGAACGAGGGGCTGGGAGCGAGCCGAGCCTCCCACGGGGTCTCTTGTGGCTGGCTATTTGAATGATGGCTGGCTGAAATCCGTCTTCTGCCTCCTTCCTACCAGTGTCCCTTGAGCGCCCTCCCCCACCCCCGGAAGACAATGTCATGTGGGAGGACAGAAGCCCCAAGCTGGGCGCTGAAGGAGAGGGGAGGGGCAGGGCAGAGCAGGGGCGCACTCCTGATCTGTCCTGGGGGCACAGCAAGCTCAAACCTTCCCACCGCCGATGGCCACGAAGGCTGGCCTTTCACCTAGCTCCTTCCACACCAAGCTAGAAAGCTAGGAAGCTTCTAGTTCCTAAAATCTTGACAACGGGATATCCTGGGAAGATTCTAGGATTGGGCTATTATTAATAATGACAAGAATAATGGTGCTGACAGCAGCTAACTATTCCTCACTAAGCACAGGACAGTGTTCTACCTGCTTTGCAGGAAATAACACCTTTATTCCTCACAACAATCCTATGCAGTAGGTCCTGCCAGCAGCCCATTTGACGGACAGAGAAACTGAGGCTCAGAGCACCTCAGTACCTTGCCCAGGCTCCCCCAGCTGGGAAGTAGCCACGATGAGACTTGAACCCAAGCCGTTTGGTTCCAGAGCCCTCGAGCCCACGAAACAAGGCATGGGGAGGCCTGGCGAAAGGAACAGCGTCTGAAGTCTGACATGGCCAGGGCTGCTCAGGGGCATCCTTTAAAAATTCACGTTAAAAGGAGAAAAGTAAGCCTTTCTTATGTTAGGCCAGCCAAAGCCTACCTAGGCCTTTGGCCTGGCAGTTAAGCCCACGAGACCAGGCACAATGCATATGTATCAGCACAGGGCAAAGCAAAAAAACCCCAAAAGAACAGCAGAGAGTTTACAGTCTCCTCTCTCAGAGGCAGAGTTCCTGATGGTCAGGCTTGCAAGGCCTAATGGTCCCCTAGTCCAGCCCATCTTTTCAGAAAGGAGAAAGGAAGTGGAAATTAGCCCAAGGTCACGCAGTAGAGTGGCACAGCTGAGCTGGGGCCCCACCTGCTCCTCCTACCACCCCCAGGGGCCACCGCCCGGGCCAGGGCCTCTGCATCTGTTCCCAACCCTGGGTCAAGACAAACTGACACAATGGAAGCCAGGCACCTCTCAGCAGAGTAAGCACATGGCACGACTGGGCGCCGAGAGTCCACGGCGGCCTCTGGGAGGAGGATCCCCGTGGCACCAGGGGAGGGTGCCACACAGTCCTCGGCCAGCACATCTGGGTACGCAGGGGGCTCCTGCTGAACGACGGGGTGGCCCCGTGGAGGGAGGACTAGCAGATCACAGTAGTGTCACCTGCCATCGCACCTTCAAAGGCACAGTACGCTTCTGCAGAAAGTGAAACCTGTTTCTGGGGCTCAGCTCCACATCACATGAGGATGACATCATGAGTCACGCTGAGCAAAGCTTTCTGGGAGGGCACGAGTGAGTCCTCTGGGCAGACCACTGACGCCATAAAATCAACCACTGTCAACTGAGGCCAGGGACGGACACCCCCCAGGCAGAGCCCTCCTGGCGCCACCCAGAATACCTGCCTCCAGAAGCCAGGCAGTCCTGAGGGAGCCACGCCAGACTCAGGTGCCCTGATATCACAGAAGGTGCCAGGCAGCCAGCCATGGCCCTGGCTAAACCCTGGGACCCAAGGCTGTTCAAGAACCACGGGCCAGGGGTCTGCGGGGACAACCAGGCATAGGGCTGGGGCTGGAGGCTCGTGCAGCTCGACCTTGGCCTTGGGCTTCCGGAAGCCAGGTTCGTGGCAGCATCCAGCACATACCGGGGCAGGACTGCCAAGTCCCACCAGGCAAGGGGCCGTTTGCAGAGTGCACCACTGAGCTGTGCAGTACACAAGCTGTCAGCCACGGCTTCTGCCTCACAATCCCTGGCAGGTCCACCTGGCCAATTCCAGCACAAGGACCCTGAGGCACCGTGAAAGTTAAGGCAAAGGCAGAGTCAAGAAATCTGGGTTCAAGTCCTTGGAACCACCGTGAACTTTGTGTGCTTCTGAAAGTCACTTCAGTTACTCATATCTCGGTTTTCCCGTGTATAAAATGAGAGTCAGAATAAGACATTTGTTATAACATCCTTTCTGACTTTTAAGTCCTAAGATTCTCTGATGTGATAAACAAACAACAAAAGCTCTTGGGCCCCTGAATGAGGCCAGGCTGCCACCGTAGGCCCAGGCCGCCCCACCACGGGACCCAGGGCCTGTGCCCTTGAGCACGTGCACGGCTTAGTGACTGCAGGCCCCTCTCCCGGCAGGGCAACAAGACACACGCCCACCACAGGGAGGAGGGTGAGCAGGGCGGGCACGCGACTGGCAGACAGACCATGGCTCCATGTCAGGGACAGACACTTGCCCATGAGCGAGACCATGCGGCCTTCCTGTGCAGTCACCACGATGACCCTCCAGGTCTTGCAGACTCCGCCCTGGCGTGTAGAGGGCACTGCCTCGCCTGCTGCTTCTCTAACTTTTCTAAAATGGCTCCCAGGGAGGGTGGGTGGGCTTCCCCCACAGCACATACCTTGGTCTTCATCACCTTCGTTTGTGTTCCAGAGAGATCTCTCGTGTCTCGGCACTCAGCCTGAGGCCTCCCAGAGAGCCCGAGACCAGGAATGTGTGTGTGTGTGTGTGTGTGTGGGGGGTCACCTCTTCAGAGCAACCGCACTCTGCACCCCCTCAGGGGTTCCTCGGTGGGGACAGACATAGGGTGGCTGGTGACAGCCGAGTAGGGGGTGTTGCCATACGGGAAGGCACAAGGGTACAGGTGAAGAGGAGGAAAGAGAAAGGGCTTCCGGAGGCCAGTAACGCTGAGCCACCAAGGGCCACAGGCCGGGGCCGAGGGGGAAAGGCATTCTAAGCAGAGGGGACAGCAGAAGCGAAGGCATGGGACGAGGGAGCCAAGCGCGGCTGGACGGCCGCAGGTCTCTCGGGAGATTCCATTAACGCAAAGGGCAGGACAGATGGCTAGAGACAGTGCAGACAAGGGATCTGGACTGAATCCTAAAGCAACAGGGTCTGAGCTGGGGAGGGACAGGGGCCAGCTCTGAGTTATGCAGTGACCAGTCTAGCCATGTGCGAGGCCCAGGGGCTAAGCTTAGAAGGGTCGAGGCCAGAGCAGGGTGTGCGACACAGTGCTGGCCGCAGGGACTGAGCTGCCGTCTGACCTTGGCACACAGTATCATCTCTAGGATTTGGCAGAGTGGGTAAAAGAAAATGACAATGCACTTTGCCCCTCAGGCCCGTGAGCTGCAGGCCCTTACAGCACAGGGGCTGCAGAAGACAAAGGTGGAGTGTGAGCACACGAGCCCCAGGCAGAAGCAGGGAGGCCCAGGTTCAAGATCCAAACAGGCTGTGTGAGCCTGGCCCAGACGCTGCCCTTCCCAGGGCCCTAAAACAACAGGCTGAGGAGGGGATCGCTGGGATCCTGGGACTCTCCGATACTCTGTGACTCCGTGCCAAACTAAACTGATTAGAAAACACCTCCCAGGGTGGTGCAGCACAGACCAACGCTTGGCTGGCGGTAGTTTAACTAGTAATACTTCTATGGAGAGACTGGGCAACGGCCAGAATTAATGCGTAAGCTCAGCATCTCCATTTCTAGGTATTCACCCAACACGTGCACACAAAGATGTACGTGCAACGGCATGTCAATCACCGTAGCAAGTCTCTAAAGCACTACCAGAAACGTCCTAAACATCTACCAGTAGAGAACTGTCTAAAAAAAGGACAGTAAGGTCATTGAACAGAATACCACGCAGCCATTCAAAAGAACGAGGCAGCCTGAGGGACCAATATGAAAATAATTTCCAAGCTCCACTGTACAGAACAAGGGTCTACACAGGGACAGGAGACCATCTTCGTTTACATACACAGAGCCCCCGGAAAAGGTTCAAGGCCACGGGAAGCAACAGCTGCCCCCACAAAGGAACCGGGGGACAGACCCTGTTCTCGAATTTGTTCTGTACGCACGTGTTACCTATCACCGAAGTAAGTCTGTTGGGCTGGCTGGGAGCCATGCAGAGACGGCACAAGGGAATGCACTGTCCCGGGCTGGAGGTGGGAGGAACAGCGGGGCACCGGGGCGGGGGGGCAGAGCAAGTGTCCTTGGAGCAGATCACCAGCAACAGCCCCCCACCCGTCTCTGCTGGTGGACAGCAGGGTCACTCACAGAACAGGGGTTTAGAAAGGGCAAGGCAAGGTCACAGCACCCAGGCCCCGGCCTCCAGAGTGACTCTGTCCAGGACACGCACCACCGATGGTGCAGAAGAGACCCCCTTCCAGATGGGGGGAAGGTGCAAAGAGGGTGGCTGTGTGCGGCAGGCTGGGCCTGAGCACCCGGAAAGGCAGCGGGTTCTCCTGGGTGTGTCTCTGCACAGCCGCCCCAGCGGTGGCCTCCGGGTCACAGGCACCCCCACCCATCACTATCCATCCACCTGGGCCATCTTCCCAGACCGTCTGAGGCGTCAGGGCCTCAAACAGCCATGTGGGAAGCAGTGGGAGTGGGAGAAACTGCGGTCCTGATGGGGGAGAAACTGTTGTTCAGAGATGACAGTCAAGTCCACAAAAGAAAAATGTAGCCCTTGCCAAAATACAACCCAGAATGCTGCGGTAGAGGGCTGGATGCAAACCGAACACTATTATCTGAGACAGCAAATACCTTCTCCCTAGTCCCTTCCCAGGCCCCCCACTGAAAACAATACCTCCCTTTCTGTCCCCAGATTTCAGCACCAAACGTCTAAACACCAACTTATAAGCATTCTCCATTCCTATCAACAGGAAGCTGGCAAGGCGCCCTGCCAGGCCATTCACCTGACAAATGTCACATGCCCTGTTATAGTGCTACAGCACTACTCCGGTCCTCCAAGCAGCAGGGACACGAGGGCCGCATACAGACTCGGAGCTGGGGAAGGGGTGTGCAGGGCTGAGTGGTGGTCAAGCCAAGGCATCGCCTCCCAGGCGGACGGTAAACCAGGGCAGGCTGGCATTTCCACTCCGAGGTCACTGTCGGGGCTGGACAGCGGCTCTGTGGTCATCTGGCCCAGCCAGCCCCGCCGACAGCTGAGCAGAGTGAGGATCAGAAAGAGGCCGCCTGGTCCCAGGTCACAGGGGCTTGCTTCCACCCCAGCTCGGCTGCAATCTCCCACTCCTTAAGCACCTGTCTTAACCCTATGTACCTTCTCCAAACGCGTGCTCAGGCGGGCCTGAGGAGCAGCCCTGACCAGAGGCCTGCCCCGCCTGCCCACCCACAGCCCTCCAGCCAGCCAGTGTCCCATTCTGTTCCCAGAACCAGCCAAGGCCTCCCCAAGGTCCACAGGCTCCGGGCCTGCATCGATGGGTGTGTAAGCATTATAGCAGAACTTGGGGCTCCCACCCTGCTGTCAGCAGTGTGACAGGACCCATCTGGAACCAGAGCAGAGCTTGCAGTGAGCTGCTGAACTCTGCACCAACCAAGGGCTGCACAGGCCAGAAGCCACCTGGGCCCCTCACCTCTGCACTCGGCCATCTTTCCCAGCTTCTGGCTGCATGTCAAGGGGTGACCCTGGCCATGACCCCGGTGCTGCAGACCCATCTGGCTTCCTGCTGAACACCTTAGCCCTTCTCTAACCCAGGCCATCAGGCCGCTGCTCTGGTCCTCAGGCCTCTGTGCCCGCCCTGTGGAGGGCCTCAGGCAGACGCTGTGCCTTCCGCCTGCCCCACAATCTCCCCTTGCTTATCAGGCCTTTCAGGCCTCCGCTCAAGTGTCAGCTCCTCAGAGGCCGCAGGACAAGTGACGAGAACCTCCCCGTTATCACAGGCCTGGGTTTTTCTTCTTCCTAGAATTTCCCATGATCAGAGATTGTGTATAATACTTTCTCCTCCATTTACTTTTCTTTTGTTAGCATCACCTACCCACCCCCCCCACCCCCACCCCCACTACCACACACAGATACAACTCTGTGCCTCCACCTGATCTATTGTATCTGCAACGCCTTTTATAATTCCTAGCACAGAGTAAGGGCGCAAGTAAGACTTGCTGAATGAATGACATAATGTTTTTGATGAATGATCTCACACATCAGTGGAGAAACGGGCCAGATCAGGAGCTGGAAGCCAGGGGGCGTGGGAGGCCTGAGGCAGCTGGCTGGACCCTGCCAGCGTGGGCAGTGCAGGGAGGGCCTGGAGACGCCCTGGAGTGCCTGGCTCTGTGCATCCCTGGGGGACAGAGGTCAGCAGAGGCCCAGCACGTGGCCTCCCTGGGCAGCTTTACGCTTGCCCAGTGAGAGGCTTTGTGATTTATTACACGAGGTCAAAGGAAACCACACGGGCATGCAGCCCACACGGGCAGCACAGAAACAAATCAGGAAGTTATGGTCCCAAAACAGGGCAGGAGGAGAAATGGAAGGGGGCGGCCTTTCTGGTGCAGGTGTCACTGGAGAACCCAGAGACTACGGACCTCTGGGTCAGAGGTCCCATCTCCAAAACTGTGCCTGATGAGGCCTCCGGGCCCATATTTTTACAACAGAATAGCAGTTCTCAGAGCTGCTATGCTGAGAACGCAGGGGGTCTGAGCGAGGGGTGAATTTGCGCCCACAGGGGACATTTCAGCAATGTCTGGAGACATTTTTGGTTGTCAGAAGGCGGTGGGGGAGAAGGGGCTGCTACTGGCATCTAGTGGGTGAAGGCCAGGGATGCTGCTAAATGTCCTACTATGCACAGGACAGCCCCTCACCCACAACATAGAATTATCTGGCCCAATATGTCAACAGTGCCAGGGATAAAGAACCCAGAAATAATGTATATAGAAGTTCTTTCTACAACTTTGGGAAAATGTATTATTAATAAGCGTTAGTATTACTAAAACCCAACATACCTAAAACCCTGTGCTATAAAACACTGACTATACACACACATACACACACACACACAGGAGCCCCAGCCGGCGTGCTGGGTCAGAGCTCAGGCTTCTGGGGAGGCCTCCCCACCTCCATCCCCACCCAGGGCTGTGCAAAGTCCAGCTCTGCTCCAGGCTGGTAACAGGGCCATAAAGTCGTGGGTCTGCCTGGGGGGCCAGCCTTCCTCTCCCACAGACTGCTAATGGCACTCAATGGCACCGACACCCCCAGGGCAGAAAGAACAGTTCGCAGCCACTGCCTGCCTGGCCTGGCACACAATGGACAGATTGTGTGCCACCTCCTTTGCGGGAGGAGTGGCCTTGTGACTCGGGGCAGCAATCATTGAGAGGCTGACCTCATAGCCACCCCAGGACAGGATCTGTCCTCCAGGGCCGGGGCCACCAGATCCGCCCAGCTCTGCGTCCTCTGGCATCTGCCTGCCAACATCTCATCATGTGGCACCAGCTGTGTCAGAGGCAATCCCAGTTGGTGGCCTTTTCCTCGGGTGACCCTGAATCCTTGCCACCCCTCTAGGGGTCCATCAGCTGCCAGCCAAAGCCCCTCTGAGGCATATTTGGAAAAAAACACGACACGGTTCTGAGTGAACCCAGGCCAAGTGGCTTAACTTCCTTGGGTCTTAGTTCCCTCACCGGGAAAATAGGGACGCACTTCCATCTTCCCAGGGACCGATATGAACACCAAGTGAGAGGAGAGACGCGGCATGTCCAAGCCAGAGGGTGACCTGGGACGTGCTCAGGAAACAGTGGCCTCTCCAAGGCCCCAAGATGACCGCCTGTATCCTTCGCTGGGACCCACGGTTCTTACCTGACTGACCCACTAACCAGGAGGCCCACACACTGGCAGGCTCTGCCCTGAGAAGGGCTAGGAATTCAGTTAGCTTCCCAGAGGTTTAGATGTCATCCTCCCAATCAGATTAGAGGACCTTGGACAACAAAACCTTTTGTTTCCTCTACTTGCGCCCCATTCCTACTGCTCACAGGACACAGCTCCATGTTCCTGGCTGGCTGCTCAATAAACATCTGAGGTTGACAGGGTCTGATTCAGTGCAGCTGTGAAATCACTTCTGAGCCCCGGGGGCTCGGAGCGAAGTCGTGGTCTTGGAGGTGATCAGCGCTGCTCACAGCGACCGCCTTTTGAGCGAGACGGCACTGCTCTCAATGCCGCCACCTTACGCTGCCATCCTGGCATGTTCCCTGTGTGGCAGGCGGGGCAAGCAAGGCCCAGGTGGGTCAGGAGGAAACGGCTGGAGCCACGCACAGTGCCCAGGACCTGACACTCACCCAGTGCTGCCTCTTGGGCTAAAGTCAGTCCACATTTCCGTTCCCCTG
The DNA here is from genome assembly GCA_033961575.1 of Aselliscus stoliczkanus. Lineage (NCBI taxonomy): Eukaryota > Metazoa > Chordata > Mammalia > Chiroptera > Hipposideridae > Aselliscus > Aselliscus stoliczkanus. Next base: position 151,928,419 of record CM066732.1, read on the forward strand.
TCACAGAGCATTGCTCCCATTTGGGGACACTTTCATAGTCGCTGCCTCATAGACTCTCATTACAACTAAGAACTCTTAGGGTGGCTGGGACCGGCAGCCACAGATAAGACTGTTAGGGTAGCACTGTTGTCACAGTATAATAATGATAATAGTAATAATAATGATAAGTTGACATAACTGAGGGGTCACCAGTGCTACACCTGGGCCGAGGGCTTTACCTGTGTCACCACACCCCAGGCACTAACAGTGGAGTGACAAATGCATACACACATGGGGTACAGGCGCTGTTCTAAGGGCACCATGCGTGTTAACTCTTTTAATCCCCATAACAACCCCACAGGGTAGTTCAATTATCTGCTTTTTGTTTAGAAGAAAAGAGCGCTGTGCAGCTGCTATATTAATTGTTCACACACGTGGCTCCCTGGCTTGCAGGTGGGTCCTAGCCCCGACTCCCTGAAGTCAGTCACAGCCTTCATGTGACCCCTGAAATGTGAGAGCCCGTGGCACGTGTCACTTCGGGGCAGAAACCAAGAGCCAGCAGGAGCTTCACAGAGTTTTCTTCCCTTTGCCGCGATGACCCGTCAGTCTGGGCTACTAAAGGCTGGCTCAATGCAGTTTCCTTTCAGGTAAAACAATGAAAGAACCCACAGGCAAAGCATGCATTGTCTGCCTGCCATAAAGGGCTTCCGACCCAACTCCGTTTCATACAATCAGATGGCTGGCAGGAACCTGTGAGTGGGGCATGGTCCTGCGTGGGCCTTGGTGTGCCAGGCCAGGCCCAGGCTACTCAGAGGCTGGCCTGTCACTGCTGAGGGAGGGCGCTCAGGGCCACGGGGCACTGGGGCAGAGTGGGGGCACTGTGGTGCCTCCAGTGGCACGAGCTCCCCTTTCATCTCCGAAACTGCCAGGCTCCGATGACAGTGGTGCCCTCATGGCTCAGAGCTCACCTGGCAATTTCCCCCACCAAGCAGGGCCTCTCTCATTCCAATCAAATCTGATCTTATCACTCGCCAGTCTGCAGGATAAAGTCCAAGCTCCACAGCCTGGCATGAAAAAGCCCTCTCTGCAACCTTACTGTCCTGCCGTTCCTGCCACCAGTCATGCCACATGCACCCAACAGGCAGCGCTATGGCCTCATGAGCCCTCCTGGCCTCGTCCCTCCTCATGCCTGCTCCCAGCTGTCCACTGGAGCCACTCAGTCCCTCCAAAGACCAGCACCCGCCATGCTCTTCCACGCCACAAATATGTCGGCCCAATTCCTACATACCAGGCACCAATGAGGCCATTGGAATACCAGGTGGGCTTGAAGCCAATGCGATCTCCACCCCTAAATGGAGAGACCGGCTGGAGTAACCAACAGACAATTACAACCTTCCAAAAGGAGGGTTTGGTGGGGGGTATGTCCTTAGTCAGGTAATCGGGGAGACACCCCTGAGGAAGGGGTACCTGAGCTCCGAGCTGGGGTGGGGATGGCTTATGCAAAGGCACTGAGGTGGGTGGGCAGGAGCTCAGCGTTTGAGCAGCTGCTGCGGGAGGGCCGGCATGGCAAGGAAGGGGTGGGTGGGACATGGTGAGGCTCGGGAGGAAGGCGAGGTCAGACTGTGCAGCCCCCCAGGCCCTGTGAGAGGTTACACTCTTTACTGTCACTTCAGTGAGAAGGGGGAACTGGTTTTAGACCACGGTGTGTGCGTTTCTCCTAACTCGTCCCTCTGGGGCTCTGAGGCAGTTCTGGTGTCCCTCTTGGCTAGGAGCTCACGCGGAGGGCACTCAGGAAACGGTGTGCCACTGCAGACAGAGTTGTCCAGTGTTCAGACGAGAGGTCCAGTGACCGTTTGGGGGACACTTGATAACCTTCCAGCTAATCAAGATGGGGAGAACAGGTGACAGTTTAGACTCAAACCTTCTAAGCTTATTGGGAAAACCCCAGGAAGGTCCACCTAGACTGTGCCCCACGCCTGGTGGAACATGGTCACTGAAGCCCTGCTGGGCAATTCTGGGGCTGGCAGGGGCAGCAGGAGGGCCACACCTACGCACACCTCACGGTGGTCTTGTTGCTCCCCTGAGGAAGCAGCTTAAGAGGCCAGGGGACTCCTGAGCCCTGGAGCAGGGACCCTCCCGCTGCCCCAGCCCCACTGGCCCCTGTGAGCTCAGCCCCTGAGGGACCACTGCCCAGGTCTGTTCACTGATAATGCATCTCAGGCAGAGCCGTGGCGGCACCAGGCTGCTAGCTCCATATGAACTTGGCACAGAAAAACAACTGAATCATCCCGATGGTTCCCCTAGCCAAGACCTCGAGGCCAGTATTAAAAAAATAATAATTTAAGAAGTTTAGGGGTGGTTCCCATGGCAACCATCCAGGCCCACACCCTCCAACCTATCCAGAAGGGCAGCCAGACTAGAAGCTTAACTTCTGAGAATTTCTCTCCATCCTGGGGCCCTGGGGGCTTAAGGGGAGCACGCCGGGGCAGCGTGCTTTAGGGCTGTCAGGAACCTCTCAGAAGCCCACCCCCAAACCACTTCCCCAGGGGCCTGAACATGGCCTCTGGAAATGGCCCTTCGAGCGGAGGCCCTTCTGGGGCAAAGCTCCGCACTGCTCTCTCACAACAAAATGTGGAAAGGCTGGCTTTGCAAACCCAAGCCCTGGGCTCTGCTTCCCACCTTGGAAATCGACTTCCCTCGGCCTCTGTCGACGCTGTGCACCCCTCTCACCTAAGCCAATGCCTCCTTGCTAACATCTCAAAAATATTAAAACAGGAATCTGAAAACAACATGTGACCAAGGTCAAGTGTCAGCCCGTCGGATCTGTCTCTGGGCTTGAATCTCTCATATCTTAGGGAGAGTGGGACGACAGACAGCTCAGTGCCGACAGCACAGTGCCTGGTGGCAGGAAGGAGTGTGGGTGCTGAGCCCGCCTCTTCCCTGGCCTCGGCAGGCGTCTCTTGGTCCTTCTTACACCAGCCCCCGCCTGTCTCCTCTCTTCCTGGGGCCTCTGGAAAGTGCAGCCTGTCACCCTTTTCCCCAAAGGATTGTTCTTTTCACAAAGAAGGAAACGTCCTGGCCTTATCAGATATCCGCCCTTCATGCAGTACAGACTGCAGTGAAAATTTATCCCAGGAATCCCAAGGCTGGAAGGTTGCCCTGAGGTCACCTCAGTCAACTGAGGACTAGTTGGTTGGGGGTGCCTGTGTGGGACGAACTCCAGGGACCCAGCCAAGGCCTCCGTGGGAAATGCACCCAGTGGCTGAAACCCTTACGAGGAATGATCAAAAAATACGGTGAATGTTTAAATTTTTAAAAATTTATTATAGTAAAAGACACATTGCCATTAATCCCCCTCAAAATACTCCCCCTCGCTTCACACACACACTTAGCCCATCGTTCTTGCCCCTTTCTGAAGCAGTTCTGGAAGTCTTCTTTCTTTAGTTGTGCTGTCATGGCTGCCTCCATGTCCTGAATCAATTCAAAATGTTTACCTTTCATGGTCATTTTGACTTTGGGGAAGAGCCAGAAGTCGCATGGTGCCAGATCCAGCAAATAAGGTAGATGACGACACACTGTAATGTTTTTATTTGACAGAAACTGCCATATCAGAAGTGATGTGTGACATGCGCCTTTCCATTGTGATCACAACATACAGTGACTGCTGCTGCCAAGTGCCATCCTACAGAAAGGCAGGGATCTTCAATATGGGAAGCTGCACGCTGAACCTTAGTAACAGTGTGTGGCAAGTTGCAACTTGTTCTGTGCAGTCAGTCGGGTGTGAGCTATCGTTGAGAGAAGGTGTGTTTTAAAGTGTGCCATAAATCATCCTCCATCATGACAACACTCCATGTCACACATCACTTCTGATACATGGCAATTTCTGTCAAATAAATACATTATGGTGTGTCCTCATTCACCTTATTCACCGGATCTGGCACCGTGTGACTTCTGGCTCTTCCCTAAAGTCAAAATGATTCAGGACATGGAGGCAGCCACAAAAGCGCAACTTAAAGACATTCACAAATGAGGACTTCCAGAACTGCTTCAGAAAGTGGCAAGAACGATGGGATAAGTGTGTTCAAAGCGAGAGGGAGTACTTTGAGGAGGATTAATGGCAATGTGTCTTTCACTGTAATAATTTATATTTAAACTTTCACCGTACTGTTTGATCACACCTCGTAGGCTGTACGTCCCCACAACCCCCTGGCAGGCTCTCTCTGTGACCTTCTTTTCTATCAAGACCAGGAACAGAGGGGACCTTGTTCCTCTTTACTCTTTGGTGATTACCTGCCCTGGACTGTGTGTGTGTTTGAGGGGAGGAGGGAATGGGAGTCACGGGGGACCCGGGGGGGGGCTAGTTATTCCCTAAGTCCCAGGGCATGGGGTTGGCAAGGGGCTGTAGTCCCTTATCTTAGAGGATAGTAGGAACACAAGCAATAGTGGTGGCCATATCAGAAGTCCTCATAGCAGAAGCACTGGAAGCACCCAGCAAACATCAGGCAGTTGAACGCACATGAACACTACTCCTCAAAGCAATGTGCCCACCCTGGGAAGCAGGAACAATCGCACGTCCATTTTATAGAAGGGGACGCTAAGGCTCAGAGAGGTCATGTGATCAAATGGCATCGACCTCCTGGACCTCCTCCTAAGCACTCGCTGTGTGAAGCACTTTATGTGCATCGTGTCACTCACTCCTCCCAACATCGTGTGAGGATTTCCTGGCACCAACACCATTTTTAGAGTCAGAAAACAGGCTCGGCAAGGTCACAGAGAGGACCGAATCTGCCTCTTTCCCCATGGCCTCCAGCCCGCAGGAGACACTCAGGCAGCTGGCAAGGCAAAGGCCCTGGAGGCACCACATGGGGACAGCTCACCCTCCTGGGGGGGGGGTGTCACCCGCAGGGTCACAAAGAGGCCCTAACTGCATCTGGGGCCGCTTGCACACAGGAAGTGGGAGTCTGGCAGTCAGCCAGTGAGGGGGGAAGACCACGGGAAGAGAGGAAGGCTGAGGTCACAGTCCCAGAACACAGGAGAGAAAAAAAAGGTGGTCAGCAGGAGGGCTACTGTGTGGCAATGACAGTCCCCTTCGTCCTGATAAAGACAGACAGGAGGTCAGATCTCCAATTATCACACACTGGAAAGTGCTAGCTCAGGCGTCCCCTCCCCCCCCACACAAGGGACGTCCTCTATTTCAGTTGCATTTTCACTGATAATATGACCTTGTTTTTCATGACCACTGAGCCACTTTCCAGAGAAATGAATGACGTTCTTTTCTTGAGAAAACACAGGGCAAGTAGGTTGTGTTGAAGGCAGGGCCTCGCAAGGTGGCACGAGGGTCACCATGGGGTCATGATCCAGGCCGCCGGGGAAATGGGGCATGGAGGAGGGAATGGCCAAGAGGGCGTGGTCCACACTCAGAGAAGGGGGTCAAGGTAATGAGCACAGACCGGGCTTCTCCACTGAGGCAGGACTTGGGGGCTGAGTGCGGCTGTTCCAGTTTAAAAGACCTCGAAGGTCCCTTTCTGCAAGCATGGCAAAAGGTTCCACCCCTTGTGCCAACTCAGAAGCACTGGCGTGGCTGTGTGTGTGGCTGTGTGTGTGCATGTGTGCGTGCATGCTCTGAGGACGAGGGGCCCATATGGACTTGGCAGTGCTGAATAAGTCATGTCTGTACAGGTAGAGGGTGGGCTGTGCCAACCATGCCCTGGTTCAATCTCATTTCATACCCAGCGAGATGGAGGCCCTGGCAGGGAGGTGCCTGACCACAGCCCATGTCTTGGCACAGAGCCGTTCCCAGGCCACCCCACCTCCCCACCTCACTCACCTGGAACCTGTGCACCAGCTCCAGAGACTGGCTGTCGTTCTGGTCGGCTTCGAGGATGACATCGGTCAGCTTGTGGATGATGACATCCAGGGGACCCTGCTCCTCAATTGGCCGGCTAAGGTTCAGCTGTGGGGGGACACAGAGAAGAAGAACTTTAGCACCTGAGCCCACAGTCCCATTCTGTCCCCACCCTCTGCATGTCCCTGGAGCAGTGAGAGAGGGGGCAGGAGAACTGGCACTCATGGGACATAGACTGCACACATGAGATGAACCCCCTAAGATCCTGGAACTCCACCAGGTCAGACCCCGTGTCCGTACTTCTGTCTCCGAGCCCCATGCCACTCAGGGTACAGAGGACACATACATGGAATCAAGGCAACCAAGAATCTACACGTCAAGCGAGCATTGCTGTGAAATCGCTTTACAGAGAAAGCATTTACTGCACACGTCCCACAGGCCCAGCAACCTACATTTTTCGGGAAAGGAAAGCAGGGCTCAGTGAGGTGAAGTCACATCACTGAGGTCACACGGCCAGATCTGTACTGAGATCCAAGAGGACACTCCATGAAACCACACAAAGTCTGGGCAAAGCTGTGAGCCCTATGAACTCGAGGGCTGCTGCTTTGCGAGGCGGGAGGCTTGTACTTCACACTGAAATCCAGGCTCACCCTGCTCCACCGGCAATGAACGTGTTTATTTTTTCAAGAGCACAAGGTTAGGAAGATCAGGCCCCTGGGGAACCAGAGCTGCTGGCTGACAGTCGGCATCACCTGACCCCAAGGCAGGAGCACCTGCCAACAGCCAGGGCAGCCTGACACCGCACTTCCTGACCCGCCAGATGTCTGCCGCCCGGCACGCGGCCACCTGCAAGGCTGGGGCTTTTGGAGGCAGCGGGCGCCAGCCTGGCACCTGGCTGACCCCCCGGATGGCCTCAATAGAGGCCAGATGAGGCCACCAGCCCAACCCCCAAGTGGGACTCCCTCTGGGATTCAAGGCTGACTGTTTCAAAGTCGTTAGTAAAGAAATCACAATGACAACTACGAATGATAGCTCTACGAGGCACCATGCTAAAAACTTAACATGCATTTTTTTTTTTCATTTTATTTTCCAACCATGAGATGAGAGGCGATTTTATAGATGAAGAGGGTGGATGGAAACCGGCCGTGGGTCTCACGGTGAGAAATGGGTGGGATGCAAACTCAGATCCGAAACTGTGCTCCCATCCCTGGTGCCCGTGCTATGCCTTGGGAAGCTGCCCTCGAGAGCCACAGCCACCTGTCTTGTCCTCTGGCCTTTGATGGAGCAGGCCTGTGGAGGTGAGAGCTCGCCACTCCCGGGGCGCCTCACCACCTCCTGCTGGCTCCTGTGACCCAGCCCAGACCTTGTCATCCTCTATTACTGAAACTCTTTTCCAGGTAAACCTTCAGAATGTACCAGCTCTTTCCTGCTGATATCCTTAACTCCTCTTTTTTGTTGTCTGCCAGGAAAGATGTTAAGGGATTTCCCCTATTTAAAAAAAAAAAATCCAAAAAAAAAATCCATGGACCTCACAATGAGAAAATAATTGAAGACAATTTCCCTCCCCATGGCGACTAAGCTGTATGCAAAACAAAACAAAAGGCAGGCCAGCTGCGAGGCTGCTCACTCAGCTGCCCACCTCTTCTGGGGCTCCTGCATGGCGAAGGGAAGCAGCACTTGTCCTCACAGCAAGCCCAGGAGCCGGGGATGAGGATCCCACTTTCGCAGACCAGGACACCAACCGCCCAGGTGGGAAAATGGCAGGCAAGGCCACTCAGTTGGGAAGTGGCCTAGCTGGGGCTTGGACACAAGCCAAACAGCAACACCCATTGGCTCAGCCTCCCAGCCAAGCTGCCAGGTGTCCCGGGGCAGTGCAAAAGCCCAGCTCATCATCCCCTGTGCCTCAGTTTCCCCTTCAATAGCACCAGGAAACTGCAGGGACTTTCTCATCCTGTTTGTGGATTCGGGATTACAGTCCCATCCAATTCCACTTCCGAGAAAAAAGCAGAATTTGAAGGAAGGTAGAGAAGCTGGTGAGAAATGGGAACACAGGCGAAGAAGAATAAATTCTCAAAAGGGGCCACAGACACAGCCCCACTTTTGCTGTACCCTGTGGTGCCACAAACAAGGGGCCAATATTTTCAGAATAAGGCAGCTAGCTATACAAGAGGAAGAAAACCGGTCCCATGAGTGATGCCAGGCAGAAGCTATGTCCCCATCGGCATGCACATCTCCAAAAAGAACGGTCTGGGTGTCCTGGGTGTCCCCACGGGTTTGGGGAAGGAGATGGCAGAGGAGGTGCCCCTGGCTTGTCCTCGCCGGCATCAGCTGAGGCCTGTAGACCTGACAACCGTGAGCTGTTTGGAAAATAAGCTCTCCATGTTCCTGGCTGCTCCGCTGAAGGTAAACAGCTCAGCTCTGGAAGCGGGCCACCTTCCTTTGTGTATTTTCCAAGCATTTTTATGCCAGTATAACCCTTTCACGATAACGGCAACTTGGGACACACATCAGGCCTGGTCTGGTCTCCGCTTGGCCGTCTCTCACTGCAGCATCTTCGCTGAGGCCCTAAGTGGAGCTGTCGTGTCTCTAACAGGCTCCCCAGCACAGCTTTTCCTCGGGGAAGACAAGCCTCGGTCTCCCGATAACGCCTCAAGGGGGCTTCAGTCTCTCCCCACGGTTCCCTCCGGCAGGCTCTAGGAGCGCCACAGAGAGCAGGCTGGGACCTGAGAAGCCAGGACACCCCAGGAGGGCCCCGCTGCACTGGAGGGGTGCAGCAGAAGGGACTGGGGGGGGTGGGCACCATAAGGGCACCCTCAGGGGAGGGACGCCCCAGAGGAGGGACACTCAGAGGGAGACACACCTCAGGTGGGGACCCTTTGGAGGGAATGGGGGGGACACACCTCGGAGTCTTTGTTTCCTAGATGGGGTAGGGATAGGGGCTCAGGCGCAAGTGAACTCATTTCAATTGTGTCATTTTGTTTTCTGACCATTCTGCCCCCAGAATAAAGAACTTCCCTGGGGACTCGTTGTTCTGTTCCATGGAAGGGGTCTAATTGGTCCCCCTCAGGGAGCAATAGGGTGTCCCAATGAAAGGGCCGCCCGCTGTGGCCAGACGAGGTCAGCGGGAAGCACGCTTCCAAGTCACGCCATTCTGGGAGGCCAATGCTGGATACCGTCTGTGCAGCGCTCAGAGCACAGAAACCAGAGAAACAAGGGCCCACTGTTCCCTCAGCGGCTAAGCAGCAAGGCTGACTGGAGGTGGGGGAGGGCTGGGAGGAGACGAAACAAAGGCGTACAAACCCCAGTGGCCCGAAAGTCACCTCTAACTTCAACATGGGCAACCCAACCATGCCCAGCCCGGCAGCCAGGGCAAGCCAGGTTCTGACTCTCTCCTCCCCACCACCTGGTGGAGAGAGGATGGGCACAGCAGATGCCTGGAAACCCATCGCAGCTGAGCTGCTCCTGGGCTGGAGCAGGTTCCTGCAGTGCTGTGCCTCAGTTTCCCCATTCATACAGTGAGGATGCTGTTAGCTTTCCCCTGCACCTCCTAGCACTGTTTTGGTGGATTAGGACGTTCCATCTATGGAGGTGGCACAGGGTAGGCTAACAGCTATTGCATACACCAGCCAAATTCCGGCTTAACACACTAAAGATTGATTAGTTGTTTATACCACAGTGATGGGCCGGCCGAGTGGCGCGGTGGTTAAGCGCTGGCTTTGGAAGCCAGCGGCCCTGGTTCAGGTCCCACATACGAGGGCCAGTGACATTGCCCTAAAAACAAACAAACAAACAAAAACTATGTCCATTCTATACCACAGTGGAATTCTGCTCATGGAAGGTGCCTGTCCCCCTAGGGCCTCGGTGGCTTCTATTGGACCCTCTGCTTCCTGCCTGCAGAGGAGGCTTGAGGAAGAGGCCGTCATGGGCCGCCCCTGCCAAGACGCCAGTCAGGGGTCAGTGCTGAATGCCTACCCTGTGCCACCTCCATAAACGGAATGTCCTAATTCACCAAAACAGCGCTAGGAGGCGCAGGGGAAACCTAACAGCATCCTCACTGTATGAATGGGGAAACTGAGGCACAGCACTGCAGGAACCTGCTCCAGCCCAGGAGCAGCTCAGCTGCGATGGGTTTCCAGGTGTCTGCTGTGCCCATCCTCCCTTCATCAGGTGGTGGGGACGAGAGTCAGAACCTGGTTTGCCCTGGCTGCCAGGCTGTCTAACTCAGTTCCCTAAGGAGAGGACATGTATGGGAAGAGGGTAGGGACGAGGCAAGGGTGAGCCAAGATTAGACCAAAGGCAGAGAAGGGTTCCTTAGGCTGTACACAGCTCCCTGACATGATCAATAACCAGCTAAATATCAAAGAAACAGAAACCCACTGCTGGGGCTGATCAGAGAGGCCAGGGACTCAGGAAAACCAACTCCCACCCCCATTTCATCCTCTCAGGATGAAAAAGCAAGGTATTATTACATGACTGCAGAGGCCACGGGCTACTGTAAGCAATCTATGCCTCCCTGCACAGCCCAGCCAGGCTGCAACTGACTTCCTGGCTCTGAAGGCTGCAAGGGAAGCCAGCGTGGGAGTCAGGCAGGCATAAGGCCAGGCCTGTGTGGGCTCCACCCTCTCAAAGCTGCAGTTTCAATCCTACTAGCACTAGCGCGCACCTCTCGCACACTCACTCTGTGCCAGGCTCTGTTCTCACCACTTCACATGCGTTAACTCATTCAATTCTCACAACAGCCTGACATGGGAACCCAGGAGAGAGGCACAAGTATTCAATAACCTGCAAAGGTCTCACGGCTGCAAAACTATTCTTAACAAGACCCAGCCAACGAGTGCAGTTGTCAAATAACGGCCCCTTGGAATTTCCTGGGTGATGGGAGTGTCTTTGGTTCTATCTGGTGAGGCAAAGCTTGGTGGGCTCCTGGTGGGGCTGGTCGCTAGAAAGACCAAGCCCTGATCAGAAGGTTTCAGCCCCACCCCTATTCTCCAGGAAGGGGAGAGGGGCTGGAAATTAAGCTAATTGATGGATCATGCCTATGTGATGAAACCACCATAAAAATCCCAAAGGTACAGAGTTCGGGGAGCTTCTGGGTTGGGGAACACACCCAGGTGCTGGTGCTGGTAAGTGGCTCGCTCCGAGAGAGCATAGACGCCCTGCACCCTGCCCCACATTCTCATACCCTTTTATAATAAAAGAGTAAACAGTAAGTGAACTGTTTTTCCTGAGTTCTGTGAGCCACTCTAACAAATTAATCAAACCTGAGGAAGGGGTCGTGAAAACCTCCAATTTTTAGCTGACTGTTCAGGAGTTCAAGTAATAACCTGGAGTTGAGATTGGCATTGGTGGGAGGAGGGGTAAGCAGTCTTGTGGGACTGAGCCTTAAACCTGTGGCATCCAACGCTATCTCTAGGCAGGTAGTGTCAGAAGTGAGTTACACTGCGGGGTGGCATCACAGAATTGCCTCGTATGAGAAAAGCTCCCACAAATCTGGCGTCAGAACTGTTGAGTGCGTAAAAGAGTGAGAGTAAAGGAGAAATACAGGGGGTATGTTTTTCCTGCTCAATAATGCACTCGATAATTGTCAGCTATTACATTTTCTTATTCTCACCACTCACACTACGGACCAGTGGGAAGTTCCCTGACTTCTGTCAGTAAGAGCTCAAGTGCAGGCCCAAATTTGACTTTTGCAAAGCCCAGCCAGTTGTACTGGCTTGCATTAGACTCCTCCGAGTGTTTACTGCCACAATAAAATTGACTGTCGCCGTTAATGATGATTAACATTTATAAAACTCTCACTTTGGGCCTCATACTAAGCTAACAAGCGCTGACCACACGAGGTGCAGGTGAGACAGTGAGTCACAGAGGGGCTAAGTCGCTTTTCCAAGGTCATAGTTACAGCCGCATGGGAACCCAAGACTCTCCCGCCAACGCCAGACAACTAATCTCTAGACCAAAAAGTGTCCTGGGTGCCTGAGGCTCTCCTTCCATTCCCTTCTCCCTCAATTCACACCCAGGAGTGGTGCGTTTTCAGCTGTGACTTCAAATGGAAGTCACTAGATCAAAAGTTTTGTCTTAGCCAAGGTCCAGACAAAAGAGCCCCGGGGTCCCGTAAATGGCATAGGTCTGATTTATTCTTGGCACTCTCCACAGATCTGAGGATTGGGGACAGAACTGCCATCTCCAATGTGTAAAGGCTTCGCCAAGCCGAAGCAGGTCTCTCTTGAAGGAAAAGTCGGGTCTGGTGCCTCATGGACGGACTTCAAAAAGGAGCTCGGCCTCGGAGGATGCAGCATCAACCGTGTGCTTTTCAGGGGTGCTGGTTTCAAAAAATGACTTAGGAAAGCAGACTGAAGGCTTTTTCCTGGCAAGAGCAACTCTCACTACCAAGGGACCTCAAAGTGGCCCTCAGAGAGGTCAGGAGCTAGAGGTCCTGGCTGGCCACCCGGCAGCCTCTGCCCCAGGCTGGGAAGGGGGGCTGCCACCTACGCTCTTTCACTCAATTCCCCAATTTCTTAGTAACCGGTGTCCAATTACCAGGTTAATGAAAAGGAACAGCGATCTGGGCAGCAGAGCCGATAGCCCTTCTCCCCTGGAGGATAAGAGGCCAAGTGGACTAAATGGTCTCATGGTGAAGGTACTTTGCGGCTGGCTCCCAAGTTCTGGGAACTTGCAAGCTGAATTTATGTCACAGAGCCAGAGAAGTTACACCCACTCAGCAAGCACAGCTCCTTAAGAACAGGCTTCACCCGGAATTCTCAAAAGCTAAGAAAGCCCTGGCCTGTGTCCAGTGGTGGGGAGCCAGATTCAAGGGTAGATTAAAAGGATAAACACATCCATGCCCCTTGACCCGGGGAGCCCACTCCTGGGATGCTGAGGCTAAGGAAAAATCAACAGGCCGAAACCACTCCCGACCCATAGGGCTTCACTAAGGCCACATAAACAAAGGAGAAGATAGAGTACACATTCCCAAATGGGGGACTGGCTAAGTCATGAGGGGCACACCCACGCCGGACGATATTAAAGAGCTACTGGATGACCAGATGCGGTCTGCCTGAGACAAGCGTGGGTGCGTGGATCACAAGCACATGACACCACTGGAAAGGAAACGCAAACCAGAAAACGGGAGGATTCTGGGCATAGTTGTCATTATGGGTACAGCAGCACCTTTCAGGACACAAGGCGGGGCTGCGCTTCCTGATTCCCATGCAACTGGGTGTGATCACATGACTAGTTCTGACCAATGAGCTGTGAGGGACATTGACATGTGTCACTTCCTGGGTGGAACATTTAACTGCAAGTGTGAGGGTGTCCCGAGCTCTCGCTTGGCCCACTGGCCCAGGACTGGCCACGTTCACATGGAGGCCACTTGGTCTTGGGTCTCTGAGCAATTACGAAGAACAGAGGCCCCAGGGGACTCCTAACAGGTGGCATGAGTGTGCCACAACAATACACTGCTTTAAGCAGTGTGACCTGAGGGTTGTTTGTAAACACAGCACAACCTGGTCTAGCCTCCCTCATAGCATCCCCACAGCTTTTCCTTCTCTGTGTTTTAACAACAGAAGTGAGGATGGCCAAAGGAATGGGGGAGAAAAGCAAATGAAAGCCAATGGACCTCAGCAGGTAACTTAACAGGTTGAGGCTGGGGTGGGATTTTTTTTTAGTTTATAATTTAGTTAGGATGAAAATATGACAACAGGGATTTATCCCATCCCTTAGGATCAGAAGGCAGAAACCTTGAAGAGAGCTCCACCACCACCGCGGCTGGTTTCCAGCACCCCAGAAAAACCTGCCCCAAAGACCCCTCAATCTGCCAGATGAGTGCCTCGGCCCTGGGTGGCTCAGCCACGTGGGCTGCTTCCAACCTGTTCCCATTCACAGCAATGCCTGCAGCCTGGAGTCAGGGCGCTGGGAACTGAACGCTCCTGGTACGTGCCAGGCACCAGCCTGGGCCTGTCCTGAGGGGAAAACACAAACCACGGGCTCAAAAGAAGAAAGAGAAGGAACATGGAAAGGACTGGCAATCTAGACCCACACAGAGGAGGGAATCAAAGGCCATGGAACAAAAGCCGGCTGTACTGTATATGTGTATGGGGGGGTGGACCCCACTTATTAATGTCCTGTCCCCAGGCTAGGAGGACACCCACAGAGTCCTCCTGCCCTCAGCATTCCCTTTTCCCTGCGGACCAAGTCTCCTCTTCCACAGGCTCAGTGCTACCCTACCCCACCCCAGGCAAAAAGGGGCAAAGGGCAGGGCAGCTGCCAGCGCTGGAGAAGGCACCTCCCTCACCTCCATAAGCCTGTTTCATCACCTGCAGCGTGAGGGCACAGAAACAGCCTTCCTAAAGGAGTCACTGGCATGCAGCGAGGGAAGGGACAGGCTCCAGGTCCCCACGTGAACTGAGCCGCGCACACCGCACAGATGTCAGCAATTAGGACCGCAGTCCTTACGTGAGGCTGAAGTTTCTCTGGCTTCAGCTGCTCTGTTAGGCTCCCCGCCAACGCGGCCCTAATAACCACCTCCACCAGCAGCACCGGGATGTGTAGGACGCCCAGGTGCCCTGCTGAGCAAATTACATGCCTCATTTCATCTAATCCTCCTCATGTCCCTGGCAGGCAGACATGGCTGTTACCATCTCAGAGCTGAGGCAGAAAGATCTGGGAGGCAAAACAACTGGGGGCCGGCTGAGTGGCGTGGTGGTTCAGGACTGGCTTAGGAAGCCAGCGGCTCCGGTTCGGTTCCACATGTGAGGGCCATTAACACTGCCCTCAAAAAAAAACAAAAAACAAAAACTGGAGTGGGGGGTATACACAGTGAGCTGGGGAGACCGGTCCCCACGCACACACGCCCAGGTCCCTCTGACTCCAGACCAGGCTTTCCTCAGCCCTTGGCTTTCTTTAGGGCAGCCATCCTTCCCTGAGGTGACAGGAGCGGGCCGGAGGCAGCTACAGTGTGACCTGAGCATTGGTCTGAGGCCTGCTCCCGCCCGCCAGGGCCAGAGGCAGGACTGTCTGCCTGGGAGTGCCACAGGCATAGGGCCCCGGTGTAGTCTTGCCCACAGCTCTAGGGGGAAGGCAATTCTGAAATCCCAGATGATGAGCCCAAAGCTTTCAAGCAGAGCTCCACCTTCCGAAAACACTCTGTGTGGGGAAGCCCCGCTTAGCATGCTGAGGGCCTGGACTCAGGGTCTTTCCATGCTGCCTGCTGCCAACGCAGCACCCCACTGTCAGCTCAGCTAGGGATCCCGGAGCTCAGGGGCCTGACAACGCACCCAGAGAACCCAGCAGGAACATGGGCTTTGGGGAAGCACAGGCACCCAGAGCATATGGTGATGAGAACACCTGCTAAACACCTCCCACTTTGGAGTCTTTCCACTTGACTTTTCACGTGGTGGTTTTGCCAAGCAGAAAACCCTTATTTTTCTACATTTCAAATGGATCATGTTTTCATTTTCCATGTCTTCACTCCCAAGATTATTTTTTTAATTATCCCATGATTTCTCCAAGTATTTTTATGTTTCGCATTTTTATAATTAAGTCTTTGCTCTATCTGGAATTTATTTTGATGGAAGATAAGAGGTATGCTTCTCTGTATAGTTTTTCCCAGATGGGTTCTTCATTGTCCCAATGCTATTAATTAATAATCCATCTTTTATCCACTGTTTTCAAATGCCACTACTTTCATATGTTAACTCCCATATTTATTTTGCTCTGTTTTTGGACTCCCCGTTAGTATGTACACTCTTGCACCAATACCACAAGCTTTGGCTTTCTTTTTTTCCCCCACATTGTTTTCATTACAGTGCTGTATGATAGGGTTTAATACCTAGGAAAGCTAGTGTTCCCTCCTTAATTCTTCTTTTCTAGAATTTTCCTCACAATCATGCTCATTTATTTTTTTCTATATGCCTTTTAGAATAGGACTGGGACTGGGGTGCATTATATTTAAAAACAATTTATGGGAAACTCATGGTTTGATTTTGATATTAAATCTTCCTAACCAAGAAGAACACGGTATGCTATATTGGCAGGTCCCATCACAAATGGCTAATTTTTTTCATATATAATAACCTCCTACAAACTGCTGAGAAAAAGACCATCAACACAACAGAAATAAAAATATGTTTGGGCCGGCCAAGTGGCACATTCGTTAAGAGCTGGCCCCACTTCGGATCCCACATATGAGGGCCAGTGACACTGCCCTTTACAGCTAACAACAGCTCCACCTGGAACTGGGTACTGTGAGTCCCCGGGCATAGCTGCAGCCCCTGCTGCAGTGGGCTGCCATAGACTACAGTGAGTGGCCGGCAGCCAGCATGAGTGGCCAGCAGCCAGCGTGAGCGAGCTGCCAATAGCTGTGGTGAGCGGCCATCCAAAGGCCGGCGACCGATCTGCCTCATCCGGGAAGAGTGCAATGACGATACCAACATGGGCCAGTGAAGCAACGTCCTCTGCAACTAGACTGAAGAACAGAAAGACAGCAACTTGTCTGTTCCCCTTCCCCGATTCCCCAACGCTGTTCGCCTCCCCCAATTCCCCAATAAAATCTTTAAAAAAAAAAAAAAGTTTGCATATAAGCACAGAAAAGTAAATAAAAATGGGAGCTGTCCGGGTGGCGCAGTTGGTTAGAGCACGAGCTCTGAGCAACATGGTCGCAGGTTCGATTCCCACATGGGCCAGTGAGCTGCTCCCGAGATGAGCTGCCAATGGTCAGCCGGATGGCTCAACTGGTGAGAGCACGTGCTCTTAACAAGGTTGCCGGTTCGACTCCTGCATGGGATGATGGGGTGTGCCCTGCCCCCAGCAACTAGATCGAAAGCGGTGACTGGATTTGGAGCTGATGGGTCCTGGAAAAACAAAATGTTCCCCTTCCCCAAATCCCCATCACTGTTCCCTTCCCCAATTCTCCAATAAAATCTTTTTTAAAAAAGTAAATAAAAATGGCTCCAAACATATAACTATTAGAAAGTACTAAATGTCACACATAAGACAAAAGCAAGTTACAACTGCGTTAAGATACTGGTTTCCGGATTCCAGACTGGCTGAACTGTGAGAAGTGATGAAACACTGTCAGCTGGGGTATGAAGAAACAGGCATTCAGACACATGGCTGGGGAGAGGGTGGATGCAAATTCCCAAATGCGAATTATCTCAACAGGAAGCAGGTTGGTAATATCCATCTTGATTTTAAATCATACATTCTCTAGCTCAGCAGTTTCACTTCTAGGAATTGATCTCAGGTGAACTTGCACATAGAAGTGCAAAGTTAGACATTGCTAAGTATCGCTGTTGCATCTGCTATGCACAGCTACATAGCAAAGGAGGGAAAGAGAGAGAGAGGGAGGGAGGGAGGAAAAGTCCATCAAAAGGGACTGAGTGGGCTGGCTGAGTGGCACGTTGGTTAAGAGTTGGCTTGGGATGCCAGCTCTGAGCAGCAGGGCCCCGGTTCGGATCCCACATGAGGGCAAGTGATGCTGTGCTCTCTAGAGCTAAGAAGGTGAACAACAGCTCAACCTGGAGCTGGGCTGCCGTGAGTCACCGGCAATGGCGTAGGCTGCAGAGGAGCTGCAGTGGGCTGCCTGAAAGCTACCGTGAGTGGCTGGCAGCCAGTGTGAGTGGCCGGCAGCTGGCAAGAGCTGCTGTAAGCCACTGTGAGCGGCCGTCCAGTGGCCAGCGAGCCATCTGCCTCAACCAGGAAAAGCACAATAAAACCAACATAGGCCAGTGAAACGACGTCCTCCACAACTAGACTGAAGAACAAAAAGACAGCAACGTGTCTGTTCCCCTTCCTCGATTCCCCAATAAAATCTTAAAAAATAATAATAATAAAGTAAAATAATTTTTAAAAAGGGTCTCAGTGGACCACCAATGGTAACCTCTAAGGAACATTGCACAGTCATAAAAAAAGAATGCAGGGCCGGCCGAGTGGTGCAGTGGTTAGGAGCTAGCTTGGGAAGCCAGCGGCCCCGGTTCGGGTTCGGGTCCCACATAAGAGGGTCAGTGACACTGCACTCAAAAAAAAAAAAAAAAGAATGGGGAAGTGTTTTCTGTGCTGATATGGAGAGATCTCCAGTAAGGTACACTGAGTACAGAATGCTATGACATGCACAGGGAGGAAAAACCTTTTTACTTTAGGACAAAGTATCCTAGATGTTCACAAGAAATGGGTCAGAGTGCAGGCAGCCTCCAGGAAGAAAACGCAGGGCCATGGGGATCTGGATGAGGGAGCAGTGAGTGCGCTCTTCTGAATTTCCAACCAGTGAGATGTATGACTTACACAGATGTTTCAAGTACCAGGTGAGCAATATGCATAAAAAGCACATGTCTGGAGTCAGACAGACCCGGACGCAAATCCAGCCCATATCTAATACACACTGAGCACCTGCCATATGCCAGGCACTGCTCTAGGCACCTAACACGAACTCTCAGCTAGTCGTCAACAACCACCCTGTGAGGCAGAACAATTATTATTCCCTTGTATAAATGGGACATTGAAGCCCAGGGAGGGCGAGCAACTCGCCTGTTCACAAGGCTAATCAGGGAGGAGCCGGGATATGGAGCCAGAGAGGCAGACTCCACTGAATAAGGCCCTGAGTGCCCGAAACACGGACTCCTTCCCCACGTGCACACACACTCTCATGACTACTTGCCCAGGTCAGGGCACACGCACTAGCCACTCATTAACAACGGTACTGCTGACTGAAAATGAAAATGGCTTCCACTGCTGTCCAGCTGGTCCCACCCCCGACTCACACGTGTAAATCTCTCCTCCTCGGTGGTTCGGTGGCGAGCAGCAAGGGGTTCACTGAAAACTTCTCCCAGCTCACAGCACAGGCATCAGGGCCAGAAGGAATTGTGGCCCTCCTTTCCTCGGCCACCGGCCAGAGGTGTCCGTGCTTTGTCGCCTAGAGAGCAGTGGGGAAGAAAAAGGAGCTGGTCCTTGGCTTTCCACAGTAAGAGGATGACAGTGCCATGGACCCAGGCACCCAGGCTAGGAGAGTTCCACTCTCTGACGACTGCTGTACCTTCCCCAGACCCGTTCAATGGCTACGGAGGGCTCTGGGATGACAGTCACCAATGGAGGGAACCCAACATCTACAGTCACTGCCTGAAGAGGCCACTGGACTCTAGGAATGTGACATGAGCAAGAAATAAAACTTGCTCCACACTAAGCCTCTGAAATATTGGGTTGTTTGTTACAGTGGCTTAGTCTCTGGTGACGAATACACTCAGCCAGGAAACTTTCTGCCTAGCACATCTGTCACTGGGTGCCCAATGCCAGGCCTCCAGTCCTGGGGACAAATGGAGGAAGAAAGAGTTGTGGACAGAGCCTGGGCCTTCAGTCAGTGGAGTCCAACCCTTGAGCCTCTGTTTCCTTATCTGTAAAATGGAGCCAAATGTTTTCAGCATGTGTGCCAGGCCACAGTAGGCCCTCCAGCAGGTATGTGACAGTATGTGACAGTATGCGACAGTATATGGAGCAGGGCATCACCTCTCCCTTCCTGGAGCCGCCTTTGCTCTCGATCCTTCCAGACCCTCACCTGTCACAGTTCTCTCTGGACCCTCCACTCCGATGCTAACCAGGAATTGCTGTTCAGGGTCAAGTTAGACTTTTCCAAATGCTCTGGGTCCCAGGCAGGCTGCTTACACCCAGGTGAGTGGCAGAAGAGAGTTCTCCTTGGCCTGTGCGCCCTCACCAACGTCAGGGACTGTGTCCTGTCCCTCCTGTGACCCCTGCAAGGCCTGGCACAGTGCCTGGGTGTGCCAGGGACCAGCAAATGTGCTGCATTCATTTCCCGAGGCTGGAGACTCCCAACACCGTCCACCCACCCACTCACCCATGCATTCACAGTATTTGTTGAGCACTTACACAAACCCCCACCAAGTAAATGTTAACCCTGCTCTCCATTAAGAAAATGAAGACAGAGGAAGTAAGTCAGTCAGCCAAGGTCACTGCCAATAGGGGGCAGACCCAAGGGACTTCTGACCAGAAACTTCCCGGCTCCTTTCCCTGCAGCCACCACCTCGTTCTATCGTCAGCAAACTGCTCCCCTACCCACCCAGGGCCTGGACAGGACCCCCTGGGCCTCCAAGCTTAGTAACCTGCACTGGCCTCAGGGAGAGGGTAATCCACAGGACCCGCTGGTGAAGTCCCCTGTCAAAGACTTCTGCAAAAGTTCCAGTGGCCCCAGGAACAATCTGCAGACACTTCTGAGTCTTGCAGGGTGAGAAAGTCAAGGGAGCCTCTGGGCCACAGAGCAAGCCAGGACACGCAAGCCCAGGGGATGGGCAAGGGAAGGTGGACGCCCCGTTCAGGACATGCACTTTGCAGAGAGGCCTGGAGGCTTTACAGGGAGCTGTGTGCTCAGTCAAGCCAGCAGGTCATGACCCCTGGGGGCTAGAGGTGCCAGGGCTCCAACCACAGCAGAAAGGGAAAGAGGGAGGAGCCGCCGCGTCTCAGGCGCAGGCATGGCTTCCTGGACCCAAGTGTTGTCCTCCCACGCAGACTGTGAGTGTCCTGAGGGC
Source organism: Aselliscus stoliczkanus (assembly GCA_033961575.1). Classification (NCBI taxonomy): domain Eukaryota; kingdom Metazoa; phylum Chordata; class Mammalia; order Chiroptera; family Hipposideridae; genus Aselliscus; species Aselliscus stoliczkanus. The sequence continues at coordinate 151,948,768 of CM066732.1, forward strand.
CCCTGCCTCTGGGTGTCTGTCTACAGCCAAGCATAATGCAGAATGGGCGAGTCTCCAGACGCTGGCCCTCAGCGACCCAGGTGAATGGACGAGGAAAGGAGGCGCAAGGACAGCAGTCCCCGTCGACATGCTTCCGCTCACCCCATCCGAACATCCCAAAGCGAAAAGTCTGACTGTGAGGAGGCATGGACCTCCAGCTGAGCTGTCAGCCAGATGGGCCGCCGCCCCCCTTCCAGGCAGCCCCGCTGCGCTCTGCCTGTACTGGCTCTCACCTTTGTCCCCGCACTGCCTTGAGGACTTGAGATAGAGCTCTGACAGGCCTGGATCCCAACTTTCTTCCTAGGTGGTAAACTTGAGGTTGGTACCCAACGCATTCTGCACCCTCCACCCGACCCACCCAGGCCTGACACAAAGCACACACTCGGCGACATGGAGACGGGTGTGAGGGAAGAGCACCCTGCAGGCTACAGGGGCGAAGGTCTGCAGTCGGCAGAAACTAACCAGAGAATGTGCAAAACCAAAACGAGGTGAGGTGTGTCCCACCCGACAAACTCTCAAAACATTAAGAATGCAGTAACAGCAATGCTTGCTTCCAGTCAAGACTTAAATGAGAGGAACTGCGACGGCTTCACGAAACATACACAAGAGGCTGTCCTTTATTCTGTTCTTGTTTTCTCTAAATCTCAGTTAGGGTGGGTGGTTAAGTCCTGCTCATTCATTCACTCATGCATTCATTCCTGTAAGTGAAGAGTTTGTGCCTGGCATTGCTCAAGCAGTGAAGACGCCACAGTGAAAAAGAAAGACGGCCACTGTCCCAGGTTTCGGGACCTCATACTCCAATGGGGGACGATGGACAATACTCAAAGAAAATAATGTCAGGCGACCATCAAGCATTACGACATCAACAAAATCAGTTTAGCGAGCACGACGGGAAGGATGGGGGCAATATTCTGGGAACTCCTGTTATGGGTGGAGTTGTGTTCGCCCAAAACATCACATGGCAGTCCTGGCCTCCAGGACCTAAGAATGTGACTTTATTTGGGAGCAGCGTCATTGCAGATGTAATTGGTTAAGATGAGGCCACACTGGAGTAAAGGTGGGCCCCTAATCTCTATGACTGATGCCTTTATAAGAAAGGGGAAATTTGGGCACACTCATGCACTCAGGGAGAATGTCACATGATGATGAAGGCAGAGGTCAGGGTGATGCATCTACAAGCCAAGGGGCACTAAAAATCACCAGTAGCACCAGGCGTTGGGGGCGAGGCCTACGGCAGGGTCTCCCTCCCAGCCTCAGAAGGAACCCGCCCCACTGACCCCTTCATCTTGGACTTCCGGCCTCCAGAGCTGTGAGAGAACACACTTCTGTTGTGGAAGCCACCAGACTGTGGAAATCTGTCACGGCCGCCCAGGGAACCAATGCAAGAATTCCCTGAGGCAGCGCCATCTGAGCTGAGGCCTGAATGAGGAGGGCCCTGGACAATCCAGGGGGAGAGAAAGTTCCGAGGAACAGGGAAAGCCAGTGCAGCAACGCCCCTGCCCTGGCCGAGGGTGGACACGTAGGTAAGGCCGGTGTGCCGAGCCTCCCAGGGCCGGATCAGGGGCTGGGAATGAGTTCCCAGTCCGTGGAGTGCGTCGGGCAGGGAGTCACGCTTTTGGTCCCTTTGAAGAGACCCCTGCAGCAGCCCACACACGTGAGAGCTGCCTAGTACGCGTTGTAAACAATTAATACTTGGTAGTTGTCATTTGTATGGCCCCACGGAACAGAGGGCTTAGGTAAGAACCTCAAAACGATGACGCCGTGAAGAGAGGAGGGGATCATGGGTCAGGGGCCTGGCACTGACGTTGTGTGGCTCGGGGCCACCATTTTCTCTCTCTGTAGCCTGGGATCCAGTCTGTAATACGAGGGCTACAGACCCATGAGGCCCCCAGGACTGGCGCCCAGAGCTCCGGGTATGAGAACAGCCGCCCACTCCCGGCTGCGATGCCCACTTCGTGTCCCAAATCAGCGTTCCTTCTTCCCTGCCCCGCCCTGGCTCCCGGCCCAGGATATTTTTTTCTTCTGACAACGGAAAACATATCTCAATGTTTCCTTTATCTCATGTTGCTCCTAGAATGGCAACTGGCAGCCCAGGCCACAAGTGTCTAAGAATTCTCCAAGCCAAAAATACTTCCTCTGTGCATCCTCTTAAACAATAAGGAAGGGAAACTTTTGAGTCATATTTGTACAAAGCCTGTAGAGATTATTTTTTAAGCCCCAAAGCAGGACTCTTGCTATAGTCATTTATCTCCCATCCAAGGAGAGCGCTCCCTGGGGCAGTTTCCAAACTGGTGTTTGATGCAATGTTAATGAGGGAGTTTTTAAAAACAATCAAACATATTCCATGGACACCAGAAAAGCTCAGTACTCGAAATCCCCTGAAAAGGCACTGGGTTGTGTCAAGTTTCAACAGGCGTCTTTAGTGTGGGGCGTCTCAGGTGCCGAGGCTCCCATGCGCTGGCGACTGACAAAGCGGGTAGGAGCTGACGCCCAAGCCTTCCTGAACTCACTCGGGAGAAATCTAGCAAATAATGCCAGGCGACATAAATTTAGAGGCCTGATGGAGTTGGCACGGGAAAGCCAGGAAAAGGCGTCTGACCCACCTTTGCCCGCGATGGGAGGAAGCCCGCGGGAGCAGGCACGCAGCACAGGAGGGAGGGGGCAGCCTGATGCCTTGCGGTATCTTCAGGGTAGCGATGTTTTGGCAAGTCAGAGGCTAGCGATGGGGACCCTTCTCTGTGGGCTGTGTGCCTCTGAGCGGCCACTTCTAAGCTCACCTTTCAAGTCAGGTCAACGGGTGACAACGGCCACAACAGCTCAGGTCCCTGTGAAACCAGTCTGGGGCTGGGGGTGCAGGGAATGGGAGGGGTGGAGCTGGGCTTTCTGCAAAACCTGGTTGGTTTCATGTCACTGGGGCAGCAGCTGCTCAGAAGATGCTTAGAAGGCCTCGACACAGAGACGCCCAGGAGACTCAGAGCGAAAGGAAGTATGTGACAAGCAGATATGTGGAAACACCTGCCTAGTGTGTGAAAGGTGCTGCATTCGGAATGAAATCAGGCATGGGTTTTTCCCAGGGCCTACAAATGAAATCATCAAAGTCAAATTTGTTGGGTCACAGATTCTTCTCAGAAGCTTGTGACTACGTTTAATTTGTGTTTGACTGCAATCCTGTAGGTGAGAAGAGAACCCGAGGTCATCTGAACCAAGCCTGGGGGTGGGGGGCAGGGGACAGGGCGGAGGAGGCCTTCCTGTAGTGGGTGATGTCAACTTTACACTGACTGTGCCTTAGCACCACTGCACCTCAGGGGAGCTGGAAGAAACAGCCATTGTATCAGCTGGCAGGCTTACCTTGCCTCACGCAGTGACTTTTTCTCATCTCAGCAGGAGCCCTTACCATGGCCCACTCTGCCCCATCAACTCTCCCCAGAACCTCCTCTGGGCCTGGCTCCACTCTGGGACAAGGCACAAGACCAGGGCTGAACAGACAGAAACCAACCAGTAATCGGCAACCAGTGAGCACGGGGGTGGCCAGGGCAGGAAGCGGGGAGGAGGTTGTCCACGTGTAACAAGGCTCAGGTCAGACAAGGGGTGGGAGCCTGTCAGGACGGACAGGAGTAGCAGAAGAGAAGCTAGAAAGGGGTCACACAGATCCCCAGGGATCCTCAGGAGCCGGGGAGGGTTGGTAATGGGAGAGAACGGCCAGTGTGTGCACAGCAGGATGGGACCAGAGTGCAGGAGGGCTCCTGGGTAGCACAGGGATAAACAGGGTACATGGAAAGGTCTAGAACTAGGGCAATAATTCGGAGAGGGAGAAGAGGCGGGAATACAGTGACTGAATGGCCAGGACCGAGGGTGCGTGGGGCACACACAGGACTGAACCCTGTTGAGGAGTCAAGGCAGGAGGTGCGGGCCGGCAGCCTTTCTCCAAAGCCAGGCAAGGGGAATCGAGAGTGCCCAAAAGCTGGGCCGGCCGAGGGGCGCATTGGTTAAATGCTGGCTTGGGACGCCAGCGGCCCCGGTTCGGGTCCCACATATGAGGGCCAGTGACACTGCCCTCAAAAAAAAAAGAGTGCCCGAAAGCAGCCTCATGTTTTCCTAAGCCGGCCTTCCAGGTCCCCTCCCCCTCGGCATCCTGCCCCGGCACAGCCATTCAGGAGGATGCCTCCCTGCACACAGGTGCCTGTAGCAACCTGTGGTTCCTATGGTTCCTACCCACCTCTGAGGGAGGGCAAGACTCTGGAAAACCCACACCAACCAAAGGCAACGCCAGTGGCTTTACTGGAATGCAGGGAGGCGCCTGAGCCCCTTGATTCTCTGACCCAGAAAACTCGCCTTCCCTCTGGGTATCCTATATGCCTCGTCGAAAGGTAACTCCAGTCCCTCTGCCTAGTTGAGTCTTTACTCGTTTGTTTGTGTGCTTTTCTAGAACCTTCCACAAGGAATGGAAACAGGAGGTGGGCTCTGCCACAGCTCTGACCACCTGGGGTTGGGATGGTCTGTCTGCCATGCTTGGCCCGACAAGGGGAGGGAGTGTGCTCGCCACCTGGGTACTCCTGAGACCTCGAACCTGTGTGAGGTGAAATGTCTGTGGCTGGCTGAATGGGTGCAAGATGACCCACCAAGCAAGGGTCAGGTGAGGAACGGAGACAAGTGAACTCACTGATGGAGGAATGGACGAGTCACTCGTGCACCAGGCGTCCGTGGTTCCCTCCCTCCCTGTCCCAGCCCTCCTGCCTCCCCGTCGCCTCTGGGGCCCCGCAGCGCCTTGGCAGCTTCCTCTCTCCAATCCCACTCCAGGCGGCAGTGGCCACTCGTCCTCCAGGCGCCCACAGCCCACAAGCCAGACCCTGGGTGAGCACACACCTCCCCTGGGTCCCCGTCTCTCCACTATGCTTTGCTGCCTCCCATCCCTTTTCAGAGAAATTACCTCGAATCTGCAGCTGATGGCCTCGGGGACCCTTGTCACCCTGCTTCACAGTCATTCACTCAATACAGAGACCGGGCACTCATGGTGTACCTAAGCCCAACGCCAGGACCAAGGGGAGGCCCTCCGGGACAGACACGGTCACCATCGAATGAGAAAGAGAACAGGGGCTCTTCCAGAATGAACAAAAGAGACTGTGGTGAGAGCACAGACGAAGGTGCAAGGGGTCAGGAAGTCGGCCCAGAGGAGGCGGCCGTGAGCCGAGCGTGACGATGGCGGGTGCGCACACCTGCACCCAGGTACTAGGTCATCACAAATAAACCACGCAGACCAAAGCGCTATGGAGACGCTGCATCGAGCGTCCGGGGGGATGGGAGGTCAGCAGGTGGCCACAAAGGCAGCGCTGCTCCAGAAACAAGGTTTGGAGAGCAGGACTCTTGGAAGGGGTTGACTCAGGGCAACAGAAACCCTCAAGGCTGGTCCCCACACTGGCAAATGGCAAGCACTGGCCTACCGGGCACTGCCGATGCCTTCCAGGATGGTTATCACCACTGGCTGACCCGTAACCAGCGCCCTGGCAGCACCTCCCATATCTGTCTCACCCTCCTCAGTACGAGGGGATAGAACAGCCAGGATTCAACCAATCCCGAGTCGGCATGGGACCTGAAGGCCAGGACTCTGCGTGCGACCTGGCCAAGGGTCCATAAAGATCCGAGGCCCAGGGCTTCCTCAGACCACGGCCCTGGTGGGAAGGGGTACATCTGTGGTGCCCAAAGGCCGCCCCTCCCCAACCTTGACTGGAGCACTCTGATAACGAATTCATGGTTTTCTTATTTCTAAGGAGCATCCTTAGATGAGGAGGGGACAGGTGAGAGGGCTATTTACCAAGGCCGCCCCTTTCCAAGAAACAGGCATGGCTAAAAACATCCGTTACGTTACGTAGCCAGCAGGATCTGCCCCTTCCCCGAGGAGCCCAAGGTAGACAACCTGGAGGGCCAAGGGCGTGCTGTCCCCACCCACCCTGCTGTGTGCACACCCTGGAGGGGGGCAGGGGCCAAAACGTCCACAGGCACGTGGCCACCCCTCTGGGACAGTATGAGAAAAACTGCAAATGTCTAGTTGAGGTTTAAGATAAAACCAAAGACACTGAGAGAACAGAAACACGGCTTAGTCCCCCCGATATACACAGCTGATTTCACAGTCTTCTGACATCGCTAATGATTAGTAGGTGCGACTTCCTGAGTGCTGGCGGGGACACATAACCCATGTGACCCTCGAGGGTCTAGTTCTGCTTGGGGAGCACCCACCTCCATTGCAACCCCCACCTGCCAGAGAAGAGAGACATGACTCACTGGTTTCAGCCCCTAAGCTGGGGGTGGGCTGCCCCATGGAGCTCCCATGAACTTTCAGAGGCACAGACCCATTGCCCGGGAACACTGCCCTATTCTCTCAGCTCCAGGATCAGGACCAAGACCACACGCTGCCTCCTCTCCAGCTCGTATCAGGACCAGGAGGCAGGGGGACGACGATGGGGCTCCAGGAGCCAGGAAATGCTACGAAAAATCTCGCAGGAACAGAGGAGGAGGGACAGACTGACAGCTGCCAACAAAGGCGGCCATAAAGCATAGGACCCACCTGCGGGGTGGGAGGAGAGGGTGGGGGTGGCGGGGGCAGATCACAGTGCCCCACGGCTGTTGGGGGGCTGGGAAACCCACAGAACAGAGCCTCCCTAACAGTGAGGACCCTGCTGCTCTCCCCACCCCCACCCACTCAACAATGCTCCTTTTTTCTTGGGCAGTGACCCCACTTGTCAGGCCTGTTCTCTGACAAGGTCACCCTGTTCCCTGCTCCCGGGGTGGCCCCCTGCTCTGGGGCACAGCCCAGTAGGGCAGTCCCAATCCCTGGGGACCACATGGGAACCCCCTGACCAAAGCCTAGGAGCCCAGGGCAAAGCCGCCTGTGGGGTCCCTTGTGTGACCCCAGGTCAGGTCCCACCTGCCTGCTTTACCAAGGGCAGCCAGGGGTGTCTGCCTGTATTTCAGACAAGGCACAGGTTAAATTCACACTGACTTCTAACAGAAATTCACATTTTAGTAAGGATTATTAGGTATTTCAAGAAATGTGGAGGATGGGTCTGACTATTGGGCTGAAATGGCCACCATAGGTGAAGTCGGAGCAGCCTGACCCTTACACACCCCTGCACACTCTGACCCCACTTCACAGAGGGGTGCCAGGCCCAAGGCTCAAGAACACCCAACTAAAGATCGCAAGGCTAGGACACACACTGGGCTTCCAACAGGGTGCGGTCTGAAAACCCAGGACAGGGAAACGTCACTGGGAACACCTCTGAACCCCGAATGGGACGCGGGCTGCCTCTGCTCACCAGGAGCTCAGACTCCAGTGTTCCGCAGTGGAGCCTGGGGAAGTCAGGCTGGCTGGAAACATGCCAGATGAGGTTACAAAGTAAAGCAGCTCTTAGAAACAAACCAAAACAAAACTGATTGATTTAATATCTGTTCATCGTTAGAGATGTTTAAATTCCAAGTTACTTATTCACGCCAGACAGTTCTTTACTGATCTCAGAAATAACCAATAATATTTTACTACACACCCCTCCCATGTTTATATATATCTTCCCCAACATATGAATCCTACTACATAAACAGATTTCAATCTGACTTTTTAATTAAACATGTTATCAGGCACGTTTCCTATATCATTACATATTCTTCTAAATTAGTGTCATTTAAAAATATCAATCAAGCATAATTTATTTAACCAACTCCCTACCATCAAACATTTGGTGGTTTCTAGTTGTACAATCGTAACATAGAAAAAAGGATTAAATGCCATCTCATGTACTTTTTTAAAAAAGGGGAAAAGAAGAGTAGGATTTATGTTTAAGCCTGGAAAACGATTTTTCTGAAGACAAAGAGGTAAGCTCCTAGCAACCAACTAAAAATGCATTTAGTGGAAAAATGCATCCCCTGGTCCTGCCAGGAAATAAGATACACTATAGCTATTCTGAAAACCTGTGACCTATTTCTTGCTCAATTCCTGAGCCCCAAAACAAAATGTCCCCCAGTTCTGGAGTGCGTTCCCTGTGCGAATGCCATTGATCTGTGGACCCCCGCTGCACGGAGCTCGCATGAGGACACTGCCATATCAAAGCCCGCCACAGGCTGCTCTGGTCCTACAAGTTCCCGAGTGCCTGCGCCTCATGCAATCCGGTCCCAACCTGCCTTTGGCTCCCCGGCCCCACTCACTCCATGCACCTGCGAACTAGGCAAGTCTCCTGCTCACTGCTCCCCAGAAACACCTTGCGCCCCCACCTCCTTGTTTCAAGGAGCCTTTCCGCCATTGATCATCTTTTACAAGAAGCCTCCTCCTTCATTCTGTGCCCACATCTTCACAAACCTGAGGCACTGGTGTCAGACCCACAGACCCTGCCTCAGCGGCCACTTACCCCTGCTGTGCCTTAGTTACCACTGAATTGGGAGAGAGGAGATATCAGACGCCCCCACACACCCCAAGGAAGCTGTGAAGCAGCTCCTGACAGATGGCAGCCTCTGGGGGTCCAACCCTGTCCTCCCACTTGGCACCCCCAGCCAGCTGGTGGTGTGACAGGCAGGTATGCAGCTTTGATGCTACCTGATGTGCTAAGCACCCCAGTTCTCCTCGGCTTGCAAGTTGCAGTCCACAAAGTGCAGGGGGCAAGGGGAAATAGGGGGCACTTTCACTTCTCCTCCAGGACCTTCCCTGCCCCCGTCAGCCACACCCATATTCCGCTAACCCACCAACTCTTCATCCAACTCCACAGACGCCTGACACTCCCTGGATGAGGTCAGAGCGTATACTGCTGTCCCCACATCCCCGTCCACGCTGGGAGGTCCCCCATCTCCAGGGCAGGCTACCGAAAGAACATCTAAGGCATTGTCTATTGTTTCAGGCAACGTTTTGTTCCTTTTGGGGGAAACTGCCTTCACTTAAAAAATTACAACTTGGCAGGCTCTTTATCCTCATCATCTCCCTGGAAGCGGGGAGCAAGCTGGTGATTTCACACCCATTTTACAGACCAGAGAACTGAAGACTGAGGGTCTCGGTGAGGAAGACAGGAGTGAGCCCGGGCCCCAGCCTCGGGGCTTCATAAAGCAAAGCTTGCTTCCTGCCGGACCTGTGCCCAGGTCCTCGGCCATGGCCCTCTGAAATGACAACCGCAATGGTGGCCTATCGCACACCTGCCACGTGCAGCTGCCTGCATATCCCATCTCAATCCTCATGACACCCACCGCCACCACAGTCGGAGCAACGGAAGTCATTTTATGAGTTAGGAACGTTAACCTTCCAGAATACGGATAACAGAGCTGTCTCGGGCCTCACGGTAACAAACCCAGGATGCAAGGCAGGTCTGAGAAACTTGAAACACGACTTTTCCTACTCTGCTGCCCAATATTCTAATAAATGTCCCCCGAATGAATAGAAAGTGCGGCTAAGAACAAAAACAGCCCCTCCCCCCTCGGCCAGGTAGCTTCCATCCGACTCCCTGGCTGGGCCTGGGTGCTGGGGATTTGGGAAAATGCCTGGTTACTTTTTCAGGCCACCAAAACCCCCGATATGTCGCCATTTGGCAAAAGGATTTGCCTGAGGCTGTGATGTCACCCGTTTTGAGGGTGGTGACCAAACCCCTTCCCATGGACAAGGCTGAGACAGGGCCAGGGCAGGACTGGGCCCTAACGCGGCTTTAGAGAAAAGTTCTGACAGCCTGTGTGCTGCCTGCATTTCCAGGGGATCTGGGGCTTGTGGGTGACCCAGGTACTGGCTTCAGGATGCTGGGAGGCTCAGGAACAGAGGGATGCGCTAGTGGGCAGAGAAAGGGAGCAAAGCCTTGGACAGGGAAAACAAAAATGAAAAGTTTCAGCCCTATCCCTACACTGACTGGAAGTCCAAGCCCTTTCTCACCCAGCTACCGCCAGGCTAAGAAAGCCACACTACCCACCGAGGCCCTTACTGTGAGGAAGGTCTTAGAAATTTCTTGTCATTGGCACTAAATATTGACCCGGGTTGGCCACCTGGGCCACAGGTGGGTTCACAGCACACACAGGTGTATGGCTGGGCTCAGACGGGTAAAATGACTGGCCTGAGGTCACACAGCTAAGGGGGGGGCCGGGATACAAATCTAAGTCCCCCTCACCCCCCCACCCCACCCCGCTGTGCGCAGAGAGAAGGCGGGGGCGGTAATAAGACTTCCCTTGGGGAGGCAGGTGAGATTTCTGAAGACAGAAATAACAGTGGGGACGCAGAAGATACGTGGGGATAAAAGGCTGCAAAAAAGCCCGTGTGCTCTCCGGGGCCACTGCAACAAACATTTAACACAGGCATGCATCAAACCACGCTCTTGCTATTACCAACAGGAAATTCCATGCGACCCTGTCAAGCAGGGAACCGCGGTGCTGGGTCCGCACTAGCAGAGCAGCCCCACCCCGCCCAGCCCTACCCTGGAAGAACAAAGTATTCCAGTCAGGAATGTGCACCCAGGCCAAGGCCAGCCTGGGCCTGGCTGGGAGGAGGCGAATTCTTATCTGGGGCCTGATTAAAGCCAGGCTGGAGGTGCTGGAATCAGGTACTTGTTACCAGAGCTCATCAGCATTCTGGAAGTCAGGCTCAAACCACAATCTCCTCTTGACCTGTCAGCAGCAGGCCTGGCACCCGGCCCAGGGCCCCACAGGGAGCCGCCCCGGCCCTTCCCACAGCACACTGTGACATGCACAGCCTCAAAGTCCACTGTTCGGGTACCAACCCCCCTGCCCCCCCAAGTTCTGAGCACTTGGAGAACCTTCTTCCCGTCCCCGGAACTCTCAACTCCCATTGTTCTGGAATCTGGCCTGTCTCCTCTTGGGCCCATCACCCAGGAGGGCCAGGGCCAGCAGCTGCAGGGGCATTCGGGCGGTGGGGGGGCTAGGAAAGAGTGTAAGAGTCCTGTGTGGGCCGGGCGAGGCCCGAGCAGGCCAGACAGTCTGGGAGCTGGTCCGCCCTCCTCTGCTCAGACCGGGCAGCTGAGGCCCAGCTGTGAGGGAGGGGAGCAAGACCAAGGTCTCGCTGGCAGTTACCCAGCAGGTCCCCAGCCTAGGCCAGGGCTAATTCATCCCGCTCCTGCTGAGCTGAGGCCCTGGTGAGCGTCGACGCAGGAGGCTGGCAGCAGATGGAAACCCTGGGACGATCCCCAGGGCCCTCCAGATAGAGGTCTGAGAGGTGTCCACACAAGGGCCTGGGGTTGATACACAGGCAATGACTGACCAACCCCAACTCCATGGGGTCTCAGATCCTGGAGGAGGAGGAAGCGGCGGCCTGGCGGGGGTGGGGGTGGGGTGGGGGGACAAGCACAGGTGGCGAGAGGGGCGTGGTCTCTACATACAGGTCCAATTGGGGGGGCGGGGAGGGCTGCCTCAAAGTACCCTGCCTGGTTAAAGAGGAAGAAGCAAGAAAATCCAATGTCACTGTGATCGACTGGGTCCAGCCCCAGAGACCATAGCAGCGTGGGCTCCAGGGCCAGGACCAGTCTGGGAGGTAGGGAGAAAGGGCATTTAAGGTCCCCAACCCTGTGATGTGTACCCTAAAAAACCAGAACCAGAACCTTGACTTTACAGCCACAATGACTTTTCAGCCCGAAAAGAAAGCCTGCCTGAAGTTCTAGGCCTGCGGATAATTCACCTGCACTGTTGCGCTCACCCGTATATGCGTATCATTTCAAAATCAAATCATACCTTCAGGCCTCTCCCCTGAGAAATAAGCAGAGGCCGGTTACCTGTCTGGGCAAGCCCTCAGGCTCCTGTATCCTTGCCTGCTTGCAGTCAGTCTCCTGTGCAACTCCACGCTGGGCTGCTGGGCCAGCCAGGAAACTGCAGGGGGCAGGGCCAGTGCAGCCTTTTAATTCAACTCCTCTAGTGACCCCAAAGAGGGCTGCTGCACACTGAGAGGCCCGCATAACAAAGGCTCTGCAATGGGAGGACAGGTTAGAGGGAAGGAGATGGCAGTGCCTACTTAAAAAACATTACAGTGCTCAAAGAGGCCAATTAGAGACCCTGGTTGACATGCAGACCAGAGAAATGATTAACAAGTATGGTAATGAAAATTAAAACTATATTTTTACTACTTAAACACTCTAATTCAGACTTTTTACTGCTGCAGAGCTAATCTCCGAGTCCAGTCTCTAGCCTGGGGGAAACCCAATCCATCCTGAGACACGACGGCCAGAGTACCCTTCCTGAAACTGCTCTCCTCACCCACTCTGAAACCTTCAATGGCTCCCCACTGCTCCTGAACCATGACGCACACTGCCTCCGGCTTGCTTTCCACACTCACTGCTCACTGCCTCCCAAAGCAGGTCACTACTCTGGTTGGACTGGTCCACCCCTGGTCTGGAAACTGGCCCTGAGCCCTGGGCCTGCACACAGAGCCCTCTCTGCCCCCCACTTCACCCTCACCGTGCTCTCTTCTTCTGTGTGGTCTGAAGCACACCACACGCCTCTATCTCCACTCTCTGAGCATCCTGATCTTACCTCCCAGGCCAACCATAAGCTCCACTTAAGACATTTTTTGTGGGCTGTGCACACCTGCTTACAGGAAATCGCATATAGGAAAGACACAGCATTACCCAGGCTGCAGGCTGGTTCCATTTTCTATTTTGCAGAGGAGGAAACCAAGGCTCAGAGAACTAGGGCTAACCCAGGACCAACCCAGGACCCAGGGATCTGTGTTAAAATTTCCTCTCCCGCATGTGCCCCCCTCCCATGTGCTCTACATAAAAGAAAATCATGAACCATGTCCCTAGCATAAAAGAGATAACACCAGCACACAGGAAATGGTGAAACGGCCAAACTGATTTAGTGCTCAGAGGCTCCAGGACCCACAGGCAAGGGCCAGAGAGAGAGGGAGGGACGGCTCAAGAGACAGGGGGAGAGAGGGCATGCAAACAAAAAAAATCTCCAAATGGGTGGGCACCTGGAAAGCAAGCGGCAGAATCAGGGAATTGGTATTTTTCCATTTCTGCGTGCAAGGAAACACCCCAACAGGCTTTCTGCCACCATGACAATCACTGTCCCCCACAGCAGCCGAGAAACTCTCCGATGAATAAAACAGCAAACAGATGGTTTGCTCGGTTACTAAATAATCCACCCGGCTGCATCCCCACATCAGTAGCTCTTGTCAATGGAACGTCCTGAAGGATAAACAGGCAAGGGCGGTATGTACAACCCAGTGTCAAGGCCACCGTGAGTCTATGGTCAGCCTCGGCCCGCGCTGACTGGCGAGCGGGCTGATCACAAAGGCCTCTGTGCGGCTGCTTCTCTCTGCATCCACCTCCCGATGGACCCAACTGCCCCTCCCCAACGCCAAAGAATAGAAGAGGGTGGACAGGGCTGCACTGGGAGAGAGGAATCAGGCAGACGGTCCACTCATAAACTGAAGGCTGCTGGTGGCCATCAGCACCATTGTTTGTGCCGGCCGTGCACAGTCAGTCCCCTTGGAGAACCCTCCTCGCCCACCTTTAAGACATATAATTCCAAGGGGTGGACCCCTACTCACGTTCAGGATGGCCATGGGACTCAGGTCTGGCCACTCTAAACATCGCATCATCCAGAGCCTAAGTGACTAGTTCAAGAATAGGTGCTATGGGTTGAATTAACAAGACAGGCTAGAGTCCTAACCCCATACCTGGGAATTTGGCCTCATTTGGATACGGGGTCCTCGCAGATGTAAGCAAGCTGAGATGAAGTCACTAAGCTGGGCCGTGACCCAACAGGACCGGCGCTCTTATAAGAAGAGGAAAATGTCACGCAAAGACACAGACACAGAGGAAGTGGGTGGCCACGTGAAGATGGAGGCAGACTGGAATGATGCTGCCGCGAGCCAAGGGCCGCCTGGGGCCACCAGAACCTGGAAGAGGCAAAAAAGGGTCCGAGGGAGCATGGCCCTGCCAGCACCTTGGTTCCTAACTCCTGGCCTCCGGAACTGAGAATACATTTCTGGAGTCTTCATTTGTCATGGCAGCCTAGAAAACTCATATAATGGGTATGTAACCCATACCAGACCACTCGGAGCCAACAGGCACCTGCCCTGGGGCTTCTGGAACTTGGGGTGACAGGAGAGTCACACTTGCTTGGAGGTACTGGCGACCACTTGCACATGAGCTGGCAAAGCCTGTCCCAAATAACCTATACAAGGAGCCTAAAGAGTGAAGAGTTCCGGTGACATAAATTTGAGTCCTTGATGACCTAACAGCTGTCACACCCACCTCTGGACTTTTTGAGACATAAATGCTCATATTATAAATTCTACTTCTTCATATTTCCTTAAGTCTTTTCTTTCATGTTGAAAATCTGTTGCAACAACCGAAAGAGCTTTTAGGTTTTATCATACATGAGGTACAATTTGTTATTTTAACATAACATACATCCAAATGAACATGGTCCCCAAAAGTCATCCCCTTGGCCATGCAAATTGTCAATACCAATGGTAACAACCCTCAAAGCACTGGTGTCCTTCTCTCTGACACATACCTTCAGGCTTCAAAGTTTTGTTTCAATGATGGCCAGTCCATGTCCCAAAGGGGCATTTGATCTTTAATAACAAAGACAGTTCAGCCAAGTTCACAATAATCAGTAAAGATGTATTTGATTGTAAGAAATGCTACAAATGGCTTAAATCATAAGGACAGAAAGTTTGGCAAGAGGTAGGTCCCTACGGCGTTTCACAGCTTGATTCAGCCAGAACCCATGCTCTTTTCAAGTGTGTATTCTACCATACTTACTATGGAAGATTTCTGTCCTAGGACTATCACCTCATGGTCACAAAATAGCTGCCACAGCTGCAGGTACCCTGTCCCTAGAAGGCATCTGGAAGGCAAGAAAAAGAAGCCAGGAGCCAAACAGCTTCTTCTTTGTAAAAGAAGAAATACTCCTTCTCCTTACATCTTATTTATGAGAACTGCGAGATGTGCGTGCCCGTAACAGCACGGGAGGCTTGGGATGCAAGTCGATGGCAAAGGGAACTGTGTTTTTCATGACAGGCCTGGATCAGTCACCAATGTCACTCAGAGCAAAACGGGGACAGTGTGGAAGAAGCAGAGTGAAGATATGCTGAGTAGGCAACTTCCCAGATATGAGAGTCCACGAGCCCCTTAAAAAAACAAACAAACCCTAAAGAACTGCTTCTGTGGCTTATAAACTGACCTTTGGGGTAAAGTCACCATATACGTAAGAATCATTTATCAAGGGCCTCCTACCACGCCACGTTGTTTGCTATGTGCTGAGATGAGGGCCTCAGAGATAATGGCACAGGGGAATTGTCAACCTAGACAGGTGAGAGTCCCGGGGGGAGAACAAGGAGTCTGGGCAGAGCCTGCAGGCAGCACTGACGGGGGAAGGTTTCCCTGCAGCGGAGGAGGCAAAGGGGGAGTCCGGGAATGCTTCCTCTAGGAAGTCATACCTTACCAGTGCCTAAAGGGTGAAAGCAGGTGGGTCAAGGTGGGTCACGAAGGGCGTGTGCAGAGGCACAGAGATGGGGCAGTGAAGGGTTCACTGGTGTTTGATGTGGGGGGTGGCGGAGGCAAAGTGGCCAGGGTGGGAGGGCCAGACTGGGAAGAGCATGGAAAACTGTGCTGAAGAGCTAAGACTTTCGCCTAATGACAACAAAAGGCAGGGGAGAGTTACTGCTCAAATACGATTGATGAAAGACCATTGCACAGGTGGGGGCGGGCCAAGAGGTAGGGACCACAAGAGGATGTAGGTGGGAATGGGAAAGGCAGCAGGACCTGGAAGCCGATGAGACGTGGGTGTGGAGGGACAGAGGGTCAGGGCTGTGGGTGGAGATGGGGGCAGCGCCTTCACGCTGATCCAGGAAACCAGGAGAAGCCGCAGGCTGAGACCCGGAAGGTGGTGAGTCCAGTTACAGACCACGGTGCCCCGCAAACAGGCCTGTGTGTGTGTGGGGGGGGCACAAAGCCTCCTGCTGGGAAGCCACCCCTGCTTAGGTCCACCCAGAGGCAAAAGACCCAGCAAGGAGCTGCCTTCCTGGGGCAAGCCAAGGGCAGGGGCAGGAGGCTGGAGGAGATCTTACCACCGCCTTAAACAGAAGCAAACTGCTCCGCCTGGTCTCCAGGAGTTGACACAGGGAGGGCTGGGCTGCACGAATGGCTCAAGAAAGCCCAGTGATTAGGCTCATTCTCACATGTGTGCTGACAGCCTATACGATCAGAACTGAGCTCCCTTTCATAAAAGTCTTGTCTTCCAAGAGCCTCCAGCGGGCAGGGCACGGCCCCTCTTACCTCGGCCACCTCTGTGCCATGGGGGTCGGAGGTAGGCACCATCAGGTGTCGCCCTGTACACCATGCTCTTGAACACCATGCATTCCAGGTGGTTCTCCAAGAGCCCCAAGTAGCAACTTCGGCCTTGTCCACTGTGAGAAAAGAGCAAAGGCTGGCCCTAGGGGTCAGGGGTTGCAAGCGGGCGTCTCCTGCAGCTGACTCCTGAAAGCACCCAGTCCGCACCTCCAGGTCCTACCTGGCTCCTGTGCCCCATCTCCCAGGAGAAGCATTACCCCTTTTTATTCCTTTCACCCACTCAGCAAGGTAGCAAATCAAAGTCCTGGAGGGCGACAGGTTCGGCAAGTGTAATTCTTGAAAGATGGGGGCAGATGTGGGCAGACAGGTTAGAGACCCGGGGAGCCGCTGCAATCCCGTGGCAGAGCCC
This sequence comes from Aselliscus stoliczkanus, assembly GCA_033961575.1. NCBI lineage: Eukaryota > Metazoa > Chordata > Mammalia > Chiroptera > Hipposideridae > Aselliscus > Aselliscus stoliczkanus. Next base: position 151,965,475 of record CM066732.1, read on the forward strand.
GTCACAAGCCCGCCATGACTGGCAGTGTCCAGTAGGTGGCGTGCCCGCGAGGTCTTGGGAGGAAGTGAGTGATGCTGACCAGTCAGCAGAGATGAGATCGACAAAACACCTGTGTGGATTAAAATGCTCTGCTTTTTGATAAGAGTACCCAGAAAGTGCTGAAAGAGATTTAAAGTCGACCAAGGCCAGATCCTGTCTTCCCACTGACTGGAAGCTCAAGGAATGGGACAGTTTTGCTCTCGGCACAGGACCCGGCTAGCCCAGCACAGATGCACGAAAGGCCTGATGACCAGTCCATCAGTCAGTCAAGCCGAGGATGCGGCACTCCACTCGCCAGGGCCTTGCAGCCCTGGCCATCCCACTCACCTTGGCAGGTGAGGGCACTCCGCACACACAGTCTCTCAGTGACCGAGGCCCACAGGAGAGGAGTGGCCCAGGCTTCAGGGCCCTGACTCTGGCTTCCCACACCAGTGGTTTTCATTTTCTGACCTCTGGTGTCTTGTTTGAAAGGAAATCTAACATTGGAAACCCCGCCCCCCTCCAAAGTCAAAAGCATAAAAGCTGCTGCTATGGTTGAGGGGAGCCTGTTGTGTGGGGGTCAACAACCACCACCCCCGGCAATGACCACCCCCTAAAGACCTCCTAGGTTCTCATCACAGAGCCCGTTTGGAAACTGTTGTGCTAGCCCCTCTGGCCAGCCCCAGTCCGAGGAGCTGGGAAAGCCACCCTGTGCTTCGCTCCGTCCCTTAGCACGGGAAGCAACGGAGGGAGGGGTCTTTCCACCTGAAAGCTGAATAGCTCGCCAGCCCCGGACACTGTTACAAACGGGTGGTCACCGCCAAACCTTTGGCTGAGGAATGCTGGGGACAGTCACCCATTTCAAGAACAACTCTGTTATGAGAAAGTCGAGCACATTTCATTCCTGAGAGCAACAGCAGCCAGAGCTTGCTTGGGAGGAGCCACAATCCCCGCCGGGGGTTCACCTGCAGAGGGGCGGGGGGCATGAGCAGAACGTCCAGGGTTCACATCCCAGCTCTGCCAATTAGTGGTTCTGTGCCCCTAAAATTTCCACATCGGAAAGCAGGAGAATGGCGTCACCCCTACAGCTCATAAGACTGTATCGGGGTTTATCTGAGGGATCTTCTCAAGGGTTTTCTAAACCACTCCCCAATGTTAGCTGTATTTACACTGATTTTATTACTGCGCTTCTAGAAGGCCAAGCAAAGCAGCCTGAGTTTCCACTGAAGGTCTTTTCTTACACGTGCCAGACATCAGGGGGCAGCCTGCTTCTTCTGCTCCTGGGCTCCATACAGGGTTCAAGTCTTGATGTAGACCCTCGCCTAGGAGAGTCGGGTCTAGGCTGTCCTTACTTACCCTGGGGGTCCCGGTGGGAGTAGTAGGGAATCCCCAGAGACTGCCTGAGAGTGACTCAGTGGGCTGGAAGTTCACCTGGCCTCCTGGCTGGTAACCAACCCATCGACCTCCCCAAGCCCACCCCACTTTCAAGAGAATACCTGAATACCTGCCCATACCACCCCCTCCTCCCAAACCCAGGCTCCCCAAAGGGCTGGTGGCTCAGGGACAGAGGAAACTTGCTGTATCTTCCACACCCGCGCTCAGGCCCCCACTCAGAGGGCATGTAGTGCCACTAGGAAAGGGAGCCCCCACCACCTCTTTTGCCACCACTGCTTAAAACCAGTTGTTCTGGGACGGGTCCTCAGACCGGCCAACAAGCCAAGAAGCTTGTCAGACATGCGAATTCTCAGCCCCCTCAGACCTACTTGTTCAAAGACTCTGGAGTGAGGCCACCGCCTAGATGATGGTGTCCTCCTGGGGATGCTGGTGACACTCAAGTTTGAGAACCTAGGCTTTCATCCAATGAGCCTCACCTTGGGTGCCATCAGAAGTACCCACCGAACCTCAACATAAACCAATGCTCAGGACCCACCCTCCACCCAGAGAGCTTGACTTGATCACTGTTGTCCATCGGTGGGTGTTTTTTTAAGTACGTTAAAAAGAATACAAGGAGCACAAAGGATTTGGGGGCAGTGAAACTATGTGGCATCTTACAGTATATGATGCTAGGACATAATACTATAATATACTACAATGGGGGATACAACGTCATCATATGTTTGTCAAAACCCATAAAATGGGGGCTGGCTGAGTGGCTCAGTGGGTTAAGAGCGCGAGTTCTGAGCAGCAGAGTCACCGGTTTGATTCTCACAAGAGCCAGTGAGCTGCGCCTGAGCTGAGCTGCCGCTGAGCTGGTGAGAGCGTGCTCTTAGCAGCAAGGTTGTCAGTTCAACTCCCGCATGGGATAGTGGGCTGTGCCCGCCCGCCCCCTTCCTCCCCCCCCGCCCCCGCAACTAGACTGAAAACTGCGACTGGACTTGGAGCTGAGCTGCACCCTCCACAACTAAGATTGAAGGACAACAACTTGACTTGGAGCTGATGGGTCCTGGGAAAAACACACTGTTCCTCAATAAAGTTAAAAAAAAACAAAAAAACCCCATAGAATGGACAACCCCACGAGTGAACCGCAATGCAAACTATGGACTCTGGGTGATGATGACATGTCAGTGGGGAGGTCCATCAATCTTAACAAATGCACCACTCTGGTGGGGGGGGTGTTGTCAGTGACGGAACTCTGTACCTTCCACTTAATTTTGCTGGGAACCTAAAACTGCTCTAAATAATACAGTCTTTTTTTTTTTAATCTCCCAGGTGACTGTAATTCAGGTGGTCGGTGAAGCTTGGGCTGACGGCTCAGGAGGCAGGCAAACAGGACAGCCAGGCTACAGGGTCAGCAGGTAAGACCACAGAGGCCTGGAGCAATGGGAAAGGTGCTAAAAGGAGAGACACCATCCTCATGCCGGAAGGACAGACAGGTGGGCTGGGGAAGGAAGCGGGGGAGGAAGGGCTTTCTCAAACACACTTGCGCGCAGCCCATCCAATGAATCATTCATCTCAACTCTGCTTTTACCATCTCCCATCCCACATCCGCCTTCTCCCCACTCTGGTGTCAGTGAGTCAAGTGCTGGCCTGCATCACTCCATGCGGAGTCAATCAGAGTCCCCACTTTCTGGCAGGTGAATGAGCAAGTCACAATGTACTTGCTTCGACCTCGGTTTCCCCATCTGTAAACGGAGGGCAGGACGAGGCTCGAATGGGGTACAAGGCCAGGCACAGCGTAAATGCACAATAAACAAAAGGTGGTTATAAACTGGCTGGTGCAGCCTGGAGCCCGCGCCTCCCATGTGAAAAACAGCATCCGGACCACGGATGTGCTCGTCTCCTGCCAGCACTCCCTCTCTGGCTTAGAGGCCAGTCAGGGAACAGGGCACGAAAGGCAGTCCTCTACCTCCGTGCCCACATTCCCAAAGACAGGCTGGAACCATGAGCTGAAGCACCCCTTTCCATAAACGTGAACCGAGAGCCTGTTCCAGGCCAGGGCTGGCAGTGCAGCACTCACACCCCTTTGATTACGGGGAGGCCCCAGTCTGTGAAGGGCAAGAAGGGTGTTCCTGGGGTGCTGTCTTCCCACTCCGTGGGGCCTGATCACGCATGGCAAGGGGAGCCCAGGAGGGCACACCCGTGTCCTGACAGGTACCGCTGCTTCAGCACCAACATTCTACAGAGAATCCAAGGGTATGCAAACAGCACACCCACTGCCTCCCATGGCTCTTCCTGCCTTTTGTTTAGCTTTTATACGCCTTTTACTGAAGTGTAACATGTGAAAAGAGGAAAGCATGTACCACAAGTGAGCAACTTGATGAATATTCACAAACTCACACCCAAGAGCAAGACTGAGAAGAAACCTCCGCAGGACCCCAGCAGGCTGGCATGTTCCCACCCAGCAGCGTCCCCAAAGATACTGCCTTCTGTCCCCAGGGTAGAGCTTCACGTAAATGGGATCCCATGTTACATGCGCTTCTGGGTCTCACTTCTCTGGCCGAGCAATACGTCCACGGGACTCGTGCGTGTTTTGCCTGTGGCGGCCATTGGATCGCTCCCATCGCCGTACAGGACTCCATCGCGTGAATATAAAACAACTTCGCATGTATCCATTCTACAGCTGATGGACCTTTGGGCTATTTCTGACTTTGGGGCCACTGTGCACATGGCTGCTTTGGATATTCGACGCCTATGTTTTGGTGGACACAAACACGCCTTTCTCTTGGGTACATATCAGCGGGTGAACTGCTCAGCTTAACCAAGCCGTGTTCCCAAATCCCCTATTCATCTCCAGCCGCTCGCCCTGCTTTATTTTTCTCCCTATCCCTTTCCACCGTCTCACTCACTTCACACACTTAACTGTTTTCTGTCCCCTGCCCTCCTAGAAGTGGCCGCTCCCTGAGGGCAGAATCCCAGAGCAGATGCTCAATGAGCAAGTGACCTTCTGCAACCTGACCTGCACAGGAGCCACTCAGCTGTCCCCTCCGGTCCCTTCCGCAACAGGTCCTTTCCCAAGCCTATGGCCCGCCCTCACTCAGTCTCTAGCCCCAGCTGCCTATCAGGCCTCAATTGGAGACTGAGAGCCCTGGGCAATTCCTCCCATTCCTTTGGGAGGACAACAATGTCCTTTCCCCAGCGTCCAGGCTCCTAGGAAAAGTCCAGCCTCAAGTCTTGGCCCTGGGAAGACCAGATGACTAGAGTGGCATTCCCAAATGCTGGTGGCAGGTCAAGCCCCCATGAAAAGGCAGGGCAGGGCCGGCCGAGTGGCGCGGTGGTTAAGCGCTAGCTTGGGAAGCCAGCGGCCCGGTTCAGTCCCACATATGAGGGCCAGTGACACTACCCTCAAAAAGAAAGAAAAAGAAAGAAAGAAAAAGAAAGAAAGAAAAGACAGGGCAGTCAGAGCACCCAGTGAGCCCAGTCAGGGGACACAGCCGGGGAAGTGGGTCAGGTGGCCCCACGGTACTGGGGAAGGTGAGGCCTTTGGGCTGCATGGGGAGCTCTGGTGAAGCTGGACCTGACCCAGCCAGGGAAAGCAGAGGGCTTCAGGGAGGAGGTGACTCAGGAGCTGCCTCTTCTGAGATGGCTATAGTTCCCCAGAGAGAGAAGGCTGGGGTGGGCAGGGCAAGCAGTCTGGCATGTGTAAAGCCGAGGGACAGGCCAGATGAGGCCAGGTTACGGGGCAATGACCACTGCTGGCAGGGCACAAGGGAACGAGGGAGATAGAGTTAGAAAGATCACGGAGTAGGATAGTGTGGGGACAAAACCACCAGACAAGGTCACCAGAAGGTCACCCAATGGCAGTGTGGTGGGCACAGGAGAGAAGGCATCTTTCTGACTGCGGGCTCCAACCCAGCAGGTCTGAGAGAGTATGTGCACTGCGCATAGGTGCCTCCAGGTGCAGTCACTGCTGGTCCTCAGACCACACTCAAAGCAGCAAGGGATGATGGGAGCATTAAAGAGGAGAATGCAGCAGTGCATCCCCGAGGGAAAGGGACGAGCAGGGATGAGATAAAGCTGGAATGGAAGCCAGAGTCTTAAACAGCTCATCAAGGCCAGACCGCGGTGCAGCAGCCACAGTTCCAGGTCACACCACCGGCCCACTCCAGAACCTTCCATAACACCTTGGAGCAGGGCCTTTCCTTCAGAGCCTCAGACCCCGGCATCGTCATGACAACAGCCCACAAACACGGGAGCCCAGGCCCCAATGCCATAAACAACCCTGACAGATTCAATAAATATAAACGTACTACAGCAATTTGTGGGGAATTTATGAGAAATTAAAAATTCAACTTGGACAATAAACAACCCATTTCAGAATTTGCCCCACTTAAAAGTTAAATAAACCGCATGCGAACATTTTTTGAGCATGATGTTGCAAGGCTACAAAACAAGGCTTGCCCGGAATGCTTCCTGAGCCTCCGACGCCGGGTACTGCTGGGGAGAGCACTGCCGCATGTCTGCTCACCTCCCCAGGCACTTTACAGTTTATAAAGTACCTATGTTCCCCATCTGGCCCTCCCAAAAGCCACCTGGGAGATGATGGGGCACGTATGATTAACACCGTTATGATGTGTTATGAGCCTTGCAGCTGACTGAATTCAGGGACTTGCCCAAGGTCACCCAGCTGGTAGAGGTCAGAGACAGGATGCAAACCCAGATCGGTCCAACTCTAAAACCACCGTGCACCCACACGCAGCTACGCGTGTACCTACTTTACACACAAACATTGCACCCGAGTGAAGTATGATGTGGGGAGCTGGCTGGCTGAATTCTCTAGAAATCTGCCCTATTTAAAGAGCATGCAAGAGGCCTGCTTCAAACAGATCAGCAAATTCACACACACACACTCACTCACCACCCAAGGGGGCAGGAGGGCTCAGATCCCTGACTCATCAGTGCAAAGATGGCAACTTCACCAGGCTATCTTCAAAATGAAAGAAATAAGGAAACAGAGATGAAGAGAACTGCGGGGGCAGGGGGGTTCCACCCCCGCTTTCTGGAGTCAGAAATTCACAGGAGGAGAGAGTGAGGCGAAACCCCAGGGCCGGCCGAGTGGCGCAGTGGTTAAGCGCTGGCTTGGGAAGCCAGCGACCCCGGTTCGGTCCCACATGAGGGCCAGTGACACTGCCCTCAAAAAAAAAAAAAAAAAAAGTCAATTTTTAGGGCCGGCCGAGTGGCACGGTGGTTAAGCACTGGCCTTGGAAGCCAGCGACCCCGGTTCGGTCCCACATATGAGGGCCAGTGACACTGCCCTCAAAAAAAAAAAAAAAAAAGTGAGACTAAATGGGTAGTCCAGAATTATTGGACCGGCCGAGTGGCGCGGTGGTTAAGCGCTGGCCTGGGAAGCCAGCGGCCCCGGTTCGGTCCCACATATGAGGGCCAGTGACACTGCTCTCAAAAAAAAAAAAGAAACCCCAGAGAATCCATCAGGGCCATCGGCCATATCACAAAGAAGGAACTAGAGCCAGGCCAGGTGCCCGGGCCTCCAGGACCAGCGACCTTGGCTTAATGGCCTCTCCTCCCATGAGTGTCACACAGCTTGGGAACACCTACAGAGGTCCGCCTGGTCATTCTCTCCAAGCCTGCAAGCTCCTTGACCCATGTTTCCAGTTGAGTGATACCTTAATCATCTCTTAAGCGACTTACAAACGGGGTGTGGTGGGGGGTGACTCACCAGCTCTGGGCACCGTGTGCCAGCAGGAGCCCTCCCATTCCCAGGTGAGCAGCCCCTGCTTCTGAGGCAGCCCTAGGGCTGTCTGTCTCCCTGAGACATGGGCAGCAGCAGGATGGTTGGAGGTTTGGTCATCTCAGTGTCCCCAGGGGACAGACAGGAAAAGGCCTCCTGCCAGGGGCCTGGGTGAAAGTCAATGATGAAACAAATGAACAGACCAGGCCTCCTGGGCCCCAGTCCTACGAGAATGGCAGCTCCCTCAAGGGATCCATCACAACTGAATGGGTGGCATAAAATGGGGCCATGGCACGATGGCCACAGGGGCATCTGGGAGGCCAGATAGGAAAGTCAGAGTTAGGGGCAGTGCTAGAGTCTGGGTAGGGACAGAGGACCCTGGGGTCCCCTCTCAACAGTTCAAGGATAACAAACACCTCAGGGTGCACAGGGCACAGTGCTGCTCTTCCCTGAGGTCCACAGAGTCACAAAGTTGGAGGGAGAAAGGTGCTGGTCACTTCCTGAGCCCCCACATTCTCCGCCCTGCTCTGTACCAGGGAAGCTGACCTAAGGACGGAATCTCGGGATCCTGGGCTTCTAGCTGCATTCAGCCAAAAGGGGCCACAGGATCGGAGGGCAACAGGAGAGAGACACTGGGGTGCTGATTCCCCTCCTCCCTGCTTCAACAACATGCCCCGGGCAGGGGCGTGGGGGCAGGAACCGCTCCCCATGGCTAGGCTCTCGGCGCTTCGCCAGCCCTAGCTAGTCCCTTCACTCTGCCCACACCTCTGCCAGCAGTCCCCATATTAAAGTCACTTCATCAGGACCAGCTGGGGGGAGTTCTGCCTCCACCAGGTCCCTGGCTGAGATGAAGAGGAACAGGTCCCAGTCAAGAAACATTAGAGGGGGCCGGCCGAGTGGCGCGGTGGTTAAGCACTGGCTTGGGAAGCCAGCGGCCCCGGTTCGGTCCCACATATTAGGGCCAGTGACACTGCCCTCAAAAAAAAAAAAAAAAAAAAAAGAAAAGAAAGAAACATCAGAGGATCAGAACATCAGGAGCAGCCTCGCGTAGGAGAGACGAGCACAGAACCACCATGCAGGGCGGGCAGAGTGTGGCTGAAAGGGTCACAGGCCGGGATGGGGGGTAGTAGCAGCATGGGGCACAGTGGACCGAGCTTGGGAATGGGGGTTCCTCTGCTCTGCCACAAAGGCCCACGCAAAATACTGAGGGGCTGGGTTCATGGCAGCCTCAGAAACTCAGAGAGGGACAGTACATTTTTAGGGGAAACCAGGGAGGTGGGGGGTGGGGGTCAGAGTAGAAAGATCCCGGGCATGGGGGTCAAGCCCATCTGAGTTCAAAGACCACAGTGCAAGTTGGTACTTGCTAGCTGTGACCTTAGATCTGTTGCTTAAGCAGCTGACATATCTAAGCCTCAGTTTCCCCATCTGCAAAATGGGGAGAATAATAAGTAGATCCCTCACAGAACTATTCTGAGAACTAGCAAGATAAAAGTAAAAACCTCCAGCCGGCCGAGTGGCGCGGCGTTTAAGCGCTAGCTTGGGAAGCTAGTGGTCCCGGTTTGGGTCCCATTTATGAGGGCCAGTGACAATGCCCTCAAAAAAAAAAAAAAAAGTAAAAATGTCCAAAAAAGATGGGGACACAGGCTCAGCAATGACAAAGAAACGATTCAAAGTCACGTGGTCAGGATTCTCTGGGACAGTGTGACCCATATCCACACTGGCAATTCTCCTCTAAAGCCTGGGCTGCGCCCAACCCACCAGGGAAGTGCTATAGGGATGGACTCAGGACTGTGCCCAACTCCCCCACTCCCACAAGGGAACCTGATGTGCAAGCCGGTGTGTGATATGCTTTGCAGAAACTAACTCTCCAGTCCTCGGTTCCCTGAATACCAACTGGCAGCCAGAGGGGAGAGATGCTCCTAACACACCACCAGCGGCTAGATTACTGAACGTGACCTTTGAGACAGGCTTTGTCCTAAGCACTCTGACCCTCTGTCATACTAGTCATCTCGGCCTTAAAAGACAGGTGCCCTGACAACGCCCTTCCAGGGGAGGAGGCTGCAGCCCGAGGGCCAATAACCAGCCCACTGTCCTGCTGGGGAAAGGAGCCACCAGCACTTGTGTGGATAAGGCTGGTCCTCTGGCCACTACGTGATGCTTGCTGATGCCGAGGGAGGTGAGGTAGCGGGTGGCAGCTCCAGCCCTCCAGGTGTCTGACATAGTCCGAACTTCCCTTTGGCTGGCAAAGGGCAGGTATGTGCAAGGAGCAAAGGAGGAGCCCCCAGAGAAAGGGGGAGGGGGTGTAGGACCACCATGCCGACGGGCCAGCCCTGGGAAGCAGCCTGCAGCCCGGCAGAGCTGGGAAGAGGCAGGACTGGAGACCACCTGGGGACCCATCACCTGCTCGCCCATCCACACTCCCTATCCCTTTCTTTCCCTGGGTCAGGAACACACACAGGGTAGAACGCCCACAGGCAGGGCTGCAGCCCGGCCTAGCCCCACCACAATGGGCGTAGACAGAGGGGGTCCTAGGCACGAGTGAGAAAGGAGGGAGAAACAGGGGCCGAAAACTACCCGGATACATTCAGAAGCTCAGAAAGACAAACTCCAAAACGATGGTCCGTTCCCACAGTTCCCTATCATGTATGGGTTTTTTTTTCCGTACGAAGTACATATTACTTTTATAAACTGCAAAAATAATAAATATGATTTATCATTTATATATCCCAAAGAAATAATCACAGGTTTGTCCCAATGACATCAGGACCAGATGTTCAACACAGCGCTATTTATAATAGTGACAAACCGGAACCGTCACCACCATCCACCTAGAGAATTCAACAACTTCGGTTACAGAGAGAATGTTACATGGTCATCATGAGAAAAAGCCTAAACAAAAGGGAAAATACTAATAATATGCTAAGTGTATTTGTGAGGAGCATCTTACAAAAGGATAACAGTTTTGTTTAAATCTGTAAATACATGTTCTATTTCTATGCCCAGAGAAACTCTCCAAGGCCTGGTGCGACGTGCCTGCTGGTAATCTCCGGGCTGTGGGTAAACACGCTGTGGTCCCGCCAATTACACAGGAGGCTCTTCTGGACCTTCTGCAAAGTCATTTTCAAACTCCCTCAGGGTCAGAGCACCACAGAGGCCGGCGGCCGTGGCCCGTCAGCTCCATGCTATTTGCAGCAGCAAACGGGCCCGTAAAGGCCCAGCGGGAGGGTCCCTGTGCTGAGCTGGAGCGAACCAGCTCACGGTCAAGGCCAAGGCCTGGCCGGGTCACACCTGAATGTTCCATGTGCTCCCCATCAGGGGTCCTTGTTCCTTCCTCTCTGACAGATGAGGGCACTGAGGCCTCAGACAGCAAAGGAAGGGGGTGGGGGCCCGTGGCTGGCCTGGGGACAACCAGGTCTCGAATGAAGTGAAAGCCTGGGACAGGCAGCCCGGAATATTCAGTCAGCGCACAATCTTATCAATCCCTGGGCTTAGGGGAGGGCTGGGCCCTCCCATTAATCAAGGTCAATAAATGTGTGTCCCTACCCCCCACTGGGTATGTCCTCTCTCCTGTGCCAGCCTCCCCTCCCCCCAGGCCACACTCAGGCCATTAGCTCAGTCCCAAAGGCATCTTTTCCCATCCAGGCTTTTGATGGTCCTGTCAAAACACTGCAAATAACTTATTTCTACTTGGCAGGGCCTGCGGCAAAAATATTGGCCTGGCAGGGAGGAAGGAGTGAGCCAAGGGGCTGCTCCATGCCAGGAAACCCACCCCTCCCATCCAGGGACCCCTGTCCCCCAGGGATGAGAGACTCAGAGGCCCAATTTCTGCCTAATTAGACAAAGGGGTGGGCTTCATAAGACCCCTCAAGTGATCTCAGGAGCAAGAAAACCAGTGAGCTGCTTAGAGGGCCTGACCCCCTTCAGGGGGGCCTTCGCACCCTCCCTTGCCTCCTCTCATGTATCAATCTCGTCCCTATCTGGTAGATGAGCCTCAGAGAGGTTCTGCCACTTGCCTGGGGTTGCACAGCTACAAAAAGGCCAGGTCACCAGATTCAGCCCAGGGAAGCAGCCTACTGGGCAGAGAAGGCACCGGCTTTCCCATCACACACCCCGGAATCCAATCCCATCTCTGCTTCCCGCTCGCTCACTGGGTGCTGCAGGGCAAAGAGGCCTGCCGGCCTGCATCTCAGTGCTCTCACCTGCCAAGTGGGGTGCAGGCAAAGCATTAACAGGAGTTACCTGGGCTGATTCACAGAAGCCCAGCCCAAAGACACCAAAGCATTTTGCAACTGTCACGTGGCCATTTCAGAGCTCTGATGCAATCTTACTAGATGATTACTGCCGAGACAGTAATCTCAAGAACCGAGGAGCCCTGAATGCACCCCCAGGCCACCTGACAGAGACCCCCACCCCCACTCCTAGCAGACCATTGAGCGCCTCCCAAGTGGCTTCTGTGAAAGTGATGACTGAGCCCTGCTCCACGGCCAAGTTCCAGGGACACAGTACAAGCTGGGATCTCCTTATAGGGTATGCTCTGAGGCCATTACAGAAAGTTCAAAAAGGAACACTCGGCCTGCTGGTTGTGCTGAAGACCAGGCCTGCATGGAAGGGGAGCAGCTGGGTCCCTGAAAGGGCTGCCCCACCTGCCACTTGCACAGGACATCAGGGAGAAAGATGGGGTCTGCAGCGGTCCCAGGCGAGTTCTCAAGGTGAGGGTGAAAGAGGAGAAAGATGGAGCTAAGTTTCACCTCTGGGTTCACGAACTTCTGGAAAAGCCATGAAATCTCAGCTGCATGTGGGACTCCCAGAGCCTCCCCCAGCCAATGGTGAGCTAGCACGCAGGGTTTAGGGGGAGCAGGGAAGCCTTCTGTGGCCAGGGTTGGGGGTCACCACCCCTCAGAGTTGATGCTTCACCCCATCCTTGTTGGACCCAGGGAGATCCAGAAAGAGGAAGGAGTAAATCAGCATGTGGCCCCAAATGCACCCAGCCAGGGCAAGCTCTACTCCAATCCGGCAGGCCCTGCGACCAGGCTGCACCCACCCATCCCTGCATCCAGGAGAGGGCCTCGGGCTGCCAAGGCCAGGGGGCGAGACCTGAGCTGGGACCTCGCTGGACCACAGCAGGCAAAGCAGCAATGTCAACCCTGCCCTACGCAAACCAGATAGATGCAATTTACACTGTAGGCTGTTCTGGCTTCTTTACTTTTTCTTTTCTTGTGATAACCAATCAAACAAGAGACGTCCTTTCATTTTGGCTCATCTATCCCCATCTAGACTCATGTAATTTGTCCAATTCTAGGTCCAGAGGCTAAGTGTGCTGGACACAGCTAGCTATGGCCCAACACTCATTCCCCATCCTCCTCTTTAGTAACAGAACCCCGAGTTCATCTGAGGTGACAGTGTATCCAGCAGGAAGACCACACGTGCCAGCCTGCTGGCCACCAGGTGCTAGGATGCTTGATTCTGACCAAGGCGACATAGGCAGCAGTGTAACCTGGGGCTTCTGGGGAGGCCGCCTAATAACAGGCTAAGGTGTGGCATGGGGGCGCCCTACCCCCTCATGGCCTTCTCCTACTTGAAATGTAAACACGACGGCTGAAGGCCCAGCAGCCATCTTCAGCAAGGGCGTGACCTTGGGCCTAGCAGCCAGGGTGGAGGATGGCATGGCACAGAGAAAAGGGTTCTGTGCAACTCTATGGAGCCCCCACACCAGCTCCAGGGAGCCTGCATCCAGCATCCGACACAGAGAGAAATGGATCTCTGTCTTATTTAGGCCACTGTCATTTCCAGTCTGCTACAGGCAGCTGAACGCAAAGCCTGAGGGCTCCACAGTGAAGCAACAGATGGGCCAGGTGTTGGGAGAACAGGAGGAGCTGGCCAGGCAGAAGGGGCTGGATGTTGGGGTCGTGGATAGGCCCCCAAAAGTACAATGGCCTTGCCTGAGAGACTCATGGCTGCCACACTTTTGCTTCCCGTATAATTCTCCCTTTTCATCCAGCTCAAGACAAAGACTCCCTGTTTGTGACACACAACATTTTAAGAAGGAAGGTTCAATCCTCTCCATGTTTTTACTGCCCCTCCTGAGGACTTGAGTTCTTCCTCCCGGTGGTGACAATCTGATTTCCCCACACGCACTGGCTACCAGGAAGCTCAGAGGAGCCCTGGGGTGCCCTTATGGCAGCAGGCCTGTCAGTTAATTTTACATCCTCCTCTGTCCCTCAGCCTTGATATACTTCTGTTTTACTAGCCTTTCCTTTGGGGAAAGAGAAAATAAAAACGCATACCGAACACTAAAAGCCAGGAACATCCCTAAACTATGAAATTAACAAAAACAACTCATTTACCTCTTCGGAGAATGGTTAAAATTGTTACAGGCCAACTGAGCAGCACCAACCCCCACCACTGAAAAACTTTAATGTTTTCTTTTCTATAGAAATGTTAAGTATAAAAATGTTAAGTCTCCTCCCTAGTTCTTTAGTTTCTTAGCTCTTGGGCTTTGATTGCTCTTCTAACCAGTTTGTGAATCTTGGACTGAAGATCCCCCTTGCTTCTTAATTGCTTTGTAAATCAGTTTCTGAATCCTAAACAATAGAAGTCTCCTACCCCTGCTTCAGATAACTAGTTGAAAGCCTGAGACTTCCTAATATCCCCCAGGCCAGGAAGCTAAATGTCAAACCCATTCTGTGTCCAGACAACTGACTTCACCTGAGTGATGGACTGAATAGCCACAAGTTTCATAAGAACTAACAGATTTATAATTTTGTCCTCATTCAGGAGCCTTGAGGATACAGGGGATACCCCAACAAGCAAAGAAGCCAACACGGTCTTCCAGGTGGAGCTTGAGACCCCTTCCTCTCATCTGAGACCAGCTAGGGTGAGAGTTCCATGAACCCCAATAGGCAGGGACAGCTCTATGCCCCTGCCCAGCAGGAAGCAGATACAGAAGAGACCTCCTGTCCCTCAGCTTCCCATAGAGATTTTATGGGGATCACGTCTCTCAAGGAGAAACTAGGCAGGCAGTTAGAGGAAGGCATTGGGTCTCTGCATTTCTGCACTTCCCACGGAGTGTGACCGCCTGGGGCACTTCCCCTCTGCACCCAAAACTCCCCTTTGTATTGTAATTACCTACCCCTGCGGGAAGAGCAAGTGGGAGCAAAATATCCAACTAGATCAGACCAGTCACTCACACCTGCTCAGTACCTCTTGTTAATCACAGGGGCCAATCAAGTGGTCCTACGCCCAGAAAGAACAGCCCATCCTGGAGAAAAAGGATAAAAACCCCAAGTCCTGGGAGGGAGGAAGTTCGGCTGCTACTGCTACTTCTGCTGCTGCTTCTTCCCTTTAAGCCTCCCCTTTGCATGTGCCCCCTCCACACTCTTTGGTAATGGGCCCTTGGGCCATCCTCTAGTACTCAGGTCTACTTTTGCTTCTGGGTGTACTGTCTTTTCTAATAAACTAATTATTTTACTGCTTTACTCTGGTATCTCGTTCAATTCTTTGCTCGAGTTACCAAGGACCTGGACTTTGCGCTGAGAAAGGCCCACTCTCTGACAACAAAATGGCAAGTTAACCTAATAAATTAGCACTTCACAAGAATAAGGAACTCTCCAGTTCATGTGTACTTTCTGACCTTTTATAATGGTGCTACACGATATATCAACCTGTGGCTGGGAACAAAAAAGAAAATACCAAGACCTCTCCCCCAGCCCCAGCCTTCACACTCTACCAAGAGCAAATTAATAACCTTTCACAATTACAAACACGCTGTTATTCTAGTTCCTCCATTCAAAGGCACCATCAATCAGAACCATCACATTAAATGTTCACATCTCAATTTCAAAAGCACTAAAAGCTTTTTAAATAAGCATTAGAGAACCAAGAGAGGGGGGAAGGGTATGTCAGAATACGCATGGGGAAAAAAAATGGAGATGTTCACAGCAGCTACTTTTGAAGAATGAGATGATGAGACACTTTTCCGATGCATGTGTTTCTGTAATATTTTATTATTTTCCACTGACTTCCAAAGGTTTCTTGATAAGGCACAGCTATAAGCCATAATGCACATGAGTGAGCACAGCCCAGAAGCTGACATGGTCCACAGCAGGAGCACATGGAGAAGGCAGAAAGCCCCCACAGCAAGTCATCACACGTCCTGTGCCCACAGGGCTGGGTGCATAGAGCATGCAAGGGCTCAGGCAGGGAGGGGCACTCTGCGTGGGGTCTCCAGGCTTTGATGGGCTGTGAGCTTGGTCAGACCGATTGAAGAGTATCCACCAGACCGGACAGGACAGACAGGAGGAGGCTGTTCGGGGTGGCAGGCTGGGGCTCTACACAAGACGCTCCAAGGACGTGCTCGGACGTGGCCTGCCCAGGCTCTCCGGAGCGGGAACCACCTGTCCGGGGTTTTGTGGGCCCCTCCAGGGAAGGGGTCTTCGCTCTGCTCCCTGGGCACTGCAGCCAAGCTGTGACAAGACGGGGCTTGTTTGAGAAAGAGGAACTCTAGCAGTTGGGCAGCAGAAGGACCTGGGCCAGGAGAGAGATCGAGACACCCCAAGCAAAGGCACACGCGCAAGCACTGCTTTCGGAAATGATGCAAAACCAGCAGTGGGACGTGGAGGATCAGAGACAGGCCATGGAGCCAGCGTGCTGGGCTGGACTGCCAGGTCCGCATCCCGCTACGGGCTGAGGGGTTGCGCCGAGTTCTCTCTGACTCGGTTTCCTCATCTGTAAAGTGGGGATAATCAAGGTTTATCTATTAAACAGAGCTAATAATAGTACTTCCCCAGGTTACTGTGAAGATTAAATTAGTTAATACATGTAAGTGCTTACAGAAGTTCCCAAACACAGGACGGCCGTGAATGCATTTCCTCTGATCACTTCTCCGACCGATGTGAGGACCACTCCAAAGGCGGCTGCAGTATGAACAGCTACTCAGGACCCACTCAATTCACACACGTGCTGGCTCCCTAACGGCCACCCGGAGTCCCAGAGGCTGACAGGACCACAGCCAGGGCCTTGGGGGCCTGCCCCCTCACCCAGTGTTGTCCTTCCCTCACCTCCCAGAGGCAGGAAACTACCACAGTACGGGCAGGGGGTGGGGCCAGGAGGCCAGGGCCCATTACCGGGCAGGGCCCCAACCCAGCCCCGAATGGCCCACCCAGAAGGTAAGAACAGGACAGACACACACTGAGACTAGTACAGGAGATCTGCCTGGAAGCCATCCAGTGGGGAACAGGGTCTCCATGAAGCGACACTGACAACATGCTGACGCACACCACGCTGGGGGACGGGCACATGGGGACTCATCAAACTGAGTTCTCTAGTTTGGTGTGTCATGTGACTTCTTCCATCACAGAAAGTTAAAAGACTAACAATAAATAAGTGCTCTGGAACCAAACTGCCAAGATTCCAGTCTCAGAAACTCCACTCACTAACTATGTCACCTTCAGCAAACTAACCTTTCTTTGTTTCAGTCTCCTCATTTGTAGTACGGGGGTGACAACAGTACATACCTAACAGGGTTGTTGTAAGGAATAAATGAGTTAATACATGCAAATCCTATGACCTTGGCAAGAGTGCTCAATCAATGTCAGCTGTTATAATCGTGAGCCAGAGGCCGGCCAAGTGGCGCGTTGGTGAAGAGCTGGCTTGGGACGCCAGCGGCCCCCCGTTCAGATCCCACATATGAGGGCCAGTGACACTGCCCTCTAGAGCTAAGATGGTGAACAACAGCTCCATCTGGAGCTGGGCTGCTGTGAGTCTCCGGGTGGCATAGCTGCAGCCCCTGCTGCAGTGGGCTGCCATAGGCTGCAGTTAGTGGCCGGCAGCCAGCATGAGTGGCTGGCAGCCAGCGTGAGCTGCCAAGAGCCACTGTGAGTGGCCGTCCAGAGGCCGGCATCCGATCTGCCTCACCCGAGAAGAGCGCAATGATAATACCAACATGGGCCAGTGAAGCAATGTCCTCTGCAACTAGACTGAAGAACAAAAGGACAGCAACTTGTCTGTTCCCCTCCTCCAATTCCCCAATAAAAAAATCTTAAAAAAAAAATAAAATAAATAATTGCGAGCCAGCGTGGCGGAGTGACGGCCACAACCATCATCCTTGCTGGGGTGTCAGCTGCTGTCAGCGCTGCTTGTACGGGACCACCAGACCCCTGTGTCTAGCACAGGACCAGGCAGGGGGCACTGCAATAAACAACCACCGAATCACTGGCCTGGGACACACTCATGTAGGCACTGCAGGTGGGAGTGCAGAGACGGTCGACAAGCCATGGGCGCCACCACCCAGCAAGATCCTGATGCCTTAGACACAGTAATGCCTCTTCTAGAAGTCAATACAAAGAGGGGACCTGAGATGTGAGCAAACATTGAAGTCCAGAGACACCCAGGGCAGCACTGTGTGCAACAGCAAAGCGGAAACCTCCTAGAACCTGAGGCTGCAGAGAAAAGGTTCCAGACGCTGGGACACATGGTGGCGGGAAAGCAACAACATCACTGTAATGGCCATTTCCAAGGTGACAAAGTAGCACGAGCACGTGCTCATCCACCCGCCAAATGCAGATCGCTAAACTATGGACACAGAAAGCCCAACTTGGATTCACACAATATGTAGCAAACAGCATGTCTGTGGCAAAGATATGAGACAATTTTGAGAGAAACAGGGCAAAAGAATTATTTTCATGATTCTCTCTGGGTTTTCATTTTCAGGTCTGTCTTTATTTTCTAAGATTTCAACAAGGAGCACATATTACTTAATGAGAAAAGAATAATTGAGAGTTTTGTTGTTTTTTTTTGAACAACGCAGACCCTCAGGGGCTGCTCTGTCCTGCGTGGAACAGCTCAGTACTTAATTCACTCACTGAGCACCCACCAGGGCGAGCCTCCTCAAACATAAGCGAGTTCTGGCCCTGGAGGATAGTCAACAGGCAGGCAGAGTTGGGGGGGCGGGAGGGGGAGGCAGGAAAGGTGTCACAGGCAAGGTGACACATGAGCAGGTCTAACAGCACAAACAGAACCACGAGGCTGGGGAGGGGGCTGGGGAGGGAGGCGCCAACTTCTTAGCCAACCGGAAGATTCAAGGAGGCTTCTTGGTCTGTGACATTGAGCTGAAGGCACCTGTCTCCATCCTGCTTTGCACAGTGCCAACTGCACCCAGGTGGGCCGAGAATATGGTCCCAGGCCTTCACATCAATTCACCACCTCGCTCAGTCTCAGCCCTCAGACCTGAGCGAGACCCAGGTGGCGGCCCCCAACCCACTGTGTGCACTAAAGCCTCTGCTCCTCTAACATGTACCCTGCTTAACTGGGGGTCCAGATCCAGTAGCTATGGGCTGGCACGCTCACCAGCTCCCGGGTGGTGGCAATGGCCACGGCGACACTGGCAGACCACTCCGGACAACTACACCCCAGAACAACCTCAAAGCAGGCGGCGACTTTCAAAGCAGGCTCGTTGCTTTTGGCTCATTCAATTTGCTTTTCGCAATTTCCATCCCTTCCCATTTGCCCATGTTCCTCCTTCCATCTCTGCTTTCCCGTAAAGCGTTTATTTGCTACCCTCCGATGAGGCTGCTGAAATCAGAGCTGGAATCCCGAGTCTCTGTGGAAGGACCAAGAACACGGCCAGGCACCTGGGGCCACCGGGCCCAGCTTCCCCTCAGCGGCACTTTTTATTTTGTTTTCGGGACTTGCTCAAGTTGACTCAGCGAGTCAAAGGCTGGGGAAACAACACCCAGCACTTAGAATCACAGCCCTCTGAGGGCATGCAGGGTGCACCGACGCCGGACAGTTTATATTTGCAATAGCAAGCCTGAAAACTCAGGAATAAAAATAAAACTGACAGAACTGAAACCATTCAGCAGACATTGACAGTGCTTCACATCATCTCATGACCGTGTTCCCACGCTTGTCCTCTGAAATGTGACCTCTTTTAATGGCTACTGGAAACATTTGATACGAGCAGACCCTAATTTGTATAACTCTTCCTCCTGCCCGACGTATTATAAAACAATATGATGATGACCATGCTTACACATAAATTTCTCTAGTTATTTGTTAAACATATCTCCTAAGGGCTGAGAATGAAAAGAATTTTCAATGTTTAAAAAAAAAAAAGATGGGGGAGGGGGGTTGTCACTTGGAGGGGTAAAAAGTATAACTATTGCACTGCGTTGTACACCTGAAACTAGTTTTTTAAAAAAATGTATATTTCACAATAAATTAAAAAAGAAGAAGAAGAACTCTGCATTGCAAATTTTAAAAACTAAAATCTAAAAAAAGGAATTAAGCTAAAACCCACAATAGTTAGAAACCCCAAAAATGGTACAATGGGGCGGGGGGGGCACATTTTGTATACGAGGCAACTATCTTTCTAAGCAACACAGCTCCCTCCAGCTGAATCCACAAGCCACACTGCTCTGGACAAGGGGTGAGGACAAATAAATGCATTCCTTGAGCTTCTATTCAGTGTCTTAGGTCCCGCACAGTGAGTGTGAGACCATTTTCCAGATGAGGAAAGTGAGATCACATACAGTCAGGACACGGACTCTCAGGAACTCCAGCCCAGGCCTCTGGGCTCCACAGAGAGGTCAAGCACAGCCAAGAAGAGTCTCCAACGGACCCCAGTGGCCACGTGGGGACATTTTGTGCAGAGTCAACTTCCCCGTTCTGTGGCCTCCCTTCCTGGAGCTGCTGGGTCTGCTGTCAGAGGTCAGGGTCAGAGTCACTGGGAGGCCCTCCTGTGAGGAGGTGGCAGGATGGGCGCCACGGGGCTCTTTCAGTGGCAAGGACGTCAGGTGCCCACGAAACACTAAGGCCACCAATATTCCCAAGACCCTTACACCTGGCTCCAGAGCGCCCGGCAGAGGAAGCAGATGGAATGAAGAATGTTCACAGGCACCCAACTCTACCTGGACTTCAATTACCTGGAAATGAACTGCAGCGAGGGCACCACAGTGGGTCAGCTGGGGCACCCTGGCGGCACCCTGACGGCAATGGAGCCCAGCCGAGGAGTGATCGTTTAACACCTTTAACTGCATATCTTCTAAAACAATTTGTGAACCATGTAAAAATACTACATAAATAACATTCATTTTTTAAAGCTGAGTGAAGAATTCAGCATCCATAACCTTTGGTGAGAAACACACTCAGCCACGTGGCTTCCTCTGCCTCTAAAGGAGGAAGGCAGCCACTGAAGTTTCGTTGCCTGCATTCAACACACCTATCTGAACCAGCTTTCCCTCCCCCATGGCTCCAGCTCCCGCACCCCGAGTCTAACCCCCCGCGCTCACCCAGGCACCGTGCCCTGCTGCCTGCCTGTCTGCTCCGCAGCCCACTCCTGCGTTAATCCCAGCCAGGCCGCACCAGGCTGTGGCCCCAGCCTCCTCCCAGCCTTGTCTAAAAGCCTCCTCTGTGCCCTCCCAGTGGGACCTTGCCCCCTGGCCCTGGAGTGCACCTCTCCCGCACAGAAGCCCCTCAATGCCCCCTGACCCAGCACTGCATGAACAGCTCACGGGCCCCTCTTGTGGTGTGGCCCTGCTGCCCTCTCTGGCCTGGCCACTTGCCAACTCCCTCACAGCCAAGGCCCAGAGCTTCCAAGCCACTTGCAGTCCACAGACCCTTTTGTCCAGCCTCTGGATCATTTCTCACATGGCAAACCCTGCCTGCAGCGACATTCAAATACCACACCTCCCCGTCCACGCCTGCGTCTGGATTATTCCCTACCACGAGGCACCAATTTCCCTATAAGACCTCCTTGGCCCTGCCCACTCCCCCCCTTTAAGGCCTGGCCCCCGTGTCCTCGCAGGCCCCCACCACAGTACAGACAAGCCTCCCAGCCCTTGGGGCTTGCCCATGAGCCCAGGGACGGTCACCCCTGCGTCTCCAACTCCGTCAGCCCTGGGCCCATGGCGGGCTCTCAGCATCTTTCTGCCTATTTCTCGGTCTTTCCTTTTCTGCTTGATTGTCCTCCACCCAACTCCCGGCCCTGAATGGTTTGTGCAGAAAGAGGGCAAAGGCAGACAAAGAACTCCGCATCTTAAGCAAGCAACAACTCCGGAGAGACCCCTAGCACGGCCTGCTGCCCGCCCTGCCCGCCCTGGCAAGCTGGGGGGACATTCGCTTCCTCGCCCGCCTGAGAACAGCAGCTTCTCCAATGACTAGGTTTCGTAATGTCTGAATTCTCAAGGAATTTGGAAGGAGGACAGTGAATCTATAATCAGGGACAGTATTTCTCACACTTACAGCTTGCTCATTTGCATTTTAAAATAAAACTCCAACCCCCTCGCATGCATGCTAACAGCCTTCTCCTTCTTCTTTGCTTTGAAAATACCTAGGAAAGGCCCCCCAAAGAGCAGCTAGGGCTGGGGATGGGGGGGGGCAGTAGGTATGTTGTTCTTTCAGGGTCTTCTGCCACCAAATTCAGGCCTGCTCTAGAAAGGAGCAATGGAGATCAGAGGCGAGGAAACCTCGAAGGCCTCCCACGTAAGCCTCCCCCCAGATTCGGTCAGAATGGAAACCGCTGACCCAGGCCTCCTCCTGGGCAGAGCCCCAGGGCCCCCCCTCCTCAACCCTCCAGGTCACTGATGACCCAAGTGGCCAAGGAATGTCTTCTCCTCTGGACAAAGGCCCGCTGGGTGGAGGGGCAGTCATGGTTGTGCCATGCTAGGCACTAGGTCATTTTAGCACCTGCCTGTTTCAGGTGCTAACAGCCTGAGTCTGGGCTGTGGGCTTGGACCTGCCTCTCAGCCAGGGGCTGTCAGTCAGGCAGACGAGGCTCACTGCCACTAGCCAAGTTCACCCTGCCCTCCTCCAGGAAGCCTTCCTGACTTACCAGGCTGGGTCTGGACCCTCCTCTGAAGGGAACCTGGCCTGGGCCCCTGTGAGTCCCCAACACCTGCAGCCTGGAACGCAGCAGGCACCCAGAAAAGACTGATGAATGCTGTTGCAAGGAGAGTTCAGTCTGCCCAATCACAGCTGCCAGCTAGGAGGGGCCCTCACCTCAATGTCTGAGTGAGGCCAATTGTTAACACCTGGACAAATCCTGGAGTCGGGGTGGCCTGTGCAGCCAGGATCCTCATTACAATAGTACAGAGGAGGCAACTGAGGCAAAGAGCACCTGCAGCCATCACCGACCGCCATGACAGGTACCTGTGACCATCACTGCCATGACAGGTAGCCCCTCGGGGCATGGGGGTGGGGGGCATCTTGTCCCACGGCCCTTGCTCCACTCTGTCCTTGGCTCTAGCCTGAGTCCCAGCAAAGCACAGAGCAGGACCTCCACTGCCCCTCGCCTCGGCCTCCCTGGGGCTCCTCACACCGTGTGAGCAGAGCACAGCAAGCTTTCCCCATAATCCAGCATCACCCAGCCTAACACCCAGGCTCGTTAGGGAGGCCATCGCCTGCAGACAAGCCCACTGCCAAGGCTTTTCTGGGTCTCAGTGGACACACAGGCCCCAGAGTCTGAGTGGCCCAGCCCCAGATGGGTGGCCTGAGAGCCAGGCGGCTGTCCCTCTCCGAGGTGGTACCTGCCTCATGGCCTGGTTTTGAAAAGTAAATGGGGTAATGTTCTAAAGCAGTGGCCTTCAAACCAAACCCCCAAAATAAATGCTTAAAACTATGTTTCTATTTGCACTTTTTCAAGTTGACATCTAAAATTTCTCATCGTAAGTTTAAATACTTCAGAGGATGTAATTTCCAACATATTGTAAATATTAACATTTCCAAATACAACTGTTACTGTTTCTCTTTTAAATGGATCCAATGAAATCTAAATATCACAGCAATTTGCGATCCGCCATCATCCATCTTAAAATTACAGAATTGGGCTCTTAAAACACCTGGGAAGTTTGCAGTGTTTCTTTTGCCTCCTCCAATTTCCTGCCCACATCTCTCAGTGATGTTTCCACTATCGTTGTTTTATGTTTGAAGGCCTTTTATTATTATACTACCATGCCCAAAAAAAAAATATGTATATATATGTTTTAATTTTTTAATTCCATGTGATCATAAAGCTCTAAGTGTCAAAAATTTTTCCTGGATGGATTTATTATCACAATTACTATTAGTACACAATTGATCAATATGATATGGAAATGTATTACAGAGGTGTGTAAATAATAAGCACAAAAAATTAAACCTTCTAAGAAATGCATCTCAGAAGAGAGGAACGGGAATTTAAAAAAATTGTTTCATGCCTCCACAGATGGATTTTACCTAGTGCTAGAATAAGGCAGAGTTTATTATCAATTCTATCTCTATTTTTCAATTTTTAATAAATATAAGTGCTGCAACCACTGATTGAAATAAATAAAATGGCATGGAAAGAGATTTTACCAAAGCACATTGTCTGAATTCCTTGAGAACTATCTGCCAACAATTACAGTAATTTCTTATTTAAAAAGAAACATCATTTTTAATGTTTTCTCAGCCGACAACTCTCGATCAGGTCCTCTTTCGGTTTCACTGCCAGGAAAGAACTAGAAGTACCTCTCCTGCCCCAGGATCACAATGAGCAGCCACGTGACACCGAGCAGGGTTTTATGCCCCGCGTCACACACCTGCCTGGATAATGAGAGCGTGCGGCCCTCCTATAGATTATCAGCTTCCTGTGTGCCAGGTACCCTACCAACTGCATTACCCGAATTAACTCCTTTAGTCCTCACAGCCAGCCCAAGGGACGGGCACCAAGATTATTCCCATTTTACAGACGGGAAGACAAGGTGCTGAGTGGTTAGGCAACTGGCCCGAGGTCACACAGCCAGTGGGGAGGGGAGGGAGGTGGATGTGAAAGGGGGCCGCTGGGACAGGGTTTACAAGCTCCTCCCCAGGTCAGCTGTGGGCGTGAACACGGGAGGAAGCTGAGGGCCCACACAACTGACTTCTTAAATGTGCTCCCACTGCCACCATGGAGCAGTTACAAACACATGCTTCTTTCAAGTACATGCCCTCAATGCTGGCACCCAAAGCACCCATACATGTGACACACTCCTACTGTCACCATTGCCATTAAATGGCAGGAAGAAAGGTAACTCCCATCCCAGGGGCAGACACCACAGATCTTACCTGCCCACCCCCTGCACCACCACCACCAGGAGGCCCCGTCTCTCCCCCAGCCACCTTCCACGGACAAGGCCCCAGCAGAGCTACAAACCTGGGAGACCGCCAGCCCCAACCCGTGCCCGGCCAGGGAGGAGATCACAGAGATTCCACAGGGGAGAAGTTAAAAACAAGATGCACGTGGGCTGGCCGAGTGGCGCAGTGGTTAAGCGCTGGCTTGGGACGCCAGCAGCCCTGGTTCAGGTCCCACATCTGAGGGCCAGTGACACTGCCCTCAAAAAACAAACAAAAAAACCCCACAACAACAACAACAAAAAACCCCAAGATGCACGTGAGGAGAAGCCAGGTGCCCGGGACACAGAAAAGGTGAGTGCGGCAAGGCCCACGGGCCGGAAAGATGGCGAGGGGTGTGGTCTGTACTCACCTGTACGACTTCTATCCCTCGCTTCCTGTGGAGGAAAACAAAGAAAACAAAGGTTACTTGCAGTCAGGAAGCATCCTTCCGGAACATTCACTCAGCCCGCTGAAGGCAGGCGGGTGAGGAGAGCTGGGGGCTGCACCTCTCAGGCTCCGTCCCCAGAACGGCTTCCTTTTCAAGGGCAAGGTCTATGAACGCCCAGCCAGTCCTCAGAGCCCTCTGGGAGAGAGGGCTGGTTCCCCAGAGGGACTTGGCCAGAGTCCTACAGAGACCCCGATTTATTTTCCTCACAGCCAGCTGTGTCCCTCTCCAATCCCGGGGTCAGGACTTTGCTGGCGCAGTTCCGACCTGGACTGCCCGAGACCCTCCCCACCACCATATTCACCACCAGCAGCTGGTCGCACACCTTGGCCTGGCCTTCCAGGTCTGCCCCAGCCTGTCACATTCCAGCCCATCCACCACCACCCCCATGCAGGAGGCCCCCAAAACCTTCAGTCCTGCCCCGGCTGATTGTTCACTCCTGGCCATCTCTGACCCCCACTGAAATCCCACCCACCCTGTGACTCATGGCCAATATCCTCCAGGCCTGAGCCTGGTCTCCCTCTCTCCCCCCCGACAATCCTATGGCCACTGTTCCCAACACACGTGCCCTGACTCTTTTCACCCCATTACAGAGCCTGGGACAGAGGCTCCCTACCGACTCCCCCGCCTTTGCCTCCCCCACCCACATTCCTTCCTGCTGGGAGTTCCAGGCACACAGGGCTGCATGGCAGCTCCGAGCCTTGGTCCCCACGTTCCATTCCACCCCAGGCTTTAGGGTTCAGCTCAGGCAGAGGCGGCGCCTCCAGGAAGCCAGCCCTGACGCACCACGCCCCGCAGGGCCAGAACGCTCCTCAGAGCTCAGGCCTAAGGCTGTCTGGGCCCTTTGGCTGTGCCAGAGTTCTGACGGGCTGTCGCTGGGGGCAGGGTGCTGGGGGAGGCGCAGGGGTCTGTATGGACTGCAGATGGGTGCCAGTGGCCATACGCGTGTGCATTTTCCTGGAAGAAAAGCTGGGCGTCCCGCAGGCCCTCAAGGGCTGTGGGCTGCAGCTCACTCGCCCACACGCTAGCAGGGCCTGTGGCAGATTCGACGGTTGTGTGTGCTCCATGCGTAGCCATGGGGCTTGCCTGGCATACAGATGCCCCCTAAACGTCAGTGTGCAAACCATAGCTCAGTTCCTGCGCCCAGGCCGGCCCAGCACTCAGGGCACAATAACCCAACGGCCATGGCTCAGAGAAGAGGTACCGGCACCACACAGCGCCGCTGAGGGGACACCGACCGATTTTAGTGTTGGCTTACTCATTCACCGTGTTTCCCGGGGCCTTCTGGGAGCCTGGTACAGGGTGTAACCTCACAAGGAGCCACCATGTGAGCCCGCGAGACTGAGCAAAGAGCGTTGACCGCGTTGTCACTCTGCGGGGTGTGCCCAGCCGCCAGCCCCGCAGCCCCCAGCACCCCCACAGAAGCCCCAGCCCTGCAGAACCCAATCTGAAAACCAGGGTGGTTGATTCAGGGACCTTCGCCCAACATGCAGCTTCTCTAGTTCTGGAAGGAAGGGTAGCCAGTGATTTCGTGAGGGAACAAACTGGATACAACAGCACAGCCCTGGGCCACCAGAGCCCATGGCAGAGGGACAGACTGCGTCCAAAGGAACCTGTGACACACCCAGTCATCCGCTCACAACCCACGCCATTTCCGAGCCCCGTGGACACCTCGGAGCCCCTTGCCTCGTTCCTACCTTGTCCTAGCCCCACGTGAGCATCAGGGGCAGTAAACTGCCAAGGTCACTCGGCACGTGACCACAAGTAGCCAGGCTGGGCTCGGTGCCACTTCCTCATGCCTGCCCCTGCTCCTGGACAGAAACCTTAAACAGCTGTGAGAGCAGCCCCCGCGGGAGCTGCAGAGGACAAGCCCAGGACCACACAACGGGAAGGGAGCGGACACCGAAGGGGACGGAGGGCATGCCTGCGTGACCCGCCCCAGGTGCGGGCGGCTTCCACTGCATACCCAGGGCCTGAGCGTCCCTGAGCTAATCCTCACGGCATCTAGATTATCCCTGGGCGGCTGTCACTCTCCTTAGGAAGGCACGGGCAGTCATTTCCACTCTGTCCACATGTGACATCATTCCAGACAGCTCTCCCTCCCCCAGTCCTAACAACAAACAGCTTTCTAACTTTGAAAACATCAGACGGACCCCTGACATAAAAGAAACAGAGTAATCTTGAGGGCAGACAGGCGGAAAGCCTTACGTGGAGTTGAAGGGGACGGGATAAATTGTAACTGGCAGAAAAGAGGGGGCTCAGCTCCGCTCTCAGTTCACATCAGGCCACACTTCGCACTAGTCTCCCCCGATGGTGAGGGGGCTCAGGCGCCCTGGGTGTTGTAGCTGGCTGCCGCCCTCCGCAGCCCCGAGGGTGAGGCGGCGATGGCCTGGTACTTGGTGAGCAAGCCAAGGCCTAGGGACTTCAAGTGCGCATCCTGGCACGAGAGACACCGAAACGGGCAAGGTTGGTCTCCACACTCCAGGGCCATGGTGTATCGTGCGGACTAGGAGGGGGAAGGTAGAAAAGCACGTGCCCTCTGCTGGTGGGATCCCATGCACGCCACGGCAGGCCACTCGGGACAACAAAATGTAAACCTGCAGGGCTCCCTTCCTCATCAGGAACTTCTGCAGGACAAGAGGACACACAACCTTCATTTCCCAAGCAACAGGCTCCTGAAATTCAGCCACGAGCAGGGTCATGAAGGGGAAGGGGGCGAAGGGGGGCAGGGGGGACCACAGAGCTAGTTGTGCAGTGATCACCGGTTTCCACTGGAAACCCCAACTCCAGGACCTCCCCTGCAGACAGGCTCAAATGTGCAAAGTGTTTCAGGCTGTATCTGTTAACTGCCACACTGCGTGACGGCAGAAGACCAGCAGTGAGTGACTTAAACCCCCAAGAGCCCACATCAGAGGAATACTATGCAACAGTGAAAAAGAATGAGGAAGGGCTCAAGGCACTCGTTACGCATTAATTATCTCTAAGACACTGTTACGGGGAAAACACAAGGTATACAAAACCCTGTGTGCTGCATGCAATTACTTAGGTTAAAAATAACTTCCAGGATGGGAATGTGGGCACAACATCCAGTACACAGAAGGAATCTAAAAGTACGACAGAAAAATGGTCACAGGGTGGCCTCCTGTCAAGGGCAAGTGTGGCTGGAGGCAGGCTGAGACCTCCTCTCCAATGTGCGTTCTCGTGTATCGCTTCAGTTTTGTGCCATGTGTCTCTAATATAGTCTCAAACACTAGAGAAATAAATTTTTTTGACTGATCTTCTACTTCATAGGTAAAACTCTAGTTGCCAGTATTCCCAGTGCCTAGCAAAAAGTAGATACCTGATAAGGGCACAAATCAATTGACTGATGAAGTGAAGCAGAGAGCTTAGGATTTATCTAGAAAAGCTTCCAAATTCTCCTCAAAGAGCAGTGGAAATAACATCCATGGCAGGGCCATCGGCCTGTCGTGCAGCAGAACCTCAATTCAGATTTTACGCCCATTTGCAGTCTCCGATCCCTAGAAAATGGATGGGCGGGAACACACTGCAGAGTTAACTGTGGCTGCGGCAGCACAGTGAGGGGTGTGGGTTTTTTCCCCTGTATATTTTCTTGTATTTTCTAGTTTTCTACAATGAACATATATCGGGGTTGTTGGAAAAGTCATGATGCATTTTTACAACGAAAAACATAGAAAAATACGTCATGACTTTTCTGACAACCCTATAGATAGATATTATCCCCCAAATCAGAGAAAAAGTAACAATAAAAGTTAAAGTTAAATAATTAAAGAGTTGTATTAAAAACCTGCAGTTGGAGAAGAATTTTACAGGCTCTAAAACTCTTGTTTTCTTGATAAATATTGCATTAATAAGTTTTAGACAGAGGTCTACCCCACAACTCATAACTATAAACATATTTTTCCAAACAACTGGATAACTACGGAAGGGAGGGTCCATTTTGCAAAAAGACACCCTCCCCACCCCCACCCTGAGTCCAAGGATAGCACAGCCATGGGGAATTTAAAATACTCACTTACAAAACCAACTATCCTTTCAGGAAAGGAGGGAGAGCAATCAAAGAAGGCTTCAGGGAGAAGGTTGCATTTGCCACTGGAACAAAAACGGAAGGGAAACTAAGGACAGACACTGGGAGAAGTTAAAAAGGAATACATTGAGGAGTGTCCGCTCCCCAAAAGGTGTCTGGGGGTGTGAGAGCATAAGACCATTGAGAGGACAGGCGGGGCGGTGAGAAGAGGGTAGAAGGTGTAGGCGGGGCATGTCCGAGAGGCCAGGAATGTCACAGCACAGTCTGCTCTTCACCCCGTGGGCCAGTGGGTCCCAAATGCCAGGGCAGATGGCTAAAAATCACCACTGGAGCTTGTCAAAAATACTAATTTGAAATCCAGTTCTTAAGACTCTGTCTGGTTCAGGTCTGGGGAAGGGTCTGGGAGGGGTTCAAGGCTTGTCAGGCACCCAGGTGCTGCTCAGGAGCAGCCAGGTGTGGGAACAGCTGCCCGTCCGCCAGGACCAGCTCCTTGTGCTGCTGGCAGCAGGGCCGGATTTGCCCGGAGTGGGGCGGGGGGTGCCATTCGGGGGCAGCCTTCCAGGTCTTAGGGGCCCAAGTAAAGGACACAAAAGAACTGGAAATAGCTGTGATGCTCACACTCCGGGCACAGCAGGCGGAGGCCACACACGGGCACCGGGAGAGGAAAGTGCATCATACAAGAGGCTGGTAACTTCCATTTTTTCCACCCATGGTGGTGCCAGGAGGTGCTTAGAAACCCAGGATTGAGCTGGGCAGGCAGCTACTGAACTGTCTGGGCACCAGGTGGAAACGGAAGTGGGGTGTGTCCCCCAAGAGGAGAACACGGAAACAGACCCAACTGTTCCTTGTGTCTCAGTTTCCTCATCGGTCGAGTGAGGAGAATCCTGGAACCCAGGCCACAGGGCTGCTGGGCCCGGGCTGGACTGCAGGCTCTGCCCTGCCTTCCCGCCTTTCGGAACCGCCCCTCCTGTCCCACGTGACTCTGACGGGCATCAAACAACCGAGGGGCTGCACCCCGTCCAGGGCCGGTCACGTGGCCTGGCTCCTCACGTAACTGCAGGACGGGCATGGGAACCCGAGCTAGGCCAGCCCCGATCCTCCCCAGGACAGGTCCTGGGGGCTGTCGGCAGCACATGGGCATGGCCACCGCTGCCTGTGTGCCCAGACTCTCGAGGAGGCGGCACGCCAGGAGGAGAGACCAGAGTTCTGTTGTTCAAGGTCAAGGCCCTGATGGGGCCGGCCTGGAGCCTGTCTCGTCTGGGCTTTCAGCTGCGGGGTTTTGCTGAAGCCAGTTTGCACTGAGGTTCTGTCACTGGCCACTGTCGTGCTTACTACAGCAGGTCCTCAGTAAGTGACAGCGGCGACCACTTCCTGAAGATGACAGAAAACACCCTGGGTGACCCTGAAAGAGGCAGCGGGGATGACAAAAGAGCCCAATGAGAGAACCCAAAGCAGGATGGAAAAGAGCAGAGTCCCAGAAGCCAGGGAGGCAGGACCATCAAGAGGGAGAAGCGTCCCCAAGCCCACACCACAACAAGGGCACATAAGGCCTTGGGCACGGCCACTGGATGTGGCGTCAGGAAGGCTAACACTGGACACCTTGAGAATAGGACCCCATGAGTGACAGGCCTGTCTCACAGCACAACGAGCAGCAGGCACAGGATGTATTGCTGAGGCACCCTGGGTCTCAGCTTTCACATCTATTAAATGGGCATGGCCTTTCCGGCCCAATAGATCTGGGACCCAAGGCTGCAGGCAAGTGACACTCATGCAGTGATGAATCAGCAGGAAGAGAGGAACAAGCCCAGACACAGAGGTACCCGCTGACCAACAAGCAGAGGCAATCCAGAGACAGCTGGGAAATTTCCAGCTCAGAGAGGGCAGAGCAACAACCAGAGACGAGTGAAGTTCAAAAAAAAAGGGGGGGGGCGGGGGTTGCCTTGGGTTCATCAGGAACCGCTTTCCCACAAAATGCACGGCCACTGCCACTTGCCTCCCACGCAGGCAGAGCTGAGGCAGCTGCCCTGAAAAGGGGGCCTGCAGGACAATCTGGCTGCAGAGGGAGGCTACGCCAGCCAGGCCTCCACGGAATGATGTCACAGCAGAGGGAATCGACCCGGAAAAACGCTGGTGCCTCCCACCGATGGGCAAGGAGAAAGCAGCTGCACCTGCACCCAGAGCTCGAAACCACTCCGCGGAGGGAAATGTGTGATTAGGCAGCTGGAAAGCCCGGCGCACCCTCCTCCACGCCATTTGGAGCAGTTTGGTAATTACCAGATTTCAGGAGCCCCTTCAGCATGCGGGCAACCTCCCCCCACCCCGCGGCCTCCGCCTCCCCCTGCCCTGCAGAGGACTCAGGTTCCCTCATTAGGTGGCTGGGCCTCCCCTCTCGCCTGGGTGTGCAGAGGGACACACTGTCCTGCCGCCTCAAATGTCACGCCAGCCTCACCACCTAGCCAGGCTCGAGGTCAGCTCCTCAAGAGCCTTGCTTGGCTCCCACTGTCCTCAGAGCCCCTGCGCCCGTCCCCCACCCCCACGGAGGTGGACGCTGCCTGGCCCTGTGACTCTGATCCCTAGCAGCCTACGAGCTCTGTGGTGACCACTAATGGTGGCCAGACACTGGCAGTTCTCCTCCTGGGCACTCCCCTGGACACACACCCCGCCAGGTTAGACACAGCTACGCGGCTTGCTTTTTTAGCCAATGGAATGTGCACAGACGTGCCTCGTGTCACTTCCAAGTAGGAATGCTCAACTGCCGATGCCTGACTGTGCAGCCAGTCCTCCTGGACCTCAGTGACGGCAGCATGAGGACATAGATGGCTCCCGGAGCCGGCCCAGGTCCTTTCCTGGAAAGAAACCTGGCTGGATGGCAATGAAGCCAGGCTGGGAACCAGAAAGAAAACGACTAAGCGGGCGTCCCGCTAGCCGTGGCCCTCAGCCAGGGCACGCTTGCGCCCAGGGGACAGTTAGCAGCACCTGAACACACTGTTTGATTGTCACAGCTGGAGAAGGTTCTGCAGGCATCCAGAAGGGAGAGGCCTGACGATGCACAGGCTGGCAGGTGCTCTCCGCGGGCCTCCTGAGTGAGTGCCCCCGCCTCCCTCTGCCTGTCCGCTTGCTCGGCAGCCTGGCTCACTTGCTGATAGTCTCATAATTTGGACTTTCCTCCTAGTCACCTAGTCACAGCGCCAGAAATGGCCCAATCGAAAGGAAACATATGAACAGAATTTTAAAGCCAGCACAAACATTTGAATTGTTTGGACAGCTCCAGGAAAGAATCAGATAAACTGGAAGCTGCCATATGTCTTTTTTTTTGGGGGGGGACACCCCTTTTCCTGATTGGATGGACACTCATCACGCCCCCCTTCCCCCATGCTGGGTGCCCCACCTGGAGGAGGCAGGAGGGCAGGCCACAGGTACCTCCAGAGCAGACGCAGCATGACTCAGCGCGTTCCTGCAGACCCACATCAAAGCCCCAGGGTCCCTGGAAGTGGCTTCTCAGGAGCCCAGGATGTGGGCGAGGGGGGAGCTAGTGACTCACCTTCCCACCACCTCCTGGAGGAAAACAGAACCCCCAGGGCTCAGCGGCCTGCTGCGGAGGCACCTTTCAACCCCTCACCGCTCAGGATGAGGAATCTGAGGCAGGGATGGGCTGGAGATTACCCGAGGATGTGTCCTGCTGCATCCAAAGTATCACCCTTTCAGATTGGAGGTCACTCCAAATTTTCATCTGAAGGCTAATGTTGAAATTCCCTTAATGTTGCTCGACACGCCCCTATCTTTTAACAGAATTATAAAAATTCTCTACTTGAAAGTCTTTTTAAGTCTCTTACTACCCCCTTGCCATTGCTATGATTTTTCTTCCTCCTAAGGAGGGATGGGCCCTAAACTGCAGTGGGGGGCAGGGTATTCCTAGGAGCAGGAGAGGCACAGGGCTGGGTCCAGCGCTCCCACTCCCACCACCCCCACCCTCGCCCCTCCCCAGCCCCAGCTGTCAGCCTCCTGCCTCCGGGCTAATGACTCAGACTGTTGTCTTCACGGCAGATTCTTATTCCCGAGAAAGCACAGTTGTTGGACATCCGCGTAATAAGGTAAGCTATGTCTGGAAAGAGGGCTACAGGAATTCTGAGCTGACATTTCTTTCCGTTGAGCCTGAGGGGAAGGGGAAGCCTGCCCAAGGGTCTGGATGCAACTACCCTCAAGGGACTGCTTGCTCCTAAAAGATCTGCACAAGTGCATATACCCGGACTCGGTTCTGGGAGGATGACACCCTGAAAGGCTGCTAACACACCCTTCAAATGAAAGCTCCCTCCTGGCTCAAGGATGCCAAGACCCTGAGAAGGCTTCTTTAAGCCCATGCAGTTTAGGGGGGTCACTGCCCTGTTGCTGGGTCTCGAACCACACATGTGCAGAGCTCTCCATCTGACTGTTGTCAAATATTTGCTGGGCTTCTCTGTCTAAGCTGGACCGGCCCAGGGACAGAAGGGCCCCAAGCCACAGCCCTGTCTAGACATGCAGGCGGATACACGGGGATGGTCGGCAAACTGGGGTGTGAGCCACCAGGGCCCTGAACACAGGAAACATCTGGGGGTGGCAGAGGCTCAGGAAGGTGACAGCACACTGCTCTTTGAGCTGTGCCCTTGGCGGTGACAGGAGGGAGGCTACCAGTACGTGCCAAGAGAGGGCCTGCCACGCCCCAGGTGCATCTGGGCAAAGCCAGGGCCTCTGGGCATTAGGGGGTTTCAGGAGCCTTTCTGCCACAAGCACCAGGGTTGCTGTCACACCAAAGCAAAGGTGAAGTTATCTCCGCCCCCAATCTCAGAAAACTTAAACCATGAAGCACTTTATTCAAATATTTCCCCAACCCCTCAGCTAATGATAGGAGGCGGGTAGGGGTGGAAGGCAGACCCAAGGAGTCAAGTAACATCCTTATCCATTGGTCTGTGATTAAGGGAAGGGAGCCTGGCTCTGACCTTGACCCAGCAGCGCCCCTATCAGGCCCAGTGTGTATGAACACTGCATTCATTTCCTACTGCTACTATAACAAATCAACACAAACTACAACACAATGTATTCTCTTCCAGTTCTGGAGGTCCATGGCCTGAAATGGGTCAGCTGGGCTGGTTCCTTTTGGAGGCTGTCGGGAGAAATCGAGAGGCTGCCTGCACTCCTTGGCTTGTGGCCACATCTTTGACACTGGCTCTGTTGTCACATGTCCTTCTCCAGCTGTGACCCTCCTGTGTCGTTCTCATAAGGCTCCTTGTGGTTACACTGGGCCCTCTCAGATAACCCAGGATCTCCCATCTCAAGATCCTTCACTTCACCTTCATCACATCAGCAAAGTCCCTTTTGCCACATTAGGCACCATATGGAGGTTCTGAGGGTACGCTGGGAGCAGGGAAGCGGCACTTTCCCGTTTCCTTCAAAACCAAGTCCCTTGCCACTCTGCCCCCCTCCCCAATGAATCTTGGATGTTCCCTCACAGTGTCC
Organism: Aselliscus stoliczkanus; assembly: GCA_033961575.1. Lineage (NCBI taxonomy): Eukaryota > Metazoa > Chordata > Mammalia > Chiroptera > Hipposideridae > Aselliscus > Aselliscus stoliczkanus. The sequence continues at coordinate 151,999,705 of CM066732.1, forward strand.
TCATGCGGGCTGGGGGCAGATGAGGATTCATCCAGAGGTTTGTTGGGGCCTCCACAATCAACAAGGAAAAGGCTGGAGCTCAGCTCCCACGGTGCCCCCAGGATTCCAAGGGCACACTGGGTAGAAACCCAAACCTCAACACAGGGGTCTCTGATGGGAAGAGGCACCTAGGGCCAGGGAGCTGGGGGTCTGGGGGGTGGAGACCTACAGCCCCAGGCCTGGAACACCTGGCTGTACGCTGCAGGGAGAAGTGATAGTTCCTGACCCTTTGGTTCACCTGAAGGCCCATGAGAGATGCCCAGACCAGCCACACCTCCCCACCCCCCACTCCAAGGCCGCTTGGCTCCACAGCATATCCCCCAGACCCCGCCAAGCGGCTCTGAGCTAGGCAATCCCCAAACACGGTGGCGCGGAGCCTGTGCCCGCACCCAGGCACACTGGCATCAACAGGGTCCACTCAGCCCCGATTACCAGGCCCAGGGGTGCTCGCCTGGCTCCTCCCCAGGTGCACTGAGCACTCAATTCTACAGACGGGCAGCAGCTTCAAGGTGCCCCCGAGATCCTCAAATTTCAGAGAATTCCGAGGGCCCAGACACAGCCCAAACAAATGAGAGGCAACACCAGGAATTCCGGGGCCCCCTCACTCCACACTCAGGCCTGCTCTCCCCACGCCAGCAAGAGGGGGGACAGAAGAGGAGGTGGGGCCCGAGGGCCTAGCAGCTGGCACTGCCATGGTCAGTTTGCAGTAGTTTCAACAGCTGTATCAGAGGATATGACTGTCCTATTTTTTTCAAGTGAGGAAATTCAGAGAAGTTAAGAAACTCGTCCAAATATTATGATAAGTGAAATAAGCCAGGCAGAAAAAGACAAATGCTGCATGGTAACACTTATATGTGGAATCTTAAAAAAAAAACCAAAAAAAAAAACCAGAGTTGAACTCATAGTAACAGAGTAGAATGGTGGTTGCTAAGGACTGCGGGGGTGGGGGACAGTAGAGAAAATGGGGGAGAGGTTGTTAAAGAGTACAAACTTTCAGCTCTAAGATGAATAAGGCCAGGGCTGACTGAGTGGCGCGTTGGTTCGGAGTTGGCCTGGAACAGCAGCTCTGAGCAGCAGGGCCCCGGTTTGGAACCCACATGAGGGCCAGTGACACTGCCCTCTACAGCTAAGATGGTGAACAGCAGCTCCACCTGGGGCTGGGTTGCTGGCGACGGCATAGGCTGCAGTGGGGCTGGCTGGCAGCTGGCGTGTGCTTTTGTGAGCTGCCGTGAGCTGCCACAAGGGGCCGTCCAATGGCCAACAAGCAACTGCCTCATCCGGGAAGGGCACAACGGTAATACCGACATGGGCCAGTAAAGCGACGTCCTCCACAACTAGACTGAAGAACAAAAGGACAGCAACTTGTCTGTTCCCCTTCCCCAATAAAATAAAATTTAAAAAAAGATGAGTACAGCTTGAGGATCCAATAAGTGACTTGCTGACACTAGTTGATAACACTATATTGTATAACTGAAATTTGCTGAGAAAGTAGAAATGTTTCACCAAAAATAAAATGGTAGATATGTGAGGTGATGGTTGTTTTAATTAACTCAATGTTGGGAATCCTTTCACAACGTGCACATATATCAAATTGTCACACTGTACATTTTAAATGTTACAATTTTATTCCATAAAGTTGGGGGGAAGGTGGGGAATGCGCGCACACACGCGCACACGAATGAACAAACGAACAGACAAAATTTGCCCAAGACTCACAGCAAGTAAGCTACAGCAAAACCACAATCTAAAGTCAGGTCTGTCTGTCAGTGAAGGCTACCCACATCGTGTGACCCTATGTGACCACCCACCTGTGTGTGGGGTGGGGGGAGGGGAGGAGAATCCAGCCAGCTCTGCTGGGGGTGAGGCTTCCAGGGTTTCTGGGAATTGTTCTGGACAGAGCTGGCATACCTCCAGCCCACCCACTGCCCATGAGGCTGAGGGAGCGGTGCCATGGCCCCTGGGAGGCCTGGGGAAAAGGGACCCAGAGGCGCTTCCTGGGGAGCTGTGACTGGCCTCAGGCGCTGGGTGGGAACTGGACAGGCCAGGGGTCACCTGAGGCCCAGAAGCAGGAGGAGCTGGCACGCCTGCTTCTCCCTCCCACGGGGCTGACAGCTTCTGACGACAATGTCACCTCAAATCCACACTCTCCAAGCTGGAGGCACCCTTCCCACAAAGCAGGAGGACAAGGAAGCAGATTTCAGCTCAACGGCAGGAAGAGGAAGCCAGCTCCCAAAGGAAGGCTGTTGGGCAGGTGGGACCCGCCCCACAGTGGGAGGGGTTCGAGCTGAGGGGCAGGGTGCCCGCCGTCAGGGAGACGAGACTGGCCCGTGGGAAGGTGGCAGGGCCTTAGAGGTCCCTCCCCATCTCTGAAGGTTTCTGAACCCACCAATGAGAAAGAAGAATCAGCCAGGTCACAGGGAAGCAAGCGGAGCCTCCCGAGGACACAAGAGCGAGCCCGGGGCCTCAAGAGGGCCCCAGGGCCGGCTCCCAGCAGGCAGGAGGGCACAGGCCTCCTGCCCAGCCTCAGGCCCTGCCAGGCTCTGCAGCTGGGAGCCACGGCAACAGGCCCCAAACAGCTCGAGAAATCCCTCAGAGAGCCCCATGCAGGGTGTCACAGCAGCCACCAGGCCAAAGACAAGAGCCAAGGCCCTGGGCAGAAGTGAGAAATGCCAAAAAGAGGAAGCCCTGATTCCAGCCAGAAGGGAAGAACGCTTGAGTGCGGCAAAGGGCAGCCTCTTGGCCCCCAGAGACACAGGCCACCACCTGCTGTCCCTGCACACCCCCTCCAGCCTACGACCCTCTACATCTAATACACGGCTCATAAGCTCACTGCTCCCCTAAGCCCGCCAGCGCCTTCCCTCAGCCAGACTGGCATCAGGGCCTCTGGGACAGTGTGCCTACCTCCTCGTCCAGCACACCTGGCTCCGTGCCTTCTCCCCGCCGCCCCCCACAGGCTGGTTCTTCCACACTTCCGACCACCTGCTACCATCTTGTCTGGAACACCCCACCCCTTGCCCATCATCCACAACACTGGCAGTCTCCTCCTCCCACGGCCTGCCAGAGGGCAGCCCCAGGGGAAGGCCCCTGGGGAGCCTGGGGGAGTCAGAGCAAGGGCTGCAAGGGCCAGCAAACGGCGCCTTCTCCCGAACTGGGTCCCTCCTCACTGACGGACAAGGCACACAGCCCACTCTGTTCCAACCCTTGTGTGTTGGAGGGAGGGGGTCTCTAAATGTCCACTCCCCTGACTCAGGAGGTCAACCCGCTGCACCCCTCTCCAGGAATGATCTTAACTGCCAGGTTAAGAACTCAAGATAGGAAGGAATGAGCCCAATTTGCAGGAGGTGGCCAGAGGGGACTCAGGCTTTTCATTTTGCCAGGTTTTACTTAAACTAAATGCCTCCTGACGACTGGCTTTCTCATGAACCACCTTCCTATCTAAGGTATTCGCTTATTCATTGATTTCTTTCATGCATTCTTCCTGAGCAACTACTGTGTGCCCAGCACAGTTTCACTGCCGGGGACACAACAGTGAAGACAACAGAAGGGGTACTTGTCCGCATGGAGCTTACTTACAGCGTAGAGGGGACGGTGAACAAGCAAACAGCCAAAATATGTACAGGTGACACGTTCTGAAAGGAACACTCAAGAGGCTGAGGCAGAGGAGAGGGGACTGTGCTGAGATCTAAAGGTATGGGATGGGGGGAAGAGCCTGCTAGGCAGCATGAACAGCATATGCAAAGGTCCTGAGGTAGGAAAGAGTTAGAAGCAGCTGAAGAACTGAGAAAAGATCATGGTGGCAGAGCCCTGGTGGGGAGTGAGAGGGGCAGAAGGCACGTCTCCAGGCCGTGGGAGGGGGGGCCGTTCTTGTGCCATTTGGTAACACAAGCCAAGAAATTCTCTGTCTGCTTAAGCTCGTCTGAATCGGGTCTGCTCTCTCTTGCATGGCCACTACAGCATCCAAACCAAAACATCATGTTCCATCAGCTTCTCCCCAAACCTGCAACCACCGCTGCCCATCCCGTCGCCCAGCCAGAGCCCAGCACCACCCACCACTTCTCTCCCTCATCCCCGACCCATCAATCACCAGAGAAAGGTTTCCCTTGGGCCCCTAGGCCGCCACCAGCTGGTGGTCCCTCTCGCAGGGAGGTGGCCTACAGCATGCTGACCAGAAAGGCAGGAAAGGAAAGCAGATGGCCACTCGGCTGAGGGAGAACGGGAACGCCCAAAACGCCGGGCTGGCTGACTGCACGTAATTATGCAGGCGAAAACGCTCTTTAAAATTAGCTCCTCACATGCAGATACAATTTCAAGTGTCCTTTGCAGCGTCAGCCCCACTCACGTTTTATCATTCAGGCCCCTGTGGGCAAAAACGAACAAAGATGAAGCGCTTGCAGCTGCCCTGGGAAAGCATCGGGCAGAGACACAGCCTCGCTCCCTCCACGTGCCGCTCAGGGCCCTTCCAAGAAGGCGAGAGGCACAGCTTTCTACTCTCCTCTTTTTATCTTGATGTTCAAATGCACATCCCAAGAGCAGCCGATCCTAATAATGAGGAAAGCTTTGCTCGCTGCATGCCTCCCACGGCCACATGCTGTACTTACTCCCTGCCTCAATTTTCTCGTCTGTAAAATGGGCACAGCATGGGGTGTAACTCATGACGCGTGGGAGGACGGACTGATGCCTGGCACATAGCGAGCCCCCGTCGATGTCACCAAAGTCCTCCTCCTCTTTCCATTTAACCCTGGGACAGCACTGGCCCTATCCTACAGATGTGGGACCTGAAGCTCAGAGAATAACACGAGCCATTCAGCTAGAAGATGAAGAGCAGGGATGCAAACCCTAAGTTCAAACTCCAACTCTTGTCACACTGGGTCCTCGCTGGGCTAGGGGATGGTGGAAAAGGTGCCACTCTGAGCGCCTCGGTATGCCACTCCTGCCAGAGCTCACAGACCCATGCGCACACTCGCCTCACCTGGCAGCCTGGCCCTCCGACCTCAGCCCACGACCCTCTTCAGGTTTCTCGGTTTGGAAACGCCCCAGGCTCTGGCTGGGTGGCTGGCCCCCATTACTCCCCTTTACCCCCAAGGGGTGCCTTCTGGCCCGGGGCCTTTACCTCCCAGGGTTCTCCCATTTTAAACACAACAGAATCAAGGCCCAGATGGAGAGGGACTTGAGGTCACGGGGGAAGGCAGGAAGAGAGCAACACACTGTCGCCATGCACCTGGGACGGTCCCAACACCGGGGTTAGGGAGCAGCCCACACTGGCATCCGCAATCCACACCAGCCCCTAGGGAAGGGTTATTGCAGCCCCATTTCAAAGATGAGAAAATCAAGTTTCAGAGAAGTATAAAGGGACAGACTCAGGGTCACCAACAAGGGAACAGGAGAGCCATTTTCTTGCCGTTTTTTTAAAATTAAAGTTTACTGGGGTGACGAGGGTTCGTCAAGTTACATAGGTTTCAAGTGTACGATTCTGTAACACATCATCTATAGGTCACACTGTGTGTTCACCACCGAAAGTCAGTTCTCCTGCCATCCCCATATATTTGATGGAGCCGTTTTCCATCCAGGCCTGTGACCCCCAGGCCACAGAACCAGCCACGCTGAGTGCCCATGCGCACACAGCCCCACAGGCCTCGGCTGGTGTGTGAGGGAGGACAAGGAGCCAGCCACCAAAGCAGGCCAGACCCACGCCTGGTGGCAGGGTGGCAACAAGGCCACGCTGGGAACCTGGCAGGAGCTACTCGCAGGGCCTTCGTCTACCGGTGGTTCTGGCTGGGTCCCCAAGGGGACACTTGGCAGCACCTGGAGTCACAACCACAGGGGTGGAGGCTAAGGATGCTGCTCAACAGCCTACCATTCCCACAACAGCCTCTAATAAGACAGAGGGACCCAGCCCAAAATGTCAATAGAGCTGAGGCTGAAGAACGCTGAGCGACGGCACTCTGTGCACAAGGATTCCGATCTGCCAGAACACGGGGCCGGTTCCAAACAACAGGACATTCAAATGAATACGCATGTGTGTGCGCGCATGTGTGTATGTAAACGTGGTTAGACGTATGCACACGTGTTTGCATGTGCAGGAATATCCTGGAAGGATTAAAACCTAGGACCGATGCGGGGGGCGGGGGGGCGGGGGCTGGGGTGAAGGGGCACAGCTGGGACAAGACCCCTTTCACGGAAAGTTCTCTCTTGTCTTTTGATTTGAACCATGTGACTATACTGTCTCTTTCAAAAACACTTACATTCCCTCAGCCTCCATTGTGAGAGCCTCTGGAGCAGGATAACCCAAGGTCAGCCTTCTCGAACGTCTTACTGACAACTCTGATTAGAACCCTGATTTGGATGCCCGAGGAGGCACAAGGCGAAGTCCAGAGAGGGTCCACCCCACACACACACCACCTGCCTTGTGGGCAGCTTCAGAATGAGACAGAAAGACAACACCAAGCAGGACTGTATCTGTCAGTCTGCTCTGTGGCCACTCGGAGGGGGCTGAGAGGGGACACCCCCACCCCACGAACGCCCCCATGGCTAAATCAACAGGCGCTGTCAGCCAGACGCGACCACCATTTTCCCATCAAGAGCTTGGCCTGCGCTTGTACGTGGGCTCGTCTGCCAGGCGGGGACTGCATCACCGGACCGAAGCGGAGATGTGTGACCTCCCAGTGGGCAGCCAGGGGCCCAGCCAGGGCCCCCCCCCCAGGCTCCATGCTCCTAACCACTCGCTGTGGGTGCAGCCACACCTGCTGCTCAGGGTGGGGATGAGAATTATGAGCAGCAGGGGTGCTCCTTCCCCTGCGTCCCATCTCCCTGCTTTCTAGATGCTCTCAGCCCAGGCTCCCAGTGGCTCCCTGCACCCCCCATCTGCCCAGGGTCCCAGTTGGGGACCCCTGACCTCACAGCATCACACCTTCGCACATGCTGGCTTGCTACCCAGAGGACCTTCAATCCACACCGTCTGCCAAGGAGCTCCTCCTGACCCTCAAAGACCCAGCTAAGGGTCTCCTTCTACGTGAAGCCTTCCGTGATCTTCCCAGGCCGGGCAAGCGGCGCCCCCGTCCCCACCCCTGGAGTCTAACCCTTCAGTGCTTCTCTCTGCCTGTCTCCTCCACCCGAGCTCAGCTGAGCTCCTGGGGTGTGGGACTGCCTCTGTCCCCAGCACCTGGCACACACCCAGCCCCACAGCACCACCTGAGGGACACCACAAGAGGAATACCGTCCACTACCCCTTATCAGGGACCTACAATGGGGGTATGTGTAATTTCATAACTAACTAAATGTGGCAGGCAGGCTTTCTTCTCATTACTTCAACTGACACATCAGCTGCAAAGGTTAAGAAGCGCTTTGTGTAACCTACCGAGGTGGAAACTGAGGCTCAGAGTTCAATAACGTGCTCAAAGCCACCAAGTTGGAACATCGAAACCCAGGTTCCTCCTTCCAAAGCCAGCTCTGGGCACGTGGGCCAGCGGCTGGAGGGAAGGGGTCCGGCTGCCCCATGGGAGCAGGTGTCCCCGAGTCCACCCAGCCCCGAAGTGCCCGCTCCAGGGCACAGTCATACTCCTAGGCCAGCGATCACCCACCTGAGATCTGAGCATGGCCGCTGGGATGCTGTGTGGTAACATTTACCATCCTCAGAGGAGAAGATGCACCAGCAGCCTGGGAAACTGCCCCATCGCCAGTGCACACGACCCAGAGCTTTCAAAGCGTCATCAGTGCCCATGGACTGTTTTGCAGGGTATCTTAATGGGAGACTTTGCCCTCCTCTCACGTGTAAAATAAAAGTCAGACTGCACACCAGGGCCTGGAAAGCCCGGAAGAATCTGGTCCCTGTCTACCTCTCTACTGCTCTCGCCCTCATGGCCTTGTTCCAGCCCCGCTCTCCTCCCTGCTGCTCCGCATTCACACCAAGCTCCCTTGCTCCCCCACACCCCAGGGCCTTTGCACTTGCCATTCCCCCTGCCCAAGATGCTCTGCCCCAGCCTTTCTGCAGCTAACTCCTTTCTGACCACTCAGGTCACAGCCCAGTCTCTCCTTTAGAAAGGCCTTCTCTGACCATCCTGGGGACAGTCCCCAGAATCCGTCACATCCTTGCTAAAATTCCCCCCCCTTTAACTTGCTGCTTGACAAGTTTATCACACACACCCCCTAAAACCTCCCCCCATAGACAAAAACTCCCAAGAACATGGTCTTGTCCACCCTGGCCGCCATCAGTCTCTCACATTCGCAGTCTCTCATGGAGGGATCCCAACAGATGTCTGAAAAACAAACACTCTGGTGGGCGGACGCAGGAGCTGTCCTAGCGAAAACAGAAGCCAACCAACAGCAGGAAACTGGGTCTGGAAGCAATTCGGAAGCGATACCCTGCGGAGCAGCACAGGGCGAAGGAAGCAGCGCGGGAACGAGTGCTGACCGGTTGACTCTGGTTTCCCCACTGAACGTCCCCAGGGCTCTCCCAGTTGAAATACTCTAGGGCTCGGGGGCTCCTCTGTTCTAACCTTCTCGTCTTCCACCTACGGGAATGAAGGTGGTCAATGGGGGGCTGCTACACAGTTAATACCAGGCTCCACACCAGGACAAGTTCGCCACCCCACCCACAGTGCTCAGGCCTGACAAGTCCCCTGGTCCGTCACCACAGGGGCCTCCTGTCCTTAAGCGGAAGTCAAGTTCCCGGAGAACCACGACTGAGAACGCCTACTTTGAGCTGGGCACATCGTGGGCACTCAGAAAACCTTTCTGAATGGACATTCATTCCTTAGAGATGTCTTCATTCCTGAGGGCGTCCAAGAGAGGGCCTGCCTTTCCCACCCCTTCCCAGGCCCAGCACAGCACCAGCTGGGCACCCACCTTCAGGAAGAAAAGAAGGGTCAGATGCCAGGGCCAGATCACACACTCCTGTGTGCAGAAATGTGCCCAGCTCTCGGCCCCTCTCCGTATCTGGGCCCTTTGCAATGACTGCCGCTCCAAGCAAGCGGTGAAGTTTCCTGCGCAAGCCGCTGATGTGGCCTTAGTATCACTGTGCCAATTTCACAGATGAGAAAACTGAGCTTCGCATAGTGAAGTTCTTTGCCAAAGATCATTAAGCTGTTAAGCCCCAGAATGAGACTGGACTGAGCTGTGTCTGTCAGCCATCTCCCAAGATGCCAATATTGTCAAATGCAAAATGCCACGGTAAACAAAGATAAAAAGGTTTCTTTATGGCAAGACTTCTTCGGGTTTCTAATATGCTATTATATGTTTTGAATCTGCTATTATATGTTTTGAATCTCCAGGGGTGCACTGCTCCCCAAACTTAGGGGACCATGGAATAGTTCTTTAGATTACCTTGTAGAAATCACGTTCTGAAGAAGCCTGCATATTGTCGCTCCCTAAAATCTGTCACGTGTCAAACAAGTGAGTTTAATCTGGAAACCCTAGAACTTTGACTTCAGAGAATCTGCGGTATTCTTTATATTTTGGTAAACATTACGCGTATTTTTCTAGGAATAGGGTCTACAGCTTTCATCAGAATCTCAAAGGTATCTACGAGCCCCAAGAAAGGATAAGCACTCCTCTCCATTAGCAGGTGATGTATGTGAAGGCCTCTAAGTTTCCTTCCATAAATTCTCTTTATGTGCTTTAAAAAGAAAAGAGGTGACGTTTGTTTGTTCACCCCCCGACTCTGGCCTTGGGCCTGGTTTTGGCCAACAGACTGTGGTGGAAAGATCAGACCTCCAGAGGCCCTGGAAATGCTCACTGCGTCCCTGCCTCCAGGGTGAGAACATGCCCAGACTGCCTCCGGGAGGGTGAGACACTCGTAGCCGGGCACCCCCATCACCCTGGTTAACCAGAGGCCAGGTCTCAGACACAAAGAGCCTGACCGCCAGACAACGGCTGGTAGATGCAGGAGGGAGCCTGGCCTGAACTGCCGCCCACAGACCTGTGAGCTAAACATTGGTTACTGCTTAAAGCTACTATGCTGTGACCGTCTGTTACTCAACAACTGATAGAAGTCTTACTTATGCGTAGTGGAATCAGAAAGGAATGGAAGACACTTACAAGCACAAAGATGTCCAATGCAGCATCAGCGACACCAGCAAGAGAACTGGAAATAATCTAAATAGTCGATAATAAGATTATATCTCAATATATCACAGCACAGGCGTCCAACAGAACAATTCCGTAGTCATTAAAGAGAATCACTCTCTTATTGTGCTTTGTTTTCAGGTGTGATAACGGTGTTGGGATTCTGTTTTAAAGATCATACTAAAGGGACAGCCGGTTAGCTCAGGTGATTAGAGCGCAGTGCTAGTAACACCAAAGTTGCCGGTTCGATCCCCACATGGGTCACTGAGTTGCGGCCCTCCACAACTAGACTGAAAGAACTACTTAACTTGGAGCTGATGGGTCCTGGAAAAATACACTGTTGCCCAATAAAAATTAAAAAAAAAAATCATACTAAGGTATTTACATGTGAAATGATAGGTCTGGGATTTGCTTCAAAATAACATGGGGCAAATAAAACAAGATTAGCCATAAGTCAATAATGGTAAACAGTACTGAGTGGGGGGGTATTCATCTTGTCCTTTCTTTTGCATATGTTGGAAATTTTCATACAAGTTCATAAAATTGAATTTAAAAAGATCATTCTAAGACTGTAGAAACGTGGAATGTGTTTACCCTACAATACTCTGTGCAGAAAGCAAAACTCAAAATGCTACAAGTACAATGAACTCAACTCTGCGGCTGTTAGATACAAAAGGAAAGAGATGTGGTTGGGCGGGCAGAGGAACGATTTGCTTTCATGATGTTCAATTGTCTTTACAGCGGACCATAAATTTTAGGGGGAAAAAATGACATACTTTCATTTCCTTCAGCTGGGGCTCAGCATGAACAAGGGGCTGGTTGGTGGGGGGCCCTTCCCAAAAGCCGGCCACATGTGGGGCTGGGAAGGGGGAGACTGCTGGAAGCCACAGGAGGCAGCTGAGGAATCCAGGCGAGGCTGGGCTGTGGAGAGGACACTCTCCCACCGTCAGCTGGTCCCAGCCCCAGCCCAGTGGCCACGAGGCAGGGAAGGCTACTGGGGGCCACACCAGCGGCCCCTTCCTTTGACCACTTTTGAGATCAGAAATGATACACAGCTCCCTAAAATGCATCTCTAGGCAGAAAACAAAATATTATTTGGGGAAGCGGGTAAATTATAATCAGATCTCCCATTAGTGCTACAGGCCACCAATTCAGCCATCATCTCTTCTGATTCCCCCAAACCGCCCCACGACTGGGTGCTGAAAACCCCATTTTACGGATGAGGAAAAGCAGGCGCCTCACCTGCCCCAGGTCCGGCATGCCCTGGGCGCTGGGACGCACCTGTCAGCCTTCTTGCCTAGCAGCGCCCGCACTGAGGGCAGCACTCACGCCGAGGCCACAGCTGGATGTCGGCGGGTGCAGTGCAAAGCCTGCTGGGAGGGAGGTTACGAAGTTTATGACCCTCCAGTTCATACTGAAGCCCTAACCCCCAATGGGAGGGCATGGGGAGGTGAGACGTCATTAGGGTTGGGCATGGTGTAAGGGCAGACACCCACATGGGATTGGTGCCTTTACAAGATGAGAAAGCCAGGGCTGTTTCCCCACCACGTGAGGACACAGGGAGAAGGTGACCGTCTGTGAACCAGGAAACGGGCTCTCACCAGGAACTGAATCGACTGGCTCCTTGATCTTGGACTTCCAGGCCCCAAAGTGTGAGAAATAAATGCCTGGTTTTTGTTTTGTTTGTTTTTCTTTATAGATTTTATTGGGGAATTGGGGAAGGGGAACAGCGTTGGGGAACCGGGGAAGGGGAACAGACAAGTTGCTGTCCTTTTGTTCTTTAGTCTAGTTGTGGAGGACATTGCTTCACTGGCCCATGTTGGTATCATCATTGCGGTCTTCCTGGGTGAGGCAGTCGCTTGCCGGCCATTGAACGGCCACTCACAGCAGCTCAAGGCAGCTCACGAAAGCACACGCCAGCTACCAGCCAGCCCCGCTGCAGCCTACGCCATTGCTGGGGGACTCATGCAGCCCAACTCCAGCTCGAGCTGTTGTTCACCATCTTAGCTGTAGAGGGCAGTGTCACTGGCCCTCATCTGTGGGATCTGAACCAGGGTCCTCCTGCTCAGAACTGGCGTCCCAAGCCAACTCCTAACCAACGTGCCAACAAGGGGGCCTTCTACAAGTCTGAGGTTGTACTAGGACAGGAGAGTAAAGCTATATTCACATATTGTTTCCTAGACAATGATAGTTCAAGGTTAGTAGAGGTACAAAACCATCCATAAGCTTTATTAAATGAAAAAAAAGGTAAGTGCAGGAAAGCATGGACAACGGGCCATCACCAGTGCAGAAACAAGGCGTGTGTTCCAGTGTGTGTCCATACACACCGTACATACACAGCACACGTCTGAGAGAAACACGACCGTGGTGACGCGGCTCCCCCAGGAACAGGGGGTGAGTGTGAGGCAGAACTTTTCACTGTAGGCTCTTTGGTATGTCTTCACTTTTTGACCATGTACATGACTACTGTTTAATTAATGAGAGTGTTTTAGTGGCATTCACAAGTCAGATGTGAGACTGCCCAAGAGAAACTACGGAATTTCAGACAGACAAGTCACCGAACTTCTTGAGCTTGGTTTCTGTTTTCAAGTGCTCTGTTTTTATTAGTTGATAAACTGAAACTGACTCCTCCTCGCAGCCTCACATAACAGACCTAACAGCCTGACAGCTTGGGTCCTAATGGCCAAGTCCCACCGGCTAAACCTGAAGCAGGGGGTCACACACAAATTGGCTCCCCAGGGCCTCGGAGCTGGGGGCCCTCAAATAGGAACTTTGATGAAGGCCACCCAGCTCAACAGCAGCCAAGGGGCCCAAGCTCCCTGCCCCACCCCGGCCTCAGGAGGCCCAGAGGAGCTACTTCGAGGTAGCAGACGAGGTAGCAGACGTCAGACCAGTCCTGCTGGCTGTGTGCACGTGGCCAGAGCAAAGAGGAGCGAGCCCTCCCCTCCCTGCTTTCCCACCAGCACTGTCTCTGTCCATATGCCACCAGGTCGAGCCCTCCCTCCCCTGCTTTCCCACCAGCACTGTCTCTGTCCATATGCCACCAGGGATCACCCCACTAAACAGAACCACTGGCCTGAGAATTCCGGAACGCCCAAGTAAAGGCATCAGGAAGGCAGGGCAAGGGCTCTGAGCAGGGCGACCGCTGGCTTTTCAAGGGTCCTCACTGCCCCCCACCCCCGCACCCTGAGCATTCTCCCAGCCTCCAGCCCACCTGCCCTGCCTGGGGCTCTGGGGGCCTGGGTGTGAGGCCACCAGTCTCTCACCATTCACTTCCTCCCCCTTCCAGGTGGAACTGACTCCCAGTGCATCCCCCCAGCCCCTCCCCTGCAGTCCCCACCAGGCCTGCTTGGATGGGGACGGCCAGGACAGGCGCCCTGAGCACCCTACACAAACACTCCCCAATCAAACAGATCACAGGCACGAAATCCTCTACCTTCTAAACGCTCCCCTCACAAGGGCCAGGAACAGACAGCAACAGGCGATGGTGTGTTTACATAACACGGGACTGTTTCGCCCAAAACACTCAGTGTCAAAACAGCAAGGTTCAGCACAGCGCCACAGGGCAGGGAGCCATCAGCCTTCCCGCAAGGCCCCCAAGCCCCGGCCCAAGGCAGGGTTACATAAGCCCTTTCTCCACAATGTGCCCGGCCAGGGCGCTCCGAACCAGCCCGCACCCTGCTGGGAGTGAACCAGGCACAGGAGAAAAGATGGGGCCAGCAGCCTGGCCCTGGGCTCTGACGTGGGGGGGTCCTCTTCACTCCCCTCTTAGGAACAGCACCCTGGCCCTGGAGACTGTGTACAAACCCCAAAGGCTGGGAGAAGGCACCCCCACCTCCCTCCGGCTGCCCAGCAGTCATCCCATTGTCTTGAGGGAACAGTCCTAGCTTCCAGTGTAGGGTCCCCCTGTCTCACACCCAGGCCATGTAATAAATAGGGAATGGGGCATTCCCAGCCCGAGCCACTGGTTCAGGGACAGGCGTGTGGCTCAGGCTGATCAATCAGGGGCAATTGGAATGAAGCCCGGGTGGCTTGGGACCTGCATCTGAGGTGGAGGGAGGCACTGGAGCCAACCTGCCCGGGTCTGAATCCCAGCTCTGCCATCCACTAGCTGTGTGACCCTGGGCAAGTTATTGGATCCCTCTGTGCCTCCATTTCTTCTGTTAGAAAACATGGACCCTAAACACCTCACTCTCACAGCTTGTAATGCAGATCAAATGGGATAACACACAAGGAACTCAGAATGTGCCTGGCTCAGAATAAAGAATACAGGTCACAGGCCTAAGAATGAAGCCAACTCAGAGAGCAGGAAGGAGGAAGACCAGGTCCTAAGGACATCAACTGAGCCCCTGAAACCACCTCTACCTGAAGCCTGAACTCTCCATGGAGTTCACACCTACAGGAGCCCCTTTATTAATGAACCCAGTGGGCTCTGAGTTTCTGTCGGAACCAATATACCCTTGCGGCTTCCAGGAATCAGCCATACATTGATTTTCCACTAACGTCATTTCCAAATGAAGTTCATTTCCATGAACTTCATCCTGACAACTCTCCACATCTGTCGGTTGATTAAGAGAAGACCCGAGGACACGGCTGCCCAGTGGTGTCCTCCAGCAATGGGGACAGATTCGCAGGCACATGGCCCAGACCACAGGTCTCGCTCTCAGGGGAGCCCCAGTTCACTGCTGGTGCAGAGGCACCCACAAAGCTGCCCACGTCCCAAACGGCTGCCCACCTTACCCTGAGGAGCTTCTCAAACCCAAAGAGCTTATCCCTTCAGCTCCCAACAAGGCCGGAGGAAAGACAGGATAAACCACTGAGGTGGGGGCCAGGGGTTCCTGGCCACCTGAACCCATGGACCAAATTCACTCATCCTGGCCAGCCAGAGGCAGGGTCCGCCAACGAAGGTCCGGAACAGAACAGACCCTGGCCTCACACTGGATCCGAGGTTCCCTGGGGCCAGAGGAGGAGCACTGTGGCTCCGGAGCCGAGGCCCAGCCCATCAGGCCACATCGCTGTGTGCAGGAACCTGCAACGCCCGCAGCTCTGAGCTGCGGGTTCTCGTCTGCAAAGACCCTCTGGCTCCAAGAGCGCACACCTCTGCACCTCACCGGCAAAGGTTTATTTTGCCGTCACCTGTAGACATGACGGTGTGACTGCAGGCTGTGGAATGAGGGACAGCCCACCCACCCCCATTCCTTCAGAGCGAGTTTTTGGCCCTCACAAGAAAGGAAGACGTTTGCTTGCTGTGCCCCTGCAACGCACAGACTCTTACCTAGGAGGAAACCAAGGCCCAGGGAGAAGCCAAAACACCCAGTCACCCATCCAAGAGGCTTCTGCCATTACATTCCTCAGTTGCCCATCTTCTTCCCAGATGTGAGGGATGTTCAAACATAAGCTCCTGGCAAACAGTCCCATCAGCCTTTAATAGCTGATTCTAGCATGAGTTCCTGAGCACTTACCAAGGGCCAAGCTCCAGGCTAAGGACCCAGCTGCCTCAGCTCACTTAATCTGCAAAACTAGCCTGCTGCAGACTGGTATTTAAACTCCCATTTCAGGTGCGGAAACTAAGGCTCAGAGAGGTTAAGTCACTTGGCCCAAAGTCACACAGCCAGAATACAGCAAGCATCCCCTCACCCCATTCTGAAGCTGAGGGGTCTTTCCAAGGAGCTTCCAAGACCCTCTAGACCTCTAGCTTCATTAGATAAAGCTCCAAGGTTCCCAAGGTGACCCCCAGGAAGGGACATGAGTGGCAGTTCAAACAGAAAAGTGGGTCACGCGGCCCCATCCACACTGGCCCAGAGCATCTCAAGAAAGGAGCAGGACGAGGCGGGAATGGCAGGATCCTGGGACTCGGCCAGACATTGTGGACAGAGCACTTCACCAACTGGGCAGCCCAAACCCAGGATCCACAGACGGATGGCAGGGTGCTGGGCAGAGCCCTGGCCAGCCTGCCCAGCCTGAGTGGGTAGTAACTGAGTCAGCACCTAATTTCCTGACTCCAGGGAGGCAAGGCATCCAATTGAAATTGAAAAGGAAAAGGAGAAAAGTTAATAACTAAGGGGAACTGAGACGGTCGCGGGAGAAGAGCTGAGACCAAAGAAAAGCCACCCTCTCATCTATACTCTGTAACGGTCAAAGGTACGGGCTTAGGATCCATATAGACTGCCGTTCAAATCCCACCCCAGAAGCGATCCGCTATGAAGCTCCGGGAAGGTCGCTCGCCCTCTCTGAGCCTCAGTTTCCATCAGGCCCGCGGCTGGGGGTCCTGAAGTGGGGGCCGCTGGTATTTCTGGGGCTGAACAGCTCCGGTGCCACCGGAAAGAGCCCCCTGCGGGGGCGAGTTAGCAGCCTCAAGCCAAGGCAGGCGTGCACTTTTGGAGCAGGACCCCGCTCGCTGCCCCCTCCCTGCCAGGGCAGCACAGCAGCCCCCCGCCCCCGGGAACGCAGTTCAGCCCTCACAGCCAGGCAAACCTCCGGCAGTGAGGCCCAGGGTCAGGCCTGCACCTTCCTCCCGGAGCAGCGAGGAACAGGGCGCCAAACCTCCTTACGCACAGGCCAGAGCATGGCTGCGCCGGGGTCAGGGTGGAGACCAATGGGTTTGGGGGCCCAGCCCACAGGAAGCAGGACCCCTTCCCAACAGGCTCCCGAAGCCCCTGCCCAGAGCTGCCCACAGCGGGGTGGGAACAGGCCTCTGCCCAATGGCCAGAATCAGAGTTCCTTTTCTTTCTCAAGGATCCCATAGTGAATGTTAGGACTTTTAAGAGTGAAATCTTAAAGGAAAGAAGAAGCTTCAGTGTCAGCCAAACCAGGTTCAAATCCAAGCTGCCCCACCTTTTAGCTACCCAACTTAGGGCTAACTCTGCGTCTTTTTTCTGGTCCCTGTTTCCCCATCTGTGACATGGACTGGGGTGTAAAAAGGAAACGCCGTCCAGATGGAACCAACAACAGTCCCTCGGCCCTGAACATTCCTTTGAGATGCCCAGGACCATGAGGTGGCAAGGAGCAAACCCCCTCCCCTGTGCCCCTCTTCCCTCCCGGGGAAACAGAAGCACACCCTGTGCCCTGCAGGGAAGGGCTGTCATGGCCTCGGGCTGCTCCTGGGGACACAGGGGACTCTGCAGTGCTCACCGCTGCATGGGTCCCCAGAACCCGAGTGGCAGCAGACACTCAATAATACATGTCATGAGACTGCACAAAGGAACAAAGAGGGTGCTTTTTAAAAAGGGATGGTTGGCCCACCCAGGCATGGGGGGTGGGGGCCGGAACCTGCACGAGGACCGGCTGTCTCCTCACCTCCACACCCCAGCCCTCCACTGCTGATGGAAGCAGGGTGAGGCAGAAATGAAAGCGAAACTCCTACAGGGGATGGCATCCTCTCTGCACCCACCTACCAGCCCCGGGCCCTCCCAGGAAGCAGTGAGCTGGGAGGCTGAGGGCATGTCCTGTCCTGGTCACTGACACTGGAGGACCCCCACACCAGGAAAGGTCAGAGGAAGGAGGCAGGGAGGCCATCAGTCTGCCCTGGACTGGAGGCTCCCACCAGGGATGTGTCAAGGGCCCCGGGCCCCACCTTGGTCAGGAAGGAGGGCATGGGAGGTGGCGCCCTGGGGGACGGGGAATCCTATCATTTATTAAGCACCTGCCATGCTCACTCACCAGCCCTAGAGGTGGGTGTATTTCACCCACTTTACAGATGGAGCAGCAGAGGCTCGGGGAGACAGAATGGCTTGCCCAGTCATTCACAGCCAGTTGGGCAAGTCCTGTGTTCCAAGTTCACTGCCATGTCACCACCTACCATCCTTCTGGGCGCAACAAGCGCTTGCAGGAGAAGCTCAGAAAAGAACGCCCTGATTTTCTTCTGGTACTGGGTATCAAGACAATGGTGCCCAGATGTTACATTCCAGACTGAGGTGAAGGCAACCTGGCAGGGTGGAAACAGCATGGCTTTAGGCATCAGCCGGCCTAGGGGGCGCATCCCAGCTCAGCCGGTCATGTATGACCAGGCAAGTCATCTTGTCCCTCCTGGAGCCTCGGAGTTCTCGTCCAGCAAGTGGGGATGTACCACCGGGCCTGGAGGCTAGATTTCCGATCTGCAGTAGAGCCTGGCCCTCACTAAGCTCTGAAATCTGGTGTGAGCTACTGAGTTAGGCGGGAGCAGAGGGGAACCTCAACACAGCCCTTGCACGGAGGGCCACCTGGATGAGCCCCAGTCCTGCTTTCCATGGCTCCAGGACCCACGCACGCAGGCGGCTGACAGGAGAGCCAACGTGTTTGCAGAGCAAACTGCACCGGAAAGCACCACGAGCTGTGCTACCGCCCTGCTCCCAGCCCGGCCTGACAATCAGCATCATCCCGGGCCAGGCCAGTTCCCAGGAACGTCTCCTGTACAAAGCCCAGCTCCTGCCCGGACTCAGGATCCCCCTTTAAATACATCCCAGGGCAAACCAGTAGCCAGAGGCAATACATTCTATGAAGGGGAGAGAGGACTGCGCAACAGGAGGCAGGCAGCAGGGGGAGCTGGGCGGGCCACCTGGGGCTCCAGTTCTGCCCCCTCCGGGCGGTAAGGCTCAGAGGAGGCAGCGATGGCATGGCGGGTGCCCTGGGTAACACGAGTCCTGCACAGGGTCTCCGGGGACAGACCAGCCTGGGGACGTTTCATCCCAAATGCCATCCTGAAGAGCCCCTGTTCCCCAGAGGCCCTACAGGAAGGAGACCACGTTGGCCTGTCTGAGTTGGTGTTAACCGTGCCTGACAGCTTTGGGGATGAGGCCTAGTAATGACAGTTTCAGTTTCCCAGAGGGATCACGAGGGCACAGGTTAAAAGGAGATTCCAAGGCCCCTGCCCTGGAGAATTTTAGTGGGGAGGGGTGGGTTCAGGGACGCGTATGTTTCACTGGTGCCCCAGGTGCTTCTTTTGTTGAACAAATTCAGCAAACACTGGTCTGGAAGAAGGTAAATGACTACTAAAGAGAACAGGTATCTGGTGTGGCTTCCATGGGCATCTGAGGCCTAACCTGAGCTACGGGAAAGGTTGCGGCCTAGTGTCTATAAGGGCCTGCGATGCCCACACCTTCCCTCACCATAAGCCCTCAAGGCCCAGAGCTGCTCATTCCCGAACACAGAAGCTGGAGCCCTCGTCCTCCTGCCCTGGGCCCCCGAGCACAGCTGCGGCCTCAGGTGGAGGAACATCACAGGCCCCCCACCACACTACCAGGGAACAAGGCTACCGAAGGGCAGCACCCTGCTGCCCTGTTGCCTCTTCTGACCATCTGTCTGACATGGAAACCGGCCTGCCCTTCCCTGGATGGCTGCCCGCGGTGCACACGGAACCCAGGGCTGCGTTGGGCAGGCCAGCGTGTGTGGCTCCAGGAGGCAGACACTGCCCGCCCGTCACTCTGTAGCTCCTAGAAGAAAGGGCTCTCAGCCGCTCTCCTTAAATGTCACCCTCAGAGAGGGCTTCTCGGACCAGAGTGCTGAAGTGGCAGCAGACACCCCTGCCGTGGCTCTCTCCTGTTTGCAGGTTCCTGGCTCTAATTACACCTTGTAGCATTTTAAATGTATCTGTGTGCGGGTTTACCACTTCCACCTCCTTACCAGGCGTCTGGGGACCAGGGGCAGGGACCAGAGCCACCAAGGCCAGCCAGGGTAGATGCTCAGGATTTGCTGAGTGAATTACAAAAATGAAGGAATGAAGCCGCTGGGCTCTCCCTGACCTGGGACCTACCACCTCACCCCCCTCACCTCACCCTCCTCCACACCCATATCCCCTCACCCCTGGGGTTTCTTTACTGGTACAGAGCACTCCAATCATAAGCGGCTTCTGGCTGAGCCACACAGGGACATGGAAAAGGCTCCCAAAACCCGCCACTCAGTTCCTTCATGCACTAACAAACTCTCGTTAGCTCCTACTACGTGCACTGGCACGGACACTGGGGTCTCAGCTGTGAACAAAGCTGCCAGGGCCTCTACCTTCATGGCACCAACATTTCAAAGGAGAGACAGACAAGGAACAGGCCGTGAGCAAGACCAGAAAGAACTTGCCAGCTGCAGGGGGGTCACTGGGGTTGAAGATTCTGCGTGAAAGGGTGTCTCCCAGAAGCCGTCTCTGGGAGGGACTTTGCCCTGACTGTGTCCTGATTCTCCTCCCTCCAGGGGCGGCTGACGCCTTAGAAGAATCTACCCGGTTGGGCTCTGACAGCAGGGCTGCACCAAGCACCAAAAGCAGTTAAGAGAGTGGGGCAGTTTCTAGCCATCGAGGGTGGACACCCAGCAACCAAGGACCTGGGGGAAGAAGGGACCAGAGTCCGGGGTCCCTCATAGGGGTATTTCTCAAATCTCCAGAGCTGATGACATATCCATCCCGAGCCCTAAAAGTGAGGGGTTGGGGTGCTCCGAAGGAGTGTCACAATCCTCAGCCTGGCACCATGATGGGCCTACAGAGTCCGGCCCATGAGGCCCAGTTGGGAGGTGCAGTCCACAGGGCCACTGCGTTCTGGGGGTGGCTTAGAGCAGGCAAGACGAAGCAGCAGGCGGAATTCCAACAGCCCAGTGGCGATGGTCCAGCTGCTCCAATAGGCACCCTCATCCCTGACTCCCGAGGAAGTGCTGTTTGAAAGGAGGCCTCAACAGGCCAAGGGGAGTGGGCGCTGGGGTGGGAGCTGGCAAGCTTGCTGTGGCACCCCACTGTGGGACCTTGGACAAGCCACCCCTCTTGGAGTCCAACAGTGTCCCCAAAGCAAGGCCACACACACCCAGACTGGCTTTCCCAGGGCCAGCAGAGGGAGAAAGGCTGGGGTGGGCTGGATTCATATACAAAGGGGGAAGGTGTTTAAGGCTGTGGCTCTGCCAGGGAAGAAGTAGGCCCACAGCTCCAGAATGATTTGCTTTCTAAAATGAATCTTACCTCTCAAACGGAGATTCCAGAACATTCCTTCAAAACGCTAGTGTACCAGCTGAATTCAAAACATGAGCAGGAACAAAAACCCTATTTACATCCCACTGTTCGGGAACTGCACTCATGAGTCGCGTCCCTAGGCACTGACTGAACGCCCCAAATCTGCCAAACCGTGTGGGAGAAACAACCAGCGGAGGCAGGGCGGCCCTGTGGCTGGGCGTGGAGGCCCCAGCCTGCGGGACAGGTGAGCCCAGCTCTGCCCAGGGCCTGTCTCACGCAGTCAGCCCCCACAATGGAAACGCAATCTCACTGATTTAAGAGAAATGCAAATCAAATGTACCATTTCTCACCCATGTATCTGGCCAGGATCAAAAGAGTTTGGAAAAAAAAAAAAAAAAGGTTGGCCACTGCACTGGGGCCGCGGGGCGGGGGTGTGGGGGGGCAGGTAACAGGCCCTCCCCGGTCACTGTCACCTGTAGCAGTTTTGGAACTCCCATGAAAAAATCAAATGCCTGTGCCCGTCAACCCAGCACTCTCACATCTGGGCACCCAGGCAATGAATGGGGCAGGGCACTCACTGCCCCACTGTCTACTCTGGCGGAAGTCAACCACAGGGCAAGGAATACGGTCCATCGTTTTAAGAGCTGGATTCCACTAACATTAAAGAAATAAGACAAATAATAATACAGAACTATCTGCCAACGAAGCAGCAATATGCAATGTCTCTAAGTCTCCGTGTTCATGCAGGAAACAGAATAGTATGTGTGGAGAGCGCTGCACACGCGTGTGCCCCTGCGTTTGCACAAAACACCTATGGAGGGAGACTGCCGACAGCAGTTGTCCCCAAGTGACCGGAACTTGAGAACAAGAAGGAAACCGACTTTTCATTGTGTACTTTGAGTCCTCTGATTTTTTTTAAACATGTGCATGTTTTAAATATTCAAAACGATAAAGAAAACAATAATCGTTGGCTAATAATAGTAGCATGATCGCTCATGGAGACTCAGGGCATTTTCAGAAAACCCAACACCAACTCTTCGTGAAGCTTTAAACTTGAAAAAAAAAACAAAATGGGGGGAGGAGGTTATCACTTGGTGAAGGGGGTAAATATCAATTACATTGTTTTGTACACTTGAAACTAATAAACATTTTTAAAAAATAAAAGGAGCATCTTGCATTAACATTTAATTTTCTCAAGTTTCCCATCCATAAAATAGGTGAGGACAGCACCCTTGCCACCCGGGCGGCTGTAAGATTCAGAGGGGCCCCGTGTCAAAGGACAGCACATGATTTTGGGAGGCTCCTTAGCTGTGCGGGCCCCACATTCCCCACACCCAGCAGGATGATCAGTTAGCATCCGTCATGGACTTCAGGCTGCCTCAAACTGGGCAAACTAGGAACACTAAGTCTGCCAAAGACCAGGAAATAGGGGGGCATCCATGGGCAGAAGCCCCTTCACCCGCTCCCCAAGGACAGCCAGCAGCAACCAAAACACAGGCGGCAGCCACCATGTACCGTCGTAGCCTTCCAGGCACTTGACACGCCCAGCATACAGACTCCTTTAAAGCACAAGATGAGCCCCGCCTAAGTGCTGTTACTATCCTCACTTTATAGATGAGCAAACTGAGGCACAGAGGGGTAAGTCACGTGACCAGGATCCCAGGTGGAGCCAGGCATGGGACTAAGGCAGTCTCATCAACAGCCAGCCGGGTCCAGATGGACGTCTTCTCCCACTGTAAGCCCAGTTTGCCCCCACGGGGGCTGGTTTCCCCACTGCGGCAAGGGAAACCTAAGTGAGTACCGCCTCCCACCCCTACACCCCCAAAAGGGTGCCAAATCCAGACATTAAGACAAACAGAACACTACCCACCCACAGACCAGCGTCACTTAATCCTGAAAAAGATCCTCCTTCCTCCCCTTGAGAATCTCCCAAAAGAATTCCAGCCTCGAATGGTAAACCATCCCGGCAGAAAGGGACCTTTTGACGTCCCCTTTTGAAAGAAGGAATGTAGGGGAAGGGACAGCGGCACCCTAAGCTCCCTGACATGCCTCCCAGGCCACCGTTACTGTTAATACCACGCTCCCAGCTCTGGGCAGGCAGGGGCTCCAGCCCACTGCCCCCCATCCCAGACCTGGACTCCAAAAGGTGCTCGGTGAGCTTCGAGCCACCATGGACTGCCGGCCTAGTTGCTTCTGGGGGAACGGTACAAAGGGTCCCCTGAACGAAAGCCTGCATCAATAACAAGGTCTGAGATTGCACCACAAACATATTTCCTGCAGGCTGCTGTGCACGGCCGGCCTTCAAGTTTCTCAAGGACCAGAACCTCACAGACATTCTTCTGCTTTTGGAGGCTCAGGAAGCCCCAGGCCAACCTGGGCAGAGGAGAGACGTTTAACCAAGGAAGCCATGTTCCCAGGTGCGGAGAGGCCCCCGGACTGGGCTCAGGGAAGCCCAACTGGCTGTGCCAGCCCCATACACTCCCCGAGACTCAGTTTCTCCATCCCTCCATCTCTGCGCTGCTGAGAGGATGAAGTGAGATGAGGTAGCAGGAAGGACCCCATTAAAAAGTCAGTGAATGTTACAGCAATGACAGAGGTTCATCCCCTTTTGCTCCATGAAGCCATGTGCCTTTTCACCACCGCCTGCCGCATAGGTTCAGCCACAAGAAACAGCAGAGTGGGGAGATGACAAGGAGCTGGGGGAGACAGAGGAAACGTGAACAAAGGGAACTGGGGCCAGCCAGCATCTCCAAACATGGCGCTGTGGAGAACTAAAACCATTAACAATCACCCAGTGCTTCCAACCCACAGCTTTATTTCTTTGCACCCCCTCTGAAAAAGCCACAAAGAGGGTGTGAGGGAGCTGTGGGGTTGCTCCAGTGTTAGGGGAAGGGGAAGGAAGGGGGTGGCGGTAAAAGAGAACAAGCCAGGTCCCCAGTGGGAAGAAACAGGAGAGTGACAGGAACACTGCACCACAAAAAACCCAGCTGAGTCAAGGGCCCATCTGCTGGCTGGTCAGAGGGCCCGCCTGGCAAGGTGCACCAAGGGTTTCAAGGGGTGGCCCTCCTGTCTACCTAAGGGAGCCCGGCAAGACCAGGCTCCAAACACCTACTGACGTCGCCAGTGTACGATGCCCCTGGGAGGACGAGGCGGTACAGCCGCTAAAGGCACGACTCAGGCTTGCAAAGAAGTGTATCCCCCACCCAGGAAACGATGGCAACAGCCAGACCCTGTGAGGGTAACAGGGGGTCCGCCTCACTGTCAGAGGAGAAAGGACCGGCTTTCTGTGGGGGTCTCCGGGCGGACGCGTTGGACCCATTCTAGAAGTGGAACAAAAGGAACAAACACAGGGAGCCTGCCCACCTCATGCCTGTTTCTCCATCTGTAAAACAAAGGGCTGGATGGGACAGTCTCCAACATCCCTTCCGGCTCGAAGATTTTTATGAGGCCTGACACTCAACTAAACAACTCATCCTGGTCCACTTGGGTCAGCCTCGCTGGCGCTGACACTGTCCCAAACATTCAGAGCGGAGCCTCAAGTCATTTTCAAACATCTCTGGACTTTTTCATTGGAAAATTCACAAACAATTAATCATCCATCAGAAGACAAGCACTGCACCCCCCCAGATTGTGAATGTCGAAAACAAGACGTGTCCGTCCACAACGCCTCTTGAAGCCACTAAAATCGCACCGGCATTCCCACCAAACACCAGCAAAGGGCTCCCTCTCTCTCCAGGGTGGCAGCATGTTGCACTCAACATAGAAGTGTTGCCACCAGGAGGCGCTGCACGCACCAGAAAATAATAAAGGAGAGAAGAAACAGAAAAAAAAACAC
Source organism: Aselliscus stoliczkanus (assembly GCA_033961575.1). Classification (NCBI taxonomy): domain Eukaryota; kingdom Metazoa; phylum Chordata; class Mammalia; order Chiroptera; family Hipposideridae; genus Aselliscus; species Aselliscus stoliczkanus. The sequence continues at coordinate 152,024,535 of CM066732.1, forward strand.
CAAAACATAAAAAGCTATTTTTGGTGTTTTCTTTTCCTTCTTAAGCTTAACTAACAAAATGTCTAAAGCTTCCCTAAGGAAAACATAAAGTGGGCTTCCTGGGAGTCTAGAATGACTTAGAGGACTTCTTTCTTCTCTTCGAGGCCGTTATTTTGGCCAGAAGAATGCAACTTAACTCTGAGGGCAACAACCCTTTTGGAGAAACGACCACTCCACGCTGGATTTCCCTCCGGATGGTGGACATCATAACTTGCCCTGAACCCCCCTGTTTAAAGGCAGAGGGGTCAACGGGGAGGGAAAGCCAACCTGCAAGTCCGGCAGGAGGACCAAGCAGAGAGTCTCGGCTGGAACTGTTTTACGAGAACCTCCTAATTACCAGGCAAAACATACCAGCCGGACGACAAGCCTCTGGCTTTAGCTACAGACACAGGATGACACAAATACAGCCAGACCTCAGCAGAAAGGGTACAAGGTCTTACCTGGGATTTCCCAGGTCTTAGAGGACTGCAGGGGGAGCTCCGGCACCTCACACCAGAACTAGACTTCAAGAACAAGGCAAAGGTCTCCACATTTCTTCAGTGTCTAGGGCACATTTTCCACAGTGTGTGTAACTGCGGTACAATGTTCAAGTGCCCTTTGCTAATGTCCCACAAGTCTTTGGACCCATCTCGAAGGCCTGGCTTTGAGTTCCTCCTGATTTCCTCGTGAATCGGGCATGCCCCGCTGACCATGGAAAGCTTGCTTCCTCCTGGGGAAGCCAGCCTGAGAGAAGGCAGCCAACTCCATCCCCTGACCAAGGATGCAAACCCAGGAGCTGTTCTATGCAAGGTGCGCCCCTCTGGCTGCTGGGAGAAAAAGCGCCTTCAGGGTTTGCACAGGGCAAAGGAGCCCCAGGGACCTTGGGACAGGCAGGAGGGGCACAGAGGTGCTGCCAGCCCGGTCTGTGCAGGCCAGATCAGACTGGCCACTTGCTCCTCGCAAGAGATAAGGAAATCCAATTGTTCAAGTCTTGGTCATCTTTGGAGACTCAGCAGGGACGAAAATGCAAGTGGGGCCCATTTTCAAGAATGAAACCTACCAAGTGGAGGCAATGCATAACAAAAGGTTTCCACCTAGAGTTTGCAAAAGGCTTGGGAAGCCAGGTAGGTTCTCAGGCTTTCATTGAGTCCAGTATTGAACTCACAGCTTCAGAGGCAGAGCCACAGTTATGAGGCACACCTGACCCAACACTGGATGCTTCTGTAATGGATTAAGAATGCCATCCAATTGAAACACCCCAAGTCTCCACCACGGAGCACCAGGAAGGGAGGGGGCGCCAAATAGAGAAAGGCCGTCCCACACCACATGCGTTTACCCAGCACCTCCTCTGCACCAGCCACTCCCTAGCTCTGGAACCCCGGGCGTAGGACCCCACCTCTCTGCACAGCGAACCCCTTTCTCAGACACGTGGCCCAGCATCCCCACCCTGGCCAATTCTCAAGGCTGGTGCGAGGCTCTAAGGAGACAGCAAATCAGCACATAACGTGCCCAGTATTGCTGCTCGCTTCCCATCGGCTTAGCCTAGTGATATGCAAGGACGGCTTCAGGAGCTGCACACGCAGGACACATCGGGGGTCTGCAGACACGCAAACGTTGCTGTCCACCACGAAGGGAAGGGGATGAAGGAAGAAAAACACTCCAGTCCCAAAGGAACCTCCAGCCACAGGCAGAGAGCGCCTGGAGCTCCCCATTTCCCAGGTCCCTGCGCTGCCTTTAGCAGCGCGCCCGCCGCGTCCAGGGCGGCCGGCGCTTCCCCACCCGGGTCCCCGCGCACCTGAGCGCCCCGGTCCGTGCCACGCCGCGCACCCCGGCCACGGCTCCCCCCCGACGCAGCCCGCGGCCGCCACAGCCGCCTGGCTCCTCGGACGCGGGGTCCCCGCGCACGGCTTCTTCCCGTTTTGCTCTGAGCTCCCAAAACAGCCGCTGGGGCCGCGCCGGGCTCCGGCCGGGGGGGTCCCCGGCGCCCGAGCCCCGTCCCTCCTCACCTGCACAGCTCCGCGAAGGCCTGGAAATTCAGCTTCTTGATTTTCTTTTCGCTCAGCCAGTAGCCAACTCGCTTCCCTTTCAGAAAGGTCTGCATCTTCCTCCTCGGGCGGGCAGCGCAGGTCCGGAGGAAATCGCCCACAGGCCGAGTCTGGGCGCCCGGCGCGCGCCGCGAGCGTGCGGCCACCTCCTGCCGGCGGCGGGGACGCGGAACGGGGCTCCGGGCGCGCAGTCCTGCCGGGAGGGGCGGGGCGGGGCGGCGCTGGGGGCGTGGCGGGCGCCGGGGGCGGGGCGAGGAGGCACTGGGGGCGGGGCGGACGGGGGGCGGCGCTCAGCGCGGCTCGCCACTGGCTGCGGCCGCCGCTGCCGCTGCGCCGGGGCTGCCCTCGCCGCCCGCGGGGCTCGCCGGCGCGCAAGTTCGCGAGCGCAGCGACGGGGCCAGGCCCGGAGGGGAGAGGGGAGGCCCCGGCTCGCGGGCCACGCACTGCCCGCCTCCCTCCGGCCGCCCCGGGGCGAGCAGCCTGCCCTCCGGCGGCGGCGGTGGCGGCAGCACAGGCTCCGCCCCCGCGCACGGCCTGCGCGCCGCCCCAAGCCCCGCCCCCCGGCCGCGCCCTCCCAGCCCCCCGGCGGCGCGGACGGCCGTTCCCAGCCGGGCGCGTGCCCTGCCCGGCGCACACGGGCTTCGGCGGGGCGCACGCCGTCGCCCGCGCTCCCTGCCGCGCTCCGCCGTCCTCACCCGCTGCCGCCGCGTCCTGAGCCCTCGGCCCCGTGCGCACTCGCCGCGCCCGGCCCAGCCGCCGCCGCGCTGACCCGGCCGGCCGGCCCCGCTGGACCCGCCGGGGCGCAGGAAGCGCGGCCTCGCTGGCCGCCAGGGGGCAGCACGGCCCGCCGCCTCTTAAAGGCGCCGCACCCTCCCCGCCTGTAATTGGTGCTTGTTTGTGTCCCGGCTCAGGCTGTGGAACTTGGGGGCGGGGGACGCGGGACTGGATGGAGGAGGGGGGCCTTTGCCAAGTGTTTCTACTTTTTGAAGGGGTGAGAGGCGTCGTGGTGTGGGCTTTTCCTGCTCGTCCTTTGGGAGTGGTCGAGCCCCTGAGTTTCATTCATCACAAGCATTTCTGTGCCCTCAGCAGTATTCAGCCCCTCCCCCAAGGCAGTGCCTCGGAAACGCAGCGGGGTGGGGGGTGGGGGGGATGCCGACCTTCCCTGGAGGAGACGGACCCAGGCCCAGGACAGAGGTCTCTGGGGCCCTCTCGGGCTTAGGATGTTGACTCACACTCTGGGTCCCCTTCCACCGAGGGTCTAAAGGGGCGACCAGGACTAGAAGCATCAAGGATAAGAGGGGTAGGACACTTCAGGAGACCCTTTCCTTTTGGGGTGCAGGTCAGTGGCAGCCTCAGTGCCCTTCATTCACAACCCATCTACCCTGCTTAAGCCCCTTGGGGTAGTAGGAAAGCATCCTGCCTTCCAAGCACTCAGGGTCTGAGAGAAGTGCACATCTTTCCCAGGCCCGGGCTGGAAGAATGCATGGGGGGCACTCAAACTTTCAAGGGAGACATTTAAGCAGGCCTTGGAATATACGGAAGATTTTGGCAGGCCTGAGAAGGGGAAATAGCCTGAATTGAGGCAGGGAGAAATGAAAGGACCATGTTGTTAGTGGTGACACCCCTTGATCAAACTTAAGCTCATTCTTTAGGGGCCTGCTGCCTTCTGCCTCTAATTACAGCCCCCTGCCCCCTCCCCCTTCCTTCCCCCTGGTTTTCCAAGTTTCAACTAGGTGAGGCTTTCTCATCTATGGGACTTACGGAGTGATCACTCATGTTTACTGTCTCCGCCTCTCGGCTGGACCTTGGGGGCTTGGTGGTTTACATGGCCTTAGACTTCCCGAGCCTCAGATGACTCCCTCTTACCTCCCGAGGTAACCCCAGCCTCACGAGTACTTCAAACTGCAATAGAGCTTTGACTATCTAAAATGGATAGTGTTAGGGCTGGCCTGGGAAGCCAGCGGCCCCGGTTCGGTCCCACATATGAGGGCCAGTGACACTGCCCTCAAAATAAAATAAAATAAAATGGATAGTGTTATGGGGGGAGGGCGGGGTTGGCGAAAGGAAGAGTCGAGATGTCTCTCACTGTAATGGGAAAAACGGTCTTTGGCTTCAGAAAGACCCAGGTCGGTTCCTCGTGGGCAAGTCACGTGTAAGTTCTGTCTCTAGATGGGGAAAGGAATGCTTGCCTTAAAGGACTGGGGTGAGGATTAGAACTGGGTAATACACTGGTCCTCTGCAGACCTTCCAAAATGATGCTTGCTCTGTCTCATTCAAGGATTCTTAACTTGAGGCCCAGGTAAGTCCCCACCCCGCCCCACCCCAGGGCTTCAGGAACCCCCACACCTGCCAGAAATTATGGACATAATGGTTAGCTTTCAACAAACAAAGAGTCTGATCTACTCCAAAAGTTGAGTCACTGATTACTCCAACTTCCTGTCTTATTAATGAAGAAATGGACCCAGAGAGGGAAGGGGATTTGCCCCAAGTCACAAAGCAAATACATGGGAAAGCTAGGACCAGAACCAAGACACACACACACACACACACACACACACACACACACACACGGCTCACCATCCTTCTGGAGTTGTGGGAGGGATATGAGAGGAGATAAGACAGGTTCTGAGCACTGGGACCCCTGCCCTGGGTAGAGCAGGATCTCCCCAGGCACTGGGGGACCAGGGACCCACCCAAACTTCACTAGAACCCTGGCCTCAAGCCTCTCCATTGGGAATTGAGAATTGTACATTTTTATCTCTGTTTTAAGATCTTGGTCATCCCACTGGGAGCTACAAAGCTAGAACTACCCTTCAGAGCTGTCCCACCTTGACCAAGGGCGTGGGCCTTCCTGCCTACCCTACCCCTGCCCAATCCACCCGTCTTCCAGGTACGGGCTGACCCCAAGGAGAGAATTAACCTTGAGCCAAATATTTCTCAGATTCACCATTTCTTTCAGTGCCACAAAACCCATCAGCTCTTCCCCACTTGTGTGTCCCCTGTAGTCCCTGCTTGCCAGTTTCCCACTCTTCAGCCCGAACTCTTGAGAATGCAAATTGGATTTGATCAGGCCAATCAGACTACACCATTAACTCCCCCACCCCATTCCACCCACAGCTTAAACTGTTTCCCACTACACTTTGAGATAAAGCCAAAGCTTGTCAAGGCCAAGGCCTCCCATCATCTCCCACCATGGTCCCCTCACCCTGCCCCATCATCCTGGCTTCTTGTAGTCTCTGCTGTTTCTTTAGACATGCAGTCCCTTTTCCTGGAATGTTCTTTTCTGTCTTTGCTTATTAACCCATCCACCAGCTCTCAGCCATCTAGCTTTCCGCACCTTCACTGACAGTGGTAGTCCCACTTGGACGCTTCCTTGGGCTGGGCACTAGACAATGTTTGTCCCACCACTAGACTGTCGGCCCCTCAAGGGCAAGGACTGTGGTTTTCTCTACTCATCATTGTAATGTCCATGTAAGAAATGTCGAAGCCTGTAGAGAATTATGAGTTTATTTGAGCCAAACTGACGACATATGCTGGGGAGCAAGATCTCAAATGCTCCAGAGAGTAACAGTTGCCATTTCCTTTGTGCATTTAGAATTAAGAAGGGAAAACAAGGAAGATGACGTGAAAGTGGGAGAAAGCGAGGCACAGATTGGATTACAGGACAGTTAAGATTCTGTGCTACTTAGAAAAGGGGTCTGAAAAGCAGCATTTTCAAAGGTGTGTTGACCTAGATGCACAGAAACAATGGACAGGGCTTGCTCAAGGCAAAGATAAACCTTACTAAAAAGCTATATGACTGGGGCACAACTACCCACTATGACCCCAGTTAGGAATTTATGATATATGGCAGCACCCCTTGTTCATCCACAGTATCCCCAAACACAGTAGCAAATATACTGGTGGCCATTCTGGGTTCTGTCTGGATTCGGAGGAAGCCCAACTGCTTCTAACAGTGCACTGGGTGCAGACGTGCTCAAGAACACCGACTGAATAAATGAAAGTCAGGTAAGTCCCCCCAGGTGGTCCCTGACCTCTGTGAGGGAAACTCCAGAACAGAAACCTGGAGACATCTACATTCCCTCCAGGAGGCAGGCGAACCATTAAGGGATTAAGTGGACTATTGCATGTCCAGGACATGGAGCACCTCCAGAGCTAAGAGAGGAGCTGCCATAGAGGGAGGGTCTTGGGGAGGGAGGATGCTGCCAAGGGGCAGAGGGGGGCCACCTGGGAAGCCCTCCTAACCTCCTGGGGGAGAAGAGGGCTTTGGGAGGCAGACAATGTAGGGACGGAGAATTCAGAACTCCGATTCAGCTGATGGACTTGAATTCTAGCTCTGTGACCTTGAACAAGCTTCTTAACCTCTGAGGCTTGCCTGCCTCACCTGAGAATCATAATATGGTGTCCATGAATAGGAGACTGGTTAAGTAAGTCATAGTACACCTATTCCACAGCAGTTTGGCACAAGTAGTTACATGTGCTAGTTCAGGATGCAGCCGGGTGGGCATGAACTGTTACCTGTGTGACTATGGGGGAGTTAATCCGTCTGAACCTCAGTTTTGTAATCTATGAAATGGGGATGACTATCAAACCTAATTTATAAGATTGTCGAGAAGTTTGAATGAGTGTAAATTTGTAAAGGACTGTAAATTTGCAAAGGAGCTAAATTTAGAATTTGTAAAGGAATTCATAAAGGACTGTATCAGACATTCCTTGTGAGTGTTAGTCACCATTGAACTGTTGTTATTACATCATCCATACAGACCCTATTAAAATAGTCAAATAGGATAATACCCATTCATTCACTAAGTATTTATTAAGCACCTACTACGTGCCAGGCACTATTCTAGGCATTACAGATACCGCCAGGCACTATTCTAGGCATTACAGATACCGCAGTGATGAAAACTGCAAAATCTCTGTCCCCGTGGAGCTTGTATTTTCATGGTATGGACAAAGAATATACAAAATAAGTAAATAAATAACATAGTATATTAGTAAGTAATACATGTTACACACAAAAAAAGTAAAGAAAGCATATAAAGGGAGACAGGAAATGGGTGGTAATCTTAATTGAATTGTCAGGGTAAATGCCACTGGAAGGTGACATTTGAGCAAAAAGGTGACCAAAAGTGAGCAAGCAAGTCCTGCAGATATCTGGGGTAGGAGCTCCCGGACAGATGGACAGCAAAAGCCCTAAGGTAGGCAAGGTGGGTTTGGGCCTGGTGGTGACAAGGAACAATCAGGAGGTCACACTGGCTTAAGCAGAATGAGGGAAGGAGACGAGAGAAAGGCCAGATCGTGCCACTGCAAGGATGTTGTTTTTTACTCTAAGCAAGACAGGGTTTCATGGAGGACCACAAGACCTTGTCTAGTTTTACCAGGATTACCGCTGCTGCATGGAGGAGAGGCCAGGTGAGGAAGCAAGGATGGAGGAGAGAGACTAGTTAGGAGGCTGTTGTGACACTCTAGGCAGGGAATGATGGTAACTCAGATCCAGACAGCAGTGAAGGTGGTGAGACATGGTCTGATTCTGGATATAGCTTGAAGGAGGAGTCAATGAGATTTGCTGGTAGGTGGGATGTGGGTTTAAGAGCAAGAGCAAAATCATGGCTGTCTGAAGCTTGGGGCTTGAGCAACTGGAAAAAGAGAGTTACCAACCATTGAAATGGGGTAGATGGCAGCAGGTGAAGGTTTGGAAGCTTAAGTCAGGAGTTCTGTCTTGGACCGGTTGGAATTGAAGCATCTGTCTGACATCTGAGTGGAGATGTCAAGTAGGCAATTTGATCAAAGAATCTGGAGTTCAGGGGCATGACTCAGGGTAGAGATATAAAATTGGGAGTTGTCAGTGAAGCTATGGTACGTAAAACCACAAGACTGGATGGGATCCCCAAGGGCGTGGGTGTAGACGGGGTTCAGGGTGGGGGCCCAGCGGCACGACAATGTTCAGAGGTCAGAGAGGAGTGGAGTAGCCAGAAATAGAAGGAAAACCAGGAGAGTACTAGCCCTGGAAGCCACACTAGAGGAGCGTTCCACCAGGAAGGAACAATCGGCTGATAAGGTAAGAGGAGGACTGACAGGTGGCCTTGGATCTGACAACCAGGCAGATCACCAATGGCCTTCATTAGAGCAAACATGGAAGAGTCTCTCAGATATGTTAAGTCAAAACAACCAAGAGTAATACAGTAGGGATGGTAGGTTGTGTCAAGGTAAAAACATCCAACCTGGGGCCGGCCGAGTGGCGCATTGGTTAAGTGCTGGCTTGGGACGCCAGCGGCCCCCGTTCGGATCCCACATATGAGGGCCAGTAACACTGCCCTCTACAGCTAAGATGGTGAACAACAGCTGCACCTGGAGATGGGCTGCTGTGAGTCCCCAGGACAGCATAGCTGCATCCCCTGCTGCAGTGGGCTGCCATAGGCTACAGTGAGCGGCTGGCAGCCAGCGTGAGCTGCCAAGAGCTGCTGTGAGTGGCCATCCAGAGGCCAGCGACTGATCTGCCTCACCTGGGAAGAGCACAGTGACGATACTAACATGGGCCAGTGAAGGGACGTCCTCCACAACTAGACTGAAGAACAAAAGGACAGCAACTTGTCTGTTCTCCCCCTTCCCCGGTTCTCCAACGCTGTTCCTCACCCCAATTCCCCCAAGAAATCTAAAAAAAAAAAAAAAAAATTCTAACCTGTAAAGAATTTTTATAAAAATATATTTGAATCAAACAGAGGAAACACCTGGAAGCAAAGTCTCACCAGACTAATAAAAATGCTCCCTAGAATGACAGTTTTTGGATTTTGTTTTTTTTTAATGCATTTTTAATTAAGGAGGGTAAGTAAGGAGATTAAATGAAGGTGGGAGAAAGCAAGATGGGAATTGGCTTACAAAATCATGTGCACCCTTGAGGGTGGTTATGCCTCTGAGGGGTTTGCAAAAGAGGATCATTCAGCATTGCAAAGATGCGTTAGCCTAGACACACAAAAGCAATGGACAGAGCTTGCTTAAGGCAAAGATAAACCTTTTACTATAGAAGTTATATACAGGATTCCAGACCATGGCCTGTCGGTTAGGAATTTATGATCAGCTCACCCTGTGAGGCTCCTTCCCATAGAATCACGTTTTCATCTGCAGCTGCCACTGAGCAAAAAAAAATAGGGGACCACATAGCCATACTTATGTTCGTGTGGATAGAGAATGTCTCAAAAAGATACAAAAGAAGCCACTGACAGTAGTTGCCTCTGAATAGAGGAACTGGGAAAGGAGGGCCCTGGAGAGAGAGAAGTCTCATGTATCATTGTGTATTTGTTAGGTGATTAAAACATTTTTCATCAAACATATATTAGTTTCTCAATTAAAAAGTTATAAAAAAGGAAAACACATGGTTATTAAGAAACTAGAAAAATATATGAAATGCTGGTACACAAAAGAAGTCTAGTAAACGTCGATTTCCTTCTGGAAGGGTTGTTTGCCAAAAGGGAAACTCCCCAGGCATGCCTGTGGATTGGCTTGTCCTTCACCAAGCCGAAAAGGAACCTAATTTTTTTTTCCAGTATGCATCTTTTTTTTTTTTAAGTTTTTTTTTTTTTGTTTTTTTTTTGGGAATTGGGGAAGGGGAACAGACAAGTTGCATCCTTTTGTTCTTTAGTCTAGTTGCAGAGGACGTTGCTTCACTGGCCCATGTTGGTATCGTCATTGCGCTCTTCCCGGATGAGGCAGACCGGTTGCTGGCCTCTGGATGGTCGCTCACCGTGGCTATCGGCAGCTCACCCTGGCTGCCAGCCACTCACTGTAGCCTATGGCAGCCCACTGCAGCAGGGGCTGCAGCCTACACCATCGCTGGGACTCATGCAGCCCAACTCCAGGTGGAGCTATTGTTCACCATCTTAGCTGTAAAGGGCAGTATCACTGGCCCTCATATGTGGGATCCGAACCGGGGCCGCTGGCGTCCCAAGCCAGCTCTCAACCAACGCACCACTCGGCCAGCCAGCCTCCGGTATGCATCTTTTTAAAATAACATTTTCCAATAGAACCAAATTAGCATTCTCATACCTTAAAACACACAAAACAATTCCTTACTGTCATCTAAAGCCCCATGCTTAAATACCCCTCATTCCCTCCAAAAACTTCCCTTGACAAATGGTTTGTGCAAACCAGGATCCAAACAGAAGCCTTGTCCTGCCTTTCGTTGTGATGTGTCTTGAGTCCTTATGACCTCCACCAGTGTCCCCTGTGAAAGAGACTGGGTGGAGTGTCCTGCAGAAGGGCCAGCCCCTAGATTGGTCTGGTTGCTTCCTCATGGTGCCATTTAGCTTGTTTCTCTATCCCTCTATTTCCTGGAAACTGGAAGTTAGAGCCAAAGTCTTGATTAGACTCAAGTTAAAAGCTTCGAGATAACGTATGCTATAGATGGTCTTATGTATACCAGAAAACACATAAGGTTGGGCAAAGATTTTTACATATACAGAGGGTGCCCAACAAATGTATACACATTTTAAGAAAGGAAAAAGTTGTATTAAAATTACGCTGATGGTAACCACTTTGAGCACCTCTTATAATTGCAGAAGTCAAATGTGACGTGTATCGGCATATATTAAGTATTACAATTTTTTGTTTTGTTTTTCTTTTGTGTTTTTTTGAGGGCAGCGTCACTGGCCCTCATATGTGGGACCCGAACCAGGGCCGCTGGCGTCCCAAGCCAGCACTTAACCACCACGCCACTCGGCCGGCCCTGAGTATTACAATTTTTAATACAGCTTTATTCCTTTCTTAAAATGTGTACACATTTGTTGGGCACCCTCTGTGTACCCACCCACATAACCACAGCCCAAATCAAGACAAAGCACATTCCTAAGTCCTCAGCTGCCCCCCTCACATGCCCCCGCCCAGTTGCCCCCACACAAAGGAAACCTTTATTTATTCTGACTTTCATCATGCAGGTGAACTTTGCCTGTTTCTGTCCTTCATACAAATGGAATTTCATAAGAACTCTTTCACTTAGTATGTCTGTGAGATGCAAACAGTGTGTGGATCGAGATTTTCCCCCCATTCTTGTCTTATTTCATTGGACGAATGTGCCACCATGTTGTTGTCCATTCCCTTACTGATATAGCTCTGGTTTTAACACCAGTTGATAATCTTGCCTGAATCCATGATTTCCTTGGAGGCTGCAAAACTAGCTAATGAGACTCTAAAGTCGGCTGTCATCCCCCCAGAAACAGTGGGATAGGAGAGATTTAAATGGACATTGCTGATCTAGTGGGAGAGAGATGATTCAGTTCAAGAGATACTCATTTAGAGCAGGCGTCGGCAAACTGCGGCTTGTGAACCACATGTGGCTCTTTGGGTACATTCTGTCTCAAAAGTTTGCCGACCCCTGGAAGAGCCAATCCTGTCCCTCATAATTTAAAAATTATTCTAGGGGCCGGCCGAGTGGTGCATTCGTTAAGAGCTGGCTTTGGGATGCCAGCAGCCCCGGTTCGGATCCCACATGAGGGCCAGTGACACTGCCCTCTACAGATAACAACAGCTCCACCTGGAGCTGGGCTGTGCGAGCCCCGGCGATGGTGTAGGCTGCAGCCCCTGCTGCAGTGGGCTGCCATAGGCTACAGTGAGTGGCTGGCAGCCCGTGTGAGCGGCTGGCAGCCAGCGTGAGCTGCCAATAGCCGCGGTGAGCAACCATCCAGAGGCCGGCGACCGATCTGCCTCATCCGGGAAGAGCGCAATGACGATACTAACATGGGCCAGTGAAGCAATGTCCTCCGCAACTAGACTGAAGAACAAAAGGACAGCAACTTGTCTGTTCCCCTTCCCCAATTCCCCAACGCTGTTCCCCTTCCCCAATTCTCCAATAAAAAATATTTTAAAAAAAATAAATAAATAGGGCCAGCCGAGTGGTGCGGTGGTTAAGCGCTGGCTTGGGAGGCCAGCGGCCCCGGTTGGGATCTCACGTGTGAGGGCCAGTGACACTGCCCTCAAAATAAATAAATAAATAAATAAATAAATAAATAAATAAATAAATAAATATTCGAGAGTTGTAAATATATTTTAACATAATCACCATTATGTGAATAATATCCTTTATAAATTTTATAAACGAAACTATGATAGTTTTATTTTCATTTTCAATTTTACTTCAGAGCCACACGCTCGCGAGCTGCAGTTTGCTGACTCCTGGCGGCTTTTCGGTCTCAAAAGTTTGCCGACCCCTTATTTAGAGGATACACAGCAACTGAGCCCGAGGCTGCTTTCCAAAGAACCCCTCAGTGCATTGCTATGAGGACTTCTACAGCCACCCTGGAAACAAGGTGAGTGTCCCCATTTTACCGGACCTCTGTGGGAAGAATGCGCAGTTGAAGGTCACATGGTGATGGCAGAGTGGGGCCTCATGTCGGGTCTTACCACCATTCCCTGTTACTGTGGGAGGAGATAAGAGGGGTTGACAGGAACCCTCTTCTTGAGACCTCAGAGGAAAGAAGAGAGGAGATGCTCAGAGAAACAAGGCATTGCAGTCAAGTTTCAAAATGCAGCTAGCTGCAGCAATGTGCCCTTTGTACAGGCCAGTAAACTGAGGCAGAGGGTAGAAGCCAGCAGCAGCCAGCTCTGCCTGCAGCCTGACCAAGACCAAGCTGCTAGGACTGCAAGAGCAGGACCTCTTTGGACAGAGCTAGCTGTCTGCTCACACTATTATGTTCCTGCCCGAAGCCAAAGCGGTGAAAAACCAGTGACCAGGCCTGTGCAAGGGGATTTGTCTCCATGATAGCCTCCTTTTGTAATAACTGTTCGCCTTCCAAGGCCTGGGAAATGTCCCTCTCTGAGCCATCAGCTCCCTCCATGCCAAACATTTAGTGACATTCCTTTAGTCCTCTGTGGCACTTAGAAAACATAACTATTGACTAACTATATTAAGAAATACCATCCACAGCCCACCCCTGGCAGCCCCAGGAGGCTCAGTGACGTCCACCCTTTGGGGTCATGGGGAAAGAGGCCCCTGCTGGCCTCTTGGGGCCTAAATTGCTTTTCCTGGCACAGCCCTGCCCTCTGGGCTCTGCCAGACAGAGAAGTGTAGAGGGCCCTTCCTTTACGAGAACCCTAGGTTTAAAAGAAAAAAATAACAAACTCACAGCATATGTGCCTCAGCAGTCAATCCTTCACTAGCACCCCCGATCCCCTTCCACTGGGTCTGAAACATGGTTCCATGGACAGCAGTGGGTCTCAAACACCACTTTCAAGCACTCATCAATTGCAGAAAAGGAAGCAACCCATCTGCCACCTGGGCCCTGTTAAAGTACATGTTCTGATTTGGTGGGCCTGGGGGCAGGGCCTGAGACCCTGCATTTCCAGCAGGCAACGCAGATGCTGCCGGTTGGCAAGCCACCCGGAGCCACAAGATTCTAGAAACCATAACAACACACTAGATCAGTGGTTCCCTGGCTGCACATTAGAATCACTGAAGAGCTTTTGAAAACAAGTAACCACTCTGTACGCCCCACTCCAGACCAATAGATCAGAATTCTTGGGGGCTTTAAGATCAACATAAATGCAAGAAGGTGGGCCGAGTGGCGTGTTGGTTAAGAGCTGGCTTGGGATGCCAGTGGCCAGGGTTCAGATCCCACATATGAGGACCAGTGACACTGCCCTCTACAGCTAAGATGGTGAACAACAGCTCCACCTGGAGCTGGGCTGCTGTGAGTGGGCTGCTGTGAGTGTCCCTGCTGCAGTGGGCTGCTATAGGCTACAGTGAGTGGCCGGCAACCAGCATGAGCAGCTGGCAGCCGGTTTGAGCTGCCAAGAGCCGCTGTGAGCAGCCGTCCAGAGGCTGGTGACTGAGCTGACTCACCTGAGAACAGCGCAATGATGATACCAACATGGGCCAGTCCACAACTAGACTAAAGAAAAAAAGGACAGCAACTTGTCTATTCCCCTTCCCTGGTTCCCCAACGCTGTTCCCCTCCACCAATTCCCCAATAAAATCTTTTAAAAAAAATAATAAATGCAAGAAATAAAAGCAGTGTTCCCCAAGATAGTGGATACTCATGGGGATTGAGAGCTGTTTTGCACTCTACCAGTATATGGGGAGAAATGAATCACAAAATTATCATCATTATCATTTATAATCAGGTACCCCATATTCTTTACAGTTGAAAAAATAATGGCGACCATGCATGCATTCGTAAGCCTCCTGCAGTGTGCACACAGCACCCCAGTCAGTCCTCATAATGCCCTGTGCTGGGGCCACAGCTATTTCCTCCGATTTTATACCTGAGGAATCCGAGAGGCTGAGAGATTAAGGAACTCCCCCAAGGTCCCAGTAAGGGACTGGTGAGGCTGGAGCTGAACTCCCAGCTGAAAGCCCCAAGCCCATCCTGTAAATAGGGCGTCAGCCAATTACTCAGCCAGGCAAAACCCTACCTGCCACTGGCTTTTGTACAGCCTACAAGCTAAGAATGGTTCTTAATTTTCATTTATTTATTTATTTATTTATTTATTTATTTATTTATTTATTTATTTACTTATTTTAAATTTTCTTCACTTGCCTTGTGGGTCACCACTCTCTCTTGTTTTTCCTCTTACCATTGTCCCTTGGCCCTTCTTGTCTTTACTGGTTCGACTTCACTTTTCTGAATGCTAAATGTTTGAGTGCCTAAGAAGCCAGTTCCTTTTTAAAGATTTTATTAGGCAATTGGGGGAGCGGACAGACAAATTGCTGTCTTTTTGTTCTTCAGTCTAGTTGTGGAGGACATCGCTTCACTGGCCCATGTTGGTATCATCATTGCGCTCTTCCCGGGTGAGGCAGTCGCTCCCTGGCCATTGGATGGCCGCTCGCGGCGACTCACTGCAGCCCAGCCCCAGGTGGAGCTGTTGTTCACCATCTTAGCTGTAGAGGGCGCAGCGTCACTGGCCCTCATGTGGGATCCAAACCGGGGCCCTGCTGCTCAGAGCTGGCGTCCCAAGCCACCTCTTAACCAATGCAACACTTGGCCAGCCCATGGTTCTTTTTTAAATGATTGGGGAGTGGGGGAAAATCCAAAGAATAATAATCATGTCGTGTGGAAATGACATGAAATTCAGATCTTAGCATCCACAAATCAAGTATTACTGGCACACAGCCACACCCTTTATTTTCTGTCTGGTCTGTCTGATTTCCTGCTGCAAAGGCAGAGCTAAGTCATTGTGACAGAGACCGTATGGCAGGCAAAGCCTAAAATGTTTACTTCAGGCCCTTTCCAGAGAAGAGTTGCTGACCCCTGCTCTAAATGGTTACACAGTTTATAAATTCTCCACTTGTTTTTTTAACACTTAAATGAGTACTGTTTTTACCCCCAAAACTGCTAAATTCAAGCATGTCTAAAGTTGCATTTATAGAGTTGTCTAGCAATAAGCCACCCAGCTGCTTGTCTAAGATGTCTGGTGGATCAATTTAAGTCCATGAGTGTTCAGATGTGTGAAGCCATAAAAACATGCACAGCAAAAGGAAGTCTCACCTTTCTCATATATATGTATATGTGGCACCTGTCAGTTCTCTGAAGGTGAGGCCAGGCCCTGAAAAGGCAAAGAAGAAAGCTAAGAAAAGCAAAATGATAAACTAAGGAGAGTGAGGTACCTTTCAAGTCATCCCATATGTTTGTGGGATATATGAAGCATTCATTTAGCAAATTATCTCTTGAAGCCAATTACATGCCCTGGGAGTCAGAGGAAAGAGTCAAGTCTTTGGCCCCAAGAAGCTCATGATCTAGTGGGAAAAATCAGGTAAGTAGGTTGAGAGCTGTATGGGACCATAGGAGAAGGTATCCCGGAAGGCATCCTCGAGGAGGCGAATCTAGAATGGCTCATTAAGGGCCAGCCGAGTGGCTCAGTTGGTTAAGAGCTCACTCAAGAGTGCGAGCTGAGCTCTGAGCAACAGCAGTTTGATGCCCGACCTTAGCTGAGCTGCCACTAAGCTGCCAACAGGTGGCAGGATGGCTCAGCTAAAAAAAAAAAAAAATAGAATGGCTCATTAGCAGGTCTATATAAAAGTTTTGTAGCTATAAGACCCTGGAGGGCAGGTTTTGTGTGTTTCTCAACTCCATATTCCATCTGCTCTGTTGTGGGCTGGCCTGTGTCTGGCACCTAAGAGGCACTTAGTAAATATTCTTTTCATACCTGCAAGAAAGGGAAGATTTTGGATGACTTTTCAGTTTTATTAAATTATTTTAATGATAAAATTAATATACACTCATTAAAGGATGTTTAGAAAAAAATGAAGACGCCGGAAGAACAAAATTACCTAACAGTCACATTTAGCATTTATTTCCTTCCAGTGTCTTTTCTATAAATAGGTAACAAGATTTTAATTTTATATCCTGCTTCCCTCCCCCCTCATCATTATACCGTAAGTATCCTCGATGCTGTAACAGCCTTAATAATCATCAGTTTTAATGACTGCCTAATATTGTGCCTAGTGATTCGGCCATCAACTCCCTGAACTAGTCCCCTGATGCTCGACAGTTATTCTGTGGTTTTCAGTCTGATTGTGAGGACTCAGCAATTCGCTTATGTACAACACTATCATGTAAACGTGGGCAATTATTACGTAGTTATCATCATCTATAGAGACAGCAGTTATTACAGATAGTGCTGGATGAATGCCTTCATATCTAAAGCTTACCTATAATTTTGTCCTTGGAAATGACTCCTTGGGGTCAAACTCCAGTAACAGAAAGTCGGATGTTTCCCAAAGGCTGAAACTGTCTTCAGCCTCCTGGATAGCTCTGTACGTGGCGATACCTACACAGTAGCAGCCATTTCAATTTCAGTTGTTTTTAGTGCAAATGAGGCTGAGTTTTCAAATAAATAACATCGCCTACTAAACTCCAGAATCGCCAGCACAAAAGCCCTTCCCTGAGAGGAGCTCGCCTTTAAAGACCTGGTGAATCCCCCGTTGTTTACTGTATTTACATGCAGGCCCAAAAGTTGCAAGACTGAGCAAAGAAAAATTCAGGAGGCCAGTTCAATTTGAATCGCCAATACACAATGAATAATTTTTTAGTATTAGTATATCCCAAATGAGCTGTGGGATATACTTATACTTTTTTTAAAAAAGTATTCATTGTTCATGGGAAATACAAATTAAACAGGGCCTCCCCTATTTTATTATCTGGCAACCCTATCCCCTGAAGAGCCCCCGTGCAACCTTTGAAGACACCTCAGTGTGAATATGACCTTTAACTGCCACCTGGGGTTGGTCCCACCTCCTTCTCCTGGGAGTGGGACTATTGTGTTGATTGGATGCCAAGGGTATAACTCCCGATGCCATATTAGGAAAGCTGGGTATGTCCTAAAGGAGCTAGGTTGGTTTGCTTTGTTGGATAAAGATTTTGCCTGCTTACATTAGTGGGTAAAGGTTTGTTTTCTTTTGGGAGAGTCAGAAATATTCAGGCAGCCCTGGGCCCAGAAGGGTTGGGGAATAGGTCAAGAGTGGTGTCTTCGACGTTGTCACTGAGGAAAGCACTGCAGGGATTTTCAGTGGGAAGAGGAAAGAGCATCTTAGCCTCAAGCTGCAGACAGTGGGGGTCTGTGGGGGTGTTCAAGCTGAAAGAGATGTCAGGGACCAACCACCCCCCACACACACCAGCACCACCACCACCACCATCTTGGTGTGGAAGAGACCTGCTGGGAGCTCTCTGGACAACAGTCCTGACTGGTCTCTGCTTGCCCAGGGCAGCCCATTCTGCATCTATACCGACTTCCAGAAAGCTCTTCTGTCTTTCGTGTCCGTACATCCCACCTTCCACAGGGTAGAATCACACCTTTCTATCTTCTAACTTAAGACTGAGGTCACCCTGAGGAGCCCTTCAGTTAGGACCCCTGCCATGGGAACTCGCCTCCCTGCTGCACTGGGCAGGGGTGCCAGGCATCACTGGTAACCCAGCAACGCTCTGCTGTCCTCTGATCGCCCTTGAAAGGAGAAAACAGTCATCCCATCCTTACCCACCCACTGGTCTTTTATCTTCAGGCCAGAATGGCCCCATCTTCCAGCTGGGTGCCCTCCTCTGAGCCCACTCCAGGCCCCGGGGGCCTCCTGGCTGCCTCTAGGCAGTGGCGATCGCTTCTCTGGAAGTAGAATGCAATATGTCTATTCTTGCAGCCCTGTGTCAAATTAGCCTTTATGACTGGTTCTAATCCTTCACTTCATAAAGAGGCTGAGGCTCAGGGGCCTGCCCAATGTCACACAGCAAGTTGGTGGCAGAACAACATGGTGAACCCAGGTTTCTGGCTCCTAAGCCAGACTTCTTTCTACTATCACACATTGTCCCGCCCAGAGCATATCGAGAGGGGTGTATAGGCCAGTGGCTCTGCTATGGACAGTGAGTGCCTGGTATTGAAAACCCAGGCCTCGCACTTGGTGTGTGCGTGACATTGAGAACGTTTCTCAGCCTCTCTACTGAGCCTCAGTTTCCTCATATGTAAAATGGGGATAATGATAGCACCTCACTCAAGGGATTTTTCTGGAGGATCAAAAGAGATGATTGTTAAGTAGCACTTGGCCCAGTGCTGGGCATGCAGCAAGCATTCAGTGACTGTCACTAACCATTGTTATTACTGTAAGAGATGCTCAAAATATGATTTGAGCAAAGAAGGGATAGTGGTGGTTGCCCTGTTCAAAAATCTCACTGTTGTACAGAGTTGGGGGTTGGATGTGCGTCAACTTGGACTTCCAAATCTTGCATCCTCTTCGAGATGATTCTGAACACTCCGTAATGTAGCGTTCTAGGGATCGAAATTAGGGCAATGTGGACACCACTCATTTATCCACTCCCTCACTGAGGGCCCACCTGTGCCCGGCGCTGTTCTAGGCGTTGGGGATGTGTCATGGAAAGAACAAAGCAGCTTACATTCTAGTCTTGGAAACGGGCAATACACAAACCAAAACTGTAGACGACAAAGTCAAGGAGTTGGTGTGTGCACAGCCGAACAAGAAACGGAGCCCAGATACGGTTCTCACCCTGGACGGTAGCGCCGCCTAGCGGACATTTTGGAAATTTCCAGGTGCTTTTTCTGGTTGTCGCATTGATGGGCACACCAGGCATTTAGCTCTTTGGTGCCAGGAACCAAGCCCGTTCTGCGATGTACAAAATAGATGAAGGTGTGAAGGGTTGAAGACTGACCTCTTCGTGCGACTCTGGAATTTCTCAGCCGACATCCATGCAGGTGAAAAATCTGCCTATAATTATATGAGCCTGGAACTTGGTTTTACAATCAAACACAAGGTATTTTGTACACAGATTTATCGCTCACTTGCGGTTTCAGGAATTCAAGAACTATGTATACAGAAAAAGAAAGTTATACTTTGCTTGGCTTGGGACTCCACCAAGAGTTGTTTAGTGTTTTAGAAAATCACATCTTAGTGGAATCTGAGTCAACACATCACATCATTGTCACTGCTACATTCCTAGTAACTCTAGGTATAAATGTAGACAGCTGCCAGGGCAGCTGTAGGTTAAAATACGTACTAAATTACTGAACATTAATTTCCTTTTTTTTGATCTTTTACATTTAGTACGTTCTATTGATTTGTTTAAAGTGTAAGCTTAGGTAGGTTTTATTCTCTGTGAATTTATTTCATGTTTGTAAAACACTATAAAAGGGGGCATTTGGGCAAATGTGCTAATGAGCAGAGAGATCCTACTGGAGGGAGGAAGGAGCCAGGAGCAGAATGGGGAAGAGTGTTCCAGGCAGAAGGAACGGGGAGTGTGAAGACGCTGAAGTGGAGGGCGACAGGGAGACCCGGGAAGGAGCCCCCTCAGGCCTTGTCAGCCATGCGAAGACTGTGGGCTCTGGCCCTGCCCCCTGCTTAGCACTGAGGACCCAGGATTGAGCCAGCAGGACAAGCATGTCCCAAGGGTCAGGACCAGGCAGGAGAGGAACATAATCGGACCTCCCCTCACCCCCTTTTTTTTTTTAAGTCACTGGTTGTCTGATAAAGAATAGCTAGGAGGCTTCTGCGGTAGTCCATCCATGACAGTGGCTTGGATTAGGGGAGGAGGCAAGACGTGGATTTGCGATGTATTTTGAGGGTAATGGGGATAATGATAGCACCTCACTCAAGGGATTTTCTGAGTTACTGAGGGTAACACCCACAGGATTTGCTGAGGTGCGTGTGATTAATAAAAACACACACATAGTAGTCAAGGACCCGCCCCTCAAAGAAAGGGTGACAGGGAGACAGCTGGCTAACCCACAGGGGATATTCAGGTTTCTAGTTACGAGATTAAATTGAGAAAGGTTTTGCATTTTGAAAACACAATGAATCTCTAAAAATATAAAAGATTAAGCCTAATTAAAAACAACAACAGCAACAACAACAACAGCAACTCGTTAGTGTATTTTTAAGTTGGGAGGTATGGGTATTAGTTCATTATACTTTATAATTTGCATGTGTATGGTACATATTTTCTTTTGGACACGTTAAATATCACATAATAAAGCTTTTTAAAAAGCTTGACACTGACATCTTGTGTGAGCCCAGGACTCTATTTCCTGGACAAAGCCAGAGCTAACTAGAACAGGGGCAGCCTCAGGCTGACTGGAGGTCAAGAGAAGAATGCTGAAGCGAGCAGCCCAGGGCTCAGGGCCGGACAGCGGACAGGGGAGCTGGTCGGCCAGGGCTGAAGTTCTGGCCTCCATGCTTGTCATGTGATCCTGGGCAGGTCAGTCACTTCTCTAAGCCAGTATCTTCATCTGCAAAATGGAGACATAGCAGTGCTTCCCACTAATACGGCTGTGAGACCAAAAAAGATCATCTGTGCAGAGCCTCTAACTATTTCGGGCTCAGAGGCTGCTTCAAGTTCAGTCATACTTGAAGATGGGATCAGAGGATGAGAAGGGGGTCACCTGGACACTCCCGATGAGCAGCTAGCTGAGTGTCGGGCCCCCTGGTAGAGACAGGACCCCCACATCTGGGGCTAGTGCTGGAGAAGCACCCAGGTTTTGTGCCTGCGCGCCCTCTTTCAAAGGTGTCCTGCAGCCCGGCCCCTTTACTCAGCACCTTCTTTCTTAAAGCAGAAAGCAGATCCATCCCAGTTTCCCTGTGGCCCAGGGATGAGGAGGAAATGTTTTCTCCCAGAGGTCAGTTCGTTCTGCACCTATAAGCAAGCTAAAGGCCAAATTGTAACAAAGAGGCTATTTGATGAGCAGGGGAAAGTAAAGGGGCTGATATGACCTTAAAAAATGCATCTGGTCTCCCCCTCCACTTGTTCAGGCTGAGGACATGGCAGGACCAACCCTGGGCAGGGACCTGAGCAGTCGAGGGGTTGGTTCATACAGACTGAGCAAACATGGAAAGAGGGTGAAGACAATGGGCTCTGGTTTCTCATGGTCAGAAAGGAGAGTGACTTCCTATGGAAAAGGGGAAATACTCAAGTATATTCCCGGTGTGTTGAATTGGAATTAGAGATGGTGTAAACTTGTGTTTTTTAAATATATAGAGACATAGAACTTGATATCAGATGTATGCTTTATACACACACACACACACACACACACACAAACACACACCACACACACACACACACACACACACACACACACACACACACCACACACACACTTCCTGGGTCTAGCTGCTGGAAAGCCTAGAGGCAGTCAGCTCAATAGCAATAAGCATACCTAGCACACCGGTCATGGTTTCTAACTCCCTGTCTCCACAAAAACCACTGAAATCATTATTGAAATGGCTGATTCCAAGGCTGGGGCATGGAAATGACAAGATGAGCCTAGAACGTCTCGTGCCAAATGTGGGGAAATCCTCAAACAACAAAATGATGTGTGTATATCAAAGTCACCCAAGAGGCAACTGAATGAGTAGTCAAAGCTAAAGCAATCTAAACATTGGTCTGGCTCTTTCTGGATGCTATGAGCTCCTCAATGGTTTACTGAGTATCGTAGTCTGTTCAGTACTATCACGAAAATACCATAGACCAGGGGTCTTATAAACAACAGAAACACATTCTCATAGTTCTGGAGGTTAGGAAGTCCAAGATCAAGGTGCTGGCAGATTCTGTGTCTGGCAACAGCCCGCTTGCCCCTTTTTCACTGTGTTCTCATAGTGGGAAGGGGCAAGGGGACTCTCTTGGATGTCTTTCGGAAGGGCACTAATCCCAGCCATGAAGGCTCTGCCCTTAGGACCTAATCATCTCCCAAAGTCCCACCTCTAAATGCCATCTATTCGAGTTGGGATTTAACACACGAATATTAGGGGGACAAAAACATTTAGTCTATAGCATTGAGCATTAGATACAGTGTAAGTTTGGCTACTATAACAAAACCCAAATATTGACAATGACTGAACAAACAGAAGTTGAATTCTCTTCAACTTCAAAGTCTGAGCTTTTAAGTGGGTGTGGCGCCTCACCTCTGCTAAGTTATTAGGGATCAGGGCCCTCTGCATCCTCAACGTTCATCTCCTGCCTCATGGGACAATATGGCTGTTCCACCTCCTGCCAGCACATCCCTGTTCCAGCCAGAAGCACAGGAGAAAAGAGGGAAGAGGTGAGTGTGTATCTTCCCCTTTAGGACATGACCTACAAGTTGTACATATCACTCTGGTCACATCCCACCATCTAGAAACATCACCACCAGGTCATGCCAATCTGCAAGGGAGGGTAGAGGTGGATACATAGCGTTTAGCTGAGCAACTGTGTACCTGGCTAAAAATGATTTTACCATGTAAGAAAAGAAGAACAAGTTGGGGGGCAGTTAACACTTTGTAAGCGGGCATAAAAAGCTATATGACGAGTTTACTCGTTTCCCGCAAAAAATGTGTTAACAGTCTCTGCCACTCTTAGAAATAAATTCCTTGTTTTGCTTTTAGCTAAACAGCGAGTTGACTTCTGTTGTGTACGTATGACCAATATGACATCAATACCGGAAAAGGGGACATTAGCTTTTATCGACCATCTCCTGTGTCCCAGGCACTTCATAGAGATGGTTTTCTTTCATCTTAACAGTGACTCCATAAACAGGTGTTGACAGGTGAGAAAACTGAGACCCAGACAGACAGTGACTTGCTGACAGTCACAGTGACAGAGCTTGAATCTGACCTAGGTTTCTGGGACCCCAAAGGTCAGGTCTTCCCATGGTACCACAGCTGAGGTGCTCCCCCACTCTGCCCAAGGCACTCCCGCATGCCCCTCCCACCTCCTCCCAGTGGTGCTGGAATGCACGGCCATAACGACCTTGCTCCACATTTTCTGCCTGTGTCTTTAGTCAGCATCTTCTCCCTTTAGCAGGGCTGCTGCCCATCCTCAGGGGCGCGCCTCTGTGCTTAGACAGCAGGCAGTGTCTGCAGCTACACCCTGATCTCACGATTAGAACCTGGGTGTAAGAACATACCTTCGTCATCGCTCAGTCTCCCGTGTGCTCAGGAATAGAGGGTAATAGGTGCTTCCTTGGAGAAGCTCCGAATGTAGCAAGAGACTCCAAACAGAAGCATAAATTTAAAGGTGGTGAGATGGAGGATTTGGGGGGTAAAGCGGGGGCACACAGGATGTAGGTGTCAGGAAAGGCACCTCTGAAGAGAAAAGAAGGTGTTTGGTCCAGAACCTCCTGAAACTGCATGCAAACATTTGTGTCTGCATGTTTCCCCTGGGGAGAAGGGCCGTGATCTTTATCAGATTCTCCAGAGCAAGGGTCGGCAAACTTTTGAGACGGAAGAGCCAATCCTGTCCCTCACAACAATTTAAAAATTATTTGAGAGCCATAAAACAAATGAAATCACCATTATGTGAATACTATCCTTTAAATTTTTTATAAATGAAACTATGATAGTTTTATTTTTATTTGCAATTTTACTTCAGAGCCACGTGTACATACCCAGAGAGCCGCAGGTGGCTCCCCTGCCACAGTTTGCTGACCCCTGATGATTGACAACACTTGGGCTAGAGGCTGAGACAGCTGAGGAGGCCAGGGTGGGGGTGGGGTGCGGAGGACGTGGGAGGGGAGGAGCCGGTAGGAGCCCGGAGATGCAGGAGGGCAAGGGCCACTGCTCAGAGGGCCAGGCCACCTTGCTAAGGAACGTGGACTTCACTCTAAGGGCAATAGGCAGTTATTGCCCAGTGGGGGTGTATATTTAACCCCGGCCTGTGTCACCTAACCCTTAGAGTTCTGAGTTGTCTCCTGGTGTCTCCGAGGCACTGTGAGAACACACAGAACCAGCTTCCCACAAACACCAAGGAGGCTTCTCGCAGGAGAGGCACTGGGTCGACAAGCAGGAGTAGGAGTTTGCCCAGCAGCTGTTTCAGTCCCGTAAATGTTTACTAGCCCGCTCTTAGTGGGCATCCTTGATTTGTAGCATGTGCCGGTTTCTGTGGTATAAATCCTGCTGCCATGGCTTATTTCAACCCACCAATGGGATGTCATTGGGGAAATGTGTACAATGGGTTTGCATGAGCCAGCATGAGCCAGCTCCCACACACCACTGCTTAGAACCCACTTATTGTAAGAATATTAAGGTACTGCATGGGGACCAAGCTGGAGAAGCAGCGGGGTCTCGGAGTGGACTGGAGGCAGGAGCTGAGTGCTTTTGCAACCGAGGCTGCCCTTCCTCTGTCTCTGCATTCGCATGCTTCTGCATTCTTTTCTCCTGTTGCAGGAGATTGTCTTTCTCGGCTCCCCAGCCCATGGAGCAAAGAATTGCTCCTGCCCACAGTTTCTAGTTGTTATTGGGTTATCAGAAAAGTCAGGACGCATTTTTGCAACGAAAAACATAGAAAAAACACGTCATGTCTTTTCAGACAACCTAATATGTCTCTCTTGACAAAAAAGCAGCCAAACTGAAGCTCCGTCTCTCTTAGTCCCAATTTCAGATTCCCTGGAGAAGAAGTCCATTGGCCAGCTTGGGTCAGGTACTCAGCCCTGGTCCAGTCAGCTGTGAGGAGGGAACAGGATGTTGTTATACCAAGGTGGCGACCAACCCATTTGATGCTGCAACCACTGGGTGGTGTGGAAAAAGTAACCAAAGAAAAAAAGAAACAAGATCCGAGTAGCCAACTCCTTAGATATCCAACCAGCAGAAAATGGGGGAAATTAGTAATAGTTCATATTATCTCTTCTAGTCTTTTGAACTATCCACTGAGAGTCAGTCACTAATTCATTCATTTATTTATTCAATCATGCATTCAGCATTAATTTGACATCTGTCGAATGTGTGCCCTATATCATACACCAAGTATGCCTACAAATGAAGGGAAAGATGAATAAGATTTAGTCACTGCCCTCAAAGAGTTTGTAATCTGGGATTGAGACAAAGCATCCATAATACAACATGGGAAAAGCTGTGCAAGAAGTGTGGACAAAATACCTATACCCTGAGGACTGCAGTGGGGAGCTATGGCCAGCAGCCCAAGAGGGCCCCAGGGATCCTCACCTTCTGGTATTCACACCCCTGTGGAGTCCCTTCCCACAATGCACCAGGGTTGGTCTGTGTGGCTAATAGAATAACGTAGAAGTGATGGTACGAAATTTCAGAGATTAAATTATAAAAGACTGAGGCTTCCATCTTGGGTACACTTTCTGTCTCATGCACTCTGGAGGAAGCCAGCTTCCATGTCATAAGCAGCCCTACAATAAAGGCCCGTGGGGCCAAGAACTGAAGCCTTCTGTCAACAGCCATGTGAGTGAGATTGAAAGTGGATCCTTCTGCCCCTGTCAAGCCTTCGGATGAGCCCGCAGACCTGCCAAGAGCTCAAGGGCAACCTTAAGAGAGGCCCTGAATCAGAACCACCCATCGAAGCCACCCTCAGATCACTGACCTTCACAAACAGTGGGTGATAATACATATGTGCTGTTTTAAGCTGCAAAGTTTTAGGGTAATTTGTTACGCATATGACTAACACAGAAGGTGATATTCAAGGTGGATCTTAAAAGATGAAGTCACCAAGCAGAAACAAAGAAGGGCGAATGAAGGTCATTCTAGCAATGTCATGTGTGAAGTTGTAGACAAGCAGGAAATGAACGGGGAACAGTAGCTTGGTGTGGCTAAAACTTGAGCTGTCTGGGAGGAGACAGCAAAGGGCTGTATGGATGGGCCAGGCAGGAGAAGGGCTAAGGATACTGTTAACAGTTAGTCAGTGGCTTCCAACCTTTCCTAGCACAAGGAGGCCCTTCTTCAAATAAACTCTTGTACAAAATGGAGCTTCTATGGTTGGAGGTAGTGGGGTGGGGGTTGGAGTATTAGAGCATCCTGCCCCTCCTCCCCTCTCCCTCCTTGTTCCTATACACATGGACCAGCGGCAAGGACACACCGGAACACTGGGGAGAGTGGTGGTCCACGCAGGGGCCCTGGTGGCTGGATGGGTGGAAGGGAGGATCACTTTTTACTAGACTTTCTTTTGCATTTTTTGAATTTTAAATTGTGTGCATTATGACTTACTCAGAGAAGTAAACAAAATGAAAGCTAAAGCAACAATGCCAGAACAACCTTAGGTGGAAAACCCAGGGAGCTTTTAAACAGGGTATTTCCAGGTCCGGATCACACTTGTGGAGAGGTCCCTCTGGCTGCCACATGGACAACCTTTAAACCAGGGTTAGGGCAGGAGCCCAATCAATCCAGAGGCCACTTGAAAGATTCTGGGGCCCAGAGTAGAGCATGCATTCTAGGGACATGTTGAGGTGGAATGGCCAAAGCCCTTTAAACCATTGTTGTTCAGTCAAATATTTATTTACTGAGCGCCAGCACACACTGGGTATGGAGGGAGGCAGGAGTGCATGTCGTGGGACTCAGTCTAGCTCTGCCACTCTCTGGCCCTGTGACCTTGGGAAGGCTAACTGACCTCCCATACCTCGGCTTTCCCATCCGTGAAATGGGATTACTAATATTACTTACCTCCTATTTAATTAAAAAATATTTTTATAAAATTTTCAAATGTACAGAAGATGGTATAATGAACACCCATATACCACCACCTAGATTTAACATTTTGCCATATTTGCTTCATTTAGCCATCATTGTTATTGAATTAAAGTACAGACATCATCAAATTGAACCTCTAAATGATTCATTATGCTAAAAAAAATGACATTTTTTTTCCTACAGTCACCATAACATTATTATCACACCTAACAAAAGTAACAATAACTCCTTTACATCATCTAATCCCAGCCCATATTCAGATTTCCTAAATGTCTCCATCCCACATGTCTTGTACTGATCACGTTTTTCAAATCGGGTTCTGGTCAAGGTCAATACGTAGCTCTCAGAGGCTCTTCGCCATAAGGATGAAGTGAATCAGTAATCAAAAAGCACTTAGACAATCCCCTGGTGTGATCAATTTTGTGAGTGTTACTCTTATTAGGCCTTAGCGACTGAGAGCTAACTCCACAGGGCAGCGGGACTCGCAGAGCTGCAGACACACCACACCACAGTGGCAATGAGGAGGGTGGCAAGGGCAGGACTGAGGTCCAGAAGACCTGCGTGGTTGGGGGTGGTGACCCCGCGGGAGCAGCTGGCCTAGAGGGGAGCCTCCGGGTAAGTCCTGACTGTCCTCAAGAAGGTGACTTCCTCAGGTCTTCCCGGGGGCGGGAGGGGGACACGTCTGCCTGGTTGAAAGCTTGGAGTGAACACGGAACCTCCAGGTTGCTCCTTCCGGGATCCCTGGCTGAGGAGTGTACTCTGCCTTGGTGGGGGGCATGGCTGGGCCCCTGGGAACACTCTGCATCTGAGAGCTTAAGGCCAGACAGGCCCTGATCATGCCGTGGAGTAGAGAGGGCCAGTGCCAAGGTCAGAGGGGCTTGGCCACAGAGTCTGCTCCGAGCACACCTGCTGTTGAAGTGAGCCTGGTCAGCCCCAGCTCTGGCCACCCCTGATGCTTGGAGGTCTCCCCTTCTCCTCCCACCCCAAGGGTCTGTACGGAATGGGGATGGGATGGGAGTGGGGGTGGGAGGCAAATAAACTTCCTGCCATCTGCAAATGTGTTGCTCCCCTTCCCTCCCTTAACCAATTTAGCATTTCCTGGGACTCATCTTGCCCCTTCTCCCAGGTTAGCACTGTCCCTGAAACTGGAAGGGAGCCAGTACCCAAGAGACCAGGCTTAGTCCTCATCCCCCACAGTGACTGGGTCAAAGGAAAACATGAGACCCCGATATACACCAGTCAGGGCCCATGAGGGTCAGGTCCTGGACTTAGGCTGAAACCACCAAGAACGAGGTGTTCTTTGCACCTGAGAACAAGCTGGAGCAGCTGGTGGCAACTTGTCTCCATTCAGGGAAAGCCTGAACAAGAATAAAGCCAAAGTGGGGGAAAACAGAGTCTAGAGATGGAGAGAGGGCCGTTTCTGAAACATGGCTTAAGCACTGTGCTTCCACAAAAGCCAATACACTTAATTTTTAATGTATGCCAGTTAGTGTTGGTAACTTAGCCGGGGTTCCCCGGAAAGCAGAGCCTGGGGCAAAGGCCTGTGTGCTACTAGTTTATAAGGGGGTGCGGTCCCTGAGAGCAGGACTGAGGGATGGGAGGGGTGAGAAGGAACCACCGTCTATATGAGGTGCTGCACTTTGCTGGGCCAGCCTCTCGGAAACCGCACCAATTTCATCTCATGAGGGAAAAGGGTAAAAAATCTATCCACATCTCCCCTCTCCCTTTGATCAAAGGTTTGCCAAAGAGGCATTAACTCCCCTGCTGTCCCTCACCCCTAAGTTGTCCCCGCGGCTTGGCTTGTTACTTTGCACGGGAGCTCTTGGGGCCTCTGGGAACGCTGGAACTTTCTGTGGGGAGAAGGCCAGAATGAAACAAGTAACTACAAGGCGGTGTGGTGAAGAAATAGAGCCGAATATTCTGGAAGGGGGTCAGAAAAGGCCATCTGAATGAAGAGGTGGCGAATCCAAATGCAGCCCCGGAGCGGGAGTTAGCCAGGCTGATAGGGTGCAGGTGGGGAAGAGGCAAGAGGAGAGCACGTCAAAGCCCCAGGGCCAAAAACAGCTCGGTGTGTTGGGGGCGCTAAAAGAAGGCCAGCATTCTGCGGCACTTAGCGCAAGGCAGGTCAGTAAGCATTTATGGAGCACCAAGTATATACAGGGGCACGGTCCCCTATTGTTGGGACTGCCTGTCCCTTCTCCCTATTCTCAGCAAGCTTTCTTCCTTACTGCCTGGCCTAGTGGTTACCATAGGAACAACCTCCATCCTACAATTGGACCACACCCCTCCGGCCACAGTTGATTGGACTAGAGGTGAACACCTCACCCAGGCTGGACCAATCAGCGCCTCAATCCCTAGAGACAGGGCAGATTGGGACAGAGCGATAAGGCTTTCAGGGCAGGGCTGGACAAGCTGCACATTTACTCGGAGATGCTGGCAGCCAGGTTTTCAGCCTAGGGGACCAGGAAGCAGCGAAAGACACTCTGCAGAGAGGAGGTATTAATGCGGCAGATGCAAGAGATGAGGAATGGCAAGAGAGCCTGATTCCTGTTCCTCCAAGACGTGGCTGCACCCCTGCCCTGGAGCTCCTAGGAACAAAGCCTCATTTCTGCTCAAATTGCATCCAGTGGGTTTCTGTCTTTTGCAATGAAACAAGCCCTAGCCAATACCTTGCAGAGTGCTAGGGCTTTACATAGATGCATAAATATGGCAGGGTCTCTGCCCTGAAGAAAGCCATAAACCAGTGGGAGAGAGGGCGTATACACTAACTATTAACCAGAGGGCATAAGTGCTACCATAAAAGTTTGTTCAAATCAGGGAGATTGTGCAGAGATAAATGAAGATAACAGATATAAAAACATTTTAAAAATAAAAATGTATGTATGTCCCCTAAATCATACTTAGAAGATTCCATTGCATTTCTACTTGTAATTTCAGCGAGAATGCAGCCACCCTCCTCTCAGAATGATGCTGTCTTACGAGGCAGGTGCTGACCTGTCATCTGGCAATGAGTAAATTATCCAGTGTCTCATACTTTTAGTTCTTCATCTGTGTTTGGAGATGGGGCACATAAATAGTATGACAGTTTCCCAAAGAATTGTAAAGCATTTGCTGTTTCTGCGCTTGCTGCTATTTCACAATTTCCTACCCTTTCTGCCCTGCCTACATCAACCTCTCCTTGATTCCTTGAAATGAAAAGGCTGCTGACTCAACTAAAATAACATTTTTCACAAGTGCATCACTAACTGAGAAGTTTACTGATAGGCATCCATTGGCTACATTAACCACAGATGGTGACACATTAGGTCTGGAGGGAAGGTGTGGCTGCTTCAACCTAAACAATCTTCAAAATCATCCTGTCCAAAGGCTGCTTCAAACGTTGGACAAGTTTATTAAAGTGCAATGAGACCTTGTTGAGAAATACCTGCCCTCCACCCTCATCACAGACAGACACCTGTTTTTCCCTGCTGAATTTCTGATGGCAGAGATAAGAGCAGAAGCATAGCTTAGGGCCACTCTGGTGTACAAAAACAGGGCAAGCTTCATGTCACGCTGACCTAGGTTCAAATCCCAGCTCTACAGACGACCAGCTGTGGGGTCTTAAGCAAGTTACTTAACCCCTCTGAGCCTCAGTTTCTTCATCTGTTGAAGGAAGGCCAAGACACTGACAAAAGATCAGCTGTGGGGGTGGGGTGGGGGGGTGGACAGTGGATAACAGAGCTATGCAGAGCTGTAAGGATTACATGAGAGAAGGTGGATAAGCATAACCTCGCACAAAGTGAACCTAAAAACTTTTCTTATTTGTTTCTCCTCCTGTATCCTGGAGTGAACTGAATTTTCTGGGACAGGCTGGGAGGACAGGACCTCCTTCCCAGCAGAACGGATCTAATCCTAGGTATCAGAACCTCATCGATCACATTTAATGAGGATGATGGGTTTCTAGAGACTTGCATCATTTAAAACTCAATAACTCAAGAATAATTTTCCCCTAAAAATAACTCTAAAGCTGGGGGCAGGATCCTCAGAACACACACACATGCGTCGTGGTATTATACTGCCAGCGGAACCTGCTCTCTGCACCATTTCTATTGTTTTGCAGAATGCTCATTCACATAAATTAATGGCAACCGCAATCCCAGAGACTGGCCTTCTTTGTAGCACTTTATCTCAGCTAACCTTTCCGCAGACGTGATTACCACGCTGATGGCGTTTTTCAGCCCCAGCGCTTCTAAGACCACTTGAACTCAGAAGTCCCAGTGCATCTAAACACTTGTCAGTATTTCTATTTACCCGCTAAAGTGGCGCCACCCCGTGGCAACATCATGAAACGATGTACAATCCCCAGTCCCAGCAGATTTTTTTTTTTTTTTTGAGGGCAGGGTCACTGGTCCTCATATGTGGGACCGAACCGGGGCCGCTGGCGTCCCAAGCCAGCTCTTAACCACCGCGTCACTCGGCCGGCCCCCACCAGTTTTGATAGTAAGGGATTTTTGACTCATTTTTTAAATTGGTGGGGGTTCTCTATTTCTATTTTGGAATATAATATGAGGTCATAATCATATTTTTACATCATTTCAGGTTTCCACAATTCGAATGGACATAAAATGTAATTGCACTCTATTTACTTAAATCTTTGAACTCCAGTTTCAGGAGGTTCTATTCGTGTTTCCCATCCAGAACATTTTTAGGAGGGCTACTAAACTTGGGGATTGAAATACCGCGCGCAAGCGCGTGTGTGTAAAGAACGTGTCTTTTCTGTGGGCATTATGTCTATGTTTCAACAGCCCTAGGAGAGGGACACTGTGTGGATCACCCCATTTTATAACCAGGACTCTGAAAATCACAATAGAAATTTAAAAGTTTGCCCAATCTCTCACTGTTAGTGACAGAACTAGGCCTGGATCTCCTAACTACTAAAACCAACCCTCCGACAATATTGAAGTTTACATTTTGAGTGTTTCTATCCTTATTTCTTATTTTTTTATGTGCCGCTGCTCCTTACACACACACACACACCAGGTGAGTGAGAAATGTACAGGCTTCAAATCAGAGCGACCTGGGTGTCTCTGCCAGCTTTCCCCGGAGGGCAGCCTGCGCATGAAACCAACGTGAGACTAAAGTTTCCCCACCTTTACAAATCAAATTGAGGTAATCACACACACGAGTGCATAGAAAAAACTGGTGAAATTGGAATAAAGTCTGTAGATTGTCCCCATGTCAATTTCCTGGTTTTCATATTGTCCTGTAGTTATGTGAGATGTCACCCTTAATTGAAGTTGGTTAAAAGTACATGGGTAAGGGCTGGCTGAGTGGCTCAGTTGGTTAAGAGCTCGCTCAAGAGTATGAGCTGAGCTCTGAGCAATGGCGGTTTGATGCCAGCCCGAGCTGAGTTGCCGTTGAGCTGCCAACAGGTGGCAGGATGGCTCAGCTAAAAAAAAAAAAAAAAGTACATGGGTCCCTCTGGGCTATGTTTACAACTTCCTGTATGGGGCTATGATCGTTTCAAAATGAAAGTTGTTTTTTTTTATTTAGATAATGAATTGATAAAGGTACTCTCTCCAAATTGTGTGTGTGTGTATATTTGTTTTTCTTACTTAAAGACGCTTGAGGTTTGAAATTGATTTAGCTTTCTGATTCTGTACTTGTGCCTTCAACACTTTCACAACGATTTTCTGCTCCTCGATAAGGAAAGCACGCTTGATTCTGTCATGGGCACATTAGTGGACATGGATCCACCACAGGCCCTGCTGACATGCTTTTTCATTTTGGACAAGCTCATTAGAACTTTAGGTCTCACAGCGCGAACTCCGCGAAGTCGGCCTGGGCACACGCCACAGGCAGATTCTAGTGCTTTCCCAACTTTCTTGGTATAAAGGTAAACAATTCTATTACCATGGGCCCAGGACAGCCTAGCTTTGGTAGAAGCTGTATTGTAGGACAGCCTCTGATGGTATGTCAAACGCTGGACCATTCCGAACATCTGTAGACACCATCCCCTCCCAAATTATATTTTCAAATGTTAGTGCTTGCCTGAACCATGGAGAAGTGCTTATGTCCTATTGTTGCTTGAGGAAAAATAAAGAACTGCTGAATTGTACTCACGGTGTGCTTACAACTGTATTCAAGGAAAGGAAATTTATACCTCAAAGAAGAAGTAGAGGGAAGTTAATAGTTAACTTCCCTCTACTTAAGTTAATAGTGATTGTCTCTGAGTAGTGGTGGGCATTTGTTTGACTCCTACCCATTTCACTGTATTTTTTGAATTTTTTATGATGAGTTTGACTTTTATAATCAGGGGAGACAACACTTCATCAAAAGAAGAACAGACTTTGATGCCAGGC
The DNA here is from genome assembly GCA_033961575.1 of Aselliscus stoliczkanus. Lineage (NCBI taxonomy): Eukaryota > Metazoa > Chordata > Mammalia > Chiroptera > Hipposideridae > Aselliscus > Aselliscus stoliczkanus. The sequence goes on from CM066732.1 coordinate 152,057,819, forward strand.
CAGAAAATCCAAGATGTATGGTTGGCATTCACTCTGCACAGTATGGGTCTTAGAGAGTTGAGGCACTCTTCATTATTTAACAAAATGATTTCTAAAAAACAATTATACATACGTATGTTAACAATCCATAAAGTGTAGTAGGGTAGAAAGGAAGTTCCCTATCTTCCTACTTTCGAGAGGTAAGCATTGTTAATTTTTTTTTTTCAGACTGTACTCACTTTAGTCTTCTTTTTTTTTGAGAAGTTTGCAGCTCAAGTTTCAAGGAAGCACAGCGGAAAGGCAATCATATATCTTATGTTGCTTACTTCCAGAAGGAATCCCACTCTGTCCAGGATTGCACCAGGCTTCCTGGAGTAGGCAGCCTCTTCCTTGAATGTATAGGAGGTGTCTATATTTGTCCTTGGAAACTCAACCCCACTTCCTTCCATCTAGTGTAGTCTTCCCGAGCTGTTTCTGCAGGTCAGTAGTGGACACCTCCAGGCCCCATGCATGTGGCCACTGAGCAATCTCTCTTTTCATTCTAATCCTCTCCCCACATAACTGAAGGTGGTACATTTCAGATTGGGGTGTGTAGGCATGTTCCTGAGTTCCACCAGAAATTTTGAATGTTGTGTTTTCATTTTTGGATCATCTGGATGATCATCCCAGAACCGTGTGCCAATTCCCAATTTTAACTTTTTTTTTTTATAGCTGAGCCATCCTGCTACCTGTTGGCAGCTCAGCAGCAGCTCAGCTCAGGCTGGGCATCGAAATGCTGTTGCTCAGAGCTCAGCTCGCACTCTAGAGCAAGCTCTTAACCAACTGAGCCACTCGGCCAGCCCTGCCAATTCCCAATTTTAAAACCTGCTTTTCCATTTGGATTAAGGTCATGTTCATGGCAGATGAGTCAGTGTGCAGTATCATCGAAGGCAAATATTTCACCAGAGTTCAACTAGAGAAAGACGGCAAGAGAATTGTGTAGTCCTACAAGATGATGGATTTTGCAGCTGCTATCTCCTTCACGATCCAACTTGCGACAACATGCATTAGCATTAAGTGTGGTATAAATACACAATAAAGACTTTTCATTAAATACCATTTAAATATTTTCCGTATTCTATTTTGGGGATGCATGATTCAATTAACTGGCTCATTAAAACATGCATAAGTACTTTAAAAGGAGTTTATTATTCAAAACCCAAAAAAATAACTATGTAATATCAGTGACTCAATGATCCATTATCAAAAAAACCCACAAAAATCAAGTTGAAAATACATCTTTCCCTCATTAAACCATACACCAGTGATACACAGTAATTCAGTTTCAGTCAAACATCATCTATCACATTGATTTAAATGTCCTTAATTTGAAGTTTGTGACTTGTTTTTGATTTTTAAGTTTGTTTTAGTTTAATAGCTAAGGCAGCATATGAGCTTTTTAAATATGGAAATTTAACAGGTTTGTTTTTCTCCCTTTTCTTCCCTCCCTGCCCTGGAAGGATTCAGCACAATCCAGGAAGGGAGCAGAGACCGCCCCCCTGCAAATATTCCCAGTGATCTCCCTTCCCTTTCCAGTAGCAGCAGAAGAAGGAGTCCTTCCAGCTCTCAGGGCAAGGGAAAGCAGTTTTCAATGGGGAACGATTTAGTGTCCAGTTTTATTGGCCACCAGGGTCTACCCAGAAAAAGAAGTGTGGAGTTTTTGTGTGGAGAGGCTGAGTGGGAAGGACCGCGTGTGAGGCACAACGCGGAGCCCAGGCTGTGCTGGAACCTCCCGAGCTTCCCCTGGGAGGCTCCACATACAGATGCCTCTGTCCCTGCCCAGCAGGGACAACACCCAGCGATGCCACAGACCGTGTTCTGTCCTGCTGTGACTACACAGTGTGTAGACACCACCTTGAAACGCTCCAGGACCTCTGAGACCCCAAAGGGCATGCCGGGCCCCCAAGCAGCCGGGATGGGAGGAGGCCTCACAGCTGCACGTAGTTGGTCTAAAGCACACACTCAAGCTGGGACAGTGGTTGGAGGTGGCCCAGTCACCGATCAACCCATCGGGAAAACACCCCTGAGGAGGGGACACTGCCCATCCGCGGCTGGTACTCGTGACAGGGCACAACAGAGCAGGTCCAGAGGTGCTGAAGGCGTCTGGAGGCGGGGCCCAGCTGCTGTTGCCAAGACGACATGGACAGGCATGGCAAGCAGCAGGAAAGAGGTCCCTTCTCTCCTCCTCCCGCCGGCCTTCCTGTGCATAGGCCGGGCCCGTCAGAGAGCCAGCTAGCCAAGGAGTCTAGAATGTGGTTTTCAGAATCCCAGCACCAGAGCAGGTAGATGGGTGGGCTTGACACTGAGAGGCACTAGGCCGGTGACCACCAAGCCACGTGTAAGGCTAGAGAGGCGTAAAATCCTGCGTCTCACTCAGGACTCTTAGTTGCAAGCTACAGAAGCTGAGTCTGGCCCATTGAAGCTGATAAAGAATTTACCGAATGCTATTGGGAATCTCACAGAACTGGCTTGGGAACAAAGATTAGAAAGCTGGGCCCACAAGCAGAATCACGGGCCAGAACCATAAGCAGAATCACAGCCCAGAACGACACTGGAAAGGACACCGCTGCCATCCAGCACCTGATGTTGCTGCCAGGGTGTAGTTAGATGCTATGATTTTCCAGGAAGAGCTCCTTCTCGCCTGCCTCCCCCACGCCTCCCTGCTCCGCTGACATTGGGCCTGGCCACGTAACCTGCACTGACCCACGGAATCCAGGCAATGTGACTGCCCTTCCTGAGCAGACTTTCTGCCCCGCTCTCATGCTCCTGCCATCCTACATGAGAAGAGCACACTCCAGGGCCTGCTGGTACCTCCAGCCCGAGCTCTGGAAGGAAACTTGGAGCACACCTGAACCCAGCCCACAGCCTGAACCTTGGAGCCGAACCTGTAGGGACCCAGTAGAAATCAGCCAAGCCACAGTCCACCAACAATCCATCCACAGAACTGTGAGAGAGCAACACAAATTAGCTGTTGGAAGCCACCGAGATTTGGGCTGTTTGTTACCACAGTAGAAGCTGACAAACACATGTGACCAGCTAGAAAGCTCTCTCCTCCTCTGCTTCTTTATAAAAAAAACTCCAGATGCAAAATCCTCTGCAGGGTGTCCCAGGGGCCAAGACCAGGTCCCATACCTGTGCAGTACCAGACAGAGAGACTAGGGAAGTGCATATCATGTCTTCATTTCCTATAGAGGTAGGTGGGCTCCATATCTTCTGTATCCCAACCAGACTCAGGGTGGGCAGCGGGTTGAACAGTGTCCTCCAAGAATTCATGTCCCCCTGGAAGCTCAGGATGTGACCTTATTTGGAAAGCGGTCTTTGCAGATATAATTGGTTAGGATATGGTCATAATAGTTTGGGGTGGGGAGGGGATAATCCAATGACTGGTATCTTTTTAAGAAGAGAAAACTGAGACACATACACAGAAGGGAAGGTTGTGTGAAGATGGAGGCAGAGGATGATATGTCTACGAGCCAAGGAATGCCTAGGATTGTGGGCAACACCAGAAGCTGGAAGAAAGGCCTGGGACTGATCCTTCCTACTCTTCAGTGAGAGCAGGGCCCTGCTGACATCTCTATTTAGCACTTTGAGCCTCCAGAACTGGGAGGGAATCCATTTGTGTTTTTTTTGGTTTTGTTTTTTTTTGAGGGCAGTGTCACTGGCCCTCACATGCGGGACCGAACCGGGGCCGCTGGCTTCCTAAGCCAGCGCTTAACCGCTGCGCCACTTGGCCGGCCCCATTTCTGTTGTTTTAAACCACCCAGTTTGTGGTCCTTTGTTACAGCCGCCCTAGGAAACCAATACAGTGCGTGAATCCTCAAATATAGGAAGAGGTATGGAAGGCCACCTATCCCCTCAACCCCGACAAATAAGACAGATTTCCTTTTCTCATATATGTCAGCAATCTTCTGAAACAGTAATTCAAGGGGAGGATTCTTGAATGTTTCTTCTTTAAAAGCAGTTTGTACGTGAACTTAGGGAAATGTAGCAGGGGCGTCCCCTGGGCACCAAAGCCCCTGCAGAAGGAGTTTGGTATTTGGGGTCTCTGCCTTCTCCTGGATCCCATCTGATCCAAAGACACTTTGCCTGGATAGAGCTACTCAGGACCCTTGGCTGAAAAGCAGATGCCTCCTCAAAAAGTCTGACCTTCAGAGTGCAGGGGCTACTGTGGAGACAAAATGTGTAGAGCTGGAGTCTGATATCTGAGCAAGACCCCAGCTGATTCCATTAGACTCCAAGTCACATCCACATGTCTTTCTATCAACGAATAGTGAACCCTGGTAGACCCTCTCAAAACTATGGAACAGTGTGGGGAACAGCAATGTTTCATATGCGTCTTTTTAAAACTGGAGATGAAACAAGGCAAAATGGCATGGAGAAAAGGGAGGGGGGGCCACTTTGATTAAGAGACGTCTGAGGTATAACAACCAAGGGTCAGGCTGTCTTTATTTGGATGCTGATTCCTATCAATCAACTGTAAGAAGATTTTTTTTTTTTTTTTGAGGGACTGTCACTGGCCCTCATATGTGGGACCCGAACCAGGGCCGCTGGTGTCCCAAGCCAACGCTTAACCACTATGCCACTCGGCCGGCCCGTAAGAAGATATTTTTGAGACAATCAGGGAAACTTGAACATGAACTGGATGGTCTATGATCCCAAGTCATTATAGACAATTTTGTCAGGTGTGGCATTAGCATTATAAGAACAGGGCTATTTTTTAAGAGTTAAAGAACAGAAGCACATAGAGACAAAATGCCATCATGTTTGGGATATGCTTTAAAAAATATTATGATGATAGACTTGAATTTTGACCACTGCTTTTAGGTAAGCAGTGTGATTTCCAGCAACCTGCCTGCTTGTTCTTAGTATGAGACTCTTTTGAAAACAAGCATATGATAGTGTAGAAAATGGAAGAAGCAATAAAGCTATTTGTAAAAATATTTAAAACCAGTGGAGACACGTTTGGTTAAACACTGTGTATTACACACGTATATTTCTCTTTCCACCTGAAACTCATCCAAAATGACAGTCAAGGACTAAAACAAGTGTAAGCCTACCAGAAGAAAGAGAAGGGAGATGGATCAGCTGCTGGAGAAAGACACGTCTTAGTCTGTTTGGGCAGCGTAGCCAAATACTACGGACCGGTGGCTTATGAACAACAGAAACTTATTTCTCATGGTTCTGGAGGCTGGAAGTCCGAGATCAGGGTGCCAGTGTGGTTGGGCGAGGGCCCTCTTCTGGGTCACAGGCTCGGGATCTCACTGAAGTCCCTTTTACAAGGACACTAATCCCATTCGTGAGGGCTCCACCTGTATGACCTAATTATCTCCCACAGTTCCCAACCTCCTCATACCATCATCTTTGGAGGTGAGGGTTTCACTATACAGATTTTCTTTGGGGTGAGGGGAACAATCAATCAGACAATAGCAAGATGTCAGTACGTTTCTGGAATATGGAAAAGTTTTAAAGGAATAGTACTTACCTAGGAGAGCAGAGAAAGATATAGCATAGGTTCCTGAAAGGGGCTATCAACTTAAAGCAAATTTTCACCCCTCACCAAATTCCAAAAGGTATTAAAGGCACTAGGGACAGAAGCAGCATGGTCAGGACGTGGGACTCAAAAGAGAGGCTGTAATAAGTGGAATAATGGCCCCCCGAGAGACCAGGTCCTAAGCCCTGGAACCTGTGACTGTCATCTTACTTGGGAAAAGGGGACTTTGCAGATGTGACTACATTTAGGATCCTGAGATGGAAAGATTATCCAGGTGGGTCCTAAATGTTATCATCACAAATGTCCTTGTAAGAGGAAGGCAGGGGGTGGGGGGTGACACAGACACGGAGGAGAAGGCCATGTGAAGTTGGGGCAGAGAGAGGTTTAAATATGGTGGCCTTAAAGATTGGACTGATGTGACCACAAGCCAAGGAATGCCAGGAGCCACCAAAGCTGAGAAAGCAAGAAACGGATGCTCCCCTAGAGTCTCTGCCACACATTGATTTGGGACCAGTGAACCTGATTTTGGACTTCGGGCCTCCAGACTTGTGAGAGAATTAATTTCTACTGTTTCAACCCAGCAAGTTGGTGGTAATTTGTGATTGCGGCCATAGGGAGCATACAGAGTTTGACTAAGAGTCAGATATAAGGTGCTGTAAGACACCCAGAGTCCCATCCTACCCTGAGCTGCCTGCCTTGGAAGGAGATGGGAGATTTAGTCTTTGAACAAGTTGAACTTGAACCAGAGACGCTCCTGACTCAGGGACGCCAGACACCGTGTGGGATACATATAAGGCCCCTGCCTGGAAGCCAGGCGAGGAAGGAGGGTCTGCATTCCAAACAGGGCCACCCAGGGCCTCTTCTCTTCTGGCTCTGGGAATGTCAGTGGCCAGGCTCATCCTTCCTGGGGCAGGAGATTAAAGAATCGTTTCCTGGAGAAACTGAACAGTTGGAGAGAGAAGACCTCCAGCTCCTGACCTGTAGGGGTCCCCATCCAAAGGGCTGCCCTGCTGTCCTGTCATCCTGTGGTGAGGCCACCAGTCCCACCTGTGAAAACGGCACGTGCCATCAGCCATTTAGTGGCCCACTTTAAGATGAGAATCAACAGCCAAGGACCTCTCACATTTGAGAACCCACCACACATCTCAGACTCATTTAAGCAAAGTTTCCAACATGAAAGAGAGAACACAACAAACAGAAAAAAGAAACTTGGATGTGCGGCGACCCATAGACAGGATATGAACATCAGAAGATGCAGCCCCCATGGCTTCCAGACAAAAAAACTGAAATCAATATCCTGAGAATGAATGGTTAATAAAGGGTAATGGGCAATTAAGACAGACTGTGTTTCATGTCCACCCCATTCCCAGTGCCCTTCTCACAGTGGGATCTACGTGCTTGCCGTACGTCTGGGGGGCAGGGGCGGTGACTGCCCAACCAGTAACCAGTGAGTACAGCAGAAATGATGCTTTGTGACTTCTGGAGCTAGGTCATAAAAAGGATCCAACTTCTGCGTGACTCTTGGTACGTTGGCCCTTGGAACCCAACACTACATTGCAAGGAAGCCCAGGGCACAGGGGAAGGCCTGGCAGACAAATCCTGCTCGGGCAGATAGCACTCCTCCAGCTAGGCCCCGAGCTGACGCCAGCACTAACGGCACACAAGCCAGTGACGAGGCTTCAGATGATTCTGGCCTCCTGCCTTAGAGTCTTCTTGCCCAAAGAAGCCTAAGATATCAAGCAACTGGCAAGCCATCCCCACTAAGCCCCATCTGAATTCCTGACCCAAAGAAACTGTGAGAGATAATAGACGAATAGAGATCATAGGTTTTAGAGTGATTAGCGAGGTAGTAATAGTTAATAGGTAGTAATAGTAATACAGCCAAGAATAGAAAACTGAAAAAAATGGAATAATCACACAATACAAATGGATGTTCCGAAAGCAAAGCTATAACCGAATTGAAAATTCAAGAGAAAGGATGACAAGGGAGCTGAGGGAAAGGAGTTCATGCTTTGGCAGTTGTTGTTGTTTTTTTTGTTCTGTTTGTTTGGAGGGCAGTGTCATGGGCCCTCATATGTGGGGTCCGAACCGGGCCGCTGGCGTCCCAAGCCAGCTCTTAACCACCCGGCGCCACTCGGCCGGCCCCTTCAGCATTTTGATCTGGTCTCGTGCCCACCTGGTGACTCACTGATGAGTTGAGGTCTAGGTCATCAATCCACCCCACACTGTGGCTAAGCTCTGGGGGAGAGAATCCCCAAATAAGAACTGGGGTCTTGCGGGAAGAAGGTAGAATGGGCGCTGGAGGGAGAAGCAGGTGTTTAATCAGAAACCCTGAGAAATGTGCCCATTTCTTCAGTTGCTCTGGTCTTGACTCAGCTCAAACAGGGGTCAGTCACTTGGAGAAAAAGCCTGTCTTTGGAGAGCCCCAGGCGGGGCCACTCTCCAGGGCGAGCATGAACCCCTCCAGCTGGCTCAGACTGGGCATCTATTCTCTGAGGAGACGCTGCTTGTGTGTTCCCCTTCCCCGATTCCCCAACGCTGTTCCCCTCCGCCAATTCCCCAATAAAATCTTTAAAAAAACAACAAAACAAACAAACAAACAAAAAAAATGTAAACATTATACCAATAGGAAGTATTAACTGGAGAAAAGCAGAAACTTAATAAAAAAAAAAAAAAGATAACATTGCCCATAATTTTTTTTTTTTTTTTTGAGGGCAGTGTCACTGGCCCTCATATGTGGGACCGAACAGGGACTGCTGGCTTCCCAGGCCAGCGCTTAACCACCATGCCACTCGGCCGGTCCTTTGCCCATAATTTTGCCACCCAAAGATAACTACTAACATTTGGTGTATGCTTTTCCAGATGTTTTTATTTACAGATATATTTACCAACACAAAATGAGACTGTTTCAGAAATACAACATTATCCTGTTGTACTCTGCATTTTTCACTCAATAGTAGGTTGTAAACTTATTTGTATACCAAAAATAGCTTCTGTTAGGTTGAATAATCTGAGATAACCAAAATGCAACCAGTTTGGGCCTACAAAAACAATGATTGAATAGGTTCCACCCAATTTTGTTTTAATGGCTACAAAGTTTATAGCCCTTTGGGCATGGCAACATTTACTCAACCTATCACTTATTATTGGGCTTTTATATAGTTTCCCTTTTTTCTGCCATGATAAAAAGTACCACAATGGGAAACTCTTTTAGCCCACTGTTTGTGAACATACTTAGTTTCTTAGGAAACATTTCTATAAACGGCACACAGTAGATAAAAGAAATGCACATTTTAAAAGCTTTTGTTGCATAATGAAGGTACAGTTTCTGAGAAGCTAGAAGCTGGTGGGTACAAGGTAAGTGTTCCCATGCCAGGAGGGTGTGTATGTCGGGGCCTGTGGGGTTATGGCTTCTCTTTAAAGGGCACTCAAAGGGGAGAGAGGTGAGATCAGAGGGAACTGAAAAGTCAGAAGCAGATGGGCATTTACTGCTCAGAGCGAGGGAGACGGAGGAGGTGATTATGCCTGTGCTCTGAGAAGCTGAAGGAACATATGCTGGTTGTAAAACCTACCAGGGCCCATGGCGGCCTGCAGAATGGACAAAGAACAGCCTTGTGTTTCCACTCTGAGACACATAAGAGTTAAGTTAGTGACCAGGAATATGATGGAGGATTATTTTTTTCTTCTAACCTGGATCTAATAGAGGAATTTTATCACTTAAAGGTAAAATACAAAGTAGAAGTAACAAAATTATAGACTCGTTCTCTGTATATGTAAAAAAAATAATAATAATAATAGCTGTCCTGAGCAGGCCTCTCAGATGGCCCCCAATGAGTCTCACCTCCTGGAATTCACACCCCTGTGTAATCTCCTTCCCATGAGTATGGGCTGGATTTACTGACTTGCTTCTAATGAATAGAATAGGACAGAAGTAATGGGATGTCACTTTTGAGATAAGATGATGAAAAGTCTGCAGCTTCCGTCTAGGGTGTTCTCTCACTCTCTCTTGGATTGCTGGCTTCCGGTGGGAATCAGCTGCCTGTCATGTGGAGAGGCCACTGTGGGGGAGGTCAGATCTCCCAAGAGGTGGCCACAGCCCTGGCTGACACCTCCGTTGCAGTCTATCGGAGTGCCAGAGCTCCTAGTTAAGTCACTCCCAGATTCTTCATGCACAGAAACTGAGAGATAATGACTGTTCGTTTGCAGTCACTAGGTTTGGGGGTAATCTGTGCAGCAATAGAGAACAAACACAATAGCTGTTTGTTGAGTAGTTATTAGGTAGCAGGCACAGTTCTCAGCACTTTATTCATTCATTTGGTCTTCACAATGACCCTATGAGGGAGTGCCATTATTATGTCCATTTTCAGCTGCAGAAACTGAAGCCCAAGAAGGGTTAATAAACTTGCCCAAAGCCACGGAATCAGAAAATGGTGGGGCTGGAATCTGAATTGAGGCATTCTGGCAGCTGAGCCGCGCTCACATAAATAAAGATAAAAAATAGCTGTTCATGTTTCTCCGGGTTGAATTGCATAATTTGCCCGTGCCTCAAATGAACAGCTTGGCAAAGGGTACTGAATCATCTTAAACTATTCAAGATTTACCACCCCCACTTCCTGCAGGGGCTAGGGAAAGGCTGGGTTTCCCTTGAAATTCACAGTTCTGTAAAGTGGGTGAACAAATTGGACTTCGGATACAAAGGCGGAAGAGGGCTAATGGTTGCTGGTAGGGGCTAACACTGTTGTCTCTGTGGCAGCACAATCTGGCTTGTATTATTATTAACTTTTGGAGGGAGAGAGCAGGGATTGGTGATAGACAGGGTTTCAGGTTATATGGTCAGAAACTGGTTCACCAATGATTATATTCACATACTCATACCCACTCCTGAAGTGGTGCTAGTTTGGTTCAGGGCCAAGATCCTCTTGGAAGATGTCTGGCACAGTGGTTAAGGTACTGGCTCTAGAACCAGGTACATCTTGGTATCTTCTAGCTGTGTGACTCTGTGCGAACCACTTTACCTATCCAAAGATCTGTTTCCTTACTTGAAATTAGGGATAGTAATATACCCACAAAGGTTGTAGTCAAACTTAAATGAGGTCATGTACGAGTATGTAAAGCATTTAGCAACCCGCCTGGCACATAGGAAGAGCTTAACAAACGATAGCCATGATTATTATTATATGTACTAATGCACATCAGAGCATTACTAATTAGTTAAGAAATATTACCTCTCAAGTGGGCTTATATGGGGATATAATACCCCTTGATATTACAGGGAAAACAGATACTAGAGTTAGAAAGCACACTCATTAAAAAATATCCTGGGGGGCTGGCCGAGTGGCGCAGAGGTTAAGCGCTGGCCTGGGAAGCCAGCGGCCCCGGTTCGGTCCCACATATGAGGGCCAGTAACACTGCCCTCAAAAAAACAAACAAACAAAAAAAACAAAAAACAAAAAAAAACAAAACCAAAAAATATCCTGGGACCAGCCGAGTGGCACACTGGTTAAGAACTGGCTTGGGTGCCAGCTCTGAGCAGCAGGGCCCTGGTTTGGATCCCACATATTAAGGCTAGTGACGCTGCGCCCTCTACAGCTAAGATGGTGAACAACAGCCTCAACCTGGAGCTGGGCTGCTGTGTCGTCGACAATGGCATAGCTGCAGCCCGGGCTGCAGTGGGGCTGCCATAGGCTACAGTGAGTGGCTGGCAGCCAGCGTGAGCGGCCATAAGCTACAGTGAGTGGCCGCCCAGAGGCTGGCAATGGATCTGCCTCACCCAGGAAGAGCGCAATGATAATACCAATGTGGGCCAGTGAAGCAACGTGCTCCACTAGACTGAAGAACACAAAACAGAACAGCAACTTGTCTGTTCCCCTCCCGCAATTCCCCAATAAAAATCTTTAAAAAAAAAGATATCCTGATAATATTTGGGAACACACGTTAAGTGACAAATATTAGGCATGTTAAGGAACTTAAGAGTCAGTTTTTAAATTAAGGATATTGAAATAAAGATAGATCTTTTCAGTCACACAGTTTTAGAATTGAAAGGGACCATAGATTTTGTAGTTAAGTAAACTCAAGTCCAAGAGGAATTAAGTGCCCTTACTTCATGTCATAGAGCAATCCAGAGGCAGGATGAGATTTGGGTTCAAGTTTTGCTCTGTCACTAACTAGCTATGTGTATTTGAGAAGCCACTCACCTTCTCTGAGCCTCACATGCAATATTCTACTGTTTTAGACTCTAGCATTCTAAAGCCCAATGCACCTCTCAGGGCAGTGACTAAGAGCATTACAATGCTATTTTACACCGAATAAAATTATTTAATAAACTGGTCCTGTTTATATGGCAATCCATGTGGGCATAAGAAGATTAAGACCTCTGGAAGCAGAGTTAGGCTGGCTGGTAACAGAGGCAGGAGAGTGTGTGGGAAACCCATGATGGCTAAAGAATACTTTTGACCTAAATGACATTCTCTTTGAAATAAGAGACTTTCAGAAGCTGATCTCTGAAATCATCTAGTTTCCAGTGTTATGAAATGCTCTGGCTGGGAGTGAAGTGGAATCGTTAAGAATGTTCTCACTTCTGTTTGCCACGGCCAGGCCTCTCTGACAAGCTAATTAGAAGATTCCAGAAGCGTCATGGGCCTAGAGAGGAAGTCACTATCCTACACTGAGTACTTACAAATACTTTTTCACATAAAAGCTTGAGAAATTTTCCAGTGTTTGGAGAGGTGGGGGGGCAGGTATGATGCCACTTATGTAAGAAATAATCCTTTTCCCTGCTTTGCCCTGGCAGAGGCCTAACCTGGGTGCTTACTGCCACCCAGTGGTCTTTAGATGAATAGTCACTTTTAGGAAGGGCGGCCCTCCAGTTGCTCACTCCCTAGTCACTCATTTCACTGGCTGGTATCCCGGACTTATTTGCTTGTGTATGTATGTATGTATTCAATGAATAGTTTATTTTGGAACAGTTTACAGACTTACAGAAGTTACAAATATAGTAGAGTTCTTGTACACTCACCTAATTTCCCTTTAACATCTTACATTACCATGGTACATTTGTCACGTCCAAGGAACCAATATTGATATATTACTATTAACTAAAGTCCAGACTATATTCAGACTCCACTTTTTCAATAATGTATTTCCAGAATACATTACATTTAGTTAGTGTCTCCTTAGCCTCCTCTGGTCTGTGATAGCTGTCTTTTCTTGTTTTCCATGATTTTGAGTTTTAAGGAGTGTTGGTCAGGTATTTCAAGAATGCCCCTCCACTTGGGTTTGCCTGGTGTTTTTCTTATGATCAGACTGGGTTACAGGTTTTGAGGAAGACCACAGAGGTGAAGCGCCCTTGTTATCACATCACATTGGGGTTACATGCTGCCCACATGACTGATCACTGAGGTGAACTTCAATCGCCTAGCCAAGCTAGTCCTTGCCAGGCTTTCTCCACTGAAGCTACTATTTTTCCTTTCCATATTCTTCCTAAATTCAGCTCACACATAAGTGGGGAGGGAATAAACTCCACTTCCCAAAGGGGGCAGTATCCACATAAATGATTTGCAATTTTTCTGTAAGGAAAATTTGACTCTTCTCCCACATTTGATTCATTTGTAGAATTCTGAAATGAGTTGTGTCACCTTGGGCAAGTTTTTCTTAATCTTTCTGTGCCCATTCCTATGCAGCATTTTTAAGAGGGTTGGGAAAATCCATGGAAAAGGTCTAGTCCAGTTTGCCACGCAGAGGTATGCAATGTTGTTTTTCCCTTTCGCCCTCCAAACCAATGCATGAGTGCATCAATACGCTCACCTACTACGTGCAATAATTTGTGTTGTTTCATTCCGTGTGCTTCAGTAGGTCCCCCCAGCAATCTCACTTAGAAAACTACTTCCCACTTCCTGGGCACCATGAGGAAAGTGTCCAAAGAATTAAGATTGTGTAAATTCAGTGATTTTCAGATTCAGGCTTTTGGAACTCTTTGTTCAGATGAAGTCTCTTTGGACAGTTGATAAAAACAATTTTATAAGTTCATGCCTATAATTTTATAACACCTATTAGAATGGTACTCAGAACTAGGTGTTTTGATGACACATATCAGGAATCTGGGGTTAGAGATGGCAGCTGCAAACAACCTTAGCATTTAACTCTGCCTCTTGTTTTGATTGTACAGAATCAATAAAATTCTGGTACACACTGAAAATAATATTTTAACCACTGCTCACAATCTTCATGATAAATGAAAGGCGATGCACACCTAAAAACCATGACACAACATTATCACATCTGACACACTACACTGGCACCTCTCACCACACAAGCTGACATCTCCATGCGATCTGGCCAGCGTATGCACCTGACCCTTGCTTTCCTCTCAGAGCACTGCATATATGCAGTAATAGACCTTTTGTGCAACTTTGTATGATAAAAAACTCATGGGGGTGAATTTAAATATATAAATACCAGTGCAGAACTACAGCCTTCCTAGTCAATGGCACATTTAGGAGACATTATTAAACAGGCACAGAAATGTCAATGGATTTATACTGTGAACTATACACAAATGAGTTACTTGTAGCACGAGGCAGGGATTGGTTAGTGTCTATCACTGGGGTATATGGACTGCTCTAGGTCCATGCCCTGCTGTCAGGTATTCCTTCCTGGTTTCCTAAGATTCAGGTGAGATGCCGCTGTAATCCTGCCTGGAGAAGGGCCTCCTCCTGCTCAGCTGCTGCTTCATGCCTTATCAGTGTCAGCAACTCCAATCAGCCGGGGGCCAGGCTGTCCTCCTGCGTAGTGTGCTGCGGGCTGCCCGGCAAGGATTTGGTCCAGGCGGGCCTGATTCACGCGGTCTCTCTGACCGCTCCTCTCTCCACCAGTTTCTGTAGGAAAGGCTCCACCTTTCTATGTGAGCAGTTCTTCTTCATCCTTCTGGTAAGTGGTCAGATATTTGACCTGCAACTCCCTGGGATTATCAATAACCCCGAAGACCTACTCAAGAGTCTGCAGGCATTCAGGGACCGTAATTAAAGGACTGCTTATCTTGAGGACACGAATAATGTCATATGCTTTACCTATAAGGCTCTCTAGCAATCACCCTCTTTTCTCGGCCTCTGACACCTGGCGTGACTTCATCATCTGAGTAGCATGAAACAGCCAGGAATCACATGCCTCTGGTCCTGGAGGATCAGCGCCTGAGAACAGTCTCAGCTTTCTGTATTTTAGGGACTGCGGGGCAGGCTGACGCGCCTCATCTAACAAGGCCGGTGCCACCATGGGGCCCGTGTTCCAGGATCATGTCCTGCTCTAGGTCAAAGGGTCGTTTCCACACCCAAGAGCTCTGGTCAACTCACCTCATGTCACAACCTCTCGCTCTAAGAATTCATTTAATCTGCTTAAAAATTCAATATCTGGGTCAGGAGGCTTAACGATCGCTCTCCAGACACCCGCTTTTCCAAGTATCGCCGTAGGGACCAGGGCGTAACTCGTCTCCTCGGTGAATCCTACCGAGGCGACAATCCGGTCCTGGCCCCTGTGAAACCTCCTCCCGAGCGACGTGTGCCCCCGTCTAGCGCTCTCCGAGGGGCCACAGCCACCCCCCGGGAGCCTCGCCGTCACGGGGTCCACAACAAGAGACTGAAGTCCCAGTGCGTCGGGGCAGTGAGGCCGCCGCGGGGACCAGGGCTCCTCCGACGTCGCCCAGGTGAGCGGTCAGCGCCCCGGGCCCCGGCGGCCAGCGAGGGCGGAGCGGTCGGGTCGGCGGAGGGTGAGGCGGCCCCCCGCCTGGACCTGGGGCGCCCGCCGCCAGCTGGTGCTCCGCGCCTGCGTCCGCCACGGGGGCCTCGCCCGGGCCATACGCGTCGCGGGAGGCCGGGCCCGAGCAGCCGCGGGCGGCCTCCGCTCCACTCGGGCGCGCCCCGGACAGGGCTGGGGGGGCGGCGCAGAACCCACCTGGCCAGGAGCGACGGGGCGACCCGGGACGCGGGGCGACCCAGACAGCCGCCCGGGCGCGCCGCAGCCCCCTCCCACCGCCCGCCGGGAGCAGGCCCCCTGACGTCACCAGGGGCCGGCCCTTTCGGGGCGGGGCGCGCGCGCTTCCGGGCGGCGCCGGAAGCCCCGGCCGTGGCCGCATCCGGGACGGCGAGCGGGCTGGCCAACCCGGAGAGGAAGGTGAGACCCGGCGCCTGCCCAGCTCCGCAGGCTCGGCCGCTGGCCGCTGCCCGGCCCGGGCTCCCGGCGCTGCCAGGCGGACAGGCCGGGCCTGGCGCCCGTCGTGCAGCCCTGGTCGCGGCCGGCGGGCGCTGCCGCGCGGCAGGGGGCGGGGCCGGCTGGGGCGCCTCCCGGCCCGGCCGGGGGACCCGGGCTGGGGCTCCGGCCGCCGCGTGACCGGCCGCCGCCACGCTGCGCTTCATCACGCTTAGCTGGCGCTCACCTTCCTCCTAGCCGGCGGCCCCGGGACTTCTTTTATGGTGGCTTCCTCTGAAATGCCAAAGCCACCCGATTATTCAGAGCCGAGTGACTCTTTAACGCTTGCCGTGGGAACAGCACGATTCTCGGGACCACTGTGAGTGTTTAAGAGTTACTGTCTTGACTTGGGAACCCCGACATTGCTTTGACTGCTAGAACAAAGTGATCACGTCTGAAGCAATATAGCATTAAGTCAGACGGATTTGGAACTGTAAACGTGAAATGTTCCGACTCTAGTTTAATTCCAGTTTCTTAATGGAAGGTGTACTGGCCCTATGTAAGCCAGATACAGTGATTTATTTATTTTGTGGAATTCGCGTAGAAGCAGACAATAAATACCGAAACTTTTTGTACTTCCTCATAACCATTGCATAAAACAAACCCTTAAGTCATTTACATTTCTTAATAAATGTAATTCAATTCCTTTGCAACCGTAAATGCAGTAGTGGAGTGCTTTAGAACTCATTGGAAATAAAGCGAGTACGCTGGGCCTAGCTGCGGGACGGCAGACACTAACTGTGTTTCCTCTGTTTTCAAACTTGAAGGCACAGAGCATGGAGAATGATGAACTTCCGTCAGCGGATGGGATGGATTGGAGTGGGATTGTACCTGTTAACAAGTGCAGCGGCATTTTACTATGTTTTTGAAATCAATGAGACTTACAACAGGCTGGCCTTGGAACACATTCAACAGCACCCAGAAGAGCCCCTTGAAGGAACCACATGGACACACTCCTTGAAAGCTCGGTTACTCTCCCTGCCATTCTGGTTATGGACAGTTATTTTCCTGATTCCTTACTTACAGATGTTTCTGTTCCTTTATTCTTGTACAAGAGCCGACCCCAAAACGGTGGGCTACTGTATTATCCCCATATGCTTGGCAGTTATTTGCAATCGCCACCAGGCCTTTGTCAAGGCTTCTAATCAGATCAGCAGACTACAACTGATTGACACATAAAGTCAGTCACCGTTTTTTCCTTATGATTACAAAACTGCCAGTACTATATGGAACCTGATCACAAGACTGCAGTTTCTTCACAGATCTCAGGAAGTTGTGGTGGGGCAGAGGCTTTTTAAAAAATGTGACTAGGAGGCTGTCTTTATCTGAATAATGAACTTTAGGTAAAGCCTGAGATACAATACTACAAAATCATGTTGATGACTCCAGATTTTGGAAGTAAAATCGTGTCTGTTATTTGCATTCTTTAGAAACTTGAATAAGTACCTGAACTCATATTTTTATTCTACTGTGCAACATAGTGATGGTTCAGAAATTTTTCCTTTGGGGAAAAAAATGAATATGAACATTTCCATTGTGTTTAATGTAAAAAGGTCCAAACATGGTCATAAAGTTTAAATTTTATACAATTACTTGGCTTGCTTTAAAATTCTTTAAAACACCAATTTATCCTGTTGTAAGCCTACTCCTTATGCTTGCTTGTTATCAGCTTGTGAGAAATTGGTAAAAAATTATTGAGCTGACGGCTTTCTAGATAGGAAGAATTTGTTCCTCCTTTTGTTAATGCTACTGGAATAATTAACTAGCATTATTAATGCTACTGTTTAAAAAAAAACTTGGGAAGAGGATAAATGTTGGGACATCGAGAAATCTGACACACACAGAAGATGGAAACAAGGTGTCCAATGAAAATATTTAGTGCAGCCCTTGTCAGATGTGTGATAATGCTCTAAAAGATGCTATCAAGTCCACAGCCTTCTGATTTCCTTTTCTAGCCTAAGGGCTGGTCTTCAGGCGATAGTTTAGTTGCATAAAGAATGTGATCCTTGTACTTCCTCTTTGCATTTGTTCTTACTACCTCATGTCTGCTACCAGTACAAATAACTAAAAAATGGGAATATTAGATCTTAGGACTTTTTTTTTTTTTTAAAGATTTGACTGTGGAATTGGGGGGAGGGGAACAGACAAGTTGCTGTCTTTTTGTTCTTCAGTCTAGTTGTGTAGGGCGTCACTTCACTGGCCCATGTTGGCATTATCATTGCACTCTCCCAGAGTGAGGCAGATTGGTCGCCGGCCATTGGATAGCCGCTCAAGGCAGCCCAGCTCCAGATCGAGCTGTTGTTCACCATCTTAGCTATAGAGTGTGCAGCGTCACTGGCCCATGTGGGATCCGAACTGGCGGCCCTGCTGCTCAGAGCTCGTGCTCCCAAGCCAACTCTTAACCAACGAGCCACTCGGCTTGCCTGATTTATTTTTTATTTTTTTTATTGGGGAACAGTGTGTTTTTCCAGGACCCATCAGCTCCAAGTCGAGTAGTTGTTTCAATCTATTGGGTTGTTGAAACAGTCATGACACATTTTTGCAATGAAAAACAGAGAAAATACATCATGACTTTTCCGACAACCCAACAGTTGTGGAGGGTGTAGCTCAGTAGCCCATGTGGGGATGGAACCGGCAACCTTGGTGTTGTGAGCACTGTGCTCTAACCAACTGAGCTAACGGGCTGCCCCTATGATTTTTTTTTTCCTGGGTGAGATCAAGATATATTTTTATACAGTTATGTCATTAATAACAGGGAAATGTTTTACATTGATAGATTTCAATAATAATCATAACATTTTTTGGGTGCTTACTCTGTTGGGCCCTGTCCTAACAGCTTTATATGAATTAATTCAATCCAAAAACCCTATTACAATTATCTAGATTTTACAGATAAGGACACTGAGGTGGAGAAGTTAAGGTCACACAGCTGGTAGGTGGCACAGCCAGAGTTATAGCCAGGTATTGGATGCCTCTGGTCTTCACCACGGAGCTGTAGTGCTTCTCACAAATGATAGGAAGTTTCAGCACTGGGTACCGTCTGCCTAGCCATGCCAAAGAATGTAAGTGGCATTACCGAGGAAGGTTTATCTCAATTTGTATGAGCTACTGAAAATCTAAGTTTTCTAGCAACCTCAGCCTTTAAGTCTGTTTTGACCAGAATGGAAGGCTGCAAATTCCACAGCTTTAACTTGAAAGATAAAGCAGGTTACCTTGTAACTCAAAAACAGCAAGATCAGACCTCTAATTAGTCTCATTTCTTTCTTTTAGTACCTCCAAAGGTCTAGTTCCTGAAATGATATATATTTACTACAGTACATGAAATCTTCAAGTAAGCGGCAGTTTGAAATAACTGTTTCTTCAAGGTCAGATAACGAAATCACTTTCATCTTTTGAGTACTTACTAATTATAGACTGTCCCTGACTTCATGGTTTGACAGGAGTTTTTGACTTTACGGTGGTGCAAAAGCAATGTGCATTCAGTAGAAACCGCACTTTGAATTTTGAAGTTTGATCTTTTGCTGGGCTAGCAATACACAGTATGATGATACTCTTGTGATGCTGGGCAGGGGCAGAGATGATTTTGCTCAAATGTAGGCTGGTGTTAAGTGTTCTGAGTATGTTTAATGTAGGCTAAGCTAAGCTCTGAGGTTCGGTAGGTTAGGTGTATTCAAGGCATTTTCGACTTAGGATATTTTCAACTGAATGATGGGTTTGAGATGTAACCCCATCATACGTCCAGGAGCCTTGTACTATGCATGCTGCAGGCACTCTTTTCTGATTTACAGTCTTCACAACAGCCCTGTGAGCAGGTATATTCTGGTACTAGTGCCATTTTGCAGAAGAGGAAACTGAGGAAACCTGAACTACAGGAATAACTTGCCCACAGTCACATAGCAAGTAAGTGGAGGTGCTGGGACTTGAGCCCAGGATATCTGGCTTGAGATTTCCAGCTCTATCATTCCTCTACATTGTTTCTCAAAAAATAAGGATAATTGGAGGAAAATCATTGAGCAGTTTCTTGTTTTATGTGATTAATATTGAGGCAGTGATAGTTTGGAAATGATTTAAGAAAATTAGTTCAATTATTTTGTTTTATAAATGATGTAATTCAAGGTTGTGAATTTGTCACTTGTCTTGTAAAATAGTAACTCCTTTTTATTGAAGTAGACTTTATCTCTTATACTTCAAAGTCTAGTATTTTGAGATTTGGTAAGTAAATGCCCAGTCCATTTCTATCTTTCAAGATCATCTTGCCTTAGAAATGGTAAAATAACTACAGTAGGAGTAATGCAGTATTTATTTTGTCTATGGTTATTTAATAGTTCAAAGCATTCTTTTTGTAAAGCGGGCAAGGTGAAATTGATCTCTTTGCTCTTAAAGATTGAGGAGGAGGTTGAAATTGATGTGTATTATAGCAGATCATTTATTTTATATTCACATCACAATACACAAAACAGTGACTATAGGGGTTAGGTAGTGAGATAATGACAAATACAGGGAATGCTTCAGGGATTTTCGGTAACGAACAAGCATCCTAGGATCCATAACTAGTCAATGAAAATTTGCTTCCAGCTATGAGAAAAACAGTTATATCCCACAGTGGTTTAATGAGTCCTTTATTTGCAACTACACCTGAAATGAAGTAATATCTGTTTGATGTTTTTTACAGAAACATGCCAGATACTTTCATTTTTAAAAAGTGCCAGGATAGGGAATAAATGAATTCCAGAAACAAATATCTAATTCATGGAGCATTAGTTACCACATAAATTTACTGGTTTTAAAGATGTTACCAGTTTTAAAGTAAAAATGTGATTCCCTAAGTTTAGAATTGATTTTATTTCAAAGGTTATGTAATTTCAAAGCTTTATAGTTAACAGAAAGCTTTTCTTAGGGGAAGTGGAATCATTAAATAAAGTGCCCCCAAGAGCACTTATTTCACCCATAAAATAGTTAAACTGGTGTGTTTGTTCACCAAGGGTATTATTAAAGTTCTTATTAAGGTTATCTAGCGTTGGTTTCCTTCTTGATGGGATTAACATGCTCTGTCTCCAAAACATTGGCAGAAAAGCTTACCATAATATGATGTGACTCATTTTTGTATCAAATATGTGCCATCACTATAAATTCTACATACTTGTACAGTCCCATGTAATTCTGGACCATGATTATATTTTTGTTTTGGTCAAAGGCCAACAAGTAGGTCTTTAACTGGCTGTATATTAGGATCACCCGAAGAAATAAACAGCAAAACTCACACGAACAATGCCAGCGTCCTTTCCCAACCAGTTATATCAACCCCTGGGGGTATAGCACAGGCAATCCTGTTTTTAGAGATCTTCAAATGATTCTATCAGGGTTGAGAATCACAGCCATGGGGCTTTATGCACCAGGAAGACTCAACCGTCAGTCACGAGAGCTCTGTCTTTGGAGCAGCTTCAACAAATATTTTGTGGTTAAGTTCAGCTCAGCTGGCCAATTGCCAATCTTTAAGGAGGTGTCTATGTTTTTTTATTTTTTCAAGATTTAAACAGAGTTTACTGTTACAAGGTGAGGGGCCTTACTGGGCAGGGCCTTATATACTGATATAAGTGGTCCCAGGGTGTCACCACAGAGAAACTGAGGTCTCTGTAATTGAAGGCCATGACCCGGGGAGGCCAGCCAGGAGTCCACAGACGTGGTCAGGTCACCCCAGGGCGGGACAGGACAGTTTCACTCCTGCTTCCTGAAGCGCTCCACCCCCACAGCAGGAGGAAGCAGGAGGTGAGCCCAGTGGTGACATCCATGGTCCTGGGCTGCCCCTACAGTAGCTTGGAATGGATCTGGGCACACAGCACCAGGAGCCCTAGGCCGGGCCCGTGAGGCCCCTTAGCAGTGGACCACACAGAGCAGCCTGCAGACAGCTGCCAGCTGGAGCCTACATTTGGGTTAAATTTAGTGTACGTTTTCTGATTCCAGGTCCTCCACTTTATCCTGAGTACAATTTTATCAGTTTTTTGCTTCCCACTTTACCAAATCAATTCTCTTGTCAAGAGGTTGCTGGTCAGTTACAAATAACTAAATCCATTGGTCCAGTCTCAGTCCTCCAATTACTTATTAGCAGTTTTTGACATGCCGCCTCTCCGGGTCAGTACTGCCCCATAGGACTTGAGTGAATGTGAAGTGTGACACATCTGTGCTGTCCAATAGTAACGACTAGCCACTTGAAATGAGCCTTGAGGTGTGGCTAAGGTGACTGAGGAAGCGAATTTAACATTTCAATTAGACTTTAAATAGTCACAGGTGGCTAGCAGCTACCTGTATTGGCCCAGTTTTAGATTCTTTCCTGGTTTTCCTCTTCCTCATCAGCTTCTCCTGTCTACTCGGCTGGTTCCTCCCTGGGGATGTTTCCAATTAGCGCTGACATGCTTCTCTACTTGCTCTTGGTGATCTCATCCAAGCTCATGGCTTCAAATACTCAAATTTATATCACTACCTTGCATCTCTCTCCTGAGCTCCAGATTTGCATATCTAACTGCCTACTTACCAAGAAGTCCAAAACCCAGCTGCTGATCTCTCCACCCACCAAAATCTCCTCAAGTCCCTACAAGACTACTACTAAACAACTGGCGACGGGTCCTTTTAAAATGTTACTCTCTCGGGCCGGCCGAGTGGCTCAGTTAGTTAAGAGCTCGCTCAAGAGTGTGAGCTGAGCTCTGAGCAACAGCAGTTCGATGCCCAGTCCGAGCTGAACTGCCGCTGAACTGCCAACAGGTGGCAGGATGGCTCAGCAAAAAAAAAAAATAGTAATAAAATAAATTTAAAAAATGAAAAGTTACTCCTCTCAAAAATCCTCTTACAGCTTCCCTTCTCAGAGTCACAGCCAAAGTCCTTAACATGGCATACAAACTCATACATAAGCAGCCTTTGACCGTTGCTTCATTTCCTATTACTGCCTCAGGCTCTGACTCCACTCCAGCCACACTGGTTTTCTTGTTGATTCTAGAACACCAGAAAAACCTGTCTCAAGCCCTCTGCACTCAGTGCACCTCTGCCTGGGTGCTTGGCCCTGGCCTGCTCCATCGCCTTCAGGCCTGCGCTCATAGTGAGGCTGCCTCTGACCAACCTACTGGAAATTCAGCGTCCTCCTGGTTTTCTCTACAGCACGTGCCATGTGACTCACCACTTGACATGCTGTATATTTTGTCAGAATCTAAACTTCCTCCACGAGGGCAGGGTTTGTTTGTCTGTTCATTGCTGAATGCCCACTGCTTAGAACAGTGCCTGGAACTTGGTCGGTGCTCAGTAATTATTTACTGCATGAATAATTCTCAGTGTCACCGAACACTTCTCTCACTAGCCTGCAAAGCAATCTAGTTCACACTCCAGAGGGAATAAAGGTTAAAGTTAACATTTACTCCTAAGTGCGTCACATAATCTGTCACATGTGCCAGGTAAGTTTGGTTATTAAGTTCTTCAGGTTTCAGCATTAGTGATATATTCTTTTCAAGGCCAAAATTTCAAATGAGTCTGTTTATTTTTGCTAACAGTTCTTGTGATGTTGGTTGTCTTGGGATTTTCCTTATCAATGCAGAGAAAAACACATGTCATATTCACAAACAAGTGGTATATACACACACACACATATATATATATATATATTTATTTATATGTTTTAAGATTTTTATTGGGGAATTGGGAGAGGGGAACAGCGTTGGGGAATTGGGGAAGGGGAACAGACAAGTTCCTGTCCTTTTGTTCTTCAGTCTAGTTGCGGAGGACACTGCCCCACCAGCCCAGATTGGCATTATCATTGCGCTCTTCTCAGGTGAGGCAGACTGGTCACTGGTCTCTGTATGGCCGCCATGGCGCCGGCTGTTGGCCTATGGCAGCCCACTGCAGCAGAGGCTACAGCCCACACCGTCACCAGCAACTCACAGCAGCCCAGCTCCAGGTGGAGCTGTTGTTCACCATCTCAGCTATAGAAGGCAGTGTCACTGGCCCTCAACGTGGGATACAAACCGGGGCCCCGCTGCTCAGAGCTGGTGTCCCAAGCCAGCTCCCAACCAACGCGCCACTCGGACAGCCCACAAGTGGTATACTTTAAGTCCTGGTGAGAGTCTTGAGAAATTCTCAAGTTACAATCATGAAGATAACGGGTTTCTAAATCACCTAACATATGCACCGAGTGTCAGGACAACCTCTTAGCGCTACAGCACACAATTTCAGTACTCTGATGGTCAAGGCAATACCTCGGCCCCACAAAGCACTCATTTAAACTAGTAACATGTTTCTATAAGCTACTTCTATTCCCAGCAGAATTTTTGGCACCAGAGTAAATTTCCATTGAAAACTGTACCCCCAAATGAGCTGCTACTTTTTAAAAGATTTAAATAGAAGCTTACTGTGTAGCATTCACCATTTCCTGGTCAGGTCTTTAAATAGAGCAATTCTGATCCCAAAGGTCACCTGAGAACTGGAATAGTCACAGCAACACTGAAATCTGTTTTATACTCTGAGACTAATTCACTGGCTAGAGGGCATTTTTCTCAAGGTTAAGGCCAGGAACATCAGTTTTAGAAACACCTCTTACCTTTTTTTATGGCACTCTACCTCATATTTAGCCCAGCTTTTCTAACCTTTTTAGAAGTAGCACCTATTCCTTATTCTGACCAAGTAGTAGTCAAATGGGAAATGTGGATTTTTTTGTTTAGACATTTTAAGTGTGGATTGGTTCATTTTTGTCTTGAGTTACTCACATTACAGTGTTTTAAACTGTTAATATAGCTTACCTGCCCTTATTAAATTTAAAGCATGACTTTATTTTTTTACAGATTTTATTGGGGAATTGGGGAACAGCATTGGGGAATCGGGGAAGGGAACAGACAAGTTGCTGTCCTTTTGTTCTTTAGTCTAGCTGTGGAGGACGTCGCTTCACTGGCCCATGTTGGTATTGTGATCATTGCACTCTTCCTGGCTGAGGCAGATCGGTCGCCGGCCGCTGGATGGTTGCTCACGGCGGCTCATGGCAGCCGCTGGCTGCTCACGCTGGCTGCCGGCCACTCATGGTAGCTCATGGCAGCCCACTGCAGCAGGGGCTGTAGTCTACGCTGTCGCCGGCCACTCAAAGCAGCCCAGCTCCAGGTGGAGCTGTTGTTTATGATCATAGTTGTAGAGGGTAAAACGTCAGTGGCCCTCATGTGGGATCCGAACTGGGGCCCTGCTGCTCAGAGCTCGCGCTCCCAAGCCAACTCTTAACTGACAAGCCACTCAGCTGGCCCTAAAGCATGAATTTTTAAAAGTAAAAATCAGGGCCGGCCGAGTGGCACAGTAGTTAAGAGCTGGTTTTGGGATGCCAGCGGCCCCGGTTTGGATCCCACATGTGAGGGCCAGTGACACTGCCCTCCACAGCTAAGATGGTGAACAACAGCTCCACCTGGAGCTGGGCTGTGCGAGCCCCGGCGACGGTGTAGGCTGCGGCCCCTGCTGCAGTGGGCTGCCATAGGCTACAGTGAGTGGCCAGCAGCCAGTGTGAACTGCCAGTAGCCACGGTGAGCGACATCCAGAGGCTGGCGACTGATCTGCCTCATCCGGGAAGAGCGCAATGACGATACCAACATGGGCCAGTGAAGCAATGTCCTCCACAACTAGACTAAAGAACAAAAAGAGGGCAGCTTGTCTGTTCCCCTCACCCAATTCCCCAATTTTAAAAAAAAAAGTAAAAATCATTCGAAAGTTTCACAATTTCTGTGTTAGCGTATAAAAATGTTACATGATTTTTTTTTTTTAGCTGAGCCATCCTGCCACCTGTTGGCAGCTCAGTGGCATCTACATGATTTTTAATTTATTCATTTTTAAAATATTTTATTTTTCAATTAGAGTTGACATATATTAGTTTAAGTGTACAACATAGTGATTAGTTATTTATATAACTTACGAAGTGATCACCCTGATAAATCTAGTATCCGACACCATAAATAGTTATTACAGTATTATTGCCTATATTCCCTTTGCTATACTTTACATTCTCATGACTATTTTGTAACTACCAGTTTGTATCTCTTAATCCCTTTCCCTTTTTCATCCATCCCCTCCAACCCCCTTCCCATCTGGCAACCATCAAATTGTTCTGTTATCCATGAATTTGTTTCTGTTTTTTTTGTTTTGTTTTGTTTTAATTCCACATATAAGTGAGTTCATATGGTAGTTGTCCTTTTCTGTTTGACTTATTTCACTTAGCATAATACCATCTAGGTCCATCCATGTTGTTGCAGATGGCAAGATTTCATTCTTTTTTTTATGGCAGAGTAGATACAATTTATAAAAACGCAAAAAGAGTATACAATGAGGGGCCGGCCGAGTGGCGCATTGGTTAAGCGCTGGTTTTGGGATGCCAGCGGCCCCGGTTCGGATCCCACATGTGGGCCAGTGACACTGCCCTCTACAGCTAACAACAGCTCCACCTGGAGCTGGGCTGTGCGAGCCCCAGAGATGGTGTGGGCTGCAGCCCCTGCTGCAGTGGGCTGCCATAGGCTGCAGTGAGTGGCCCGCAGCCAGCGTGAGCAGCTGGCAGCCAAGAGTGAGCTGCCAATAGCCGCGATGAGCGACATCCAGAGGCCAGCGACTGATCTGCCTCATCCGGGAAGAGCGCAATGACGATACCAACAGTGAAGCAACATCCTCCGCAACTAAACTGAAGAACAAGAAGACGGCAAGTTGTCTGTTCCCCTTCCCCGATTCCCCAACGCTGTTCCCCTCCACCAATTCCCCAATAAAATCTTTAAAAAAAAAAAAAAAAAAGACTATACAATGAAAAATCTCCCTTTTACTCCTGACCCCCACGCCCTCTACCTAAAAACAGTCTATCCTTTCAGAGCTATTATATGCATATTAGCCAATAGTCTCCAATAGTAGCATTCTACACTCTATTCTTTACTATATACTTAGGTATCCAAGAAATAATTATCACAAAATGATTGTAGTGTAATTAACTGCCCCAAAACATGTTCTATATTTTTTTAGTTTTAACATTATATCACAGAGATTGATCCTTAAAAACACACAGCACTGGGCCGGCTGAGTGGCGCAGTGGTTGAGAGCTGGCTTGGGAGGCCGGCAGCCCCGGTTCGGGTCCCACATGTGAGGGCCGGTGACACTGCCCTCAAAAAAAACCCAATAAGGGCCGGCCCAGTGGCACGGTGGTTAAGTGCTGGCTTGGGAAGCCAGCGGCCTCGGTTCGGGTCCCACATATGAGGGCCGGTGACACTGCCCTCAAAAACAAACAAACAAACAAAAAAAACAAAACCCAATAAAAAAACACACACACAGCGCTATACATCCATCGGTCATTTAAATGACCGCATAAAATGTTCTAATGTACTAATGTTCTTCTATTTTTATTTAACTAGGGTCTTCTTCTGATGGACATTTAGATTGTTTACAGTTTTTTGTTACTAAGAATGCTGCTGCAATGAATAGCTTTGTAAACAGATCTGTGCACATGTGTGCTATTTACCTGTAGGCTAAATTTCTATAAGTGAAATTATTGAGTAAAGAGCATGTACATTTAACATTTTGACAGAACTGTCACCTTGCCTTTCAAAGAGCTTATATCAATTTATCCTTCACCATCAATATATTATAGACTTCCCAGCCTTTACAGCTCAATATTACATCAAAGCTTTTGATCTTTCAGTTTGAAAAGTAAAAAATAGTTATTGCATTGTTTTAATTTTCATTTCTTTGAAGTGGCACATCTTTTCATTTAAACGCCATGTGTGTTTCTTGTGATCTTGCTGTTCCTTTCCTTTGCCCATTTCTATTTTCTTTCTGACTGGTACACGAGATCTATAAAAGGAATTAGTTCTTAGTCATTTGTGCTGACAATGCTAAATACTTTTTCCTTCTGTCTTTTAACCTTATTTATAGAATGTTCAGAAACTTTCTTTTTTTTTTATTTTTTTTTTTTAAAGATTTTATTGGGGAATTGGTGGAGGGGAACAGCGTTGGGGAATCGGGGAAGGGGAACAGACAAGTTGCCGTCTTCTTGTTCTTCAGTTTAGTTGCGGAGGATGTTGCTTCACTGTTGGTATCGTCATTGAGCTCTTCCCGGATGAGGCAGATCTGTCGCTGGCCTCTGGATGTCGCTCATCGCGGCTATTGGCAGCTCATGCTTGGCTGCCAGCCGCTCACGCTGGCTGTGAGCAGGGGCTGCAGCCCACACCATCACCGGGGCTCGCACAGCCCAGCTCCAGGTGGAGCTGTTGTTAGCTGTAGAGGGCAGTGTCACTGGCCCTCATGTGGGATCCGAACCGGGGCCGCTGGCATCCCAAAACCAGCGCTTAACCAATGCGCCACTCGGCCGGCCCAGAAACTTTCATTCCTATGAAATCACATTTACTAATTTTTTCTATTATGGTTTCTGGATTTTTAAAAATCTCGCTTAGGAAACCTTACTTCCTCTGAAATTATAAAAACTATTATTCAATTTTCTTTTAGTACTTTTATGGTTTTGTTTTTTTTGCACTAAGATTTTTTAACCTACCTGATATTATGTTGTAAGCAGTGAGAAAAGAACCTAACTTCATCACAAAAACTAACTAATTTGTTTCTCATTAGTTAAAACTGAGTGTTATTTTACAAATACACTTCCATTTCTATAAAAATGTTATACTTGGGCTGGCGGAGTGGTACGTTGGTTGAGTTGGCTTGGGAGTGCCAGCTCTAAGCATCAGGGCCCTGGTTCAGATCCCACATATGAGGGCCAGTGATGCTGTGCCCTCTACAGCTAAGATGGTGAACAACAGCTTGACCTGGAGCCGGGCTGCTGTGAGTTGCAGGCGAAGGCGTAGGCTGCAGTGGGGCTGCAGAGGGCTGCCGTGAGCTCTGTGAGTGGTCGGCAGCCAGCATGAGCAGCCAGCAGCCGCTGTGAATGGCTGTCCAAGGGCCGGCGACCAATCTGCCTCAGCCGGGAAGAGCGCAATGATTACAATACCAACATGGGCCGGTGAAGCAAGTCCTCCGCAACTAGGCTGAAGAACAAAAGGACCACAACTTGTCTGCTCCCGTTTCCCAATTCCCCAATAAAAAAAATCTTAAAAAAAAAAAAGCCTAGGTTTTCAGGATGTCTTATATATGAATCTGATTGCCAAAAAAAGAAATCATATTCTATACTTATGCAGACTGAACAATTCCACTGAGAAATAGGTGTACCTTTAATAAGCTAAACAGAAACTGGATAAAAGTACTACTTAATAAACTGAGGGCCACAGACGTTTCCAGCTGATTCTCTCGTTTGGAAGAAACATAAGCTTTATTTCCTTTAAAAGTGCAGACCTTCTCAATAAAAGTTTTTGAAAAAGCTGAGTAACTGAAGAAATAATCCCAATACAGTACGTTTCCTATTAGGAGGGGGGAGTACCGAGCAGGTGCCACAGACACAGTGTGAGGATCTAATGTTGTCTAGGAAGCCAGGCAAGGCCTGCTGGGGGGGAGTTGACCTAAACGATGAGAAGAGCCAGACAGGCCAAGGAGGTCACTTGACCCAGGATTTGAAAGGCGAACCGGTTGCAGAAGCATAAATCCTTTGAGTGTGAACACCTCTAAACGGGGGGATGGAGGGTGGGCTGAGTTCCTCCCATGCTCTTTTCCCCGTTTCTTTTTTCAAAGGAAATTTTTCTTTCCAGGTGATGTTTAAAAAAAGTTCAAACTTCCTAACTAATATTACAGCCAAGCAACCTATTACAACTTATTATAAAAGAGCAAAAATTCTTGTTGTTGGCCACAGAACTCTGTTAAGTATTTCTCAGTGTGCCACAAAAGCACTTATTGGAGATGTTTCAGCGAGGACCTGTATTCTGCTTGCCTGAGGCTAACGTTTCTACCCTTATAAGGCAACCGACTAGAAAACCAAGCAAGGTATTTCTTCCATGCTGGTCCTTCAAACATGTGGCTTACTTATGAAAACTGTATTAGAATTAAAATCAATATTCAAGTTAAGAAAAAAAATCAAACCTACAACCCAGAGCACAAACCACTGGACCACAAGCGCAAATATCTTGAAGCTTCTTCTTTATAAACATATTTACTAAACAAAGAAGAAACAAAATGTTCACAAGCTAAGTTCAGCTATTAATTTAAAAATATGGACTATTTTGGGCCAGCCGTGGCTCAGTTGGTTAAGAGCTCGCTCAAGAGTGCGAGCTGAGCTCTGAGCAACAGCAGTTCAATGTCCAGCCCGAGCTGAGCTGACAACAGGTGGCAGGATGGCTCAGCTAAAAAAAATAATAAAATAAAATTAAAATAAAAAAATATGGACTATTTTAACTATACAGTTTTTTTAAAGGATTATGTAAAGATAAAAGATTATAAATCAGTAACTGAGTTCAAGTCCCAATATTAGAGATAATCACAAACTAAACAATTTCTGACCATTTAGACAGCCCCCAAATTATGGTGGTTCCACAAAAAGATTTTTTTACTTTATGACAGTGTGAAAGCATACTGTGAATTTTGATCTAATCGTGGGCTAGCAGTATGTAGTAGTTCCTTTCTCATGATGCGGGCAGCGGTAGTGAGATGATTTTGCCCAACTGTAGGCTAATGTAAGTGTTCTGAGCATGCTTAAGATAGGGTAGGCTAAACTATGCTGCTTGGTAGGTTAAATGTACTAACTGCATTTTCTACTTACATTTTTAACTTACAATGGGTTTACTGGGATGTAAACTCCATCATAAGTCAAGGAACATCTGTATAAAACTTTTTCTAGTTGGTATTATTTTGATTACATACAAGTCCTTACTGGAAGGCTGATGCTCCAAGTAAAACAGTACTTTAAAGAAAAGGTCTGTAGGGCCGGCCGAGTGGCGCGGTGGTTAAGCGCTGGCCTGGGAAGCCAGCGGCCCCGGTTCGGTCCCACATATGAGGGCCAGTGACACTGCCCTCAAAAAAAAAAAAAAAAAAAAAAAGAAAAGGTCTGTAAATTCAGTTTCCTTAATAGTATGTACTTTGTAAGGTATAAATTTCATAATGTGTAACTGGGAAAGTACTACAGTAATCTTTTAAAGGCTATGTATATAACCCAGCTCTGCCAATGGTTAGCTCTGTAACTCAAGGTAAACACATATTTTAAGATTCAATTTATATCTGAAATAAATAACATATAAGATTACCTCCAACTCTAAAAATCTATGATTATTTGTATTTCATTAGGTACATGCTACTTGATTTCTCTGCATTTTAGCTATCTAAATGAATCAGGGAGACCATGCACAGTAAATAAAAAAATGCCTTAGTCCCACTGACAAGCAGAAAAGGAACACACACACAAATTTTATATATCTATACATCTATATATATAGATATATATCTATAGGGATACAGATACATATCTCCAAAAAATGTGTACACATTTTAAGGACTGTATTAAAATTGCAATACTCAATATATACCGATAACAAAAGATTAATACAAATCATGTTTGACTCCTGCAATTACAAGAGGTGCTCAGAGTGGTTACCATCAGCGTCCAGACACTTCTGATTATGATGAATTACTGCTTCAGCAACACTGACCAAAGTGCCCACTTGTATATATTTTTTGGCACCCCCGCTATGTATATACACATATATATATACTTAAAGAATTTAAAATAGTCCTTTGTTAAGCAAAATCATATGGCTACAGAATGAGAGTGAATATCTAAATTACAGTCAACACAGGTTGTTTACTTGAAGACTTTTATTCGTGTTTCTATATATAACATACCACAGCAAAAAGCACACACCATTTGGCTCTCTTAAGGTAAAGTTAAATATATATTCGCTGAGTGGTATCATCTCTCAGGGTCTGTATACTGGGTGTGAGTGCAGATTCAAGGATTCCTTGGGTTTCTCTCAAGGGCTCTCCTTTCTCTTCAGTATTTCTCTCTATTCCCATTTTCCTTCTACTTACATACAAAACTGCCTTTCTTATGTTTAATACCCAATTTTCACCACTTGCTCACATTAATTCTTTGAAATGTTAATGACCATGGACAATGACATGTACTTTTTATAACAGATGTGAAAGCTATAAGATGTAGACATCACACAAATTAATTCAGTGGTTGTTTTAAAAGTGGAAAACAATAAAAATTCAGTTGCCAACTTAAAGGATTTTATACATTATGAAGTGTTCTCTGTTATTTCCATGGTTTAAAATTTCTCACTCAAGAAAACAGATTCATTTCTAAACATTACATCTTTCTTGGCTAGAAACAGAGGAAATTTTTCTTTGACAAAACTGTCCCAGGGGAACAAAACAAATGCTTTTCCAAATGAGAGCACAAGTCTTCCTTAATTGTCAGTGTGTGATAACTAAGATATGGTAGCAGTCTTGGAAATTCCTTAAAAGCTACTGTTAAGATGGTGGTTTTGGCTGCTTTGCAGATGGTCCTTCTGAGTTAGTTCTGTTTTCAGTGTTATTTTCATCTTCTGCATCATCTTCATCATCACCTTTTAAAATAAATATTTGTTGTATGACAATGAGTTCAATGGTTGAAAAAATATATAGTTAAAATGGTTGACAATGAGATCATTTCACTTTAGGGATAATAAGACCATATTCCAGATTTGAAATATGCATAGTTAAAAATATTTCAGTAATTTTAGTGTTTAAAATCTTTCCTATCTCTTTTTTGAAGATATAATTCATACAACCACAAAATTCACTCTTTTAAAGTATACAGCTTATTGATTTTTAGTATATCCACAAGGTTGTGCAATCATCACCGCTACCTAATAATCCTAGAACAGTTTCATCATCCCAGAAAGAAATCCCATACCCATTAGCAGTCACTTCCTAGTCCCCTCACAGTCCTTGGTAACCACTGATCTTTCTATCTCTATAGATTCCTCTATTCTGGACATTTCATATAAATGGAATCATACACTATGTGGCCTTTTGCATCTGGCTTCTTTCACTTAGCATGTTTTCAAGGTTCATTCATGTTGTAGCATTTATCAGTACTTCCTTCTTTCTATTGCTGAACAGTATTCCACTGTATGGTTACTCCACATTTTGTTTATCTACTCATCAGCTGAAGGGCATTTGTGGCATTTCCACTTTTTAGCTATTATGAATAATGCTGCTACGAACATTAATACATAAGTTTTTGTGTGAACATATGGTTCCAACTCTCTAGGAAGAACTAGGAGTCTCTAGGCATGGAATTGCTGGGTCAGATGATAACTTTATGTTCAGCTTTTTGAGGAACTGCCAAGCTCTTCTCCAAAGAACGTATGTCATTTTACATTTTCACCAGCAATGTGTGAGGGCTCCATTTCTTCATATCCTTGCCAATGCTTGTTATTGTTCTTTTTGATTAGAGTCATCCTAGGCAGGTAGTGGTATCTCATTGTGGTTTTGATTTGCAATTCCTCAGTGGCCAATGATGTTGAACATCTTTTCATGTGCTCTATTGGCCCTGCATATTTTATTTGGAGACCTATTAAAATCCTTTGTACATTTGGTAATTGGATTATTTACATTTTTAGTGTTGAGTTCTACTTTTCTTTAGTACTTATAATTTTTTGTTTTGTACATTACTTGTTGATATAACTCATATAACATAAAATTCACCATTTTATCTCTACCACTTTTTTTTTTTTTAGCTGAGCCACCCTGCCACCTGTTGGCAACTTAGCGGCAGCTCAGCTCGGGCTGGTCATCGAACTACTGTTGCTCAGAGATTAGCTCACACTCTTGAGTGAACTCTTAACCAACTGAGCCACTCGGCCGGTCCTTTCTCTACCACTTTTAACAAAGGTAAGTCAAACCCAAACTTTATGGCGATTTCATTAAGCAAATACAAAACATGTCCACCTATACAAAGACATTACTGACCCACCATTAAAAGAACAGGTGGCAGTGATTTTTCCAGTAGGTAATGACAGGTTTTTAAAAAAAATGGTTCTAGCTATCCTCTTGTTTTTATGCCAATAACATTTTCAACAGATTAGAGAAGCCCTTTTGGAGCCAAGAAACAGGGCTTCACTTTCAATACATGTGACAACAGCCAATTACCTTATTCCTGGAAGCAAGCAATCTATTGTCTGAACTCAGTGTAATGTTACCAATTGGCTCCTTCACGTTATCTGGAACTATCAAGATGTAAACATGATAGAAAAGAAAGAAAAGGACAGTGTGGTTTAAGCTCCTCTACAGAGGCGTTAAGTCCTACCTACAATATTTAGTTCTTAGGTTCTTCAGCTCAGGGCAGTGAAAACGTGCCTACCTAGTTTTGCATTCAAGACACGATTTTAAAAAAAATACCGACGCAGTGAAAACTTCACGTTTGTGCTTTCAAACTGCACCAAGGAAACTGGGACACAGGAGAGCAGTGCCTGGGAGTTCAGACCTCTTCAACTGGGCCTCAGTGCCCATCTTCAGCGCCTGCCCCTATTCTGCGCTAGGTGGCAGGCTCCCGCACGTCCGTAACGTCGCGCCGGGTGAAACTGCTCATCCTGCAACAGCCACCCCCAAAGCCAGGCCCTCTCACACCCCGTCCCGGGTTCTCCCGGTCTGCAATGGTCGCAGGGGCCCGGGGTCGCACTCCCACTCCTCGGTAAGCCTGTCTGCCTGCCTGAATCCCAGCAGGCGAGTAGCGGGCTCGCCCTCCCCTCCTCCTTTCTCCAGAGCTCAGCCCAACGCCTGGCGCAGAGCGCTAGGCGCTCAGCACCGTGTTGTGATATCAATGAAAAGACAGACAGTCACGGGAACGCCGGGGCAGAAGCGGCCCGGATAAATCAGCCCCGGTTTAGCTCAGATATGGCGAAAGGCACCCATAATCTTGAGGCAGAATTCTTTGTCCCCCGAGGCTCACTTTCATCAAGTCTGCTGCTCTACAGGGCTCCCCAAACAGACGTTCTCCGGCTCCTCCTCCGCCTCCGCACCGTCTCGGAACTCACCGTCCGAGGCCTCGTCCGGAGCCGCCGCCGCCCGGTCCTGAGCTTCCCGCTGCACCACGGGGCCGAAATACTCCGCCACCAGCTCCCTCATCCGGGCTACGCCGGACAGCCGACTCTGAAAAGGGTCGGCGTCCCCCGGCGAGTCACAAGGCACCCTCAGCTCCTGCCGTTGTCCCTCAGGCCCGACGTACTCGCCCAAGAGCTCCATGGCAACCACGGAGCTTCCAGACACGCCACAAGGAAGTACCACCCGGAAGCGGAACTCAGCCCGCGCGGGGCGCCGGCGGGAGAAGGCAGAGGCGTGACTTCCGGCGGTCGGGAGTTGCTCCGCCCTCCTCCTTCAGTTCCTGTCTTTGGGATTGGTCTCTGGCGCTCCGGACCCGCCTCCTCCGGCCACGCCTCCCGCGGCCGCTTTTTCCCGCCTCCGCCAGAGCCGAGCAGGGGGTCCGGGTGACAGTTGAGGATGGCCGGAGCGGAGGGGCCTGCCGGGCGGCAGTCCGAGCTGGAGCCCGTGGTCTCGCTGGTGGACGTGCTCGAGGAGGACGAGGAGCTGGAGAACGAGGCGTGCGCCGTCCTGGGCGGCAGCGACGCGGAGAAGTGCTCCTACTCGCAGGTGGGTGCGCGGCGGGGCCTCGCCTGCCCGGGGCTCCCGCGGACCGAGCCTTCTCTTCCCGCCTGCGCGGCCGGCCACGCCGTTGGTCGTGGGCGTCCGCATCCCGGGCCCAGCGGCCGCTTACCCCCCGCATGGCGTCCGGCAGGGCCCCCCTCCTCCCCGATCTCCGTCCGGCCGCTCCGGAGTCGCCCGGCCTCGGCCTTGGAGCAGCCGCCCTGGCCTTCCTGCCCCGTCTCCGCTCGGGCTGCCCCGGCGGCTTTCCCCGTGACCTCTGAAAGCCAGGCCTCTTTGTCCGCGCTTTCCCCATCCTGAGAGTATTTGCTGGGAACCGAATGCGAGGGTCACAGCCGAGTTCGAGGACAGAGCCCTGAATCTGGAAACCTCCCCGAAGGGCCGGGCTCCGGGACACCTGGCTCCTCTGCAGTGTGGTCCGCCCCGCGCTAGCGGGCAGGGCCTCGGGCGACAAGAGGCGGGTGCCGTGTCGTCGCGCAGTCTGCCCCGCGATGGGGACCTACCCGCACCGGAGCCGCAGGTGGCACTAGCCAAGGGAGGGAGGGGGAGCGGTCTCCACGAGGAGGAGATTGGCCTTTGGGGAGACGTTGAGCACAAGGATCTGATGGGGTGGGATGCAGTGCTGGGCGACTCAGCCTGTATTTCGAGGTGCAAAAGCGTAGAAGGGAACTACGAGGGATGAGGGTTGGCAGGACGAAGGAGACTGCTTTTCCGGGGCGGGGGAAGGAGGAGGAGCCTGGGAGTCTTGGAAGCGGTGTGGACCCAAATCCTAACGCCAGTTACCATCATCGGCCAGTTTACACTGCAAAGGGGTTAGAGCTTTTTTTAATACACCTGGTATCCACAGGTAGTCCCAGATGGTGGCTGGTATTTTAAAACCTTTGGTCACGCTAGAACAACTTTTTCTCCGTTTTCCTTTATTTATTTATTTTTTTTATTTTTATTTATTTTAGCTGAGCCCTCCTGCCACCTGTTGGCAGCTCAGCGG
This sequence comes from Aselliscus stoliczkanus, assembly GCA_033961575.1. NCBI lineage: Eukaryota > Metazoa > Chordata > Mammalia > Chiroptera > Hipposideridae > Aselliscus > Aselliscus stoliczkanus. The sequence continues at coordinate 152,094,106 of CM066732.1, forward strand.
CAGCTCAGCTCAGGCTGGGCATCGAACTGCTGTTGCTCAGAGCTCAGCTCACACTCTTGAGCGATCTGTTTAAAAAAAATGCGTTTGGGAGTGTAGTCAGCTTTAAAAAAATGGGTTTTCTTAAATTTTTCTTTCCTACTGTAGTAAAATATGTGGCAGGTCGCCTAGATTCTGTGTAGTGTTGAAAACAAGCACATGCAGTTACCTACCACCCAGATCCAGAAATAGAACGTCCCTGGCCTCCCCAAAACTTCCCTCGACTCCCCAAAACCCCCTCCTTCCTAGAGCACGGTAACTATTGTTAAGATTTCGAAAAGTTTTGCCTGTTTTTCCTTCAAATTTTATTTTGAAACATTTTTAATCTACCAACAAATTGAAAGACTATGAACACTTGTGAACCTCATACGTATACTCATTTTTAAACATTTTGCCACATTTATCTTTCTCCTCTAATTTATAATTTACTTTTGTCCCCCCCTTTTTTTTTTTTTTGCTGAACCATTTGAAAGTAAGATCCAGATATCATGATATTATACCTTTAAATACTTCAACATGCATCTCTTAAAAATCGAAGGAATTCTTTTAATGCACTGATTTTCTCTTTGATGGAATCACAATCATTTCCCAGAATTAAAGTGTGATGTTACTTACACAAACCTACACAGTCTCCTACATTTTCATGCGTTAAAATGATTAAGCAGACAAGCTTAATCACAGCTGACTGAAAATATTAAACTACCTATCACTGTAAGAAAAAATTGTATGAAAACAAGCACTAGTATAGTACACATACAGTGATATGAAACATGTAACAGTGTTTTAGTACTCTTGTGAAAGCTTTTTTTATTAGTTTTAGTGGTTTTTACAAGAGATCTTGACCACAGATAATCTGATTTCAATTATTTCTCAGATCACAGTATGGTTATTAGGTGCCTATGCCATACTTCATTAATTCATTCTCTCATTTTCCATTTTGGGGCTGTCTTTTAGGGCTCAGTAAAGAGACAAGCACTATATGCCTGTAGTACGTGCACCCCAGAGGGAGAAGAACCAGCAGGAATTTGCCTAGCTTGCAGTTACGAATGTCATGGAAGTCATAAACTATTTGAGCTGTACACAAAAAGGTAAAGACAGGGACGGTGGTGAATAATTTTTAAATGTTTAGATTCTTTCCCAACTGCACTTTTTTTGTCTTAATCTTGCTTTTCCATTCAAAGTAGCTGTGTACTGGTAAAAGTTATTATAATTGCTTTATGTAATTTGAGACACCAGTTTTTCCCAAGGGGCTAAAATATAATTATGGTGCAAACACAAATCCTTCCCTGCCATTAATTTATGTGTGTCTGTGGATGTGATACAGATATTTATCTCTATCCACGTTAATTCCCAGAATTATTAAATCTTATATTGTTATGTGCTGGGAGAAATTCTGAATTGTATCCAACTTTTTTGTATTGTACTGCAACCAAGGCCACTTTTTAAATCCTAGAAATGAGTCAAAAGGCTACGATATGAACTTAAAGAAATCATTAGATTTAAAAGAAAAATTAAAATTGGCTTTTCCTCCTTTGTTTCAGAAATTTTCGTTGTGATTGTGGAAACAGCAAGTTTAAAAATTTGGAATGCAAATTATTTCCTGTAAGTAAGCACTGTAACTGAATGCATCATAAGTAGCTGAGGCTGATATTTGACAAAGTGGATAAAAAACAAATATTTTCTGAAAGAGAAGCTCTTATGCTTATTCTTTGCAAGTCAATATTAGACTTCATTTTTTTTTACCATGTTGGAAAACTAACCTATTCAGAGCCGCAGTATACATTGTAATAAATATGAATGGTTTTGGAGAAATGTTCTTTGAAGTAATTCAGGTTGAATTATGTTGGTTGTGCTTATGCTCTACGGGTTTTAAAAAAGCAAAGGGTATGACTAAAAACTGACTAAATAAAACTTGGTAATAATGAATGTGGACTAGATGCACACAGGAGTTTTTTATTTCTTTTTGGCAAATAAAAATTATGCTTATACAATAACTTTTAGTGAAATAACTGGAATGGAAGAGAAAGTAAGGGATTTTATATTGTTCAATCATAATTGCTAAAACTGTCTTGCTTTTCTTTTCTTTGAAAGTTATTTTAGACAGTTTTCTTGACTGCTTTTTATTTTTACCTCTTAGTAACTTGGAGGCTTTGGCTATTACAGCTGGGCATTAAGAAGTACTTTGAAATTCTAGGCCAATGTCAGTTAACATAGTTTATACTTAATACTGCTGATTAATTTTTTTTTTTTTTTTTTGAGGGCAGTGTCACTGGCCCTCGTATGTGGGACCGAACCGGGGCCGCTGGCTTCCCAAGCCAGCGCTTAACCACCGCGCCCCTCGGCCGGCCCTGTGTTGATTAATTTGTATCACTATTTTATTAAATAGGTGTATTCAGTTTTCCCCAATTTCTACAAAGAAGGTACAAAAAATAATTTATCTGTTTTCCCTTTATCCTGGGAAACGTATCCCTTTAATAGGAGTGAATTCTTTTTTCTTGTACTTTGATAGTTAAAGACCAGCTTCTGGGGGAAAGATAAAAAATGCAGAAATTTATTGAATACAGAAATTTCTGATGCATTAAATTATAGTTAAAGTTAGAACATATTATGTATTGAAATTAATACCTTTCAGGACAAAGCAAAGATAAATTCTGGCAATAAATACAATGACAACTTTTTCGGATTGTACTGCATTTGCAAGAGACCTTATCCTGATCCTGAAGACGAGGTAAGAGAGTTGGTGGTTATCACCTGGGAGTGTGGCATCTCCAGCCTTTACTCTTCGGCCTCTTGTCACATTTGGGCCTCTGTATCTGTTTCGGGGGAGTTTGGGGATTGTGAAAGGATTCTATATTTATCCCTCCTGATGAATCTAGGCTGGATCTCTAATTGGTACAGATCTCAACTATTCTTCTCATTCTTACATCATAAGAATGAAATATTGGACAGGACTTACCCAAGGCTAGAAACTTACCCCTTATTCTCCCTCTCTGCCCGCCTGCTCCACTCCCCCAAATATTATTCAAAAAATAACCTTTAACTTTTTGCTTCCCTGGAAGGAAAGAAATGAGATGTACAAATTGGATCCTCTTAAAAATTTCAATTAGGAATATACAAAAAATTAAAGACTTCTTCCTCACTCCCACTCCTTCTTCCTCTCAGACATAACCACTGTTAACATTTTGGGTGTATATACATTTTAGACCTTTTTCTGTGCACATATAAGCAAGTGAATGTGTGGTGTCTTTTTCTTGTAACAAAAGTGAAAATTCTATACATTCACTTCTGCAACTTGCTTTTCTCCTGTATCAGTGTATCATGCATATCTTCCATGTTAAACAATACAAATCTACCTCATTCTAACCGCAGCAGAGTATTCCATAATTTGACATGCCATAAGTTAGCACCTAAATATATATATATATATTTTTAAAGTTTTTATTGGGGAATTGGGGGAGGGGTACAGCGTTGGGGAATTGGGGAAGAGGAATAGACAAGTTGCTGTCCTTTTGATTCTTCAGTCTAGTTGTGGAAGATGTCACTTCACTGGCCCATGTTGGTATTATCATTGCGCTCTTCCCCTGTGAGGCAGTCGCTCGCTGGCCATTGGACAGCCGCTCATGGCAGCTCACTCCGGCTGCTGGCTGCTCACGCTGGCTGCCAGCCACTTACTGTGGCTCACGGCAGCCCACTGCAGCGCGGGGCTGCAGCCTATGCCGCCACCGACAACTCACTGCAGCCCAGCTCCAGGTGGAGCGGTTGTTCACCATGTTAGCTGTAGAGGGCGCAGTGTCACTGGCCCTCATGTGGGATCCAAACTGGGACCCAGCTGCTCAGAGCTGGCGTCCCAAGCCATCTTTTTTTTTTTTTTTTTTAAATTGGGGAATTGGGGAAGGGGAACAGACAAGTTGCTGTCTTTTTGTTCTTCAGTCTAGTTGCCGAGGATGTTGCTTCACTGGCCCATGTTGGTATCATCATTGCGCTCTTCCTGGATGAGGCAGGTCAGTCGCCAGCCTCTGGATGTCGCTCACCACGGCTATTGGCAGCTCATGTTGGCTGCCAGCCACTCACGCTGGCTGCCAGCCACTCACTGTAGCCTATGGCAGCCCACTGTAGCAGGGGCTGCAGCCTACACCGTCACTGTAGCTCACACAGCCTAGCTCCAGGTGGAGCTGTTGTTAGTTGTAGAGGGCAGTGTCACTGGCCCTCATATGTGGGATCTGAACCAGGGCCACTGGCATCTCAAAACCAGCTCTTAACCAATGCGCCACTCTGCCGGTCCCAAGCCATCTCTTAACCAATGCACCTAAATATTCTTCTATAGCAGAATGGCATTGTGTATTTTCTCAGTATTATAAAGAAAGCTGCAGTGAACATCTTTATACAGTAATATAACTGAGCAAGGAGTTATGTAGAATGGATATTTAGAGTTAGAATCGATGGGTCAAAGGATATTTGTATTTAAAATTGTGATCATATCTGTATAAAGGGTGCAGCCTCCAACAGTATATGATACTGTTTTTACCCCAACATTCTTGTCATCCCTACATATTTTCAGTCTTTAAAAATTTTGCCATTCTTATAGACAGAAAACAGTATCTTTTCAAAATTTTCCTTTCCTTCATCATGTGTAAAGTTATGCCTGAATTATTCATGAGTTTATTGGACATTTTTAATAGCCATCTATTTATCGCCCTTTCATATTTTTGGCCCACATTGTGATGGGGTTGGGTTTGCTTATGTATTTACTAATTTGAAGAAGTCTTTGTATTTTGAGAAATTAGCCTTCTGCTGTCTTTCTTGCTTTCCTGTTGTCTTAGAACTGTAATTATTGAACCAAATTATTTAGAGGAGAAAATTGAAGATATCTTTAAGTTGACAAAGATAAAACCTTAAAACTGGATATTTTATGGTATGGATTAAAGTGTTATACACAAGTGCTATTGAATTAAAAGGCAGAAAATAAGATGAGTAAATTGATCAAGGCAGAAGAAAGAGTAAAACTGCCATACACAACACACACACAGATATGCGTGTATATGGTTTTGTTTTTGTTTTTGCTTTTGTCTTTAGCTGAGCCATCCTGCCACCTGTTGGCAGCTCAACGGCAACTCAGCTTGGGCTGGCATCGAACCGTCGTTGCTCAGAGCTCAGCTCGCACTCTTGAGCGAGCTCTTAACCAACCGAGCCACTCGGCTGGCCCTATTTGGTTTTGTTTTTTTTCCTTCAAGAAACCCTAATGAGGAAAGGAAAGAATAACATTGGAATGTTAATCAGTAGATAATGAAAGCCAGGAATAATAAAAGAAAAATCATTCTAAATATAGTCTATGCCCTTTGGTATATAATTTTCCTAGGCCAGAATTTAATTTATTCAAATTAGGGAAGTTGGGGCCGGCTGAGTGTGTCAGTTGGTTAAGAGCGCGAGCTCTGAGCAACAGAGTCGCTGGTTTGATTCCCACATAAGCCATTGAGCTGTGCCTGAGCTGCCAACAGGTGGCAGGATGGCTCAGCTGGTGAGAGCATGTGCTCCTAACAAAGTTGTTGGTTCGATTCCCATGCAACTAAGATTGATCACGTCATGTTGAGCTGAGCAGTTGACAGGCAGCCGTATGGTTCAGTTAGGTTAGAGTGTGCGCTCTTAACAACAAGCCTGCTGGTTCAACTCCTGCATGGGATGGTGGCTGTGCCCCTGCCGCAACTAAGACTGAACACAGCACCTTGAGCTGAGTGGCTGCGAGCTGCCGTTGGGTAGCCAGATGGCAACTGAATTTGGAGCTGAGCTAGCTGCGCCCTCCACAACTAAGATTGAAGGACAACAACTTGGCTGTTCCCCTTTCCCAATTCCCCAGTAAAAAAAAAAAAGGGAAGTTGTTGCTGTTCGTATTATCAAGGGATTATAGCATTTACTTTTCAGTTACTTGGCAGCATGGTGTGATAAAAAGTCCTAGTTGTCACATTGTATGTTGGTCAATTCATATTATCTTTTTGGGCTTGGGTTTATGTATGATATGAGAATACTTTTCTTATTTATAAAGTTCTGGGAGAATCAGATGTTAAATAACTGATGTGAAAGAGATATGACAGTTGCTTGCAAGTGCTTATCTCTGTAGCACCAGTTCATATAGAATGAACTTCTCTTTGGCCTCTTGATCTGCTGTCTTTCCTTTTCCTCTTGGATAGCCCTGTGGATAGTGTTCCCACAGATTGTGTAGAGAATTACTTAATATCTAATTCTACTGTGTGCCAGATTTATTCTCATGTCCAGAATTCAATGAATCATTAACATACAAACTGCTTTTCCATGTTAGATTCCAGATGAGATGATCCAGTGTGTAGTCTGTGAAGACTGGTTCCATGGAAGGGTAAGGAAAGCCTTTATCTTTTAAAGCCATTGTCTTCACACCAGGAAAAAAAAGATCTTGGCTTTTTTTTTTTTTTGAGGGCAGTGTCACTGGCCCTCATATGTGGGACCCGAACCCAAGCCAGTGCTTAACCATGGCGCCACTTGGCCGGCCCGATCTTGGCTTTTTGAATTGTGTTATATTTTACATTATAATTACTCTTCAAAAATGTCCTATAAAGACATGATCAGTGTACTATTGCAATATTTGTTTATAAAACAACAAGCATTTTGGACAGCTTGGAGATCACAAGAAGAACACTCAGTGTTTCTGTGTTCACAGCACCTCGGTGCCATTCCCCCTGAGAGCGGGGATTTCCAGGAGATGGTGTGCCAGGCCTGCATGAAACGCTGCTCTTTCCTGTGGGCTTACGCTGCACAATTGGCAGGTAGGTGTCTCTATGGTGTTGGTATCTCACAAACATGTGCTTGTGAAATTTTTGTGTTCAGTCCAGAATTTCTAGCAGCTATTTTTAACTGGACTCTGAGGTATAGAAAAAAGCATAAATTCCGTTCTTTCTCCACAAGGTGCTTAAAGATTGATTGGGAGACTACCAAGAACAAATTTGTACTTAAATGGCATGATGCAGCGCCAGCCAAGTGGCTCAGTTGGTTAAGAGCTCACTCATGAGTGCGAGCTGAGCTCTGAGCAACAGCAGTTCGATGCCCAGCCCGAGCTGAGCTGCCGCTGAGCTGCCAACAGGTGGCAGAATGGCTCAGCTAAAAAAAAAAAAAAGAAAAAAATAAATGATATGATGCAGAGTATAGATGAGTTTGTAATTAGAGAAAACGAAGGAGGCAGCGTTTGAATGGGACTTTGAAAGGTAAATAGAACCCAAATACGTTGTTTTGAAATGTACGACATGCTCTTGGTTGGGGAGGGGGTGGTGGGTAGTACGGTATGTTATCTAGTGTTTTTATTACACACTAAGAAGTTGATCCCAAATAAGTAATCAGTAATGAATGGTCTTGAGGCATTAAATATTTCATTTTGGGGGTAAAAAATATGTGTTTCTGAATTTTTTTAAATGGCAGTTACTTATACTATGCTGCTCTGGCCTCATTTCTTCCCTTTTCATCTTTAGGGACACTTCACCATACAAACTACAAGCAGCATAGCCACACCTAAGATCTCATCCTACACTTTAGATTTGTCTCCGAGTTCTTCAACTTGGTACTCTCTTTCTCTTCATACTCCTCTCAGTTCTTTCTCTCACTTTCCACTGGACCTGTTTATATTTCTCCTTCACTGGGTTTTCTTCATTGGTTTTCCCCTTCCCTTCACTTCCTTCCCTGCCAGCAGATGGCTTCATCTCCTCTATTAAATTAAAATGCCATCATGCCGTGGGCTCCCTTATCATTTCTCTTCTCTCCTTCACAGTAATTCTGTCTCTATACCCATCCTTTTTTATTTCTTCCTCTGATAAAAGCGTGGTTTTTTCAAAACTACCCAGCTACCTGTGTTTGCAGTTGAATTCTTCCTACTACCTCTTGCTTCTTGAGGTGTCCAGTCTCTCTAACATCTGTGGTATTTTTCTTTTTCCTTTACATATAGTGCTTAAGTAGTGACTGATATTTTTAAATAGTTTAATTATTTGAACGCTTTGGATTAGGCAGGCATAACTTTAAAAAAGTACTGATATTTCCTTTCTCATTATTCCAGAGATTAAGGTTGACTCTCTCTTTTTCCAGATTCTGAAATACTTTTTAATCAGGTAAAGTGATTTCATTGTCTAACACGTCTGTGGATGTGTGTGTGTGTGTGTTTCCGTTGAACCCAGTAACCAAAGTATCTGCCGAGGATGATGGGTTGCCACTGAATGTCGATGGAACAGGTGATCAGGAAGTAATCAAATCTGAAAATGGAGATCATCAAGATGGTACCCTCAAAGAGGGCGCTCCAGAGCCTGGAAAGGAGGCTGACAAGGAAGTTAAAGCAGAGCAGACTAATGAACCATGTACCAGCTCTCGTTCTGAATCTGATCTCCAGGTAACATATGAAGTAGGAGCCATAAAAGAAATAAAACTTAAGCAAAATTAATTCTGTAAGCTCTACAGCGTTGTATCCTTTGTGTAAAGAAATCCTTTTAAAAATCTAAACTATGAGAGTTTAAAAACACTTCAAAACGTAATTTTATTTCAGACAGCATTTAAGAGTCAAAGTCTTAACACAGGATCACAGTCTGACTGCAAACTTCAAGAGTTTAAAGCGAAGCATTTTGTAAAGAAAGACACTGCCACCTATTGGCCCCTGAACTGGCGTAGCAAGTTATGTACCTGCAAAGACTGTATGGTAAGTGCCTGATCAAATTCAATGTTAGTATGTGTTGTAGACTGACGCCTAAAATAAGAACATTTAAAAAGTAGACTTACGAAATTGATGTTTGGAGTGTAGAGAAATTTAGAAATTTCTATATTAAGCAAATCTATGAAATAGTATTTGCAGTCAGAATGCTCATAGAAGAAATGAAGAATTATGCGTTACTTTTTATTTTTTTGAGGGCAGTGTCACTGGCCCTCATACATGGGACCCGAACCGGGGCCGCTGGCTTCCCAAGCCAGCACTTAACCACCGTGCCACTTGGCTGGTCCAATGTGTTACTTTTTATTTACTTACCTTCATCTTAGTGGGAAAAAGCAATTCTTAGCTTTTTTATATCATAGAATTGCTTGGAAATACAAATTGCTTGAAAGTTATAGTAAGTCAGAGGTTTTTAGGTAAAGATCTCTTAGGCCATACAACATCCACTAGGAAGTTGGGAGATTTCTAAGAGAGATTTGGGCAAAAACAATAATTACTCAAGCAGCTCTGTGCTAAAAGGCTCAGGTTTTTCTGGCAATTAATCTAAAAAAATGAAATACACTTTGAGTGATTCTCATGAGGTTGATTTTGAAAATGACACACAGCTCTAATGGGGAAACTGGTTTTTATTTTTTGAAGAAAATGTATGGCGACCTAGATGTCCTGTTCCTGACAGATGAATACGACACAGTTCTGGCTTATGAACACAAGGGCAAGGTGGAGCAGGCAGCTGACAAGACAGACCCTTTAATGGACACCCTGAGCAGCATGAACCGAGTCCAGCAAGTGGAACTTATTTGTGGCAAGTACCATTTGAGCGGGAAAATTCATGAAGTCCATAAAGCTTCCTTTACAACTGAACAAATACATGTGTCCAAGGAGGACGACTAATACCTATTGTTTTAATTTAATACAAGAAAGTGTAAATTTGCAATTGTATAGCGGACCGCAACCCTACTTGCTTCGTTGTAACCTTGCTGGGTTTTTAATTGCTATTCCCATTGAGTCAGGGTTACGTGCTAGAATAATTACTTGCTCGAGAAACCACTACATGTACTCTTGATTAAGGTAGATGTGTGAGGAAAGAATATTAGAGCTTCAATTTCATTTTTTATCCACTGAACAATAATTTTCATTGAGCATTACATGTCATCTTTTTGACAGTTCTTGAGGTTGTTTCAGTGGTTCATGGGAAAACACTCCCAAACCCTTAATTGCAGCCTTCCACATGTTCTCCTCCCGCAGGCCCAGGTTGCTTCACTGGTCCCATCCCAGCAGTTTCCATACATGCCACCGCTGTGGTGCCCCTTTTATGGCATCGATCATTTCTGTCTTTTGTTTGTAACTATTTGATCATTTCCTTTTGCCTTTATTAGACTAAAAGCTTTCTGAGGATGGAGGCTGCATCTAAATGACTGTTGTAGCCCTCAAGGTACCTCATACACAATACACATTTTTGAGTGAGTGTACAACTTTTAAAACTTAATGTTTGACTATTCCGAGCTTATTTCAAATATTAGAATTCCAGAGAGATAGGAAACCCTTTTAAAAAATTCTTAGCTAATCTTTTTGGGAGTGAAGACATCTCTGGCTTTTGAGGTTTGGTTTTTTTGTTTTTTTTATTTTTTAAAGATTTTATTGGGGAATTGGAGGGAAACAGCCAAGTTGCTGTCCTTTGGTTCTTCAGTCTAGTTGTGGAGGACGTTGCTTCACTGGCCCACGTTGGTATTGCCATTGCGCTCATCCCAGGTGAGGCAGATCGGTAGCCGGACTCTAGACAGCCGCTCACAGCAGCTCTTGGCAGCTCACGCTGGCTGCTGGCCACTCACTGTAGCCTATGGCAGCCCACTGCAGCAGGGGCTGCAGCTGTGCCGTCCAGGGGACTCACAGCAGCCCAGCTCCAGGTGGAGCTGTTGTTCACCATCTTAGCTGTAGAGGGCAGTGTTACTGGCCCTCAATGTGGGATCCGAACTGGGGCCGCTGGCATCCCAAGCCAGCCCTTAACCAACGCACCACTCCGCCGGCCCGGTTTTTTGTTGTTGTTTTTTTTTTTAATGAAAAAGTGTTCCAGATATCAAAATGAAGGAATTTGGGAGAGGTTGGGAACAATGCAGGTTTTACTTAAAAGAAAAATTTCAACTACTAACATACTCAAATGTCTGTGGCAAAGAAAATGGCTTATCTAAAGTTTAAGTCCTGTTTGTTGTTGTTTTGATTTAGAATATAATGACTTGAAGACTGAACTTAAAGACTATCTCAAGAGATTTGCTGATGAAGGCACGGTATGTTGAGTTAAAGAATTTCAATAATAGTCCTGTATCTTTTAAATAAACCGTTCATTTTCTTTGATGGAAACAATGACTGCATCTTCAACTGGATCCTTGAAAGTTTAGTGCAGGCAGAGCTAAGGGAAGGCAGTAAGAGGTGGTGAGACACCAACAGACTAGCCTCCCTGGGAGTCCTTCCCAACCCTGGACCAGGAGGAAGGAGAGACCGGGCAGTCAGTCACACAGGATCTGGAGGGAGTGGGTATAGCTTAGAAGAAGCCAATGGATCGGCCATACTGGTTCTGCCAATCCTGACATGCAAGCAAGGATCCTTGGAGGAGGAAGGAAAAATAACCAGGCAGGAAAAAAATTAAAGCCAGCTCCCTTTTGGGGAGTCTGGATTCTATAGTTTAGAATAAAAGAACTTTATAATTGGGGGTTAAAACATTTCTTTTGCTAGCAGGAAAATCTATATACCTTAAAGGGGGACACTGACTCGACAATGTGTAATGTTTTAAAAGTCTTCCAGATGAATTTACAAATACTTCGTAGCCCTTTACTATTCATATGTTTGTGATGGATTTTTTTTCTAATATAGTTTCCTATCAGGGATGTAAAATACAACATAAAGAATATAGTCAATAATATTGAAATAACTATGGGTAGTGTCAAGTGGGTACTAGACTAATTGGGGGGAACCACTTTATAAATTATATAAATGTCTAACCACTGTGCTGTACATCTGAAACTAGTATAAAATAATATTGAATGTCAACTGTAATTGAAGAATAAAAAATATTCATGATAAACACTAAATATATATTACAATATAAAAGAATGTTCATGATAGAACACTAATTGAAAAAAGTACTTTTCTGTCTTGTGAAGGCAGATATAAAACAAAATATAACTTTACTTTTCATGGCCTAAGTTTGTCCTTGTGGCCAGTGAATGTTTTGCTCTGCTCTGGCCAGACATACAAATCTAGCCAGACATGGGTCTGCCGGATACCCAGGAAGCTAGCTTCTTGGGAGATGTTCCTGCCAGCCTACTTCAGAGCATTTGCTTCTTCCTCATAAATGTGAGAAGAACTTGTAGCTGCCTGGATTTCTGGGCAGGGTCACAGTGCTGCCTTTTGACAAAATGAATTGTAAAGTCAGAAGTTAAAAGAACCTTCTCTTAATTGGCTTTCTCATTTTTAGAGACTGTTCTTCCCTGTCACTGTGAATGTCTTCCTGTTTCCTAGTAGTTCTCATACTAGAGTTACTCTGGTTTCCACTGCAGAGACCATCGTCTGGTTAAGGCAGACACACGTTTGCAAGTTTTATTCATGTATCTTAACATCTGCATCTTTGTTATCATGAGAGCCGCTTTTTATGAGTCTTCATGAGAGAATTTTGTCATCTGACTTGATGATTCAAAAGGACAGAAAATATTATTTTTATATTATGTGTTCCATGACATTACTAACTAGATCTTTACCAAACAAACACCTGAAGTTGCCATAAGATTCAATCTGCTTTGGTTGTATTGTCCACAGAAGATAATGCTAGTAAGTTCTAGACATTCTTAGATGATGGACCTCCTCTAGTTAATGTTTGTGTCTGACTATTAAAGAAACACTTAGAAGCTAAATTTTCTGAGACAAACTGATCAGATCATTTATTATTGAGCCCGAGTATTTATTCTCTAACATTTCTATTCTGCATGTTGGCTGTGCCCATTTGAGGACATCTAGAAACTAAAAATTGCATGTTCTAATTTGTGTGCTTTTAGGTCTCTTCCCACAGTATCCTTGCAGGAGAAATATTTGTCTTTCATTGCTTTTCAGTGTTTAATGTTTGTGATCCAAGGTGAGGAAAGATCCTTCAGGCATCTAATTTATTAGCATTTTGTAAGTGTAAATTTCCAAGCCATGTAGCCCAGTACGTTAGAGCTTTGAGCTGCAGTTGTCTCAGTGCGTTAGCCATCTAGATCTTGAATCTGTTAGGGGTTCTAGTTCCTCTCTGGTTGCCCAGCAGTTTTACTCTTGGTGCTTATGAAACTGGTGTATCAGCTCCTGGTCCGTGGTAGAGTACTGAGAAAATATTCTTTTATTTAGAGGATTAATACGTGTCTTACCCCAAAAAAGTTCAAGTTAGCACTGCCATTTGTGTGTTAGCAGCACTCACCCTGGGTAGTGAGAGGGGGATTTTCATGTTATACACCAGTATTTGTCCTCTTTCTTACTTCTCTTTACCTTCTCACATGCCTTCACTACTTCCTTTTTCTCTTTCCCTCCTTCTCCGTGCCCTACCTTCATGTCTTCATAACAATAAGCACGTATCACCTTTATAATTGAAAAGTACATTAACAAACCTGTCTCTTGTGACAGCCGTTTGCTTTAGGTCACATCAACTGGCAAGACTCCCTCTTGGCCTGAGCAGGGACTCCTGGGCTGTCCCAGGGTACTTTTACCCATGTTTTCCCTTGCCTTATTTTTTAATACTTTATTTTGCTTATATCATAAACACCTTTGTATGATGCTCCAATCCTTTTCCCAATAAAGATCAATTTCTCATTTTTATTGCATAAAATGGATATCTATTTACTAAGAGTAGTACTTCTACAGCTTTTGCCAAATATTTTTCTGTTTATCTACAAACATCTTTAATTTTAGACTCAACGAGGGAAATGTTTTTTGGTTTCTTTTTTCCCCCCAGTAAATCTCAAAACAAAACACTGTTTGTGGGTGCTTATGCAGAGCTGAGGACATTCTCAAAAGTCAGCTGTGGTAATGAGAGCGCAGTGGTCTAGGAGACCTTTAGGGTTGTTTGTTTTGTTTTAAAGAACTTTATTGGGAAACAGTGTGCTTTTTCCAGGACCCATCAGCTCCAAGTCAAGTCATTGTCTTCAGTCTAGTTGTGGAGGGCTCAGCTCACCAGCCTATGTGGGAATCGAACCAGCAACCCTGGTGCCATGAGCCTACGCTCCAACCACCTGAGCCAACCGGCCACCCCCTTTAGGGTTCTGTTTTTATGCTGCTGTCACTTTTCTTTTCGTGTCTATTTATTGAGAACTTACTATGTGCCAGGCAGTGTTCTACACACATTACATCTCATCAGCTCTTCAAAAGCATCATAGGGGCTGCTTTTATCTCATTTTGCGTGAGGAAACCGAGGGAGGTGGTAGAACCTAGGCTTGGCACCATATGCTTTTCTGCCTCGCTGTGTGACCCTGAGCAGGCCCGTGTCTGAGCCTGGGGAGCTCTCTGTAACATGGAGATGGTATAATTAATTACACATTAAAATAATGCTTGTCAGCAATATTGTTTGACTTGTGAATGTTATGACGGGTTACCGCTATTCTGTAATGTAGTTCCCTTTCCTAATCTTTGCTTTTCATCAATAGGTTGTTAAGAGAGAGGACATCCAGCAGTTCTTTGAAGAATTTCAGTCCAGAAAGAGAAGAAGAGTGGATGGAATGCAGTATTATTGCAGCTAGAGTGGAGTATGGCGCCGTGGCATCCTCGCCAATGAAAGGCCACCTCCTCTTCCAGGAATAAAAGGGGCAGATTGCCCATTGGTCCTCTCCCATCCTCTCTTGCAGAGGCCCCGTCCTCTGGCCTCCAGGTCCCTCCTCTCTCCTGAACTACAGTAGCCACACTGTTTATGCTGATTTCACAACCGGCATTCTTCTTTCCGACTCAGCGCAAAGCAGCTCATTCCAGACTTCAGCCCCATCCCGCCCCCAGTCTGCCCAGGGCTATTTACTTAGAAGTTTTAAGAAGTTTGCTTTGGTTTTGAGAAAGTAGTTTCTTTCCTGATGATTTGCTCCTTAACTCCCGAAGGTCTGGTCTGCTCTGCGAGGGAGCTGCTGTCTTCCCGGACCTGCTTTGAGGGCGTCACAGCAGCCCTCTTCCTGTCAGCTAGACCCTGTGATCGTGGTGCCTTGCTTGGGTCAACGCTTCCTCAAGCCTGGTCACCTTCTGCCACATCCCTGCTTCCTGAGGTTCGGTCATGGCATACGAGGGATCTCGGAACTCGTTTCCTTTGGGCCCAACCTCTGGAGTAGCTGGGACCGATGTTTTTCAGACCTAGGACTGAGGAAGCCAACTTGGATAGGAATTTTACTACCCAATCTCAAGTGAAGATTTCATT
Source organism: Aselliscus stoliczkanus (assembly GCA_033961575.1). Lineage (NCBI taxonomy): Eukaryota > Metazoa > Chordata > Mammalia > Chiroptera > Hipposideridae > Aselliscus > Aselliscus stoliczkanus. The sequence continues at coordinate 152,109,252 of CM066732.1, forward strand.
CACAATTCTGCTGGCACTAGAACATTAGCATTTCAGAGCTGTGGTGCTCACAGGGCTTCCTGGAGAGAGCGTGCCAGCACTTAGCCCTTCTGCTGCCTAGAAAAGACCGGACGCTACCCTGTGAGAGCTCAGTGGCTTACAGAGTCCTCTGGGTTTCTTTATATTATCAGGGATATTCATAAGCATATATTGAAAACAGACCTTTTTAATGTTGTTCTGTTAGGAAAACGTAATTAGAACCCCAATAAATTATTTTTTCCCCTTAAATTGTTCTGGAGAAAAAAGAAACTGGCTTAGCTTACTCATAGTGAGCAGGGCAGTGAGTGCTCGTTTTGGGGGGCAGGCAGATGGTGTGAAGAGATTCCAAACAAGGCCATAGGCTGCGTGAAGGATGAGCTCTATGTATATAAGCGGTAATGCCCATAGCTGGTTCCCTAACGACCGAGATCTTTTGAAGAACCTCATGGAATGTTGTCTAAAACCCCGTATCTGAGGGGAAGTCCTTTCAGTTGGTTTGAACTCACTTTAAAGTCCCTCAGTCCATGCGGAAAACACCTTTTGATAAACAGAGCCCTCAGTTGCTGTCTCCCTCTGGAGGAGTGGGGTCTGACATAGATGACACACTGGGAGGTATGTGACTACCAGCATTTGAGGCGTGCGGGCCACAAGTGTATATTAACATTCCTTTGTGTGTAGAGCGGTCACTTACACGAGTGCCCACTGATTGCCGGGTGAGATGAACTCAGCCTACAGGCAGTCAAGGCCTCAAGTCTCACGTTTTCTGCATCGCGCCTCCCAGTGCAGACCCTCAGGAAGGCCGTGTGTGGAGCTGGAAGGTCTCAGGGCCACAGGAGCTGTGCGTGAGCCGAGCTGGCTTTGTAGAAAAAGGGGAAACAGGCCGCACTGGGCAGCTCGGCATCTGTGAGACTGTTTCCAGTCCTCACCTTGGGAACTCTTCCAAGGCGGGATCTTTACACCCGCTCTGCAAGGCTGCTCTGCCGTTGTGGCCTGCAAGTTTGTCTTCTCCAATGTTTGAACTACCAGAAAGTTCCTTCCTTGTGACAGGTCACGATCGCATCTCAGAGGTGACGCATTACAGCACAACAGCACAGGTCACCAGCGCTGAAGGGCTTGTTTGATGAAAGGCACTGTTCCTTCTTTTACATTAACCAGAAAACCTCTTTTTTTACCTATTGTTCACAACTGGGTTTCTTAACTGTATTGGGCCATCTCTTCTTGTAGAGACTGATTTTGGCCAACATGTGGCAGTTCATATTAATGCATGTTTTATGCAAGAGAATATGATATTAGTTGCTTTTAAGGAATTCTGGTATTGTATGTGCATTTTTGTAGACTTGTTACTGGACTTATAATTACATACTAACCCCCAATCAGGTTTCTGTAAAGTTAAATAAAAGCAATTCAGAATGGTGGCTTTTCAGATTCCTTTTAGTGTGTTTCCTGCCTTTGCAGGTTAGAAGGAAGTGAGGGTGGGCACACTCCGCCAGCTGCTCCTGCCCGGGGGCTGGCCCGTTCTGCTGTCCTAGGATGTGGCCCGGCCTGGGTCCGGCCAGCACAGCTCCCTCACCCCCCGGCCTTACCACACGGCCGGGGGGAGGCTCCATAATCTTGGTTGGGAGCTGGAAGAACAGTAGAACAAAGAAGTGGACTTGGGTTGTGAGTGATCAGTTTGTTCAAGCGCTGCTGTGTGCAAGAGAGGGAAAAGTGAGGTCCACCTACATGCTAGCCATTATTTCAAAAGTAAATGTGAAAACAAACCCAAAAACCAATGTAGAGCCCCATCTTTCGCCTCTCACCAGCTCTTGCATCCCTGGAAATTATTCAATTTATTAAGCTCAGGTGAATAACGTGCTCTCTGCAGCCCTGAAAACTCACGATTAGATGCCAAGAGAACTGCAGTTCCTCCGGCTTCCCTAAAGGTCCCTGGGAGCAGAAAATTGAAGGAGCAATCCAAGTGATCACTGAGCCTGGCAGTGGCCTGGTTCAGCTCCCCACGGAAGACGGTGTGTTCCGAGAACGTGGGAGGTACGGGACATGAACCCAGCAGAGCTCCCGGGAGCCAGGGAGGCTGCCTCCCAGTTGGTCACCTTGAAGCAGCTGCTAGACAAAAGCCTAGGTCTGAAGGGGTGCCACACTTGGCACTGGGCCAAAGCCATACTGGTCTCACCTGGCCTCCGGAACCACTGGTCATTAGCTGGGTGTGTGTTCCTGTGGAAACCACAGGATCCCTAGGTTGGATGAGACGTCACCCAGCCTCACTTCTCAGGACAGCAGTCCCTCCCTCCCAGGAGAGCTGTGCTGACCTTGGCCACTTGGCTCCCATGCCCCCATGACAATGGTTAGCTCTCGGCCCCTCCACGTCCCTGCCATGTGATTTGAGGGGCAGTGGCCACACACCTCTCCCAGCTGTGGGCAGAAATCGTGTGAGCAGGGGAGCCAGGCCTAGGAAAAGGCCCACACTGGCAGGCAGAGAGCAGGGAGGAAGCCAGGGCCCCCGTGCTGCAGGCTGGGGCCCCGGGGTGAGCCTTGCCGGCAGCTGCGCAGTCAGCACTTTTCTGTAGCGGAGAGCACTTCTGCGCTGTCGCTCCTGCTTCCGAGTCCTAGTGACACAGCGCTCTCCCCCCACGGCACTCATCCCCTAGCCTTCCAGTCTTGGTGTCCTTTCCTTTGGAAAAAGCCTAGACAGTTCCCATGGACTTCCAGTGGCTCCTCTGGAGGTCTCGGGGCTGTTCGTGGGGTTCTCGAGCGCCTGCTCGGCAGCTTGGCCTTGCCTCTGCCCACCTGGCGACTCACCGGGGTGTCTCCTCAGCCGTCCTTCCTCCTGCCGGGGGCCCATGGCTGGTGCTAGCTTTCCCCTCACTTCCCAGTCTCCTGGCTTCCCTCTCTTGCCTCTGCCTCAGACCTCAAGGCTTCCAGGTGCAGCTGACCTGTGGTTCCATGAGCCAAATCAGAAAGGTCTACAACTGTATAGGGTTCTGCAGGGAAACAAAACCAACAGGATATATGACTCTGAAATAAGCAACTGACTCACGTGATGACGGAGGCTAAGTCCCACGGTCTGCTGTCTGCAAGCTGGAGACCCGGGGAAGGCAGCGGTGTGCAGCCAAAAGGCTCCAAGAACTGGAGACGTGACGGCAGTCTCAGGCCTAGCACCAGAGGACCAACGTCCCAGCTCAGTCAGGCCGAGAGACGTCTCCCTTCCTTTGCCTTTTCGTTCAGACCCTCAACTGACTGGACGAGGCCCACATCGGGGAGGGCGAACTTCTCTACTCCGTCCAATGCAAATGCTAGTCTCACCCAGAAACAATCTTCTTGACGTACCCAGAATAATGTGTAGCCAGATAGCCGGGTACCCCATGGCCCAGTCAACTTGACACATGAAATTAACCATTATAACAATCAACCCATTTATTTCGTCTCATTCCACCAGCAGCACTGTTTGTGGAATAAGGTAGGCCCCTTGTCTTGGGCGCCCTGACCCTGGAATGAACAGTAACCTGTGCTCCGCCTATTGTGCCATTCTCTCCTGATCTAGGTGCAGCTCAGACTGTACTCAGTGTAAGATGCCAACTGAGGGACCCGGTGGTGGGGTGACCATGTCAGAGACACAGCACCCCACACATGGGGGGAGGGGTGTCTCAGCTCCATCAGGAAAGCTCACCTGGGTCAGCAGGCTTGGAGCATAAATAAAATGGGGCAGCAACTGGGTGGGAGCTGCTTTTGAATGACAGGTGAACCTTCTGCCGTTTATTCACGAAGCTGCAGTCACTCCTTCCATTCCCCAGGTTCTCCTCCTGTCCATCTGCCAAACGCTGCTGACTGAGGGCCTGCCTTTTCCTGACTGGCATCCCCTCCCCCTCAGTGACCTGAGACATTGGGGGTGGCTAATATTCAAATCACTGTTGCACTTTGTAATAGCATATATTAATATCTGAGTTTTTTGCTTAAGTATCTGTTCTCGCCACTACACCATGAATTCTGTGAGGTCAGAGACCGACTTCCCAGCTCCTTGTGAAAGTGCTGGACCCTGGCCCAATGCCTGCCATGTGACGGGGCTCCGCCGTTTGATAGACACGCAGATGGGGGTGCTCACTCATGCATCCGGCAGTTCGTTGAGCACAGCCATCAGCTGCAGGCTTTGTGTACATGATCTCATTTCATCCACCCACAACAACCCTGAGTATTATTGTCCATCACATCTTATAAATATGACACCGGAGGCTCCGAGACGCTGAGGTCCCACGGCTAGTCTGCGGTGACTCGGGATTAAATGCTCGCCTGCCTGGTCCCAGGCCCTGCTGTTTTATTCCACCAGCCTGGCCTCACTCAAGTGGGGCACCTGGGAGCAGTTAAGAATCTCCGGGGCAGAAATGATGAAAGATGCTGATGGCTTTTGCTTAAATCACAGGATATCCTATTTTGCCCCAGGGTAAGAGGGACATTGACTCTCTTGGATTTGTTTTGGTAAATTAGCTTAGACCTGCGTGACAGAATCAGACCCTTCTAGCATCTGAAACCAGTCCAGGAAGGGTTTTCTAAACCTTCCCGGAAGCGCTAGCCCAGCTCTGGCGCCCCAACACCCTCTCTGCCTTGGCCTGTGGTCCTGACTTCCACCACCGACACTTTGAAGGTCACTTCCACAGGGAAGTTTTCCCAAGCCTGGGACCAGTTAGGATCCCTAGCCTTACCTCTGGAATTATTCAACGTCTTTTCTTCCTTGAGATGCTAAGCTTGTTATGGGTGGAACTGTGACTGTCCAGTTCATTACTGTCACCTCAGGACCTATCCGGGTCTGGAAGGCAGAAGTTGCTTATTTGATGAATCAATGTTTGCTGAACAAATGAATGCCACGCTCATACCTCCCTCCAGCCCCCTGCACATCTGTGTCCCCTGCCCAGACCACTGTACTTTTTTTTTTTTTCCCGAGGGCAGTGTCACTGGCCCTCGTATGTGGGATCTGAACCGGGGCCGCTGGCTTCCGAAGCCAGCGCTTAACCACCGCGCCCCTCGGCCGGCCCAGACCACTGTACTTCTGGTGCGCAGTACAACGCTGGTTGTGAACCTGAGCTCTGGAGCCAGGCTGCCTGAGTTTCAGCCCAGGCTCTGCTAACTTATTAGCTGTGTAACCTTAGACAAGTTACTTGATATCTCTGTGCCTGTTTTCTCATTTGTAAAATGGCCCTAAAAATATTGGGTTGTCGGAAAAATCATGACGTATTTTTTGGTTTTCGTTGCAAAAATGAGTCATGACTTTTACGACAACCCAATAGTATGTAATTCACAGATTAAAGAAAATATGCATAGTACCTAATTCATTGATTGAAGAAAGAAAAAGTGCTTAGCATGGAAACCAGCATATTTCTCCTCCCATTCATTCCTGGACCAGGTCAGGCCAGCCTTCCTCTCAGCGATTACCTCCTACTGCTATGTACTCTTCTGTTTCTAGGACAACAGTCATTTCTGCCTATAGTTTAAAGCTTCTGAGAATAGGTGTCCTGTCTGCTTTGTCTGCTGCTCCACATTTGCAGACTTTGGGAAGAGTGGACTCAAATATTCCTTAGTGCGCTGAGGAGAAATAAGGCATCAAGTGGAAGCTAGCCTGAACTCACTTTTCCAGGGGTAATCCATGAGTAGAGATATGAATATTAACTTAATCTAAAATTGACTTTTTTAGATTAAGCCCACTCACAAAAACCTTAGATTTTATTTTGAAACTCCACAGTTAAGCCTAAGATGGTTACAAAATATAAAGAGAGAATTTCCTTAGAGAAGCATGGAGGGTGAAATGTTAGGGTGGAGCTTATTAGTGAAATAATTACAATTTTTTAAAAAATAGCTATTTTATAGTAATTAAAAAATGGAAGTTAGAGAACTTCCTATTTTGCATGTTTTTTCAGAAACCTGGATTCTAGATCATGACTTCATTTCCCTTTCAAATTGAAAAATGTTGGGCCGGCCGAGTGGCGCGGTGGTTAAGCGCTGGCTTGGGAAGCCAGCAGCCCCGGTTTGGTCCCACATATGAGGGCCAGTGACACTGTCCTCAAAAAAAAAAAAAAGTCTGAGTTTGAAAGAGAAAAAAAGCTCAGACTCTAATGCCAAGTGTCCGACACCGGGAGGCCCGTGAATCTCGGGGTTCACCTGGGTCTCCGGCTGACCACATTCCAGGTGCTGGGGCCTCGTGGACTGAATGTCGAGCCTTCTCTGGAGACCACAGAGCAAGTAACATTTGGCTTAAATTTGTAAAATGAAATCTCTCAGAAATTCCTCAATGAAAAAAACAGAACATATAACGACCTTGGTTCAGACAAAAGCTTGTTACCAAGAAAACCAAAAATAAAAAAGCCTCTGAATAACTGAAACCTTGGAAACAGAGGGCAATTCACAGTGCAAACCTCCCGGTGCTACCCTAGAGGGCACAGTCGTGTCTTTGCGGACTGCAGGCTACTCTGTGAAAACAGACTATCCAACTCCGCAGGTTCTAGACAAGCCATTTATTTGAAATGCCAACTATATGTAGGATAAAGTCAGTGTTACATGCTTATTGGTAACAGTAGAAAAATAGAACCAGTGAAAACCTTTGTACAACTGTAATGATACTCAAAAGAGAAATGTATCGTTTTACAATGCTTCACACAGACCAATTCAAGTTTGGAGGTACCTAAATAAAAATACTATATATTTCTTTTAAAAAACACTATGTACAATTGAAGCGTAAACAAGTTTTACAAAGTACTGGTTATGCAGGTTGTAGAAAACACTTGCATAGGACATGGAATCAGTTTAAGAAAAATTTCTGAGCCTTTAGCATTGAAGGCACTTGACTTTATACCAGTAACAGCACAACCACAAGAAATGCGGTGTGGCGGAAGTGCCACCTCTCTGAAGTACAGACGTGGCGTCCACAGCACGTGGCGTTCAGGAACCTTCCCGCCGCCCTGTCTAAGAGCAGACTCCAGACGGCCCACCAGGGATCCCAGACACAGTCACGAGCAGGTGCATGAAGCTTCCAGAGCTCCTCTCCTCTCTTAGACAGAACCCACGTAAACACACAAACACCAGAGGTTATTTTGAAGACACACACTTGCCAGTCACCTTTCTATAGAAACGGCCACAGAATTATAATATTCAGAATATGGAAGACTGACACACAGTCTGAGGGTTTTACAGAGGAAAAAAAATATCAAGACTTACTACAACAATTACATAACTGCTACTGCAATTTATCAGACAGACAACTGAACATTCATAAAACATTGTTCATACAACAGTATTAATGGAAAATATTAATAGTCAACTACCTTTTAGCGTGTGATGGTAACTTTTAGTAAGGTTGTCTGTAATGAGGTTTCAAAGTAAATTACTTAGTAGACGAAGTAAACCATTGCAGAACCGGGAATAGCACCCATCACTGCTGCTTTAATAGTAACTTTCAACAGGAAGTTGAAAGTCAACCAAATAGTTTTTTTAAAAGTCTAATAAACATTTCCCTTTGAGTTCAGTCCTAAGATAAAAACATGAATGCCTTAGAATTGCAAAACAAGTATCTTACAAGTGTTTCACGAAACACATTTTCCCCTAAAAGGTGGATTAAACATGATGAAAACATGTATCTGCTGAGTAGTTGCTGAGAAATATAAATCCTTCACCTCTAGAGGTCAGCTTTGAACCCCACCACTGTCACCGCATATGCTGTTCCTCTCACTTGGCGTCATTCCCTTAATTCAAACGAACACGTATTGCCCATTGCTAAAACTTGAACAACAAATCAAAAGAAAATCCAATAAAGGATGGCAACTGTAAAAAAAACAGAGTTTTTGAGGAAGCAAAAACAAGAATTAGGTGAAGTTTCAGCGAATCTACAAAAAGACTCAAATAAAAGGAAGTCAAAAAATCCTTAAAATCTAATTGGTTATCACAATGCTGGAGGGCTTAGGTCTAGCACGTGCCTAGAAAAGCTAATGGGGCATGTGAGGAAGGGCATGCATGGCATGTGGAAAATTCAAACCACCATTTTTCAGGAATAGTTTTTGCCTTTCCATGTCGCTACCTTTTTCCCTTTGGAGTCACAGGTAACTTTGAACTTAAATGATTCATCAACATCACAAAACTAAAAGGAAAGTATAAGAAAACCAGCATCTTATACTGAAAAGTGGATCTTCTCTTTCTGATTCAGGACCTAAAAGGTAGTTCTCTAACCCCAACGAGGCGGGCACCGAAGGGGGCGATTGTCTGACGGCCTGATTGTCTGGGGGCCTCGGAACGAGATCTGGTATTCCCAGATTTGGTTCTCATGAAATTTTTACACAAGCAAAATGTCAGATCCTGTGGCCTCAATTTTATGTTATACTTTTTGTTTTCTGAGAGCAATCTTACTCAGACTTTACATTTATCTTAGTACAGCATTAAAAGATTTTAATGCTTAGTAATAAGCATTAAAAATGATTGAATAGATGGGTTCAAAAGCCAGAGGCACAGAGCTAGTCAACCTACCCTATTAACCATACTTCACAAGACACATTGACAGTCCGCTAACACCTACCTTAACACACACACCCCCCACATCTGTTTACCTTCCGCAAGACCCATCGGTCCACAATCCCATAGGTTAAAGCAATTTTCTCTCTATACACATAGTTTAGCCAGGTAAGCTAAATTATTCAAGCGAACTGCACAAATTAAATACAACTATGAACAGTGCCCACTTATTTTTATAATTACACTTTGGGAATGCGAAAGAATATTTAATAAATTTTCAGAAAAAATGAATGTGTGGCATCAATAGCTTTTGTGTAACATTTTGAAAAAAACCCCAAAAAACAGGTCAGAGATGAGAAAGTTTTCCCCCCACCCAAATTAGCTCTCCTCAGTCTTATTTGTAGTACCCGCGCATTACAGTCTGAATTCAGAATAGAAATTTAAAACTGTATCAAAATAATTCATGGCAACACGTGTATATCAACACACATTAAGGAATCTGATGGAATTAACGGTTTTTGCTTCTGAGAGAGAGAGACAGGCTGAGATTGGCTTCAAAAGACATCACCATCTGTTATAGAGTCAAACCTCCTCAAAACGAAAAAGGAGTCCTGTGTTTTTCTAGTTTTAAAAAAGGGAGCCTCAGTGGCGATGCAGAGCCGACCTTACAGCAGATCAGAATGGGCTCCGGGAGAGCCGGGGCTGGGCGTGCCACCTCAGCAGTGCAGACGAATGCACGAGCAGCAGCAACTCGTGGGCGGCAACGTGCTGCGTGTGCAGACACACGGATGTACGTCCCGCCCTGGAGACTGGCTAGCCTATCTACTGCTAGGGGTTTTTTTAATGTCAGATTATTCCTGAGTGTATATCCACAGGGTAAAGTGGGAAAAGAGCGTAAGAGAAACTACAGTTTAGGGAGAAATCAGAGCTGTTGACACCCAATAGAAACCTAGAGGCTGAAAAGTGCATGTAATTCATTTCCATGGTAGCTTGGAAAGGCTCCCTCGCCCTGCATAGTTTTAGAGTAAATGTGAGTGACTCAGTTTTAGATTTATATACATACATGGAAGAGAGGCTCCCAAATAGCCTTCCCACAAGGGAAGGTGCAGCAAGTCTCTTTTCTTCTAAGTGCTACGGCTGTGTGTGTCTGTAAAAATACAAAGTGAATGCTCACATCATGTTGAAGTGATTTAAAAACTCAAATACTAATATATTTACATTGCAGAGTAAGAAAAAAACAGTCCTTAGCTCACACATTGCCCTTCCCAGGGAGAGGATCGAAAAAGATCCCATGTGCTCAGTGGTTCAGTGAAATCCCAAACCAGCGTCCCCAGTGGAGTTCAAGTAGGACATGTAGTGTTTCACTGAAACAGAAGGGTTTCTCTTTTTTGGTGACAAAGCATTATGCATTATACAACTTGATAGGACACTGAAATTCAGACACACTTTAAAAACATTTAAAAGAAAACATATGCTTACAAACACCAAATGACATCCGTAAGACTGAAGCCCTTTTGGTTTTTTTTTGTTTTTTGTTTTTTTCCCACAGAGAGCAAGACAATTGAAGGCAGCCAGCAGTCATTTCCCCGTCTCAGCTGGAGGCCATGATGCTCAGAACCAGGAATCCAGGGGTTGCAGCCTTGAAGTTACTTCCTGACCTCCGGCTTTGAGGCTTTGATTCCAAGAAACCCAATCTCTTTAGAAGCTCATCTCTTCTCTAATCCACGCCGCCAGAATCTGCAGTGATTCTGAGGGCGGCCACAGCAACAGCTTGTGAGCCTGGGCACAAAAGGCTCTTCTCCTTCCGGTTCTTTACTGACCCAGCAAACTCCAGGATTCCGACTGGACTCCCGCTGGAGGAATGAAGACCGGCTCCCAAGATTTATTAAAAAAGAATGGCAACAGATTTAGAGATTGAGCGGGGAGATTTCTGAACCAAAACAATTATTGAAAAGAGAGGAGCATTTTGATGTGCTGTTCTTTGGAATTTCTATAATTAAAAAATAAACACAGAACTATTTCATAAGAAAATACATCTTCGTGTGCAATCCAATGCACGTGGAAATTGGTAGATGAACGGTAAAATGCAAAAAGTATGAAAATACAGTCCTTTAAATGTGGCAATAAAGTTTAACATACTGATATAAAATCAATAGATAAAATAAATGTACAAGTGCAAAAAAATTCCATCGTTTGTAAGGAGAAAAAAAAGTGCCAGCTTGCTTGTTCTTAAAAATGCTTCCCCACAGAACTGTTCAAACACAAAACAGACAGATGCAGCATTCAAAATAACCCTCTTAGCATGCCACGTCTAATAAACGTGTATATACAAAACCAGAATAAAACCATGTGAAACAGTGATCAGCTGGCATCGATCAACTGGTCTCTAAGTTGTCGGGTTGCATGAAGAATGGGATGTGTCACATCTCAGGCACAGACGACGTGGAGTTGCACTCAGAGGGCAGACTTTTTGTAGAGGAAGTCCGGTTTGCTGGGTGACCTCCTTCCCCTGCTGACTGAATCTTCCCGTTCCAAAGCTGTGTTTCGCTGAGCTCCGGAGCCCAGGGACTCGCTGTCTGCTAGCCTTCTACTGGATCGCTCTTCTGGAGTGTCGGAGCTACACGCAGAATGCGAAGGTCTGGTGGGAATCAGCCCGAAAGTCAAGTCGGTTTCCACAGCTGTCCGTCCCCTGACATGGGCCGGACCGCTGCCAGCATTTTCTGGGGCTGCCAGAGGACAGTCTGCCCGCTGGGGAGGCTGCTCCACGACATCCAGGTGTGTCGGCTCGCTGTTCTGTCTCGGGGGGGGCCCGTCGGGGGAAAGTGGATATTCTCTCCTAGCTTCTTCCTGCTTTTTAGGAGAGGTCTGGCTAGGCAGGTAGGCTGACTTTAAGCCACTTGGTGATGCCTTACTGTGGCTATACAAATCAGGACCAAAACACCCACCCTGCGAAGGGGAAGGGGTGCGCCTGCCAGAAGCAGGAGTAGAAGGTCTGCAAGCAGCACTTGAGAAGTCACAGAAGTCCGGGTATTCCTGCTGATTTTCTCGGGCATCTGGTTTTTGCTCTAGTGTGTGTTTCTTTCGAGACGTGTGTGTATGCCTCTGTGGAATACACGTGAGATGGTGAGGAGGAGCTGGTCCTCCTTCAGAAACCAACTGGCTTAATTCGGTGTCTACAGCGAGTTCTGGAAGCCTCCTGTCCTTGAGTGACAGTGTGGACACCCCCATGGCGATATCTGGCATGAGGTCGTTTAGCACAGGCTGCGTGCACTGCGTGAGAAACAAAAGGAGAGGATTAGAAGAGAAAGGCCCATGACGCCTTCTTCGTAAAAATGATGCTCGCTGATTTTGTTTCATTATAAAACTAATACATGCTTTGTTAAGAATGAGAAGCTACAACTATAAAGGTAAAAAATAAAATAAAAACGAACCCCTAACCTTCCCTACTGAGATAACCACTTGTTATTAGCATTTTGACATATTATTTTCACCTTTTCTTTAGACATATGAGTTTTCACAAAATTTAGTGCATATATAATTGTCACTAAATTTTCTTTGAGATTACTATTTAAATTACTGTGTAATATTCTACTGTATCAATCAGCTATGACTTACTGAACCATTTCCCCACTGTTGGAGATTAAGGTGGTTTCTAACTTTTCATTATTACAATGAAGACTGCAATGAACGTACAAATAAATTACCTTTTTTTTTTTGAGGGCAGTGTCAGTGGCCCTCATATGTGGGACCCGAACCAGGCCGCTGGCTTCCCAAGCCAGCGCTTAACCACCGCGCCACTTGGCCGGTCCAATAAATTACCTTTAAGGGGAGTTTTATTTAAAATACAAAGTGGTAGAACTTTTATAATTGTAGAAAATTTGGTTTATCAAACACTATCGACCTTTGTTATTTCTTCTTGTGGGGGGCAGGGGGCACAGCAGGGGCGGGGTGGGTATAAGGGTAAAAGAGAAGGAAGGATGACACTTTGACCCAAGTCGTATATTAGTCCCTAGATGCCAAAAAGTTCTATTTTAAGAGGATTCCCTAAACTAATATATGTATAGTTTGTTTCTCTCTATATTGAATGCTACTGACAGTGGGGACTAAGCAGGAAGACTTATAAATCATGAGTGTTCTTTCCCACAAATGTATTATATAAAACAGAAATTCAACCTCTCATGTAGTACAAAACCAAGTAAAGAACTCTCGCTCTTAATTTACGAGCTACTGGTGCCGGTACTGTGGTTCCCAAGCGAGTACTCAGACAGGAGGCCTGCCAAAGGCAGAGGCAGGCATGAGGACTCGTTTTCTGAATGGGGGTTCCTGGTGGGACCCCTTCCCGCCCCACCAAAGCACTTGGCAGAACAGTAATTCCGTAGAAGTCAGGGACAGATGTTAGATGTGTGCTTGAACAGAGCCAGGACACTGGTAATAGCCATCTGTGTCGCCCAGTAACCCCGCCCTTCCCAATACCTGCAAAAGGAACGTAAAGATAAGGCAGGCACTGGACTGCTCCCACCAGGAACCCTCCGTGTCTTCTCTCTCCTTCCTCATTCCCTGACACTCTCTCTTCCTCTCTGTTCCATATCCCTCAAGTCTATGTTTTCAGCTAGTTAGCAACACTTCTGAGCACTGCTGAGTCCCACTAGGGCCCTCGGGGTCAGGGGAATTGCTTCAGGGGAACAGTCCAGACTTCCTTTCTTAGATAAGTACTAGATGCTAGCTGGCTTACCACTGGTTTCTCAGATGCCATTGTTGCTGAGGCAGCAGCAGCGGCTGCGGCAGCCACCGTCTGTCTCCCCAGTCCTGTGGTGTTGGTACAATCAGGTGCTCCTGCTTTCACACCTGGCAAATAGACTGGAGGGGGGCAGGCTTTGGGAGCCGCTCTGGAGTGAAACAGTGAATGATTACAGGGGTAAGAAAAGGAACGTGAAGGATGCTGGCTGGGGGGTCTTTGTTTCCAGCTGGCTTTGAGCTGGTTATGGATGGGGGTCGCTGGGGGGTGGTAAGGAGGTGGCGGAGGGGGCAAGGGCGGATGGAAGGCCACGAATGAGTCCAGGTCTGTAAACATGGTTTCTGCAGTGGGGGTACTGTTAACTCGACACCTCCCAGACTGTCTCATTGTCAAGAGCGGACTCTCATCCCCAAAACGTTCATCGGGAAAGAACTTGTGAGGATTCTAAGAAAGACAAAAAAAAAAAAAGACATTAGCAGATTTCCTAGATTAAAAGTTACAGGTTGAGCAAGTTAAGTGAGCACCTAAGAAAACAAGAGTAAAAGCACAACGTATTTTTCTAGGCCAGAAGTCTTCAAGAAAAAAATCACCTTAATAATAGCACAAAAGCACAGGCTACATAGCCTACCAACAGCAATCAGAAAGGGCTGCCCAACTGACCACTCCAGCAGGCAGGTCAGTAATCTCTTCCAGGATTACGTGGTAACGCAAAAACAGGAAACAAAACCTAGTTCAAATATATCTTTGCTAAGAAAATAAAATTACAATTAAACACCAAAAGAAGAGAAGGCATACAAGTGAAGAGCCTCTTAGAACTTGCTGACAAAATATCTGTACACTCGCAGTCTGAATAAAAACTATAAAATACTATTCCTTACCTATCAATATTATATAGCACTAAGTTTGATTAACATTTTGATATACATTATGAGGGAGTATTTAAATTATAAAACTTTTATATAATTTATCAAATTAAGATACAATTTAGAATGGCAAAGAAAAGAGAAATGAATATAAAACAAAACTATCTTTTTAGGAATGGAAACCACAGCAAGTAACGAAAACCAAGAACCAACGCACGAATGGCCTGCTGCCTTGCCGAAGAACAGCGCACCAGGTTTCCCTCTGAAGACTCAGGCTAACGGGGTCTGAAGGGGCGGCAAGAAAATTCAGTCTCTCGGCCAGCTGGAATTGATTTTATTTCAGGCAGATTTGGATCCATGAGCAGGCTACAGTAGTCCGCCCTTGTCTGCAGTTTCGTTTTCCTTGGTTTCAGTTACCCATGGTCAACCACAGTCCAAAAATGCCATATGGAAAACTTCAGAAATGAACAATTTATAAGTTTTAAATTATGAGCCATTCTGAGCAGCGTGATGAACTCTCACGCCATCCCGTCTGTCCCACCTGGGACGTGAATCATCCCTTTGTCCAGTGTCTCCATGCTGTATGTACAGCACAGTAAGATATTCTGAGACCACAGTCACATAACTTGTATTACAGTACTGGGCATTATCACTGTTTTATTCTATTATTATTGTCGTTAATCTCTTACTGTGCCTAATTTATAAATTAAACTTGATCACATGGATGTCTGTGTGCGAAGAAACATAGTTTGTGTGGGGTTTGGTACCATCCACAGTTTCAGGTATCCACTAGGGGTCTTAGAAAGTCGATAAGGGGGGGGGCTACTGTACTTTATAAATTCTATCTTCATTGCAAAACCAATGCCATTGCTTTTGTACTTAATAATTACTAGAAATGAGTTTTTCCCTGCTAGTTAAAAAAAAAAAGCACCAATTTCTTGATTCCTATTTACAGGGTTTGAACCATCACACAAAACATTTCTTGTAATAAGGGGGAAGAGGGAGGAAAAAGAGGGGCAAATGAGAGATCTCTAAGAACGACAGAAATCAATGACCAAAGCAGGGAGGGCAGTGGAGGGTCAGAATTTTCTGCTTCCTCTTTCGGCGGTGGGGCATACACACCATGAACTTTTAGCAGTCACCGTTTAATATTTATTACATACAAGAGACATAATCGCTTTACCTACAGCACCTCTTATCTTCACAACAATCCATCTGACACGTAAGGAAACATGCTCAAAGTGGTTAAGTAACTATCTGGCAAGCAGCAGAGCCAGGACAGAAGCCCAGTTCTCACTCCAGAGCCGGTGCCATGCCCACTCTACATACTACCTCTCAAGGGTCTCCCATACACTGCAGTGTTCCTGGGGTGTCTAAAATGCTGCCTGAAAAACCACCAAGGCTCCCTCCCTAGTTTAAATAGCTTCACATCATTCCCCACCTGCAAGAGCTCTGCGGCAGCGTCTGCGAGACCAAACTCTCTGAGCACCCGAATCTGAATTTCATAGCTGACTGTGGCGCCTTCCCCACAGTTAAGCGCGTAGGCCCTCTGCACCTGCTCAGTGTGTCGGAGTTCCTGCAGACGCCTGACCATGTCTTTCAAAATGAGGAGCCGAGGAACTGCAAGAAGAGTAAAAACAGTCTGTAAGCAAAATACCTGAGCTACACAAAAGACCACCCACTGAGCACAAGGGGGAAAAAAAAAGCATGTTCTGCATCAGAATCTCCTTATGAATTTTTGATAATATTTTAATTCCCTGGAAACTTAGTAACCTATATGCTTCTAATTTTTTTTTAAGGTTTTAAAATTTTACTGTGCCCAAAAGGCTCTGGATAATACCAAACAGCTCCTGAGCTGTGTTATTAATTTATATCATAAATAAAATTTTACTTGCCTATATTCTCTTCTGAATCTCAGGGCGATTTATAAGTCTTTAAACTACATTCACTTTTTTTTTTTAAAGATTTTATTGGGGAATTGGGAGAGAACAGCGTTGGGGAACCAGGGAGGGGACCAGACAAGTTGCTGTCCTTTTGTACTTCAGTCTGGTTGTGGAGGACGTTGCTTCACTGGCCCATGTTGGTATCATCATTGCGCTCTTCCAGGGTGAGGCCAATCAGTCGCCGGCCTCTGAACGGCCGCACACAGCGGCTCTTGGCAGCTCACACCGGCTGCCACTTGCTCACGCTGGCTGCCGGCCACTCACTGTAGCCTATGGCAGGCCACTGTAGCAGGGGCTGCAGCCATGCCGTCCCTGGGGACTCACAGCAGCCCAGCTCCAGGTGGAGCTGTTGTTCATCATCTTAGCTGTAGAGGGCAGTGTCACTGGCCCTCATATGTGGGACCGAACTGGGGTTGCTGGCTTCCCAAGCCAGCGCTTAACCACCGCGCCATTCGGCTGGCCCTTCAAGCCAGCTCTTAATCAACGTGCCACTCGGGTGGCCCTACATTCACTCTTTTTTTTAAAGATTTTATTGGGGAATTGGGGAAGGGGACCAGCCAAGTTGTTGTTCTTCAATCTTCGTTGTGGAGGGCGCCAGTCACCATCTGACTTCCAGTCGGCAGCTCGTGGCCTCTAAGCTCAAGGTGTTGTGCTCAATCTTAGTTGCAGGTGGGCATAGCCACCATCCCATGCGGGACTTGAACCAGCAGCCTCGTTAAGAGCACATGCTCTATCCAGAGCCATCCTGGTGGCAGCTCAGCTCAAGGTGCCGAGTTCAGTTTTAGTTGCGAGTGGGCGTAGCCACCATCCCATGCAGGAGTCGAACCAGCAGCCTTGTTGTTAAGAGAGCACACCCTATCCACTGAGCCATCTGGGCGGCAGCTCAGCTCATGGTGCTGAGTTCAGTCTTAGTTGTGGGTGGGCGTAGCCCACCACTGAACAGGCAATCTTGTTGTTACACCAGCTGAGCCATCCTGCTACCTGTTGGCAGCTCAGCGACAGCTCAGCTTGAGCGCAGCCTCACTGGCCCATGTGGGAATCGAACCGGCAGCTCTGCTGCTCAGAGCTTGTGCTCCAAGCCAACTTTTAACCAACTGAGCAACTCGGCCACCCCCGCTACATTCACTCTTTTATTAAATAATTTCTGAGTCCTGACTATGAACCAGGGATGGTGGAAGATTAAATTATGCTGCTATTCAATTGTATTAACTCAAGCTGATAAAAACTGTGTTAATTACCAAAGCTTCAAAATCTGCACAAATCAGCTACAGGAATATTTTTCTTCATATTGTTATCTAATATATACCTTAAATGAAAATGTAGTGGACAAACCTGAGGCAACAACTGATCAGATATTAGTCCCAGAGCAAAATGTATGTGTTCAATTAAAAATTGTCATTATGTCTTTTATTTATCCTTAATTGAAACATTTTTAAGCAGAAAATGAATGGTGCTGTTTCCAATAATGCTATAATTTGCTGATGGTTCTTTTTTTTTTTTTTTTAATCTTGCAATGGTAACTGGCAAGAGCTCCAAATTTCTGAGCCCCAGGTCACTAATGATTTTCTTACCTCGGAAGCTGAGATTAGAGCCCTCTAGTTTAAGTGAACATTAACCGATGTTCAGGAGTCTTTAGACATGATAGTTGCATCTCTACGTAGGGCCACTTTTCTCAGAGTCCTAAGACATAAGCCTGCATCACAGTAAAATTCACAGAGCAGATTTGGGGAAACAGGATCTCTAGGAAACCAACAGTGATCACATTTTGGTTTATAATATTCTTCCCAAAGGGTCTTATAATTTGAGAAATACCCTGTAGTGATGAAAAATCTGAATTCCTCTAAACCAGTAGTTCTCAACAGGAGGCGAGTTTGCCCCAAAGTGTATATCTGGCAATGCAGAAAGAAACATAAAAATGTTCCCCAAAAGCAGTTGCAAAGGAGTGTGTGTGCGTGCATGCTACAGGCATCTAGTGAGTCCAGGCCAGAGAGGCTGCTGAAGACCCTACAGTGACAGGACACCCCACCACAAAGAATTACCCATCTTTAAATGTCCACAGGGCCAAGGGCGAGAAACCCTGGGCTAAACTGTGTAAACGTGTTACTGTAAAATGAAAAACAAAACAAAAAACTTAGCTTATAAGCATTTATTCTTTGAGATCGATGTATAATGGGTATTGGAATGTGCAGAGAATTAGCATATATAAAGGGATTACCAGAAAGACCAGTTATTTAATATAAATGCCTTACCTGGGATTTCATTGGCCACCACCGAAGGAGGGCTTGACTGGTTACTGCTGATCTGCTGATGGCTGATCATGTGACAGCACTGCGGGACCGCGTTATTGACCATGTAAAGTGTGTCTGGCACGTTGGACATTCTAACCATTCGCAAACGCACCAGATCAGTTTGTTCCACCATCATCTCGTCTAGTACTGACTGAAAGAACAATTCAGTATTAAGAGAATTAGTTAACCCTTCATTTCATCTCTGTTAAATGAATCACATTTGGAGAAGATTACTACTACCTTCTTCACATAAAAAGGGAATTACTTTACAGTTTCCAGTGTATGAAGTTTACAATTAGTGGTTCAAGGAAAAAGTACCCCTACGTCTTTAATTTTTAAAGGATCTTGTTGGAATATCTTTGAAAATAAATAATCGTCTTCTGAAGAGTTTCCTTTTAATTAAAGTACTTGAAACTCAAAGGAGGGATATAAAAATAATCGGAAGTAAATTATACACAAAGTTACTATCAATTAAGAAAACACTGTATACATGGGCTGAATATCAGATTCAACAAGAAATGCTCAAAAGACAAAATATTAATACTGGTATTAATTCAACAGACCTATAAATAAACCCATTGTTAAAATCAGTTTCAGATGACCCTATCTCACCAAATTGCAGACTGGTCAAAATGACATAACGTATTAACATTTTCATATTTATTGGGGGTAATTATCTCCTTACGTACAGGTACAGCTGTCTGAGAAACAGGGAAGTTCTAGGAGTACTACTAATTAGCTTACTTTGTGACACAGAGCAGCAGAATGAGGGGCAGGTCTATTGTGTCACAGATCTTTCATCACCAGACTCAACCTTTTGTAAAGGCCTCTCAGTGGCTTCAGTGACTTTAAGTATTGAACTTATTTCGGAAAAACCAAACGCAACCATTCTGCTTTCCCCCCTACATTTTAGAACTTCTTAAAATGCCAACTACTCAATAAAAGGTAGATTATCAACCTAGTCAATGAAATAAACTTCTCACAAATCCTTTCCTATATAGGAACTCTGACAACAAAAATGAAAAAATTTTAAGGTAACTTAATTCTACACCCAAACACACATTGTTTTGCCTGTTAATTTATGTCATAAAGTTTAAGGATGATTTCTGTCTTTCAAAAACTTACTTCCTCAAGGCCACCAAAAAGTTCTTATGGCTGAATACATCTAATCAAAATAACAGTATTTCATTTTTATACTATCATACTTTCTTGCAGAGTTATGTTATAATATACATAATGCCAACTACTTACTTAATAGGCTTGAAATTTTGTCTTAGTTTGTATACTTATCCTAAAACTAAACACAATTTCCAACATCAGCCATTACAGAAATACGTTAAAGAAATCATGGCATTTCTTTTATGAAGGATGGCAAAACATGAGTAATCTTTCAGAACATTTTTCCCATCCTGAAGGTCAAAAAATTCTCACAACTATTTCAATAAAATGAAACCTTTTATTCAAGGTAACATTTTATAAGGCAACTAAGATGAGAAAAATGTAAAATACAATTTAACATGACCTAAGTTATAAAAAGCATGCCTGATAATTAAAGATTTCAAAAAGCAATTCTGTTGAGTAGTCAAACTAAAATTCATTTTCACTTTCCCTATTATTGGACATTTAGACTATTTCCAAATATTCACATAACGCCACAATAAATATTTTCATGCTCAGAGTTTGTAATAAAGCAGTCTAATATCTTAAAGTGGTTTCCATTACCTTTGCTTCCTCCACGTAGGGAGAGAAGAGTCGAGGACGAACATATATTCCAGCATTTTTTTGCCGTAACCAGGCATTTGACTTTCCACCTTCCGATGTAGGAAGCATATCTGATGGAGGAGTACTAATCAAGCCTCTTTTCATCTTGAAAAAGAAAACTACTTTTTACAAAACTAGAGGTTTGTGTAGCACTACAATACTATTAAGATAAAAACAATTATACCTATAAATCAAAATGTTCAGACTTTATCATTCATATAAAAATTCAGGCATATATGGGAAATTTAGAAATATTTCAAATGTTTAATAACATTTAAAGGATTTAAGCAATAAAAAAGTAGTACAATTTCCCATTTTTCTCTAAATAGAGGAATGTTTTTTAAAACAAGAGCTATATTAATTAAAAATGCAATGAATTGGACTTTCAGAATTCTTAATGAACACCAATTTTTTTTTTCTTCCTTATTCATCTAGGCACTGATTCCACTGCTACTCAACCCTCTTCCCCCAAAGACACAACAAGAACTACAGGGCCCATAGCCCCAGTACAAGGATGCAGGCGGTGTGCAGGCACCTCCGGGCTGGGGCTCCAGGGGAAGGCGGCCGTGGCCCCCACTCCCCACGAGACAGCCTGCGACCAGGGACATCACCTTGGACCTGGGCCTCACTCGAAGGGCTCCTAGATGGCCCTGCAGATGAGACACTGCACAACTAACTAAATGTGGTGACCCTGTTGTTTCCGCATCTCTGCTAAGAGAATATAAATCAAATACCGTCTTTGTGAGGATTACATGAAGATAATGCAGATAAAAGCACTTGGCACAGTACTTAGCACATAAAGAGAGCATAACCCTAAGAGGCATTATTAGCAAACTTTAACCGGAGATTGATTATGCGTTGTTGGGCATGGAATTAAGAGCAGTGACAGACATTTTCTAAGTCTACTAAACCAAAGTTCTAAAGTATTTTTCTAAACCAAATTCAGGGTTCAATTTGGTTTGAATCCCCAGATTTTAAAGAAAACCAAACATTGTCTGTCCAATATTATTATTGTTAAATATAATAAATGTCTGATTGCTACATTAGCTAAAATTGCTTTTAACTAATAAAGGGACGGCATTAGGTAGTATTTAGAAAACAGAAAAAACTTATAACTCTAATCTATGACAACTAACAATGTTGCTATATTTTCTGCCTTTTTTCAAATGAATTTTAATATAGCTGCATTTTAGAATACAAAAAAATATGTATTTTGTATTCTTCTTTCTAAAACTATATTCCATTATTAGCATTTTCCATGTTGCAATATTAGTTGTTATAACCATTGTTCAGGGCAGAAAAATATTCTATTAGGAGTTGTACTATAATTTTTTTTTTTTTTTTTTTTTTTTTAGGGCAGTGTCACTGGCCCTCACATGTGGGACCCAAACCGGGGCTGCTGGCGTCCCAAGCCAGCTCTTAATCACTGCGCCACTCAGCCGGCCCAGGAGTTGTTCTGTAATTTATGTTCTTTTCTGTTCTTAGATATTTAGGTGATTTCCAAGTATCTAATGACAACGCTACCAATGTAGCAACTATACATCACCTATGCAACAGTAATACCATTTCAAAAATTACTGGCTTAATAGGTGAAAGATGATAACTTACTGTTTTTGTTTGTTTGTTTTTATTGGGGAATTGGGGCAGAAGAACAGAGTTGGGGAATCGGGGAAGGGCAACAGACAAGTTGCTGTCCTTTCGTTCTTCAGTCTAGTTGTGGAGGACGTCGCTTCACTGGCCCATGTTGGTATCATCATTGCACTCTTCCTGGGTGAGGCAATAACTTGCTGGCCATTGGACGGCCGCTCATGGCGGCTCCACAGCTCTACGCCATCGCCGGTGACTTATGGCAGCCAAGCTCCAGGTCCAGCTGTTGTTCACCATCTTAACTGTAGAGGGCGCAGCGTCACTGGCCCGCATGTGGGATCTGAACTGGGGCCCTGCTGCTGAGAGCTGGAGTCCCAAGCCAACTCTTAACCAACGCGCCACTCAGCAGGCCTGATAACTTACTGTTTTATTTTGCTTTCTTTTGTGTATGTGATTACTAGTGAGACCGAACATTTTTCTCATCAGGGATTCCATAAATACTTAACTGTTTTCTTCTAGTTTTTACATGTTTCAATTAAATATTTAATTCTTCAATTTAACAAGGATTAATTTTTGTGCAAGTGAAAGGAGAGTTTAACTTTAAATAAATTTCCTCCCTCCCCCACTCATCAGTTAGCAGAGCACCACACTGCGATTTGTGATAGCTCATTCATTATGTTTAATTCTTATATTAATTAGGATCTTTTTCTGGGCTAGTTTGTCTTGCTTGCATCACAGATTAAATATTAGAGTTTTAAAATATGTTTTACATTCTGGAAGAGTTATCCCTTCTTTTCAGAGAAATTAAAAAAAATTCTTATCAGTTATTCTCCCAGATGACTTTTATGTTTCTGTGCAGTTAAAAAAAACTATTATGTTTACAGCATTACATTAAAGTCAATTATAAGTCAATGTATGAGGAATATTTATAGTATTTACTTTTTCCCATCTATTAATTACAGCAATTCTATTAGTTTAAAAAATTTCAGTTAAAAATTATAAAAGTAATACCATCAGCTCCATTCATTTTTAACTGAAATACAATTCTAGATTCACTCATCCTTTGTACAGTGAACCATTCTCCTTTTGTCCTGCTTTCTGATATATTGTTATTCTTGAAGAGTCTCCAAAGGTAATTTCTACCCTTTCTTGTTCTAATAAGAATATACTGAATCTATACTGATAAATGGCTGAATTAACGCTTCAGAAACTATCCTCCTGCAAAAGCAAGACTGATATACCCACTCAGCTCTCCTCCATTGTGCCATGTACCAGATACTGGGGATACAATTCAGTACAAATCAAAAATCTGGGGCCAGCTGAGTGCCTCAGTTTGTTAAGAGTGTGAGCTCTGAGCAACAGAGTCGCCAGTTCGATTCCCACATGGGGCAGTGAGTTGCACCCGAGCTGAGCTGCCGCTGAGCTGCCAACAGGTGGCAGGATGGCTCAGCTGGTGTAATAACAAGACTGCCTGTTTGATGGTGGGCTATGCACACCTGCAACTAAGACTGAACTCAGCACCTTGAGCTGAGTTGCCACCTGGATGGCTCAGTGGATAGGGCATGTGCTCTTAACAACAAGGCTGCTAGCAGGTTTGACTCCCGCATGGGATGGTGGCTATCCCGCAACTAAGATGAACATGGCACCTTGGGCTGAGCAGCCGTGAGCTGCTGACAGGCAGCCGGATGGCAACTGGCCTTGGAGCTGAGCTAGCTGCGCCTTCCACAACTAAGATTGAAGGACAAGAACTTGGCTGTTCCCCCTCCCCAAACCCCAATAAAATCTTTTTTTTTAAAAAGATTTTATTGAGAAATTGGGGGAGGGAACAGCGTTGGGGAATCGGGGAAGGGGAACAGACAAGATACTGTTTTTTTGTTCTTCAGTCTAGTTGCAGTGGACGTTGCTTCACTGGCCCATGTTGGTATCATCATTGTGCTCTTCCGGGATGAGGCAGGTTGGTTGCCAGCCTCTGGACGGCTGCTCACCGCGGCTATTGGCAGCTCATGCTGGCTGCCAGCCTCTCAGGCTGGCTGCCGGCCACTCACTGTAGCCTATGGTAGCCCACTGCAGCAGGGGCTGCAGCCTACACCATCACCAGGGCTCGCAGCTCAGCTCCAGGTGGAGCTGTTGTTAGCCGTAGAGGGCAGTGTCACTGGCCCTCATACGTGGGATCCGAACCAGGGCCGCTGGCGTTCCAAGCCAGTTGTTAACCAATGTGTCACTTGGCCGGCCCCCCCAATAAAATCTTTTTAAAAACAAACAAACAAACAAACAATCTGTCTCTGACCTCATGGAATTTACTATTTCCCAATACTCTATTAATAGTGGAAATTATTTACAATGATTAAAGAAAGGTAAGTCTGTACATTTTAGTGCATTTTCTTTTCATGAAAGGGATAAATGAAGATAAACACTTACTGCATCACTTAGGATCTCACTATTTATAGGTAAGATGTGTTCAATTCGCACAAAAGGTAGGAGAGCAGAAAGGATCTCTCTAAGCTCTTCAATGTCCAGGTCGCGTCTTTTCACACCTCTTTTGCTCACACTATGAGCAGTGCCACTCAGTAAGTTTGGCTCTACGAAACAGAAAATGAAAAGTCTGGACCAAATCCAAATTCTCACAGGAAGGCGTTTTTTCTTCTCTAATATACTTTCAGTAGCATTCTTCATACTTAGGCACATCTGCTTTAAAAACGGTTATAAATTTTACGTCTTAAGAAGTTTACTTAATAGAGATGTTCTTGGACAGAGAAAAAAGCATGGTGTCAACAGTATAACATTCTTTTATGATTGTTCTGCACTAAAGAATAAAGGATTCTTTTCCATATACTAACTTAAAGGAAAAAAGATGATAATCTATTAAAATCTAGTTTGACTAAGGGCTTT
This sequence comes from Aselliscus stoliczkanus, assembly GCA_033961575.1. Taxonomy (NCBI): domain Eukaryota; kingdom Metazoa; phylum Chordata; class Mammalia; order Chiroptera; family Hipposideridae; genus Aselliscus; species Aselliscus stoliczkanus. The sequence goes on from CM066732.1 coordinate 152,133,814, forward strand.
TTCTTAAGCTTTCTCATTTTTGTGACCAGTTTTTAGTATAACAAGGGCACTGCAAGGTAAATGCTATTTCTGGTCATTGAAGGTTATCAGTATGCTTATTAGGCAACCATTTAACAGCAATTTGACAAGATATTCATCACCTAGTATCTAATGCAGCAAAATAAAGTACACTCTATTTAACTTTAAGATTTTTATGATAGTCTCCTAAATTTCCATAATATGGGAATGTTACTAGATATCAGTGAACCTTTGATCTCTGGCATATATTTCCATCATCCACAGCAGAGAATGAAGGTTTTCTTTATTGGATATTAGTGAAAAGGGAAGATTTGAAGTATATATATGCTTATGATATTGAAGTGGAAAAAATTTACATACAGTTTGGGGATCTTTAAGCATGTCTTTAATCTAGGGGGCTGTATTTTTCTTTGCTTAAAATATAAGATCTTTATCATTCACAAACATAAATGCTAGATATTTTGCTGTCTATAAACAAACTGGCAGTCTGTCTACAAACTAATATTTTTTTTTTTTTTTTTTTTTTTTTGAGGGCAGTGTCACTGGTCCTCACATGTGGGACCCGAACTGGGGCCGCTGGCTTCCCAAGCCAGCGCCTAACCATCATGCCACTTGGCCGGCACGATGACAATAAGTCATTTGGAAAGTTTTTTGTTGTTGTTGGTTTTTTTGTTTGTTTGTTTTTTGAGGACAGTGTCACTGGCCCTCATATGTGGGACCCCAACCGGGGCCGCTGGCTTCCCAAGCCAGCACTTAACCACTGCGCCACTCAGTGGGCCCTAACTAATATTTCTTAAATCACGTGATACATAGATAGGTAAAGAGATTGTTTTTGAGAAGCTAAGCTTTTTCTGGAGTCATTTGAGATTTATTTTTTTTATTTTTTATTTTTTGAAGGCAGTGTCACTGGCCCTCATAAGTGGGACCCGAACCGAGGCCGTTGGCTTCCCAAGCCAGCGCTTAACTGCTGCGCCACTCGGCCAGCCCTGGAGTCATTTGAAATAAAATTTGTGCAAGTATGTGAAAAAAGGTTGCTTTCCTTGCCTTGCTATCATTTGGCTTCATATTCTATTACTTGTGTAAATCAGTCAACATATAATATTAAGCACATAGGTAGATAACATTAAAACTAAACTGCGTTTTAAAGTTACAAAATGTAATCTTTTGGGTACATTTATTTCTAACAAAGTGTACCCTCTTTACTAAAGGATTATGCAGACTGTAAAGAGTTTTATTTCCACCAGGCAATAGCAGCCATTGTCAAGGCTGACATATAGCATGCACGTCAGTAAGCTTTTGAGAAAAACTTACAATGCAAGCTAATTTTCTGAGCTTACCTCTGTCTGCTATTCTTTTCATCAGCTGATGCTCACCCCATTTAATCAGGTATTTAAGGATATCTTGTTCACTTGCCTATAACAAAAAATGGTTTATACTTATTTTGGTGAAATTAGGTAAATAGTTGATTTCATTAATGATTTTTCCTAGGTCATAATGTAAATACAGTGTATAACTTATCACATTTCACTCGTCACATTGGCTGTTTGAAATGTTTGTGTTAAACGTGTGGTCCATCAACAGCAAATACACAAGACTGCACACATGGGTTTTGTCCAGTAGCCTCACTCTTGCCTCCAACTAAATTTTTTATTCTTATTTCCAACTTTATTTTTTCTTTATCCTGTTCTCATCACCTATTATAAATTTATTTTATCTCACTATCTGGTCTCTTTACAGCTGCCTTAAATTCTTTTGGTACAGTACAAGATGGAAGTAAAGAAAAGTGAAAGTTTACTGATACAGTGTCTACTATCTCATGCAGAAACAGAAAAAACAAGTATGGCAACTTGTTTGGGCAGAAAAGACTACAATCTCCACAAGCTACCTACTACTGATTGGCGAAGGACCCTTTAAACACAAGCCATACAATGTCAGTGTGCCTGCCCTCCCTTCTTTGTATTTAATCTAAAGTCTCACAGCAAATCTAGGCTCCTCTCCAAGGTTTTCCTTTGTAAGAAGAAACGCAAAGCTTCTAAAGATATTAATCTGAGAGAACTGACAAATCCTAAATCTCATCATGCAAACGGTCCGGATCAGAACAGTGAAACAAGGTTAATAAACACAGATCCTAAATAAATTAAATCCATCATTTGCTCAAGTAAATCAAATAACAGCATTTGTACTACAATCAAAGCAATGTATAATACAAAAAAAAAAAAGCACAGATGCTAGGCGGATTATTTAACTCTTCACTGCATTTCTGATTGAGATGGAAGCACTTTCTAATTTTTCTAGTACAAACATAAAGAAACAGGAAATGGCTCAATGGATTTTTAAGTCTTCATAACATTGAAACTATTGTACAATTTTCAGCACAGAATTCATAACACCAATGCAAAAAAAAAATAAGCTTGAACATAATTTACCTAAAAATTTTTGTGTTTGCAGTATATTAAATTTGTTAGTTTTAATTACCAAATTAGATGGATATATAAGTCAAGGACACAGAGCTTGCTAAAAATGGCTTCTGTTTAAAAATAAGTCATTGAACATTATCATACTTTGGCAGAACACATATACTGAGTTTCTGTGAGTATCTGAGTAGATCAGAAATTATTCTTACTTTGTGCTGCTTAAGCTACTGTCTACGTTCTAAGTATCTACTACTCCACCAAAAATAAGAAACTGGTGCAGTGAATCTAATATTAATGGAAGCCAAGAACCTCGCTGTTGGGGTGTGCTTCTGACCCTGCCTCCTGCCTCAACCCCCTCCAGTGTGGTTGGTTAGGGCCTAGGATGGTTCACAATGTTGAATGGTAGCAGCAGAGGGCATGAAGGACCAGAGCTAGAAGGCTTTGCTGTGCAAATGTGAAGAGGGCATTTCTGGTGGGTTAACTCACTCCATGGGAGAATAATGGACTACAGATGGGTTTCTCAGTGCACATATGAATGACAATGAATTTGAGAGGTGTAGAAATGATTACCTGTAGGTAGTCAGACTGGATAGCAGTAAGCAGATGGTCTTTGCTGAGTTCATAAAAAACATCCGAAGTCATGACCTGGGAAAATTCCTCACAGAGGAAATGTAAAGCTTGTCGGTGCACCCATTTAGAGCCATATGGATGAGAGCTCCACTTGAGGATGGCAATTAAGGTATCTAATGAGATGCTCTCAGCAATGATATCCTCACAGCCTAAAAGAGAAGGCAAATACTTCTTGAGATTAATCATAAATATTACTTATTGAACATCAGTGTGTTAGACACTATACTTAAAAGTAGCAATAGTAGAAAAGAACAAGGAGATAAATAAAATCTCATGGAAATCACCAAGACTTGGTGGGATGGGGTAATAGTAGGTAACAACAGACTATGACATCGCTAGGAAATCTGCTGTTCCATACTGACAGATCCACAGACAAAGGCAGGGGATCCTCGCAATTGGGTAAGAAAATAAATACCTATTTGCAAACCCAACAATTTGAGTAAGACACTATGGTGGAGGACAGTGGACCAAAGAGGACAGAAGAGTAGTAAGTAGAAGTAATACAGTTGTGGGAATTGGCCAGTCAGAGGAAGGATATGGAGGATGTTTGACTGATAAGAGAATCCACACTTGAGAAGACCACAGGCGGGCTATTGTCTATGAACTATGAGGACATTATTTTTGGTATCATTCTAATAAAAATTAACTTGCACTTTGATATTTTAATCCTTCAGGATACAGACAAAATATGGTAGCTTTATGCTCATCTGGAATTAATTCTGGTGAATTAAAAAGAAATAAGTAGTTTAGGGCAGGCCAAGTGGCGCAGTGGTTAAGCACTGGCTTGGGACGCCAGCGGCCCCGGTTCGGGTCCCACATATGAGGGCCAGCGACACTGCCCTCAAAAGAAATAAAAATATAATTTACAAGAAATAAGTAGTTTAAGTGAAAAGGACCAGGATCCTAGAGAAAGTAACTCTGGCACCTTAAGAACTCAAAGAAAGAAGAAAATCTGAGGTCAGCTATTTTCTTTAGGAACGATCATTTCAAAATATAAAGATAATATATAAATAAAATCTGAATGACAAAAGATAGTGGAGGGGAAAATGGCTAAAGTTGGACAGAAAGTCTTCACAACTAAGTTTACTAAAAACTAAAACAGGACCCTACTAACCTGGGGGGAGGGGAGATGTTTATACCACCACCATCACCACCACAAAGGTGACTAAACAGGCTCCTTTCTATTGAGCTCAGAGCTTTAGAAGACATAACCCCCAAAAAGTACATCAGTGAACTCCAGAGACTTCCAAAGCTTGAAGCTATTTTGAAACTATGAAAGGTGATGAATCCCCTTTTCAGGTGATACAAGATCATTAGTAGCCAATATAAAGTCTGCAAAAAATAATGCTTCACTCCTTTTGCTATGGTACCAGGTAAGGAGAATATCACAGAGAACTATGTAAACAGATTTCTGCAAAGCATTTAACAAAATACTTCAAGATGTCTCGGTTTTTAGCTCCACGAGACAGGGACTGCTGTCTTCGCTGTATCTCCAGCACCTTCTTACACATGGTAGGTGCTAAATAAAAATGCGTTTGAATGTACAAATGAGATCTTCGCAGATGAGATGAGATATAGATGGATGAAAGAACAATGGTTAACAGAACCATTTGTAAGTAGCATAGATCAACTTGGGGGATGGACTGAGGAGCATTTTTTTGATGTCTATCAAGAACTTCAATGAAAATGTAGAAAGTATGCTTCAAAATCTTCAGATCACCTAAAACTGGGAAACAGTTAACACAATGGATAACATGATCATAAGTGGCTTAAATGATGGGTCAAAATGAAGGTGAACTATAACTAAGAAAATTAGGAAGTTCTATATTTAAAGAAAGTCAATGCATAATGGCTGATAGGGGAGAGCTAGCTTAACCTGTGTAAAAATAGTATCTGGGAATTTGAATGAATGGAAAATGTGAAAGCTCTGCAATAAGGCTGAAGCAATCTCAGGCTTTGAAGACACAAACACAGAGCACTAATCAAAGGAATGATGTTGCACTGCTCCCCTGTGGGTGCTGTGTTCTGTTGTGGGCCCTGGGTTTTAGCGGGGGCACTGGCAAAACCCCAGGACTCGCTGAGGAGGGCAAAAGAACAATAGAGAGTTTGAGATTTGTCGTAAGAGAAAAGCTCGGAGCCAATAGGATTATTTGGCTTATGTAAGGGAACCTCAGGAGAGACATAACTCTGTCTGATGGCCTTTCACGAGGCAAAGGCAGGACCTGGGAAACAAGTGGTTGTTAAAAGGGGGATTTTGACTCAATATTAAGAAATATTTCTAATTTGGAATTTAAATTGCTAACAATTAGAATTGCTCTCATCTCTTGACCTCAAAAAAAAACACACAAAAAAAAAACACCCTCTAGAAAAACATAGGAGCAAAGGCCGGCTCATCACATTAGGGACAAAGGACAAAGAAGGCCTATACTGGATATGGAACAAGGACAGATGACATCTAAGCTGCTTCCATCATAAAGATAAAATCATTGTTAGAAAAACAATAACAGAGTAATTTAATCTAAAGATTAATTTAATTTAGACATTAAAGTGAAATCCTTACAAGGAACTCTAAGACCACCACACTGAAATCTGCATGTTAGCAACACCCAAGATGAATATATGGACAAATCCTCATTACTTTACGGTGAGCCCTGAGTGCCAAGCTAAGAAGGACAGGCCCCTCCCAGCAGCCAGTGGGGGCTTCTGCTGTTGTAAAGCAGGCACTGGACTAGAGCTGAGGATGATGACTCAATCTGACAGAAAAGGCAATCAGAGAGGTGTGTTCAGGAATGAAGCAGGGCATTTAGGGAAAAAGTGGTTATTTAAAAGGATGTATCACAATCTTACTAACCCAGGATACTGGCAGAGGTAAAAAAGAGAATTAATGATAACATATATTTAAACTTCTGAGGTTGACAAAGAAGTTAAACCTGGCAGGGAACAAATGGGTTTTAGTCTGACAGAATGGACTTGAAACCCCGCTTCGCCCATGTAGAATAAGCAGCAAAGTCACTTTGGGCAAAGTGCTTAACCTCTCTGAGCCTGAAATGTCACATTTGTAAAACTGGATTATGCTCCTAACTCAGAGCTGTTATGTCGTTTAAACAAGACAGTTCCCTTGCCACCTTTCATTCATTCAAACATCCTGGAGTACCTACTTGTGAAGCGCTATGAATACCCAACTCTTCCCAGCACTTTCCTGGGTGGTGTCATCCACCTCCCTGCCCTTAGCTCCCACTACATCCCACCAGCCCAGAGCTCTGTCCTGACTACCAGACTTACCCCTGGAACTTCCCACTGAAGGGTTCCACATGGCTATTCTGCAGACATCTTAAATTCAAAGTCATTGAATTCCTCTGGGAAATCTAGCACCACCCTTCTTAATCCCTGTTTGAATCTCCCAGCCAGAAATCTGAGTACAGTATTGATTCCGTCTCCCGCTGCCCAGAGCCAAACTTCCATCAAATACTGATCATTCTATTCTTATTTTAAACCCATTCTCTCCACTGAATCTCTACCACCTGTGTTTAAGAATCTGATACTTTCCCCGAATCATTAAAATAGCCTAAAAAAATTCCCATCTCCAGTCTTTCTCCCTTCCAATGTGTTCTGAATACTATTGTCAGAATAATCTTTCAAAAATGTAAATTGGATTACATAACAAATTATTCAACAGATTACAAACGCCTTCAAGATAAAATTCAAATCACATACTCCTGATGACTTGGCCCCTGACTGTCTCCAGCCCCATCTCTGCTCATATTGCGCTGACTTCAAACTGCATTACTTACAATTTCCTAAAACTCCACCGAACTCTTCAACTTCTGGGCCTTTACATATGTGGTTCACATTTCTGACATGCTCTTTTTTTTTTTATTAAAGATTTTATTGGGGAATTGGGGGAGGGGAACAGCGTTGGGGAATCAGGGAGGGGGAATAGACAAGTTGCTGTCTTTTTGTTCTTCAGTCTAGTTGCAGAGGACGTTGCTTCACTGGCCCATGTTGGTATCGTCATTGTGCTCTTACCGGATGAGGCAGATCGGTCGCCAGCCTCTGGATGTCGCTCACCGCGGCTATTGGCAGCTCGCACCAGGGGCCAGCTGCTCACGCTGGCTGCCGGCCACTCACTGTAGCCTATGGCAGCCCACTGCAGCAGGGGCTGCAGCCTACACCGTTGCCGGAGCTCACAGCCCGGAGCTGTTGTTAGCTGTAGAGGGCAGTGTCACTGGCCCTCATATGTGGGATCCGAACCAGGGCCGCTGGCATCCCAAACCAGCTCTTAACCAATGCGCCACTCGGCCGGCCCCTGACATGCTCTTAATGCTCCTTAACTCCTCCACATCTTTAGACTCAGCTTAGACATTGCCTCTTTCAAAAGCCTACCTTGATCCTGCTCCCGAAAACCTAAGTCGGGTGTCCCTCCTACCTGAACGTCTCCATGGTACCCTGTTTTCTCTATAATTGCATCAAATTCTCATACTGTTTTATCTCTGTGACATATTTGTCTGAATCCTCTCCCAGCTCCTCTGGGGTAGATGCCACCTTACCTCTGATTCTACAATGTCTGACACCTAGTAGATAATTAAAAACAATTGCTTACATTTAAAAAATTTATTATGTATCAAGCTCTGTGCTTAACTTAGAATATTTAATTCCAGCAGTTCTCATCAAAGAAGGTGGTATTATATTAGTAGGTTTATTCCCATTTTACAGACGACAAAACTAAGACTCAGAAATATTAACTCACCCAAGGTCATACAGCTAGGAAAAAAACAAGTTATACTTAACCAAACATATCCTTTCCTGCCTTTCTAAAAATTACCCACCTCCAACTTTTTCTGTGCCTCTAAATTTATGTCTTCCACTAATCAATTCTCATTGGAATTTCTTCACTTAAAACCACGTCTCTCATGAAGAGAAAAGCACTTTATAAATACATTAAACATGTTGGTATTAACTTATAAATGCAAAAGGAAGACAACTGGGCAAAAAATTGGAATGTCAGAAGGTGTACTTTTATAGAGATTTATCTAATACCGTCAAAACTAATATTTTCAGGCTGGCTGAGTGGCGCATTCATTAATAGCTGGTTTTGGGATGCCAGAGGCCCCGTTCTGATCCCATATATGAGGGCCAGTGACGCTGCCCTCTACAGCTAACAACAGCTCCACCTGGAGCTGGGCTGTGAGCTCCGGCGACAGTGTAGGCTGCAGCCCCTGCTGCAGTGGGCTGCCATAGGCTACAGTGAGTGGCCAGAAGCCAGTGTGCGTGGCTGGCAGCTGGTGTGAGTTGCCAATAGCCGCGGTGAGCGACCATCCAGAGGCCATCGACTGATGTGCCTCATCCAGGAAGAGCGCAATGATAATACCAACATGGGCCAGTGAAGCAACGTCCTCCGCAACTAGACTGAAGAAAAACGAAAAAAAGACAGCAACTTGTCTGGTCCCCTCCCCGATTCCCAACGCTGTTCCCCTCTCCCAATTCCCCAATAAAAATCTTCAATAATAATAATAATAATAATAACAACAACAACATTTTGAAATTACAGCAAAGGACTTCAATTAGTGGTAATTTGTCTTTTGTCAAGGTTATAGATGAGGGAATGAAAATGTAATTACAGTAGCAAGGTCAAAGGGATGCTGGTGGGGAGGCTAGCAAGTGAGATGCAAAGAGGCTTTACACAACACCATTTCTCTGATGAATTCTGGACCAGTCTTGTAGGTCCCGAAACATTACGAGCACACTCAAAGATGGCCAGGGAGTGTGGTAATAAAGTGGTACTAAATCAAACCCCCACAGACCTCTGTATACATCAGAAGGCCCACTTATGCGCAGTGCAGGGGTTCATTTCTAGTGAGCAGAGGATCACATTCTGTTACCAGCCAAATGAGCAGCACCAACCCCCACCACTGAAATACTTTAATGTTTCCTTTTCTATAAAAAGGTTAAGTCTCCTCCCTAGTTCTTTAGTTTCTTAGCTCCTGGGCTTTGATTGCTTTTCTGACCAGTTTGTGAATCTTGGACTGAAGATCCCCTTTGCTTCTTAATTGCTTTGTAAATTAGTTCCTGAATCTGAAACAATCAATATAAGTCTCCTACCCCTGCTTCAGATAACTAGTTGAAAGCCTGAGACTTCCTAATATCCCCCAGGCCGCTAAATGTCAAACCCATTCTGTGTCCAGACAACTGACTCCACCTGAGTGATGGACTGAATAACCACAAGTTTCATAAGAACAGATTTATAATTTTGTCCTCATTCAGGAGCCTTGAGGATGCAGGGGATACCCCAACAAGCAAAGAAGCCAACACGGTCTTCCAGGTGGAGCTTGAGACCCCTTCCTCTCATCTGAGACCAGCTAGGGTGAGAGTTCCGTGAACCCCAATAGGCAGGGACAGCTCTACGTCCCTGCCCAGCAGGAAGCAGATACAGAAGAGACCTCCTGTCCCTCAGATTCCCATAGAGATTTTATGGGGATCACGTCTCTCAAGGAAAACTAGGCAGGCAGTAAGAGGAAGGCATTGGGTCTCTGCATTCCTACACATCCCACAGAGTGCAACTGCCTGAGGCACTTCCCCTCTCCACCCAAAACTCCCCTTTGTATTGTAATTACCTACCCCTGTAGGAAGAGCAAGTGGACACAAAATATCCAACTAGATCAGACCAGTCACTCATACCTACGCAGGACCTCTTGTTAATCACAGGTGCCAATCAAGTGGTCCTACACCCAGAAAGAACAGCCCATCCTGGAGAAAAAGGATAAAAACCCCAAATCCTGGGAAGGAAGCGCACGGCTGCTACTGCTGCTGCTTTTTCCTGCTCCTTTTTACCACTTTTTCCCTTTGAGCCTCCCCTTTGCATGTGCCCCCTCCACACTCTTTGGTAATGGGCCCTTGAGCCATCCTCTAGTACTCAGGTCTACCTCTATTTCTAAATGTACTATCTTTTCTAATAAACTACTTATTTTACTGCTTTACTCTGGTATCTGGTTCAATTCTTTGCTCGAGTTGCCAAGGACCTGGACTTTGCGCCGAGAAAGGCCTACTCTACGATAACAATTCTATCTCTGCTCTTCTCCAACTATCTCGGGTCAAGGAACAGAGTTTTCTTTTTAATTTCCGATACATAATGGACCAATACAGTAAATTTCAGTAAAATTCTGTTTGAATATTGTAGCACTGTTAAATTGCTACAGAAGTTTCTAAATGCTTATCCTCCATTTCCGTCCTTATCTCACTGTTGGGCACACTTTGAAGAGCACTGCTGTCTAGAATTCCTTCTGCTTTGCCGGTTTCAGGATATGCAGAGGTCAAATTTGCTTCCTCCCATTTGGTACTAATTAACCTTCAGAGGGAGCGCTCTCCTTCCCTTATGTTCACTGATTACATTTCCTAGCTACAAACAATACGTATCTTATATTCCTTTGAAGACAACTAAATGACACAATCTGAATGACTACTTATCATTTTAAACTAGAGCTTTAAAGCTTAGCCTATTATCCACACACGGTAGATTACTGTTCAGACATATTCACAACCCCGAGCCCACTGGTCTCCCCAAAGCCCCGCATGGGCAGAGTCTATGAGCCTACTTCCCCCGCCTCCACAAGACTCTGGAACTGGCCATGAGATCTGCTGTGACCAGTGAAATGTCAGTGGATGTGATGTGACAAGCGACTTCAAAAGTTCTTTTAGGACCTGACCTCTGCCATAGAACACACTGAGATTCCACAGTTGTTTGTGACACAGCAATGGTTGATCAATAAACCATATAACCTTTTGGATAAATACCAACACTTTTAACAATTTCCTTGTAACAGAAAAACTCATCTGTAGCCAAAGCCAAGAAATTTAATGACTCATACATTCTGTTGGGGTAGATTTCCAACAATGCTGTTGTGAGGTTGACAGATAGTATGAAGTCAACTTCTTACAATTCCTTTTGCTTGTGTGACAACCTCATTTTGCAGATTCATCTCCTACTTAGTTAATCCTCTCTATTCTCCCACCAGAATCTTTTCTTTCTAATCTGTAATGAGGAAATATGCCTCATTCCAAAAATTTGAGCTACTTAACATGAATGATCAAGGCAGAGGTATAAAAAAGTAAAACAAATTAATTTGAGAGTAATACAAATGACCATTATTGTTGCATGTTAAATAGGATCACTTTCCTTTTAAAAAAAAGAAAAGATTTTATTGGGGAATTGGGGGAGAACAGCGTTGGAGAATTGGGGAAGGGGAACAGACAAGTTGCTGTCCTTTTGTTCTTCAGTCTAGTTGTGCAGGATGTCGCTTCACTGGCCCATGTTGGTATTATCATTGCGCTCTTCCCGGCTAAGGCAGTCAGTTGCCAGCCATTGGACGGCCGTTCATGGAGGCTCACGGCAGCTCACGACAGCTGCCGGCCGCTGACGCTGGCTGCCGGCCACTCACTGTAGCCTATGGCAGCCCACTGAAGCAGAGGCTGCAGCCTACACCGTCGCGGGGACTCGCGCAGCCCAGCTCCAGGTGGAGCTGTTGTTCACCATCTTAGCTGCAGAGGGCACAACATCACTGGCCCTCATGTGGGATCCGAACCGGCGGCCCTGCTGCTCAGAGCTGGTGTCCCAAGCAACTCTTAACCAATGCGCCACTCGGTCGGATCTCCTTTTCTGTATTTCTCCTTTTCCTATTCCTGATAACTAAAATTAGCTTCAATGTTGACAGATTTCCTGAAAACACACTCACCCTCTTTGTGATTTTAGGTATACCCTAATACCCGTGTCACCAGTACCAGTGGGAAACCTTTCCACAGGCTCATGTGCATCAGGAAATGTATAGCAGCTTCCACGTTCAGTTTCCTATTGGGGTTGAGGTGGGAAGAGGAAGACGGAAACAGGGAAGGGGGAGGAAGGACAGGAGCTATGGGAGAAGATGACAGCGTGCACTGCAACATTAAACAATATCATTTTACTGTGCTTTTGCCTTACTGTGCTTCACAGATGCTGCGTGTTTTACAAAATGAAGGCAAGACCCTCTACCAGAAAAAAAAGATTATGACTCACTTTACTGCAAGACTCGCTTTAATTGTGGTGGTGTGGAAATGGGCTTGCAGTATCTCAGAAGTGTCTATAATAAGGTTAGAAGGAGGCTAGCCTTAGAGCAGGTATAGTGACTCTTCAGTGGCATCAGAGTGTGAAAAAAGATAAAGTGCAAATAGGCTGGAGAGAAAAGTTGTTTCAAGTCTTTCCTACTAACCTGTACGTGACTGATTCTAAACCCTAAGGAATTATGAAAAGAGTGAAATGAGGGCAGCATGAAGTAGCAGAAAGAGCCGAGGCTCTGAATTTAGGCACCTAACAGCACTCGCTCTTGACTCTCACTTATCACTTCCTCATATAGAGGATAACACAATCCCATCAGATTTCTGAGGATTATTTTAAATAATTTTGGGAAGCCAACGTGTCCATCACCACTATGCTTTTCCTAACCTAGCAATCTTTTTTATTTTTTAAAATGTTTTAATTAATTTATTCCACTGCCCTCCTTTAGGGAGATTCATATTAGAAAGACAGGTGAACTATCAGCTGCCTAATCCACATCATTAATGGGAAATAGCTATTTGCAGACTACTGGAAATGTGAAGACCGGGAACGCCTGCCCTGTTTTCCCGCACCCCTGTCCGCCCCGTCCATGGATGACAGCGCATCCAGAGCCGGCCTCCCTTGGAAGAATGCACACGGAATGCCCTCTTCCAACCAGAGAAGAGGAGGCAGCGAGCGGCCCCCGGATAATGCCATGTCCAGCATTAAGGGCCTTTTCCTGGTCTGTTATAGAGAAACGCTGCAACCTTGCCATGTGTCCACTAGAAGTGAAGGATCTTCAACTGGCCTCAAAGCACGAGACCAGCCTGACTCAAGACATCAGTCCTGCTCCAGGCCACCCAGCCCTCCCACTGCCCTCATGGGAAGAGCTCTAGCACACATGGCGCCCTGAGGCAGCCGGGGGCCCAGTCCCACTAGTTCTCCCTCAGTTAGCCTAGCAATCTTAAATCAGCTGTGCTGACTCACCCTCCTTTAACCTATACACATAACCAGTCAATACACCCTATGGATCTTCCTTCAAAACGCTCTCATTAGCTTTACTTTCCGTTCCTAACACCGCATTTGTCCAAACCCTCAATATCTCACACATCAATTAACAAAGAAATTCCTACCGTCTCCGTCCCTTCAGAATTCCAATCCACACTGAGCACGCTGTTGAAAGGTTTAAGTTTTCTAAACACCCACCAACGCAGCATCCCTGCACATCTTTCTCTTTTAAAAGGCAGCCAAATTCCAGATCCGAGGCAGAAAATGAGCAAGGCATGTGCGTCAGAAGACAAGTTAACTTGTGCCTTAGTGCTTTTACCGGCCAGTCCTTGGACTCCGCAACTTCTGAGGGCTGGTGGGATGGACGCTCCTCTTTACTAGTCCCCAGGAGGACCGTTCTGAGGAGTGCTCAGAGCTCCTCAAAGGGCCCTGGGGGTGCAAGCCCAGGAGCCTCCAGTGGTGACCAGCTCAGTGGCCCATTCTTGTACTGCTTTCCCTCCTCCTACTTCACTGGCCCCAGTTCTCACTCCTGTTCGTGGGACAACTTACCAAATAAAATTACCTGAATGCCTGCCTTTGTTTCAGAACAGTTGTGGGGGAACTGGAAGAGACACACACACAATTATAATGAAGAGAAATGACCCTGGAAAAGAAGACTCTCGGATGAGACTCACTGGTCAGATGGTAGAAAGGACCCTGAGAGCAGGTGGGCAGGTAGCCCTGTGTGCAGCAGGCGGAGCCCTGCGGTCTGCCCCAAGTGCAGCGGTGCTGAGCAGTAGTGGGGGCGCCTGAATGGAGTGGGAACACTACCTGATGTCCTGGAAAAAGGAAAGGACAGGCTCAGGTGGGCCACCAGCCAGGTGGAAGCATTCTGTCCAAGTCAGGCAACTCAGAGGTCAGTGATTAAAAAGACCCTTATTTCCTTGCAGCTATTGGGTAAACTTTTACCAAAACTTAGGTTCAAGATGTAATTTTAAGGATATCAGAGCTACAAAAAAAGACGCGAGTACAAAGCCTTAACAAATCTTCCATGATAAAATCTGGGTCCTGATAGGAACAGCTGGACACAGAAATCTGGAGTGGGGTTATCTGGGTGGGTGAGCTGGGAATGTGAAACCCCAAGATTTGCCTGAACATCCTGGATGGGGAGGAGCAGCTCCCCCAACCCCCTCCCTGAGGACAGCCGTCCCCTCATGTGAGGAGGCCCTGCAGGTGCCTGAAAAGACAAGGCTTGTCTTCATCAAGACCTGCTCCTGCCCTCTCACTGCCTCCACGCCCATCATCAGGACCTGATCACTCACAATCAGTCAGTGAGAAAGTGGTCCCGGGAGGAGAGGGTACAACACCAGAGAGGGGCCCGGCTCTGTGGACTGGCAGGGTCTGGAGGAACACTGGGGGAATACCGTGTTCCCTGAAAATAACACCTAACCGGAAAGTAAGCCCTAGCATGATTTTTCAGGATGCTTGTAATATAAGCATCCTACCCCAAACATAAGCCCCAGTTAAGATCATCAGCCAGATGTACCTGTTTGAACAAATGCAGACTTTTGTACATGAATAAATGAATAAATGTAGATTGTTAGAGCAAAAATTAATATAAGCCCTGGTTTTATTTTCGGGGAAACACGGTAGGCTTGAGGGTGACGGACCATGGTAAGCCTGTGGCAAAGTAACAGGAGCAGGCAGGTGTTCATCTGGGGTCTGGGGGCTCTACTGAGGCGTCTATTAGCGCTTCTCTGCCAGTGACTGGCAGCTGCAGTAACCATGGACAAGCCAGTAAGATACCTCTGAGCTAGTCTGGTTCATCCAACTGACAAGCCACCTAGACCTGCTGAAATACTGGCAAAGGGTGACAGAAATCTAGGTTGGGAGATAGAGAAGGGAGATTGTGTTGAGGGCACTGTTTCAATTTGCCTAACCTAGAACTGTTTCCCACACTCTCCATCCCTGTAGGGTCCCAAGCTCAAGTTGGCCAAAGAGAAATGTGTGAGACCTGGAAGGCAGAAGCAGCAGCCATTCCTCTTTAAAAGTCACCATAGCTAGATGTGGTAACAGGCAGACAGAGGTGCCTATGGGTGCTAGCTTGTCCTCTCTCTCCTCTGCTCGGCGTCCAGCTCTCCCTCCCAACTGCAGCCCTGGTGACAACACTGGCCCCAGGCCACTACCACAGGCTTGGCTGCAGACCCACAGGCACTGCCCCTGTGCTCCCCTTCACAGCCCCACTTCAGCAGCTCGATGTGCCTGGCTTCGCAGGCTGGCTGGTTGGTAACTTCTCTCATCCCACTCCTCTCCCTCAGACCTTCACTGCCCCAGCTTCCTTCACAATTCTGTAAGGCCCAATTCCATTAATAATTCCTTGATCCCATAAGTTAGAGTTGCTCAGCTTCCCTGACTGAACTCTGGGTGATATAGTTATAATGAGAATATCAATTATAGGTTCCAGCCAGCTGCAGCAGTTGGAACTATGGGTTATTCCACCATTTTTCCTGAATTGCATCTTTTGCAGAGGTGTGTGGCTGGTTATCACCTTGAAAGGCTCTGTGATGAACTGGATTTAAATTATTATTATCCCCTAATTAAGTTTACAAAATCCCCTAATCAAACAAAATGATTGATATTATACTGTTTTGACATCAGAAAATAACATCAGAAGATTAAATAATGTACTGTTACTGTGTAACAAATTACCACAAACTTAGCCGATTTAGACCACAAACAGATCACCTTAGATTTTCTATGGGTTAGAAGGCTGGGCACACACACGGCACCTGGGTCCTCACTCAGGGTTTCATAAGGCTGCAATCAAGGTGTCAGCTGGGCTTGCATTCTAATCTGAAGGTTGCATTCTCATCTCAACTGGGCGAGACTGTGCTTGCAAGCTCATTCAGGTTGTTGGCAGAATTCATTTCCCTGTGGCCGTATGACTAAAAGCCTAGCTTCTTGCTGGTTATTGGCTGGGGGCTGGGGGGGGGGGAATCGGGTCATGCCCGCAATTCTTGCCACCATGTGGTCCCCTCAACAGGCCACCTCACAATATAGTAGCTTACTTCTTCAAAGCCGGCAAGGAAAAGGGTCTCTAGGGCAAGTCTGCTATCAAGATGGAGCTTTACACAGTGTAACGTAATCATGCGAGTGATACCCCATCATCTTTGCCACATGTAGTGGTTAGAAAGAAGCTGTAGGTCACACTTCAGGAAAAGGGACTGCGTAAGGGTTGGATACCAGGCGACAGGGATCGTTAGGGTCACCTTAGGGTTTACTTGTCACAGTAAGCTTAAGCCATCTTAGCAATTCCCTTTCTGACATGTTGGACAATCACAATCATTTTAGTCTTCCCTTATTTATTCCGTTGATTTACTTCAGCTGTCTTTCTCAGAATGTGTCTAACTTCACTACTTCTTGAAGAGTGGTAAGAACTGCAATTAATATTTTAGGTAGGGCCAGCCGAGTGGAGCGGTGGTTAAACGCTGGCTCGGGAAGCCAGCGGCCCTGGTTCGGGTCCCACATATGAGGGCCAGTGACACTGCCCTCAAAAAAAAAAAAAAATTTTTTTTTTTAGGTAAAGGTGCATCACAGTTTGGCAAAAAAAACAAACAAAAAAAGGCTGATTGACAAGGGAGCCAGTACTAAATGGGAAAGGAATAGTACTAAGAAAACTGGATATCTGCGTGTCAAAGGATGAAGGTGGGTCCCAAGCCCAAGCCACTCACAAAAATTAACTCAAAATGGGTTAAGGACTTGAAACCATAAAACTCAGAAGACTACATCAGTAAAAAGCTTCTTGACATCGGTCTTGGCAATGACTTTTTGGATATGACACCAAAAGCAAAAGTCGACAAGTGGGACTACATCATACCAGAAAGCTTTTGTACAGAAAAATAATCAGCAAAATGAAAGGCAACTTACAGAAGGGGAGAAAACATTTACACAGCATGTATTTGATAAGGACTTAATATCATACAACTCAATAGCAAACAAACAATGATTAAAAAAAGGGGCAGAGACCTTGACGGACAAATGGCCAACAAGTACATGAAACGGTGCTCAACATCACTAATCATCAGGGAAATGTAAATCAAAATCACAATGACATATCATCTTACCTGTTAGAACAGCTATTATCAAAAAGACAAGAGACAAAAAATGCTGATGAGGATGTGGAATAAAGCGAGCCCTTGCACTGCTAGTGGGGCTGTAGATTGGTGCAGCTACTACTATAGAAAGCAGTATGGAAGTTCCTCAAAAAATTAAAAAATAGAACTACCATATGGTCCAGCAATCCCACTGCTGGGTATACATCCAAAGATGATGGAATTACTATCTCAGAGAGATACCTGCACCCTCACGTTCACTGCTGCATATTCACAGTAGCCAAGACATGGAAACAACCTAGGTGTCCATCAATGGATGAACAGATAAAGAAAATGTGGTACATATAAAAAATTGAATATTATTCAGTTATAAAAGGAAAATCCTGCCATTTGTGACAACATGGACAGACCCTGTATGCTTTATTCTAAGTGAAATAAGTCAGAGAAAGACAAATATTGTATCTCACATATATGAAATCTAAAAACATCAAAACTTACAGAAACTTAATAGTAGAATGGTGGTTGCCAGGGGCTAAGGGAGGGTGGGGGTGGGGAGATGTTGGTCGAAGGGAACAAACTTCCGCTACAAGGTGAGTAAGGTCCCGGGACCTAATGTGCGGCATGGAGACCACAGTGAGCCACACTGTGTGCTCTCAAGTTGCTACGGAAGTCCAGCGTTACTGTTCTCACCACCACAAGAAACTGTTCATTACGAGAGGTGAAGGATGTGTTAGCTAACCTTATTATGGTAAGCATTTCACAATTTATACATGGATCAAATCATCACATTGTACACGGTAAATTTATACAATCTTCTGTTAATTATATTTCAATAACGCTGGGGAAAATCTAGATTAAATCTATTTTCACTGCAAAAAAAGAAAGTAGGCTGAGTTTTTCTGGATTTTATTTCTCACACCCTTTTGTCTAATGTTCAGAATTTGGTTGTCCCTGTTGGGTAGAGAAGTAGAATACAAAGGTAAGAGTCTTCAAGGGTAACATATTTATATACATGAAAGTATATCTTTTAAGTTTCTGCTCCTTTTAATAGTCTTATAAGATTTTCTTGCAATAGCTAAATGCCAAAAGATATTACTAATATTATAGATCTATTCCAAATATCTTTTTATGTTCTCTTTCCATATATTTTTTTTAAAGACCCCACTGGGGAATCGGGGGATGGGAACAGCGTCAGGGAACCAGGGAAGGGGAACAGACAAGCTGCAGTCCCCCTGTTCCCCAGTCCAGCCATGGAGGACACTGCCCCACTGACCCATGTTGGCACCATCATTGCGCTCTTCTTGGGTGAAGCAGATAGGTCGCCGGCCTCTGGATGGCCGCTCACAGCAGCTCTTGGCAGCTCACACAGGCTGCCAGCAGCTCACGCTGGCTGCCGGCCACTCACTGTAGCCCATGGCAGCCCACTGCAGCAAGAGCTGCAGCTATGCCATCCCGGGGACTCACAGCAGCCCAGCTCCAGGCGGAGCTGCCGTCCACCACCCTAGCTGCAGAGGGCAGTGTCACTGGCCCTACATGTGGGATCCGAACCGGGGCAGCAGGCGTCCCAAGCCAGCTCCCAACCAACGCACCACTTGGCCGGCCCTCTTTCCATATTTTTTAAAAGCTATGTTCTGAGACGCTCTCTGGATTATCTGGATGGATGGATAGACCAGGAGCAGATCACTGGTTGCCTCTGTGATGGGGAACTGGGTGGCAAGGGGACAAAAAGTGGGGAGGGCAGGATACTCTTCACTGAGGACCCTTTTTTACCCTTTGAATTCTGTTCCATGTGAAAGTACTACCTTTTCAAAAACTTAAATTAAAAAACCCAAAAACCTCAGGCTATGGAAGCTGCCGGGAGTTCCTTTCCTCAGTGCTTAGTATAAAATCAATCACTGACTACAAAACCCAGGCGAACATTGGAAAGGAAATGAGAAGGCTGTCTACTTCGAGAACATTAGTCCCTTCTGATGGAATGTGGCAGTCACTGAGATTCACACGCTGATGTGTGAAAGTGTACACTGAGGGCTTGCACTCTTTAGTCTTAAGCTTTGGCCGAGCTGAGAGGGAAAAGCAGACAAAAATGGGAAAGAAGCTGAACACTTCTTAGTAAATAAACAGAGGCATGAAGCACACAGACAACCATTGTAAAAGATTGAGGATTTCTCTTTAAGCCATGATATGGAAGAAAAGAAAAAAAAAAAAGACTAAGTTTAAGAGCCTTTAAGATTCTTAATTGGGGGCCGGCTGAGTGGCGCATTGGTTAAGAGCTGGTTTTGGGATGCCAGCGGCCCGGGTTCGGATCCCACATATGAGGGCCAGTGACACTGCCCTCTACAGCTAACAACAGCTCCACCTGGAGCTGAACTGCGAGCCCCGGCAACAGTGTAGGCTGCAGCCCCTGCTGCAGTGGGCTGCCATAGGCTACAGTGAGTGGCCGGCAGCCAGCGTGAGCTGCCAAAAGCCATGGTGAGCGACATCCAGAGGCCGGCGACTGATCTGCCTCATCCCGGAAGAGCACAATGACGATACCAACATGGGCCAGTGAAGCAACGTCCTCCGCAACTAGACTGAAGAACAAAAAGACGGCAACTTGTCTGTTCCTCTACCCCGATTCTCCAACGCTGTTCCCCTCCAATTCCCCAATAAAATTAAAAAAAAAAAAATTCTTAATTGAATATAGATTTATGCTTCTTTAATGTTTACTTTTTAATGTTCCCTAATATTTCATTTTAAGTATTTACGCTTAAGTGTTTTTCGGGGTGAGGACAGCGTAACGAAAAGGGAGAGCATTCATGGGGGTGTCAGTTCCCAGCACACAAGCACCATAAATAAGCCTCTGCTGAACTACTAGAATTCAGGGGATTTAACTGTGACCTGCAGGATGCCCGAGTTCTTTGAAGGGGAACACAAGTTCTTATGTGCAGGCATCGCTTGAGAGGAGATGCAAGATACACCTCTAGGGGCTGGCCAAGTGGCGCGGTGTCTAAGCGCTGGCTTGGGAAACCAGCGGACCCGGTTCGGGTCCCACATATGAAGGCCAGTGACACTGCCCTCGGAGAAGAGAAAAGAGAAAAAAGAAAAAAAAAAAAAAAAAAATATATATATATATATATATATATATATATATATATCTCTGGAGTCAGACTGACCAAAGATCCTATCCCAATGCCCTTTAGCTGTGTGAAGTGTCCAATTTTGCCCATTTCCTCATCTGAAAAATGTTTCCTAATCCTCAAATTTACCTCATCAGGTTATTCTGAGGATTGATATGCACATAGCACTTAGTACAATGTTTCATTTATGGTTAAATAAATGGCAGCTATTACCATAATGCAGTTTCCTTGGTGATGGTACTCACTGCACGGGCGGATCCCAACTCAGAAGCAGGCGCAGGGATTTGCAGGGAAGGGAGCCGCCTCCCGAGGGCAGGTTACAGATGAAAAAGGACACAGAAACAGTCAGTGACACCTAAATGTGTTGTGCACTTTCCTCTCACAGGTCATTTATTAAGACGGTAAATAAAAACAATCCTAGTACTCAGTATCTGAAACACTCAGGTTCACAGCTCTATCTAAAAACAAAAAATACCCATTTACACCTATATCTTGTACTATCCTTAAACCATTTTCCCACTAGTGATAAAATAGTAAGTAAGTATACTTAATTCCATGGTATAATAAAGGAAAAATCTAAAGCTTTTAAGGGTAGACATGTAATTAACATTTTCAGAAAACTTTTTGATATCTACCGGTTATCTCTTAAAATATGATCCCGTGTTCCCTTCAAAACAATGCACCTCACAGATGGTGTCTTCTCAGAGATCCTCTTCTCTCCTCCTTCAACTGCGGGAAGTCAGGAAGTCTCTGGAGTCAGGAAGACCAGATACAAATCTTGGCCAGAACACTTTCTAGAGTAATCTCAGGTAACACTATTTTCAAGCCTCAGTTTATCTGTAAAATGGGAATAATAACTACCACAGAGGATAACATGGTTAAGTGCTTAACACAGTGCCCGGCAAAAAACACGTGCTCAAAAAGTTCTACAGAGAGGGCCGGCTAAGTGGCTCAGTTGTTTAAGAGTGCGAACTCTGAGCAACAGGGTTGCCGGTTCGATTCCCATATGGGCCAGTGAGCTGCACCCGAGCTGAGCTGCCGGTGGCTCAGCCGGTGAGAGTGTGTGCTCCTAACGTCAAGATTGCTTGTTCAATGGTGGGCTACGCCAGCCCACAACTAAGACTGAACCGGGCACCTTAAGCTGAGCTGCCACCTGGATGGCTCAGAGGATAAGAGTGCACGCTCTTAACAACAAGGCTGCTGGTTCTACTCCCACATGGGATGGTGGCTACGCCCACCTGCAACAAGATTGAACTCAGCACCTTGAGCTTAGGGGCCATGAGCTGCCGACAGGTGACAGGATGACTCAGATGATAAGATCACATGCTCCTAACGACAAAGTTGCTGGTTGGACTCCTGCATGGGATGGTGGGCCGTGCCCCCCCGCAACTAAGAGTGAACACAGCACCTTAAGCTTAGTGGCCGATGGGTGGCCAGATGCCGACTGGACTTGGAGCTGAGCTTGTTGCGACCTCCACAACTAAGATTGAACAACTTCGCTGTTCCCCTTCCCCAATTCCCCAACACTGTTCCCCATCCCCAATTCCCCAATAAAATCTTTATATAAAAAAAAAATGTTTTAGTGAAAAGTACCAGAACAGAGCTCAAAATCTTTTAATACATATATCAGTCATCCCCTTTGTGGAGACAAATTTCGTGAGGTTAGTCCATGTTAATTTATAATAGAAGCTGATAGTCCTTTTCATCAAAACATACAAAAAAACAGCTGGAGGCAGGAAACTTTCTGGACAGTTTATATTCACTGAATGTTTTAGCAGTTCCATAAATACACTCGAAACTAAGTTTCAGTCTTAAGAGACATTTATAAAAAGATACTACTTGCTAACAGTATTTTTCACTAGGGAGTGAAACCGAAGAGGTTTTAAACACCTTTTGCATTTTTGTATTACCAGAATATCCTACTATTAGTGCATCTATTAAAAAAAAAGTTATTAAAATAAAGTTATTCAGACATAATTTTTCTGAAGTTAATTAAGTATGAAAAAAGCAACACAGAATAATATGTATAATGTGTTGCTGTTTATACAAGAGAACAAACTGCATGTGAAATACACACATTCCTGCCATATAAAGGCTTACAAGGAAACCCATCAAACTGTTCAGTGTCATCAATAAGGATTTGGGAAAAAGAATGGTAATGGGTGAAAATGAAAATACACCTTAGGTTTCTGTTATTATTATTATTCTCTTTTTCAACAATGAACATGAATTGCTTTGAATTAAATTCAAATTTAAAGTTGCTATCAGAGATGATTTATTTATGAATGCTACCCAAAGTCTATCTAAAGTCTTTTTAAAGTACAAAGTATATAGGAAACTTAGCTACTGAGTGTAAATTTTTGTTTATAAAGTCCACCTTTTGATCAATAGAAGTCACTTTGGGGAAGTAACAACTTAAGGATTCTGCTTCCTCATCTCTGAAATGGAAGAATGATAATAGCTACCACATAGATTACTATAAAGATTAAGTGAGGTATTCCACAAAAAGAGCTTGCTTAGCCCAGTACCTTGCACACAGCAATAGCTAATATCATTAGCAATGTATCTAAATGCTTAGCATAGTTTCTTCCAGCCACTTCCAAAACCAGTAAACAGAATGTTTATGTTTGGTCAGAGCCCTTCTATTTTGGATATGTTAGGAGATAAGTGCAATATTTGGTTTTAAAATGGAAACTTAACTCTGTATCTCCATACTGAGTTTGAAAAACCCAAATATTTATACATTGCAGAGGTCCTTCCCTCCTCCTGTCATTTTCCTCCTCAATCACTAATGCCCTCCCCTAGTCTGCCTTTCCTTACATCAAATAACCTACATCTTGGATTGTATTAGTTTTGTACTCCTTGGCAATGGAAGGTGTAAGAGTATTCCAAATTTGAATATGGCAGTCAGAAAAATAAAAATAAGTGGGGGTTTGGGCTGGCCAACTAGCGCGTTGGTTAAGAGCTGGCTTGGGACGCCAGCAACCCCAGTTTGGATCCCACATGAGGGCCAGTGACACTGCCCTCTACAGCTAAGATGGTGAACAACAGCTCCACCTGGAGCTGGGCTGTGCAAGCCCTGGCGACAGTGTTGGCTGCAGTGCGCTGCCATCGGTTACAGTGAGTGGCCAGCAGCCAGCGTGAGCAGCCGGCAGCCAGTGTCAGCTGCCAAGAGCTGCTGTGAGCAGCCTTCCAGAGGCCGGCGACTGATCTGCCTCAGCCCGAGAAGAGAGCAATGACGATACCAACATGGGCCAGTGAAGCAATGTCCTCCACAACTAGACTGAAGAACAAAACGACAACTTGTCGGTTCCCCTTCCTCGATTCCCCAACGCTGTCCCCTGCCCCGAATTCCCCAATAAAAAAAATAATCTAAAAATAAAAAAATAAGTGGGGACTTCAGGCAAAAGCAACAATTAGGCCATTTCTCTTGGTGTTTCTAAGAGAAAAGAAACTATAATTGAATCAAAGTGGGAGTTGAGACCAAATAGCCCACACCAGGAGAAAGCTCTATGAACCATTGTTTATGGCCCTGCTTTGCCATCTAAGATTGACTGTTCCCTGCAATTATGATCACATGTATCACTGTTGTTAAAAGTCTGAACCTAGTCATTTTTTTAAGATTTTGGAAACTTGGGGTGGTACTTTCAAATGGTGTGCAAGGAAAATAACACAATTCTTATCTTTAGAAATCTTTCACTAAGAAGTTAGTGCAACTCAGTTTTTAAAAACATTTATTAATTAAGGCCCTGCCAACTGTAAGCCAGGCATAATGTGTGCTGCCTGCATTTGTATGCAGAAGAAACTAGCTCAAGTTGAGGAAGCCAGACTGAATTTATGTGGTTAGTATGTGGCAGAGCCAAGAATGGAACACAGATATAACCCAAAAGTCATATTTAAAAGACACCATTAAATTTGGGCACTGTTCTTTATCTCTGAACCTCTCTGCCCAAATTGGAAATCCATTTTCCAAGCTTCAGGGGGCTGTTGTGAGGATAAAATGAAGCAATGCATGTGAAGTGCCTGTCATGAATTTAGGTGCGTAGTGGCATTCAACAACTGTTAATTCTCTTCTCCCTGGTATTACATTTTGCATAGCAATATAGACTAACCTGAAATTAAAAAAATTAGTTTTTAAGATCTTGAAAGAACTATGTGTCTTGTCTGAGGCCTACTGACATCAAGTTCTGATCAACTGATATAATTAACTGTTCTGTTTTGACAGTCGTATATAATAAACAGTGATGCATGCAAAGTGTACCAAAAAACAGGTATCAACAATTCAAGACAAAAGGTAATATCATTAGTTTACAAGTCTTTCTCTAGTTCAGAACATGTTGCACTGGACAGCATCATTGGAGATACTATCTGCTCTCTTCATGGCAACTAGAGTTCAACATACTATTTAATTAATAGATTCTCAGGTCTTTCTTATTCCACACAAATACTATGTTGTTCAAAGTTTTGTGTTCGTATCCATACTGACATGAGTACAGCATTATCTTTTATCTGATTAACATCTGTCACATTCAAATTAAATCCAATTTCGCAGACCTTCCCTATAATAAACACACAATTTGGCTGGAGGAAAACAAAAACAGAGCAAGTCTTCCTCTATTCATCATTTCCCTCCACTGAGGTATCCTTAGAATTTCAGTATCACCGAGAAAAGGTTTTGCTTATTGTTGAGAAAAGGCTTCTCATTAAATGCCACATAATTTTAAATAAAGAAATAGAAGACATTTCACATACTCGACTTTAAATAACTGTACACATTTTAGAAATAACACTTCTTGCTATGACTACAAAGTGCCTGATAAACATTTACATTTACAAAGTTATATAACAAGCCATAACATTAATTTACATTTACTTTCTTTTAAGTTTTCAAATAAGGAACATAAACACTTCACCTTCTACAGACAAGAAACGAACAACGGCAACTCCTTACAATTTTATTTTCCCTTAATAAATTAAGCAGGAAAAAAAAATGCCTAATTTAAAATACGAATTTCAAAGTTACTTTAACATTCTAAATTATCTCTATTACTACAAATACATTTTCACTGAAATTTTAGATGATAATTTTTCTATTTTTAAAGATTTTATTGGGGAACTGGGGGAGGGGAAGGACGTTGGGGAATCGGGGAAGGAAAACAGAAAAGATGCTGTCCTTTTGATCTTTAGTCTAGTTGTGGAGAACATCGCTTCACTGACCCATGTTGGTATCATCATTGCGCTCTTCCCAGGTGAGGCAGTCGCTCAATGGTCATTGGACGGACGCTCACTGCTGCTCACAGCAGTTCACGCCAGCTGCCGGCCAGCCCTAGTAAGTCTACGCCATCGCCGGCAACTGACAATCCAGGTCAAGCTGTTGTTTACCATCTTAGCTGTAGAAGGCGCAGCATCACTGGCCCTCATGTGGGATCCGAACCGGGGCCCTGATGCTCAGAGCTGGCTTCCCAAACCAACTCTTAACCAACGGCCACTCGGCCGGTCCTACATAATTCTTTTTTTTTTTTAAACAATCTATGTATGATTTTTTTTTTAAATGCCTTTTGTTTGTTTGTTTTTTTGAGGGCAGTGTCACTGGCCCTCATATGTGGGATCCGAACTGGGGTTGCTGGCTTCCCAAGCCAGTGCTTAACCACCGCGCCACTCAGCCGGCCCCATAATTCGTTTTTTGATTTAAATTATAAATTAATACAAAAGGCTACCTTTGGATCAAACTTTTTGGGTTCAAAAGATTAATAATCCTGATTGGCTTCCACGAATATTTTAAATCCGATTGATATTCTATTTCATATCAATGGACCAACAAAGTAAAGAACTGATAATTTTATTTGAAATTTAACTTAAAACTGAGTGTAATGGTAGAGGGAGTTATATGCCATTTAGACCACATCTAAACGTATTTTTAGAAATGACAGTTCATGTTTATCTCCTACATTGAGGTTCAGTGTTTTCATTTTATTTGCAACTTCTGGTTAAACATTTATTACATTTCCCCTTCCTTTTTTTAGAAAAGTTACTCGGGGCCAGCCGAGTGGCACAGTGGTTAAGCACTGGCTTGGGAAGCCAGCAGCCCCAGTTCGGGTCCCACATATGAGGGCCAATGACACTGCCCTCAAAATAAATAAATAAATAAATAAATAAATAAATAAATAAACAAATAAATAAATAAAAGCTATTGTTAAGTAGCACTAAATAAAAAGAAAATTTACTCAGTTTTCATAGGTATTAAAGTAATTCAAAATAAGTAACTGAGGGCCAGCCAAGTGCCTCAAATGTTTAAGAGTTGGCTTAGAGCGCATGCTCTGAGCAACAGGGCCGCCAGTTCAATTTCCACATGGGCCAGTGAAAGCTGCGCCCTAGCTGAGCTGTTGCTTAACTGCCAACAGGTGGCAGGATGGCTCAGCTGGTGTAAAAGCAAGATTGCCTGTTCGATGGTGGGCTATGCCTCCCCGCAACTAAGACTGAACTCGGCATCTTTTTTTTTTTAAGATTTTTTTTTTTAATTGGGGAATTGGGGGAGGGGAACAGCGTTGGGGAATCGGGGAAGGGGAACAGACAAGTTGCTGTCCTTTTGTTCTTCAGTCTAGTTGCGGAGGACATTGCTTCACTGGCCCATGTTGGTATCATCATTGCGCTCTTCCTGGGTGAGGCAGATCGGTCGCTCACCGTGGCTACTGGCAGCTCACGCTTGGCTGCTGGCCACTCACTGTAGCATATGGCAGCCCACTGCAGCAGGGGCTGCAGCTTACCACCATTGCCAGGGCTTGCAGCCCAGCTCCAGGTGGAGCTGTTGTTCATCATCTTAGCTGTAGAGGGCAGTGTCACTGGCCCTCATATGTGGGATCCGAACTGGGGCCGCTGGTGTTCCAAGCCAGCTCTTAACCAATGTGCCACTCGGCTGGCCCTGAACTCGGCACCTTGAGCTGAGCTGCCGCCCATATGTCTTAGTGGATAGGGCATGCACTCTTCACAACAAGGATGCTGGTTCAATTCCCACATGGGATGGTGGCTATGCCCACCCACAACTAAGTCTCAACACAGCACCTGGAGTTTAGAGGCCACGAGCTGCTGACGGGAAGCCCTCCACAATGAAGACTGAAGAACAACAACTTGGCTGGTCCCCTTCCCTGATTCCCCAACACTGTTTCCCTCCCCCAATTCCCCAATAAAATCTTTAAAAAAAAAATGTAATTGAGAGTCTAAGAGCAAAGCATTCTATCAGGTTCATGGGGTGATTAAAAAATGACCAAAATTTTGATCTTGTTTCTAGGGAGTAAACAAACTAGTTGATGAAGGAAATGAGACATGTACATAGGTAATTCCAAAACAAGCTAGAAGATGACAAACCTAAAAGAAAAATAAAAGATGCCCTTCAAAAGTTTGCAGGAAGTACAAAATAGTTTTACTGTGGAATGCCTAAGACAAAACAAGAAACACAGCATGTGAGTTGGTCTTAAAGGGTAGGGTAGAATTTGGACATTTAGGAATCAAAGGCAAAGATACTCCAAGACAAAATGAGCAGAGGGTCAGAGGTGGAGAGTTTGTAGTCTGTGTGAAAAATGGTTTAAGTTCTAAAATAAAATACGCAATTAAATAGTAACATTGAAACTCATCATAATTTCAGTTAAAAAAAAAAAAAGTTAAGTGCTGTTAAGAGATGTATAGCTTGGGCCAGCCGAGTGGCTCGCTGGCTAAAAGTTGGCTTGGGAGCACAAGCTCTGAGCAGCAGGGCCCGGGTTTGGATCCCACACAGGCCAGTGACGCTGCACCCTCTACAGCTAAGACAATGAACAACAGTTCGACCTGGAGCTGGGCTGCCGTGAGGCGATGGCATAGGCTGCAGTGAGGCTGCAGTGGGCTGCCTTAAGCTACAGTGAGTGGCCGGCAGCCAGTGTGAGTGGCCAGCAGCCAGAGTGAGCTAAGTGAGCTGCCATGAGCCACCATGAGCAGTTGTCCAATGGCCGGGGACCGAATGCCTCACCAGGGAAGAGTGCAATGATAATACTAACATGGGCCAGTGAAGGAAAGTCCTCCACAACTAGACTGAAGGACAAAAGGACAGCAACTTGTCTGGTCCCCATCCCCTATTTCCCAACAGTGTTCCCCTCCCCCAACTCCCCAATAAAATCTTTAAAAACAAGAGAGATGTATAGCTTGAGGGTCATTTGAACTGCCATTCCTGAAACTGAGATTAATTCATCTAATGTTACATGTTTAACTGCAACCTACATTTACCACTCTGATCTGTTGATAACTGTGTTTAACTTAGCTCCATTACTCTCTATAGGAAATATATTCAGACTAATTTGTTGAAGAGGAAACAATTACAGACCAAAGTAAAATGAACTGCCATCTCAACAAACTGAGACACAAGGGAGAGTGTCAACATGGGAACAATGGAGAGAATGGGAAGGCAGAGGAATGGGTTAGTGGGCGGGAACAGTCTTTGCTATTTTCCATTTGTTTCAAGTCACACTCTTGGAATCTGACCAAGCTGGTAAGGGAAAGAATTAGGTCCTGCTTTCAGTTGTTTGTTAGATTTTTAATTCAATAAAATATAATCATATGCATAACTAAAAATATGGGCAATGCATTCGAGTCCATTTTAGAATTAAAGTTATAAATAAATTTTATATTCCGAAGATTGAAAAAGACATTTTTGATTAAGATGAAAACATAAAACCTGCAGCTTAAAATGCACTGCTGTAAAGTGTTCTGCACTGAAATACGCATGGAGATATTGGTGCTAATTCTGGGCTATTCTGTTCTGGGATCAACGTAAGAAAACAAATTCTTTTATTTTATTTTATTTTATTTTTAATTAGTTTCAGATGTACAACACAGTGCAATAGTTATACATTTTACAGAAAACAAATTCTTACAGTAGAACTGTGGGGTAAGAATTCAAGAGAGGGCCAGCGCATTGGTTAAATGCTGGCTTGGGACGCCAGCGATCCCAGTTTGGATCCCACATATGAGGGCCAGTGACACTGCCCTCTACAGCTAAGATGGTGAACAACAGCTCCACCTGGAGCTGGGCTGTGTGAGTCCCTGGAACAGCGTAACTGCAGCCCCTGCTGCAGTTGGCTACCATAGGCTACAGTGAGTGGCCAGCAGCCGGTGTGAGCTGCCAAGAGCCGCTGTGAGCGGCCGGCCATTCAGAGGCCAGCGACGAATCGGCCTCACCCGGGGAGAATGCAATGATGATACCAACATGGGCCAGTGAAGCAACAATCCACCACAACTAGACTGAAGACAAAAGGACAGCAACTTATCTGTTCCCCTCTCCCAATTCTCCAATAAAAATCTTAAAAAAAAAAAAGGGAGTTCAAGAGAAAACCTATTGTTTTCCTAAAGAGTAGATTTTTATTCAAAATAACTATAAATCAATAGTATATTCTCACTGTTCTCACACTTTCAGAGCTGTTTATGGAGTTTATGTTAAGGTCATTGTGAAAAATCAGTGATCACACATCTGATCCTTCATTTGAGGCTCTTCTAATCTATTCTGAGATTTTATACACTAGTCCTTTTACTATACGTAGTTATCAACCAGGCTTCTAAGCTGCAACCACAGAAAACAACTCTAGTTGATTTAAACAGAAAAGGAATTTATTTGACAGGAAAGTTAGCCCAGAGTTGCTGGGAAAGCTGGAGAACAAAGAGCCCAGGCAGGCTGTGGAATGAGGGCTACACGGCAGAGCCGGCCTAGTGAGTTCCTGTGCTGCCCCGGGGCCCTGGCCACTGTGGCTCCTGCTCTGTGCCGGACAGTGACCGCGAGCACTGCACCACTGCCAGTGACCTCTCTTCTTTTCCATTAGATGTTGCTGCCCCTCCCCTTACGGAAATATTCTCCATAGTCCCTGCTTTCAGTTTCAGATTCAAAAAGTCTGGGTCACATGCTTAAGCCCTAACCACAAAGAAGGCTGAGAAAGCGTGTATCTGACCCTTCAGGTTTCTGCAGTAGGGCGTAGGCTCTGCCTTCTATCAAGACCGCTACAGTGAGGAAATAAAACTAGGAAGAAGGTCCTTAGGCTTGCTGGGCAGCCGGAAAAAAAATAACCAATAAAGGAACACTCGCCTGTTCAGGAAAGAACCGCCCACACAGTAAAGAAGCCCTCTGGTTCTCTGGCTAAGTAAGTGCTCTGAAGTTCAAGTCTAAGTGGTGACCTACTCAGGCCCCTGCCCTCAGATTTTTTTTTTTTTTTTTTTTTTTTTTGAGGGCAGTGTCACTGGCCCTCATATATGGGACTGAACTCGGGCCGCTGGCTTCTGAAGCCAGCACTTAACCACCGCGCCACTCGGCCAGCCCTCTGCCCTCAGTTTTTAAACCTCCACCTGGACCCACATTTCCCTGCGGTAAGTGCTTAGCCTTATCCCACGTGGTTCAGCACAAGTCAGGCTCCTGGCTTAGACTTCTCAGAGTTGATGCTTCAGTCACTAGTCTGCTAGTGATTTGTTCCTAAAACGAGGCCACAGTGGCCTCCCACCCCCGTCCCTGGAAACTGGTTCTCAGATGGCTCCCCTCTCTCACCATGCCCCAATTCCTGGACTTAGGTCAGGAGAGTCGGCCTGAGTCACAACTTCATCACTGACAAGCTTGGGAAAAGGCTAGTTATTAATCTCCTAGGCTGTCAGGATGATGAAATGAGACCAAAGTCAAAGCTCTTTATAGGCTAAAATTATAAGCATGATCTCAGTCGTCAGCATTCTTGATAGAAATGATCCACTTCCTGGTTCTTTCAGATTGTGGCCTATCGAGGTCTCTCCAGTTCTTCGGAGCACTTGTTTATTATAAATATTAATTTTATAATCAAAGCAGTATGTGCTCATATTTAAAAGTCATGTACATAGTAGTAATAAAAAGCTCACCCTAAAAACAAAACCTTCTGCCCTATTTCTTTTCTACTCCCAGGCCTGCTCCCTAGAAGCTAAAACTACTCTCAATTCTTCCCCTCTTTCGTCTGGTATGTACCTCTCTGTATAATAATTATTAAATTAGTATTCAGCATTAATATTACGGTGACTATTGAAATGCTGCTTACTGCTGACCCAAACTGTGTACTAGAATTGTCTTCCAAATGTAACTTAATTTTTTTCTTGGAGATATGAATTTCCTCTTTTCCTACTTGCTTCGTTTTCTATAAATTTACTGCCAATTCTTCATAAAGGCACCAAAAGATCCACAGAATCTCTTCCAATGCCGCTTTCACTTCATGTTCAAACACTCAGGGAATTGGTTTCTTCCAGCGGTGGCCTTTCACCCACAGTCCAGTCTCAACGGGACGCCCCTGAGACCTGCAGCAGACACAGCTGGTCAGTGGGATTTCCCTTGTTTCTGTCTTGTGTTGGACCTCGTTTTCTGGGTCCCACCTTCTTTGCTCTTGGTTTACTTGATCATTTAGTGGAATACGTCCTCAGTAGCTTCCTAAGGGGGCATTCAGGGGAGGTTAAGTTTTTTTGAGGTATGACTGAAAGATGCATTTATTGAGCCTTACACTTGATTGACAGTTTGACTAAATATAGAATTTTGTGTTTAAAATTATTTTCCACCAGCTTTTTGAAGGCTCTATGCCACTGTACTGTAGTATTCAGTTGTTGCTATTGTAATTTTAATACCATTATGATTCTTATTTCTTTGTATGGAACCTATTTTTTTACTCTATGTAACATTTTAGAATCTTCTCTTTTTCCCTGGTGTTCTCTAGTGAAAGGGAGGAAGCTTTTTCATATAGATATTTCTTTAGTTTTGGCAGTCTTCCTTGTATTACTCCTTGGATACTGTCTTGTCTTCCATTTTCCCTGGTACGTATTTCTAAAACCACTATCTGTTAAGATGCTACACCTTTTGAATGAATACTATAGTTTCCTTATTTGTCGCCATCATTGTCCATCTCTTCGTGATTTCTCTTACTTTCCTGATTTCTTTAGTTTTATCTTTAATTCTTCTACATTTTTCGTTTCTGCCATCTTATTTCCAAGAGCTCCTGTTTTTACTTTTTTTTTTTTTTTAAAGATTTTTTTATTGGGGAATTGGCGGAGGGGAACAGCGTTGTGAAATCGGGGAAGGGGAACAGACAAGTTGCTGTCTTTTTGTTCTTCAGTTTAGTTGCGGAGGATGTTGCTTCACTGAGGATGTTCCTTCACTGTTGGTATTGTCATTGTGCTCATCCCGGATGAGGCAGATCGGTCGCTGGCCTCTGGATGTCGCTCACCGTGGCTATTGGCAGCTCACGCTGGCTGCGGGCCACTCACTGTAGCCTATGGCAGCCCACTGCAGCAGGGGCTGCAGCCCACACCATCACCGGGGCTCGCACAGCCCAGCTCCAGGTGGAGCTGTTGTTAGCTGTAGAGGGCAGTGTCACTGGCCCTCATGTGGGATCCGAACCGGGGCCGCTGGCATCCCAAAACCAGCGCTCAACCAATGCGCCACTCGGCCGGCCCCTGTTTTTACTTTTATAGCATCCTATTTATGCTTCGTTGATTCAATAAAATGTTCTTTTATATATGAGGATATTTTGATTCTATTGAAGTTTTTTCTGCTTCTTCACTGTGTTTCTTCTTGTACTTTGTTCTTTTTGTTCTGATCTCTGTCTCAATTTGGAAGTTTCCCTCAAATATCCAGTGAGCCTTAGATGGATTTTCATATTTCAGAGGGAGGCAGCAGTTGGGCAGCTCTGCTGAAAAGCGGGCTTGGTGACTACAGCAGTCCCTCCTTTCCCCAAGAGATCTGTTCCAAGACCTCCAGTGGATGCCCGAAACCGCCAACAGTGCGCAACACGATTTACCGTATTTTTTCCTATACATACATCCTTGTGACGAAATTTAATTTATAAATTAGGCACAGTAAGAGATTAATAATAACTAATAATATAAAACAATTATAACAATATGCCATAATAAGTTTTGTGAATGAGGCCCCCTCTCTTAAATTATCGTATTATACAGTACTTACCCTTCTTATGGTGTGAGATGATACAATGCCTAGGTGATGAGATGAATGAGGTGAATGACGTAGACTAGGCTACTATGAGGGTCACTTGAACAACACTGCAGACTGATACAGTGGATGTGATAACCAAGCTGGCCACTAAGTGACTAATGGGCAGGTAGCATATAGAGCATGGAGACACTGGGCCAAGGGACAATTCAAGTCCTGAGTGGGATGGAGCAGAACAGCGCAAGATTTCATCACGCTACTCGGAATGGCACACAATTTAGAACATATGAATTGTTTATTTTTGGAATTTTCCATTTAATATTTTTGGACTGCGGCTGACCATGGAGAACTGAAACCGTGGATAAGGGGGGACTATTGTCTTCTTCTTTGTGGAACACCTGGAAGGCAAACTATGCATAACTGCACCATGGAACTCCAAAGCACCAGTATCTGTAGGTGTCTACGCTCTTAGGCTGTCATTTCTAGAGCTCCAGTTTACTGTCTTGTATTTGCCTGGCTTGGACTAGAGTAAAGGAAGGCAAGGGAGTCATTTCACCATTTCATTTGTAAGCGTTCACATAATTCCAGATTTCAACCTTGTGCCGTGCCTTACCACCCCACCCCACCCTACCCCTTGGTAGCTATTTCCAGATTTGGAATCTAATTCGATTTCATTAGAAAATAAATCTCAGGTCCCTTGTGTTTAGTGGGGGGCGGAGGGAGTACAGAGAAGGGAAGTCGAGGGGAGGGTCTGGATTTGCCATCTGGCTGCAAGTGATACTGATGTAAGAACAGACAAATGGACCACTGAAACAAAACAAAAAGTAATCACTGAATAAAAAGTGGTACAAATCAGGGTGGGGGAGGGGAGAATGGATTGTTCATAGAGGATACTCAGAAAACCACTTCATTAACACCATACATAAAGGTAAATTCCAGGGTGGGGAAAGGGGGCCATCCATTCAGTATTCAGACTTAAAACCAAGTCGCTCTTTTTAGTGCCACCCCAGACTTATCCCTGCTCTCCTGCGTACTCAGTGTCCCTGTGGATTGCCTCTCTCCTCCTCAATCGGCTCCTTTAAAGGATCTCGAGTTATAGACCTCTCCATAAGCCGGTAATCGGTTCTTTGGTTTCCAGCTTCCAAAAACATCAATCTCCTTTTTTTCCACTGTTGTTTTCTTCTCAGGTGTCTTTGTCCTTGAGGGTCCAAACTTGTGTTATTTCTTTACTGCAATATTAGGGCTTTGGAGGACACAGAAATTAACATGTTCGATCTGCTATGTAGGAAATGAAATGAAATGAAATCTACTCCTAAAATGCCAGGCCAGTAAGTTGAAGTCCCACTGCCTGCTAATTCACCTCCTTAATAATGATTGCCTACTTGTCTGAATAAAATGCATTCTCAGTGTAGGCCACGAATCCTCCCTTTAATCCACGGGCAAAGCCACTCTTGCTGTCTGACTATGTTGCCTCTTTTTATGATGCTCTTGAAACTATTAAATCACCTTTCCACCTTGAAGGGCATATCATAGTCTCAAGGTCCCAGACCCCCTTTATAGAATTTGTCTCCTTTTAAAACAGGGCTTTAATTTTTAAAGTTAAAACTAACTTGGAGTTTCTAGCAGGCTCTGCCCAGCTGACCCTTCTCTTACTTGAATAAATCTTCTATATTTCTATTTTAAAAAATAAATAAATGAAAAATAAAGTTAAAACTCATTTGGAATAAAAGGTAACAGACATTGATTAAAGAGCATTTACGGAGTGCCTACTACGTTCCAGGCAGTGGGGATGCAAAGATGAGAACAATACGGTCCTACCCTTAAGCTGCCCAACACGCCAGTCTCACAGCTGTTCTTAACCGGGAGTCCATGTTTGAATCACAGAACACAGAAAATGATTTTGTTGACTATTTTCTTCTCTCCAAAAGGGTACATAACTAGTATCATGCTGAATGCATGGGAGAGACACTAACTCATTACACAAACAGATACCTCAGAGTATTATACAAGTTATAACATGAGAGTGAAGGATTCAAATCCAGTTTGTCTGGTTCCAGCACCTGCGCTCTTAAGCTTTATTGTATAAAATCTCTTTCCAAGTGACCAAGTATTCTCCTTCCCATAAAAACAAGGTGAAAATTATATTGAAGTTAGTCTATTATAAACCTTAATACAAATAGTATCATGGGCATAGGGGAAAGATAAGGCCTACACAGAGCACAAAAAAGCAAAAGGTCAAATGACCCAAACTCTATATTTTTAAATAATGAAAAGAAGTAGAGAGCCATGTACATCCAATTTTAAGGGAATTTTTTAAAACTAACCAAAATTAAAGTAATACAAGGAGTGTTATTTTGTATCGTAAATGTACTTTAAAAATACAATTTCTAGCTAAATGATTTTTAAAAATTAAACTCACTTAATATAAAAGAACTCTAGATCAAGTATTACCTAAGTACCAAAAGTTGGTTCACAATTTTACTTTTTATTCAAATCTTAAAACAACAAAACTATATGGGCCGGCCGAGTGGCACAGTGGTTAAGCGCTGGCTTGGGAAGCCAGCAACCCCGGTTTGGGTCCCACATATGAGGGCCACAGACAATGCCCTCAAAAAAAAACACCAAAAAAAAACAAAACCCATAAAAACAACGAAACTATATTAAGGGATGCTTTACCATTTTTTAAAACAGCCAAGTATATATAATACACTTTAGTTTCTTATTTTTTAAACATGTCAAAAATAAAACCTCTGCGAAAACAGAGACTATTATATAATACCTTTTTGGTAATGTCGCAAACTTCAAATTTTTCTGTAGACATTTTCTGACAAATTTGGTTTTATAAGATAAAAGAATAAAAGGTTAAGCTGCTAGTTTATTTTTGATAACACATTTTCCTATAATCTGACACCTAAACAGTCTACTAATATTAATATAATAATTTATATTTTAAACTAAGAAGTAAATATTTTAATGACATTTTGATTGTGGTAATAAAACAAAATTAAAATTAGCACAATTACTAAAAAAATAATTGTAAAATAAAATTTCAAAGGTTTTATGTAATAGAAATCTCAAAATTTTCACTCATGTTTATCAATGCCTTCTGTGTAATTCCTCTCATTTTATTACTGACATTTTCATTTAACTGGGGCTTTCATTTTATTATTTTCTCTCTCAAAGTCCTATTAACTTGTTGATTTAGCCAAACAATAAACATTATTTTCAAGTTAGAAAAATGTGCTTAGCTTTCCTTTTTGAATTGATATCTTTAACCCAAACCATTAACATTCTCTAATTGGCAACTTTTAATGTTCTTTTAGCAAATACTCATTTGATAAATTTCTCAAGTACTTTTTACATCATGTAGCCTGTATTCTTTTACTATGTGGCCACAGAAAACTAAGAATGCATTCTGTCAAGAGCAATTTCCTTCTGCTCTCCCACAGGTCTCTTTTCAGCTCTGAAATGTTAAGATTCTAACGTTTACCAACAGGTATATAATTCTTTTCATGTAACTTTCATGTATTCATTTGCCTTAGCACAAAATGTGCCATCCTAACTTAAAAACTTTGGTTTCAATTAAATGAAGAGGGAGCATGAGTCTAGCACCAACTGTGCTTTACACACCTTTACACCGTCTGGGCTGTTGCTCGATATACACGTTGGGCTTGAAAAGACTTAGAATATTTGAAAATTTAAATCAGAAACCCTGCCCAATTCTTTGGTTCAAATAAATTTCAAAATGTGAGTATCTTCATTATTGTCATGAACTTTCATTCGTATCCTAAACTCTTCAGCATCAACAAGGCACTCAGTGTAAATATGAGAATCTAAGTTATCCAAGGAGTCCTAGATCGAGAATGACCTTGAAATCTGGGAAACGGGACTAGTTCAAAGTTTGGGTGCAGACGGGGTAAAGGAGGGTGGTAGCTGGGTAACTGTACGTCGTTATGCCTGTCTTACATTAGGGAAGAAGGGGGCCTTGAGTCTCATCTATTGCTTAGTCATTCGTTTTGAATGCTTGGTTTTAATACTAAATGAAGAACCACATGAAATACTAACCCTCAATTCTGTCTCAGATATCGTAATTATACATTCAAAACAAACTGACCCTTTCACATCCCAAACAATGAAATCATGGAACGCACTGGCTGTATTTTTAATCTGGAAGAAAAACACGTAATTTTACAAATCAAAATTAAAATTCAAAATTTCATACCTTGTGCAAGCATGTTAAATTCCAAGAACAGTGCTATGTGGTACAGTTCCATGGCTTCCTCTGCCCTGGTCATGTTTGGTTTCCCTGCGACGAGAGCCTGCACTTCACTGAGACTCCCCACAGAGGGGCTACAGTGCAAAACGGAGAGGTCCACCACGTCGGTATACATACAGTGTAATATAACTTTTGCATATTTTTTTGGTATAATGGACTCATCTAATATAATTCTTGTGGGAGTCCTCAAAGTTCGGTCCGTGATTTCTTCACCAGTCCGTATCCTCCTTTGTAATAAGTTTCGAAAAAATGGGGACCGTGCTGAAATAACAGCCTTGTGAGCTTTGAGCTCTTCATCTAAACAGTTCTGATTTCCACCGAAAGCTTCCACCAGTTCAGAGTCTGAAGAAAAACTAAGGACGACATCATAGTAACACATGTAATCAAAAAGTCCACGCATATCTACATCAAGCGAATTTGGTGTTCCAAATTCTTCACTCAACTGAACGAGGATATCAACATTTTGAAACCTTGAGTCCTCCATTCCAAACTCTCCTGTGTAAAGGTAGTGTAACAACGCAGAAAACATGGGCATATCTATACCAGCTGTATTGATGTCCATTATGATCTCTGCTCCATACTCGGGTGAGGAAGAAAGCAGTGTTTTAAAAAATGGACACCTTGCCGCCAAAATGGCACGATGAACAGGAAAACAAGTTTCTTGAAATATTAAGTCTACATCAGTACAATACTTGTACTCATAAAGATCGGCCATATCTTTCTGCAATGTCCGGGCCTCTGGTCTAGCCAAACTGGCTTGCAGAGAAAGCTCCTTTAAGGCTGAGGTGCCCTCATACTCTTCCACTAACGCGTTGACGTCTCGAACATCCCATCCAGACAGGAGTTCTCGCATCTGCTTGGCGTGATCAGCAGACCTATTAGATTTGCGACGCTTAATAAACTTCTTTTTGAGGGTGGCAAGGCCAGAGGTTCTCTTTTTTTTGTCTTGTGGTTTCTCGTGGCCATGGTCAAGGCTATATAATTTTGATTCACAACCATAGCCTTGCTGAGAATAGGATGATGTTCCTAAGAAGGAAATTAAACAAATAAAAATGTGTTTTTTAACATTCATTTTCAACATTCACTTTAACATATATTTCATGTTAAAAATTTTTACAGACTTTCCTGAACTAGTCAAATAAAACTGACTCTTTATAAAAGAAGATACAAAGTTCAAATAACTCATTTTATATTAAATAAACAGCAGATTATTCTTAATTTAAAAAAATGCTTTTGGTTGTCTGGCTATCAAGGACCAGATATAATAGATATTAATCATGGATTTTTAGGAAATGAGAGTTAGGCAGATCTGTAAATTAAGAATATTATTTACATATAATTGTGAAATGTTTTTTTCCCCTTAACTACACCAAGCCTGCATTTATATGGGGAAAATAAATGGACCAGGACACAGGAAACACGAATTTCACTGTTTCCACAACAATGGCGATTGCTCCTCTTCCTAGAGTAATTGGCAATTATGGTTAAGACACTCAAAGAAAAGATCAATTGTGCTATATAGCGACTTGGTTAGAATAAAAATCATAAATCAGATTTGCATTTGTTGGGAAAAATATCTGGATGCTGCAGAATTATTATAATAAGTTTTCACAGCTCAATTCCCTTTTGATCCAAAAAGACCACTGGAAACACAATTCTATTTATATTCACAAAAGAAAAAGAAGTTAGAAAACAATTACCTATAAAAGTCTGCTGGGCTTGGGAATTTCCCCCTACCCTCGGGGAACATGAATGAGGATAGTTAGATGCATTAGCACCCATTTTCTTCAGTCACTCAGGCATTCCATCTGCTGGCTCTTCAGAGTAGAATCCCAGAGGCCTTTGCGGACTTTCAACCCCGGATCCAGCAGCCTCTTTTCATCCATTTCTTGATTTGAAACAAAAGTAATTTTATTCATTTTTTTAAACTGCACAGTAAAAAAAAAAAAAAAAAAAAAAAGGTAAACTACCCAAAACTGCTTTTATTTGCAAATGATGACAAGCTGGCAAATTTACATGTAAAAATTTCAGAACACGTAAACAAATAGTTATGAATTACGAATCAGTGTTAGCTAGAATTCTGAGGCATAAAATATACTAATTATATACCTTCTATGACAGTAAAAAGTAACATATTAGACTAACTTCAATATATAATTATAGAAAGAGTATTTCAAATCACAGGGAAAAGTATTTAGACTAAAAAATTTTTTTCAATTTTTAAAAATCCTTTGAGGCAACCACCACTTACTATATAATCTAACATTTCTAAGCAATTTACAAACACTTAGGAGGTTGATACCAGTACTATACATACAAAAAGCAGATAATTAAGTGATTGGTTTATTGTTTTTCTGCTTTAAATAAAACTCCTTAAACTGATCTTTAATCTGTGAAACTGGGCATTTTACTGAAAGGGGGAAGGCAATGTGAACAGTTAACACTAAATATTTTTGGGCTACTTATTCTGTAGCAGTTAAGAGAAGTTATTATAAATACAGTGAGACTCAAAAACAAAAACTTCTTTCTATCCTCCCCATAAAGCCCTGAACTAAAAATACTGCTGTCTATTAGCTAATATTTTGACTTAATATGGACAGGGCAGAGGCAGTAAGAGACAATTTTAACAATTACAGAATAAATTCCACATTATGGATCCTTAAGTTTAAGAGCTGCCAGCAGGACATATACAAATGCACAGAGAAGAAAACCTTAGAGAGAGAGAACAGGATCACTAGGAATACTTCTAAATCTTTATAGCATCTGGATATATAAAATTTATCTGACTATTAAAAGGGATAATGGTTTAAAAGAAAACACAATTTAAAATCTATTATTACAAATGTTTGAAAACAACAAGGCAGTTAATGTCGCTTCACCATGAAAGATAAAGTGTTTTAACAAATGACATTACACACACACACACACACACACACACACACACACACACACACACACAATCACACCAAAAAAACCTGCTGGAAAACAGATCTGTGTCAAGATTCTTGGAATTTATTTTCATCTCTGTTATGGACACAGCATGACAGTAGGAATTCAAGTTTAAGAAAATCACTGTTAACACGTGTGCTTTCGTCCAGTCTTTTCCCACCATACGTGAAAGGTTATTTATTTAAGCACAGAATTATCAAGAGAAGGCTGGGAAACTTTCTACTAATTAGATGTTGTGCAAACTAGCAGTAACTTCAATCATATCATTCTCATATAAGTAAATTTCGTGTCTGAAATTTACCTAGCCACCTCATTAACACAGCACATTACTTTTTACTTTGGTGCATGCTACTAAAGTCGGAAAGGCCATAGGCAACCAGAGATGTGACAGGCTTAAGAACCACGCTGCAAGGAATCCAAAGAGCTTAATATACTATTTGGTGAACAGTAAATAATCAAGAAAATTACTTCTTCCAGCAAAGTCTGTTTTCTTAAAGTTTGATGGTTAGTGTAAGTAAATTGTTTTCTATTTTTAAATATTAGAGATGTAGAAAAGGCTGCCTTCTTTTGTAATTCATTTTGAATGCTGTCAATTTTTGTAAAAAGGAATTAAATCTGCCTGTGTTAATTTCAGTTCAAACTTTAAAAAAACAACAGTAAATCTAATAAATCTTCATTTTCAAATTGAGCTCCTTAGAAGCTTTGAGGTTCGATCAGGCATTTTTAGTGGTTCTTTAGAAGAAACTAGGGTCCTAGGAAGCCAAGTTTGTAACCCCATTTATAGATCAAATCCTATTCTTACTCACTAAAGATTTGTTATTTAAAACAAAAACAGCAGAGATGATCCTTTCTCAAATTTGAAATATATTAAGAAAACTCCAGAATAAAAACATGTAAAATAAAAGCCTTTGCTAAAATGAGGGAGAAAAAAATTAATAAGATGGGCTTGACTGAGGAAGTAGCAGCAGATGGTGAAGAGTGCTAATAAAGTATTTCTAAAGTGTCAGTCACTTTCTTCTTTACTCATTCTTGAAGTTCCATATTGTTTCATTTTTTTTCTTTTTAATTTCTAATGACTGCAGAGCAAACTCACTAACAAAGCACAAAGTTGTTAAAACAAAACAAGGAAGAATGGAGCCTTGCTTCCAGATGAAGAAAAATCCGAGTCCACAGAAGTGGACAGAATTTCCACTCTCACTTTATTGCATTATATGCATGCACACACATGTGCATATGCGCACATACATATTTTTTATTTTCACCTGAAAATTCTGTAAGGTTTGTAGGGACACAAAACACTATTACGTTTGTCTGTTCGAGAGTTATAACCATGTCAAAAATGCCTTTTTAAAGGCTCAATTTTATGGTGAGCACAATTAGATAACCTAAAGCAGCCATAGAGGGCTACAGGACATCATCAGCCCCACTGGAGACACAAGAACAGGCACATGCACTAAGGGAGTCACAGGCTGAGACAAGGATGCTTGACCATTTGCCACTATAATGAGCACCACCGGACAGCTGGGGTCTCAGCATGGAGAGCTGGCTTAAAACAAAAGTGTCATTGAGACTTAGGGACAGAGTCTCTTCCTGGTAGCTTAGCTCCTAGTCATTGGGAATCCAGTTCAAGAAGAATTGACATGAGTTAACATTCATATCTCCTGCTGGAGCTCTAATACGAAAATAAACATAGGTCTTGGAACGACTTGGTGGGAAAGATTTTTCTAGATCAGATATAACCTGTAAGTTCACCCTGTGTCCCTGGTTCCAAATCCTGGGGGTAACCTTAACTGTGCAGTTCTAATACTAAAGCCATTATGTCTCAAAATTCTCAGGGAACAAGTTCATTCATTTCTTAGGTAACCAAAACCCTATGCCAAATGGAGCACAGTATTATGTTATTTATTTCTTAATCTAATCCACTGCCTTTAGATGCTGGCAATGAGAGTCAGCCACAGTCTAATCTCTCCAGGGATGTTTTCATTCCAAGCAAGCATTGTCTGTCATAAAACAGGAGAAATCCAATCTCTGGATTACATGACAGGAAAGGAAAAGGAAAAAGATGGCCTAGAGGACTAGGAGAGGCCCATAGGATGCAATGGCCCTAGAAAACTGATGAAATCCTTTTCTAGATTCACCATTCTGGGGGGCTCCCTCTGTTAATAATAGACATGATCATTCTGAATCAGATGATCGATCTAACTGACTTAAAATAAGTTTCAGTTATTATAGCAGACCTAACTGAGGGGGGGGGGGAGAAATCATGTTGAATGCAACGGAATTAACAACCCTATGAGAATTTTTTAAAAACAAAAACCAATCACTCTCCTCAAAAAACGCCTAGACCAGCATTTCCAAAGAGTCTTCCAAAATTTAAAGAAATCCTGGTAGGATCCTTTACTTCAGGACTTTTTAGCGTGCTGAGGTGCATTGCGACCTCCAAAAGGAAGCAGTATTTGGAGTGA
The DNA here is from genome assembly GCA_033961575.1 of Aselliscus stoliczkanus. Lineage (NCBI taxonomy): Eukaryota > Metazoa > Chordata > Mammalia > Chiroptera > Hipposideridae > Aselliscus > Aselliscus stoliczkanus. The sequence continues at coordinate 152,176,797 of CM066732.1, forward strand.
TCTTAAAGGAGCCCATTTGCCCTACATTTCTGATTTTAAATTGTACCACGAAAATTTTCAAAAATAACAAAAGAGAATAGTACACTGAGCCCCAAGCCTCCATCACCCAGATTCCAGAGTTATCAAAATTGTTTTGGCTTATATTTAAATGCTTAAATTTGATGTGTAAGCTTATAGCTAGAATTTAAATGTTTGCTGTTACTAGATTTTCATAGAAATAAAAATCTGAAGATACATTTATGAAGATAATTTTCAATAATTATCGTAACACCCATCAGTTATTGAGTACTATGGGTCGCTGTTTTAAGCAGTTGACATGGATTAACTTCTTTAATTTCTCAGTAATGTGAAGTGTAAGTCTATTACTATCCCAACGTTATACAAGGAGAGACTGGGAAGTTAGGGAAATGGGGCATGCAAGGCTTACTTCTAACCCAAGGTCACAGAGCTGGTAAGCTGCTAAACCAGACGTGGCATTTAGGCCCTTTGGACAATGCCATCTTTGAGAGTTTTTTTTCCTCTTCTAATTGTCTGAAGGAAAATTTCCAGAGTAGACTGTTATAACAAAGTTCCATTCCAGAAATGGGAAGTGAGTACACACCTGACAGTGTGACTTTTGAAACTTAGAAGGATCTTTCATGTTAAGCAAAACATGACTTTAAGTGAAAGGAGAGCTCATGAAATCAAAGCTGAAGTGCCTTTCTGAATATCTACAGCTAGCCTACACGGCAGGATGGCCGGATGACACTTTTTTAATGCTTGATCATCCATCCATCGAATTCTGAGCATCTGCCATATGTCAGGCACTTAAGCCTTGGGAATACAGCAGTGACTGCATCCTGAATAGGACCTCTTATGATATTAAGAAAAACTACTGTTCGGGCTTCCTTGTTTAGAGCCAGACCTTCAAGAATTAATAGGAGTGCATCGACTAAAAAAGGAAAGGTCAGCCAAGGTAGAAGAAATAGGATGAATAAATAGGAATAACTCCTAACCCCGTACCTTTATTATGTACTAATACTGCAGTATAATTACTTATATTTCCACTGAACTGTAGTAAGTTCCCCAAGGGTAGGTACTCAGCTTATTAATCTTAGAAGCCTTACCATTTACCACAGAACACAAAGTAGACACACAATGTTTGAGTGAATAAAAGTTAGCTATTGGGCCGGCTGAGTGGCGCGGTGGTTAAGCGCTGGCTTGGGAAGCCAGCGGCCCCGGATCGGTCCCACATGTGAGGGCCAGTGACATTGCCCTCAAAAAAAAAAAAAAAAAAAAAAAAAGAAGTTAGCTATTAACACCAATGTTGATAAATAACGTGTCTAAGGCCTAAGAAGTATACATGCTTGAGTGTATGGGTAAGAGCTGGATCAAAAAGCCTCAAATCCCAGGCCGGCCGAGTGGCGCATCGGTTAAGAGCTGGCTTGGGACACCAGCGGCCCCGGTTAGGATCCCGGTCAGGGCCAGTGACACTTCCCTCTACAGCTAAGATGGTGAACAACAGCTACAGCTAAGATAGTGAACAACAGCTCCACCTGGAGCTGGGCTGTGTGAGCCCCGGCGACGGTGTAGGCTGCAGCCCCTGCTGCATTGGGTTGCCATAGGCTACAGTGAGCGGCTGGCAGCCAGTGGGAGCTGCCAAGAGCCACTGTAAGAGGCCATCTAGAGGCCAGTGACTGATCTGCCTCATCCGGGGAAGAGCGCAATGACGATACCAACATGGGCCAGTGAAGCAATGTCCTCCACAACTAGATTGAAGAACAAAAAGACAGCAACTTGTCTGTTCCCCTTCCCTGATTCCCCAATGCTGTCCCCCCACCGCCCCGCAATTCCTCAATAAAATCTTAAAAAAAAAAAAGCCTCAAATCTCATACTAAGGTGCTGGGCCTTTATTCAGAACACAGTAAGGGAACTACCGGAGCAAAGCACAGAATAGGACAGAATGCCATTACATTTGTGTTTTAGAAAGACTGCTAAATGGACTAAAGGCAGAATACACTTGATGTGGGCCGGCCGAGTGGTGCACTGGTTAAGAGCTGGTTTTGGGATGTCAGTGGCCCTGGTTCGGATCCCACATATGAGGTCCAGTGACACTGCCCTCTACAGCTAACAACAGCTCCACCTGGAGCTGGGCTGCAAGCCCCAGCAATGGTGTGGGCTGCAGCCCCTGCTGCAGTGGGCTGCCATAGGCTGCAGTAAGTGGCCGGCAGCCAGCGTGAGTGGTCAGCAGCCAGCGTGAGCTGCCAATAGCCGCGGTGAGTGGCCGTCCAGAGGCCGGCGACCGATCTGCCTTATCCGGGAATAGCGCAATGATAATACCAACATGGGCCAGTGAAGCAACGTCTTCCACAACTAGACTGAAGAACAGAAAGACAGCAACTTGTCTGTTTCCCTTCCCCGATTCCCCAACGCTGTTCCCCTCCCCCAAATCCCCAATAAAATCTTTAAAAAAAACAACCAAAAACCTATCTCAAAAAAAAAAAAAAAAAAAAAAGAATATACTTGATGCAAGAAGACCTATTAGAGGAGTCTTTCTATAGCCTAGGAAAGTGTTAACAAGGATCTGACTTTCTCTCTAAAATGAGGATAATAACACCTACTTTACAAGCACGGTTTTAGGAGTTTAATAGGATAATAAATATGGACTGACACTGGAGAGCAGACGTAGCCCATCACACGAGAAGGGTTTTCATGAGGGGCCTGTTCTTGTGCCAAGTCTGACCTGGCCTGGATGAAATACATTCTAAAAACTCAGCTTCTATACCCTTAACGCTGAGGACCAACTCCTGGAAAGGGAAGAGTAAAGGATCCATGCGGCTGCACCATGAAGACATGAATGGACCCCTTACTCTGCCACCTTGACCTCAGAGCTCACACTCAACATGCTTCATCCAGACTTAATGCCTCCTGAAGGAATGGGCGGAAAAATGGGAGTAGAATGCTGAAAAGGTTCGGAAGCCTGCGTCTCAGCCCTTGGACCTTGCTTAATCCCCCTGTCTGAGCCCTATGGCTATGGTAACTGTGACCTGACTTGGAGGCCTGGGCCAGAGCAGTGATGGCCACAGCAGCCAGAGCAGGACCTGCTGGCTCGGCCCTGCCAGCCCCAACACCAGAACCTTTGTTATCTTTTCCTAGCAGCTATATCTCCACAAACTGAGGCAGCTCTGGAAGGAACAAGAAAAATTTTCTCCAACAGCTGGGAAAAAGGGCCTATAAGCAGAGGGTGGGAATGATTATGAGGCCTTCCAAGACAGAGAGCAGAACCCGCTCTATCAACCGTCTTCAACGGTAACGGTGCGGTCTGGAACTTGTGTGTCCCTGATAGAAGACTAGCTCTGAGCCAGGCATACACTATCCGAGTGAATAATGAAATCACTGCCCTAATTGGGGATAACTGTTTTGGGGTTTTTTTTGTTTTTTTTTGAGGGCAGTGTCACTGGCCCTCATATGTGGGACCCGAACCGAGGCCGCTGGCGTCCCAAGCCAGAGCTTAACCACCGCGCCACTCGGCCAGCCCTGGGACAAATGTTTTTACTGTTGGCTTAGTGGTGTATAAAAAAGTGATTCTGGATGTTTTAGAGAGGTCAACGAGAAATCTGAGTCTAGATTTGCCTTTACAGAAGATTTGCAGAGAAATAGAGCAGAAATCAGAGAACACAGTCAAAGCAACTGAACTTAAAAGAAAAAACATGGAATTTCTCATAAACTTCATTCAAATGGAGCCAAAAAAATTCCCATTTTCTGACACAAACTTAGTAAATGTTAAAAAATACACATGGGGGCCAGCCGAGTGGCTCAGTTGGTTAAGAGCTCGCTCAAGAGTGCGAGCTGAGCTCTGAGCAACAGCGGATCGATGCCCAGCCCGAGCTGAGCTGCCACTAAGCTGCCAACAGGTGGCAGGATGGCTCAGCTAAAGAAAAAAATAAAATACACATATGGATGTACTCCTTGTTGATGAGTTTTTGAGGGTTCCACTGGTAGAGCTGGAGAGATATGAAAATCTGCTGAGTGACCCTGATAGTAAGCCTGAGACTATGACTATACACAGAGAAGAGCCAAATAAAGAACAAAACAGAGACACAAATACAAAAACTCAAAGGAATCCTCATCCAAGGCAGTTTTCATAAAGACATCCAATTCCAAAGTACTGAATCATCAAAGGTATAGTCATGTGAACGATCCCACGAATTATTCAAGTTCTTATAAATGGGAAGATTATAATGGTTTAGGTTCTAGGAGCTAGAGAAAATTCTGTACTAAAATTTTGTTTTTCTTCACATCAGCCAGATTAAGAGAGTTCAAATAAATATGGGAGAAAACACCCGCTGCTTTAAATTTTCAATGAAAAGAGCAAGCTATATACACGTATAATGGGTCATCGGCCTTAATAATGGCCACTCATTCCATTCTGCCCATCAGAGTATGTGCTGATATTTACAGAATCTTTGTTAGCATGTCAAATGAAGATGTGTTCCTCCTAAATTTCTTCTGAAGTCTACAGTTAGAAAGAATCTTGTATACAGAGGTCCTAGAGAAGGAAGCAGTGGTAGGTTTGATGGTGAACAAGTTTTGAGGAACTAGCTATGAGGGACCCTCCTGCAGAGACACCAATAAGATCTCTTCAGTAAAACAAAAAGTAGAAAATCAGACAAACTCCTACCCTCATTGGGGTAATTAGAGGCCTTTCTTGGAACTATGATAGAAAAACTTTTCCTACCTCCCCCAACTCCACTGTTCATCCTGAGCTACCTATTTGTTGTAGCAGAAACACCGGAAGAGGATATATTACAGTCCAAACATATGAGACCGGAACATATATTCTGGGTCCTGTTTATGCAATGTAAGTCTGCATCTCTTAAAGCACCATTTTGCATTTGTTTAGGACATCTATAACAAAAAATTAAGAGAATCCATGTGAGGGCCGGCAGAGTGGTGCGGTGGTTGAGCGCTGGCTTGGGAGGCCGGCTGTTCAGGTCCCGCATATGAGGGCCAGTGGCACTGCCCTCAAAAAAATAAATAAATAAATAAAACACTCTCACACACTGTTGTATAGATTAAAAAAAAAAAAAAAGAGAGTCCATGTGAAGTCCTTATCGCAGGACACCTAGTGAATGCTCACCAAATTAGTGAGGCAGTGATGGAGGGGGAAGGGAATGACCATGAGGTCTTTACGTGGCATGACTGGGTGGCGGGCCATGCTGGGAACCAAGAAGAAACACAGGATGCAATTTATGGGTGAACTGGGAAAAATAAACATAATGAATGTGAGGTCTCAGAAAGACATACCAAGGAAGAAATAATGCAAACAGCATACATAAAAGGACAAGTCTAAAAACAAGTTTCCTAATACTAATATTTTCACTTCTAGAGAGCCATGTATTTACAATACAGCATTCTCAATATAATTCATCTACTTCTGATTGATGATATCATTTACAAATTCCCTATCAATGTTTCAAAAGATAAATGAAGAGCCTAAGAAGGGACATGTTCATCTCTTGAGGCCCAAAGCCATTTGACGCAACTGCATTCATCACTGCACAGCGCTCCACAAAACAAAGGTGACACCAACAAGCTCTCCTCCATCCTTAACATGTCTGAATCCATGTGTTCTCCCAATAATATTTGTATTATTGTCATGTATATAGATAGTATCAGTAAGGTATCTTGGATATTAAAGTATTTTATTAAGTAAGATTTTTGGAGATTACTTCTTGAAACGAAGTCCTCATCAGCTGTCTCATATCTGCTTTCTCTGAACAGAAGATAATACCCTCTGGGTTCACTGTGCCAAGAAAATAACACCTCACAGGAAGAGGATATGTCTTCTATGTGCTAATCATTATTGCAACACCTGGTCAGCAGTAACACCTTGCCAGCATCTCCCACCCCACAAGTGAACAATATATAATATTTTCTAGAATCATTAAGAGAATATGCAAGAAAATTCCCTAACACGGTTCCAATCTTTTGTTTTCCCTACTTTTCTTCCTAATGAGATAAATGAATCCATTTCCTATGGATATGGGTACCAGTTGAGACAGACAGGTCTTCATTTGACTCCTGAGTTGTCTCCTCAAAAAGCATTTTCTGCTCCCACTTGGGGCCTGCTATTCCCTTCTCCTGAAAGAACTGTTTTACAAAGTTTTCACATGGTTCACTTTTCCATTTTATTTAGGGGTTTGCTCAAATGCCATCTCTTCTGAAAGGCTTTCCCTAATCGTCCTCTATAAAGCAACATCCTGGGCCAGCAGAGTGGCTCAGTTGGTTAAGAGCTCACTCAAGAGAGCGAGCTCTGAGCAAGAGGGCCGCCAGTTCAATTCCCAGCCTGAGGTGAGCTGCCACTGAGCTGCTCAGGATTAAAAAAAAAAGTTTAAAGTAACATCTTATCCCATCCCGTTATTCTCTATCCTGTTTCTTCAGCTTATTTTTCTTTACAGAATTTTTTAGTACTTGATATTATCTACTTGTTAGCTTGTTAACTGTCTCACTACAATAAGCTCCATGAGAGCCAGGATTTCATTTTCAACATTACATCCTCAGTACACTCAAAGGCATTCAATTGAAAACTGCTCAATGAAATCAGTTTTTTAAAAATAAACATTTAATAAGGAAAGAGTTGTTTGTAACCATTTAACTTTTCAGTCCAAAAATTGTTTCTCAGGATCCACATTTCTTATAGTCTAAAGCTCTTAGAAGAGTGATTTAAAAATTGCACTGGTGGGCTGGGCAAGTGGTGCATTGCTTAAGCGCTGGTTTTGGGATGCCAGCGGCCCCGGTTCGGATCCCACATGAGGGCCAGTGACACTGCTCTCTACAGCTAACAACAGCTCCACCTGGAGCTGGACTGTGCGAGCCCCGGTGATGGTGTGGGCTGCAGCCCCTGCTGCAGTGGGCTGCCATAGGCTACACTGAGTGGCCCGCAGCCAGCGTGAGCGGCTGGCAGCCAAGCGTGGGCTGCCAATAGCCGCGGTGAGCGACATCCAGAGGCCAGCGACCGATCTGCTTCATCCGGGAAGAGCGCAATGACGATACCAACAGTGAAGCAACATCCTCCACAACTAAACTGAAGAACAAGAAGACGGCAACTTGTCTGTTCCCCTTCCCCGATTCCCCAACGCTGTTCCCCTCCACCAATTTCCCAATAAAATCTTTAAAAAAAAAAAAAAATTGCACTGGTACTCAGGAGGAAAAAAATACACTTCCTAGAAAAAAGGTGCATGGAACACAGCCTCAAATATGATACCGTGGAGATGTTTCAAAATACAAAAGCAATAAAGTAATTATTTAGGAAAAAACACTGATTCTTCAAAAAATTAACACAGAATTACCATGTAACTTAGCAATTCCACTTCTGGCTATCTACCCCCCAAAATTAAAAATAGGGACTTCAACGGGGCCGGCCGAGTGGCGCGATGGTTAAGCGCTGGCTTGGGAAGCCAGCGACCCCGGTTCGGTCCCACATATAAGGGCCAGTGACACTGCCCTCAAAAAAAAAAAAAAAAAAAAGGGGGACTTCAACAGACATTAGTACACGTATGTTCACAGCAACATTATTCACAATAGCCAAAAGGTAGAAGTAAACCAAGTGTCCATCAACAGATAAATGAACAAAATGTGGTATATACATACAATGGAATCTTTTCAGGCCTTAAAAAGGAAGTTTTGATACATGCTACAACATGGATAAATCTTGAGGACATTATGTTAAGTGAAAAACAGCAAGACACAGAAAGACAAATATTGTGTAATGATTCTGTTTATCTGAGGCACCCGAAGTCCAAGTCACAGAGACAGAAAGTAGAATGGTGGCTGCCAGGGATAGGGGTAGTATTTAATGGCCACAGAGTTTCAGTTGGAGAAGATAAAAAAAATTCTGGAGAAAGACAGTGGTTATGGTTGCACAACAATATGAATGTAATTAAAGCCATAAAACTATACACTTAAAACTGGTTAAAGTGATAAATGTTTGTTATGTTACATATTTTTAACGATAATTTAAAAAAGTAAATAGAGGGCCGGCCGAGTGGCGCATTAAGGGCTGGCTTAGGATGCCAGCGGCCCCGGTTCGGATCCCACATATGAGGGCCAGTGACACTGCCCTCTGAAAAACAAAACAACAACAACAACAACAAAAAAGTACATAGAAAACAAACTCACAAAAACAGACAGAAAAGCAATAACATGTCTTCCCTTATTTTACGTTCTTTTAATGACTTCGGCACAAGCATAACAGAGATATATATTTACAAGTACTTTTTCACACATTAAGTCATTTTATCCTCACATTAAGTCTTCAATGTAGACAGACAGGCTTCATTCCCTTATCTACAAATGAGGCAGTAAAAGTAGAAAAGTAAAGTGACTTATCCAGAGTGAAATATATATAGTAAAATGGCAAAGCCAAAACTAGAGCCCAGGAATTCTCATCGCTAATTAATGTTTTCTCCCTTAAACAAGAAAGCGTCTCAAAAGTATTCTGTCCAGGGCTGGCTGAGTGGCCCATTGGTTAAGAGCTGGTTTGGGGATGCCAGCAGCCCTGGTTCGGATCCCACATATGAGGGTCAGTGACACTGCCCTCTACAGCTAAGAACAGCTCCACCTGGAGCTGGGCAGTGCGAGCCCCGGTGACGGTGTAGGCTGCAGCCCCTGCTGCAGTGGGCTGCCATAGGCTACAGTGAGTGGCCAGCAGCCAGCATGAGTGGCCGGCAGCTGGTGTGAGCTGCCAATAGCCGCGGTGAACGACCATCCAGAGGCTGGCCACCGATCTGCCTCACCCGGGAAGAGCACAGTGATGATACCAACATGGGCTAGTGAAGCAACATCCTCCGCAACTAGACTGAAGAAAAAAAACAGCAACTTGTCTGTTCCCCTTCCCTAATGCTGTTCCCCGCCCCCAATTCCCCAATAAAATCTTTAAAAAACAAAAGAAAGAAAGAAAAAAAAATATGTACAGAAACAGAGAGAACAGTAAAACAAACCTCCATCCATCACCAAATTTCAACCATTACCAATCTGTGGCAGTTTGTGTCACTATACCCCAATCCATCTCCACCCGATCCTTCTGGATTATACTGAAGTAAATTCCACATAGCATATTATTTCATCTGTGAATATTTCCAAAAGGAAGGAGGTAAAAGAACAACTACAATACCATTATATCTAAAATAATGAACAATAATTTGTTAATAAGAACTTCTCAGGCAGGGTTCACATTTCCCCAATTGTTTCATTTTTTTTTTCCTAGTTTTTTTGAATCAGAATCCAAATAAGGCCCATACACTGTGACTGGATGACTATGTCTCTTAAATTCCCTTTAACAGGTTCCTCCTCGTTCCCCTCCATTCCCCTTGTAATTTTCTTTGTTCAAGACATAAGGTTGAGAGCCAACGGAGTGGCTCACTGGTTAAGAGTTGGCTTAAAGCGCGAGCTCTGAGCAACAGGACCCCCGGTTTGATTCCCACATGGGACAGTGACTCTGCTCCCAAGCTGAGCTGTTGCTGAGCTGCCAACAGGTGGCAGGATGGCTCAGCTGGTGTAACAACAAGATTGCCTGTTCAGTGGTGGGCTACGCCCACCCACAACTAAGACTGAACTCGGCACCTTGAGCTGAGCTGCTGCCCGTATGGCTCAGTGGATAAAGTGTGTGTTCTTAACAACAAGGCTGCCAGGTTCAACTCCCGCACAGGATGGTGGCTATGCCCACCCACAACTAATATTGAACTCAGCACCTTGAGCTTAGAGCCCACGAGCAGCCAACAGGCAGCCAGATGGTGAGTGGCGCCCTCCACAACGAAGATTGAAGAACAACAATTTGGCTGGTCCCCTTCCCCAATTTCCCAACATTGTTCCCGTCCCCGAATTCCCCAATAAAATCTTAAAAAAAAGAAAAAAGACATAAGGTTAATTGGTAGTTTCCCACAGTCTGAATTTCTGCGAAATGCATCACCATGCTATAGTTTAATATGCTCCTCTGACCCCTGTATTTGACCCCTGTATTTCCTCTGATTGATAATCAGACCTAGTAACTTCATCCCTTTTCAGGTCATTATTGTATTTTTTTTTTTTTGAGGGCAGTGTCACTGGCCCACATATGTGGGACTCACACCAGGGCCGCTGGCCTCCCAAGCCAGTGCTCAACGACCGCGCCACTCGGCCGGCCCATTATTGTATTTTTAAAGTTTATTTTGTGAAAATTTCTCAGGTGGTTGTGTGTACTTCCAACAACGGGTACAAAATATCTACTTCTCAGTCTGTCACATTAACTATTATCAAGGATCACCAACTAGAGTTATTAATTCATTAGGGGTTGCAACATGGTGATATTCTACCATTCCTTCTTTATTCATTAGCTGGAATACTTCTGTAAGAGAAACTCATCAACTCTTCAGTTGTCTGATATACAGTTTATAGAAAAAAAGCAGAATGAATGATTCTTTACCTTCATTTACTAATTTTCAAAACAATTAACTTTCCAACATTCTCTAAAGAGAGTTAAAAAATTATGTGTTCATGGATTTAAACATATCTGATGGGTTTCAATTCTCTGTAGTTATCCTTATTGAGGCTCAAATTGTCCCACATTTGGACAGTGGAAGCTTATTCAAATTGGCTACTGAGACCTTAGGACACAATCCCACGTGTCTTTGCTTTTTGGGGTTACATCTGATTCCAGACATATCTTGTATTTTTCTTGCCTTAGGCCTGGAATTAAACATCTCTTTAAAGAAGCCCTAATTTACTATATATTCCCATGTATAATGCTCACTTTTTTGCTCAAATTTGTGAGGAAAAAAAAAGGGTGTGCATTATACATGGGTAGTACTAATTCTGTATCTATAGAAATACTTTTCTTTAATCTTATGAGTTAAAAGTGTAACTCTAGAAATCAATAACGATATTCTTATACAAAATAATACCCTGGAATACAGTAATTGGTTTTGTTGAACTTACAATGAACTTGCAACAACTAAGAGTCCTTGGACTTCTATGATACGCAAACATCATAAATTTGCTACTGGTACATAAAATTTCTTGTACCTTGTATTGTTCTTGTGCTTTGTAATTATTTGTTACATAAAATTTCTTGTAATCATGTGTTTAAAACGTTAAAATTCCTTTATAATACAAAAAACAAGCATCTAAATGTAAACAAATAAAAATTTGAATTAAAAAATTAAAACGAGAGCCGGCCGAATGGTGCGTTGTTGAAGAGCTGGCTTGGGACGCCAGCGGTCCTGGTTCGGATCCCACAGATGAGGGCCAGTGACACTGCCTCTACAGCTAAGATGGTGAACAAGAGCTCCACCTGGAGCTGGGCTGCTGTGAGTTCCCGGGACGGCATAGCTGCAGCCCCTGCTGCAGTGGGCTGCCATGGGCTACAATGAGTGGCCGGCAGCCAGCGTGAGCTGCCAAGAGCCGCTGTGAGCGGCCGTCCAGAGGCCAGCGACCGATCTGCCTCACCCGGGAAGAGCGCAATAATACCAACATGGGCCAGTGAAGCAATGTCCTCAACATCTCGACTGAAGAACAAAAGGACAGCAACTTGTCTGTTCCCCTCCCCCAATTCCCCAATAAAATCTTAAAAAAAAAAAAAATTAAAACGAACAATTTTTTTTCCCTGAAAGTTTGTGCCAAAAACGTGGGTACGCATTATACATGGGAGTGTATTATACACAGCAAAATACAGTACTTCAGTGGGAACTGGTATTTAAAAACCCCAATCTGGATGCTGGGAGTGTTCACTGCATTTTTAGCACACAGAGCTAGGACATTTTGTACACATGTATCAATATACACATGCATCTGTGAGTTTATACTAATGTTTCAATTCACATTCAAATGTGTAAGGTTTTTACTTTGTCTCCTTGACTTCTCATCTGCCAAAGCCCTATTCTCCATGCTGCCTACATAACTGCTCATTTCCTTTATCCCACAGTAGACACATTGCAGCCAAGAATTAAAATGTGAACGCTACCATCAACAATATGATAAATGAAAATCACTTTACAATTCTCTCTACCTTTAGGATATACCCAACTCAAGATATCTTATAAATTACTGTGTATTTAAGTCACCTGAAATAATTTACTGTGTGATTATATCGCTAATTGGAAGTACACTCTATAAGTTTTATTTCACTTTGGATTTTTAGGCATTCATTGTATTTTAAATTTAATTTTGTTACATAATTTTATAATATATTTAGATGGGTCTAAAGTTAAAACCACAAAACGACATACATTCAAAGACATGTGCTCTCCCTGTCTACTCTAACCTAGTTTTTCCCTGCACCACAGGTAACTTTACTAATGCCTTGATATAATAACCCCAAATTCCCTCATTTTTGGCTACTCTCAACAGGCTCCCTACTATTAGCAATATAGAAAATAGCTAGCAACTTCTTCCTCATGTTTCTCCTCCAGCATCTAATTTTAAGTAATATATTTTTTGTTTATAGTTAACACCTATAATTAGTAAGCTTATTCTACTTTCCATATATTTCCCCCACATTTTTGATAATTAAACTTTATCTACAGAATTAAGCTATTGAGTGTTACATACTATATACTGTCTCTCAATCTTAGTTCCACCAATAAAAAAATGTATTTAATGTACATCACCAGTTTAAAAGTTTTATTCAGTATATAAGTCCACAATTACTTATCCGGTACAAGACTTTGGACCTAGATGTGTTCTAAACATCATACTTTTTTCCTTTTCATTCATTCTTTTTTCTTTTTTTTATAAAGAAAGTAATATGGTATATGGAACATTTACTGTATACTATGTAATAGCCCTCAGTGAGACACAGTATACCACACCATAATCAAACAAATTAATATTTTGCAGTAAATATATTAAAAATTTAGACTCAGCTATGTTAGTTTAGGGCAGGCTTTGTTGCCAAGTAAATCCAGATCATACAGCTATTTGCCATCAAATGAGTCACCCTAAAATACGGTTTTCAGAAACTTTGGAATTTCAAATTATAAATAAGAGAGTAAGAACCTGTCATTAGTAGCTCAAAATCATGTATAAAAATAGTTATTTCTCTTACCCACCCATCAAAAATAGTCAAGTCAGATAACATTTTTATTCATATTGAAGAAAGATATCTTTTAAATTGGCATTTTTCTATAAAATTCCATTGAGTCATTGCAAACCGAGATTACTTGTTAAGAGTTTTGCTCAAGAGAATCTTATTAAGCTCACGTGGGGTTTTTCTAATATAACCTACTATAATTCAAAACAGCCGTCAGTCGCTGCTGATGCTTTTTTTCCCTATTAAAAATGAATTCTTTTCTTTTTTTTAAGATTGTATTGGGGAATTGGGGGAGGGGAACAGCGTTGAGGAATCGGGGAAGGGGAACAGACAAGTTGCTGTCTTTTTGTTCTTCAGTCTAGTTGTGGAGGACGCTGCTTCACTGGCCCATGTTGTTATCATCATTGCACTCTTCTTGGGTGAGGCAGATTGGTCGCCGGCCTCTGGACGGCCACTCACAGCGGCTCTCGGCAGCTCACGCTGGCTGCCGGCCACTCACTGTAGCCCATGGCAGCCCACTGCAGCAAGAGCTGCAGCTATGCCATCCCCGGGGACTCACAGCAGCCCAGCTCCAGGTGGAGCTGTTGTTCACCACCTTAGCTGTAAAGGGCAGTGTCACTGGCCCTCATATGTGGGATCGGAACCAGGGCCGCTGGCATCCCAAGCCAGCTCTTAACCAATGTGCCACTCGGCCGGCCCAAAAATGAATTCTTAAAAGTACATCACATTTCACTAATCTATGCAACATTCTATTAAATGTAACTATTAGAATGTTTTAAACTAGAAAATGAGAGAAAGAATACAGAGAAATGAGGAGGTAAGCCTGGGTCTTAGGACTGGCTAGAGTGCAGAGTCACAGTTTAATTTTGGGGGCGAAAGTATCTGAGGTTTTGACACTAAAATGAAACTACTAGGTTTTCGGAAAAGTCATGACGTTATTTTTTCCGGTTTTCATTGCAAAAATGTATCATGACTTTTCCAACAACCCAATATATATTCTTAGTGTTCTCTTAGTACTTCTAGTTATGAAATCTTTCTTAAATACTGCTTTATAAATACATATTTAGCATGCTCTGAAATTATCTCTGAGTTGTTTAAATGATTTTTAAAAGATGATCTTTAAGGAGTCATGAACAACCCTAGCAACAGTCAGCCACTGGGGAACTCTTGTAGATATCATTCTAAATAGAGTAAGAAAGCTTAAACCATGGCAGAATCATTAAACGAAATAATTAATATGCTAATATTTAAGTAGGTTACCCCAGAATGGAAATGGCAAATTTAGTGTAGTCAAAACAATAAAAAGTTAAAGTCAACCATGTTCACTGCTATACACGTATATCAAGCATATGAATTAATTTGAATGTAATTACAATATTTTAAGAGCTATTTCAAAATCTGATAATTAGCTACAGATATCCAAATTATTAACCTAATTATTTCTTCCCCATACCCACACATTTCTTTTGCATAAAGAATAGAGACCATTAGTTTTGTTGAATTTTAAATCCCTAAATAATTACTCAACTTTTATGTCTAATTATTAAGTTTGTGATGACATTTAGTTCACTCTTAAGAAAGTTTTCAGATGGGCTATCTAATCTGAATAGAAAACTAACCCCACCACTTGGTAACAGTACACATGCACTGCTGTCAAAGAACACACAACCCTCCTCCAACTGTTTTGGTATTTTACAAGATTAAAATGTTTTATTTTCTTTATTAGAAATCTGGAAATAAAGGAATTCCTAACATCTTACTGTTGTCTGTTTCTTTCTCTTCCCAGAGATGCTTGAAAAGCTGGGATTTACACTGTTGAGCCTTGAAATAATTTTTAAAGGTTGCAGAACAGATTATAAAATACAAAGAGTCAGATACTTGCTAAATAAAACTTCTCTTCTCTAGCCACTACAGAATCTCTATTTTTCCCCATTTACTTATGAAAATAATACATGTTCATTTTTTAAATTAAAAAATAAAACAGGGCTGGCCGAGTGGCGCATTGGTTAAGAGCTGGTTTTGGTATGCCAGCAGCCCTGGTTCGGATCCCACATATGAGGGCCAGTGACACTGCCCTCCACGGCTAACAATAGCTCCACCTGGAGCTGGGCTGTGAGAGCCCTGTTGACGGTGTAGGCTGCAGCCCCTGCTGCAGTGGACTGCCATAGGCTACACTGAGTGGCCGGCAGCCAGCGTGAGCTGCCGATGGCCGTGGTGAGCGCCATCCAGAGGCCGGCGACCGATCTGCCTCATCCGGGAAGAGTGCAATGACAATACCAACATGGGCCAGTGAAGTAATGTCCTCCACTACTAGACTGAAGAATAAAAAGACAGCAACTTGTCTGCTCCCCTCCCCCAAATCCCCAATAAAATCTTTAAAAAAATAAATAAATAAAACACAGGAGGGCCGGCCGAGTGGCGCGGTGGTTAAGTGCTGGCTTGGGAAGCCAGCGGCCCCAGTTCAGTTCCCTCATATGAGGGCCGGTGACACTACCCTCAAATAAATAAATAAAAAATAAATAAATAAAACACAGGAAAGTACAAAGGCAATTCCCTAACATCTGCTTTCCTTCCTGCAAAGATAACTAGTAACAATTTGATTGCTCTAGACTTTTTGACATAAACTTTAAATAGTTTGGAATAGGAAGATTTTACAAATAGTTCTGTAAAAAGTTACTTACTTTCATCTCATAATATATCAGGGATATAGAAATATGGCCACTGAGGATCATTTCCAATTTGTCAATATTATAAACAGTCCTGCAATACTTCTATTAATACATTTATCTTTGACCACTCTAAGTTATGACATTAGAATAAACACCAAGAAGTAGAATTACTGGATTAAATATTCCTAATTTGGAGGTGTACTGTCAGAGAAGTTGCAATGTATATTCCTGCCAACTCGGCATGAAAATGGCAAACACTCTGGTCATTATTAATCTTTGCCAATCTAACAGGAAAAATGATTTTGTTATTTTAATCTGCTTTTGAAATTATAAATGAAATTGAATCTCAATATATTTATTAGCCTCTGTGTTTCTTTATATTCTTTTCCTATTTTTCTATTTGGATGTTCATTTTATTAATTTGTAATACTTTTTATATTAATGTTAAACTATCAAGGGAGAATATTCATAATTGCCTTTTAAAACAATGATAGCTTTTGTCATAAATGTTCAAACTTCTTACATAGTCAATTCTGTCACTCTTTTCCTTTTATAACTTCTAGGTTTCATTCATGCTTATTGTAAATATTTTTATATCAGAAAACAAATCACACACACGAGATCAAACAATTAAGTTTGTGAACTCATCCTAGAAAAAAGTGCTACATACCTCATTGCTTAAATATCACTACTGTCACCTTCGAAGTACTCCCCTTGGGAAGCTATGCACTGATGCCAGTGCCTAGTCCACCCTTCAAAGCAATTTTGAAACTCTTTTTCTGGAATGGCCATCAGAGCTGTCATCATATTACCCTTGATGTCATGAATATCATCAAAATGCTTTCCTTTCAATATTTCCTTTATCTTTGGATAAAGAGTCATTGAGGGCCAGATCAGGTGAGTAGGGAGGGTATAGCAATGCAGTTATTTGTTTACTGGCTAAAAGCTCCCTCATAGGCAGTGCCGTGTGAGCTGGTGCATTGTCATGGTGCAAGAGCCAGGAACTGTCGGCGAAAAGTTCAGGTCATCTAACTTTTTCACGCAGCCTTTTCAGGACTTCCAAATAGTAAACCTGATTAACTGTTTGTCCGGTTGGTACAAATTCATAATGAATAATCCCTGATATCAAAGGTTAGCAACACTGTTACAACAGTTCGCAAAGTTAATTGTCAGACCTCGTGTACAAACCCAAGTAGTTAGGACAATACTATATGAACAAGTTCTTTTAATTTGTGTTGCAATCTCCAAATTACATAGGTAATTATGTAGGTAAATACATTCTTCAACCAGAGAAGAAAGCTGACATTAGATAAAGAGTTTACAGCACAATGAAGTAATTCAATGTGATAATTTTAAAATTTTTATAAAATCCTAAATATGGGGCTGGCGGAGTGGCTCGTTGGTTAAGAGTTGGCTTGTGTGTACAAGCTCTGAGCAGCAGGGCCCCGGTTCAGATCCTATATAGGCCAGTGACGCTACGCCCTCTATAACTAAAATGGGGAACAACAACTCGACTTGGAGTTGGGCTGCCGTGAGTCGATGGAGTGAGCTACTGTGAGTAGCCAGCAGCCAGCGAGAGCCACCGTGAGAGGCCATCCAATGGCGAGCGACTGATCTGCCTCACCAGGATAGAGCACAATGATCACAACACCAACATGGGCCAGTGAAGTGATGTCCTCCACAACTAGACTGAAGAACAAAAGGACAGCAACTTCTTTGTTTCCCTTCCCCAATTCCCCAATAAAATCTTAAAAAAAAAAAATCTTAAATATGAAGATAACTCAATTATCTGGTATTGCTTAGAAACAAGATGGATATTTTTTTCAAAAAACTGGAAGATGCTTTCAGGAAAAAGGAACTCAATTAGTTAATCCTCTCTATCTAACTGCCTTTAGCTGAAAACACTCTGTGCATCCAGGGTCAAAACTATTGCTAACTTTCCCTCATCCGTCTCCTCTGCATCAAACTGGCTCACCAAACCCACTGCAAACAACTTAGACCAAGTCATTAGTTATTACCTCTTTCTTGAATTGTCACAAAAATCAAATTTGGTCTCTGCTTCCAGTCTAATTCATCTACCACACCAACACCAAATTAATCTTTCTAACAGTGGTTAAATCAAGAATACAGAATAAGTACAAATTCCTAGTCACAAATCCATATCAGTATTTCCCAAAATGTATTCTATAAAACACTAGTCTTGCAACATAAAATGAAATGAGTCTTTTAAAAAATCCTGGTTAGGTTGGGAAATACCACTTGCTATAGCCAAATTTTGTAAATTATTCATTAAATATCTGAGTATTGACTATATGCCCTATGCTAAGTGCTGGGGGTTATAGCTGTGAACAAAACAGGCTTAGTTCTCATGTTACTTACAGTCAAGTGAGAAAATGGACATTTAAACAAATTACAGAAATAAAATTATACAATGTGGTAAATGCCATGAAAAGCATGGGTTGCTATGAGAAAGAATAAGTAATTTGATTTATTGATATCAATAAGCCCAAAGACATGAAGAATACATACAGCATACAGAACAGAGATCTTGACTTAAATATATACATAAATATAAATAATACATAAACATTAATAAGGCTTGACATTATTTACTAACAAATGCAGTAGCGATGATGCTGGCGAGTTAAGGCAGAGTGTACAGTTTATCCTGGAAAAGCAAGAAGGCCAAGGTGACAAAGGCAGAGGGAGAGGGAGAAAGAGGAGGACAGGGGATAATGTGAGATGAGCAGGACAGGTCGGCAGAAACTGGTGATGCGCATCACCACAAAAGACTCCGAGTCCCGAAGCTAAGAAACGTGTTCAACTTTGCGTAATTCAACATTTTCAAACTGAATCACAGAAACCTTTCTAAGGAAAACCAGGAACAGCATGTACAGTGTTCCATGGAACACACTTTCAATCCCAGGATAGCAATCAAGGTATGAAGTGAAGAAGGTCTGTACATTTTCAGGGAGAACAACAATGTGAAAACTGGTTTTTAAAATTTATTTAGGGACGGCCAAGTAGCTCAGTTGGTTAAGAGCTCGCTCAAGAGTGCGAGCTGAGCTCTGAGCAACAGCAGTTCGATGCCCAGCCCGAGCTGAGCGGCCGCTGAGCTGGCAACAAGTGGCAGGATGGCTCAGCTAAAAAAAAAAAATAATGATAATAAATAAATAAAATTTATTTAAATTGGGCCGGCCAACTCACACAGTGGTTAAGCACTGGCTTGGGAAGCCAGCGGCCCCGGTTTGTGTGAGGGCCAGTGACACTGCCCTCAAAAAAAAAAAAAAAAAATTTTATTTAAATTTTGAATTTTAAAAAATCAAAAGGTATTAAGCATAGCAAAGTTAACGTGGTAGGCCTGGGACTGCTCTCTTTAGAAAAACCTGCTTGCAAGGTTGGTCCTGGCTGGCCTCTGGAGCTTAGATTTTGGAAGTACCCACCGCCCCTTTACTGGTAAGGATGGTTCACTGTGCAAACAATATAGTTTATGCTGAATATCTGCTTTCCTGCTGGGAACCTGAAGTTTGGTGCATGCTGAGTATTGGGTGTCTATGTGACTACCCCTTAATAAAAATCCTGGGTGCTGAGTCTCGACAGAGCTTCCCTAGAAGACAACATTTCACGTGCGCTGTCACAAGTCAATGCCAGAAGAATTAAGTGTGTCCTGTGTGACTCTACCGGCTGAATACTCTGTAAAGCTTGTGCCTGGATTCCTTTGGACTTTGCCTCACGAGGCTTTATCTATGTTGATTTTTCTTTGTATCCTTGCTGAATAAATGATAGGCATGAATAGAACTAGATGCCGAATTCTGTGAGTCGTCCTAGCGAGCTTGGGATGGTCTCAGGGATCCCAACACAGCTACGAAATGGGGTACTGTGAAAGGTCTCCCTCTCCCTCTGTCCTCCAGCCTCCCCAAAAGAAACTATATACCTTTGGAATAAATACCTAGTTAGTATTCAGGTATAAAGCTATTTTTAAAAAATCTTTGAAGACATTCACATAAAAATCAGAACAGTGGCCACCTTTAAGAGACGAGGAAGGCGGCTGTGGTTGGGAAGAGGCATGAGGAGGTGCTTTTAGAAGGCTTACACTGTTCTGTTTCATGACCAGGGTGGTGTCAGCTTTGAAATAATGTGTCAAAATAAGTTAAACTTAAATTTGTTTAATGTGCTTCTTTGTGTGTGTATTATTTCACAATAAAAAATGTTCTGCTATAGTGAGTGCAGATTTGAAAGTTAGCTGACGCCTTGAAACTAAATCCATTTCCTAAAGGAAAGGACATAGAAGAATGAACGGAAGGCTAAGTACTGAGCCACCGGAAATGCTGGTAAATTGGAATCTGAAAGAGAACAGAGTAAAGGAAAGCATTGGGGGGCGGGGGGGGGGGGCTCCCAGAGGCTGTGGCATGCTCAGTAAGGCTGTAAGCAGCAGCATCTGAAAGCTGTACTTCAACTTGAGAAGCCATCCCTTTCCTCTACGGTACCAGCAAGTTTGGGATACACTTCAATTTCAGTATTATCACTCTGGAAGGACAATTAATTGTTAAGATTTCTATGTCCTCAAAGAGATTAAGTTCCTAGAGTACTGGAGCTGTGTCCTTTTTCAGTAACTATGTATTCTAAGTACCTTGAGGAGTGCCTGACTCATAACGGGCCCAGAAAAGATCAGGTGCTCAGAAACACAGAATGCAACTGGGAAAGGCCCATATCACAGAAGCCACAAAAGAAAAGAGTGTACAGAGTTCTGTGATCAGTTAAGTGTTCTTCCTTTCTCCTCTTTTTCTCCACCTTTAGCAAATTCTCAGGTCATCACTGTGTTTACCAAATCCCTTCCACTCTCCTGCTACCTCCTCATTGTTTCTTCAACAACTGTCTAAACACCAACTATGTAAGCTTACTGTCTAGTGCGAGACATATTTCACTAAATAAATAACACAAAGTTGCAAGTGGATAGAGAGATAAAGAAAAGGAACATGGCACCGAAGATGGAAGAGGGTGATTAGG
This sequence comes from Aselliscus stoliczkanus, assembly GCA_033961575.1. NCBI lineage: Eukaryota > Metazoa > Chordata > Mammalia > Chiroptera > Hipposideridae > Aselliscus > Aselliscus stoliczkanus. The sequence goes on from CM066732.1 coordinate 152,197,518, forward strand.
AAAGGCTTTCACGGAAAGATGACAACTGCTCTGGTCCTTGAAGGATGTTAGAATTTAAACACGGAGAAATGTACGTACTAAGGGCATTTCAATAGAGAGAACAGCCTAATAATTAACAGGTATATGAGAGACATCATATAAGGAAATATGAGGCAAGAAAGGCAGGAACTGATTAGATAAGAGTAAGAAAGAAGATTATGCCACTGTCCAACGAGGTAGAGCTGATAAAGGAGACCAAAATGGAGCAGCCCAAAAGGGAGACGAAAACCAGAAGACTGGGCTCAGGGAATTCAAGAGAAGAAACTGAACTATAAGTGAAAATTTGGAGAAATCAGATGTTTTATAACTCTTTAAAGAAAGGCTGCAAAAAGGTGACAGAAGTAAGGCAGTAGTAGAAAGAAATGTGGAAGTTTGGAAAGGTGTGTGATTGAGGAGAGAGGGATATTATGGCAAATAAGGAAGTGGATAGGAATGATGCAGTAAAGTAGTTTCAACTGGTGTGATTTTGCCCCACTGGGGACACTTGACAACCTCTGGAGGCAATTTTGGTTGCCACAACTAGGGTTGGGGAAGGGTGCTACTGGCATCTAGCGGGCAGAGGCTGGGGAGGCTGCTAAACATCCCCCAATGCACAGGACAGTCTCCCACAACACAGAATTATCTGGCCCCAAAAGTCACTAGTGCCAAGGCTGAGAAACCCTGCAGTAGAGTGTAACGGATGCAGAAGAGAGAAAGATTCACCCCAGGAGGCACCAGAAGCAAAGTCTTCGGTAAAGTGAGAACATTCATTCATGAAAAGGAACACTTTTGGTTCTCTATCTAGTGACCCTGATTAGAGCACAATGCTGGAAGTAGCTTTATGTGTTATTTATTTGAAAACGCTACTGAAATATGACATTTCAACTTTTCCCATAAACATCAACACAATGTGCATGCTTAAATCATTATCTACCCTGTGACTATTTGATATAGATAAACCATTTATCTTTTGGGATACAGTCAGGGTTTAAAATGTGTAATGTCTTTTTTAAAAATTCTATATATGCACAGAAATCACACCCATTAAAAGGTTAATAGGTATAAATGATCAGTACATTGCATAGATATAGATGTGAACAAAAACCATCTCCATCTTTGTGTCTTTTCATGCTGTGACCTGTGACCAACCTCAGTGTCCTTAATAAGCATAACAAAGCCTTCTACAATAGTTAATGATTATCTCTGTTCCCTAAAATGTAATCATAAATACTTTTGTTAGTAGCGGCCAGAATGACAACAGAGATGACTATCAAAATGCTGACATGGTCTGGCCAAGTGGCGCATTGGTTAAGAGCTGGTTTTGGGATGCCAGTGGCCCCGTTTCGGATCCCACATATGAGGGCAAGTGACACTGCCCTCTACAGCTAAGATGGTGAACAACAGCTCCACCTGGATCTGGGCTGCTGTGAGTCCCCAGGATGGCATAGCTGCAGCCCCTGCTGCAGAGGGCTGCCATAGGCTACAGTGAGTGGCTGGCAGCCAGCGTGAGCGGCTGGCAGCCAGCGTGAGCTGCCAATAGCCGCGGTGAGCGACCATCCAGAGACCGGCGACTGATCTGCCTCATCCGGGAAGAGCGCAATGACGATACCAACATGGGCCAGTGAAGCAACGTCCTCTGCAACCAGACTGAAGAACAAAAAGACAGCAACTTGTCTGTTCCCCTCCCCCAATTCCCCAATTTAAAAAAAAAAATGCTGACAGTATCCACCAACAGGAGGAACAGCCCCCTGGCGCTAATGCATTCTTTATCCCTATGTCTTGTCAATCAATAGTATCTGAGTTATATTTTAAAAACAGTAGAGTAACAGGAGTCTTTAACAGAGAATAATTTATGCAAACTGCTGGGGCGTCTGTGCAATCCAGCCCAATCTTCCCGTAAGTAAACTACCCTATAATAAATTGTTATATTCTATGGATTTGTCTGCTTCTTTCAGTCTGAAGATACCTTCCCATTATGGTGACCATTACACCTTTGTTCCACCGTAGGACAGACAGCCCATATACTAATATAATTTTACTTTATAAAATAATTTCCTATATACTATCTAGAAACTAGTTACAAATGATCTATATTTTAACAGTTCATTTGGATACGGAAACCGGAGACGAACTGAGTCCAGGACTCCTGCTGCCTGCGCCTCTCAGCCAACAGACCAACACAGGAGCTGGGCTATAGAATAGGTGTATTATCAGAGCACCTGTGGTCTGAGAAGGAACCAGGTTAACACCTCCAAAAACTGCCTTCACATTCTCAGTCCAGCCTGGGGTTTTTAAGGGAAAATTTGGGAGTTCCTCCAGAAGTTATGTGATGAGGGTTCTGCATGAAGCTGTCCCCCTGGCCAAGTGATTCTCTGGTGGAATCAGCAACCCAGGAACAATGATGGGATTAGCCTGGGAAGAATGCTAGACCACAGGGATTGTGAGCAATAAGCCTAAGATTGTTGATCACAAGATTCAGGGTAATTTTTTAAAACAGGGAACTGGATGGGACAGGGGACATTCTGAGCTCAAGCAGCAGGGCGTTGATCTATTATTAAGCTATTGGTAGGTGAAGGAAAGGTGAGGTAGGGAGGCAGCGAGGCCTCTTCTATGGGGGGCCCAACCAGGCCATTTCTATAATACTATATGAAAAGGATGCCTACAAAGCACCAGGTTTTTAATCTTTATTAAATTGATTGGGGTAACTTTGGTTAATAAAATTATAAAGGTTTCAAGTGTACATTTGTATAATTCAACATCTATATACTGCATTGTGTGTTTACCACTCGGAGTCAGTTCTCCATCATCATATATTTGAAGAACAATAGTTTTTTAAGCTGCAAAGCGATACTGCTATAGAAGGCTAAAATGAGTTGATAGTGGTTATAAACATCGGGTTATAACTATCTTTGATGGGTAGTGCAATATACTTCAAAATCACAATTAGCTTGATCAAATAAATTTTGCTTTGTATCATAAAGCACAAAAAGACTACTGACATACGAGTATGTACCATAGGAAAGGTACTGAGAGAAATTTAATCAAAACGCTGCTTTCAATTAAGAGAATTTGCATTCATTTAAACTGAGTACCTACTATGTGCTAATAACTGGCACATGGGGTTATAACAATGAACAGATATAATTTTTGCTTTTAAGGTAGTTTGGGGCAAGCTGGTAAATAAGCAATTACAATATAGAAGAAACATAAGAGGTGTGATCAAAAACTACAGTGAATGCTGCTGCCGATTGCACCCAACAAAAGGCAGGGATCTTCAATAAGGGAAGCGTCGTGTTGAAACTTAGTAACAGTGTGTGACAAGTTTCAACTTGTTCAGTGCTGTTAGTCAGGTGTGAGCTATGGTTGAGAGAAGGTGTGTTTTATTTTTTCTTTTCTTTTGCTGACCCATTCTGTCACCTGTTGGCAGCTTAGCGGCAGCTCAGCTCAGGCTGGGCATCGAAGGGCTGCTGCTCAGAGCTCAGCTCGCACTCTTGAGCAAGCTCTTAACCAACTAAGCCACTCGGCCGGCCCTAGAAGGTGTGTTTTCAAGTGTGCCGTAAATCATCCTCCATCATGGCAAGGCTCCATGTCACACATCACTTCTGTCGAATAAAAACATTACAGTGTGTCCTCATCCACCTTATTCACAGGATCTGGCACCATGCGACTTCTGGCTCTTTCCCAAAGTCAAAATGACCATGAAAGGTAAACGTTTTGAATAGATTCAGGACAATGAAGCAGCCACAACTATGCAACTAAAGACACTAATGAAAGGACTTTCAGAACTGCTTCAGAAAGTGGCAAGAACGATGGGATAAGTGTGTTTGGAGCAAGGCGGAGTATTTTAAGGGGGATTAATGGCAATGTGTCTTTTACTGTAATAATTTTTTTTTTAATTTAAACATTTGCTGTATTTTTTTGTCACACTTCATAGATAAGTGGAGATGAAGAATTCTGGAGCCAAACTGCCTGGGTTTGCTCAGCCATTTATAATCTGTGTAATCTTGGACAATTTTTTAAAGCTTCTCTGTGTCTGATGATAATAAAAATGTCTACCTTATGAGGTTGTTGAGAAAGTGATATCTGAGACAAGATGTGAGACTTATTTAAAAAGTGTGTACTTTCGGGCCAGCCAAGTGGCACGGTGGTTAAGAGCTGGCTTGGGACGCCAGCAGCCCCGGTTCGGGTCCCACACGTGAGGGCCAGTGACACTGCCCTCAAAAAAATAAATAAATAAATAAAAAACAAAATAAAAAAGTGTGTACTTTCTCCTTTTCTTGATGAAGATAATGGGGGGAGGGTTTGGATGCCAAAATAATGCTCTAAAACTACATGAAGGTCCAAGGAGAGAACAAAACCTGGTTCACTGAGGAAATAAAAGTAATTCTATATTTAGAATGGGAAGGGGTTGTGGCAGTAGTGAGATACGAGCCCAGAGAAGCAGCAGAAGCTAAATAGCAAAAAGCCATATGATCCATGACAAGTTGTTGGTGTTTAATTTTTTTTAAAATACATATATAATTGTTTTAATTAAGTGACTTTTTCTTACTCAAGAATTAGTAAGCCCACAGGACATAAAGAACACACATATAGACAAGAAAGATCGGCTTAAATATTCAAAAGCTTAAATCCAAACAGCATTAAAACACATTTACTTAATTTTGAAAAGTTGACGGAGAAAAAAAGGAATGTCTGAGCATCTGTTCTAAACACCATATTGTGTTCTCACATAGATTACCTAGTCAAACAAGAACCTTGAGGAGGGTGATACTACTCATTTTACAGATATGTAAACTCAGGTACAAGGAGGGTAACTTGTCCAAAGTACAAAGGTAAAAACTAGACATCAAAACAAAAAGGAGTCAAATGTGACAAATTTCTTTTTTCACAATAATCCCAATTTATGATATTATAACTTCTAAATGTATACTCTAGTCCTCTTTTCCTTGTTTTAAAACTAATTACAAATTACTTTGTTGAAGTTTAATTTTTCTGACTGAAACTAACAAAGGGTAAAGTATATCAAGTTGGGAAATTTAATTCTCCCTAGTAATTAAGGCTATAATAAGATGTCTCTATCAAAGCTACTACTAACATTCACTGCAAACTTATCTAGTTCTGCCACAGTTTTTTGCTTACCAGAAAATTCTCATGTCTAGTCTCAAGCAAGCAAAAAGTATTTTGGGAAAGTCTGAAGATAAGAATAACTAGGTCCTATGAAGCAAATGATGCGATTTTCCTCTAAAGAACAATTCACAAATAAATCCCAGATAAAACAGGACTAAGTATAATTTCAAAATATAAGGGAAAAAAGACATTTTACTTGAAGTTAGTTCTGGCATTCAAGTCTCCTTCTAAAGAAGGACAAGAGGGAAGGAGGCAGGGAGGAAATTGCACAGTAACAACACAATTCATTTATTGCTCCTTCCAGGATTCCTCTTTAGTAGGTAAGATTTTTTTCATAAAATTTAAGGGAATGTTACGCTTTTTATCTAAGTGAACACTTTTGGAAAATAATTAGGGACAAGCTAAGAACACTTTGTACATCTAGCCTAATTGATTTTTCCATTTCACTTTCAAGAAAACATACCTCATGTTTATTAAAAAATTATTTTACAAAATACTTTTTCACATTATTAGTTCATCCTAACAACTCACTGAGCAACTATAATGTACCAGACACATGCTACATACTGTAGACTTTGGCTCAAAGTACAGAGAGTTATGTGGAAAAGTCAGACATACAAGTAAGTGATTATAGTAGAGTGCAATGAGGGCTGGAAGAGAGGTCCAAAGTACTAAGGGAGTGAGTGTGTAACTACTGGTAAAGGTAATGTTTGAACTGGATCTAAAAGAATAATGACCAATGTATCAATCTCCAAAGAACTGGCTTAAATTATAAGGAATTTATCTGTCCTAGGGACAAATCCTGGTAGAAAGCCCCAGGACCAGTACAGCATGTGTATAAAATGATGCTATCACACACCCAAGTTCATTCTGCCTCACTGCTCAGCCATCATCAGGGAATGTTTCATCATCCCTTTGGCAATTTGGGTCACGTGTTCTCTTGTTCTTATACAAAAGGGGAAAAATCCTCTCCCCCAGAAACAGAATGTCTCCTTCCCTTCAATCTGCTGGGACAAATAACAGTTTGTCGGGAAATGCCTTGAGCTGAATGGCTTGGAGTAATAAAAATCTAGCTCTGGAGTGGGTGATTAATCATCTTCTCAGTCTCCTAAATGACAAAGAATAAGAACGCCAAGCACTGAGATAAACAAACATATGAAAAACATAAATACAGGAAACAATAAACAGCTTGGTATGGCTGAAGTGATGGGAAATCTAAGGCTGGATACAGTCTACAAACTTGTGAATTTGGGCTTTATCCTATAGCAATGGAAAGTTAACACAGTTTTTTTTTTAAGTAGGAAAGTAACATTCTCAATAGGGCTTTTTAAGTGTGGTAGCAATATAAAGAACAGCCACAGGGAAAGAATGACAGTGGGAGAACAAATGGCAGAGACTTGGTTGGTGGGCTGCTCAATAAATAGCAAGGAAGTGGTAACAGGGAGGGAAAAGATGGAATAAAAAATACTTACATGGGGCAAAGCTGGAATGTCAGACACTGCTATACATACTCGTATACACATACATATATATGTTTTCTGTTTTAGAGAAGTAGAAAAATAAGCCTCAGACAGGTTAAATGGCTATTTAAGATCACAAATAGTAGGGCCGGCCGAGTGGCGCGGTGGTTAAGAGCTGGCCTGGCATGCCAGCAGCCCCGGTTCGGATCCCACATGTGAGGGCCAGTGACACTGCCCTCTTAAAAAAAAAAAAAAAAAAAAAAAATATTTCTAAGATCACAAATAGTAGCCAGAATCTGAATGGAGGTTTGATTCCCAGTCCAGTGTTCTACTATATCACAACTATTATCTAAAAACTCGAACAATGCTCAAAAAAGGGGACTTTTTGTGAATCCTATGATTTAAAGGATGTTCTGTGTATTGGATTAAGATGATTCCTATTTATTCCAACCTTAACATATAGTTCATTATATGGATTTACTGTCAATCATAAAATTAATACATTATATGTTTGAAGTTTTTCTATTTACAATAATAAGGATGATATGAAAGACTCAATTTATAATGCCAAATTTACAGACTATCAAAATTCTAATAAAAAAAACAAAAACCACTGCAGTTTATATTAAATATTTTTTGAACTTGTTTTGCAAATAAACTAGGAATTGAATGTTTGATTTTCATTATAAATCTGAAGTCAGCAAGCACTTGAAAGGTTTCTTATAAATTGTGCCTCTTTTTGAAATTTTGGATTCTGATAACTAACTTCCACTAGCATCAACTTTAAAAGAAAAATATGTTACCTCATTTTCAAAACAATAACTCAGTTTTAGAAAGTGACCTGCCTGTTTCTCTTTAGAATGGAGAAGTTTGATTTTGTTTTATTACCATTGTATAATATATTTTATAGCTTATAGGTTAAATCTTAGTCTTGCTTCTTAATCAATTAGTAACATTCCTGAGAACTTACGTGCTTGTACTTTGCTAGATGCTGGGAATACACTTATGAATAAAATTGTACTATATACTGGGGTGCCAAAAAAATGTATACAAGTGTACACTTTGGTCAGCGTTGCTCAAGCAGTAGTTTGCCATAATCAGAAGTGTCTGGATGCAGACGGTAACCACTTTGAGCACCTCCTGTAATGGCAGAAGTCAAATAAATGTGAGTTGTATTCTTCACCTTTTGTTATCGGTAGATACTGAGTATTATTATAATTTTAATAGTTTTCCTTTCCTAAAATGTGTACATATTTTTTTGGCACCCTCTGTATTTGTATGATTATTTGATTAAGGTTTTCTCCATTGAATAAATATAATACTATTTTTCTCCAGCCAAAACATTACTGTAAACATACAAAATGATGCCTAAAACATCAACTTGGTAAAAATATATTATTCTGCTAATGACACCAGAAATTTTCTCTTTCACGAGGCTAGAAAGAATTTTCTCTCTCAGGATTCCTAATTGATTTTTTTCCCCCCTTAAAACATACCTGCTTAAACACTCAACAAACCAGGAATATAAGGAACTTAACATAATAAAGGCCATGTATGAAAAATCCATCATGCTCAATGGTCAAAGACTGAAAGCTTGTCTTCAGGAACAAGAAAAGGATGTGCATTTTCACCACTTCTGATGAATATAGTACTGGAAGTCCTAGTTAACGAAAGCAATTAGGCTAAATAAATAAGTAAATAGACATTCAAATGGAAAGAAGTAAAATTATCTTTTGAAGATAACATTATATGTAGAAAGATTCCACCAAAAAAAAAAAAAAAACCTGTTAAAACCAATAAATGAATTCAGCAAAGTTGCAGGATACAAAACCAACACACAGGGCGGGCCCAATGGCTCAGTTGGTTAAGAGCTCGCTCAAGAGGGCGAGCTGAGCTCTGAGCAACGGCGGTTCGATGCCAGCCCGAGCTGAGTTGCCGTTGAGCTGCCAACAGGTGGCAGGATGGCTCAGCTAAAAAAAAAAAAAAAAAATTAACCGAACTATTTTAATAAAAAGTATTTTGGAAAACAACAACAACAACAAAAAAAAAAACCAACACACAGAAACGCACTGTTACATATTGGGTTGTCAGAAAAGTCATGAAGTATTTTTTTGTTTTGTTTTGTTTTTTGAGGGCAGTGTCACTGGCCCTCATATATGGGACCGAACCGGGGCTGCTGGCTTCCCAAGCCAGCACTTAATCACTGCGCCACTCGGCCGGCCCTTTTTCTGTTTTTTTGTTGCTAAAATGCGTCATGATTTTCTGACAACCCAATATATTAACAATGAACCACCCAAAAAGGAAATTAAAAAAAAAAATCAATCAGTCCCACTTACACTAGTATAAAGAAGAATAAAATACTTAGGAATAAATTTAGCCAAGGAGATGAAAGACTTTTACACTGAAAACCACAAAGTGTTGTGGAAATGAAAGAAACCCATCCTAAAATCCATATGGAAGCTCAAGGGGCCCCAAACAGCCAAAACAATCTTCAAAAAGAACAATGTTGGATGCCTCACATTTCCTGATTTCAATACTATAAGGCTACTGTAATCAAAACAGTATTATTGGCATGAAGACCGATTTACAGACCAATGGAATAAAAGAGTGTCCAGAAAAACCTTCACATCAAGAGATTTTTCAAGATGACAAGACTAGTCAATGGAAAATGACAGTCTTTTCAACAAATGCTGCTGGGAAAACTGGATATCCATATGCAAAGACCTAAGCGAAGGAGTCTTTTAGAAGAGATTTATAGGAGATTTAGAAGAGAAGCTTCACGACAATAGATTTCGCAAAGATTTCTTGGATATGAAACCAAAATCATAAGCAACAGAAGAAAAACTAGATAAGCTGTACTTCATCAAAATTAAAAACTGTTGTGCCTCAAAGGACACTCAACAGAGTGAAAGGCAATGCAAATGGCAGAAAATATTTGCAAATCATATATCTGATAAGGGATTGATATCCAGAACATATAAAGAACTCCTACCAACAATAAAAATACTTGATATAAAAGTGGGCCAAGAAGTTAAATAGGTATTTCTCCAAAGAAGATATACAAAAGGCTGAGATGCTAACATCACTCATCATTAGTGAAATGCAAATCAAAACCACAATGAAATGCCACTTCACGTCCATTAGGATGGCTATTATCAAAATAACAAAAATAACAAGTGTTGAAGAGGATGTAGAAAAATTGGAACCCAAATATACAGTGCTGGTGTGAATGTAAAAATCTCTGGGTATGTACCAAAAAGAAATGAAAGCATCTTTCAAACAGGTATTTGTACACCCATGCTCACATTAGTCACAATAGCCCCCCAAAAAATAAATGAACAAAATGTGGTATATACATACAATGAGATATTATTCAGCCTTAAAAATGAAGGCAATTCCGACAAATGCTACACTATGGATGAACCTTGAAGATATTATGCTAAGTGAAATTAACCAGTCACATAAGGACAAATATTGTATGATTCCACTTATATGAGGTTCCCAGAGTAGTCAAATTCATAGACAGAAAGAAGAATGGTGGTTGTCACGGGCTATGGGTAAAGGGAAATAGGGAGTTAGTGTTCAATAGGTACAGAATTTCAGTTGGGGAAGATGAAGACAGTTCTGGAGATAGACAGTGGCGATGGTTACACAACAATGTGAATGTACTTAATGCCACAAAACAGTACACTTGAAATTGGTTAAAATGGCAAATTGTATGTTATATATATTTATCCCAATCAAAACAAAAATAATACCCGCTATGAGTCCTTCCTATTGACTCTTTCCTAGTCTAAGATCTCATCTCTTCTCTTCATAACCAGGTAATGGCAACAGCTACTGGCATCCCTGGTTCATTCCATTCCCTTCTCATTCTGACTTAATCTGTATATCATTGACAGGTTCATCTTGCTGGTTCATCATGTTAATGTAAATATCTGGCCTCCAAACTTTCAAAGGCTCTCCACATCTTGCAAAAGAGGATAAAAATCGAAATCTCCTCAATCCAGTACTCAAACTCTTTTGTAGACAGATATCCTTCCAATTGTCTGATGTTTTCCTTTTAGTCTCTCAAAGAAATTCAGCGACAGTGACAGCTCATCCCAGTTTCTCTCTATTTCCCTCCCCCAAAGCTAATCTCCACATTATACTCTTGCTCTTACCTCACAAAGTAACTGCTCCAATCTCTCTGTAAATCTAAACCCTCTCAAGTCCCAAGTGTTCCAGGAAGTTCTTTAGACTCCTGAGGCCTCATTCATCTCCCTCTAAGCAGAATACCTACAGCATTCTTTGGGTTGGTAGTACTAGACTGTCTTCTAGATTCATAGACATATACATCTTATCTTTCTTGAGGGCAAAGTCTATATATTACACTTCCTTTTTTCCTGTAGCACTTAATATAATGCAAAACCCAAAGCAGACCTTCAATAATCGCCTGTGTAGTTGAACACAAGGTACAATGCTGGATGTGTAAATTTCATTGACTAGATTATGAAATCAGAATCATTTGATATTATTGCACTTCTGAAGGTTAACCTGTGGCACCCAACAAAGAAAACTACTGTGATTCAACAAAACACACAGAAACTAGGTGGCATAACCTGGCAAACATAACACAGGTGTTTTCAATCCTAAAATTAGAGTCTGATACAAAAAAACTTGTTGAAATGCTGATGTTGGGGCACAGACAATACAGTGGTTTAATCATGGGACACGGTATTGACCTATGGGGTTTTACTGAATGCATGCAAGAATGAGCCATGCTATAATTGGGTAAAAAAGTAGTCCCAGGCCTATGAAAAATGCTAAATGAAATGTCTTTCAGTTTTTACTAAATTCAGGTTAGGAAAAAAAAATCATCAGTTACTTATGGTAACTAATGGTAGCTGTCAGAATCGGAGCAAGGTTCTCCCATTTCTGCTTTCAACTTGAATGCACATAGGAATGGGGATAGGTGTTGGTGCAAAGAATGCAATCAATGAATAAGAAGTTCAGGAGTGTAATAAGAGCTTTCCAAATGGGGCGTAGATAGATCCTAGTTTTGGTCCAATCCCTGACTAGCTGTACAACCCACAGCAAGTCACTTATCTCCCTGGGCCTAGTTTCCGGACTCTGAAAAAGTCACTAAAGGTTTTTCTGACTCCAAAAATTCCGAGACCTACTTAACCACAGCTACCATTCATACGTATGATTCTTACAACCTTACATCTTCCACATTACCGGGAAAAAAGCAATTTATTTCAGCAATCTAAAAGAAATGGATGCTATTCAAAGACCAAAGATTCTGTTAGTTGAAAGTAATGTTGTAAAAATGCCGACGTCCCCATTACAATAAGATGTTTCAGTAGGGAGACTAGTGCTATGGTAAAGATAACGAGGATTGCTTCTGTACATGACGCCTAACCTAGAGCATCGATCGTCTGTGCTGCTATGTGAAGACCTGCTATTTATTGTGCTTCACAGCAGACGCAACACTGCTTTGAGCTTCTCCAAAAAAAAAAAAAACAACGTGAGAAAGTTCTCATCCTCGGCATAAGGCTGGCCAACACTTCTGCAAATGATACAGACACTGAAACAAGGCTGATAGCCCCGGGCAGCCTCGTCTCCCCTGGAACCTGTCAAAGCGCAACTCCAGCCTGAGCCAGACACACCAACTTGCCCGGACAGTCTCCCTGCTCCCCCGCGGGGCAGCCCTCCGCAGGCCCGCTGCCTCCCCGCCTCCGGCCGGCCGCTCTCGGCGCCGCAGCCCGGTCTCGGCAGGCAGCGGCTTCCCGGCGTCCCGCCCCGCGGAGCCCCGCGCCCCGAGGCCGCCGCCGCCCGCTCTTCCCGCCCGGGCCCCCCGCCCAGCGCGGCGGCCCCCCGCCCAGCGCGCCTCCGCCGCCGCCTCCTCCCCGGACGCCCCACGCCGCTGGGGGCACAGCCGCGCCTCGCAGCCTCAGAGGCACCGCGGAGCACTCACCCCGGAGGCTCCTCCCGCCGCTGCTGCTGCTGCTGCTGCTGCCGCCGCTGGGACCGCGGCCGTCGCCCCCGCCGCCGCCACCAGCAGCACCGCCGTCCGCACCGGCGCCAGCACCCACAGCCATCCTCCTCCTCCTGCCGCCGCCGCCGCCGCCGCCGCCGCCTGCTCCGCTCCTGTCAGTGGCTCAGGCTCCGAGACGGCTCCAGGGTCCCCTCGCCGCCATTTTGACTCCTAGAGGGAGCGTCGGCTCGGCGCGGCCCCAGAGCGCCTGCGCGGCGCTGCGGAGCCGACCCGAGCCCCCGCCCGCTCCCGACGTACAGCGTCCGCGGTCACGTGGGCGAGCGGGGGCGCGCGCGCCGGGCACAGCCGGGGAGGCGCGTGCGCGGGGCCCGGCGGCGGCGGAGTTGAGGGGCGCGCGTTAGTCCGTCTCCGCGCGGGGAGTGCGGTTCTGGGAGCTCGGAAGGAAGGGTCGTTGTAGTAGTCTGCTTATTACAGGGAATGGTGACAAACCCTTAAATGTATTAGATTGCAATGATAAGGACTACGTTATGGACGACCAGTTCCACCAATTCATATTTTCGTCCGGCGGCCGGCATCCTGACAGATGGCACACGATGTATGAATCGCAAAGAGGCGCCTGCGCTCCCGCGAAGCCTTTTCTGACATTCTTACTGTCTCGGTGGCTTCTTGGCTATTTATCTTAAGCCCTGCCTGCATGGTACTTTTACCGGCACCACCTTGCTAGTTGTATAGTAGGTTAAAAAAAAAAAAATCTTGAAAAGTTTTTCTCAAGAAGACACCATCATAAACGAGGGACAAAAATTGATGGAAGCCCACAATTGGAACGTGGAAGAGCCAAATCCCTCTTCCCTAGATACTCCTTGCCCGAGAGGCTGCAAAAATTTCAGCGATGCAATAACGAAACACCTTACAATTATAGGGCACCTTCCAGCTCTCAAAGCACCGTTTAAAAAAGAAAGAAAGGGCTGGCCGAGTGGCGCGGAGGTTAAGCGCTGGCTTGGGAAGCCAGGGGCCCCGGTTCGGGTCCCACATATGAGGGCCAGTGACGCTGCCCTCAAAAAAAAAAAACAAAAAACAAAAACAAGACAGGCTTCATTTGAACACCCAAATACTCTTTGGGATAGTTGGAGCAGGTACTATCGCAACATACCGAGTAGTTTGCCCAGGGACACACACGTAAGATTAACAAGTAGGCAAGCCACGACGAGAACCCAGACATTCTGACCTGCCACCCGGTCATTATCCTTCCCAAGTCTTCTATAGACCTTAGCAGGACAAGATGTACTTGTCCTCTGGGAATTTATTTAAAGACCTCTTTTTTTTTTTTTTTTTTTAGGGCAGTGTCACTGGCCCTCATATGTGGGACCCGAACTGGGGCCACTGGCTTCCCAAGCCAGCACTTAACCACCACGCCACTCGGCCGGCCCCTTTAAAGACCTCTTTAAAGTATTTGCATTTTTAATATCTACCCAGCCTTGGGAAACAAGTTTTCTAAGTCCCAACCAGTCTCGCTCTTGTTCTCCAACTACCTCTAAGCTTCAAAGAACAAACGCAATTACAAAATTTGTGATCTGTTTTTAATCATTTCTTGGTCCTTTGTTTTTTTTTTTTAATACATTTTATATCTGGTTGGAAGATTTAACTTTTTTTGACATCCTTCAATGGAAGGACTGATTCTCTTTGAATATGATGGTTGCTTTTGTCTGTACTTTCTTCAGATTTATCTTCCTTGTGCTCATTCATCACCTCCTTACTTTCATGATAATTTCTTTCCAATTTGTATTCAGTTTTTTTCCTTTCACCCCATGCAGTTTCCCTCTACCCCAACCTTGAAGGTTTGGAGATTGTAAGGAGAGATTGTAGTATTTCCTACTTTGAAAAAGGATTCCCTAGCTGGTAAGGTTCTCTTCAACTGAGTACACAGATCTAGAGAGTAGACCAGAAGTGCATGGAAAAGTGAGAAAATACATGGGAAACTGGTCCATCTAGTTGGAGCAAAGGATTGGCTCTGAATGCCCACCTCCTATTCCCCTATTTGTTATATTTCCCCTAAATGCCTAATCGAATCTTATCTATGAAGGGAACCAAACTTTTATCATCTTTAAGCTACCTTTTTGGGATATTGATTTTAAGCTGTTTCTTAAGAATCGAAAGACTCAAAAAGAAACTTAGACCACACACCTTTTCCTGCCCAAGAGATTCAGACAGAAAAACCTGCTTCATGCAGGAAGGAAATCTTAGGATGTTCACCTTAGCCTAATTTAATTAAGTGGTAAATAGGAGGGCTTCTGGCAGGGGCCTGTTAGCTGGATACCTCCTGAGTCCCACTGTTTCTGAGTTGCCTAGCAACAACTGGCCTGCATCCTATGTGCTGCTCTTCCTCAATCACCTGTAAGTCACCCATTCTCACTTCAGAAGTCTATGACCCCATCCCTCCTTTTCTCCATTGTCCAAAAATTTCCTATATACTCAGTGTTGCCTCACTGTCTTTGGAATTTTCATGCTTATGTGAATTCCCCATGTGCATGTATTAAAAGTTGATTTCCTCCTGTTAATCTGTCTCTGTTAATTTGATTATTAGCCCAACTAGAAGAATATAGAAGGTGGGAGGAAAAGTATTTTTTTTAGCCCCCAGACTATATAGTTCAGGGTTTATATAGCCATGAACTAAAAAGTTTAGCTTTGCCTGCTTTTGTATTTTATGGAATTTAAGATGCCATTATTTGACATCTCATTAAGAAAAAAAAAAAACTCTATTAACTAAACCACAACCCAGCAATTAAGAGGCCATCAAATATAAGGCAACAAATTTTAGCATTGTTGAAAAATGTAAAAGAAAGCATCTCAGAAAGGATAAAATCTACATGGAATTGTCTTGTATGATTACTTTTGTGTCTTGCTTCTACGGCTTAACATCATGTTTGTAAGATTCATCCATATTTTATACAGCTCAATTTCATTTAATGCGTGAATATACCACACTTTTTTATACATACTGTCATAGATGGGTATTTGGGTTGCTATTAGTTTTTGACTCATATAGACAATGTTGCTGTGAACATTCTTGTTCATATCTTCTGGTGCACATAGACATGTTTCTCTATACATATACACAAGAATGGATTTGCTGGGCCATAGGACAAGCCAATTTTCATCTTTTCTAGGTCATGCTTAACTACTCCAAATGGCCCTTCCTATTTTTACTCACACCAGCAGTATAGAGAGTTCCTATCAATCGATATCTTCATCTAGGGAATTGTCTTTGTTTTTTCAGTTTTATCAATCTCGTTAGTCAGTTGTGTTATCTTATTGCAGCTTTAATTTGTACTTCCTCTATACTAACATGGTTGAGCACCTTTTAATTTCTCTCATTTGAATTTCTTCATTTGTTAAGCTCTTTTTCCCATTTTCTATCTGGTTGTCTTTTACTTCTTGAATTGTAGGAATTCTTTATGTATTCTGGATATAAGCCTTTTCTTGGTTTTATGTATTGCAGATATGTTTTCCTGCTGTGTGGTTTGTCTTTTCTCTCCTTTGATTGTGTGTTTTGATGAATTGAAGTTCATATTTTAAATGTAGTTGAATCCATGTATAGGGGAGGCAAAACTGTACCCTCTTAAGGTCTCTAGCTAGGACTGAGAATTAAACTGACATAGATTAACAAGAGAAAGGCATACAGACTTTTACATGTGAAAGGGAGCTGCCCTAAGAAAGTGAAGACCCAAAGAAGTGGTTAGAGCTAAATCCACATAAACTAAGTTGGACAAAGAGTAGTCAAATGTAAAAATGTGACAAGACAAAGGGGCTTACACCAGAGCAGTTAATCATGGATAAGTGATTAGGAAAACAAAGGTTAGTTTAACAAGATTCCTTTGTATAGATTTCCCTCATCCTTGATTCCCATCTCTGGTGATAAGAATGTTACTTTTGGGCCGGCTAAGTGGTGTGTTGGTTAAGAGTTGGCTTGGGACACCAGCTCTGAGCAGCAGGGCCCTGGTTTGGATCCCACATGAGGGCCAGTGACACTGCCCTCTACAGCTAAGATGGTGAACAACAGCTCGACCTGGAGCTGAGCTGCCATGTGTTGCTGGCGACGGCATGGGCTGCAGTGGGGCTGGCTCCGCACCTGGCATGCGCTTTCATGAGCTGCTATGAGCCACAGTGAGTGGACGTCCAATGGCAGGCAAGCGACTGCCTCACCTGGGAAGAGCACAATGATAATACCAATATGGGCCAGTGAAGCAACGTCCTCCACAACTCCACAACTAGACTGAAGAACAAAAGGACAGCAACTTGTCTGTTCCCTTTCCCCAATTCCCCAATGCTGTTCCCTTCCCTCAATACCCCAATAAAATCTTAAAAAAGAAAGTTTCGGGCCGGCTGAGTGGCGCATTTGTTAAGAGCTGGCTTGGCACGCAGTGGCCCCGGTTCGGATCTCACATATGAGGGCCGGTGACACTGCCCTCTACAGCTAACAACAGCTCCACCTGGAGCTGGGCTGCGAGCCCTGGCGATGGTGTAGGCTGCAGCCCCTGCTGCAGTGGGCTGCCGTAGGCTACAGTGAGTGGCCAGCAGCCAGTGTGAGCTGCCAACAGCCTCAGTGAGCGACGATCCAGAGGCCAGCGACCGATCTGCCTCATCCGGGAAGAGCGCAATGACGATACCAACATGGGCCAGTGAAGAAATGTCCTCCGCAACTAGACTGAAGAACAAAAAGAGAGCAACTTGTCTGTTCCCCTTCCCCGATTCCCCAACGCTATTCCATTCCCCCAATTCCCCAATAAAAAATCTTTTTTTTAAAAAAAAAAGAATGTTTCTTTCCTCCTGGTGTGTGGAGGACATCTTTCATGTTCAAGGTACCAATCACTGTCCTGGGTACTTTGACACATGTATTTTCATTCCTCTTTACCTTTTAGATTTTAGGAGATTCAGAAAAATGCTTGGAAACAGTATCTTATACACAAATCATCTGAGTAAAGAGAATTTTCCTTTTCTTCATGATTTTAAAAACCCAGCTTCCATATTGTATTTCCAAAAAAATGAGCCTAGGTAGGAGCTTGGTGGATGGTTACGTATGGTAGAAAAAGGAAGGAACAGACTAGAGTGACAGAAAATGGAAAACACAATGTAGAAAATGACTCAGGTTTTCAGCTTAAGTGATGGGGCAATTCACTGATGTAGGGAGCAGGGGGAGGAACAGAACACAAATTTAGGACTTTTGATTGGAACAGAAACTCACTGATTTTATTCACTTCCAATCAGCTTAAGATGTCTAAAGAGGGAGGGAGTTAGGGAAACTTATTGGCTCATTCAAAACTAAAAAATCAGGGATGGATTTGTCTTTTCTGAAATTTCCAGAAAAGGTTCTCTAAAATCCCACACTCTTCACCACTACTATATACAGTTGACCCTTGAACAACACGTTTGAACTGAAAGGGTCCACCTATGCGATTTTTTTTTCAGTAAATTTTTTGGGTTTTTTTTGAGGGCAGTGTCACTGGCCCTCATAAGTGGGACCCAAACTAGGGCCGCTGGCTTCCCAAGCCAGCACTTAACCACCGCGCCACTTGGCCAGCCCATACCTGTACTGTTTTTGATCCACAGTTTGAAGTCTACAGATGCGGAGGGCTGTCTGTATGCATGGGTCTACACCATTTTATATAGGGGAGTTGAGCATTCTTGAATTTTGCTATCTGCTGGGGTCCTAGAATGACTCCTGAATGGACACCAAGGGCAGTTAAGTTTTGGGGGTGTCAAAAGTCATATGTGAGGTCCGGCCAAGTGACTCAGTTGGTTTAGAGCTTGCTCAAGAGTGTGAGTTCTGAGCAACAGGGTTGCCCCGGTTGGACTCCTGGCCCAACCTGAGCTGCCAAAAGGTGGCAGGATGGCTCAACTGGGAAAAGAAAAAAAAAGTCATGTGTGGATTTTTTACTATATGGGGGGTTGTGGGAAGCCGACAGCCCCCCAGTGTCTGACAAGGCCACATTGCCCTGCTCAGCACTGGATATTAGGGGTGCTGCCTTATGGTTGGTCATGTAATATCTCCTGCCTCTAAGAACCCATGTGCCTTTCCTCCTATAGGAGACAATATACTCACTGCATTTATGGCAAGTTCCTGTATACCCCAATGAGCTAACTATGCAGCCAAAGACGGGTAAGATCTCCTAAAAGAGGGGAGACAAACTAAGCCAGGCGGTAGTTCCGTGGGGGACCCCTAAATTGAGATATTGGGGACTCAAGCCCCTTTGGAAACTGAGGCATATAGGCCTAAAAAAGCCAGTCTGTGAGAAACAGACAGCCTCTGTGAGAAACTGGTGCTATCGTTTGTCCTTGCCTGTGCAGCTGTGAAAGGTTTCCTTGGAGACCAGGAGACCAAGGTCTCTCGGCCATGAAAGTTCTGATAAGAGGCAACTTACTGACCATAAGTTATTTTAATTAACAGCCTTGTTTTAGCTCTTTGTTCTGTACATTGCTAGCAACAGATACTGAAGCTTTGACAGAGAAACAGATGTTACACTCTATTACAAAAACATGCAGCTCTTTGTAAAATAGGAAAAGTTTGACACTCCTTTTGCTACTAAGTATTATAATCACATAGAAATAGTTTCTTGCCTAAACTCTTGGCAATAGTTCAAGTATATGCCCTGTAAGGTAGCCATGGTAACCACTCTTTAGATGATAAGTAAAATCCTTGAACATGTTGAAAATTCTCAATAAAAGCCATGCGCTGACCCGATTCGGGGCTCAGTCTTCTTTGGCTGAGTCCCTTGGGGCTCAGTCATCTTTGGCTGAGTCCCTTGGTTTCGCTCTTATCTTTCTTCTGTCTCTTGTTCTTATTCAATCTGCGTCGCCCCTCTCGAGTCCCACTTGCCCTTGCCACGCAGGACGTGACAGGGGGTCAGTGTTCCTAACACCCACGTTGTTCAAGGGTGAATTGTACTATCTTAGTACTAGCTTTTTAAAATTGTTATTATTTTTCTTTTTTTTTTTTGAGGGCAGTGTCACTGGGCCTCATATGTGGGACCCAAACCGGGGCTGCTGGCTTCCCAAGCCAGCGCTTAACCACCACGCCACTTGGTCGGCCCTAAAATTGTTATTATTTTTCAGTTTGTCTTCCTATTTAGATTCTAAGCTCCTCAAAGGCAAAGATTCATTTATTTTTTTTACCCCAAACATCAAGCACTGTGCTTCATGCATAGTACTGGATGCTTAAAAAATGTGTGTTGCTTCATGGATGGAGTAGAGGCTTGATCACTGCACTGTATACCTGAAACTGATGTTGTATAATATTGTATGCCAACTGTAATTGAATATATAGATAGTCATGGGATGTGGATTATACTGTGGAAGGGAGTCAAAGGAATTGTAATAAATATGTATGATATGGGGGGGAGTGGGGTGGTGAATTGGGGGAGGGGGGTTGTCACTTTGAGGGGTAAAAAGTATAACTATTGCACTAGTTGTACACCTGAAGCTAACTTTAAAAAAGATGTTTATTTCACAATAAAAGAATAAAAGAATTAAAAAAATGTGTGTTGGACTGAATGGAATTAACAAATCTAATTCTGATGGATGTGTAAATTGAGTTAATTCAATAACTCAAAGGTGCAGCTAAGTGGTATAATAACAAAAAACAGGGTGGATGAATTAAAGGGTAGGGGGAAAAAATCACAGAACACTGATTCGTGGTTTCTATGAAGGCAAATCATATCCAATTTGTCTACTAGAGTTCTCCAAATGTGCAGATAGACAAAAGGACAAGGTGGAACCAGCAGACCTTACTTGGCTTTTCAAAGAGCCTTTGGTAGATTTCAACATGAAAGGCTTTTAGAAAAATGGTGTTACCCTGGTATTACTTAGAATGCTATTATTTTTGGTACTTTTTTTTTTTTTTTAATATTTTTATTGGGGAATTGGGGAAGGGAAACAGACAAGTTGCTGTCCTTTGGTTCTTCAGGCTAGTGGAGGACGTTGCTTCACTGGCCCATGTTGGTATTATCATTATGCTCTTCCGGGGTGAGGCAGTCGCTCGGAGGACATTGGATGGCCACCACGGTGGCTCATGGCAGCTCAAGAAAGCGCATGCCAGCTGTGGGCCAGCCCCACTGTAGCCCATGCTGTGGCCAGCAACTCATGGCAGCTCAGCTCCAGGTCGAGCTGTTGTTCACTATCTTAGCTGTAGAGGGCGCAGCATCACTAGCCCTAATGTGGGATTCAATCCAGAGCCCTGCTGCTCAGAGCTGGCATCCCAAGCCAACTCTTAACAAACGCGCCACTCATCTGGCTCTTAATTTTGTTTTTACAATTGTCTAGGAAAGAGAACCAAAGTCAAGCAATGAAGGTTAGGAATAAATGAAAAAGTGTAATTAGTGGGGACTGATCTTATTTAACTTTTAGTAATCAAGAGGTCATATGGACAATGGAATTTTTAGTTTGCATATAACAGCACTTTGGTTAATGCAATATTTAGCTGATGTAGACAAAAGCAAAATAATGGAAAATATCGGTAGGTGGCTTTAATTTAGATGTGGAGATTTTAAAAAATTACTACTTTTCCTCCCACCTTCTAAGTTCTTCTACCTGGGCTAATAATCAAATTAACAGAGACAGATTAACAGGAGAAAATCAAAATTTAATACCTGCACATGGGAAATTCAGATAAGCATGAAAATTACAAAGACAGTGAGGCAACAGGGTGTATATGACATTTTGGACAGCGGAGAAAAGGCGGGTAAATGGGGTCATAGATTTCAGAAGTGAGAACAGGTGATTTGCAGGTGATTGAGGAAGAACAGCACAGACAAGGCAGGCCAATTCCTGCTAGGCAAGTCAGAGAAACAATGGGACTCAGGGGCTATCTAGCTAACAGGCCCCTGCCTGCAGCCCTCCTATTTAGCATACTCAATTCAAATTAGGCTAAGGTGAACATCCTAAGATTTCCTTCCTGAAGCAGGTTTTTCTGTCTGAATCTCTTGGGTAGGAAAGGGTGGGTGGTCAAAGTTCCTTTCTGAGTCTTTTGTTGCTTAAGAAACAGCTTAAAATCAATATCCCAAAAAGACAGCTTCAGGGTAGCAAAACTTTGGTGTCCTTAAACAGAAAAGCACAGATGGGTAATGGCGATATAATCTTAATATTTAAGATTTAAGATGCTACAGAACATTCTGGACATCTATTTGGTAAGGGCACCAGCCAATCCTTAATCCTTGGAAGGATACTATCCTCCACAAATCCTAGAGATGGAATTTACCTCAATTTACTCAGCATCCCTTTCAAGGCATATTCTCACACGTTGTCTTGGTTCTTCATCCATTTCCCATCTTCCTTCTTCCTCATAATTCCTCACTTTTTCCAATCAAGTGGTTTGGGTGGGACAGATTCCATGTTTTTATTTCTCGTTGCCTAATTTGACTAAGATTTTTCTGCAAATGCAACTCCCATGGTTCAGGGAGGATATGTAACCCTATCTAGAGCCAGGATATGGTGAAATGTTTGCTAGGACTCCTGGAAAAGGAAACCTATCCTTGTATAGAAGATGCTAAAAGAGTCTCCTCCTCTTCTGTTGAATATGACAAGAAAGGATGCAGCCCTAGGAGCTCTTGGCAGCCATCTTGCTACTGGAGTGGAGCTTACCTCAGGGTATAGTCAACTTGTACCCTAAGAAAAACCAAGTTCCTGGTGACCTCATTAGAGATGCTGGTAAGCACACAATTTTTAACTTTCACAGCTGAAAGTCTTTTTATAAATAAAGTTTTATAGAGCCAAAAATACTAGCCAGAGAGAAGACTGGTATTGGTGCATGGAGTCGATACCACCTGTGACATGGCTAGGTAGAACAGACAGAAAGTCTGGCGTCCTGAAGTTTTACAAATGTTTTTTTTATACATCAAGTAGGGGGAAGGGGGAGGAAAGAGGTAGTCTGAAACATTTTATATGAACTATAGGCAAAGGGATGAGAGGAAATGAAGTCAGGCCAGCTGTGAGATAGCAGAGCCTGCATAAAGAAATGTGGGCTCCTGTGAATTGGCTGGGGCAGCAGTCTGAAAAGCCCACTTGTGTAAACAAGTGGAGGTTCCTGGAGTGCCTGGCTAAAATAATCTGCAGAAATAGCCACCTGGAAATTAATCTGAAATTCCAACAGGCAAAACAGGAATATGAGAAGCCTTTTGTTAGTTGGTTAGCATCTATTAACAGACTAACAGTTCTGTGTTTTTCTCTCATTGTCTGGCCACCATAATTTAATTTAGAACATCTCAGAATTAAAAAAAAAAAAATCAATGCTTAATTAAGCTTCACCTGAAATTAGTCCTACCTCTGGCCTTTCCAAATATGTGAACCAATCAGTTTGATTTATCATTAGGTGTTCGGTAATATGTATCCAAAGTAATCTTAAGTGTTTATGATACAGGCCAAGTGAGTAGCCCTCCTGCTCCGGAAAAGCTTTAAGTTTTCTTTCCTATAGGGATTTCAAGTTTCCTTTTCCTTAAGTTTTCTTTTCCCCAGTTACTTAGCTTCTCACTCCCCACTGGCCAATGTAAGAATCAAACTGGCAACCCTGTTGCTCAGAACTTGTTTTCTTTTTTAAAGATTTTTATTGGGGAATTGGGGGAGGGGAACAGACAAGTTGCTGTCCTTTTGTTCTTCAGTCTATTTGCGGAGGACACCGCTTCACTGGCCCATGTTGGTATCGTCATTGCGTTCTTCCTGGATGAGGCAGATGGGTCGCTGGCCTCTGGATGGTCGCTCACCGCGGCTATTGGCAGCTCACGCTGGCTGCCGGCCACTCACTGTAGCCTACGGCAGCCCACTGCAGCAGGGGCTGCAGCCTACACCGTTGCCAGGATTCACGCAGCCCAGCTCCACGTGGAGCTGTTGTTAGCTGGAGAGGGCAGTGTCACTGGCCCTCATATGTGGGATCCGAACTGGGGCCACTGGCATCCCCAACCAGCTCTTAACCAACTGAGCCACTCGGCCGGCCCAGTAGTATTTTTGTTCAAATCAATCACATGTAATTTTTTTGATATAAAAATAAATTTTAAAAATTTTGCACAAGTTAAAAACAGTGAACTTGGAACAACAAGATTATTATCTTTTGACCTGCATAAGGGCAATTCTTTTCCTGGATTCTTTGTAATAGTGGAAGGCAGCTTTTGTTGGATCTTATATCACCAGTGTGCTTTCAATTCAAAAGTGTGTTACTGATGTTACCAGTTGCATAACTCTGAATGTTTTTCTCACCTTTGCAACCCTTCTGCTTTGCTGCTTGCTTATCTGAGTTTTCTATCCTTGAGGTCATGTAATTGTAAAGACAGCCACAAATATACCCACAGAATGGCACTGCATTCCTCAAAGACCTTTGTTCCTTGAACAGCAATTAAATGTGTATTTCGAGAGGAGATAATTCAAGATGTTTGAGCCTGGGGTAGTGCAGTCTTAATAATTATATAATTTTCTAGAGCCCTAACACCAGTTTATTTAGAACATGAACATTTATAAAAATCATTTTAAAAAGAAGTGGGCGAGTCTGGCTTTCCTTTTCATTGTATACACAGAGCTCAAAAAACTTAATCTTTAGGCTGTAGTTCTAATTATGTCTTTTTACATAACTGCAGCAAGAAGGTCCCGCATTGTAGGTCACTGAGAATGTATTGAATGCAGGGCCCACTAAGCCTTTATTGAAAATTGTACTGGTTTGAGTCAATAATGCCAGTCTTTTGTGACTTGGAGAAAAAGGTTGTTTGTACCGGTAATTTGAGAAGTTAAAAGTGCCACCTCCTGGGGTAGGGGTAGGAGGCAGGGAGCTTAATGGTATTGTGGTTGAATGTGGAGTCAGATTTACTGACACTGCCAAAAGTAATTTAAAGTTTTTGTCACAGAGAAAGACCTAAAATGCTTGATTCACACTCAGCTGCACTCTAAATTTTTCCAAATTAGGATTAGTACAGTGAGGCTTCTCTCTTTTTGAGCTTTCTTAGTGTCCTTCAGCATTTTTTGGGAATGTCCTTCAGCATTTTCTCAGGGAAAAACCTGAGAAAAAAGACAATCAATATAGTCTTTTTTTTTTGAGGGCAGTGTCACTGGCCCTCATATGTGGGACTGAACCGGGGCCGCTGGCTTCCCAAGCCAGCGCTTAACCACCACGCCACTCGGCCGGCCCAATATAGTCGTCTTTTTAAAATTGAGGTAACAATGATTAGTAAAATTACATAGGTTTCACATTGAGACTCTTTCCACTGAAAGTGATAGCAATCCAGCTCCAACTAGTCTCAGCATAAAGAAAATGAAGTGAAGCCCAGAACTCCACAACAGGAAAGTGTCCAAGCTTCGGTACAGTGAGAACCATAGGTGTGAACATGGTCAGGATGATCCCTCTGTCGTTTATCTCTGCTTCGTTCAGTAGGTTGGCTTCATTACGAACTCATGGTAGAAGGGCTTTCACCATAGGTAGAAAAAAAACGTGGCTCCCAAGTTAGACTATCCATCACATAAAAGAGTCTGAGTTTCAGCCTGCTGGTCCCAAGCATAGCATTGGTAGCAAAGGGTTCTTTGGCCCAATATTTGAGTGAAGAGCCCAACTTTAAATCAATCTATGGTGGCCAGGAAATGGGGACAGTCTGTACCAAATCAGTTCTTACAGGACTCATGTAACCCAGAGGTGCTCAAACTATGTCTGGGGATTTGGGAGTCCCCCAAACTCTTGTAGGGGCCCCACAAAGTCAAAATTATTTTCATAGTAATAGTAAGAAATTTGACTTTTTCACTCATTCTCTGAAGAGTGCACAGTGGAATTTTCCAGAGGCTGCATGACATGTGATATTGCAACAGATTGAAAACAAAAACAGATGTGAGACTCCAGGTGGCTTAGTCTTCTATTAAGCCTGACAGTAAAGAGATTTTAAAATGTAAAACAATGCTATTCTTCTATTATGAAAATGCATATTTATATTTCATAAAAATATTATATATGTTAGTATGTGATGGGATTTTACAGTTTTAAGTGAATTAATAAATATATTAACTATTTCTTAGTTTTTATTTCTAATACAGTATTTATTTAATAGTTGTAACCTATGTAAACAAAAGCTCTTTAGAGTCATCAATAATCCTTAAGGGGCTCCTGAGATAAAAAAAAGTTTGTGAGCCACTAATTTAATAATGGGCAACTTGCTTGATTTTTCTGTGCCTTAGTTATTATCCCCATCTGTAAATGGGGATAATAACAGTGCCAATCTTATAGGGGTATGGGAGAATTAAGAGAGTTAATACTTGTAAAGTGCTTAGAGCAGTAACAGGTACATACTAGGTGCTTTAGAAAGATTAAATAATAATAACCGCAAGAAAAACTACCATGATGTAGATGGGGGAGGCATGGTTCTCAGAGAAGAGAGGCTCACAGACTATGCCAGATGTCAACAACGTTGGAACCAAAAAATAACCATTCAGAGAAAATTATAGCAGAGTATTTAGGATCCTATGTTAAGACAAATACTGAACAAAAAGAAGTGCAAGCATGGAAATTGTCTCATTACTGGGCTATACAGATCTTGATTTAGGTCATTCAGCCGTTTGAATTTCTCTCCCAACATGATAGCTGATCTGTGTCTCAGGGTTAGCAACTTTTCCTACATGGCTCCTCTTTAGCTCTACTTTGACCAATTGTTGTGCCCTAACCCACAGTTTGCCCTCATTTGGGGCAAGTATGACACCCATTGTGTGAGCCCCCTCCATGTGCCAAAGGCACATTTAGTCCTCTCAGCTTTCCTGAACTGTAGGTATTCACGCAATTTCACAAATGAGGCAACTAAGGCTGAGAGAGGATGCAAGTGGCCCCACATAATACAGTTAAAAAATAACAAAGCCAGGAACTGAAACCTAAATTTGTCAGATTGTGAAATCCAACATCTTTCCAGTATTCCATCCAGTTTCCTATCTAGAGGAAAAGAATGAAAGTCTTTAACAGGAAACACAGTCTTTCATTTCACCACTAGAGATGAAAGGCTTAATTACACCTTTCCTTTTTTCCAACATATGCATTTAGGGCCAAAAACTTCCCTTTAAGTACTCCTTTAGCTGCATTCCACTAAGTTTGATGTGTTGTGGTTTAACTTTCATTCATTTGGAAATATTTTCTAATTCTCCTTGTGATTTCTTCTTTGATCCATGGGTTACTTAAAAGTGTGTTATTTAATATCCAAATACTTGGGAATTTTTAAAGATACTTTTCTGGTTTTGATTTCTAATTTAATTCCATTTTTTTGTCAAAGGATATACTGTGAAAGAGATCAATCCTTTTCAATTATTGTGACTTCTTTTATGGCACAGAATGTATTCTATCTTGGTAAATATTGCATGTGCACTTAAAAACAATGTAAATTTGGGTATTGTTAAAATAGAGTTCATAAATGCCAATTACTTTAATATATAACGATGTTGTGCAAGTCTTCCATATCCTTATTGATTTTCTGTTTGCTTGTTTTATCAATTATTAAAAGAGGAATTTTGAATTCTCCAACTAGAATTTTAGACTTACCTATTTTCCTTTTGGTTCTATCAGTTTTTTCTTCAAGTGTTTTGAAGTTTTGTTATTAAGTCCATGGACATTTAGGAGTTTTATGTCATCTTATGAAATGATCCCTTAATCATTCTAAAATGTCTCTCTTTATCTGTGCTAATATCCCTTGCTCTGATGTTTATTTTTTCTGATAGCATTCCACTCTTGCTCTCTGTGATTAGTATTTGCATGGTATATCTTTTTCCATCTTTTTCCTTTTAGTCTATCTATATCTTCATCTTTAAAGTGGGTTTCTTTTAGACAGTATATATTGGGTTGTCAGAAAAGTCATGACACATTTTTGCAACGAACAACAGAAAAAATACGTCATGACTTTTCTGACAACCCAATAGTTGGATGTTTTTAAAAAAAATCTAATATGATAATCTCTGCCTTTTATTACTTACACTTACTTACATTTAGTGTAAAGAGTCTAAACATACAGTCATCAACCATGTGGTCCAGGTTCAGATATGTCAATTGAGACATATAATTTGTCACCTAAAAGCCATTTCACAATTTTAAGTTTTTTATTTCAATTTTTCAGATATCCAAAGGGGATACATACACTATAGCAATCCTTCTTAAAATTTCCTTTCATTTTTCCTTCTACTTTCTTCACACTTTGCACTCTTTTAGTTTCAACTATTCAAAAAATTGCTCCTGTCCTTGTGCCTCCTGTCCTTCTTTGCCTCCCCATTTCCTCTTGATTCTGCATGACAAGAGTTCAAAAGGATATTTCTGACACCCCTCTTCCTTCCATCTTGGAGGGTGAGGGAGAGAAAGGAACTGAGTAGGCAAAACTAGGGTCCTCTAAGGAGAGAAATATCTTGAAACAATTACACATTAATATCTCTTGTCCAGTCATGCTCTCCCATGGTTTGTTTCATGGCCACAAAGAGATGACCAATATTTAAATGTGCCACCATGCATTCCTTCCCTGTCTTCACAATACAGTGCCTATCTTAACTATTTTGTCAGCTTCCGCTTTGTGGGAGAGGGTATAGTTCCTTTCAAGTTTTAATCCTCCACTCTCTCCAGATGTGTCCTTAATAGGGAAAGGAAAAGAGAGCATAGCAGTGTGAGCATTCATTCACTCATTCATTCAACAAATATTTGTTGGCTACCTACTATGTGTGAGATGCTGTTCGGGGTGCTTAGGGGTGATGCAGTGAGATAAGACTCCTGCTCTTGCAGTGCTCGCAAAGGAGACACAAAATTAGCAAAGGAGATATACAATTAGCAAACAAACTGTATAATTCTGATGGTGCTTATGGGCCATGAAGAAAATAAAGCAGAGAAGGGGAAAGAGAGCAATTAGAAATGGGGTGAGGGCAGGAGGAACCTGAGTGGTTAGGGTAAGATTCCAGAGCACAGCTGTCCAGGGGAAATATAATGTGAACTATATGTGGATTTTTTTTTTTTTTTTGAGGGCAGTGTCACTGGCCCTCATATGCGGGACCCAAACTGGGATGCTGGCTTCCTAAGCCAGCGCCCAAACATCGCGCCACTCCGCCGGCCCCTATATGTGTATTTTTAAACTTTCTTGTTGCTATGTTAAAAGAACTAAAAAGAAACAGGTACAACACTATTTATTATGGATTTTTTTTTCACTTTTTTTTTTTTCATTGGGGAACAGTGTC
Source organism: Aselliscus stoliczkanus (assembly GCA_033961575.1). NCBI lineage: Eukaryota > Metazoa > Chordata > Mammalia > Chiroptera > Hipposideridae > Aselliscus > Aselliscus stoliczkanus. The sequence continues at coordinate 152,226,294 of CM066732.1, forward strand.
TTTTTCCAGGACCCATCAGCTCCAAGTCAAGTAGTTGTTTCAATCTAGTTGTGGAGGGCACAGCTCAGTGGCCCATGTGGCGATCAAACTGGCAACCTTGGTGTTATGAGCACTGCACTCTAACCAACTGAGCTAACTGGCCACCTCAGTAATTATTATTATGGATTATTTGTAACAAAATATATCAAAAATTATATCACTTCAATATGTAAGCAATGTAAAAAATATTAATGAGATATTTTCCATTCTTTTTTCTACTAAATGCAATGGACTGAATATTCATGTCCCTTCCAAATTCATATATTGAAATTCTAGCTTCCAATGTGATGCTGTTAGGAGGTATGACCTCTGGGAGATGACGAGGTCATGGGGGTGGAGCCCTAATGGATGGGATTAGTGCCCTTATAAAAGAGACCCCAGAGAGTTCCCTTGCCCCTTCTGCCATGTGAGGGTACGATGAAAAGTCAGCCATTTATGAACCAGGAACCAAGCTCTTACCAAATCTGTGTCGAAGTTATTTCCTGGGATGGCAGTAGTTGGGAAGCCTACAGTAGACCCTTACTCACTTTGGCATGGGGGTGAGGAAGGAAGTCTTCCTGCCTGCCAGTTGACCTACTCAGCCCCCTCACATAGATCAGCATTTTCATTCTGAAAACAGATTGCTAATAGAAAAAAATTCAAGGAATTCACCTGGCTCCTCATATTCACAAGCATAAAAAGACAACGAAGGGTCATAAGACTGTTGAGCAAAACCAGCAAAGCCCAAATGAATAAAAAGAATCACACTAGAGGAAACATAAATAGTTCAATGAACAGAACTTTTAAAAAAAGTTCAAATTGATATTCTCAGAGAAATTTGAGATGGTGCATCTATAAAATACGAATAGGTGACTCTTTAAAAAAAAAAACCCCAAATAATTACTAAGTGTTAGAAATAGAATTCTAAAATGAAAAACTCAACAGAAGGGCTAGAGGGAAAAGTCAAGGGAATCTTCCAGGATGCAGAACAAGGAAACAGAAAGAAAAAAAGTTGAAACACATAGGTAACCCACCAAGAAGGGCCAACATCCATCTAATAGGAGTTTTAGATTAGGGACAGAGAAAACAGAGAGAAGGAAATAAATAACAGAAGTAGATCGCTTTTTCTTTTCAACCAGGAGGCTGAGCAGCCTGCTCAGCAGATGCAGAGATGCAGATCTTTGAGAAGACCCTAATGGGTAAGACTATCCCACTTGAGGTCGAGCACAGTGATGCTGTTGAGAATGGCAAAGCTAAAGTTCAAGACAAGGAGGGCATCCCACCTGACCAGTGGTGTCTGATTTTTGTGGGCACACAGCTGGAGGATGGTTCACTCTTGCAGACTATAGTATCTAGAAAGAGGTCATACTGCACTTGGTGCTTCGTCTGTGGGGGCGGCATCATCCAGCATGCCCTCTGCCAGCTCGCCTAGAGGTACAACTGTGACAAGATGATCTGCCAGAAGTGTGAGGCCCACCTGCAACTACGACAAGAAGTGTGGCCACGCCAACCACCTATGCCCGAAGAAAAAGGTCAAATAAGGCCCCTCCACCGCCTCCTTGGCCTGCAGGGAGGCCTCCTGCCCAAACCCCTTAGCCTTAGGGCTTCAATAGTTTTGCTTTGGTTGGCTGGAGCCATTTAAAAAAAAAAAAAAAGATTTCCCAGAGCTAATAAAAGATCCAAGCCGTCAAATTGAATGGTCACACCCAGCGCTAATCCATATGAAGGAAGAAAGACCCATATCTAGCCATGTGTTGAAGAAACTTCACAAGTCCAAAGGCAAACAGAAATTCCTAAAAGATTCCAAAAAGAAAAAAAATAGAGCCCACATCAAAGAATGAGACTTTTAGATTGGCATCACACTTATCAAATGACAGCACACAAGGGAATGCTGCCTCTCAATTTCCTGAGGGACAGTTATGTGGAGCCGAGAGTTCTATCGTCAGCCAAATTAGCATTTTAAGTGGGGAGAAAAACAAGGGGTTTTTTTTTTTTTTACTTCCAAGGACCGAGGAAATGTATCACCAACACACCATTCCTGCAAGAATTGCTTACGTACTACACAGCAAAATGAAATAAGAATCTCAGAAAGAGGAAGGTGGCAGGTGTCAGAAACAGGGCAATGAGGAAATCCCAGACGGAACGAAAAAAGGAACACTGTTTAGGAACTGGATCACCTTAGGCCGTGTGAGAGGGCAGGGACGCTGGGCGAGAGGGGGGCGGGACATGGGCGGGGCTTAGCAGGGTAATACGCGGAAGAGGCGGGGCCTGGCGGGGCGCGGAGCGTGCGCCCCCTAGGGCCCGGGGCGCCTGTGCACACCCGTCGCCAGCCCAGCGCCGGAGCTCGCGGCGTCCCGCCTTGCCGCTCCGCACCTCGCCTCGTGCGCGCTGTCGCGTCGCTTCACCGAACCAGACGCGTCATGCCCCGTCTGCTGGTTCTCTGCCTGCTTCGCCGCCGCCGCCGCGTGACCCATTTCGGCCGCCGCGTGGCCTACGCGGATGTCCGTCGCACCCCGCAGCCCGCGTCGTCTGGGGTGAGTTGGGGCCGGGCCCTCAGGGCGGCGCGGCCGGCGACGGGTGGGGGAGGGGACGGCTGGCCGGGCCGCCATTGGTGGAGGGGTGGGAGGCCGCCGAGGGCCCGGGGAGGACCGGCCGACGCCGTGGGCACCGAGGCCTGGGGCGGAGCGGCTGTCCCCCGCGGAGCGCCGACCGTCTTCCGCGCCATCTTCCCTGCCGAGACCTCCGCGTCGCCTAAGATGGTGGAAATCGGGGCGGCCTCGAGGCGCCAGAGTTCCAGGGTCGGATTTGCGCGCTGTGGAAGACACATTTTTTGTTTTTTTCCCCTTAAAAATTGAAGTTAGGTCATCAAGGAATGGAAACGGCGCTTTCGTGCACGCGTCAGGTCGCCCTTTCTAGGACAGCGGTCCGCTTGGGCGGGAGCCGCACTCACTGCCAGGGCCTCTCTTCCTTCCAGGACGTGGCTGTTGGGCTCCTGGTGATTTTTATGACCTTCCTGACCCCCTGTGGGTACATGCTGAACGATGTGCACCAGCTCCGAAGGGATTAGATGGCAGACGGGGAGCAGCTGTTCGCGCCCGACGGGGTTTCTCTGAAGGAGGAAAAGCGCGAAGTTGGGCCGATGCTGCAACAAGCCATTGTGGGCTCTGAGTTTCATAACCATCTGTGTATGGTAAACATTTTGCTCCTTTTTTAGTACTGTACATTATGTAAAGCTAAATTGTACAGTCGTCTAAGCATGGTAAATAAAATTGAAACACTTTGGCGTACTTGGTATTTGTGTGATCATAGACGCTACACATCGCGAAGGGTGATGAAAAATACAAGGAGAATTACTATGAAAGGTCAGACTTAGTGCCCATAGCGCTATCAAGTGTTCTTTTATGGGAGTAGAATGTATGTCTGTGTCTAGCGGCATAAAATTAAAAGATTAGATATGTATCAGTAGGGTAGTACAAGTTTAAATGATTCTTCCGACTTTTTTTTTTTTTAACATTTTTTTATTGGGGAAGGGGACCAGCCAAGTTGTTCTTCAGTCTTCGTTGTGGAGGGCGCCAGTCGCCGTCTGGCTTCCCGTTGGCAGTTCGTGGCCTCTAGGCTCAAGGTGCCAAGTTCAGTCTTAGTTGTAGGTGGGCGTAGTCACCATCCCATGCGGGAGTTGAACCAGCAGCCTTGTTAAGAGCACACGCTCTATCCACTAAGCCATCCAGGCACCAGCTCAGCTCAAGGTACTGAGTTCAGTCTTAGGTTGCGGGTGTGCATAACCCACCATCAAACGCAATCTTGTTACACCAGCTGAGCCATCCTGCAACCTGTTGGCAGCTCAGCCACAGCTTAGCTCAGGCGCAGTGTTCACTGGCCCGTGTGGGAATCGAACTGGAGGCCCTGTTGCTCTAAGCCAACTGCTAACCAACAGAGCCACTCAGCCGGCCCCTCTTCCTGCTTTTTTTTATATCTTATTGGTATGGCACCTTAGAGTAATGAGATCCAGACTTTCCTTTACACTGTGAGAGATATAACTCATTAATTCGTCTTAAATTTTCCTCTTTAAATTCCTACACTCTAGGATTTAGTTAGTACCTGTGTACTTTATTTGTACCTCTCGTAAATTAGAATTCTAAGTTGTCTTTGAAGTTTGAAGAAGCATACACACCTTTTTGAATTTTAGCCCACTCTTTCAATCATGGTGTGACTGGACAGCATAGCTTAACTCTGAGCCTTGGTTGCTTTATGTCTGTAATAGGAACTTAAAATTCTGATCTTGAAGGGATGTTCTGGGGGATTAAAACCTTTATAAAACGCCATCCAGCATAGTTACTGAAACAGAATAATAAATAGAAGTTACTGTTAAAAGAATATATGTTTCAGTGGCGCGGTGGTTAAGAACTGCCTTGGGAAGCCAGCGGCCCCTGTTCGGTCTCATATATGAGGGTCAATGACACTGCCCTCAAAAAAAAAAATATGTTTACTAATATTCATTCAGCAGGTGCTGCATTCCTGTGATGTGCCAGGTATTGTCCCAGGTCAATAAACCAAAAATAGATCCCTGCCTCTGTAGGGCTTGGAAGACTTGCATTCTTTTTTTGTTTTAAAGATTTTATTAGGGAATTGGGGGAGGGAAACAGCACTGGGGAACCCGGGAAGGGGAAACAGACAAGTTGCTGTCCTTTTGTTCTTCAGTCTAGTTGCGGAGTACATTGCTTCACCGGCCCATGTTGGTATCATCATTGCACTCTTTCCGGGTAAAGCAGATCGGTCGCTGGCCTCTGAACGGCCACTCACGGCAGCTCACACCAGCTGCTGGCCACTCACGCTGGCTGCGGGCCATCCACTATAGCCTATGGCAGCCCAATGCAGCAGCAGCTGCTGCTATTCTGAACCTGGGGACTCAACAGCAGTCCAGCTCCAGGTGGAGCTGTTGTTCATCATCTTAGCTGTAGAGGGCAGTGTCACTGGCCCTCAATATGTGGGTTCTGAACCGGGGCCGCTTGCATCCCAAGCCAGTTGTTAACCAACGTGCCACTTGGCCGGCCTGAGGACTTTCATTCTTATTACTTTAATATTCATATATTTCCATTTCAAAATTTCTATTGCTTTATTAGCGTTCTCCAGAGAAACTGACCCAATAGCGTGTGTGTTATGAGAGGGACAATGACAGAGATAGATTGGTTTTAAGGAATTGGCTCAATTGTGGAGGCTGGTAAATCCAGAATCTGCAGGGTAGGCCAGCAACATGGGGACTAAGGAAAGAATTGCAGTTTCTATCTGAAGTCAGTCTGTTGGCAGAATTCTTTTTTCTTTTTTTTTTTTTTAAAGATTTTATTGGGGAATTGGGGGAGGGGAACAGACAAATTACTGTCCTTTTGTTCTTCAGTCTAGTTGTGGAGGACATTGCTTCACTGGCCCATGTTGGTATCATCATTGCGCTCTTCTTGGTTGAGGCAGATCGGTCGCCTGCCCTCTGGACTGCCGCTCACAGAGGATCTTGGCAGCTCTCACTGGCTGCCAGCCGCTCACGCTTGGTGCCGGCCACTCACTTAGCCTATGGCAGCCCACTGCAGCAGGGGCTGCAGCTATGCCGTCCTGCAGACTCAAAGCAGCCCAGCTCCAGGTTGAGCTGTTGTTCACCATCTTAGCTACAGAGGGCAGTGTCACTGGCCCTTATATGTGGGATCCAAACTGGGGCCACTGGCTTCCCAAGCCAGCTCTTAACCAACCCGCCACTTGGCTGGCCCTGCTGGCAGAATTTTAACTCTCAGTGGAAGTCAGTATTTTTCTTTTTTTGTAAACATTTTATTGGGGAAGGGGAACAGACAAGTTGCTGTCCTTTTGTTGTTCAGTCTAGTTGACGACGTTGCTTCACTGCCCCATGCTGATATTATTGTTGCACTCTTCCCGGGTAAGGTAGATTGGTCGCCGGCCCTTGGACTGCCACTCATGGCGGCTCTTGGCAGCTCACACTGGCTGCTAGCCAGTCACACTGGCTGCCAGCCACTCACTGTAGCCTATGGCAGCCCACTGCAGCAGGGGCTGCAGCTATGCCGTCCCCGGGACTCACAGCAGCCCAGCTCCAGGTGAGCTGTTCACCATCTTAGCCATAGAGGGCGCAGTGTCAGTGGCTCATGTGGGATCCAAACCTGTGGCCCTGATGCTCAGAGCTCGTGCTCCCAAGCCAACTCCCAAGCCAACTCTTAACCAATGAGCCAGTCAGCTGGCCTTTTCTTTTTTTTAAGAAATTTTATTGGGGAACTGTTTTTCCAGGACCCATCAGCTCCAAGTTAAGGAGGTGTTTCAATCTAATTGTAGAGGACGTTTTTCTGGGGCCCATAAGCTCCAAGTCAAGTGTCTTCAATCTAGTTGTGGAAGGCACAGCTCCTTGGCTAATGTGGGAATCGAACTGGCAACCTTGGTGTTATGAGCCTGTGCTTTAACCATCTGAGCTAACCGGCTGCCCCCAGTATTTTTCTTAAGACCTTCAACTGATTGGATGTGGCCTACCCATATTATAGAGGATAATCTGCTGTACTCAAAGTCACTGATTTAATTGTTAATCCTATCTCAAAAATACTTCACAGAAACATCTAAAATAGCATTTGGCCAAATATCTGGTACTATGGCCTAGTCAAGTTGACACAAAATTAATATTTCACAGTTGGATGAAATAGTTTTTTGGAAGAAAACCATTAAAAGCGTTTGTGATATTCCTAAAATTGAAAGGTATAAATACAGTGGCTAATAGAAATCTCACTGATTTTTTAGGTTCCACCTTCCGTATTCATTGATGGCAAATCTGTTCCTAAGTCCTTTAAAGAACTCACCCCTCAGGACACAGTCTCTCTTCTGGATTCTTGTATTCATTAAGACCATGTTTCTGCCACTGATTTTGAACTTTTTTCTTCTGACTGATGACTTTGTGCTTAAGCTTCTGATGTCTGCCTCTGTGTACTCCAACTAATGACAAAAGACTGGTCTACCTTTGTCATGGCTGGGGAAGAACATTGAACTATAAAGAGTCTCTTCCATAGAACTTTAGCACTAATTTCCTGAACCTTTTTTTTGGCATTCTTACTGAGTGTTCTCATGGAAGACAGCTATGTGTTGGGAAATGGTAGCTCTTTTGGTGAATGAACTCTGTCACCCTGTCTTGTTACTTAATTTTACATGCATAAAGGTGTCACATTCAATGTACAGTTGATTCTTGTTATTTGGGGTAGCTATGTTCTATAAAGCCACTGTAAACACCGAATTAGTGAATACTGAAGTATTTTTCCTAGGGGAAACACAGAGTTAGCCTTGGATCACAACATTTTTGTCAACCCAGCAATATATAACCTTATTTTATATATGTTTTTGTTTAAAGACACCTTATTTAATGTATATTATTGATTCATGATTCATAAACTTTTTTATTAATTTTTTTAACTAGTTTCAGGTGTACAACACAATGCAATAATTAAACTCTTTACCCCCAAAGTGACAACCCCTCCCCCAGTTTGCCACCCCACTCCTCCCCACTTCCATATCATACATATCCACTACAATTCCTTTGACTCCCTTCCACAGTATACTCCACATCCCGTGACTGTCTATATATTCAGTTACAGTTGGCATACAATATTATACATCAGCCTCAGGTATACAGTGCAGTGATCAAGCCTCTACTCCATCCATGAAGTGGTCTCCCTAACAAGACATGTGACTATCTGACATGCCACAAAATTTTTACATTATTATATTCCCCGAACTGTGTTTCATATCCCTGTGACAATATTGTAGTTGTCTATTTATGCTGTCTAATCTCTTTCCCTTCCCCCTATCCCCACCCCACTCCCAACTAGCAACCCTCAGTTTTTCCTCTATATCTATGAGTCTGTTTACTTTGATCATTCATTCATTCAGTTTTTCAGATTCCACATATAAGTGAGATCATATGGTACTTGTCTTTCTCTGACTGACTTATTTTACTTAACATAATAGTCTCTTCACAACATTATCAATTACATTCCCAGAACTGCCCCCATATCCCTACGGCAACATTGTAGTCACCCACCTATGCTGTCCAAAACTTTCTCCCTCTCCCTAATCCCCACCCCCTCCCAGCCAGCAACCATCAGTTTTTCCTTTATATCTGCTTGATATGACTTCAATTTTCTTAAATTTACTGAGACTTGTTTTGTGGCCTAATGTGGTCTATCTTGGAAAATGTCCCATGTGTACTTGAGAGGAATGTATATTTTGTTTTTTCAGGGTGAAATGCTCTAAAAATATCAACGAAGTCCAGCTGGTCTAAAGGGTCATTTAAGGCCACTCTTTCTGTGTTGATTTTTCTGTCTAAAGGGTCTGTCCATTGGTGACAATGGGTTGTTGAAGTCCCCTACTATGGTAGTGTTACTATTGATCTGTGTCTTTATGTCTGTCAAAATCTGTTATATGTAATTAGGAGTTCCTATGTTGGGTGCATAGATGTTTATTAAGGTTATAGTGCCCTTCTTTGTCTTTTATTGTAGTCATTTTAAAGGTCTATTTTGTCCAAAATAAGTATTGGTACTCCAGCTTTTTTTTTCTCCCTCATTTCCATTTGCATGAAATATCTTATTCCATTTATAAACAGCATATACATGTGTCCTATTGTCTTATCCACTCAGCCACTCTCTGTCTTTTGATTGGAGCATTTAGCCCATTCACATTTAAAATTATTATTGATAGGTGCATATGTATTGCCATTTGGTTATTTGTATTCCTAGTCTTTCTGGGTTAGCTTGTTTACCCCTTTCTTTTGTTTAAAAAAGCCCTTTTAACATTTCTTGCAATGCTGGCTTGGTGGTAATGAATTCCTTAAGCTTATTCTTTTCTCAGAAGCTCTTTATTTCTCCTTCAATTTTAAGTGATAGCTGTGCTGGGTAGAGCAATCTTGGTTGTAGGCCTTTATTTTGTGTCACTTTGAATATCTCCTGCCACTCCCTTCTGGCCTGCAGAGTTTCTGTAGACAAGTCAGCTGTTAGTCTAACAGGAGTTCCTTTGTAAGTAACCTGCTGTCTTTCTCTTGCTGCTTTTAGGATTCTGTCTCTGTCTTTAACCTTTGCCATTTTAACTATGATGTGCCTTGGTGTGGACCTGTTTGGGTTCAGCTTGTTTGGAACGCTCTACACTTCCTGGGCATGTATGTTGATTTCCTTCACCAGGGTAGGGAAGTTTTCAGTCATTATTTTTGCAAATACATTCTCGACTCCTTGCTTCTTCTCTTCTCCTTCTGGTATTCCTATGACGACTCATAAAGTGTTGCGCTTCATCTGGTCCCAAAAGGCTCTTAAACTGTTTTCATTCTTCTTTATTCTTTGGTCTTTTTGTTGTGCCAACTGGGTGATTTCTGCTATTTTGTCTTCCAAATCGCTGATCTACTCCTCTGCTTCATCTTCTCTACTGGTGATTTCTTCAAGTGTGTTCTTTATTTCAGTTATTGTATTCTTTAGTTCTAACTGGTTGTTTTTTATGATTTCTCTATCCTTCCTTATGTCCTCACTAAGTTTGTTAAACATTCTTATCATCAGTGTTCTAAACTGTGTCCCTGAAAGGTTGGATCCCTCTGTTTCATTTATTTCCATTTCTAGAGGTTTCTTCTGATCTTTTGTGACATGTTTCTTTGTTTCCTCATTCTGGCTGTCGCTCTGGGATTGCTTTGATGTATTAGATAGATCACCAGGAGAGCCCTGGCTGGATCACGCAGGCACACATCTCACGGCCCAACACTCCCAGGAAAACGCCCAGTCTCAGCCTGTCCCAATCAGCCGCTTGCAGATTAGGCTGAGCAGCCCGACAACCAGTCACCAGCCTGGCAACTCCGCAAGTGCAGTGCGGAGAGCGGGGACCTGAGGTGGCTCGCGCACTCCCAGGTCTCAGTGAACAGCCTGTTGGAGCCGGAGGGCACCTGCCCAGCATTTCCCTGGCAACGCAGTATAAGCCGGGCGGAGGGTGGGGATCCAAGGCCGCATGCACACATGCACTTCTGCGCCGATTCCACCAGACCAATGCGATCTGGGATTTGTCCCTCTGTGAGAGGGCCCAACCCTGACAAAATGGCGCCCTCCCTACACCACTCCCGTGCAGGCTCCACACCAGGGGAACAATAGTCCAAAAACCTCCAGCCTTTGCACCAAAGGTGCTCAGTTCAGTCTGTCCCCGCAGGCTCCTGGGTCCAGCTCACTCAGCCACTCCGTCCACCAGGAACCAGGTAAGTGCTCACCGGCGGGCAAGCCCGGGCACCGGCCCCACTGATTCTCCAGCCGCTCTCAGCCTCTCCGAGCTGAGCAAAGAGAGTCCTCACTAATTTACTGCCGGCTATATTAGAACTCCTCTTCCTGGCAAAGGAACTCTGGGCTGGTGAGCTTGGTGTGCGGCGGAGGGTCTCTACCCCAACCGGAGAAGCCTCCCCACAGCTGGGGTTTCCCTCACGGGGGTTCACCCCCTCTTGTCTCCGCCCCCTCTCCTCTCCGCCCCCTCTCGTCTCCACCCCTCCTACCAGACTTGATGTGGCCTCCTCTTTAAGTTCTTTTTTTAGTGGTTCTGTTCATCTAGTGTTCCGGGGACCTCCGGGGTTGAATGTTGTATAATTTGTTTGTAATTTTGGTGTGATCCTGGGAGGTAGTTAGCACAGCATCTGTCTATTCTGCCATTTTACTGGAAGTCTGATTCATAAGCATTTTACTCATGGCCAACAGCACTGTAACTTGTGCTTGAATGAAGCTTATCTAATACTCTGTTCCACATAAGACTCAGTCTTCTTATGCTTAGGAACTCTAGACAGCACTTCAGCACTATGCATGATGGCTATTTTGAATGGTGATATCACCAACAAAAAGTATAGAACTATAGAATATGTGATGCTAAATAGACTGGAAAAGACACTTGTTTACAGCATGATTGCTGAAACAAGGCAGACCTCACTTTTGGGTGATGCTGATTTTTGCCATTATGCATGTCTTTGATGTGAAAGCATTATATTGATTTTGGGAATGCAAATCAATTTTAGTGAGTAGGAGATTTTGCAAATACGGAATCTACAAATAATGAGGATCAAGTATAATTCTTAGAGGAGGCCTTGCTTTCATTTGTGGAATATTTTGGGAATTCTTTGAAATTTTAAGGATTTTCAGGATATTCTTTTGTTTTTGTTTTTTTTTTTTTTTTTTTTAGAGGGCAGTGTCACTGGCCCTCATCAGGATATTCTTTTGTAAAGAACTAAGTGTGGAGAAACCTTTGCCCCTTGAAGTTGGAATTTTGTGGAATAGTTGTAAAAAGTGAGTTTGACTTTGTGGAATAAATGAAGCAGTGCCACATCTTGGTTTAAAAATGAGATTTGATGATTAGAAACAAATGATTTTGATAAAATTGACGGAGGTAAACTGTGAAAGAGGAGATTATAAACTATTTTGATAGTGATATCCTGGTAGATTAGAGCTCCCACTATCCATTTTCCAGGTAAGTATTTGTCAACATCCAGTTGGGTATAAAATTTGGTATCTAATAAACAGTTAACTCAGCATGTAGATATACTGCCTGTCTGTCTCATCTACACAGGCAGATTTAAAATTCCTTGAGGAAGGGTGAGGTATGATAATTTTTTGAATCCTTAGGTGGAGCACATTGGATAAATCAAAATATTTACTTTTTTTTTTTTTTTTTTTTTTGAGGGCAGTGTCACTGGCTCTCATATGTGGGACCCAAACCGGGGGCTGCTGGCTTTCCAAGCCAGCGCTTAACCACCATGCCACTTGGCCGGCCCAAAATATTTACTTTTTGATTAGAAGACTGAAATTGCTCCTCACATAAGTATCTTTAGTGAACAATTTATTATATATTCTATAGATGGCAATACAGATAGTTCCCATCTTATTTTTTTTGCTCATCTGTCATCATTACTTTCTCAATGCTTGGCACATATTCTGAGCTCTTTCTGGTTTTTTTTTTTTTTTTTGTTTTTATTTTTTATTTTTAAATACACCAATTTAGTGGTTAAACTACTGGTGACAAAGAGGGTTGATCTTACTTGCTAATTTCCATCTTTTCTACTAGTGGCTGTCTGTACTGCTGTGTTGAGGAAAATTATAGAAGAATGGGAATAATTTTTATTAGCAGTGTAAATGTAGCATTTTTTTTTTTTAAGATTTTATTGGGGAATTGGGGGAGGGGAACAGCACTGGGGAACCGGGGAAGGGGAGCAGACAAGTTGCTGTTCTTTTGTTCTTCAGACTAGTTGTGGAGGACACTGTGTCATTGGCCCATGTTGGTATCATCATTGCACTCTTCTCGGGTGAGGCAGATTGGTCTCCCACCTCTGGACGGCTGCTCACAGCGGCTCTTGGCAGCTCACATCAGGTACCAGCCACTCACGCTTGGTGCCGGCCACTCACTGTAGCCTATGGTAGCCCACTGTAGTAGGGGCTGCAGCTATGCCTTCCGGGGGACTCACAACAGCCCAGCTCCAGGTGGAGCTGTTGTTCACCATCTTAGCTGTAGAGGGCAGTGTCACTGGCCCTCGTCTGTGGGATCCGAACCGGGGCTGCTGGCTTCCCAAGCCAGCTTTTAACCAATGCGCCACTCGGCTGACCTTAAATGTAGCATTTATATTGATTCAGCATATCAGTTTTTTCTTCATAACTTTTGGCAAAGAAATTTGTAGAATTATATATTCAGGTTTTTAGGCAAGGACTTAGAAATTATATGTAATATATAAGCATGATGAATGCAGTATTTAATTTGTAAGCATGGTAAGTGCAATATTTGTGGCAAATATTGTTAGATTTTTGTAATAAAGGTTGATAATTATGAAATTTTTTTTTCAGGAGATCAGGAGTGAGCTATTTTTCAATACAGGAAAAACATTTTATGTAAAGTTCCATTTATTTTTAAAGTTCTGTTGCTATAGAAAGTTGATGAATTTGGGCAGATCACTTAATTTCTGGATATCTGTTTCCTTTTCTGTAAAATGAATAGGTTGACCTAGACCAGTGATTTTTAACTTTTTGCTTTATTCAAATCAATATATTCCTAAAAGTTTTGTTACTTACCATGTATGCAGGACATTTTGTATGTTTTAAAAAGTAACCTGAGGTTAGTAAGAATTAAACTTTATAAATCAAGTACTATTTAAAATTGCTGTTTATATTAATTTATGCATACGAGTATATGCATAAAAATATACACACAATATGATTCATGAGTAGGCTCATCAATGGGGAAAATCAGTTATCTAATGTCATATACATGATGTCAGACTTCATTCCTCAGCTTTATTACTCCATTTTTCTCACTACACCTTTTCTTGGCAGCACTTAGACTTCTACTCCTTTTTTCTCCATCAGGACCCTGTCTTTTTTCCTGATTTACTTATCCAGTCTTTTCATCGTATCCACTTTTACTTAAGTGTCCTATTGCTAATACCTTACTTACCCTTTGATTTATTTTTCTTTGTATGTGCCCTACAAAATACACACCTCGGATCAATCTTAGTGCCTTGATTTTTGGCTCAGGCAAGGGTTGCAGAGGAAATTAACAGAATCACACTGTTACTACTGTAGAAATTCATCATCTCCAAATCCTGGCTTCCAATGTTTCTTTAAATTCCTTTTGTCTTTTACTTTTTATGGTAGTGGCTATTTTTTTTTTTTTTTTTGAGGGCAGTGTTACTGGCCCTCATATGTGGGACCGAACCGGGGCCACTGGCTTCCCAGGCCAGTGCTTAACCACCGCGCCACTCGGCCGGCCCTGGTAGTGGCTATTTTAAGTCTCATTTTTTTTTTTTTTTTGAGGGCAGTGTCACTGGCCCTCACATGTGGGATCCGAACCGGGGCCGCTGGCTTCCGAGGCCAGCGCTTAACCACCGCGCCACTCGGCCGGCCCTAAGTCTCATTTTGACTTACTCTATTAGCCTTCTATTTTATCTTAGTAGACTACCTCACCTCCTACTCCCCATAGAAAGTTGAAACTTTAATTATTTCCCCACTATCTACCAATGTAACTGAATTTTACCCATCTGTCCTCTACTCACAGTGGAAAGAATTCTAAGGCTAATTTGTGTCCTGGGTCCTACATCCTTCCTATCCTATTGAGATATAAAGTGCTAGCAATTGTCTAACTGTGATTTCCCTTTATTGATTCCATCTCATGATAATTTAAATATGCTCAGCTTTCATTCTTTAAAAATGAAAAAAAAGGAGCCCTTCTACCTTCTTTTAATATATGCATCCAAGTTTTTGGTAGTCTTCTCAACTTTGTCTACTCCTATTTAGTTTTCAACTAACTGAAAATTTATCCCTACTCCTATCTTGTACTGCTATGCAAGGTCATAAGGGGCTTTGTCACTAAATGTAGTAGTTTTTAGTCCTTACCTGTTTTGCAGTATTTGGCACTACTTACAGTAGTCCCTGTTATCCCTGGTTTTGCTTTGTGTGGTTTCAATTACTGTGGTCTTATGCTGTCTAAAATATTAAATGGATAATTCTGGAAATTAACAATTCTTAAGTTTTAAATTCCATCCTGTTCTGAGTGATGAAATCTCGGGCCCTGCCACTGTTTCCCCTAGGATGTGAATCATCCCTTTGTCTGGTATATCCACACTGCATATTCTACCCGCCGTTAGTCACCTGGTAGCCGTCTTGGTCACTACATTGACTGGTGTGGTATCGTAGTGCTTGTATTCAAGTAACTCTTAACTCACATAGGCATTTTGTCATCTTACATCATAAGAAGGGTGAGTACAGTACAATAAGATGATTTTGAGAGACCATATTTACATAACTTTTACAGTATATTATAATGTCCTATTTTATTGTTAATCTCGTGCTGTGCCTAATTTATAAATTAACTTTATCATAGGTATGTAAGTATAGGAAAAAACAGTATATGTAGGGTTCAGTACTATCCAGTTTCAGGCATCTGCTAAGGGTCTTGGAATGTTTCCTCTGTGGAGGAGTGGGGGTTACTATATTCTGTTTTTGAAATCTAGTCAGTGGTATCACACACTTATTTACACATTTCTTGTATATCTCCTATGGATTTGATTGTTCTTTCTTAGTCTTAGCTTCCCTACACTTTTTGTTTAAAATTCTCTCTATATATTCTCATCCCTTTTGATGGCTTAATTTACCGACTACATGATTACTTCCAAATCCGCCTTTCTGGCCTAGATCTGTGTACCTAGCATTTCCTCTTGGGTAGTACATAGACACTTCAGATTTTTATTTTTTTTATTTTTTTAAAGATTTTATTGGGGAATTAGCGGAGGGGAACAGCGTTGGGGAATCGGGGAAGGGGAACAGACAAGTTGCTGTCTTTTTGTTCTTCAGTTTAGTTGCGGAGGATGTTGCTTCACTGTTAGTATCGTCATTGGGCTCTTTCCGGATGAGGCAGATCGGTCACTGGGCTCTGGATGTCGCTCACCGCGGCTATTGGCAGCTCACGCTTGGCTGCCAGCCGCTCACGCTGGCTGCGGGCCACTTACTGTAGCCTATGGCAGCCCACTGCAGCAGGGGCTGCAGCGCACACCATCACCGGGGCTCGCACAGCCCAGCTCCAGGTGGAGCTGTTGTTAGCTGTAGAGGGCAGTGTCACTGGACCTCATGTGGGATCCGAACCGGGGCCGCTGGCATCCCAAAACCAGCGCTTAACCAATGCGCCACTCGGCCGGCCAGACACTTCAGATTAATAATATTCAAACTTGAAATCTTCCCCCCCTCAAATCCGTTCTTCCTGTATGCATTCATTTGTTCAGTATTTGAGTACCTCCTGTATACTACTGTTCCATTGTGCTAGGTACTGGATGTATATTGAGGAATCAAAGTCATTGTCTTAACCTGGTCTGTAGGGGGAGACTGACAAACTATATCATCTTAAATACATAATCACAAATAAGATATGAAGAATAATCAGGGGGCCAGCCGAGTGGCGCGGTGGTTAAGCGCTGGCTTGGGAAGCCAGCGGCGCCGGTTTGGTCCCACATATGAGGGCCAGTGACACTGCCCTCAAAAAAAAAAAAAAAAAGAAGAATCAGGGACCTAGCTTAAGTTGGGGGAGTGTGAATCATTGAAGATATTTGCTAGAATTTTTAAGTTGAGACCTGAGAGATAAATAGGTGAACAATGGGGGAAGGAAATTAGAATTTTAGAAGGAGCACATGTGAGACCCTGAGGTGGCCAAGATCTTGACATTTGATAGAACTGAAGAAAGCTACATAACCTTAAGTGTTGTGGGTGAGAGGTAAAATGTGAGACCATGATGGAGTAGGTGAGAGTCAAATCATAGATGGCCTGATAGATATGTTAGAGATTTTTGAAAGTTTATTACATGAGTTGTGATTGAAAAATATGGAGAATGTTTAAATTAAAAAAAATTTATTACAGTAAAAGACACATTGCCATTAATCCCACTCAAAATACTCCTTGCGTTGAACACACTTATCCCATCATTCTTGCCACTTTCTGAAGCAGTTCTAGAATTCCTCTTTCATGAGTGTCTTCATCCTCCATCATGAAAATGCTCCCTGTCACACATTGCTTCTAGTATGGCAATTTCTGTCAAAAACATTACGGGGTGTCCTCATCTACCTTATTCACCAGATCCGGCATCGTGAGACTTCTGGCTTTTCCCCAAAGTAAAAATAATTCAGAAGATCAAGGCAGCCACGACAACGCAGCTAAAGACATTCATGAAAGAGGGCTAGAACTGCTTCAGAAAGTGGCAAGAATGATAGGATAAGTGTGCTCAAAGTGAGGGGGAATATTTTGAGGGGGATTAATGGCAATGTGTCTTTTACTGTAATAAATTTTTTAATTTATGTAAACATTCATATTTTTTTGATCGTACCTTGTATATGGCTCAATGAATTTCACAAAGGTAACAGTCATGTACCAGCACTGAGACCAAAACACAATACTACCAAGATCCAGTAACTTCGTATGCCCCCTTCCAGTCATTAGCCTCCCCCACAAACACAACCCCCATCTCAACTTTTAACAGCATAGTTTTGCCTGTTTGAACTTTATATAAATGGAATACTACAGATCGTACACATACCTGTGGGTTCTTTAGCTCAATGTTACATATGTGAGATTTATCCATATTGTAGTTTAGATTTTACCATAATAGATTTATTGTAGGTAGGGGGAGATTAAATAAAGAAGGTAGACTTGGCATATATGTTCCACCTCCAAATAAATCTGGAGAAAAACAGCTCAGTAGTCACAATAGATGGGTGTTTTGGAGGTGGGGAATTCCAGGCTCAGTTTCAACATATACAAAGAATGGGAAAGGGGTCTAGGATAATCTTCAGTCTGGGAACTATACTTAGCTGCTTATCAGTTTGTGGCACTGACTTTAAAAAAATAGCTTTAGTGAGATATAATTTTCATATCATACAATTCACTAACATTGGTTTTGTTTTGTTTTGTTTTTAAAGATTTTATTGGGGATTTAAGGGAGGGAAACAGACAAGTTGTCCTTTTGTTCTACGGTCTAGTTGCGGAGGACATTGCTTCACTGGCCCATGTTGGTATCATCATTGCGCTCTTCCCGGGTGAGGCAGATGGGTCGCCCGCCTCCGGACGGCCGCTCACAGCGGCTGCCAGCTGCTCACGCTGGCTGCCGGCCACTCACTGTAGCCTATGGCAGCCCACTGCAGCAGGGGCTGCAGCTATGCCATCCTGGGGACTCACAGCAGCCTAGCTCCAGGTGGAGCTGTTGTTCATCATCTTAGCTGTAGAGGGCAGTGTCACTGGCCCTCGTATGTGGAATCCGAACCATGGCCGCTGGCATCCCAAGCCAGCATTTAACCAGTGCTTAACCAACATGCCACTTGGCCGGCTCTCACTGGCATTGGTTCTTGAGTAGAGTTGTAAATGTGGTCACTGGGACTAAACAGGCTGGGATTTTCTCCAGGCAACTACTTTTAAAATGGATAGAGAGTTTCTACACTCACCATTAGGCCCTGTAGGGAGCATGTGCTGTCTTTCCTCTTCCTTTGCCAAAGTCAGGTTACAATGAAAATAAAATAGAAATTTTCAAGTGCAAAAACGATCAGACTACCCAGTTTCACCAAATACTTGAGGAAAATCAATATCATGAAAAAAAAGTACCAAATGCAAGAAATACAAGAACTAATGCTAAGAAATTAGAGTTAATATAGCAAGCAGAAGAAGATTTTAAACACATACGTTCTCAACGATTTAAGAATGTTGCATACTTTACTATGAAACAGGTCTTGGATGTTAACAATATTGTTAAATGAATTCACTATCTGGGCTAAATGACAGTGATACAGTCAAAGCACAAATTAGCCGCAAGAGCAAACAGTTTCTTTGAGAACATAGAGGAAAGGCTAAGAGATTAGAAATTGTGAGAAAAAAAGACATGTGGTTATAGATTCAGGGATTTAATTTCAATGGGAATCCCAGATAGAATAAAAGAAAAATGGAAGGGAGGAAATAAAGGGATCAAAGAAGAAAGTTTTCTAGAGCTTAAAAAGAAAAGATTTCACTTTGGAACAATCCATCAAGTGCAAGTAGAATAAATTATAAAAGCCTACACCTAAATACATTATGGTGAAATCTGAGAAGAAAAAGGATAAAGAGAAATTTCTCAAAAGCTTTCAGACAGATAAAAAAGTCTACAAGAAATCATCAGATTTCTTATGGTAACACAATCTTTGAAATCAGTGAAACAACACTTTCAAAGATAGAAAGGGAAATGATTTTTTTAACTGATTAGAATTCTGTACCTAGCTAAAGAAGCATTTAAGTGGGAGGGAAAAATAAAGGTAATTTTTAGATGTGCAAGGCTTCAACCAGTGCTTCCTAATGTCAGCATCTTATATAATCGTGGGACATTTGTCAAAACAAATGAAAATTGGTACATTACTATTAACTGAACTCCAGATTTTATTAGAATTTCATCAGTTTTTTTTCTGGTCTAGGATCCAAACCAGAGTACCGCATTGTATTTAGGTATATTCGTGGTGATTCGTTTGGATAAACCCCAGCTGCAGCAGCTCTGAGAGTGGAGACGGTATGAATCCAAGATCTCTTTCTCACCATTACTTTGTTCCCTCTCATTTTCTCTAGCTTTCTCTCATGCACTCATGCGTAAGCATACAAAGGATGTTTTCACTTTACATTTGTGGGACCCCTAAGGCCTGATTTGAGACTCCCTTGACATTGAGCTGCAGCTGAGGCAGTGAATTTTGCAAGATTCAAGAAAGGAGTGGGGTGAGCATGGCTGTTTCCTGAGAATATGGTAGGTATATTGAGGGATGAGAGCTTAAAAAGACAATTGCAAGGGAAGAGGGAAATTGTTGGAGGGAAGACTAGTTGGAGAATAAAAATGATTACATAGGACACATTCTGAAGGTTCAACCAGTGAGAGGTTGCTTATATTGTATAATATAAAGGGGTGAATTAACTATAATGGAATATAATTTCTTTCTGTACTTAGCATTCACCATCACCTACTTTGCATCTGAAATATAGTTTCTGGAGTGAGGTAGGAGTTGGGGTTGTTGAAGGAAACAGTTGTGAGTGGATAGGGAAGTAGGGTAGAAAAAGCGTATAATATAATTGATTTCTAATTCAATGTAGAAAGAACTCAGGAGTTCTTGTCTCCCAGTCGCAAATTGTCTTTTTTAAGTCAGGACTGACCAATTTTGTGCATTTGTTTTCTTATGGATTCCCCTTCTGCCTTTCCCAGTTTTGATTTCTTTGTCACAAAGAATAAGTCTGGATTTTAGAAAGTTTACAAGGAGTTTAAAAATGCTGAAAAGGAGAAAGCAGGGAGATCTTTTGGGGCTATATGTGTGATGATGGGACAGTTGGTGGAAGGGAAGCTCTGCCTTTAGACAGAGTCCATTTGTTTTTGTATTCATTTTATTTATTTATTTATTTATTTATTTATTTATTTATTTATTTATTTTGAGGGCAGTGTCACTGGCCCTCATGTGTGGGACCCAAACCGGGGCCGCTGGCTTCCCAAGCCAGTGCATAACCACTGCGCCACTCGGCCGGCCCTATATTCATTTTAAAACCAAAAGCCAATTAATTAATTTACAGTGAGAACTATAGCTGTCAAAGGGACTGAGTATTGGTTTTCTTTGGCCACAACACTGTGGCCTACAACTCTACAGGCAAGTGACAAAAGGGCTTTCTCGGGGCCCTCAGAGTGCGCCTCAGCTGAGCTGCCGCTGAGCTGCCCACAGGTGGCAGGATTGCTCAGTGATGGGAGCATGCACTCTTAGCAACAAGGTTTCCAGTTCGACTCCCGCATGGGATGGTGGGCTGTGCCCACCTGCAACTAAGATTGAATATGGCACCTTGAGCTGAGTGGCTGCGAGCTGCCGATGGGTGGCTGGATGGCGACTGGACTTGGAGCTGAGCTAGCTGCACCCTTCACAACTAAGATTGAAGGACAGCAACTTGTCTGTTCCCCTTCCCCAATTCCCCAATAAAATTAAAAAAAAAGGGGGGAGCGGCTTTCTCAGGACCAGTTTCTATTAGTTGTTTTTTTTCTTGTGTGTGGGTCATACTTCCTTGTTTCTTAGCCTGTCTCATAGTTTTTTTGTTGAAAACTGGACATTTAAAATAATATAATGTGGTAACTCTGGAAATTAGATTTTTCTCCTTCCTTAGTATTTATTGTTATTTTTTGTTATAGTTTGTTTAGTGAGCTTCTGAATTAATTATATAAAGTCTGTATTCTTTGTTGTGTGTGGTCACTAATGTGTCTCCTTGTTAGCATAGCGGACAGCTAATTATTGGATGGAGATTTCCTTAATTGCCAAGAATCAATAAAGCCTCCCAGTCTTTGCTGAGGATCTATTGTGTGCATGGTATGTGTGTGTGTATGTGTGTGTGTGTTGGGGGTATGCCTTCAACTCTCAGATGGGCAGCTGACAACTTTATCTTAGCCTTCACTTCTTATTCTCAAGGTTAGCCAGAGCTGAGAGCTTAGTGAGGGCTTTCTCAGGTTTCTCCTGAGCATGTGCACACCTCTGGGTGTGCGTAGCCCTATATGTATGTAGATGGTCTTCTAGATTCCTAAGCTATGTTGGAGCTTTTTAAAGCCCCTCCAGCATCTCATTCTCCATCTTTTCCTTTAAAGCTTTTTGGTTAGCCTATTGTTTGCCCCCACTATTATCCACTCCTCTCAGGCAGCTGTGAAGTTAAGCAATTGCCTGCAATTGTTTTTTTTTTTTTTTCTTTTGAGGGCAGTGTCACTGGCCCTCATATGTGGGACCTAACTGGGGCCGCTGGCTTCCCAAGCCAGCACTTAACCATCGCTCCACTCGGCCAGCCGCCTGCAATTGTTTTTGACAAATGACTCTCGAAAAGTCTTTTTGAATTTACCTTTGGGCAAGCTCCATATCAGGGGTCAACTACAGACAACCCTATGAGTACGATCTTGCAGGAAACCATCAGGCAGATCAAATGATGACAATCCGTAGGGAATGGGACTTTGAAAAAGCCCTAGCTGGGTTCTGCCCCAATCAGTGGCTGCCAGCTGCTAGATTTCACTGCAAATACAATCTGTTAGTTTTCAAGGTTGCCTTGGAGCAGGAGAGTGGGAGATGAGAGTAGGACAAGGTAAAGTGCCACAAAGCTCTCTGTCTTACCAAGATTCAGTTTTTTTAAAAAGTAAATGCTACCTGGATTGCTGCAAGTGTTTTTGTTTTGTTTTGTTTTGTTTTTTAGCCGAGCCATCCTGCCACCTATTGGCAGCTTAGTGGCAGCTCATCTCAGGCCAGGAATCAAACCAGTGACTTTGTTGCTCAGAGCTTGCACTCTTTTTTTTTTTTAAAAGAATTTATTGGGGAATTGGGGGAGGGGAACAGCATTGGGGAATCGGGGAAGGGGAATAGACAAGTTGCTGTCTTTTTGTTCTTCAGTCTAGTTGTGGAGGACGTTGCTTCACTGGCCCATGTTGGCATCGTCATTACACTCTTCCCGGATGAGGCAGATGGGCCGCCAGCCTCTGGATGCCGTTCACCGCTGCTATTGGCAGCTCACGCTGGTTGCCAGCCACTCACGCTGGCTGCCAGCCACTCACTGTAGCCCATGGCAGCCCACTGCAGCAGGGGCTGCAGCCCACACCATTGCCGGGGCTCGCACAGCCCAGCTCCAGGTGGAGCTGTTGTTAGCTGTGGAGGGCAGTGTCACTGGCCCTCATATGTGATCCGAACGGGGGCTGCTGGCATCCCCAAACCAGCTCTTAACCAATGCACTCTTGAGTGAGCTCTTAATGAACTGAGTCACTCAGCCAGCCCAAGTCTCCCTTTTTTTTTTTTTAAGGTTTTATTGGGGAATTTATTGGGAACAGACAAGTTGCTGTCCTTTTATTCTTCAGTCTAGTTGGTATTATCATTGTACTCTTCCCTGGTGGGGCAGATCAGTAACTGGCCATTGGATGGTGGCTCACGGCAGCTCACGCTGGCTGCTGGCTGCTCACGCTGGCTGCCAGCCACTCACAGTAGCCCAAGGCAGCCCACTGTAGCAGGGGCTGCAGCCTACGCCATTGCCAGCCACTCACAGCAGCCCAGCTCCAGATGGAGCTGTTGTTCACTATCTTAGCTGTAGAGGGCACAGCGTCACTGACCCTCATGTAGGATCCGAACCAGGGGGGCTCTGCTGCTCAGAGATGGTGCCCAAGCCAACTCTTAACCAACGCACCACTTGGCTGGCCCTGCAAGCCTTTAATTTCCAGAGTTCAGAAAAAGCTGATTCTGACAAATTTTGCCAGTTATTTCTTTGCTTTCATGAAGAAGAATTTTCAGGAGTCCCTCCTACCCCTTTTCACTGATATCTTCTCAGTAACTATTAAGACCTTAACTGGTCTGTTTTACATGATGTGGATATAGTCGTATAGAAACATCAGATATAATTTTTTTATGTGTGCGCCAAAAGAATCTTGTGATTTTGTTCTATCTACAGGGTCAGCATAAGCCAATTAGATGGGATGTTTTCCTGGGCACAAGAATGAGTGTAACCTGGAGGACTGGAAGCCAAGGCAATGTGAGGTAAGGCATCTGGTATAGAGAAGCAGCAACATTATAGAAAGAGCCAAACTTGGAGGCTGGATTATAATATTGCACATAAATTTTAAAGGGCACATAAATTTTCTACATAAACTAGGAAATCTGGACAGAAATGGAAGAATGTATAGAGTAATTAGTAGAATTCAATCACATAAGTAGGCCCAGGTGATTAGTTCAGACTGAGACTCACATTTTGGGGGTTAGGATGCAGAGGATAAAGGAAGGGTAAATGGAAAAGTAGCCAGATACTACTTGCCCAAGATGGTAGTATGTTTATAAATTGGGCTTAAATTCATAGTAATAATAGATAAAACATGGCTGAACTCCGAACAAAATAAATAACAATTTGCACCAGAAATTGAACAGAAATATAAATTTATTAGTAGTGTTGATGTCACAGCCTACTAGGCTCCAGGCTGAAAGCAGGCACAGTTATTTTGTACTTAGCTCTTACAGGATAATGGGGGGTAAAAGTGTTCAATGTAAGGCAGAAACTAGAACCCCATCTACTGCTTGAAGTCTCCTCCCTCTCCCAGCCTCTAACTACACCTCAAGAAAAGAGTCTGACGAAAATTGTTGGCTCCTGCTTGGGATACATACAGCTTAGAGCACACTGGAAGCCTGGAGATTAAGTAAGATATCTATAAAGTCTTGAGATTTAGAGTGAATCAAACTGCCCAGTGATTTGTGACTGAATTTGTGATATCTCTATTTAACAATCTTATCTGCTAGCATAATACCTGGTTCAGTACTGGCTGTCTAGGGAGTTAGGCAGAAACAAACAAACCATAAATTACTACATAGGAAGGGTTAAACACTAAGAAAAAGGAGAGAGAGAAAAATCAAAATAAGAACTAAAACCTCTTATACAAGTTACACCCAAAGATTTCACAAGTATATCTAATGGCTAGAAACATGACCCAGAAAAAAAATTGCGATAATGTGAATTCAATATAAATAAAATATTTTCATGGAACAAACTGTCAAAGATCTTAAAACAAGTATGTTTAGGATTGAATGAAGGAATACAATTCATAAAGAAGGAAAATTATTATTAACAAAAATCAAGCATACATGAAATGAGAATAGGTGAATTTGAATAATATCAATTAGATATATGAAAGTGAAATATTTACATCATTGAAATAAAAAAATTCAAGTTGGGACATACACCAAATGGGGCACAAAGAGAATCAAAATTAAAAGGTCATTCTGTGGAATTCACTCAGAATGTACCATGAGAGATAAACAGATAAGGATTATGAATAAGCAGTTAAGAGATATGGCTAGAGTGAGAGGTCATGAAATATCAAATAGAAATTCCAGAACAAGAATAGGGAAGAGACGGCAGAGAACAAATATTTAAGAGAAAATAGCAAACAATTTTCCAGAATTAAAGTGTCATGACTTTTCAAGTAGAAAGTACATTCTCAATATCAAACAGCATAAAATAAATATTCATGTAGACCCATCATAGTGGATCTGCAGAATATTTATGATCAAAATAATGTTTTCAATGCTATCAGAGAGGGGAAAATGGATTATTTAATAGAAAGCAATTAGTGTCAGCAAACTTCTCATAAAAAATAGAAACAATACAATAATATCTTCAAATGTTGAGGGGAAAATAATTTTGAACTAGAATTTTTTTTTTTTAATTTTTTAACTGGTGAATTGGGAATTGGGGAAGGGGGAATAGCCAAGTTGTTGTCCTTCAATCTTAGTTGTGGTGGGCGCAGGTAGCTTAGCTCCAAGTTCAGTCTCCATCTGGCAGCTCAGGACAGCTCAGCTCAAGGTGTCATGTTCAATATTAGTTGTGGGAGGGTTTAGCCCACCATCCCATGCAGGAGTCGAACCGGAAACATTGTTGTTAGGAGCATATGCCCTCACCAGCTGAGTCATCCTGCCACCTGTTGGCAGCTCAGTGGCTGCTCAGCTCAGGCATAGCTCACTGGCCCATGTGGGAATCGAACCAGTGACCCTGTTGCTGAGAGCTCGTGCTCTTAACCAACTGAGCCACTCAGCCAGCCCTGAACTAGAATCTTTTATCCAGCTAAATACTACATGAGAGTGTGGGGCAAAGAGAAACATTTCAGCATATGAGAATTCTCTATGTACATACATTTTCTAAAATAAATAATAAAAATAAGAAATTAAAGTGAAACCAGAGGGAAGACATGCGATACAAGAAATAATTGTGAACACAGAAACTGACATAATATGTTGGTAAATCTACTTAACTATTGATCAAATGAGTACATTTTATTTTTAAAGGCAATCCGCAACTCTAGACAACAATAACAAAATGGGGAGTCCGTTATGCAAGAATAGAAATATTGTATAGTTTGAGTTTGTTAGAAAAATTTATAGTGAAGCATTTTATGTTAAAATTTGTAAGAGTGATCAGTAAAAGAATGGAAACAATATATATATTTCAAATGAGCAGAGGGAAAAAGAGGATTTAAAAAAATTTAAAGTTAGGGCCGGCCGAGTGGCGCGGTTGTTGGGCACTGGCTTGGGAAGCCAGCAGCCCCGGGTTCGGGTCCCACATATGACACTGCCTTCAAAAAAAAAAAAAATTTAAAGTTAGATGAGAGAAAAGAAGAAAACTGTTGGCAAATAGCTTCATGCATATATAAAATTGATTTAGGACAAAATTGGCATGGGATTAGAAATTGTTGGGGAAGAATTTAATAAATGATTTAGGATGATATTTATCTATATGGGAAAAAGTAGACCCTATTTCACACTATACACAAAAATTAATTTGTAATAAACACTTAAATGTATAATATAAAAGTTTTATTTATTTATTTATTTATTTATTTATTTATTTATTTATTTATTTATTTACTTTTTGAGGGCAGTGTTACTGGCCCTCATATGTGGGACTCGAACCGGGCTGCTGGCTTCCCAAGCCAGTGCTTAACCACCATGCCACTCGGCTGGCCCAATATAAAACTTTTAGAATGAAATATAGGAATATCTTTATAACTTTAGGGTTGGAAAAGAATTTGTTGAAATATAAAACACAAATTATAAAGAAAAACGTTGAAAAATTTTGCTACATTTACATTTTAAAACTTCTGTTTAATAAAGACTATACAAGAAAAGAAACAGCAAGATAGCCTATGAGAAGAAATTCTCTTAGTTTTCTTCTATCTGAAATGTTTTTATTTTGTCTTTATTCTGAAGGATACTTTTGCTGGATATAGAATACTGCACTGTTAGCTTTCTTTTTTCTTTTAGCACTTTAAAGATCTTGATTCGTTATTTTCTCATCTCCATTATTTCTGATTAGAAGTCAGTGACAAATAGAATTGAAATTCTCTTGTATGTAATTTGTCATTTTTCTCTGGTTGCTTCCAAGATTTCCTTTTGGTTTTTGGTTTTTGGCAGTGGGAATCTGATGTGCCTAGACATGATTTTCTATGTATTGCTCCTGCTTAGAGGTTTTTAGGGCTTCTTGAATCTGCAAATTTTGTTTCACCGAATTTGGAATTCTTTTTTAGTCATTATTTCTTAAAATATTTTTTTCCTGCCTATTCTCTCTAAATTTTCCTACTGTGACTAATATTACACATATGTTAGATCTTCTTCTACTGACCTATGGTTCCCAAGACTCTTTTCATTTTGTTCCAATTTTTCCCTCTCTGCTCTTCAGATCAGATAATTTCTATGGATTTATATTCAACAAATTTATGGAGTATTTCATCTATTTTCTGACATTAAGCTCATCCAGTGAATTTTTAATTTTAAATACTGTATTTTTATGTTCTAAAATTTCCAGTTGGCTCTTTTTAAAAATGGTTTCTATTTCTCTCCTGGCATTCATATCTTTTCACTCATTATGAGCATATTTTATTTTACCTCACTGAGCAGAATTAGGCTTTAAAATCCTTGTGTGCTATTTGCAACGTCTGGATCATCTAGGGTTTTTTTTTTCCTGTTTATTGTCTTCTTTCTTGAGAATGGTTCATATATCTTTATGTGTCAAGTAAGTTTAATTATATTCTGGACATTGTGAATGTTATGCTATGAAGACACTGAATTTTGTTAATTTCTGGAAGTTTTTTATTTTTTTGTTTTAGCAGATAACTAATTCAACTTAAGCTATAAATTAACTCTTGGAGGACAGCTTAAATTTGAGTTTAGTTCTTTTATCCCTAGCTCGATTGTTGTTTGTACAGCCCTGCACATGTATGGTTCAGCGATCAGCTAGAGATTTAGACAGAGACACATAATTTACATTTCCTCCTCTCTGGCTCCCTCTTTCTAGTGGTTCTCCTTCTCTTTCCAGGAGGTATGGTTGTTCTAAACTGTATGCTTTGTTAACTCAGAACACAAAGGCTGTCAGTAAACTGTTGGAGTTTTAGCCACCCTGGGTGGCACCAACTGAAGCTATCCCTCAGGTCAAAAGCTATAAAAAATGGAAATTCATATTCTCGTGATATTCACTTCATGCAAGTATTGACACCTTTCCAGAATCTACCTGCTTTTGTAAGTGTCCAGTTACTTCAGAGTTTTTAAAATTTTATATTTAAAATGTTTTTATCCGGAGTTTGTAGTTGTTATCTTTGGGAATGTTGGTCCAGCAGTCATTTATTTGGCCATACTGGAAGTGGAACCTAGAGAGAGTTGATACAATCATTTTGGGAAGGAATTTGGCAGTGGCTGGTAAAAGTTGTAGTTTAGAATATTTTAGAGAAATTTTTGCGCCTGTACCCATGTGTAAGAATGATTATTGCAGTTTTTGGTAATAGGAAAATGTTGCAAATAACTTAAAGGTTCATCAACAAGACAGTAGGTAAATAAATTGTAGGATATTTATAAAATGAAATGCTATATAGCAGTGACAATGAATAAATTAGTGCTTTTTGTATCAACGTGTTTTAAGTCAAAATGTGATGTTGAGTAAAAAGTGTGTTTCACAAAGATATGTATAGTAGAATATTAATTATATAAAGTTAAAAAGCATGTTAGAACAATATATATTGTTTTACATACAGATATAAATAGTATGTAGGAAGATGCCCTATCTAAAATTTTACCCTACCCAACATTCTAACCTCCTTCAGTATTTCTTCCTCTTTTCCCTGGTTTAGTAGTTTTTTGTTTATGTAATTATCAAACAATGTACTATATATTTTACTTATTTAATTTTTTTGTCTTCCCCCCCTAGAATATTAGCTCCATGGAAGCAGAGATTTGTGGTTTTTTATTTTTCTTACTAAAATTCCCAGTACCTAGGTGTTTGACATATAATAGGTACTCAATAAGTATTTGCTGCATGAATAAATGAATAGTATAAAAATATGAGGGTTTGATTAGCCACACATTTTGATAAGTTTTATGGGCTTCAAGTGAATCTAAAATATTTTGTTCCTTAAAAGTAAAGTACCAAATGCAAATTTGACAAAATATTAAGATCTGATGGCACTGAGTAGTGGCCAAATTAGTGTTTATGCTATTTTTAATATTTCTAGTTGGAAATACTTCATTAAACAAAAGAAACACCAAAAGTTTGGAGAAGAGTTTTCAGAACATTATAGCATAAAAGTTAAGGGAAGAGGGAGTTTCAAAAATGAATAGAGAGATATTTGAAATGCTGGAATTAGTCACCAAGAGATAATTGTAATTGACTATTAGGAAATTATTAGTGACTACTGAAAGAGCCTGTTTCAGCAAGGTGTTGATTATAGGTGGGATGCTGAGGAAATGGAGGCAGTAGGTGGGGAAATGGAGATGGCTTATTCAGTCTGATGGCAGGTACAGCTTTTCCAGGATGGAAAATCTATTCATGTTTTTGAGCAGAATGGAACAACGCATTGAAAAGATGGAGACTTAAAATGTTGGAAAGAGAGACTATTAATGGAAGCATTTATAGTTAGAGGCATATATTAAGAAGAAATGGGCATTTCACCTGCAGTGAGGATAGGCACTACTTCTGCAATAGAAGAAAGAGAAAGGTTGACACAGGTAGAGACAAAGAGGAGGAAAGGTGAGGCAATTCATATGTTTCTTTGAAGTAGTAAATCAGGCCATCTGTTGGAATGGAGATGAGTAATAGATATGGTCCAGGTTAGTGAATTAGTCCAGTGGACACGATAGAAGATTGAAGTTCTAAGAGCCTAAGTTGACAATTAGGGTATCAATTATATGGATGATTGAAATAGTCAGAACTAACCTTAATGGAATAGGTGCATTTGAGTGGCTTGAACAGTAATATCAACAACAGTAAACACTCATATATGCAAGGGATTATTATGCATTCTCATATGTCATTTGACATGTGCCAGGGATTGTTCTAAATTCTTTAGGGCCGGCCATGTGGCATGTTGGTTAAGAGTTGGCTTGGAGGCACCAGCTCTGGGCAGCAGGGCCACAGTTCAGATCCCACATGAGGGCCAATGATGCTGCGCCCTCTACAGCTAAGATGGTGAACAACAGCTCGACCTCGAGCTGGGCTGCCCTGAGTCGCCAGCGACAGAGTAGACTGCAGCAGGGCTGCAGTGAGCTACTGTGAGTGGTTGGCAGCCAACATGAGCTGCCATGAGCCACTGTGAGCGGCCGTCCAGTGGCTGGCGACTGATTGCCTCACCCGGGAAGAGCACAATGAGAATACCAACGTGGGCCAGTGGAGCGACGTCCTCCACAACTAGACTGAAGAACAAAAGGATGGCAACAAAAATACTGCAAGTTCTCTTTTTCTCTTCCCTTGATTCCCAAACCCTGTTCCCCTCCCCAAATTTCCCAATAAAATCTTAAAAAAAAATTGTATATACTCATTTAATCCTGACAGTGACCTTTGAGGTAGTTGTGTTATTAACAGTATTCTGCTGGTGAGGAAATTGACACAAGAGAGTAACTTGCTCAAAGTCACACAGAGGCCGAGCTGGAATTCAAACCCAGGGGTCTAACTGGTGAGTCTGTACCCCTAAACAACATTATGCTCTCTCAGTGGGGTACTGGGAGGTTTAATTGGTGACAAACAGCAGGATTAGTAAGCAGGCCAAGGGAGAATAGTTGTCTAACACATACTTTGTTACTGTGTGTCTGGGGTATCCAAGACACCACATTTAAAAAATAATGTTCAATTATTGTTTTATCAAAGCCTCAAAGTCCCAGGAATTTCTGAATAAATCATTTTGTCTTTTAATCACACAAAATATTTGTCATCTTACAAATTTATATCATATTCATATTTTCTTTCAGAACAATTCCAACTTATTTTTGCCCAAAATTAACTCTTCAGCATCATTTTTCATATCACCATTAATCTTTGAAGAATGCAACTTCCCTTTGGGATATATTTTGGGGAATGACAATGGTATAGGATGATCAGTCTGATTAGCCAGAGCAACCTGTCAAGCAACGGGGTGACATAGTTCAGTTGTGTATACATCCTAATGAGACAAATTACTAACATTTTACCACTACCAGAAAGCTTAGCCACTGTGCGTATCATAATGGTCAGCTTCCTTGCTGTCTGTAGACTTTTTGGCTACTCAGAAACATCTTTTCTTGGTATTTGTTCACATATTTTTTTCTTAATTGTTAAAGATTTATTTAAAATATATTGTACATATCATATACAAGTTAACATTCTTTTCCCTAAAATAAGGATTATTCTTTTTTGGTTGAGGTGAAAAACATTGATTTCATCACCACAGCTATCAGCAAAAATAACGGGTCACCTCTTACAGTTCTGTTCCTATAGTTTTTGCTAAATCAACCTGCTTTGATCATTGTTTCTCAGCTTTCACAAAGTATTTAAATTATTTGAATGAAGAATGGTCATAATCGTTGTACAATATTTTAATTTTAAAAGGGCTTTCAAATCCATATTATACCATTTGATCTGCCCAATAATTCTTTAGGTGACAGGGCAGGTTTTACTGTTCCCATATTACAGATGAAGAGCCTGAGGCTTAGGGAGATTAAAGGATTGGTCCTACAATGAGTATGTGGTAGAACTGATTATTGAATCTGGTTCTTCCTGACTCTTAAGTCCAGGCTCAGAATGTCTCTCCGCTCTGTAGATGACTCTTTTTCTTTTAATATTCAGGGTGCCCTTTTTGCATCGCCTTCCTTTTCTATTCACTTTGTTTGGTTTCCCAACAGAGGGGTTTCCTAACGTGCCAGTCTCCCGTCCTGGGTGGTGGCAAGGGACCACACCTGGGTTCCTCCTGTCTCCGATCGTGCCTTTTCCTTTTCTGTGGCCCTTCCAGCTTCAGCATCCTTGGAAATCTCCTCCTTCCGCAGCCCCAACTGCTGAAATCTCCTCACAGCCCCCTGGCAGTGGGACCTCCCATCCTAATCATCAGCAGGAGAGCCCATGAGCGAGGGGAGGCAGAGGGCACGGAGCGCGGCACGCCGGGAAGCCATGCTCAGGGCTGCTGCTGCATTTCCTTCCTCCCGGTCCTCTGGAGCATCCTCGCCGCCCTTCGGCCCCGGCTCCCTCCAGCCCGCCCCGGATCCGCCTCCCCCTCCTTCCTCCCGGAGGCTGAGACGAAGCGTGGGACGCACCTGTGTCCCTCTCCGGTCACCCCGGTGAGGCCCCGGGGGCTGCTCCCGAAGCAGGATTCACAGGCCCGAGGAACGCCAATGGGAGATCCAAATGGTCGGGGACTCCGGCACTTTAAGAGGCTTTTCTCTGGGAAACACCCGTCTCCTCCGTGCGCCTTATGAATGGAAATACTCCTCCCCCGGTCGAGCCCATTTTCCCGTTTCACCAGGAGCCGCAGCTTGCGCTCTCCTGTCGGTCTCCCCGCCCACATCAACGCGGGCAGCTCCAGGAGGGGACGGACAGGAAGCCTTTGGCCGCCTATTAAATCCCACCCATTTCTCCGGGGGCGATTTCCTAACCTTCCGGGACCGAATTCTGCAATTTGATGTGCGTTTTGTCCGAATGGTAGCGACACGGGCCTAAGGGAGGGGGAACGCGAGGGGGTGGGGGGTGGGGGGTATGCGCTCTTTTCCTCGCAACATCGCTGGCGGAGCGAGGGAGCTCACACGACACAGATTTTGGGGCAAAGCCTTTCCATCTGGACAGCACCATGTCCACCAAAGCGGAGCAGTGTAAGTAGCAGCCGGCCCGGCGTTCCGGCCCGGCCTCCGGCTGGGAGCTATTGCAGTTGCGGCGTTTGCGGCTGCCGGGAGACCTTGGCATCGTGCTGGTGCGGGGGTGGGGGCTGAGGTTGGGGCGGGTGGGGGTTGGGGGGTGGAAGAGAAGGTGGGGGAGGGTGGACGTTAATTGCAACGCGGCGCTGTCCCCGGTGCTGAAAAATAATGCGGTCTTCCTCGGGCTTGTGGGGTTTCGCAAAACTGAAAGACCCTGCGAAATGAAATTAAAATGGGGTCATGCTCGAAAAAAAAGAGGCCTCGTATCTTTCTGATAAACATTTCAGTATCTCTTGTTGGAGTGGGGGAAGGGGGGGCAGCGGCAAATCAGGGGCGGGGAACTGTCAGTGCAACCAAAGCCTGCCTGGCCTTCTGAGCATGCCCAGTTCCCTGTGCTGGAGCCATAGGGGAGTTTGTCTGCAGTTTCCACTCGGGTTGGAGAGGCAAGAAGGGAGCGAAGGGGGTGGGGGTCGACTCGGGAGCCAGGCAGAATTCAGGATCTAGTGTGAGAAATATCAGCTCAGGAGTATCAGCACTAATGCTAAAATTAAGCACAACCATAGGTTGAAGCAGGAGTTGGGACTTGCAAGAAAGTGGAAGGGGCTCTGGGAAAATGATCTAATTATTTTTCCAAAGCGATTTCCTTTGTAGGGCAGCTCACACAAACTACAGCGAATAGCAAAAGGATTTTAGTTGTCCCAGTAATGGTTGACTGGGTGTTTGGTTGAACACAACCTGCTAATCCTCGAGAACAGAGGAAGTTTTTCTTACGCTCCCTGTAGTCTCTTATTGCAGTGCGCATTAGTAGGCCTTCAGTATGTACTTGGTAGGTTGATTAATGTGAAATCTTTTCCTGAGTGCATTTGAGGGGTTCAAGAAATTAAACTTATGATTGTAAATAAAAGCAGTTTTTATGAAGCAATTAATTGGAATTTTTAACAAACACACCAGAACTTATTCATCTAATTGATTCTTGTTTCTTTCAAAGTAGTGCATGGTTACGTTCATAATGCTGTCAGTACTTCAAAATCTTCGTAATTCTTCTTTGGCATGGCTATTAAAGCCATTCTGTGAGTCTCCCCAAACAGCAGTCTCATTATTTGGCGGACAATAGCTTGTATATGATAAAATGCAGTCTGTTACTTATTCACCAGGTAGGTTAAATGAACTGAAGACTCATGGAATTCCTAGATTGATGGTTTACTAGAGATTGTGCCCAGTTATCGTCCAGTGTTTGTACCTCTTTACCATGTTTTTTGGAATCTGGAACACCTGAGTTTGAATCCTAGTTCTGCCATTTACTGTTTGAGCTTATATGAGGTAATGGACTTTTCTGAACTTTATTTCCTCACCTGTAAACCTGGGGTAAGAATGCTGATGGGGGGGGGTTGTGATTATAAATGAGAGAATACACATGAAGGGTTGAATGGTGAGCCTAGCTCAAAGCAAGTACTCAATAAATGATGGTTATAATACTGACAATTATTTCCCACTTCATAGTCCATCTCTTCTAAATAGGAAGTTCTTTTGTAGTTTTTTTTGCCTGTCTCTGAAAGTTAAGTCTAAACCTCAAAGATAAAATTTACTTCTATAGAGGCTTTCGGAAAAATTGGATGCCTTATGTTTTGAGCGATGGCCACATACTTCGAATCAGTGTGGATCTTCCCACTTGAGGAAATCGCACCCTTGAAGGTTTTATTATAGTACAGTTAAGAAAACCACCACCTGTCATTTGATTTTAGAGTTACATATTACATAAGTAATTTCAGGTTAAAGCCAGTGAGTATTATTGTCCTCTTCCTGTGTTTTCTCTTCCTAGTTATATTTTGAGATGCACAGGATGCTTTGTCTTGTCTGTTTCCTGGACTGGTAAAGCCAAGATAAATAAAATCTGCTTGTGGACTTGGCTGTATAGTGCAAGTAGTGTGTAGTTAAGTAGCTATTTTAGAATTGTTTGGAAAACAGATTTTTTTCATCTGTAGATGGTGGAAAGGACACCATATTTGAAGCTAGAAGTTGTGGATTTGGGTTTTGCATGCCCTTCTGATTAACTGTGAGATGCTGGGCAATTAATAGTTTTGTGCCTTAGAGTTTCCATCTATCAAGTAAGGAATAGTAGTAGCAGCTATCTTTGTTTAGTCCTAGGGTTTTGAAGGGCAAAGGAGGTAATTGGGAGGAGGCTGCAAAAAGGAAACGGATGTCTTGGGTGTCTTTATTTAGAGTGAAGGGAAGTTAAGAAACTCTTTTCTTTTTCTCTTATGTGCATGAACATGAATGGGTTGACATCATATACCTGAAAATAGAGAGTAAGCACATAAAAGGCTGCATAGTTGATGTTCAAGAAGGGTGAATACTTTCTAATAACGAGAGGTTGCAGATTGTATTTTATCCTTGGACTCTGTAGGAGTATGGCTGAGGGGAAGGAGAAAGAGAAGGGAAGGCCATGAGATTTTTCTCTTGTACTGGATGTGAAGACCGCCAGAATGGAGCGAACGAGAGAGTTCATGTCTCCTCTGCTTTCAGGAGTGTGAACAGTACCACTTGCCTAAGCACCAAAACCGGAGCATTAGGTTTAATATAATGTCAAAGTATTATTTCTATTACTCTTTTTCCTGGGCCTCTTGGTGAAGGTAAAGGTTTTACTGGTACAGGAAGTGGACATAGTTTGGTTGAACCGGCAAGAGGAAGTACTTGCATTTCAACCCAAACAGATTACGTGACTTACCTTTGGAATGTAATATATCATAGATATGTGAAAAATGATTTTATTTTTATGTAATGGTATTTTCTTTTATGAAATAAGTAATAATGATAAAAGAGAGGCTAGTTTTAGCTAAGATATAGTTTGGAGTCTGCTTTTATACATTCGATCTGTTGCCTATGCTATGTGCATAACATCAGAACAGAAGGTGAAAGCTTCTTAGCAATGTCTCAGGTGATTGCACAAGAGTTAATTTTTTTATTTTCCTCCAAATGCTTCCTTTTCTTACGAAGTTCACTGTAGTGAAATGTGTATGTAGCTGATATAGAATCTGGAATAATAAAAATAAGAATTTATAGTTCTTTTATTTGGGATTCTAAAGAAGAGTCCAACTCTCTTGTACTCCCCCAAACCCCAGCTTTCTCTGCCTTCTAAGAGTTAAAATTGATCAATCTGGAGTACTTTTGTGTGTGTGCTTTCAAAAGAAGCTTGCTTTTGATTACAGCAGAAGTTAAGAGTTGGGATTCTGGAGTCAGATTGCTGCCTGGGTATGAATTCTGACCCTGCTTCTTATAATCCTGTTACCTTGGACAAGCTAACTCAACCTCTCTAAGCCTCGACTGCATTAATCTATAAAATGGGGAGAGTTGTAGTTGTGAAGATTCAATGAGGTGATGCATGAAAAGTGCTTAGCACAGAATCCTGGCACATAATGAGGAGTTAATTAAATGTTAGCTATTATTATCATTATCAAGGATAAAATCTTGTGCTTGCTGCTATAGTATAAATTACGAGTTTGGATCTAGCCCCACAGAGTGTAGCAGAAGAAAAAGTAACCATGATATTATTTAAATGGGAGATGGACTAGTTTTTATTCTCTTCTTCTCTCCTGGTCTCCTCTACAGTTATCAGCCTAACCCATTCTGGGTGGGAGGGGATCTCTGCATGACAATTCCTTGACTTGGTATACCTCCGAAGGCACTGGCTAATCACCTACATATGACATTGCTAAGTCATGAATTGCCTCTCCATCACATTTTGTGTTATGATGACAGTGTAGCAACTGGCAAATCAGTTACATAAATGTCCATCAGTATGGTTTTCAAATTTGGAAATTAACCAGCTGATAATTTGAGTATAAGCTCAAAAATAGCTAATTATAGAAATGTGAATGTATGCTATTTTTAATGTATTTATCCTACTCAGCATCTTTATCTCTAACTAAAACCCTTTTTGATTACATAAAAAGTAAACACTTTTAAGAGTATAGCTAATTAGCAATATGATTTGAAGTTGAGCTTGCCCCTCTCCCATACATAATGAGGGCCATGCTTGGAGAAATCAATAGAATGTTTTTTAAAAAAAAATTCTACGCAGGGCTGGCCGAGTGGCGCGGGTAGTTAAGCGCTGGCTTCGAAGCCAGCGGCCCTGGTTCAGGTCCCACATATGAGGGCCAGTGACACTGCCCTCAAAAAAAAAAAATTCTATGCACATTATAAAGTAATATTACTAAAATAGAAAAATATGTTTCCTTTGAATAGTACTGCGAACTGTAGTTTAGAAATCTTTGCATAACATCACCAACTTCTTACAGATGAAACTCTAGTTTTATTCATATGTACTAAAAATATGACTACTAACCATATTTGTGGTAACAAAAAGAGCCCACAATTTTTAGCTCTTGTCTCCCATGATTTCCCTGCACCATTGATACTAGATGTCACATTCCTTATTTAAACTCTCTTTTGTTCTTTTTCTTCTAGCTGTTCCTATTCAAAACTTTTTTAGGGCTACTTGCTTCTTGCCCTTTATAAACAGGATCCTGTCATTAGTCCTCTCACTTTTTATTTTTAAATCCTACAGACTCTTTACCTCATTCAATCTCATGATATCAGTTATCATCTCTATGTGGATGACACCCAAATACAGTTTTCTAGTCCAAACATATCTCTTGAACGGTAAGTCTCTATTTCTATCCAGGCATCCTATAGGCATCTCAAACCCAAACTCGTTGTCTTCTGTCCCAAACTTGTACTTCTTTTTATGTTACTCATTTCAACGAATGGCACTACCCATTAACCCAAGTCCAAAAGTTGGGAGTTTTCTTCAACTTCTTCTCTCTGTGATTACTATTCAACAAATCACCAAACCCTGCTGATTCCAGCACACCCAACCAAATTGCTGCCCTAACTCCTTAGTCTAGTTACATTGGACTGTTTCTGTTTTTCAAGATCCTCCAATGTATCATATTCCTTTTGCCTGAAATGCTTTCTTTCTCTCTGTGGTCCTCTTTGCCTTTTTATTGTTCAGTGTTTAGCTTGGTGGCCCTGCCTGATCGCCAGTCTTCCCCTGGATGCCCCACTTACGTGCTCACTGCATTTCAATGATTAGTTCTCTTATTAGGTGTCCACATTTACTTTGTGTATAGACTGTATTTTGTTCATCTCTGTGCCTCCAGTGTGCAAACTCCATTGTCTACTGAAGTGTTTGCACAAAAATGTCTTTTGAATAAGTAAAAATGATTGAGGGTGAGTTAAATGTCTAAACATTTTTTTTAAAGATTTTATTGGGGGAATTGGGGAAGGGGAACAGCCACGGTGTTGTCCCTTTGTTCTTCAGTCTACTTGTGGAAGACGCCGCTTCACTGGCCCATGTTGGTATTATAATCATTGTGCTTTTTCTGGGTGAGGCAGTCAGTCTCCGGCCATTGGACTGCCGCTCACAGCTGCTTACTGCAGCTCACGGCAGCTCTCGCCAGCTGCTGGCTACTTACGATAACTGCTGGCCACTTATAGTAGCCCACTGCAGTCCACTGCAGCCTATGCCGTCGTCGGCGACTCACAGCAACCCAGCTCCAGGTCGAGGTATTGTTCACCATCCCAGCTGTAGAGGATGCAGCATCGCTGGCCCATGTGGGAATCGAACCGGTAGCCCTGTTGTTCAGAGCTCGCGCTCTTACCAACTGAGCCACTCGGCCGGCCCCTAAATGTCTTTTATAAAAAGGAGGATTGTGTAATCAAGTTTTTGGATTTCATCAATGTGAGGATTACACATTTTTGTCAATATGAGGTTCTGCCTTCTGTACAACAGAATCCATGCTTTTCAAATGTATTTACAGGTGAATAAAAATACACTTGTCAAAAGTGCTTAAAACACATTTGCTAAATCAAATTTATAGCGTTTATATAACAAGTTATACTTTTCCTGAACATTCATTGTGTTTTTGGTTCTTTCTCATCAGTTTAAATTTCTATTATTATATTCAGCATAATAATTATGATTCTTGATTAATAGACAATTTTAGCACACAGCCAACTGTTTTTTCTTAGATAAAATGATAATACATCTGCAGTCAGGGACTCTTCATGTTGTAGTTTGATGTGGATCCTTTGATAATACCTCTGTTCAAGTTTTATATACTGATTAACCAACAAATAGGCTTTAAGTGGGGATTTTCATTTTGCAGTTATCATTGTTGGAAATTCACATGCATTTGTTTCTTATATTCTGAAAAGATATGGGTTGCTCTGCGTAATGGGGTCTGTCTTTTTTTTTGTCTTTTTATTTTTATACATGAAGGCTATTGATTTTTTTGTGTTAATCTTATAACTCTTGTCATGTAATTTTTTTTTTTTTTTTTTTAGCTGAGCCATCCTGCCACCTGTTGGCAGCTCAACGGCAACTCAGCTCGGGCTGGCATCGAACCGCCATTGCTCAGAGCTCAGCTCGCACTCTTGAGCGAGCTCTTAACCAACTGAGCCACTCGGCCGGCCCTAATCTTATAACTCTTACTAAATTATTTTTTTTTGTAGTTTTTTTCCCATTATTCTTTGGGTTTTCAAGATGTATGATTATATAGTCTGAAAATAGAAAATAGTTTTGTCCTTTCTTTTCTATCCAGTTCTTATATCTCTAATTGCTTCATGTTTTCACATTGCATTGGTAAATATCTCCAATACAATGTTAAATATAGCATAGAGAGTGAGTGTTCTCATCTTGTTTTTAATTTTATTTTTAATTAAATTAATTAATTAATTAATTAATTAATTAATTTATTTATTTTTTGAGGGCAGTGTCAGTGGCCCTCATACGTGGGACCCGAACCGGAGCCGCTGGCTTGGAAAGCCAGCATTTAACCACCGTGCCACTCAGCCGGCCCCTTGTTTTTAATTTTAGTAGGAAAGGTTCTAGTATTTCACTATTAAAAAAGATATTCTTTTGGGCTGAGGTAATAGATGAAGGAAGTAGCCATCAATTCCCATTTTAATGACAAAAAAAAAGCCCCAAAAAACAAAAAACCTAAATGGTGTTTAACTTTGTTAAGTTCATTTTCTGTATCTGGAGACCATATGACTTCTTCTTTTTATTTTATTAGTATGCTGGATTGGATTTTGTCATATTTTATTTAATAATTTTTGCATTGATATTCACATGTTAAATTGGTCCATAGAGTTTTTTGTTTGTTTTTCAGGGATGAGATGGAGAGTAATTTTAGTCAGGGTCTGGCAACAATGTTATACGCGCTATAAAAAATGAGTCTGGAAGTTTTGCTTTTTTTTTTTTCTATGCTCTGGAATAATTAAAGTAACATTGAGGTTATCTGATCTTTATAAATTTGTTAGAGTCCCCTGTGAAACCATCTGGCCTGGTACTTCTTTGTAGTGGAACTCTTTTAACTTCTTTTTCTATTTTCTCTATGACCCTTGTTCTATTTAGACTTTCTGTTTCGACTGGGGTCAATTTTGGTAAGTTTTATTTCTCTAAAAAATTATTCAGTTCATCTAAATTTTCAAATTTGCATAGAATTATGCAAAATAGTCTTTTAGAAATTTAAAAATTTCCATTATTTTGATATTTATTTTCTCCTTGTCTATCTAATGTTGTGTTTAGTACTGTATATTTGTGTCCCCTGCCTCTTTCTTGAGTTAGTGGTTTGTCTATTGTTGATTTCTTTTCTAAGGAACCAGTTTTTAGATATTTATTAATTCTGCTGTTTTTTTGGTTTCTAAATTAATTTCTGTTTTTATTATTAATTTCCCCTTTTCAGTTCTTTATTTTATTTTGGTGTTCTTTTTCTAGCTTTTTGAGTTGAGTGTTAGTTTAGTTATTTTAATATATTTTTTTTTAAAAGATTTTTATTGGGGAATTGGCGGAGGGGAACAGCGTTGGGAAATCGGGGAAGGGGAACAGACAAGTTGCTGTCTTTTTGTTCTTCAGTTTAGTTGCGGAGGACATTGCTTCACTGGCCCATGTTGGTATCGTCATTGCGCTCTTCCCAGATGAGGCAGATGGGTCGCTGGCCTCTGGATGTCGCTCACCGCGGCTATTGGCAGCTCACTCTTGGCTGCCAGCCGCTCACGCTGGCTGCGGGCCACTCACTGTAGCCTACGGCAGCCCACTGCAGCAGGGGCTGCAGCCCACACCATCACCGGGGCTCGCACAGCCCAGCTCCAGGTGGAGCTGTTGTTAGCTGTAGAGGGCAGTGTCACTGGCCCTCATGTGGGATCCGAACCGGGGCCGCTGGCATCCCAAAACCAGCGCTTAACCAATGCGCCACTCGGCCAGCCCTATTTTAATATTTTTGATATAGTCATTTCATGCAATGTATTTTTCTTTGACATTTCCTTTAGCTGTAACCTACAGATTCCTGATAATGTCAGGCTTTTATTACTATTTTCAAGAAGTTCTGCAATTAAATTTTGTATTTTGCCATTGACCCAAGAGTTATTTAAAAGTATACTTGTGAATTTCCAGGTGGAAGGAAATTTTGTTTTTGTTTTAAATTTTGTTATTTATTTTTATTTTTATTACATTATAGTCTGAGGATGATATTTGCATTATTTTTATTCTTTGGAACTTACTGAGGTTTTCTTGTGGCCTAAGATTTGGTCAGTTTTTGTGAATGTTGCATGTGTACTTGAAAAAAAGTTGCAATCTCCATTTTTAGGGTTGGAGTTTGATATAGATCTATAAGATCTACCTTATTTATGTTTAAATCTTACCCCTATTAATTTTTAGTCTGCTTGATTTTGGATTGTAAGGCATGTAAACTTATCCCATTACTAGTGTGTTTCTGTCTGTTTCTCCTTGCATTTCCTGTAGGTTGCTGCTTACTGAAAATTATTGCTTTGTTATTGGGTACATAAATATTAGTAACTGTAATATGTTCACTGTGAATTGTAGCCTTAAACATGATTAAGTGTCTTTCTTTATATATTTTAATGCTTTTTTGGTCTCAATTCCACTTTGTCAGATATCAAGATTATGACCCTGTTTTCTTTTTGTGTTTTCCTGATATATCTTTTTCCATCCTTTTATTTTTAACTCTTTTGAATCTCTTTGTTTTAGGTGTGTCTTGTATTCTGCATAGTGTTGGATTTTGCTTTATTAGCCAATCTGAAAATCCTTTTCTTTCAATAGGTGAGTTAAGCCCATTTACATCTATTGATATGATTAATATGTTTGGCCTCAGTTCTATCATACATATTGTTTTATTTCTGTGTTTTCTGTAGCTATACTTTTTCATTATGCAGTGGATTTTATCTGCTTGTTTGTTTTATTGGTTAACTTTATACTAATACTTTTATATACCATGAAACCATTTTTTAGGACTTAATTGATTTCTTACATTGAACAGTATTGAAATTAGCTTGTAAACTCTTCTTCCTTGCTCCATTGATCCCAATATCTGATCTAAAATAATATCGTTGTATTTCCAGTTAATGTCTATTAGATGATCATATCCATATGCATTCCTTATTTCCCCACCCCAGTTTTTGATAATCATACTATATCTACTATATTCTCTCCTTTATAACCATGGTTTAGGTTTGTTGTATAGGTATATTTATATTTAATGCTCACCACTGATTCTTATATTACTGTCTTTTGGTTTCTTTGGTTGCCCGAATGTCCTTTTCTAATAGATTCTTTAGGAAGGGCACACACACTGTATCACTGTACCCTGAGTTTTGGCAAATTTATATATAATAGTTTGTTTGTGGCTTTGTACTTGGAGGTCAGTTTGGGCAGGTATAACTTGCTTAACTCATATTCTCCTTCCTTGTTCCCCTAAATTTGTTACACTTTTTTTTTTTTTTTTGCTTGGGGGTGGTGGTGGCTGCCGGCAGAGCATTAACAATTGTTGAAAAGTCTGGTGACAATCTTGGTTTCCTTCTCTTATTAGTGACTTAGCATTTTTGCCTGGGTGTCCAATGATTTTTTATTTTCTTTTAAAGTAGTTATGACTCAGTGTAGGCCACGCTGAAATGATTGTGGTGTATCCTTTGAATATGTAATTTTGAGTTTTTAAAAAAATTTAGGAAAGTGTCCTGGAATTATAGTTTTACCATTTATTTTGTTCTATTGTTTGGCATTCTTTGCAATCCGTATGTTATGTATATTGGGTCTTTTTTGATTGTCTGGATGGATCAGTTTCTACTGAATTTTTTTAAATCCCTTCATTTCTTTTGAGCTTTTTAAGAGCCAACTGTACAATATACTTTTATTAGTCTATATGTGAACTAGCCTATTCATGGTGATTCTGCATGTATACAGGAATATATTTGTTTGGCCCTTAAATTGAAATGTCAAACAAATTAAAAATTGAAATTATTCAGTTGAATACTATCATTCTCATAAATCCAAACTTATTCATTATAAGTAAGTACAAGCATCTATGTCATTATGTTTTCTAGTATAGACATGCCCAAGTATTTATGTATTGGGATAAATGTTATTTTGTCCTCTTTTTGGTTTATTATGGAAATAGTTATATATAATAATATTCAGCCATTTGGACTGCATAGTTGAATGACTTTTGCTAAGTATAAACAATGGTATAATCACTACCATGATCGGTATAAAGAACAGCCCCCTTACCCTAAAAAGATTCCTGTACCTCTTTGCTCTCGATCCCCTTTCTCTACTTCTGGACCCAGGCAGACATTGATGTGCTGCTTTATGTCACTATAGTATTGCCTTTTCTAGTATTTCTTATAAATGAAATCATTCAGTACATAGTCTTTTCTGTGTGATGTCTTTTATTATGCATAAAGTTTTTGAGATTCAGTTATGTTGTTGAATATGTTAAAATTTTGTTCTTTTTTATTGCTCTGTAGTATTCCATGGTACGTATATATTATTTGGTTTGTTTCCAGTCTTTGACTATATGAATAATGCTGCTAAAAATATTTGTATACATGTTTTCATGGGGACATATGTTTATAATTCACTAGGGTGAATGCTTTGGAGTAGAATTGCTTGACAGTATGGTAAATGAATATTTAATGTTATAATATATTGCCATATTGATTTTCAAAGTGGCTAAAACATTTTGCATTCCCACTAGCAGTGTAAGAGAGAGTCCCAGTTTCCCCCATCCTCATCAACACTTGGTATTGACAGTCTTTTCAACTTTTGTCATTCTAGTGGGTATAAGTAGTATATCATTATGGTCTTAATTAGCATTTCTCTGAGGACTAGTGATATTGAGCATGTTTCCTGTGCTCATTGACCATTTGTATATCTTCTTTTGGGAAATGTGTGTTCCAATGTTCTGTTCATTTTTTTATTAGATTTTTGGTGTTCTATTTAAAGAGTTGTAAGAGCTCTTTATATACTCTGAATACAAGCCCTTTGTTCTGAAGAATTTTGCTTCCATTCTGTGGCTTTCCTTTGTGTTTTCTTAACTATGACTTTTGAGAAATGAAACTTAAATCATGAAGTCTACTTTATCAATTTTTTTTTATCATTTGTGCTTTTGGTATTCTGTTTAAGAAATCTTTGCCTAACCTAATGATACAAAGATTTTTCTCCAGTGTTTTCTTCTAGAAATATAATAGTTTAATCACTAACGTTTAGGTCTATGAACATTTTTCAGTTAATCTTTACATGTGGCATGAGGTAAGGTTTGAGGTTCATTATTTCCACATACAATATCCAGTTGTGCCAGCACCATTTATTTTTAAAACTTAATCTTAATTCCATTGAATTACCTTGGTACTTTTGTTAAAAATCAACCAACCATATATGTTTGGGTGTATTTC
Source organism: Aselliscus stoliczkanus (assembly GCA_033961575.1). Taxonomy (NCBI): domain Eukaryota; kingdom Metazoa; phylum Chordata; class Mammalia; order Chiroptera; family Hipposideridae; genus Aselliscus; species Aselliscus stoliczkanus. The sequence continues at coordinate 152,270,269 of CM066732.1, forward strand.
TGGACTCCATTCTGTTTATTCATTTATATGTATTCTTATGCCAGTGACATACTGTCTTTATTACTGTAAGTTTATAGTAAGCCTTGAAATCAGGTACTATATAAGCACTCCAACTTTTTCCAAACTGTTTTAGGTCCTTTGCTTTCTATGTAAACTTAAAAATCAACGTGTTTTTTGTTTGTTTGTTTGTTTTGTTTTAAGAAGCTTATTTGAGCTTTGGCCTATAGATCGATTCCAGGAGGATTATTGTTTTAACAACATTGAGTTTTCCAATCCTTGGGATGATATATATGTATATATGTATACTTATTTAGGAGTCTTGTTTCATTTCCTGTTGTAACATCTTGCCACAGTGCTCATTAAATTTATCCCTAAGTATTTTTGTGAATGGAGCTGTTTTCTAAGTTTCATTTTTAATTGTATGGTGTTAGTATAGAGAAATATAGTATAGAGAAATATAGTTGATTTTTGTATGTCGATCTTTCTTTGTTTTTTTTTTTTTTTTAGCTGCCACTTGTTGGCAGCTCAGCAGCTGCTCAGTTCTGGCTGGGAATCCAACCAGCAATCCTGTTACTCAGAGCTCGCACTCTTGAGTGAGCTCTTAACCAACTGAGCTACTCGGCTGGCCCATGTATGTCGTTCTTATATCCTGCACCCCTGCAATGTTCACTTATTAGTCTAGTAGCTTTTTGGGCATATTACTTAAAGTTTTCAACACATACCATCACATTGCCTGTGAATAAAGTTTTACATCTACCTTTCCAATCTTTTTACCACCTTTAATTACTGTTTATTGCCTTATTGCACTAGCTAGGACCTCCAGAACAATGTCAAGGAAAGTGGTGTGAGTGGACATCTGTGCCTCTTGGTCTTGGGTAGAAATCTTTGAGCCTTTCACAATATTAAATCAACCTTGCATTCTTGAAATAAACCACATTTGGTCATACTATATATCCTTTAAAAATAGTGTTATATTTCATTTGCTAGTAATTATTAAGGATTTTTGTATCTGTGTTCATGATCGCTGACAGTTTGTAATTTTCTTTTCTTTTGATATCTTTGTCTGGTTTTGGAATCAGAGTAAAATTCGTCCCATAAAATGAGTTTGGGAGTGTTTCACTTTTTTATATTTTCTGAAAGAGTTTGTATAAAATTGATACTCATTTTTCCTTAAGTTTTTTGATAAAATTCAGCACTGAAGCCATTGGAGTCTGAAGGTTGTTTATGTGTGTGTGTGTGGGTGAGGCGTGGGGGAAGGTTTTAAATTTTAAATTCAATTTAGTTGATATAGAGCTGTTTGGGCCAGCCGAGTGGCTCAGTTGGTTAAGAGCTCGCTCAAGAGTGCGAGCTGAGCTCTGAGCAACAGCAGTTCGATGCCCAGCCTGAGTGAAGCTGCCGCTGAGCTGCCAACAGGTGGCAGGATGGCTCAGCTAAAAAATAAAAAAAAAGATATAGAGCTGTTCAAGATTTTTTCTTCTTTTAATTTCTTCTTGGTCAGCTTTGTTATTTGTGCCTTTCAAGAAATTTCCCCATTTTGTACTTTTGATAAATTTGTCCATTTATTGACATCAAGTTGTTTGTAATAATCCCTTTTTATCCTTTCTATACCTGTAGAAACTATGATTTTTTCTGTTGTTTTTCTGTTTTATTGATTTCTGCACTTATTTGTACTATTTCTGTCATTTGGTTTGCTTTGGATGTAATTTGCTCTTTTTTTCTAGTTTCTTAGAGTGAAAGCTATTTTTTTGATTTCAGACCTTTCTGCTTTTCTAATATAGACACTTAATGCCCTAAATTTCCTTGTAAGCCCTACTTTAGCTGCATTCCACAAACTTGGATATGTTGTATTTTCATTATTGTTCAGTTCAAAGTATCCTTTCATTTATAATGTTTTTCTTTGACCCAAAGTTTCTTTAGAAGTGTGTTGTTTAATTTCCAAATATTTGGGATTTTTCTTGGTTTTCTTATTTATTGTTTTTGATTTCTAACAATTCCATTTTTGTCAGAGAACATAATCTGTAAGATTTCAGCCTTGTGGCATTAATTGAGACTTATTTTATGGTCCCAATTATGGTCTATACTAGTAAACATTCCGTGTGTACTTGGAAAGAATGTGTATTCTGCAGTTGTTTAGTGATGTGTTCAAATCTTCTATGTCTTTGCTGATTTTTGTCTAATTGCCCTATCAGTTGCTGATAAAAGCATATTGCAGTCTTTATGATTATGGAATTGTCCATTTTTCCCTTTAAATCTGTCAATTTTTGCTTCATATGCTTTGAAGTGCTGGGTTCATACTCATTTATGATTGTTGTATTTTCCTGTTGAATCATCTATTTTATCCTTTAAAAATTTTATCATGATGAAGTATCTTCTTTATCCTTGTTAATAGGTTCTGTTTTGAGATCTATTTGTTGGATATTGATAATGCTGCTCCAGCATACTTTTGCTTACTTCTTCTTGAGAGGCATATATTTTCCATTCATTTTCTTTCAGCCTTTAACAATTTCCTGTTGGTTTCTTAGGTATTGTCTTTTGCATTTTTAAGTAAAGGTTGACCTACAAATTATAATGTACAGCACTAATTTTTCACAGTTAACATACAGTTAATAATACCACTTTATTTAAAATATAGAAAATTTGCAGACTTTATAGGCTCCTATCCTGCTTCATTTCATCGCTGTTATGTGTAATACATCTTTATATGTTGTATATCTCACAACAGCTTTGCTTGTGACCAAATTTCTTCAGTTTCTTTGTCTGAAAATGTCTTTATTTCGTTCTTATTCTTGAAATTTTTGCTGAATGTAGAATTCTGCTTTGACAGTGTTTTTCCCCTTTAGTACTTTAAATATATTATTCCACCTGACCTTCATGGTTTCAGAGGGGAATTCAGCCATCAGTTGTAATGTGTCCATAATAAGTATGTAATAGATTGTTTTTCTTTTGCTCCTTTTGAGATACACTGTTTATCTCAGGCTTTTAACAGTTTGAGTACCATATAGGCTCCTAGATGTTTAAATCTGTTCGGTATTTGCTTATCATTTTGTGTATGAAAATGTCTGTTTTTTTCTTAAATCAAATTTGGGAAATCTTTGGCTATTATTTCTTCAAATAGTTTTTCTCCCCCACTCTTTCTGTCCTCTCCTTTTGGTATTTCAATTACACATCGTTAATTTTACTGTTTGGTATTATGTAATAGATCTCTGAGGCTCTGTTCATTTTTTTCCCCAATCTTTTTTTTCCTCTGTTTTTCAACCTTGAATACCTTCTGTTGTTGATCTGTTTTCAAGTTCATGTATTCTTTCCTCTGTCATGTCCATTTGACTAAGTCCATCCAGTGAATTTTTTAATTCAGAAATTCATATTTTTCAGTTCTAGAATTTCCATCTTGTTATTCTTTTATTATTTTTATTTTTCTGTGGGGACCTCTGATTTCTCTGATGAGAATTTCATGCATTGAAAGCATGTTTTGTTTTACTTCATTGAGGATAGTTATAATCGTTGTATATACTTGTCTGTTCCAACATCTGTTTCATTTCATGATTGAACTAGACTGATTTTCTTTTCTGAGAATGTGTTTCATTTTCTTGGATCTTTGTATGTCGGATAGTTTTGGATTGTGTCCTGGACATTATATATGTTCAGTTGTGGAGACTTTGGGCTCTATTATTTCCCACTGATGAATAGTGTTTCCTTTATTTTAGTGTGTCATTTTCTTGGCTGGGCTTGAACTATCAACTCCATTGCTTATGCAGTAACTCCTTCCTCTGTTCAGATCTCTTGCCTTTAGCTGGGCTGCTTTGAGTCTGTTTTTGACCTGTGTGGTTCAGGGGGCAGTCAGGTAAGTGGATGTTCAGAACCTGCCTGTTCCCTTTCCCTTATGGGACTCCCCCACTTGCTTCAACATGTGCTGTTCGTCAGCTTTCCTTTTCTGGTTCCCCAGGTCAGAAAGATTGTGGGTTTTTCTATGTCTGCCCTCACCTCTATGCATGCTGCATGGACTGCACTTAGCTGCAGGCTAAACGCCACACAGATGGGAATTTACTCATAGCCCTGCCTGTCTTCCCTTCTCCTTGGCAGCTGGAATTCCCGCTCAGATTCTGTCTGCCCCTGTCCATTCTCCCCCTCTCACGCAGTTGATTCTTTGTCATTCCAAGCCTTGTAGTTGTTTTCTGGGAGAGGTGGAGGAGTAGCTGTACGTAGAGGTTTATTTTATCATAACCAGAAACATCGTCATTTCTTCCTTTCTTTTTTTCTAAAGATTAGTTTGGGGAAATGGGGAAGGGAACAGTGTTGGGGAACTGGGGAAGGGGAACATTGTGTTTTTCCAGGACCCATCAGCTCCAAGTCAAGTTGTAGTCCTTCAGTCTTAGTTGTGGAAGGCGCAAGGTCAGCTCCAAGTCCAGTTGCCACTTTCAATCTAATAGTTGTGGGGGAGGGGAGAGGAGGGGGTGCAGCGCACCATCCCATGCAGGAGTCGAACTGGCAATCTTGTTGTTACGAGTGTGCTCTCACCAGCTGAGCCATCCTGCCACCTGTTGGCAGCTCAGCTGCAGCTCAGCCCGGGCTCAGATCACTGGCCCATCGAACCAGCGACCCTGTTGCTCAGAGCTCGCGCTCTTAACCAAATGAACCACTCGGCCGGCCCTAACATTCATTCTTGGGTAGAGTATCTTATCTCTCTTATATTAATAACAGTTTTTTTAAAAAGGTTTTCTTCTATATAGATTATTTTTCTCCAAGTTGATTTTCTGTTCCCTCTGATCTGCCTTCCATGTTGGAGGCTTTATTTCGATGGCTGGCCATCCTTTGCTGTCTTCATACTTAATGCGTGGGACTAGGGAGCTGACCTGAGCACGCTGGGAGGCCATTTATTGGGAAACCTCTAATGTCACTCTCTGTCTTCAGGTCTTTCCTCTTCGACTGGTTAGGTTCACAAATGGAAGGAGAAAAAAAGAGGTTTCCAGCCTTCAGCCGGAAGGGTAAAGGTCTGGCTGCTCGGTGTTGGCTGGGGCAGGCAGACTTTGGCTCGGCTCTGTATTCAGTATTCATACCTCATATACCCACCGAATCCCTTTGGTTTAGGTAGGTTATCCTGGTCTTCAACTGTGTTTGGTTTCTTCCATTCCACGAGCCCTCTGGTGTATATTCTCTCTTTTTTTTTTTTTTTAAAGAAATTTTATTGGGGAGCAGTGTGTTTTCCCAGGACCCATCAGCTCCAAGTCAGGTAGTTGTCTTCAATCTAGTTGTGGGAATCGAACCGGCAACCTCAGTGTTATGAGCCTGCGGTCTAATCACCTGAGCTAACCGGCCACCCCTGTGTTCTTTTTAGACACTAAACTTCAGATCCACTGAGTTGGAGAGGTGCTCTCTTAGGGATGTGGAGTAGGGGAGAGAATCTGATTGCTTCTTAAACAGCTTTCAGCCCATCTTTTTCTTTTTAACTGTCATTCCTGCTCCACACCTCTAGTTCAGAGTAATCTGGTGCTGCCAATTCCATGCCTTTTGAGAATTCTGAGATGCACATTGTTCATTCTCAGCTTTCCTTGCTGTTGGCCCCAGCTTCGACTCTCTCTGGTCTGCCAAATCAATTGCTACTTGTCTATTGGCTTTCAAGCTTCTAGAATTATGTTGCTGTGTGTCTTCTTGTCTGTTGTTCCTTTCTTCATCTTTTTTAAAATTGGGGAATTGGGGGAGGGGAACGTTGTTGGAGAATTGGGGAGGGGGACCAGCCAACTTGTTCTTCAATCTTCGTTGTGGAGGGCGCCAGTTGCCAACTGACTGCCCGTCGGCAGCTCATGGCCTCTAAGCTTAAGGTGCTGTTTTCAATCTTAGTTGTGGTTGGGCATAGCCACCATCCCATGTGGGAGTTGAATCAGCAGCTTTATTGTTAAGAGCACGTGCTCCATCTCCTGAGCCACCCAGGCGGCAGCTCAACTCAAGGTGCCGAGTTCAGTCTTAGCTGTGGTTGGGCATCGAACAGGCAGTCTTGCTGTTAGGAGCACGTGCTCTTACCAGCTGAGCCATCCTGCCACCTGTTGGCAGCTCAGCAGCAGCTCAGCTACGGTGCAGAGTCACTGGCCCATGTGGGAATCGAACTGTCTGCCCTGTTGCTCAGAGCCCGTACTCTTAAGCGAACTCTTAACCAACTTAGCCACTCGGCCAGCCTTGTTCCTTTCTTTTTATCATTAAAAAAATCCTTTTACTGGGCCGGCCGAGGGGCGCGGTGGTTAAGCACTGGCTTGGGAAGCCAGCGACCCCGGTTCGATCCCACATATGAGGGCCAGTGACACTGCCCACAAAAAAAAAAAAAATCCTTTTACTGTAGTTTGGTGGCATTTCAAGTGTGTATGACTGAGATGATTGTGTTCACTTTGTAGGCTTAAGCCAGAAACTTTCTCCCATTTTTTCATGTCTAGCATCTACTCATTCTTTATATTTTAAATATGACCTCTTATGAGAAACCTTCCCATACCACCCTATGTAAAGAAGGTATTTCCTATCTCCTTCTTTATTCTCAATTTTAGATCTCCGTATGGTTCTTCATAGACCTTTATAAAAAACATTTTTTTTTGTCCTTTTTGTTCATCTTTGACACTTTACCATACACATCATGAGATTAGGGGCTGTGGCTATTTCATGCACTATTATATTCTTAATATTTGGCACATTGCTGACCCTCAATAAATATTTGCTGAATGAATAAAAGAACAATTTATGCATAGAGACTGTGTGAATTTTTGAAATCGGTAACAATTCCCTCAGTTTTTTTCATGTATAGAAAAAGAAGGGCATGGGAGTAAGTTAACACCTACCTCATAGGAGTGTTGTTCGGCTTACAAGAGTTAATAGGACAAAGCGCTTAGAATAGTGCCTGGAACATAATAAATACTAAAGAAATGTTACATTTTTAAGAGTCTTAAGAGTCTCTAAAGAGTTATAATTTTATATTTAATCGTTCAGTTTTGAGCAAGTTAGAGAAAATCTTGTATAATGGACTGAATTGTTCTTGAGAATTGTATAGTACTTTCTGAGTCACAGCACATCTGAACTTGAACTCCAGGTGTATCATAAATCTCAGCTTGTACTTCAGCCCTGTCATGGAGGAGATTGTACTTTAATGGGAAAGTAGGATCCCAGATATTTCCCAGAGTTTGTCTATATAGCCAGACATTTAAATTTCAGGGCAGCGCTGTTTATAATTCATCTTCTTATTTAGGCAATTCTGGGATATCTGCATCTTTTTTGGGACTATAATTTATTTTTGGTGCAATCATTTTCTTTTGAAATGGAGTCACATTGATTGGGCAGATGATTGATAATTCAAATGTCTTCAGTATTGCACTTAGACATGGAAACTTAAGGAATGATTCAGAGTCATCAGCCTCTGTATAGCTCTGAAATTATTTAATTTCCACCAAATAGCTCCTCAGTTTCTCAAAAAAATCTATGATTATAGAGAGCTCAGTACGTTTAGCAATGAGAGATTGAAATGCTCTCTGGTTTTCATTTGCTAAATCCGTATGTCTGGATCTATACTTCCGTACAAATCAGTAATACTCTTGTTTTCCTACCCCCACCCCCACCCCCACCCCATCCTTGCAGTTTCAACTTGCAGTATTCAGATGTCTTGTCACATTAGGAAGAAAGTACAAGCTGTGAGTCACTCTTTGGATGGGATGGGAGGTACTTAAAATTTGGCCTCTTATAGTCGTTAATTGCAAATTTTTTTTTTTTTTTTGTATTTAGTAAATTTAATAGTTTTCATATATTTGACCTAATTCTCAATTTCAAAACCTTGATCTGAGGAAGCTGCCCAGTAAACTTTTAAAAACAAGCTTCTGTTACCTAACCTGATTGCATGAGAATAAAATAGAACTCCATACTCCATTTCAAATTACTACTAATATCCAACAAACACTCAACTTGAAGAAAATTCACAGCCTTTATGACTTTCTCCATCATACCATGAAATGAATCCGACTTGCACCATTCCTAGCACAAACCCTTCTTACCAATAGTGCAATAGAAACAGGAACAGTGTCTCCTTTTTTGACTCAAATAAATTGTTTTACTCCTTTTTTTTTTTATTGCAAGTGTCCCATCTCTGGCAAACGAAGTGCTCCCACGTTAAGACTTTCTCCAGCTGGCAGTTGTTTAGGTCTCCCTAACTCATGCATGAAAGCATTGGATGATTTTAAGTATCTATGTGTTTTTTATTTTTAACCTGCTGAAAAAGTATGGTGGGCTACAACTAGTTCAATTATTTCTTTTTATAGGTGATACGTTAGAAAGTAGCTTTATTATTTACCTCCCATATCACTTTGGGTAAGTTACTAAACTTTAAGCCTCAGTTGTCTCATCGGCAATATGATGATAATAATAATAATAATAATAATAATAATGCAACTATTACTTTTATATTTAGTGGCACAATATAAAGACTCAGAATTTAGAATTATTACTGTGATTACTGTGCCACAGAAATGAGGATTCTGTCTTTTTCATTGTTTTTTATTCATCCCTCAAAGTGCTGAGCACATTAGTGAATTCAGTCAATAACTGATGAATAAGAACGCTGATATGTGTCCCTTCACCTTTGCTGCTTAACTTTTGCTTAATGTGTAAAATTCCCTAGAAATCCTGACATTGTTTTTCACAAGTTAATGGCTCAAAAGTGTTACTGCATAACGTATGTGGAAATGCTTTGAAAGATGTAAATGGCTATACAAATGTAATTGATGATGATGATGGTGATGACATCACTGGCCAAAGAATGGGAGTGTTGTTTGCTGACCTCTGCTGTCTGCTGTAAGTGCCAGGTCAAGTTTGCCACCGGGAACTAAAACTAACTGAAGGATATATATGTAAGTATCTGAGCATTTGGAAGAATTAACAATGAAATTTGTGACATCTGACATCTTTTGCTTTTGAAGGAGACTTGACTGTTTGGCTCTCTGAGTATGTGTATCCTTTTCTGTTACACTTCATTTGTGCTTGTTATGAGGTTTTCCTTTCTTTTTTTTTTTTTTTGAGGGCAGAGTCACTGTCCCTCATATGTGGGATCCGAACCTGGGTTGCTGGCATCCCAAGCCAGCTCTTAATTACTGTGCCACTCGCCCTGCCCATGAGGTTTTCCTTTCATTTAAAGAGGATGACCATGAAAGGAGAAGGATTATTCTTTGATCAAGGATTTGCAGAGAGCCCTGGTTCCTCCCTAGAACTCCCAGACCATACATTGTGGCAGTGTTCTCCCTGCATCTCCATTTCTGAGTGTCTTTATTATTAGCTATCTTTATTTGTTTATTCTTTAAAGAAGATGAGTCTCTACATATAGAACTAGATTTCAGTACCAAATACGCTAGTAGATTGTGTGTGAGTGTGCGCGTGCACAGGGGGTTATGCTTGATTTTGTTGATGAAAAGATCACTGCTGTGTATTGCTTACTCCATAGGTTATTCTATTTTAAAGGTCAAAGTGTTTGTCTGGGAGAGGGAAAGGAGAAGGATCTCACATGTAATTGCGAATTATAGTAGCAGTTTATATCTACTATGTGCCAATTATTGTGTTAAGTAGGTTATACATGTAATATTTTAAAATCCCCATTTTATAGGTTAGGAAGTTGAGGCTCAGAGAAGTTCATTTCCCTAGTTCTCATAGCTGCTAAGTAGAAGACCCTGAATTCAAATGATACCTGGGTTTTAGTTTTAATTGACTCTGATTTTCTGTATGCTTTGAACTCTTGGTTGTTCCTGTAAAATGTGTGTGTGTGTGTGTGTGTGTGTGTGTGTGTGTGTGTAAAGCTCTAATTGTTGAGGGTGGGGTGAGGAAGGGAGCTGAGGCAACTCTTGTAGTAATTGCAGAAAATTGCAGATGTATTGGGTTGTCAGAAAAGTCACGACGCATTTTTGCAGCGAAAAGCGTAGAAAAATACATTCATGACTTTTCTGACAACCCAATATAATGAAATAAGCGATGAAAGGCTTGGAGAAGCTGGAACGTGGGGACAAATGGAAATAAAGAGGGGTGACAGGTCCATATTGTCTGTGTTCTCGTGGCCTTTCTTAGGCCCCCTGGTTAGTGCAAGTCCTAGTTGTGACACTGGGAGGGAAGGAGGAATGGTGCATATGGAATTTGAAAAATGCCCCTCACACATCTTGTTTGGCTCCTGACATGAAGGGATTTATTTGTTAATTTTGTTGGGTGTGATAGCAGTATTCTGATTATGTTATAAGTGTCTTATAGTCAGAGATTAGTTAGAGATTATACTCAAGTATTAATAAGTGAAGTAATCTGATTAATATCATTTGCTTTAAATACTCAAGCAAAAAAATTGTGCAAGGGATTAAATGGCGACTATTGAAGTTGAATATGGCATATGCCGGCTTCATTTTACTTTTCTCTCTACTTGTATGTGTTTAAAATTTCTGTAGTAAAAAAATCTCCCCTCCCCCCCGCCCTGTTCCCCAGTTCCATGTGAAAATAAAGGATAAACAGAAAAGAGGCAATTATATTGTACTAATGAGGACTTTCAAAGTGCAGTGGGCTAAAATGATACAAGTAACTTAAATTTTAGCCCTAGTGCATATTAGACAGGACTCTAAAATTCTGGTCTCTGTCTGTAACATTATCATCAGCCAGAGTTCCCTCAGCTTGAGTTTTTTGACAGACGAGGGGTAAAAGTTGTGTCCTCAAATGGTACAGGTAGCCTGGGCTTCCTCTGCCCTCAGGGGGTCTTGTCTGTGGTCATTATCCAACAGAGGAAGGGAGCCTAACTCATTCTGAATGGAACAGAACGAATTTCAGCTGTGCTCAGTCTGTATATTTTCTCCGTTTCCTCCTAAAATAATTTCTCCCCAAAGATCCTTCGTAGTGTGTGCCTCTCTGAAGGGTGTTTTACATTCCTTCACTCAGAGACACGTAGTTCTAATCCGCAGTTGACACTGACTCAGAGACGGAGGACTATTTATATTCATTCTTCTGCTCTGACTGTTGTCTGAGCTGGTCAGGTGAGACTGGGACACATCAACCTATGGCTACAAGGCCATGCCTGGTTTCTCATGCAGTTAGTTATTTAGACGGGGACTCTCTGTGTGCCCCTCTGATTCTTGGAAGGGGTCTTTCTTGCTCTCCCTCCATCCTTGCAGACTCAAGTCCATCTTTGGTCCTTCAGTTGGCTTTCAGCCAGACCAGCTGCACACCCCAAAATGGCTAGTAATGGAACTGGAGACTTTGGAAGAAAGTGATGCAGTAGATCTTGTGATACAAATTGTTCTTCCTATAAGTAGTAGGAAGAAGAGGTAGAGGGAACTTCAGTGTCATATCCAAGATCCAAAACTAGCCCATGAAAGGAATAGAAATTCTAAACTGCTGTGTTGTACCAAGTATCATGTGATGTGTGAATTCATTCATTCATTCATATATTCATCATACATTTATTTAGAACAAGAGACAAAACACTTATTAAATGATGGGTATACAAAAATAAAAGAGACAGTTTCTGATCTCAAGGAGCTGATAGCCCAGCAGAGGAGACAGTGAGTGAGTTAATGGTGATAGTTTATAGTGGTAACTGCTTTGATTGAGGGAAGCCCTGTGGGCTATGAAAGTGCTGAGATGTATCTAATGCAGCTTGCTGTAGGGAGAGATAGTTTTCTACAATGCAGCTTGCTGTAGGGAGAGATAGTTTTCTACAGCAGAAGTGGTTACAGCTGAGCGTTGAATAATTCTTAGGAGGTGGCCAGGAAGAGAGGTACAGATTGCATTCCTATAGAGAGAATATTATGTGCAAAACCTTGGAAGGTGGGGTTTCTGCTGAAGTGTGATAGGTGCATATAGAAAAGACAGAAGATGAAACCTGACAGATGAGTAGGGATCCATTCATGCTGGACTCTATATGCTAAACTAATTATTTGGATTTCAACCAGCAGGATCTGAGGAAGATTTGCATTTTAGGAAGACCACTTTGGATGTCATGTAAAAAAAGGGTCAGAAGGAAATCAGCCTGGATACCACAGCAATAATCTATGAAAGAGATTGTGCAAGCTTGAATTAAGATGATGGAAACATATTTGGAGAAGAGAGTAGATTTTAGAGATGATTTCTAGGTAGAACCCAATGGACTGAGAAGTACAATCTACTGGACATGAGGGACGTTTTGAGAGACAAAAGTGGTGAATTAAGACAGATATGCAGGGTGGTTAAGAAGGATGTCTGGGGCCGGCAGTGTGGCACGTTGGTTAAGAGCTGGCTTGGAGCACCAGCTCTGAGCAGCAGGGCTCCGGTTCAGATCCCACATGAGGGCCAGTGACACTGCCCTCTACAGCTAAGATGGTGAACAACAGCTTGACCTGGAGCTGGGCTGCCCTGAGTCACCGGCGGTGTAGGCTGCAGCCCCTGCTGCAGTGGGCTGCCATAGGCTACAGTGAGTGGCCGGCAGCCAGCATGAGCTGCTGTGAGCCACCATGAGCAGTTGTCCAATGACTGGCAACCGACTATCTAAGCCGGGAAAAGCGCAATGATAATACCAACATGGGCCAGTGAAGTGACATCCTCCACAACTAGTCTGAAGAACAAAAAGAACAGCAACTTGTCTGTTCCCTTTCCCCGACTCCCCAACACTGTTCTCCTTCTCCAATTTCCCAGTAAAATCTTTAAAAAAAAAAGAAGGATGTCTGATTCCTCACTGATCCTGTAATCAAGAGAAGAAATGAAAAAGGTACCAGGAGTAATTTTTACTTTAACTATTGTGATGAATATTTATAGCAATCCAAATTTTTGAGGTACTCTTTTTATGTCTATCATTTCTCAATAAAAGGTTAGATTGAAGAGAAGATGAATACTTTAAAAAGGTGCAGACAGCAAATCCATACACCCATAGACTTTATGTAGTGGAAGAAGACATCAATAAAAAATAAGATGGGGCCAGCTGAGTGGCGCATTGGTTAAGAGCTGGTTTTTGGATGCCAGCAACCCCGGTTTGGAGCCCACATATGAGGGCCAGTGACACTGCCCTCTACAGCTAACAACAGCTCCACCTGGAGCTGGGCTGTGTGAGCCCCAGTGACGGTGTAGGCTGCAGCCCTTGCTGCAGTGGCCTGCCATAGGCTATAGGGAGTAGCCGGCAGCCAGCGTGAGCGGCCAATAGCCACGGTGAGTGACCATCCAGAGGCCGGCGACCAATCTGCCTCATCCGGGAAGAGCGCAATGATGATACCAACATGGGCCAGTGAAGCGGCATCCTCCACAGCTGGACTGAAGAACAGGACGGCAACTTGTCTGTTCCCCTTCCCTGATTCCCCAATGCTGTTCCCCTCCCCCAATAAAAAAAAAGATGCAATTAGGATATATACTTTTTTTTTTTTTAAGAGATTCTATTGGGGAATTAGGGAAGGGGAGCAGTGTTGGGGAATTGGGGATGGGGAACAGCCAAGTTGTCCTTCATTCTTAGTTTTGGAGAGTGCAGCTAGCTCAGCACCAAGTCTAGTTGCCATCCAGCCGCTTGTCGGCAGCTCATGGCCTCTAAGCTCAAGGTGCTGTGTTCAATCTTAGTTGCGGGTAGGCGTAGCCCACGATCCCATGCGGGAGTCATACTGGTGACCTTGTTGCTAAGAGTGCATGCTGTAACCACTGAGCAATTCTGCCACCTATTGGCAGCTCAGTTTGAGTACAGCTCACTGGCCCATGTGGGAATCAAACTGGTGACCCTGTTGCTCAGAGCTCACGCTTTTAATCACCTGAGCCCCTCAGCTGGCCCATGGTATATACTTTCAAATCTACAACATTAGTAACCAACTTTTGCAAACAATGCACAAGAAGTATTATTTTAATTTCTCATTTGCCAAACAAAATAGAACAAAAGAAATCAAAACATACAAACAAGAACCCATAAGGCTCAGAGATATTAAATGATCTGCTTGAAGTCACACACAGCTGGAGGTGTGAACTCACACCTCATCTCAGAGCTCTCTGCAGGACATTGTGATAAGTACAGGACAGTCACCCAGCATGGTTAGGATCCAAGACATGAAAAGTGAAATGAGTGGCCTATTTGAAGGAAAAAAAAGAGAAAATACTGAAAATGATAATGAAGAACTTATAGAAACCTTTGGAATATATATCAAGTGAAATGATAATTTAGAGTTCTAGTGGAATGAGAGATGGAAGGAGAATAAATCATGAAAAAGAGTTCTGCATTATTCATTACATCATACAAGTGTTACCTGGAAATTACTTACTTGTGGAAATGAAATTAGAATTTTAAAGAATTTTTTAGAGAACATCGATAGGTGATAGGACCGCTGACATTGAAATGTCCACTTCACTTCCACCACTGTGTTAAGGTCCACCATATGCTGTGCGCCTAGCATTCTGACAGGTGCTAAGGGAGTTACAGGTGATAATAAGATAGTTCTGTCCTCAAAAATCTTAAAGTGTTGTTAGGATACTAGATTTGCAAACATTGAAACTAGTTTAGAACCAACCAGAACAGTTAATTATCAGTGATAAATTTATATAATGAAGTGATAAAAGTTTTGAGGCAGGTAATGAGTAGTCAGAAAAGGGGGATAGTGATGATGTTTGGAGTCAGTTTTTAAATTTTTTGGGGGAGGGCTGGCCAAGTGGCTCAGTTGGTTAAGAGCTCTGAGCAACAGCAGTTCGATGCCCAGCCTGAGCTGAGCTGCTGCTGAGCTGCCAACAGGTGGCAGGATGGCTCAGCTAAAAACCAAACAAAAACCAAGGCTTTAATTTTTGTTGGGGAGCAGCCATGGTCATTGGTTACACACTGCTTTCATGCTACAATGGCATAGTTGACTCTTTTAGGTGCAGCTCAGAGTGGCCCATGCAGGGATTGAACCGGCAACCTTGGTGTTATCAGCACCACGCTCTAACCAACTGAGCTAACTGGTTACCCCAGTGGTGCGATTCTTAAGATGGGTGTTAAAGGATAAAAAGGGAATTGATTTTTCAAGAAACAAAAAGTGTGGGACTAGTTAAGTAAAAAAGTTTCATTTTGTGTTTTCTAAAAAAAATAAAAAAAACCCAAAGCAAATTTAGTCAATATTTCTTCTGTTCACTACAATGTGACTGAATGAAATATTGGAAAGAATCTAAATGTCGAACAATAGAGTAAGGGAAGTATTCATATTTCATAGGATAGCATGCAATTAAATATTATTAAGGAAGTAAAAATAATTAAAGAACGAATGTGGCCCGATGGAGAAGTCTGGCTTGTCGGCAGTTAAACTATCATGTTCTGCCATTTGCTAGCTTTGTGCTTTTGGGCAAGTCACTTATTCTTTTTTTGATTTGGTGTATTTAACTTTAAATGGAAATGATAATAACCACTTTGAAAAATTATTGTAGGGATTAAAAATAATGTACATACAGCATCTGATAAATAGTGGACATTCAAAAAGTAGTGGACATTCAATAAACATTCATAGGTGTATACTACTGGTATGTAAAAAATACTGTCTTTCTGAAGGGAAATTCTCAGTTATTACCAAAAGCTTTAAAATGTTTATTTTCTATTGGACTTGGCAATTCCACAATGAAAAATTTATTCTAAGAAAATAACTAAAGATGTGTGCACATATTAAAAGGATATTCTTTGTAGCACTGAACAGAATAGTGAAAAATAACCCAAAATTTTACAAATAGACAATTAGTGAAATAAATTATGATTCATTTACAAAAAGGAAAATCATAAAACCATTAAAATGATGATGTAGAAATTATTTCTGATATAGAAAGTGAGGACAGCAGATTCTAAAACTATCTATTGTAAAATACCATTTTTGTAAATATATTTATGCAGAGAAAATTTTCTAGAAGGATAATACACCTAAATATTAACTATGGTTATCTCAGAATAGTGGGCTATTAGGTGATTTTGTTTTCTTCATTGTGCTTACCTGAATTTTTTACTTTCATGGTAATGAGCATAGATAATTAAAAATTTTAAAGTGGGAATGAGTTGTTATTTAAAATATTTAGCGACTTAGGAAAATAAAGATTTAAAGAAACAGTGATTTAAGGGCCGGCCGAGTGGCGCCATGGTTAAGCGCTGGCTTGGGAAGCCAGTGGCCCCGGTTCGGTCCTACATGTGAGGGCCAGTGACACTGCCCTCAAAAAGAAAATAAATAAATAAAGAAAGAAAGAAACAGTGATTTAAAACTTATCTTATGTATTATATGATCCCAATTTTGTTAAAGTATTTTTATAACTATGCCTAAAATGAATGACTGAATTTTGCCTTTGTGGCTTTCTCTCTCAAAATGTAGCAAAGCTTTGATGTGGAGATAGGATGAGTAGTGAAGTAGCAGCAATCAGAGTCTCGTGTATACCTGGATAAAAATCATCACTTTCTCAGAACCCCACCCGTTTTGTGGTTTCTCCACTTTTCATCACAGTTTTAACAGTTGTTGTTTTTGGCTGTTTTCATAGAGAAACAAAGTTTAACCACTGCCAAAAATCCACTCTCCTCCACCCACCTTTTCCTTTCATCCTTACTAGGACCCCCAACCACTAGTCACTAGGCGGATATAATGATGACCGAGAGACATACATCTTGGACCCTACTGTCCATTTGGGAGAGATAGTCAACAATCACCCAAATAAGTATATCATTCAGAATTGTACTGCTTACTGTGAAGAAAAGGATATTATGACACGGAAAAATGGGGGTGGAGGTCAGGAATCAATTTAGACAAGGGAGTCAGCAAAGACCTCCATAGGGTAGTATGAATGGGAGCCAGATAAAATGTGAGGATTTTATCTTTACATTCTAGAAAGAGGGACAAGCACATACAGAGGTTTTCAGGCAAAAAATAGCTTTGTGTGTTCAAAAAACAGGCAAGAGCCAGTGTGTCTGGCTCTTATGGTGTGATGTGAACTTGGACCGGAGGCAGGGATGTGGTATGATATGTTAAGGATTTGGGATTTTATTCCGAGGGCACTGGGCAGCCACTGAAGGATTTGCATGAAATTGTTTATATTTCAAAAAGATCTCCTGCTGCTCTGAGGAGAAAGAACTGGAGAGAGGCAAGAGAGAACCAGGAAAATGAGTTCGGACTTGATCCGGAGATGATGGGGCCCAGTAATGATAAAGAAGATAAAGAACAGGAGACAGTTTGGAGGTATATTTTGGTGGTGACATTGATAGGACTTAGTGACAGATTGGATTAAGGAAGTGAGGGAGAAGGAACAGGCATCCTTGAACAGTTCAAGGATGATTTTCAGAATACTTTGCCGGAGTGACTTGCTGGATTCCATAGACAGTGGAGTAGGCTTTTTTGGAGGATGAGGGAAGAGATAAAAGTTCAGTGTTGGACATGTTTGCTTTATGATATCTGTAAGATTCCCAGTGGAGAAACTGACTAGGTGAGGTCTGTTGGTCTGTTACTCAGAAGAGCTACCCATCTGGGATAGAGATAGACATTTCTGAGTAACTGGCACAGATAGTGCTGAAAGCCTTGTGGATGGATGGGATTGCCTGTGGAGAGGATTTGGTGAGAGACAAACAGAGTCTGGGGCTGAACCCTGAGGAATTCCAAAACTTAAGCATCAAGTGATGGGGGAGATGGCGAAGCACGTTGAGAGGGAGACACTAGGGAAATGTGAGGAAGATGAGGGGAATGTGTCGGGGAGACACTGGGAGAGTTTCAGGGAGTCAGGGATTGGCTGTATGGGATGTGCTGAAAAGTCCTGTAAAATGATGGCTCAGTGCCCATTGGATTCAGCAACATGGAGCCTCTCGATGGTGGTACAAAAAGCAGATTCCGTGCAGTGGCAGAGGTGGGAGCCAGATGGACTGAGTGGAAGAGAGAACCGGAAGTGATGGAGAGATGAGAGTGTACACAGCTCTTCCAGGGGTCCTGGAGAGAGACCAATAGGTGGGGGCGAATGTCAAGTCTAGCGCGAGTTTTTGTTTACCTTTCACAAACATTATTTGAATGCTTATGGAAATGATTAAGCAGGGAGGGAGAGATGAATGATATAGGAGAGACCACTGATGGATGGAGAGGGCACAAGCGGTGGGATCACTATTTGACAGGAAATGGAAAGGAGATGCAGGTAGGCTTTTGGTATCTACTGTGTGCTGAGTATGTACTGGGTGTTATGCTAAGTGATTGGTACAGTAAGTGGTTTATTATTCACAATAGCCCCATGAAGTTGGTATGATTATCCCCATTTTACAGATGAGGAAACTGGGGTTAAGTGGAGATAGAGCCTAAATCTTAATCGAGACCTGTTTGATTTCAGAGCTCAGGCTTATAGTCTTATAATTTTGCTCTTCTATGATGGTGTATTTGTCAGTCGGCTAGGGCTGCCATAATAAAGTACCACTGACTAGGTGGTGTAAACAGCAGAAATTAATTTTCTCGCTGTCCTAGAAGCCAGAAGTCCAAGATCAAGGTGTCAGGCTGGTTTGGTGTCTCCTGAGACCTGTCTCCTTGGCTCGCAGATGGCTCCTTCTCCTTCTCCGTGTGTCCTCACATGGCCTTTTCTCTGTGCACACGTATCCCTGGCATCGCTCCTGTGTCGTAATTGCCCCTTTTTCTTATAAGGACACCGGTCAGACTGGATTACAGCCCACTCTAAGAGCCTCGTTTTAATTTAATCTCCTCTTTAATGTCCTTATCTCTAAATACAGTCACATTTTGAGATTAGGACTTTAGTATATGAATTAGGGGGCAGGGAGGATAGCAATTCAGTCCAGAAAAGGTGGCTTCTGTTTTCTTAAAAGTATAAGGAAAAGAGTGGGTGTGGGAGTAGGAGAGGGGTGAAACAATAATTGCATTAGTGTCCCTGGAGGTAGGAAATAATTTGTTTATATCCATCCAGCCCAATTATCTGAGTTTCTGCAGTAATATTCAGCAGCATTGTTAGAGTCAGAACAAGAGCTCTGTGGTGCCCTGTGTCTGCTTGGCGCTCACACAGGCCTTACTAACCAGTCAAGTGACATCTCTTTCAAATGTAAATGAGTTTTATTTACATCCTCAGCACAATTACAAATTACTATATATCAGGGACCCTTCTGGCTGTTCTCAAATAGTTGAGAACATGACATCAAATAAATCTATGACTGCTAAGATTTTGTTGCATTCACCAATGCAAAAATTAGCTGGAATATTTTTCCAAGCAGTTTTATAAATTGTCTTTCATGATTACTCACTACTATCTTTGTCCTTCTTTCTCTTCCACCCCTTTCTTCTTTTTTTTCCATCTTCACTCATCAGTTATTTATTGAGTACCTACTAGATGTCTGACACTAGGAATAAAAAGAATCAACAATCTAGTGTGGGAGACCGATATGTATATATGCAACCCCCCCCCCAAGTGATGCGTTATTATTAAAGTAATAATTCACTTGTTTGTTTATCTCACAAATATATCGAGTGCCTACTAAGTGCCAGGCACTGTGTTGGGCTTGGTATAGAGACATGAATAAGATATAGTTTCTGCCTTCAAGAAATTTACAACCTGGTATAGAAGAATAAACAGGTAAGTAAACAAAGACAATACTATGTGACATTTGTAAAATATTAAAATATCTCAAAGAACTGTGTGTTCTCTTGTCTCTCCTTTCCCTTGCATGTTTCAATACCCGTTGAAAGGAGCCATTACTGCATTTTAACAAAAGGAACTCTAAAAAGAACATTCATTCATTTCACAAACATTTCTGAACGCTTGCTATCGTTTTGTAGTGACAGTATTGTAGCTCTTGAATTATGAGCAAGCATTGATTTGGGGGAATCTATGACTTTCCTCTTCATTTGAGCTTATTGTCTACAACCTGCACTATCCACCCCTTTTTTAGGTGGTAGAATGATTAACAGTTTTCCTGAAATACTCAACTGAACCCTGCTGAATATTAAAGCTTGAGAAAAGTCACAGTTACAAAGCGTGACTGTGATGCTGAGTGAGCAGAGAACATATACTGGCCTAGCACGTATCTCAAATGTTGGGCTTAGAGCTATCTGTTAATGTGGGGGTTCCCTGTATTGTGATTGAGAAAAAGATGATGAATAGCTGAGACAAACATGGATTTTTATAGATTATGTAATTGAAACATTTTCAAGTGTCACTTTATTTTTACCTGATCTCAGGGAACAAGTTCTGTACAAGCAAACCCTTATGGGGTTAATTGAGACAATAGATACAAACTTGTTGCTTTCTTTAGAGGCAATATGCTAACACCCTCAAGGTATTATTCTCTGCAATCTAGACTTATTTTTTTTGTGGGAAAATGCTAACCATATTATAGAAATGTGTAGGAAGTAAGAGAAAATAGGGAAATCTGATAGATGGTATACGTGGGATTTAGAATCAATGAATAATCTAATAACAGCTGAAAATGGCTTTGATGTCATGCAGTGAACACCCACTACCTTCACACTGACTGCATTTCAGAATCTTATTCTGGAGTATGTCATAGCGGAAGGAGCACTGGATGCTAGTCAGGGTTTATAAGTTCTAGTCTAGGTCTGCCATTGATGACCTTATGTGCCTCATTGCCCCCATCTTTAAAATGAAATGGTTCTGGAAAAAGGTCTCTCAGTTCCTTCCAGTTCTGATATTTCACCATTCTGTGATTCTGTGTCCCATGCCTATCAAAACAATTTTTGACATTCTTTAAGTTGCTTAAGCCAGAATTTCAGTTAGAATGCCGCCAGGAGCCTATTTCCATGGGCTGTTGGGAACAGCATGGCCTTGCTTCTCCGGGACTTGATATGTCTTCTGTTAACTGCTGACAGTGAGCCATTCCACCTAAAAGACTCCCTTGGTAGCCTTAAAGAGTGAAAGGACAAATGGACAGTGTTGAGAGCTCTGTGGAAGAGGAGACCTGAGAGACGTTGACCATCATGGCCCCTTGGGATTTGCAAAGAGGAGTGACTAGAACTGGGCCTTGCACTGCTGCCAGGTCAAAGGTCAGGTCAGGAATGTGGACGATGCTGGTGACTCCAGGTAGGTCGAGGAGGGTAAATCCGCCTATTTAGTCCCTCCTGAATCTTGAGAAGATCTGGGCAGCCAAGCTCAAAAATGTAGGAAGTCTCCTAATTTCTGAAGTTCCTGGATGAAAAATGTGACGTTCATTTAAAAAATATTTTTATTACCACCCAATCATTGTATTTTTATCTGATACTACGTTAATCTATTTTTAATATTCTCACAGTTCAAACATTCGCTAAACATGCTTTTATGATCACTTACTGAGTTAAAAATCTGGTTTTGAGTGATGCTATTGTGCAGCAGACCTCCTATATTTTAGGAGTTTTAGAGTGTTGTTGAAAGACCTTTGCGTTTGCTCTTTCAGTTTTATTTAGTTCAGCAATATTGTTTATAATTCTCTGGTGGCAGAGATTTAGATCTATTATTATTTTGCTAATAAGAAGCCAACTTGGTGGTGATTATAAAATGATTTGGAGTACTGCTTTCTTAGTGATTAAAAACAAGTAGTGGATAATTTGTATATAGGACATTAAACCAGATAACTAAAAATAGTTTTGTGTGCTGAATACAAGGAATTTAAAGGTCTTTTGTAATTGTTTCTATCATGAGATTCTGGTAAAAATTTACATATTTTTCTTAAAATACTGATTAAATTCCTGTACCTGATCATTAAAAAAAACTTATAAAAACAAAACAAAAAACAAAACAAAACAAAAACTGTATACTTAATACATATTACAAGATGATTCTTCTTTTTTTTGTTTTGCTTCTATCTAGTTGCTTCCAAGATCCGGTATTTACAGGAATATCATAACCGGGTTCTCCACAACATTTACCCTGTACCTTCAGGAACAGATATTGCAAACACCCTGAAATACTTTTCTCAGACCTTGTT
Source organism: Aselliscus stoliczkanus (assembly GCA_033961575.1). Taxonomy (NCBI): domain Eukaryota; kingdom Metazoa; phylum Chordata; class Mammalia; order Chiroptera; family Hipposideridae; genus Aselliscus; species Aselliscus stoliczkanus. The sequence continues at coordinate 152,292,122 of CM066732.1, forward strand.
AAGGTAAGCTTTAAAATATCCTCTGCTTTGAAAGAATTATTAGGCAGTATTGCTGAATTGATTGGGACCTAAATTTTAATGGAACTGAGTTTTGAAGGCCTTCTGTTTGCTAGTGCTCTGCCAGAAGAGTCCAGACTCATGTTCTCTGGGTGTAAATAGAAGATCAGATCAAGGCCTAAGTGGAAAAAAACATGGGAAAGAAACATGGGTTGCGTGGCTACTGCCTGCCTTCCTCAGTTGGACATCTTTTCAAGAGATTTATACAGTGATAGCAGTTATATGTCTGGCAGTAACATAGAGTGGGATTAAAAGAACAACCTACATTGCTGAAATGAAGCATGGGAAGCACTTGTGGTCTTAAAGAAGATCAGAATTATGTAGCATTTAGGGTCATCGGTAGTGTTTCCTATTTCTTGAATTATACTGTATGGTAACAACAATTATTTTTAACTTGTGTAACACTTCAAGTGTTCCACATACTTAACAATTGATGGGGAAATTCTATGGAGGACCAGGAAACAAAAACAAATCCTGTCTGCTTTTATTGTAAAGTAGAGACAGGAGGGACCATTGCTTCACAGTTCTCATTAGGAACAACAAGCAGACAAAGATGAGCCTTTCAAGACGAGACTCAATTGCCTGGGAGAGAACATCAACAATGTGAGAGGAACACTTTCCTTTCCATTAAATTCTAGGGCTTAGTCTCTTCCATCACTGTGATCTTTTCACTCCAGATCTGATTTTGGGAATCCAAGAATTGACTTGCTCCTATTTCTTTAGGTATAAAACAGCAAAAATTTTGTAAGACAGGTATTAGGGAAAGAACACCAATTTGGAATGACTAGTGGCACTGGTGTCCCCAGTGGCCTGAGGCTGCTCCATGGGCAGGCCGTAGGCTTTGGTCAAGTTAGGAGCTAGTCTTCTGCAGTCCTGCTGTCTCTTTGTTCGTCTCATTCTTTAGAATATCTTTTCTTTTTTTAGAATCCTGTTCTGAACCGCTTCTTTAGTGTCCTTGTCCTGTATCAAAAGAATTCAGAGTCATAGATTTTATACTTACATAGTAAGTTTAGGACCTTGTTAGAGGATATTTCCCTTCTTTTCAAATTGCAGTGGAGTAATGAGCCCAGTTTTCAAAGTAATAACCAGATAAGTTTATTGACCCAGGCATCTGATTCTGTTCTTTAGAATCCTCCTTTTGTCTTTGAGGTCAGGGTTCTCAATGGGAAACACGTTCCTTTATCACAAATTCTGAAAAGTTATTGAAGTGAGAGACACTTTAAAGTAGGAAGCAAATTCTGAATTCCATTTGCAAAGACCCTGTGACACCTAGTTGGCACTTTGAAGCTTACTGCGTAGGTCTTAGTCATTGTGCCAAAAAGTTAAGAAATTTAGGATACTGAACTCATGTTTGCAAGAAATGAAGGTTCCATTTTCTTGAGCAATGGGTCATTAGAATCTGATCATGGGTGATAGAATTTTAATGGTGATATGTGTTCAGGTAGTTTGTTCAAGTGGCTGTTGGATAAGATTCTATGGAATTGAGCTGAGTCCATTTTAAAAGGGAGAAATCAACAGCCTCTACTAATGGTAAAACTAACAAAAGCTATCATTATCATAGCAATATTATATAATAATAATAGTAATTATACGTGTAAGCACTTTACATGTGCCATCTCATTTAACCCCTTATAATAATTCCATGAAATAAGTGTACTGTTGTATCCATTTTACAGATAATGAAGCTAAAATATAGAATGGTTAAATAAATTGCTCCGAGGTACATATGAAGTGTCGGAACAAGGATTTGACCTTGGTGGTCCTAATCCACAGCACATGCTCTCGACAGTTGTGCTACACTGCTTCTCTTTAGTACTACTAGTTATCATAGTATAGGGACACTTCTTTTTTCAACAACTTGGTTTGGCCTTTGAGAATGCCGGCATCCATTACGAATCCATGGAGTACTTTTGGCTGTCTTTAAGATTAAGGGAAAAAAAAGAAGTACTTAGTTCAAAGACTTAGTATCTTTTGGGAAGTTAAATTGAGCTGTGCCCGAGGTGATATGGACAGGTGTTTTAGCTCTGTCTCTCACTCAGCAGTTCATTGTGGATAGCAGGTCAGAGCAGAGTTGACCACATACAGGACACACACACACACACACACACACACAGACACACACACACACACACACACACAACGTGGGAGGAAGGAAAGAAACACTGAGGAATATACCATGTCACAGGTTGGGCTTTAATACTTACAGACTCGACTCTGGGACTAACCCTAGTACATTTCTTGCTTCTTTTTGCCTACCTCAGCTTTTTCAAACAACTCTTTCATCTCTTCTGTTTACTGGAAATACAGAATTTATAACTATTGTCCTATATATTGGACTAAGTTATGATCACTTTCACTGTTGGTATATACACCCATAACAATCATAGTTATATTTCTTCATTTTATTTATGCTGTTAGAAAGTTCAAGACAAATAAGATGGTCTAGGTGTTTGATGTCCAAGATTATTGACAGTAAAATTTCCTACTTACAAATGAGATGGTTCACTTTGCATTTTAGATAATTTTTACATTCAGAAGCACTTCTTGCTTTCAAAATTAAGATTCTTGGAAGGAAACAAAATTCATAGATGAATTCTCACAGAGTAACTCCCTCCGTCCTTCTATTTGGGTGTTCTCAAAGAAGGTAAAATTGTTATTATTTTGGTTAAAACATGCAATTTGAAGTTCCAGCAGCTTCATTTGAGTCAAAATTGCATTTTTAGAGTAATAGCCCTCTGGTATTCATACGTGCATGGAACTTTCACTGACTTTAGTAGAGTTTGTACATATTTACAAAGGAAAGATTAGCCGAGCCGTTTAACTTCAATTAATTTATTCCGCAGGAGAGGAGAGATTACATGTTAACATAATTGACTATATCAGCAATTGAATCATCTACATATGTCCATGTGGCTCATATTAGACTCAGAGTTCATGGAGTTTCCCTAAACTCTAGGTTAGTGGAAGGTGAAGCCTATGTGTTAGCCCTTGAGCCTAGAGCAGTGTTTGATTCTTAGAAGTTGATCAGTAAGTATTTGTTGAATTGAATTGACTTTAGTTCAAATTTCATCCGTTGCAGGAACCCTTCTAGAGCATTTATTTCATCTAGCAGTGACCTTGGGTTCTGGGTACAATTTCATCTGTGTGCTGAATTGTACTCATTTTAATTTAGAGACCCAAGTGTAGGAAGACACACAGTTTACACACAACTTCAGGGTTTAGTTTTTTTTGTTTCTTTTAGTGTGAAGATCATCTAGTTTAACTCCCCCTCATCACTACAGAGGTGTCTGTCCATTTTATATTAGAAGCATTCTGCCGCCATGTTTTAAACATCTAAGGTCATCTTTAAGGATCTTGCCTTTTCCCTGGCAGAACATTTAAAGGTTCCCAGACTTCTTATGTCAAACATTCTTTTCAAATTCCTTTCCCCAGATCGCTCTTTTGTGGTGCTGTTCAAGCTGCTAGCCATAGCGTCTTTTAAAAAATCATTAGGTTTGGGGAAAGCTACTTGCCGCTGACTCTTTAGAAAAAGTTTAACATGTTTTAGAAAGGGATTCTAGCCTAAGTTCAATAATTTTAATTGAATTGTAATTTATAATTACTTGGGAAGAATATATAGACCTTCAAATTGTTGACTTGAAGTCCACAGAGTAGCTTTAGAGTGTAGCATGATCAAGTAAACTTTGTTTAGTGCGTAAATTCAACTCACATGTCAAAATTCATCATCTTATAGAAAGCTTATTTTGTATATTGATTTTCTGTGCTGTAAATACCTCGGGGCCACTTCTCATCTTTTCCCCACACCCACAGAAGTCTTCTCTTGACTTCTCTTGATGTTGGAAATAAATATTTCATAAAGAGGATCTCAGGAGGGAAAAGAAACAGTGAAAAGTTGGCTGCTGGGTCAAACTCTTCCGAGCAGGGCGTTCTTAATATTCTTCTTGGTTGGGTGTACAGACCTCTGGGAAAGAATTTCAAATGGGGAAGATGGTTTATTGTTCCCAAGTTACACAGATTGGTTGGGGAAATAAATTTTTTTTTCCTGAATAAACGTCACAAAACTTCATAAAATCACAACACATTGTACATTTATTCATGAGCCCTTCTTAAGTTTTTCCACAAATGAAAACATTTCCTTACATTGAAACATGAATGGTAATTTAAAATTGGTTTCATGGATACCTCATCTTCAGCCATTTTTTCTCAACCTCACCTACTTATCAAATCTAAAAACAGAGACGTTTTACTGTTTCAATGCTGGCATTCTTCCCTCCCTGCATGTATGAAGTTGTTGCTATCATTTGGGAACCCCACATACACAGGAAGGGAAAGATATCAAAGTACAGTTTCCAAAGTGGATTTGACTAGTGTTTGTTAAATTATATCAAACTTTGGAAAAATACTCATTAATGTACATTTGAAAAAAAGAATGTGCAATATTTCCCCCACCAAGGAAAATTTGATGAGAGCACAGTACTTAAAGCATAGCATCAATATATGCTATATAGCTTCTTTTTTCCTCTATGGCAAAAAGTTGTTTTATACCACTTCTCTGAGGTCCACATCTTGTAATTTTGAAAAGATGCTGGTAGTAGGCTAATTTAGGGTTGAAGTTTGGGAAATGATATTTCTGACATATCCATTGTGATTCTAAAGGCATTTTCAGTGGGATAGAATCCTACAGGATTAAAACAGATTTTTGGTGACTGGGTTTATCAAGAATATAACATTTAAAGATGGTACTTCTAGGAGTAATTGAATCATATGAGGAAAGTATAAAGTCTGATGGAAGATCTGTTGGTATTTATAATAGATGTAGACAGGCAGGGGTAACTGGAATGTTGATATTATCCCTTTATAAAGTATAAGCTTACAAAGTTAAATACATCACACAAAAAAAAGGTAAATTAAATCCCTTTAAAAGTTAAAAAAATTACATTAAATTTTAAGTTATTTATTGCTGAGAAGTATTCCATAACTATTCTGAAATTATTTTTACTATTAATTGTTTTCCCCTGGACATTGGGTAACAGAAGACAAAGGAAATTGAGGTAAATTAGGCACATGGAAAATAAAAAGCATGTAGTCGTTCTTCTTACATTGTAACATATTTTGCACTAAGAGTAAATAAAAACAAATGTAAACTTGAAATAGCAAGCATGCCTGACACTAACCAACCAGTTCTTCACACCACTGTAAAATTGTAAATGTAATATCATTAACTAAGAACTTAGTAATGTTTGATACACATAGAGTAAGTGTAAAACAAGGTTATTTTCATGTAATGAAACATTTATAAATTGTTACCTATTTTCATTAACATATAAGTGTTCTCTATAAAAGCACGTTGTAAGTGCAGCAGATATTATCAGTATAATGTATACCTGTTGTTTTTAATGATAAATAATATAACCTAATTTTAAAAACCTAAACATTTGCCTAAGCAGTTGATTTCTTCTATTTTTAAAATTAACAACGTTTCTGCTTTATCGCTCTTACTAAAAGGTTTTTATTTAAAAATGAAGGCTAAAAGAAAGCCAGTTTATTTTTAGAATTTATTTTTATTCCAATTAAACTTTTTTAACTTTCTAAATTATCTTTCCTCTAGTTTTTAGTGAGTTTTGTTGAATAATAACGTAAGTAGCAGCAGTAATATATGAGGTCTTATTGTATGATATGCAGCTACATGACAGATACTGCTTGCTTAGTCTTTAGAATTTTGAAGGTAACTAATAAACCACTGTTTGTATTCATAAAATAAAATGTTTCCTCCCCAACATGCAAAATTTAAAAAACACACATAAATAACCATTATCATTAGTTCACAAACATACGCTACGGACCATCTAATATATATTATTTTACAGCTTTTCCAATGTAGTTTAGCTAACATTTTAGAAATATGTATTATTTCTAAATTCATATGCCTGTTTAAACTTCATTATCTCAAATGATACTGACAGAATGTCATGAAACAGTATCATAATATACATATAGACATTATTTTGATGCAATAAACATGTGATTTTTAAGACTTTCTTAATAAACACACATGTTTATTCTTTGCTAAAACATGTTTCTGCAAGTGCCATACCTATATTTTGCAAGTTTTTATTTACTTGATTAAGACAGTCTTGCTGAAAATTTCCTTTGCTTTAAAAGCTCCTTTTAATTAAGAATAAAAGCCCTAACGCATTAGACAAATCCGTTGTTTTTCCTTACAGGAAACCTCTTCTTCACCAAATCGATAAATTGTAAAACATGGGTTTGGCACTGAAACATGCATTTTTATATTTTTGCTCCTTACTAACCAGATAACACATGGGATGCAATGCAACTTCCACAAAAGAAACCTTGCGTTATTGGTATCTGAGCAGGGGAAGCTCTGTGACCTTGACCCGGACTAGATTTGTAGATGGTGCTGGTGTGGCAATTGCATCTTATGTGGGATGTATCTGGTGTTTTATTATTTGTTTTAGAGTGTCATTTCAATGTAATGTGCTGTTCTTTGTGTCTTTGTTGTCTCTTTTTTTTCTTTGTCCCCCCAACAGCATTTTGTCCCGCACAGGGAAGAAGGAAAACCAAGATGCCTCCAATTTGACAGTGCCCATGACCATGTGTCTTTTTCCTGTGCCATTCCCACTCACCCCATCTCTAAGACCGCAGGTCAGTTCCATGAACCCTACTGTTACTCGCTCCCTCCTTTACAGCGTCCTGCGAGATGCCCCCTCTGAACGTGGCCTGCAAAGTCGTGATGCTCACTTGTCAGACTACCCTTCTTTGGACTATCAAGGCCTCTACGTGACTTTGGTGACTCTCCTGGATCTAGTTCCTTTACTACAGCATGGCCAACACGGTGAGCACTGAATCACAAACTTTGAAAATGTACCTACGTGCATGTTGATGGATGCTGGAGACTGTAGTTGCTATTGGAATAAATTGCTTGGAAGGTCTTCATGTGGCTAATGCCTTTCTTACACTGAAACTTAATTATGGTGTTTTCTATCCTAACATTTTTTGCTGTTTTATGGCCAGAGGGATGTTATCCAAATGGGCTTGCATGGAGGGGAATGGGCTGGGGAAAGGAGGAAGCCTGTAACAGGAATTTCTCTCTTCTCCCCGGATTGGCTTATCATGGAGACTCTTGTTGTAATGATCTGTGAGCTAAGACTTAAACATTAACCCGCCCCCCCTCCCCGAAAATACACGAAGTAGAGTGTGAAGAGGTCAAATGCACTGACTAATTCTGTGATTTTAGAGGGGCAAATCACAGAATCTCTCTGGGATTTATTTTTCCTGTCTTTAAACCCAGGAAGTTAGATAAGAAGAAATCTCAAAAAAAAGAGAAATCTGTAAGAACTCTTCCAAATTTAATTAACAATCAATAGTTACTTACAAAATGTTGGCCGAGTGGTACAGTGTGTCGTGGTACTATATGCTGTACATGGTGTATAGTGTACAGTATTAGTGGTACTTTAGGACAGAGGCCTGAGAACACGCTTCTTTTTTTTTTTTTTTTAAGAGGGCAGTGTCACTGGCCCTCATATGTGGGACCCAAACCGGGGCCGCTGGCTTCCGAAGCCAGCGCCCAACCACCACGCCACTCGGTCGACCCTTATTTTTTTTTTTTAAGAGGGCAGTGTCACCGGCCCTCATACGTAGGATCCGAACCCGGGCTGCTGGCATCACAAGCCAGCTCTTAACCACCACACCACTCGGCTGGCCCCAGAACACGCTTCTTAACAATTCCCCTTTCCGCTGTGTGTCTTTAGTCAATTTCATTATCTTGCTTGCTCACCAAATTCTTCTAACTCATAATGACGGAGTACAATAATATCCACTGCTTAACTATTCAGTATTATATTTGGGTGAATCAAATGGAAAACCATCCAGTAAGAAAAGGGATTTTTGCAGAAAATGAACTTTAAAACATCAGCTGTCTTCACTTTAAAGCACTGATAATTTGGTTTCTGGAAGTATGATAACCAAAGTTTCACTGTATAGAAATATTGGAATTTGGGAAATGGGTGGGTGATGAGGGTTATTTTGCCTTTGAGTTATGATTATCTCTCCTAAGAGAATGCTTAATGGTTTATTTAGTAAGATGTGTTCCTAACTTAATATAAAAAAATCTACTTTCATAAAAATGATGAAATAATAATTATTTAATTTTTTTTGTCTTATATTTATAAGTCTGTATTACAGTGAATATAAAAATGTAGAGATTTGTAAATTTGCTTATCGTATAATTCTGTAGCCATTTTAAGCCTAGTCACTTGTACTGTGATGCTACTGCCCCAGCTCAGAACTGAAAGGAGATGACTCTGAACATCAGGCTGTCAGAGCTCACCTTGTGGTGAGCTGGTCAATGCATTTCCTTTGTGATTCCCAGTCCTGAGGTCATTGTGGACCTGCCTGGTCCTGCGATGGCCCACTGTCAGGGCAGCTGTCCTTTATCTTCAGAGCCCCTTGATGAAGATCAAAGCATTCAGTTTGGTAACTCACAACCCATTTAATTGCAATTGATGTGTAAATTACGATAATTTCAGGGTGCATGCATTGTATTTTTGCTTTTGTACCCAGAGCTATTGTGTGACTTTCCTCTTCACTGTTATCCATATACTGTGCTCTTGTGCTGCATAACAGAGCTTGGAAGGTAGTAAAAACCTTACCAGACTGTCCCTTAGAAGTTAAAAACCATATAGCATTGTTTCCCTCAGCATGATCTGAATAACATCAGAATAAGTGATATTTAGGGCCGGCCGAGTGGCGCGGTGGTTAAGCGCTGGCTTGGGAAGCCAGCGGCCCCGGTTCGGGTCCTACATATGAGGGCCAGTAACACTGCCCTCAAAAAAAAAAAAAAAGAAAAAAGATAACTGATGTTTAGCTTAGAATGTGGAATTCTGGGTCCTAAGCCAGGACTGCTGAATAAGAATCACCAAGGAGTGGGTCTTGGGGATCCAAATTTTTCACAAGCTCCGTGGGTGATTCTTTTGTACACTGAGTTTGAGAACCCCTGGCCTAGGGCTAGAGGCTGTGTCCGCCCCAGGGCAGAGCAGTGTCACATTTTTGTCTCAGTTCAGCTACTCATTCTTAGGAAATCTTGGACAGTCAGTTCGCTTCTCCAGGCCTCAGTTTCCTCATATGTAAAATATTCCAATTGGACTCTCAGGCTCATTTCTGTGCTGGTTCTGTAACGGGGCTAAACTGCAGCTGAGGTGACTTTATGTACAGCCTCAGATAATTCTTAGTGAACCTCTTGTGAATTTTCCGTTTCATCATTTTGAGCCCAAGGTTCACTGACCCTTGCTCCCCAGTGTGCAGTGTGGCCACATCCTCTCTGTTGTCAGTTGTTTGCTTGTTGAGATAGCATATTAATTATAATGATAATCAGAAATCACATTAGGCATCAAAATAGCACTACGAAGGTAAACCTGCTGCAAAACAAGTCTAATAATTTTCTCTTATAATAGATATGAAAATGATCAAAGTCTTTATTGTCAAGTCTTGGCTGATGGTCTATATTATAGGGATTCCAAAAATATCAAAATATACATTCCATGCAATGGGATTTGGTCTCTACATGCATTCTAAAGCTAACTAGTTATGTTTTCTTCGAATGTCCTCTATTTTTACTCCTTGTGCAGGTAATAATAATAGTAACAGTATTAATATTAATAATAACGGTTAATATTTGTGGAGCACCCATTATGTGCTATGTTAAGCACATTACGTTTATGTCATTTAAACCTCCTAACAAGCCTAATGCAGTGAGGTAGGTACTGTTTCTATTCCCATTTTAAAATGTTGATAGAAAGGTTATTATTAGGTGGCACATCCCCCTGTGATAATTGATAACTAAACGCACGGGGCCACATAGCATCAGTTTATGGCTTCCTTTCTTTGGCGCCTGCTGAATCTGCCACTGTGCTGGGAGATGTAAATTACCTCATTGCCCAAGACTCCAGATGTAGGAAGATCGTGGTTTGGTTGATGGAGCAGAAATAGCCTGGTTTTATTTCCAGTCCTGCCCTTCATTTTTCTAAAACTTCCTGTGGGAAAATAATTTAATGTCCTTGTGCCACAGTTACCTTGAGCAAAATGTAATGGAAGTGAGAGAGCTGCGTGGATTTCAGGAGTCATTCTCACATGGCAAGTGCTTCTAATTTATGAAATTGAGAAGTAATATGAATACAAATATTACTGGAGATTGATAAAGTGTTCCGGAAAAGCTCATGTAGTAGATATTTATATTTCTTAATGCAGTTATTCATCAGTTATTTAGGGAGCAAATGCTGTATACACACTCTTCTGAGCAGTATGTTTCGGAACTCTTAATAGGAAGGCAGCAATAGTTTCTTATAATTTCAACCAGTTCATGAAAACTTAGAGTATACAATTAGCATCTTTTGTTAAATGGCAAAATATTCAGTGACTGATTACGCAATTTTGTTTTATAGATCTTGGACAGTCGATATTTTATACAACCACATGTTTGCTACCCTTTCTCAGTGATGATATTCTGAGTACTTTGCCCTACACGATGATATCAACGTTAGCTACCTTCCCTCCATTTCTGCACAAGGATATTATTGAATATCTTAGCACATCTTTTCTACCAATGGCTATCTGTAAGTTCAATCTTACCTAATACTAGATTATTTTTATGTATTGTACAAATGAAAATTGCTTTTGCTATTCTAGGCTGTAGATTTTCAAGATTATAATGAAATCGCTTGCTAAGTGCATGTGCCACGATTTAAATTCAGTCGTTTATGCATGAATATTTATCTTGAAAATTGAAGACGTGGAAGATGATTAGACCTTAGAATTGTTTTATTCACATAGTTTGATCTTATGGGATTGGAAGAAAGAACATGTCAAAGCACAGTCTATATTTCCTACATATAAGTTATGGCATTTTTTTGCCACTTTCAAAAAAAATGGTGGAGAGAATGTTGCCTGAGATGTAGAAATTCTTACCTTTTGCACTGAAGGCAGTACAGTGTGATGGGAAGAGCAACAGATAGAGTCAGGATATGTAGATTCTAGGCTCAGCTCTGTCCGTAATCTGCTGTGTGATGTTGGGCAATTCATAGAGTTGAAACCTCATCTCCAGGATGATGATAGCATCAGTCTTCTCTCACGAGCATGTTGTGATAATACAGTGAGTCAAAATTTATGACACTTTAAGCTAAGGTCTGTGACTCATGCAAGATGCTGTTATAGACATGGAACTGATTGGCATTCTATTTCACTTCTATAGACTTAATTCTTCAGACTTTCTGGATATGAGAGCAAAGAGGAAAATATAGGTTGTGTTGTGGTTTTTATAATCAAAATCCTTCTAAAGAATTTTTTAAAGATACGGATTTTGTATTAATTTATATTTCAATGACTATTTGGAAAAGATTATTGGTTTAGGAGTTAAACAGATTTCAATTCAAATCATAGCTTTGCTACCAACTTACTGTGTGACCTTAGGCAAGTTACCTAACCTTTCTGTTTCTTACCTGTAAAATGAGAATCATAATAATAGCTGCCTCATGGGGTTGTTGTGATAATTGAGATGATTAATCTAGAAATTGGTAAGGTGCTGGCACCATGCCCAAAGTGTTAGTTTACTTCTCTCCTCCTCTCAATTCTTGTTCTATAAAAATACCTTTATTGGTGACTAATGGTCATTTTTCACCATTTTAATGTTATATACTTATGATCTTATTAAAGTTGTTGCTCTAGAAACATATGTACCTTTGAGCTACATTTACATATTTTACAGTCAAGTTAAATTTTAGTTATGGAATTGAAATTTTCATGTCTTTTAACCGAAGAGCCTGACTTCTGTCTAAATTATATAGTGATTCAAAAAAACTAATAGCAGACTGATTATATTGTTGAAGTAATAGAATATTGATAATTCTCTTTTTTGTTCTGTGTAACCCTACTGACAAGTACTTGTGTATGAGTACAGTCTTAGAATTGTATAGTCATTTTTAAAAATACTCTTTTAAAATGTGTCAACTATTAATATTAAATGTAGACATAGGAATTCTTTTTTTTTTAAGAATAGCAAGCAGGTGAGCCTGCATCTGTAGATAATCTAATTCACTGTATTCCTACTTCTTAGGAATAAGTTAATAATATTGGGAGAGGCATTGAATATATCTGGTCTCTGAAGTTATACTTAAGACTGGTCAAGCATTATGAAAGCTTGGCAATTAGTTTCTGTACCCTTTATTGTTAATTTCTGCTTAATTAGAAGTTCCAAAACATGCCTTATTTATTTAAATATGTGCATCTTGGCTATTGAAAACAAAATAGTAAATTGGATTTATAACATTTCTTATTTGTGGAGTAACTTGGTGTTCATTTAATGGTATGAGCAAGTTGCTTATGTCTCCAGTACTCTGGTTTTTTTTCAACTGTAAAGGACGGGTTTGGAGAAAGTGTTCCACCCCTAAGGTTATTTCTGGCGTTAATAATCTAGGTGAAACAATATCAATTTTTATTTTATGTAAGAGACACATATCTTCCTCTAACCCAGTCATTGATCTGGTTCATTTGTTTTATTGCTCTGGTTTTAGCTGCTTAGTTCTGACCTTCGTTTCTCTTCACCATTTCTGTGGTTCAATAGTAGCCCATCTTGCTCATCTTTAAGTCTTTGGAAATAAATCGTAGTACAAACTTTAAATCCGAAATCTATTCACTGATTCAGGTGTTTTCTTTGTACTTGTTCCTTAATAGGGTAGATACAGAAATACAGATCCATAGACAGAGGGGATTAGGTTCCAAATTAATCATGTTAGACTGAATTGATGTGAGAACGTGTGTCTGTCATTGCATTCATGCTGTTTTTAGTTTTGGGGAGTTGTTTTAGTGTCTAGAAATTCTGACCCAAACAAGAAAGGAGCGTTTAACTTCTTCCAGAATATTTTTATTTCAGGACTGAGATGTTAGGATGAAGGCTGTTTCATTTTCTGAGTACTTGGTAGAGTCTTTAACACAAAAAGGCTTTTATCTCTTTGGTGCAGTCTTCACAAGTAAAATGTTAAACACAGACAGTTTTTCAGGTGTTAAATGACTGTATTATTAAGGACCTAAAAGGTGAAGTTCTGAGTTTTGGAGTGGATCTAATGAGGTATCATATTACAGCTCTTTCAGTTTAAGAGCTATATGTCTCTCTAAGTTGTGTCCTTTATGTTAATAAACCAAGTACTGGCTTTTATTTTAAATAATTCCTTTTGAGGTGCTGCAGAATAAACTGCAATTTATTATAAAAATTTCCTTTGGCATAACCTTTTCTTTTTAATTTCTTCCATAAATAAGATACAGATTTTTATTCCAAGTTCATGCAGTAGGCTTTGTTTATTAAAAAAAATGTTAAAGGAGTTACTAAGAATTGAAAAAGTTATTTACATTTCACCATGGAAACCTCTCTTTTTCCAATAAAGAATCTTATTTGTGGACCAAATTGAAATATGGATGTTGGGAAGATGATACTTTGGCAGAGAAAAGAAAAAGCTGATACCAAATGAACATTAATTGATATAGGTTATGTTATTTCAAAGGCAATAATAAGGCCGAACAATTATATCAGTGAAAGACCTTTCTAGTGTATCTTGGTAGCCAGGACTGTACAATCTCATCTAGTTTCTTTTCTAAGTTAGATTTCTCCCAAAAGTCACTTACCTTCAGGAAAAATAAAGGTTCATTCAGATCTTTGCATGTACTTAAAAACAATTGTCTGACTTAATTAAATAATCTGGTTTCAGACCACTGGCCCAGGTGGTTCTATTACCAGTACAGAGGATGCGTGTTATATTTCTATATGCTGCACAACCTAATAAATATATATATATATGAAAGTCAACAACAAACACAGGATATTAATGCTATTTAATCTTTTATACATAAAATCTGGTTTACTAGCTAATGATTTTTTTTTTATAAGGTAAGTCTTACTCTACTCTTAAGTTTTATTGTTGAATCAGGGAAAATGTTTTGGAATAGGAAATCAGAAGAGCTGAATTGTAGCTCTTTGCCTACTGACAGCTCTCTTAACCTCATCAAACTTTAGTTTCCTTAGCTATAAAGATTGTGAATAATCATAACCTCCCCTGTCTACATCCTGTGTTTGTTGTGAAGACCATGAGGTAACATATAGGAACGACCTTTGAATATTATATCATGTTATACGAGTATATACATATCTATGACTCATATTAGACCAGTGTAAGATAGTATATTAGGAACTATAAAATACAAGAACAGATTAAGGAATTGTTATTGTTCACAGAGGGAGGGGATGGTTGTTTTGACTGTGCTGAGAGAATCAGGAAAGAAGTCTTACAACTTTTCGTATTTCCAGAGCACACTGTGAAGTTAACATGTTCTTATTTTGATTAATTCTCTTCTTCCTTCCATTGTGTGTAGCTTTGGCTTTGTACAGTCTCATGGGGACAAGCTGCACATATGTATACATCATGCCTTTTAACCAGATTCAATAAATGATGTGTGCCTGTGCATGTTTATGAAATTAGAATTGTGGTGATTTTATTCAGTCACAGGAGCTTAAGAAATTGCAAGGCACCGTCTGTTTATGGAAGTATTGGAGCCCAATTTCCTAGGGCTGGAGCCAAGGGAGCACTTTTGGCGTTGTGGCTGACCATCCTTGAGGGAGAGCATGGACCTGTAAGGGTGCAGGGGACATCCAAATTTGGGTCACTGAACCTTGGGGCCAGTCTCCAAATAGACTTCACCTAAATCATCCGAGACACTGGGCATCTCTCCCATTTTTAAAGGTCTCCAGGCACAGTGATTCTCAGCCTCCCTTCATAGTGGTTTTCAATTTTTAGAAACGCTTATTATTAAAAAGTTTGGGATTAATTTAAACAAAGTTGAAAACACTTGTCCCAAAAGGAATGGATACACACACACATAAACACACATGGTGCCAAAAATATATATATACAGAGTTTAAGAAAGGAAAAAACTATTAAAATTGTAATACTCAATATATACTGATAACAAAAGATGAACACAAATCACGTGTGACTTCTGCAACTACAAGAGGTGCTCAAGTTGGTTACCATCAGCGTCCAGACACTTCTGATTACGGTGAACTACGTTTTGAGCAACATTGACCAGTGTCCACTTGTATATATTTTTTTTGGCACCCGTATTTATAAGTATTTTTCCTTGGCTATTTTGGAGCCTAGACTTTCTCTCTTTTCTTTCCTTAAGCAGATATGCACAGGGGGCATGCAATGATTCGTTCCATGCCCAGACACCTTACTGAGTGTTTCCTGTCATTTCTTGTCTAGCTAGTAGTACTTCTCAAACAGGGGTCCA
This sequence comes from Aselliscus stoliczkanus, assembly GCA_033961575.1. NCBI lineage: Eukaryota > Metazoa > Chordata > Mammalia > Chiroptera > Hipposideridae > Aselliscus > Aselliscus stoliczkanus. The sequence continues at coordinate 152,307,530 of CM066732.1, forward strand.
AGGTCTATTTGCATCAAGAACACTTGACCTAGTGTGGAGCTTTCTTGTTTCCAAGCTGAGTTAGAATCTAGATATGGGCTCCCAAAAGTTGAATTTGAACAAGCTCCCCGGCTCCATTCTGAGAGCAACTGCCTCTTGTTCATTAGGATTCAGCTCAAAGTTCTTTTTCCTCGAGTAATCATATTTGATTGATCAACTTTATCATCTAAGAAGAATGAACTGATCTCCACATCTTGTATAATTGTTATTACTGATTTATATTGTTTAGCCAAACTAATTTATCTACCTAGGTATTGCCTGCTTGGTGGGTTAGCAGCAGCCCAGCTGCCAAGAGATGGATAAAAGCAAGTTAATTATACATCTGTTTTATTTGTTTGTTTATTTCTATAAAGCTTTTGTAAAGGCCACCAGCTATTGTGGTACTCAGAGTCCTTTATGAAAAAAAGTAATGTTAACAATTATTTTGTCTTCTGTATTATATGACAAATCTTTCATTAGTTTTAATGGTTCTTTTTTCCATGTGTTTTATTATAAGTTGCCTTATTCTTTTTGGATGTAGGTGAAACATTATTCAACATAGAATGAAGCAAAACACAGCAGACTTTCGAGTTCTCTGCCTTTTTGGTTGTTGCACATGTTAATGGTCTTGTCCAGTATGTGCAGCAACTTGAGAGTTGCTTTCTGAGGGTGTTATACTTACTGTACACTGTTCTGTTCATGCTTTTTTTTGCCAATTTGCCATACAAGCCCAAATATAAGGAGAGGTTTCTTCTCTTTCTACAATTATTGCTGAGAAAAGGAATTCCTTTTATATTTGAGTCTTTGTCAACTTTCTTCTTTTGTGGTTCCTCTCTCAATCACTTTGTTTTGAATAATAAAGTACTTCGGAGACAACATGTTACCCTGAATGACTGCCATCAGTGCTAGCTTTGAATGCTTATTGGGGTTACCTGACACATTCTATTGAAAAAGAGAAGGAAATTTAATATAGAATTGGATATCATTGTAAACAAGCCACTTCAAGATGTCTTAAGTAGTTATCACCGGAGATCATGATTATACAGCTCTAAGATGAATTTTGAAGAAGCCAACTTGCTTTGCGATTGAATACTTGTGGTAGAGGGTAAAATGTTCACCAACAGTGTTATTCACAGATTCAAGAAGTGCTTAATTTGAAACAACTCAGATCTGAAGATGGTAAGCTCTGGAAAACTGAAAAAGTAGTTCTTATGGTGATGAAGATACTAATGATGAAGTTACATGTGAAGATCTAAAGAAAATTGTTTAATGATATGTGAGAGTTAGAAATAACTTTTAAATTTATATACTATTATTTTATAATACATGATTTAAAATTTGTATGCTTAACTAAATAAGGTACCCATTATAAGTAGACTATTTCATCTGCATCTCTAAAAGTTAATACATTCAAATTGAGTTAAAAAACCTTTTCTTATACTTTCTTATTGGGATAACCTTCAATATGCCTTTATATTTGGGTATATGGAGAATTCTTTATTTTTCCTTTCTTTTCCACCTGGATTTAAAAATCTTGGGAGCAGAGGTCACATCTAACCACAGCTCTGCTGAAGCCATTACATCACATTCTGGCACTGTTCCTGCTCCTTGTAGCTTCTCACTAAATGTTGGCTACTAATGAGAACTGTAGCATTTGTATGTAAAGGCAAGCTCTGTGGTTTTATTTGTATAAATAAATTGATTAGGTTGGGACTTTTTTAAAAAGTTTGTTCTCAGCTCTCATGCTTTTTGCAAAATAGCAAGTATATACAGAGAGATTGTGTCTAATCAAAAATATTTTGGTTTCAGTGGGTTCCTCAAGGAGAGAAGGCGTCCCTGCCCATGTGAATCTCTCTGCATCATCCATGCTAATGATTGCAATGCAGTACACGTCCAATCCCGGTAAGTGGAAATTTGGGTGGCTTGACTAATTCCACACCCAATGCTGAAACAAGCTATCAGACAAGCAGCCTAGACATTCTCACATGAGAAGAACTTCTCTTGGAGATGTGTTAGAAAGAGACTTTCAAGTTGAAATAAATTTCCTTTGCTATTATCACTTGCAGGCTAGTGATATTTTAAGAATGTTTGAGGACACAATTTTAGAACATTGACTGGAAATTGATTTGATACAAGTATATAGGAATAGTTAAATTAGAAATACAAAAATCACCTGCAATTCTCATAAGTGAAGATAACCACTGTTAATATTTTGTGAATTTGCTACTTTAATGCCACACGAGTATCCTTGAACACAAATCTTTTACTACGTTTCTGATTATTTCCTTAGAATAAATTCATAAAAGAGGGATTAACTAGTTAAAGGGCAAAAACATTTCAATAGTCTCACTATATATGAAAGTACACTTAACCTGTCATTGAGCATTATCATAAAATGTGTATAGAGTTGGACAGATGAAAAATAATACCTTGTTGTTTTGATTTGAATTTCTTCAATTACTAGTGATGTTGGACAGGTTTCATATAATTTACTCTGATTTCCATTCATCAATATAATTTCAGATGAACTTTGGGAAACTGTCCTAAAAAAGTGCTGGCTGACTGTCATATGCTAAAATATGACTCAGTTTTTAGTTTTATTTAATGTTTATTTGGAAAGTGAACAAATTTGATGGCTCTATTTTCAACATTCTACTTGATTACATAATAAATAATAACTCAGGATGAAAAAATCATTTTTCATTTCAAAACCTTAAGCTTCTTAGTTTGGAGTGTCAGCCTTTAAATATGAAATTCCTTATGATTATTATATGAGATTAATTAAAATGTGTATATTTTGGAAGCTCTGTCTCATATCTCACTCTGTCTGGCTTAAAGTACCCTAAAACTGTCATTCATATTTATTATACATTATGTTCTGGAAAAAATCCTTCATTTGGAATCTAGTTCATTGAAGTTTGATCATGAGGCTTTGGTCCTAATTTCTATATCGAGAGGCAGTAGAGCAGTATGGGTAAAGTCATGTGATTTGAAGTTAGATGTATGTCAGTTCGGTTCACATCTGAGCTCACCTGCAAATTGCCCGTTAGTGTAACCTTGAGCAAGTCTTTTAGCTTCCCTAAGACCAGGTTTCCTCATCTATAAAATGAGAATAATTATCCCTGCATGCCTTCAAATATTGTTGTGAGGATTTAATGGGTTAAACATATGTAAAGTGCTTACTTAACATAGTGAAGAAGGGTGCATTATAAAATGCTCGATAAACAGCAACGTGGATCGCTACAATCTGCCGTTTTCTTCTTGAATATGTCACAGGGAAATCACTGTGATCAGATAGAGTTACTTCTGTTAGTTCTAACTCTGTATCTTCATCTGTTCATGGAGAATGTTTATAATCAGAAATTCTATAGTAAGAATTTCATTTGGAACCCAAAACTAGTCTTGTGATGTGGAAAAGTGTTAAGAAGTGAGGTGATACCCACCGGGAAGCATTCTGGGACCAAGTGGGAGGGTATCGTTCTGTTGTTTGAACTTCTATTGAGGGAGACAGCTAGAGGCAGCTTGGTCCTTGGAGTCTTTATGTATCAAGGATCGAGTACAGACCTTGTTCAACTAACAGGCATTCGTCTAGCAATTCTTATGTACACAGTTCAGTGCTAGACATTGGGAAAACCATCAGAAATGGAAGATAGGGTGCTTGTTATGGAACTTAGGTCTAATTGGGAATCTTAAGCATAGTCAGGAAATCATTAATTTACAATGTAAAGTAGTATGTGAAAAGTACAAAATAAATACTATAGGTAGTACTAATTCATCAGAAGGAGAGAGTTCTGTGGATTGGAATGATCAGGAAAGGCTTCGTGTCACTTGAGCAAAACGTGGGTCTTAAAATATGGATAAAATTTTAATTGATGGGATAAGTGAGGCCTTCTGGGAGGGGCATCTGTTTAAACAAAGGGACTCTCCAGGTTTGTTCACAGGGCAGTCAGTGAACTGCTCTGAACCAGGTGCAGGTGGCAGATACATGGAGAGTAACAGATGCTGTGTAAAGAAAGTGGCCTGTAGTAACTGCACATGAGAACTCGGTGATGGCTTAAGAACAGAATTCCAATTCTAGAGGGCTATTTATACATTCAGTAGTCAGTGAATACCTACTATGTCCCAGGCACTGGGGACACCATATGTAGCAAAACAGAAATAATCACTGCCCTCACCTCATGAAGCTTTTCCTATGGTGGGGTGGGAGGGTGAGGAGAGATTATAATTATTAATAATTAAATAATTATAAAAGCAAATGTAAAGCTTCAACTACGACAAGTGCTACAAGGCCCTATAAAGGGAGACTTTTTTTTTTTTTAATTAGTTTCAGGTGTACAACACAGTGCAATAGTTATACATTTTACCCCTCAAAGTGACAACCCCCCACCCCCAATTCACTACCCCTCTCCCCCCGCATATCATATATATCTATTACTCTTCCTCTGACTCTCTTCCACAGTATAATCCACATCCCGTGACTATCTATATATATTCAATTACAGTAGGTATACCACCTCCGCTTTAGTAATACAGTGCAGTGATCAAACCTCTACTCCATCCATGAAATGGTCTCCCTAACAAGACCTATGATCATCTGACATTCCACAGAATATTTACAACATTATTAATTATATTCCCCAAACTGTTTTTCCTATCCCAGTGGCAATATTGTAGTTGCCTATTTTTGCTGTCTAATCCCTTCCCCTTCTCCCTCATCCCCATTCCCCTCCCAATTAGCAACCCTGATTTTTCCTCTATATCTATGAGACAGTTTCTGTTTACTTTGCTCATTCATACAGTTTTTCAGATTCCACATATGAGTGAGATCATATGGTATTTGTCCTTCTCTGACTGACTTATTTCACTCAACATAATAGTCTCTAGGTCCATCCATATCATTGCAAATGGCACGATTTCATTCTTCCTTATAGCGGAGTAATACTCCATTGTATAAATATACCATAGTTTCTTAATCCAGTCATCTACTGATGGACATTTTGGTTGTTTCCAAGTCTTAGCTATTGTAAATTGTGCTGCTATGAACATAGAGGTGCATAACTTTTTTTGAATAAGTGTCTTGTTTTTTTCAGGATAAATACCTAGGAGTGGAATTGCTGGGTCAAACGGTAGCTCTATTTCCAGTTCTTTGAGATACCTCCATACTGACTTCCATAGTGGCTGCACCAATCTGCAGTCCCACCAACAGTGCAGCAGGGTCCCCTTTTCCCCACAGCCCCGCCAGCACTTGTTGTTTGTTGATTTGTTGATGATAGCCATTCTGACTGGTGTGAGGTTACGGTATCTCATGGTGGTTTTTATTTGCATTTCCCTAATGACCAGTGAGGTTGAACTTTTTTTCATATGCCTGTTGGCCATCTGTATGTTAAAGGGAGATTTTTGTCTTATTGAAGAGGTCAGGGAGGGCTACTCTGGAGAAATGATCTTTGGCATGAGGACTGAAAGATGAGTACCATTAACAAGGCCTACAAGGGGTGGGGGATTCAGGAGAAGAATCTCGGGTGTCAGAAGGGAGCCTGGCTAGCACGTGGGACTGAGAGCTCTGTGTAGCCGCGTGGAGATGAAAATGCAGAGTTCTGGTGCCAGAACCTGCTGGATGTGGTGGGCCCTCTCTGGGCATCTTGTGTTTATTCCAAGTCTGGGATATCCCAAGGAGAAGACACTGAAGGACTTTTGAGTGGTTATATGAATGTCATCCTGGTTGCAGGAGCCAGAGTGCATATAGATTGACCTATGAGGAGAGGCCAGTGCCTTTTCTAGGCATGTAAAAGGCAGGGGCAACTGAGACTGAGAAAAGTGGATACATCTGAGAGATACTTAGAAAGCAAAATTGACAGGACTTTGTGACATATTGGATGTGGTGGGTTTTAGTCGCAGAACTAGATGCGTGGTGGTTTTGTTCACTGAGAAAGGACACACTGGAAGGCGAAGACCAGGCTTCTGAGGGAAGCTCATAAAACCTGTTTTGGACATATTGTGTTCCAGGTGTTTTTGAGATATTTAAGAGGAATGGTACACCTTGGCCTAATATATTGTTATATGGCAATGATATCCCAATAAAACTGGAAAAAACCCTCCACGTATTACCACGTATGGTAATAATACCATATATCCAAAACACACAATGCAAATAAGTCAGCTTACTTCAAAAAATAGTCAATGATAATTATGAAGTTTTATTATGAGTCTGGAACTCTCAGACTAGGGCTCTGTGTTAGAAGTGATGAATTTTAAGCCTATATGTAAGTGTTCAGTGTCCAACTCATCAAATTGCATATAGTTAGTAACTGAGGTTCTACAATATAAGAGTGTGACATTGCTTACAAGAGAGCATAGAATGAAAAGTGGAGTGGATTTATGACCAGGCCTTAAACTCTGGCAGACAGTGACCCAGTGGAAGAATAAGCTTGCCAAGCAGACAGAGAAACTGTATTTGTTAAGATGTATTTGGCTGACTAAGAGACTTGAAATTACAAGAATGCTTGTTGTTTACTTGATAGGAAGTCTTGGAGATAGCTCCATAGTGTCAGGGGGCTGAGATGGTAGCTCCATAGTGTCAGGGGGCTGAGATGGCGTCTTTGTGTTTCTCTTGAACTTCTCCTCTTGTTTGCAAGATGGCTGCCACAGTGGAGGTTATTATATTCTTACACAACCACATCCACAAACAGGTAGTAGGACCAGTCAGGGTAATGACAAGCATGGTTTCCTGGTATGCCTCTTTCCTTTTATCAGAGAGACAAGGGGAAAAAATGTCTCACAAGCTCTCCAAGAAGATTCTGTCTTAGTTCCTGCTGGCCAGAACTGAGTCCCATGCCCAGCCCTAACCACAGGCTGTATTGGGAAATGGGCAAGGTAGAAAGGGTTGTGGATAGCAGCTGAGTAGCAACGACAGTGTCTGTCACAGGTACTAGGAGAGGATCAGTCATGAAGTCAAAGGAAGAGAGGGTTTTAAAGAGCAACAGTGGTCAGTGGTACTGAATACTGCCGAAGTTCAAGTAAGAGGCAGACTGAAAAATGTCCATTGAATTGAACGATGAGGTCACTGGTGACTAAGGTGAAACCTGCTTCAGTGTCACGCGAGGGTTGGAAGATAGATTAGGGAAGCATAAAACAACTAACTAGGGTGAAAGTAAGCACAGACAATCAAAGAAAATTGCTGTTGTAGCTTTTAAGAATTCCTCAACAGATGGAATTGGCCATCAAATGATAAGACTTCCATTCTAATCAATCAGTCTGTCACTTGCTATCTGTTCAAACTTGGGTACGATAGGAACTCTCAGCTTCCTAACTGCAACATGGTGGCTATAAGACAAAACATTTAGCGCTCTTAGCACAATACCTGGCATAATGAGAGTTCAATACTTGTGAGCTCTTATGATGATCCTATTAGGCTATGTTTTTCCTATGTATTCCTTGATTACATTGGTATAAGTTTATGTTGTAAGGTATGATGACTAGGGATTTTTCCTAATTTTCCTTTGTTGATAAGATGAATGAAATCTACTCAAGGTTCTTGGAATAAAGCTTGATAAAGTCAAGGACTTATATGATTTTTGAAAAGCATGACTCTCTGGAAATAAGTAATTTCTAATGTAATGATTAGAATGAAAAGTCATACTAATATAGTTTATTATATCTCAAAGTATGTATTTACATTTCATGTTCAAATTACATTTTCTTCCTTACAGTTTATCATTGTCAATTGTTGGAATGCCTCATGAAATATAAACAAGAAGTCTGGAAAGTAAGTTTTGGTCCACATTTAAGTCATAGCCACAAACTTAATTTGTAAATACGGTAAAAATTGTTTTCATGTTAAAAGTATGTATAGATTAAATTTATGGATGTCTTATTATTTTGGTGTGGCAGAGCCTACAGTTCTTCCCTTATGTTAATTATTTGTCATTTAGAGTAGGAATGATTTTGAAGAACATAATGGTTTGACAGAAAGAGTAATTGGATATCTCTTATTCTTGGAATTTAGCAAATACTGTATTATGTGACAATTTTATTTAATTTGAAAGGTTGCTTGAGAACCTGTCTTCTTTTAGATAGTAGATGTGAATTGTTAACAAATGTGTTTTAGGAAAATATTTTTAGAAATGCAGTGTTTGGCAAACTGGCTTATGCTGTTCTAAAACCTTTCTTTAAGAAGAATTTGTTAAAAGATAGTGTTCTTTTGAATTCCACCTTGTGAGGGCTTATTTACAGGACCAAAAAGTAAATAAAAAAATAACATTTTAATTTGACCTAATCTGAAAAGCACACCTGGATGATGAGATTTGAGGGGAATTAACCACCATCACCCCTCCACTGAAATTGAATGAGCTCCCTTTATTTTTATTTGATCCTGGTAATTCCAAACATTCTCCCTGTTTCCTTTAGGATCTTTTGTACGTGATAGCCTATGGGCCTTCACAAGTGAAACCTCCAGCTGTGCAAATGCTGTTCCATTACTGGCCCAATTTAAAACCTCCTGGGGCGATAAGCGAATACAGGGGCTTGCAGTACACAGGTAAGAAGAAAATAGTCCCGTGATGCCCATCTTTATTTCTCCTCAGCCACATTTGGCTCACCTATTATACATTATTTTATCGTGCTGGATTACATTTCTGTGCCTTTAGACATTGTCATAAGTCCTTTCTGAAACCAGGTGGTATAAAATAAATTAATTAAAATTAATTTTAAAAGCCTTTATGACACCATAGCAAATTGCCAAAGTCTCAGTCTCCTTTGCTCCACACCTGGCCTGTGGTCTTAACTACAGCTCACTGTGCTCATTGGAAAGGTGTAAGCGGTGAGTAACACTGCAGATTTGCTCGCTATGTGGCAAGACTCCAAGTGGTTAATTCTGTTCTGATAAGAATACTTGGAGCATTTTCCACATTACTAGTTTATGCACTAAATAAAAATTAAATGACCCCAATAGCCCAGTTGGACAGGAAGAGTCAATTGCTGAATGTTGGTATAATTGCTAACTGAAAAATAAAGACTGGATATAAACGTAAAGCATGTATTTACCCCAAACTAAATCAACCCCAGGTCCTATGCTGTGTTTATGTTTAAATATAAAATCAAAGAAGCAATCTATTGCTATGGAGTTTCTGAAGCCCCGACTACCCTCTCTCCCCCACTTAATTGTATACATGGTTTTCTAAATATGGAAGGGGTGAACATTTTGGCAAAGTTAGCTTTTATGCAAGTTATTGAAGGATTGTATACTGATATTCTAGAACCTACTTCTTTCTTGGCATCACTCATCTTTTCCTAAGATGATGTGAGGTGGTTTAAAGGGGATTTAACTTAATTCAGGTGTCTGATATATGTTCTTGATTAAAGCCAAGTGTTACATTTATTAATACCTGCTTTTTGGGCTTTGATGGTCCTTGATACGCTTATTCTAACCTCAGAACAAATAATTTTGGCCTTAGTGGTAATGATAATATTAAATTAAAACAATGAAGATAGATAGTAACTTTTAAAAACTGGAAATTGGTATCATTAATAGTACACAATGTTTAAGTGTGGCTAAGTACATGCTTTGAATGTAACAGCAAAAAAAAGTTGGAAGCATCAATAAAATAAAAGATGAAATGACTGAAATATTTGACACCAATCCCTTCTCAGCAGATCCCTGAGCTAAGCATTTACATGATGTATGAACAGGTAACCAGTATTAAATGAAATTTGCTTGGTAAATAGTGGAAAAGTAACTCATGTGCCAGGCACTGTACTTTTTGTTGATGATACAAGAACCGAAACAAAACCAGACCCCGTGGAGCTTAATATAATCTAGATATGAAAATTCATTCAGTTATTCAACAAATATTTGTGGGGTGTCTACTACTAGCCAGGCATTATTCTAGACACTGGTGGTAATGCGATCAAAAAAAAAAACAACACAGGCTAAAATCACTAATATCTTGGTGTGTACATTCCATTTGTGGGGGGCAAGACCAGGAAACCACCTTGCAGTATAAAAAGTGCTCAGGTGGGACAAATATAGTTGAACCTTGAACAACACAGGGGTGAGGGTTGCCAGCCCCCCTTCCCTGCACAGTCGAAAATCCTAGTACAACTTTTGACTCCCCAAAAACTTAACTACTGATAGGCTACTGTTGACCAGAGCCTTATAGATTAAGCAGCCAGGGCCGGCCGAGTGGTGCGGTGGTTAAGCACTGGCTTGGGAAGCCAGTGGCCCTGGTTCGGGTCCTACATATGAGGGTCAGTGACACTACCCTCAAAAAATAAAAATAAAAAAAATAAATAAAGAATATAGATTAAGCAGCCAATTAACACCTATTTTGTATGCTATATTATTATACACTGTATTCTTATAATAAAGGAAATTAGAGAAAAGAAAATATTAAGAAAATCAAAGAAGAGAAAATAGATTGACAGTATTTATTGAAAAGAATCTGGTTATATAAGTGGCCCCACGCAGTTTAAACCGGGTTATCCAAGGCTCACCTGTGCAGAGCTGTGGCAACACACAGGAAGGGGTTCTGACCTCACGCTGATGGTGGCAAGTTTGAAGAGGGTTGAGTTGTCAAGGAAGGTTCTTCAGTGCGTGACATGTAAGCCGACACCTGAAAGAGATGCACACACTAAACGTCATAAGGGGGCATGAAACATGAGTGGATACAATGTGAGTTTGAAGCAGAAGGAACTGCAAGGGTTCAGACTGGGAGACCAGCACGACTGTATTTAGGAACTGGAAGAAGTTATACGCAGCCAGACAGTGGAGGGACAGGAGGAGAGTAGGGGTAAGCAGGAAGCCTGCAAGGCCTGTGTAGTAGTTTGGATTTCATCCTAACGGCAAGGGAAACCACGGACATGTTTCAAGTGGAGAGGCCCCATGTTGCGATTTGCCTGTTTAGAGCATCCCAGAAACCTGGGAAACTGAGAGCCGCTTCCATCCCTCGCTCCTCCCTCGTGACCACACTCTCAGAAGGGCCAGTCAGATCAGAACAGCTCAGCCTGTGCCAGCTAAGATGCAAGCGGCTCTTCTCTCGGCCTATCTGAACAAGACATCTCTGCTTATAGGCATCCGTTTTTTATTTTTTTATTTTTTGAGGGCAGTGTCACTGGCCCTCATATGTGGGATCTGAACCCCGGCCGCTGGCATCACAAGCCAGCGCTTAACCACTGCGCCACTCGGCCGGCCCCTACAGGCATCCATTTTTATGTTCTACCTGAACTATGGGACAAAAGTTGTGGGGACAATATACATTCCTGAGGCGGAGACTGTTGCAAATGTAGATGAGGAATAACTAACTGTGGTTTAGACTACCAAATTAGTCGAGTTGGATTCTTGAGTTTTATGCAAGCTAAGTACAAGAGCTCTCCTAGTTCTTTTATGTCATAACTTCCCCATCATTGAGTTCTTATTTGTCTTTTGATTATCTTGATTTTGTCTCCACAAAATTAAAAATAGTTTTAATCCTTTTTAATGGGTGCTAAATTATACACATGTAGAAAAACACACAAATTGTAAGTGTATGTGGAACATCTCTCACCATGTGTGCTGCCATGATTACCTCTTTTGGCTGTCCCAAAGGTAGTCACTAACCTGACTTCTAACATCAGAGATTAATTAGCCTATTTTTGAATTTTACATAAATGGAATCATAGATTATGTGTGTGTGTCTGTGTAAATTGTTTATGGGTGAGCAGAACTTACATGAATGTACTACAGTTTATGTATCCATTTTACTATTAATGGATATTTGGGTTGTTCCCACTTTATGGTGATTACAAATAATGCACATGTGTGTACATTTCTGTAAGATATATGCCTAGAGTGGAATTGCTGGATTAGAGGGTGTGCATAGATCCAGTTTTAATGGATTAACAGTAAACAGTTTTCCAAAAGGGTTGTACTAATTTGTACTCCCATTAGAAGTGTATGAGAGTTCTTTTGGTTTATATTCCATATTTTTGGCAATACTTTATTTGTTTTCAAAATTTTAGCCATTTTGAAGGGTATGTAAAGTATCTTATTGTGGTCATAATTTGCATTTCCCTGATTACTAATGCACACTTTTAAAATATATTTATTGGCCATTTGGGTATCCATATAATCTTTGTCAGTTTATATGTTGAAAACATCTTTTATTTTTTACTTTCTTAATGATGACTTTTGATTAACTGACGTTCTTGATTTTAATCAAATTATTAATCTTTTTCATTATATAAAGTGCTTTTTATATCCTAGGTAAGAAAACCTTTCCCTACTCCAAAATTATGACAATATCCTTTGTTGTTGTCCAGAATGTTTTTACGTTTTACATTTAGATGTATCTCAAATTAATTTTTCTGTATGGTGTGAGGTAAGGGTCAATTTTTTTTTTTCTTATGGATAGCCAATTGACTCAACATCATTTATTGAAAACATTGTCCTTTCCTTACTGCTCTGTAATACCAGTTTTGGGGGTTATGAATTAAGTGCCTATTTAAGGTGGTTCTGTCTCTGATTCTTTGTTTAGTTCAAATGGCTTATTTTTCCAATATCATACTATCTGAATAATGTAGCTTAATAATGAAATTTTGTATCCTTCAGTGCAAGTCGCTCCACCTTGTTGTAATTGTTGCTGCCTTCCTCCCCTGCTTTCTCCTCCTCCTTCTTCTTCCTCCTTAATGGTCATTCCTATGATCAGTTATTTGCCAAGTTAAACACGCACAAACACACGCTAAATTACTAGGATTTTAGCTGAGAATGTCTTGAAAGTATAGATCAATTTGATGAACTGTCATCTTTATAATATTGAATCTTTCAATCCATGCATGTCGTATATCTCTTCATTTATTTAGACTTCCTTTAGTTTCCCTCAGTGCTGTTTTATAGTTTTCTGTGTAGATGTCTTGCCTATCGCTCATGTATTGTGTCCCTTGGTATTTTTTTGATATTATTGTCAATGATATATCTTTTCAAAATTACACTTTCTAACTCCTTGTTGCTAGTTTGTAGACATGCATTTAATTCTAGCATATTGATCTTTTCTTTTTTGTTTTGAGGGCAGTGTCACTGGCCCTCATATGTGGGACCCGAACTGGGGCCGCTGGCTTCCCAAGCCAGCTCTTAACCACTGCGCCACTCGGCTGGCTCTAGCATATTGATCTTTTATCCAGTAACTTTACTAAATAACTTTTTAATTCTAGTAATTTATTTGTACTTTCGTTAAAAAAATTTTTCTATGTACACAATTATATTAATGTTGAATAATCACAGTTTACTGTTTCCTTTTCAATCCTTATACTTTTTATTTATTTTTTAAAAGATTTTATTGGGGGGCCGGCCGAGTGGCGTGGCGGTTAAGTGCTGGCTTGGGAAGCCAGCGGCCCCAGTTCGGTCCCACATGTGAAGGCCAGTGACACTGCCCAAAAAAAAAAAAAAAGATTTTATTGGGGAATTGGGGGAGGGGAACAGCATTGGGGAATTGGGGAAGGGGACAGACAAGTCTGTCGTTTTGCTCTTCAGTCTAGTTGTGGAGGACGTTGCTTCACTGGCCCATGTTGGTATCGTCATTGCATTCTTCCCGGGTGAGGCAGATCTGTCACCGGCCTCTGGACGGCCACTCACAGAGGCTCTTGGCAGCTCACACCAGCTGCCGGCCGTTCACTCTGGCTGCCGGCCACTCACTGTAGCTATGGCAGCCCACTGCACCAGGGGCTGCAGCTATGCCATCCTGGCGACTCACAGCAGCCCAGCTCCAGGTGGAGCTGTTGTTCACCATCTTAGCTCCGGAGGGCAGTGTCATTGGCCCTCATATGTGGGATCTGAACTGGGGCTGCTGGCTTCCCAAGCCAGCTCTTAACCAATGCCCTACCCAGCTGGCCCTCCTTATGCCTTTTATGTCTTATGCCTCATTGAACTGGCTAAAGCCTCCTGTGCTATGTGGAGTTATAAGTTCCTTCATGGTTTTGTTTTTTGACCCATGGATCATTTAGAAGGGTGATGATTAATTTCTAAATAGATGGGGGTTTTCCTACTATAGATTCGTGCTATAGGTTTTATACTGACCTATAGCTTGATTCTTCTGTGGTCAAACAACATATTTTGTATTATTTCATTCAACAGTTTTTACGCTTTGTTTAGACCTGAGCCTGTGGTCATTTTTGTAAATGTTCCTGTGTATTTAAAAAGAACTTGTATTTCATAGTTGATACTGTGTTCTATGTATGTCAGTTAAATAAAATTTGTTAATCATATGGTTCAAATTTTCTATATCCTTATTGCATTTTTGTCTATTTCTTTTATCAGTTACTAAAAGTAGAATGTTAAAATCTCCTACCATGGTTGTTGATTTGTGTATTCCTTCTTGTAGTTCTGTCAATATTGGCTGTATACATTTGGAGGCTGCATTATTAGGTGCATACAAATTTAGAATGCAGTATCTTTCTGGAGAATTGAAATTTTTACCATTATGAAATGCATGTCTTTATCTCTAGTAATGCTGTGTGTGTGTGTGTGTGTGTGTGTGTGTGTGTGTGTGTGTGTGTTAAAATCTACTTTTTCTTGGGCCGGCTAAGTGGCGCGGTGGTTAAGAGCTGGCCTGGGACGCCAGCGGCCCTGGTTCAGATCCCACATATGAGGGCCAGTGACACTGCCCTCCAAAAAAAAAAAAAATCTACTTTGTCTTATACTAGCTACAGCAGCTTTCATGCATGCATAGCATAACTTTTTCCACCCTTTTATTTTTATATTCTTGGATTTCATGTGGACTTGTAAGCAATATATCATTGTCTGTTTTGTTTTTTTTTAAAGATTTTATTGGGCAATTGGGGGAGGGGAACAGTGTTAGGGAATTGGGGAAGGGGACCAGCCAAGTTGTTGTTCTTCAGTCTTAGTTGTGGAGGGTGCCAGTCGCCATCTGGCTTCCCGTCGGCAGCTCATGGCCCTAAGCTCAAGGTGCTGAGTTCAGTGTTAGTTGTGGGTGGGCGTAGCCACCATCCCATGTGGGAATTGAACCCGGCAGCCTTGTTGTTAAGAGCACACACCCTATCCACCTAGCCATCTGGGCGCCAGCTCAGCTCAAGGTGCCGAGTTCAGACTTAGTTGTTTTTGATGCTATTGTAAATGGGATTTATTTATTTATTTATTTATTTATTTATTTATTTATTTTTCAGAAAATTCATTGTTAATATGTAGAGACACTACTGATTTTTGCATGTTAATTTTGTATTTTACATCTACTGAATTCGTTGATTAGATCCAACAGTTTTTTGGCTGAGTTTTTAGGATGTTCTCTATATAAAATCATGTCATCTGTAAATAGAGACAATTTTACTTATTTCTTTCCAATTCTGATACCTTTTATTTCTTCTTGCGTGGTTGCTCCAGCTAGAACTTCTGGTATTATGCTGAATAGGAATGGTGAGAATGGGCACTCATATCTTTTTCCTGCTCTCAGAGAAAAAGCTCTCAGCCCTTAACATCGAGTATGAGGTTAGCTGTGGGCTTGTCATATAAGGCCTTATGATGTTGAGATATGTACCTTCTATGTCTAATTTGTTAAGTTTTTATTATGAATGAATGTTGGAATTTTTGTCTAATGCTTTTTCTGTGTCTATTGAGATGTTCATATATAATTCTTTTCATTCTATTAATGTGATATATCACATTGATTGATTTGCATATGTTGAGCCATCTTTGCATTTCAGGGATAAATCCCACTTGATCATGGTGAATGATCCATTTAATGTGCTACTGAACTTGGTTTGCTAGTATTTTACTGAAAATTTTTACATTTATATTTATCAGGGATATTGGCCTATAGTTTTCTTTTATAGTAGAATTCTTTTTGATATCAGGATAATGCTGGCCTTGTAAAATGAGTTTGGGAGTACTCCCTTCTCTTTAGTTTTTTGGAAGAGTTTGAGAATATTGGTGTTCTTTAAATGTTTGGTAAACTTCAACAGTGAAGTCATCTAGTCCTGGACTTTTCTTCATTGGGAGATTTTTGATTATTGATGCAATCTCCTTACTAATAATAATTGGCCTATTCAAATTTTGTATTTCTTCCTGAGTCAGTCTTTGTAAGTTGTATGTTTTTAGAATTTTTCCATTTCCTCTAGGTTTTGTAGTTTATTGACGTATAATTGTTCATAGTAGCCTCTTATAAGCCTTTGCATTTCTGTTGTGTCAATTATAATGTCTTCTTTTTTATTTATAAATTTGTTGATTTAGGTTCCCTCTCTTTTATCTTTGGTTAGTCTAGCTAAATTTGCCAATTTTGTTTATCTTTTCAATGAACCACTAGTTTGGTTAGTCTTATATTTTTCTATTCTCTCATTTATTTCTGCTCAAATCTTTATTTTTTCCTTTTCTGTCAACTTTGGGCTTGTTTTATTCTTCTTTTTCTTGTTTCTAAAGGCCTAAAGTTATGTTGTTTATTTAGGATTTTTCTTGCTTCTTAATGTAATCATTTATTGCTATGAACTTCCCTCTTAGGTTTGCTTTTGCTAAATCCCTGAAGTTTTGTATATCTTATTTCTATTTTTGTTTGTCTCGAGAAACTTTTATTTCCCCTTTAATTTCTTCTTTGATCCATTGGTTGTTTAGGAGAGTGTTGTTTAATTTCCATGTGTTTGTGAATTTTCCAGTTTTCTTCTTGTTACTGATTTTTAGTTTCATGCTGTTGTGGTCAGAGAATATACTTGGTATGATTTCAGTCTTCTTGAATTTGCTAAGACTTGTTTTGTGATGTACTATATATCTTAGAAAATGTTCCGTATGCACTTAAAAAGAATGTCTATTCTGCTGATGTTGGATAGAATGTTCTGTATTTGTCTGTTAGGTCCTTATTGATTCTCTGGATGATCTATCCATTGTTGAGATTGGGTATTCTTTCTTTCTTTCTTTCTTTCTTTCTTTCTTTCTTTCTTTCTTTCTTTCTTTCTTTCTTTCTTTCTTTCTTTCTCAGCAACTTTACTATGATCTATCCAATTATGATATTATTTTTGTTTTTTTTTTTGGTTCTAGGACTTTTTGGCTTAATGTTTCACTAGCTTTGGAAAATTTCGAGTCATATTTCTTTTGTTAGTGATAACAGTACTTTATTCAGGTATATTTTATGTATAGTAAGATGCACAAGTATCAAGTATATGGCTGGATCAATTTTAGCAAATGTATAACACTCATTTAATAATCACCCAGATTAAAAAAAATAAAATATTTTTGTCATTCCAGACACTAAAGACATACTCCATTCCAGTTAATGTCCTCCCTCCCACCCTGAAGCAGTCACTACTCCTGTTGCTATATAATTCATATACAGTAATCCCCCCTTGTCCACAGTTTTGCTTTCCATGGTTTCAGTCCCCCTCAGTCAGCCATGGTCTGAAAATATTAAATGGAAAGTTCCAGAAATAATTCATAAGTTTGAGAGCGCCGAATCCTAACCACTAGCCGACCAGGGAAGCTATACGTTTGAAATTGCATGCTATTCTGAGTATTGTAATGTGTCTTGCACCATCCCTCTCCATCTGTCCAGGACATGAATCATCTCTTTGTTTGGAATATCCACACTCTATGCTACCTGTATGTTAGTCACTTAGTAACAGCTTGAGTTATCACATCAACTGTTGTGTTATCGCAGTGCTTGTGTTTAAGTAACCCTTATTTTATTTCATAATGACATATTCACCTAACTTCCATTGTAATATAATTATAATTGTTCTATTTTATTATTCTTTATTGTTAATTTCTTACCGGGCCTAATTTATAAACTAAGCTTTTTCATAGTTATGTATGTATAGGAAAAAAACACATGAGGTTTGGTACTATTCAGGGTTTCAGGCATCCATTGAGTGTCTTGGAACATATCCCCTGCAGATAATGGGGGACTATTGTATTTATATAATTCAGGGATTTATATAAATGGTGAGCAAACAGTATGTATTCTTTCCTGTCTTTATTCAGTCAACATAATGTTACTGAGATTAATCTGTGTTGTTGAGGATATTAGCAGTTATTTTTTATTGCTAAGTATTCCATTGCGTGGACATACCACACTTTGGTTTTCAACCCTGCTCATGCTACGATGTACCTTAGGGTTGTTTGAACTTTTTGTGGGCATATGTAATCATTTCTCTTGAGTATATACCTAGGAGTAGAATTGCCAGGCCATAAAGTATAAGAAAATTCTAAACAGGTCTGTAAAGTGTGTATGCCATTTCACATTTCTTTCAACAATGTGTGAGAGTTTAAGTTGCTATACACACCTGCTAATACTTGAAATGGGCAGTGTTTTGAATTTTAGCCATTCTGGTGGGTGTGTATCTCATTGTGGTTTTAATTTGCATTTCCTTAATGAATGATGTTGAAGACCTTTTCGTATTTTTATTGGTCATTCATATATCTTATTTTATGAAGTACCTGACAAAATCTTTTGCATAATTATTAATTGGGTTGGCTTTATTATTATTATTATTATTATTGTTATTTTAATGTAGTGTGTTATGAGCCATTTACCAGATTTATATATCGCAAATATTTTCTGCCATTCTGGACTGATGTTTTACAGTATCTTTTGATGAGCATGAGTTTTTAATTTTGATAAAATAAAATTTATCATTTTTTCATTTATGGTTATTGCCTTTCATGTCCTAAGAAATCTTTGCTTTCTCCAAGATTATCAAGATAGTTTCCATTGTTTTCTTCCAGAAGCTTTATAGTTTAGCATGCACATTTAGGTTTATGATCCATTTAAGTTTAATCTTTGTGGGTGGTGGGTATGGTTCATTTATTTCCTTATGGATTGTTCAAGGATCTTTTGTTGAAAAGATTATCCTTTTCCCTTTGAATTGTACTGGTGCCTCGGTCATATGTATACCATGGGTATATTTCTGGACTCTGTTCTGTCTTATTGATCTGTATACCAATACAAAGGGTCTTAAGTACATTGGCTTTATAGTCTTGAAATCTAATAGTGCAAGTCTCTAACTTTGGATATAATAATATCTTGGATATTTTAGGTCTTTCGCATTCCATATATATTTTAGTGTCAGCTTTTATTTCTGCAAAAAATAATCCTGCTAGGATTTTAATCTTGGTTGTGTTAAATCTATAGTTCCATTTGGAAAGAATTGACATTGTAAAAATGTTGTGTTTACTAGTCCATGGACATGATATATCTCTACATTATTTAGATCTTTAAAAATTTCTCTTGGCCCTTGAGCCGCGGCCTCCAGCTGCATTCCTTTGTGCTTGGCCCGCTCCTAATTCTTTGGAGAGTACTACCTCTTCTAATAAACTCTTTCACCACTTAAAAAAAAAAAATTTCTCTTAACAGAATTCTTGCGTTGTTTTTGTTAAATTAATTCCTAGGTATTTGGTGAATTTTTTTATGCTATTGTAAATGGCATTATTTTAAAATGTAATTTCTTATTGTTTATTGACAGTATAAAGAAATTCAGTGATTTTTGCATATTCATTTTTTATTCCACGATTTTGCTAAATTCAATTATTAGTACGAGTTGTTTGTTTATTAGTTGTATTTTCTGTATAGATGACGATGTCACCTGTAAAGAAAGACAGATTTGGTACTATCTTTCCGAATTTCATGACATTTAGTACTGTTGTTTTTTCCCCCTTTGTTTCACTGCTTAAGACTTTTAGAACAATATTGAATAGAAGTGGTAAATGGATACCATTGCTTTGTTCATAACTTTAGGGACTATTCTACCATTAAGTTTGGTGTTAGCTGTAGGGTTTCACAGATGTACTGTTATGTCAGTTTGTGGAAGTTTTATTTCATTTCTAGTTGATTGAGACCTTTTATTGTGAATATATATTAAAATTTATCAAATACTTGGATAAAACTAAAATAATAGAGAACAATTAAAGTTATGTTCTTTATGTATTTCATTGCTTTCTGTCCTTATATAACTATTTTTTTTTCTTTTTCTTTTCTTAAGTTTAATCTCTTTTTTTTTCTCCTAGCTTCTTCGGGTGAAGGTTTAGGTTGTTGATTTTCAACTTTTTTTTCCCCCCCTGATTATCCATTTAAAGTTACCAATTTCCATCTAAGCTCTACATTAGCTGTATCCCACAAATTTTGACATGTTTTATTCTTATCATTCATTTAAAAACTATTTTTAAAATTTTATTATTTAGGAGAATGTTGTTTAATTTCCAAATATTCGGGTTCCAGTAATTTTTTGTTTTGATTTCTATTGCAACTTCATTGTAATCAATGAATTTTGTTTTTCTCATTTAACACTTTAAAGATATAATTCCATTGTTTTTGATTAGATATTAGACATCCTTCTTATGATTATACCCCTGGATGTAATATATTTTTTTCTCTGCCTTTGTTAAAGATTTTCTCCTTATTTTGGTAGTTTGTACTTTATTATGATCTGTTAAGTGTCGTAGTCTTTATATTTATTTTGCTTGATGTTTGCTGAACTTTTTAAATCTGTGCTTTCATGTTCTTCATCAGTTTTGGAAAAAATGTTGGGTGTTATCCTCTCCAGATATTTATTCTGTTCCTTTCTTTTTCTCCTCTCATCCTGGGACTTTAAAAAATATTTGGTACGGTATTGTTCTAGAAGTGTCAGATATTCCATGCGTTTTAAACAAAAATTGTTTATCTGTGCTTTAGTTTGGATTTATATTAACCTGTCTTCAAATTTACTAACCCTTTCTTCTGTTGTGTCCAGTATTTTTTAAAAGTCCATCCAATGAGCTATTAATTTCATATCTATTTTTTTACTTCTAGAATTTTGTTTGGGCTGTTTTTTAGAGTTTTTATTGTTCTGTTGGAATTTGTATCTCAATAATCTACTTCTCTAAATTCTTTAACATATTTTAAGTACTTACTTTAAAATCCTTATTCCTAATTCCGAATGAGTCTGGGTCATCTGTATGTCTGCTTCTTCTGACTCATATCCTCATCCCTCTTTCTGAAATTCCGGTGACACATGTGTTAGACCTTTCTCCCCTGTCTCTTATGGATATTTTTTGTATTCTCCCATCTCATCTTTCTCTGCTTCATGCTGAATCTTTTTTCTAACTTGTCTTCCTGTTCACTCATTCCTTAGTGTCCCAATTGTATTCTTACGTTATTAAATTATATCTTTAAGTTCTAGAATTTCTATTCGATGTTTCTAAAAAAAATTTCAATTCTCTGATATTCTCTGACTTGTCTTTTACTTTATAGAACATATTAACGATAGTTATTTTAAAGTTTGTTTCTGATAACTCAGTATTCTACATCTCTGGAGAATCTGATTTTATTGTCATTTCTTTTGTTTTCTTCTTGCATGTTTTTAAAAATTGTGTGCAAGACATCAGATAGAAAAACTGTTGATCAGGATTATGTTATATTATTTCTTCAGAGACAATTTGCTTTTGCTCCTGGCAGGAGGCTATGGGCATTAGCAATCCACGCCACCTTAATGCAGCAAAAGAAAAAAAAAATAGACCTGTGGTTCATTCTTGAGAAGATTTGAGGCTGGTCTTCAGTCCCTGAGAGGGTCTATTTCTGCTTCCCCTTTACTCCTAGGGTGTAGCCTTTTGGGACCTCTATCTAAGCCTAGGGAGATTTTAGTGGTGTTCCCCAAATTCCAGTTTTTGTTCTCTTATTTTGAAATGTTTGTTAAAATCTGCTTATCTTGTGGAATTGGCAGATAGAGAAATAGGCCAAGGAGGAAGAATGACCCCAAATACCAGGTTAACCTTTCAATGATTGCTTCCTTTTTTGATGATGGCCCCATAATTCTTCCATAAAGTTCTGGGTTTTTTGTTTGTTTGCTTTTTCTTTTAATTTTGTTCAGTTTCTTATTGTTCTCAGTAAGAGAATTGGCTTGAATTAATTTCTCTTTCATTTCTGGGATAATGGAACCCAAACTTTTTTTTTGCTGCGATGTTATATGGAAGATGCCCCCAAAAAATGTATACACATTTTAAGAAAGGAGAACTATATTCAAATTGTAATACTCAATATATAACAACAATAAAAGATGAATACAAGTCACGTTTGACTTCTGCAGTTACAAGAAGTGCTCAAAGTGGTTACCATCAGCGTCTAGACACTTCTGATTAAGGCGAACTACTGCTTGAGCAACTTTGACCAAAAGGTCCACTTGTATATATTTTTTTTGGCATACCAACTACATTTGGGCTCAGGAATTTTAAAGAATGTCTTTCTGTTTCTCCACACACAAAAGAAAACTCTGCTTCATAGTGAAAAGTTTGTAATTCTTTCTTCCTTTCTTTTTCCCTTTCTTTTGAGTTATAGAAGACAAGTCTTAGGGTAGTGTAATTTTGTCTGTTATAGGAATCCATTTTGTTTTTCTTAATTTTTGGAGACTTATTTATTTATAAAAAATAACATTTGTTAAATATTTCTATGTTTGAGTATCTTTTCATTAATTTTTGCCTATAATGTGAAGAGTGTTTTCAGACTGCAAATTCAGATCCTTTTTCAGGAAATCCTTTTTTCATTAATGAAATTTTAAACTATTTCTTTAAATTGTTTTTTTATTTTCCTCTGCAATACCTATAATTCATAGGTCGGGGTTTAATTTTCTGTTCTATGTAGCTACTATTATAACCAGTATTTTCCTTATTTTATTATCTTATGTAACAGTATTGCTGTACATTTCCTATACATCTTGTCCTCTCTATTCTTAGGTTCTTAGGATGTTGGTTTAGTCTATAACTTACTTAACTTACCCCCAAGTCAACTCTATTTAGTGCTTTGAATGAGGATGTCTAATTTTGCTGTTTTATTTTTAGTTTACTCGCACTTATCATATCTCTTATCCAAATCCATTTTTTTTTAAATTGGGGAATTGGGGGAGGGGAACAACGTTGGGGAATTGAGGAAAGGGAACAGACAAGTTGCTGTCCTTTTGTTCATCAGTCTAGTTGTGGAGCCTGCTTCACTGGCCCATGTTGGTATTGTGATCATTGTGCTCTTCCCGGGTGAGGCCAGTCGGTCTCTGGCCTCTGGATGGCCACTCCCGGTAGCTTCCGGCAGGTAGCTCCCTACACCGTCACTGGGACTCATGCAAACCAGTTCCAGGTCGAGCTGTAGTTCACCATCTTACCTGTAGAGGGCAGTGCCACTGCCCCTCATATGTGGAATCCGAACCGGGCTGCTGGCATCCCAAGCCAGCTCTTAACCAATGCACCACTTGGCCATCTCCAAATCCATTTTTATTTCATCCTGTTAGCTTCCCACCTCACTTGAAATTTCTGTGACTTTCTACTCCTGCTTTCATAGGGGCCATGTGTCCTTGCATTGTGTTGCAGATGCCACACATTTTCCTAAAATCTTTTGATTCATAGATGAGATAATTTTCTTTTGCTTTTTCTTTTTTTTTTTTTTTTGAGGGCAGTGTCACTGGCCCTCATATATGGGACCGAATCGGGGCCACTGGTGTCCCAAGCCAGCGCTTAACCACTGCACCACTCGGCCGGCCCTGATGAGATAATTTTCAGACATATGTTTTCTCTCAGACTTTAGTCTTTTTCTTTGAAGTACATATTTGGGCAGTCCTTCATTTTTTTCCATTTTAGAATCAATTTTATTGAGGTATAATTTTTATGCAATAAAATTACCGATTTTCAGCATAGTTTGATAACTTTTGACAAATGTGTACACTATGTAGCCAGCATATAGAACATTGCCATCACCGCACAAAACTTTTTCTTTTCAGTCAATCCACCATAGGCAACCACCGATCTGCTTTTTGTCATTATAGATTAGTTATTATTCAGTCCTAGGATTTCATATGAATGGAACAACATGTTATGAACCATTTTTATGTCTGCTTATTTTACTCAGCATAATGTTTTTGAGATTTATGCATGTTGGTGTTATTTTCTTTAATTTTTATTTTTTTGTTTTTGTGTTTTTGAGGACAGCATCATTGGCCCTCATATGTGGGACCCGAACCAGGGTCGCTGGCTTAACCACCGGGCCACTCGGCTGGCCCAGTTCATTCCTTTTTTTTTTTTTTTTTTTTTTTTTAGCTGAGCCATCCTGCCACCTGTTGGCAGCTCAACGGCAACTCAGCTCGGGCTGGCCTCAAACAGCTGTTGCTCAGAGCTCAGCTCGCACTCTTGAGCGAGCTCTTAACCAACTGAGCCACTCGGCCGGCCCTGTTCATTCCTTTTTAATGAGCAATATTCTGTTGTATGGATATATCACAATTAGTTTATTCATTCACTTCTGATGAACACTTTTACTTATTATGAGTAAAGTTTTTTTTTTTTTAAGATATTTATTGGGGAATTATTTGGGGAGGGGAACAGTATTGGGGAATTGGGGGAGAGGAAAAGTGTTGGGGAATTGGGGAAGGGGAACAGCCAAGTTGTTGTCCTTCAATCTTAGTTGTGGAGGGCGCAGCAAGCTCAGCTCCAAGTCCAGTCCCGCCACTCAGCTCAAAGTGCTGTGTTCAATTGGTTGCTGGTGGGTGTAGCCACCATTCCATGTGGGAGTCAAACCTGCAGCCTTGTTCTTAAGAGCACAAGCTCTATCTTCTGAGCCATCTGAGCGGCAGCTCAGCTCAAGGTGCCAAGTTCAGTCTTAGTTGTGGGTGAGCATAGCCACCATCTTGAACAGGCAACTTTGTTGTTAGGAGCACGTGTTCTCACCAGCTGAGCTCAGCAGCAGCTTAGTTCAGGTGCATCTCACGGGCCCATGTGGGAATCGAACCGGTGACCCTGTTGCTCAGAGCTTGCACTTTTGATCAAGCCCTTAACCAACTGAGCCACTCGTCTGGCCCTATTATGAGTAAAATTTTAAACATTCATATAAAAGTGTTTTTGTTGAGATACACATTTTTTTTTCTTGATAAATACCTAGCAGTGAAAATGCTGGATCATATGGTAAGTGTATATTTAATTTTATAGGAAATGTTCAAACAGTTCTTCAAAAGTGATTGTACTATTTTATACTTCCGCCAGCAATGCATGAAAGTTCCAGTTGTTCTACATTATTATCAACACTTGGGATTGTCAGTTTTTTTAATGGTAGACATTCTGATGGCTATGTAGCAGTATCAGATTGTTGTTTAATTTGCATTACTTTGATGATAAATGATAGCATCTTTACAGGTGCTTATTGGCCATTTGTATATCTGTTTTGTGGGTGTGAAGTTCTCAGTGAAATCTTTTGTCCATTTTTAAATTGGATTGTTTGTTATATGTTCAAAATAGAAGACTTTGTCAGATATATGTATTGTGCACATGTTCTCTCAGTCAGGGGCTTTTCTTTTTAGGTGTTTCAAATAGCAGGAGTTTCACATTTTGATAAATTTCAAGGTACTTGTTTTTTTTATGGGTTTTTCTTTTGCTACCCTAAGGTTATAAATAAATTCTCCTATGTTTTATCTAGATGTTTTATAGTTTCTACATTTAAGTATACGATTCATTTGGAATTAATTTTTGTATATGGTGGGAAGTAAGGGTTGACTTTTTCCCATAAGGGTATCCCATTATTTCAGTTCAATTTATTTAAAAAATTGCTTTTCCCACATTGAATTACCGTGACCATTTTGTTGTAAACCAACTGACTACATATCTGTGGGTCTATTTCTACAACCTATGTTTTATTCCATTGTTTATTCTTTATTGTAGCTTTATAATAAATCTGAAATTATGTAGTATAAATTCTCCAGATTTTTTTTTTTAATTGTTTTGATCATTTTTGGACCTTTGCATTTTCACATAAATTTTGCTATCAGCTTGTCAATTTCTACAAAACAATGTTCTTGAATTTTGACTGGGATTACATTGAATATGTAATTTAGTTTGGGTGAGAATTGACATCTTCAGAAAAAACTCAATATTGAGTCTTCTGATCCATGAACGTGACATACTTAGCCATTTATTTAGGTCTCCTTTAATTTCTCTCAGCAATGTTTACTAGTTTTCAATGTACAAGTCTTGCATATATTTTGTTACAGGTATTCATAAATATTTTATGGTTTTGTATACTATTGTAAATAGTGTTTGAAATGTCATATTCAAATTCTTTATTGCCATTATATAGAAATAGAATTTATTTTTGTGTATTGGCTTTATATCCTGCAACTTTGCTAAATTTACTTAGTAGTTTTTCTAGCTTATTTTTAAGTTTCTTAAGATTTTCTGAATACATAAATATGCTCTCTTGCAAATAAAGATAATTAAAATTTTTTCTTCTAATTTTTATGCCTGCCTTCCTGCATCTCTCCAATCTTTCCTTCCTTCCTTCCTTCCTTCCTTCCCCTCCATTCCCTCCATCATTTCTTTCTTTTTCCTCTTCCCCTCTTTCCTTTCTCTTTTTCTTTTTCACATTGCACTGGCTCATATCTCCAGCTTAGTGTTGAATAGAAGTGCTGAGAGTGGATATCTTTGTTTGTTCCCCCAGTCTATGGGGACAAAGTATTAAAGCTTTCGCCATTAAATAGACTAGTTGTATTAGGTCTTTCACAGATGCTTTTTATCAGATTAGGGAAGTTCCTGTCTATTCTTAGTATGCCGAGAGTTTTTATCATGGGTGAATGTCAATTTTGGTCAAATACATGTTCTCCTATTTTGATCAAATGCATTTTGGGGTGATCATATGCCTTTCTTCCTTTATTCTGTTAATATGGTAAATTACATTGATTTGCTTTGCAATGTTAAACCAACCTTGCATTCCTGACATCAAGTCCACATTGTCATCTACATTATTTTGACAGATTCAATTTGCAAACTTTTTGTTAAGTGTTCCTGCTCCTACATTTATGAGGGATATTGATCTAATTTTGTTTTATTGTAATGTCTTCATCTGGCATTGTTTACAGAATAACACTGACCTCATAAAATGAGTTGAAAAGTGTTTCCTTCTCTTTTTTTCTGAAAGAGTTTATGTAGGATTTGGTGAATTCATCTGGAATTGGGGTTTTCTTTGTGGGAAGGTTTAAATTGTGAATTCAATTTAATAGTTATGGGACATTTAAATTTTGTTGTTGTTGAGTCAGATTTTGTAATCTTATTTTTGAGGAATGTGGGCATTTTCATCCAACTTGCCAAATTTATTGGCGTGTCTGTAGGATTTGCAGTGATGTCCTATCTTTCATTTTTGATATTGGGAATTTGTTTCTTCTCTATTTTTTTAATTCATCAGGCTAGCTAGGAGGCTTATCAATTTTATTGAACTTTCCAAAGAACCAACATTTGGTTTTATGATTTTCTCTCTTGGTTTTCTGTTTTCTATTTCATTGATTTCTCCTTCTTTATTATTTTTTCTTATTACCTTGAGTCTAATTTGTTCTTTTTTTTCTATCTTATTTAGGTAGGAGCATAAGTCATTTATTTTAGACCTTGTGAATTTTCTAATATAAGAATTTAAAGCCATAAATTTCCCTGTAAGCATTGCTTTAGTGGCATCCCACAAATTTGATATGCTGTGATTTTGCAGTATTTCAGTACAGAATATTTTCCAATATTTGTTATGATTTCTTTTTTGATTTATAGATTGTTTAGAAGTATGTGTTTTTGAACATACAAATATTTGGTAATTTTTCCAAATATGTTTTTGTTATTTCTAGTTTAATTCCATTGTGATCAGAAAACATACTCTATGATGTTGCTCTATCTAAATTTTTGAGGTTTATTTTATGGGCCAGAATAATGTCTATGTTTGTAAACATTCCATGTGCCCTTGAAAATAATGTCTATTCCACAGTGATTGAGTGGGGAATTCTATCATTATCAATTTGGTCAAGCTGTTGAGAATGTTGTTCAAATTCTATTTTTACTGAATTTCTGTCTGCTTGTTTTAAAAATTACTGAGAGAGGGCTGTTGAAATTTATAACACTAATTATGGACTTATTTCTCCTTTCAGTTTTGTCAGTTTTCACTCATATAATTTAAAACTCTATCATTAGATGCACATATATTTATGGTTGTTATGTCATCTTGATGAATCGACCCTTTCATTATTGTGAAATAGTCCTCTTTATTACTAGTAATATTCTTTGTCCTGGAATCTATTTGTCCGATATTTATATACACACTCCAGTTTTCTTATGATTAGCATTTATTAATGCTATGCTAGTCCTGTATAATGGTTACTTTTTCTGTTTACTTTTAGCATACCTATCTTTGTATTTCAAGTGTGTTTCTAACAGATATCATGGATTTGGTCATGCTTTTTGGAAAACTTAAATCCTATATGACAACCTCTGCGTTTTACACCATTTACATGTAATATAATTATTGTTTAGGCCATTTTATATTTAAAGTAATTACAGATATAGTTGAGCTTAAAGCCTATCATCTTGTACTTGTTTTCTATTTGTCCCATCTAGTCTTTGTTGCTTTTAAAAAAAAATCTTGTCTTCTTTGGGTTAATTATTTTTAGTGTTTCATTTTATCTATGTATTGAATTGTTAGGTATACCTCTTTATAAAAAAGAATTGCTTTAAGGTTTATAATATGTACCTTTAACTTCACAGTCTACCTTAAAATAATATTATATTAGTTTATATGTAATGTAAAAACCCTGTGTACTTTCATTTTCCCCTCCCATCCTTTTTGTTCTTGTTATTAAATATATTACTTCTCTCCGTATGTATTATTAGTCTCACAATACATGGCCATTATTTTTGTTTTAAACAGTAAATCATCTTTTAACAACATGTTGATATGAGTAGAAAGTCTTTTACAGTTATTCATTATATATTTAACATGTTCAGAACTCTTTATGCCTTTGTGTAGGTGCTAGCTTTCATCTGGTATCATTTTCCTTCAGCCTCAAGACCTTCTTTTAATATTTCTTGTAGTGGAGCTCAGCTGGCAATGAATTCTTTTATCTTGTGTTTGTCTTCAAATAGTCTTTAGTTCATATTCATTTTTGAAGGATATTTTTGCTGGGTATAGAATTCTAGGTTGACAGTTTTTTTCTTTCAGCCTATTAAAGATGTCGTTCCATTGTCTTCTGGCTTGCATTGTTTCTGACGAGAAATCAACGATCATTCTTATCTTTGTTCCCCTGTAAGTAATGTGTCTTTTTTTCCTGGCTGCTTTTAAGATTTTTATCATTGGTTGTCATCAATTTGATTTTAATGAGTTTTGGTGTGATTTTCTTTGCTTTTATTTTGCCTAAGACTCATTGAGCTTCTTGGATCTGTGGGTTTAAGCTTTTCATTAAACTTGAAAAATTTTGGCCAGTGTTTCTTCACATAATCCACCTCCCCACTCCCCATTTTGCTCCTTTTCAGTTTTTAAACACATGTGCCTTACTTACTCTGCCTAATACTTTCCCACAGCTCACTGAAGCTCTGTTTATTTTTATGCCAGTATTTCAGTTTGGGTAGTTTCTGTTGTATGTCTCCTAATTCACTGTTATTTTCTTCTGCATTATCTAATCTGCTATTAAGACCATTCAGTTAATTTTTCATTTCTGATATTGTATTTTTAATTTTTAGAAATTCCATTTGGTTCTTTTATTATATCTTTAATCTCTATCCTCTTTGTGTTCGTGATTTCCTTTGAATATGTTTATAATAGCTGTTTTCAAGTTTTTATTTGCTAAAACTACCTCATTTCTGTAATTTCTGGATTTGTTTCTAATGGCCAGTTTCCCCCCCCCCCCAATTATGGGTAACATTTTCCTCCCTTTTCAAATATCAAGTAATTTTTGACTGGATGCTGGACTTCATGAATATTACATTATTGAGTGTCTGGATTTTGTTGTCTTCTATTACAATGTGTTGAGGTTTATTTTGGCTGTCAAGTTACTGATAGATCAACTTGACCCTTCCAAGGCATATTCTTGTGCTTTGTTAGGGTGAGCCTGAAATAACCTTTTCACTAATATTAATTAAGCTCTCTTACTAAGGTATGATTTCCCACGCTCTCTATTGAATGTCCCAAGTTTTCCCTGTGTTCCCTCCATTCTGGCTGTTTGGAACTTTAATACCTCCCAACCCATGAGACGTAGGAGTTATTTAGCTTACAGATCTTCCATAGTTGTTCTCTATGCAGCTGAATGAAGTTTTGCCTTACACATGTTCAGCTAAGTATAAAGCCAAACACCCCAAAAGATTCCTACTAATTTTTAGAGCTCTTTCTTTGCACAGTTCCCTCATCTTTGGCACTCCACCCAGCAAATTTAAGCTACCTTGCCTCTCTAAACTCCAGTTTTTGTCCTCTCAACTCAATGAAACTAACCTACTGTGCTCGTATTTCCCCGTCTAGGGCCAATGTCTGGAAATGGCTTTCAGGAAAAAGCCAATGTGATTGTAGGAGTCACTTCATTGTTTCCCTTCTCTCAAAGATCATTGGCCTGCACTACCTATAGTCTGATTTCTGATAAGAGTGGTTTCATATATATATTTTCCATTTTTGTAATTGTTTATGGTGGGACAGCAGGTCTAATGCTAGTTACTTTGTCATAGTTGGAAACAGAATTTTGTCCGCCATGTGTTTTTTTTTGTTTTGTTTTGTTTTTTAGCTGAGCCATCCTGCTACCTGTTGGCAGTTCATCGGCAACTCAGCTCGGGCTGGGCATCGAACTGCTGTTGCTCAGAGCTCAGCTCACACTCTTGAGCGAGCTCTTGACCAACTGAGCCACTCAGCCAGCCCTTTTGTCCACCGTGTTTTTATGCTTCATTTTTGTTTTTATTTCAAATGAAGGGAGATCTATTATTAGTATATTTGCCATATGGTAAGGTATGTAGATTATCCTTAATTAGAATCAATTTTAGAGATTTTCCCAGTTACAAATATCTGTGCTCTATCCTCAGAGATCTCTATTCAGTAGATCTAACATGGGTTCTAGGCATCATATTTTTGAAATCTTGACGATAATCTTTGATACACAACAAAAGCTAAGGCTCACTTTTCTAGTAAGTTGAAGTGTAGTGTGACTTTGGTGAACTTAAAAGAGGAACCCTACTACCTGTTCTTAATTCTGTGACACTTTGTAAAAATGGAATAAAAAAATTAAAGGAGTAGGGCCACTTGGATATCCCCACCCTCCACACATAAAGCATCAATCTCTGGTAGAACAGGAGTCTTTAGAGCTCTGATCAAATGCTATGATTATTGTACATTCTGATTTATTTGTGTCTGTGCCATAGCACTTGGTACATACTTTGAATATAAGTGTCAAGAAACTCTCCTTGATGTTTATAAAGTAATATGCAAATATTCTCAGAATACACTGATTCAGGGATTGTTAGCAGATTTTATCTTGTGTGCCAAGTCTGTTTTGATTAGTGGTAACTTCCTCGAGCTGTTTGTTGAGAAAGATTCTAAAGCCAGCTCTGGACTTGGAGGGAATGCTCTTATGGATTAGTGGTATCTGTAATGAATTTGGGGTTGTAGGAATGGGGCCACAAGTCCCATGTATTTGCAACTCCTGTACCAGTTAAAGGCAATCTTTTTCTCAAGTATCTTCAATTGTACAAGAAAACGTGTTGCTACTCTCTGTGTTCATCTTGACTTTAACACATGTAGGAAACAAATTGTATAGTTTTTGATTGTCTATATTCAAATAATTTCTTCATTAACACATCCGTTATTCATTTCCTCTTTCTCTCTTTTTCTCAAAATATCATCAGTATGATACTGTGTTATTAGAATAGTAGTTTCTGGTCTGTACTTCTTGTCTTCTTTTTAAATAAATAGATCCATTGTATATATATTTTTAAGGTCAGTGGCTCTGTTGATCATATTTTCTTGAATTTCAGGTCAGACACAAAATATTATGTCTAGTTTAACAATAAGATAGAAAGTTTGAAGGTATGCTTAAACTACTTCTAGATAGATAATTTTATAAAATGGTTGGAACATAAATAGGCCTTGGTCATTAATGTAAATATTTTTGAATTATAATTTGATATGTAACTAAGTAGGAATATCCTCTCACCTGCAAATTCTTCTATAATAAGCCAGTCATGGTCCTGTAAGATTAGAACATGGCAATTTAGAAAAATGTCCTGCTTTCAAACATATAATCCTATTACTTTTTTTATGGTGGAATATTGTTAGCTAAGAGCTTTGGGCTACAGCAGCATCTAGATGATGATAATTACTTATTGTGATTCTCATTCTGATCTATCCTAGATCACTTGGTTCTTGTCCCCATTCTCTGTGTGTATACTATGTTAAGGAGTTGGGTATTAGCAAGCTAGCAGAGGTTTAATTTGTCAGTCACGTGTGAGAGAGAGCTGCATTTCATTTGGGCAAGAAATTCATCTTTCCAGTCTGGGGATGGGGTGGAAAACGAAATGGTAGAGGTTACCTTACCATTTGTTTCAGCAATTACCAATTTGAAACACTTCCTGCTGCCAAAAATCTGGGATGTTTGGCATAGTATATTATAGAGAAAAGAGCGAAGTGTCAAGAACCAAGAGATAAAGGTTCTCTTCCCAGCTTTTCATTTACTAACTCTGTAATCATAGCAAACTACTTAACTTTTTAAACTTTAATTTACTCATATATAACATGAGGTTAATAATCTGCTGTACCTGTCCCACAGAGTTATTGGGAGGATCCAACGAAACCGTAGATGGAAAAACCTTTGAGAATTTACTAATGGTATATCCTTGTAAGGTAATATTATGGTATTGTGTCTGCTACCTTATAGTAGCTTATCTCTTCCATGGGAAAATGAATGATGGCACTGTGATATCTTTGCTCAATTTTAAAATTTTTCATAGATTTAGAAGAAATGATTATTTTAGGGAGCCTTCTGATGATGGTTCTATGTAGGAAAAAGAAAACGAATGAAGTATCTGCGTGTTTTTACTAGGGTGCAAGTAATTTCACTGAGAAGTATTCATCAGCTATGCTTTGCTTTACAGCTTGGAATCCCATCCACTGCCAGCACATTGAATGCCACAACGCAATTAACAAACCAGCTGTGAAGGTATTGTTTTATTAAACCTAGTGCCGTGTTGTATTGTCAGTGGTCAAATTATTAGGAGCAAATTGCTGAGTGAAATGGAGTAGTTTACAGTGTTCTTTATAAAGCAGAGGCTTGTGCTCTGTAGTAATCTCAAGAACCTCCATATTCAATCTGAGTGTACTTTGGTGGATTGGTTCAAGATAAAACAATACACAGTTGTGATCACAGGTTTGGCTGCGAGTTCATAGCCAAGTGCTGTGTAGCATTGATCTAATTATCAGAATAAACCTGGTGAAACACTTAACTGGCCTCTGTCTGGCTTCTAATAAACTCAGGGAAATGTACTTTGGCCCTGCTTTCGTGTGTATGCTACAAACTTTGAGTGTCTGGTTGTGTGACTATGTGAATTCAAGAATCATAGGACAAAAATAGAAAAAATTGTTAAGTCTTAGCTCATATCTCAGATATGACTTAACTGAAATGACTGAGAGGTAGTTGGACAGCAAACACATAGATACATTAGAGGTGAGGGAAGAGTGGTCAAGTCACTTTCCTAAGTCCACACAGCCCAAACCAGGTATCTGGACTCTCAGCCTTATTCTTTTACTACCATATCAAATTGGTGCTGTAGTTTATAACCCTGAATCTTTGAGTTGAAGGTTAAGAAAATTAATCTTATCTTTTAACAAAATTACTTATGGAATATTTGTTGGGTACAGCACTTGTCTGGAGAGACCTGTGTCTGGATTTACAAGATTTAATTTTTATATTATGAAGAGTGGGAAGGAGTTAGGTCAAGTGATCAGAGTTCAGTTATAGAGGGTCATAGGAGTTTGCCTCCTTTGTTCTATAGATAGGTAAACTATAAAGATGATCACATAATAGAAAAGTAATACTATCACTCTATAGAAATAAAATAGAAGAGGTAAAAAGGGATTTAAGAAATATACATATAAATGAAACTAAAAGTGTGTTTCGTAAACCAAAGGTGGCAGAGGAGTGCCAATAATAACATTGTCATCTAAATATATCTTACTAACAAAGGATGCGCTTTTTTATTATGCTTGGTCTCTGCTTTTGATGAAGGCAAATGAAATGCATTTATGTTGAGAAAGAGCAGGTGAGGAAGGCCAATGGAAGCACAGGCCTCTCCTGTTCTGCTAGGTGCACACCTCCTCTGAACTTCCCTAGGCATTTGAGGTTCAAAGGTACTTTCCTGTGGTGTGAGGACCTTTTGAGATAAACACATGTTACTTCATCTGTTATTCATGGAATTCAGCTTAATTCTTCACAGTGGTGAGAGTTTCATGGTTCCTTTAGTTTCTATATCCTTCCTTCCTTCTTCCTGCCTAAGTTACAACGCCCTCTTTTGGTTTGCCCAGAAGTCAAGAGGAAGGAGGTACTTTCTGTCTGATTTTTGTTTTTTTTTCTTGATTTTATGTCAGGCTGCATTCTCAGGAGGCTTATGACTTCCTGATTAGTGATAACTTTTGGCCTTCTACTCACACAAACTTTTGGTCTCCTACTCACACAAATCATCACAAATTAGATTTTCTCCCACTTTTCTAGGCAGACACTCTGGCCTGGCCTCATTTTTCTCACAGGCTATTTCCTATAGCCAGTCTTCCAGAATAGGCCAGACCATCCTACTTCCTGTTATTTTTGTATTGAGGGAAAATTCACATAACATAAAATGAGCATTTTAAAGTGAACAATTCAGTGATATTTAGTACGTTCACAGTGTTTTGCAACCATCACTTTGTATCTAGTTCTAAAACATTTTTATCGCTCCCAAATTGTACTTTTTGAACTCCAATTTTCCTAACAAAGCTTCTTGTTAACAAAGTTCTTGTTAGCGTGGCAAGACACGTTTTTGCACGGTAACAGGTTTGTCGCAATATTGTTCTCTATTTACAGTAACAGCACTCCCAAAATCCACGTGGATATGATCTTATGACATGTAGATCAAGGGTATCCAACAACCAGATGCCTATAGAATAATGGCAATTGAAAGGGAAATTATGAAATTGTATAGGATGATGCCTGTTTAGTTTGAAAATTACATATATCTGTATTTATATTCATACTCATAGTTAAAAGCAACCAATAATTCTCATCAGAATGTTACCAGTGATTGCATTGAGCTTGCGGGGGAGGTTAATGAGTTATTTTCTTCTTCTTTTCTCTATTTTCCCAATCCTCTACATTGGGCATATATTATATTCATAAATAGAAAATAAATTTTTTTAATGCAAGTCAGATATGAACATATTAATATGGGTGTAAACTGAACTGTTCTGAGTAGAATAAAATGGACACGATTAGTCACAAATCTGATGGATCATGTTAATTAATTCATTTAAGTTATCAGAGGCCAATTAGCTAATCTTTATTGAGTCCTTATAGTTCTAACATCCTAAGAGTTTTTCCTTTTGAGTGGAATGGAAAAATATCTTTACCAGACAGAGGTATCAGCAACCTATTAGAAATGAAAGGAAAGGTGAAGAAGAGGTCTACATGGGTTGCATGGGAAAGCCTCAGGGAAAACGGGTTTATCCTCACAAAAAGCCTAAAACTTCCATAATAGTGAGCTATACCACTAGGCAGTAATAATTTGCCAAATAGAAAAGCATTATTTATTTTGGTTGCAATAGGTTGCAAAAAAGTACTTTTTAGGCAAGAGCCAAGAGTTGAGATAGGATTCAAAATAAAAATATGTTGGAACTTACAGTTCATTATATCATATTCTGCTCTTGGTTTTACATAGTTCTGCATTTGCTCTGTGAAATACTTTGGAGTTCAGATAATTGTCTAACATGGGAGTCAGAACTGTGGCCCACACTCAAATCTGACCTGCCGTCTGTTTTTGGAAATAAAATTCTATTGCAGCACAGCTGTGCTCATTTGCATATGTATTTATTGTCTATGACTGCTTTCATGTTACCACAGCAGGGTTGAGTAGTTGTAACAGAGATGGCCTGCAAAGTCAGAAATATTTCCTCTCTGACCATTTACAGAATTTGCTAATTCCTGATTTAACACACCAAAAAGTAGTTATTCATTGCTTCAAAGGAAGCATGAAATTTACCTAAGAAAAATTTTCACACTGGGACTTTAGCATTAAGATATATATAATTTACATATTTTGATGGTATAATTATTTAAATTTAGGAATTGTACCTCTTGTTTTTGCAATCATTGAAACTTCTCAGGGTTTTAACTTAAATGACAGGCTGTTTGGGCCTTGAGTTTGGTTCATTTTTCACCTTCAAATCAGTGAAAACAACGAAGAAAAGGCAGAAGAATTTGTGTACTAGGCATATTAACTGCATAACTGACTGTAGCATGGATTGATTATTTTTTGAAGGACAGGAACAGAATTCAAAATGACTTTGGTAAGTTTTAGAAACCTAAACTGATACCAAGTACAAAATTCAGCTAGTCATCTGAATTGTTTTGTGTACTGTATTTAAAACATCCAGATATTTGAAATACCCTGATGATCAACTGTAAAGTGAACACTTTTCATCTCTGTGCTTAGGCTAATCAAAACTCAGCCATGAATCACCCAAAACTGAACAGAAGAAAAAAGGCATCCGAAAATGAAATACTGGATGATTAATATAGAATTTAGATTCCAGAGTAGGGAAAGTGAATCACTCAATGTTAGATTGAAGGCTGAATTCTCCAAATGACGTCTACCTTAAGTGGCAAAGTTTCTACTGCCAGTGTTTTGGTAATAACTGTAATTTTAAATCTTAATATATTTTCCTTTTCCTAAAGAGAGATTACTGTGTTTACCATGTTAGGGAAGGAATTACTGTATGAGTAATATAGAGGCAATTTGAGCAGCCATTGAACAAGATGATTTTTTATGTTTGTGGAATGAAGGTAGATTTCTTGACGTTATTTGTTTCTTGAATTACAAATAACTGGAGAAATGAAAAAACCCACAGTAACCACATTTAAATCTCCAGTGTGGACTTATTGGCCTGTGCAGGTATAACAGTTATAGGTTGAATGGGTTTTACTAAAAATATTTATTCTACTTTGCTTTCGAAAATCTGTTATTGAAACATTTGTGTTCATGATATCAAGAATGTGATAAACAGGACAAGAGAGCTCATTCTGTTTTTTCATGTGTTTCAGATGTGTATAGACCCTTCCCTGTCAGTAGCTTTGGGTGATAAGCCACCCCCATTGTATCTCTGTGAAGAATGCAGCCAGAGGATCGCGGGGTACGTACAAGGGTCCTCGAAGTAAAGGAAATAGGGCAACATTGAGAAGATAAGAACAATCACTTGGACTGAAATTGGTTACGTTACCCATGTCTCCCATTAACCTCTCTGTTTGTTAAAGGTTGCTTTGTCGGATATTTAATATATAGCAAACGTTCCTTTGAAAAGTTGTAATAGGTCTTTCTGTGTAACTACAAAAAGCAATTCCACTTAGTAAAGCAGCTGCAATTTTCAAATGACCCTGTTAAAATGGCCACAGTGAAACATAAAACTGTGGTTTGCAAACATGACATGTAATTCATATGGGTTCTCTTTGCTTGTTAGTTTCACAGAGTCACACTCAGCTTTGTACAAATCATGCTGTATTTTGGTTGGCTTAATTAGCATCTGAAAAGTATCATTTAAAGATAACTGAATATGATTCAATGCCTATAATTTATAATTTAGCTGGAATGCATTAGACATTTAAAAAGTTTATTATGATAGTGCTCTTAATTACACTTCCTTTCTATTAAAAGCCTTTTAGCAATAGCGTGCAGATTATAAACATTCATGTGGAAGGGTAACATTGCTAAGAAGCTCAAAAATGAATGTTGTTTTTCTTCATAGGGACCACAGTGAATGGTTGATTGATGTTCTTCTGCCACAAGGTATGGTTTACTTCAGAAAGAATGAATAATGAGTAATCATGACTAATGACATGGTTGATTTGTCTCCTTTTGTACTGTTTTATTTTCCAAAGACAGAAACCAAAGTATTCTATTCTATAAATATTCATTGATATGAAGTATGATATCAATGTCTCGCTTATAGTATGCCCACACATTTAATAATGAGGGAAGAGGTTTCATCTCTACCAAAATAGATGCTGGAATTAGGATCCTCTATGAGTCAAGCCCTGCTGAGTTGTCCTAAGGGATTGTCTGTGGATAGAATGGGTGTTGCCAATGCTACGTGCCAGGTCAGAAGAGGCATAAGGAACATCAGCGGGAAGAGCACTAAATCATGGGACCTCTTTCCTGACACTACTACTAGCTCTGCTTTTTAGGGAAAATCACTTAATCTCTCTGAGACTTAGTCTCCTTAGCAGTAAGATGGGGATTAAGTATATCTGACCCATCTCAATGAAAAGACAAGACTGTAATGCTTGCCTTTTGTTAGATTTCCGAAATCCGTGCCTGGTAAGTTGGTAGATCAGATAGGTAAGGGAGCATGCCTCTACCCAAGGGGAAGCAGGTATTCCAGCCACCTAAATGGAGGCTGAAATCACAGGGAAAAGCAGCAGAAAGCAAAGGAAAGATGAAAGGTGGCAAAAGCTGGGAGCAGGATGAGCATAGGACAGGTATAATATAGGAAGAACTTGCTATATGACTTCAGAGGTAGACAATACAAGAATATGAAAAAAAAAGTATGTGAAAGGCCTCATTTAGAAAGAAATGTAAAAACCCTCTGTTAACTAAATTCTGGCTGTTGCTGATAATTACACTATTTCTTTGTAGTTTAACTTTCAACATTAGGTCATCGTAACCTTAAAAAATCATTTAGTGTGTTCTGTCCGTCTGTCTAATGGATCAATAATGTCAGCCTTTATACCCTTCAGAGAGACATTTTGAAAAATTATATAGGAATATCTGCCAATAGATTTGGGTATGTATGAATAAAGGTAACTTTTTCCCCCTTAAATTAGGCTACCTTGTTAGTGAACTTCCAGTAACCTGAGGCAAAACCCATAGTAAGGTCCTAAGCTACATTTTAAATATTAGATATCTTGCAGAATTCTGGTCATAATCTCTAGATAACATCTTTGGAAGAAAATTATTAATAACTATATATAGAGATATGACTAACCTCAGGTTAAGATAAACTCTAAGATATCAAACTGTTAAATAACTATTAATTATACAAAACTAGTTTTAAAAACTGAACTGTAAATTTCATTGATTTAACATCCACTAATTCAT
Organism: Aselliscus stoliczkanus; assembly: GCA_033961575.1. Classification (NCBI taxonomy): domain Eukaryota; kingdom Metazoa; phylum Chordata; class Mammalia; order Chiroptera; family Hipposideridae; genus Aselliscus; species Aselliscus stoliczkanus. Next base: position 152,346,612 of record CM066732.1, read on the forward strand.
AATTTCCAGACAGATTTTGGGAGACATTTATCTTTGTTCTTTTGAATAAACTATCACAACTATAACACAGACTATCCTATAAGTAATAGTTTAGCTCATTTTTTGAACACTTAACTATTTCAGGGGAAATGTTAACATATTCTTGGAAAAATACTTTTGAAGTGCTCTCCAGCATGATTTTTCATGGAAACAAGCGGTATGCCCACAAAAAAAGAGTTTTTATCTATTCGTTGAAGTCAATCCGAAAGTAGACAGTAGTTTGACAGCCTTACTCCAATTGGCCAATCCAAGGGTTTGAAAATTTCTTTCTCTTAAATAATCATGCAGCTGGTTCTAAACTAGTTAAAGACTGATATAAATTGATAGTTCAAGACTAAGTAATCCAAGTTAGCAAGTTTTTTTCTCTAGTCTGATATAGCAAATCATCTCCACGGTAAAGCTCTAAATATATCACATCAACTCAGTGTCACAGTATAATCAAACAGCAGTGAAGGGAGAATCCACAGACATATTGGATTCTGCCTACTATTGGTAGCCTGTGCAATCCTCAAGAAGTCATGCTACTATAGTGGCCCTCAGTTTTGTTCTCTGCCAAATGAGGAGGTGAGATTCAAGTTATTTGGCTTTAACATTAAAGCCTCTTGGCTTCAACATGAACTGCATTCTAAGTCATACCTGAGAAGGCTGAATTACTTGTAAGAATAGGTGAAGTATTTGTATCATGCAGGCATTTTTAACCTCATTAAACATAAGTAGATGATAATTTATGAGGCAAGTGAGAAGCTGTTTTGGCCAAGTCTAGTGGTCGTGTTACTAGGCTTGTTTTTACTCCCCTGTGTGGCTGCCCTTATTGAAAACGGGCTCTTTTTCTTTGTTGATATTTTGTGTACCTTCCCCTTACAGCTGAGATATCTGCTATATGTCAGAAGAAGGTAAGAGCAAACCATCTGTGTGGTGGGGCATGATTCACTGTGTTTGTACGTAAATTCATTCATTGACATCTGCCTCATTTCTGCACCATGGTTTCCCAGTATGTACATGTCGCTGTATTCGTGAAGGGGGACAAGAAATAATTTAGCATGCCAGATAACTGAGTCCGAATGGTGTCTATTTCCATTTCTGCTTTTGCTCACCCATTTTATGCACAATGTGTTTGGTAAGTTACCTAAAATAAAAACATGTCTAACTCCGGAATAGAACTCTAATTAAAAAATGTTAGAATGACAATGCGATATGTGCAACTTAACTTTGGCAAAGGATATAGCTTGTGTACTAAAAATCTTTATTGTTTTGAAATGGAGTGCAAATAGTCCAATATATGTGTCAAAACATACCCAGACCAACTATGTATGAAAAGCATTCCTTTACATGTACGTTGAATGATATCCCTAGTTAAAGATTTTGCTTTCAGATTTCCTTTAGCCACTTTTCATGACAGTTTTCCTAAACCATTTCCATCTTCTTTTTTTGTTCTAGTTGTTGTTGAAAAGTACAAGAGAAGGTAGTATGGTGTCGTATAAAGAATTTTGGATTAGTTAGTTGAGATACTTGGGCTCTGGCCAGCTCTATTCCCACCTACCTATGAGACCATGTACAAGTCATTTAAACTTTTTAGGAATTGGTCATGAGTGGGTACCTTTGGAGGACTGTTCCAATGATCTATTGCCACAGGATAAACCATCTTAAAATGTAGTGGCTCATAACAACCAACATTTACTTGATCATAATTCTGTGTATTGTCAATCTGGCCTATGCTCAACTAGGCTTCTTTGGATAAATCCTCTAGCTCACTCATGTATTTGCATCACTTGGTGGTGAGGCTGGGAATTGGCTGGCCCCAGGTGACCTCACTCCCCTGTGTGGGGCCTCTGCTGGGATGGCTGGAATGGTTGGGATGATTGGGTTTCCCTCTTTCCATTAGGTGTGTCATCCTCCAGGAGGCTAGGCTGCATCTGTTCCCATGGCAGCAATGTTCCCAGAGAATGAAAGAGGAGGTTGAAAGGCCTTTTGAGACTGCATCCCAGAAGTCACACAGCATCACTTCTGCTTCATTCTATTGATCAAAGAAAGCCCCAGGGCCCGCTCAGTTTCAAGGAGTGGGGGAAACAGACTCCTCCCCTTTATATAGCAGCAAGAATTTTGTGGTCATATCTAATCTACCACAGTCCACCTTCTGGACATAATTATTTACATTCTCTCCATATGCAAAGTACTTTCACCACCTTACAAGACCTTCAAAAGTCTTATCCATTTATGGCTTCAGGCTTACAGTCTATGATCTTGTGGTCTGGTTACTGATGAAACTCCTTGGGTGCAAATTCTCTTGATCCAGAGATCTACGAACCAAAAAGGCAAATTATCTTCCCAGGACACTGCCCAGTGGTGAAGTAGGGATGGATAACAGCAGTTGGCCTCTGTTCAAAACGGGGGAGAGGAAGCAGATGACAGTCACTTGTTTGAAGCAGCTCCAGTCATGAACATGTCAACAACAGTTGCTATCTCCGGGGATGTGAATGTGCCTTCAATTGGACCTGGTTTTGTTTCCTGCGGATAGTTCCCTCAGCCACAGCCATTGTTGTCTTCCTGGGCTTGTTGCTGCACTCTCTGAGACATCTTTCCTTTTTTTTTTTTTTTTTAGCTGAGCCGTCCTGCTACCTGTTGGCAGCTCAGCGGCTGCTCAGCTCTGGCTGGGCATCGAACTGCTGTTGCTCAGAGCTCAGCTCGCACTCTTGAGCGAGCTCTTAACCAACTGAGCCACTCGGCCGGTCCTGAGACATCTTTCCTTTTGGATAAGAAATGGAATGTTGCAGCTGAGGAACTCTTTCAATCTGCTTCCGGCATGTAGAAGTAGGGGCCCCACAGACCTGTCTTCATGTGGAACGTCTCTCCCCTTTCGTCTAAGCTGGTGGTGCTTTTGCTAGTATGACTTTAAAACTTTGTGGATTTTCAGTGAATCTCACTGGGGTGCTGTGTGCCCAGAACTGCATTTATAATTCTTTTTGAGGCAGTCCTTTCTGTACTTGAGGCATTTCAGCTTACTCTTAACATTATGAGATGCCCTGTTCTAGCTGAGAGGCTCAACTGGACATCACCTTATATCATTACGAAGTTCTAACAAAGGATCATTCAGCAAACTTCTGATTTGATTTTTATCCTGAGGCTGTTACTACGTTGAGGATCTTTTAAAAGTTAGAAGCTGGAGAGACTGGGATGACAGTTTTATTTTTTAAACTAGCATGTTCTGGCTCTGGAGGTATATCTAACAAATTTGACTCTCAGAGTGGAACATTTTTTTTTAACACTCTCTTCTTTTATGTGACAAAATTATTTTTAGTAATAAGCTTCAAATTAGCACATTTTTATTACTTACCCTTTAATAAACGTTGTGTTTTATATAAATGCTAATTTGGAGAACTCCCATTAAGTTCATAACAGTTCAGAATTGTTTGAACTTGCTTTGGGCACAGTTTGTACTTTTGGTATTACGTGTTCCTACATTTGAACAGTAGGTTTGAAATAAACATCAAAATTGTAAAGATAATAGGTAGACCTTGATTCATTTCAATTCTGTTGTTCTATGAGACCACTTAGAATTATTTATTTATATTTAAAATTCAAAGCCGTGAATGAAAGAGAGTGGCTGGCGTGAACATTTGAAAACCATGACCAGCTGAATCTGAATCTAAGGGAAAATCTCTCTTAACTTTTGAAATGAATGCATGTAGCTGAGTCCACATGGATTGAGACCAACTGTGGCTTGTAAATATATTTTTCAATTAGTAGAAACCACAGCAATTGTTGAGAACTTTGACCAATGGAGCATTATTTTGGGGCAAAGTATTTCATTGCTGATATTATTTAGAGTTGCTGGCCCATGGCGATAGAACAGGTTCACTTTTAGTTGGTATTCCAGATGCTAATAGATGCTGTATACCCAGATACTGCATAAGAAACCATTGATTGTAAGACAACAACCATTTTATTATGCTCACAGGTTCTGTGGGTCAGGGATGTAGACAGGGGACTGTCCACAGCCTGTATTGACTTGAAGATGGTTGAGACCTCATCTGCAAAGACTTGAATAGCTGGGGGATGGAATTATCTAGAGGCTTCTAGGTCCTATGTTTGGACTCTGGGGTCGAGTGGCTTGAAGATTGGGCTTGGCGAGCACTGTTGACTAGAGACTTCCACACTCCCTTTCCATGGGGCTTGGCCAGAGCAGAGTTCTGAGAAGAGTATCCCTACTGGTGAGCAAGCTTCCAAAGAGAAAATGTTCCAAGACAGTCAGATGGAAGCTGTACATCTTTTGATAACCTGGCCTTGGGAGTCATGTAAGTATCCCTCGCGCCATACTCTCTTGGTGGAAGTAGCCACAAGCCCTTCTAGATTCAAGGCATAGATTCAAGGAGATATACCTGAGGAACCAAACCCAAAGAGCCTCATCCACAGCTGGACTTCATTTACATAAGAAGACCTCCGACTTCCAGGCAGGAATTTGCATATGGGAAGAATGTAAACAATTTGTGACCAGAAAATAGGATGGGAAATTACTGGCCTTAAACTTTAGGACTTTGTTATAGCAAATAACTGCCCACTAAACCCATACCCACACCCTATTGTTTATCTAATGACAGTGGGAATCCCAGGGGAACAGAGACTTAATTCGAACCAAAAGGAAGAAGTAAACACTAAAAATATACTCTGGGATATACCACACTGCTCGAGGTGTGGTATTGGTTTGGTGGGTGAGCAAGAGAAGCCCAAACCAACAATGATTTGTGTGCTTCCAGGATGAAATTTAGTGTGTGAATGAGAAAAAGGAGGAAAAGTACTCCATTTGGAGATCTATTTTTTAAAAATAGATAATGAAAAATTTAAACTTGTTTTTATGATTTTTTGGCCTTAGTCCTGCTCAGAAAGTGATATTTCCCAACACTCGTATCCAAAGCATCTTGCTAAAATTGAAGTGGAAAAAACCTTTCTTTGAAATGGTGGTTCCGATGGGCAGTTCAATACATTGTCAATGTTTTCTTTTTTTTAAATTTTTATTGAGTAACATTGTGTTTTTCCAGGACCCATCAGCTCCAAGTCAAGTCGTTCTCCTTCAATCTAGTTATGGAGGGCACAGCTCAGCTCCAAGTCCACTTGCTGTTTTCAATCTAGTTGTGGGGGGTGGGCGCAGCCCAGCATCCCATGTGGGAATCAAACTGGCAACCCTGTTGTTAACAGCACGTGCTGTAACCAACTGAGCCATCCGGCTGCTCCGTTGTCAATGGTTTTTTTTTTTTTTTTTTTAGGGCAGTGTCACTGGCCCTCTTATGTGGGACCGAACCAGGGCCGCTGGCTTCCCAAGCCAGCGCTTAACCACTGCGCCACTCGGCCAGCCCCTCAATGTTTTGATACAGGTGGTGTGCTTGCATTCTCCCTTTTTCTGTCTTTCCAAAATAGTTGTCATGGAGGGTTTCCAAATCTTCACCAAGCTCCGAGTTCATAATAGCTTAGTAAATTATTTCCCCTAGAGGCGTTCACATCTTTCTAGGCTCTATTGAAAGACTGAAAAACTCTCTGGACACAAGCCATGGAGTACATGGTGGTGGCATGTCTAACAGGCTTGGGGCATGTGTTTTTGTGGAGGTCAGGGATGTTTCCTGACAGGGCCTCAGATTGCTTCGTGTGGACGCTGCCTCGCTCCTCTGCCTCTTGTCAGGGCTGATCTGACACTAGCCCCCTGGAACTTTGGAATCTTATGCTGCGCCACATTTCTCATCTCCATCACTTCATCTTTCGATTCCTTTCCTGTAGATGTTGTCAGTGGCTGATTCCTATGAAAGGCCCTTACTGCGTGTTGATGTTACCTCGGTGTCCTTGACTGTTCTTCAGGTCTTGACCGAAAGAGTACTGGTGAGAGTGGAAAGGCCTGCTTTTGGGCCATCAGCTCAGTGCACCACATTTACGACCTGTCCTTGAATGCAGTCAGGACAGATGAGCTGCCTTGGAAATTGGCTCTTTCAGTGGTGGATAAAATGATTTGGAAAGGTTATGCTGGGTGTTAAAATTGTTCTTTTTCTATGCTGATGTGCTGTGATGTGCTCGCTCTGGACCATGGTTTAAATTTTTTTCTTCATATTTCTCCTGAAAAACTCTTGAAACATTAACATGAAATAATCCAGAAAGTTCCCTCACCCCCCCATGACTGAGGTGACTTTACAGAGGGCTTTTCAACACAGTTGCGCTCATTCATAGAACATTTATACCACTTCCACCAGTAGAAACCGCTTCTCTCCTTTATTTGTTAACTATGACGGAAATCTAACTGGCTAGAAATGACCTGCATTTGGGGAACTAGTGGCACTTCAGAAATGTGCTGCCATTTCCGGTGGCCCCTCAAGTTTCTATTTGTTCGAATTCTTAGTCCAGTTTACCACAGCGGTTAATTTTAATTGATTTCACTTTTTTTTTTTTTTTTTTTTTTGCCTGCAGAACTGCAGTTCCCATGTTAGGAGAGCAGTTGTCACCTGCTTTTCAGCAGGGTGCTGTGATCGCCATGGAAACAGGCCTGTGCGATACTGCAAAAGATGCCACTCAAATCATCACAGTAATGAAGTGGGGGCTGCCTCAGAGACCCACCTCTACCAGACCTCTCCTCCACCCATCAACACTCGAGAATGTGGTGCCGAGGAGCTTGTCTGCGCCGTGGAGGCCGTGATTAGGTACCAGGCAGTTTATTAGCAGCTTACCTTGCAAACACCGTCCTGGCTTTGAGCCACATTCCTGCCACTGAGGGGTGTAAACTTCATCCAACTTCAAGTGCCCTCCGTCCAGCAGCTCGCTTTCTCCCCTGTTGCAATGATGATGTTTTCATTCATTCATTCAACACATATTTTTATCGAATGGCAGTTACGTGCCAGGCATGAGCTAGGCACTTGGGAGACAGAAGAGAGTGAGATGCAGTCCCTGCCCTCAGGTTAGCATGGAGTTGTGATTCAGAGTGGTGAGCACGGGGACAGCACAGAGCTGAGGGTGTTAGGGGAATGAAGTGGGGGCACCAATCAGAGTGAGAGGTGGGGAGTAGGGATGCCTGAGGCTTGAGCAGCACGCTAGGGGAGAGCTCTGGGTAATTCAGTACAGGGTCAACCAGAAGCCTGTGGAGTGAGATGGGGGCTGGTCCTTCAGGCTCCTGGCTTTTTCTGTCTATCACATGACAGAAAGGAGCTTCAGAAATGGTGATATCTGGACTTGCTCTCTTTTTTAAGATTTCACTGGGGAATTGGGAGAGGGGAACAGTGTTGGGGAATTGGGGGAGGGGACCAGCCAAGTTGTTGTCCTTGATTCTTAATTGTGGAGGGCGCAGCTAGCTCAACTCCAAGTCCAGTTGTCATCTGGCCACCCGTCAACAGTGCGGCAGCTCAGCTCAAGGTGCTGTGTTCAATCTTAGTTGCAGTGGGGCGCAGGACCCCATCCCATGCAGGAGTCAAACCGGCAGCCTTGTTAAGAGCACGTGCTCTATCCCCTGAGCCATCCAGGTGGCAGCTCAGCTCAAGGTACTGAGTTCAGTCTTAGTTGCAGGCGGGCGTAGCCCACCATCGAACAGGCAGTCTTGTTGTAGGAGCATGTGCTCTCACCAGCTGAGCCATCCTGCCACCTGCTGGCAGCTCAGTGGCAGCTCAGCTTCCCGGGTACAGCATCACTGGCCCATGTGGGAATCAAACCGGCGACCCCATTGCCCAGAGCTCGCGCTCTTAACCACGTGAGCCACTCCACCAGCCCTGGACTTGTTCTCTTTTTGTATAATATTTATTGAGGCAAGATTTTTAAAAATTAAATAATGTAAGTTTTAAGGATAGGAACTAAGTCTTTTCTGTTTCTCTTTTCCCACTGGATGACACATGTAGAAATGGGATGAATGTTTGTCAAATAAAACATTGTAGAAAGTCTGAAAATAGAAAAAAAGGAAATCCATGCTGCTGTCATCATCATTCATTTTATACACGGTCTTCTACTTACTCAAATGCATGTTTTATTTAAATAACTAATCACAGTGTATCCACAATTCTTTTTAATATAACATTATACCATTAGCTCTTTTCTATGTTGTTAGTTTCCATATTTATCAGTTTTAGTGGATACATAATATTTGTCTAGATTATTTTTTCCACCATTAAATATTTAGATTGCTTCCACTTTTTTTTAACTATTAAAAATAACTGATAAATATTTTTGTGTATAGTGCTATTCCTATAGTTTTTATTCTCTTAGGGTAGATGACCAGATGTGGTTGACTCAGTCAAAGGGAATGAATATTTTTTTGGCCCTTGGGACATTACCAAACTGAATTTCAAAGTGTGTTTATGAATCAGTAATACCAGTAGCACTGTATGAGACTGCTAGGTTTTGCTACACCTTTGTCAACGTTGGGTATTATTTTTTTAAATTGTCACTTGTTTAGCAAATGGAAAAAGGAGTATTTGTTGCTCATTTTCAGGTTTCTGAATGTTAGACATTGAATATTTTTCCATTTGGGTTCAAGTTCCTCCATCTCTTCTCGTATCATGCATTTGATGTCCACAGACCTTCACATGAGACACAGGGGAAACACTGACTTCTAGTGGGATGCGAGCTGAACCAGAAGCCGGAAGGCTTCAGTACTGCTTGATTCTAATTGATGGAGGAAGTAGCCTCTTTGTGCCTCAGTGTGTTCATCTTTGAAATGGGATGGAGTACAAAATAGTCAAGAAATCCAATTAGGCTTCTTGGAATAACTCCTACCAATTTAGAAGATAGCACTCAGTGATGCTTGAGTACTTATGAAGTAATTGCTCTGAATAATCTAGAATGTGTTTTTCGATAGTCTCACTCAAAATCTCTCCTCTTTGGCAGCTTGTTGAAAGAAGCAGAGTTCCATGCCGAGCAGCGGGAATATGAGCTGAATCGCCGGCGGCAGCTGGGCCTTTCCTCTTCCCACCATTCCCTGGAGAACGCTGACTTTGACAACAAGGACGACGATAAACATGACCAGCGGCTACTCAGTCAATTTGGAATATGGTTCTTAGTAAGAGAAGAGTTAACTCTGTTCTACATTCTTATTTGTCCTTCCAACATTACATTGATGAGGGACTGCCCCATTGTTTTTTTTTCTTTTTTTCCTTTTTATCTTAATTTTCCCTTTTTCTCCTTTCTTTTTAAAGAAATTAAATAATGAAAACCAACCTTAGCAATGGGATTCGATGCTCTAGGACAATGGCAGTCAACCCTGGGGTGTATTCAATTTACCTGGGAAGACTTTTAAAACGTGGCAATGCCCAGATTACACTCCAGAATCTTGGAAACTTTTGTAAAGCTTTTTTCTGGCTGATTCTAATGAATAGCTAGGTGAAAAAACCTGTGTGCCAGGCCCTAGGTGGTTTGAAGTGTACCCTTTGCCAGGAAACAAATGGGAAAGTTGCTAGGGTATATCGTGAAATACTGGATTCAGTATGATTCACCCATCATTCACATCCCATTGTCTATTTACATGAAAATTTCCTTCCAAGTTCAGTCTCTGGAGCTTTTTGTGTATTTGTGGCAAGCCTGCCTACAGCCAAAAAAATTAGAGCCAAACTAACACAAGGGATTTGATGGCTGCTGATTGATTCAACTGAAACATTCAGTTAGTAAGGATGAAGCATGCCCAGACCCAAAGTATCAAGCAAGCAGAACTGGCCAGTCCTGCAGAGAAGCGGCCTTTCGTTTTCTCCCATTGGAAACACACCTTAAGTCTCCATAGTGATTCATCTCTTTTATTCTTTCACATGGTTACTTGAAAAAGTCTTTTTTTTTTTTTAACCAAATTGGGATTTCATTGTTGATTTCACATGTCTTGTTTCTAGACTTTATTATCTAATGACACAATGATTACTATTATGAATGCTTTGAAGGCAAGGATAGTGTTTTATTTATTTTTTATATTCCTGAACCCTATTACACTGCCCAATAAACGATTAGTTCAGAATGATTGAATGACTAAGTGAGTTGTTTATAATAGTGTATTGGGGCGGAGGGCTCTAACATTACAGAATTACTACTGATAGAAATTCTTAGCCAAACCTGATCTTGTTAGAACAGAAATGTATACAGTTGTTTTTTTCACTGAAGATATTTGTGAAATTTCGCTCTTGTAAATTTAACTTTCTAAAAACATTTATCTGGTGCAGATTACTCGTATGTCATATATTTTTTAGAGGACAAAAAGCTTATTATTGGAAGGTGCAATCTTAAGGGGAAATTACTATTATAATCTACCTCTCCTTATAGTGAGGAACACAGTTTCCAAGATAAGTGATCTCCATCATTTAGAAAATTGCCTGTTTCAGGTAGATTATCTGGGTCATCATTTTTTCCTTTTGCCTTTAAATGAACATATGATAATTACACAAAGATGGATGGCGGCTGAAGCAGCATCTAATCTGCCTATTTCCAGGTGAGCCTCTGCACGCCCAGTGAGAACACACCCACAGAGAGCTTGGCCAGACTGGTAGCCATGGTGTTCCAGTGGTTTCACTCCACAGCGTACATGATGGATGATGAAGTTGGAAGTTTGGTGGAAAAGTTGAAGCCTCAGTTTGTCACCAAGTGGTTGAAGACAGTATGTGATGTTCGCTTTGATGTCATGGTCATGTGCCTTCTTCCCAAACCAATGGAATTTGCCAGAGTAAGTGGAGGCCTACAGCTTGGACCTGTTTGGAGGGGAGGAGTTGGGGCGAAGCACTCCCTAGGCCAATAGAGTGATATCAGGTCTGTAGAAGGGGAACATCTGTATGTATTTCAGTCAACACAGCGGAATGAGTTTAGTTTAGGAACCACATTGTAGGTGATATCCTGCTGCGATGTTGGTTTGGGATGGGGAAGACTGGCAAGACAGATGTGTGAGTTATCTTTAAGAATGTAAGGGGAAGGGCCAGCCAAATGGCTCAGTTGGTTAAGAGCTTGTTCAAGAGTGCAAGCTGAGCTCTGAGCAACAGCGGTTCGAGGCCAGCCCGAGCTGAGTTGCCGTTGAGCTCAGCTAAAAAAAAAAAAAGAATGTAAGGGGATATTCTTTCCTGACATGGCCACATATTTTTATTAAGAAGCAGAAAAAAAAAAATTCCTGTCTGTGAGATTTCTAGAGCTCAGTCCTTTTCAGGTCAATAGTCTGTGGAAAAGCTAGGGTCAAATTGTCCCTATTTGACTAGGGACAATTTCTGTGGTTTCACATATATTTCTGGAGATGAATGATAGAAGTCCCTGCCCTCCCATTTGGAATGCCAGAAAGGTTTAGGAACTGCCTAAATGCTCCCTCTGGCTTATAGGACACGTTTCTCTGTGCTTACCCTTTCGCCTCTGCCTCAGTGGATCACCAACCTCAGATGTACAGCTGGAAAGACCTCATATTTCTTCACTACAATATAATTTGTGTCTAGGCCAGGGTCAGTTTTTGGCAGCAATACATGAAACTTTTTTTCAAGGTATTTTCCGAGTTTTATTTTTATTTATGATTTTTTTTTTTTTTGGTTTTCTTTCAATAAGGTCTTGAGGCAGTTTTCAGTTTCAATAAGACATTTAAGAATAAAACAGAACACAAACCATCTAAAGGCACAGCTTTTATTAGATTTCCAGGATGCAAGCTTTCTGTGCATTTATTAAAATACACTTTTTTCTTCATTCTTCTTTGGTGCCACCTACTGACTCACATATAAAATTGGATTTTTGTATACTGGAAATTCTCCAATTCATGGCATTCTTTGACCATGTTGATATGTTTTTCTATTATTATTTCTTTCAGAATAATAAAGGGCTGGTGTGATCTGACTCTGGAAGAAATGATGGAAGGAAAGGTTTTCTTTTTCTAACTTGGGTCCAGTGGTTAGGGGTTTGCGTATTAACTGGCAGCAGACATATTAATAAGAGAAAAGACAAATTTTATTTAGACTTATATGTGGGAATACTCAGAGATGAGTATCTGTCCCAATACCAACAGATAAAAGGTTTATATACCAAACTTAGTGGGGTTTGGGAGAGTAGGGAAGTATAGGGGGTGATGGTGGTTAGCACTTGAGCAGGAAGATATGGAAAGTACTTTTGGGTTTTTTGATGCTAATGGAACTGGGTTGTGTGTCCCCTGGAAGCTGAATTCACAGGAAGCTCCCTTTGGAGTCGAGGCTCTGCTTTAGTCAGATGAGGGAAGTCGGAATAAGGTTTCTTGCTGCATCTTCTTTAGCTCAAATGTTTTCACTTTAATCTTTCTACAGACTCTGGGGGTGTAAGTGGGTCTCCACATTTCTCCCCTCTGAAACTTCCCTAGAAGTTCCACACAAAAAAGAAGCTAGGTTGACTGCTGTGGTGAGAAGACTCAGTGAGAGATCTCTAAAAGAGGAAAAGAGCAGAGGTTAGAACAAGGAAACAAATAGAAAAACAAACATTAATGGTTAAAGTAGACTGTGCACCTAGTTTCTGAGGCCAGAGAGCAGCCAGTCAAGATTTCCAGATTTTGGGCTCGAAGCATCTTTAGATGATGAGGTGAAAATGTCAGTGTCACAGTCATGGTTATTTCCTGGGCCAGAGCATGGAAGGTGTGCATGTTTGGTGAACTTCCTGAGTGACCTGAACTGCCACAGTAAGAAGTCCTTTGTTGTTTATATCAAGTTGTCCTGCTTCAGTTTGCAGGGCTTTGGGACAAGACAACCTAGTCTGAATAAGTATCTGGGCGGTCAGGTCTCAGTTCTTAGTGACACCAAGTCAGGAGGGTGGGAGAAAAATTGGAAACATTAATGACTGACAAAATGGGAAAGACAGCAGGATCCAGTTTACAAAGGTGAAAAATAGCTGAAATACAATGAACAGGACTAGAGTCTGATAACCACAAGGGTTTCGGATTTTAGTTTTCCATTAAAACATAAAACTTATCCCTCCAATCACTCCCATTTTCATCCAAGATCATCAAAGTAAGATTACTCTTGTTCACAAAATAAGCCTAGCCTCATTAAATTTGGCCTGATTATTTATGTTAAGCACAGCAAGAATGATAACCGACCACATAGGCCTTTCAAATTTTGGTTTGCTGGTACTTTTATAAAGAATCTCGGATTGGACTTTGAAAAGCTTCCCAAGGTTAAGATGCCAAGCCAAGAACTTGTCATCATACTTCATCTGCATTACCTATAGATTTGGGTAAATTTCTCTTTTTTTTGACTTCCCCCAAATATTCTAAGTTTCCTGGGCCTGCCAAGAAGTGACTTTTCTTACTTGCTTGTAAGGCTGGGAACCCCATAGGCCAGGTACCAGCTGGTTTTTCCAAGAGGGCTTTGTAACATTGGCATAATGTTCAAACTTAATTCCTTAAAACTTTCAACCTTAGTCATGGTGTCAGCCTTAGTTCCTTAAAACTGTCTGGTCACCTCTGATTCTTTGCACATCATTCTCAAATATGACATGCTAGTCAAAGCTTTGGTAATAGAACCAGTTTTTCCAGTTATGTCCTGTTACAAGGAGAACAAGTTCTTATTGAATTTTCCCAAATTCAATTGGATTGCTGTGAAAATAAGAATATTTAATGAGAATTTCTAAATTCTAAGGGATCAGATAGTGAAAAAAAGACAATTTTTTTTTTTTAGCTAAGGTATAATCTACTAAATTGTTGTGAGTTATAGATATCTTAAGAGAAAGCTTATATCCAGAAAATAGAACAAATAGAACATTAAAGAACCAGCAATGTTCCAAACAAAAACCCATAAAAATGATTGTCTTTCTTCATCAGTTCATTTAATCTTGTGTAATTAATTTTTGTTGTACTTGGTTTTGAGTTAGCAATTTTAGGAACCCATCAGCTTCTTTATTCCAGTTCTGGAATGCGTACTCAGTTCAATAGTATTGCCTTATCAAGGAAAGAATGTCCAGCCTATAGAAAAATTTTGTAAAGAGTTTATCGGAGCCAAAGTTTTGAGGATTTCCCTGGAAGCAAAATCTCAATGGATTGAGAAAATGCTGCAGCCAGTTTTGCAGCTTTCTTTATATGCTAGAATCAAAGGAGATGACTTAAAAAGGATTACATGAATCCACTGGAGGGGGCAGGAAAAAGTGAGGAAATCTCTGGGATTGGATAAAAAACAAAATGGACAGACACGTACTTCTTTTACATTGGTGGGTACAGGATAGTTAATAACATTTACAGAACATAGAGATGGTATGCGGGCAACGAGATAACCATGGGGGTTCTGTGGTCTTGTGCTCTGTTGTCTTTGGTGGGGAAGGGGTCTGGAAAAGAAAACTAATCTGACATTTCAAAGGTATATTCTAGATGCACACAGACAGTAGACAAGCATCACTCAATGTAAAGACTGGCCTTTGTCAAGGAAACTACAGGCCTAGAACATGACGATCCACCATAACCCACTTAAATAGGAATTTTTATGTTTGGACTATCCCGTGTGGTTACTTTTGGTCACTGAGTTTCTAAGGCCTGCAATGCACTTCCCCCGCTCCCCCCCCCCCCCAGCTTATCAGGTTTAGTATATGACCCCTTTTTCGTTCATAGTCTCAAACTTACTTAAGCAATGCCATTAAAGCCTGTACCCCAGACTACCTGTCACTGTCCTTTCCATGGTCTCAGAGACAGTCCTTTCTGCTGAAGATGAAGCATTCTGGCTGGTAGCTGATTACAAGAGCTTTCAGGAAAACATCAGAATAAAACAGTAACTCTCTGTGAATGATGAAGGCTTCAAATGGCTGTGATTAAAGATCTGATGAGAGTAACTGGAATTATGATAACATTATACGGTTGTCTCCTCTCAGGCCAAGCAGCGTAAGGACTGTTCATGAACAGAAAGGGCATTGAGAAATTTCTAGGAATTTCATATAATTCCTGAAATATTTCTTTCTTTTCCCCAAATGTTTTACTGGGGAACTGAGGAAGAGTACAGTGTTGGGGAATTGGGGAAGGGGAACATTGTGTTTTTTCCAGGACCCATCAGCTCCACGGCAAGTTGTTATCCTTCAGTCTTAGTTGTGGAGGGCGCAAGCTCAACCCCAAGGCAAGTGGAACTTTAATCTTCATTGTGTGTGTGGGGGATGCAGCCCACCATCCCATGCGGGAGTCGAGCCTGCAACCTTGTTGTTAAGAGCGCACTCTCACCAGCTGAGCGGCTGCTCAGCTCAAGGTGCTGTGTTCAATCTTAGTTGCTGGAGGGCGCAGCTCACCACATTCTCTTGCTGTACTTCACATCCCTGTGACTAATTTGTAACTACCAATTTGTACTTCTTAATCCCTTCATCTTTTTTACCCAACCACCCTCCCATCTGGCAACCATCAGTTTGTTCTCTGTATCTAGTATGTTTCTGTTTTGTTTGCTCATTTATTTTGTTCTTTAGATTCCACATATAAGTGAAATCATATGGTATTTGTCTTTTTCTGTTTTGCAGCTTATTTTATACATTAGAATCAAAGGAGGTGATGGAGTGAGGGTTACATGAAAACCATTGGTGGCAGATGAAGGGGGCAGAAGAAAGCAAAGCAGGGAAATCTCTGGGATTGGATAAAAAGCAAAATGGAGAGACACCTACTTCTTGTACCTTGATGGGCACAGGCCCATTTATAGTACAGAGAGGTGGGGTGTGGGCAACAAGGTAACAATGTGTTCTGGTGCTCTGGTGCCTTCCAGGGGTCTGGAAAAGGAGATGACTCTGATATTTCAAAGATATATTATCCTGGATGCACAAAGACAACAAACAGGCATCACTTCAGGTAAAGATTGACCTTTGTCAAGGAAGGTACAGGCCTAAGACGTGACGACCTGCCATGATTCGTTCTTAGTTAGGAATTTGTATGTTCAGCACATCCCATGTGGTTACTTTTGGTCTCTGAATTCGTAAGGCCCTCCATGCTTGCCTCCCTTGAGCTCGTCAGGTTGAGTATGTGGCCCCTTTTTTGTATACAAAACATACAAATAGATGCATATAAAGCAACCTTATAGTAGAGACTGTCATAGCAGTACAAGACTCACTAGTTTATGTTTATTCAAATTGTGTTTCTAGCAGGTGAAATAATTTGTTGCTTGTCCAATATAAGGGCTAAAGCTCTTTATCAATATTTGTTGGGAAGACCTTTAAGATCTTTTTATTTGCTCTGATATGTAATTTCATGGAGGCTGTAGTTCAGCCATAGGCCTTTGTTTTAGTTGACTAAGAAGTTACTTTTCAAAAGAAAAAGGCATTGGAGGTTTGTTACGGTGTTAATCAGATCTTATCAGGAGAAGAAATGAATTTCTCCTATTTTTCGTCAGGTGGCACTAGTGAAAACAAGGTATCCGTTGGGCTGAGAGTCAGAGTTATTTCCTTGGATGTTTGTACTTTAAAGAAATGATTCTGAAGTCCTTGAGAAGACTGTTCTGGGTGGTAGAAGATTTGCATCTTAGAGGAAGCAAAGGCATTTTGGTCTATTAACAGGTTTTGGCTGGGACAAACAGTAAGTTCTTCTGGTAGCATTGAGTTTATATAAGCAGGCGTTGTAAGAGTGGAGGGGTGAGAGAGGTGGACAAAATTATTTGTGTTGAGAGTCTGAAGTTTTTAATAGGTCCAGGTTGAGACCTTAGTTGAGAAGAGGGCTCAGAGGAACTTGACTGAGGCAGCTGAGGCCTAAGACAATTACTGTTTAAGTGCAGGGATGTCCGTTTTCCAACATCCTGACTCTTTTAGAGTATCTGCAAGCATTTTGAGATGGATAGGGGATGCTTTGGGATTGGTAAGAAGGATGGGCTTGGGGATCCTTTTTGAGCCACATTATATTTTTGTAAAGGCGCCATTAATCAAAGCAAGGTAAGGACAAGTATTTTTAATTCTTTAGCCTCAATAATAACATTCAGGAGCTGGCCTGCCATCCTAAGACACCATTTTGAATTTGATTCTTTATATCAGAGAGTTTTTAAACTAAGGTAGAAAATGAAAGATTCCTGTGTTCTGAGACTTGTGGATTTAGAGCTGCAGCCTTTGCACTATTTTATAAATTGTTGGACAGTCTTTAGGATGTATTCCTCTCCTCCGAGTACATTGTGGGGGCTAAAAAAATTAATACTCTTCCTAACGCCTCTTAAGCTCTAGCTAATAATTGAATTAATAGAGACAGATTTAACAGGAGGAAATCAAATTTTAATACATGTGCATGGGGTACTCACATAACCATGAAAATTCTAAAGACAGTAAAGCAACATTGGGTATATATGACATTTTGGACAATGGAGAAAAGGGGGAGGGATGGGGTCATAGATTTCAGAGTGAGAATGGGTGACTTACAGGTGATGGAGGAAGAGCAGCACATAGGATGCAGGCCAATTGTTGCTAGGCAACTCAAAAACAGTGGGATTCAGGAGGTATCTAGCTAACAGGCCCCTGCCTACTTACCATTTAACTCAAATTAGGCTAAATGAACATCCTAAGATTTCCCTCCTGAAGCAGGTTTTTCTGTCTGAATCTCTTGGGCAGGAAAGGGTGGGTTGTCAAAGGTCCTTTCTGAGTCTTTTGTTCCTTAATAAACAGCTTAAAATCAATATTCCTAAAGGCATCTTTAGGGTGGCCAAACTTTGGTTCCCTTCAACACCATTCCATGTTAGCTCAATTAAACTTCAGGGGAAGGTTTCTCTAAGAGCTCCGATCAGGCTCTGAATATCAGCCTCCATCCAGGTCATTTTCAGGAGGGAGGTGGTGGAGGGGAGTTTATGGTGGGTGTAGATTTTATTTTTTGTTCTAAATCTGCTTTCTATTCTTGAAGTTTGTTAAGGGCGTATTTTCACCTAGCTGTGTCCTTTTTGTGTGTGCGCCTTTGTCAATTTGATCTTCCCATATTGGTAACAAGACACTTGGTTAGGCTGAGAACTCTGTAAAATTCTTTTTTTTTTTTGAGGGCAGTGTCACTGGCCCTCATATGTGGGACCCAAACCGGGGCCGCTGGATTCCTAAGCCAGTGCTTAACCACTGCACCACTCGGCCAGCCCTAAAAATTCTTTTTAAATATAAAATAACTTTTCTAAATAAAAGGATCCATTGTCTGGCCATTAACAATTTAGGATCTCCACAGGGAAACCTGTCCCAAAACGTGACTCAAAACTAATAGGCCTTTACCTGGCCAACCATAAGTTACACAGCCAAAGGAACACCAGTTCCAGGTAACTTCCATGATCTCATTATTGACAAAAAACATCCAACCTAAGAGAAAACTTATAAGAGTTTATTTGAGCCAAACTGTCAACAATTGTCAGGAAGCAAAATCTCAATGGATTTTGAAATGGTGATTTATATCTTATTTTATACATAAAATCAATGGAGAAAGGGTACATGAAACCCATTGGTGACAGATTAAGGGAGTGGGAAAAAGCCAAGCGGGGAAATGTCTGGGATTGGATAAAAGTAAATTGTGGAGATAGGTATTTCTTTTGCATAGGAGGGTGCAGGATCGCTAACAGTTAGCTTTTTAGAGCATGTAGAGATGGTAATCAGGAGACAAGCATAATAGTGAGGAATTTTGCAGTTTCTAGCTCTGGTCCAGGAAAAGGATTAAAGATGTTATCTTAAGTACAAGAAGACAACAAACAGGCCCACTGAAAAGGCACAGATTAACTTAATGAGGAAGCTGAAGATGTGACTTCCCACCATGGCCCACTTAGTTAAAAATCTTTTTTGGGTGTGTGTTCACCCTATCTTATTTTCAGTCTCCTGAGCTTATCAGGTTTAAACTGTGGCCCCTTTTCTTTCCACATGGTCATTATGAATGTTAGTTCTTTTGAGTCTATGTAACTAATAACAATTATAGAAATATAATTACTTCTTGAAAATATCTAATCAGTCATCTAAGATTTTGGCCAATATGATACCAAATAGATATCTGACCTTTAAGTAGAGTTGATTTGATTGTTTTGAATAATCTGGAGTTTAGATATAATAATCAGACATTTAAAATTAGATTCATTTGAAATAAGGTCATATCCCAGAAATATTGTGTTACATGGTAACAATTCAGGACCAGCCAATCCATTGTTACTTTGATATGTGTAATAAGAATATAGGATATGTATCTAAAATCACAATTAGAAACAGAACTAAATTTATGATTTTAATTTTTTTTTGCACTGGAAAATTAATATAGTATTTTAATTAATAAAAAATACCAGTATTTTTTATTCATGGATTCAATTAGACTTTCCCATTTTCCTTAGGAAAAACACTGTGGCGGCGCTTGCAGCATAATGAAAAAGAGCACTCTGTGCCGCTTAATTTTCCATAATGAACAATGTTCAGTATGTGGGGGTTGGGAGTGGGTGTCCCTGAAATGTGCTACCCTTGTGTGCAGGTTATTTCAAACTGAAATCAATGAAAACCCAACAGACTCAGGAACAGTTTTTTACCTCCCCTTTTTCTTCAAGAAATTCAGATAGAAAAACCTGCTTTAGGAAGGGAGCCTTGGCATAATCACCTTAAGAATTTACATCCTGGCCTTAGGAAGACTCTGAGCATGCTAGCCTAGATACCCGCCCCCTTGTTGTCCCATTGTGTCTGGGTTGCCTAGCAAGACTTTGCTTGTGGTGTATTTTCTGCACTTCCTCAACTACCGGTAAATTGTCCATTCTCTCTTCTGAAATCTATAATAAAACCCCTTCCTACCTTTTCTCCGTTGTCCAAAATGTCATATATATCCAATGTTGCCTCACTATCTTTGGAATTTTCATGCTCATGTGAATTCCTCGTATGCATGTATTAAAATTTTGTTTTTCTCCTGTTTATCTGATATATGTTGTTTGAATTCTTTGGCCTGCCAGAGGAACTAAAGGGGTAAGGGGACCATTTCCCTGTCCCCAACAAAGACAAAGTGTATAGTAGTAGAAATCTGTGTTCCTCTGAAGCACAGGTATAACGCCATGTATTTTTTTTTTTTTTGAGGGCAGTGTCACTGGCCCTCATATGTGGGACCAAACCGGGGCCGCTGGCTTCCCAAGCCAGCGCTTAACCGCCGCGCCACTCGGCCGGCCCTTCATGTATTTTTAATGGGTTTGTCAAACTATTGGGTTGTCAGAAAAGTCATGATGTATTTTTCTATGTTTTTTGTTTCAAAAATGCGTCATGACTTTTCTGACAACCTAATAGAAATAAGACTGCTCCAGTAGTATGCTCATCCTGTTAGCAGTAAATCTTTGGAATTTTAATTCATGCGTGATTTGGAAAGTCTGCAGTGGAAGAGTTCAAATTCAGTGATTTATATTTGTACCTATCTGTAATTGTGGTTTCTTTTTTTTTGTAACTGATGGATTGTAAATTCTTACAGATCTCGCACTGAAGATACTTGGCCCAGGATTCAGATGTAATGGATTGTGGTCTTCCTCTGTACCCGTTTCCTTTAGGAGGTCCTTAGCATAATTGTAACAAGTGCATTTTGTTCTTTTCCCCTGCGGCTGTGGAACTGTCATCAGGTTGGTGGATACTGGGATAAGTCCTGTAGCACAGTGACTCAGCTGAAGGAAGGTCTCAACCGAATCCTCTGCCTGATCCCCTACAATGTGATCAATCAGTCTGTGTGGGAGTGTATTATGCCGGAATGGCTGGAAGCTATCAGAACAGAAGTCCCAGATAACCAGTTAAAAGAATTCAGGGAAGTATTAAGGTGGGTAAGTAGTTTAATGAAGTCACCGTAATTATAATAATATTTAACATTTATTGAGCACTTACTGTGTGCCAGGTGCTGTGCTAAATATGTAATGTAATCTCATTTACTTTTTAACATCTCTATAGAGAAATTTGAAGGCCCCAAATGAAATCGTTGCTATAAATCGTGCTAAGATGGTTTGGAATTATTCAGAAAAGATTTTGGTCTTGTGGAATCATAAATAGATAGACCAGATTGTTTGCTTATTTTCAAACGTAATTATGATTTGGGTGAAATGGGAGAAGTACAAAGGGAAAATGTTTTTAGATGCCGGGAAGCAATTCTCATTCCTTAGAAATGCAATTCCTTCTGTGAAGCCTAATGTGAGTATGAACATTAACAATGTTAACCATATGAATTATTTATAAGGTATCTGTTGAAGTGACATAAGCTATTACAGTAAAATGAAACATCCTAATAACAGGTCAGACACAGACTAATCTGAAGTGTTTGGCTCCCCAAATAACAGATAGTTAGAAATGCAACTGTAGACCCTCGTATATGTCCATTGGTCATTTACTTTTGTTGCTCTGCTTTCCAGCAAAATGTTTGACATTGAGCTCTGTCCTCTACCTTTTTCAATGGAAGAGATGTTTGGCTTTATTAGTTGTCGGTTCACAGGATACCCTTCCTCTGTGCAGGAACAAGCTTTACTGTGGCTTCATGTAAGTGAATGATACTTTTAATCATTTTGGGGAATAGTTCTTAGCCTATGAACTTTAGATTCGCAGGTAGAAGGGCGGAGAGTTATTGCAGAGTCTGTAAATCTGTATGTTTGCTGAGGACTAGCTGTAGACCAAAACTCATGTGAATAAATAACTACATTGCAAATCTATGGAGCTATCATTGTGAATTATTAATAAAAGACAAATTTTTTTTTTAAGATTTTTATTGGGGAATTGGGGGAGGGGAACAGACAAGTTGCTGGCCCTTTGTTCTTCAGTCTAGCTGTGGAGGGCGTTGTTTCACTGGCCCATGTTGGTATCATCATTGTGCTCTTCCCAGGTGAGGCAGATTGGTCGCTGGCCTCTGGACTGCCGCTCACAGTGGCTCTTGGCAGCTCACACCGGCTGCCGGCCACTCACTGTAGCCTATGGCAGCCCACTGCAGGGGCTGCAGCCATGTGGTTCCGGGGACTCACAGCAGCCCATCTCCAGGTGGAGCTGTTGTTCACCATCTTAGCTGTAGAGGGCAGTGTCACTGGTCCTCATATGTGGGATCCAAACCAGGGCCTCTGGCGTCCCAAGCCAGCTCTTAACCAACGTGCCACTTAGCTAGCCCAACAAAAGACAAATTTATGCAGTGTTATTAGTGAACACATGGTAGCTTTTGATCCTTATGTATCTTTCCATCAATAGATAGTAAAAGTATAATAGCTGTCTTGTGGGATTCTGATAAATCTTTTGATATTAAATCGGTCCTTTCCTTGGGAAGGTTGAGAGTTACTGATTTAAGGAGTAATTCATGCTGTTCACTCAGCCTGGAATGATTTTCTTTCCTGTCTCCATTAAAATCCACCTCAAAAATGATTTCGTCTATGACTTTTTCTGCTACTTCATACTCCCCTGTCCCCATCAGTATTCATTATTCCTTCCCCCAGTATTCATACAGGTTCTCATGCAAATTCTATTTCTGTCTAATATTATAGTTTATTTTTGTCTCTTCTCCTAATTTAGAGATACCTTGAGGGCAGGGACCAAGTCTTTTTCTTTTTTTTTTTTTTATAATTTCCTTCATCCTGTCTTCTCAGCATCTGACACATGCTTTGAATTTCGTGGATGTTCTTTAAAGTTTATTAAATTGATATAAAGTTTGGGCAGTTTCAGAGAAGGAGGACAGGATCAATAGATTAGCTATGCATGGCAGATACCGTATTTTGTCTTGTGTAATACACTCCCGTGTATAATGCGCACCCACGATTTTGGCCAAAACTTTCAGGGAAAAATAATCCTTTGTTTTAATTTTTTTAATTCAAATATTTATTTGTTTACATGTAGGCACTTGTTTTTTGTATTATAAAGGAATTTTAGCATTTATTTTTTAACATCTTATGGTACAAGAAATTTTATGTAACAAATAATTACAAAACACAAAAACGGATACAAGGTACAAGAAATTTTATGTACTGGTAACAAATTTATGATATTTTCGCATCATAGAAGGCCAAGAACTCTTTTTCGTTGCAAGTTTGTCGTACTGATTATCGTATTCCAGGGTATTTTTTTGCATACAGATATCTTTATTGATTTCTAGAGCTACACTTTTAACTCAGTAGTGTAAATAAAAGAATTGAAAACATTTATATAGATGAGGAATTAGGACTACCCGTGTATAATACACATCCTTATTTTTCCCTCACAAATTTGGTCCAAAAAGTGCACATTATACATGGCAAAAATACGGTACATCTCTGTTTTGTGGAAGAATGTGATCACAAAAGCTTTTCAAGTTGTGAAGATGCCTTTCTGGGTTCTAAACGAAGGAACAATATTTTTCACAACTGACATAGAGTGAAGGGACTGTTTTTTAAAAAGTCACCTTTGAGACCTGAATTTTAACTTTTCGTGCCCAGGTAGATCTCAGTAAGATAAATTTTCATTTTAGGAAAGCCAATTCTTCTATAGATGGCTTGATGTTACTCAGTTATACACCCTTTGAGCTATACCATCTGGGGTTGAACAGACAAGGCGGTAAACCTCTGTCCCCACCATGGTTAAAACAATGACAGTTTACATGTTTTATGGACTGGGCATCGACACAGTTTTGAAGACAGGGTGCTGCACTGGAGGAAGTTTTTAAGCCACTGGTCTAACCATTTGGGAAACAGTGAACAATATAGTGATTGGGGTAGATTAATTAATTAATTGTGGAAACAGTTATAGAGTTCCCCTGTGCCAGCCACTGTAGTGGGCACTGGGATACAAATGGGATAAGAAATGGTCCTTTCCTCAATACTTCCTGTCTTCAAGGAACTCACAGTGGGAGAGATAGTATCAAATAATTAAATATAATGCAAAGTGATACTTGCTGTAATGAAGGTATGTACAAAGTTCTAAGAAAACAGAGAAGAGGGGTGGATTAATTCTCCCTGAAAGAAGGAGGCATCTATTTCCAGAAAATTCATTACGGATAAGGTAGCTTCATTTTGGCAGAAGAACACCTGAGCTTGCACCCGGGAGCAAGATGGGATGGGGCATTCAGATGAGGGTGAGGATGGAGTGGAGGGAGAGTCCTCACAGATGATACCAGTCCAGGAGAAAGGTGATGAACTTAGGCTCCAGCAGCGGTATGAAAAGGAGGGGAGAGCATCAAAGGATAATATTGGTTTCCTTAGTACAAACAATTGAGGATGACTGCTGATAGAGTCTGTGGAAGGATAAATGTTTTTTGTTCAATAGTTCACTTTGGAAAAAGATGCTAAATGTCTTTTTTTTTGAGTTTTAAAGTTTATATATTTGGGGGGATATATGCCTTTTTCCCCCAGGTATTATCGGAGCTAGACATCATGGTGCCACTTCAACTGTTAATAAGTATGTTTTCTGATGGAGTTAATTCTGTCAAAGAACTGGCCAATCAAAGAAAATCAAGAGTCAATGAATTGGCAGGGAACCTTGCAGCTCGGAGGGTAATTATTGCCACAACTGTTTTTGTCTTACTTATTAAGATTTTGTCAGTTATATTGAGCCTAAAAGTAGCATCCTAGTAAACTTCTCTGAAAATGCTTTTTTCATCCCATCTCACTCTATAACCTTTTGATAAGCACATTAAATAATAGAAATCATGCATCTAAGATGTTTGGTATAGTCTTTAATTAATAAGTTATTGAGTTATCATTTTCTTTTGAGTTTTTCTACTACACATACCTATTAGCTGTCACTCACCCTGATGACAGCACACACACACACAAAGAAGTTTTTTGGGTACTATTTTTTTTTTCTTTTTTTGGTGGGGTGGGCAGGGGGTCTCCTGGCAAATAATTCTTTACCAGCTACTGGGAGGAATACTATTTCACTCTGAGGATGGGGAGATTGGATGTTTGTTTGTTTTTTTCTATTGTGTTTTGGGAAGATCGGATCAACTGGTGGTGACGATGAGTAATGCTGTCACTGTGAACCAACTGAGCCCATTTTATTGCCCCCTTTGTACGTTTGTGGAAGACAAAAGTCAATATAGTCTGGTCCAAAGTATATGAAAACTTTGGAAATTCTTGATAATTTTTCCCTGCTGGACCTGATGATGGAGCTTCTGTTGATCTACTGACATTCCCAGACCATGGGAGGTTGGAGAGGCTGATCATCATTTGATGGCCAGTGAGGCCTGTTCTCCACTCTTTCCCTGTTAAGTTTCTCCATTCCATTTTCCCTGCTGTATACCACAGACCCCCAGTCCTTCTACCTGTTATCAAGGGATTAGAAAATATAACAGAATCATGGAATCGTAGTTTGTATTCAGTGCTTTAACAAACAAATCTGTCTCTTCAGAACCAGCTGCTGAACATTTATATTTTATTTTTTTTCTGTAACCTTGAATATTATGTTACTTGCTTAGCACTTTATACTGTGCAATGTATTCACCATTGACATCACAAAATTGTGTGAAGCAGCTGGGAAGAACGCATTATTCTCATTGTACAGCCACTGAACCTGAGGTTCAGTGACCTGAAGTGATTTGCCATAGGTGACACTATCAATATCCAGGTATTCTGATTCTTAACGGGGTACTCTTCTTTTTTATTTTAAATATGGTGTTCACGGAGCTTGCTGGTTATTAAAGTGATGTTTAAGAGAGAAAATATGATTTGAGAGTGACATACAGGTATGTCAATCAGGGTCCTGCCTCAGAATTTATGCCAGATGGTTCAGATGAAGAGACTTTGGTGGAGTTATGGGAAAGGGTAAGGGAGTACCAGGGTTGGTGAGGCTCCCAGAGGCCAGAAACTGTTCACTAGGAAACCATTATACCCCTTGGGCTGAAGAAACAAGTGAAGAGTCCTTTGGAGCTTACCAGGAGCTGAAATTATAAGGAAGGGCTGGCTAGAGGAGCTGTAGTGTGATGGAGAGACTGCAGCAGCAAAGCAGGCAGAGGATGGGGAGAAATAGTCCTACCTCTCTGTTCTCCAACTTCTCCTCTTCTGCTGGTGCCTCCTATTGACTGAACATAACTGGAAGTCAGCCAGCGAGAGAGCCAGGAGAAACTTGGTCCTTGGCAGCCTTTGGGCTCAGAGCAGGGCAGAGCAGGGCAGTGAGGGCCTGGGCGGGGTGGGCAGAGGGTTGGGTTGGCAAATGGAGAATAACCAGCACAACAAGTTTGACATATATTGTTTTCCCATGATAGTTTAATATAACAATTATAATACCCAGAGGCCATTTTTCTTTAACCAGTCATGTCAGTCTGACATTCTGTACTTAGGATTCTAAAGCCAACCTTGCAAGGTTTTACTTTCATAAGTTCTCACTTTTCAGGTTATGGTTTTAAGTAGATGCAGACAATTTAGTTTTAATTGGAAATGTTTGATGGGATGAAAAATAAAATGACAAAGAAAACTGCCTTCATTCTTCAGGGTGCTGATGTTTTACTCACTTGACAACTAGTCAGGAAGTTTGGTTAATTTTATTTATGATTTTTATATTTTGAGAGGACCCATAGTATTTGGCGGTACTAATGCTATTGGCCAAGAAAAATCCATGTGACAGCTGAAAACATCTTCCCCAGAGTTCCCAGATATTTTGTGCAGCCATTTGAGCCTCTGCACGTTCACTTATATGTGTTGATATTCTTTCTTCTAGGTGAGTGTTGCCTCTGATCCCGGTCGACGAGCTCAGCACAATATGCTGAGTCCATTTCATAGTCCTTTTCAGAGTCCATTTCGGAGTCCTATACGTAGTCCATTTCGTAGTCCTTTCAAGAATTTTGGACACGCAGGAGGAAGGACTATTGACTTTGACTGTGAAGATGATGAAATGAATCTAAATTGTTTCATCCTCATGTTTGATCTTCTCCTGAAGCAGGTAGCTGAAGCATGAGCATCCTTTATAGTTCAGAGTTCAAGGACATGGAAAGCATTGCATAATGGGTTTTTTCCCTCTGTGTTGGGCATCTTCACACTTACTGAAATGATATAGCATCACTCGAGACATTTTGCAAACTCCTTTGGGGGTTTCCTAAAGAGCTTGAAAAATACTTACAGAAATATCTGCAGTGATGTTGACATACGAGAACTGATAGGAATTTTAGAAATATCTCTACATCATTAGATTTGATTCTGTTGAACAAATTTGGTGCACAAACTGAGTGATGTTATTGTTGGGAAGAACAAGGTACCACTCTAGTGATTTTAATATATTTAATAAATTGATATTTGAAGGTAATTTAAAAAGAGAAATTTAAAAGGCTTTGGTCAGGAGAGCATTTCTTCTTAACTTTTTATTTTGAAATAATTTCAGACTGCAGAAAAGTTGCAAGAATAGTACAAAGCTTTCCCAAATACTTCTCCCCCCAATTCTTCAGATGTTAACTTTTACCTCATTCTCTCTCTCTCTCTCTCTCATCTGTATATATATGTATGAATTGTAGAATTTTTTTTTTTCCATATGTGGGACCTGAACCGGGGTCATTGGCTTCCCAAGCCAGCGCTTAACCACCGTGCCACTCGGCCAGCCTACTGAATTGTAGAATTTTTTAATGAACCATTTGAGAGTCAGTTTCAAGCATGATGTCCCTTTATCCTTAAAACTTCAGTGTATTTTCTAAAATAAAAGGACATTCTCTTACATAATCAAGTACCGTTATCAAAACCAGAAAATTAATGTTTGTTATAATACTATATCTAATAACAAATTATCCATTTTTAAAATTGAAATAATACTCATCTTTATAGCAAAGAAAAAAATTGTTTTTATCAAGGACACAATCCAACATCACTCATTCCAATTATTTCTCCTGCCGCATTGGTCTTTCTAATCCAGGATAGCTCTTCAGTCTTTATCTTTCATGTTATTGACATTTTTAAAGAATGCACTGTTGTTATCTTGTGGAATGCCCCTCAATTTGAGTCTTATGTTTCTTTATGAATCGATTTGGGTTAAGTGTTTTTGGCAGTAATACCACAGATGTGATATTATGTCCTTTTCAGTGCATCATCTCAGGAGGCACATGACATGATAATGGCCCTTCATTGGTGGTGATAACTGGTGGTTTCTCTGCTATAAAGTCACTATTGTCCCCTTTGTAATGAATAAGTAACTTTCAAGGAGACACTTTAAGACTGAGATTTCCTGTTTCTCATTGGACTTTCACCTACTAGTTTAGCATCCATGGTGATTCATGCCTGAATCAATTATTACTATGACCATTACCAAATGATAATTTTCTAATTCCATTGTTTCTTTTCATTTATTAGCTGGCATTCTCCTGAAGGAACAGTTTTCTCTTCCCTCCCACTTATATATTTATTTATCTCCTTATACCTATATGTACTCATGAATTCTTATTTTAGTCAGTGGACTAAAATCTGTTACTATGATTATTTGTTTTGATGGTCATGTTTGTCCCATATTTGGTCAGTAGGAGTCCCTTTAAGCTCGCACCTTTGTTCTTTTGATATGTTTCCATCATTCTTTGAACACTTCCTTGATTTCTGGCATGACAAGATGTTCCAGGCTGATTTTATGTATTTTCCTAGCCCTAACTCTGAAATCAGCCATTTCTCTATGGATCCCGGTTCCGTTTGGTGAATAATGATACTTAGAAATCAAGATCTGGATGCTGGGTGACAAGCAACATTTTTTAAATGTGTAAAATCTCACAGAGTGATAATTTTAAAAAACAACTCCCTTTAAATGTCATACATGATTTTAAAAAGAATTCCCATTAGTTCGTCTTGTGTTTATATTTTTAGAAGAATCCATGGAAATCAATGTATATTCGATGTCTATAAGCCTTATATCATTAAATAATTTAATATTGTTGTCAGCTAATGAAAAGTATCCCCAATTAGTGTGCCAGTGGAATAGTAGACAAAAGGACCAAACTCCTTCTTTTCTTTTTCGGCCTTTTTTTGGTGTCTTTCAGATGGAGTTACAAGATGATGGAATCACGATGGGTTTAGAGCACAGCTTATCAAAGGACATTATTTCCATTATAAACAATGTCTTCCAAGCCCCCTGGGGGGGTTCCCACATCTGCCAGAAGGACGCAAAAGCAATTGAGTGTAACTTATGTCAGTCTAGTATTCTCTGCTATCAACTTGCTTGTGAACTCCTGGAGAGACTGGCTCCGAAAGAAGAAAGCCGGCTAGTGGTAAGCAGTTGAAGAAATGAGCTGGCCCATACCTAATGGTAATAAAGACTGCAGTGGCCTGGGTAATGGAGTATTTCCGCAGTAGTATCTTATGCTCCATGGTGGGCTATATGTGTTACAAGAAAGTTTTCCTGTTTCTCCTACTAATTTAGGCTCCTGGAAAGGAATATGAGATGGAGCTACATTAAACAGAACTCTGGAGTTAGAATTCTTGAATCTTGAATTAGGATGGTAGCACGCCCGGTCATGCAATTTTCATAAATACAAAGCATTACTGGTATTCCTGAAATAACTTTTATCGCAAAGTTATAAAGTTTAGATAACAGTGAATATGACAAAATAGACATATCAAATATTGAATAAGTAAGCAGATTGGTTATGGACGCTGAGAATTCCTAGTTTTAAAACCCATTGACTTCATCAGTTTGTAAAACCCATTGACTTCATCAACAGCCAATAAAAATCTTCATTTTATTTTCTGCTTTCCAAGAAAATTGTTTAAATAAAGAACAGCTAACATATGACATATACCAGGGATGCCAAAAAAAAAATGTATACAAGTAGACGCTTTGGTCAGCATTGCTCAAGCAGTAGTTCACCATAATCAGATGTCTGGACACTGATGGTAACCACTTTGAGCACCTCTTGTAACTGCAGAAGTCAAACGTGACTTGTGTTCATCTTTTGTTATCAGTATATATTGAGTATTACAATTTTAATAGCTTTTTCCTCTCTTAAAACGTGCATACATTTTTTTTGCCACCCTTTGTATTAACTGCTCCATACAATAGTTACCCTCTATTTAGCTTACTTTCCACCTAAGTCACACACATCACCAAAATACTTTCATACCGTCATAGGTATGATATATATGTGCCTGAATGATTTGAGCCATTGTTTGCCATCTTCTCTTTTTCTTCCTTTCACCTAATGTTTGTCTAGGTAGAACATGACTGAAAATTGTTTCTTGAGGTATAGCATACATGCGGTAAAGTGTTTCTTCAGTTTTTAAACACCTTTCTGCCCACTTATCTTGTTAATCCTACCTGTCGTAAAATGGCATCCCTGTTACCGTTGTCATTGGGTACTTACTGTAAAACAGTCACAGTAATAGATGATGTGAAAACAAGTTAAAATCAAGACACTTAGGGCCTAATCAGGAAGATGTTTAAGTAAATGAAAAACTAAGACAGTGATGAGCATTATGAGAGAGGCATGAACAAGTAGCTATGGGAGTACAGAGAAGAGACAACAAATCTAGCTTGGAGGTAATAGGGATGTGGAAGGTCTTCCTGGAAGAGATGGTTCCTGAGCTTGTATTTGAAGGAAGAGTGGACTTAATGAAATGAGGGCAGTAGGAGAGCAGGACTTTTGAGACCCAGAAAACTCTATTTAAATGGTATAGAGAAAAGGAGGGAATGATATGCCCAGGAAACTGCAAGTTTTGCTACAGCAGTGAGAGGATGGGAAAGTGGTGAAAGCAGAGTGGAGAAAAACATCCTCAGTTTTATATTTTCATTGATTAAGGGCTCTGTCTGCCAAACTAAGAAGTTTGGATTTTGTCTTGGCAACAGTGGGGGAACCCTGAAGAATTTTAATCAGGGTGGTGATCCAATTTGATGAATTTGAGAAATTCACCCTGTGACTGGAAGAGAGATTGGTGGGTTTGGACATTGGGGACAGGAAATCTAGTCAGAAGGTCAGTGTGGTCACTTGAGGAAACAGATTGGGGAGCCTGCACTAATAGCAATGGTGGTGATGAAGAGGAGGGGTAGGCCTGGCAGGTTTTTTGGAAAGAGAATCAGTAGAACTTGTGTAATTGGTGTTTTGGAATGGAAAAGTGCAGGACAAATCCATGTTTTCTGTCTTTGGAGATGAAAATTGCCATTTCCAGAAGCTTATCACTGTAGTAGGAGAAGTGATTTTTTTTTTTTTTTTGGCAGTTGTGGGGTATGATGCTGTCACATTCAGACACAGTGAATTAAAATGCCTCTAGATGTTCATGTGGGGATGCCATGTACCATCTGATATGTGGGTCTGGTTCTTAAAAGATCAGAAGTTGATAAAAGCTTGGTGTTACCAGCATATTATGGTAGGATGTGTGGAATGAGAAGGGAAAAGAGCTAAGGCTAGAATCCTGGGAAGGACCAGTGTGTAAGAGGGAAAACAGCAGAAGTGAAGACCAGAAATAAATTGAGACGAGGTCAGAGACACAAGAGAAAAACTGAAGGAGAGAAATGACTCTGAAAGGTAGAGGATAGTTTAGAAAAGAAGGGGATAGTTGATTATGTCAAGAGAAGAGAGGAAAAATGAAAGACTGCAGTGTGTCCAGGGGATTCTGAAGTTAGAGGTGCCTTGTGCCTGTGGGCATGGTAGTAACTGTGGATTATCGTAGTTTGTGGTTTAAGAACAGTACCAGCTGGAAAAGTACCAGACTTCTCTTCCAGGAAGGGAATGAGAGCCTGAGGAGAATGGAGGTGGATGTCTTAAGCCTCTACCCTGTCCCTAGCAGGCTATCTATATCGCGTCAGCTTTCACAACACCATCTCATGATGGAAGGAAGGAAAAAGTATACAAATGGGGAAACTGAGCCATCGAGAGAATCCCCCATGTCCACAATGCTCTTGACATTTGTGTGCTTAAAATAGGATTTGGAGGTGAAGCAAGAGGATTTGGGTTTCCTCTCCCAAAGCTTTGTGGGAGAGATGCCTATCAATGAAGAGGGCCATGTCTTAGAACACGTGGTCTCCACTGCATGCAGCAGCCACTTTCATTCTGTTCCTGGGACAGGTGGAGGACATGAAGGATGGGCTAGCAGGAGGCTTAAGGCTAGTCATCAAGACAGGGAACACCAGTCCTGCCACCCGGAGGATGATGCAGTCACTATGCAGCAGAAACCAATATGTCAGATTTGATGAAACTCAGTTTATAACTTGATTTCGTATCTTGTTCATGGTGACCTAGGAACAGGGCCAGCCTCAGCAACACTGTGATCCCCAGAGGCCTCCCACCGCCACTGTAGTACTTGTTTCTTTCTTCCTGGTGTCCTCAGATGCCATCAGTCTTTACCTCCTCCTTGCTTGGAGCTGGCTGTCGAATAATTCTTGAAACAATGTTTGCCGGTTAAAGTGTTAGCTAAAGGAGGATAATTTTAAAAGAGGATATTTGAAGGCGGAATTTGAAAAGAAGGAAAAAGCTGGAATAGGATATCAGAGGTAGATATTTTATTTTATTTTTTTTTTTTAAAAGATTTTATTGGGGAATTGGCGGAGGGGAACAGCGTTGGGGAATCGGGGAAGGGGAACAGACAAGTTGTTGTCTTTTTGTTCTTCAGTTTAGTTGCGGAGGATGTTGCTTCACTGTTGGTATCGTCATTGCGCTCTTCCCGGATGAGGCAGATGGGTCGCTGGCCTCTGGATGTCGCTCATCGAGGCTATTGGCAGCTCACGCTTGGCTGCCAGCCGCTCACGCTGGCTGCGGGCCACTCACTGTAGCCTATGGCAGCCCACTGCAGCAGGGGCTGCAGCCCACACCATCACCGGGGCTCGCACAGCCCAGCTCCAGGTGGAGCTGTTGTTAGCTGTAGAGGGCAGTGTCACTGGCCCTCATGTGGGATCCGAACCGGGGCCGCTGGCATCCCAAAACCAGCGCTTAACCAATGCGCCACTCAGCCGGCCCGAGGTAGATATTTTAAATGGTCATATCTAGTGTCCTTTCTCATCTTTTTTTCACCCACTGTTGCAGTTTGCTTTATACTTATACAAATATAACATATATAAATATATATGTAGCATTAAGTATAGTCACTTTGTTGTGCCATCCATCTCCAGAACTTGTAAAACTGGAACTCTATACCCATTAAAAAATAACTCCCTGTTCCCCTCTCCCCTTAGTACCTGGAAACCACCATCTTAATCTGTTTCTATGTGTTTGACGACTATAGATACCTCATATAATACAATATTTGTCCTTTTTGTGACTGACTTATTTTACTCAGCTAACAGCCTAAAAGCTTTATCCATGTTGTAGCATGTATCAGAATTCCCTTTTCAGGGCTGAAGAATATTCCATTGTGTGTGTGTGTGTGTGTGTGTGTGTGTGTGTGTGTGTACAATGTTATATATATATACACACACACACACACACACACAAATATATATCTATGTCTATATATTTATATCTATATATATAGCCAAAACACGTATACACATTTTAAGAAAGGAAAAAACTGTTGGGCCGGCCGAGTGGCGCATTGGTTGAGCGCTGGTTTTGGGATGCCAGCGGCCCCGGTTCGGATCCCACATGAGGGCCAGTGACACTGCCCTCTACAGCTAACAACAGCTCCACCTGGAGCTGGGCTGTGCGAGCCCCGGTGATGGTGTGGGCTGCAGCCCCTGCTGCAGTGGGCTGCCATAGGCTACAGTGAGTGGCCCGCAGCCAGCGTGAGTGGCTGGCAGCCAAGTGTGAGCTGCCAATAGCCGCGGTGAGCGACATCCAGAGGCCAGCGACCGATCTGCCTCATCCGGGAAGAGCGCAATGATGATACCAACAGTGAAGCAACGTCCTCCGCAACTAGACTGAGGAACAAAAGGACAGCAACTTGTCTGTTCCCCTTCCCCGATTCCCCAACGCTGTTCCCCTCCGCCAATTCCCCAATAAAATCTTTAAAAAAAAAAAAAAAAAAAAAAAAAAAAAAAAAAAAAAGAAAAAACTGTTAAAATTTTTATATTCAATATATACCAATAACAAAAGATGAATACAAGTCACGTTTGACTTCTGTAATTACAAGAGGTGCTCAGAGTGGTTCCCATCAGCGTCCAGACACTTCTGATTACAGCAAACTACTGCTTGAGCAACGCTGACCAAAGCACCCACTTGTATACATTTTGTGGCACTCCCAGTATATATCACATTTTGTCCATCTGTTCATCTATTGGTGGACACTTGCGTTGCCATACCTAACTCTCATTAACTCACGTGTTATATAACAATTTCTTACTCCTAAAACTTTGACTTCTCCAGACTACTGGTATGTGCATCTTAAAATATTGCTGTGAACCCCTGATTATTCCCTGCTAATTAAGTAGTTATTGAACAAAATGTGCATGGATTGGAGTCACTTGCTGAGTGGGTCATAATCCCTGGGATTAAAGCAGAGATGGGAAAGCAGGCCTAGAAAGATTTACCAATGTTTTTGAGATTTTTCCATATTTATTTCAAGGGAATGAAAATGTTTCCCTAACCGCCAATCTGAATTTCCTTTAACCATTAGGGAAATGAGCTCAAGCCTCTGCCCTCCAGGGCTCAGCACAGGGCCGGGGCCCTGCAAGCCCTCCATCAGCCTTTATTGCAGCGTGTTCTTTATATCCTCAAAGGGCTGCTCATCTGGCTGCTCGTCATATCTATTTCAGGAGCCCACAGACAGCCTCGAGGATAGCCTCCTTTCTTCCAGACCGGAGTTTATTATAGGCCCTGAAGGTGAGGAGGAGAACCCAGCAACCAAGCATGGGGAAAACCCAGGCAATCGCGCCGAGCCCACGGAACACGCTGGTAAGTGCCCTCCGGCTGCTGGGGGAGGGTGGTGTGCGCGGGCCTAACGTGCAGAACCCTGTCAGCTCAGCCTCCTTAGTGTGGACTTGTGCAAATGAACCACTCCCTCCTCCATCATGAAGTGCACAGAAGCAGGAGGTGCTCCTAGTGGGACAGAGGTCACGGAGCATCCTTCCGGCAGCAAGAGACTGTTATTAACAAAATCTCTGCTGTGTTAGTGGAGAAAGCACCACCTTCCTATTTACGCATTGTGTTCTCTGTGGAGAAGTAGCTGTGAACCAAGGTGGGTGGCAGATGGTGGAGTGTGCTGACGCTCTCAACAGCCACCCTGGGCATTTGGCCAGAGCAGAGTATTTAGGGACAGAGGTGATGGAACTTGGGGCGTGAGCAGGACTCGGGGCAGATAGGCTCATGGTGTCCAGCTGTGCAATTTGTGTCCAAGGCTGATTGGCTCGGCCCACAGCTAGGAGAAAGGATGGCCTCTTTCTAGTTTGTTTAAAAGACTCCGTGTGTACGAACTGGGGACAGCAAGATGGCAGGCAGGCCTGGAATCATACCCTAGCTCCTCACACACTGAAGGAGTTTCGGGAATTTCGGATGTGACCCCACATGCCTCTAGGGAAGCCTCATTTCCATATCTGCCCCGTGGCACTCTGGGAATTTGTGCAGGACCTGCAGCAAATCCGAGTCGCTTTTTATCTCCCTAGATCTACTCTTGAACTATTCGGAGCAGACTCCTGGGAAGCCCACCTGCAGAGCCAAGTTTGGGAAGCAAGCTTTCCATCAACCCTCAGTGAACAGCAAACATTGTTAAGTGACTGCTGTGTGGGGTTCATTGTAGGTCCTGGGGTGTCTTATTCAGACCAGGGTAACTACATCATTACTACAAATTGTTTGGTCAGAACCAACTGCTTCTGCATCACTTGTATAAATGGTTAGTCGAGTGTGACTATCTCGGCTCACACTATTTAGAACCATTGAAACTGAGAATTGGAAGGAACATGTGAGATGACCTACTTCCCTTGTTTTCAGCGTGTACTTGGAGTCGCACAGGCCCTGTGGTGTTTCCTTTGGACCTTCCTTAATGAAGGTGGCAGTTGTGGGAAGACGTGGGTCAATGATAGACCCAGGCTCCGGACCCTGCTCTAGTTAGACTGCTCTGACTCGCTCTAGTTCCTGTTTTGGAGTTCTAAGGAAGATTCTCTTAGAGCAAAGTATTCCATAGAAAGGAATTTTGAAACCTACTGAAGGCTTCTCACTTTGCAGATGAGAAAATCACATTGCAGCTGAGTTAAACAACTTGCCTGTGGTCATGTAGCTCCTATTGCGTTGTCAGAAAAGTCATGATGCATTTTTGCAACAGAAAACATAGAAAAAAATACGTCATGACTTTTCTGACAACCCAATATTATTCATTCCTAATTTAAGCTGTATGTTTATCATGCTGCCCAACGGTAATGGGATATCTGGTTCATCTGAGGAATTGAAACAAACCAAATGAATGAGTTCTGCCTGCCCTTTCCCATTCTGGGGATATCTGGGGTGGGCGTCTGGGAATTGGAAATCCAGATATTGTGCAACTACTTAGTGGCAGGGTTGAGACCGGATCCTGGGGCTGCTGGTTTACTTAGAATTAATTATATTTGCTGAGGCCCAGGTCCAGGCTGCATTCATGTCTAAAGGAAGCAAGGATTTCACTGATGATCCAGCAACCTGAACTCTTTATCTGCAAATATATTTTTAAAACCTAAGATGGCACACAAATCAACTAACTGCCACTTCCATTTATAGTTAATGTTTTAGTTGAACAATAGTTAAAATTAAGCAATTTTGTTTTATAAATGGCTCTTTCCATTGCTTAATTGTTATACACTTCACTTGTTCAAATATTTGCTCTACTAATCTTCCCCAAATTTGACTTCAGGCTCCCATCACAGCTTCTGGTCCGTTTTCCTTCCTGTACTCTCTGCTGTCTTGCAGGATACAGGTATAAACTGTCTCCTCAGGGAAGTCTCCATTAATTGTCTTCCAAGGCCAGGCTTCCCTGCTGCTCAGTGCCCGGTTCTGGCTTCTGCTTTCTGGGCCTTTAGGCGATGATCTTGAGCTTGTTGTAGAACAAAGGAGTGCTCTGTGGGCACATGTTCAGTGATTTCCAGCTCCTTGCAGAGCATTTCCTGATTTTGCATTTTGTGGCCTATTTTTTCTAGCAGTCAGATGTGTCCTCCACTAAATACATTTTTAAAACTTTCATACTAGACAAAATAGAGTGAAGTGCTGATAACAAGTAATAAAATACATTAAAATGGAAACTCCCCCATAAACTATTAAGTATATATACCTAGAGCAGGGGCTGGCAAACTTTTGAGACAGAGGAGCCGCCACGGGTCAGCAAACTGCGGTTCTCGAGCTATATGTGTCTCTGAAGTCAAATTGAAAATGAAAATAAAATTATCATAGTTTCATTTATAAAAATTTTAAAGGATATTATTCACATAATGGTGATTATGTGAAAATATGTTTATGGCTCTTGAATAATTTTTAAATTGTTGTGAGGGACAGGAATGGCTCTCTCAGGGGTCAGCACACTTTTGAGACTGAAAGAGCTGCGTGTGGCTCTCGAGCCACAGTTTGCCGACCCCTGCCCTAGAGGGTTTGACTCCCATTGTCTCTGATCCTAGGAATTGCCAAAACTTGTAATGGTGATTTGAAAACATTTACATGAGTTTCTACAGTACAGCTAGTTAACTGGTGAATTCTTTTTTCCAGCATGCCTCATGTACAGTGTACTGCCACCCCCTATCGTAGGGGCAAGGGTTTAGAGATCCTCACAAGAAAATAAAGCCATGTTCTGATCTAAATATACTGAACTTCAAAAACGCTCCCTTTTTGTGTAAGTCTATGGAATAAAGCCCTCCTTAGGTGCTAATACAACTTGAATTTCCCTCTTTAACACCAGCTTATTCCCCTTTCCATTAGGAAGGCATATCTAGCCAGGCCCCAGGCCTCTTCAGGGAGCAGCAGGACTAGTGACCACCGGGTATAGGGCTGGGCTGAGATGTCTAGGACTGGACCCCAAGACATGACGGGCCGGCTACTCAGTGGAAAATGGAAGCTGAGAACCCTAAATCTCGAAGGTTTCCTGTACTTTCATCGTAGAAGGGATAGATGCTAACTTGGAGAGCAAATAAAAACATTACACACTTTAAAAATGCATATGTTCTATATCTATTTTTACCCCTCCTGGTTTTGTGATCTTTTTTTTTTTTTTTTCTTTTTAGAGGGCAGTGTCACTGGCCCTCACTTGTGGGATCTGAACCAGGGCCACTGGCGTCCCAAGCCAGCTCCCAACCACCGCGCCACTCAGCCAGCCCTGGTTTTATGATCTTGATCAACTCATGAATGGTGGAGGAAAGGAAGAGTTATGCTAATCTTTGTGTACTTCTTTCTTCACAGCAGTAAAGAACGATACTGAAAGGAAGTTTTGCTACCAACAGCTTCCAGTAACTTTGAGACTAATATACACCATTTTCCAGGTATATTTTTAGGAATACTTGAAGTTTTGGTTTGGTAGCCTTGCTATTTTAGATAACTCAGTAACTGTGTGGTTCTTTGCATAGGAAATGGCTAAGTTTGAAGAGCCAGACATTCTTTTCAATATGCTCAATTGCCTGAAGATTCTCTGTCTACATGGAGAGTGTTTATACGCAGCGAGGAAAGACCATCCTCAATTTTTAGCCTACATTCAGGATCACATGTTGATTGCGAGGTAGGTCTTCCTAACAGTTTGTTTCTTTGTTTATATGTTAGGCTTGAGCTGTAAAAATTAGTTAGAATAAGACTTACCAACTCATGTGGATTTACTTATTTTTTTTTAGCCAGGACATTCTAGTCACCTCCGGGAACTGCTTTTATTTAATGTAATTATTAAGTATATCAACATGAGTAATAGTAATTTTCTTTGCCAGATACTGTAAAAATGGAAAAGGTAAAATAAGAATTATTTTATGCCTTTAAGTTGTTAGATGGCTTAAGAATTTAACATACTCTAGAAAAACATCAATAGGTCCTAAGTTAATATTTGTATAGGATAATTGAGTAACGATTTACATAATTTCTTACTTGAAATAGAGCTGCTAATAGACATCTAAAATCTCTTTATATATGTTGTCTGATAAGGTATTTTTTTAAAGACTACCTCAGCATTTTGAGAAAAATAATAAAATATTGTGCTGGATTTACATACTGGTTTTCTTCCTGAAAACCTTAAAATAGCTGTTAAAATCTTCCTGCAAGCAAGTCAGAAAAATACTCTCCTCATTTTATATGTCAGAGAATGAGGTGATAAAAAAGGGAAAAGTTTGGTTCAGATTAAGTTGGTGACAAAACCATGTTGAGGCTCTGTCTTAACTCTTTTGTTTATTTATTGAACAAATATTATTGAGGGCTTACTATAGACATTATTATTCTAGACACTTTGGAAGTTTGCAATCTAGTTTGGAAGGGGGTGAACACTCTGTATATAAAAGGTGACCACATAATTTACTATTCAAATTGGTCTACTTTTGAGAGTAAAGAGGGGACGATCTTCATAATAACCTCAAAACAAGAAGTATAAAGTGGACTAAGTAAGATTTTGGATAAAATAAGATACATGGTTACTTTACGCATATAAGAGTTACTGTCGAATCAGATTCTGAAGTCCTGGAGATGTGAATTTTTTTGGACGGGGACACTATTTAACCTAGGACAGAAGGCATACTATGGAAATGGTGGATCTAACAAACTTTCTTCATGATAAGTGGGGCTTCTACCAATGAAGCCCCATTTACTGAGGTGGCTTTCACAACAAAAGGCAGCCCGCTTCGCATTCCCACTCTCCTGGAATGAACAGAACTTCTGCCTACTTGCTAACCCAGTTCAATCACTGCCTTTGCCTGGGCTTGCTGCTTGTCCCATCCATCACACTGATCTTTCCAGATCATTCTTACTCTTCCCCACATTCGGGTCAGTATGTCCACTCTGCCACCATCTCCTCTGGACAGTCAGGGGATCTGAAGAAAGGATATTCCTTTTTTTTTTTTCCCCAAACAAAGCTGCTTTAGGGAACTGGGAAAGCCATATGTATGGGACTGGCCAAGTCCTGGATTTTTGTCACTGAGATGATTTTTTATCAGTGCTGTATATGGTTTGTCCCCTTCAACTAAATAGAAAGTTCTCTGAGGGCATAGATTATGTCTTCTTTTTTCTTTGCATTCTCCGTAGAGTCTGCTGTGCTCTGGAAGCATCATCCTTAGCCTGCCAATGGTAACAGTAGTGTGAGGGTTTTGACTACTTACTATGTGTCAAGCACTCTGAATCAGCTCATTGAATGCAGCTTTGGGAGGAAGTGGAAGTTCAGAGAAGTTAAGGGATTTACACTTGATTACACAGCTAATTAATGGCAGCATTGGGATTAAATCTGTATTTATCTGATATTCACTTCTTGGATGAAGCATATGGTTTTTCAAAATTGTTCCTTTTCATTCCATAGTTCTAGTATGTCTTCTGAGAAACGAGCAACTGCTGTGATTCGTACCTCACAACAACATAAACCAAAAGACATACTTTAAATAATTAATAAAAAATTTAAAACCAGTACTATTGGGTTGTCGGAAAAGTCATGATGCATTTTTGCAACGAAAAACATGGAAAAAAATACGTCATGACTTTTCTGACAACCCAATATATTATTAATAAAATGTATAATCAGAATTTTTCTGGTAGAAATTGATAGGGACTTAGCTAAACTTGCTGAAGTACATTTTTGACCAGTAGTGGTCTGGTTTTAGGCATGGCTAGCACTCATAAGATGTCACTAGGATTTCCTCCCTCCATCTCCTCCCCTCCCTTCTACTCCCCTCCGCTCTCCTCCCCTCCCCTCCCTTCTCGTCCTCTCCCCTCCCTCCCCTGCCCTCCTTTCTGCTCTCCTCCCCTCCCCTCCCCTTTCTCCCTCCCTCCCCATCACTTAGCCTCATCGCGTCTGTATTGGGTTCTTCTCTGCACACTGTCCCTGCGAGGTAAAAAAGAGGATCACTAGCAGCTCTAGACCAACATTGAACTACATTCCTGAGATTTGAAGAGAGCGATCTTCCCTCTCTCAGAGTCTAAAGCAATATCTGGAAAACGGGTTCTGGCATTCTAGGTCATATGTCCACTCCTAGACTAATCACTCTATTCATGGCATTGAAGTACTTTGATCAGCCTGGGTTTTGTGCCCACTCTCATATAGGAAAAAGGTGGGAAGCCTTGATTGACAGCCCTGCCAATTGAAGAGGTTATTTTTAGTAGAAAAAGAGTTGTTCTTTACTAGAAGAAGAGGAAAAGGCTGCTGGGCAGGCAAAACCAACAAAAATTCCCAGATGTTCACTATAAGAAAAAAATGTTTAAATCACTATCACTTCATCATTTTAGCATAACTAATATCAATTTTGTATATTATTTGGCAGTCATTGTTCATTTATATATCTGAACTTATACAATTAAAAATTTTTATGTTTAAAATGTAATGTTAAGTGGTAAGTATTTTTTCTATGTTGTTATATAAAGGTAGTTACTGTAAAAAAAACATTAACAGAACACACCATAGGAAAAGTTTATCAGGGGGTTATAGTCTTGTGGATGAATGGAATTTCACTAGAAGTATACCTACCAGCCGCCCGTTAACTACACTTCTTCTAAATTAAGAAAATAGTGCTTTCTTTCTAGAAGGGTTATCCTCACTGTAACCACTTTGCTTCCTCTTGATTTCTAGCCTGTGGAGAGTCGTCAAATCCGAGTTCTCCCAGCTGTCTTCATTGGCAGTTCCTCTTCTTCTCCATGCTTTGTCACTTCCTCATGGTGCTGACATCTTCTGGACAATCATAAATGGCAATTTCAACAGCAAAGACTGGAAGATGAGGTTTGAAGCAGGTACCTCTGTATTAGCTTAAAAATTCTCTCTGGATCCCGACGTCCACCAGATGTCCAGTTGTGAGGTCTCTTTCTGGCCCTCCTTTCCCCTCTCTACTCTTTAAGGGCATTGCCCTGCTTGCTGTTGTTCTTTGTTGGTTCTACTAGCTGAGCTTTCTCGATAATGGTATTTTGCAGAGAGTGGTCCTTAGGTGGGGTGACCCCATCTATTTTGCCTAGGGTAGTCCCAGTTTATCCTTGTTGCCCAGGTGTATTTATTCATTGCAACCTTGTTTACTTTCACATGTATCCTGGCTTGAATGATCAATCATATAGTCAACCTAATAGGTTACGTGCATCAGAGTAAGTGGGACTGTTTGTTAAAAACGCAGACTATTGGACCCTATCCAAGACCTACTAAATCAGAATCTTAGGAGTTGAGGCCAGGAATCTACATTTTTAAGTCCCCCAGGTAATTCAATGGAGTTTGAGAAGCTCTGCTGTTATACCCTTGCCTTGAAGCATCAGGGACTAGGCTGGGTATAACTTCTAGTGCTTAGAATGGCAAGTTCTTCGCGGAACATGGTAAGTAAGTAAGGAACTTGGGTGTGTTCCCTTAGCCTCCCATCTGCTGACATGACTGTCACGGCACTCTGCAAGTGCTCCCACTCTGAGGGGACAGCAAGCAGGGCTGGCACACCATTGCGGGCCTCATCACAGTGGTTCTATGTATTTTATTGAGTGTCTCAGAAATTGGGCAAAGAAATGGAAGTTCCATGAGGCAAGTTAACTATTATACTCTAGATTCAGTTCCTTAGTCTCTGGCCGCCTCTTAAGAGTTCTCGTTTTTTAATGCCCCATGAATCCCTGGGGCTGATGTATTTATATGACAGCACATGATGTGTAGGGAATAAGATCAAAGTAAAATTTTCTAGCAAAAACCAACATGGTATTGGCAACATTTTGGTGGCATTACATACAAATAAAGCAGATAAATATTTAACTATGCTCTTTGATGCCAATTTAAGGATTAGATTGTTGCCAGATTAATCTTCTGAATCACAGTTCTGATTAGGTTGGTTTTTGCGGGGAGCCAACCCCCGCGAGGACCAGGGGTTCCCTCGGATGGGATGGCGTCGGCAAAGGAGGGAGACACCGGAAAGAGGTCCACAGGAGCGTCACACACACTTTATTATTAAAGCCTGGCTCCTTTTATAGGGGCTTCTGACCATTACCTCAATTGCAAGTTATGTTTCACATGATCAGGATGTTTTTCTCTTTCTCACAGCTTTTACCTTTTTGTAATTGTATCTTTCCAGGGTACACCGGGTACCATGACTTCCTTACAGGGCATATACTTGAACTTAGTAGCAAAAGGAGTCTCAAACTTCCTCTATCCTACGAAGAGCTGCATATTATTGCAATAGAGGGGAACATCTGTTTCTCAGTCAGAGCTTCAGTTTTTGTTGCTACAGCAATGTACAAAGCAAAGAGTTAAAACAAGGCTGTTAATTAAAATACCTCATGGTCAGTAAGTTGTCTCTTATCAGAACTCCCATGGCCTAGAGACCTTGGTCTCCTGGTCTCCAAGGAAACCTTTCACAGCTGCATAGGCCAAGGGGCTTGAGTCCCCAATATCTCAGTTCAGGGGTCCTCTCGGGCTGTAGCCTGTTTTAGGGAGTTTCCTTTTCTTTAGGAAATCTTGCCCCATCGTTGACTTACACAGCCAGCTATCATCAGGGTACCCGAGGAACTTGTCACAAATGCAGTGAGTATATTGTCTCCTATAGGAGGAAAGGCACATGGGTTCATAGAGACTGGAGATATTACATGACCAACCATAAGGCAGCATCCCAGACATCCAGTGCTGAGCGTGGATCTTTATTTCAACGTGGCCTTGTCAGACACCGGGAGACTGTCGGCTCCCGGCAGGTTTTCTACTCAAAAATTTTATTGGGGTACACCTGAAACTAATGAAAAAACTTTAAAAATTTTTTATTGGGTTTTCAATAAAAACTAGAGAATAAAGTTCAGACTCCTTAAACTGACATTCAAAGCCTCCCATGGTCTGGCTGCCTGTATTTGCAGCCTCATTTCCCACTCTTCTTTCTTCACATACCATTGTTCCATCCTCATTGCTTCCTGCTTCCCTCATCCATGTCTTGGCCATTCTCTGCTCTCCATCTGAAACCCTCTTCACTTCTAGATCCTGTTCACTTGCCACCTCCGTTTGAACCACCTTCAAATGCCCCTGTTGAGTTCCACTTTCTCAGCTCTCTTGGTGGAAACTAATTTCTTTATCCCCTGATCTCCCATAGCATTTTATTTATACCTCATTAGCGGCATTTACAACTCTTGATATTACATTTCAGTTATAGTTGTACCTATCTCTTTTAATTGACTTGACTTTGACATCAAGATCCGTGAGTGATTCACATATTAGCCTGCTCCGGCTGCCATAACAGAATACCATAGACTGTGTGGCTTAAACAACAGGACTTTATTTCTCACAGGTCTGGAGGCTGGGAAGTCCACGATCAAGGTGCTAGCCAATTAGGTTCCTCGGTGAGGGCTCTCTCCCAGGCTTATAGATAGTCACCTTCTTACTGTGTCCATCTCACAGAGCAGAGAGAGAGATATAAAGCTCTGGTCTTCCTTCTTCTTTTTATAAGGACGTGAATCCCATCATGGGGAGCCCCATCCTCATGACCTCATCTACACCTAATTACCTACCAAGGTTCCACCCCAAATACCATCACATTGTTAGGGGTTAGGGCTTCAACATATGAATCTGGGGGGGGGGGAGCATAAACATTCTATCCATAACAGTTCATTTTTCTATTTACTTTGAGCTTCCCATATGTACCTAGGATGGATTCATAGTGTGTATATATATATATATATATATATATATACACATACATATATGCTTTATATATATATATATATATATATATATATTTAAAATAAGTGAATCAGTTAATTTATTGAATAAATACTATATGTCCTAGGTACTACGGGAGCAAGAAAACAGAGTCTAAGAAAATACTCCTGCTCTCAAAAGCTCTTAATTTAATTGAGGACACCAAATACAAACATGTAAGAGGTTAAGAAACTATAAAGGTGTAAATATAATTCAGGATCACAAAAGAAGATATATATGAACACACAAATGCCATATGTAAATGAATAATATTTTTGCAGGAGTTTATGGCTGGAAAGACCACTCTAGGAAGTCAGAGTAGACATCAAAGAACACATAGAATTTTAACAGCGGATTCTTTTAAGGACGGTAGAATGTCTGTTAGCAGAAAAGAATAGAAAGAATTTTCTAGGCTGCTGGAACAGTCTAAGCAAAGTACTGAAACGTCTTTATTTGCATGAAACTATATTGCTTTATTATCTACTGTAACTTTTTATAAAACTCTGTTTTAAGAGAGGCTGGAATCC
The DNA here is from genome assembly GCA_033961575.1 of Aselliscus stoliczkanus. Classification (NCBI taxonomy): domain Eukaryota; kingdom Metazoa; phylum Chordata; class Mammalia; order Chiroptera; family Hipposideridae; genus Aselliscus; species Aselliscus stoliczkanus. The sequence goes on from CM066732.1 coordinate 152,391,529, forward strand.
TTTAACATAGATTTCCAGAATAATTAATCAAGTAAGCATGCATCTATGTCATGAAAGAAACATGCTCTGTAGCCCCAGGAAAACTGGTTGTCATTTCACATCGTGACATACTAAGGGTGGAGTAGAGGGTGCAGAACCTCAAACCAGGGGTGGTGGGTACTTCCCACCTCCCTGTGTTGTCTGCGGAACCTCCGTGGAATGGACAAAGAAATGAGCATGGAGGCATTTTGAGTAGTTTGAAATATAGCTGGAAGTTAAAGGAAAAGACCATTAAAAAAACAAAACAAAACAAACAAAAAAAGACAACCCAGAGCTAAATCAAGGATGCCTGGCACAATATTATTGCACTGAGTAGAAATGGTCACTGCCCTGCAGGAGAGACAGAATGTTCGAGAAGATGGCATCAGCATTTCCTTTTGGTATTTCAAGTCAGCGCATGGGGGCTCAAAGTTACCCTTATCTCTAGTTCCCAGACTGTCTAAGTAAATGTCTCTTTTTTTTTGTTGTTCTCTGCCTTTACATTGCAGTGGAAAAAGTGGCTGTAATTTGTAGATTTCTGGATATTCACTCAGTGACCAAAAACCATCTGCTGAAGTATTCCCTGGCACACGCCTTCTGCTGCTTCCTGACGGCCGTAGAGGATGTCAACCCAGCTGTGGCCACCAGGGCCGGTCTCCTGCTCGACACCATCAAGAGGCCGGCATTGCAGGTGACGTCCTTCAGATGTGTGTGGCGGTACTCTGCTCTGCTCCTACACCTGAGTTGTTTGTCACATAAACACCTTTGATGATGATGATGATGATGATGATGGAAACGTTTAAATTGGGAAAAACATTCCAGAACCATACCTTATTAACAGACCTCTTGTTTTTATTTGTTGATACTTTCTTTCTAGTTGTTGTTCATGTGCTGGTATCACTTCTGACAAGTGTAACTATTGTGTAACATCGTGTGTGTGGCAGATTTTTAAACGAGGCTCGTTTATTTTATACCATTTAGCTGGCTCCTGGGCTAGAAGCCCTTGTCTGTAGAGGCTAGATGCTAAGAGAAGGCAGGTGAATTATAACATAAATCAAAGCAAAACATGAGAAGGTAAATATGTGACCAAAATGAACCGCTACCAGATAAACATGGGCTATGAAACCTGGAGAGAGTTGTGTGTTTACTTGGCACCTCTGTTTTATAGTTGAAGAAGCCAAGTTTAAGAGAGACAATGTAACCCTATCAAAAGATACAGAGTAGATTCTAGGGAGAACCAAGACTAGAACTTCCCAAATCCTGATCTTCTGCCTTTCCATGTTGCCACCCAATTTATTATTATATTGCTATTATTAAAACTAATAATGGCAAGAGTTAACGTTTATCAAATAGGTATTGTGTTTCCGGGGCAGTATATTGAAAGTGTCCTATTATGCATTATCTCATTTAATTCCCACACTAACCTTTTGTGTGTTCCCATTTTACAGATAGAGAAGCTGAGGGTTAGGAAGGTTAAGTAATTTCAGTCATATGGCCCATAAGTGGCAGAGAAAACTGAGGTCTGACTCATAATGTAGTCCATGTTCTTAACTCTGTGTATGTGTGTGTGTACACACTGCTTCCCAATCAGTGTAAGGGTGCTTCTTATAAAAAAAGACTAAGAAGAAAGGGCAAACGGTGTAGGATCTGAAAAATTACAGGGTTATGCTGCCTGTGGCTACACATCTTCCCTTGTGAAAATTCCCAGTTGTCTTATGGGTAGTCCTTCCCTCTTGGTCTTAATTAAGATTAGGTGATTATATGTCGTACCCCTTCTTAGGGCCTGGAACACAGGAGGCACTCATTAGATGAGAGTTGAGTCAATTAATAGGATGATTAGATGAATTACAGTTTTTAAGTTTCATTCAGTTTAAAAAAAAGTGGGGGTGGTGGAATGGCAGACTCATATACTAGAGGAATAAATGCTCAACTCATTCCATCTTTGATGTTTTTTAAGATTCTGTGCTCCACTCACATTCTAAGAAGACAAGACAACTTTATTTTCTTTTAGAATTACTAAAAGAATTCTAAAATCTAAAGTTATTTTAGGAATTTTAATTCTAAATTTTAGAATTTTGCATTGAAAGGGAATTTAAAGACCATCTTCTTGTGTATTCTAAAATGGAGCTTTGAAAGTATACTTCTCTTATGGAAACTACAGACATTAAAAAAAAGAAACATTGATTTTTAGGGTATTTGGATTAAGTGGTTATTATTTGATGCATAAAAAATTAATAATATAAATTTAGTTCAGATTTCTGAGTCAAAATTTAAGAGATATTCTACAATTAGAAGGAATTTCTCTTCTGTATTGTTTTTCTACTAAAATTTGCAATCAAAAAAAGATTTCAGGGCCGGCCGAGTGGCACAGTGGTTAAGCTCTGGCTTAGGAAGCCAGCGGCCCCGGTTCAGGTCCCACATATGAGGGCCAGTGACACTGCCCTCAAAAAAAACAAAAAAAAGATTTCGGTTGGATCTTTCTACATTGTAAGTATAGACTGAGGAGGTTGCGTTGTTTCCCCGACTTTGCTTAGTGTGTTTGCTTTGAAGCCACTTAGATGTTTACATCTGACTTCCCTTTTTTCCCCCCTTTTCCCCAGGGACTGTGTCTTTGTCTTGACTTCCAGTTTGATACTGTGGTTAAAGATCGACCTACAATTTTGAGCAAACTGTTACTCTTGCATTTTCTTAAGCAAGATATTCCTGCTTTGAGTTGGGAGTTCTTTGTCAACAGATTTGAGACCCTTTCCTTGGAAGCTCAGCTGCATTTGGATTGTAACAAAGAATTTCCCTTTCCTACAAGTAAGCAAAACAAAGACCTTGCTTGAAAGAGTCACCATTCCTAATCTTGTGCTTGCTAGACAAGCAGATGATACTCTGCGTGTAGTTTATTTAATTCCCTATGATGGAGGATGCCTTGATTTCAGTTCTCAGTTCATCAAATGCATGTTGAATAGCTATTGTAGTAATCCACAGATTAACTATTTCCGGCGTTCTAAAATCAAAATTCTTCTCATTTCATTGAGCACCTATGAGAACCATTTGTGACTGTGTGTGGCTTAGGTATTATTCAGTCATTTAATCATGATGTTTATAATGTTTATGAGCAAGTTTGTGAGATATATTTTTCACCTTGCAAATTCACTCTTGCAATGTTTATTAATCAGTTACCTACAGCTCCAAATTGATGGGGAAAAGACTTTGCTCATTCAACTATTTATCTGGCAATAACAAAATTAGATAATTTAATCTTATGCTCTAAACAGAAAAATAATCGGTGATAGTCATGATAGGTAATAGTCATGATTTTTTAATATATGACTTACCATCGAGGGCATAGATGAAGGAGTCATGTATCCATGAAAGATTTTAAAAATTATTCCTTTATTATTTTTTAAATTAAACTTATTGGGGTGATAGTGGTTAATAAAATTATATAGGTTTCAAGTGTATAATTCTATAATATATAATCTGTATATTGCATTGTGTGTTCACCACCTAAAGTCAGATCTCCTTCCATCACCATGTATTTGACCTCCATTACCCTTTTCTACCTCCCCCTCCCCCCTCTCCCTCTGGTAACCACTAAACTGTTATCTGTGTCTATGAGTTTTTGTCTTGTTCGTTTGTTGCTTTCAGTTTTATACCCCACATATGAGTGAAATCATATGGTTCTCGACTTTTTCCATCTGACTTATTTCGCTTCGCATGATAATCTCTATATCCATCCATGTTGTCGCAGATGGCAGTGTTTCATCTTTTCTTATGGCCAAGGCATATTCCAGTCTATATATGTACCACAGAAAGATGGTTTTAAAATGGAAAATATACACAGATGGATTGTTTCAAACTAGTTGTATAACAACCAGTTAAGGAAGATCATGACTTTTAATTCCTTTTGCAAAGCTATCACTGCTGTACGGACCAATGTGGCCAACCTCAGTGACACCGCACTGTGGAAGATCAAGAGGGCTCGTTTTGCCCGCAACCGCCAGAAGAGCGTGCGTTCCCTGAGAGACAGTGTGAAAGGGCCCGCGGAGTCCAAGAGGGCGCTCTCCCTCCCGGAGACCCTAACCTCCAAAATCCGTTGAGTATCTCCTTCCACCCTTCCTTTAAATCCGTTTAATGTCTTTCTGAGGCTGACTTGTCTTGTTGAGTGTTCCCAGAGAGTAGCGTATTTAGCAAGCTGAGTTCTTGCAGCAGGTTTGGCCTTCAGATTCCCTAAAAGGTCACCCCAGGGGTGTTAGTGCCCTGGGTGGCTTTTTCCAGTTTGTGGGCAAAGCAAAGCCTTGATCCAGTAGTAGATTGTTTTGAATCAAAGAAGGCAGCAAATCCATTGATGCTTGGCATGAAAGTAGAAGCATTTGCTCCTAGGTCTAGTATGTGAGGGCTTGGACCAACCTTATAACCTAAGAGCTTCCTGGATAGGACTTTGTAAAGACCCTTGGCAGCTAAGGAAGTGGAGTGTACATCTGGACTGCATTTTCATTTAATGCGTGATAGAGGCAGACACACAATCTCCCAGACACACCAATAGCAATGGTTGCTTTTGAAAAGGAAAGATCAGGCTGAGGAGAGGTTGAATTTCTGGCCAACTTCACCAGATAATTTAAAAATAAAAACAAGCTTCATTGCCAACTCACAAAAGAGACCACATATTCTTGTTTTCTAAAGGTCTTTCTTTATAATTGCACTTTTAAACAGGATAAAATTTTCCTTAACTTACCAAAAAACTAGATGAACTCTAATAATTAGCAATGGCTTGTGAATGAGGAATAATTAAAAATTCATATAACTAAATCATCATATTAGCAATTGGGTATATTTAAATATATTACTAACTTGTGATATTTATTAAATGATTTAATTTTATATAATTTTATGAAGTTAATAAAGTGACACCATAAAACATATTTCTTATCCTGTCAGAAGCTGAAAAGTTTGCATTTTCATTGGCATGTATTAGAAGACAGCCTTATGTAACACAACCATTTTTAATCATAAATATGATTTTATTTTATTTATTGCATTTTTCTCTATTTTTTTTTTTTTTACAAGCTATGGAAATGTGGTATTTTGAACTGTGGAAGAATCAATGAAAACCCTTTAGGCAATCAATAATCCAGTGTTTCAGAGAGCAAAGATAATAATAACAAGTGGTCATTTAAGAATATCCGGTAGTAATGCAAGGTCCCAGCTGAAACTGAGTCAGATCCTGGAAACCAAAACCTAGATCAAAAAAATGACAATTTCTATAAGAATTTCCCAGCTCTTTTGGAACCTAACTGATCAGTTTGGGATATAAAGTTTATTTCTTGTTATTTCTTGTTAATTGATTCACGTGACAGTGTTGAAGATTAAGAATTAAAGTAGCATTGAAGGAAGTTCTTGAGATGCAAAGAAAACCACAAAACTTTTGTGATGTAAACATCTTTTATGGGATGTAATTACAAACAGGAGAACTAAACTTGCCCCTACTATCCAATGCAGTTAGCACTGAGTATATTTTCTAGGCTCAAGTTGTTTTTAATGCTTATTTAAATAGAGTTGTTATTGATTTTTAAGCTGTGAGGTTGACCAGGCATGAGCAGTCTGCTCCAGCTCTCGGTGGGACACCCGAACAGACGCCAGGTGGGTACATCTAACTTGAAGGGCCGTGTGCAAGTATCTATCCCAGGTGGACAAGGTAAAGATGCAGTGTCTCTAACTGGACCAGAGTGATGTACTTAGGATTTGTAAACTCGAAGGGTCTTACCCCCGATGCTCAAGCATTTGAGCCCTTGGCATAGCAAGTCTTCTCCTCCTAATACTGTCAGATGATGTTTGACCCCATTAACTTTTGGTCCAGTAAGAAGCATCATGTTACCCGAATATGCACTTTTCCCCAGAGGGCCAATATGACGAGAACTATACCTAGCACTTATATTTATATGTGTATTTACACATAGAAATATTATGTTCATGTATATCTACTATAGGAAAAACATACATTTCATTTGCATTTTGAAAGGGTATATATACATTTGAACCACCACCATTCATTCATCCCCTTAGTCATTCCTGATTCTTTGCAACCGCAACATGCATTTCTGTCTCTCAGAGAAAGGATTTCCATGATTTGGAGGACCGTAGGATCCTATTCAGCTTGGTACAGTGTAACTAGGGTTTGATGCTTCATGATACTCTACAGTTTATCATGAAGTACCCCAAGAGCTGGAGGGACCCTGGCAAGGCTATTAGATTGAACGTTCTGTACACATAGAGGCTGTGACTCGGGAAACCCTGGAGGTTCTCAATTCCTGCTGCTTTGTCAGAAACAAGCTTGGTAACTATCACCTATGTATCAAGATATAGAACATTCAGGTTTTCTATTATGATTTTCTAAGAATAGTTTTGAAATAAATTTTTCAGAACTGTCTCAGAAGGAAAATTTCAAAGAAGGAGACTTCGAAGATGTCAGATGTCAGCCAGAGTGTATTTTCTCTTTTAAAATGGATGAGAAAAGAAATAGCAAACACTTGGCAGAGTCACTGTACCTTTTTTTACGCATCACTTGTGCCTCAACTACGCTGAGATGAAAGAAAGAATACAAATAAGAACTTCTGATCCTGAGCTCATTGCAAACGTGAGATCCATCCAGTTCTCCTGCACTTTGGGCTTTTTGAGATTCGTCTTATGCAATTTCACAAACTATCTTTATTTAGCCCTGTCTTTTCTTTTTGTCTTAAGGCTTAATTGGAAAGCTAGTCTGTAATTACAGTTTACCCATTATAACAATCCAATGGAGTCCTCTCACATCTCTTTGAGAAAATGTGTACATGTGTTTCTGGATGTTAAGAAAAGCCTTCAGGCATCTCATTGTCCCACCAAAAGTGACCAGATGGAAGAGAGGCAGATAATAACATTATTTATATTAAATATAAAGATGATTTACATGACACCACTACAAGCAAAGCCTGCTTAGATTTGGAAACTTCTACATTTGTGATATGGCAATTTTAAACTCATTTCTCCGTTTTGCATTATTATTTATTGGACACCAAATGTTTGAACTTGGAAGCAAAGACATGTCAGGATAATCAGAAGACTGTGCAGGATATTTTAAGATAGTAATTCAATGGGAACTGAAGAACTTGCTACTTGAATGTTCAGTGCAGGTCATGAGCTCCTGTGTTGCCAGACCTCTTATTGAAGCAAAGCAGACTTATTTTAACTGTTTAGGCTGAACTTTTTGGCACTGGATTTACAATTTATGGCTCTGATCTTAGCACACACAGTGAATTTTGCAATAGAAATACACTTGTATAGAAAGTATATATTCCGCAAGGCTAGTGAAGAGCTGCATTCCCCTGTGACTTTTGTGAGTCAAATGAAAGGCCTTGTGTAGATACATAAAATCCCTAGAGTGATATAGCTGAGACATTAGAAATATGTTAACGGTCTCATTTTACAGAAGAGGAAACAGAGGTCCCCAGAAAGGAGTAAGTGTCACAGGCTTGTTGGTAGCAGATCCAAATCTCAAGCCCAGATGTCTAGATCTCTCTTGTATGGTAAATGCTAATAGGAGCTCAGCGCTTTTATTTAATCCCAATTGATGAAATACACACCCTCACCTGCTAGTCTGAAACTCATGTAAGTGCATTTAGATACAAGGTGTATTTTCACTGATGCTGTGAGAACCATGAATTCTTTGTCTGTAATGATTTAGAACACCTCTTGAATATTAATTGAATATAATATAGTAGTTATGGTATACTGTAATAGCACAATACTGAAGAAATGTATCAACCCCATGTGATTACACAGAGCTTAATTATACCTTGTTCCTCATCCCCTGGAATAAATAATTAAACAATAATAGGTGAATAATGATAATAATAAACTTCATATATGTATAGTACCTCTTTATCTATAAAGAGGGTTTTTATGCAAATCATCTAATTTCAGTTTGACAATTCTGGATATATCTAAAGTATTATTTTTTTTCACTTTATATACAGACTCACTTTATATACAGACCTGAGGTCCTGAGGGATCAAGAAATTCTGCTTAGGTGATTTGCTGAAGGTCACATAGAACTAACTAGTTAGGGACAGAACGAACGCCTGAGTCCAGCAGGCTTCTTTTGCTTTCTTTCCACTGCAGCTACCCATGGATGATTGGTCCCATGGGACATGAGCACACCAGCCTGGGTATCCAGGCCTGCTACAGTGTGACTTATGCCCACAAGTGTCCAGACCTGCAGATTGGTCTAGGGCTATCCCAGCCCTGAAAGGGACATGGACTCTAATCCAGCTTACAGAGAAATCTTGAGATCTCTTGGTCTGAATTTGTGTCAACAAGAGAAGGTGCCCAGTGCTAGGTACCTGTGCTAGGTGCTCAGTGCCCCGTGGTAGGTACCCAATGCTAGGTACCTGTGCTAGGTGCCCAGTGCTAGGGACCTGTGCTAGGTACCTGTGCTAGGTGCCCAGTGCTAGGTACATTTGCTAGGTGCCCAGTGCTAGGTACCCAATGCTAGGTACCTGTGCTAGGTGCCCAGTGCTCGGTGCCCCATGCTAGGTACCCAGTGCTAGGTACCCAGTGCTAGGTAGCATTCGTAAAGCTTGTATTGACCTTTCCTGCCTCCCTCTTAGTGTGCCATCCTTGACTTCCAAATTGCTTCTCTTTAGGATCTCTTTTTCTTTATGGAGATAGTTTACAATTCACATGTTCACTGACTTCAAAATGCCTATTTGATCATTACACTCCAATAAATCAAAGAGCACATTTGTTTGTATAGGAATGCCCTTGTTTGAAATGATAGTTTTGGGGAAATGACATTTTCTATTGAACAAACATTTATTGGGTACCTGCCTTACTTGGAAGTATGAAGAATGCAAACATTCATCAGAAATTTTGAATACTTTCAACTTGCTTATAGTCAAGTGAGAGAGAGAAGTATGCACTTAAGTACATTCTCAGTAGAGTGAAAGTGATGGTACTACAGGGTGGCTCGCATCAAATGCAATGGGAGTAGAGCTGAGCGGCACCACGGAAGGTCTGGGGACAGGTGGCTTTTCAACCAGGCCTGGACTAGTGGACCGGAGGTAAACGCATGGTGCTAGGATGTGGGACAGGAAGAGCATATGAGGCTATGGAGTTGGTCACTGACCCCAGCCGTACAGCCCTTCTGTGCTGTGTGTACACACAAACTCAGTGGCTGTGAACAAAGCTGTAAGTTGAGTTAATGAGCTATGGGGACTGATGAGGCAGCGTAACTAGAACGACCGCCGTAATGCCAGCTCGTTTATAGTGATCATTGACTCCCCTTGATCAAATGCAGACTAAGAAGGGCCCCTTTATTCCTCCACCTAAATGTCACTTGTTGGTTTGACCAAGATCCTATTAACTAGTCCTTTTTTCAGTGAGTTGACTTACACAGAGGAATGTTCCTTATTTCCCTAGCCATTTCCTTGAGGTTTGGGGACTTGATTAGTTTTTCTCTAATATAGAAGACAAAATCTGAAATATTTATTTGAATTCAGTACACTTAGATTTTTATCAATAATGAGCATCTACTGTATGTCAGACTGCCCCATACTCATATTCTGTGAAGAATATAAAAATGAATAAGACATAGTACTTGCCTTCAGGGAGCCTTTGTTCTTATAGGGGAAATAAAGCAAGTGAATGAATAAAAAGTTCTGCTTTGCAAATTAGTTATTTGTCACATGAGACTTTGGAAATGCTGAAGGAAACTTATCTCCATTCTTCTCTTTCTCTCTCCATCTTCCTTCCTTTTTTGACTTTGGAGATGTAAGAGTTTAGGAATCATATCCAATTGCTGTGATGGGGGGCTAGGTTGGGTTGGGGGATAAGAGAGTGGTAGGCCCATGTAATAATAATGGCTTCTGGGGATCAGATCCATAGCGTAGAATTGGGGTGGGAGAGGAGGACCGCCTTGCAAGGGGAAGAGAGCCCCATGAACAAAGACACAAAGGTGGGAAAATGTTGGCTACATCCTGAGATCCACGAGTAGCCAGCTCCTAAGAATGGTGATTTTTTGGGGTGGAGAAATAGGAGGAGATGAGTCTGAGGGCCAGCCGAGCGGCTCAGTTAGTTAAGAGCTTGCTCAAGAGTGTGAGCTGAGCCCTGAGCAACAGCAGTTCAATGCCCAGCCCAAGTTGAGCTGCCAACACTGGCTCAGCTAAAAAAAAACAAAAAAAAAAAACCACAAAAAAAACCCCTCAGGAGATGAGTCTGGAAAAGCAGATCCTGATCCTGCCTGGTTTCAAATGATCTGAATCAACAAAATTGTATTATGTTCTGGAATTTGAATCAGTTGTGCCGTTCTGTGGACAGGTTGCGATGGACCCAGTCTACCTATGTTCAAGTTAAAATCAACTTTCTTAACATATTAAATCTCTATAGTTAAAACAGATATAGGAATTTCATAGACTAGAATTCAAAAGTGTTCTAATTGTCATACCTTAGAGAAAATAGTGTAAGCATTTCGTTTTAAGAATAGAAATTTTGTGGCCGGCCGAGTGGCGCGTTGGTTAAGAGCTGGCTTGGGATGCCAGCTGCACCGGTTCGGATCCCACATGAGGGCCAGTGACACTGCCCTCTACAGCTAAGATGGTGAACAACAGCTCCACCTGGAGCTGTGAGTCCCTGGGATGGCATAGCTGTAGCCCCTGCTGCAGTGGGCTGCTATAGGCTACGGTGAGTGGCTGGCAGCCAGCGTAAGCAGCTGGCAGCCGGTGTGAGCTGCCAAGAGCTGCTGTGAGCGGCCGTCCAGAGGCCGGCGACCTATCTGCCTCACCCGGGAAGAGCGCAATGACAATACCAACATTGGCCAGTGAAGCAACGCCCTCCACAACTAGACTGAAGAACAAAAAGACAGCAACTTGTCTGTTCCCCTTCCCCAGTTCCCCAACACTGTTCCCCTCCCCAAATTCCCCAATAAAATTTTTAAAAAAAAATAGAGGGCCAGCCGAGTGGCGCATTGGTTAAGCGCTGGTTTTGGGATGCCAGCGGCCCCGGTTCGGATCCCACATGAGGGCCAGTGACACTGCCCTCTACAGCTAACAACAGCTCCACCTGGAGCTGGGCTGTGCGAGCCCCGGTGATGGTGTGGGCTGCAGCCCCTGCTGCAGTGGGCTGCCATAGGCTACAGTGAGTGGCCCGCAGCCAGCGTGAGCAGCTGGCAGCCAAGCGTGAGCTGCCAATAGCCGCGGTGAGCGACATCCAGAGGCCAGCGACCGATCTGCCTCATCCGGGAAGAGCGCAATGACGATACCAACAGTGAAGCAACATCCTCCGCAACTAAACTGAAGAACAAAAAGACAGCAACTTGTCTGTTCCCCTTCCCCGATTCCCCAACGCTGTTCCCCTCCGCCAATTCCCCAATAAAATCTTTAAAAAAAAAAAACTAGAAATTTTGTACCCTTCATAGATAACTAAAACAGTAATATTGTCTTTATCGATAAAGAAAACCAGCTTTTCTAAACTCATTTTTCTCACAGATTTGATTAAGGAAACTTTTCTTAATGTAAGAGTGTACCAGTCCCAAGCCTATGGTATTTCAATTTGAAGAAAGATGATGTACGAAGTACAGACTTGCAAAGCCCACTGGAGGGATACATTATTAGAATGAAAAGAGACTTTTGTTTTTCATTTTATATGAAAGGTCCCACGAACTAGTCCATTTTTCAGTGCATTTAATGGATTGTTGAAGATCATTCTTTCCTGGCTATTCAGAGAAAGAAAAGCACGAAGAGCAAATTTAAAGCTAAAGCACAGAAGATCAATAAAGATGAATCTAAAATGAGGATAGGGCATTTGTGACACGATGGTCACCGGGAAAATAGGATTTGATGGGAAAAATGAAGGTTACATACTTTTTAAATAACTACCTGCTTGCAATGGGAAGAAGAGTTTTGAAACATTTAAAGGTGAAGTCTAGACCTGAGCTGGGATAGCACAAAATGGGGAGCTGGTGTCCTAGTGGGGCTGAGTCTGGAGTTCCCTTTCTTCTGTAAGGGGGTCCCTATACTCTCAGGGCTATAAAACAGTAGTGCACCTTCTCAGACCTTGCTAGGTTCCATTTTTAACTTTGGGGCTTTGGAGTCAAGCCAGTTGGGACTTGGAGGTGGCTGAGCAAGACTGAGTGGTTCATGCTGTCTTAAATCTTGCCCCTCAGAGCTAAAACAAATTGAGGGATGAAACTATTTTGCAGCAGCTATCATGTGCTGCCACAATAACATTGAACCCTGCGGGGAAACCTAGATTCTCACACTTGTCACGTACTTGACCCCAGCTTGCCCAAAGGCAAAACCTCCTAGTTGTAAAGTAGTATTTTGGTGGAAAATAATAATCAAGATGAAATATTTTTCAATGTTGAAAAGATAATTCTCTAAACATTTTTCTAGTTTGTTTTATGAGGATTTACACAGGTATTGCTTTTGGTCTGATCGTCTATTTCAAACATTTAATTTCATATTTCTTGCCCTATGGTAAAATAGGGTGTTCCACACAAATTTATTTTTTTTATGATGGCTGATGCATGCCTAATAAATAATGAGAACATTAAAAATTTATTAATCACTCTGCATGTGAAACACTGTCACAAACAAATTTCTAGGTTTTATATGAATAATTTTTGGTAAAAACTTCTCTGAAGTACATTGCACATATTTATTCCTCCATGAACAGACTGTATGAGACAGAAAATGTTAATATCCTAGGGTCATACTGAAGTTTGTCAGATGCCTTCCCCTATGTTAGAGTCTCTTAGACTTACTTGATTTTGCTGCGTCTTCATTCATTGTCAACTATCCCTTCTCAGTATGTCACTTTTGAACAGACCAACAGTCTCTTGATCATTTGTGGAACACTGGACTACCTTATGTGCAGCTCTAACAGGAAATTCTGAACTTGGCATTACCTGCATGCCACTGCCTCCCCCCGCCCCCCGCCCCCCCCCCACACACACACAGAAGAGCGTTTGGGCTTGAGACAGCTGATTTCCACAGTCACCAGAAACATTTCATTTTATCTAGCTTTATTTGGTCGTGTCCTGGAAGATGGATATTCTGACATATTAGTTGAGGAGTTAATAATGGGTATAAGTGATGACTCTGCTCTTTGTTATATCCTTTATATTGTAATTGCATTGAATGTAACGAAAGTTTGGTGTATAATGATTTGTAGTCAAAACTAGTCATCATCAGCAGAACTTTTCCTTGCGGGATGGGCGATCAGAATGCTGGCGTGTGTGCTTACCTCACCCACTAGGCAAATACGGTTTTCAGGTCAGAAATCCTGATGCCACTTGTCAAAGGCAGGACAAGAAAGGTTATTTTGAATAAGGCCCCAACATAAACATAGAAGAGCCAACCTCACTTCCTTCCCCCAAAGCTATGCACTAAACCAGATCAGAGGAGGCAGACAAACAAGGGAGACAGGGTATCATTTCTGACTTTGAAAAGTAACAGAGAAAGTCAATGTCAGGGAGCATCTCAGATATAACTATTTGTTAGGTTAAGAGTAAGTCAAGGGCTGAGGTATTTTTTTCTTTCCGTGTGAACTTTCAGCTCCCCGTCATGTGCCGCTTTTTCTGTTTTTAAAGTTCATGCTTCTTTCTTTCTGTTTATGCCCCCCACCCCCGTATGTTTCTCATTACATACAGCAGGGCTTATAATTTGTTATTTATAATTTTGACTATATCATTCAAAAACTACACAGATAATATCTCCGGATTTGAAAAAGAAAACTTTTTTTTTTTAACCAGTGATTTATGAACATACCTGAATTGAGATAATAAACAAAACTCAGTGGATTTTAGAATATTATATTTAGAATATTATTTTAGAATATTGGTTATTCTTACATGCTTATTTTCCAAAGCTGGAAGGGAAACTTTTTTTTTTTTTTTTAATTTTTATCACGGGATAAAACTCCAGCAAGATATTTAAAAATTTACTAAACACAAAGTTTATTTAGATGTTTGTCTTGCTGTTCGAAGATAGCCTAGCTTCGTAATGCCTTATTTTTGTTTCCACTCCCTAATTACTCTCCCATTATTTGGTTATTGGTGGACATAATAACTTCCCCCCCTTGGACTAATGCTTTGCTTGGTAGGCCACACTGTGTCTTTCAGTTGGCCTAGAATAGAACCTTTACATATTCAGTAGCAGAAGAAAGAAGGGTGCCTTATCAGTACATGAGGGTTTAGCGTGAGCTTACTGTGGAGAAGCCCCCACCCCCCCACTGACGGCCTGCCTTTTACTGACAGGACAACAGTCCCCTGAGAACGACAACATCATCAAGGACCTGCTCCCAGAAGACGCTGGCATCGACCACCAGACAGTTCACCAGCTGATCACAGTACTCATGAAGTTCATGGCCAAGGATGAGAGCAGCGCCGAGTCAGACATCAGCAGTGCGAAGGCCTTCAACACGGTCAAGCGGCACCTGTACGTCTTGCTCGGCTATGACCAGCAGGAGGGCTGCTTCATGATCGCGCCTCAAAAGATGCGTCTGTCAACGTGCTTTAATGCGTTTATTGCAGGAATTGCCCAAGTAAGTGGAATTAACAGCTTTCAGGAGTCATACGGTTAGAAACAAGTAATTAGATTCCATTTAGAGGTTTGTACAGATTACTTTATTAGGCAGGGCTGTGTCAAGGGGAATATAAAGGTGAGTAAGACTCGGCAGCCTTAAGTCATAAAGGGAGTTTGGGATTTTTTTCTTTTGTGGGGTAAAATAAACACAAAATGTACCATTTTAACCATTTCCAAGTGTACAATTCAGTCACATTAAGGACGTTCACATTGTTATGTAATGATCACCACTCTCCATCTCTAGACTTTTTCATCATCCCACACCGAAACTCTGCCCTTTGAACAATAAGGGAGTGTGGGATTTTTGTTTGTGGGTGTTTCTTTCTTTTTTTATCCTTTTCCTTTTTGGATTCAAGTGGAGTTGAGTGAATCATACAACTTACTTCATGTCACATTATCATCATTGGCCTTGCCATGTTTGTCTGCTACTCCTAACTGATGTATCATACACCAGGGTGTGCATCTACCAGGCTTTATCCATTCCTCCCGTGCTGGACACTTACATTGCTCCCAACTCCTCACTGCCCCAAACAGCTCAGAAGTGAACATCCTTGTACATGCATCTGATCCACCAATGTGAGAATTCCTTTAGGATATGGATCCAGGAGCAGAATTAATGGATCGTGGGTTACAAGTATGCCTCATTTGACCAGTGCTATGCACCTCACCCTCCAGGAAAGCTCCCCCAGTCTGCAAAGGGCAAAGGACCTGGGTCTGGAGAGATGTGGATATGAATTTAGGCTCTGCCACTGTCATTAACTATTATGGCTTTAGTCTTCCTCTGCTTGTTTGGTCACTGGTAACAGATATTTAAAGAAAGATCAAAGACAACATATTGCAAAGCACCTTAATCAGTGCCTGTCTCATGGCAGGAACTTAGTGATGGTAGCTGCTATCAATCAGCTCAAATAGATTGTAAAATAAAGCAAGGTGGGACTAATATGTATGCAGTTGTCCCTTGCTGATTACTAGATGGATCACCACCAACACTCAGCTGTCTGTGATGAAGAGAGGATGCGCCATTTCAGATACCAAACCCTCCCTCCCTCCTTCTCTCCTTTCTTCCCTCCCTCACTTCTAAATCAGCGTTATGCATATTCATTTTAGAAATGTAAGCAATAAGTTAAAATACAAATCTCCAGAAAACCCAGGACAAAAATAACTTAAGAACATTTTGGTGTATAGCACTAGCTCCAAATTTATAACATATGCACATACATGTATGCATACATCATATACATACATGTGTGTATGTATAGGTGTATATGCATGTACATTTTTAATAATGGGATCATGGTATACATATTGATACATGTATATATAACCTTTTTAAAACCAAACATATTATGAAGTTCACATAGTGTAAATAAATTTGTATCATATGCTATTTAATGGCTGTGTAGCAGCCTGCTGTAATAAAAGCAATCTTTTATTTAACTAATCCCATATTGTTGAATATGGAAGTTGTTTTCAGTTTGGGGTGGCTATGATGCTGGATATCTTTATTCATACATCTTGGAACACTTATCTGATTATTTCCTTAGGATATATGTCAAAGGCTATGTGCTTTTCCTTACTCCTGAATACATGTTGCTAAATTGCTCTCCTGAAAGGTTGTATTGAGTAATACTCTTATCAGTGGTGCCTGAGAGTGTCCATTTCTCCACATGATTTCCAGCACTAGGTGTTCGGATTGATTCTAAGTTTCATTCTAGTTAATAGTTTAATAGGACATTTTAACAGATAAAATTTTATTTTCAATAGATAATTAGATGACTGAGTAGACTAAAACTGTTTTAATATACAAGGTTTTGGTTTCTTTTTAATTTCTTGTGAGTGTGGACTTTCCCCTTTCATGTGTACCAGCCATTAATCTTAATATTTTGTGAGATGCCTGTTAAGTATTTTGCCCATGTTTCAATGGTTCATATGTTTCCTTTTGGCTTCTAAGTGTCCTTTATAGTTTTCCTTCAGCTATTAATTTCCTTCCTGTTTCAGGTAATGGACTATAACATTAACTTGGGAAAACACCTTCTCCCCTTGGTGGCTCAGGTGCTTAAATACTGCTCTTGTCCTCAACTACGGCATTACTTCCAACAGCCACCTCGTTGTTCCCTCTGGTCCCTAAAACCTCACATCCGGCAGATGTGGTTAAAGGCCTTGCTGGTCATCCTTTACAAGGTCAGTTGCTTTAGCCACTCTCTTTCTGGGGTGGAATGATTCTCTCAGCAAGGAGAACGCTTAGACCTACACTGAGAATTTTATAGGGTTATAATTTGGCCTTCAGAAGAAGAGCCATATTGTATAATTAGGTTGAGAAGCAAAGAGCTATTGGAATGAAAATAGAAATGGAAGCCATGACAGTATATACTCTTGAAAATGTTTCAGGCAAAAAATGATGAATTGTAGGACATTCATCAAAACCTCTATTTGTATTCAAAATCTCTATATTAATTGTTGTCAGAAAACAAGGAAAATATTTAAAATTGTATTCATATACCAAATGTTTATGCCAAATAATTTTCTTTTTAAAATTTTTATTAAATTTATTGGGGTGACATTGGTTAATAAAATTATACCGTTTTCAAGAGTACAATTCTATAGTACATCATCTATGTATTGCATTGTGGGTTCACCACCCAAAGAGATCTCCTGTCACCATATATTTGACCCCTTTTGCCCTCTTCTACCTCCCCTGCACCCTTTTACCCCTTGATAACCACCATACTATTGTCCAGATAATTTTCTTTATTTTATTTTATTTTATTTTATTTTATTTTATTTTATTTTATTTTATTTTATTATTTTTTTTATAGCTGAGCCATCCTGCTGCCTGTTGGCAGCTCAGCGGCAGCTCAGCTCGGGCTGGGCATCGAACTGCTGTTGCTCAGAGCTCAGCTCGCACTCTTGAGCGAGCTCATACTCTTGAGCGAGCTCTTAACCAACTGAGCCACTCGGCCAGCCTCCAGATAATTTTCTTGAAAGGAATTGTAACAACAAACTAGCATGCATTGTCGTCCACGATTTGATGCAAGAGGCAGGGAATAGCATCTCTTGTCAAAATGAGGCCATGAGAAGAATTTGTGGTTTTGCTTTCCTGTATATTTCTTTTCATCCCAGAGAAACACTGAGAAAACTATCTAGCAAGATCAAGTGGAAAACTTACCCTTGAAACTAACCACTGATGTTTTTCTCCCTCCATGGTATTGGGCAGTATCCATACCGAGACTGTGACATCAGCAAGGTCCTGCTGCATCTGATTCATATAACAGTCAATACGCTCAATGCACAGTATCATAGCTGCAAGCCCCACGCCACAGCAGGACCTCTGTACAGTGACAACAGTAACATAAGCAGATACAGCGAAAAAGAAAAAGGTACTTTACATGTCTTCATTTTACTCCAAACTTCCCTTGAATATGTAATGCATTTCTGGGCAAAGTTTTTCTTAGGTGATAGAGGAGTGCCTCCAGATATCACTCTGGAGTGAAAAAAAATCACTTACTGCTTCATTGATTTTCTAACTTTCCCCATGAATGTCGCTGCTTTAATTTTTTAACTGAGCAATTAAAAGAAATGATTGATATGCTTCTAAAGTCCATTTCATAAGAAATAGCGTTCGGTAAAAAAAAAAAAGATGTCTGCTGTTTGGCTAAGGAGCCTTTGTACGTCTTTTCCTACATGATGGAAAGACCTTGCTTTGGGCTGTGAGGTAAATCTCGGTCACCACTGAGTGGAGCCAGATAAGTTTGCCATTCCCTAGTTTGATCCCGAACTTTTTGCTCACAGATTTGAACAGAATCTGAATTTGCTGAAGTGCTTTTTCCTAGCCATCGTATTTAGTAAGAATTGACTTAAGGCAACTGAAATGAAATATTTTTGCTGTATAGGTTTATATTGTTTACAATACCGATTTTTTTTATATTGATAGTTTTTCTGCCAAGGAGGCAGGAGAATAAAACTTCAGATAGAATAAAATTATAGCCTGAATGTTTCTAGGTGAGAGCTGGAGAACCGAGGTGTGTGTCTTTAGTGCATGTCGTGGGGTGATCAGACTTATAAAAGGCGACATCAGCTAATCCAATTTTTGGGAGAAAGCCGTGTCCCGTGATCCTTTGGGGTATTATATATAATGTTATATAGTGGTGTTAGTAGAATCTGATTTGGTAGGACTGCTCTGGAAATATCTCCATAGGATGGATCGGAGACAGCATCCCACTGTTTGTTGATTGCTGCAAGGTCCAAGAGTCTAGGTTGGCCATAGACAGAACTCTGAGAACTCTGTGATGAATATTTTGTGTGCTAGCTTAGGTCCTAGTTTCTGGGAAATTGGTTCGATTCAGTTAAACTGTGGATATCATCAATGTGGGCTCATTATTTGGGCCAATCCCAGATGAACCTTTCTGGATGGGAGGTGCCATCTTGAAGTCCTTCCACCTCTATCATTCAGTACGTTTGAGAATTATTTCCAAGTTATGTAATGGGAATTGCATAACTAATTCCTCAAACACCTGTATTCTTCAAAGGAGTATATTTTTAAAAAGGAGATAAATAAAACAGATCGCTGTGTTGCATCTCCCCAGAAACACAGTAATTTGATGGGCTTTCTCATTTTTGTGGACGTTCACTGGAAGTTTTGTATCCATTTTGATTGTTAATGTTTATTTTTTATTTGATGAAAAAGATTAGTATTCTTAGTTTATTTAACATCTACTGCTTCAAATTTCGCTTACTTATAGACTTTTGTGTGTCAGGACAGAATCAAAACTTAACTCGGTGCTTGTATTCCCTTTTTACTCAAGAAATCTCAAATAATCATAATCACACCTGAGCCTCATTTTGTTATATAGGTAGGTATACATATAGGCCAAATGCTATGATCTCAGTGATATTCAACTCGAATAGTTCCATTTATTGTGGTATTAAGTGCATTTTAGTAGCTTTTGCTCTTGCTGCTTTGTACATGGCTTTGGCCTTTCCAAAGGATGAAAGAAGAACATTTGTTACGTGAACTCCGTGGGTTGCGATGTAGCAACCCTTTCCTCATTAATATGTTTTTGGATTTATTTCTGATTTAAAAGTGGCCAAATGGGGATAGAAGAGGACGTGGATGCTTGACAGGCATCTTAAGTGATCAGTTTGTTTATGGAGCCTCAGGATGACGAGTCAATGATTCTTTTTGGGATTCCTAATACTTATGCGCGGCCAACTCCTCAGAGAAGAGTCTTATTTAACTAGGGAAATGTTATTTTCTGTTTTCTTTTTCCTTTGTTTACTCTTTCAGTCCATAATCATTTGTGGAGCTTTTGAGATGACCAGTGGCTTTTCTAAGCTTTTTCTGTGTGTCGTGTGTTTCATTACCAAATGTAGAGTACAGTATTTTGCATTCACAAAGCATAAGGTGCATGTGCTGTTAGGCTGTGTCTATGCCAGTTCTCAAGTCCCAGGAAGGCGAGATCCACTCCTTTTGTTTAATTTTCTTTTGTCAAATTAGCCTGAAAATTCACCAAAAACAGGGACACTCAAGCAGTGTTCCAGATTCCTGACATGTGTGTGTTATTTGGTTTTAAGTGCATTGGAAAACTTTCTGCACGAAGGCTCTATTGGAATGCTGAGATGCCTCTCTTGAAAACCCTGCCAACTGTCACCTGGAAAATGAGAGGCAACTTTGTAACAGGCTGCTCTGTTCAGCATATGGACGATTTGACACCTGGATGAAATAAATACCTAGCCATGGCTAGACTTGGGCTGGCGTAGAAACCACCCCAGATTTTATTCCACATAATGCTTTTGTTGAAATGCTCGTGTAGACACAGCCTAAGAGAGAGAGAATAACCTCTTAAGTGTAATTTTGACTTTCTCTCCCCAATTAGAAGAAGATAGTGTTTTTGATGAATCTGATATTCATGATACACCTACTGGACCCTGCAATAAAGAGTCTCAAACTTTTTTTGCAAGATTGAAAAGGATAGGCGGCAGCAAAATGGTGAAATACCAGCCGGTTGAGATGAATGTTCAGAGAAGTATGAATTTTTTCCTCTTAGTAATTTTATGCAGAAATGTTGTACTCTACCGTTTGTTTGGGGTGAAATCTTGATTTTATTACGTTACTACACATTTTAATCCCATTGATTTTATATATATGTATGCACAAACAGTATATATATAGACACATTTATATATATACGTGAATTACCGGATATCTCATTGACATCACGGTCGTCCCAGAGGGCCATTGCTTAATTTGATTTGTTGCAAAATGTTTGCTTCTCTTCCACACGATTTGAATACATACAGTTTCCTAGATCTGCCTCAGCCAAAAAAGCGATCCCCTCTCCTGTGCACAAATGAACAGAGCTGAGGAATTATCCCGAAGCC
Source organism: Aselliscus stoliczkanus (assembly GCA_033961575.1). Lineage (NCBI taxonomy): Eukaryota > Metazoa > Chordata > Mammalia > Chiroptera > Hipposideridae > Aselliscus > Aselliscus stoliczkanus. The sequence goes on from CM066732.1 coordinate 152,412,531, forward strand.
TGATTTTGGAAATATGATCTTAAACTGCCATGGCGGGTTCCTCCATTCCAAAGGTTTCTGGTTTTTGAAATTAGAACGAACCTTCCAAAAACTTGGCCAGAAAGTCAGTTTTACTTTCTGGTGGAGCTGGGATGGTGATTATGATTCATGCCAATTGTATGCCCAAGTCTGAGGGGAAAAAAAACAAAAAAACAACAAAAAAACGGTGAAATCTCCCAGTAAAATAGTACTAGCTTTTTCTGTTTTAATCAGGTGAAATAGAACTGGCTGAATATAGAGAAACGGGTGCATTACAAGACAGCATTCTACACTGTGTGAGAGAAGAAAGCATTCAGAAAAAAAAGCTGCGCTCTTTAAAACAAAAATCTCTTGATATAGGGAATGCAGACTCCCTCTTGTTTACATTAGATGAGCACCGTAGGAAGTCCTGCGTAGACCGGTGCGACATAGATAAGCCTCCTGCCCAGGCTGCCTATCTCGTGCAAAGACAACACGACCACGGACGCCCCAGACAGAATTCCGCTACGAGGCCTGACAGTACTGAAGTTCCTGAGAACCCTGCTGTGGATGGTTTTCAGGAAACGCGAAGGCCCGTAATCCCAGAAGTTAGGTTAAACTGCATGGAGACGTGTGAGGTCAAAGTTGACTCGCCAATAAAGCCTGCTCCCAAAGAGGACTTAGATCTGATAGATTTGTCCTCAGATTCAACATCTGGGCCTGAAAAACACTCTGTGCTCTCAACCTCTGATAGCGACTCTCTTGTGTTTGAACCTCTTCCCCCTCTCCGAATCGTAGAGAGTGACGAAGAAGAGGAGACCATGGACCAAGGACATGATGGTGCCCCTGGTAAAAATGCTGCCTCCTCGCCCTCCATCCCCAGCCACCCCTCTGTCCTCAGCCTGAGCGCAATGCCCCTTGTGCAGGTAAGCGTGGAGGACTGTTCCAAAGACTTTTCTTCTAAGGACTCAGGAAATAAGCAGTCGGCAGGTGGCAAGCACTCCAGTCTCATAGCTCTGGAAGACCCCACAAACTCTGAAGAATTATCAAAGCCCGAGTTGCTGCAAGAGTTTTCCTGCGGCAGCCCGCTCACACTTAAACAAAAACGAGACCTCCTTCAGAAGTCGTTTGCTCTCCCCGAGCTGTCCCTGGATGATAACCTTGAGTCCAGCATCGACGAAGACATACCGGGTGGACTGATGCCAAGTTCAGGGGCAAAAACTGTTCTGCTCAAAGTTCCTGAAGATGCTGAGAATCCAACGGAAGGTGAGAAACCCGACACGAGTGCCGAATCGGATACAGAGCAGAATCCTGAGCAGAAGGTCGAAGAGGAGGGAGCCGAGGAATCGGAGTTTAAGATTCAGATCGTTCCCAGGCAGAGGAAGCAGAGGAAGATAGCTGTCAGCGCTATCCAGAGAGAGTATCTTGACATCTCCTTCAATATCCTAGACAAACTGGGAGAGCAGAAAGACCCAGGTAAGCGCGAATCTCTTCTTTCTCCCAGCCTTACGTTCAAGTTTGTGCATCTTCCTTGTTAGGTTCTTGGCACTGACTACACATCAAACTCTCAGTCTTATAATGTCAGGGAGTGACATTATAACGGTTTCATAGTCACTCTGCGTCCATCCTACTTCCTCGAGCGTGTTGGATTCAGATGTGGTTCTATTGGCTCCATCAATGTTTCCGTATTTGTTGTTTCTAGTCAACAGTGAAGTCTTGACCGTCCTTGGCAATAAGAGGCAATGATTAATTCGTATCGAGAGAGTCCAAATATCATTTTAGCCATCCTCACTCCGCAAAAGTCATTAACTTGAACTCTTTTTGCTTTCTTTGTTTCTTCCTGCTATACTATAGTAAGCTATGATGTAGTCCAAAGGATGAATAAATATGGAGGGCTAAAAAAAACAAAAAAGAAACAAAGAGTCCTTAGCATGATTAAGAATTGACTGTATAATCATGTAGGGCCTGTAGCTGATTATATATTTTAACCAAACATCAGCAGTCCAGTGAACTTTGTGTGCCCTCAGGAACTTAAAACAAAACAAAACAAAAAACAATCCCAGCTATGGCCAAGACCCTAATCCATGGCTGCCACTCTATGGTGAAGTTGTCACAACACATGGATTTCCTGCCTCAAGTGCCACTTCCTGTGTTTCTTTGAAGGCACTGTTTCTAAGAAAGATAACTTGCAAAAGCAGCAAGCTGCTAGCCCACCTCATTCTCAAACACAGTCTTTTGAGGCGTTACCATAATACAGCTTCTTTATTTCTCAGCTTAGATCTAAAAAAGAAAGGGACCCTTCAAAAAAGTGCAATTGGTCAGGGATGTTTATTTTATTACATTCATAGACTCTAAAACATTGAGAATTGGCAACGATCTTAGAGACCGCTAGTGTAATCCCTCATTTTTCTGTTTGAGGCAGTTTATACTCAGAGAAAGTGATGTGCCTTGTCCAGGGTCACACAGCCAGCAGGGGCAGTGCAGGGACTAATCTCCCAATTCTAGTCCTACTTCTCCCACTACTCCACACAAAAGCCACTCCTAAGAGACCCAGCTCAGCTTTGATTTGCCCAGGGATTTCCTGAGGTGTCCAGCTGTCTTCTACTGCACAGAACAGAGCTGTGCTCAAAGGGGCTCTGTAAAAACCTGTCCAGTGGACATTGGTGTATTGGAAAAGGTCATTCTCTAACCAGGCAGAGGGAAGAAAAAGGTCCTGGTAATAACAAGAAAGTTTAACAAGGTTACTAGGGAAACTGAGATACTTTTTATTGCTTAGAGCCAGGAAAATTTCTGAATATAGATGGAAGAAGGCATTGGCCCAGAAGCGACAGAGCTCTATAAAATGGGTATCGAAGAAACCACATAAAGTCTACACAGTGGGTACACATAACATACAGGTTGTAGTATGTATGTTGTGTGTGTATGTGTGTTGCCGTCTTTATTCATCCAAACTTTCAACACCTCTTCCTATTGAACGGAATCAGAAGAAATTTCCACAGCCTCCTACCACTTCATCTTCTACCTTCCAGCGTCTGTGCTCATACCGCTGGCCTTCCTGCCTGGGGCTGTCTTATGTTCCTGTCTAAAGCCAGCTGTCCCACACGGTGACACGATTCCATTCCTCTTATCTCCTCAAGGACTTAGACCCAGAAATTCTCCCCTTTTCCTTCTCCTTTAGCTTTTTCTTTCTAAAGGATTCTTGGCTTGAGCATACAAACATCATCTTATTTCACCATCTTGAAAACAAATAAAAGCTCTTGATCCCAGGTCTCCCAATCATTAACCCATTTGGCTCCTCCCCTTTTAGGAAAACATTGTAAAGAGTTGTCTATACTGTCACTACCTCCAATTTTCTCCCATCCTATTCTTTCCAAAAAGAATTCGTCGTTCCTCTGAAGCTTTCTTCCCCACTAGTTCACCCAAATTTCACTTGTCAAGGTCTGCAATCACTCTCTTGGTGAGCTCAGCTACTCTTATGGTTTTGCAGATTGTCTATATGCTGAGGTGACTCTACCAGTTGCTAGAATAGTGATGTGTAACAAGCACAACATCTCAGCAGCATCCAACAATAAGCAGTGTGAGAGTCTCTTGATTATCTGGGGATCGGCTAATCTAGGCTGGGCTTGGCTGGGTGGGCCAGTCTCCTCCTGGGATCTATGAAGCCTGCGAATATTCTTCTCATGGCGATGGAGGGGGTAGGGGGCATAAGGGAGCAAGCCCAATGGCACAGGCACTTTTCAAGCCTTCGGTCATGTTATGCTTGCAAACATTCAGTTAGTTCAAACCAATCACATGGCTGAACCCAAGGTCAAGAGGGGAGATATATTCTACTTCTGTAGTGGGAGCAACCTCAAAGTCGCATGGATTCAGGGAGGAGTAAAGAATTAGGGCCACATCGCCCAAATACTGTATGGACCTACTCGCACTAAAAAACTAACAGTTGTTTATATGAAATTAAATTTTAATTGGATGTCCTCCATTTAATCTGGTCACCTTAATCTACCTTCAAAATATGCCTATAATCTGAACCCCTCTCATTACTTCTCTGCTTCCACTCTGGTCTGAGCCACCATCGTCTCTCACCTGGGTAAACTGCCATAGCTCCAAACTGGTCCCCTGCCTCCTAACTAGTCCCCTGCCTTCCAACCTTATTGACTTATCTTCTCAACACAGCAGCCAATGATTCTTTAAAGCATGAGATCATACCATTCCTCTGCTTAAAACCCTCCATTGGCTTCCCGTTTCTTTAATTGTAGAAGCTCAAGTCATTTAAATTCCTGGAATGCTTTACATGGTCCCAGTTCTCATTAGCTCTCTGACTTTATTTTGCACTGCTCTCTCCACAGTTCTACCCAGCCACAGTGGCCTCCTGCCATTTCTGGAACACTCCTTACATAGCCTACATTAGGGCCTTTCCACTGGCTGTTCCCCCAGACTGAAACTGCCTTCCCCAGATATCCGCCTTACTCACTTTCTCCCTTCTTTTAATTTTTTGATCAAACATCATGTTCCCATTGAGTCCTGGGCTGTACCACATCCTTCCACCCCACCTGTTATCTTTTTCTTTTTTTAAGATTTTATTGGGGTATTGGGGGAGGGGAACAGCATTGGGGAATCCGGGAAGGGGAACAGACAAGTTCCTATCCTTTTGTTCCTCAGTCCAGTTGCAGAGGACATTGCTTCACTGGCCCATGTTGGCATCTTCATTGTGCTTGGTCGCCAGCCTCTGGACGGCAGCTCACTGCAGCTATTGGCAGCTCACACTGGCTGCCAGCCCCTCACGCTGGCTGCCAGCCACTCACTGTAGCCTATGGCAGCCCACTGCAGCAGGGGCTGCAGCCTACACTGTTGCCGGAGCTCACAGCCCAGCTGCAGGTGGAGCTGTTGTTAGCTGTAGAGGGCAGTGTCACTGGCCCTCATGTGGGATTCGAACCGGGGCCACTGGCATCCCAAGCCAGCTCTTAACCAATGCGCCACTCAGCCGGCCCCCACCTGGTATCTTACAATCTCTTTCTCTTCTATAAAGAATTACTCTTCTAACATGCAATCATTTATTTACTTTTATGCATGTTATTGTCTGTCTCTTCCCACTGACAGGAAAAAAACCCTAAAGGCAAGGATTTTTGTTAGGTTTGTTTGCTGATTATATCCCAAATGCCTAGCAGTGATGGGAAATTTTTGATGAGTGAATTAATTAATAGTGTGACATTCTCTGCACATCACTATAAAAAAATTGAGCAGAAATATTTTAAGCTAAGTGTATAGCTCTATTCAAATATTTGCTATCTTAAACAGCATACACATGGAAGGCTTCTTAAAATGATTTAAGGGTGAGCAAAAATTGCCTGGATTAAAAAATCTTGGTACACTAATGATTGTTAATAATGATCTTACAGTAATTTCTTTAAAAATAAGGATACACCAAGGATTTTAATAAGCATACCTCTAAAAGTCTTAATAATCTTTCAAAGGATTCTTCAAAATTAGCTTTAAGCTTTCTCATTCTACATTATTGGTGGGGTTATTATGCCATTGTAGCAGCATACATAAAACAGATAAGTATAAGAGGTAATTATGCATATTTTTAGCTAGTGGTTTGGGGAGAATATCTAAGAGAAAAATGATAACCCAATCTTTAATATCTTAATGACTAAGGTAATTTAAAATGGGAAGTTATTTATGCTTTATTAAGAGAGTTTGAGAAACATTATTACAGTTATACTTTTTTGTTGTTATCAAGTAGTTATTAACCTGGCAACCATATCTATTCAGAAAGACCTCTGAAAATCAAAAATAGATGTTTCAAAGTTTTTCACTCAGGCTCTCACCTACGATGTATTTTTCTTTTATTTCTGACAGTTTTGCAAGTTTTGTGATCATCCAATAATAGAATAGCATCTTCATACTCAAATTGTATGTATGTATGTATGTATGGTGGCTTGCCCTGTGGCAAGGAAAAGCAATTGACCATAGGTAAAGGATGAGACAGACATTATTAAGCTTAAGAACTCGGGCCGGCTGAGTGACGCAGTGGTTAAGCGCTGGCTTGGGAAGCCAGCAGCCCTGGTTCGGTCCCACATATGAGGGCCAGTGACGCTGCCCTCAAAAAAAAAAAAAGAACTTGAAGCTGCGTAGGGCTGGTATCCCTGAGTTACATACAGCATGGAGCCATCATGAAAGCCCATAGTGGTGGCTCCAGGTTGTTCACTATGCTCAAAATATCTTGCTGCTTAAGGTGCCAAGGAGGTTTGTGAAAAATTGCAGGAGGTTTACTGTGATAAACCATTCAACTGTTCAAAGAGGCTTAAAGGATAATCTTCACCTAGAATAATGTGGGGCACCTTGCTTCCCATTACTGATAGATTAATAGGACGATATCACGTGCTGAAAATATTTCACCTTATATATTGTACATTTGTCAAAGAGAAGAAGACTGTCAAAGTGATACAGTTTGTTTCTTGCTCAAATAATAAAATCTAAATATCCAAATTAACAGTAAGTATTTATTTCCTGTTAGATGCAGCCCCTGCTCTTAAATTACTTGTGGTTTAGGATAAGTTACAGAAAGGTAAATAGAGAATTATATTCTAGTGTGTTAGGTTAGGGAGAGCTTTAAGGGCAAGGTGCTCTGAATTATGTAAGAGTGTCACCTGATGGTTTCTTTGTTTGCATTTTTGGGGGGGAGGAGGAGTCTTAGAAACCTTCCTGGAGGAGGAATTGTCTGTATAAATTGAGATGCAAAAGGAAATTGCCAGACAATGGTGGAGTGGTGAAATGATATAGGTGGAATAACGGTAAGCATCAGTTTGTTTAGGTATGAGATGAAAAGAGGTTCAGTTCTGTAAAGGTTAAGTGACTTTTTCAAGAGCAGGCAGTGTGAGCATGCCTTGTTTTGCTTTTGTAATTGTGCTCTCATTAATCTCTGATGGGCCACAGATGCAGAGTATAATGTGCAAACAATTCTCCATGGAACTTTGAAACCAGTGTGTATCTAATTCCATTAGAGTAATTAGTAGAGTGAGAAAGCATGTAATGGTATATAATGGTTATACAATATAAGTATAACGGGTACGTTAGGCAAAAGGGGAAAAGATATATGGAAAAAGTTCTTGAACTTGCTTTTAATCAGTGTCCTGAGTTTTAAATAACATTTCTGTTTGTAGATCCCTCTACTAAAGGACTTTCAACTCTGGAAATGCCACGAGAATCCGCATCTGCCCCTACATTAGAAGCAGGTGTGCCAGAAACAAGTAGCCATTCCTCAATATCAAGTAAGATTTCTTGTACATTGATTTTTGGAACATTATCTTCAACATTATTTTCAATTTCCACATACTGGGTATTGTTTTATTCTTTTGCTAATGTTGCATTAGCTTCCTAGGTGACATTAAGAGACAACTATTTTGAAACTTACCTTCTGCTGTTGGGTCCTAGATTTTGTCATGAGGAGTTTTAGTTGCACTGAGGTGAGGATAAGGGTGTCCACCTGGCTCAGTGGAGGCAATTAAGTGACGTTAGCATGGGAAATTCTGAGCAGGGATCAGAGATATAAATAGAGGTCCAGGTTCTACAGTATGCTGGTATATTTTGGGTTCCATGCGGACAGTGCCCGAGAAGCTGGTTAATTTTCATTGGTCTCTCTTTTGAAATGAGGATGACCCTGAAAGATCAGATAAAAATCTTTAAATGCTAGACTGGTAGTATGGAATAATATCATCATCTTCATCATTCATTCATTCATGCATTCATTCATTCAACAACTATTTATTAGGCACTGTGCTTGGCACTTGGGATCAAATGTGAATAAGTAAGACACACCTTGTTCTCAAGGAGTTTACAGTCAACATAGTAATAATAACTGCCATTTATTGAACATGTATCATGTGCCAGGCACTATGCTCAGTGGTCTACACACATTGTTATCTTATTCAGTCCTAACATCAGCATTACATTGTAGATGTTATTGATTCCAGTTTGTAGATTTTAAAAACAGAACTGCAGAGAGGCTAAATGCTTGCCTGCAACTACTAAGTGGTAGAGACAGGAGTTAATGCTGCATCTGTTTGACTTCCAAGCCCATACTCTTTTTAGTATACCACACTGCCTTAGAATAATTCAAATTCAGTTAAAATAGAGGTTAGAGGAATTCTAAGAATGAGTTTCCAAGTGCCAGTTATTTGTCCTTTTGGTAGCAAAGAATGGCTAGTTCTGAATCTAGTTGTTCTTTTTAATCACAGAAGATCTGTTTGATAACATGATAAAATACCTATTTTTTAAGTCCACATACTAAAATCATGAAAGTGTATTTTCTCCTCCTAATTTGCATGAGTCATCTCAAAAAAAGATAATGATTTCTAGCTAGACATCCGAGTTGGATATAATTTGAGATAGTCAGGATGACTTCAGCGCTAGTTCAATGTATCATAAAATAAATGTACCAAATGTATCGTAATCCCAAAGTCATGACTGAATCTAGCCCTTTTGGAGTTAGCGTGGCATGTCATTAGATTTCCACCTTCCTTCTCCTCTTCATTAAAAGCATGTAGTGGAGAGCTCTTGGCGATGTGTTCTTGGAGGAATAATTCCAGGCGCCTTGTACATGGAGTTACACATTAAGGGTTTTTACTTTACTCTCAGGGCATTCTGTTGTCTTTAAAAACAACAGAATTGGAGAAATCATTGTCACTAGAGGTTCTAAATTCTTTGATTGAGTCTGACAGATGTTGCTAAGTTTTAAATTTGTTAAATCTTCTAAAAGATTTATGCTTTTGAATTTTAGCTGTCCTTTTCAAGTGACTCATAAAATTGTAAATTATACCCATCAACCAGAAGAATCAGAGATGTTTCATATTAGTTTGCATAGTCATTTCCATGAATTCTGTTACCATGGACACCAAGACACAAGAATTCCCATCACACCCCTCTCTTTTAATCAGTTTATTAGCTGATTATTTTGTAGCTAAACATGCCATGACCACCATGAATCAAACAGCATGCGAATTACAGTTCAAATAATGTTATAGTTGATTTCATATCACACCAAGTTGCTGCCTTAGTACCACGAATGAAAACCTGTGTGTAACATTCAAGGCTTTCTAGGGGCCATACCCTCATCCCAGTTCCTACCAGCCCCTTCTAGCTCTTGTAGTCCAGAGCTTCCGTTTCTGAAATTGTCCTTATAAGAGAGTGAATCACCTCCACAAGTTCTCAGATATCCCGGTGTTTGGGATCATGCAGGAAAGGCACCTCATCGATGCTGGTGACAAAGATGGGTGGGACTGCTCGCAGAGGGATGGGAGGGCAGGAGGCAGGTGGCTTTGTCACTCAGCAGTCTACTGGCACAAGTGCTTGGCATTGTTTTTCTGGTTTGGAAATGCTTATAACTTGACATTTCATTCGCGGGATATTTGCCAGTTCCTCACTGCAGGGTAAAAATGTTACCACTGTTTTCTAAAACAAAGATGGGTACTAGAATGTACTTTGGAATGCCATGCGATTCACATTTTTCAAAGAGTAAGTGGAGGCTTAAACAGAGATTGAAAACAGCATTGACTTCAGAGTCAACATGTTTTGGGTTTCTGACCACCTCATTTTCTAGTTCGTTCCGAGGAACATAATTTCATTTGCTTTAATTTCTCTCTAAAAATTGGGGTTGATATGTATCATCCTACTCCAGAATATACATGTGTATACACACACACACACACACACACACACACACAAACATTTTGGAACAAGTCAGAATATATAAATCAAAAAGTAAATGATAATCATCATATTGCTGTAACTGGGGTAAATATTTACAGGCTGCAGATAATTGCTCATAGGTATTGTTTCTCTCTTTACTGAGTGAAGAAAGGCACCCGGAATAACATTGTACCTCAGTTTCTCACCTGGACGGAAGCATACAATTTACCAACCAATTATGAATAACTGATGAAGGTTCAATTAAGATTCTAGATGGATGTGTAGAGCCTTTGTGTTCTGTGCAAATTAATTCCCCCCTAGTAATCATCTCCTAATTTCCTCCATATAGCTCAGTATAGGCAGATGAAAAGGGGATCCCTGGGAGCTCTGACAATGAGCCAGTTAATGAAGCGACAGCTGGAACATCAGTCTAGCGCCCCCCATAACATCAGCAACTGGGACACTGGTGGGTCAAGCTTTTTCTTCTTGTTTTACCTCTCTGATTAGCTAATGCCACGTTCTCTGTGTCCCCTCTGCTCCCTTGTTAAAGAATAGATCTTCTCTTATGTTCTGTCGTTCAAATAATTTTAAAAACCCTAAGGTGATTAATAAGTCTGTTTAAACTTTCCACGTGTTTTAGAGCCACCGGTTCTTCCATCTAGGCTGGTCCAACCCTTTTTTTTTCCCTCTAAGAAACATATTAGGTTATCTGTCTGGGGGTTAAATGATGTAAATGCATAAAGGAGAGAGTGGAGCTATAACGCAAATGAACAAAACAAAACATCAGATCAGGGTCGGCAAACTTTTGAGATGGAAGAGCGGGCTCTCGAGCCACATGCAGCTCTTTGGGTATGTATATGTGGCTCTGAAGTAAAATTGAAAATGAAAATAAAACTATCAGTTTCGATTATAATATTACTTTAAATTTTCCTTATTTGTAAAAATATATTTATGGCTCTTGATTAATTTTTAAATTGTTGTGAGGGACAGGATTGGCTCTTCCAGGGGTCGGCAAACTTTTGAGACAGAACGTACCCAAAGGAGCCGCATGTGGCTCGCGAGCCGCAGCTTGCCGACCCCTGCCCCAGGTCACCAATATTCTCTGCTTTATAAAGTACCAAGAAAGAAGGGAGTATTAATAGTGATAACAATATCCAGTGCAGCCTAGTGAGGTCATGACCTGCAGGTAGGTTCGGGAATATGAGCCCTGTGTCTTAGTGAGCAGGGTCAGCAGTTTGCAGCCACACGCTCGCATGCTCATACAGTGGAGCTGCGTCTAACCTCAGTTTTAAAGTAAGAACCGGCTGCCATGACACGTCTATTTTAAACCTGATCACTCTGCGTTTCCTCAACTTTGTTATCACGTTCTGCACGTGGGCTATTTTCTCCAGCCAGTACTATGGCCACAGTCCTGCTCTTTGGAGTGCCAGCTTTCCCTTTTTGTTTTCTTTTTAGAATTAAATGGATCATTTGGATTACAAGATTACACATGTGAAGACACTCGGCAACATGCACACTCAAAAATGTCAGGGTTTATCACTGTGATTGAGGGGCTGGCACTCAGGCTACTTCAGTATCTTGGTTGGTACTTTCTGGCTACAGTTATAGGAGATTATTTTCATATCCTCCCCTATGGCCAAGAATTATAATGTCCCCCAAACCAAAATCTTGAGACATTGTTGTTTTTTTCAAAACCATACATTTCACCCTATTTCCCCCCATTTTTCTTTAAAAAAAAAAAAATTGGTTCTAGAGAACTAAGTCCCATCCACTACACCCAATCCTACATTTAACGTAGTTTCAACTCCCCTGGCCTTTATAAGGGTTCTGGGCCTTTTAAAGGTTTAGTGTTTTATCTTCCTTTTAGTGATAAGTGGTAGTGAGTAATGAAATGGCCAACAGGTAAGGGAGATAAGGATTTTTTTTTTTTTTTTTTTTTTTGAGGGCAGTGTCACTGGCCCTCACATGTGGGACCGAACTGGGGCCGCTGGCTTCCTAAACCAGCGCTTAACCACCGCGCCACTCGGCCGGCCCTGGTAAGGGAGATAAGGAGAGAGACGTTGGATAACCAGCCTCGAGAGTTTGCTGGGTTTGGGTGAAATCTTTGCATCCCCACACCAAAGAGGACTTTGTTTCGCTCTTTACTGAGAAGAAGCTGTGTAAGGAACTGAGAATAGAAGCTGTTGTTTGGTTAGTTCTTGAATCATTAAGTGTCCAGCTTTTGTGAGATTGGCCTGGGGGGCTCCAAAGAGTGTTTGACCATATCACTGTTTTCTGTAGCAGGGAGCTCCTCCTCAGCTAACCATTTTATATTCAGACACATTTACCACCAGTTTGATGGACTCAGCAAATAGATCTCAATTTCCAGTCCAAATTGTAATCTAAAAAAAAAAATCTACATGATGCCAAATAATCCATTTAACTGAGTTTTCCACTTTCAACCAAACTTCAGCCTCGTTCTTGTCCCTCCGGTTTCTCATTTAATACATGCCATTTACATGCTATCTGAACATTTTTCACCTGAGTTTTCTTGGGCTGGTTTTCCATCCTCCAAGTTGGTTCTCTAGTCACCAAGCCCAACGAGAATTTCATCTCAATATTCTTGTTTTTATTAGTGCCATAAAAATTCTCCCTGAACTGATTCTGAGCAGTGAACACACAATGCAATATAGAGATGATGTGTTATAGAATTGTACACTTGAAACCTATATAATTTCACTCACCAGTGTCACCCCCATAAATGTAATAAAAACTCAAAAAAAAAAAAGGTCTCCCCAAATGTAAGACCAGAAAGAGCCGAAGAATGTGTAGTTCAGTGTTAGGCGGCATGTCACTTTATGCCACATATGTTGATTCAGTCACTCACGTCAGTCCCTGGAAGAAGAGATCTGGTCATAGAGACACACTGGGGAAGAGGCAGTCGAAAACATGGGTCATAGTCCTTTCACCTACGCATGCACCTGCTCGCTCCCAGGATACCTGCCTCTTCTCTGTCCACGCGCACCTGATGGCTTGCCGCTTTGCCTCATCTTCATAGGAAACAACTGTTCCTGAAGCATCACCCCTCCTTTCTGCCCCTTCCCCCCTATTCCTGTTTCTCAGCCCTCAGTCCAAGGCCTGTCATTTCCTTGCTACCAGTTCTACATGTTTTCTGTATGACCATGCTGGCCATAGCCCCAAATCATCATTTATGTATTTATTGTTTGCATAAAACATTTTTTTTCATGGCCATGACATTAGTCTTTCATTTTTTCCATTTCATATCAAGAGATATGGAATTTGAGCTTTTGGGGGGATGGGTAGGGAATCTGGACTTTTTGGGGATGGTTTTAGATGCTGTCCTGCTTTCAATTGCATTTCATTTACCTGAATGGCAGGTTTGTAGTGAAATCCCAAGTGTCCCTACTCTAGAATCTAGGATGTGTCCTGTAAATGTTAATAATCCACAATAACAATGACCCAGAAAATGGCTCCAAGAGATGACTGGTTAAATTCTTTGTGTTGTGAATTGTGCTAAATTGACCATGTTGAAGACTGAAATGCTCTATTTATCCACAGAACAGATACAGCCTGGGAAACGCCAATGTAATGTGCCAACGTGCCTAAACCCTGACCTGGAGGGACAGCCATTGAGAATGAGAGGTGAGTTGGTTTAGTCACAGAACCTCAGAGTGTAGGCAACTGAAAGAAATTGTATCTGTCCCTCCTCGAGCCACACAGCAGGTGCTGGGATCTATTCTTTAGCAGCTCTGTGAAGTGGCTCCAACCTTGGCTCAAACATGTCCAGGGAGTGGGAATATATTGGGTCGTTGGGAAAGTCATGATGCATTTTTCTATGTTTTTCAATGCAAAAATGCGTCATGACTTTCCCGATGACCCAATATGACATCTCCTCTCTGGACATGACCAACAGAAAGTTTTTGCTTACAGTGACTTTCTAACCCTTGGGGCCACACAAAACAAGTCTAGTCTCTGTCGCATAAATTTTTAGACCCTTGAAAATAGCTATCCATTGCTTATTCCCTCAGTCGTTTCTAGACCACGCATTTCTGGGTCCTCCCAAAACGTATCAGTTTCCCATATCATCCTGTATCTACTTCTCTGAGCATGGTCCAGCTTACCGTGCTCCTTTTAGAATGTTGAGATCATAGGTGAATAGCTTTTCAGCTATCTGAAATTGCACCGAATATACACATGACTTTATGCTGCTCATTGGAACAAGCTGAGAATAAATCTGTGCTAAGATCATCAGGATATGTATTTTCAAAATTCATCTCATGGCTAGTTGATCATTACTTTTGTTCTTTTTTTTTTTAAATTGAGAAAGCAGGTTAACCTATCATTTGTAAAAAAACAAACAACTAAAAACGAATTATGACCACATCTCTTCGCTAGTCCCGGAAATCAAGCAGACCTACTATTCTGGACTATATCACTCTTCTAACTTGCCCTAGGAATGAGGGGATATTTATCTCCGGCTTTTGCTAATATCCGTTTGGCCATGTAGCAGTTTCAGCCCCTGGATCTGATCAGATGAGACTCTTCTCACTTATGGGCCTAGGAAAAGCTTTTATGAGCAGAAACCATGGTGGTTGAATAAACTGGTGCTTGTCCATGATCTAGTGACTCGGTAGCAGCAAAACTGGAATGAGGTGATGAGAACAAAGACAGAAGTGAGTCTCTTTCACAGTAAACTGAAGAGTCCACACACGTGAGGGACAGATGTATGTAAGCATGCTTTGAGACAAACCAACACCTTCATATTTTCTCTTATCTCCATTTTCCCTTAGAGGCTTTTGCCAAAATCTCCAGCTTTGAAGCTGGGCTTTGGAGGAGGCCTTCTCTTTATTCTAAAGTTTCTAAGAACCTTCTCTTTTTGTTCCTAGTTCCATATAGCATGTATGTTGGGTATTCAGTAGGGAAACCAGTCGTGCTGGCATCAGAAGTGTTGCCATCAATGGGGGGATAATGGGACTCCTTCAATAATGCAGACTTAATTATGACTCAACTATAACACAATTAGCTGACGTCTATGGCTTCATGTTTTTGCATTTCCCACCTTCTCCTTGTGTGTTTTCCTTTGTTCCCACATCATTAGCAGTGTCCAGAAATCCTTTGATTCAGCCAGTGCTTCTGTGTGGGGGCCAGTGCCTAACAACTTAACCTATCTGCTTTTATAGATGACCGCCATGAATACTGCATCACACATTCTGTGTTGTCACATGAATAAACAACTTCACAACGCTATTAGCAAAAATCTTTGTTCCTCGTCATTTATATTGGGTAATGATTGGCTTGTAATCACCCAAATGACTGATTCCTTCCCTTTTCTTGACTTGAGCTGTGATTTCTACATAAGAGTAATGGGCAGCAATCTTCTGAAAGCCTTGACTCAGAGGTGTTTTGGTTGTTTTTTTTAAATAAATTTCTTATGTTTCTAGTAAGACTGTATATATATCACCATATATCTTATGGACTGATATTCTCCACTTTTAGCACAGGCATTTCAGCATCTGGTAGATACAGTCTGTCAATGTTCAAGAAATGTGGAGTCTTGGATTTAAACTTTCTGTGTTTTGGTTTCTTGAAGCAACTTCATGCTGTTAACCTTACTGTTTAATAATCAATCATGTTTGTAAAAATTTTTTTGTTTTGGCCCAGTTCTTGCCTTTTGTACAATTAATGAATTTATACCTCACACTTGTAATAGATACTGTTGCTTCTACTCTAAGCTACATCTTTTTTTCTTAGAAGTGAATCAAACAGGTTTTCTTCAACTATTTAGGATGAGGAAGACAAATAAGTCATAAGAAATATTCTTTTGTCTTACATCTCAAACCATATTCAATGTTTTACAAAATGCTCACACAGCAAATCCTGCTCCAGCACAAATATTTCTCAGGCCGCTCCATTAGAGCCACCTGAAAGCTCTAGAGTGGCTGCATCGTCTATTTCACCATGCTTTGTAATGGGGTCTGCATGGATTTTCAGTATGTCTAATCTTGCTTGTTCGTTCGGTAAATCAGTATGTATTTTTCTATCTAATCTTCCCGGATGAAGCTAAGCAGGATCCAGTGTATCGGATCGGTTTGTAGCCATGATCATTTAAACTCTATGTAGAGTATCAAATGCATCCATTTGGTTCAGTAGCTCCATTAAAGTTCTCTGAATCTGTCTATCAGCATAAGTACCCTCAGAAAACCGACCACCAATAGCATCTGTTTCATCCATAAAAATGATGCATGGCTGAGGGTCTCTGGCATAATTTAACATTTCTGTGATTGAATGAGCACTTTCACTAATGTACTTGCCTACAATAGAACTAGATCCAACCTTTAAGAAAATTGCAGTCCAGCTGGCTAGTAACAGCTTGTGCTGAGAGTTTTTCCTGTCCCTGGTGGTTCATGTAGCAAACAACCTTTGGAGGCACTGTTCCTACATGCTGGAATAGTTCTGGGTTTGTAAGAGGTAATTCTATCACCTCTCTTAATTTCTGAACCTGTTCTGATAATCCCCCAATCTCAGATAAGACACATTTCCAGAGTCTTCATGAGATATCTTGTAATCAGTGGACCCACCTCTCTTGGCAAAGATCTTAGGATAGTATAGTTATATCCAAAGCAACTCTTGTTCCTGGCTTCAGCTCACTTTTGTCAAGCTATCAACGACAACCCACAACATATCTTGGTCCATTTGTAGCTTTAACAATGGTTTTTTTCTTCAGTCAGTTTGCTTACGAACTTCACCCACAATCTGCCCAACAGTTTATAGGGCATCCAGGTCATTTTTAGACTTTTCATACTTCTCAGTTAAGTTCTTTGTGTCGTTCCCTTACTGGACCAGCCTGGGCTATTTCCACACCTGAAGAGCCCAAGCTACATCTTTATGAAAACACTTGGAGTTCTGTGTTAATGGTGCACTTGGGTATACTTAGAAAGGAGTGGTATCTCCAGAGACAGCTAATAAATATAGCAGTGAAATGTTGATTCCCATTTGGGATCTCTGGGGGTGACATAAAGATGTGTTCAGATGCTTTCCTTTGTCTTTTGGGTCTGCAGGCCCCAGGCTTCTCAGAAACACATTTTGTGGCCTTTGATCAGACAAAGGAGTATGTATAGCTTGGCAGCATTTTGACTCTTCGAAGGTTTCCATACCACGTTTTTTTTCTCTCAGATTGAGACACATTGCCCACTTGGCTAGGTTCTAAACCTTTTACATCGTTACATTGATTCCTGTAGAAACCAATTGTCTGAATCATTGCCTTTCGTCTTTTAAGGATAGATCATGCAGTTTTGTTTTGTTTTTCAGCACCAAGTTACCAATTCCTTGAAGAGAAACATTCTCTAATGACCATCTGGTTTTTTTGCCTTCTGTTCAAGGAATAACTCAGAGTCTCAGTTATTACTTTGTAGAATGGGACTGTCACTTGGGGACTCTTCTTGGAGTGCCTCGTTTCCACAACCCCGGGAAATCTGTCCAGCACTGGGGTTTTCTTAATGGGGATCCGTCACCCGACTCCAGGTTTACTCATCACTAGAGCATGTTGCCAAGACTCCTGCCTCAGATTTCTTTGAAGGCATCAAAACCCAAAGTTTTAAATTGTGTAAAATCGATTGGCTGAAGACACTGGATGTTTCCTTCAAAACACTTGATATTTCATTCTTAAATATTTCAGTTTGAAAAATGAAGTTTTTTGCTTTGGGGCTTATGATATTCATTTCCAAAGTAGAAAACCATCCTGATGTTTCTTAGCTCAAGCATCTCCCGTTGCTTAGGGGTGTGGAGTTCTAGGATCGTATTTCTTTCCCAAATTCACAATGTTTTAGTGCTGGTATACATTTGTGACTATAGAAATATAGTATCATATGGACTGCTTTCATTTATGCCTAGGAAATAAAGATTGTAATTCATTTAGGGTATCCTTGGATAGATTTCCTCCTTTTAAATCTTTATCCTAGTACCCTGTTTACATCTGAACTCTTTCTGATTTTTTCAAGGTCAAGAAGCAAAGGGAAAGATAGGAGTCTAGCTCTTAAAACTATACAAGCAGAAACAAGTCACAATCTCTGTTGAATTCGTTTTACCCTTGAGGGGTTCATAATGCTCTTGGATTGTCCATGTCACATCCCTGTGAATATGATCTTTGGAGGATTTTCCTGGCCCCCAGAAACAGATCTTTATTCACCAGTTACCTCTTTGCTGCTTACCCCACAGGTGCCACTAAATCCAGCCTACTGTCAGCACCCAGTATTGTCAGCATGTTTGTGCCAGCACCGGAAGAATTCACGGACGAGCAGCCAACTGTGATGACTGACAAGTAAGCTCACACAGTTATTTTCTTCACCTTGTTTATAGAATTTGAGAGTTTTCTCACCGTGATTACGAGAAAGCATCAGAGGAGGCATACTATACTTTAAGTCATATTTTTTTCTTCAAATGACCACAGCCATAAAGATTGATATGCATTTGTTATTCTAGAAACGCAATATTATTTGGGCAGCTTTCGTTTATGCCAAGACACGTTGTTTTTTTGGTTTTTGTTTTTGGTAATTTAGACAAATGCAAATAAACATCCACTTACTGATTATTCCTAGCAATGATTTCACACAAACAAAATCCCACAACCAGAAGCTTCACCTTGTTAGGATGGGACTAAGTTTGAGACTTGACCTTATTCCCATCCTGCCAGGAAACTGTTCTGAATCTCAAACTGGCTATGTCATCTCTCAGTTTGTCAGCCTTCAATATCCCCAGATTTCCTATTGGATAAAGCCTGAAGGCCTTAGCTGATAAAGGCCCTTTAGATGGTGAAGGTGTGGCCTCCCCACCCCTCACCAGGAACTCTTTCCCCAGCCCCCTCACCTTCTCCAGAGCTTGCCTGATGTATTCTCTTTCTGTGATTTCATAGGTGCCCTGCTCTCTGTACTTTCTCTGCCTGGTGAACTCCTATCCATGCTTCAAGAACCAGCTTAAGGCAAAGATTCCCGATTCCACAAGGCAGAATTAGTCATGCCATTTTCCCAGTTTCTATAGTATTTGATGCATCTATCCTGTCTACCACCTATCACAGGGTATTTTAATTGCTTAGTTGTTAGTACATACATGTTCTGTGATAGATGGTGAGTTCCTTAGGAACTGGGACTCTTTCTTCTGTATTTCTCTAAGCTCCCTGTATATACTCAAGCTCCCTACACATTGCCTGGCGCATAATGTTTGTTTAGTCAGAATAAGATTTACAGGATTTCAGGTTTGGAGAGATCCCCTTGGGCCAGGGACGCCTCCTGGTAAAGGTGACCCAAGTGACTGATGGGGCAGGCAGTGATGGGGAGGAGGGGGAGGTAGAGGGGCCGGTGTGAGGCTCCAGACAGCTGGCCCAGCTGACGGACATTCCTGGGAATGTCCACATGGGGAGGCGCAGCACCTCGTTTTTTGTGGAGGGCACATCTTGGCTCCTTTTTTGGATTCATTTCCCTGTTTTGTGTTATCCTCCAAGTCCCAGTCTTTCCTAATTACCTTCCTGGCTGCCTATGTGAGCACGCCATTTCTCTTTGTTTTTAGTCACAAATGTGAGTCCCATATTTTTAAAAAGTCAATTTATAAGGAATTATATATATTATTTAGGACGTTTTCGGATGGATCACAGTGACCGTCGTAGCCCTGGCTCTCACTGTTCCCAGTAGATGTCCCCTTCGCTTTCTAAAGCTGCCTGGCTGCAGCTGAAAAGATCTCCGGCTTTGGTGGAGATGGATTAAATTGAACCCACACTAGATACTATTGCACCAAGAGCAGTATGTTGTAAGCTACTTAAAAGAGTAGGAGCCATTGTGCTTTTACATATTACACTCAGTAGGTGTGGCGAGTTCATGTAACTTACTGAGTGAGGGGTAGAGAAGAGGCTGTGATCCAGACTTCCAGCCTTTCCAAAGTGCTCTCTTGACTTTACTGCCCCGTGTCTCGCCACAAAGAGGATATTTTTTAAATCTGAAAGCTTAAGAGAGCTTCCATTTGTGCTTAGGCATTTTTCATTTCAACAAATGAAAAACTAGCTTCTGACTACCATTAGAGGTAATTTCACATGCTGAAAATCCCTCAACCAGAAGCTTCAAACTGAGTCCAGTTGGCACTCAGTGTAAAAGGAGCCGTAATTCATGTGCAGGCCAGATGCTTGTACCAAGGAGCCTTCCTGGTCTCCACCATGCGTGCTGGTTCCGTGTCTATG
This sequence comes from Aselliscus stoliczkanus, assembly GCA_033961575.1. Classification (NCBI taxonomy): domain Eukaryota; kingdom Metazoa; phylum Chordata; class Mammalia; order Chiroptera; family Hipposideridae; genus Aselliscus; species Aselliscus stoliczkanus. Next base: position 152,432,434 of record CM066732.1, read on the forward strand.
GTGATGGTGGCATTCACATCTCATATTTATTGTTAGCGTGAGACCACTGGCCTCCTTTTGGGGACTTTTCCAAGACTCATCCCTAATGGCTGTTTGTACTTTTTCTTTTTTAAAGATTTTATTGGGGATTGGGGAAGGGGAACAGCCAAGTTGTTGTCCTTCAATCTTAGTTGTGGAGGGCGCAGCTAGCTCAGCTTCAAGTCCAGTCATTACCCAGCCCCCCGTCTGCAGCTCGCAGCTGCTCAGCTCAAGGTGCCGTGGTCGATCTTAGTTGCGGGGAGGCATAGCCCACCATGCCATGCAGGCGTCGAACCAGCAACCTGGTTGTTAGGAGCACATGCTCTCACCAGCTGAGCCATCCTGCCACCTGTTGGCAGCTCAGCAGCAGCTCAGCTTGGGCGCAGCTCATTGGCCCACGTGGGAATGGAACTGGCGACCCTGATGCTGAGAGCTCGCGCTCTTAACCAACTGAGGCACTTGGCCGGCCCCTGTATGTACAGTTTATATCTTGAAGCCACTGTTGGCTTTCATGGAAAGCATCCTCTGTTTCCTTTGCAGATGCCATGACTGCGGGGCCATTCTGGAAGAATATGATGAGGAGACCCTTGGGCTGGCCATCGTGGTCCTCTCCACATTCATTCACTTAAGCCCGGACTTGGCAGCCCCGCTCCTGCTGGACATCATGCAGTCTGTGGGAAGGTGAGTGTCGGCTTCTGTTGGGTTTGGTAGGAAGGAGCTTTGTTCCATCTGTATCTTGAAATGAGAACCACCAGTTCCAACGTGAAACATCCGGTAACCTTATCGGTGGAATCAACTCGGACTAGTTTTAAAAACCGAATGGCCCAAACTTTTGGTTGATTAGGCCCAGCTGTGTGGCGCCATGAGTCGCAATGGCAGATGGAACCAGAGGAAAATGCACCAAGAAAACTGTTTGTTGTTCTCTGTTACTATAGGAGCTGATGTATGTAACAGTGCTCAGAACTGCGGGTCATTACAAGGAGGCACTTTATGTGTTTTAGATATTATTGTTCTAATGATCTCTCTTTACCTATTTTAAGATGGGTGCCCTAGGCATTTTGTAATCTGGGGGTGGCAAGATTATAGAGCAAGCTTGCAGAATTCTGAGCATCCTAAGCTTAATCAGCAAGGCTGCCATGGAGACAGAGTCAGCAGCCCCCCCGATTCAGGGCATCCTTGTGTGCCTCAGTTCCACATGAGGTCATGTGATGTGCGAACACTTGGCTTATTTATGCTAGTCCCACAGGAGCTGTTTCCAGGGTGTTCTAAGAGACTATAAGTTCAGTATGAGCCTTTTAATTATCACCCAAGTCTTTCTGTATGAGTTTGTATTGTGCTCTCTGCTTAGATCCCTCTTGAGACTTACCCACCCCTTTTTTCTAGGTACAGTCTTTAAGACCACATTGGCCGCACCCTTAATATTGTGTATTTCGTTTGCCAATGTTTATCTATTCATTGTAGTATCATTAGCCTGAGAGGGTCCATGACAAAAGCAACAGGGAATGGTCTGGTGTTAGTGGTTGCTGGAACCTTCACTCCTCTCCAAATGTGTTCTTGGCTCAGCTTACTCTCTTGTGGTCTAGAGCAGATAAATTTGTAGCATTCTCTCTATTTGTTTCTTCAATATCTTAGTGACGAACCACCAACTTAGCACATTCTTTTTTTCTGTACACACAGAATATTTCCATGTGTACCATACAATTACACTTTTCAAAAAGTACATGTTATATATATTGATAACCTAATACATTTCTCAATATGTCCCTTCAACCCAACAATTAGCTGACAAATACCCCTATTACCTATTTTACTATCTTATAGAGGCTTTTACAATTTGTGGCTTGTTTGTGGTTAGGCTTCAGAGGTTGTGTACAAAGAAATTAATTTTGAGTTGGGTTGATACGGGGGTGGACTACGTCGAATGCTGTTCTGATATCTGTGTAACCTGGCTGCAGAGGCCATTTTATAGATTGTCTATAAACTTCACTCTATGCATGTCCTTGGCAATATCTGATTTGATGCGGAAATCAGGTCTCAGGAAGCAGGTTAAGTTGGCCCCTGGAGACTGACCATTGCATGGGCCCTATATTCCTGGTCAAGGGACTTGGCCACGGTTTTACATGTCTCACCATCTAAACTGGAGCCTCAGTGGGTCCTACCTCAGTACTCGTGCATTTTATCCTGAAAACTTAACATACTTATGTGCCTCTGTTGACTTATTTCCTAGGTTGGCATCCAGCACTACTTTTTCTAATCAAGCAGAAAGGTAAGATCCCCAAGTGAGCTCCAATCTCACTTTCTTTTTGTCTCTTGTGCATGTTCATCCCGTTTCTAAAACACCAAGGTCTACACCATGGAAGGAATATTGTTAGGTTCAATTGCAGCTTCAGAGAGCATGTGTTCATTTTCTGTTCATTCATTCATTCATTCATTCACTCATTTTAGTCAATAAATATTTTTAAGCCCACCCATACCAGACACTGTGCTGGGTACTTAGGTTTCAACCAGGGACAAAACGGACATGATTCCTGCCTTGATGGGGCTTACACTCTACCTGGGAGGCAAACATGAATTAAATATCTGCACAACTTTATAACTAGACAGTGTTGAGTGCTATGAACAAAACAATATAGTGAGACATGTATAACATTCCTTTATTCAACAACTATTTATTGGGTCCCACTAGGAACTGAGAATGGGGTAGTTAACAAACAGCAAATCCTGGCTCTCATAGAACTTATATTCTAGTTAAGAAGGCAGGCAATAAGCAAATCAACAAATAAGAAAACTGATAATGTAATTGAATACCATGTAGTGCTAAGTTCTATCAGCAGTAAGTCAGTCCAGGAGATAGAGGGTGACCAGAGCTAGTGTTTTGGATATAACGGTCCAGCACAGCCTCTCTGAGGAAATGATATTTGAACACAACCTGAAAAGGGAAGAGAGCGATCCACGCGGCAATTTATAGAAAGGATGTTCCAGACAGAGGAAGCAGCAAATGCAAAGACCTCAAGGCAGGAGGATGCCTAGTGTGTTTGGGGAGTACGACTAACATATACTGCAGCAGAACGAGCGTGGAAGAGCGGGAGGGGATGAGGTGGAAAGGTCATGGGGAGGCTGGGCCAGGTAGAGCCCAGCAGGTCATTGTAAAGAGTTTGGCTTTCACTGGGTGAAACGGAGTGAGGAGCGACTTCACTTGTGTTTTGAAAGGATCGTTCTGACTTCTGTGCTGAAAATAGACTATGGAGGAAAATAGGCCATTTCCATGGTGCAGATGTGAGATAGGAAAGGCTTGGTTATGGCAGTGAGGCGTGGTCACATTAAGGGTATATTCAGGAAATATTTTGACAGTAGAGCCAATAGGATTTGCTGATTGGATGTTAGGGAGTGATAGACATCGGGGGGGTAAGAATGACTCCCAGGTTTTGGTCTGAACCATTGGGTGGATGAGTGTGCCATTTACTAAGATGGGCATGGCTCGATGAGAGATGCGTGGGTATACATCAGGCAGACCTGATCTAGTCTGGGTAGCAGTGAAGGAGGGGAGAAGGAGAAGTAATGTTCAAACTAAGATCAGAAAAAAACGAGTTGGGTTTAACTGAGCAAGTAGTTATGGGGAAAGCATGTGCAAAGGTCCTGAGGTGGTAAAGAATATAGTGGGTAAGAGGAACTATGAAAAGGCCAGTGTGGCTACAGCACAGTGCTGCCAGCTCTTGCCAAGATTGGTTTGTCAGGTTGTACAATGCTTATAAAATACATTAAATATTTTGGGCTTCCTTCTAGCAGCAGTGAGAAGCTGTTAAAGATTTTTAAGCAATGAGGGTGTGTGTGTGTGTGTGTGTGTGTGTGTGTGTGTGATGTGGAAAGGTTACTTTGGCTAAAGTAGGGAGGAGAGCAGGAGTAGATACTGTGTGTGACTTTGGGCACATATGTCTCTTTGCTTTAATTTTCTCATCTATAAAAGAGGGATACTAATATACCAGAGGTGCCAAAAAAAAAGTATACAAGTGAACACTTTGGTCAGCATTGCTCAAGCAGTAGTTCACCATAATCAGAAGTGCCTGGATGCTGATGGGAACCACACTGAGCACCTCTTGTAATTGCAGAAGTCAAATGTGACTTGTATTCATCTTTTGTTATCGGTATATATTGAGTATTACAATTTTAATACAGTTTTCCTTTCCTAAAATGTGTATACATTTTTGGCACCCCTGGTATATGCCCTTTGTGGGCCACAGGGGTATTTGTTGTGAGGTCTTATAAACATAAGATGGTGTTGTTATTGCACTTCTATAACTTATGGTTTTAGGGATGTTTGCTCTTCGTTTTATGCTCTATTTAGTCATAGAATTTTTTGTTGTTGTTCTTTTTACCCTTTCCCTAATATTTTATTATGAAAAATTTTAAATACACTGCAAAGTTGAAAGAATTCTATAATGAACACTCATATACCTACTATCTAGATTCTCAATGAACATTTTACTTGCTCTATTACATATCTAGTTATCTAGCCACGCTTCTGCCCACCCATCCATCCATTTTATTTCTGGATGTATTTCAAAATAAATTTCAGACATTAGCATACTTCCTATATTCTTCAATAAAGTTATGATTAACTAAAGTTCCATTTCTGTTCATGGTTTCTTCTTTTGATGCAAAATTTACATATAAGAAAGTACACATGTCTTAAGTGTATATTTGCCAACTTTTGACCAATGCACCCATCTGCATAACCCAAACCCCTGTGAAGATGTAGGACATGCCAACACTTCCGGAAAGTTCCCTCATGCCCCTTCCCGGTCAGTCTCTACCCTCACAGAGGCAAACGCTATCATGATTTTCTTCTGTACCACAGAGCCTCGTATAAACGGAATCATACTATATGTGCTCTTTCGTGTCTGGCTCCTTTTACTTAGCAGAACGTTTTTGAGATTATCCATGTTGTTGCATATATCAGTAGTTTTTTTTTTCAGGGCTGAGTAGTATCCCATAGTTCATTTATTCTTTTCATATTGGTGGGCATTTGCCTTGTTCCCAATTTGGGGCTATTCTGAATGAAGCTGTTATGACCACTCTTATAGAAGCCTATTTGTAAACAAATGTTTTTGTTTTTTTAGGTAACTACCTAGGAATGGAATTGTTGGGTCGCAGGACAGGTGTTTGTTTAATTTTATGAGACACTACCAGAATTTCCCTTTGAAATAGTTATGTCATTTTGTATTCTCACCAATAATGTATGAAACTTCTGGTTGTTTCACATCTTTGCCAAAATTGGTGGTGTTAGTTTTTTTAATTTTAGCCATTCTAGTGGGTATCTCGTTATAGTTTTCATTTGCATTTCCTTGATGGCTAATGCTGTTGAGTATTTTTTCAAGTGTTCTTCATGACCCTCTGTAAATCTTTTGTGGTGTCTGTTCAAATCTTTCGTATATTTTTAACTGGGTTTTTGTCTTTTTATTATTGAGTCACAGGACTTCTTTATATATCCTGAATATCAGTCCTTTATTAAATGTTTTTAGAATATTTTCACCCAGTCTGGTGCTTGCCTATTCCTTTTCTTACTGGTATATGTTGATGAGGCGTCTTTAATTTAGATAAAGTCTAATGTTTTAAAATTTTAAAACAACTTATGATTATTGCTTCCTGTTGTCTAAGGAACCTTTGTCTATCCTCAAGACAAGGAGATATTCTCCAATGTTTTCCTCTGAAAGTTTTATGGGTTTATCATTTATATTTAGCATTTATATGACATACCTCAAATTAAATTTTTTGTATGGTATGAGGTAAGGGCTGAGCTTCTTTTTTATCCCTGTAGATATCTAGTTATTTAAGCACCATTTTAAAAAATGACTTTCCCTTTACCCATTGGGATCACTTTGGTATCTGTTAAAGTCAAATAACCATATTAAAGTTGATCTATTTCAAGACTTTCTATCCCGTTCCATTGAACTATATGTGGATCCTTGAACTGACACCACAATGTCTTGATTATTGTAACTGTGTAGTCAGTCTTGAAGTCAGATCATGTGAATCCTCCAACTTTGGTCATCTTTTTCAAGAAGATGGATTTGGATATTCTAGATTCTCCACATTTCCATGTAAATTTTAGAAAAAGCTTCTCAATTTGGAGGGAAAAAAGCCTGCTGGGATTGTATTGAAACTATAAATCAGTTTAAAGATAACTGACATCATAAAAGTATTGAGTCTTTCAATTTATGAACGTGGTATATATTCTCATTACATTTTGTTTGTTTGTTTCTCTGCACCATGTTTTGTGGTTTTCAGTGTAGAGGTCTTGCCCATCATTTGTTAAATGTATTCCCCCAAATTTTGCTTTTTTTAATGCCAATATAAATGGGATTTTAAAAAATTTCATGTTCTAACTTTTTGCTGCTGGTATATAAATATACAATTGATTTTTTTTGTATTAACATGGTAAGGTAATAAGCACACTTATTAGTTGTAGTATAATAGTTTCTTTTTAGATTCCATAAAATCTAAAAGTATTTGTATATGAAACTCATATTATCTTTTCACTTCTCTCTGATTTCTATGCCTTTTATTTTTTTACTGCCCTATTGAAATGGCAACAACCTCCCATACAATAATACAGATGCTAGTAAGCATCTGTCCTTGTTCCTGCTCTTATAGGAAAAGCATTTAATATCTTATAATTAAGTATAGGTTTTCATAGATAAATTTTACCAGATTGAGGAGGTATCTTTCCTTCTACTTCTAGTTCACTGAGAGTTTTTATCATGAATATATGTTGAATTTTCTCAAATGCATTTTCTGTATTTGTTGAAATAACTGTACGTTGGGTTTTTTTCATTTTATTCTTTAATGTATTTAGTTCTATTGATTGGTTTTGGAATATTAAGTCATTCTTATATTTCTGGGATAAATTCTATCTGGTCATGGTCCATCATCCTTTTTATTTATTATTGGATGAGATGTCTATTAGGACGATTGTTGTTGTTTTTTTAAGATTTTATTGGGGAATTGGGGAGAGGAACAGAGTGGGGAATAGGGGAAGAGGAACATTGTATTTTCCCAGGACCCATCAGCTCCAAGTCAAGTTGTTATCCTTCAATCTTAGTTGTGGAGGGTGCAACTCAGCTCCAAGTCCAGTCACCACTTTCAATCTATAATAGTTGTGGGTGGGGCGCAGCCCACCATCCCATGCAGGAGTCGAACTAGCAACCTTGCTGTTAAGAGCACACGCTCTCACCAGCTCAATGGCAGCTCAGCTTGGGCACAGCTCACTGGCCTATGTGGGAATCGAACCGGCGACCCTGTTGCTCAGAGCTTGCGCTCTTAACCAGCTGAGCCACTACGCCAGCCTGGTCTTTTTTCTTTTCATTTATTTTTGTTCCTTTCTTTTTTTCTTTGTAGAGACTTTATTTGCTTTTAGCTTTAGAGCTATGCTAGCCTCATAAAATAAGTTGGAAAAGGTTCCCTCCTTCCCTAATTTTTGAAAGAGTTTGAAAATTTGGTGTCATTTCTTCCTGAAGAACATTTTTTACCTATAAGTTTGAACTAGCATTTCAGGGTAGACATGGCATTATGAAACCATTTAGGTAAGAGGGACTTTTTACCAGTTACCCATTTGGGCTCTTTGATTTCCTCTTTCTTCTGGAAATATCCCTTCTGACCCCTAATCATTTTGGAAACATCCTTTCTGATACTTTGTTCTGAGGGGCAGGGCCACATAATCATCTCTTGGCTTCCTCTTTTTTTTTTTAGTTTCAGGGGTATAAAACAATGTAATAGTTAGACTTTACTCCCCTCACAAAGTTACTCCCATTTTTGATACACAGAGGTGGTACAGAGGGTAAAGGGGGAAAGTGCACATATCAAAATCCTATCCTTTTTACAAATACCAGCTCAGATGCCCCCCAGATCTTCCCAGCTCTCCCAATAGGAATGAACTCTGCCTCCCTGCAGTTTTCCTCACCGCAGGTCTCTCTCGTAGCACTTTCTGACACTTTCTGAGAGGATTTTGCTGATAACCTTATCCTGGGTTCTAGTCCTGACACCATTCCCCGGAATCGTGGCCTTCGCAGGTCACCACTTCTCTCTGGGCCTCGGAACCCTCCTCTGTGCACTGGGGTGGCTGGAACAGTCTGGGACCGATCTGGCATTTCCTGGTTTTTCTCTTTCTAAAAACTTATTGTTAACAGGATTCTGTGTGATTAGAATATTTCATCTCACTGATGAAAATGACAATGAGATATTCCATAAGAGGACTCGTGTGTAAATGCCTGAACCCTAAATAAATACATACTCAAACTCATGTTTCCATGATTCCTTGTCTTTTCTATCCTGTTCGACTCCAGCATGATGGTTCCCGGCAACGCAGCGGGGGTAGCCAAGCAGTTTCTGCGCTGCATCTTCCATCAGCTGGCCCCCAATGGCATCTTCCCGCAGCTGTTCCAGAGCACGATCAAAGGTAACTCACCTGCGGGGAATCCGGACACCGCAAAGTGGCTAGTCACTGTCACCCGAACACTAACTACTAAATCTGCTTGTTGACTTTCCAGATGGGACTTTTTTACGGACCTTAGCCACGTCTCTGATGGACTTCAATGAGCTGAGCTCTATTGCTGCTCTCAGTCAACTCTTGGAGGTAGGTTTGCTTTGATGACAGCCCTGCTGAGGAAGACATTCAAAGGCTTTCAATGTAAAAAAATTTAAATTTAAAAGTTAAAATATAAATTTAAAATGTCAAATACAATTCTAAATAGTTTACATTTTAGGAATTCATTAAAAATCGCCAGTGCACAGACAAGGGTCAGTTGGACATTGCTGTTTTGTGTGGATTTCCTATTTATTTAAAGCCTCTGGGCATCCTCAACCAAAGGGTGGAAGCCAGCTTTTGAACGCTCAGCTCTCCATGCCTTCCTGCCTTTCAAAATGTGTGTTGGGTAGAGCAGTGCGCACTGTATTGTGGGACTTGGTTTCAAGTCTCAGTTTCACTGCTTCTTCATTGTATTACGAGATTTGGGTTCAAGTCCTGCTTATTTTCTTCGTTGCGAGACTTGAAGTCAAGTCTCAGCGCCACTGCTTCTTCATTGCATCGTGAAACTTGGATTCATGTCTCAGGTCCCCTGCGTATTAGCTCTGTCAGTTTGCTTGGGGGTTGTCAGATTGCCATGGGAACTTTGCTGCTCCTATAGTTGGTACTCTTAGTCTTTAGCCCATGGAGTTCCCTGCAAGGATCAGTTCATTGTCGTCTTAGCACCTAACCACACCAACTGTAGATCCTTAGAGGAACTTTTTCTTGCTCACATTCTACCCTCTCTCACTGAGTCACAATTTTTCCCCGTATGTCTGAATTTGTGGGTTTTGCCCTGGACTCCTCCTAGCCTACATAGCAGGCGCAGGACACGTTTATAACCTGAATATGTGATTCTTAAAACTGACCTTCACCAAGTAGCTACGTGAATTCCCACGCTGTTTCAGCAGTTGATTGCTTATGCTTTTGTGTTTTAGGGTCTAAATAACAAAAAGAATTTACCAGCAGGGGGTGCTATGATACGCTGTTTGGAAAATATTGCTACCTTCATGGAGGCTTTGCCCATGGATGCTCCTAGTAGCCTCTGGACCACCATCAGCAACCAGTTTCAGACATTTTTTGCCAAGCTGCCTTGTGTTTTGCCTCTGAAGGTAAGTTGAGCCCAGAAGTTCATTTTAAATTAGTTTCTTACCGTTTGCAGACCTTCTGCTAGCAGAGAAGCAGGGTCTTGGGTGATTTAATGTTTCATAAGGAACTATAAGGAATCTATTAACCACGTGGAGAGTATTACTTAGGTTATTCCCTCCAAATGATTCAGAATGACAGCAATGTGCAGGAGGCATTTTGACTTAGTGATTTCATGTTTCCAGTTGATTTTTTTTTTAAAAAATGATCAAAAATACATTAGTAGATAGTGTTTATCTAGAAATTGTTCTCAAAGTGGATAGTAAATAAATAAATAGTTTCGTCTAAAAGGAGACCAGACATATCATGTAAAGCTCCAGTTTTAGAGAATTATCTAAAGGGAAGTGATTGCTTGTACATTTGGGAATAAAATACTTGCAAGACCAAGATGATATTTCTGCTTGATTGACTGCTTTACAATCTGTCCCCACTCCACTCCACTCCCCCCCTACACACACAAAATACCATGCCATCCTCTAAAATACCGACACAATTATCTAGCTGGAAATCTGATAGCCTAAGTAACATTTTCAACATGAACCCATTAAATGCAAAAACAGAATCCTTTGCTGTTAAAGCTGGAAGAGAACTATAAAAACCATTCTTTCCAATGTCCCCATTTTCAGGTGGGGGGCTGCAAATGCAGAGAGGGATGGTGGCAGTGTGGGGATTAGAACTCAAGTCTCCTGACTCTCAGTGTGTGCCCTTTCCACCTACAGACTTCAGCGTCCTTCTAAAGCAGGGGCAAATTCAGGTCTATAGCGGGGAGAAAGAGGTGGCTGGCAGTGGCCATTGCTATGCCTGTGAAGCTCATTTGTTCTATAAGCTTGTTGTGCTTTATGCAGATCACAGATAGAAATATTCAGCTTGCAACAAAATGAGTCACCTGTTAATCTGACAAGTGAAGTTACATGTTGGTAGCACCGTTTCTAAAATGAGTATTACATGTATGTAAAATGGTTTACCCCAATAAAATAAGGTAAAAAAAGGTAAAAATACCTTTTTCCAAATTGGAAGATTTGGGAAATATTACCCCCAAATAGGCTCTGTAAGGATGAAAATGTAGGGCCCCTTAGCTTGGCATAGGCTGCTTTCTTTGAGTTTGAAGTTAATGTGAGAAACAGGAATATTGAGACCTTTATGATCCTTGTCTGCTCACAAATCTAGAGTAGCTGACTAAATTTAAGGAAAGAGGATGAGTGCTTTGAAACCATGGATGTATGCAGCTACTGTACATACACACACAGGAAATCAAGTGCACACATTTTAACATGGCCACATGGAGTCTCCCTAGAACCCGAGAGCCATTCAGGGTCATTTGCTGCTTAAGAGCCACACACCCCAAGAGAAGGGGTGGGACAGGCCTGGCAAACTCAAATGCCTATAGGCTGATGCTGTAATCAAAATATTTAACTTGAACTCTGACTAGTTGGGACCATTGCCAGCGGTAAACAATGGGTATGCCTAATATATCACATTGAGCCCTGCCCACAGGGACCCAACTTCAAGGTGAATGAGTGGAGTGGAGATAAGGTAATAAGGACAATTGAGATCTTTGAGAACTGGAAAGCACCAGTCGGTTGTGATGGGGTCAGCTGCTGCTCCACTCCAGCTAATTGTTATGTGGGAATGCCGGCCTCACGTTATTGATGTTCCCGTGTTTTCCAAGATGATATTTCCTGATTTTTAAAATACTATAGGAATCTGATGAGCAGCCATTTAACATCTCCTGGTTCCAAGTAATGTAAATGTCACATCAACTCCCATGGGCATTGAGCAGATGAGATAGATTAATGGTTCCCTTAGAAGGCACTTGTGAAATACTTTCAGAATGTAAAAACTTGCTCTGCTAGATCAGATCTGGGCACTGCCTCTGATCATCTTTTACCTTGTTTGTAATCTCTGGGGGAAATATTAAGCCATTGAAAATCCTGCTGTAGTTTGTTCTCATCAGTTCACAGAAGTGAATCTCAAACTTCAGGGTGCATCAGTGTCCTTAAATGACGTGCTAAAAAGCAGAATCCTGGGCCTTATTCTGATAATTGCTGATTCCACAGGGCTGCCACCTGAGGACTGGCATGCTAACAAGTTTCCAGGTCATGGAGGTGCAGCTGGTCTAGGGATTATACCTGGGGAACCAGTGGCCTGGTCTGTACTATCTTAAAGGGTTAATGTTGTAGACAGCTACAGAGATTTAAATGTCGCCTGCTGTTGTGATGTATTTAAATAATGTCATTGTTTATTCTTGCTGTAACATTTTTCCCAAATCCCAGTAAAGTAGATTTAAAAAGTACATTTTGATGTGGAATCCTGCCAAATACAACTCTGGTAGATGTGTGAGGTATGATTTTCTCTTGTAGGAATTTTACTGCTTTTCCCAGGTTTTTGTCATGCCTTTTAGTAGCAGAGAAAAGGCAGATGAAACTGGTTCTTATTTGAACTAAGAAGCCTGATGGTTTTAAATCAATTGGAGTTGTTGTTTTTCTACATGACCTTTTACAAATGAGTGTACCTGTATAGAGTTGGGCACATTTAATATCTACCTATGTACTTATCTGTCAGTCTGTACATCCATCCATCCATCCACCCATCCATCCATCAATCCATCCATCCACCTACCCACCCATCCACCCACCCAACCAATTCTTTATCCAACTCTATGTGGTTTAAGTTTAGGGATATATCTTTGAGAAATAGTTTAGGAGCTATGCTTAATTATTTAATTGTCTAACATTGTTTAATTAAATTTTTAAAACCTGAGAATGATTTTTTTCAACATGAATTTATGGCATGGAAAACTGGTAGCAGGCTGCTATACCTCAGACTTTATTTCCTAAAATAAATGCTTACAGGATGTATATGAAGCAAAAGATACATGAAGAAGGGTACTGACTTTTACTTTTTTCATATTTGTTCACAGTGTTCTTTGGATTCCAGTTTGAGAATTATGATTTGCCTCTTGAAGATACCCTCTACCAATGCCACAAGGGTATGTATGTTTCAGAAAAAATATAACCAATTGGTTTTTCAGTTATTTTTAACCGAAAAAGGCATGTAGCAATATTGAAGAAGTAAGTTCTTTCATACTGAATGCTTCACTTTCAACCTCCTTGAAAGTGCCTAGTGTGAAGAGCTCTAATATATCACAGTATCATTTTTTATAATTGGTCCTCTTAGTCCTAGGCCATGTCCACCAGTCCACCCTCCATACTGTGAACTAGGGGACCCTTCTAAACACAGATCTCATCGCATTGATTCCTTGCTTAGGCATCTTTGGTAATTTCTCATTTCTTTTAGGATAATGGCCAAATTCCTTAATGTAGCATACAAGAAGGTACTTCATTAACTTGCCAGCTTACCGTTCCAGCTCCATCTTCAGCTACCTGTCCCATTCCCCATGCCTCCTGCCTATTTCCAGAATCATCATTATCATCATCAGAACAACAACCACTGTTTCTGAGCACTTACCATATGGCAGGCATTGTGCTAACTACTTTACATTTATGATCTTATTTAATTTCATACTTCCTTGCTTTTGCTTAGACCATTTCCTTTGCCTGAAATGCTTTATACCCTTGTCAGGGAGGTGAACACTTTCTCATTCTTCAAGATGAGAATGTGAATTTCAATTTAAAAAATGCTCGTATTCTCTATAGCAACTTGCTTCTATATCAGATCCTACCACACTTGATAGAGCTCTGTGGATTCACAATGATAGTGTACTGAAGTTTTCCCATTGAGACAGAGAACTTCATGGAGTCCAGCAGTATGTCTCATTCGCCTTTGTATTCCTGGCTTCATTTCTGAGCTGCGTTATATGAAATACAAACTAGTAGTGCAGTGGCTGGTAACTACTGGTTAATATACCAAGACAGGCACATCTTCTGTAACTTTTTCCCTTGAATGTGCTTTCGTAGACTCATGGTTTATGCTGGAAAGTTGCAAAGAGATCATTTGGTCTAATCTGTTCATTTCCAGATAAGGACACAGGCTCAGAGAGACAAAGTGTCTTGGCCAACACATAGCTGGTTAGTGAAAGATAGGAGGTCCTTTGATGCCAAGTTCCTTGACTTTGCTGTGGCACCGTACTGTCCCACCTCCATGCTGCTTGGCTAGCTGAAAGAGCACATTTCTATGTCGGTTTGAATTCAGGTTTCTTTTTTTTGACAAATAAGTATGTCAACATTATAGATCCTGTCCCCATTCATCCATCATCAGTGTTTTAAAACAACAGCATTTATACAGAGCAAAAAATGCTGTGCCAACAGTACTATTTCAAAGAGTTAAAGATTTTTTAAATATGGAAAGCACTTACATGGGTTTCTATCAGGAATACAAACAAATAAAAGATGTAATTCCTATTCTCAGGGACAACTAACATGTAATGAATTTACTTTTGTGTTAATAAGGAAAAAGAATGTCAAAATGCTCATAGCCTTTGATTTAGTCGTTTATTTTCCAGGAACCTGTTCTAAGGAAGAAAATGAAATGCAAATTTCATGCAAAAACATACATATTGGGACACTATTTATAATAAAGTGTGACATTTGTGTCCCTTAAAACAGATGATTATGAAGAATTAAATAGCATTGGAAATGACTTATATTAACAGAATGAAATTAACAAAATATAGGTTTGTATAGGTGTAAGATTTCAACTAATAAACTGGTGTGCAACAAAGAAGGGAAATATATCAAAATGTTATTGCTAGGTGGTAGGATTATGCATGACTTTTATTTCCCTATGTATACTTTCTACAGAACCTCTATTTACACATTGTGCATGTACTACTTTTATAATCTAGGCAGTTAGCACTGTAAAGGTTGAGAAAACATGGCATGGAAGTCTTTTGGAGCCCAATTGAAATCCTGTCTTCCCTACAGAGCAATTCTGGCCCTGGAAAATTACAGTGAAATTTGGTTTTGAATTCTATTTAATAGCTGTTCGGCCTTAAGCAAGTCGTTTGCCTACTTGACTGCCTCAGCTGCAGAATGGGGATGGTAAAGCTTCAGAGAGTTATGATGCAGCTCTGCTAATAATGATGGAGAGCTTACTATTGCCAAGTACTTTACATACATTACCTCCTTTAACTCTCACAACAACACTAATGAGGTGGAAGCCATTATTATCCTCATTTTACAGAGGAGAAGCAAGCCCAGAGAGGTTAAATCACTTATTTAAGGTCACAGAGAACGAGAGTCTGAAAATACTTGGGTGAAACTCTAGAGCTTGTGTCATCAACTGTTATACTGTTTTTCCAGGATTGTTGTAATAAATTTGAGTGAGATAAGCTATATGAAAGCATCTGAGTCTGCCTGATACTTAATAGGTGCTCAATAAATGTTTCTAAGTCACCTATGAAAGCATATGGATCTAAAACTGATATGATAAACATTGGCAGGCAGCTGGGTCATGATGAATTTATTGAAGCTAATAGTTAGTGCTTTGGTACTTACATGCAAGGGTTGGTTTATGCTGTTTGACTCAGATGACAGGCTTCTAGAGCAGCTGGATCTGATGAACCCATAGATGCCTAGAGATTCTGAGAAACAGAGTGTAAGATCTAATGCAAGCCTCACAGAGTCTTGATTGCTAGGGGTGGACTCGAGGATAGGATTGGAGTTAGGTAGCTTTATACATGATGCCATCTGGAAAAATGGATTTCTTTTTTTGAGCAATAAAATGATTAAATCATGCTCTTTGAGCTATTGATTGGTGGTGCAGTTCTGTTCTTATTAGACCAATAGGGCTGCTGCATTAGGCACCTGGCAATAGATTTTAAATTAAAAAAAAAACATGGTCCCATTAATTAAAGTATCATAAGACTTTAATACTTTTTAAATGGAAGTATAGCAATTGATTTTGTTTGGCCCCAATCTCATTGTAGAGTTTGTTGGAACCATTTTCAAAACTGCTGAGCTTTGTGATTCAGAATGCTGTCTTCACTTTGGCCTACCTGGTGGAGGTGTGTGGCTTATGTTACCGAGCTTTCACAAAGGTAAGGATGCCTATGTGTGTGTTCCCTGGAAACTGAAGACTGGCAGAAATGTATTCTTCCTAATCGGTGTCAAATCCCTATTAGGTTAATTGCTTCAAAATAATGAAAATGAGTAATTCTGTTGAGGTCTAATAAATAATCACTGGAAGAAAACACTTTACACATGTATCTTAAATATGCAAATTTGGAGAATTGAGAGTCATATGGTTTACAAGAGAAGAGGTATTTGGAATGCAATGAGATAATGGTCGAAATGACCTCTTAAAGTCCTTTTCAAGTTCACCATCCCATGATTAGTGGGCATGCCATCACGACATATTATTTTTATACCCAAAGTAGGAAAATATCAGCTTGTCATTTGTAAAAGTCTGTGGAGAGCTCCTTAATTCTCATCATTTGTCTGTCTTCCCAGTTCGGGGTTCTTGGCCTCTGAGATTGTAATCTCATCTTTTGTCATCTTGCCTTAATAATGGTTTCTCTCTATTACATTATGTTTTATCCCCTGCCCCACCAGGGAAGAAGTGGAAAAGTACTGCTTGCCCAGTGCATACAGCAGCCTTGTGGGAGCTGGGAGGCACTGTCCTAATGGAAAAGCAGGAGGCAGGGCAAATTAAGAGTGTTTCTGTCCTTAGGAACAATGTACAAAAGTATCTATTCCCATTTCCAAGTTTTCCAAGTTCATTTTCAATGGGGTCTCTGTTTCTGTTGTTCTCTCTTGAACCTTCAGAATAGTCCTTTATTCATGTTGCCCACTTCTGTAAGCCCTTTGTTTTCTCATAAAAATTTAATGTCATATCAAGGATTTTGTTCTATTGAAAACACTCTTCTCTCCTTTCTTTCCATCTTGCGTCCATTCTGCCATGTTAAGTGTTCCATGATGATCTTCTCTTTAGTCTTTCTGATTATAAGCTATTTATTACTCTCCCTGGAATGATGTTTTCTAAGTACCAAAGTAATCAGCATTTTTTCTTTTTTAAAATCCTTCCTGAAAAATAACTTCTCTCCTTTTTTTTTATCACTTAAAAAATGTATCTGTAAGACACAGCACCAGATAAAATGAAAAGATGTTCTATTTTTGAAAGTCATTTTCTTTATGTTTGTTTTATTTCGATTAATGCATTTTGTTAGAGGAAAGCCCATAATGAGTTTGTATTTTCAATGTTGTGTGCTATAAGTAACAATGACAAAGGACCTTGAATTCAAGATATTCTTGGTTTTGAATATTCATTATACATTATATCCCCTCATAATTTTTCATAGCATTAGAGGCCTCCCACTTCCTGTTGTCATCTACCCTTCCTTATTTCTTCAACTTGAAATGACTGTTACTTATAGAAAGCTTTAATCTAGGATATTCCCACCTTCTTTATAGATAACGAGAAACCATAAAAAATAATTAAATAGCAGTATCTAATTGAGCCTTCTCCCTATTTAGTCAAAAGAAAGGCATGGAAAGATAAGGGTTTTGGAGACTTCTTTTTCTGCCAATCCAGAAGCCCAGACAACCTGAAAACTGTCCCATTTGAAACACTAGAAATACTGGATGAAATGTAATAAGTATGATTTTAAATGTGTAGCTAATTTTATAAGAATGAAAGAGACAAAAATGAAGAAAGAATTGAAAACCAGAGTGGTAAGTGTATAAGCTGATATTGCAGAAATCCTACGGTGAGGGAGTTGCTTGCCTTGGTAATTTAGTGGCTTGAATTTTAAAACTCACCCAGAGAAAGGAGATGAGGTCTTTGGACTATTTCAGGCTGGGAGCTGGAGCTGAGTCATCCCCAGCAGAATGTCAGAACCCTTGGAAGACTATCCATTTGGTAAAAGGGTAATTTGGAAAGAACATAATTTATATGGCGGTGACAAAGAGTGGGATCTGTCTGAGCCTGGGAACTGGGAGACAGATTTATAGTCTTCCTTGAGAATTAGTAATCATGAGCCTATCTTTGAACACGTTTAGAGTTTGAATTTGTTATACTGGCATGCTCTGAACTCCCAAACTGAAAAGTCAATTAATATTGGTGTTGCACATAGAATAGCATTAGAGTGTCTAGCAGAAGCAACTCAAAATCAACCCTGAAACCTCTCTGGAGGGATATGCTTCAACTTAGGCCCAAAAGGATTCCCATAATTAAAATCTTGATGAGCATGAGCTCACAATCTAAAATTACAAAACATATGAAGAAATAACCCACAATAAGCTGGATTAGCAGAGTCAAAAAACATCAAGATTATTTCCCCTAAGGACTTCCAATATTAGAACTATATGGTAGAGACTATAAAAACATACTTTAAGTGATAAGCTATAAAAGATGAATTAAAAACACAAAAAGAGATCTAGTTACCTAAAAGTACAAACCCAGATAGATCTGAACAAAGTAAAAATTCTAGAAGTGAAATAGTTACACTAACATAAAAAAGCTTGATGGACAGGTTACACAGTAAATTAGACATAGCCAAAGAGGGAATTGGTGAAATGGAAAATCTGAATAAATTACATAGCATGCAGCAAAGAGAGATAAAGAGATGAAGGCTATAAAGAGAAGATCTAATATGTATCTAATAAGTATTTCAGAGTGAGAAAATAGGCTTTTTATTCTAAAATTTACGAAAATCATTAATGCGCTGATTCAGGAAGCACAATGAGCACTAAAATTATTACAAATTAACTAAAGTTTTACATGCTTATGTTATATATGAGTAAGTACAACTTGACAGAACAACCAAGACAAACAAAATATTTTAAGAGCAACCAAGAGAAAAGACACTCTACAGATAGACTGACAACAAACTTCCCAGCAGCATCATGGAAGCCAGAAGATAATGGGAAAATGTCTTTGAGAAAAAATAACTGTCTTCCTGGAATTCTCTACCAACTTAGCTATTTATTAAGAGTGAAGGCTAAATCAGTGAACTATTAGTAAAACAAGAAATCCCCTAATAGATTTTTCACTGAAACAAGTACTAAAGGATGTATTACAATAAGAACAAAGTGAACCAGGAAGGAATGAGATGTATGAAGGAATGATGCTCAAAGAAATTGGTAAAGTATAGAACTTCCTTAACTTGACAAATGGTGTCTGCCAGAAACCCCTAGGAAACATTATACTTAATGGTGAAACGCCAACAGCAGTTCCTTAAAATCATAAATGAGACAAGAATATCCATTATCACTGCGGGCATTCATTACAGTCCTGGAGGTCCTACTGAGTCCAGCAAGACAGGAAGATGAAACCAAATGTATAAGGATTGGAAAGGAACAGTAGAACTCTCACTCTTCATAGATGATGTGATTATAAATGAACAAAAGAGAATTTATCTATAGACATACCCTTTTGTAATTTTTATGAGAGTTCAGCAAGGATGCTAGACACAAATGAATATACCTTGAAATCATCTACCTTAATATTGAGCTACAAATGATTATAAAATGTACTTCCAAATGTCATTTATTGTGGCAACAAAAAAATAGATCTAACAAAAAATGTGCAAGAACCTTATGGAGACAACCAGGAAATTTTATTAAACAACATTAAATATATGGAGACAGATCTCATGTTCATGGGTGAGGACCCAGCATAATAAAGACAGCTAATTCTCACAAAACAGCCTATACATTTAGTATAATTCCAATAAAAATCCTAGACTTTCACTCTGGATAATGATGGGCTAGATAATTTGAACCCATACTCACATTTAACTTAAAAAAAAGTAAAACAAAAAAAAAGTGAACAAAATGTTTTTTGTTTTTTTTTTGAGGGCAGTGTCACTGGCCCTCCTATGTGGGACCCAAACCGGGGCCGCTGGCTTCCCAAGCCAGCGCTTAACCACTGCGCCTCTCAGCCGACCCATCTGAACACTTCTTAAAAGCATCAAAATGCTAACCAGATATAGAAGAGTTGCCAGGCTAAGATCTGGGCGAACACAGAAATGCAGAGATGGGAGCCTAGCCCTTGAGGCCATCTTTGCTCTGGGAGGTGTTTGCCTATCTGGAAGGTGTAGCTAAAAGGCTGAGTAATAGTACATAATATGTTCATCTCTCTATTTTACTATAACAGCATTTTTTTTTTTTGAGGGCAGTGTCACTGGTCCTCCTATGTGGGACCCGAACCGGGGCCGCTGGCTTCCCAAGCCAGCACTTAACCACTGCGCCACTTGGCCGGCCCCTATTTTACTATATGTTTAAAATAGTCCAGTTAAAAAGTAATTTCCTTAGAGAGACTATGAAATCCTTTAACCTGTTTCTCTCTAAATCGTTTTCTATTGAAAAAGATAGGTAATTTTACACTTGTTTAATTTCTGCAGCTCTGGGAACCTATCATTTCCTGTAAATAAGAACCGAAACCCATGGTTTCAGTATTTAAGAGATGGCCTACCTTTTTCTTATCCATTCAATTGTGTGTTCTCACTGATGTAATAAACTTATCACACACAAAGATGCCTTTGTTTCTTTTAGTTTTAATTTTATTTCTCAATGATAGTTCACTATGCATTTTGAAATACTGTTTTGTTTTGTTTTGTTTTTCTGAGCTGTGACTTTTTTGGAAGCTCTTTTTTACATTCTCTTTGAACTTTAGAAATTGCTTACCTTCTTGTGTTTCGTTTTATTTAGGAGCGGGATAAATTGTACTTGTCCCGTAGTGTTGTTCTAGAACTTCTGCAGGCCCTGAAGCTGAAATCTCCATTACCAGATACAAACCTCCTTCTGCTCGTCCAGGTAGGCTTATGCCTTGTTTACAATATTCTCATGAGATCCGCGTGTGTTTTGAAAAATTAAGGAAAATGTGGGGCATATGCATAAATCAAATATTTCTGTACCTGTTTTGTGCCAGGCAATATGGTGGGTACTTTACACATTTCTCTCACTTAATCCTTACAGCCATGTGAGGTATTGGTTCTGTCTCAAGGGGGTTCTGTGACTTGCCCAAGATTACCAGGCTGGCGGAAATAGTGTCAGCATCTGACCACAGGGTCTATTCACCGCGGAGCACAGCCTAGTCAGGCTCTTTCCATCACTTGCCCAGTTTACCATAGCGGCTCTTAGCTTTTTGCACTGCCTTCATCTCTCTCCACACCAATCCACTCTTCTGGGCCTGTGGCCGCCTAGAGGAATCTTGCTAAAACCCTGCTTTTTATCAGCTCACTCCCTGTGGTGAAAATCTACCGTGGCCTTGTAGTGCCTGAGCTCCTGAGTCTTTCATCATCTGGCCACATTTGACTATTCAGCAGTATTTCCCACAACAAGCATTCAAGAACCACCTATCTTTAGCTAGGTTCTGGGAATATTGAGATGTAGAAAGCATAGGTCCTATCCTGATAATGTGCTGACCATATTATTTTATTTTATTTTTTTTTGAGGGCAGTGTCACTGGCCCTCATATGTGGGACTTGAACCGGGGCCGCTGGCTTCCCAGGCCAGCGCTTAACCACCGCGCCACTCGGCCGGTCCTAACCATATTATTAAAGGTTGACATAGAGGAGGGAGTGGCCAACTCAGCCTGGGAGATGGAGGAAGGGTCATTGAGCCATTATGCATCCTGACCTGGCCCAGGTGCTGAGGATACAGATGAATAAGCCATGGCCCCTTCCTTCCAGGAATTTACTATCTGGTAGGTGAAGTTGATATGTAAACAAAAATTTCCACCCTAGTGTATTGGGTACAGTAGCGGAAATGTGTACTGGTAAGGAAGTGGTATAGAAAAGGGACCATGTGGACTTTAAAGGATACACAGAAGTTGAGGTATTTATCCGGGAGAAGAGGAGAAATGACACCTGTCATTCACCATTTAATATCCACTGCCTGGTTCCCTTCCTCCCCCCCCCCAAGATACTACTAATCCTTAGAACCAGACGTGAGTTTTTCTCAAAGCCTTGAGATTTAATAAAAAGTTGGTGTACCATCAATGAGGAATGGTCTTCAGTTGTCTTTGAAGAGCTTTCTGGGGCAGATTGAAGCTGTTTGAGAGCAGTGATTACTGGAAAAGGACAGCAATGGATGTTGGGCATGATGTAATCATAATGAAACGGCTCCCACTGTACCAAGATGCTAGACAGCCCAAGGGGAAGACAGGCGAAGTCACAGCCAGAAAATACCTGGTTTCCTGAGGAGAGGCAGATTTTGCGTCTCTTCCAGTGGGTTGCCTTTGGCCACCCCTCCTACTGACACATCATCAGCAATACTGCTTTTGAGTACAAGCAACTTGGACACAAGTGACCATAAAGATGAGTGAGATCAACACTGGCTTAGAGGAGAGGGCAGGTGAACTGGGCTGGGCTTAGTGAAACAGCCCAGGAGGGATTTAAGGTAGTAGGTTAACAGTGTCTAAAAGTCAGTTGCTTCTGATAGTGTTTTGGTTGGCAACCTGCCACCTCAAGACAGCCTAGGTTTCGAGGTCCTGAAGGTGCTTTCTTGTAGGCATCAGAGAGTATTCCCTTAAAATTACTCTCAGTCTCGAGCTGAATAGACCCACATGGCTGATTTTCTTGGGGTCTAGCCCCCCATGTTGTGACTACAGCTGGGGGCTGGTTTTCTATGAAGTACATTAGTCAGCCATAATAAGCACTTGTCACAAGACAGCAAAAGAACACTGACAGTTTCAATTATCCCATGTGGAAGGGAACCATGAAAACAGTGATTATTGCATCACAGCTAAGTGAATAAATAGCAAAAACAAATTCGTTTCAGGAAGACAGAAGGCAAAAAAGTGGATTCTTCCTAATGGGCTGTTTGGGTTCTCATTTACCATTTCAAAGTGAATGCTATCAATATTTTCATCTTTTTAAAACAAATATGTATTTGTCACTGATTCATTAAGTTAAATTCAAAACAATCAAGTTGTAAAATTATTTAGGTTGGAGAGGTCCTTTGGAGACGTTTTGAGGTCATGCCCACAAGGAACAACTTTCTCCCACAAAAAATGTTAGGCATGAATGCCATTGTGAAGTCATATGTCTTTGTCCTATAAACTCTTAGAACAAACCATTTTTATTACTGAGAGAAATAAAAGTGAGGCCTCCTGAAATAAAACAGCAGTAGTTCCGGTATCTGCCCTGTGGTTCCTGGCTAAGTTATGGAGAGAAGTCCATATGGGGCCACGTATGAGATGAGGGAGAAGTAGTTTTTGTCTCTCCGTTCAAGAAGAGTGCATCTCTCTGTAGCGTTTTCCAGTTCCTTTTTCTCTTGCCCTTGACTGCCTGGGTCCTCCGGGTTTTCTCTGGAGGATAGCAGAGCTGAGAACCTGCTCTCTGGTAGCTTCTCTTTGCAGAGAATCTAGGCGGAGTCAGAGAAGAGGCTCCCTCCCCTGTACTGATGGGGCTTGTCAGGTCCTGGCTCCTGGAGGACCAGCTCACAGGATGGACAGATATGTATCTGGGACAGACAGTGACTTCCTTCATAGACATCAGTGACCATCATCTGAAAGCAGTCAGGACGTCTTTGTTTAACTGAAAGCGCAGCTTGGAAACAGAAAAGAAAGCAACAATTGGAAGGAAAACTCCCCTGGTGATCCATCATAAATGACACTGGCCCCATTAGTGAGAAGAGGGTCAGTTGCATAAACCTTGGATTTACCCTTCATTCTTTCACATCATGGGGCCACGAGCGTATTTCCTCCACTACTTCTCGAATTAATAACATAGTAGACAGATGAGTTCCTGGAGAGGGAGCTGTTTATATTCGTCTCATATATAGATCATGCCTTTGTTGTTTACCAAACACTCCATCAGTAAGAGAGTCCCCTTAGAGAACAATGGAACACTTGCCCAAGGAATCTGGGGTCATTGAAGCACATTTTAAAGCAGTGACAGTACCAATCTGCTTTTTGAAACCTAGAAATTCTTCCTGGACGCCGGGCATCATGGGAAATCTCGCAGCCTGCTATAGTGGTTGTCCAGCCATGGCTCCTCGTTTTGTTTTTATTTACGTATAAAGTCAAGTGGCTTTAAGTGTTCAAGTAGATTTTTTTTTTTTTTTTTAAGAAATAGAAGCATAGAGACAGGAAAGATTTGCCAAATAGAAAAAAAATTGTGTGTTCTTCAGAATCTAAATTGTCGACCATTAAGGTATCATTTTTTGTTTTTTGTTTTTTGTCGTTTGGACAGAGTCCCTACCTTGTTTTAATTCAGAGCTATTGATAGTTTTGCTTTTATTTATAACATTTTCTCTTCTGCTGGTCTGCTGTAGATATTTTATGTGTAGGAGGCTATTTTAAGTGTTCTCAAGATGGATTAAAGCAGACTTTTTATAATAGAGTGATAACTCATTAAAAGCCACTATAAAGGCTATATAAACTCAAATCAAAAGGAGTTTCCTCAGCTCCGATTATGTGTCAAGGGCAGACATTCTGCTAATTTACATGTAACACTCCCACTGTGTGGGATATACCTGCATATTCAAGTGGGAGAGAGCATGTGGGTGAAAGGCTTTCTTTTTAAAGATAGGTTAGTAGTGGGCTAGAGAACAAAAAAATGGCAGGGGTGCCGCTATTGTGTTTAGTTCAGTTGCTATTGATGTGGGTTATTAATATTAGTTGAGTTAGTAATAACCTGCTCACTTTCTGGGATGAGAGGTGGAGATGCTATTTGGAGTCTTATTTTGATAATAAATTATGATGACACATAATGGATACCGTGTTTCTTTTGTAGTCATGAGGGAGTGCATATTTCAAATGGCACATTTCTATCTGAAAGTACAGAATTCTTCCTTCTACCGCAGTCATCCTTTCCTTCTCTGGCTTTATTTATATCTTTATATTTTGAGCAGTTCTATAAAATTATAATGGAGTTTTTCAGTTCCTGGTTGGCAGCTATAGAAAATGAGGACAGAAAGGTTTATTAAGGTTTGAGTGGTACATAGTATGTAAAATTACACCGATTAAAGTGCATTGATAAAAAATAAATAGATGGTTTTAGAGACTTATGCGCTTTCATATCCTTTAATACACCAGACCTTCCACAGTGCCTCCCTGACTACCAAGGTGATTTTTGATTAATTCTGAATTCTAAGAGTTGTTACAAAGCAGACCTTCGAATTTGGCCTCATCTCTTGACACTACGTGGTTGACAATCTACTTCCATTATGTTACTTTGCCGAGTATGGTACGTGAGAGAGGCTTCTGCCGAAGTGAGATGGAGACATTTGAAGTTTTGCTTCTTCACAGATCGTATCTTGCCCTCAAGGGCACAGGCAGGCTACGAAAGCATCCTTTAAGGGGCTGAGGGCTTTACACACCTCCGAGCCCTCCTGCTCTCCGTGCTCCCCGTCCTCACCCTTAGATGCAGCTTTGTCTTCTCCTCTGGCCTCTCCTGGCTGTGCTGTCTCTCATTTCTGTCGTAAAATAATTAATGAAAATGTCGGTGTCCTGACAGAGATTTTGGAGCTTAGTTATAAGTAGTTTGTCTTAGGGCCGGCCGAGTGGCGCAGTGGTTAAGCCCTGGCTTGGGAAACCAGCGGCCCCGGTTCGGATCCCACATATGAGGGCCAGTGACACTGCCCTCAAAAAAAAATAAGTAGTTTGTCTTAGATGGCAGACTCAGATAGCTTTTGAAAATACATTTTATGGGGAAAACATGCCACATCTGCCAGGAAGTGGGGAATGTTCCTTTTCACCATGTACTTCAATCAGATTTTTTTTCTTACAGATTTTGCCCAAAGTGATAAGCTTTAATTTCTATTTAAATCCTGATTTCTATACTTTTCCTTATATTAGGAATAAGCTTAAGTTAGGAGAGCAGACATAAGCATTCCTGAACAAAATAATGGAAAATTTTAGGTATTCCCTGGATGTTACTAGCTGGCACTTTTCCGGATTCAGAGTTAATGGCCAAATAGATTCTTCGGCTTTCTGAAACTGTATGTGAGGCACGTGGAAATGGTAGAATGCGAGCATAGAGATACGTATGCACTCCTGCCACATGGCTTTCAAAGACAGTTCTGTTTACTGTCCTCTTACCCCCTGTTCGGTTACCTGGACTGACAGCCTTTGGCTCAGAGCTTCTCCTCATTAGCCAAAACCTGCTGCTTATTAATAATGCTGTGATTCTGACCCCTGATTAGCCTACAATGTGCTGGTTTCTGTTCCTTTGTCAAGCCCCCTTGAGATTTTCTCTGTGACCCTAACCCATATTACGTCTCCCCAATTTGACAGGGACCAAGCCTGCCTAGTTGAATTCATCTCGTCATCTTGACCTACCCAATTTTTCTGTGCTCTTCCAGTGTGAGAGTGAAATGGATTAGAAGGCAGAACTGTCAGTATCAGAGCTTCCTTCAGAGCCTCTGAACTCTGCCTAGCATCAGCTTTGGAGCCCACAGGGGTTGGGGTCACTGTGCAGAGGCCAGGACAGAGAAATGAACCAGAAAATAATAGCTCATAGCAAACTCCACAGGCCTCATGTTCAACTTTTTCCCTAAAACCATTACTAAATAGTGGGATGTTGCAGTAAATGGGAAATACCTGTAAAAATTTGTAAAGAAAGAAATTAAATTGTAACTTGGCAAACTCATCCTCATCATGACCTCAAATCATAATTGATGCATCAATTGATTCCTTTCACAAACTCTTGCTGAGCCCTTCTGAGATGTAAGGCTCGAAGCTAGTGCAGTTGGCGGGGCGAGGTGCATCCAGCCTGTGTTCTCAAAGAGCTCGCAGCAGGTCCTTTTTCTCTTGATCAAATGCACCATTTCAGTGCCACTTAGCTGTCTGGGCAAAGTGAGAATCAGTGTGTTTATCTCAGTTCCATGATTCTGAATTCCTGAGAGGAATGAACTGTCATGATTAGCAAGTACCATAAATCCAAGGCAGATTGTCACGAAAGTAAACACTAATGAATTTAAGCCAAGTTAATAAAATTATAAACGACTTATTACTGTCCAAATGCTCTTCAAAATAATTATCCTTTCAATTTCTTATTAGTTTATTTGTGCAGATGCTGGAACCAAACTAGCTGAGTCAACAATCCTGAGCAAGCAGATGATTGCCTCTGTACCTGGAGTAAGTCCTGACTGAATTCGTTGCCTATGTTTTATATTTCTTCTCATTTCCTCATTTAGCAAAGAAGTATTTTTGGCCCCGTATCCTGGTTCACTTTGATAGAACAAACACTATAAAATTGAAAACATATTAGCATCTTGCAAAAAAGAGCACTAGTGAAAATTTTAATGAGACCCAGCCCCTGGAAACTTTTAATTCCAGGAAACATGAGTGAAATTGAAGCAGCAAGTTAAGGAGAAGAAAGAAATTACCAGACATACAGAAGATTTGATTACAGTTCAGTTTTTCCAGAATCAATTTTCTTATATTGACTCCCATGAACCAATTTGATTTAACTACTTCCAAGAAGAAACAAGCACTATAATAGCTTGTTTTCTTTTATAATATTTCCTCTGAAACTTAAAAACGATTTCCATTATTATTAACTAGTGAACGATTTGGTAAAATATGTTACGATTCTCATTGACAGGATTGAAGATGAGAAATCTCAATTACTTACTAATAGCAAGTTTATTGCAACAAACTCAGAAACTTCAGATTTATTAATTGTAAATTGAAAACAATTATTTAAATTTTCGGTAGAAAAAAATTTTAGTAAAGGAAAAGGACCACCTATAGTTCCTCTGCCTTAAAATGAGAACTCTATTGTTTTAGAATATTTTTCCATGTTTTGTTCTATTCAGTATCTAATTAGCTTATTCCCACCTGGTTGGAAATTTACATACTGTCCAGTTTCTTTGCTAGTATATATATATTCCTATAAAGAACATCTTCACCTTTATTTTGAATTCTATCCTTGGGACAAATTTCTTAGTCAAAGAGTAAGAATATTTGAATGGTATGTTTTCTAAAAGGGTTTTATTAATTTATATTTATGAGCATTCCAGTTTTACCCACAACACTAAACATTTTTTTAAAATACTGTTTATTTGTTTATTTTTTGATATGGAGAAATTTTATGAGAGAGAAAAAAATCATTCAACACAGAGATAATTGTACTGTTAATATATTAATGTATTTTCTTTTTCTATATATATGTGTTTAAACACAGTTGAAAACATAAGTGCCACTTTGGCTTCAGATGTCATGAGCCTTTTCCCTAAAGTTTAATGGCTACAGAGTATTACCTCAGTTGAATGTACCAGAGAATATTGGTTAAGAGTGTGGGAGCTAGATTCACACCAGAGAATGAGGTCTGCCATTTACTAGCTGTGTAGCCAGGAAAGTTATTTAATGTATGATTCTTTGATTTGTATTATCTGTAGAATGGGATATAACAGGGCCAATATCTAGGTTGAGGATTGAATGAGATAATGCATATAAAATATATCAACATGGTGCCAGACATATAAGTGCTGAGTAAACATTTACTATTAAAAATAATATTAACAAACATCAGTTATTTTGGATATTTTAGTTATTGTCAGTATTCTGCAATTATAAGTATCTTTGTGTTTATATCTTTATTCATATTTTAGACTATTTCTTTATAATAGACTTCTGGGAGAATTACTAGACTATGTTTTTTACGAGTTCTTAATGGTAAAAGTAATGTAAGATGCTATGAAATGAATGGCCAATTCTCAGTGAACACACAGAAAGTTTATTGTTTGCTCATGTGAAGTTGAAATGGGCATCTTTATTAGTAGAGGGAGGAGGACTTCCATATGAACACTTAGGGATCGGGCTCCTTCCATCATGCAGAGTCCTCCCTAATCAGCTGGTGGTTGGGAAAAGAGAATGTAATGTGGTCCATGGAAGGTTTTCATGGGGCAGGTCTAAATATGATAAGATTTCTTCTACTCACATTTCATTGGCTAGAACTCAGTCTCATGAACTGGCAGGAAGAATAAAAAATGTGGTCTAGCATGCTAGGGAAGAAGAGAAATGGTTCTGTGAGTAGCTAGCCAGCCTTTGCTGCATGCTCACTGGTTTCCGTATTGTTTAATTCTTTAGCACTCAATATTTGCTACCTATGTGATAGCTAAAAAACAGTATCCTTAGTATATAAACCATTTATTGAAATCAACAAGTAAAAGACAAACATTTCAATAACAACAAAAAAGCAGAAACAGTTCTAGGATCCACATATAGAACCCTTTCCAATGACCAATAAGCCATTCAAAATAGACCTTTTACCATTACTAGCCATCAGTGAACTGTAAATGAATATAAAATATGAGAATATTAAAAAATATACAAATTAAAATCCTCTAGTAAATCAGCATTTTCTTAATGAATAAACTTGTTGATGATGAAGTGAAACAAGCATTCTTGTAAGCTATTGGTGGTAGTGAAAAATGGTACCACCATGCTGAAGAACAGTTTGGCAATTTACTTCTATGAATATATACCCAAGAAAATAATGAAATGTGCATGTAAGGAATTATATACAAGTACATTTATTAAGTCAGCATTTAAAATAGCAAAAATATGAGAACAAACTATGTCCAACATTAGGGTTTTGTTTAAATAAGATAAGGTATATCTCTAAGAGAGACTGTTATGTGGCTACCAAGTCAAGTGTTCAAAGACTATTTAATTAATTAGAAAAATGCTTATGGTGGATTTATTTTAAAAGCAGGTTAGGAAAAATTATCTTAGTCTTATCAAAATTATATGTATGTGTGCATGTTACATGCACTCCAAAGAACTTGGAAGGAATATTACCAGTGGCTGTCTCACAGGTGAAGGACAGGAATTAAGATCGTGGTGATTTCTCTTTTACTTTTTATTAATTTGTATTTTCTAAGTTTCCCATGTTGAGCATGTTACTTTTATAATCTAAGCAATGTAACTTTAAAATAAGGCATACATTTTGAGGAAGAATTGGCTGTGATTCACTTCAATTCATGTTTTTAAGTTTAGAGTGTGTTTTCAACACCTTTATGATAAGTTTTCTTACGGAAATAAACATAGGCCTTGTGAAACAAGGGGAGCTTGACTTTCTTTTTTTAATGACACACCTAAGATTATACTTACATTTTGCAGAATAAAAAAAGAAGGGGGGAGGTGATGTTGGATATTATATGCTTTGTTTTATAACTGTAGATGGCTCGCTAAGATTATCCTGATTGTAAAGTTAATTTTGAGGCTTTTATTAGATCAGTTGCAGTCTCTAGAGTAAAAGTAACTGGGTAATAGTAAATTCTTTGCTCTCATTTTTTGCAACTTAAACTTAAAAGACAAGTATTGAATAATGTACCTAGTAATTATTCTCTGTGACATTTGCCTACTTGAAATGGTATCAAATATTGCCTGTGAAAGAAACAAATCCCTTTCAAGAACTGCAGGAGCAGAGTATATGCTCCCATTTGCATGACATGTGAAAGGTCAGGGAAAATGGAATAAATCAGGGGGGAAATCCTTTCTTGCACTAAAGGATTAATATTCCAAAAGCAGGGACACAGTAACCTTTTATAATTCCTTCACTTGATTTAAATTAAAAGACGAAAACCTTAGAACGTATGCAATGCTTGGAAAACACTTTGACAGAGCTGCCAGTGACCTTATTTGACTGTTTGTTATCCTGTCAGAGGAACTGACAGGCGTAACATTCTAGAAGAGATAGAAGGTGATATAGTTCAGTGCTGTGCAGATTTACATGAATATGGGAAAATGATTTCTGACTGGGTGAGCTAGTTAAGTATATAATGTTCCAGATTTTCCTAAAGAAAGCTAAGAAAAGCCTTCGCGTCGTATTCAGAGGGCTTCAAAGCTGGCCTGCTTTTGATCCACATTGTACCCTGCCTGATGGGTGGGTTGTCTCCTACAGCTTTGATGTAGCAGCCTGTTGGCTCATTTTTCCCTTTCTTTGCATATAATCCTAAATTCACTGCATTGCCTCAAGAGAGCATTTAATAACCCGAAACACAAGCTTGCTTTCTTTTCCTTGAAAACTTCCCAGACATACTGCTAGTATCCGGGGAAGATGACAGTTTCATTTCTTTCTTTATCCCTAGCAAGAACGCAACAGTAACACACTTATCTATTTAATAGTGTACCTACCATGTATAAGAGTTAAGCTGTGACTTGACTTGAATATAATTTTTTTTGACTCAGGAAGCCCGTTATTGGTTTACATACTTTAATAGAGAAACGAGTCAAGATTCAGGTGGTAGAATTTGGTGGCACATATTTTTTGTGTGTTTCTAAGACTCCCTGGAGTGGTAAAGTGTTACTGTAGTTTTAGAGTGATTCATGTCATAAAGACTGATACAAGTAGCTTTACCTAGGCTAAAGCTTTGTGTACCAACCTGTTTAAAAACAATCAAACAAAAACCAGTTAAATCAGTGTGGAAAAGTGTGGAAATGCTATCTCCCCTTTGCCGTCGCTGTTTCCTTGCTCCATCACAAACCTTTTATCAGTTTTTGTCCCAACTCTGGGCAGACAATCAGACTATGCTGAGAGTAATGGAGTGAGTCAGAAATCCAGAAAATGAAACGACTCATTAGCAAACATCATGAAAACAGAGTGAGACAATCAGGGCTGTCAGGGCAAAAATGAAGCCCGGGGCTCCGAGCAGGCGCATCCAGCGGTGTCTTGTTGTTGCAGTGTGGGACGGCGGCCATGGAATGCGTGCGGCAATATGTCAGCGAAGTGCTGGACTTCATGGCAGACATGCACACGCTCACCAAGCTGAAGGTAAGCGCTCTTACCGTCTGCCCATGTCCCAGGTTCACGAACCATGGAGCCGTCTTTAGAGAGCTGAGCAGGCCAAATGGGAATTTACGGTGACCTGGAGAGGCAGTTATTGAACACGCCCATGTCTGGGGAGTCAGAACTGAATTCCGCCTGTGCCAAGAGGGAAAGGAAAATGGAAAGGATATTTACATGGCATCAGCTATGTGTACAGCTTTACTTTCGCTATTTATTCAGTTCTCACAATACCCTATTAAGGTGTTATCTGAATTTTACAAGTGTATAAACTGACTCTCTAGGTGGTGTAGTAATTTGCTCAAGGTCACACCACTGATAAATGGTGGAGTCAGGGTTGACCTAAGGCTGTAGTGACTCCCAACCCATTAGCCTTCACTACACCACAGAGCCTCCTTTAGCCACCTAGAGCCTCAGCATCTTCATTTGCAAGACAAGTCTAGTAATACCTACCTTTGCTCACTGTTGGCATGTGAAGAGACTTTGTAACACATTATGCAAATGTAGGCCGTTTATGGTTTTTGTCTGCATGGAACGAACCTATCTTCTTCAAGAAAATACTTAAAGCCAAGGGATAGAACAAGGTTTAATTCTCATATGGGCAAAACCCCAGTTGAGCTTATTGATGGTTTTGCCGGGTAGGATGAATTGCTGATGCAAGTCAACTTCCCAGCCATGAGTGTACTGAGGAGCTAAAAGACTGATAGTCTAGGAGATCCGTAGTCTGAGAGATCTGAGGAAAGCCCTGGACAGAGGGCAGAAGAGAATCTAAGCATCAGCCACCAGATTGCTCTCTGGCACTAAATGATTCCTTTTTGATAAACAGGATCTAGTTGTGCCAGAAATTCATCAGCTAAAAATATGGTCCCTTCAATACCCAACTCAGTTACCAGACTCTGCTCACATGATCTGAGTGTTTCTTGGGATAGCGATAGATTTGCAAATGCTAGGTGGAAAGTAGAATCAAAATTTAAACTTATGATTTCTCACACCATCCAAACCCAGCTATTTCCAAGTAAGCTCCCCTAGCATGTGATCCACATTGGTTACTGATTATTGACTCTGGTTACCTACACTTAAAATGACTTTGATGTACAAGAAAGAGGGAACGATTGTTACCTAAACACTTTCTAGCTTTTTTAATATAGCCACTTTTAAAATACCGAGAAAAATAAGAGCAATCCATGATGATCAAAAGTTTGGGGACATAAGCCACCCCTCTGATTTTACATAGTGTCAGCAAACAGATGAGAAGGGTCCAGTGGCTAATTAAGTCTCTGTGACTAATTAGGACAGAACTGGGTCTAGACCTAGGGCTCAACTCCCAGTTCAGTGCTCTTTCCACTCACTAAGCCACAGTGAGCAAAGAAATATTTCTAAATTAATTCAACAGATATGTATTGAGCACCTCTAATGTACCTGGCGCTGTTCTAAGCATTTAGTAGAGCTGCAACGATGAACCAAAACAGATACAGTAGTTGCCCTCATTTCTGGCAGTGGAAGCCAATTTTAATGAACGTTTCATACAAACTGAAATAAAATTGTGACTTTCACAGTTGCTCTGAAGAAGGGGTAGACAACAGCATGAAGGCTTCTAAAAGGATGGTAGGACCTAGCCAGGAAGGTCAGAGAAGGCCTCCCGGAGGAAGTGAGATTTGAGCTAAAATCCAAACAATGAATAGCAGTTGATTAGGTAAAGGAAGGCAGGAACAGTATTCCAGGCAGAGAACAGCATGAGCAAAGACCAGTAATGGGAAGGAACCAGTGTGATCAGGACCATAAGTAACGAATGGTAAGATGCAGAGGTCTGCGGGAGCTAGCGCATTCTAGGTTTTGTAGGTTATGCTAAGGGATTTCTTTTTGCCTTTATCCTAAGAACAGTGGGAAGCCAAGGAAAATGTATCAGTGGGTTGTATGTTTGGGAGTGGTGATAGGAGGTGTGGAAATGACAAGCTGAGCTATTGAAAGCATGGCCTGGAATGTGTCCAGGTACTCTGCCGAAGTCACAGAGTGCCATTTGGTTTTGTAGAGCCATATGAAGACATGTTCCCAGCCTCTGCATGAAGATACCTTTGGTGGACATCTCAAAGTTGGGCTGGCTCAGATAGCAGCCATGGAAATCTCCCGGGGCAACCACAGAGATAATAAAGCTGTGATTCGCTATCTGCCTTGGCTCTATCATCCCCCTTCTGCAATGCAACAAGGGTAAGACCCTTACTATTCCAGCAATGAAGGCAAATAAGGCAGGAAGCACCCTGAGCTTCCTGGGGCTCAGCGAGAGCTAATGAATGCACTGAAGATTTGTGGGAGTGGAATGTGATCTGTTGGGAAGATGGACATCGAGACTCATCCCCATAGTTGCTGACCCAGCAGCATTTTTGAACATGAGCACGTCATAATGCTTCTAATAAAAGAAATGTACCCTCATAAAGAATCCTCAGATATCCTGATGGATGATGAAAACTTGGAGCTTAGAACTACCATTTTTAACTCTTAATTTCAACATGTTAAATAAATCAATAAGTATTTATTGAGCACTTACATAAGCTCCTGCCTTCAAGCTTAGATTGTAGCTGGAACAAAATCTATAGCAGAGATGAAATAGAGTGCAAGGAAGTGTGAGCCCCGGATCCCGCCTATGAGGGAGGAAGGAAGAGAGAGGGGCCACGGGTAGTTTGTATGGGAATTCAGCAGGGTGGAGCCTGCCATTTCGCAGAGTTAGCTTCCTGGCTAGTGGAAAGGTTCGGAGAGGGGGATGAGGAGGGCAGGAGGAGAAAATTATTGGAGAGCAGGAAACTGGATGGCTGTGTGTTATATCTATCTCCTCCTCTATTCCCTCCCCTCAAGTGGGGGTGTCAACTTTTATAATGAGAGGAAAGGGAAGAGTTTAGAAAGAGAAGCTAGTCAGAAAGGCAGGTCAAAAGGGGTTTGTGGAAGAAGGGTTTTAATCCTGTGGCACCAAAGGCTGCTCTTTGCTCAAGAAGCTAAGATCCAGGATTAGAGTGAGAAACAAGAAAAACAGACACATCATTTTGTGAACACTCTGTCACCTTGGTGTTTTGTTTTATGGTCTTGTCTGCAAGACCACACTTTTTGAATCCCTTCCATCAATAAGCAGTTGGTGAGCACCCAACGAAACAGAGACTTATTTAAAATCATCTTTAACGCTTCCTTCTCTGATAGACCTAAAGAGTTCATTGAGTGCGTCTCCCACATCCGCCTGTTGTCTTGGCTGCTTCTCGGGTCCCTCACTCACAATGCAGTGTGTCCAAATGCCTGCTCGCCGTGCCTGCCCATACCACTGGATGCAGGGTCCCACATTGCAGACCATCTTATTGTTATCCTGATTGGATTTCCAGAGCAATCAAAGGTAAGTGATTTCTGCAAGATTAAGACCATATGCATCAAAATTGCTAATGGAAACCCTTATCAGCCAATTATGTTTCTTCTGAGAAGAAAATGCATCTTCTCACTGGCCCTCCTGTGGATAGTAGGAAAGCAACTTTGTGCTAATGCCTTATTTAAAGTTGTTTAAATTCCCAGACTATCTTTTCTTGTCCCTAAATTGTTTTTAGGTTTACTTTTATGAAGACAAATGAGGGAGGCAAGCAAGAGTTAGCTTCCTAGGCATTTCTGTTTAAAAATAATGATGAGAAATAAGAGGCTAGAAGTAGAATAAAAATTCTGTGAGCAGTTTTTAGAACCAGATGTGAAGTGGAGAAAAATGTATGCTCTATCTAATTCTCCATGCACTATCTTTTCAATTCAAATCTCTAGGGCTGTATGAAGACACAAAATGAAAATAAGAAAGCCAGCCAGGGACTCAGCTGAAGCACACATTAGAATTACCTACACAGAGGAACTTCCTGAATTATAGAGACAGATGATGTGTTTTAGGGAATTGAGTAAGCCCCAGCAGGCATCAGTCATGAGCAGCTACAAGCAAACCAGGCACATTGGTGCTAATCAGCTGTGAGGAGCCAAGGGCCCTTCCCAGAGCCTAAGCTGATTGTAGGAGGTCCCGTGGGTTTGGGCCAGGACAGGCTGACTGCGATAAAATATGCACCCATCCACACGACCTGAATGATGTTTTGAAAGAGGAATTCTGGAGTCCACTCCTGATATTTCAACTTAGATCTGTGTTTGATTCCTAATGATAGTACTTTGTCAATTCTGTGACCTTGAAAAAGTTACTTAACCTCTCTGAGCTCCAGTTTTTGACCTGTACAACACATGAGGGGGTGGTTTGAGAATTATGGAGTGATCTATGAAAAGTCTCTAGGGCCGTACCTGGGACATTGTAGGTGCTCGGCCCATCAGTGCTTACCACTGGCAGATATACTATCTGTGCTGCTGTTGCTATGACTACTACCACTAGTATAATTATTGAGTCCTGGGCAGTGTGCTCATGTAGATCAGCTCATTTACTCCTAACTGCAACACTTTGAGGAGAGTGCTATTATCCCCATGTTACAGAGGAGGAAACACCTTAAAATTATTCTTCCTAACATAGTTCAGGGATGGGAATGTCAGTTCCATTAAAGGGCAGGGGCACCGGTAGATTTATTCTGGAAAGGACCTTAACTTCTCATGCAAACATGCTTTGTTCTCTAAGCACACTCCCACTGGCCTAGTGAAGAGCGGCTTGTCTTAAGGTGATGAATCACGAGGTTGTAACATAGAGCGAACTCCTTCCCCCTCGGGTCACTGGGATTCGCTGTGCTTTGGCTGTGCCCCGTGGAAGGCCAGAGCCACGCGAGGAGGGCTCTGGAGAGCAGCAAAGCCCACTAGAGCGTAACTGCTCTTCCTTTTGTTTTTCTCCAGACCTCCGTGCTGCACATGTGTTCCCTCTTCCACGCGTTTATCTTTGCTCAGCTCTGGACGGTGTATTGCGAACAAAGTGCCGTAGCCACAAACTTCCAAAGTCAGAATGAGTTCAGCTTCACAGCGATCCTGACGGCACTGGAGTTTTGGAGTCGGGTAACGCCTAGCATCCTTCAGCTGATGGCCCACAACAAAGTGGTGAGTTCACAAATAAGCATTCCCTCTTGGATGGAACCTCAAAATGTGTAAACCACTCGTGGTCCTCACACTCCCTGTCTTCAAGATCTCAGTTGAACTATTATATAAATGGATTGATGAATTTTTACATTATAAACTGGATGGTCTATTCGCATATGGGTTGTGATGAAAAGCAAAGCGAACAAGTCAATTCAGTAAAAACAATTTTTGTTTTCTCTGCCTAGTGTTGAAGGGAATGTATATGAAATTTCTACCTTTAAGAGCTGCTTTGGTGCTAGAAATTCAGAGAGTTAGGAGGGAGAGTCACACTATTTTTGGATTCCGAGGCAATTTGGAAAAACCCTAGTAAATTAGGTCTCCTTGTGTGGTGTTTAAGAGCAGATCGACCACAGGTGCTCACTCCACGCAAGGCTCAAACCCTGGGAAGAGCTTCCCCTTTTTGAGTTCCCCAAATCCAGCTCTGTTTTAATGTATAATAGATGGGTCACCAGAAGGGGCTGCTTCAAACCTCATTGGAAGATACCTGGGGATGGTTGCATGAGCCCACTTCACTGAATGAGCTCGGATCAGTCCTTGTGGGCTCACGGTTGGAGGGTGCATGGAAGGAATTTACAGGGGAGTCCTTTGGTTCAGTGTACTGTTCTGGAGGAGGCTTCTGAGCTGGCAAAGCAGCAGCCAGTGTCTTGGTTATGGGTCGAATTCATGTCTGCAAGGGACAAGGGCGCCATACAGATGATGCCAACATGCTCAGCAAGCCAACACTGCACCGTCCACAGAAGGCTTTCCAGAAGTGATTTTTGATTGAATATTAGTCCAAGAAATATTTTCTTTTAGATCTAATTGGAAAGGGGCTTATGTATTTCCTTTAGTGGAGCACTTTCTTTTCTTTAGAGAAGCAGATGTTATAAGACAATTCTGTATAGCAAGAGATGTTTTAGTTCAATTTAAAGAACATTTATGTGGAAATTTTGGGTGCACGAATAGTTCTGACTGCTATAGAGATAATTACATTTATTGGATCATAGAGGTTTGGAGAGGAAACCTTCCGTTCTGTTATTTTACAGACAATGAAACCAAGACTTCAAACTTAAGCTAAAGAGTCAGTTTCCTTCTATTGTCATTTGTTGTTCAATGCCATGAATACCTCTCCTTCAAAGCTCTCTTGATAATCAGATATGACAAATGAATTGTGTATAAATGATGTTATAAATGAATTTGAATTAATTTTATCCTGAACTGTTTTTCCAAGAACATAAGCCAGTCTGGTAAAATCCCCCTGGAGTGTGTAGAGTCCAGCCTTGGGAATTTCTGATAAGGGATATTGTCTCTACTGTACTTTTGGACTGTTCTAAGTATGGCTACCTTGTTCCATAGAGAAAAAAGCCCCAAAGACAAATATGCAGTAAATTAAACAGCCACTCCAGATGATGAAACTGTGGAGAAAGGATCAAGATGGAGCAAAGGGTGGAGCAAAGGACCTAAGCCCAAAGAGTTGTAGAGTTGGAAATGAGGGAAGCAGAGCCCCTGATTCCCGGCTCGGAATCTCAGGGCAGTGTATGTTAGCGAGGTCCACGCCTGAATTCCATTGGCAGCCCCCGTTAGATGAGGAAGGCTTGACAATTGCAGAACCTCTGGAGCTTTAAAAATCCCGTTTCTGGTTGAAGTTTTAAAGGTAAATAAACACCACTCCAGCCGCCCTCTATGGTCTTTGTACAGACTGACCCAAAGGGGCCCAGGGCACTGCGGCTGCAGACTAGTTTGCATGGTTCCTGTGTTACTGGGAGTGCATCTGATTTTCATGTTTGTTGTTTCAGATGGTAGAAATGGTGTGTCTCCATGTGATTAGTTTGATGGAGGCATTGCAAGAATGCAATTCAACAATTTTTGTCAAGGTAGGAAAATCTTAAGATTTTTATAAACTGTTGCTTGCTGCTAAAAAGAAATGTGGATTTATTTTGAATGTTATCTTTTGAAGAGGAAAATAAAAGTGATTTAATTTTAACATTCAGAGCTGGGGCTGGAGGATACAGGCCCACACAACAATACTTCACCAAATGGTTATCGTGTTATTTTTGCTTTTGCCCCACCACTGCGACCAACTCTGGCTGCGTTAATTATGTCGGACCATGGTTGCATGTAACACAAGTAATTAAAATATTACCGGGGAACGTTGATCTGAACATTCCCCTTTCGTAATATAAGTTGGTTGGAGGTGCCTTTCCTCACCTGTCACCAAGATATCCAGAAAACCAAGGAAAATAGTCTGAGATCGTTTGGCTTGGTAGCTGCTACTTTTCTCTCAGATAAATTAATTTAGTTTCTAGTATTGCTATCCTAAACCATTATACAGCGTAGGAAAGTAATTAAAGCATTTGTCATCTTTCCGATGACATCAGAAACTTACTAGAGGGATAAAAAAAGAAGAGTAAAGGAGAACTTGGTTTCTCCCTTACTTTATCTTTCCATTTCCCCTTTTTCCTTCCCTTCCTATCATGCCACCTCTTTGTCTCACTAGTTCTTTGTGCTTCCTCTTCTTGTATGACTTCCTTCTTTACCTTCCACGTTGATATTCCATTATTGGCCACCATCACAAAACCCTCACCACAGAATGCATCAGGTTGGAATCTTATAACTTGTTCTTTGTCCCGTGTTGACTCCCTTCTTCAATAAAGGACACTTTTCAAGTTAACTCACACAGTGCTAAAGAAAAGCAGCCCATTTTCAGGGAAAATGTGACTGTTACCAGAACACTGCAAGGTACTTGGTTCGAATGGGATAGATATAGCTTGTCTAGCTTGATAGTGGCAAAAGTCAACATGATGAGAGAAACTATATGACTGACTCTTGGATGATCATACCTGATTTTATTTTTCATGGCTTTATTGAAGTATAATTTATATACAATAAACTATACATATTTAAAGTGTACAGTTTGGTAGGTCTTGACATATTGGGTTGTCGGAAAAGTCATGACGCATTTTTGCAACGAAAAACAGAGAAAAAAAATACGTCGTGATTTTTCTGACAACCCAGTATATTGCACCTGTGAAACCGTTACCACAATCAAGATAATGAACATAGCTATCACCGCCTAAAGTTTTCTTGTACACATTTTTAACCCTATTATTCCACCACTCCCTGTACCCACCCACCCCCATCCCCAGGCAACTACTGATCTGCTTTCTGTCACTATAGGTTAGTTTGCATTTTCTAGAATTTTATATAAATGGACTCACACGGTATGTACATTTTTTTTTTCCTGCCTGCTTTCACTCAGAAGAATTTTCTTGAGGTTAATCCATGTTGTTTCATGTATCAGTAGGTCATTTCTTTTTATTTCTGAGTGGTATTTAATTATATAGAATATCACATTTTGCTTATGCATGCATTGGTTAATGGGCATCTGAACTGTTTCCAGTTTGAGGCTATTACAAATAAAGTTGCTATGACTATTCATGTACAAGTCTTTGTATAGATATATGCTGCCAGGTATGTTAGATCAATAACTAGGAGGGAATAGCTAGGCCATCTGATAGGTGTATGACTTTTAAAGAAATTGACACACTGTTTTCTGCAGTGATTATGCCCTGTGATGCTCATATCAGCAGTGTCTGAGCATGCCAGTTCTCCGCATCTCGGGAAGTAGCCTTCCTTTTTTCTGTTTCCTGAAAAAACTTGTGTTTATTTGGTATTATTTTTCCCTTAAATGTTAGGTAGAACTTACCAGTGGAACTTCCTGGGCTTAGAATTTTTTTTGCAGGAGGGTTTTAAACTACAGATTCAATTTCTTTAATAGATATAGGACTATTTAACTTACCTGTTTTTCTTCAGTGATCTTTGGTAGTGTGTCTTTCAAAGAATTTGTCCATTTATTCAAAGTAGTCAGTTTTAGTTACTGATATTGGTGATTTTTTTTTTCTGTTCAGTCTAGATAGAGTTTATCAATTTTAGTGAGCTTTTAATTTAAAAAACACACAATAATAGCCAGCATTTGTTTGGTTTTCTTTTTTGTCTCTTTTTTGTCTCTTTTTCTGTTTTCTGTTTCAATAATTTGTTTATTATTATCTTTCTTCTCATTGCTTTAGATTTAGTTTACTCCTTGTTTTCCTAGTTTCTTAAGGTGGAAGTGGAGTTCACTGATTTGGGGTTTTTTTCTTTTCTAGTGTAAGTGATTGCTATAAATTTCCTTTTAAATCCTGGCTTAGCTGCATCCCACAATTTAGTATGTTTTGTTCTCATTTTATTCAGTTCGAAATACTTTCCAACTTCGCTTTTGTTTTCTTTTTTGACCCATTGGTTAGTTAGAAGCATATTATTTAGTTTCTAAATATTTGGGGATTTTCTGAGATTTTTCTGTCATGGATTTTTAATTTAATTCCACTGTGGTCAGACCAACATACTTTGTATAATTCAAATTATTTTAAATTTATTTATTTATTTTTCAATTATAGTTGACATTCAATATTATATTATATTAGTTTCAGGTGTGCAGCATAGTGGTTAGACATTTATGTAATTTATGAAGCGATCCCCTGGTAAGTCTAATATCCATTTGGCACCATACCTAGTTATTACAGTTTTACTGACTATATTTCCTGTGCAGTACTTTATGTCCCAATGACTATTTTATAACTGCCTCTTCTTAATCCCTTCACCTTTTTCACCCAGCCCCTCAACACCCCTCCCATCTGGCAACCATTGGTTTGTTTTCTGAATCTATGAGTCTGAACAATTTATTGAGACTTGTTTTATGGCCCAGAATATTGTCTCTCTTGGTAAATGCTCTGTGTGCACTAGAAAAGAATATGTCTTCTGTTGCTGTTGGGTGTAATTTTCTGTCAGTTGGTTCAAGCTTATTGGTAGTGTTGTTCAAACCTTCCATGTCCTTCCGTCTGTATACTTATTCTATCAATATTTGAGAAAGTGATATTGAGATATCACAATAATTATGGAGTGATCTTTTCAGGTCTACCAATGTTTGCTTCATAGATTAGGAAGCTCTATTTTTAGGTGCATAAATATTTAGGATTGTTATGTTCTCTCAATGAATTGAAATTATCAACTGATTCTCTTCATCCTCAGGAGTATTTTTTGCTTTGAAAGCTACTTTGATATTAATAAAAGCAGTCCAGTTTTCTTTTGACTAGTGTTAGGATAGTATATCTTTTTCCATCCTTTTGCATTTAAACTATTTGTGTCTTTATATTTAAAATGTATTTCTTATAGGCAGTGTATAGTTGGGTATTGGGTTTTTTAAAAAAAATCCAATCTGACAATCTCTTGCTTTGAATTGGTTTTTTTTTTAAACCATTTTCATTTCATGTGCTTTGTGATATTGTTGAGCTTAAATCTATCATCTTGTTTATTTTCTATATTTCTCATCTGTTCTTTGTCCCGGATTCCCTCTTTTTCTGCCTTCTTTGGATTGAGTTTTTAATGATTAAAATTTGGATATAATTTCTCTTCTTTTTCTAGTTTCTTAAGATGGAAGCTGGGATCATTAATTGGAAAACCTTCTTTTCAGTCATCAGTGTTTAGTGCTCTAAATTTCCTAAGTACTGCTGGAGCTACATTCCTCCAAATTTTGATATGTTCTCATTTCCATTCTGTCCAAAACACTTTCTAATTTCCCTTAGGGTTTCTTCTTTGTTCCATGGATATTTAGAAGTGTGATTTTAGTTATCTAATTAGTTAGATGTCCTAGTGGTTGTTGTTTTAGTGGT
This sequence comes from Aselliscus stoliczkanus, assembly GCA_033961575.1. Lineage (NCBI taxonomy): Eukaryota > Metazoa > Chordata > Mammalia > Chiroptera > Hipposideridae > Aselliscus > Aselliscus stoliczkanus. The sequence goes on from CM066732.1 coordinate 152,474,543, forward strand.
TGATTTAGAGTTTATATATACCTTTTTTTTTTTAAATTGGGGAATTGGGGGAGGGGAACAGCGTTGAGGAATCAGGGAAGGGGAACAGACAAGTTGCTGTCCTTTTGTTCTTCAGTCTAGTTGTGGAGGACATTGCTTCACTGGCCCATGTTGGTATCATCATTGCATTCTTCTCAGGTGAGGCAGATCAGTCGCTGGCCTCTGGACGGCCGCTCACAGCGGCTCATGGCAGCTCACACTGGCTGCCAGCCGCTCACGTTTGGTGCCGGCCACTCACTGTAGCCTATGGTAGCCCACTGCAGCAGGAGCTGCAGCTATGCCATCCCGGGGACTCACAGCAGCCCAGCTTCAGTGTAGCTGTTGTTCACCATCTTAGCTGTAGAGGGCAGTGTCATTGGCCCTCATATGTGGGATCCGAACTGGGACCGCTGGCATCCCAAGCCAGCTCTTAACCAACATACCACTCGGCCAGCCTTATATATACTCTTTTAACATCACAATTTACCTTCATGTACAGTATAAGAATATACAATAGTATACTTTCATTTTCTATCATACACTTCTACAAGTGTTATACACCAAACCATTTATTATTATTATTTTTAACACCTTTTTTTGTTTGTTTGTTTGTTTTGTTTTTTGTTTTTGAGGGCAGTGTCACTGGCCCTCATATGTGGGACCGAACCGGGGCCACTGGCTTCCCAAACCAGCGCTTAGCCACCGCGCCACTCGGCCGGCCCTATTATTATTATTTTTAAAGTCATCTCTTTGATTAAAATTTTAACTATTTTTTTATATTTGCTATTATTGCCATGTTTATATTTGCCATTTTCAGTGTTCTTCATTCTTTCATCTTCCTTCTGCCCAAAGGACTTCCTTTCCTAGTTCTTGTGCAGGTCTCCTGGTGATTAATTTCTTCAGCTTTTGTGTGTCTGAGAGTCTTACTTTGCCTTTTTGAAAGATGTTTCTGCTGGGTATTGAATTCTAAGTTCAGATTTTTATCTAGTACTTTAAAGATGTTGCTCCCCCACTGTCTTCTTGCTCACATTGACTCTAGCAAGAAATCTGTATCGTTCTTTTGTTCTCCTGTCTATAATATGTCTTTTTTTTTTTTTGGCTGCTTTTACAATTTTTCTCTTTTTCATTGTTGTCAAACAATTTGATGATGAAATACCTTGGTGTGGCTTTCCTGATGTTTCTTGTGCTTGGGTTTGTTGAGCCTCTGAGATCTGTGATTTCTTTCATTAGGAAAGGAATCAGCCATTATTTCTTTAGCCACTTTCTTCTATGCTTCTACTCAACATATTCACTATTTCCTTTACCTCCTTGACCATATTGAATATAGTTTTAAAAACTGTTGTAATGTCCTTGTCTACTAATTGTTATCTGTGTCATTTTTGGATCTTTTCCAGTTGCTTGATTTTTCTTCTCATTATGGGTCACATTTTCCTGCTTCTTTGTATGCCTGGTAACTTTTTAATTGAATTCCTGACATTTGGAATTTGACTTTCTTGGGGCTGTATCTTTTTGCATTCTTAAATATTCTCGAGCTGCATTCTGTGACACAGTTAAATTACTAGAAACAGTTTTATCCTTTTTGAGATTTGCTTTTAAGCTTGTTCAATGGGATCAAAGAAGCATTGTCTAGGACTAATATTTCTTCTCTACTTGATGTTCTAGGATTTACAAGATTTTTCCACAGTAACTAGTAGAAACACAAAGTATTGCTGGTCCTATGCGATCACCAGGGATTTTCCCTCTAATCTTTTTGGGTTGTTTTTTCTTCAGCCTTGAATAGTTTTCTCATATATGTGCACTGGGCACTATTCAGCTGAAGACGCAAGGGGAACCCTGTACACATCTTCAGAGTTCTTCCTCTCTCTCTGTGCAGCTTTCTCCTCTCTAGTTCTCGCCTTCCAAACTCGAGCCACATTGGCCTCCCTGGACACCTGGCTCCATCTCCTCAACCCAGGAAGACTGCCAGGCTGTGCTATGGCCTGGAAACTCTCTAGGCTAATTGTGGGGCTCTTCTTGTTTGTTTCCCCTCCCTCAGTGATCACTGTCCAGTATTGCTGATGCTCATGTCTGAACACCACTGTTTCACATACTCCGTCTGGAATTAGTTGTTTCAGGCAGGTGGGTAAAGCAGATCTTTGTTGCTCCATCTTTACTGAAAGAGAGTTTCACAACTAATTTTAATTTTGAGGGCTGGAACAAGCATGGAGTGAAATGAATACACCCCAACCAAGAAGGAAGGCTTCGATTTATCTTGTAGCATAAACCAAGATAAGAGAAAAAGATATCATTTTTATTTGGTGAAAAACAACCTATTTTTTCAAATGTCCTTTAGTTTTCCAGATATTGTTTCTGGAGAAGAAAAAAAGCAAAACCCAGCCAACTTTATTATAACATTATAGAGCCTAAAATACATTAGGTTTAATTCTTACTGACAGCTTTGTAGGAGCCACTAGTAAAAGGGAACCGAAATGAATGTTATTCAATAAGTCAAATTAGTGTTCCTAAAATAGGATGACTGCTGGATTATATAATGCTATCAATAATAATGAGATTTAACCTGAAGCCTTTAGTCACGTGATTTGTAAAGCATAAACCTGAAGGTCCCTGGGAGGTACAGTATAGCATCGTATGGTCAGATGTTACATCAGTGGGAAAACATGGAAAAACCCTTCTAAAACCAACCTCACTATTCCCCTTGATTGCCTCACAGGTCCTTAGCCACAGGGACAGCATCGGACAAGGTGTCCTCCCAGGGTCAGAGTACTCAGTGCCCCCTGGTCCCTTACCCTCCAGGTCCCTCAGGATTCTCACTAAGAGGTTAGTTCAGGTATTTCCCCAAATATCAAGAGACGCATGGGTCTGCTTCCATATCCACTAGGTCAGAAGTCAGTAGAAGTCCGTGGACATTAGAACCCTCAGGGCTTGGCTCTGGATGTATAAACATGGGGGAGGAAGCGGTTAGACTCGTTTATTTTTTTCCCATTCAGAACCCCTAGATGAGCCAGTTCTACCAAGAGCCAGAGAGCGTAGCCTGATTCTTGCACTGACATTTGGAATCTCCCCCAGTTCTGTTATGAGTTCTTGGCAGGGGGAAGCAGGGAGAGGGTGTCATTTCCTGACATTTGGAATTTTAGTCCAATTACGTCTTCTGGGACACACCATCCTTCATTTCTAAACACAGTATTTATGTTAGAGACTCAATTATTAACTGGTTGCCACACAAACACTGTGTTTAGAAGTAAACCTCACTGGAAGTCAAATTAGCAAATGATACACATCAGCAGACTGTTGAAAGCAGAGCAACAGTCACATTTAGCCTTGGGAACAAAAGCACAGAGAGAAATGTCATTTATCACTTCAGCACGTTTTTGTTATTTGTTTTTTTCAATGTTTTGATGAATTAAATGCGACCGGCAGCCTATGGCCATGACCAGTGGAGAGAGAGCCATTTATACACTGTCCCCCATCTCCCAGGCTCCCTCCTGGTTCTCTCATTTTATTCATTGTTTCGCTGTCTTCCAGTTTGCCAAGGCGAAAAGTCAGCTTTTCCTTTGACTTTTTCCTCACTCCAAAGAGCTGACTAGTCGCCAGACGCTCACAGGTGGTCTCTGCAGGCAGCATCCCTCTCCACTCCAGAAGCCATCCCTGCCCGTACCTGGGCCTTGGAGGCAGCCTCCATGCTGGGTTCCTGCCTCCATCCTGTGTCCTTCCTCTCTGTCCTTCCACAGTGACCTTGGCACATCGCAGCATGGTCTGCTCATGGTGCCTGGGCTTACCCACTGAAATAAAATCCAGTCCCCTCATGTGGCACTCCAGGCCATCTGCAGGCACTAGAGGCCTCTGCTTTTCCGTGGCCCTTTCCTAAGCACCGCACCATCCAGCACCGCGTGAAACCCCAGCGCCTCCTCACCTCTCCGCACACTCCTGCTTCTGGGGTGTGCTGCCTGGGGTGCTCTTGTATTGCTTTGCTACAGCTGCTGTAACAGAGTTATGACATACTAGGTGGCTTAAACAACAGAAATGTACTGTCTCACAGCTCTGGAGGCTGGAAGCCCAAGATGAAGGCGTCAGCAGGGCGGGTTCCTTCGGAGGCTGGGAGGGAGACCCTCTCCAGGTCGCTCCCCCAGCTCCTGGTGCTGCTGGCAGCCGTTGGTGTTTCTCAGCTCGTAGATCTCTGCCTTCCTCTCATGTGGCGTTCTCCCTGAGCGTGTGTCTGTGTCCAGATTTCCCCTTTTTATAAGGACACTGGTCATACTGGATTAGGGCCCGCCCTACTGTAGAATGACCTCATCTTAACTAACTACATCTGTGGTGACCCCATGTCCAAATAAAGTCACATCTAAGGCTGTGTGGGCAAGGATTACAATATCCATTTGAGGGGACACAATTCAATCCATAACAACTCTACTGTATTGGAATAGAGGGTTGGGAGGAGCATGGAATGAAATGATATGATGCATATTAACATATGAAAGACCTAAGCAGTACTGAAATAAAGAAACTAAAGAAGTTTGGTCCAAGTCCAAACTTCTTGGGCCATAGCCCCCCAGCCCATTTAAATCCCACCAAGCTAGGGTTCTGTGGACGCACATTGGGCGACATTGTCTTCTGTCCCTGACTTCGGGTTTAGGAGGCCACAGATATTTACTTACGTTCTGAAGGGCTGAAAATGTGGCTGGGAGGGCAAAGCAGATGCGGGAGAGCCCCTGTTGGAAGCACTCGGATGGCCGGGGCACCCTGTGATCTCCTGGGAAGAGCCTCAGCAGAGGCACTAAGGGCGATCAGAGGCGGCAGAGGGCCGGCACCAGCCCCTCGCTCTGACAGCCTCACTCTCCGCCCACACTGCACAAAGCCATGGGCTGACTCACTTGGGCTGTATCTCACCTTCCACATCACAGCCAGGTGATTTCAGGGCCTGTCTTTTCCTCTCACTGAAGCATTTCAGCCACTTCCCAGCAATATTTTCTTATTGACTATGGGCAGATAGAGTCACCATGCTCCCCGGAAACTCAGCTCTAAAGATCTGTGGAGGAAATTGTGTTTCAAGAAAGTGAGAATTTAATTAAGGAAACACACATTTAGTTTCCCGTGCTGGTAGCTTTCGAGAGACAATCTGTCGTTTAAAGTGTGTGTTTCAGGCACTTCTGGAGTGCTGATCAACCTCCAGATGCCACCAGCTCAGCAGAGTTTGGCCTCAGAAAGACATTTTTCTGATAACGGGTAACCCCCACAGCAGGGGCCCACAGCCTTTTGCGATGTTAAAGGGATCCATTGTGCCCTGCTGTCCCTTGCCTTCAGCAAAGCTTATGTGAAAGAAGGGACAACAGTATTAACGAGGCTTTGTGTTTCTCCACACAGCTGATACCTATGTGGTTGCCAATGATTCAGTCAAATATCAAGGTGAGTCACCCCCGCGGACCGGAGGCTCAGTTCCCTCCAGAGAGCATCACGACATCACAGGGCTCATTCATGCTCCGCTTCCTGTGGGGAAATGTGCATTCCGCCTGCCCCTGGTGCCTGCCCCTGGTCTCAGGGGGCTGCTTGTGCAGCTGACCCTGTGGGCCAGGTAAGAGGCCTGCGGGCTGAGGTGACAGCGAGAACCACTGTCCTCCTGCTCACTGTGGATGAGGATGGAGGGGGAAGGGAGGATGCCAGAGTCTGGCTGAGGCTCAGTTACTGACCAGAATGGAGGCTGGGCAGCTGTTCTACCTTCAGAGCATACCTGTGGGATCTGGTCCCAGGCATGCCGCGGGCTATTTCCTGAAATTGACTTTTTGTGATGGGAAGAATTCTATTAAGAAAGGATAGCTTTGAATGGAAGGCAGAATTGAGCTCAAAGGTACCTGCCCACCCTCTCATTCTTTTACATAACAGAAAAAGTTGGATCAGAAGGAAGAGTCGCTTGGACAGGGCCCTGCAGCCAGGCAGGGGAATGCCCTGACTGAATGAATACCCACAGCCAGGCCCTGCCTTGAGTGACACGTTGTCATAGTGGGGCCAAAGATACTCCATGACCAGTAAATGTAGTTACTGGGGCTTCACATTAAGATGGCAGAGCTAGCCACCAGCTCCATCCAAAATGGCCCCGTCCATGACATTAGGAGCATGGGGGTGGGGCAGAGGGAGGAGATGGAAACCTTCTTGCTAGATGTCTTCTCAGAGTTGGGAAGGGATGCTCCTGGAAGGAAGGGGGTGACCTCAAGGTACCCAGACACCGAGAGAGAAATGCAGCTGTCAACAGTGACTGCAGGCTCAGTCCTGATTCATTGCTTTGGTCCTGTTTGTGGCTGTGGGTAGGTGCATTGGCACTGCTGAAAACCTCATCACAGTGCTCATTTTGATTATGCAAGGTGCTTGTGCATCCACCTTGAGGCATTCTGGGTTGCCCCTCGCCCTGCCTGATGGTAATCGGGTGATTGAGATTGTATGGACTGCTAAGAGCAGGCCAACAGAACTTGATGAAAACCTCAGAAAAATAAGCAAAGCTTACCACCTAGCTTCTTCATGTGCATTAACAGAGATTATAATCATCACTAAAATGTAACGAGCACTTACTGTGTGCCAAGTTTTGTTCTAAAGCCTCTATTAACTCATTCATTTTTACAAAAACCCCATGAAGTAAGTGTTACCGTCCCCACACTTTGCCCATGAGAAAATCCAAACACAGACCTAAAAAGCTTAGTTTTAAAGTTGTTCACATTGGAGCCAGGATTTGAAGCCAGGGAGCCTGGCGGTAGAGTCAGGCCACTTCACCACGACACTAGGCTCATATGGTGACCAGCTCCTGGGGACACATATAGATGTCAGCCTATACACAGGTGTCAGCTTTAAGTTCCTGTTGCAATAAATGAGTCAAGATGGGAATGGCATGGTTTGGATGCATTTGGGCCAGGTGGACTCTAGAAACATGGTATGGCCCACATCCCCTGCCCAGAGCATTGCCGAGTTTGAGAGAGGGCTTTCTTTAGGCTAGACAGCCCTTGAGCCATGCATAAGTTCTGCCTGCAGAAATAGTCCCGGCTGGCAGCCCTAGGGTTGAACGTGAACGTGGGGAAGAAACTAAATGGAATGTCTTGCCTTGCCTCAACAGCACCTATCCGCGGGGCTCCAGCTTCGCCTCCAGGCCATTCAGAACAACGTCAACCACCACAGCCTAAGGACGCTGCCAGGCTCCACGCAGAGCAGCGCCGGGCTGGTGGCGCTGCGCAAATGGCTGCAGTGCACGCAGTTCAAAATGGCGCAAGTGGAGATCCAGTCCTCCGAAGCAGCCTCTCAATTTTATCCTCTATGAGCGGACTCCTCGGCTCTCAGTGTCAACACTCTGGTTTAGCAATAATGGGTTTCAAAACAAAACAATTTGATCCAAGCAGGTTGGGGAACATATTGGTACTGTACATTCTCTTTCTAGTTTAGTAAAAGACGTGCAAAGGCCGGAGAGGGCCAAAAATGAAGCTTTCTTGCTACACATATTTCTGATGACTCCTTGGGCTATCTGATTAAGTGTTTCCTTACATTATTTTTTAAAAACCAAATCATTTTTCTTTAACTAACTTCTATTTTTTTTAAGAAAAAAAAATAGACTGGTGGGTACTCACAGAAAAGTTGTATAAGTCCCCCTGTTGCTATTTTTGATGATAGAGAATAAATAGGGTTTTTGAAACCTTTGTAGTGTTTTTTCTTAAAATCCACTCTTGGCAATGCAATAAAAAAAAAACCCGTCACCATAAGCCAGTGACACTTGACTAAAGCTTTTTGTCATTATCCTGGGAAAAAGTGGCAGCTTGCAAGGACCATTACAAAGTGCACTTAGAAATTAGGTGGTTAAACTGTGCCAATTGGTTTCTTTGTTTTATAATATCATTTTCCAAAACTGTCCAGTGAGTTTTATTATTTTTAAAACTAGTTTTTCGACTCATTCGTTCTAGGCTGTACTTTCTTGTAAGCTTTCTGATAACCCCTTTAGTTTTGTGAATAATAAATTTTATTCTTTTGTTAATACTTGTATACAATTCAATTTAAAACTGTAGATTGCATCCTGGACCAGACGATTCCCCACGCTGGCACAGAGCACTGCACCTGGAGTTATGTTTCATAAAACAGAATTTTAATAGTGTAAGAACACCAAGATTTATCAGCACTAATACTTAGCATTTGACTGTGCATTCACAAATGGCATTTCTCTTCTCTCTCCCTGTAATGCACTGACTCAAAGAAGACTTAATATACATTTAAGCTGTATACTGACATGCTATTAAATGCATTTTTTATTATCTTTGTGAGCCTGGGGTTTTTTAAAATCAGTGTATAGAGCTAGAGTTTAGTTCCTGACAACCATTTCTTCTAAACTTTTAAAATTCCTAACGTCCCTTAAAACGAAAGTACAATTTTTGAGGATAAGGCTTCTTTTCTGATCAATACCTGGTGAGAGAAAGACACAACTCATTTTAAGTCCATTCTCTCAGAAGGACTTTATAAGTGCATAAGACAGTTCCTTTTTCTTTTTCTAAATGGTGATTAAGAGGCTTCTCTTGGGCCGGCCGAGTGGCGCGGTAGTTAAGAGCTGGCTTGGGACGCCAGCAGCCCTGGTTTGGATCCCACATATGAGGGCCAGTGACACTGCCCTCTTAAAAAAAAACAAAAAAACAGGCTTCTCTTTTCTTCTGAGAAATCTGATTATCTTCATGCTTCTCAGGGGAAAACAAGTCCTCAAACATTTAAGTGTTTCACAAATTCTAGAAAGAGAAGTGGTAACTCGCTCTGATGAAATCTTGCAGGGAACCAGTGTGCCCCTAATATTAAGAGTATAGAAATGATCATCCTGATTTACTAATGAACTCTTCTGAAAGGACTTTCTGCAGTCAGAGTTCTCCTCTGATCCAGTCGTGCTTGGTCATGCTTCCGTGAACATTTGATCTTGTATTTATAGAAAGTTATGCATATAGTCATCTCACTTGTAGACTCTGATAGCTTTCAGGGTATGTCCTGTCTCTATCCCCAGGGTTTGGCACATAGTAGGTGTTTAATTAATGTCTATTGAGTTGATTGGATTTGATTAAGCAACAGATCTTTCTTGGGCTACTCAGCGGGCTCAGCAAGGGCTGAATTGTGGCATTCTCTTTTTGTGCAGAGGAGGAGGTCCTGGCTGCTTTCCCTGTGTGGGTTTAACTGGCTTCTCCATCCGGCCTCAGCTGGAGGCCCGGCCCTTTGCTAGTCCTGAGCCCACCTGCCACAGGCAGCCACCAAGACCTTGGTGGCCACATCCTGCCAGTAGACAAGGTCCACAGCCATTCACAGCTTCTTTTCCAATCCCCTCTTCTTTGCCTAGTTCTTCGAATGGACTCTGCCTCAGTTTCCCTTTGTATTTGCATCCCCCAAGGGCTGGAGATGAGCCACCATCTAATGCTTCCTGCTGTCCAGACCTGGTCCTTTGTCCCAGTCACAACCTGGGGTCTTGGTCCTACCCAGGCAGGGCTCCCTCCTTGCCTCTGAGAACTATGACCCATTTTCCTGCTGCCAGCCTGACCCCAGTACTGTCCCTGCTGGGACTCGGCCATTTCACTGGCCATTAGAGACCAGCAACCTTCTCTGGCCTGTGCTGTCCCCACCCCCACATTTCCCTAGGTCCTCATCTTCTTTCTTACCTCATTACATCAGCCTCTCCAGCAAGCGAGGCTCAGGCACTTGGAAGACAAAAGTCAGGGAAAGGGGACAGTTTGGCAGGATTGGCCCTGGGAAGTATAAGCCCTTCACCTAGGTCGGGGGTCAGCAGACCACAGCCCACTTCCTGTTTTTTCAAGTTTTTTTGGAACACAACCTGCCATTTACATATTGTCTGTGGCTGCATTCACAATAGCAGAGTTGAAGAGTTGTGACAGAGGCTGTATGGCCCCCGAAGCCTAAATATTTACTATCTGGTCCTCTGCAGGGAAAGTCTGCTGACCCCTGGCCACTAAAGGCCAGTGAGGAGCACTGAGCTGAACCTTTGCATGGGTGTATTTTCCCTACCACCTCAGGGTTCTTTGGAATTTCACTATGAGTGTTTCCTTATCTGTAAAATGGGGAAAATGACACATTCTACCTCATACGGTTGCTAAGATGATGAAATGAAAGAATGCAAGGAAAGAGCTTAGAGCTGTGCCTGGCACATGGTAAGCACCCAATAAAAGCTATCAGTTATGATTTTTATTTTATGTTAAAGCCTAGAGAAGTAAAGCTACTTGCCCAAGGTCACACGGCTAATAAGAGGCAGAGCTGGAACTTGACTCCAGGCTATCTGACCCCAGGACTGTGCTCTTCACCATTGCCCATGCTGACTCCTGCTACTCCACTGCAGCCCCAGGTGACGCGCTGACAGCAGTGCAGGGCAGAGTGAGTCCCCAAAGTGTACCGGCTACAGATTGGCCACTACTAATTATTGACTTGGAGAAGGACCAAGGAATAGACTGTTTTCCTTCCCTCATGGAATGCTGCTGGTTTCAGAGCATAAACAGAACATTCTGAGATTCCCAAGGGTGGAATGAGTCCACATCTGCAAATGCGTAGATTCCGTGATTGTTCACAACAGGCATGCCTCTTACTCGTTTGGTGACCTTGGACAAGGTATTCAACTCTCTGGGCCTCTTCTCCTTCTCTGTAAAATGGCACTATCTACCCATCTCCCTGGGATTGGTGGAAAGCTCAAACAGATGGAGGACTATGATGGTGCCTGGGGATTGTACCAGAATTGGTGGACCTCCGGGAAGACTGCTGCCACCTTGTGAAGACTGCATGAGGGGACAGCGCACAGCTGCAGGCTCATTCGGTTTTTCCTTCAGCCGATTCCTCAGAATCAAGTCCTAATGGGAGCCATAACTTGTCATTAGCCACAGTGTCCAGCCTCCATCTCTTGGCCAGCCTGCCACTCTACCTGACATTGGGATGTTTTCAGCAGATCTCTGAGAGTCTCACTGGGGCCAAGTGGTTGCAGCAACTTCATCTCCATTTCCAAACTAAGGCCAAACAAGATTGGATTGGATCGGAGAAGATGGGCTATCCACCCAGACTCTTGTGAGCTAGGATTGAAGGGCCTCTGGCATTCACTGGACAATGCAGATCGTTTAATATACCTCTTGAATAGAACTAATTTGCAAATATGTATATTGGGCACATTGGGTGTTTTGATAGTAATGGTCTTAAGAAGAATGAAGGGAATGGTTGGAACTCAATGGAACAGTACCAAACTGTTTTTCTGAAAGTTGAACCCTTTGGGAGATGGCTGAGGTGGTGGTAGTAAGAGGCTGGCCAGTTCCACTGACAGGAGCAGTGAGCAGTGAGCCTCCTGTGAATCATATTCCAGAGAAACCTAGCCACCATTTATTGAGCTTCTGCTGGGTACTAAGCACTTTATATATATTAAGTTTATTCCTCTTAGCCCTCTCCTCCACATGAGATAGGTGTTATTCCCATTTTGCAGGTGAGGCAACTGAGGCCCAGAGGCTGAGTGACTCTTATCTAAGGCCATGCAGCTGGTAGTAATTAGTAGCATTAGGATCAGAAGGCCATCTGACTCCAAGTCAGAGCTCCACTCAATAAATCTTAGTTTCTCTTCCCTTTTTTTTTTTTTTGGTTCTGGGCTCTTTGGGCTGAAATGTTCCAGGAAAATGGCGTAGGGAAATCTGAGGGCTTTTTCTGAGACAGCTCCATCTTGCTGGTGTCTCTGTTTATTGATCTTTTATCATAAATGTCCATCAAGCCAGCGTCACTTCATCTGACAGAGGCACTTTCCCCTTGGCTTTGGGAATCCATTTATTTGAAAAATAGTACAGCCCACAAATTAAATCATACTTAGTGTAATACTTATTATCATAATTTTATGGGAAAGAATAAAATTTAATGAACTAAAGATTGTGGTGATGAACTCTATTAGATCGGGGGCCTATTAAGAGTTCACTCAGACCTATGGAGATGTTCCCCTAATTAACTGTAACGGTAGCTACCATAGCTGAGGGCTTACTGCATGTCAGGCACCATAAATAGGGTAATCTCATTCGATCCGCACAACAATGGTAGGAGATAGGCACTTCTGTTATTAACTCCATATTACAGATGAGGAAACTGAGTCACTGAAACACTGAATATTTGCAGGAGTCCCTCAGTAAGAGGTTGGGCAAAATTTCAATCCAGAATGTCTGCCTCCTACGCCCTGGATTTTTCTGATACATAATGCTGGTAGTTAAATGACCAGTAGAGTCCTTTGCTACACACCTGACCAACAACGTCATCTAGGGTCACGACGGAAAGTCACCCACCGGCAGCCTGCTGGCTGAACTTGGCCCACAGCCTATTCTGTTCGATGAGCTTGAACTTCTATTTCTCCTTTGATTTTGAATACCTTCAATGGAGCATGCAGGCTCCAGTTTTGTACAGTTCCCACCACTGACCTCTGCCTTCTGAGTGGGAAGACTTCCAGCAGCCTCTGCAGAAACCCTGTTACCTCTGGGTTGCTTTGCAAGGCCTTGGTGCTTCACACATTCACCGGCCCTGCCCTGCAGGCCTGCAGGTTGCCACCCGTTTTACACTGACCCTTTTCATGAGCCCAAGAGGGGATAGGATTAACCCAATGTCACTCAGCAAGACAGTGGCACAGCAGGACTTGGAGGCTTGCTCTTCGCCCCATGGTGGCCCGGCCCTTCCCTTCCTGGCACACTCCTCCGTCCCCACCTGCCTGGCCACGGGCTGGGGGCCCTGCCCCTGCACACCCCTACCCATCAGTCTGACCTTTTAGGTCGGGGCTGGTCCGACTACCATCAGTCCACTACCATCCTGGTTTCTTCCAGGTCAGGGAAACTGAGGTAAGGGGAGGGCTCCAGGTGAGCCCCTGGCACCAGCACTGCCCTGCAGGGCACACAGGATGTTGGTGAAAGCCATACAGTTGGTGGAACAAAGGGCTGGCTCTTCAATTATGGAATCCAGACAGGCCTCTGTCCGCAGGCCAGCGGAGAAAGGAGCCTCCTGGGGCTGCCTGGCAGACGCCCTGATTTGCACTCCTTCAAGTGGCCTCTTGGAAAAGAAAGGAACCAGCAAGTAATCAAGCCTGAAGGACAGAAACACTCCAGGTGAGGGCAATCACTGGGCCCAGCTAGGGGCCAGGGGCTGTGGGGGAGGGGTCTGCAGGGGATCTTGGCCAGTTCCCAAGGGAGGGTGTGCCCATCGCTGTCAGCTCAGCTGGACTGGGCCGGGGACGCAGAGCGGGGCAGAAGACACAGGCTCTGCGGCCAGGGCGAGTCGAAACTTCCCCACTGACCTGCGCCCTGACCACCGGCAAGCCGCTTAATCTGGCTCGGCCTCTGCCCAGCTGCAAAAGGGAGATGGTAATTCCCCTCCCCCAGCGTTTCTGTAGCGTGAATGAACGATGCCTGTCAGGTTCTAAGCACAGAGGGGATCAGAAGGAGAGGAACAGGTCACTCACCTTTCAGCACTCACTGCTCCTAGGTGTGCCAGGCTCTGTGCTAAACACCTGGCACCGGGGCAGCCATTTCTTCTTCAGGCCGGAATGCCATGTGACAGCTGGTGTTTTACAGAAATGAAATCACAGCTTGCAATGGGAATTTGGCTCCCATTCTCTTGAGAGTGGCATTCCAACGCTGCTGTGCTTGTGTGGTGACTCAAGCCCCCCTCCCCCCTTCTTATTTCTCTCTGAATGAGCAACTGGGAAACCCTCCTCCATATGGTGCATTCTGTCATCACTTGGACTTCACATGGTGTGAACACATCCTTGTGTTTGTAATGGGGAGAATATTTTGAAAATAATTAATGGATATGTTCTTTATTCTTCTCCAGGAAACGCCATTCCCCCAGCCTAGCTCCACGCATGGTGTGGGGCAGGAGGAGGTTCAGATATTGGCAAAGGTCTGGTCAGACAGGATGAGGGAGCAGAGAGGCCTCTTCTGGACCTCGGGGGATTATTGGAGAAAGAAAAAGGGAGACACATGCAAAGCAGGGCTGAGAGGCTAGGTGGGCGTTCACCTGCCCTCTTTGGTGAGATCGTCGTTGTAGAAATGCCCGGATGAGCCCCCAAACATGGTGGCACAAAATCCCCCCAGAACTGCCTGTAGCCCTCTGCAGCCTTGGCAGGGGAGGTGGCTGCAATCAGGAGCCTGCGCCCCAGGCTGGAGCAGCCGTCTCCCAGCCTACATGGGTCTGCAGATTCCAGAGTCCCCATGGTTGGTGCTGAGAGCGCAGGAAGATGAACAGAGCTTGTGGTCACAGGGAAGAGACTGCTATGGCCTGGATATTTGCAGCTGGAGCCATGGAGGCTGGCTGGTCACCCTAAGAGGCTAGAAGGGCCCAGACACAGCCCTACCTGGCTAGGAAGCAGCCCAGGCCAGCTACTATGCATCAGAGCCCTGCCAGGACCCTGATGACACCAGATGGTCTGAGCTGTGCCCCCCTGCGCTAGAGGCCAGACACCTGCCCAGGGGCACACTTGGTGCGCCTAGAGGGAGCAGACCCAGGAAAATGGCTGAGAATCTATCTACAAGAGACCAAGTCACTCCAGAGACTTGTTAAACCGGAAGAGACCCAAATGCCACCAATTTGCAAATTCAGGTTTTTCTATCCCCCCATTTCCTCACTCTGTGGTCTCTGAAGAGTTATATGGAATAAATTGCTATATTCTTTTCTTTATGCTGTGTGTATGGTATTAAATGTGAGACCCACCATTAATTAATTCTACAACTATTCTTGTGCCAGGCCTCGGAGGAGGAAGACAGTAAATGCTTACACAATCAACAAGTGTTCTTAGGTGGAGAGGAGGGCTGGACTGGAAATAAACTAAGGCGCTAGAACAGAGAATAACTAGGGATGGTCGAAGAAAGGCACCACTGGGGGCAGAGTGGCTGTAAGGGCCTAAAATGGGAAGGGGCTGGCCTATGTGCGGAGCAGTGAGAAGGCCAGGGTGGCGGGGGAGAGAAGCAGAGGCTGACGGGACAGGGGTGAGCGAGAAGTAGGTGCCCAACCAGGAAGCGCCATGTGTACCAGCGTAAGGAGGGTGGCTTTGATTTTCAGTGTGGTAAGTCGTGGGCCAAATTTTAACTCATGTATGACCTGACTTCTGTTTTGTAAAGATGCCTCTGGCTTTTGTGGGAACGGATCGTGAGGGCCCAGGCGGGAAGTGACGGTGGTCTGCACCAGGGTGGTGGGAGCCAAATGAGGCAGATGGATGTAAATGTTTTGGAGAACGATAGGACTTGCTCACTCGTTGGCCACTGGTCCAGGGCAAAGAGGAGCGAGGATGGCTGTTAGGTTTGGGCTGTGTGTGCCGTGAGGCTGTGTGTGGAGATGAAGACGGGACGACACGAGATTGTGGAGAGGGAGCGAGGCGCCCTGTGGGGCAGTGACCAGAGGCCTTGTCACAGGAAGAGTGCGGTAGGACCAACTCAGGTCTGGAGCTGGCTGGGCCAGGCGGGACTGGAAGGTACAAACCTGGGGGTCATGTGCATTTGATAGGATGAGGGAGGAGACAGGTGCCTGAGGTGTCCGATCGGCCAGAAAGGGGCAGACACTGGAGCCTGCAGCCCAGGCGGGGCAGCCCAGTGTGTGCCAGGGATGGAGACAGGGTGTCAAGCTTGTGCCAGGGGTTTTGTCAGGAAATTTCCTGACAGCTGAGTTTGGAAGGGAGAAGAGAGAGCTAAAGGCACTTAGTGTCTGCGTAGTGGGTAGGTGAGGAGGGGACGTGAGTGGTCCAGAGGGGCCGGTCACTAAGCAGGTGGGGTGGGTGAGTGTGTCCAAAGGTGAGGCCACCACTTGGAATCAAGCTCGACGTTCGCTCCACCTCCCAGGACAGTCTCCCGTGATGCCCCATGAGGAGACCCTCTGTGCCGCTGCCCACTGCTCAGGGGCAGCGATTCTGCCACACCTCTGGATGCCATGTGGGGACACCTCTGGATCCCACTGTGTCCCATGCCTCGCTGACAGTGGCAGGACCCAGTGCAGTTGGTGGGTGCCCAGGGTGCAGGCATGAGTCCGGCAGGTGGTGGAGCATATACTGTTGTTTGCTGTGTTGGTCAGCAGAGCTGGAACGAGTGGCCAAAAGCCCCAGAGATTCAAGGTGGCGATGGGAAGTGGCTCCTGGGAGGGCCCCTGCTCTGTTCTGTGCTGACAGCCCCTCGGCACGAGTATGGCCCTCCCCCTCCGCCCTCTCCCAGGCTGGCCCTGGTTCTTGTCCCAGGGTGCCTGCAGGCGGCAGAGGCCTGCTGCTCCCTGCCTCACGGCCTGCTGGCCTCGGGGTTTGCTGCTGTGAGTTTCACTGGGCTGGAGTACATGGGAGCGTGTACAAGGCCACAGGTGTCCCCCCAAATCCTCACCAGCCTCGCAGAGAGAACCCATGTCACTGGTCGATGGGCACAGGCACTCGCACTAGGGCCAGAATGGCAGCCTTTTATAAATGACAGCAGTGATAATAACAGCAATGACGCTGTCACCCACCGCATGGCATGCCTAACATATGCTAGAACCCGTGCCACGTTTTGACAATGGCAGCTCACGGAACCCTAGGTGGTGGGGGGGCCATGCATGCCTCCTGGCTCTTGGTGGGAACTTGCACAGCTCCCCTCCACTGTCCTGACCCCACATGCCTGGGACATGGGCCCTTCCCCCAGAGCCTCTGCACTGAGCTGACCATTGCCCCAGGGCTGCAGGCCAGGGTGGGGATAGAGTTGCCCACTATGGCTGGTCAACCGTCTTCTCAACTGAGTCAAGGATCCAGGTGGCGGGGTGGGGGCATGAGGGCAGGTCGGTACCTTAGGACCCCCGTAAACACCGGTCTTGGGATATTAGATAAAATAATACAGAAATAAGGCAACAAGGTACCCGCTCCAGCCCTGGATTCCTAGCAGGTCCTGCGGGCAGGGTCACACCCCACACTCAGCCTGCTCTCTCCTTCCCACCCCTGGCCCAGGGCCAAGCCCCTACCCCAAATGACAACTGGCAGCCATCTTTAGAAGTATATTTTTATTGAAAATAAAAAAGGCATGGTGCTTTCTTCCTCTCAAGTAGCATACAGCCCACACCCCAATGCTGCCGGTCCTGCTTCCTGTGCAAAGTCTCAGCACGGAGCCGACATCATTGGCTCCTTGGTGGACAAGGCGGCACCGATGTGTCTATTTATCCATTGAGACAGAACTAGGAAAGGGAGCCAGCTTTCCACGGACACTCGGCACATCGTTAGGAAGGCAGATCTCAAATATTTACATTCATGCATTAAGGATCGCACACTACCTGGGCTGTTTAAAAATCATACTGTGCACAGATTCAGAGAGTACAGTAATTTTGTATATATGTTGATATCTCTTTAAATATATATATAACTATATATAATCTATATGTTTATATTTGTACAGCTATTAGTCTTTCTTCCAAAACTTACTTCAGAAGCTTCTAAGGAACACCTGAAAACTGGGAGATCCTCTATGCCATTGTAAAGTTGGGGTCAACTAGGAGACATAGTTGAAAAGTATCCATTTGAGAAAATGCAGAGAAGGGACGTATACTTTGTCCTCGGCCTCAAAGTTCGGGCTAGTCTGAGGATCGGTCTGTGTTTAGTAGCTGCAGGTACATTCCTTAAGTAAAAGCTCTAAGCTCAAATATCAGGCTGGTGTGGTTTTAGGGGGATTCTATCACTGAAGCTAAAAAATCCAATGGGGCTCTCTCGCTGCACCCCTGAGAGCTGATTTCCAAATGGCTGGTTCTTGGTTTCGGGGGTTCTCAAGTGAATCTTTGAAAAAAAAAAACACACAAAAAACCTGGGCTCTTCTCTTGGTTTTCACTGACTGGGTGAGAAGAGATTTTACAAACCCAGTTTGGGGGAATTCACTCTCAAGGGTTTTAGCTTTTCTCGGAGCCCTGGCTATGTCCCCTTGGAAGGGGATGCTGGCCCCAGAGGCTAATGGCAAAATCTGGGCCTCTTCGGTTTCAGCCAAGGTGGGGGGAAAGTGGGACCAGTGGGTTTGTGAAAAGGTGGGTGGTGCCTGTCCCACTTGATGTCCCCCCAGGCTGGCTGCCCAGCTCTCCACAACCCCTTACCTAGGATCCTCCCTGCCCCTGTGGCCGAAGGTGCCCTCCCACCACTTCTGAGCTCAGGGTAGCATGTGCTTAGGGCCGGGTCCTGCCCGGTGTCTGGTGTCTGTTCGGGGAGTCAAGGGACTCACAGGAGGATTAGGCGGAGGGGGGCGTGCACTGGGGTAGGGCCTGACCTGCTGCAGACCCACATCCTCTGGTCTGCTTGTCACCCTGCTGTGCATCCCTTGGGGAAAGGAGGGCATTGCCCAGGAGTGCTATGAAGTGCTGACCAGGCTGAGGGCAAGGATGAAGGCCACTAGTGGCACTGTGCCATGCTAAGGTGTGCAGGGAAAGCAAAACCCACATCCAATCCCAAAGCAAGCCCTCACACAGAAGGAAAACTGAAAAGGAAAAACGCTTTCTGGGAGGGTATACCTGGGGCCTGGTCTCAGCCTGGGGGCAGGGTCTGAGCAAACTCACCTTCTTCCCTCTGCCCGCCAAAGGAAAGTGGTGCACAGACCACTCTGTGGGCACACGGGCTCCGGGACAGTGGGTATGTCAAGGCGCAGCCTGAACAGGACGGGCTCTCAGTCTGCCACTCTCACCTGGATGTGAAAGTCTCACCTGTGGCCCCAGACCCTCTGGAGAACTACATGGGAGGTTTGGGAGGCAGACCGGGTCCACCCAGCTAAGTCCCTACATGGCCAGAGAGTGGGACCATTTAAATGTGTCTGGTTCCCTCCTAGCAAGTGTGTCAGTGGTGACAGAACCACGGGGTCAGGAGGGTTTCCCCAATCCACCAAGGGGGTGCAAAACCACAGGGCCACTGTCTCCAATGGGCCTAACGATGTGCCCACAGGGTAAGTGGCCTCCTGGGAAACAGGCCTGGAGGGTCCCTCTCCTCTCATCCCCTTTCCTTCCCTTCATCCAGCAACCACTCCGGAGGGTTTAGCATTTTTTAGAACATGAGACCTCAGAAAAACATTCAAGGAAGCTGCTGGAGGAATGCCACCTCCTTCTGGGTGAGGGGAGGCCTGGGGGCTCTCAGGAGAGGGTCTGAGTACCCACTCAGGGCCTCAAGGGAGTTCAGGGAGGCCAGGTCGGCCTAGCCCAGAGCGCCGGCAGTGGGTTTGGCACAAATGGTGGCCTCTGCCAGACGAAGGCAGGGCCTGGCTCACACAGATGCATCGGTTCCAAAGGGCAGGTATGGGAATGAGTCTGAGAACAGGTGTAGTGACCTCTGCCCTTCCTGGGCCCTTGGCCTAGGGTTCAGGAGTCATTTGCCCCCTAGAAGGCCAGGTGCTATCCCCAAGTGTAAACGAGCCTCTTTGCTCAGTCAGGAGGGGACTTTGCAAGCCAGGCTCACAGCCCTCCGTGGCAGGGAGTCAGGATCCAGGGGCCCGGGGTGTCACTGGGGACAGGAGGGAGAAGGCAGGCCATGATGACTGGAGACGACAGTAGACGGGGCGACAGACAGATGTGTGGGAAGCACCTTAGAAAGGGGATGTCTCATGGCTGTACCAATGGCTTCTGTTGGGAATGGCGTAGTCAACGGAACAGCAGGCGGGCTTCCTGGGGGAGGAGAGGTTTTCTGGCAGGGGAATGGTCCCTGGATCGCCTTTCTCTTGGCTAAAGAGGGCGCCTCTCTGCCGCAGCAGACAGACAGACCCTCTGCCGAGGACAGAGTGCGTGCTTTAGACAGTAGCTGGGAGACAGCGGATCAAACACAAGACAAGGAAGAGGCATGAGGAGCCTCGCTTGGGTGGTGGCGCCGCCCTGGGGGCTGCATGCAGGTGGGCCTGGCTCAGCCTGGGGTCTGCGCTGCCCCTGCCTGCGGGCTGGCCAGGGGCAAGGCTGGGAAGAGGATGGTTTCTCCTTTGGGAGGCTCGAAGCCGGCAAGGCAATGAAGTCTGGACAAGCCCAGTGTCAGCTTGTGTCCACTAGTGCCACCAAAGTTCCCCTCTGGCCAGCGGGTCCAGGGCTGCAGACTCACACGGCGCTGTTCACGTCCACGGCTTTGCTGCTCTGCGAGGACGTCATGGGGTACTCAGCAACACTGGTGCCGTTTTCCTCTTTTCTCAGGGGTTTCCTGGGAGGGGTGGGGGTGGGGGGCAAGGTAGGCAAGGAAGGGGAGGGACATCATTAGCTATCAGTGCCTGGGTGGGGGGTGATGCCCTTCCAGTGAGCCCACCAGACTCTGGTCTGTGTTAGCATCTGAACTGCTGGTCTTTGTGAGCGTCAATCAGAAGCTGGCTGTGACCGTATGTGTCATGCAAACCAGGGCATAGTTGAGAGGAAAGAGGAGAGCAATTAATAATGAAACAGGGACAAAGGCATGACTTGGACTGTTCAGGACAAACCAGAATGTGTGGTCAGCCTAGAATGGTGTGTGGTCAGGCTTTGATTGACCTCTTTGATTATTAGCAAACAGGCATGAAGGTGAATATTTGGGGGTGCAGATGGTTAAAAGAGGAGAGATGCTAGTGGTTGGATTCTGCAGTCTTGCCTCTGTGTGGTCAAAGAAAAGTGAAAAATGTGACAAAGTGGATGGTGGTGATGGTGACACTGGTGGTAGTGATGGAGGCGGAGGTGGTAATGGGATAGTGATGGTGGGCGTGGCAGTGCTGGCCATGGTGGTGGTGATTGTGGGTTGAGGTGGTGGTGATAGTAATGAGGGTGGTAGTAGTGATGATAATGATGGTAATGGAAATGGTGATGGCTGTGTTGGTGGCAATGATGGTGAAGGTGGTGATGATGGTGGAGTTGATGGTTGTGGTGAGGATGGTGGTGAATGTCCAAATTAAATGAGTTTGCACAAGTAATTCTCAAACACTTCATGTTGAGCCATTTGAAACTCATTCCAGAGGTCATCTGACCCCAAGAACCATTCCTCCTATGCACACAGAAAGCCAAAAGGCCGGGAGGGAGGCTTTGGGAAGGCTCCTACTCACTTGCTGAGGTATTGAATTCACAGGAGTACTTTCCGGTCTGGCTGAATTCCCACGTCCTCTCGTGAGTGGCTCAGGAGGGCTCCATCCCCCAGCCCCAGGTCTCAGTGGCTACAGCCTCCTGAGCTGGGTCATACACGCTGTGTAGCCCAATCCCATGCCACAATTCTGCTGTCTCTTGGCTGGGTCTGAAGCCCATGGGGCTGTGGCTCAGACACCTCCTGTGTCCCCAGTAATGCTGCGGCTGAGCCTCAACTGGCCTTTGTTGTGTGTTGTCTAAATTGAATGTTTACAGTCATCATCAAAAGCCCAGGGATTGATTGCTTCTGCCTTCTCAAATGTCCTCTGGGCCTCCCCAAACCCAGTGTGAGGATTGGTACTTGGTGGCTAGTTTGATGTGGATGGGATGAAGCCCAATGTGAATTAGTTTAGGGATGGAGGGTCTGGGGGGTGGTTATCAGTAGTTTCATGGGGTGGGATTATTAGGCCTGCCCAGACAACATCCAAGATCAAACCTACTAACTCTTCCCTTTTCTCCCGCAGCAGAAGCAGCTCACAAAACACATGAAGAGATCAACTGCGCTCAGTCTGGGCATCAGGCCCAGGCATGGTGGCTTCTTCGAGAAATGCAAGATGTGAACCAATGCTTCCTCCCCTGGTGTGTCATGCTTTGTGCAAAGCACTCTCAGCCACAGATTTTCCTGTCCCCACTCACAATAGTTCCCTGAAGAAGCTAGGCCTGGAGTTAAGTTTTATTTCAAGGGGAAACTGAGGCGTAGGGAGAGCTGTGACTTGCCCAAGGACCCCCAGCTGGTTTATGGTGGCACCTGGACCACCACCTACTACTCCCATGACTTGGTCCAGACATCTTTCCTTTAAATCAGCATTCCAGCTGGATTCCCTCCCCAGATGGGCTCTGTGGTCCAATCAGCTTGGGAGGCCTTCCTCCTATTCCTCCTGGAATTCCCAGAAATTCTCAAAAGGCCTCCAAGAAGACTTTCTCATTTTAATCCAGCTTTAACCCAGCACATCCCATGTTCTGGGATCTGAGAGCCCCATTTATGGAGATGCTCACAGGTGCTTTCTGGAATCCCAGGGTTTGTAGGGCTCAGACAAGTTGCCTTGTTTATGACGGCTGGTGGAAATGATAGACTCTGAGCCGACCCCTGCCCTGGGCCTTTCCCCCTCTGTCCCCTTCATCCCTCCTCCCATCCCACCAGCCCTTTTCAGGGGCCTTACGCAGCTCTGACTTGGCTAGGTGGGCTTGATCTCAGGATCAGTAAGTTGGCATGGCCTGGAAAATTGCGGGGGGAGGGCGCGTGCATTTTCTTACAGGATTCTAGAAAATATTAACAGACAAACATCTCTGGGCCCAAACCCATGTTGCTTTTCTCCCTAATACATATTCATTCTTGGGCTGGGTCTGAAAAATCTATTGCAATAGGTTCTGGTCAGGGGAGATGAGGCTTACAGGCCATGGAGGGTGGTTAATGATGAGATGAAGGGGGTTGGGCAAAGCCTGGAGGCCTACAGTTTCTGACCTTTTTAGATGAGGGTGGGAAATCAGCAGGATTTCTTCTGCATGGAGAAAAGGGGATTTCTAAAGCCAGGCTACTGGCTAGAACATGCCTTTGTATTCCTGGGGCCTTGAGGAAAACAGTGGCTCAGAGGGCCTGGCAGGAAACAAGCCTGGCTGGGGGCACACCAGGACGGAGCAAGGAGGCAGCCCCAGGGCCTTCTCAATGATTCAGCCAGCTTCCCAGGCCAGAGGGGGTCTGGGCAGGGGTTCCACCCAGCAAAGAGGGCACCTTTGGCTGGCACAGTGCCCCCACAGGAGTATGCCAGAGTTTGGGCATGGCAAGGGGAGAGGGTGGCTGCCAAGGGCTCCCCTAAGAAGTGGACTTGGTCTGCTCCCCACTCCACTGGAGCTCAGCCCCAAACACTGCTTCCCTCGGCTGCTGCCTGACTGGCTCCTGAAGTCTTTCTGGGGTTCAGTGGGACCCAGTGGTCTCTGGAGTTGTTCCTACAGCAGGCTCTACCTTGCACACCCAACTCTGTCCTTTTGCCAAGCATGGTACTTCAGGTTGACACTGCGGAAGTGCTGGAAAGCAGATGTAAACCCTGGTTCTACTACTTTCTAGCTGTGTGACCTTGGGCAAGCCACTTAACCTCTCTATGCCTCAGTTTCCTGGTCTATAAAACGGGCACAAGAATGATGTCCGTTTCATAGGCTTGCTGGGAGGATTAAATATTCATATGTTAATGCATGTCAAGCTCTTAGTGGAGCCTCTGGCATCCGGTAAGCACTCCGTAAGTGTTTGTTAGCTCTCAGGACGGCTGTTGGAAAGGTGTCAGTGGAAAGTTGCTCCTGCTGGCTGGCAGCAGCCATCTTTCTTCAGTCTGCACAGACTTCCTACCTACTGCGTTCCCCGCGGGGCTCCACAAATCCTAGAGAGACTTGCTAGGTCCCAGCCAGGGCCAGTCCCAATGAACCAAAGAAAGGCATTTCCACCCTGGTGTAGGCAGAGATGGCTACAAACGGCACCCTACAGGGCATGGTTCCTAAAACCAAGAGAAAGGGCAGTGAGCTTCTCCTTGGCCACATCCAGGATCCCGCCCCGGGCCTGGCAAACAGCAGGCACTCCACGTTCTCAGCTTGGAGTGCTGTGTTGACAGCTCCAGCCGCAAATGCCAGCAGTCATGGACCTCTGCAGAAGCTACCTCCACAGCCCTGTCTGGTCTGGGCCCTGCTGACAATGATGTGACGGGTCCCACCTCAGCCTGTTGCTCTGCTGGGGACACAGGAGACAAAGAACAGCTCTGAGCAGCCTGAGAAGGGAGGGCTTCCTGGCTTGCTTGCTTCTTGCCTCCTGCACCCTTAGGGAGGGTCTGTTACGTTGAAAGGCAGTAATGGATGCACAAAGCCCTCACCATACTTTCTAGAGGTAAGCACTCCGGATTCTTCGGGTGGGCAAAGCAACTCCTCTTCCACTCTCTTCTTTTTCTTTCTCCCAATACGCTAAGTTTTTGCCCCTCTTCATAGCCCTCATAGTTTTTAAAAGCACCTCATTTATTAATTTGCTGGTGTGTGTGTGTTTAATCAGCTTTCTTTCTCCACTGGTGGGGGAGAGATAGGGTGATGGGGTGCGAGTGAGCAGGGGCTCAGTCTTGTTTATCTCTACATCCCCGGCGCCTGGTCTAGTTCCTGGCACACAGTAGGTTCTCAGTAAATATTTGTGAATCAGCAGTGGCTTGCTGTGCAGCCCTGGGCCAGTCAACGGGTTCCAAGCCACCATCAGAGAGACTTGGGGGTTTGAAAGTGCCCGCTGTACTGCAGATGTCTCAACCATGAAAGGCTGACCACACCGGAGCCCTGCAGTCCTGCATATGCCCCGACACTCCGAGCTCGCTCCCTGGGAGCAGCACACTTGCTTCTTGTGTGCTATTAACGGTCTGCAGGACCGGCCAAACTGTTCTGCAGCCTTTTATTGGTCTTTTAGCTAATACTTTGCAAATCAGAAGGAAATGGCTTTCAAGTGGCTTAATGGCAAATCGATGATGGAAGGTGATGGACCGGTGCGATGGAAGGTGATGGACCGGTGCCATGGAAGGTGAAAGGAGGCAAGGTGCTGTTCCAGTGCTTGGAGTGAGGAGGTGGCTCAAAGGAGGGAGTCTGGGGGCGGGGGTAGAGTGGGCATCATCTCTCCATACACAGGGCTCTTATCTGCATGAAGGCTGTAGCTGGTGGCTTCACCCCAAAGTGTCCACAGGCCCATGGGGCTCCCTCCCCTTCCCCGGTGGGGTCAGAGGCCTGGCCTTCCTCTTGATGACTGGCACTGGTTAGTGCTTGTTTGAGGTCCACATCCCACCCTGGACCAGGGGTTCTTTGGTGTCTCGGCTCACAGGGCCTGGTTTTCCCTTCAGCTACTCCTTTCCCGTGGTAATGCAGGGTCCTTGGGGGAAGGGTGCCTGATTGACACCCACTTCAACCCCCGTGCGGTGTGTGTCTTGAGGGCAGGGCCTGTGTCTGAAGTGCCCCCCCCCGCCCCCCGCTGAAGGCCCCGTACCCAGCATGGCTCCACCACCAGGCCCCGCCAAGCACTTTGGTCAGCATTTATGCGTCTGAGCAGTGGACTGACCGTGCGGCAGTAGTCCTCCTGCCATCTCGGGACAGGGAAGCAAAGGCTCAGGGAGCTGGACAGAGGCCCTCAGTTTACAGACGAGGAAAGCAGCCCAGAGAGGGCAGCGACACCCACTGAGCTGGGCGGGGGCTGGTAACTGAATTCAGGAGTCTTGATTCTAGTCCTGGGTTCTTTAAACACCCCCAGGCTGTCTGATGGCACGTGGGGCGGCAGCCTGGGGGAGGGCTCTGGGCCTGTTCATCCTGTGGCTGTGGATAAAGAAGCTGTTCACAGCAAGCGCATGGCAACAAGGCCACTGAAATGCCAACTGTGTGGGCTCCTGTGGCTGGGAACCCTCTGCACTTGGGGGTGGTTGACAGGCGACTCGGGCCATTATGCATGCTGTTCTCACTGTGAGCAACGCCCCTTCGCAGCCCCTTGGCCTGGTTAACATCCACTCTCTTCCAAGAAACCTCTTGGGCCCCAGATCTGGGTGAGGCGCCCTTCCTTTGGATTCCTCAAACCTTGGAGCCCCCTGAGGACCCTATCACCCAGCACAGAGTTGGGGCTTTGGGAACCGTTATTGAGTCACAGGATGAAGTTTGGTTCACTGAGTGGGTGTTGGAAGTGACGATTAGAGACCCCCTCCAGCCAAGGTCAAGGCCCAGTGAGGGCACCCTGGGGCTCTCTTTTCCATCTGTTCCTTAATCTCCCTCCCATCCCTGCAAAGGACTGTGGTCCCCAAGCCCACACTCCAGATGCCAAACCAAGCTGGCATCTCCAGAATCGCCTCCTTCCTACCCCAGCTGATTCTAGAACCATCCTCCCCGCAATCTGGCTCTGAAAAGCTGTATTTGGGCCATTCACAAAGATCTCTAGGTTCCTCCCCTAGGACTCTAGGCAGTGAGAGTTAAAAAAAAAAAAAAGCAGTGTTTAAACACTGACTTTTCTTTTCAATGGTTTCACAGTGACCTGAAATGCTTTTGTTTCCTGAGAGAAAAAGGCATGTTTCAGATAAATTATTAACCAAAAAGAATTGACCGTGAGCAAGAAACCCTCCATTTACCCTGGAGAGAAATATAGACAGCTGGCTTGCACGGTGCTGTCTCTTACAGCCCCCGGCAAAGGTCCGCCCCGGGAGCAGTGAGGGCATTGGCTCCCCTCCACCAGGTGTAACGTCTGCTGCCACCTCTCCTCCTCCAAGCTGCTACTCCTCCTCTCTGCTCAGCCTCCCCCTGAGCTGGGTTCTAGGAGTGCGGGCCTGTTTCGGCCTCCACAGGGGCAAAGGCCCCTGTCTTTGAACATCTGTCCTCAGGTGCTGGGATGCGCTTTCTGGATTATGAGGGTCTTGGGCAGAGGGCTGGGGCTTATTCTCCGGTCCCCAGGTCTTGCCCAGAGCAGGAGACAGATCACGGTGCTGGGGCAGAAAACGGACTGTGATACAGTCTTCATTTACATCCCCATCCACCCTGTGCTCCCAGGCCCTGATGCCTAAGACTGCACCTCCTGGGCTCCCAGTTGCTTGGGTTTGCCAATGGGAGTCATCCTCCGAAGGCGGGAGAACCTGGAGAGAGGGTGGGGGCATTTCCTCCCCTCCCTTCCCGCTTTGGGGCTGCATCTCTGGCAGTGGAACCACAGCTCCTGTGGATGGGCTCCTCTCTAGTGGTTCTCTAGGTTCCCGCGGCGCCTTCCCTTGCCCGGGTTCTAGAGCCCACTGCTGCTAGCTGTGGAGTGTTCAACGGCTCCACTGGCCCCCTGCACCACCCACACCCAGGAGGAAAGGATCCATGCCCACACTCCTGGAAGAAGCCCTACTACCCACCCGCTTGGAGGGAGGACCCCCCCCACACACTCCTTAGGGAGCCCCATCCACTACCCTGGAGGAAGCCCCACCCACATCCCTGGAAGGGATCAGCTGAGCCACCTGAGGTGAGTTTTATGTCTTTCCAGGCTCCTAACAGACCCTGGGACCAAGAGTTCAGAACCTGTGGAAGGAGACAGAGGCGGGGAGGGGAGGGTGGCGCCCCCACATGCCTTCCTGGGAGACCCCCAGCCCTGGTGAAGCTAAGCCCAACATGCCCCAGCTGGCTGACACTGCCAGTCAGACATATTAATGCGAGTTTGTTTTCCAGACATGCACCCCTTGCCCTCCTCTTGTTGAAGCAGGCGGCACATTTCTGCAGAAGGTTGGGGCCAACAGGGAGACAGAAGTGAGCGTGTCTTTCGGAAGAGGCTTAACTTATTAAAAAGACACTCTGCCTGTGTCCGAGGGGAAGAGGAAGTGGGAGGGGGGAC
Source organism: Aselliscus stoliczkanus (assembly GCA_033961575.1). NCBI lineage: Eukaryota > Metazoa > Chordata > Mammalia > Chiroptera > Hipposideridae > Aselliscus > Aselliscus stoliczkanus. The sequence goes on from CM066732.1 coordinate 152,501,961, forward strand.
TAGTGCCCCATTCCCTGGCAGTGCCCGGGGGGCCCTGCATACCCTTCCTCCAAACCCTGCCATGCCTCCCGGAGCCTGCTGGGTCCCAGGCAGGCTGCTCAGCCTGGTGGGACAAACGCCTCTCTTGTCTCACTTATGGCGCCCTCCAGCCTCAGAGGCCGCGACACAGGGTCCACCTGGTGCCCTGGTGCTTTTGCTCACATGAGTGTCTTTGCCAGGAGTGCTTTCCTGCTCTGATTCTTAAAATCCTCCTCCCGTTGCAGTAGCTCTCAGCTCAAATGTGGTATCAGCCGGATCAGGGTTGACAGTGACTCCCTCAGGGTGCCCAGGACAGGCTCCTCCCACAGCCTCATGCCATCTGCCTCTGCCACCTGCCTCATAACAGGCCATTCACACATCTGTCTCCACGGCCCTGAAGTCAGGTGAGCAGCCCCTGAGCACAGCCTGGGTCTTACCTGTCTCTATACGCACAGAACCTGTACACACAGTAGGTGCCCACAAAACACTTGGGAATTGGACTGGCTGTGTCCCCTGGGAGACTCCAACACATCCGCCTTGGTTCCCAAGGCCAGGTCTGCTCCTGAATTACAGGGTCTTGGGACCTTTCTGTCTGTCTATCTTTCTGGCCTCTGAGGGCACAGACACACCCCACCACGCCCCATTTCCTGACACCCCTGAGGAAGGCCAGACAGGAAGGGTGAGGTCTGTTCTCAGCTCAGTACCAGAGTGGAACTCATCAGTAACTGATACGGAGCTATGGTCAGGGCGGGGCTTTGGAATCACGGGTGCTGGGTGCAAATTCTGACTCCAGTGCTCCCTGGTTGTGCCACCACAGGCAGTTCCCTTAATCCTTGTGGACCTCAGTGTTCTCATCTGTAAAATGGAGCTAATTGGGACAAGGCGGGGTGAGATGAACTGAGAGAAAGATGAACTGGGAGAATGGTGGTGAGGAAATGAGCCCAGGGCTTGGCAGAGGTTACTCCCATTACCTACTGGTTTATTTATTCCTGTGTTTGGAGATTGCTTTGCAGCAGGAGTGTTGGGACAGAAAGGGCTCTGGCTGGGAGGCAGGTCCCAGGGCATGGCCTGTCCCTTGTGGAGGTGCAGCACCTGGCCCTGCCTCCCAGCCCTCCCGCCACGTCTTGCTTCTTTGGCCCAGGCCCAGGACACTCCCGGGCTGTTGGCTTGACGTGTCCCTTCACCCTGTGCGCCTGACCATGCGTTTATGTAAGACTTTAGCTTGATATTTTACTCTTTATGCTTTTGAATTACTGAACTGAAATCACATAGAACATCTGATTAAAAGGGTAAACCTAAATACAAGTATTTAAGTTTTGACTGCTCTTAATGTAGATACTCTAATTTTGGGCCTTAGGGAATTTTTTAAAAACTTGCTTAGAAATATATTCACAATCTCTATGGCCCTTTGGTGTTTTGGAACATTTCTCTTCGTCTTTTGACTCTGTCTTCCTCCAAGGTCCCTGCGCTAGGGAGGCCATTTTTTGGAGGCTTGAGGAGACTGGCAATCATGCCACAGGCAGAGCTGCTGTGTCCTAACTCCAGGGGGCGCCATTCACAGCGTGGCCTACTCTGCCATGCACAGGGACCCGGACACAGCCCAGGCCCCCTCAGACCCCAGTAATAGCCACACTGTGCAGCAAATCCCAACTCAGCTCGGGGATGGTGCCTCGTAACCTCTTTTGAAAGGCAAAATGACATGGTAGTTACAGAAATGACCGCGAATGGTACTGAAAGGTAGTTTGCTGTTTGGATCATTCATAACTTTACTGGAACATTGCTGTTCATCCTTCAAATCCAAACTCAGGTGTCACGATCACTGCAAACCTTCTCTGAAGCATCTCAACCTCTCACTTCTCCCAAGAGAAGCACTGCCCGCTCCTCTGTCATCCTTCTTTCTCTATCTGCGACTACTGAAACGACAGAAGCTGGGGCAGTCCTTGGTGAGCACTTCTTGTATACAGTACACATATGGTGCACACTATTTTCAGCAGGCACCTCATCACTCCTCAGAACAGTATGAGGTTGTTATTCTTTTCTGTCATTTTACAGAGAGGGGCACTGAGGGCCAGAGGGGTAATGTGACTTTCTGCTGGTCACACAGCTCGAGCTGGAGCCTGAATTTAGATCTGACTCCAAAACCCAGTCCCCACTCCAAACCAGCATGGCACCTCCCTCCAGCGGCCCCATCACCCACCCTGCAAGGAGTATGTCCATACTCCCAGGTGCCCAGGGAGCGCCCAGTGGCAGGGCCTATGACTTACGGTAGGGTTACTGTCTGCTGCACTGGGCCTGACATGTAACTAGTGCTCATCAAATGCTTGCTCAACTGAATTCCCTAAAAATGATGGAGGTATAATGTCTGAGAGCAACTTGAAACTATTTTAGTAAAGAAAAAAAACGAAGAGGAAAAGTTGAAGAGATGCAGCAAATATTAGCCAAATCTGGATAACTGTTGAATCTGGGTTAAGGTAGATGGATGTCCACGGTCCATCCTTTCTGCTTCTTAGATGCTTCACCGCTTTTTATAATTAAAAAACACACAATGGGGATGGGCAGAGGAGCCCCGAGCCCAGCTGGGGTCCCTCAGGGCTCAGAGCCAGTGGGCACTCACCTTTTTATGGCTTTGTAGCAAATGATGACAAGCACAGTGAGAAACACCAGGGAGGCACAACATACCGCAATGATGATCACCAGCCCTGACCACCAGCTTTCCTCAGCAGGGCACGAGGTAGAGTTGGGAGCTGAAAGAGACAGGAGCAGCCTGAGTCTCCCCTGGGTGAGGGGGGCTGGCCGGCGTCAGAGGTGGACAATCGTGGGTGACACCACAATGGCCATCCATTGCCCAGATGAAGGCTCTCTGACCTGTCCTGCTGTCCCCACCCCGACTCCGGCAGCAGGTGACATCATGGCTGGCCCCCAGCCAGGCGGCGTGCTCCAAGCAGGGGTTAAGTGCCCTGCCATGGGCCATCCATCCTCCCTTGGCATGAGCTAACTGACAGCAGGGTCAGGTTTAATTTCCCATGAAAAATAACAGAACATCTCATTCTCTCAGTTGAGGCATTAAATCTGCTTCCTCTGCAGGTGGGGGTGGGGAGCAGGGCTCATGGGGACACTGGGGGAGGAGAGAAAGGGAGGTTTCAACATCAGTTCTTAAGCTAATTTCTGGAAAGGGGCAAGCTGTCTTCCTTCTTGGATTTGGCCCATGTGGTGTGTGTCTGCAGCCGTCTCAGCTGGCATGGGGTGGCTAAAATTTGGAAGAGTCTGTCCTTGACAAAACATCTGACACTGGGTGCTCCAGGATGTCTTTGTCATGACTCAAGCCCTGGGGTCCTTGGGGTGAACCTGTCCTCCCCTTGGCACTGGCTGTGTGGGGTGGATAAGCGCAGGTGTAGACAAGGCTCGCAGCAAAGCCGTTCACTCTTCTCTGAGAAAAGCAGACATCACATAGCCCTATCCCAGAGGCCCCGGAAGACTTGGACACAGCTGGAGGGACACAGAAAAAGAGAGAAGGAGGGAGGGAGAGAGGCGGGAGGGGAAAAAAGAAAAGGGAGGGGGAAGGAGGCAGGGGCTGTTGGTGGGGATGGATGGGTGTATGGGTGGATGGAAAGATGGACGCATATGCAGACACTGCTAGCTTAGGGCAGATCTTCAAGCCATGTGAATACATGCAAAGGTATTAAAACTATGCCCTAGACCCTGTGTCCACTTAATAATGGACACCTTGAGGGGTTCAACAGTATGTGGGGAATAAGTGAATGATTTTCCAAAGGATACTGTGGATGGCTTCATTATTATTATTGCTGCCGTTGTTATAATTATCAGGTGTAGTTTACATACAGTGAAACGCACCCATCTTAAGTGTGCAGTCTGATCAGCTCTGACACACGCGTACACTAGTGTAAGCTACGCCTCCATCGCGACAGAATATTTCCACCACCCTAGGGTGTTTCCCTGGGCTCCTTCTGGTCAGTCCCCACCCTGGAGGCAGCCACCATTCTGCCTTCTAAAATCATAGATTACATTTGCTTGTTCTTGACATTCACATAAATGGACTCCTGCGGTGTGCGTTTTTTTCTTTGCTTCCTTTATTTAGCAAAGTGGTTTTGAGATTCGTCCATGTTGTTGCATGTTTTAATATCTCCTTCCTTGCTGAGGAGCACTCATTATATGAATATACCACAGTTGGTTTATCTGTCCACCTGTTGATGGACACATAGGCTGTTTCCGGGTTTTGACTTCTGTGAGTAAAATTGCTAAACATTCATGTACGCATCTTGGCACAGACGCGTTTTCACACTTCTCTTGATAAATATCTAGGGGTAGGCTCACTGGGTCCTATGGTGTGTGGATGACTCTTTCTGAGGAACTGCCATGCTGGTTTTTCCAAGTGCATATACTCTTGTACTCCCGTATTCCCTCTGGGAACAGGAAATCCAGAAAGGGAGTGGTTACAGAGCACTGCATCGTCATCAACCTGCATCATCTGCGGCTGCATTAGGAGATTCAGGAAGCCATTATGTGCGTCCCAGAGAACAGGTGTTAAAACCCCCATTAACAAAGTGCAACGTCCCCAGGGGTGGACCTCAGCTCATCACAGAGACCAAGGAGATTCAGAAATGCTTCCTGAAAAATGGCTGGGACAGGACGTTGCCAAACCATAGGGCTGCCCTCAGCAGCGGCGAGATCCAGCCCTTAGAAACCCCAACATTGAAAAGATGTAGAATATAGAATTCAAAATAGGAATAAACTCCAAAACAGGAGAAAGGAGATCCAAAAAGATTTTCATTTTCCCCATGATGAACGTCTTCAGTGTTTGTTTATTTATTTGTGTGTGTGTGTGTGTGTGTGTGTGTGTATGAGTGTGAGAAATATCAAACACGAAATTCTTGCCCTGAATTCCTCAGGCAGCGAGCGTTCTTGAAGGTACCGGGCGTAGCAACCACCATTTGCTAAGCACTGACTGCCGGGTACACAGCTAATCTCAATGGCACAGAGCCCATTTGTACCCCACTTTTGTAAGTGGGGAGACTGAGGCCACCCAGCCAGGGGCCTGCCACTTCCATCTCCTCAGAACCGGCTGTGCACAGGAGATGTTTGACTGACAGGAGGGAAGAGTGAGGGATGAATGAATCCAAAGAACAGCAATATGCATCAAAGGAAAGCAACAAGCTTAGTTTTGTGAGATATCTTGCAGCAGCTCTTAGAAGAAGGGAGCAATAACCATGTCCTTTGTTTGAACATCACTTATCCATTGTGAGATGGAAGCTACCGATTAATCCCTGGCTCAGCCTCCTGACCTTGTGTGTGGCCACCTTGAAAGGCCAACACTCGCTCACGTGGCTCCCCATTTCTTGAGTGTAGCCTGAGTGCCAGACACCGCTGGTGACACCGCGGGCGTGCAGTGGGCCTCTGGGGCATCATTAGATGTCTCTCCTAACTTTCAAAGTCTTTGGTGACTCATGCCCAGGATGCCTGAATGGTTTCCTGGCTGATCCCCAGGAGATGAACCGGCCGCGTACTTAATTGGCCTTAATCACGGTTGGGTGAGGAGGTGCCTGCAGCGGTTACCCTCTCTGCTTCCTGCTTCTCAAAGCCCAGCTCCCAACCCATCAGAGAGGTCACAGCCACTGACAATTCAGCCCAGCGTGGGCTGGTCGAGGGCTCCTGAGGGACCAGTCTCCTTCAAGGGGACAGTGTCCGTGAACGTGATTCCGAAACCACAAAGGACACATTCAGCCTTGGCTGCAGGACACTGAAGTCAGAAGCCAGCCCGGGCTTTGTGACTCTGCCTGGTACCCGCCATCATTGTGTCTCAGGCACTGTGCTGGGCACTGAGGACAGAAGCAAAGGGGGTCCCACAGCCCCGCTCCAAGGGACAGTCTCATGGCACAGTTGGCCCTTAGGATGTGTGGGGTCTTTTATGGTCCCACTCCCTCCAGGCCACATGAAGCGTTTTGAAGCTGTCCGGCACATCTGGGAATGGTTCACACGCTGGACGCAGAGCACACACTGCCAGCTTACGAGGCGCTGAGGGGCATGGAGGGGCACTGATGAGTATGTTTGCTCCCACCGTCTCAGCCAGCTCTCCTAAAACACCTGCTGATATAATCTAGCTTGTGAAGACAGCAAGGGGTCCAGGAGCTTTGCTGAAACACCTGTTCGTGGCAGAACCTGTTTCATGGACCCTGTGGACAGGGGAGGACACTGAGGCTCAGAGGACGGGAGGAGAGCCCCTGTCGCCCACGTCTTTCAGCGCTGCTTTATGTGCTGCCCCCAAGTACCACGAGGACATGGGCTCTCAGTGGTTCCTTTGTGGGTTGATGGCCCTTCCTCTGTCACTGCCTCGGTATCCCCAGCACCAAAGCCCACTAAGGAGGAGGAGGAGTGGGGGCAGGGCCCTCGGCCTCCTCCCTGTCTCCCCACCTCCACACAGAGCCCATTGTCTGCCAACACAAGGGGCCGACTCAGGCCCAGGGCCTCCCATTCATGGGCACAGGACATCCAGGGGAAGGCCTGTGCCAGGCGCCCACCCTCCCACACGGCCGGCTCGGGTGTGAAGCCTTTCACTTGTTTCCTACCCCGAAGGTGCCCGAGTGTGTGGCAGGACCTTAAAACCACAGATACGGGATCAGACATGGTGCTTTCCCAAACCTCTGGAATGAGACCAGTTTCTAGAGAGAAAGAAGTCACCTCCTTTGGAATTGGTCCAGATGAAAACAGCGAGCATCTGTATCTCAGCTTGGGGGGGCACCCCTTTTCTCCGATGGGAATCTGGCTCAGGCTGTGGGTGCAGCACAGAGACCCCCTCTTTCCCTCAGACCAGAGGTTCTCACAGCAGGAAACCCCTGGGTGCCCAGTAGGCAGGAGGCATGAATTCCCTCCCTGCAAAGCTCCTGAGTGTGTGGGTGGGTGCCTTCTCCAGAAGCAAGGGGCACCCCCTTTCTACGTTGCAGGACTAAAGCAGGTTGAGGACACAGCAGCCTGAATGGCTGGGGGGTGAGCAGAGTGCCAGGGAGGCAAGGCTGTGTGCTTGGCCTGCTTTGGGGCCATCGGTCTTGCCCACCAGCCCTCCCGTGGTCCTGGAAGTCTCGGGCTGCCCCCCAAACCCAGCCCAGGGGCCTCTTCCTGCTCCAGTCAGCTCAGCATCTGACTCTTATTCACTGCGGACAGAAACTGATGCCCACAGAAGGGCAGAAGGTGAGGGGTCCTGCCAGAAGACGGACCGAAGTGTGCCACCAGGACTGTCCCAGGGCCCTACAGGGGCCTGAACTGCATGGCAGACAAGGCTGGACACCTCAGTGGTCTTCACAGGAGTGGCCCAGCACCCTTGGTCCTATCCTCACTGCTGCACCAGTGACCTCCAAATGTCCTCTTGGCCCTCGGCCACGTCTCAGCAACTACCCCATGTGTGCAGCATCGCTCAGATCGCCACCCCCTGTGCTGGGAGCATATGACAGTAAGATACCGTCTCCCTGCCCTGCCCTTCTCCCAGCTCAGGCCCCAGCCTGGGGGTCCGCATGCCCCCCGCTCCACAGCCAGGCCGCCAGCAGCCAAATCCTGTGTCTGTGCCCTCCAACCCCCTCTCTACTTGCCCTTCCCCTCATCCCTACCCCTCTCCCCGACTCCGGGCCTGTGCTCGCTCTTGCCCTGTGATGATTGTCACCTGCCCCTGCCTCCCTGGGGTACCTCCCCCAGCTGAGAGCAATGATTATCCACCCTGGCTTTGAATCAGAAGAACCTGGAGTTAAATTCCAGATTTTGACCTTGGGAAAAGCATTCACTCGTTTAGATTTAATCTCAGTTCCTTCAACTGTAAGTTGGAGGAAAGCAACAGAACCCCCTCCACAGGCTAGCATGCAGCAGACACCCCTCGGCTGCCCACTGCAGAGTCACCCTGGGCATGGGGGAAGCCACTTGGAGGAGGTGATAGTTAGGCTAAGCCCTACAGGGTGGGGGAAGGAGGTTGTCAGCCTATGCAAAGTCCTCTCTGGGTTGGCCGGGGCTAGCAAGGGAAGGGGTGGGGGGCACGGCTGCTGGCACCCCAAGCCTCTCTGCTTCCCTGAGGGCTCCTGGGACCTCCCCACTGAAGGGGCTCTGGGCCCTTCCATCTCTGACTCTCAGCCTGTTGACTGAGCTCCACGGGACACTCACTCTTCTGATTGATTTATTTCTGCCTGGTGTCCTGGGCATGGAGCCCAGTGTGGTGGCAGTGTGGCTGCTTATAATCAAGGACACTGGTCTCAGGCTCGGCTCCTAAGGGGGGGCATTTAAAAAGAACCCAATACATTATTAATAATGGTCTCCATGATTCCTATGCCTAATTAGGAAATTTATGAATTGGGTTTAAGTCTCTAGGGCCAGGGCAGCCACGGCTTTTCCAGATGCCAGGGATAGACCTGGGTGGCGGCTGGGGCAAGGGCCGAGAACAGCAGGCTGCTGCCTGGTGTAATTAATTCCACTTCTGGTGGCGACTGCAGAGCACGCCTCCCCTCGTTCTTCACCCAAACAGCCCTCTTTGTGAGGCTCCTGAAAGCCAGGACTTGTTACTCACCAGCACCGTTCTCTCTGGGTTGCTGCGGGTCCCCTTTCTCTGGTCCTGCCCCTGGCCTGCCCCAGGCCTGCCCAGCCTCCTGTTCCCACCCAGAGGTCCCCACCCTCCAGCGTTAGAACAGCGCAGCACTGCAGAGAAGTGACAAGCTGGTGCCACTTCAGGAAAGCTCTGGGTGACCACTTGAGCCCACCCTCGTTGCCCTGACTCATCATCATTCAAGTGCTAATCCATTCACTCACTCAGCACATCTCTGCTGAGAGCCTATTATGTGCCATGCACTGGGCTAAATGCCGGAATATGACGGTCAGCAAAGCAGACAGGGACCCTGCTCTTATGTTTACGGTCTGCTGGGGAATGGGCACTAACTCTGCAATCACTGGATCAATGCATGCCGTGATTCCTGCCTCACTGAGACACTGAACCGTGCATGTGCCTCAGGTGCAAACAACAGGAAACTATAAAACAAAAATAACAATTCTCTGGACACGGGTGGGAGCCACTGTGAGCTGACTGACAACAGTGAGCTCCCCTTTGTCCCTGTCCCATGGCTCATGACCGTGGGACAGGAAAATGCTCCTGGTGGCAGACGCTAAATGCCCAGCACAGTCCCAGCATAGAGTTGACAATAGATGTTGGATCATTTCCGCCCCCGTCCAGGGGGCACTTCACAGATGATGGGGCCTCATACGTGCCCTATCAGGTAGAATCTGCTCTGTCTAAACATCTGTAACCATTGGGTGGAGGGGTTCAACATCGACTCAGACCAGTGGTTGATACACTGGCTCACCGGGCACATCTGGCCCATCACCCGTTTTAGTAAATAAAGTTTTATTGGAACATGGACACAACCCATTTGTTTCCATATTGTCATGAATGTTTTCTGGCTACATCAGCCAAATTAAGTAGCTGCCACAGAGGCTGCATGGCCCACAAAGCTGAAAGTATTTACTTTCTGACCTTTTACAGAAAAAGTTTGTCTCCCTCTACTAACTAGGGTGGACTTCACCTGAGATTCTCAGATAAGCTTAAGAGAGCAGTCTGAGGGCGCCCTGAAATTATACCCCCAATTTTTATTTTGCAAGTGAACAATCCCTTCCTTCCATTTGATTGTTAGAATGCTGTTTTGCTCCAAACGTCACACCAGCACCCTAGTGGGAGGCCTCCAGACATGTGGCACCGGGCGCTGCCCTCTGCGGGTTTTAACAGTGACAATGTGGTGAGACGGACGGCAAAAGCACAGAGGACAGACAGAGCCTAACGTGGACCCTCACACGGCCATGCCACTAGCTAAGTTACGCCGACAAAGCACTGAAATGACAAGCTCCTCATCAGTAGATGGGGTGAGGACGTTTCCTAGAAGGTGGTGGGTGCGTGTACCACACTACCATGCCACCTCTCATTCTGGGGTCCTGCTGCAGGAGTAACGGGCAAAGGAGTAAATGAGTAAGGAGTAACGGGGTGATCACAATAACCTTCCAAAGGCGGGTCTAGGGCCCTCGAGGAGGGGCAATGGGATTCGGGCAGATTTAGGACTGACATCCCCAGGAACTGCTGGCACTCTAACTGTCCCTCAGGGCGGCAGGCTGGTTCCTAAGGCAGAGACAGCCGCCGCTTTGGTGCCAGGTGCCAAGACTGGCTCCTGATGTGATGAGAGGCTTACCCTCAGTGTCGGCACTTGGTTCCATTCCTCCTCTGGAGGTTTTAAGCTCCCAAGAGAGCCACTGGCCCCTCCTCCCTCCCACTGTCCCCGCTGGGTACATCTTGGGGTCTGTTTGTCCGGCATTCAGCCATCGGCTGCTGCAGCCACCCCACCCCCCCAGCGATGGCTATGGAGGTGCACGTGACCACATGGAAGCCGCTTCCCACCTGCGCTCATCTGACCTTCCCGGGCACCAGGGACGCCAGCAGCCCCTTCTCTGGAAGGCTGTCCCAGGGCTGCTGGGATGGCCAAGCCCAAGGGGGAAAGCCTGGGAGTTTAATTCCCTCACACCCCAGAGAGTCCCCAACTAGTGACTGACAGGTGCCAAATGGGACAGTCCGTACCCTGCTGCTGGCTGGGGACAATGTGAAGCATAGCTAACCGCCAGTCCCCTCCGGACTGGGCCTTCTGCCTGCCTGTACCCGCTCCTCCATCACTTCCCACTCACCTCTGGGAACGTGTCCTTTAAAAGTCCTTGTCTCCGGCTTTGAGACCAGGTTCCATGTCAGGAACCTCAGACATGAGGTCACTGAAGTGCTGGAATATCCTGGCCTACCTTCTAAGGAGATGAAATTACATCCCAGCGAGATTCATGGGAGCTTCCTATGTTCCAGGTGATTCCGCCCCAGAACCACCCTTTGCTGTTTCCCTGGACACAGCCTAAGGCCTGTTTAAGAGGCCCCTGTTAGGTTAAGACAACAATGATTTTTGTCCAGGTTGCAACCACAAAGGGATGGTGACACAGCTGAGAAAAATCACTGCTGCTCAGTTGGCCTTTATTTAAAAAAAACAAAAAAAAAAAAAGAAAAGAAAGAAACCTGAAATGTTTGTGGCTGTGGGACAAAACCATCTTATTAAGGAGGGAAAAAAAAACCAAACAACTCATACTGATGGTCCAAGGTTTTGCTCTGATAGGGTAGCCACTAGCCACATGCGACTACTTAAATGGAAACTCATTTAATTAAGTTAAAATTCAGTTCCTCCGTTGCACTAGCCATATTTTAAGTTTTCCATAGCCATGTGCAGGGCTACCATAAGGGCTACCATATTTGAAAGCGCAGCTATGGATGGTACATCATCGCAGGCAGTTTATCGGACGGCACTGGTCCAGGGTGATGAGAGAAGAGATGTTCCATTTTCCTTTCCCAAAAGGCAGCCCACGGTAGTTTTCATACTTCACGGACAGCAAAATAAGACAGAGCCACAATATATCCCGACAGTACTATTTTCAAAGCACCTTTTTCTTAGATTGTTAAGTTTTATTCTCATATCTTCACCCCCGCCCCCCACGAGATAGACAGGGCAGGAATTATTAGTACCATTTTATAGGTAAGGAACCTGACGGTTCCTAAGGCAAAGTCACCGAGCTGCCGGAAGAGTGATGAGTGGGAACTTCTGAGCTGTAAGGCTTCCGATGCCGCTGCTGGGGTGCTCCGAGGCGATGAGGACAGAGGCAGGGGGGCGGGCAACAACTCAGATCTGATGAGCTGGGGGACATTTCTAACTCCCATGCTTGGTATGCACACTCATTCTTTTAATAGCCACACGGCTTGCTGAGTGGACACTTGGGACCTCAAACCTGGTCACTATGCCTTTGAGATAATAACAGAGCAGAAAGCTCCACTCTCTGTGATGAGCGTGGAGAACCTATGGCCTCCAAGAACCCCGCAACCACTACCCATGATTTACGTCTGTGTCACTGATCTGGCCGAAGGATGGGTGTGCTGAGACTGGCAGGCGGTCTCGACTTGGCAACCAATGCCTGCCTGGGAATTTCATTCTCTGTCTGGACAAGCAGCTCAGTCTGAAGATCAAGGCCACACAACCTGGCTTCTGGCATTGCATTGGAAACCTTTCATCAATCTGGACCTCAGGTGTCCATCTGCCAAGCGGGAGTCATGACCTTGGCCTACAGCAGGGTTCCCCAGCCTGGGCACTGTTGACCTTTTGGGCCAGATGATTCTTTGCTGTGGGGCGGGGTGGGGGCTGTCCTGTGCATCCCCAGCCTCTACCCATTAGATGCCAGTAGCACCCCTTTCCCAACGGTGATGACCCAATGTTCTCTGGGGAACAAAATCTCCCAGTTGAAAACCAGGGGCTGGGAGGTCTCCAGGGCTGCTCCTACACTTGGTGCAGAGACAGAGGGCTCTGCACAGGCACAGCCAATAGTGCAGACTGGGCTTAGCCTCCCAGAGTGCACCACACCGATCCCAGCCAATGGAAGAGTTCAACTTGATGGCTTTCCAGCTGGAGCCTAAGATACCAAGCCAATTGCCTCTACCATGACCCCTGGCTACTCAGAGGCTGCACAGTGGAAGTGCCTGTAGCAGTGTCCAAGAAGAAGCAAATGCATTATTTTCCAAGGCATCCATAATTCTCTCTGCCAAGTCTGGAGACAATGTGACTTTGCCACCCACAGTCCAGTTCATTCTAAATCTGAAGACAAGGAGCCCATTCACTCCCCAGAGGGGCACAGGGCAGGCCAACATCTCTTCCAGGAAATGGTGGCCTTTGGCCTTCTCTGATTGCTGGCAAGGGCAACACTGAGAAACTTGGGAGCTGGAAACAGTCACTGCTCATATTGCCTTGTTTTTCTCTGGTGGAGAAGGGACATAAACCAATGGACGTTCCTCCCTGACCCGCCTGGCAGAACTTCCTCATCTTTCCCAGGCGGAAGGCCCAACAATAGGGGTTCTTCTCAAAGGCCACTGGCGCCTGACCCTTGCCTTCCGGTACAGGACTCCCATAATAAACAGAAGGCGCAGTGGAGCAGGGCTCCTCTGACCTGTTGTGGGCAGAGCAGCTCAAAGTCACTGCTCATACAGGATGCCAAACCCCAGGAGGCATTAAATCCCCAAATGTGAACTAGGAACATCTTTCCCGTTGGAAAAAGATGCTACAATCGCCACCCGACACAAAGTCAGGTTCACCATTGACTGTGTTCACGCCAAACACCACACCTCTGGGCTGTTTCTGAGCCTTCGCTTGTGTTTCTTATTTGTCATATTCTGGCACATGAGGAAATAAATGCCTAAGGTTTCAGGAAATATTGTGGAGCAATATTTTTCTATTTAAAAAGATTTCAATGAACTTAATAAAAATATAATGATAATAACAGTCACCGCCTTTGCTGAGCATTTGTTAAGCACCATTCCGTGTGTGCTGATTTAAATCACCAGATTTGTCTCCTGACCCCTCAGGAGACACGGGTGTCCCTGTCCCCATTTAAGGAAGTAAGAACAAGCTCAGTGAGGGGTGGTCAATGGCGGAGCCAGGGTTCCAGGACAATCGGATGCCGAAGTCCATCCTCTTCCCACCACATCCTATTGCAAATCAGGCAAAGACCACCGTCCCTGGATTTTAGTGGCGAGGCACGGTGGTCCAGCTGGAAGAACAGATTTTAACATGGGCTGGGGGTGCCGTGACCTCTGACCAGTGGCTTCCACCAAGAGTGTCCCTAGTCACACTCCCAGCCTTCACCAACTTTTTATTTACAACTCTTGAGGGAAGCGGACAGGCCTTACTCAGTGGAAGAGTTTGTAAGAAGTGAGTAAGACCTGGGAGCACGCAAAGTTTGCTTCGTGTCCACCTAGGATGCCAGGAGTGATGCAAAAGGTAATATAATTCTCAGCAAAGGAGAAATTAGGGAGTGACTTGTTGTATCACATTCAGGATGAATCCTCCCCCTTTAATTCCTATAGTCACGAGCTCCCTGGACACATTAATCTAAAATCCAGTGAACGCTGAGCATCTCAGGAACCGGGTCACTGCCACCTGTTCTTCATGGCAGCTGGCCACACACATCACCATCATCAACTGTCCCATCATCTTTGTTTGACAGGGACATTAATAGAGCCTTGGAGGTGAGGACTGTCTCATACAGACCGGGTGACCCTTCAGGAATCAGCCATGTCCACCTGCTTTAGAAAGCTGAAGTTACCAGAACCAGACACCAAAGCCCTGGGCAAGGCAGCCCCCTCACCTGATGCTGACAAACCCCTATTCTAGAGAACCTCCTGGACCATAAAATATGATCAGTAGCCCTGAAGGTCCTTGAGACATCCGGAAGCTGGTCAGTTCAAGGAAATGGAGGCCTGAGGGTTAGGCCAGGGACCCAGTTCCCTCCCCAGGCGCAAGCAGTACTGTAATTGATTTCTGATGTTCCCTTTGAGACAGCACGTCTGTGTGTATTTATATGTATTCCAAGTGAGAGCACCTGTTACAGACTGAATGTGTCCCCCACAAATTCATATGGTGAAGCCTAACCCACAATGGGATGGTCTTCGGAGGTGAGCCTTTGGCAGGTGATTAGGCAATGAGGGTGGAGCCCTCCTGAATGGGATTAGCCCTTATAAAAGGGACCCCGGAGAGCTTTCCCACCCTTTCTGCCCTATGAGGACACAGCAAGAAGGCACCGCCTATGAACCAGGAAAGGGGCCCCCCCAGACACCAAATTTGCCTGTGCCTTGATCCTGGACTGCCAACCTCCAGAACTGTAAGAAATAAGTTTCTGTTGTTTATAAGCCATCCAGTCTGTAATGTTCCATTATAGCAACTGAACAGACCAAGATAGCACCCCTTACACACACCCGAGATGTTCTCATTCGTGAGACATAATATAGATTCCACTTCATACATTTTGTCAGTGCTTTCACGCCTGTATAAACAGAGTTTCTTCCCTCCCCTCTCCGCTTTCCCTCCTTTCTCTTTATCCACCCCTCTCACCTCTCTTTCAAAGAGATGAATGGAGTGCCTCTATATGAATGCACCAGGATTTATCTAACCAGTTCAGGAGAAGCTGTTTTGCAAATGCAGGACCTCAACTCTTTATTTGTCATTTCCAAACCCAAAAATTAGTTTGGTGCCCAAACTGATGTAGTAGCAAAACCTGAGCTGCCGGGAAGTGGGGCTCCTTAAGGTCTTGATTTATCTGTTTAGCATGATATCACATCTTTCACTGCAGAAATATTATCAGGTGCTGGCGTGCCTGGCGGTGTGACGTCATCTACAGTATGTACATGATCGCTTTTCTAAAATCTGAATTTTCTGATTTTAGCCCCAAGTTTGCAATACGGGACGTGGAGCTTTCCCAGTACTCCTGTTAGATGGAGATGCGGTAAAACAGATGTGATAGGCTCCTGTCCCAAACCCATCCTGAGGCCAACTCAGCATCTCCTATCCCGAGCCCACCCACAGTGGTCAGGAGAAACGGCCACTTGCTGAAGATTTCCTGGAGAGGTGAGCAGCCCAGAGAAGAGAAGCTCACTCCAGTCCCTCCAGGCATCCCTGTCCCTTCCCCACCAGGAAAGGGGCCTCACCCAGTCACCAGAGTCCCTCCAGACACCTGCAGCCACCTTCTTCTTTCCTCACCTGCCTACCCCACACTGCCTCAAACTCCTGGGCACCTCCAGGAGCTCACCTGATATGCTCACCCTTCCTGTTCAACAGCACAGTGAGATGCTGGTTTTTAAAAGAGAATAAAGAGATCAGGATTTTTAAAAGGTAAAGTATCTTTCTAAAGCACTATTTCCTTCTTTGTCTTTTAAAACACTGGGTATGGCCTGTGAGGCCACAGCCCATTATTGTGGCATCCAATTCCTAATGGCTGCCATTCCCAAACTTCCGACCTGGGCAACGGCCTCAGTAATGGATGGGTTTTAATCTGTCTCTTTGGGAATAAAGGAGGGAATGGAAGCTGTCAGCTTGAAAAATGGAAAGAAAAGTGCAGGGATCTTAGGTCCTGGAGCTGCAGTCAGCCTCTCCCTGGCTGCCTGGCTTCTTTCCCCAGGATGGGTGGGTGGAAAGGTCCCACCGCCTCTGTTCCTGCCCCTCGCCCCCATCTCTATCCATGCTCTTTCCCCAAAGATCTAGCCAGTCCCATGGCTTCAAATACCAGCCAGATGCCAACATCACTCATGTTGATAGCTTTAGCTCCAGCATCTCCCCCAAGCTTCTGACTCAAACATTCAACTGCGACTCAGTGTCTCCACTTGGAGGATCCACAGGCAGCTCAGACTTGACGTGTTCAAAACTGTAATTTGCCTCGTTCACCCTCAGCCTGTTTCTCTCCCAATCATCTGTTTACCCAGCTGCTCAATTCAGAAACCTGGGGTCTTTCCTGACAACCCCCTCCCTTACCCCTCTCTCCACTCAATCCAGCAGCAAGTCTTGTAGTTTCTCCCTTCCAATTTGGCCTGCCTTCTGCCTTTGGTCCCTTCTCCCCTCAACTGCACCCATTAAGACAGCCTCCTAACTGGTCTGTCCCTTCCCTCAATCCACTCTCCACTCAGCCCCCAGAGGAGTCCGTGTACAATGTAAATCACATCATATTACACTCCTGCTTAATACCCTTCAAAGACTTCTTACTAAATGTAGACTAAAACCCAATCTTTTTACCATGGTGCTCACTCCCCATTTTGGCCACTCAGGTTCAAACCCTTGTAGGGAAGAGTCTAGAAACTTTTCAGGCAGTGACAAAACTGCCAGAGACAGTGGGATGATTTCCAAGGGGAGCATGGATAAGTTGTGGGGGGTGTGTGTGTTTTAAAAAGCAAGCAAGCAAGGAATTAATTGTCTCACTTAACGGCTGCACCTGGGAGACAGCAGCACTTAATAAAAGTCAGTCACCGCCACCAACTCCTGCTCACACTCCTGCTAGTTTCTCCGGGAATTGGGTGGAAACGTCAGAGCCAGTTAATCCCACAGGGCTTTTAGTGGCCCACAGAAAGCGTCTTAAGAGTTGAATTAGGAGATAAACTGCTTTTCTGGTTATAGGGCTCAGAATGTTCTCCGGGATGAGATAAAAATCCTTTGTGTATTTTTGCCTGTGAAGGAACGCAGGGTTCCGGCCTGGGGGCAGGGCCCCAGGGAGTGGGGCTCTGCTCGGTGGCTGTGATTGAGGGCCGTAGGGACCCACGGCCCTCTGCATGGAGTCCTTCAAGCTCTCCAAGTGTCTGAGGTGAGCTGGGCCCTTCGAGGCCCCGGACTTGGTCTTGATGGGAGCAGAAGTTCAGTGGAAATGGGGAGGAAAGGAAATGAAAGGAATTAAAGGGGAGATAAACAGTTTTTAAAATCTCAAAAGTAGTGAGAGAAAATTTGGTAGGTCGTTATAGCAATGGATTCTGCCGTATTTGGGCCAAGAAACTTGGAGCCCATTGTGCAGTTTTTAGCTGGATGGGGATCTCCTTGTTTCTAAGAGGAATGTATAGTAGATGCTGTTGGGGTCCCCCACAGATGACTGGGGCAGTCAGTGGTCAGCGACTCACTGATGTGACCACAGATGGCTGCCCCCTTGCCTCAGGCTTCCCCGTGGAGCTGCTCACACTTCAGAGCTCCTTCCAGCGGAAACCACGTCCCGGAAGCGCTCCCTCCCCTTCCCTGGCCTGCTTCCCTCATCCCCCACTGCCTCCTCCTGAGAGGAAGCTCCTCCTTCAGTAGTAACATACACCTGAACCCCTGCCTCAGGCCCTGCCTCTAGGGCACCGGATCTAAGCCGGTGTGACTAATGAAAATTTAAAAAACAAACCACGAAGTCTATAAAGACACAGCCCAATACAAATACCTGACCACAAGAGACTATGTGTAAACGTTCAAGTCCATATATCAGCATTCAAAGCATAGAGTAGACCAAGAACCCTGGTGATAGCCACAGAGAGCCCTGTCCTGCCGCCTGCTGGAATGTCCACAGCCACAGCCGGAGTCCTGGGGTCCATTCGACACACACAGATTAGTGTTCTGGGAGCAAGGCACAGTGCGGTAGGCTTGTGGGGTGGACGTGGGGGTGAAGTGGACCCATTCTCTGCTTCCCAAGGGCCCAAAAGTGAGTGGGGTCATCAAAACCACTAGTCACTCAGCGATGCCAGCCACAGGCCCTCCGAGGACCTGGACCGGGTTGTGCATATTTTGCATCTCTCTGTTGTTAGCCAGTTGTTTTGTTAAATGGCTGATAAATGAACGTGGACTAGCCCCAAGGAGGACTGCCGGAAGAACAAGGACTTGGTGTCACCACCCTGCTCTGGATTCGGGCACAGGCCCCGTTCCCAGTGTGAACATCACAGTTTGGAAGCTTCCCACACAGACTAGTCCAAGACACTTTGAACCTTTACTGGGTTTCTTCTCTAGAGGTCAAAGGACAAATGCCATCGCCAGGTCATGGCCAGTCTTGATAAAAGGAAGGAAGGCCCACACTGCGGGACTAGCAGACACCACCCCGATTTGCAACCTAACCATATTTAGAGAGAGGACATATTTAGAGAGAGGAATCGGGCAGCATAAATCAAGTCCCCATAAACTGGGCTGGGAAGGGGAACAGACAAGGCCAACATCTTGGCACCGTCTTAGAAATAGATGGCTGCCAGTCAGTAACTGAGCACGGCGGACTCGGCCCCCTTCCCATCTCTGTGAGATTAATAGCCTTCAAACAGCATGTGGATTGCTTAACTCAGCTGCTCCAAAACCTTTAGCTCTTCCAGAGCCACATCCGGACTCTCTGACACATCCACACTCCCATCACCTTCCTCTGTTATCCTATACACCGAACAAGTGGGCTCACACCCAGAAGGCCCTGGGATTCCTGACTCCCCACCTGTGCTCATGCTTCTTCTCCCACCTGGAGCACCTCCTCCATCAACCCTTATGCACCACCCGCATCTGCTCTTTAAAATCTGAACTGTTCTCTGAGACGCAGTTCAATGCCGCCTCCTCCAGACAGTGCCCCCTGATGGCTCAGGGCTTGCTGCCTGTGTTCTCCTGCAGCACTGGGTACCCATTAGGCTCTCCACTGTATGACACCTTCTTGTCCCCCTCCCCTGGCCGGTGAGCTCCTTCAGGGCAGAAAGCTGGGTTGCACAACCCAGTGCCCAGTATATTGGAGATGCTCAGTACACGGTAGCTGAGCAAATCAACATCTTGGCTCGGCACATGGTTTCAGGACCACCAAACCCTTGGCATCAATTCTTCATCTTCACATCTCCACGCTTCAACTCCTTCCTTTCCCTTCCCTCCTCCTCCATCCCATCCTGCTGGCTCTGCCTCCAAGCTGCATCTGGGATGTGTCTGCCTCCCGCTGCCCCCAGCACGGCCCAGGCCAGGCCCCCATCTCCTATCACCTGGACACCTGCTGCAGCTTCCTGACTGGTGCTCCCCACAACCTTTATGCCCCTCCAACCTATTTTCCACTCAGCGGCCAGCGACTGTCTTAAAAGCCAATCTGTTAATATTACCTCCATGGTCCAACTCCCTGTAATGGCTTCCCATGGCACTTAGAGGGGAAAAAAATCCACTCTTCACTTTGTAAACTGTGGTTTACAGGGTCCTGCATGATTTGGTACTAACCTCCCCAAGCTCATTTCACACACTGTCCCCTTGATCACTCTCCCCAGCACAATCCTGACAGCTGCTCCCACCACAGGGACTTCGTATATGCTGTTCCCTCTAGTCTTCCCAAGGCTGGTTCCTTCTCCTCCTTCAAGTATCAGACAGCTCGAGAGGCCGGCCCCGGCACTCTGTCCAAGGCAGGGCCCTCCATAGTCTCCATTTCTGCCCTGCAACCCCCAGTATCCCCATGTCTCCAGCTCCGACCACAGCATCTGGCCCAGAGTAAGTGTTCATTTGATGTTTATTGAGTGAATGAGCAGTTGAAGGGACCTCTTGAACGCCTGCAGTGATCTCCCACCAGGCATCCAGATTCTAGTTTCATTTGGCTCTTGACTCACAAAGTTGGAAGTTTTGGGTTGTCAGCTTTTCTTCGCAGAAACCAAGAGTGGCTTCTTGCTTCTGACCTTATATTTAGCATCCTTATTGTTTTGTATTTCATTTATCAGCATTGATTGACTTCACCGTGCTTCTTACAGATTTTGACTCTCTTCCCGTATCCACAGAAATGACCTCCCACAAGGATCCCTCCACGATGGGCTTCTGTCCCGTGCTGGGCCTGGGTCCCAGAGGAGGCCTGGAAGGCAGCTGTGGGAATGCCAGTCCTGGGGCCCCAGGAAGATGCCGGTGGGCCAGACCCAGGCTACGCAGCCTGGTCACAGCACCATGACAATGGTGAAGGACCCTGGGCTCCAATCCCGGAAGCACCGGGTAATGGACATCCACCCCCAGCCGGCGGATGCAGAAATCATCTCCCGCTTTACTTCACAGACACCACCCTCTCCTCACAGCCTGGTTGGAGTAGAGTGGTCACTGAGGGGCTGGCTGGGACATGAAACCTAATGGCTCTGTCCTGGGGTCCCATCATCCCTGGGGTCACCCGGGTTGCTGCTTGCTTTGGAGCAACTGCAGGGTCTAGCTGTCCCTCTCTGACCCCTGTCCTGGTCCCCCAGGACACCATTTGTTAGGACCCAGCTTATTCAGAAGTGCAGTGGGCTCCCATCTGGAATCTGACCATTCCACCATCCCACCATGCCACCTGGTCCCAGTGGCCATCACCTCTTGCTTGGATGACTGCAACAGGCTCCTAACTGGTCTCCCTGCTTCTGCCCTGACCATCACAGTCTGGTTTACACAGCAGCCAGAGAGATCAGGAGCAAGTCAGATCAAGCCCCCCTCGGCTCTAAGCCCTGCATGGTTCCCCTTGACACCGAGTACAGATGACACCCTCATAGTTGGCCTGTTTACCTCTCCCCATTCTCCTTTCCTCCCTCCCTCCCCACTCTGCCTCTCAGCGTCTCCAGGAGAGGTCCCAGCCCAGGCCTCATCCTGGCTGTCCTCTCCCCAGGGACCAGTGTGTTTCGCTCCTTCACCTCCTTTGCCCCATGCCATCTTCTCTGCAGACTGCCCCTTTGGCCCTGCTGCACCTTGCTCCTCTGGCTGATCTCACCGCGCCTCCCATGCACTTTCAATCCTGGGATGGACAGGCTGTCCGTGGCCTCCAATCCTTTGTCCTTGCTGTTCCCTCTGCCAGGAGCACACCCATCTCCCCCATCTCCATTCCTAGCCTTCACCAGGAAAATCGTTTCTCCCTCAGCTCAGCCATGCCTCCTGCGGGACACCTGCTTTGGGTCAGGCCCTCCTCTCAGCTGCCTCCTGGGGCCTCTTGATGCTACATGGAGTCCGCAGTTCTTGTGTGTTCTGCTTCCCTGAGCTTTCCACAGGCATTCCAAACTCCACATGACAAAAAACAGAACCCTGATCTTCCCTCATGAGCCTTCCTTGTGGGTTTGCCCTATCTTACCCACAGCATCATCTTCAGTCTGAGACCACAATGGAAAGCCACTAAAACACTCTGGGGGGACATCTGAGCCGCTGCTAACGCCTTCCAGGCACGACTGGAGTCTGCCTCATTAGCCCATTGGTGAGCTCACATACATCCTAGAGGACAGAGAAGGGAGCACTGTGCGTGACGTTCATTCCACAAAAACTAGCAACATCCCTGCCTCCCCTCCCGCCTACAACCACAGCCATCACCCTGCCTCCAAAACCCTCTTAAATTGGACCAGGGCTTGATGTGGCCGCCTCTCCCCTCACCTCCTTCCAGGCCACACTACAGGTTCCTCCATCACTATCTCTTACCTGGACCCAAGTGACAGCCTTCTCAGTGGGGAGCCAGTCTGTGAAAACTGTAACTTAGGCCACCCCACTCCCCTGCTCAAAATCTTCTAGAGGCTTCTAGTTGCACTTAAGAGAAAAATCCCAGCCCCTTCCCTGGCCTCCACAACCCTTCCCCTGCGTGGTCTGGGCACTGCCTCCCTCTGGGCCTCGCCTCCTCCTGCCTCTTTCACTCAGCAGCCAGCAGCCTTCACTCACCCGAGCGCTTCCCACAGAAGGAACCTGCGTGTGTGCTAAGGAGCTGGGGCTGTAAGTGGACATATGGCAATTGCCTGTAGCTAGCAAAGGATCCAGACATTAGTCAAGTAATTAATTAGATGTTTAAAGAATGGGATGATTGCTTTAAAGGAAAGAGAAAAGTTCCAAGAGTGTGTGCCTGTCTGTGTGTGTATGCATTGATGGAAGGTGGTTTTAAATGTACATAAATTCTCTGATGCTCCTCCATCAAGAGATGCATTCCCCATTCCTCAAATAGTCACTTGATTTCAAGGAATAGTGCAGCGGAAGTGACATGCTGCTTGACTTCTTCAGTGACATCATCAAGAGGGGTACAGCCTCCATCTGCTTCCCAAGCTTGGGCCGCAGCTGCCATGCTGCGAGGAAGCCTTGGCCAGATGGAGGCACCACATGTAGGTGTTCTGGCAGACAGGCCCAGCTGGGGACCCAAGCGACAGCCAGCACCAACCACCAGACATGAACAAGGAAGCCTTCAAGATGGCTCCAGCCCGAGCCAACGGACTGCAGTCACATGAAAGACCCCAGGCAAGGACCTCCGAGTGGAGCCCCATAAGCTCCCACAACCGCGAGAGGAAAGGGCAATACCTTCGTGTTGTTTCATAACCACTAACTTTTGGGGTGATTTGTTCCACAGCCACGGGAAATCAGAACAGGGAACCGTGTGACTTCTGTGAAAGGCGGGGAGCCTTTTCCTGGAGGATATTTGAGCTGAGATCTGCATGAGGTAAAGTTCCTTTGAGGGAAAGTCTTGCAGACACAAGAAGTAGGATATGCAAAGGCTTTGAAGCAGGAAGCAGCAAGGCCCATTCAAGGGAAGGAAAGAGGACCCTTGGGGCTGACTCCAAAGATGGAGGGAGGGAGTTAGGCAGAGGGCGCAACAGGAAGTCATCAGATGGCCTTAAATTACCTCCTCTCCTTACCAGCTGGGCAGCTTGGAACAAGTAATTCACCATTTCTGAGCCCTAGGCTCCTCATAGAAATGGGGGCTTATACCACCTCCTACAAAGGAGTGTTTGAGGATAAGGGAGATGAAGAAGGCAGAACTTCCACCTCTGTACCGGAAACTAAATATCAGTTTCCTTCTAGCGTTTGGGGGGAGTAAAAAAAGCATTCTAGAACTTCCACCTTCCCGTTTTTTTCTTTCTCTGTTAAAATTTGCTCCTTGACACATAGGAAGGGAACCAGGTGACCCATTCCTAGCCCCACCACTGCTGTGTGACTTTCAGGGAGTCACTTAACCTCTGTTAAAATAAATGCAAAAACTAAAATCTGCATCAGCATTTTGAACTCTGTAAAAGATAGGTCCTATGGAAATTAAGCGGGCTCCTACCTCTGT
Source organism: Aselliscus stoliczkanus (assembly GCA_033961575.1). Lineage (NCBI taxonomy): Eukaryota > Metazoa > Chordata > Mammalia > Chiroptera > Hipposideridae > Aselliscus > Aselliscus stoliczkanus. Next base: position 152,525,355 of record CM066732.1, read on the forward strand.
TCTGCCACTGCTATTTTGGGGCCCGATCAGTCTCAGAAGCAGGGCTCACAGAGGGGTTGTATGTGCTTTTCCTTGAGGGCTGGCACACGCCCCCAGCATGGCCTCAGCCATCTGAGTCACGGGTGGGGGCCAGTGGGTATTGCCGACATTTACAAAGGAAGCCAGGGTTGGTCCCGAACTCTGGTGGCTGTTGTGGGCTTTTTTGTCAGGCCCTTGAGCAAGCCTTTGTCTTGCCTTTGCCAGGATTCACCCCTCCTGCCCACGCTTTCCAGAAATACCTTCACCCAGGGGACTCTGGTTGACTTGGACAATCACAGGCCTGGCAAGGACTGCCTGGCAGAAACTCTCTGAAAACCTTCTCTTTTCTGTTGAATACCTAGGGGAATCCACACATCCTTAAAAAGCCCATTTCATCCTTGAGTTTCTAATGGGATGCTTCCTTCTCAGAGATGGGTGCCAGAACCATGTTTTAGCAACATCCAACCTGAAGGTCACTGACCCATTATTGTGACTGTTATGATTAGTATTACTTATTAGTTGCCATTTATTGAGTGTTGCTTGGGTTCTAGGCTTTGTGCTGTGTAAACTTCATGGCATCAGATCCTCACAACCATCGATAGATGGCAGGTATTATAATTCGCCCCACTTTACAGATGTGGAAATTGAGGCCCCAAGCTATTAAGGACACTTGACCCAAATCACTTAGCTAATGAATACGGTTGAACCCAGGTCTGGAGGGAAGGAAAGCCAGGCTGTGAGCCACCGCACTCACTGTAGCACTTTTCAAACGTGGTTTCTGCCAAGGAAAGCCCGCATAATTTCCAAACTCACAGTAATCCCACTTCAGGAAAGGATCAATCAGCCCCACTGTACAGATGAGGAACCCAAGGCTCTGAGAGGGATGTGCCATGCCCAGGATCACTGAGCTAGGAGTCGGTCTGACACTAAAGTCCCCTGCCCTGATTGCCATTCTGTAGGACACTGGTTCTCAAAGTGTGCACCCCAGGCCAGCATCACTGGATAATGGATTAGAAATGCAAACCCTCAAACCCCACCCAGACAGGCTGAATCAGGAATTCCGGGGGTGGGGTCCAGCGAGCTGTGTTTAAACAAGCCCTCAAGGGGATTCTCTCATTTGGGGAGCACTGTTTGGGAAGCACTAGTCTAATATCTCCCTACGGCCCACACCTTGCAAACGTTTACAAAGAGCAGCCGCCACCTCGGCTGAGGTGCAAAGGGTTGTGGGCAGAGTTTGGGAAACAAAGCGCAGAAAGTGGAGCTGCTGGTCAAGACTCTTCTACCTCGCAAGGACCCTGTCCATGCACCTTCCAGATGCAGGCAGGACTCAGGGCAGGGCTGTCTCTACAGACTTCCCAGGGCTGCTGCTGGGAGGGGCTTCTCAGAGCTGGGCCCCCAAAGAGGAATGCAGGGCTGCGCTGCCTCCACAAGCAATGAGTTCCAGATGGAGTCGGGGGGCCAGTGCTCTGAAAGTTTCATGGCAAAACACAAAACAAAACAAATACACCAAAAACAGCAAAAAAACAAAACAAAAAAAAACCTACATTGCTTTGCCAGAAGAAGGGTGGCCCTGCAGTCGGGTGACCGGCTGTCCCGGTTTGCCCAGGACTGAAGGGTTTTCATGGCTAAAACCAGGAGAGTCCCAGGCAAACGGGGGATGAATTGGTCACCCTGGGCAGTTTGGATAAAGACGGAGGACTGCCTCGCCACAGGCAAGACACCCAACAATTGGGACAGATGTTTCTGGCAGTGACTTCCATTGCAGACTTACAGGTCTGCGTGAACACGTGCGGAGGTTTCTCTCTCCCCTCTCTCTCCCTCTGTGCCAGGCACACATGACCACACTCCTGCAGGCCAACATTCGTCAGCAGGGAGTCTCCTGCCTGCCCCTTGGGCTCCCAACTCCGGGTCTTCGCTTCAGCTGCCTCCTCTCCTCTACATACGCACCTGTCCGGTCCCCCTCACTGCTCTTATCTGAAGTCTCCCGGGGAATTCCTTCACACCTCCCTTTCCACTCCTTCCGGAATTAAATATCCTTTCCCCAACAGCACCTCTAATTCCCCAGGTCTCACACTCACACGCTGCTCTGTATCAGAATGATTTTCATAGGATGATTGGCAGCAATGGATACCTGTCCAATTCTCAAAACCGCTTTTCACTTACGGGAATCCTCAACCCCGTGGCATGAGTGTAATCCTAAACCCTGGTTTCCAGGAGATGAAATTGAGACTTAAATTAACCAGCCCTCTAAAATTACACAGAAGTGGCAAGGCCAGCTCGCCAACCTGGGCTCATGGATTCAACCTGCTATGCTGTGTTCTCAGTCTTTTCATTACAGGGCCCCTGCCAGTGGGGACAAGTCCCCATGTGTCTCTCTGTGTGTCTCCAGTGTCCCCAGCATGGGCGGGACACAGCAGGCACTCAGTGAATGTTCACCAGGTGAATGAGAGGCCCTGTGAGTGGCAGGGATGCAAGGCACATCTGATGAACAAATGGTCACGGGATGAGCCTGGACCCAGGGTATCCAGAAAGATGGCAGGAAAGGATGTTTCTGCAAACGTCTTTTGTAAATGACGGTCGACTGGACCATGAGCTCCATGAGGGCAGGAGCTGCCTCTCTCTGGCTCACTGCTGACTTCTCAGCCCTAGCACAGTGCCCAGCACCTGGTGAGCTCCATGCACACCTGCTGACTGAAAACAGAGGAGTCACGGCACTGAAGCCCTGTGCCCTCGAGGAGAGGCCAATTCCTTTCAATTACAAAATAGGCAGAAGTTGTGGATGTGGCCATAGCTCTGTCTGACATGTATTGGGCACTACTTGTGCACAGGGTCTGGGCTGAGCTCAAGGAAGAGTAAGAGAATGTACAAAACACATTCTCTGCCACTGATCTAATCTGGCAGGCACGTCATAGCTGTGGAGTGTATCCACTGTCCTCTCTGCCTAGGGTCCGTGTCCATGACCTTGGGTTGTAGTCCTGCCCAGATTTTCCCTTGAAGGCCACCACTCCCTTAACTTCTATCCATATACCCCAACTCCTGAAGACGGTCACATGACCCAGGCCTGACCAATCAGTTTATTCCATCCTGTAGGTCACCGTGATTGGTCCAAGGATAGACATGTGACCCAAGCTGGTCCAGTGAAAGTCAGCCCAAGGAATTTAGTGGACCTATTAGGAAAGAGAAACTGTCTTTGTAGGGAGACTACTATAAAGTTGATGGAATCCTAGAGTCTGGAGCCATAGGCACTGGGCCTGCCTGAGAGAAAAGACAACCCTGGAGAAATCAGAAGAGAGAGAGACAGAGGCAGAAATCTAATATTATCATCACACAAGGCCTGCTGCTGGAATATCTTGAAACATGAGCCAAAAAAGCAAACCTCTCTCTCCCTAGTTTTTGTATTGCTTAAGCCACTTCAAGATAGGTTTGTGCTACATGTCACTGAAAAAGTCCTCTCATAGGATCAAACTACAAACTACAAGTCCTGCTCTCCTCTGGCCCAAAGCTCCACATGAGGCTCGTGTGCCTCACAACAGGTACTCCCTGCCCATCTTCCCTTCTCTGCACCCCCCAGGCTGGCTTCAGGCCCTCGTGGGTGGTCTGGGGACGAAATTATCTCAAAAGTCCCCCACTTGACTCCTGTCTGGTAGCTCATCCCCAAGTCTCCTTCATATTGTCAGGAAAGTTGATCTTTCTGAAGCAGACGATACAGAATCATGTCACTTCCCTGCTTAACACCTTCGTGGGCTGATCGCTGTCCACAGCAGTTTCTCAGAGGAAGGGGTGCATGATTCTACAGCTAAGTGAGCTGGTTCCCATGGCACAGGGAACTGGCACTCCAACACAGTGAAACATAGGACAAGAAAGTAGGCCCCTTTCATTCTCTTACAACCTTCTAATTTCTTCATAGAGAAAAATCTCTGATGGAGTCACTATGGTTCTGATACTTCCTACCACTTGCTTCTCTCCCTTTTTAACTAAAAGAGAGACAGCCTTGAGCTCCTTTCCACAGCAGGCTAGAACTTTAAAACATTTGTTTGTTTTGGTTGCATTTATTTTTATGGTCGCCTTCTATTTATGCAAGCGATACCAGTTTTTCATTGACAGTAGTTATGTCGTTTTCTTTGGAAATTTATTTGTAGGAACCCAAAAGTGAGTCTATTTAAAGAAAAAAAAGGGCACAAAGCAGGAGATATTTGAATATGGTGAATGATGTTTGGTGAACAACGATTCACAGGACGAGATGTGATCTAACCAGACACACTCACAAGGCTCTGTGCAATCTACCCCTTGACCATGACTTTAACCCACTGAAGGGCTAGTGGCTCCCCAGAGGAGTCTCACAGCCGTACCTCCCAGCTGGTGCTCATGCCATCCCTTCTGCCTGGATGCCCTTTCCCCACAACCTCCTTACCATCCTAGAACAATTCCATTTATTCTTTAAGACCCCAGTTGATGTTACTGCTTACTGTGGCTACAGTTTGGCCCAACTACTGAAGCATTTCCAGGGCATCTGGAGAACCATGTCTGTACTTTCTCAGGCTGTTTATTGTGGGCTGCTGACAGGAGAGTCCCAGAACATCAGGATGGTCTTTCACCTCTGTGTCTGACACAGAAGTTCAGTTAGCACGAGATGAACTGATGGGACTCTACCTGAAGGATGAGGGTACATCAGATGCATTCACACCTGGAGATGGCATAGGCCTGGAGCCCAGACAGCGAGAGGGGAGGAGGTGAAATTCAAAAGGAAGGGAGGGGGACCGGCCGAGTGGCGCGGTGGTTAAGAGCTGGCCTGGGACGCCAGCGGCCCCGGTTCAGATCCCACATATGAGGGCCAGTGACACTGTCCTCAAAAAAAGCCAAAAAACTAAAAACAAAACAAAAAAAAAGGAAGGGAGGGGAGTGATGTCTAAAGGCAGGTGACTATGGCGGGGCCCCACAGTGCAGCCCAGGGATTCCTTAGGAGAAAGGAGGACAGGAGCATATTGGGATGGGAGGATCCTGCAGAGGCCCCGAGCAGAGGGTCTGGGAGGCCAAGGTTCTCGATTGAACTTGCATTTGAATCACCTTAGAACTTGTTATAATGTCCATTCCTAAGCTCCACCCCAAAGACTCTGACTGGGTATGTTTGAAGTGGGCCCCTGAAGCTGCACTTTAAAACAAATGCTTCAGGCAATGTTGAGGACCCCAATCTGAGAAACAGCAGGCCACAGGTGTCAGGTAAGAAGGGAAACAAGTAGGAGGCTGGCAGAAATGCACATGAACTGCAGAGATTCCCCCGGAACATTGACCCGGACCCCAAGGGCCTGGACACACAGAGAGCAAGCGTCATCAAAGTTATTTAAAATATGCCCTAAATAATTCAGTGGAGATGTGTTTACTGAAGGAGATCCACATGTGATTATGGACATTCCATAGACCAAAGCATGAGTGACCGATCCAAACCATAGAATCCATTAGAGACTTTACCAACCGACAATTGTAAGCGGGGAACTTAACCTGCAGAGGTCAGGACTGAGGCCCTGTCTGGCTAAAGAAACCCTCCTTTGTTTGAATGGCCAGGGAATTGAATTGTTTGTAGATGAAATCAAGGCAAACAAGTGAAAAGAGGTGGGGGAGGGTAGCAGAGCTCACTGCAAATGGCTGAAAGGCATCTGAGTAACTTTGCTCCCAGACCCTCCACTTGGGTTCTATACTAATTGCCTCCTTAACTCTGAATTAAAATCCAAAAATGAAGTCGTGTGCGTGGGTGGGGTCTAGAAGACCAGTGCTCAGTGCCTGCCCTCGTTTAAAGGTCTGGCTTTCAGAACAATCTAGACAGAGTCACTCATCAAATGGAGATTGAATTTTATCTGATTAACCGATGGAGAAACATCTTTCTCCATCTCATAAGAACGTTCTGTGGGAAAGGCGCTTTGCAGACTGCAGGCAAAAGTTGGGCCTTGGCTTCCCTCCTGCTCTGCCAGTGGAAAATTACAAAAGAAGCAAGGCTGCCCTCTGCTATGCTCACAGGTTCTTCCTGGGCCCAGAAAACACAAAGAGAAACCGGAAACAGAGCGAAGCTTTTCTTACCTGGAGCGGTGAGGAGTCTGGGAGGCGGTGGGGGTGGGGGTGGTGGGGGCAGCGGAGGAGGGGGCCGGCACTGGCAGATGTGTTGACAGCTGTCAGTCACCTTGGAGCAGGACTTCTGGGGCTCACCATGTGTCACCTGCAGAAATGGGCATATGTACCCGAGAAAAGACGATGAGGCAACTGGGAGCTAAAATGGGCCCACCCCACCTACTCCCCGCCTAGCTGGAACCCTTGGGGTTCTTCCCCGCTGGACACAGCAGGAAGAATAGACAGAAGTCATGTTGGCTCAAAAAAAAAAAAAAAAAAACCCAAAAAATGATGTTGTAAGAGGCTGGCTTGGAGGGTTTGGAGACCAAGATTTTATTTCTAGCTCTGCCAGGGACCAGCTTTGGGACTATCATATGTGACTTCCACATTAATGAGAGGTAGAGAACTTGAAGGTTGATGCCTAGAATCTCCCCATCATACAGGTGAGGAAACTGAGGCCCAGGAGGAGAAGTGGCTGCCCAAGATTCTCACAACTGGATGGTGACAGGATACTGCTTTTAGGTTCTCAGTAACCAGACCCAACCACTTTTCCAGCCTTCCTCACTTGGGAACAAGGCCAAGCCTTCTCCTTCTCTCCAGCCACAGCTCCTGACGGCCTTCCTAGGATAACCGAGGATCCCCATCTTGGGGGAGGAACCTTACCCAGCCAGGCCTCTGCTCTGATGTCCCATATGACTAAGGGGAGCCCGAGTGGTCTCATGTGAAACACCCGACCAAATCGCCTATATCCCTCAAACAACGCCCGAATGCCTCAGGGACCACATGGCCACAGGGTCCTGTGTGAGAGGTTCTGACAACATGTCCAGCCCCACCTCACCCCATGCTCTCACCCTCTGCTCTACCCTCAATGGTCTTCTTCTAGCCCCTGGGCTCTGGCCTTGCTACCTTCCTTTGTGTATGTAGCACCAGTGGCCCGGAAAGTTTTCTCACCCCTTTCCTTCTGCTGGCCCGTTACTCAGCTGGTTGACCACTTCCTCAGGAAAGTGCCTCTGAGCTCCCTGGCCTGGTCAGATCTCCTTTTCATAGGCTCTTGTGGCACCAGGTTCCTCTCTGTGGCGCAGAAATCTACCTGTGGGTGATTATCTGGTTCCTACCCATCTTCCCCACGGGACTATAAGCTGTATGGGGGCAGGGGCCGGGCCTTTGATTTTTTTCTCTCCCTATCATGACCTAGTACCCAAGGGAATGCCTGGTATTCAGTAAATATTTAGTGAATGAATGAACAAATGAACAAATAAATATTAAACACTGGACCAGAATCTGTGCCTCTTAAATCCTGGGCTGATGTTTTTTCAACACCAGTGTGTTTCCTCACCTGTGAACTAGGAAGAGTAGCTGGAGTAGGCTGTGTCCCACCAGTGGGTCCCAACCTTGACCGCACGTCAGAATCTCCAGGAATCTTCAAAAAATACTCATGCCTGAGCATTACCCGTGACCAATGAAGTCAGGATTTCTGCAGGTGCAGCTGGGCACGAGCATCCCAGGTTAACCTTCTAAAGTCTGGCCAGCGGGAGAACCACTGATTTAGACTGACTGCCAGCGCCCCTCCCTAAGGCAGACGGCCATAAATCCACAAGTCTATGGTTTTGTGCCTGTCCCGGGGAACGAGCTGATTTAAAGGCAGGAAGGGAAGAGTTGGTGGTCACCCCCACACCTCAGTGATGCCCATGGTTAATTTCTCAGGCTGTCATCTTAGTGAGTAGAAACTCAGAACCCCAATTTCCCTGCCACCAGCCACGTGTGGCCTGCCTTCAAAGGCCAGGCAGTCCCTTTGCTAAAGCACCTGTCTCAGGCCCCGCAGAGAGAGCCTCAGGGTTCCAATGCTCCTCTTACATTTGGCAGCGGGGAAGGGCCAGGTCACAGCCACTGGACGACAGCAGGACGTGAATGGATTTATAGCCCTGACTTAATATCTACGAGGCCAAGGAGCTGCCTGCTCACCACATTTTAGCGTTTTTAAAGGACCATTGACTGCATTTCAAACTCTGGAAGGCAATCTCATCTCCCACTGGGAAGAGTGCATCCTCAGATGCTAAGCCTTTTCTCAACGATTTGACAGGAGATGATTAACTCTTTACACACCAATGGCAAATCCACTGGCTTCTCCACAGTGCAGTTGTTGGCTCTCCCATCATCATCCAGCCTGTCCTCTGGATTCCGATCTTCTAAGACTGTGGGGGTTGCTCAAAAGCTCCACTCTCCCAATGGCTGGCATCTGAGAGGGCCCCTCCACTTAACCCTACCAAATGTGCAAACTTCCGGCAATGCCACTGCCAAAGCAATTACTTTCCCACTTTCCAAGGTGCAATTTATGCCAGAGAGTTCAAGAGCAGCACGTTGGTTTGACCTCTCCTAACACAATGGCTTATTTTTGTGAGAGGATATAAGGGCACAGATGTATAAGAGTGTTTAATGTGATGAAATTATAGGCAGGGGAACTGGAGCCAAGTTTCAAGGCTGGAGGGGGAGGAAGCGAAGGAGCGAAATACATTTTAGAAATCAATGGCCCCACAGTCTGGGCTGGCTGTCCTTATCCCTGAGGGGTGGGACCCCCTTGGGTCCCTCATCGGAGTTTGGTCCAGCGCAAGCTTGCGGCTGCTGAGCCTCCCGCTTTGTCAACTCAGACCCTTTATCCACTTGCCAGTTTCTATTCATCCTTCAAACCCAGTTCTTGCCTAGCCTTCCTAGGCAAGCCATCCTGAACCCCACACCTCCTCACCCTGAAAATAGACCCACCTGTGGTGCTTCTTAATCTTGTAAACCCTTCTCTTTGGGGCACCTTCCCCACTGTTTTGTAATGTCTGCTCCCCAACTAAGCCGGCAGCATCTTGGAGCTGGTAGGCAGGTGGGTCTGTGCTTTATTAATCTTGACCAAGTGTGGCTTCCCTGGCCCTCCTATGTGTCACCCACAGGAGACAAGCTTTCATGTCACTATGAGGATAACGGGAGAGGCAGGTGTTAGCATCCACCTCTAGTGGGCGGGATGACAGGCTCAGTGAGGGTAAGGCATCTACCAGACTTGCAGAGGGTCCGGCTTTCAGTTGGTGCTCCATGAAAACGGGTGTTGGGAGATGATCTTCCCATCTCTAGGTCCACTTTGAGGTTCTGTGGGTTGGCGGTGTTGCATTTAGACCAGTAGAGAGGAAACCTCAGTACCGGGAGCTCGTCTCAACACCTGGCTTCGTGGTTTATATCCCACATGGAGAAGAAACTTGCCCGCCCCAGAAGTTACCTGCTCTTAGTTGGACTTGACTAAAAAGGAACAGAGGCCCACAGAACAATAACATGCCTAAGATCCACAGAACGAAAGCTGGTATCTTTACTTCCTGGGACCACATTTTATTCCACTTTTGTCAACGCTTGCCTTTCCGCCCCTGCTCTGCAGTGTTCTTCTGGGGCCAGAATCCTGAGGCGCTGGTAGGTCCTGCAGTCTCCTGTCACTGTGGTCTGGGATACACAGTGCACCATGGCTGCCAGTCCCCACTCCTGGCCAATCAGCTCGGCTTTCTGGTCTGGTGGATGCTGCCTTCTAAATAGTCCTTGAATCCATCCACTTTTCCCCGTTGCTACTGCTACCGCCCTAAACCAGGACATCATCATATCTCCACTGCCTCTTATGTAGGGGTGCTAGGTCAAATATAGGACACCCTGTTAAATTTTAGATAAACAGCCCATTTTTTAGTATAAGTATATCCCAAATATTGTATGAGATATACTTATGCTCAAGAATGATTTGTTATATATTTAAAATTCAGTCTTAACTGGATGTCCTATCTTTTTATTTGCTAAATCTGGCAACCTTACCCTCACCAGCCTTTTTGCTCCTTGCCTTGCCTCCCCCCCCCGACCCCCCCGCTCTGAGAATCCATCTTTCCTGCTGGAGCTGGACTGAGGTTTCTAAAATACCAATCTGAGGTTGTGCGATCTCGTGCTTAAAACCTTTGGCAGTGCCCATAGCCCTCACGATCAAGTCCAAACCACAAGACACAATGTTAGTGGTTTATAACAGGGTCCTCACCTTTTCTCCTCCAGCCTCAGAGATATTCCGTCTGGACACCTCACTCACGCTTGCACCCTGGCGCCTGACTTCTCCTTGTTCATGTCTCAGCTGAAGCACTCTCTCTGTGAGACTTCTCTGTCTCTTCCACCAGGTCCCATGTCTAAGCTATTTGCTCCTGCTGAGCTCTCTGCCTGTAATTACTTGTTTAATTATCTCTCCAGTCCAGACTCTCAATGCCACGAGGCCAGGGACCACTGGTCCCTTGCATTTAACACAGAACCTGACAAACAGTAAGTGCCCAATAAAAGCTGCTGAATAAATAAGTGAAGCTGTAGTGACTGGCCATAGGGGGAGGTCAGCATTGCTTGGGTCAGGGGTGGCACCTTGTCAGCACACAGAGACCTGAAGGCCCAGATTGGAGCCTGTCTCCCTGGCGATGGTTTTAGGAGGACGCCCACAGAGATGATGGCTTCTGGCATCTTTTATGGAGACAGGCCAGCACCACATAACTTGATGAGACACACTGCTGTCACACCTAATAAATTTGCCAGCCTGTCATCCTCTTCTCTTGCAAAAAAGGAATCATCTGGAAGTGAACTTAGAAGAACCTAAATCACAAAAGCTCAAAAGCTCAATTTCACACACATTAAAGAGAAAAGGGGGGAGGCTAACAAATGCCCCCACCAACCTTGCAGCAATTTAAATGTCATCTGAGTTTAATGATTAAGTTTCTTATCATCTAGGCAGAAGCCAGAGGCTCTGGGGCTGGTTTCAAGGTAGGACCCTGGTGCTTTGGGGACCACAGGTCTCTTGTTTCACCAATTATCCTATTAATTATAGGTCTTTGCTACATCTGTCTCAGCCTTCCAAATGTTTGCAACTTCAGGGGACTCTTCTGGCAAAACGCTCATGAAAGCACAGATAGCTCTGCGTTCTTTCTCTATATTCGAGAAATTCCTATGACATGACAGATTTTAATCTCTCCACTTAAAAGGAAGTACATGGTTTCATGCACTTCCACCTTCCCTCCACTCCCCTCAGTTCCCCTTAATTCAGTGCATTTGATTAAAAACCATCCGTTCCAAGGCCCTTTTCCCTTGGCTTCTGAGTCCTTAATCATTTGTAGATTAATTTTTCCACAGCCTGCAGCTAAGATGTTACCCATTCTGCCTGTCTAGAGGATCCCTTTTCTGATTGATTTGCACCAAAATTGGTTTGAGTTGCATAACAGAATCTGATGCGCGGGCGCACGCATGTTGTGTAAGTACTGCCTGGCTGAAGGGCACTTAAAAAAACTGAGCGGCTTTCACAGAATTATTTCTTTTGGTGGGCGGGGGCGGGTGGTGGGTCTTCTGTTTTGATCCTGCTAGGTCACATGACAGAATTCTAGTCTCAGAGATGGACAGCATTGGGGTGTTAGTCTCTGCACTGGTGAAAAGTCTTATGGAAAACTGTAAACAAATGAATATGAAAATGAAGTCCACTCAACACGAGGTTCAACTAAAAGTTGAACGAGGGAAGCTGGTCCCAAACCGCCCGAGTGTTTAGAAGTCACAAAAATCCTACATCTTGAGGAGGCACAGCTGAGTTTAATAACTGCTGTTTCACACATTAAACCAAGCTGTCAATTCAGAAAAGAAAACAATTGTGAGACAGAGACAAGCCAGAGAAGAGAGCAGAATCCAGGCCTGGTGTTGGGGGTGGGGGTGGACCCTACTCAACCCACCCACCCAACCAGCGAGCTCCAGCCAGCACTAGACTCCCTGGTTCTCTCCCAGGGATCACTCCGGCCACCATCCAAGCAGGACTATTTGGGCTGGTTCCCAGCAGAGCCTCATCACTTGGGACAGCTCATGGACCACGACAGATTCACCCTGTCCCTTCTTCTTTGGAGTGTCACCTCATACTCAGATAACCTTATGAATAATCCCCAACCCCTCAAAGGCCACCAGGATAACATGAGGCAGCAAATACCCAGAGTGGGGTATTTCAATGCCTGAGACAGTCAAAATGGCCTCCAGCATCTACTGAACCACTAACAGTTCAGAAATGTTGAGCAGCCTATGTAAGAGTATGTGGCCAGGCAGAAGAGCAGCGTCACTATTATTCATGTGAATAATGGCGGCAGCAGCTGCCATGTCGTGTTTATTATGGCCCGGGCACTGTGCTAAGTAATCTTTACTTGCTTTATCTCAACTACTTATAGTAGCACAGTGAGGAAGAAGACACCAAGCCCAGAGAGGTTACATGCATTGCCTAAAGTCGCCCAGCTGGTAAGGGGCAGAGCTGGAGCTCAAAATTCAGAGCTGACACCAAAGTCCACCTCTTCACCATTCTGCTGTCCCACTGACCGTGTACATTATGGGAGGGATCTTCCCACCTAACACTCTCTCTGACTTTACCAGAGGTAACTCTAGCTGCTGTCCCCCTGGACTCTGCCGGTGGACCAGGGGGCCCCGAGTGAAGATTTTATCCTCAGGCAATCCTTGCAGATGATGCACCATTTTTTCTCACAAGTGGCCACCACGTACAATCTGTCCACATCCCCAACTCCACTCTCTACAAGAAACACAGCCCCTCCTGTGTGGAAGTCCAGCTTAAGAAGTCTAATTTGAAGTTTACTAGTGGATTCTGGTGGGAAATACAGGATGTATATATATTCTTGGGATGTTTTTTTTAAGTTTGTAAAAGCTCTAAGGTTTCTTTTGCGGGGTTCCTGCAATAGAATGTTATGGAGAAGGCACTCCCTAAGCTCTTTCTGTTTCATGGCCCTGTGCTGCAGGCAGTAGGCCACAGTTGAAGCCTCCCTCTGGAGTTTCTCTCTTCTGGCTAGAGTATGAGAGGCCCTAGCATCTTTTCTTTACCTAAGCTCTTCCCAGGACCAGAAGGCCGGCTGCAGGAAGCTGGGGTCTGGGGGTGAAGTGACAGCCCCACCCCCACCGGGTCCTGCCCAGGAGGTCCCCCAGCCCGGCCGCCAGCCCGGGCAGCCTGCGCACCCGGTCCACTGCTCACCTGCACGAAGCCCCAGAGCGGGTGGAGCGCGCAGTGCAGCAGCAGCGAGGGCCAGCAGCAGCCACGGCGCAGCACCAGGTCCCGGAGGAGCATCTCGGCCCGCGGCACCCGCTCTCGGGGCAAACTGTCAGGAGAACAAACCTCGGGTCAGGCAGAGCCGCACTGGTACCATCGCGGTCGAGTACCGGGCGTACTGGCACACGTAGCAGTCCAGGTTGGGCGGGTACGCCCAGCATCCTGGGGAACCCTTGTAAACCAAGGCTGCCCCTTTACTCCAGCTTGCACATTTGCTGACCCTTCGTGCACACACGCAGAAGCCGGCATCCCAGAACTCACCCACCATCCTGGTGCATACCCTCAAAACCCTGCGAGTATACCTTGGCCCGCATGCACACCCCCAGAATCCTGCGCGCACACCTTGGCCCCTTGCACACCTCCAGAAACAGCCAAGCACACTTACAGGTCCCCGTGCACCTCACCCAGAAACAGCCATGCACAACTCAATCCCACTGTGAGTACATTTCAAACCCGGCGGGCACCACTCACCCAGCGCGCACACCTACAGAAACTGCCGCGCACACCCACCGACTCTCGCCTGCACACTCGCGCTCCCCGCATGCACAGCATCATGAAATCACACGCTGCGTGCACCCTCTTTGCCCCCCTGGCCCTCACTGCGCACACTGCAACATAAGCATCTCCGTGCGCACTCCATTTACCCCGTCGCGCTCTCCGAGCCCCAGCCACCCGTCCCAGGGCGTGCGCTTCCCCACATCCCCATCTCCGCCCGTACCGCTCAAGGCTCGAGTGCCTCACGCCACCTTGCCGGGGGGCTACCCCCGCGGATCCTCCGCGCAAGGAAGGGAAGTACGCGCTCCCCGCACCGCAGACTTTTCCAGGGCCGCGGGACCGGCCCCCATTTAAAGCCAGCCGCCTCCCCAGTCCCCCGCCCTCTAGGCGGGGCCTCGGTCCTCACCCTGGCAACTGCGCGGGCGCAGGGGGCTTCACGTGCCGGGGAGGAGCGGCGGCAATGAAGCAAAAGTTTGCGCGCGGCTTGGGCCTCCGGGCGGCAGAGTCGGGGGCCCGGGCGCGGTGCGCTCGCACTGGGCTCAGGGCGCGGTGGTTCCCGGCCACGCCTGGCCGCGCACGGGGCGGGAGGGCGGCACCCGGCGCCCAGGACCTCGGCGGGCTGTGGGGGCGCAGGCAAGGGCGTGGAAAGTCTCCTCCAAGCAGCCTGGAGCCGGCAGCCCGTGCCCCCTCCCTTCCCGGTGGCGCCGCGCGGCTTCCCAGGGCGCGGGGGTGCCTGAGTTCTCGTCCGTCCCTCCCGCCCGCTAGAGGCAGCGGCGAGAGGCGCTGGCCGGGAGCGCCGGCTTGGGCAGCTGGCCCGCGGGTGGAGGCGAAATAAATAATGCACGAAAAAGGAAAACAGACGTGAGCCTCGCCAGAGCCTCGCCCGCCTCCCACCGGGCTGCGCTCCCGCCCGCGCTCCCCGCCGCCGCCGCCTGCGCTGCTGCAGTGATTCCTCGTCTCCATCTAGCGAGGCTATTGTGTATTGGGCGCTTAATCATTTATTAATTCACCGGCGAGAAAGAGGACTCCCAGCTCCAGGGGCCCTTGCTTGTCCTCCCCCACAAGTTGCTCCCAGGCGACCGGAAGGAGTTAAAGACTGACTCGTGGAGACCCCCTTTTGTTCTCCGTCCTTGCGGACTCTCTCCCCTGACCCATTCGGAGGGGGCGGAGGCCTCCCGGGTGTGGATACTCAAAGGTGCAAGGGCCAAGGGCCTGTTCTCCCTTCCGCAGTCCGGGTACCGGGACCTCTCCAACCACAGGGCTGCGTCTTGGAGGGAGTTGCCAATGGCCCAGGGAGGACCTCTCCTTCACTGCTTTCCGTCAACCATCTCACACTCCTCTGTTTGAGGCAAGATTAGCAACAAGTCGTTGCGAAGTACCGAAATACCGTCACGTTTCTTTCGAACGAGCTGCCCCTGACCCCACAGGCTACACAACAGATATGCAAAGCTGCTCTGCTCGTGTGATGGAAGAGCCTCCCAAGCCCTTCCATGGAGTGGACTTCCAGAAGGCCCTCCTCCCCGCAAGGCATGGGTTATCCGATTTTTGTCGGATAGCAACAGGGGCTCAGCACAAACAGCAGAGTCAGACACCATAGCCTATCCACTGAAGGAACATTTGCTGAGTTTCTTTCTGCAGTCTCTATAGGCACCCTTAAGTCACCAGATATAAACACACACTCTAAGTACAAATTGCTGGCTCTGCAAATAAGCTTTCAGATCAATCTCTTAGTGACCCAAGGCTCTTCTCCACATAGCTCTGCAGAGCCACACCTGAACCAGCGAGATGCTGGCGACAAATGTGAATGAGGCCCTGTCCCTTCCCTCCAGGAGCTTGGGGCCTGAGCTGGGAAACAGACAAAACCAGCCATTCCACCGTCCACTGTCAGCTGTGGTGTGAGAAAGGGACCTGCATTGCAAGGGGGACAGCGGAATGAGGACAAGAGGGAGGGTCAGGAAAGGCTTCCAGGTTAAGGAGACCTGCTGGGAGTGGGGGAGTAGTTCAAGCTTGGGGAACCCCTTGGGCAAAGAGGTGGAGATCTTTGTTCATTTGTTCACTCATTCATTCATTTATATTTAGTGTCTGTGAGCACCTACTAAAAGCCAAACAGAGCCCTGGATGCTGGGTATACAACAGAGGACAAATCAGGTCTTATAGCTGCCCTTCTGGGGCTCACTGTGGAGGGAAGAGGGATGGGAAGAAAATTGGTGTGTATGCGCATGCATGTGTATAGACTTCTTCCTAAATGACTTTCTCTCAACTAGCTTGAAGCAGAAGAATAAGGCACAAAATTGAGCCCTATTGATCAGCTGAGGTCAAAATAACACTCAGTGTTTTAATGCCTTTCCACTTAAGCCAGTCAGGGTATTCTGTTCAGCACACAGCTTCAATCTTTAAATATGAAAGTGGCCCCTGACGTTTACACATGGAGCTCTTTGTCACATAAAAGTGTTCTTTCTTATATCACACTTTAATTCAATTCTCACAACTGTGGGAGATAAATGTAATTCCCTAATTTGACAAGTGCAGGATCACATGGCTGCTGACCTAGGATTCGGGAGTACTGATCCCCAACAAGATGTCCAATACCTGGGCAAGTTTGTTGGAGAGCCTGCGTTGTCCATTCTGATCTTCAATATTCCTGTACTGGACCCAATCTATGCACCTCTTGAGTGTTACCTGGCCCCACATTTTCCTGTCCCTCCTAACACAAAGGAATATCACAGCCTTTCTTAGGATGAAGATCAGGCTCTGTCATGGGCCCCCTCGTGTCATGGCAGGACCTAGCTCCTCTCACTCCTTCCAGACTCAGATGGCAACCCACACCATAGTACCTGAGATCTGCCTACAGGGTTCAGGTAACTCTACTCGGAAATGCAGGGGACTTAAAACTTGGGCCAAATTTTGACCAATGAAAGACAAGAGATGGGAGGAACCCAGCGTATGGACTGTGGTGGTTCTTTTTGGCCTGTCAGGAGATGTCATGATTGAGCAACTGGTAATGTTGTCTCCTGAAGATGTGGCCAGCTTGGTAACACACAGCCTTGTACTTGCTTTCCTCCTTCCTTGCTTCACTTCCCTTTCCCCATTATTTTTGTTGCCCTGGATTGTATCCCTCAGTAAAGTGCTAGCAAGCAAGCATCATTCGTGCTTTGTCTCCTAAGGAACCAGGGACAGTTGGTACTACAGGAAGCCCTAGAAAGCAAATCATCAGGATGGGCCAGTGGAGCTGGATTTCCCATCTATCTCGAAGCAAAAGGGGCCCCACTACTGACAGTAAGCAGGGTCCTATGTGTCATGTAGTGACATTACAATTTCTCAAGATTCACCAGCAGCTCATTAGAATGAGATGCAGGTAGAAAGCAAAGCTTTGGGAGGTCAAGTGGCTACTGCATTTGATTGATGTGGGGAAATGATAACCATAAGGATTGTGGGGTTAGATGGCATCTTCTGACAGTTCTGGAAGTTTTGCAAAAGGCAAATGATAGACTAGGGAAGCTATTTGTCTGTGTAAGGCATGTTTTGTGAAAGCTTTAAGGATGCTCTCATCTCTTGACATTCATAAGACAGACGCTGACAAATGGGCTCAAGATCTGATTGTAAGGACTGCAAAGCTTCAAAGAACACTGAACATGCAGCTACAGGTGTCCTGAGTCCAAGTCAGGGCTCTGATAGGGAAAGAGTTTGACCTTGTGATCTGGAATAGAGACATGGGTAGAGAAGCCTGAAAATCGTGGACCCCCAAATCTCCCTAATTCCTCTGGTTGGTAGAAGCACCTCTTTTCCCCTTTGTCAACACCTAACAGTGCCTCTTGGCCTGGAGGCCAGCAATGCCCTCATTGCAGCAGGTGCCTTGCAGTATGGGGATTGTTCTCATGACAGTAGCCTACTCTGAGATGCTAGAAATTTTGGGACACAATATTGAGAAAAGGAATACAAGGCTCAGAGAGGTGCAAATATTAGAGTCATAAGACCTGAGGCCCTACCACCTGACTATGTTTCCCGGGATGGCCCAGAGAACACTGCCTTCACTAAGCCAGGAGGAAAAGCCCTGGGGCGTTGGGTCGGGGGAGTACCAGCATGTTTAAGAAGATCAGTGGCAGGGCCAGCCGAGTGGCGCGGTGGTTGGGCGCTGCTTTGCGAGGCCAGCGGCCCCAGTTTGGGTCCCACATGTGAGGGCCAGTGACACTGCCCTCAAAAAAAAAAAAAAAGGTCAGTGGCAACAATCCTCTGAAGGCCAAGTTCAATGGTGGGAAATAGTGGGAAAATTAACTCCTTGGTATCAATGGGAGTCAATATAATGGCAAAGGCCAGCTGGCCAATAAGTCATGAGAGACAAAGGGGAATATAATTACAATAAGGACAGCAAGGCTGGGGTAGCAATTAGGGTGCCTCAAGCCATAGGTATCTCTATCAGTGGCTGACAGATCATGGTGTCACTAAGGATGAGATCGATGGAGAGTTGACCAAGGTATTGCTCAATTTGTATATATTTTGTTTTAAAAAAATCAAGCGTGTAAAAGCAGAAAGATAACATGAGCTACTACAGTGGAAAATTATCTGTTTGTTCATAACCCAGAGCCCACTGATTAAAGAAGAGGCTGGGTTCCTTTGAAGAAGGGCTGTGCCATCCACTGAATCGTAAGACTGGTCATCAGCAACAGCGATCCAACACGTGCTAGAAGTGGTACTTTTAGGATCAGGCTCAAGCAGGTCCAGAAGGAAAAGGTAAGTTACCCAAACAGGTGGCCTAGATTCTCATCCCACCCACCTCTGTTGAACTTCTTCCTCAACCACATCCATAGCCTGAAAAGGGAGTTCACTGTGACAATCTGATGGAAGATGAAAGGACCAGGGCCTTCCTTATTTACATAAAGGTCAACACAATATATCGGTGCCAGTTGGCCAGTTGGGAACAGACTACTGTTGCACTACATCCCCATCACTTAAGGATGGAAGGAGAGGTGGCCTGAGGTGCAGACATACACTGACTCCTGTGCAGGGTAAATGACTGGAGGTCAGTAAACAGATGGACTCATGGGAGTGGGGACAAAGGGCTTTTCTGCCTCCTGTTAATACTCCATTGCAAAGGAGGCTCTCAGCAATCAGTTCGACAGGATGACCCTATCGAAGTCAACCAGCCTCTCTCTGCCCATCTTCGTGCTCCCCTGAATAATGGCACGGTCTGCTGAAGGCTCAGCTGTGCTCTAGCTTGGAGACAACAACTGTGGCCTTGAGGCATTGTTCTCCTGAACGCAGTGTGAGCCAATAGATGTGTCTCCAGTAGCCAGAATGCACAAGTCCAGGTAACGAGGAGTGGAAGTGGGATTGGACCCTCTGAGTCCAACTGCCAGCGAGATTCCTGAAGACTCTCTGCCTCTTGTTCCTGCAAACTTAGACTCTGACAGGTGAGAGGACCTGACTCCTCCTATAGGGTCAAGCTTCCACCAATGAATATAGTAAGGGTTCCACTAAACTGAAAGCTGTAACCACTACCTGGGCACCTTAATGCCAGTGGACCAGCAGTCAGGGAGAGGCGTTTCTGTACTGGAAGGATGATCGTCCTTGGCTATATCATGATTAGGCTTGCTGTTACACAGTGGGCATAGGGAATGTCTGGTGCTATGGACTGACTTGGTCCCCCCCCCATCCTCCCTGCAGTTCATATGTTGAAGCCCTAACCCCCAATATGACTGTATTTGAAGATTAGGTTTTTAGGAGGAAATTAAGGTTAAATGAGTCCATAAGTGTGGGGCCCTAATCCAATAGGACTGGTATCCTTGTCAGAAGACAGAGAGAGATCAGAGCACTCTCTCTCTCTCTCTCTCTCTCTCTCTCTCTCTCTCTCTCTCCCTCCCTCCCTCCCTTCCCCACCCCTCTCTCTCCCCCATGTGCTCAAAGGAAAAGCCATATGAGGACAAGGTGGCAATTTGTAAGTCAGGAAGGAAACTCTCACCAAAAGCTTGAATTTCACCCTGCTGGAATTTTATGTGGGACTTCCGGCCTCCAGAACTGTGAAAAAAATAGATTTCTGTTGTCCAAGCCACCCAGCCTGTGGTAGTTATTATGGCAACCTGAGGTGATACACTGGGATTCACTGGGGCTTCTATGCTCAGAGGTAACCATGAAAGGACCATTGCAACACCCACAGACCCTACAGTAAGAACCCCAGACCAGCTGAAGAGCTGGCCATGGGAACCTGGAAAAGGGGTGGAGGTGGAGGGGAGATGATGAATATCAATTATGGCTCCAGGACCAGCTGCAGCAGTCAGACTATAGCTCGGCTTGCTAATGCTCGAATATCTTTTTTAGGGAAGTTACAATCGACAACTTCAAACATTGGACTGGTACCTTCACTCTCAAATTGATGGCATTTTGTTCTCAAATCAGATCCAAATATCATAGAAGGATGTGAAAAATTCTGAATAATGCAAGGGGTGGGCTGAATTGCAGCCCATGTATGAACTTCCTTGGATTTGCTTCACTCCACCAACTCCCCATACTGCTCACTAGGACAGCCATCAGCATCACTGTCCTATCTCCTCATACCACTGGCTCCCTCAGCTTCCCCAGGGTGAGAGCCGAGCTTCAGTGGGGCCTCCTTGGGAGCCCAGCCTGACCATACTCAAGGGATTTTTGGTTCCTACCACCAATCTCATACTCAAATGACGTACCACACTGTGGAGAGTGGGAGATGACTCCCCCAGCAGCTGAATGTACGGGCTAAACTGAAAGTGTGGGGGCAATAACTCCTTGTGGTATGAAGTTTCATCAATGAGAGAAAAGGGTCTGGAAAGATCTGGTAGATGATCCATCTCCTGTTCTCCATCCCTGTCTCCATATGGCTTATTCAAATGTCTTGTGTGACTGAGTGATGAGCTGGCAAAGCTGTGGTCAGTTCAGTAAGGGTACCACATTTCCTTTGCTTTCTTTCCTTCCTTCCCTGCCTCCCTGCCTATACTCTGTCACTCTTTCTGACCGGGGATTGCACCCTCCAAAATGTGTTATTACATACACTTTGCTTCAGGTCCCCTTTTCAAGGGATCCCAGGCTTAGACATGTTCTTAGAGGTTCATGGGCTCTAGAGGTTATGGCCACATCCATACAATGAAGTGGGACACCATGGCAACCGGGATATTTCATATCTGAAACATCTGTAGCACTGCCACAAATCGAAAGGGAGTGGTTCCTTAAGCATCCAGATGAGTTTCCTCAGGCCTCCACTTTTCTGTGAATACGGGCAAGTTCAGGGTGGGAAGAGTCTCATGCTGATCAAGAACACCAACTCTTGAGTCAGATTGCTGGATTCTCATTAGCTCTATAATCTTTGGAAAATTTCCTAAACTTTAAAGCCCAACTCTTTTCCCTTATCTATGATAGTATTTAGATCTACTTACATCTTGGAAGGATTAACTAAGATAATTCAGATAAACACTTAGCCTGGCTCATAGTAACTGCTCAGAAAAGGCCATCTCTAATTATTTTGAAGGATGGAGGGGCAAAAATGCTGCCCTTTTGCAAGAGTGCTAATTGGCACTGGGAATTCTTTTTGAATAATACACAGAGAAAATGAAGGAAATGCTTTATGACTAGTAAAAGACCATTCGTTATTAAACCATGACATTATACAGGCTAATTATGTTTTGAAAAAGACATTGTTATTATCCGAATTGTTCGTTACCACAGCTTGAATTAAATATGTAATTGTCAGTTTCATGTCTTATAGGTCAACTCTGAATCTATCCAGAGAAGACGTTTTCCTGACTGACCAGGTATGGGGGAGGAGGAACCCCAAGTCTCTTCTAGGCTTTGCCTAAGACATCCCTTGTCTTTTTGAGGTAACTCCCTTAACCTCTCTGAGCCTCAGTTTCCCTGACTGAAAAACAAGGATGCTAATATGTACCTTGCTTGACTGTAGCGGGGAGTACTAGAAATAGTGCATGTGAAGCCTTGAGCCCAGTGCTGTCACAGCACAGGCCCGCAAGAAATCCCATTCGTTTTATCGAATGGCAACATTGTCTCCCTTCTCCCCCACCCCTTCCAAGCTGTGCCAGCCTTGGGGGAGGGGCTCTGTTCTATTCATCTTTGAGTTCAGGTACCTGGAAGTATCCAACATCTAATAGGAGCTGTGTAAATATTTGAGAGTGACTGTGCAAACCAAGAGCCACTGCACCTATAGGAAAGAGGGGGTCCCCCTGACTTTTCAAACCTTACCTTCTCAGTATCTCCTATTAATCCTCCTCTGGCTTCCTTGCTATTTTTCAAGCCCCTAGGACCAAGCCTGCCTCAGGACCTCAGCCTGACTATTCCCTCTGCCTGGAATGCCCTTCCCTCAATATCAGCAGAGCCCATTTCCTTACCCATTTCAAGTCTTTGTTCACATGCCACTTTTTAAAAAACACCCACATGCGATTTAAAATTTTAGCCCATGCCTGCTGGCTCTCCCCATTCTCCTTACTTTGTTTTATTTTATTCCCTAGTACTTATTGCTTTCTAACACACATTTTATTTTACTTGTTGCTTTTGGTTGATACGTGTCTCCTCTTGCTAGAATGTAAGCTCCATGAGGGCAGGGGGCTTGGGCTCCTCTGTTCATGGCCCAGAGCAGATACTTCCTGTGCTCTGCACTGCATCTCCTACGCCTATCCCTGGTTTCAGCACAGCCTTGGTGGACAGCTCCTCCCTAGGCTGAGTCCGCCTCTTTTCCGCCTCTACCAAGTGGCAGCATCTCTCTGCTTTTCTACCTGAGAGCTGAGGAAGCCCACTTAGCAAGCAAACACCAGAAGTGCAGGGGGCTGAGGCCTCCAGCGCAACCTGAACAATAGGGTGGGGTTGTGAACACATGCCCCGGCTTCCCTTCCTTAGAGGACAGTTCTGAGGCTCATTCTATACAGTTCCTTGGGAGTCCCCAGAGAGTCCCCAGAGGCATGTTGGTCTACAGCAAGAAGTAGCTTTTTAAATTTTTATTGGGGAACAGCGGTGGTCATTGGTTATACATTGCTTTCATGCTACAATGGCATAGTTGACTCTTTTTGGAGGGTGCAGCTCACAGTGGCCCATGTGGGGATCGAACCAGAAACTTTGGTGTTAACAGCACCATGCTCTAACCAACTTAGCTAACCCGTCACCCAGAGAACTGGCTACTTAACACAGCCTTAACTGGCTCCTCTCTCCTTCTGGGCTCACTTCTCAGGGACAGCACCAGCGTGAGTCCTTGTCTCATGCTTTGGGGAGAACCCAAACTAAGAGACCACCACATTTCAGAGCCTAGAACAACGTTTGACCTATGCTGGTCCAGTACTTATTTGCTGAATGAATGAATGGAAAGAGTTTACAAAGTTTTACATTTTGCGTCTTGCCTTATGATGAAATGTTTGGGTGACTTTTCATCATAGGGAGAACTTGCTGAATAAAGCTTCCTGTTTACACTAAGATTTTCACAGAACGGCTTCTCCTTGGCAAACTGTCTGTTTTTGAGCTTTGTAGATTTTGTCAGGGAATGAGGATTGTGCCATTTACCTTAGTCAGAAATGTCAGAAGCATCCAGGAGCTTGGAGATCTCCTGCTAACACCTGCATTGGCCAGCCCAGCACTCAGCTATTCATTATAACTTTTCAAAGAGCAGGCCTATCTCAGAGTATAATGTAGAAGGATTAGTTTGGTCTGATAGTTCCTGAAACGGGGTTGAGAGAATCCATGCTTATTAGGCACTCAACACACTTGTATAGAAGGCAGACTGTGTGCTAAACGTGGGCTCTGGGGATCAGAATTGCCAGAGACTCTGTCCTTGTCTCCTCCAGGGGTTCCCGGGCTTGTGGGGGCGAAAGACAGAGGAGGAGATGATTACAAATATGGCAGGAAGGGCTGTGATAGAAATAAACACAGGCTGTAAACTTGCAGGAAGCACCTGGTACCTTCAGCCTCCTGGCACAATTGTAATTTCCGCTTTAGATGGACCAAACTGTGGTTTTCTGCACACATTTGCTGTTCATACCTCCCTGCCTTTGCACATCCAATTTCCTCTACCTGGAATATTTTCCTGGAATGTCTACCTGGAATGTCTTCTGGCAAAGTCCCTGTCATCCTTCAAATCCCAGCTCACATCACTTTGCCCAGGAAACTTCCCCTCCTTTAGCCCAACCCCTTACCAAGTTCATCTTGTCCTAGAGGTGAGATTATAGGGACTTGTATAGCTGCGCTGTTTTACCCTCTTCTGTGAGTAGTGAGTAAGTTGGTGGGGGCAGGGAGTGCGGGTTCATGATTTACGAAAAAAAACATATTGGCACTGGTATCAAACCAAGGTAGGTTTGATCTTGGGCCTGCCATTTCCTGGCTATGTGTTCTTGGGCTTGGTTGGACGGGAGAGGGGGAGAGTACAAGAGACCAGGCTGCAAGAGGAAAGGCTCAACTGTGCTGGGTCTTGGGATCCATATTGAGACATGTGGAATCCATTCTGGGGGCAATGGGCAAGCATTGAATGGCTTTAAACGGGACTGTTTTTGGCACATTGGTAATTTATAAAGACCAAGCTGGCAGCATTGGGAAGGAGGGACGCGTGGAGAAGATGAAAGGCAGGCAAGCCTAGTAGTGGCTGAGAACCTGGATTTAGAGTCATACGGTCTAAATTTGAATAGTAGCTTTTACCTGGTTGTATGATATTGGGCAATCATTGAAGCTCCCCAAAGCCTCAGCTGCCTCATTTGTAAAATGGAAATAATATTACTTTTCTTTGCCTGAGAAAATCACAATAGAACATAAATGGGAATGGGTTTTGTCAACTCTAAAATATCATACAAATACCAGACATAATCAATAATCAGAAGAGGCTTAAACATGATAATAATTTATTTCTGGTAAAAGGAAGTCTGGGGCTGGTGTGGTGATTCATATAGCAGGGTCCAGGCTCTTTCTAGCTCATTGATCTGCTAGCCTCAGCATGTAGATTTCCTTTTTACTTCACGGTCCAAGATGGCTGCTCAAACTCCAGCTATCACATCCACATTCCATCTAGCAGAAAAAAGGGAGAGAAAGAAGAATACAATCCTCCCTTTAGGAGCAATTTCTGCAAGTATGACACTTTGGTTTACACCCTACTAATACAATCACATGACTACATCTAGTTGCAAGGGAGGCTGTGAAATGAATTTCTTTTTTTTTTTTTTTTTTTTTTTAAAATATTTATTTGCTTGTTTGTTTTTGAGGGCAGTGTCACTGACCCTCATATGTGGGACCCGAACCGGGGCTGCTGGCTTCCCAGGTCAGCGCTTAACCACCGCGCCACTCGGCCGGCCCTGAGATGAATTTCTTATTCAGGGCAGCTATGTGCCCAGCTTAAAATCAGAGTTTTCATTACTAATGAGTAAGAGAGATAATGATATTAGGAGACAATCTGTCTCACATTTTTTAATGATTTGCATTGTGGAATTTCACATGTTGGGTTTCTTAAATGTGAACTATATGTAACCCACAAGACATTGGATGAGAAACAGAAATCCCAGAGGTGGTATTGCAGAAAGGATGCTTCATTATGTTACATAGAAGGATCAAAGGTATCCCATTTCCCCCAATAACGGGGACCCTTTTGGGGGGTTATACTCCAAGCAGGAAGAGACTTTTACCTCTTTCTGTTGGCACAATTATGGTGAGCGGGGCAGAGAACAGCCTCACGCAGCTCAGGTCAGAGGGGCAGCAGCTGGCTACGTGGACTGTTGGGAGGGAAACAAAGCCTTCTTACAGCCAACCTATGAAGACACTGAGCTTTGAGAGAGTGGGAAAGAGGGCTCCAAACAAGCGGCAGCCAGTCTGTGCAGACGGCGTGAGGCCAGACAGCCTAGAACACATAGGGATGTCTCCAGATCCTTTCTTTCAGCCTCTCTGCACTTCCTTAACAGGTGGAGCAGGAGGCTGAGACCAGACACCACCAGATTGCTCTGGTACCCGCAGGCCATTGCCTAACTGAGCATGAAGAAAGCTTTAGAAGAGCCCCAGAGGAAATAATTCTTCCCAGGTACTTTCATCTTTAGGTCCTTGGAATGCACAGAGTCTACCAGGCTATTAGAATTAAGATGCTGGTGCCCAGGTAAGGGATCCAGGCAATGAGAATGACTAACATTTCATGGCTGTTTACAAGGCACCGGGCTCTATTCTAAAGATATTACAGTGTGAAATCCTTATTGGGTTGTCGGAATAATCATGGTGCATTTTTGCAATGAAAAACATAGAAAAAATACGTCATGACTTCCGACAACCCAATATTCCTGTCACCACTTTATAGATAAGCAAACAGGCAAAAAGTGGGGCATCTGCATCAATGATTCCAGTGTGCATCCCTTTGCTGCATCCACCCCCTTTGCCATGTGACTTGGTTCTGCCCTCCCACTGACTCTCGGCCCTTGGACCCTGCTTTGGACCCATGGGATGTTGGAGAAGATGATGCAAGCAGAAGCTTGGGGGTTGCTGTAGAACAGGGTGTGCTTGCTTTTATGTCTCTGAACATGGCCACGTGAACGACATGTGCTGGTGAGCTTGCCAGAAGGTGCAAGACATGTGGAACAGAGTCAAGGAACTTGAGTCATCCCAGCTGAGGCCACCCTAGATCAGCCAACAGTCAGCTGACCCTCAGGCCTGTGGGGGAGCCCAGCCAGTTCAGCAAAGCCACGTAGCCAATCTGCAACAGTCGGTGGGAGCATGAGCAAGTCCGCCCAGATCAGCAGAGCCCGGCCGCGGTCAGTGGGGTCCTGCAGATTCGTGACTAAGTAAATGGTTCCCGTTGTACATCACTGAAGTTTAACTGCATAATGTGACAGCACAAAGCTGAGAGAAGAGATATGCAGCTTTCCCCCTCATTATTCATTGGTACAGCCACGAGCTGACCCTGGGCATTGGGACAGCAAAGCCCACACTCTTAGATACTATTCTGCACAAGTTATTGGCAAACTATGGCCTGCAGGAGGCCAAATCCAGTCTACCACCCATTTTTATACAGACCATAAGCTAAGAATGGTTTTTACGGATGAATATTTTCAATCAGTTTGATACTAGGGAACACTAGTTTTGAACCCTTGTTAAATAAGATGCTGCTCTCCTATAGAAAAGAATTCCATTCTTCTCATTAGTCAACCTATATTACAAAATGTTGTACTTTATTATATTTTGAGTTTTCATCAATCATAATTTTTGGAAATTTGTTCTCTCTTATTAGGTAAGTGTCTATATAATATCCTTGATGTTGCCTCTTGGCCGGCAAACCCTAAAATATTTGCCATCTGGCTCTTTACGGAAAAAGTTTGCTGACTCCTATTCTATATGATAGTTTGATTGAGATGTTTGGTCTTTGAATTTGGCCCTTACGCCAAGAAATGGAAAGAATCAGGCAGTTAAGAGCTTGAAGGGCCTCTAGAGGTCTTCTGATCAACCTTAGAAACAGAATGAGACCCCGGGTTTCTGGTCTCCTAGCCCAGAGCTTTCTTACTGCTTTCTAAATGGCCAATAAATAATAGTTGGATTTGTTTAAAGGCCTCCAAAGTTCCAACTGGCATGTTCTTGGTACCCACAGTCCTCTCCAGGCCTCCCCCTCTCAAGGTCCCTTCCAAGGGCTCTCACTCACATGAGCGAGGATGAGTCCCTGTTTATCCAGCTCTGCCCTGAGCTCTCTAACATGAATTTGTGCTGTGTGCCTCTGTGGTAATTAAAAAATTTGAGTGTTTAAGACGGGTTTTACTGGAGACGATGGAGAAACTCTCTCCTGAAGACTTTCACAGTCTGGCCTCATTAGAAAGGAGAAATGGAATGGGAGAATTAAAGAGAAAACTCATTTTTTCCTTGAGTGTGTTAATGAGCTAAGCCGCAGGAGGCCATGTGTAAGTCAGGCTGCAAGCAGCTGTAAATTAAATTTATTATGCGCCAAAGGATTCTAATAAACATTACTTAAAAATAGCAACAGATGGTCATTTGTATTATGCCATGTGACCTGGTTATGGCGACACTTTTTTGCCTCCGCTATTAATCAGAGTTACTTTGAGAGGCAGTTGGTAAATTCTTTTAGAGCTACTGGCACTTTCCACTTAATTAAGATTGTTCTGGAAAAGAGCAGAGTGAGTCTAAACATAGTCGTCATGTATATCATTGCACCCCGAAGGCCCTCGTTGCTCATTAGGCGATGCTTATTACACTTTCCAAGAGAGATAAACCTGAAAGAATGCCACTTTCCTTAATCAAATCCCAGACCCTGGCAGCTTAGTAGTGGAGGGCAATCCTACGCGGGGTACTGCTGAGCCTCGCTAGCGAAAGTCACCACTGCTTGGAAGTGGAGGCATTCATCACCGCTGCCATCCCCACTCCAGCCTCATGGGGGCGCTGCCTGCCCTTGACCCCTCTGGGCCCAGTATGCACAAGGACCTTTCAGGCTTTGTCTCTTTCAGGACCTTTCAGGGAATGTCTTAACAATGCCCACAATTATCTTTGGAAAATGTCAAATGTGAGCTTGTCGCTCCCTCATTTAAGACCTTGGGATCTGGAATCAGAGTGACCTCTGTGTGAATTACATTTCTGCCATTTATTAGGTTACTGCTGGGTAACTGCGGACAAATTACATAAGTCTGACCTCCATTTTCTCATCTATAAAATGGGGATGATGATGCCTACCGCACAAAGTCGTTATGAGGATTCTTATGACTGGGCACTTGGAAACGCTATCCGGAAGTGTTAAAGAACAACAAAGAGCCTTAGCAGTGGTTCCAAGGACAATGTTGTTCCCTTTTATTTCTCAAGCGCTTCCCTTGGCCTGAACCAATCTCACTCCGTGCTTTGTCTCATTAACGACGTTTCACCCTTTGTACCTCTTAGCTCAGGCATCAATGATCTGAGAAGACTTCCCAGACCCCTGTCTGATTGAGAGTCCTCTTTTCTGGGCTCCTGTCACATCCTGGGACACTGGGTCCCTGCTCTCATCAATGTGCTCTGTCATCGGTGCCTCTATCTGGGGACTGCTGTGGGTCAGGCTGAGGTCTTTCAGGGCTGAGATCATGTCTGGTTTACCTTTGTGTCCCAGTGCTTGGTGCAGATCAAGTGCTCAAAACGTGTCTGCTGAATAAATGAACCAGCAGAGGATATTATGAGTTTAGAAAACGGGGTCCACAAGGAATACGAGGTGAAGCTGACATCTTAGTGTGAGTTCCCCCGGAAGTAGATTCTGAGGCAAGGAGTTGGATGAAAGGTGTTTCTCTGAAGGGGAGAGAGCGGAGGAGACGCAGGCGAGGAGAAAAAAGGTCATGATGAGTGCTTTGTTGTGCAGCTGTGGGCAGCTGGGGCTCAGTTCCACGGAGGACCCCTAAGAAACTGCATAGATTCTGAATTGTTTCTGGGAAGGGAAGTGGGGCTGGGGCCTGTATCCACTGACTCCCTTCCCCTGTTGGCTAGCATTGGTAGGGGTTGCTAACCATACTGCACTTCTGGCTTTCCCTGTGTGTGGGCCAGTGAACACCAGGAAGGGGTGCACAGTGTGGCTGGCATCGTAGGTGGGACTCTGGAGCATGCCCAGGAACTGCCCACCACAGCATCAGCTGGCATCAGACCTCAATCTTATTTCATGTGGTGAGGACTACCGTGGCACCCGCAGTTCAGGAGAGAATGTCTGGCATCTTGATACCTCCAAATCGGGAACCTGGGGAGGGATGTGGCATCTTCTCTTTGATCCCCAATTCCATTCTCACCTAGAGGACCTGCTTCTTCCATGGGAACGTCTATGGAAGCCAGACTCCAAGATGGCCCCAGTGATTACTGCCTCCTGGTATTCATGTACTTATGTAGTCTCCTCCTACACTGAGTCATGGTTGGTCTGTGTCACCCATAGAATATGGTGGAAGTGACAGTGTGTGACTTCTAAAACTAGATCACAATAGGTATTGGAGCTTCCATCTTGGCCTCTTGGATATCTCACTCTAGACGAAGACAGCTACCGTTTATAAGATCTCTCAAGCAGCTGCATGGAGAGAGAATAAGGACACCTGTCTCTCAGGTTTGATAAGGATTAAATGAGATAAGACACAACAGTGCTGGAGCATGGAAATCCCTCTGTCCTCAGTGCATTAGCTTTAGTCTTCATCATCCTGTTTATCATCATCCTCACCATCATTGATATCTGCCTTGAAACTTCATGGGAAAGAAGAGTGGCCCAGGAGTCAGGTGTCTGAGTTAGAGGGGCAGGGAAGGATTGGGAACGTTTCAGATATGAGGCTGTTATGTGGGGAGGGAGAGAAGCTCACATGTACCAGGTATCTACGGCTCTGTGGTGGAAGCAGTGAGTCATGATAAGACACTGATGCTGTGAAAATGAATCTCAGTAGCTTATTAGAGGCAAAGCACAACTACACTTCCATGAACCCTAATACAAGCCATGCTTAATGCAGCATGACCATCAATTACAGTTTTACAGGACTAGAGGCACAGGCTACCCCAGGTTTGCTGGTCAATGGAGAGTTCCTGAACCACTAATTTGCTCTATCATGTTATTGAGTGGAATAAATTGTGCTGCCTGTGAAACTGTTCCTGGCTTCTCAGAGATGGGCCACTTCAGTTGGGTGCAAGGAATGTGCATTGGGAACCTACCATAAGCCAGGGACACAGAGCTGAATACGACTTGTCCTGACTTTGGAGGACTCAGAGTCTAGCAGGAGAGATGGAGGTGAGCACATAGTACAATAATGTGTGCATGAGAGGTAAGCTGAAGATGGTGAGGGGCACAGAGGAGGGGCAACCAACTCCAGATGGAGTTATCAGAAAGAGCCTCTTGTGGGTTAATCTGCAAGATCAATAACAGTTGCCTTTCATTAAACACCTACTGTGTGCCAGGCACTTCAAACACATTGTCTTGTTTGATCCATATGACAATCTCACAAAATAACTGCTATCATTCCTATCATATAGAAGGGGAAACACCCCAAGAGATGTTCATCTGCCTGAAGTCACACAGGTAACTGATGGTATCTGAATCCTTGTGTGTCCCATAATTAAGAAAAAAAGAAGTTGATATGAACAGACCCAGAGATAACCCAGATGTTGGAATTAGCAGACAAGCACATGAAAGAAGCTATTATAAATATTTTCAAGGACTTAAAGGAAAAGATGGTCTGATTGAGTAAACAGAGGAGGAATCTCAGCAGAGAAACAGAAACAAACAAACAAAAAAAACCATATGACTATCTTAGAACAGAAAAATACAATATGAAATGAAATGAAACCTTCACTGGATGGGCTTAACATCAGACTGGAGACTCTTTCTTAAAGACTGTAAACTTGAAGACAGATCCATAGAAATTATCTAAAGAACAGAGAGAAAAAAAAGATGAACAGTAACTTAGTGATCAATATTAAGCAGTGTGTAGCACATGTATTTAGTGTCCCTGAAGTCATGAAGAAAGTAAGGAAGAAACATATTTGAAGAAATAATGCCTGAAATTTTCCATATTTGATGAAAAATATCAATGGATGGATCCAAGAAGCTTAGCAAACCTTAGAAAACCAGACCTAGAAACATCATAGTGAAACTTCTAAGAACCAAAGATAAAAACAAAAATTTTAAGCCAGCCAGACAAAAATGACATATCACATACAGGGGAACAACAAAAATAAAAGCTGATTTCTCATCAGAAATAATGGAGACAGAAGGAAAATGAAGACAGAAAGAAAAACTAAACTGCTGACACAGAATTCTATTGATTTCAAAAATAAGGATGAGCTCAAAGGAATTGAGAGCAGGGACTCATATACCTGTACACCAATGTTCATAGCAGCATTATTCAAACAGCCAAAAGGTAGAAACAACCCAACTGTCCATGGTGAATGAATGAATAAACAAAATATGGTACTTCATACAATAGAATATTATTCAGCCTTAAAAAGAAATGAAATACTGACACATGCTACAACATGAATGAACTTTGAAAACATATACTGAATAAAATTAGGCATTCACAAAAGACCAAGAACCATATGATTCTATTTATTTGAGGCACCTAGAATAGGCAAATTCATAGAGACCAAAAGTAGATTTAATGGGACTGGTGGGGGGAGGGGCAATGGAGTTATTGCTTAATGGTTACGTGTTTCTGTTTGGGCTGATGAAAAAGTTTAGGAAATAGTGGTGATGCTCACACAACATCGTGAGTATAAGTAGTGTCACTAAATTGTACATTAAAAATGGTTAAAGTAATAAAATTTACCACAATTTGTAAAAATCAATAATGTAATAGACTGGGCTGGCAGAGTGGTGCGGTGGTTAAGTGCTGGCTTAGGAAGCCAGCGGTCCTGGTTTGGTCCCACATATGAGGGCCAGTAACACTGCCCTCAAAAAAAAAAAATGTAATAGACCAAAACCCAGTGAATTAATTATACACTTTAAATGGGTGATTTGTGAGGCATGTGAATTATATCTCAATAAAGCTGTTTTAAAATGAGGGGGAAATAAAGATGATTTCAGATAAACAAAAACTGAGAAAATTTGTCACCTCCAGACCTTCACTGCAAGTAATACTAAAGGAAGTTGTTCAGGCTGGATGGAAATGAATCTGGAAGGAAATTCAGATTGGAAGGTAGGAATGATGAGCACCAGAAATGATAGAGATGAAAAAGATCATTATGTGCCAAGCACTAAGAAGACCAGCTTGTAAATATAAAATATTAGCTATTACTTCCTTCTCTTAATTTATTTAGAAGACAAATCACAGTTTAAAGCAAAAATAATTTAGCACTGTTAATATCAAGTTTGTCATTGTCGGGTCCAAGGATGTCATGAGGGACCATCTGGGTGGTGAGATGCCCAGCTGAAAGAAGGCAGGAGGCAGACTGTGTGCCATAAATGCAGCTCTTTATTGATCCAAGGCAGGGGCCAGAGAGAGAGAGAGATCCAAAATGGAAGCAGGGTTTTATACTCTCATATAAACAATAGCTGCATGGTGCCAGCACACATGCACAGGAAAGAAACCTACATCAACTTACATCAACAAGTAACCAACATCCTGAAATGTTACATCAACAAGTTGTTTTTCTCCCCCAACACACCCAAGGGGGAGGGGCAGGTTAGTCTCCAAAGCCTGTAAACATTTCCTAACTGAGAGGCCCTAACACCTGGGTCCCACAGTCATATAGACAGAAGTAAAATATATGACAATGATATCACAATGAGTAAGAAAATAAATGTAATTGTACTCTTGTGATGTTCTTAAATTTGAGAAAAGTGAAGAATGAAACACGAAGTGGTACAATATTGAGTTTAAATGTTCTCAGTAGGCTGTGATAAGTTAAGGATGTATACTAGAATCCCCGGAACAACCAATAAAAATACTGAAAACTATAGCTAAAAATACAATAGAGGAAATAAAATGAAATATTAAAACAATAAATTAATGTGAAAGAAAGCATTTCAGAGAAATAGAAAAGCAACAAAATCTGAGACAAATAGAAAAATGGCAAGATTGTAGGCTTACACCCAATCATAACAAAAATTATACTAAATGTAAATGGATTGAACACTCGAATTAAAAAGCAGAGATTGTTGGGCTGGATAAAAGAGCAAGACCCTACTATGTGGTACCTACACAAGCAAGACACCCTTTAACTATAAAGACATAGAGAGGCTAAAAGTAAAAGGATGGGGAAATATGTACCATGTGTATGCTAACCAAAAGAAAGCTGATGTGGAATTGTATTAATATTGTACCAAGTAGACTGCAGAAAAAAGCCTATTGTTAGGGAGAAAGAGGGACATTTCATAATGATAAAGGGTTCTATTCAACAGAGAGACTAACAATCATAAATGTGTTGTCATGTAATAGCTTCAAAGTGCACAAAGCAGAAAGTGACAGAGCTAAGTGGAGAAGGGGACACATCCACAATACCAGAGTTGGTGATTTTAATGCTTCTTTCTCAGTAATTGGGATTACAGCTTGCCCCCTCCCTATTGTATTGCCAGCAAGTGGTAGAGACAGAGACCAGATGGGGGAACAGAGAAAGGTCCTTTGTTTCATGTTCTTTCCACTCCCATGATGCCCTAGGGACCCTAGGCACATAGCACTCACTTCTCTTCGAAGCTCTAACAATAGCCCCCAGTGGTCATCAGGAAGAGATTCATTATTAATATTTTATAGACACAAACATTAACCCAGAACATTAAGCAACTAGCAACCACAGGACACAGGGTATGCAAATTGCGCCCCCCCCAGCCATCTCCCTCCCATCCTCAGGCTGAGCCCCAAGCCCTTCCCTCAAAGGGGTCAGGCTAGAAACTCTGTGGACAGTAATGAGGTTGATGGCCTGATTTGTATTTCTTTTCAAGGGAGCATCTCCTTCTCTTTCTCTTTTGTATTCTGTAATGATTTAGCTCAGTAACATTATGCATCAAGCACTAAGAAGCCCAGCTTGTGGAGCGGGGGGAAAAATAAGATGGAAATGAGGTTCCTTACCTTTTCCCACCATCTTTGCCCTGTTCCTCACTGCTCCCCAGTGATGCCTATTTTTAAATTCAGTTTCCTCTCTCTGAAACCTGGATGTTTTTATTAAGAGTGATCTATACAAATAATGAAGAAAGAATTCTTGCACCCACCACCAGAGACCAAAAATTTATAAGCACATGCAGAATATAAAGTCACCAGAGAAATTCCTTTTCCATTCACTCTTACCCAGGTATCTACCTCCACTCATGCTTACACAGCCTGCTCAACATTCACTCATGGGTACAATTACCTGCATACTTGTTCACAGACAGGCTTTCACATTCATTGGCACACACTCAGACACACACATGGGTGTGTACATACATACACACACACACACACACACACACTCATTCACACATATGTGGATATGCAATCAGGGTTTAGTCCAGCTTCGGAAAACCACGGGTTGGCTTCACTTCGCATTCACAAGTTTTTGACAATGCCATCACCAGCAGGAAAATCGTGAATTATTTATCAAATTATTCAATAATTAATAAAAGTCATCACAAAAAGCTCAGCTGAGATAGAACTCTGTAAATAATTCCTCACTGCTGTAGGCGTATATTTGTGTGTATGTAAGATAGAGAGACAGAGAGATAGAGGTGGCAGTGTAAACTCAGCCTTCTTTATTTTAAGTTAATGTTAAAATGTGCGGCTTATGGCCCTGACTCAGTTTCCTGGCTTTTTGTTTCTTCATGCCAATGCAGCTGTCAGGAAAATAAATAGTCCCAATTCCCTTTCTGCAAACTGGCTTTCTGCTTCACTCCTGGTGGGCTGTGGCTATTGTTTCACTGAGATTTACCTTGGAGTCTTTTTAAATGTGCCCCCAAAAGGATGGTCTACAATGCAAGAAAAGACAACTAGCTAATAAGCTTATGAAAAAATGTTTCACTCTGACATGGATCAAAGAAATGGAAAAGAAACAAAACATTCCTCTTTGCTATCAAATTAGGAGAGATTTTTTAAAATCGTAACATGACAGCATTCTGGTGATGGGGCTGTGGGACGAGAACCCTCTCTTAGGTTACTGGGGTCGCAAAAGCTGGAACGAGTTTGGGGAAAGCAACCTGACTATGTGCTTTCCGTATCTGGGACAAGTCCCTAAAATGTTCATATGCCTTAATCCACATCCACTTTGAGGACTCAATTCTGAGAAAGCAGGATGCAATATAGCAACAGCTTAATATGCAAAGATGTTCACTGCAGTGTTATTTATAAGAGGAGCACCCTGACCACAGCGAGGCCTGTGAGCCACAGCCCGGCCACACACCGAGCCCCTGGGGGCCTCAACCCTGCTCCCAAGTCCCCCACACACTTCTTTGCTCTTTAAGTTAACAATGTCCATTTTTCCTCTGTCACACAGGTCCTCTCAGCTGGTGGCCTCTCCTCAGCCAGGAATCAAGGGGATGAGGATTCACTCACTGATTTGCCCTCAGAGTACCCAGCAGGTGCAGGCTGGGCCCAACTCTTTGCCTTCCCTTCTAGTTTAACAAAGAAAGGGTCCCTGCATGTGCTGGGGCCCCTCCCCTCTCACCAACCAAGGACTTCGCCATTCTCTCGCTCTCCTAAATTAAAGACCTCTCCTTCCCTACTAGGTGCTTCCCAGCAGCACACGAATAGACTCTAGTATCTCCAAGCTTCAAAATGTCCTGCCTGCCCTGACCCCACATCCCCCTCCGGCGGTCACCCCAAAATTCTGCAGAACTTAACTGAGATTCGCCGTCTTTGTCGCTTTACTTTAGTTCCTCCTTTTTCTCCCTGCTCGCTCCAACCAAGCATGGTGCCCAGCATTTTGCTGAGGGTTATCAAGTGACCACAGCTGGTCATGTCCTCCTTCTCTTGGCCTTTCCTACTACTCAGGTGGCCCAGTTCAAAACCTATTTCTGCCCTCACCAGCTGTGTGATCTTGGGTAAGTTACTTAGTTCTCTGGGCCTCAGTCACTTCATCTGTAAGTTAAACCAAACAATAGTCTTTGCTTTAAATAAGTGCTATAAAGACCTAAAGACATAATCCTGGAACCCTCTTAACACAGAACCTGTCACATCACAGGGCTCTGTAAATATTAGCTTTCACTCTTCATGGTGAATTTAGGCATCTTTTTAAAGCAGCTGACACATTACCACCAGGACTCTGACCAGAGCAATTTCTCAGAAACTAAACCCATAGGCCACTCAGCTGTGTGTTATAGAAAATAAGTGGAAGAAACTCACAGGGGTTGGACATTGATTCATGTCTCCATTCGTTTCACAGGTCTCTGTGGTGTGCCTCATGCATGCCAGCCCTGGCTGCAGGCACCGGCCCCACCCTGCCTGCACACAACTTGCAGCCCTGGCACAAGTCACAGCATGCCTTGCCTTGCCTTGGAGAGTCATGCCGTCTGCCCTCCTGGAACTCCGTTAGGCTTCCAGCCTCCACACCTTTGCTCAGGCTGTGCTTGCCGCATTGCAAGCCCCTTGTCTACCTCATGATTCCAATCCTAGCCCCCAAGACCCAGCTGCTAGAATTCCTCCCTGACCCCTTTCTCCCCCCAGCTCTGTTTCCCGCCCCGCCTCTGCCCCTGCAGCTGGAGCTGTGCTTTCCCTTTCTGCATGCTCCTTGCTTTTTACCTGCTCCTCTTCCAGGCAGCCTCAAATGCTGTATTTGAGCTATTTATGTGTGTTCAAACTCCCCAAAGACACTTTTTGAGGGTGGGAGTCCCACCTCTTTCATCTTCATAGCCTCAATGCAGCAGCTCATCAGCTTCGGAACACCTTGCACATAGTAGGTGCTCAACAAGTATTAGAATGACTCATGGAGAGCAGAAGAACCATGATCTGCCTCAGGGCAGGGGAAGGATCCCAGGGGAAGAAGCCACTGAACAAAGTTTGAGAGTTGGTGCCTTTGATCACCTAGTAAGCTATGCTTGTTCCATCCTGAATTCTGATTCTCAGTTATTGAGCGCCTTTTGTATACCAGCCCCATACTAGGCACTTTCGTTTTACCATCTCATTTTATCCTCTCAACAGCCCTCCAAGAATTCTCGGTTTGTTCTACAATGAGGGCACTGAAAGGTGGAATGACTTGACACAGTCACCAGTGACTAACTGGAGGAACCAGGACCCAAAGTCAGCTTTCTGACGCCATCAGGTCAGGCACTTTGTGAGTAAATCACTTTTTGTTTTTAATGAAGTGAAATTCACAAATTAAAGTCATTGTTTTAAAGAGACCAGCTTGGTGGGATTTAGAGTATTTACAATGTGTGCAACCACCATCTCTCATCTAGTCCCCAAGCCCCTGTCATCACCCCAATTTAAAAGCCAGCACCCATTAAGCAAGCTGTCACTCCCCATTCTCTCCTATCCTCGGCCCCCGGCAGCCCCCAGTCTGCTTTCTGTCTCTTTGGATTTACCTATTTTGAATATTTCATACAAATGAAATCATGCATTATGTGACCTTTTGTGTCTAGCCCTTTCAGTTAGTTTTCAAGGTTCATACATGCTGTAGCATGTATAATGCTTCTTCGTTTTTGTTTTTTTTATGGCTGAATAATATTCCACTGTGTGGCTAGGCCACAATTTCTTTACCTGTTCATCCATTATGAACAGCACTGCTGTGAACATGTGTGGACTTGTATTTGTTTGAGTCTCTCATTTGAATTCTGTTGGAATTCTCTGAGTGGAGTTGCTGGGTCATGTGGAATTCTACGTTTAACCTTTTGAGGAAGCACAAACCTGTGTCCACAGTGGCCGTACCATTTAACATTCCCACCAGCAATGAAGGCACCAGGGTTCCCATGTTTCCACGTCCTTGCCAACACTTCGCGTGGTCCTGCTGAATCCCTCCTAACCCAGTGAAGTAGACAACATTGCCGCATCTGCCAGGGAAGGAAAGTACACTCAGCAAAGGGAGGGACTTGTTCAAGGTCATGCAGCTGAGAAATTGCAGATTTCAATTCAGACCCGGCAGAACCCCAGAGCTCACGTGCACCACCCGCCAGCATGGCTCCTGCGAAGCCCTACTAACCGCTCCTGGATCGCCAGGCCCCAGGCAGGCCAGCTCTGTCCCGGTGCAGTCAGACATCCAGGCCCCTCACGGTCCCCGTGGAGTGAGAACACAGGGCCCTCATCTTCCACGATGTTCCTGGTGAGTGAGCCACTGAAGCTGGAGCAGCTGAGAGGGGGAACCAGCGAGGACCACGTGTTAGGCCAGGGTGACCAATCCGTTGTCCCCACTCTGGGGCTCATCCGCAGCAGCATGGGAAGGAGGCCAACACAAGGGTGTGAAGGGGTGGCGTCTGCTCAGAGGGGCAGGGCCCTGGGGGGCTATGAGCCAGTGGAGCCAGCTGGGAGACCCTCTTCTGTCCAGCAGGTTGTCCAACACCTGTACCCCCTGAGGGAGACTCTGGCCTCAGGGTTTTAAGAGCCTGAAGTCCACAGGACCTTACTAAGAGTAATCATTTACAGAGCACCTACTGTGTGCTGGACACTGGCACTTGCTCTCTGCTTCCTATCTGTGGTCTGAGTCCCTCCTCCTGAGACTGGGCAACGTCCTATCTTACAGGCGGGAGACAGGCTGGGGCAGTAACTTTCTCAAGGTCTCACAGAAAGAGTAAGTGCCGTAATGAGGACTTGAGCGCACACCAGCTTTGAACCTCTCCTGGCGTTGGTGCTTCTCTGTGAGCCAGGCGCCCTTACCCCTGCCCCTGGGGTTCTGTGCTTTCTCTACACCCTCTGAGGGCACCGCTGACCCTCAGCGCTGGCCCCCAGTCAGGGTTCTGGCTCCCTTCTGCCTGGGCCTCCCAGGCTCCATGCATGTGGCTTTGCCTGCTCTTTCCCCCTCTCAGAAAGGCCTGTGCTCTCCTTTGTAGCCCCTGCCCACGGGACCCTCCCTCCTGCTGCCCTTGCCCCAGCATCTGTGGCTGCCATCAGGCCCAAACCTTGCTTGCTGCCTTTTCTTTGGGAGCCCTGCCTCCAGCTAGATGGCAAACCCTGTACCGGGGCAGTAGGTATGGAGAGCCATGAGGAAATGATCACAGCGACCTCCCCAGGTGTGACCCCGCAGCTTGGGGAGGGGTACCCTGCTGGATGTGGCTGAGGCATGCTCAAGCTTTGGGGCTTAGCAGAGGCCGGGCCCCCGAGAGCAGTGGAGGGGTGATGAGGGGTTTGGACTTGACGTCAGAACTTGGTGGGTTCCAGTCTAGGCTTTGCCACTTGCCAGCCGTGTGATCACGGGTAAATGGTTTTGCCTCTCTCAGCTTCAATATCCTTAGTTATTAAAACAAGATCACCTTCGCCATCTCACCGGGTTGTTGGGGGGACTCAGTGAGGTTACAGGAATGGTTGCGGTGTGTGTCAGCCCCCCTTCTGTGACCTTGATGACCAGCTCCTCCAGTCCTCCTGCCAGCTCAGGTCATGACTGTGATGACTCAGTCATGCTGATGGGGAAACTGAGGTGCGGGGTGGCCGTGGGGCAGCCAGACTGGAAACGCATTGTTGGACTCCAAGGCCAGCCTCTTGACCACTTCCCGGTACACAGCTGGCACCCAATAGGCGCTCCAGCATCATGGGCCAGAAGACAGTGCCTAGGGCAGACAGAGTGCATGACAATGGCGCCCTGACACTCAGAGGTGATGGGCAGAGTGTCAGGCCCCTTCTTTCCCACAGCGCCTGCCACGGGTGGGGCTGCTGGAGGAGGCGACAGCCAGGCAGCTCCTGACTCAGCCACTGAGGCGCCTGCGTGGGAACTCCCCTGGGGCCTCTCGACCCACGGGTTAGGGTGTCCTCGGGGGCGGGGCTGTCACATGGCTGCTCCCTGAGCACTGTGGATCCTGGACGTGGGAGAGGCCACCTGCTGGGAGCTCACAGAGCTGTCATCACAGTGGGGCTCGTCAGCTTTGGGTTTCTGCGGAGAGGGTGGTGGTGTGTGCTCTGGGGTCTGTAAAACTGCTCTTTTGGCTTCAGACACAGGAGACAACTGACCTGGGAGACATCCCCACTGAGCAGCCTTTGCTGCCGCTTGCATGCCTCCTGGGCCAGGCCGCTTATTACTTGCTTCACTGGGGGCCAGTCCTGGCTTTCAGTTCTTTCTTGGATTGAGATAGAGGCTTCCTCTCTGTGACATATCCCCATCAGACTCAACTTTGCCCCGGGAAGTCACCAGCCTTTTGTTTTCTTGTATTATTACTTTTTAGCTGTAAGGAGGTGGAGTGGTACGGAGGTTAGCACAGATTCGCCCTCAAATCCTGGCTCCATTCCCTACCGCACTCTGACTTCAGGCAAAGGGTCTCTCGTCTGAGCCCCCGCATTGTCATCTATAAAATGGGAATCAATAGAACTCCCTCCTGAGTGTGAGGATTGAATGAGAAGAGGCACATAGCAGGCGCTCAACGAGCAGCAACTTTTGTTCAAATTAATTCTCGTTTCTTTCCCACATAAAAATCCCTTAAAGTATTTACAGTTCTCACGTGCCCCCCAAATCTCTGTCACAGGTTAGATACCTGCCCTCA
This sequence comes from Aselliscus stoliczkanus, assembly GCA_033961575.1. Lineage (NCBI taxonomy): Eukaryota > Metazoa > Chordata > Mammalia > Chiroptera > Hipposideridae > Aselliscus > Aselliscus stoliczkanus. The sequence continues at coordinate 152,566,046 of CM066732.1, forward strand.
ACCCCCTGGCTTCCAGAGCCTCTGTGGTGTGTGTGTGAGTACACGTGCATTGTGTGTGCATAAGTGTGGGCTTCTCAGTCACGACTCCCGGGCTCCGCCCACACTGGAGGTTTCCTGGCATTTCCCTCGCCAGCCTTGCCTGAGCTTGAGTTTGCTTTATTGTGTCATTAGCATGGCTTCCCCTCAGGTTTTGAAAGAGAATTTCACTATAGAAATGATAGTTGGCAGCCCTCATGCATGCCTTTTTGCTTTGACATGGAAGAAACTGAACTCTGACTAAGAGGGACTCTATTAGTCTCTGAAAGACAGCCCTGCTCAGATAGCATTCACCCCCTCCTCAGCTTGGGTACCAGACTGCCACGCTGAGGGGCTTCCTGCTAAGTCCTAACACTGTTCCTAACTTCCGGCCCAGCGCTGGACTGTTTGCACTCTGGGTATAAACTGGAAGATGCCATTTAGGATTTTATTTGTGTCCTGATACCGAGTCATGTCCCCAAAAGACCTTGTTAGGGGACCCATCAGTCAGGGAACTGCTAACAGTTGCAAACAGTATCACCTTCTCAAGTCACCTTCACCTCCCTGAACCTCTGTTTTCTGATCTGGGAAAGGGGAAGCATGATATTATTTCTCTCTCAGGATTTTCAAAGGGCTCGAAGGAGAAAAGAATTGAAGGCCTGTCCTCCTGAGAAGAATATGCAGCTATCAACAGGCCCTCAGCCAGCTTCTCTGGAGGCAGAGGGTCTTCAGCTGGGGTAGCCCACGTGGCAGGCTGCTGGAGTCAGGCTGGAACCAGGCTTCCCGCAAGGAGGATTTGTCATGCCATTATCTGAGAACTTGTCACTGCTTGCAGCAGGGCCTGGGGGTGGGGGTGGGGGGACAACACTGTGTTCATTGTCAAGAGCCCCAGTGCAGTGCTTATGCGTAACACCCAGGTTCCCTGTGGTTTCAGCAGCCCCTCCCGCCTGGCAGGTGCATATATTCCCCATCAGATGTCACACTGAGTTTTCTCCCCTCTGGCTTGTCAGGGGTGCTTCCCTTGCCTCAGCCTTTGGTTGATCACTTTACAGAGATGGATTTCAGGGACCAGGAAATATTGATTAAATCACATCTCTAAATTACTTGGCTGTCTTCTCCAAAACATTGATGACAGTTTTCTACAAAGGCGGCTGCCAGCAGAGTTTCAACTCAGAGACCAGGTTCCATTCCCCTTTGTTTAACTCAGGGGCCAGCTGGTGGTGGCACTCAGAAATGCTACTGGATGCTTAGATAGATGGGGCGAGAGGGAGGGAGGGAGAGAGGGAGGGAGGGAGGGAGGGAGGGAGGGAGGGAGGGAGGGAGGGAGGGAAGGACCGTGAATGGATGAATGGATGGGTGGATGGATGGGAATTCAATTCACAGAAGAGTCCATGCTTTCTTTTTCTTTGCCCTCATCTTCAGGAAGAAGCATGCAGTCATCAACAAATGTTTACTGAGCATCTATTATACGCTAGGTCATTGGAACACAGCAATAAGTGACACATCATTTCTGCCTTCAAGGAGCTCCGAGTCCTGTGGAGAAGGTCCAGTATAGAAGAGGATACACTATACCCAGTACCAGGGTTGCTCAGGGGAGGCACCCAGTGCAATGGGCAGTCAGAGAAGGCGCCCTGAACCCCTCACAGCACACACCAAAGAACAGCCCTTCACAAACCACCTCGTCTCAGCTCTTAACCTCTACTTCTTCTTGATTATATTTCTTAACAGGCTTTCACTCTTTTTTGTTTGTTTCTGTGTATTTTTATGAAGACGTTTTTATAACTTATTTTGATACCTTAGGGAGTAAACTTTTCTTTGACTAACCCCAGGGGCACACACTGGCCTGAGAAGTCCCAGCTCTGCCGTTGACTAGCTGTGCAGCCTCAAGGAGGAAGCTCTCCTTGCCTAGGCCTCAGTTTTCTCATTTGTAAAATGACTTAGTGAACACTAACATCTTTCCCACTTCGAGAGTGGGAAAGCGCTACAGTGTGAAACCAATCATTTAACACAAGGTCAGCCCCGGAGTTGCTGTTGGTCCTTCTTCCCAGGAGAGCTTTTTCCCAAGTCACCCAGCACCTTTCCAAATCACATAATCACAGTGCCTTGGGTTTGTTGTTCTGTGGATCCTGGGCCGAGCGAGGGTGACAAAGGGCCCATTTTTTCCGATTACTTTCAGTCGGCACTGAGATGTTAAAATTCTGCCCAACAGGATAGGAAAAAGCACTGGGCAGGGAGCCCACAGGCAGGGGTTCCATTGCTAATTCTGCTTTGACCCTACAGAAAATTCCTACACATTCCTCATGGACATCACCTCCTCTGGGAAGCCTCCTGGATTACTTCTTGTCCACGCACCTCGCCATGCCAACAGGCTCTGCACTCCCTCCTCTGCTTTCACTCACCTCAGGCTGACTTCAGCCTGCCACTCGTCACTCCCCATGCACTCTTGGTCTTGTGGAGGCTGGGGCATTTTTTTCTTCAGCTCTGTGTGCCCAAAGTCTGGCATAAGTTCTGGAATCTACAGGGGATTAGCAATGTTGAATGACTGAAAGAACAAATGATGAAATGATTGAATGAATTAAATAATGACTCCAATGGTCTCTACTAGACATCCGCCACCCCACCCCTTCTCCTAACCTTCTTGTGTGTAAAAGTTTGGACTGTATGATCTGAGGCCTCTTTTAGTTCTAACACTCTATAATTTATTTAAATTTGTTAACCTGAGACATCTCCCGCCCCTGGGCTGCCCTTATACACACATATGCACACACACACACCAGCCACACCAGCTGCCAAGCACTTGGCCTCCCTTGCCTCTTAGATTTGGTGAGTAACTCTGTGCCACTATGTTCTTTATGAGACAGAAGGCAGTGTGGGTGTGGGTTCCTTGGGAAGCCAATAATTCTCCCTGGGGAGAGATTGTCTTTTTTCTTCCTTGAGGCTTCTCTTCCTTGGTTCTGTGTCTCATACTGCAGGACTTGGGATGGGCTCTAGCATAAGTGAAAATTGACAGAAGCTGTGAAGGGAACAGTCACATGTGGTTCAGGAAAATAAACCAGGAGAGGCTCCCTGGAGGAGGCGGCATTTGAGATTGGCCTAGAGGCAGGGAGGCCTTGAATACAAGGCTGAAGAGCGTGAGGGTACTTTTTAGTCACAGCAGACTCTTTGGAACTGAAGAACAGCTTGACGAGAGTGGCAGTCTGGAAAGACAAACCTGGCAGTCTTTCCAGGGTGCCAGGATGAAACTGAATCTCCGGGTGAAACTGAATCTGGAGGGGGAGGAAATAGCAGCTAGGGAGCTGAAGCAGGGGGTCCAAGTGAGAATCCATGAGTGATGAGTTACATTTTTCTTTCATTGTGTTTATTAAGCAAACCTTGCCTGGACCTGTTGACTTAGTGCCTCCTGCTGAGTTGAGGTTTGACAGGTGGACACTGGGCTCACAGCCCTCTTCCCATTCTGAGAAAGGCTCAGCCTATTTAAGCAGGAAAGCAGTCAATGCGAGACACTGGACAGTTGTCAAGGCTGCCAGGCTGCAGACTGTGCCTTCTGGACAGAGGATTCTATCTCAACACGCTATGCCATGACCCCAGAGCCTAGTCACCAGGCTGGGCTCCATCCTCGCTCCCACCTCTCTGTCTACTTGTCATCCACGGGGAAACAAAATGATGTCGTGATCTTCCTGCCATGTTGCCACGAGAAGAAGACATCTTGAAGAAGTCCTCCCTCAGATGAGATTTGTAACTGGGCAGCCCTCGCCCAGAGGAAGCCTGAGTTTCCAACCATCAGCCTGTCCCCAGCCGAAAGAAGAAACCTTCCCCAGCTTCTATCAGCCAGCGGGCTCCTTGAGTCTTTGGAGAAGTTGGAGGGGCCGAGAATACCAGCCTCCGACCAGGTCAGCGATTGTTAGGAGATATCTCCCACAGCACACTCAACAAAGGCACTCGGATGACGCCACGCCTGGCTGCCAGAATGTCAAGGTCCTGCCAGCCCCCTATTTCTCCCCCTTTCAAAATAACTTACTTTACCAGGTTTTCCACATCTTCTCTAGTTTAACCTGATACATAAATTCCAGCTCAGACTTGCTTGTTCTTGCTGCCAGGTGGGGCTGGTGCTGGGGCCCTCCGGCATTGCCACATACGATTCTTTCACAGCCATCCCATAACCAGATGAGGAGGCTGTGGCCTGGAGCAGTGAAGTGACTCACCTGGGCGTCTGGTTCCTTTAAACGGGAGAACTGGGGCTTGAACCCAGCACCCGTGACTCTTGCCACCATTTCTGGCTGTTTTCTTTCTCTTTCTTCCCTAAGCACTCATGTTGAACTACTGACCCCTTTTTGTGGAGGAGTCAAAACACGAGTAGGTTAACAAAGCAGTGGATTTTTTTTTTTTGAGTAATCATCTCCTGCTCCAGAATATTCCATAGCTCCCCAGTGCCTTGATGATGAAGTGTCAAGTCCTCAGCTTGGGCTTTGGAGCCTTCCTGGAAGGTACACTATGTCCACAAACATGTCTGGGTTCCCGCCCCACCAGCCATTCCCTGTCTGCCTGTCACAGACTGGTACAAATGCACCTGCCTCCATGACACCTTCAGAATCATTCCTGAAAAAGTGATCCCCCTTTTCCAAGTCCCCTGTGAGTACCATTCACAAGCCACTGAGAGGGAAGGACTCACTGACCCCACGTCACAACCTTCCTTCGGCATGATTCCCCTGAGACTGATGGTGCACAGACAAGTGAGCCAGGCAAGGGAGTGAAATGATGATCCAGAGCTGAGCCACCTTTGCCCCGGACACTCTGGACTGTGGACCACAGAGCAGTACTCACCTTGCTGACCTTCGGGCTCTCACCCTGCCCCTGAGGCTTTGGCTCAGGGCCTAGCTCTCCCACATGGCCTCTCCCTTGCCTGGACACCTTGTACTATATGGCAGCCACTGTCATTTCATCTTCACAACAAAATGGGAAGGTAGATATTCCTGGTTCCATTTTACAGATGAGGAAACTGAGGCCAATGCAAGCCATTTGACTTGTCCAAAGTAACTTGCTTAAAATCTCATAGCTGGAAAGACAGAACAGGATTCCTTCATCCAGCTAATATTTACCGAGAGCCTAATCTGTGCTGAACAAAATGGATTTGGGCCCTGCTCTGGGCCTGCACCCCACCAGAGCCCAGGGTCTGTCCTGATGCTGGGAGATGAAGGGACCACGTGCCCCCTTGGACCTGACTGGCTTCTTCTAGTGATGATAGAGATTCATGTTTTCTTTTCGCGTTTTAGGCACTTAATTTATCACACGTTCTAGCACTCAGGCTTGCCAGAGGTTTGGGCTGATATCTGATGGAGTTGTCTTTCCTCCCATTTAATCTTTAAAATGATAGCAGAAGGGACTGTTGATCACTTTCATGAGCTGCAAGAGATGATGGCAGCTTGATGGAGCTGTAACTTCCCTGCCTTCTCTGCTGTCCTGCAAATTGATAGGTCAGGGCTGTTCACCTTCAGGTCAGCACTCTATCAGTCAGCTTCCATTTGATTTGCTCCTCAGCCTCTCAAGTCAGAGCCTGTGGGAGCAGGAGCAGAGTCAAGAGACATCTGGGGGTCTGCTGGGGACGCCAGGTTGGTGCCAGCAGCCCATTGACAGCTTCCGCTTGTGCGGGCATTGTAGCCGGAGGTGGGGGGTCAACAAGGACCATGCTGGGCCCCCAAGGCCAGGCTGTCTGAGGGTTAGTGACTGGAGTGGGGGGATGTTAGGGGGGTCACCGTGTCCAGATCATCTGCTCCCTAGTTTGCTGGAGGTGGGGAGAGAATTAAGACATAATAATAGCCATGGGTTTATTACGAGCCACGCACTATGCTAGACCCTTTACAGACACTATCTCATTTAACCCCCAAAGCAATTGTATGGAGACATTATTTTTTTTTAACCCCCAAAGCAATTGTATGAAGGAGACATTATTTTTTTTCATTTAAAGATTTTATTGGGGAATTGGGGGAGGGAACAGCATTGGGGAATTGGGGAAGGGGAACAGACAAGTTGCTGTCCATTTTGTTTTTCAGTCTAGTTGCAGAGGACGTTGCTTCACTGGCCCATGTTGGCATCGTCATTGCGCTCTCCCTGGGTGAGGCAGATGGGTCGCCGGCCTCTGGACAGCTGATCATGGAGGCTCTTGGCACCTCACACTGGCTGCCGGCCACTCAGTGTAGCCTATGGCAGCCCACTGCAGCAGGGGCTGCAGCTATGCTATCCCGGGAACTCACAGCAGCCCAGCTCCAGGTGGAGCTGTTGTTCACCATCTTAACTGTAGAGGGCAGTGTCACTGGCCCTCATATGTGGGATCCGAACCGGGGTCGCTGGCATTCCAAGCCAGCTCTTAACCAAGGCGCTACTCAGCCAGCCCATGAAGGAGACATTCTTGACTCACTTTTACAGACAAGGAAACTGAGACTCACAGAAGCCAAAGTCCTGGTGATCCATTGTACAACAGTGTAAATACACTTAACACTACTGAACCATACACTTAAAAGTGGTTAAGATGGTAAATTTTATGTTGTGTGAGGTTGTTTTGTTTGAACCACAATTTAAAAATTTTTTTAATAAGTTTAAAAAGGCATGATAGAGTTTTTATTTGTAGGCAATAGAACTATTCTATATCTTGGCCATGATGATGATTACCTGACTGTTTGTGTTTGTCAGATTCATTAGACTGGACATTAAAATGGAGAATTTGACTATATGTAAATTAATCCTCAATAAATCTCACCAAAAAAAAAAAAAAATAGCTCTGGCACAGAAATAGTCCACTAGATCATTCAACATGTATTTTTTGAGCACTTACTATGTGCCAGGTACCATTCTAGGCACTGGTGGTACCAAGATAACTGTGATGGAGTTTATCTTTTTTTGTGAGAATATAATAAATTTATGTATTATATTCTCACAAAAATGTAATAATCAGACAGATTAACGGAATATAAGAGATTGTCCAGAAATAGACCCCAATATACCTGTATTTATCCATATCTATATAGAAATGTAATATGAATTTAATAAAAGGTAAAAATGGCTTTCCAAACTATGAGGAAAATAAATTTTTTTCAATAATTTTCAACTGTATACTACATCCCCAAATAAATTCCATATAAATACTCAAATGTAAATGTTAAAGATGTAGATATCATGAAAAATAAAGAAAATATCAATATTTATGTAATTTTGGCCTGGAGGGGAGCTTTCTAAGCATGGAACCAAAGGCAAATGTACAAAAGAAAAGAAGAATAAATTTGACCACGTATAAATTGAAAAGTCTGACATCAAAACACTATAAATAAAACTAAATGTCAAACCACAGTAAGAAAATATTATTTCCAGCATATATTGTAGAGCAACAATTAATGTCCTTCATGAAAAAGTAGTGCTATGAATTGATTAGAAAATGGCAAATATTGTAATTAAATTAGGTAAAGGACATGAACTCTGACATTCTAATTATTTTAGCTTTATATTTCAACTGTTCACAAAACAAGTAATAAACATGATGGCCCAAAATCTACAAAGTATATTAGTCGTTACTAAGACTCAAAGAAATGCAAAAAAAAAAAAAAAAAGACAAAGTATAATTTTTTCCTCTCAAATTGAGAACAAAGTTTTAAAGGGTAATATTCAGTACTATTGAGTTTTGGGAAGCTGGTAGTGTAAGTTGGTACACTCTTTCTGAAAGGCAACGGAATAATATAGATCAGAAGCCTGTAGCACAGTTATTTACTCACTGCCTCTCATTTCCATTCTTGTCTCCCTCCTTCCCTCATTTCTGTTCTGTGATGCTACGGCTGGAAGTCTGCGGACACTTTGCTGGCTTCTAGTTGGTCAATGAAAGGTAATGGTGCAAATTGGAAGGTGAGATGAGGAGAAAAAGCATTCTCTTTAGGCTTCCAACTCTGGTCTGTATCCCACCAGCAGCAGCCATGCCATTTGTACCCTCTGGAGTAACACCAGCTTCAGGCATATGGTGCTTCCTGGGCCCTCCTCTCAGAAGGCTGAGCACCAGTTATGGGTGCTCCCTGAGAGTTCCAGGCATTGACCTAGCAAGGCCATCCTGCAGGAGTCCGAGCGTGAGCCTTCCGGGCTCCCCCTCACTCCTGGCTCTAGCAGCATCACCTGTTCTCTTTGGCTCCCCAAGTCCTGGCGACTGTGGCTGCTTCCTGCAGTCATGAATCTCTGACTTATCTCAACATCATTTTGCTTTTCATCTTCTCAACATCCATGTCATCAATAACCTATGTTAAGTCCTCTCTGTTTGAAATATTTATGATTTCTCTTTTCCTGGCCTAACTCTGTCTGATACAATCTTTATCCTAGACATTCCACTTCTAAGAACTTATTTTAGGAAAAGAATCATAGGTCTGTTAAAAAATGTGTGACATTATTAATAGCCAAAAGAAAAAGAAAAATGCCAACAAGCTAAAAGTGCAACCATGTGAGTGTGGTAGGTTGATTCGTGTCCTCCAAAAAGATATGTTGAAGTTCTAACTCCTTGAACGGCAGAATATGAATTCATTTGGACCTGGAGTCACTGTACACCTTTAATCCAATATGACTGGTGTCCTTACAAGAGGAGAAGAGACAAAGAGATCAACAGAGAAGACACCTACGCTACTACAGAGGCAGAGATTAAAGCGATACTGTCACAAGCTAAGGGACACCAAGGAATGCCAGCGACCCTCAGAAGCTGGGAGAGAGGCTTGCATGGAACAGATTCTCCCTCTGAATTTCAAGAAGGAGTCAGCCCTTGATTTCAGACGTCTGAACCCCAGAACCATGAGAAAATACATTTCTTTTGTTTTAAGCCACCCGCCCTGTTTGTAGCTCTTTGTTATGACAGCCCTGGGAAACTAAGACAGTGAGACTGGTTAAAGAAATGATGATATAGTCACGTAATAGAAAACATCAATAATTGAAATCAAAAAGAATTCGTAATGATACAAAAAGGTGTTCCTGATGTGTTATGAAATAAAATTTTACATAAGTTGAGTCTGTTTTTGTAAAATTAAAACAAAACAAAACAACCATGTGCATGGTAGATAACAACCTGTAAGATAATATACTAAAATAATAACATTAGTTATATGGTGGGGGGGAGGGGTGGCATAGTGAGTAGTTTTTATTTATTTATTTTTTGTTTTGATTATCTTTGTTTCTAAATATCCCTCAGTGAACATGTGTTGTTTTTGAACAAGAAAACAAAGCCTTTAAAAAAATGTATTTTCAGTCTTAGCATTTCCTCTGATCTTTATAAGGGCCCCGTAAGGGACAAAGCAGGTGTCATCAGGATTAATGTTCTATGGGGAAACTGAGGCTCACAGTGGGTGGGGGAGGATGCGACGGAAAGGCCCTTCCTTCCAACACCATTATCAGAAGTTGGAAGAGGCCTTTTTCAAATGAGGGCAGAGGTACACTTCTTTCTCCCCTTGAGACCAAGCTCCATCCAGGACATCTGGAGAACAAATGGAGTAAAACGTGAGCCTAGAAGATAAATGATCAAAGATGTCAGGGGGAGGAACCAAATAAATCTCTCAGCTATTTTTAGCACCCTCTGTTTTCATTGACTAACTCCACAGACTCTCAGGCAGCTTCCCTAGGAAGCTATTTTGTTACTTATTTGGAAACTTATTTTAAATTTATTTTTAACTTTTATTATGAAATTTCCAAACATTCAAAAGTACCCAGCTTCAACAACCATCCCCACACTACCCCCATATTTCCCTGAAGTATTTTAAAGCAAGTTGCAAACTTCATGTTATTTCACTCATAAATACTTCCATTAGCATCTCAAAATAGAGGGGTGTGTGTGGATATTTTCTTACATAACCTCAGTATTCGTTATTGTCTCAGTATTCATTAGTATGGCCTGAGATTAGGTTCATAGTCAGATGGGGCCTTATTTGGGCTCACTACCTCCTCAGACACAAAGGAGGTGCAACCAGAGAGATGAAATTTTGAGATATCTGTGACTTTTCTTGGTTTCAAAACACTACTAATATTACTGAAGTTTGTTGCCTATAATTTTCCCCATCTAAGTTCATGGAAACTCCTGAATTCTATCTGCTAACCACTTGGGGGTCCTTAGACCCCAGATTAAGATCCCTTGTGCATTGGTGAGTTAATAGTTGGAAGAAGTGAGCCCAGCCTTGGAGCCAGGAGCTGAACTTTGCAGTCCAGCTGCAGTTCCTTCATCCTCTCGGCAGTTGATCAACCATGACAGCTGTTTGGTATGCCTCACTGTGCGGCCTGGGACTGAAAATTACTTGTGCGTGCATCCGTCCATCCATCCATCCATCCATCCATCCATCCATCCATCCATGCATTCATTCAACAGATGTTTATAGAGCTGGCCTCTGGGATGATATCTCAAGGAGTTTCCAGGCTGGTGGAAGGGAAACACACAAATACAGGACAGCATAATATTGTTAGTGCTAACCGAGAGGTCTGAACAAAGTTGGGGGCTGTGAGGGCATCCCAGGCAGAGGGAATGGCATGTGCAATGGCCTGAAAGTGAGAGGGGCCCGGCATGTCTGAGAGAAACAGTGTGGTAATAGAGCAGAGCATGAAGAGTGGTGTGGGTCAAGTTCAGGGGTACTGGTTTCATCAGTCATGGAGGCTTCCGAGCAAGGCAATGCCGTGGTTGGCTCTACAGAGGCAGAAATGTGGGCCAGACGAGGGAAAGGCTAGAGCAGGCAGATTCGTGAGGAGCCTTTGGAATGAGCCGAGCATGCGATGATCCGACCTGAGCTTAGGCACTGTCCAGTGGTGGTGGAAATAAGAGAGCAACTTCTTAGGTAGAATGGACCGGAAGTGATGACCTGTGGGGTGTGGGGAGTAAGGAGGAGGGAAGAGTCCTGGCTCTCTTCACTGGAAACGGGGAGCCTGCTCACACCACTCATCCATTTTGGGGACCTGGTGGGGGAAGAGAAGGGGACAGTGAGTTTGACTTTGAGCTTGCTGAGTTTCGGCAGGTTCTTATAGCACATCGCGGTGGCCTTGTTGGATAGGAAGCTGCCGCCATGGGCTGGAAGTTTGAGAACCCTCCATGTGCTTGAGTCTTCTTTCCTCAAAGATGGGAAGGAAGGGCAGCAGGATCACTGGACCCTTCCAGGTGTGCCTCTCAGTATTGACTGACACGTGCGTGGTGGCTGCAGATGGTTGTTTCGAGAGGCTGTTGAGTAAAATGTTGAATGTGAGTAGGTCATGGGATGAGGTGCAGTGTAAGGTATGAGAGCTGTGGGTCAGAGGTCAGAGTTGCCAAGCAGCATCTATTAGTTTCCTGTGGCTGCTATAATGAAGTGCCAAAGACTGACTTTAACCACAGAAACATATTGACTCAGTTCTGGAGGCCGGAAGTCCAAAATCAAGGTGTTGGCATGGCGGGTTCCCTCTGAGGCTGTGAGGGCAGGGTCCATCCAGGCCTTTCTCCTTGGCTTGTAGATGGCCATCTTCTCCCTGTCTTCACACCATCTTCCCTCTGTGCCTGCGTCCAAATTTCCCCTTCTTATAAGGACACCAGTCAGATTAGGGCCCACCCTAATGACCTCATTTTAACTTGATGACATCTGTAAAGCCTCTATCTCCAAATAAGGTCCCATTCTGACGCACTGGGATTTGGGGCTTTAACGTGTGAATTTGGTGGTGAGGCGGTCACAAGTCAACCCATTACACAGAATGTAAAACCAGGGCAAAAGAAAGACCCAGGGTTTATTGAGAATATGGGAGACAATAGCCTCAGACTACGTAAGCAAACAGCCAGGGAGGAGAAGAATCCTGCTAACCTGTGTGTCCCTAGGGCTGAAGGGTGACTAGGTGGACACGTGGCGAGTGGACGCCATGTAAGGCATGTAAGAGGGGAGAAGCCCACCCACATCTGTGCTTTGGAGATAGCTCCTGAGGACAGCGGAGCAGCTGTGTGACCACCATGAACCCTCAGCCCAGGGCAGCCGATGAAGTTTTCTGCCACGTCTTGCCTGGAGCAGAAATTGAGACCAGCAGGGCTACAAAAGACAAAGATACAAATAGATCTGCCACGGTGGGGACGTCGTAGCGTTTCCAGAGGAGTCCCTTAGGACTGCTCTGAGTCAGAACAGGCACGAATCCGGGGGATGAAAAGGAGGTGGTGGCCCGTTGGGTTTGAGTCAGCATTGACACCAGTGAGATACAGCCTGGCCTAGCTGATCTTTGATCTCAAAAGCTCTTGCAAAATCATAAAATTAATGGCGAATCATGTGAAAACAGTTCCGTTAACTCTGGGAGCTTACTTTCAGCTTTGCACTCCGGAAGCCGGGCTCCAGGAGCGGAGAACAGCCGAACCTCGCGCTCTCCCATGGCCTTTGGTCAGCTGCTCCGTTGATGTCTCTTTCAGGCCTTCCTCGCAGGGGCAACTGAATTTGTTTTGTTGCAGGTTGACTGTCTTCCCCCAGGGAGTTTGTCCCCTGGTTTTGGCAGACTCTGAGTTGCCCGCTGAGAGAGGAGGTGTGTTTGGGCCAACTGCAGAAGGAGCCGAGTCTGCTGGTCCCTCCATTTCATAACCATCAAGAGCTTCCCTGGGTTGGAAGTCGTGGCACTGCTGGCCAGTTCTCTCTGCCATTATTCCTCTGTCTGTCATTCGCCCCGTCTCTCTGCCTCTGACTTCATGTTTTTCTCTGCCCTGCCTTTCTCTTTGCACGGAATGTTCTCTCCCTCTCTCCCTCCCTCCCTCTCTTTATGTCTGTCTTTCTTTCCCAGCTCTCTTTATGTCTGTCTCTCCAGGTCCCTCTCCCTTTATCCCTAAGCCTCTGTGTCTCTGTATCTGTGTTTTCTTCTGAATTTCTTTGTCAGCGTATCTCAGAGTGTTTTTGTTGTTGTCCCTGGTGGTGGTGACATTAGTTGGGAAACCCTAGAATCCCCTTTTGGAGCTTCACACCTACTTAAGCCTGCCAAAAGCACAGCATGGTCTGCAGAAAATAAACCTTTCTTGTTCCGGTTTACCCTGTGCTTTCTACCTGACCTGTTTGACAACAGAACCATTTCCCCCCAAACACCTACTAACTAACATCTTGCAGAATAATAGCTTTCCGCTCTGTGCCTTGGCCCTGCTCCTGCTCCCTATTTCCAGTCTTCCCACTTCCCTCTCTTTTTCTCTCTGCATCTCTGTGTCTCTGTCTCTCCTGTCTGGAGTCCTCCTCCCCCACCCCACCCCGTGTGGCTCTCGCTCTGTGTTCACGTGTCCCCTGCCTAGCTGTAAGTCTCTCTCTTCCTCCCCACCCTATGTCGCTGACTTCCTAGCTCTTTGTAGACCTCTGTGTCTTTTTCTGTCTCCCAGTCTCTCTCTCTCTCTCTCCATCTCCCTTTCTGTCTCTCTGTGTGTGGTCTCACTCTCTTTCTTGCTTCACTTCTCTGATTCTCTCTCTCTCTCTCCCTCACTCTCATCTCCCCCACTCCTTAGGATAGCCTTGGCCTGAGGCCTGGGGTGCAATGGGGGTACCGTGGCCTTTCCCGGGAGCTCTGTGGGCGTGGAGGGCACTTCTCCATGGGAAGGCTGAGGGGGCCAGAGGATACAGTGCCGCAGGCTCAGAGTGTTCTTCCAAGTAAGGGTGGCAGGTGCAGTGGAGGGACACGGGGCCAGCGTGCCCAGGTCCGGGGGAAGAGCCTGAGCCCCGCTGGCATCTACAGACACGGCCAGGGATCGGCTCAGGCCTCATCTGCCAAGAGGACTAATATGAGTGTAAATAAAACGGGGAGAGGAGTGGAAATGGACTGTTGAAAGCACAACGCTATTTTTTTTTTTCTTGTCCATATCTTTTCCTTCTTCTCTCCCGTTTGTTTACCCCATAATTTCTTTCTTTATCTTCTGCCTGAGGCCTGTTTCTTTTACTTTGGTCTTTTGAGTAAGCTGTTAATTTATTTGTGCCCTCTGAACGTCCCAACAGGAAAGTTTGGAGTTTATCCTACGCATTAGACTCTAGAGGTCACCAAGAACTTTCACATGTGCTGCTGCACAAACCCAGTGCGAGAGCACTGTTCCCGTCTCACAGATGAGAAAACCAAGACCCAGAAAGGGTGAGTGACTTGCCCCACATCACACAGTAAATAAGCAACTTTCAAGTCAGCTGACCTGCCCACCTTTCGACCAGCTCCTGGCACTCATGGACTCCTCCGGGGGGGCCTTCCTAGGAGTGAGCCATCTCCCTTGCCCCCCTCCTGCCTCCCGTCCATCTTGCTGTGTGGCTCTGGGCAGCACGGACCCTCAGGAGGAGTCTGTACCCTGGCGTTGGCAGGTCCTTTGCTGATCTGTCTTCTTTCCCTCCAATCTGGCAGCTCGATTCTGCCAGGAGGAGCTGGCGGGAGGAAGCTGGCCCCAACACAAATCTTTTTGGATCCTGGAACAGTGACCGTCAGCGACTTTGGTGGGAGGTGAATTTCCAATCCTGTCTTACATAAGAAAACACAAAGTTCATATTTCCAAACATACCAGAACATGGTTCCTCAGCTGTGACCTGCCCTCAGCAGGGGCAAAATGAGGACAAGTGGTGGCGTCGGACAGGGCAGAAGGAAGGGAGCTCAGGGTGGGGCTGAGCTGGGCTTCAAACAGGGCAGGCCAGCCTCGGGACACTGGTGTGGATTCAGATAGCTTGTGGTGCTGAGCTCCTGTGAAGAGCTGGCACTGAGCCAGGCCCGGTGGACATGTCACCTCATTTAACCCTCACAGATTCTCTGGAAACAGGGGCTGCTGTCCCTGATCTATAGAAGAGAATCTGGGGAGAGACCCTAAGGCCCTGAGGTCCCCAAGCCAAGAGTGTATGAATGCAAGCTCCGTTCATCCTACAGTGCAGTGACTGTCCCTCGGGAGATGACAAGTGCTTCAGTTCTAGGGGTGCTGAAGAGTGACTAAGTGAGCATGTGTGCGCTGTTGTATAAATGGTAACAAACTTTGGACGAGGGTTGGACTGAATGACTCTGGTGTCAGGCAGTGGAAGATTCTGACCATCCTTAGACCATCGTGTGGCCAGAGCCCAGGCCTCTGCTGGGCACAATGTCTGGAGAGAGACCAGAGCTGACCTGGGGTTCCAGCAAGATCGGGAAGGTGTTCATCTGGAAGTCATATGACTCGAATATAGTACTGCCATGTCATTTGTCAGAATTAAGAGCTGGGGAAGCCAAAATGCACATCGAGAAGTCTAGATAAATAAATAATAGAACCGCAATTAAAAAGACCTAGGCAGGGCCGGCCGAGTGGCGTGTTGGTTAAGAGCTGGATTGGGATGCCAGCGGCCCCGGTTCGGATCCCACATATGAGGGCAAGTGACACTGCCCTCTGCAGCTAAGATGGTGAACAACAGCTCCACCTGGAGCTGGGCTGCTGTGAGTCCCCGGGGATGGCATAGCTGCAGACCCTGCTGCAGTGGGCTGCCATCGGCTACAGTGAGTGGCCAGCAGCCAGCGTGAGTGGCTGGCAGCCAATGTGAGCTGCCAAGAGCCGCTGTGAGCAGCCGTCCAGAGGCCGGCAACTGATCTACCTCACCTGGGAAGAGCGCAATGATGATACCAACATGGGCCAGTAAAGCAACGTCCTCCACAACTAGACTGAAGAGCAAAAGGACAGCAACTTGTCTGTTCCCCTTCTCTGGTTCCCCAATGCTGTTCCTCGCCCCCAATTCCCCAATAAAATCTTTAAAAAAAAAAATGACTTAGGGAGCCCTCTGAGACTGACAAGGAGAGAAGTCCAAGATACATCATTTTGTGATAAAAGCAAGTTATAGAATAAGGTATACAATGGGATTTCATTTATGCTAAAAGATACACATGAAACACAAAGCCTTATGTTCCCTTATGTAGTAATAAAGGTGTGTCAATGCATATTAGGAGGTCTGGAAGCAGACAGCCCAAAGTGAACATGGGGTTCCCTCCTGGGGAAGGGCTGGAATGAAGAGTGG
The DNA here is from genome assembly GCA_033961575.1 of Aselliscus stoliczkanus. Taxonomy (NCBI): domain Eukaryota; kingdom Metazoa; phylum Chordata; class Mammalia; order Chiroptera; family Hipposideridae; genus Aselliscus; species Aselliscus stoliczkanus. The sequence goes on from CM066732.1 coordinate 152,582,008, forward strand.
GGATGGGGACAAGGGGTAATTGGGATTTCTCTGTAGTGTTTGAATTGCTTACAGCAAAAAATATAATCATGTGCTCTTCGAGTAATTAAAAATAAATGCATAAGAAAATAAAAACAAAGGGCAAATCTGCTTTGTGCACAATAAATACGTGAGGTGGCAGCTTGACTTGATTCATTCATTCATTCATCATTCAGCCAGTAAACAATAAAGCGTGTGCGTCCTCTGGGGCAGGCCCTTTGCCAGAGGCTGGAGCTGCAGCGATGTAAGACAGAACCCTGACCCCAAGGAGCTTAGGACCCAATGAGAAAGGTAAATGGCAAACTCAGAATGACAGTCCAGGTGACAGTCATCCCAGGACCTGTGACAGCCCAGGGAATCATAATTCCATAGGGCCTGCAACTCTTCTGGAATTTTTGTCAAGAAAGGAACATTTAGGTGGGGCTCTGCAGGATGAGTAGGAGCCTGACTAGCAGATGGGTACAGGCAGAGGGGACAGAGAGAGTAAGTGCTGCATAACAGAACCCAGGGCTACCCTCCAGTGAGCTGTGACCAGTCTTCCCATCAGTTCCTCTTCTTCCTGGAGCTAACGCATCAGGGTGACAGTGTCCACGACGGCACCTCACTCTGTCCTCTCAGCCACATCATTTCTCTGATCCTGTTTGTTTCCTGAAAAAGGGTGGGGGTAGAGAGGGAGGGCAATTCCTGCCCTGCCAAGTTTCCAGGATCATCATGAAGATCAAGTGGGATCATGGTTGGAAAAGGGTTTTATAAACCAAGAAGCAAATGTGATGTAAATTCCAGTCTTGTTTCTAGAAGTTGAGCCCACTGGTTAAGAGAAACACTCAATTTAAAAAGACGATCCGATTTTGCCCGTCTCACAGTCCCAGGCCTCCATTATGCAGAGCAGGGAGAACCCTCTCGGGCCATCTGCTTTCTGAGAGGTTAGGCACACAGGGGAGAAGGGGGCAGGCAGGGAGGAGACCCCTCATCAAAGCCATGGGTCACAAGGACAGTGTCCTCTCCAGCCAGCCTGTCGGGGGGCCAGGCCAGGCTCAGGCCCAGCTATGAAATCACCAAATTGGATTTTCTTTCCTCTCAAACTTGGCTGTTTCCCATTTTAAAAAACATCTTGCCAAGAAAACCAGCTCTTGGAAGCATCTGCATCCATCCTGCAAAGGAAAGTTCTGTCTTCCTCTTGGGGGTATTCAGAGGCCCTCACACTGACACTACCATGCTCAGCTCCGGCCCTCCAGGGCCTGGAATGTGAGACGTGCCACTCAGAGCTCCCAGGGGCCTTTGACTTTTTCAGGAATCAAAGCTGTGATGGGAAGGTGGGTATCTCCATCAGCAGTGAGCAGGCAGGGGTGGTATTTAGGGGGGATGGTGGCAGGGGCCTCTGAGGCTCTGCTCAGCTTGCACAGCTTAGCTCAGTGTGGATTTCCATCCAGAATGTAAGACCCAAGAGTGGTCCATAAGTGCTGTAAATACTGCTGTTATCCCAGATAGAAATCCACAGTGGTCAGTGATGGGACTGTCATGCTTGAGTGTGCCTATCCCTCATATACAATGTTGCATTGAGACACTCAGGTTTAAAATTTATCAGGCAAAAGTCAAAAGGCAGTTGAGGGGAAATCCATGGTAAGCTCGAGCCTTGGATGTTGTTTCCAACTCAAGGTATAAGGGAGCTGTGTGGATGGCAGGAAATCAGGGTGAAGATCTGGATTCCTGGGGTCCTGGCTCATGTCCTGTGGGCATGAGGGTGGGATGTGGACATATAATAAAATGGAATGGGTGCTGTGAGAGCAGATGTGTTCAGAGGTCCTCAAGACCGTACTTAGATTTGATGATTTGCTAAGAGGACACATGTAATTTATATGGTTGTGGTTTATAACTGTGAAAAGAAACAGATTAAAATCAAGGATGTTAAGGTGCATAGGGTATAGTCCAGGAGAAACCAGTTACCTTTCCGAGGGGAGTGTTACAGACAGTGATTAATTCGTGTAGCAACAACATGTGACAACACGTGTGGAGTGTTGCCAACCAAAGATGCTCACCTGAGCCTTGGTGTCCACATCAGCCAAGTAAGTGTGGCTGGCCGCCCACATAGCTGACCTTACTCGGTCTGCAGCCCTTCCAAAGGTCAAATGGATACTGTGTGGCCCAAGGCCCCCACCACAAATCACATTGTTTGTGTAGACTATCTGGCATGCCCCCCAAATACTCCTGTCAGTTACGAGGGCTTAGAGGTTATTTTTCAAGAACCAGTCAAGGGCCAAGCCTCTCTTTGGACTCAGACTTTCTGAGTGAACCATTTACTGCACAGCAGAACTCATAGAACTCAGAGGGACAGATTTCCTTCCTCTGGGTGGGGAGAGGGGGCAGGAGAGAAGCTGGCCCAGTGGGCATGAAGCCCATAGGGGAATGGCTGGCAGGAGAATGTTGCTTACCCAGAACCGAGACTACATTAAACTGAGAAAAACAAAAAGCACCTGGGAGAGCCAAAATGTATCCATTCAAGGAGGGAAGTTCAACTGGATTAAATCTCATTATAAAGAGGTTGTGTAAGATGAGAGGCAACTGGAAAGGGCTGAAGTGGATAGCAGGGCCGGCCATCTGTGGGCCCAGGCATGGCCACTGGTTTCACGAGAGCTGACCTCCAGTGTGGAGGTTCCAACCCAGGGACAAAACAAGCTGGGGTAGCTCCTCGGGCAACTAAGAATGCTGAAGGGATTGGGGGTGTTTAATAAAGGGACAAGAAGGGAAGTCTCTTATTTTTGTGTCTCCTCTTTTTGTCTCTAAGGCCACGACACTAATTAAATTGAGACTGTTGTTTTCTGAGATGGGAGATGGCAGTGGGGGAGACATGGTAACCTCAGAAGAAACCTGTGGCTCCACTATCAGAAAACAAAGGAAGGGTAAAAAAGGAAGATGTGGGGAACCACATCGGTTGATTCATGGCAAAGAGAGAGTTGACTGGATGAGTTGGTTTCCAGAAGGCAGAACCAGAACAGAGTAAAATCAGGAAGGAGGCTCGGGCCCATATACCAAAGGATATACTAACAACCAGAACTTCTGAAAGCAGGCAGGACTGCCTTGACTGGTAGTGAGCTCCTTGTCACTGGGGCATGCAAGCAGGGGCTGGGTGGCCACCTGTCAGTGATGCTGAGGAAGGAATTCTTGCTCTGAGAGGGAGGATGAACTAAGATGAACCATGCCTCCTGCTTTCTCTCCAGGGGACCTCATCTGGGCCCAGGCATTAACCACCTTTTTTTATATGTTCAAAACTCCCTAATTTTAAATTCTAGCCCAGGCCACCCTCCTTAGCTCCAGCGCCATGTCAGTCTTCTCCACTGAATGTCCAGTACCTACAACACATCTGGCATGTAGTGGGCATTCTGTAGATATTTTTGAATATTTGGATGAACCCCAGCTGCCCCACACCCTACTTCTCTGCTCCTTTGGTTTTGTACAATCACTTTGGATAAGCAACCTCCTCCTATGAACCATGGGCCGTGAAATTTACACCAGCTGTGTCGGCTTCACCCTTTCCCACTCCTTATCTCCACCCAACCCCCGGGACACCCTAGAGGCATAGGTCAGACATTCTGTTGCTAACCGTTGTCCAGCACCATGTCACGGTACATGTCCTGCCCTCCTGCATGTCTGCCTCCCCCTGAGACTTTGAGTTACTGGAGGTAGCATTTCTACCTGATTCATCATCATTGAATACTCAATGCCACGCCCAGGCACTGGCATAGAGCCGGTGCTCAGAACCAGAACGCTGCATCAACTATCTTTTTTTTTTTTTTTTTAGGACAGTGTCACTGGCCCTCATATGTGGGACCGAACCGGGGCCGCTGGCTTCCCAAGCCAGCGCTTAACCACCACGCCACTCGGCCGGCAGCGAGTGCTGCATCAAAATGGGACATTCCCAGCTCTGGTCTTAGCCCGGGTAGGCTGGGGATGGCTGGTCCTCCCCTTGCCTCCTGCCAGTAGAGCATGTATTAAATGAATGAACTAGCTCTTCCAGTGCTAGGAAATCTATTTCACTTTAATGAAATCTAATTAGTGCCTTCACGGTGGAGCCCTGGGCCCTTTCAGACTAAAGATGTTGAACAAAGGGACGCCTCTTCCTGTAACCCAGATGTGCCTTCCCCCGCCCCCATCTCCCTGTAACCCAGATGTGCCTTCCCCCGCCCCATCTCCCTGTAACCCAGATGTGCCTTCCCCCGCCCCCATCTCCCTGTAACCCAGATGTGCCTTCCCCCGCCCCCATCTCCCTGTAACCCAGATGTGCCTTCCCCCGCCTCCATCTCCCTGTAACCCAGATGTGCCGTCCCCCGCCCCCATCTCCCTGTAACCCAGATGTGCCTGCCCCCGCCCCCATCTCCCGGTAACCCAGATGTGCCTTCCCCCGCCCCATCTCCCTGTAACCCAGATGTGCCTTCCCCGCCTCCATCTCCCTGTAACCCAGATGTGCCTTCCCCGCCCCATCTCCCTGTAACCCAGATGTGCCTTCCCCGCCTCCATCTCCCTGTAACCCAGATGTGCCTTCCCCGCCCCCATCTCCCTGTAACCCAGATGTGCCTTCCCCGCCCCATCTCCCTGTAACCCAGATGTGCCTTCCCCGCCCCATCTCCCTGTAACCCAGATGTGCCTTCCCCGCCTCCATCTCCCTGTAACCCAGATGTGCCATCCCCCGCCTCCATCTCCCTGTAACCCAGATGTGCCTTCCCCCGCCCCCATCTCCCTGTAACCCAGATGTGCCTTCCCCCGCCTCCATCTCCCTGTAACCCAGATGTGCCTCCCTCCCCGCCTCCATCTCCCTGTAACCCAGATGTGCCTTCCCCCGCCCCCTCAGCCTGTAACCCAGAGGTGCCTTCCCCCGCCCCATCTCCCTGTAACCCAGATGTGCCTTCCCCGCCTCCATCTCCCTGTAACCCAGATGTGCCTTCCCCGCCTCCATCTCCCTGTAACCCAGATGTGCCTTCCCCGCCTCCATCTCCCTGTAACCCAGATGTGCCTTCCCCGCCCCCATCTCCCTGTAACCCAGATGTGCCTTCCCCGCCTCCATCTCCCTGTAACCCAGATGTGCCTTCCCCCGCCTCCATCTCCCTGTAACCCAGATGTGCCTTCCCCCGCCTCCATCTCCCTGTAACCCAGATGTGCCTTCCCCCGCCCCCATCTCCCTTCCAGGAACAGCACTGCCAACAACTATTTTTCAGCTTCTTTTTTCTCCAGATGCACATCTGTCTCCAATGTTTCCCCGTCTCAGTGTTCTTCAAGGGTCATTCTGCAGAGTAACGTGGGGAGGGTATTCTTCCTCTTCTGCATCTACTCACCTGTCTTCCCATTCTCCACTTACTCATTGTCCTATCTGCCCACATACCCATTCACTCACCTGCCCTTCCATCTGAACACTCATTTACCCACCTGCTCTCCCAGAGACACACCCACCCAATTGTCACTCACCTATCAATCCTCCCACTCATCCATCCATCAGCCCACCCAACTATCCACCCATCCACCCATTTACCCATCAACTTATCATCCATCCATCCATCCATCCATCCTCCCATCCACCCATGGAAATATACCCAATAAACATTTTCTTGAGCGGCCACTTTATGTGAAGTCCTTTGCCCAGTACTAGAGAAACAAAGATAACCGAGATTCAATCCCTCTTCTGGAGAAACTTCCAGTCTATCAAGAAAAATTGGACACACAGCATTGTGGTTAAGAGCAAAAGCTCTTGCATTAGAAAAATCGGAGGTAAAATACCACTACTTACTTGTAAGAGCTCAAGAAAATGGACAAATTGCTTAACTTCTCTGTGCCTCAGTTTTCTCATTGCAATACCTCCTGAGTAATTGTAACAATTATATGAAATATTCATGTAAAGAATCCTGGTATGTATTAATTGATGAACAAGCAATCAATAATATTATTGCTTATATAAGCATATCCATGCCCTCACATATTAGATTTGCATGTAATGATTAATTTATGCACTCAGTGAATATTTATTGAGTATCTACTGCATATCTGAGCCTGTGGGAAGCTCTATGTCCTTCAGAGAGTAGAATCTTATTGTGTAGACAAGATAAATACACTTGAAATAGCTCCATAGTAATAATAAGCACAAAGATGGTTGTAATAACAACGGCAGCTCATATTAATTGAGAGCTTGTTATGCACTGGCATTGTTCTAAGCCTTTCTTGTATTCCAACTCATTTCATGTTCATAACAACTTCCCCATTTTACAGATGAGAAAATTAAGACTGGGTTAAATGAGTCATCAAATGTCACTGAGCTGGTTAAGTGGAGGAGTTGGGATTTGAACCACTTCCAAGGAAAGGGGCTCAGCCACGGCGCGCTGTGGGAGTGTGCAGAGGGCGGAATTCCTGCCGGCCATCTGCCTGGCGTAGATAGACAGGTGAGGAAACGACTTCCTTGAGGAGAGAAGCATTTAATGCCTCCCTCCCAGCGTAGGCCGTGGGACGGCTTAATCAAAACCATGGGGGACGGGGCCCAGGAATCTGCATTTTAAGCATGCGTGTCCCCCCTACACCACACACACACACTCACCCGAGCTTGAAAACCACCACACTAATGTTAAAAGTAGAGGCTTGTCCCCAGCTGCACCACCTACCCGCTGTGTGATGTCAGGCACACCACTCAGCCCCTCTGGGACTCAGTTTCCCCTCTAGAAAGTGGGAATAATAATATTTGCCTCTTAGCTCGTGGCCAGACAAGGTGATCAGGAAGTCCAGCGCAAGGGCTTGGAGGCTGGGGAATAGCGTGCTGGGGTCCCAGGAGGAGGCGCCTGCAGGTGGTGGGACGTGCCCCTCAGGTGGTGGAGGCGAGGTCAAGGGCAAGCGGGGGCGCTTTCTGAGTGTGACGATCCTTGTGGGCTTTGTGTTGGATTCACTGGGCTCCTTTTGGGTTTCCTGGACATCGAGTTATCTGTTGAAATGTAAACACTTTCCCTTCCTCACAGGAGACGTGCCCAAGGCTGCTTCTCCTTGGAACCTTCCTCACGGAAAGCTAGGTGGGCTGAGTGGCAGCGTGTGCGTGGGGTCTGATGGGAGCTGGTTGGGCAGGCCACCCTAGAGATCCACATGGCGTCTGTGGCTGGCCCCCACCCCACACACACTCCTAGGAAAGCCTCTCACCCTCTCTGACTTGGTAAGTAGCAGGCAGGGGTGTTTTATTTTATTTTATTTCTTTTTATTATTTTTATTTTATTTTATTATTATTATTTTCTTTGCAGGCAGGGGTGGTTTAGTTGCAGGAACTTCTTCTGCGGGTGAGTGATGAGGTCGCCCAGCAAGAGGGTTCTCTCTCAAGTGGGCATGACCGGGCGGGGTCAGCATGACAGCCGAGAGACGAAAATTCACCCGTCACTGCACCTGTCACCATGACTGTCACTGTGAGTGAGCAGTTCAGAGATCCGCTGGCCACTCCTGGTAGCCTGTTCACTGCCTTTTTGATGAAGGCTGTGTGACCCTGGAGGGTGAGGGCAGCATGTGACAATATCTGGCTCAGCCATCATCATGGCATCTGCAGTTTGGTCAGGGAAACAGAGCCACTGCCAGTGACACAGGAAGAAGGGCTGCAGTAGAGGTGGGATCCCCAGCGCCTAGCCAGGCAAATGATGAGCTCAGAAATGTTGAAAGCAACAAAGCAGTTTATAGACAGTGGCCACTCACCCAGCTGTTGTCAGAGGGTGGCCCTGGAAGTGTTTGTACCCAGTAGCCTCCTCAAAAGCATCTCCATCCCTTATGTGTGTACAACTTGGACAAACAAGTTTATAACCATTATCTTGTGTCATGTCTGGAAAGCAGGTAGGTCAGGAAGGGGGTGGCTCTCTCAGCTGCCGATGAGGGGATGAGTCTGGACAGGAAAAGCCCCTTGTCTAAGTGAAGGTGGCAGCCGTGAAGTCATCTTGTTTACAGTGAGTTATGATTCTCCAGGTTGAGGGGACCTGGGGACTTCCCTCCAGCGGAGAAATGGGTTGGCCACGTAGGGTCACTGAGCAGCTCTTCCTCTTGTGCCCTAATTGTATCCCCAGGTTAATCAATACCAGCCGTGGGGTGGGCAGGCGCATGGGGTCCTGGAGGAGCTGGTGGGACCTTAGACCAGTGCTGGGTCCCTGGGGCAAACCAGGACTCTCGTGCGGGGCGGGGAGCTGGGAGGAGGGGCTTCATGGGCACACCCCGCCCTGCCCAATTCTGTTAGCCGACCAGGATGAACATGACCCAGGCACGAGCGGCCTCCCTCATGGGCAATGCAGAATGCAGACTCCAATAGTGCAATTCTGAAAAGGCCGGTGGGCATGAGGCATGATGGGAAGAGGTTAGAGGCTGCTTGCTCCCGGGGGACCCCCATTCATCCTTATGCCTAGCTTGGGATTCCCCCTCCCCTAGGAGCCTGAGTGATGATGCTTCAGGGGTTAACATACCAGATTTGTTCTGCTTTAGGGATGGTGAGAGCAAGTTCCTGATGGTATGGGTCCGCCAAGTCGCTCTCTGGGAGAAGAGGCCTAGGAGGTCCCAGCAGAGCAGGTCCTGCTAGCAGGCCCACCAGGTTGGGACAAGCGCTGGGAGTCAGCGCTGACCGGGGCCTCTGAGACCAACCCCCAAACTCTGGGTGTCTCTCGGAGACTGAGAGAAACCTCCATGCTCAGTGTGCAGTCCAAACCCACTGCCCAGAGTCACAAAGGCCCTAGGAAAGCTCCCAGGCCTGCTGAGGCGCCTGCCCAGGACACACCTAATTGTTTCTCCCCTTTCCTGCAGGAGCCTCTGAGAAAGTGGTGCCCGGTGGGGAATGGAGAAGGGTCCTTAGTGGGCTGTGACGAGGTTCAGGTCACAGCAACTTGGTTTGAATTTTTTTTTTTTTTTTAAGAGGGCAGTGTCACTGGCCCTCCTGTGGGATCCGAACCCGGGCCGCTGGCATCCCAAGCCAGCTCTTAACCACCGCGCCACTCGGCCGGCCCCACAGCAACTTGTTTTGAGCACCTGCTGTGTGCCAGAGTCTGGGAGGGGCAAGACTTCCCCGTGCTGTGCCGCAGTTGGAGCCTAGGAGCGGAGCTCTGATTCAGCCTGGAGGTGGGGGTCCTTTCCCACAGTCCATGTCCTGATTTCTGAGGCCCAGATGGGATCAAGCCGCGACGGCAGCATCCAGACAAAGTCACAGCAGAGGCTGCTGCCAGGGCAGCTGAGAGCGCCGACCCGACCCTCCTGGGTCACTGGCGCCAGTACAAAGTCAGCCGAAGTTTGCTGAGCAATTCCCTTCTGTAGAATGATCTACGTTACCCGTTCTTTCAGAGCTACGCGCCTGCACCGGGGACACACTCAGTACAAGGGCACGAATGCCTCCTGGGGGGAATCCCGAGTTCCCGGCCAATCTGCCCAGTCCTCACTCTGTGGCCTGAACTGAGTTTCCCCAAGACGGGTCTGAAAGGGTGGAACTAGCTCAGCCCAACTCAAGCCTCTAAGAAAAGAGTTGCTGGACCAGAGCATTTTGCCTCTTCCAGGCCCCTCAGGGGTTCATTTGCATTCTTGGAATAAAAATGTTGACTGTATTTCATGCTCAGCCGCACATTGAAATGCTTATTCGAGGTTTATTTTGGAGAATGCTGGCAGGGCGGGCACCACCGCGGCCTCCCCCGGGAGAGGCAATCAGCCCCCTGCCAAGGCTAGAGCCCACCGGGGCTGAGCTTCCCGGACCCGGGGAAGCTCCATCCAATGAGAGCCTCGCCCCGGGGGCTGTCTCGAGGCTGTGGGGAAATGTCTCATTTTTATATGTAAATAAATCATTTCTAGAGAGTGCTCTGAGCGCAGCAGGCTGCTGCTAAAATGTTTTAAGTGGGCCCTTTGCCGCTGTAGACTTTGTTAAGCCTTCTCATCAAGTTTGGTTCTGTTTTTCTCTGCTGATTTCACAGAATCATCCACTCCTGGCAGCTCTCTAGCCTGTTCTGCCATTGTATCCTACCTGCATACCTCTTCAGACGGGGAGCTCATCACCTGAAGGCTGCTCATGCCATAGGTGGACACCACTGACTGATGGAAAAGGCTTCTTTTACGTGAGCTGGCATTGCAATTCCCTTCCTGTAGCTGTCATTGCTGCCCCTGCAGCCACCTTGCTCTGGCCTCACCCACCCTCAGTGTCCTGAACCAGGGTTCCGACCTCCTTGCCAAGGCCTGTGACATCCTGCATCACCTGGCCCTGGCCCCTTTCTCACCCTCATCTGCTCTCCCCGTTCTGTCCTTTGCTCCAAAGCCGCAGGCCGGTCTTTCTCTCAAATACACAAAGCAGTCTCATCTTGGGGCCTTTGCATGCGCTGTTCCCTCTGCCACGATGCTCTTTTTCCGTGTTTCCTTCTGTAGAATCCCAGCTCAAACGTCACTTCCCCCTGGCCATCTTAGGCAGGTCTCCTAAGCCCCATCACTCTTTACTGTATTTTCCTATGTCATTTCCTTCAGTGAAATGTAACATTATTTGACTTTTTTTTTTTAGATCAACTGAGTAAATTTCAATGATCTTATTGGCTTTATTCAATGGACAGCATTTCATCTAGTAGACAGAAAGGAGCTCCAAGAAACTGCACAAAATGAAGGAATTTTATAGCCAGAAGGGAGCAGAACAAGGAAGTCATATTAGGCAAAAAGTGGGTTGTTATTGCTAGGCCATTTTCCCTTGGGGGATGAAGGGGGCTATCAGGCAGATGACCTACATGGGGGCTAAAAAGAATGTAATACTATTCCTCCTACCTTCTAAGTTCTTCTAGCTCAGCTAATAGTCAAATTAACAGAGACAGAGTAACAGGAGAAAAATCAAATTTTAATACATCACACGGGGAATTCACATAAGCATGAAAATTACAAGGACAGTGAGGCAACATTCAGTATATATGACATTTTGGACAATGGAGAAAAGGGGGGGGTAGGTGTAGAAGTTTCAGAAGTGAGAATGGGTGATTTACAGGTAGTTGAGGGAGAGCAGAGCATACAAGGCAGTAAAATCCTTGTTAGCAACCCAGAAGCATTAGGGAGATCCAGCTAACAGGCTTAGAGTCTTCCTGATTAACCCAGGGTGAAGATTCTTAAGGTGATTAAGCCAAGGCTCCCTTCCTAAGGGTTTTTCTGTCTGAATCTCTTTGGCAGAAAAAGGGCAGGTGGCTCAAAGTTTCTTTCTGAGTCTTGTTTCTTACTTAAAAGCTTCAAGTCAATATTCCCAAAGGCATCTCTAGGGTAGCAAAATTTTGGTTCCTTTCACCTACTGGTACTGATCAGGCAATTCCTGACTGAGTGGTTTAAGATTCCACTTCTGGGAGAGTCAAAACTGTAGTTAAGTCTCTGTTTAGTGATGTGGGGCTTAGCATAAGCGACTTCATTTTGAGCCTGTTGTCTTGTTTTTAACACTACGATATAATGCAGCACAATATGTGCTTACTCACATGTTGCCACCTGCCTAATTAGAATGGGAACACTGCTGCAGTCCCAAATCTAGCACACAGTTGATGCCCACTAAATGCTCATTCTAAGTGCTCATGTCCTCAGAGTCTCCTTGCTGCTGGTTCCTCTGTGGCCACTTGCAAAAAAAAAAAAAAGTGTGTTTAAGGTCCTCACAACCACCTCATTCTTTCTGGACATGCTTCTCTTTGTCCACATCAAGAATATCCCAACTCAAGTAACAGCATACCCGTTCTCATAAACTCACGTAACTGTTACCCAAACAAATTCTTAGCAGCAGCCCAATATATAAGACAGATAAACAGGAAGAATCTGGCTGAAGTAGTGCGGGGAGAGCAGGGTTCCCTCACCTCTTGGCCCCTTGGCACCCATGTTGGCCCTTCAGGCACCTGGAGGAAGTCAGTTTTCTGCCTTCTCATGTTCATGCCCCGTTATCTGGTCACAGCACCTGGTTTTCCTCTGGGGACCCTTTCTCACCCATTCTCAGACAGGGATTCCATCTATCAGACCTGGCCAATCATCAGTGCCATGCCCTGGCCACAGTGATTAGCTCGGGAAGGACACGTGACCCAGGTTGGTCCAGAGTCTAGCCTTGGAACTTTTCCTAGAAGCACTGAAGAAGAAGTCTGCCCTTTGTGCTGGGGTTGCTGGACTGGTTGAGTGTAAGCCAGGATCTGTGGGCATCTGTGGGAGAAAGCCTTCCAAATAACACATCCAAAACAGGACAGCAGACACAAGAGATGGAGAGAGAGTAAGCAAGTCCTTGTGACCTTGTTTGAACTCCTGGATCTGACTGTACCTGAAACCCTACACTTTACAGCTACCTGAGCCAATAGGTTTTCTACTTGGCTTAGGCCTGTTTGAGCTGGGCTTTCTCTCACTTATAAATGAAGGAATCCTGATTACTTCATTAGGGTCCATGGAGCATATTTTCAGAACCACTGCCATCCTTAAAATCATGCAGAATACATCTGATCTTTAATTTCTGCTAGCTTGTTTTCATGGATAATAGTAATAACATAGTAACTCTCATTGTTTAGTTGTTTTCAACAAGTTTTCAGAAGAACACCATGAAGAAAATAACTCTATTTCTGTTCTGTAGATGAGGAAACTGAAGCTCAGTGGGGTTGAGGGAATTGCATAAAGTCACCTGACTCCAAATGACAGAAATGCCTCTGCAAGAGTTTTTCGGGATTTACAACAACTATGACAGAAATGGGTTAATATTTTAACCACATAAAGAGCTTACATGCATTGATAAACAAAATAAATAAAATACAATCCTCCGGTAGATAAATGAGCAATAGAGAACTCACAAAAGAAGTGACTCAGGAAATATATAAACAATGGAAAAATATTCAAGCTCACTAGTAATCTAAGAAATTTCAAATTTAAAAAGAAAATACTGTGTGTGTCATCTTTAAAATGTGCAAAGATTGAGCACGAAAGACAAACACTGAGTGCTGATCTGGGTACAGAAAGATTGACGCTCTTCCAGGACAATCCTTTTGAAAAAAAATTTGGCAAAAACATGACTGAAAGAACGGTTGGCAAATATATTCTGAAAAGGGCCAGATAATAAATATTTTCAGCTCATTGAACTACATGGTCTCTGTTGCAACCACTCAGTCTGCTGCTGTCGTTTGAAAGCAGCCAAAGGCAATGTGTAAATGAATGGGCATGGTTGTGTTCCAATAAAACTTTATTTATGAAAACAGGTGATGGGCTGCATTTGCCCTGCAGGCCATGGTTTGTCAACCTCTAGTTTTAAACATTATTTTTAATGTTTAATTATTTTTAATTATTTTAAACATTATTAAATTCTCATTAAAATGATGATTATAAAAAATATGTACTACATGGAAACACACTTAGGATATAAAGTTCAGTGGAAAATAGCTGGTTTCCCAATTTTAGATAATCAAAGCTATGCATAGAGAACTCATCAACAAATTTGAGAGAAAGCAAACATACCTGAATTAGCTATGGCTGCTTAAAAAAACCCAACTTTAGGAGCCTATATAACACTTACTACTTCTCACACGTCTACGGGTTGGCCGGGCTGTTGTGTTGATTTGTGCCAGTCTTGGCTGATTTCTGGAGGAACGGCTGGACCTGGCTGGTCTGACATGGCCTCTGCAGGATGGCTCATCTCTGCCGCATGTGGTCAGCTCTCTTCCAGCAGGCCAACTCTGGGCATGCTGACAGTGGTCAGAGAGCCCGAAGCTCCGAGGTCTATGGTCAGAGCTGACACCACGTCACTTCCGCCACATTCTATTGGTGAAAGGAAGTCACATGGCCAGGGCAAAGTCACATTGCTTAGGGCATGGATGGGTAGAGGGTGGTGGAGAACAGACCACGGCGCCAAAATAGCATTGCCCCGCCTATGCCCAATCAGAGGCCATCTTGGTAGTCTCCCCACACCTCTTCCCTGGCACCGGGGCTTCTGGGTCAGTGTTCTCAAGCTCCTGGACCCTTAGACAAATTTTTTCTGATGGGCTATTCCCCCTGATGCACATGTGTGCCTGCCTCACTGAAATGGGCATCAAGCTCTTGGGGGAGTTAAACCTCAGCATCCATCTGAGATGGTGTAGAGTTCCCATACCCCCCTCCCCATTATTAACGTCTTGCATTAGTGGGGTGCATTTGCTAAGACTGCTGAGCCAATCTTGATGCATTATCATTAATTAAAATCTATAGTTTACACTGAGGTTCGCTCTGTTGTATCGTCTATGAGTTTTGACAAATGCATAATGGCATATATCCATCATTACAGTATCATACAGAATAGTTTTGCCGCTCTAAAAATCCCCCCCACTCCATGTTTGGTAGGAAAAGAGCCAGAGGGATAAACACCCCAGCCTCACTCTCTGGTACCCCCTGATCCTGTGCCCATGCCTATCATTGTGGGAAACCACGGGGAAGCAGAGGTCAAGACGTTATTGAATGCACCCAGCCATCACCCTCCCAGCACACAAAAGTATGTGTAGGGTGGAGGTGGCTCTGGAGGGGCAAACGGAAACCCTCTTGCTGAGGGTAGGGCCCATATCCCAGTGTGCTTCTTGTCACTCTGCCGCCTGGGGTCCTAAGCTCTGCACTTAGGACCCGTGGGCAAGGACGGTTGACCAGATGCACGAGGCACCTGGAGTCCCCTTGCTGTTGAAGAGGCCCACTCACTCTCCTCCACAATCTGTGGGCTGTGGCCGCCCCCACCTCATGCTGTCCACTACAAGGCCAAGTCCAGCCATGGACAGCACCCTCCCTCCCAGCTCCCCGCACAGCCCCTGATGTACAGTGTGGGGCAACATGAACATCTGCTTCGAGGCTGAAACTTGGCTCAGGGACGGCAGACATTAGCTCCCAGGCCCCATGATGGACGGCGGGAACTTGGACTGCAGTGTGTTTATAGCTTATAAGGGTGAGTTGTGCGTCTTTCAAACTTGGCTCGAATGCCTGCTTGCCCGATTGGCTTGTCAGGCAGGGCCTATTCTGATTTAGAGCTCTGGATTTGCCAATTTGATTTTTGAAGTGAACTCTTGCTTGCTAAATCCCCTGAAGATCTAGGATCAAAGGCTCTGGGCACGTCAGAACTGGTTCACCACTCCAGGCTCCCTCTCACTGTCCAGATGAGGAAATTGAGGCCCTGAAAGGGAAGGTGCTGGCCCATGGCCACAGCACCTGGGGTGGAAGAAAGAACCTGGAGGTTAGAGCCTGTTGCCTGCATTTAGAGTTTAGCTTGACCTTTAATTGTGGGATCTTAGATAAGTTGCCTAACCTTCCTGACTTAGTTTCCTACTCTGCAAAATAGGGGTAAGAATGAAACCTACTTCACAGGGTGGTTGTGAGAATCAAATGAACTGTGAGCTAAGTGGGCTGTGAGCAATTTTGAGCAATACCTGGTGCTGGCTCATGTCCACGGCCCCTGAGAGCGAACCCAGGGCAGGCCCTCAGTGTTTGTTGAACGAGTTAATGAGTGTGGAAAGGGGTTCATAGGCTAGACAGTGTGAGGACATGCTACTCATTATGTTACTTAGTGCTCCGTAATGGGGCCAGGTTCCTGTAAAACAATGAATCTCACCAACCTTGTCTGTGGGCTGGAAAATCCCCAAGATGAATGCTTTCCTCAGCAGCAAGTCCAGACGTTTTAGCCATGGGACTTAAAGGAGATAATGTCAGCTTGAACAAGCCCACCCAGCTTCAGGTGCTGTGGTGAGCAACCGCTCAGCCTGGACACTTAATGCCGGCCTGGCAGCTGAAGCGTCACGAAGACCTGGGTCACGGCTGTGGCCAAGAGGAAGCGGCTAATGCAGGAAATGAGCCCCGGGGGCTCCCGGGAGCATATGGGTTGGACTGAACCCAGCAGCAGAGGCTCTGCTCTTCAGCATGCAGGCCCACAGAAAAAACCTTGGCTCCCAGGACTGGCAAAGAGGGCCCCGAGAGGCCATGTGGCCCCCTCAGTACTGAAGTGTATCAAGGACCCTGGCAGTGGTCATGACCCCTATCAGCCATGTGGGTGTCGCCGCAAGTTCCATGGAGATGAGTGGTTCTGGCGGTGGAAACACAGAGGCTGGACAAGGCCTCAGAGACCAGCTTGTCCCAGCTACTTACAGATAAAAGGACAGAGGCCCAGAGAGGGGAAGGTCTTGCCATGTAATACAGCAGGTCAGCCTAGAACTCACGTCCTTGGCTTCCTGATTCAGGGTTCTTCCTCTTCTCTCCAACCACATTTAGGCTCCGAGGAGCAGACATTCCAGGTGCTCTGTATGTGGCATGTCCATGGAACAGCAGGATGCTCTCAGCAGCACAGCTGCTTTGCGTGACTCCGTTATACTCTAGTCTAAAGAGATGGTAATGCTGGGAGTTGTGCAGTGCGTAGCCTGTGCAACTGTATGCAGCAGCCCTGACTGGAATGTGCATGAAAAAGACTCGCCTAACAGTGTGGAGAGCATGCCCAGAAGAGGCCCATATGAGTATAGATGTCTCCGTTATGTTTGTTAGCTGGTGCCTTCTTTAAGGAAAGGTGATATGCCCTAGTTAGACAACTCAGGAAGGTGACACACTGGAAGGGCCTTTGAAGGCCACCTCACCCACCCTTTTTTAGCACACAGATAAGGAAACTAAGGGTGAGAGAAGAGAGGGGAATTGTCTACATCACACAGTGATGGGTCCCAATTACTCTCCTGTGGCCCTGGAGGTTTCCGTGAACCTGCCTTTGGTTTCACTCATACCACAGCCCACCTGTTATCTCTGCACCCCTGGATGTGTGCCCACCTCCGAATCCTGTCCTCTGCCATCTGTTCTGCACACCCCTGTGGAGGAAATTTTCCCAGAACGTTGACATCCCACCGTTTCTTCTGTTGCTCCAGGCTCACCTTCCTATGGGGCCTTTCTGGAGGTCTGATCACCCAGGGACGTACCTTCAGGGCCTCTCATGCCCAAATGCCCTCAGCTGTCAGCCCCCTGTCCCCTACGCTGCCCTTCCTGTGGCACCAGCGCTTCCTTCCGGCCAGTCTGGCTGTTAGAAAGTCCTCGGCCCGTTTGTTCCCATTGTGGACCTATGTCCCATGAATCCTCAACCTAAGCACCTGGGGCATCTGGCCTTGCCTCCCATGTCTGCTGCCACTTCCTCTGCTCCGGCCCCAGCTTCTCCCTGGGAAATAGCAATGGCCAGTATCTAGACTCCTTGTCCCCAGCCCCTGTACTTCTGCAGCTGAAAAGCCTTTGAAGTCCCTTGTGCATTTCTGTGTAAAACCTGAACAGCTTAGAGCACGACTTAGGAGGCCCTTCCAGAAGCAGCCCCTGCGGGACTCTCCCACCCATGGCCCATCGCCTGCTCCCTTCTCTCCAGCCTTCCCCAACTACGTGTGCTCTCATCAGGCTTGTGCAGACCTCTGTCCCTTTTCGCACACACTCTCCTTCCTGGGGCATCCTCTCAGCTCCTTCCCCTGCTAACTCCTCCTTACCTTGGAAGACCCAGCTCAAATGTCCCCTTTTCTAAGTCATTCCTTAAACTCCCGGTGTGATTATAACGCCTGAAGTGCAAGGAATCTGTCTTTTCCTCTGTCCCGCGCAGTCTCAGCCGGACACATGCCCATGGGGTAGACCCAGTTCGCTGCATGGTCATGCCAACTCTACGCTAGAACATTCTAGAAAGCCTGCTGTGTGAGTGAGAGTGATGTTTGTATAAGAGTAACTAGAAATCTGCTTTCATTTGTAGAGTCAGTCACCAATAGGCACCAGGCTGTGGGCAGCGGTTTGTAACAGCTGCCTTGCCATGCACCTCACAGCAAGTTATAGCATGTGGCATGTCCCACTGCGAAGGCTCCAGTTTCCAGGCCAGGTGGTAACAATTTACATGTCCACCTCCCACCAAACCGAGAGCCCCGGTGATCGGGGTGGGAAGAGAGCTGTGGTGTGGCGGGGAGAGCTCTGGGCCAGGGCTAAGGGTCAGGACACCTTCCCCCTCAGGAGTGGGCAGTGTTGAGAGGGCAGACATAATCACACCCACCTGTTTGCCTGAGACGAGGAAGCGACCCCACTATGGATTTGCCTGCTCTAGACCTTCTGCATCTGACTCTCCAGGGGGTGGGCCCCAGGCTCTCAGGGGGTCTGACTTGGGGTCTGGCTTTTGGGAACTTCTGGGCC
Source organism: Aselliscus stoliczkanus (assembly GCA_033961575.1). Taxonomy (NCBI): domain Eukaryota; kingdom Metazoa; phylum Chordata; class Mammalia; order Chiroptera; family Hipposideridae; genus Aselliscus; species Aselliscus stoliczkanus. Next base: position 152,600,131 of record CM066732.1, read on the forward strand.
ACCATTTCCACCGGGTTTCTCATCTATTATCATCATAACTCTGAAGCAGGTGGCTATTAGCATACCTGTTCACAGTTGAGCAAGGGAGGCCCAAAGATAGGCGATGACATGTTCGGGGCATATGCAGGTCTCTCTCTCTAGCCCTGTGCTCCTCTCCTGCTCCCCCCCTGAAAATGTAAGCCCTGAACTTGCAGTGTTGGGCTGAGAGTGGAGCCAGGCTGTTTGGACTATGAAGCTGTGATTGCCAATGCCTGGGGCCACCTAGTGGCATCTTCTGGGAACTGCAGGCAGGTACCCAGGACAACGGAAATGGCATGACCTGCACCAGCTGTCGGACCCTCTAACCCGTGTGCCACTGAGTGGAAAAAGCCCTTTCATTTATTACGGTGACAGGATGCTCCACAGAAGTATCAATGCCCATTTGAGGGGTTCTCTCCTTTTGATTCAGACTTAGAAATCTGGAGTCTCTGAGTGTGCTCTCGCCGGGCTCCAAACAACTGAGGACTCCTTTGGACCTCAGTTTCCCCACCTGTCATTGAAGAGGCTGAATTAGATTTCTGGGGAATCCTCTTGGCTCTGAAAATCTTCTAAGTTATGGCTAGGGACAGCTGATGATGGGTGATAAGGCTAAAATAATTAGTTTGCAAGACTGAGTTTCAGGACTTGGGGAGAGGTCCAGATTCTTTGAATCTGGAAATGTGCTTTCAGGGGAAGGAAAAAGAAAGGCTGAAATGTGCCCGGCTCTCCTCCAGGACTCATGTGTTGGCCAGGCATTTGTCAAAGATTTTCAAATTAGAGCCTAATTGAAAAATGAGGCTGTAACTCCAGGATAAGGGGTGGTGGGGCCCAGGCTGCGGACTTAGTCAGGTGGCCTAACGTCATTAGGCCTGTATTAATAACAGGAGCTGCAGCTGCGGGAAGGAGCCGTTCCCGTGATGCCGACACTTTGCAGCTGACAGGGCTTTCCTTCTTCTGTTTTTCCGCTGCAAACAAATGCCACTTGGGTTCCTTCTCCATTCCAGAGAATTCCCTGGAGTGAGACAAACATATGGGCAAAGACGGACTTCTTTTCTTTCTAAAAGCCTTGAGCAGGAAAAAGCTGCACTGGGCTGTAACCTGGGAAGAGGAGCCGGTTTATCTCCAATAAGACTGTGCCCGAGGGGCCCCAACCCAGCCCCTCCCCTCCCTATCCTGGAGATGGGGCCACTCACATGGGGGTCACCCCTTTCTCTCTCTCCTTCTCTCCGACTCTCTGACTCTCACCCACACACACTCTTCTCCCCCCACCCTATCCTCTCTCAACCCTTCCTTTTCCCTCCCCTCCCCTTTACCGAAAATATCCATAACAGAGGCACCATCAAGATCCTGGAGGTCAAGGGTGATGTGGATGCTCTTGGCCCTCCCTCTCCCAATTGCTGGGGTCCCCCAGGCTCTGGCCAGGAGCGCTTTGCCTCATTTTAGTCTGGGGAAAATTGGACAGAGAGAAATCCTTATAGGAAAATGACAACATCAGTGTCCCCACTACTCTGAATTAACCATTGTTAATATATGACATTTTGGCACTTTTGCTTCCAGACTTTTTTTTTTTAATCACTCTCTCTTTTTTTTTTTAATTAAAAATGATATATGTTCTTTTTAAGAGTAAAGGTTAAACAACCACTGCCACCCAGAATTGCTCACTGCTGCTATTATGGCATATTTGCTCCCAGTTGTTTTGCTCTGTGTATATTAAAGAAGCAAAACAAATAGTATATAAATACATTCTCCTTAAAATAATTAGAACATGAAAGGTACAGTTAGAGTCCCCCCTTGTCAATCCCCCTTTTTTCCAGTAACCCCCCCCCCCCATGAAACCACTGTTGTCAGTTTGTGGTGTGTCCTTTGAGCCCATTTTAAATGTATTTACATACAGTCACGAATTCATAGAAAACACATAGCATCATTTTGTGTTTCGTTTTTATCTTGCCTTACCTGTCATTTTCCACTTGCTTTGTTCTCCCAGTCTACCCTGAACTCTATTCCTGGTGACTTGTCTTTAGTTCATCCTCTCCTTCTCCTCTGCCTCCTTTCCTTTCCCTCCCCTTCCATCCTTTTTCCTCTCTGGCCTCTTCCCTCATGGCCTGGCCACTTACTGGCCTTCGTTACTGACCCTGAGTGGTGGACGTGGCCATCTGTGACTGCTGCTGCCCAGACCCACCTCTGAGCTCCCTGGCCTTATGCGTTCACTCTACCCACCCCGAAAGCCTTCCCCAACCACCCTCTGTCCTCTGCCTCTGGCGTTGCCATCCTTCTGTGCTTTTCCACTTCTACTATTGCACTTATCACATGATGAAGCAATTATTTTTTCGGTCATCTCCCCTCAGGGCTGTGATGACCCGTTCTTGGCACCTAGCCCAGTAGTGCTCAGTAAATGTTGGTTCACAAGTGTGGATTAAGCCCCTTCCATTGAGCCACTTTGAAACCCAGTTTGGCTTGCACACCTCCAGGGACAGGGCACTCACTACCTGGAATCAACTTCAACCAGTCGACTCCTCCACTGAGACTTATAGTGGCTCCCTGTGGAGAGTCGGCGATCTCTCACATGTGTGTGCTGCCAGCTTAGCACATATAACGTGGGATGGAGGAAAGGGGAGGCGTCCTGGAGTGAGAAGACTGAATGGCCTGTGTAGTGAATGGAATTGTGTCTCTCAAAAAGATATGTTGACGTTCTAAGCCCTGGTACCTGTGAATATGACCTTATTTGGAATCAGAGTCTTTGCAGATGTAATCAAGGTAAAATTAGGTCATACCAGATTCAGGTGGGCCCTAGGTCCAATGACTGGTGTCCTCTTAAGAGAAAAGAGAGAGATTTGGAGACAGACACAGAGAAGGCACACAGAGAGAGAAGGCCATGTGACGACAGGGGCAGAGACTGGAGTGACGAGGCCACAAGCCTAGGAACACCAAGGATGGCAGGCCACCACCAGAAGCTGGAAGAGGCAAGGAAAGATTGTCCCTTAGAGCTTTCAGAAGGAGTGGGGCCCTGCCAACACCTTGCTTTCAGACCTCTAGTCTCCAGAATGTTGAGAGAATAAATTTCTGTTGTTTGAAGCCACCTAGTCCGTGGTACTTTGTTACAGTGGTCCTAGGAAACTAAGGCAGTCTATTATACAGCAAAAACTAACTGATACACTCATAGATTCATTAAATAATAATCATGTGACCTTCTATGAGCCAATGAGACTGTGTGAAGACTGCTGTTGCTCACCAGAAATCTGTTTTCCTCTTCTTCCTGGGCAGACAGCCAAGCTCGGTGGCCACGGGACTGGGGCTGCTTAACGGAGCACGAGGTGAAGGGCTATCGCTGGATCGAGGCTTAGCAGAGGCTGTTGCCGACTTCCTTTTCTTTTCCCTTCCATGTCTAGATGCAAGTGACAAGGCTCTAGGTCAGGGGGCATCCAACTAAAGCCTGTGAGATTGTTTTTGCCTGAACCACAAGCAAGAATGGTTTTTACATCTTTAAAGGGTTGTAAAACCCTGTAAAAAGAAAAAGAAGAATGTGACACAGAGACCCACAAAGCCCATTACATGCAACCAAAAGATCCTTATCCTGTTTTACTGTTTTTAGAGCAATAACTTTCAATTTGCTGTCATTCATCAGAAAAAGAATGAACTCACTCATGAACTTGGGTGTTCTGAGGACTAGTGGTCTCGATGAACGGACGACACACCTCCCAAGAAACAGAACCTCACAGGGGCGTTTAAGGACTATGGCTTGGAGCAGCTGCTTTTGAAACACAATTCTGGCCTCAGGTTGGGGAGACCAGAATCGGGGACACCCATTAAGAGCCCGTCTTTATGCAGCTGATAAAAAGAATAAAGGCATGGCCTGTGCCGTCCCCTGGTGCTCTGCCTGTGGCCTCGTGTGACATGCTGTGCCTCCCCTTTCTAGGGGAGCTGTGAGTAACATTAAAATAGTTTCAATGGCATTGGTCTCTCTGCATTATCACTCAGTCACCTTTATAAATTAAGATGCGAGCACAAATCAGCAATCTCAGCTGGGCTCCAGGCCTTAGGTACCACCCACCACGGGCTCCCACATTCAAGTTCTTCCCCAGAATCCAAACTCATATTTCTAACTGCCTGTGTGACATTCCAAGTGCACGTCTAACGGGCATCTCAGATTTACTCTGGCTGAGTCTGAACTGTTGATTTCCTCCTAGAAATTCGTTTCTTCCACAGCCTTCCTTTTCTCAGAAAACAGCCTGCCCATTCACCGAGTAGCTCAGGTCAAAAATCTAGGGGTTACCTTTGACTCCCCCTTTTCTCTTGCAAGCCCCATACTCAGTCCTTCCTCTGGGGTTCTCTCTGGGGATTGCTACTCTCACATGTGGCTCCACCTTGACATTCATGTCTTGGCTTAAATGTCCCCTCCCCCAGAAAGGCCTTTTGAGACCTGGCTCATGGCCTGTGTAATTCACGTCGTGGGGGCCCATCACTGCCTGAAAGCCTGGTAGGTTCTGTGACTGTGTCTCTCACACAGTGGACGGGACTGGGGCCTTCCTGGGCTCCTGCTGGGTCCCAGCGTCCCGGAGAAGACCAGGCACAGGGCAGCGTTCCAGGTGGATCTGCTGTATGTCAGATGGAAGAAGCTGGGAGCCCTCAGGACGGAGCACGCAGGACCCTGGAGTGAGGACTTGGGAGGTGCTGGGAGCCGGCCGCCCCCCGACGTCTGACGAGGTCACATTGCAGTAAAGATCCACGCTCAGCGCTGGATGTCTGGGGTGCTGCCTTAGGGTTGGTCATGTGGTATCTCCTGCCTCTATGAACCCAGGTGCCTCTCCTCCACATCAGATCCTATAGGAGACAGTACTTTCACTGCATTTATGGCAAGTTCCTATGGTACCCCAATGAGAGATGGCTATGCAGTCAAAGATGGGCATGATCTCCTAAGAGAAGGAGACAACCCAAGCCAAGCGGTAGCCCCGTGAGGACCCCAGGACTGAGAAAGAGGGGACTCAAGCCTCTTGGAAACAGAGGTTTAGACCTCTGGTCACGTAGGCCAACAGCCTGCCTGTGAGAAACTGATGATAACATCAGTCTGTTGAGCTCACCTGCCTAGGGTCACTGCTGTGAGAGTCTCCTTGGAGACCAAGGTCTCCAGGCCATGAGAGTTCCCATAAGAGGCAACTTACTGACCATGGGGTATGTTAATCAACAGCCTTATTTGGATTCTTTGCTTTGTACTTTGTTGCAGCAACAGATACCGAAGCTTTGACTGAGAAACAGATGCTACCCTCTATTGTAATAATATGTAGCCCTCCATAGGACAAGAGAGGTTTATAATCAAAGTAAGAGATAAGTTAATCCTTAAACGTAAAATAGGTCACAGTGTGCCCGGGAGAGAACAATTACAAGGACTCAAAGACTGTAAAAGTCCTGAGAAAGAGAAAACATCAAACTCATGTGAAACGTAACTAGTGATTGAGATAACAGTCAAGAGTCCCTATAAAAGGGGACATGCTGTAACAATAAAGTGTGACACTTCTCTGACTCTCCCTTGTGTCTCCACTCCCTTCTTTCGCCTCGCGGACTCCGTCTCCACCTGAGGGGACCCCTGGACTCGCGGGAGCTGGACTCCCACAGGGAGGAGCAGAGAAAAGCGCTTAGAGAGAGGGAATGGGACAGAGCTGGCGGACGGGACAGGCAGGAAACCCGTCAGCTGCACGACAGACGCCTCAGGCTGAGGCTGCCGCAGCCCCAGGGCACCTCCGTGTTCTGGGCCCTTGACTCCGCTTATTCATTTCCTGAGGCCACAAGCCTCCTGTGCCACCATTTACTCAAATCTTCCTTGAAGTAGACGCTTTTTAACCCCAAATACACGCATCTGCAAAAGAAAGCATCATCCATGGAATTGCTATGTGTTGGACTGAAGTCTGCATCACGCTGGGGCGTGGAAATGCTTCTGCAGGGACGGCCTGCACCCAGTGGCCCCTCAGCGGGATGGGGCGGGTGCCCTCTCACACCCCTCCTGCTGTGTTGTCATCATCTGTGGTGGGGGTCTCACTCGCCTCCATGACCCGCGTCCTTTCTCTTGCCTTCAGCATCCAGCTCTGGACCCTGAGAACCCGGCTTCCTCTACCCAGGTCAACACAAAGGCATTTGACCAACTCCTCCTCCAGCGGGCGACATTCTGCAGCTTGCAGAGCATCCGGCGCCCTCTGCTGGCAGCTGTCTGAGTCTCAGCACGTCACAGTGACAGACAACTAGGAGTGGAGAGAGGGGTCCTTGTCCCTGCCCTTCTCGTGCCCCATTCCCCACTACCTCACCTCCTCCCCCTGTGCTCCCTCAAATGCATTAGACATTCACATCTTCCATCCTGAAATGCTTCTCCCCAACAAGACCCCCCCACCCTCCTCCCACTGGTCCACCTGATGCATCCCCAGTCAACTCTAAGACGCTACTAAGCACCAGCTCCTCCAGAAAGCCTCCCAGATTTCACCTGGGGAAATAATTACATCTGCTTCCTGCCCTCACCGTCCCTGTGGAAACCCCATCACCCTCTGTCGGGCTGTAAGGTCCTTATCTGTTCGCAGGCCTTTCCCTGTGGGGACCATGTCCCTCCTATCCTCACCCAGCACAGGGCTCACGTGGAAAATGTTTGTTGAATGAATAATTTTAATGTCAGCCTAGAGGTTCTGAGCAGAACTATTCTGAGGTGCATGCCCTGTAGCAAAACCCAACACACACACACACACACACACACACACACACGACAAAAAACATTATATATACATATGTGCTCATTTAGAAAAAAAATTCAAACAATATAAAAGTTTATAAACCAAAAAACTAAACCCCCTTCAATCCTCTCCCATCTTATTCCTTTTCACAAATCATCAGTTATCACTTTGGGGAGCATTCTTCCTGGACTTTTTTTGACATTTTATTTTACCTTTTTTTTTTTTTTTAACACAAATGGGGCCATACTATACACATAATTCTGTACTTTATGTTTTTCATGAAATGATCCATCCTGAGGTCCTAAGTCAGCACCTGTTATATGTTATTCTTTTTAGTGGCTACAAAGCATTCTATACTCTAGCACTACCACGTTGTATAAATTCCAAATGTTTGTTTTTGTTTGTTTGTTTTTTGCAGTTGCAATCACCATTTCTGCAAATGTCTTAGGCACAACTCTTTACATTCTGAGTCTAAGGACAGACCCGTTTCATATTTTAACAGATACTGCCAAAATACCCCCACAGAAAGTCAATACTCATTTACACTCACATCAACAATACTCACATGTACCTATCTTGCTTCATCTTAGGTACATGTGAGTATCTTAGGTACGTAATAACAGCACCAGGTGTTACTAGCCCTTGAAAAAATTCTGCATATCTGACCATCTCAACCTTCAAACCCAGCTGAAATCTGTTAAAATGGGTATTCGAGGGGCGGAGAGGCATCGAGGGGAGAGGTTTGGAAAGGACGCATGGTAGATATATCAGCCCACTCCTCCTTGACCAGGGAGAAAAAATCTTTCCCCTGCTGAGCCCTTGATCTTGGACCCAGAGCCCAGGCCCCTCAGCAGGTGCCCCCACCCCAGGGGCTGGGGATCCTAGGCCAACCAGAGAGGTTGATTGGCCTCTGGCAATGTTTACCCACCTGCCTGAGTGAGATCCCAGTGATTTTTAAGGAAGCAGCTCCGTCCTGCTCTCTGGGAGGGAGAATGCTTTGGGAGAACCAGACAATTACAAACTTGGTTGCACAGTGAAGAGAAAGTGTTTTAGGTGGTCCATGGAGGGGGCAGCTGGAGGCCGGGGGGGCTCACCTGTTATTCTACCGCACCCTCGACCAGGAGGACTGTGTCTGGAGAATGCAACTCTAACCGCTTGCCACGTGTGTTGTCTAAAATTATGGAAAAGGGGCGACACGGCAATGCCAACCTTCACGCACTGCCCTTCTCCTCAGGCTCAGAGGTCTTCCTGGTCCGTGCCCTCAGGGCGCAGGCGGCAGTCCTGTAGCTCTGATCATTTTCACAGACTTTAATCTTCCAAGAGCCCCAGGACGGCCTCCAGGGCCCCTTGCTTGCCTTCCTTCCTGCTTTTATTATAATAGGCCTTATATACATTCTTCAAATGATTCAAGGGAAAGCCAAGGTAGGGAAGAGGGGAGAGCAGAATGGTGGGGTCAGCAGTGGGAGCCCCCTGAGAGACCTCATCAGTGACCCAGGAACCTGAGTAGCCCAGGAAATGCATCTTAAGCAGGTCAAGTGAGGGAGTGTGCGGGCTTGAGAATGAAACTGGAAGTTCACTGGCTATAGCCGAAGGCCCACCGGGCCTTGGGAAGGACGCAAATACTGAACTATCTATCCCCCATGTTGGACTGGTATTTTAGCGTTTCTATTTTTACGCATTGTACACTGTTTCATTCTTCAAGGGAGGCAAAGACGGTATTATTCCCATTTTCCGATGAGGAGACTGTGTCTGGAGAGAGGGACCCTCACCCCTCATGGTTTCCTTGGAACACTAGGCCTTCTTCACCTTTCCAACTCTTTTGCTTCTGTTAGGACTCAAATCAGGGGCAACAGCCCCTAGAAGCCTATCGGGCGGCTTCTCCCCTTAACCATGCTGCTGCTTTCCAATGAGCACATGGAAGCCTGTCCTGTCATTGCGTGTTACAACTAAGGCCATCCCCACTAGACCACGCCTCCATGAGGCAGGGGCTGTGCAGATGGGCCGCCTCCCCTCTGCCTTCCTCCGTCTGCCCTGGCCCGGCCCCTCTCGCCGGCCAGTGCTGAGCAGATGTTTGTGGATAGATGGATGGAAGTGTGGGTGGGTGCTAACAGACAGCAAATAACATCACTGTAATCCCAGAGCCTTGGTCCAGAAACTCTGGAGACCATGAACAATTCCAAGGGCGCCCTCTTGTGGCCATTTGAGGCCAAGACTGAGAGCTCAGAGGAGAGTCCAGCATTTCCTCTTAGTCAAGGGAGCAAGCAGAAAATGGGCTCAGAAGAGGGGGTGGGAGCCCTGGTCCTGGAGCCAGGCTGCTAGTCCTGACCATGCCACTAATTTGCCAGGTTGCTTTGGGAAAGCCATTCACCTGCCAACCTAGTTTCCTCATCTGACTAATAAGGGCGTTAGATTACATGATGGGCTTTCACAAATGGAAATGCTGACCACAGGCCAGCGCTGAGTTAAGCACTAACGAGTTGTGTTACCTTGACCTCCTCCAAGGACATGGCAGGTAGGTGCTGCCTGTTGGAAAGAAACTGAGGCTCAGAGAGGTTAGGTGACCTACCCTGGTTCACCCTGCTGGGACTTGAAGCCAGGTCTGGGAGCCCAAAGCTCCCTCTCTCCATGATGTTTCGCGTGGTCCCCAAGATCCCTGCAATCCCTGTCTATGGTTCAGGGTGTCTTCTGGAAAGAAGAGATTCACAGGAGCCCTTAGGATCCTCGCTGGCAGCCAAGAGAGGAAATAGAGTCAGAGACAGGACATTGAGTCCTAGAGCAACCTCATATACAAAGTGCACAGTCTTTGCAGAGAAGAAGTTATGGCCACCACTCTACTGGCCATCAAAAATGTTCTCTGGGGCCGGCCGAGTGGCACGTTGGTTAAGAGCTGGCTTGGGACCCCGGTTCGAATCCCACATATGAGGGCCAGTGACACTGCCCTCTACATCTAAGATGGTGAATAACAGCTCCACCTGGAGCTGGGCTGCTGTGAGTCCCCGGCGACGGTGTAGGCTGCATCCCCTGCTGTAGTGGGCTGCCATAGGCTACAGTGAGTGGCTGACAGCCAGCGTGAGCTGCCAATAGCCGCGGTGAGCAGCTGTCCAGAGGCTGGCAACTGATCTGCCTCATCCGGGAAGAGCACAATGACAATACCAACATGGGCCAGTGAAGCAAAGTCCTCCACAACTAGACTGAAGAACAAAAGGACAGCAACTTGTCTGTCCCCAACCCCCTCAATTCCCCAATAAAAATCTGAAAAAAAAAATGCTATGTTCTCTGGGTCAACTGCCCACCCAGGAGCAAATCTGGCTGAACCCAGAACTCAGTTCTTATCCACGGCCCCATGCTGCCTCAGTTTACCTGGCATACCTACATTTTGGATGGGCTGGCTGAAGTGACGGGGCCATGTGGAGTGAATTGGGCATACCTAAGAAGTATGAATGATGCTCTCTTGTTCCTTGGGCCAGCTCTGCAGGGCTGGTCCTTCAGAAGGTCCGAATGAGGAGAGTAGAGGAGACTCCCGAGCTCAGATGGGTCTGCGTTCAGATCTCAGGTCTGTCTGTTCCTAACTGTGTGAATCTGGGCAAATCACTCTGTGCCTCAGTTTCTGCCTCTGTTAAATGGGGTTGCTCAGAGGATCCCTGTATTGCAGATAGAAGCTTTGGTGAGTGAGCTTGAGCCCCTGCATGTCACTTTACAGTGAATGTAAAGTTCTGGCTAGTGCTTACTGGTCCCAAAGAGCATCATTCCTGATGGGCCCCAGGGACAAGGCTGGGTGGGGGTGGGGCAGTGAAACAGACACCACAGCAGGTGCCCACCTGCACTGCTCAAGGGTGTTCCCGTGGGAGTTAAAAGACTGCCACCAGCGTTGAGGTTTTAGACTCTTTTTTTTTTCTTTTGGACAAGACTTTTGGCATTTCCTCCCAATGAGATGACCATTTGACAGGACTGAAGAAAAAAGACTGATTCTCCAATGTTCACCTGGGTTCTTGTGGACGCTGTTCATTATTTAAGTTAACATTAATTTTAATTATTCTTAAACTAATTATTTTAATAACTTTTAATTAACTTTTTAACTGAATTTAATTAATATTGATAATGAGCCCTGTAACTATCTTGTGAATTGTACCACTATATGGCAGTGCTTTTCTGCGTCCAGAATGAATGTTATTCTGTCACATGTAGACATTTAAAATACCATCATTTCTGCACCCTCCTGCTTTAAATAGTCTTTTTATTTTATTTATTTATTTAATTTATTTATTTTTCAAATTCTTTTCAAAGATTTTATTGGGGAATTGGGGGAGGGAAACAGCGTTGGGGAACCAGGGAAGGGGAACAGACAAGTTGTTGTCCTTTTGTTCTTCAGTCTAGTTGTGGAGGACATTGCTTCACTGGCCCCTGTTGGTATCATCATTGCGCTCTTCCCGGATGAGGCAGATCGGTCACCGGCCTCTGGACGGCCGCTCACAGCGGCTCTTGGCAGCTCACATGGGCTGCCAGCTGCTCACGCTCGCTGCAGGCCACTCACTGTAGCCTATAGCAGCCCACTGCAGCAGGGGCTGCAGCTATGCCATCCCAGGGGCTCGCACAGCCCAGCTCCAGGTGGAGCTGTTGTTAGCTGTAGAGGGCAGTGTCATGGGCCCTCATATGTGAGATCCGAACCCGGGGCCGCTAGCATCCCAAGCCAGCTCTTAACCAATGCGCCACTCAGCTGGTTCTCATTTTATTTTTTAATATGAGGAGAACTTCATAAAACAAAAGTGGTGCAGGGCTTGCCTAAACCCAGGCTGGGCGCTTCTGGGGACTCTGTCTATTCATGAAGGGACTCAGCCTCCTTGGGGAGAGACCTGGCAGGGCCCCAGCTCCACGGCAAGGAAAACCGAGGCAGAGGCCCAGAGGTACAGACTAGGTCAACGCCTGGGAGTGTGGGCAACAGTCATTCATTGAGAATTTATTTTACAAGGCACTGTTCTCAGCACTGGGACACAAATGTAAGAATCCAGATCTTTGTCCTCAGTGGGAATGACATCTGGTGGCAGCAGACAGACAATAAAGAAGGTAAATGAGGAAATATCCAGAGTGCTTCATGGTGCTAAGTGCAATGGAAAAGAATAAAACAGAGAAGGATGGAGAGTAAGAAGGACGCACGAGGAGGATAGTTGAGTGAAGATACAAAGGAGGTGCAGGGGTGAGCCCTGCGAATGACCGGGGCAGGAGTGGCGAAACTTTTCTGTAAAGGGCCAGATAGTAAATATTCTAGGCTTTGTGTGCCCTCTGGAGTCTCACAACCCCTCCAATCTGCTGCCATGTACAAAAGCAACACCGACAAATACATCAGTGGACAGGCACGGCTATGTCCCAATAAAATTTTATTGACACAAACAAATGGTGGGCTGTGGTTTACCAACTGATCTAGGGGAAGAGAATCCCAGGAAGAGGGAACTGCAAATGCAAAAGCTCTGAGGTCTCTGCACACCTGGTGTTTGTGGAATAGCAAGGGCAGTGGTGCTGGAGGGGGGTGACCAAGGGGTTAAGGTAAGAGAAACAACTGAGAGGGGCGCAGACCCCCAGATCATGTGGCCTCCGGAGGGCTTCCGCTCTGAGATGGGAGCTGATACAGTGGAGGAACACAGAAGCACTCTCAGCTGGCTTATCTTTTTCTTAAAGGCGCACAGGCTGCTGTGGGCAGACCCAGGGGCCCAGTTAGGAGACTTTGAAACAGTCCAGGTGAGGTCAGAGATGGAAGGAGACTGGTCCAGGGTGGGAGCAGAGGAGGGGGTGCGAAGTGGTCAGGTTCTGAATGTAGTTTGCAAGTAGAGCCAAGAGGCTGTGCTGATGGTTGGGTGAGTATGAGAGTGGAGTCAGGGATAGCTTCGAGGTTTGGGCCTGAGCGACTGGAAGAATGGAGCTGCCCTTACTTGAGATGAGAAAAACTGTGGGAGGAGCAGAGCTGGGGAGAAAGCCAGGGGCTCAGTCTTGGACGTCTGCGAACCTCCCTGAGGAGACGAGGCTGCTGGACATGACTCTAGAGTTCAGGGGAGCCGTCCAGGCTGGAGACTTAAACAGGGACTCGTCAGGCCGTGGATGGTATTTAAGGCCCATGAGACCCATGGGGTTTTCCCGAGCATACAGGAGGAGAGAAGAGGCCCGGGGCTCATCCAGGCACCCAGCCCTAGAGCTGTGGCCAAAGGCTTCACAGGACACACCCTGAGCCCACATCTGCTGCCATACTTCCTTGCTCTGGGAAGGAGTGGCTGGCACCTGCCCCCCAAATCAGCAGGGGCTCTGGCCCTGACTGCGGTCTGTGTCATCCAGCCCACATCTGACACTGCCCCACCTCCCTCCTTTACTTACACTCTTCTTCCTACAATCCCCTCCATTGCTTCCCAGCAAGGCTAAAACACCCCCACTCATCTTTATCCTGAGGGAAGGGCTCTGTGGCAGCTGGGGCGCTGCTTCTATCACCCTTATCATCCAGAACTGTTAGTCCTCATTCAGGGTCTGATGGGAACTGTCACTGCCAGCCTCTCACAGATGTCTTTGAACTTGGGGATGGTTGTAGTCAAGCTTTGGGGCACTATTTGGGGATCCCTCTCCCCCACTACCACCCTTGGTACATCATACAACCTGGTCATCCCCAAGTCATGCCTAGAACCCATCTTTCTCTATGGTCTTGGTAAGCCAGCAGAGTGACTAGAATTATCCCCATTTTACAGATGAGAAAAAGCAAGGCCCAGAGAGATGAAATCACCTGCCCAGACTGGCAGAGGCAGGACTGGAATGTAGTCTGACCCCAAAGGTGCATTGTCTACTTCCAGGTGACACCATCCCAGGGAGCAATGTTGGCCAGGAGAGCTCAGCCTCAGCCCTGGGTGGAGGTGAGGGGGCCACCAGATTCGCCTAGTAACTCTTCTTTCTTCTTACCTGGGAACAAAGTGCACAAGGCAGGCTCGAATGGCCTATTTGCTGATTATGCTAATGTCCCTTTTCTGTGATAAGGTTTTACTCAGAGAATGTTTTTTTAAGTGTGTTTGGGGTTGGATTTGGGCTACAGACAGAGCTGTGATGAGAGGTCGGGAAATGAAAGTTAGATGACAAAAAGAAGTCCCCCGTGTATTACCTCCCCGAGCCTCAGTTTTCTAATCTGACAAACAGAAAGGACAGTGCCTATCTCAGAAAGTTTCATTCATTCATTTATTTATCGAGGATTAAATAAAAGGGCAGATATAAAACTCTCAGCACATGTGGTATTCAAGGGGAGTTAGGCTCCTGCCCCCATCAACTGTCTCTTAGGAAATCCCATTTCCAGGAGATAAAAGCGTTCCTCTCTGAGGATGACACAGTGTTGTTTGTGCAAAGCGGCCCACCGAGAGAGAGACCCAGAGGGTTGGGCACTGAGGAGGCACCTACTGTTTACAGGTTGTTATGTGACTGGCTTGGAGTTCCCAGGGTGGCTCAGAAGCCAACCAATCATTTTGCTGCATGTTTGGGTTCATTCATTCATTCATTCATTCATTCAACAATCCTTTATTATGTGCCTACTCCATGCAAATAGACATGGAGGATAGCCTTAACCTTTCTTCCTAATTTTCTCTCACCCCATTCCCTGCTGTGACCTCTCCTGTACATTGCACTGAACTTCTCATGGTCTCCATTCTTCCAAATGCCTAACAGCCCCTCTCTCAGTTTTTTGTTGAGCTCTGGCCTGAGAAGTGGGAGCACTTGAGTCCTTGGGGGGAGTCACTGACCTTCTCTGGGACACTGTTCCCTTGATTAAAATCGCAGGATTGGGTTACCAGAACACCGAAGAGCCTTTTACCCGCTCTTCGTTTCCTGTGATTTCAACCTGGATTTAGGGACCCCTGGGCACACAGCTTAGCCTGTCTGCAGCCACATCTACGGAAGACAGCACTAGCCGATCAGGGCATTCTAACTGCGGAGCCCTGTGGGGCCCTCGGAATCTTTCCACAGGGCACCTGCCAGCCATTACCAATCAACTCCGAGTTGGCAGTTGAGATTGAACGGACTTTTCTTTATTCCTGGCCAGCGCCCTGGGTCTGGCGAGAGACGGATCAGAAAGGCACCAGAGGATAGTCAAGGTGATGGAAATGTGACGGGTGGCAGGGAGCAGCACAAGGCAGTGGCGAGAAGGTGGGGGCTGTCCCTTGGGGACACCTATGAGGGGCACAAAGATGCTAGTGTTGTGTCATTCCTGTCACATCAGCTCTTCTTTACAGGTGCCCAAGATGGGCTTTACCTAGGCAGCTTTCAGACTCAGCCCAGACGGTAAGAGAAGGTGAGGGAAAGCCTCAACTATGATGTCCGTGTCACTGCAGTTGGGCTGCACCCAGGGGCACAGGGACCGGTTGAGCTGGGCTGTGACTTCTCTGGGTCATCATGAGGTCCCCGGCCGCTCTGAGGGCACAGCCACACTGGTGGTGAGCCTTGGTTCCGAGGCAAGGTCGCCAGGGCACAAAGCCGTGGGCCTGGCAGTCAAAGGTGTTTGTTTCAACCTTCAGCCTCCCATCCCAAAGAAGCGGGAAGCCTGTCTTTTCCAGTCACAGCTGACAGCATTCCTCAGGCCGGTCTGTGATAGAAACACTCCCATTATGGAAGGGGGTTACATAAAGCATCGTGCGACATCTGCATCACACATCCGCAGAGGCACTGGTCAGGCTTGTGTGCCCCCCACCTCATGTGTCCCGAGTCCGGTGGTTGCACCTAACTCTCCAGGTCTGAGAGGGCGGGGTGCCCGCGTCACTGGGACTAGCAGAGCCCCTGGGAGGGAGTTAGGGCCTGTGTATTGGTTCATAGTTGTCAGTAGGGAGCAGCACAATACAATGGTCATGACCAAGAGTCTGGCTCGGGCTGCCAGCATCCCAGCCCCAGCTCTGTCATTTACTGATCAGGGCACCTTGGGCAAGTTTCCCAGCTGATTTGTGCCTCAGTTTCCTTATCCATTAGAGACAGTAATCATGGCACCTGGGGAGATCAAATGGCTTAATCCATGCATGTTTCAGAGTCAATCAAGTGGTAAAGTTGAGCTCTGAACTTTTCATTTGATGACTATCCTGAGATTGCAAGACAGGCTTTACAAATTACCATTTCAGCTGCTAATCTCTCTAAATGAAGATTTTCTAGGGTCCGGCCGAGTGGTGCGTTGGTTAAGAGCTGGCTTGGGATGCCACATATGAGGGTCAGTGACACTGCCCTCTACAGCTAAGATGGTGAATAACAGCTCCACCTGGAGCTGGGCTGCTGTGAGTCCCAGTGATGGTGTAGGCTGTAGCCCTTGCTGCAGTGGGCTGCCATAGGCTACAGTGAGTGGCCGGCAGCCAGTGTGAGCTGCCAAGAGCCGCTGTGATCGGCCATCCAGAGGCCGGCAACCGATCTGCCTCATCCGGGAAGAGCACAATGACGATACCAACATGGGCTAGTGAAGCAATGTCCTCTACAACTAGACTGAAGAACAAAAGGACAGCAAATTGTCTGTTCCCCTTCCCCGGTTCCCCAATACTGTTCCCCTCCCCCCAATTCCCCAATAAAATCTTTAAAAAAAAAAAAAAGATTTTCTAAATATTCTGCAACCAAAACGAAGTATGGCTGAGGTCAGACCATAATCCATAACTCCTGATTCCAAAGATCTCATCAAAACAGCCTCCTTGTCCTAGTCAATTGTTTGCAAAACAAGAGGAAAGTGTGCATTTGCGTGCGTAAAATAAACCTGTAGTCACAGCACATGGCTGTCACTGTTTTACATATTGGGCTCCCACATAATAATTTGTTTTAAAGAAATTTTATTGGGGAAGAGTGTGTTTTTCCAAGACCCATCAGCTCCAAGTCAAGTAGTTGTCCTTCAGTCCAGCTGTGGTGGGTGCAGCTCCCTGGTCCATGTGGGAATTGAACCAGCAACCTTGGCACTATAAGTCTGCGCTCTAACCCCCTGAGCCAACCAGCCACCCTGACTCTAAGTTGAGTGGTTGTTTTAATCTAGTTGTGGAGGGTGCAGCTCTGCATTCCATATGGGGATCTAACTGACAACCTTGGTGTTATGAGCCTGGGCTGTAACCACTTGAGCTAACCAGCCACCCCCACATAACCACATAATAATTTATTTTTTTAAATTGGGGAATTGGGGAGGGGAACAGCGTTGGGGAATCGGGGAAGGGGAACAGACAAGTTGCTGTCTTTTTGTTCTTCAGTCTATTTGTGGAGGACATTGCTTCACTGGCCCATGTTGGTATCATCATTGCATTCTTCTCGGGTGAGGCAGATCGGTCGCCGGCCTCTGGACGGCTGCTCACCGCGGCTATTGGCAGCTCACGCTGGCTGCCGGCCACTCACTGTCGCCTATGGCAGCCCACTGCAGCAGGGGCTGCAGCCTACACCATTGCTGGGGCTCGCACAGCCCAGCTCCAGGTGGAGCTGTTGTTCACCATCTTAGCTGTAGAGGGCAGTGTCACTGACCCTCATATGTGGGATCCAAACTGGGGCTGCTTTTGTCCCAAACCAGCTCTTAACCAATGTGCCACTCGGCCGGCCCCATAATAATTTTTAATTGGCCTTCTCTGCATAAAAATAATTTGAAAGCCTACCCCCGCCCCCCCAAATTTCCTCTCCAGCCCCTCTGGCTTGACCAGTGCATGTCATTGTCAACTGCCTACTCTCACTTTTAGTGTCTGTCTGCCCCTGTGTTGGCTAAATCCTAGAAGTGGATTATGTTAGGTGACAGCCAGACATTCTGGATGGGTGGCTCCTAGTAGTTTGCTTGGGAAACTAAGGAAAGTTAGGTTGCATTGTCCTGTCTCACTGGTGGGTGGGCAGAGGTGGCTGTTGAGTCATCAAGACAGAGTCGATCTCTCCTCCAGCAAGTTGCCTTGGGGACACAGAAGCAAGCCAAGTAAGCCCACCCCACACCTCCTGGTCCCTGGCACATAGTAGGTGCTGAATGGAGTTGACTTGAAGCTGGGAGTCCCTGGTGCTGAATGGTGTGGATGAACTTGAGGTGAGGTTAGCCCAGCTGGGATGTCGGGGATTCACAGCAATAATAGCTGATGGTCGGGAAGGGACCCTGCAGTTCAAGTCAGCACAGTTCACTTGCTGTTAATAGAGCTTTACAGAACCCCTGCTTTGGTACAAAGGGGTACAACCTTGTGAAATGGCACATCCTGCTTTCAAGGAACCCGCGGTCCCAAAGGAAACAGACAATTCACCATCAAGTACAACCGTAGCAACCACAAGGCCTGCCCTGTGCCAAAGCCATTCTTGTCACTGGAGATATAGGGATGAGCCAGCAGACAAGCTCCTTGCTCTCATGGAACTCACGCAGGTGGGGTGGGTGGGACAACCAATAAATGACAAGACAGGTAACAGCTGTTTCTAGTCCACAGGAAAAATTCTATTCAGTGGAGGGGGCAGAGTATTTAACTCATGAAACATTTAGAGAGAAGCTACTCTGTGCAAGACCCCAGTAGGGGTCAGATTACAAAGTGCCCTCTGCGTTAAGCTAAGGAGGTTAGACTTTATCTTTGAATCTATAAATATAGGAATGGGAGAGGGTGTTATGTATAATGCTGAGAGTTGGAAGTCTTCCTAGATATTTGAGCTGGACTTTGAAGAATGTTGAGAGGACAGAGTTGTCTGAGCAGCCCTGAGTTGGGCCCAGAGGTTGGAGGCTTGTCTTTGGGTGGGCCACCAGCTGTAAATAAGGAAAAGAGTTCCCTCCTCGCCCACAGGACCATGATGAGGGAATGACTGTGAAAGGGCTCTCTAGAGTGAGGCATAATTACTATTACTGTTTTCCTACTTGTCTATCTGGCCTCTCAGAAAAACAGGCAGCAGCCTTCCCCAGCAGGGATCAAAGGCAGCCCCCAGAGGGCCAGCCTGAGGCCCGGGGTGTGGCCAGCTCAGTACAGGACATGGATCAGCTTCTTGGGCCACAGCTCTTCAAGCCACAGCTGCCTCCTCTCCCCTGGACTGATCTCCCAATAGCTGCTGCTCCCCATCCTGAGTCGGAAGCTGAGAGTCATGTCCTGACAGAGGGATGGACAGAAAAGCCGAACCGGGGACTTATGTAGACAATCTGGTCTGCGAGGCCTTCAAACCCAGCTGCACTTCATCAGCGCCCGGTGAGAGGAGCTCAGGGAAGCAGCGAGGTGTGGTAGGACAGAGGCGGGCTTGGCGTGCAAACAGGCCTGACTTCAAGTTCAAGCTCTGCCCGTTTTTAGCTGTGATCCTTGGGAAAGCGACTCACCTCATGCTGCTCGTTGAAAAAAGGCAATAAGAACCTCCTTATGGAGCTGCCACGGGGTCAGCTGAGGTGGATATTAGGTGCCCAACCAGTATCAGCTTCTTCGTTCCAGTTTTCTCTCTCCTTCCTTCCTTTCCTCTTTCTTCCTTCTTTCCTTCCCTCTTTCCTCAAAAAGTGGGAAGAACACATGGGAAGAAGAGCCCATGTTAAGAGTGATGGAAAGGTTTTTTAAGAGTCAGACGACTCCCACAGAACTCACCCACCTGTTGGGGGTGCCGGTCACTATCGGCTGGAAAACGAGAAGATGACGTCACAGGCAGGCCATGCCAGGATGCGCTGGAGAGACTGCAGGCGCTGTGGGACCTCAGAGGGAGCTGAGGCCACGTGGAGCGGCGTGAGGATGCCTCGTTGCTCTTAGAAAGGAGAAGGTTTTCCAGAGAGAGGGGACCAGCAGGCGCAGATACAGAGCATGCAGGAGGCCCGGCTGGGAATGCGGCCGGGGTGGTTTGAGGCCAGTCTCCCAGGAGAGGATAACGGAGATGGTGGTTCAATGGGCTGGCCCCAGGATATGGGGGGATTGGAACGCACGCCAGGCTATGCTCTCGGGCCCCCACGCAGTGGGCAGCAGGAGCTGTGGTGGGAGTAGCGTGAGAGCCTAACCTGTGACCTCGGGCTTTTCCCAGTTTTGTGTATAGGGTGGTTTGGAGCAGAAAAGATGTTTCCTGCCTGTACCAGTCAGGGTGGGCTAAGTTATGCTGTAGAAACAAGCAACCCTTAAACTTGGGGGCTTAAAATGACAACGGTTTAGCTCTGATCCATGCAAAGATTGCTGCAGATAGGGGCCACTCCTCAGGCCATGTGGTCGCCAACGACCAGGATGCTCCAGTCCAAGGTCACCTCCATCTCGGTCCGCCCCGCCCTGACCCCCACAGCAGGAGAAGGGGTGTGGTATTCTCCACACCCCCACTCTAGGCCATCTCCACCAAACCCTTCATTTTGCCTCGGGCCAGAGGGGGAGGTGGCTTGGAGCCAGGCCACTGTGGGCAGGCGCCTAGCGTGGGTAGCTGCCTATTGGCCAGCAGAGGGGGGCAGGACTGTCACCCCTGGGTGAGGCCCCGGGCCTGCTCTGTGAGTGCTCCTAGTCTGGTGGGAGACTTTGCAGTGGAGTCCTTGGCATTTTAGGTTGTGGTGCAAAGCTGGGGGTTTGTGTATAAATGACCAGCCATTCAGCTGACCAGAGGACAGGAGGAGAAGGTGGCAGAGGAAAGAGGAGACGGAAAGGAAGAGGAAGGAAAGGAGGAGGGAAAGGCAAGAGGCATAGGAGGCTTACCGGGCTGGCTGGCCTGGAGGCCTCGCCCATCAGCATTTCCCAAGGGGCCCTCCCTCTGCCAGCGGCCTCACCTTCCCTCTTGCCAGTTGGTGGGCAGGGCCAACGGCCGGCTTGGGACTCCCTTGCTCACTCAGAGCGGCCCTGCTTGCGGCCCCGCCGGCGTTGGCACGGTGACAGTAGCCAAGTGTGCAAACTTGTGCCATTGTCCCCAGGCCAGGGGGAGCCATGGAGACTGGCTAATATGACACAGGAAAATGTTTGCTGATGGCAATTCTATGGGCTTTGTCCACCTCTTTCTCCATCATGACGACTCGATTTAAGTCCCTAACTGTTTGACTACAAATGCAAGGGGACCGTGCAACGCCAACCTTTTGTCCGGCCGCACTGAATGGGCAATTCAGGCTTTGTGCAGCTCAATTGAGGAAGCAAACATAAAGACAAGATTCCTGAGAGCTCCGGTTCCCTTCCCATGGATATGCCAGCCTCTCGTTAGAGTCCTTCCTGGCTACCTTTGCCCACATCAGTGTGCCGCTGGCCCTCACAGGCCTGCCAGGGCCCATGCCTCAGGGAGCGGGGGTGGGGAGAGAGGAGGTCGGGGGGAGAGAGAGAGGAGAGAGCCACTCAACACTCAAGGACAGTGGGGAAGGCTGCCCGTCTGAAGGCCGCCCGCCCGGCTTACCCGTCCGATTGTCTGTCAGCACTGGAGCATGGCAGCTGCCGGCCTGGAGCCTTGGGGGAGGATGTCGTGCCCATCTCTTCTGAGCCCAGCCCCTCCTCACCCCTGGACTTTTTACACACACACACACACACACACACACACACGCACATACACACATGTACACACACACACACACACACACTCACCGCCCCCTCGAGAAACCAGGGAACCGAGGTCAAGGGGAGGAGGGCATGGAGGCCGAGGGGGAAAGTGGAGCTGAAGGGTAGAAATTTACCGGGAAATGATTGCATTTGGGAGCTGTCTTTTTTGTGATGGTCCCCATGGTGACAATTTGTGACGGCAAAGAATGTGGGAACGGGGCGCTGCCGCCTGATTGGGATGCTTTGTATCTGGAGAGGCGCTCCTGATTGGCCTGAGGGGCCCCCCAGCTCCGGGGACTCGTCCTCCATTCAGCCCACTCGAGGGCAGCACAACCGCTTCCAGCCGGACACACGGAGCTCGCCGGCAGCACCGGGCCTGGCCAGGGCCTGCGGCGGGGAAACGGCCGGGCCACGTTGGCGGGCCCGGACCCGCACCCTCGGTCAGTGTGGAGGCCCAGGCAGCTGGGCTGGACTGGATGGGGGTGTGGGGCAGGCCGGGGCCCAGGGGAGGGGCGAGGTGCTGCGGGTGGCGGCCCAGGAGGCATGAAATTGCTGCAGATGCTTCTACAGGGGAGTCCCTGCTGTCCACAGCCTGAGCTCAGCCCGCCAGGCAGGCCTCAGCTTGAGTGCCAGACAGGGGTCCTGCCTGTCCTGCGTGAGAGCTGGGGGTGGAGCGTGGGGACAGGGGTGGGGGGGGCTGGTGCTAGCAGGGCTGGGGGTGGGAGTGGGAGGCGGAGGGCGCCAACAGGGAGAGAGGGGGCTTGGGCTTGCCTTAAAGTAGAGCAGTTGCCTCTGCTCAGAAATGAAACACTTTGCTGGCAAGTTGGGCACGTTGGCAGCATGGTGTTTGGGAGGCACAGTGGGCTGGGAGCGTGGAGATTTGTGCTCCAGTCCCTGCAATGCCACTTGTAGCTGGGTCACCTTGGGCAAGTCACCTGACCTCTCTAAGACTCAGCCGCAAGTAGAGGGCAACAGACCCAAGAAGACTCAACATGTTTGACCTGTTCCATCACAGATACTCACAGAATTCTTAGAGGCTTGAATGGGCAGCCCCTCGCCCAGGATCGTGTTTGGGGCTGAGGGGTGCTGGGGCTGGGGCTACTGTATGCAGCCACGTGGCCTTTGGGGTGTGGTTGTTTGGACAGACTCCAATGACCTGTGTGTCCCTCCAGGTCAGCTCTGGGCCCTCCCCTGAAGCTGCCAGCCACCAGCAGAACCACCCTCTTCATGGAAAGGCCTGCGCAGCGGCCCCCTGGTGATGGCATCTGACAGTGACGTAAAGATGCTGCTGAACTTTGTGAACCTGGCGTCCAGTGACATCAAGGCGGCCCTGGACAAGTCTGCGCCCTGCCGCCGCTCCGTGGACCATCGCAAGTACCTGCAGAAGCAGCTCAAACGCTTCTCCCAGAAGTATTCTCGGCTTCCACGGGGACTCCCCGGTCGAGGGGCCGAGCCTCACCTGAGAAGGGGGCCTGAGGACCAGTCTGGGAGACTGTCCCTCGATTCTGGTGATTCCAGTCCTGGTGGGGGTGGGAGCTGCAAGGAGAAGGCGCCGGGGAACCCCTACAGGGAGGAATGTCTCTCTAAGGAGCAGACTCTACAGGGGCAGAATCCAGAGGCTGCCAGGCCTGGCCAGGTGCCCATGAGGAAAAGACAGCTGCCCGCTTCCTTCTGGGAAGAGCCGAGGCCCACCCACAGCTACCCCTTGGGGCTGGAGGGAGGACCGGGCCCCAGGGAGGGACCTCCCTATGAAACTAAGAAACACTGCAAAGGCTTGGAGCCCTTGGGGCCTGAGGTGGCCCCGGTGCCCATGTCCCCAAGGGCACCAGTTGAAAAGGAGCCGCCCAAGATGCCTGGGGTCTCCCTGGTGGGCCGTGTCAATGCCTGGAGCTGCTGCCCCTTCCAGTACCATGGACAGCCCATCTACCCGGGCCCTCCCGGTGCCCTGCCTCCGAGCCCAGTCCCCAACCTGGCCCTGTGGAGGAAAAGCCCGGTTGCCTCAGGGGAGCTGGCCCACTTCTGCAAGGATGTGGATAGCCTGGGGCAGAAAGTGTACAGACCTGTGGTTCTGAAGCCTATCCCTACCAAGCCGACCATGCCGCCCCCCATCTTCAATGTCTTTGGCTACCTCTAGCTGGGCTGGGAGAGCCTTCGCACCCCCCACCCCCGCGACCTGCAGGGGTGTTGGGAAACCCTGGAGCTCTCCTTGGGAGGAGAGGGCTGAGCAGTGATGTGGCCTCTTGAGAACCTTGCCTTTGTGTGTGTGTGGGAGGGAGAGGGCAAGATTGGGGCAGGAGTTTCTCAGGCAGTTGCCTTGGGAGCTATGGGGCTGGGCTCTGCGGCCCCTCCCCATAAAAGCCAGGGCCCAACACGTCATCCCGCTGTCCCTGCGCAGACCTCGGGCAGCGGGGTTTCGCCCTGGCCTGCCAGCTACCCCAGAAGTCCGAGTTACACATCTATTCATCTGCCACCCACTGTATAAGCCAACCTCAGTTCTGGTTTTTTTTTTTCTGTTGTTCATTGTAAATATTAAAAGGTTAAAAGAATAAAGACATTTCTTTTGCAGTTTCCACATCTTGGGTGTCATGAAGTTGAATGGCCCCAGGCCTAGGAAATGCTGGCTATGCCCAGATGGAGGGCCTCTTATGGAGGTGACTGGCTGTGGGGGAGGCCGGAAGTGGCCCAAAGGCCCCTGTGATGTCTGGTAATGGCACTGGCGGCCAACAGTTCAATTCAGAGGATGGAGGGTGGGGCAGGCCACTATGGAAGGGTGTTCTGGTTCTCCTGTGTCAGAGGACGGAGGCTGGGGGAGGCTTGGATCCCCAGAGGGTCCAAACTGTCCTGGGGAGCAGGGAGGCTGGTCTAGGGGAGGCGGAGCTGCAGTCCTGGCTCTGCTGTGAGAGGTGGGGCCTGAGAATGGCCCCCTCTGTGGTGCCTTCCACTTTGCACAGGCTTCAGAATCCTTTCTGACATTAAGGCTCCAAGATTAGCACTTGCTAAGTGCCCTTCCCACCCTGCCTACTTGTACTCCAGGGTTCTCCAGGAGAGGTGTATTGACATGGAGGGGCATCTTGCTCACTAGGGAGCCGGTGGATTTCTGTCTGATGGTCTTGGAAGATATCAGAGCCATAGAGCCATGTGGCACAGGCAGAGTTGTTCTGAGAAAATATCTGGCACTCAGGGTAGGGAGTCCTCAGCCGGGGCCCTTGCTTCAGGCTGCTCTGGTCTTAAAAGGCAGGGAGAGGGCCATGAACCCCCACCCCCCTCCCACACACACATCATCATGAAGGCCCTTCTGGACCTGTTCTGATGAGGCTCAGCCCCTCCACACTGTAAAACAGGTGCTTAAAGCACTAGTCTGGACTCTGTCACCTACCAGCTGTGTGACCTTGGACAAGTCACTTAACCTCTATGTGCCAAAATTTTCTTATTGGAAAACTGTGATTGAAAATCAACCAGCCGCATGGATTGCCGTGGGGATGATGTGAGTGCCTGGCACTCTGAGTACTACCCAAGTGGTGAAAAGCTGCACAAACCAAGTCACCTCTCCTGGTTACCTGGCAATGTCAGCAGGTCCTGCCATGCCCATATTTCAGTGATGTTTATGGACCAGGCCACCCCCCCGCCGAACCTTTCCCTAGAGAAGAAGCTCCAGGAGGCATGTTTTCTCAGGGTGGGTGCTGCCCGAGCCCACCATGCCGGGGCTGCCACATCTCTGCCTGGCTCAACTGCCCCCGGGGGCTAACGGGAGATGTACTAATTCAGACGCAGCCACGCTTGTGCCGAAGGAGAAACCTTTACTAATATGCCGTTCAACAGAAGCAGCCGGCACCATGACTCCCCATGCAGGTGCAGCTTGGGGGAAAAACACACGTCCAGGAAGGCCCGAGCATTGTGGCTCCGCTGACCAGAAAGCGAACTGAGCCGCTTCAAAGTGAAACCTGGGAACTCCCCTCTTACAGCCTCAGACACCCGGCACCAAGTCAGACGTGCTCCTCGCTCACAACATGGACCTGTGTTCAGGGTTTTAAGCGTTTGGTGACGCTGAGGAGACATCTCTGAGGCTGACATCCTCCTGGGGGGCTGGGAAAGTATGGGAGTGGGAGTAGGGGTTCTGTATAGGGTGATGGCTGCAAACTCCAGCAGTGATGGTTAAAAGACTTAGGAATCGCACAGCCTGAGCACCAACCAATCAGAACATTGGGAGCAGGCCCCAGGTCCACATTAACCCTTTTGCTGCTGGGTTGTGGGAGGTGGTAGGGTGGGCACCTGAGAAGGTCAAGGCTGGGCAAGGTACTTGTGGGGAAAGGGGCCCTGACCAATGGCTGTGACCAACTGGCATGGATGTACGTCAATAATCTAAGAACCCAGATGTGGCATGGGAGCATCCCAGGCCCAGGAGCTCCTAAGCCTATAAATAAACAGTGCCATGCGCCGTGGCCAAGCCTTCCTTCCCTACCCCTCCAACCAACCTCCTCAGCCTCACCTCCTCCAGGGGACGCCTCCCTCAGACCCAGTTCCCATCCAGTGCCTACAGCCACTACCAGTAAGGACTCTCTAAGACCTAAGAAATGCCATAGATTATGTCTAACACCCAGCCCCACCCCAAATGCACCTGAACATCTTGCTGCTCTGTCCCGTCCTTGACTGCCACCCCACCCCATCGGGGTTGAACCACCTGTCTGGATTTCTTCAGGATCCCTGCAGCAAGGCAGTGTGGGGCTGTGGCCAGGCACTCTCGGGCCGGAACCACAGGGACCTGCTATGTGTGCCTGGGCCAGTCCCTCCCCTCTCTGGGCTTGTTTCCGCATCTGTACCACAAGGGAGTGGGCAAGGCACCGCCGATTCCCCTCTGACCCGTGGCTTTTATCACACTTGGGAAGAGAACACTGGTGAGTTACTGCACCCTCCATGCAAACGGCATACTGGCCTCAGTGCACGGGGCTCAGACCACAAGAAAGCGCCATGACTGCTAACCCTCAGCTTCTCTCCTGCACCATGGAAGATGGGCTGGCCTCTCCTGCCTGGTTCACCCCACAGAGCCACAGGGGGACTGAAGGAGGCAATGGACGGGACAGGGCTTCACGCCTCTCAAGTCTGGTGGCTTTGCAAGGGTTGATAATGGCCATGACACCAGCACTTTGCTCATGGTAGCCAGTATTGAAATGTTTTTTCCCCTTTTGGAGCAGAACGGATGAGCAAGACATGAAGACAGAGTGCCAGGGAACATGTTTGTGTGAGACAATCCCAGGTGTCAGGAGACCTGTGGGCACAGAGACCCTGTTTGTGATAAAGCTCCTGTTTCCATGGTGATTGAACCAGGAGAGACAGACCAACCACAGGCAGGAAGCTGTCAGATCTCTTCTAGCAAATGAAACACACACTTTCTTGGGTCTTTCAGAAGCCCAAACCTAGGTAACACGTTCAGGAACCTGTGTGCTCTGTCCCCAGCCTCTGCCCCACCCCCACTCCTCCCAGGAGCAGAGCTGCGGACCCCAGGCCCTGGGGGGTCGGTGAGAGGGCCTGCGTTGGCCACAGCAGCATCTGTGAAACATTTATTGTACTCAAGGAAGCCCTCTGGGATCGAGGGTCTCCCCACCCCCCACCAGGCCACATCTTCGGGGAGAAAGCTCAGAAGTCAAGTGGAGAGTTTCAGAGAGCAAAGAGGGAGGGGCAAAGGCCAGCTTTGCAGGGAGGTTGTCCAGGAAAGGCAGGTTCACCCCTGAAAGTGCTCCAGCCGCCCCCCACCCCAAGTTCCGCTGCCAGCCTCTCCCGCTCCAGGAGATTCCTGCCATTCTGGGTGGCAAAGAAGGTCTGGGATCTACTCATCCATTTGAAAATAAACATGGTTTTTCTCCTACTTGACACATTCCATTCTCTGCTCTGGGCACAGCTCTGGCCCAGAGACCTGGCAAGTCACGATGGCTGCCCCAGCTCAGGGGGAACAACCGACAGCCTCATCTGTCACCAGGTTCCCATGGATGTGGGGACACCGCCGTCCTGAGATTTAGTGAAACAGTCTGAGGAGTGCCTCTTGTCCACGTGCCCCGGTTACTG
Organism: Aselliscus stoliczkanus; assembly: GCA_033961575.1. Taxonomy (NCBI): domain Eukaryota; kingdom Metazoa; phylum Chordata; class Mammalia; order Chiroptera; family Hipposideridae; genus Aselliscus; species Aselliscus stoliczkanus. The sequence continues at coordinate 152,627,312 of CM066732.1, forward strand.
GGTACTCTCATACTTCAGGTATCTAATCAGTCTGCCTGGGAGTGGCAACGTGTCCAGGAGTTTTATACGATATTTCCCAATGGCCTTTCGAACTTGCAGCCGGCAAAGATGAACCAGCGGTCTCGGAGGTTCTAGAAAAAGGGGAGAGAGAGAGAGAGAGAGATTCTGATTTGTCATTTTCAACCTGCAAAGCGTTTGCTCCTTCTTCTACATTCACAGAGACCCCCCACAGCCCCTAGTGAAGGGGTTGGGAGTCTGCGCTCCTAAGTGCCCCATGCATGGAATTCAGCTCTGGGATCTGGGTGGTGCCGAGAGGCCAGGGGGCAGGGAGCAGGGACTGGTGAGCTCCCAGCAGATCCCAGAGTCCCAGTTGGCTGCCCGCTCCAAGGAGGCCTCTTAGGATACCTCATACAGTAGAGTTTTCTCAGCTGGGGGAGAGCGGGGAAGGTAGGAACAGGGACTGGCGCTCCTAGTAATGGCATCATTTATTTTAGCCCCGGGTACAGCGTCTGGCACAGGGAAGGTGTTTGTTGAATCAAAGAATGCCATTCATTCATTCATTCATTCATTCATTCAACAAATATATGCTGACCCCTTCAAGTGCCTGGTGTTGTCTGGGCCATAGATGCAGAGGTGCCAGCCCAAGGCCGTTGGGGAAGGCTTTCACACCAGACACTGCCATCTGAGTGGGGTCTTGAAAGGTTGTCAGGAATTTGCCAGGTGAGGAAGGCAGGGGCATTCAAGCAGGAGAAAGAGTGGTGCCAAGCCAAGGAGGCCACAGACGCCCAGGGAAGATTGGGATACAGAGGGAATGTTGGGGGAGGACAGAGAGGACAGGCAGCCGCAGTGCTGCCTCACTAGGTGACAATGTGCCACCACTGCATTTCCGACACTTCCGCTGCCTTTCCATCTCACTTAGGACACAGCCTGCCCTCTGGGAAGCTCAGCCATATTCTCAGCTGAGTAAAGACTGAACTTGTGGGGAGGAAGGCAAAAGGCCACTGGTGGGCAGGAGACCCAGGGCCACCATGGCTGAGCTGGTGGCCTGGATAGCTTAGGAGACTCTGGGCTGATCATGCCACCTCTCAGAGCCTGTCCGCCCTTCCTACTGGAATAAGGATATCAGCATCACAGCACTGAATGAAAAAGCATATGGAGAGTGTTTTACAGATGGACGGTGGGCTTTAAGGAAACCCAAATAGATATTAGTTAGAACTATTTGTTCTACTTGTTAACAAATGCTTAGTTCTGCATCGTTTTCCCTGGGAAGCTGTCTAATTGTAAGGGATCACGCTTCTCTAGGGAGAGCAGGAGGAGAGGGGGCAGTGAGGGGGTTAGGCCGAAAACTAAGCGTGGACCGCTCCACCCTCTAGTGGCCGTGGAGGATCATGGTGACAGTTATTCGTGAACTCAATGAGGCTGTTCCCTGGGTGAGCAGGCAAGTCAATGCCACCCACCCCCTGCCACCGGCCTAGTAACTTTATCATGGGCCCCAACTCAAGTGCTTCCCAGGCATTTGTACAAACAAAAAAATCCTACAGTAGGTTTGGGTTCAAAGAGGCACGAGGGATCAAACAGGAACTTGGTAAGTCAGAGTCAGGGCACTGGGATGTGGGCACCTGGACAGGCAATAAGCTAGCACAGTCTCACCTGGGATCAGCAGCAGCGGTGGTATAAACACTGGCTGCATGGGAGTCTCTGTGCTATGTGACTGACAAACGCTGGGCCGGAGACCAGGCCATGCCCTCACAATCAGAGAAAGCCTGGTGCAGCTACAATTCCTCTGGGCAGGCACCTGTTTCTCAGTATCAGCTGCGGTTCCACTGTTTCTGACACCTCACCTGCCCAGGTGAGCTTCATAATGCCAAGGAGGGATTCTCAGCTTGACTTAGCCAGGCTTCCCCATCTACATTACAAACAGTAGCTGGACCACGGCAGAACCCCACCTCACTATGCCAGCCACAGCTCCCTGCAAGCACCTGAGGCTGGCAGAGTGGGAGGGGGCTTGCCATGAGCCTACCCAATCTTTGTTCAGAGGCCCTTGGTCACCTAGCAAGCTCCTGGCTCCAGAACTCAGGGGGCCTGCCTCCTAGGCCAGTACAGCTCCAGCTGTGGCCCCTAGACCAGTAGCACTGACACCACCTGGGGGGACGTGCTGAAATGCAGATTCTCAGGCCCTGCCCAGATCTGCGGAGTCAGCACCTGCATTTTTAACAATGTGTCCATGGGCTTTGTATGCACTTCACATTTTGAGACTCTCTAGGCCATCATTCTCTCCTTTCCCTCAATGCACTGCCTCTCGGTGACCCACAAACACGGGCAACTTACTCCAAATGTCCCATTCCCCTCAGGGAGCTGGAACTGTTTAAAATGTCCTGCAAAGACTTAACAGAGGGGTTTGGGTTGGTCAAACCTGGGTTTAAATCCCGTTCTACCACTAACTAGCAGTGAGACCTCGGCCCAGGTGACATCGTCTCTCTGAGGGTCGGCCTCCTCATTTTCAAAACAAAGAGTCACGGAAACATGGGACAGACAGCACAGAACCTGCATGGAGTAGATGCCCATACGCCCCCGAGTCTGGGCCTGTGTCAGGCAGTGCAACTGACCAGCAGCAGCAGCAGCGACAGCCCCTACCTGCCTTCTCCCTGATGACGGCCCAGTCCTCAAAGCTGTCAATGTGCTCCTTCAGGCGCGAGCAGAGCTGCACATTGCCCACATAATCCAGAAGGATGTCGATGATGGGCCCCGCCCAGCGGCTCACCTCGGGGGCAGACAGGATCTCACAGAACTGGAAGAGAACAGACACCAGTGCTGGGATACCCGGGGCCAAGGGCACCCACATAGCAAGCTCATTCTACAGGTGGGAACCAAAGGCTGGAGAGGGCAGGGGACATGTCCCAGAACAGACACCTGGCTAGGATCCAGTTCCCTTTTCTCATCAACACAGGCTTCTGCTGCCAAAAGTGGGAGGTGGGCAACTTGGGCCAATCACATCACCTCTCCAAGCCTCAACTTCCTTGTCTAGAAAATGGGTATATGACACCATCTTCAAGAGTTTAAGAATTAAGTTAATATGAACATAAACTTCTTTGGACACAGTAGGTGGCCCATAAATGATGGCCATTAGCCATTATAGTTATCTCAAAGAGGAGGGTGTTTCTAACTTCCTTGTCATTTTAAGTTCTGACTTCATAAGTCATCAGCAGGGACAGGTCCTGCCTCTGGGTCTCTAACTTTCTACCCCTCCCCTGACTTTAGACCAGCCTGCTCTCTCTTCTATCCTGATCCCGGTCATTCAACCTAACATTTCTGGCGCAGGTTTGCTCGGGGTGAGAACCCCTCAGTTTTGCAGAGTTCCCCACCAGTTCCCTGCTCCACTCTTCCTTCCTTCAATTCCCCAAGACAGCGAACCAAAACAAGGATTTAATTGTTGGTGTGAAGCAGTATGTTTTCTGCTCCCTCCGAAGCATGCTAGCCACTGGGTCCCGCGGCCTCCAAAGCGCGCTAACTACTAGCCTACACTCCCTCCAAAGCTCATGAACTAGCAGCCCCACACTTAGGAACTGCCATGCCTCCAAAGTGCAGTCCACGCTGCCTCCAAAGTGAGGGAACCACTCGTCCACGCCGCCTTGGAAGCGTGCTGGCCCTGGCCACACGCCCCCCGTCGCGCTGCCCTACCTGGACCACGCTGGGCTCCTTGTCGCCAAGCGGCACGTCGTTGAACCTGTTGGAGGGCGGCGGGGCGGGCGGGTGCGGGCCGTTGCCGTACAGGCAGGAGAAGCAGGGCTCGCCGTTGCAGCCGAGGTCCATGAGGAACTTGAGCAGCGACAGGTACTTCATGGCAAACATGATGGTGGCGGGGAAGGCGGTGGGGTGCGTGGCGATGTAGGCGTCGATGTCGGCGCCGTGGTCCAGCAGCAGCTGCATGGTGCGCAGGCAGCCGTGGCGGATGGCCACGAGCAGGGGGCTGATGACGTCTCGGTTGGGGTCGGCGCCCGCCAGCAGCAGCAGCTCGGTGGCGTGCACGTTGTTGTTGACCACGGCGAAGTAGAGCGCGGAGCTGCGGCGGTCCTCGTAGAGGCGCGCGCGCTCGGGGGCCAGCGGCGCGTTCACGTCGAAGCGCGCGCCCAGCAGCGTCTCCAGCACCGCGTCGTTGTTGCGCTCGGCCGCCAGGTGCAGCGGGCTGATGCCGCTCCGGCGCACGCGCGTGCGGCTGGTCACCGGCAGCAGCATCTGCACGATCCTGCGGGGCGGGCGGGGCGGGCGGGGCGGGCGGGCGTGGGTCACCCGGAGGCCGGGCACGTTGGGGTCAACCCAGCCCGCAGGGGACGCTGAGGGGGCCAGGCTCGGCCAGGCGCAGCTGCTGGGGAGGCATGCTAGGGATGCACGGGCCCGGCAGCAGGGGCCGCTGAGGAGCCAGCCATGCTCACAATTACCCCTTGGGGAGGGGTGAGTCTGCTCTATCCCTACTTCACAGATAAGGAAGCTGAGGCTCAGAGAGCTTCAACCACCTTCCCAAGTCACAGAGCCAGGAAGAGGTCACTCGGTGACCAAGCGTCTCCTCCCCTGTCCGGTAAGTCGCAACGCCTCTTACCCTGAAGTCTGACTCGAGCCTCTCTCAGGCTGTCTGCCGCGCCTGGAGTGGGTGGATCAGTCCCCGCTGAGGCTGGAGATCCCTGGCTTTGCTTTCTTCTTCCGAATCAGGCACTGTCCTCAGCGCTTACCCTACATCAATCTGTCATACCCTCCCAATAGTCCTATGAGGTGGTAACTGGTATTACCCTCATGTACAGATGAGGAAGCAGAAGCCCAGAGAGGGCATATGACTTGCCCAAGGACACACAGTAAGTGATGGAGGCAGGATTTGAACCCAGACAGTCTCATTCCCCCTAGAGTGAGGGCCACTCCCCTACTTCTTGTGTAACAGTCAGGGTGACAGCCGATATGTCGGGGTCTGGCATTCTTCATGATGCACTAACTTACCTGCCTCGTTTGCCTTCTTCCCTGCAGCCCTGTGGGGGTAGCCAGAACAGCTCTGTAGCCTTCTTTTTAACCCATATGGCTCAGAGAAATGAAGAGACTAATCAAAGTTGGTAAAGCGGTTCTGGGGACTGGACACCAGGACTCTTGACCCTTTGTCTTTGTTCTCTTCCTCTAGACCCTTGCCACCTGCAGGAACAAGCTCCTGTCATGATTCCAGACCCTAATCTGCCTAATCCCTGATGACAGGTGCCCTCACTGCCCCATGTGGGCTCCAAGGAGGTGGCCATGGCAGGGAAAGCGGTTCCTCCAGGCCTGTTCCCACGCCTCTTTGCCTCCTGGCAGGCCGATTTCCCCACTTCCTGGAAATCTGATGCCAGCGACCCCCTGCTAGGATCTCAGTTGGAAAGTGTTATTATTGTTAGTAACGCTGTGTTTGTCTAAAATCTGCCTCTAAAACCTCAAAAGGAAATTCACACACCCAGGGAGGCTAATTGCCTCCTAATTTTTATTTGTGCAGGCTCAGGAGGCCTGACCTTGCTCTGCAGAGGTGCTGGTCAAAGGCAGAGCTGGGGCCTCACCCTGGACGGAGGCCATTGGCAACAAATGCTCGCTAACAGCCGTAACCTGCCCAAACTCGGGAAAGAACATCGAGAGGGGCTGCCCGGGGGCTGCCGGCCAGAAGGGGCTGGTATCTCTGGCAGGTCGCAGCTGGTCTCCAGCAACCCCCTGCTGAACTGAGGAGGAGTAGCAGACATCTGGGACCGTGACTGGATGCTGCCCAGAATCCCAAAATCATCATCTTAATAATGCAGTAAATTCATCTTTCTGTTGTACGCTTCTGTAGGACTTTGCCAAGCTGAACATAAATTTGTAATGCTGGACAGGGTCTGGAGATCAGTGCGTCCAGCCTTCCCATTTTATAGAGGATGAAACTAAGGCCCGGTTGTGGGTGAGGTTGAACATGAGGTGAATGGAAAAGCCAGGCCAGAATGTAGGTGTCTAACATGCCCAGGGCCTGGCCTTTCCAGGATGCCCCAGTCCTCCTAACACTAAGGAATGCCCATGTTGGTGACCCCACTGCATATCATTACCTCGCTCCCCTAGCCCATTTTGTGGGATGGAGGACAGGCTGGGGCCTTCCCACTTCTCCCACGGCCAGGTCCTGGGACTAGAGTACTATTGCTCATTGCTCAAAGTGTACTTTATGAAGAACAAAGGTGCCCATTGCATGATAGAACCGTCAGGTGTAACAGGCCAGTTGTCTGCCCTTCCCCCTTTCCTCAGTGTGGGGGCTGCACCAGCTCAGGCCCTGAGACAAGAGCAGACCCAGCTCAGGGCTGTTTCATGGAGGCTCAGAGCAGCAGCTCAGCAGGTGACCTTGGACCCCAGTCCTAATAACTGGGCCCCTGCCTGGTTCTTGAGACCACCAGCAACTGAACCCCACTCTCCTTGCTCCAGGCCTTGGCCCTCACCCAAGATTCTAGTACCTTCAGGGCTGTAGCCCTGCCATGCTGTCTCTCCTACCTGAACCCAAATCAAGTGTCAGGGAACAGAGCTGAGTTTTGAGCCCAAGCAGGCTAGCAGTGTGGGGGTCCCACCTAGGGCAGTAGACCCGGGTTACACCATCAGCTCTGCTTCTCAGTGCTGGGCTATCTCAGGCATGTCACTTAACCTCTCTGAGCCACATCTGTAACTGAAGGGTAATTAATCATTAATAGTGATGATGAAAATGAGGATGATAATGAAGCTACCCTTAATTGAGTCCCTGTGAGTTGTTGTGAGTACTTTCCTTCTTAAATAATAATTACCATATCGCTGAGCACTTGCTGTGTTCCAGTCACCAAAGTGCTTTGCCCATTTATTGTAGCTCGTTTAACCCTGGAAGTGATCCTATGAGCTAAGTATTTTTATCTCATTTATTCTTTATAAAAACTCTGCCCAGGTTACAAAACACAATGTAATAATACTTTCACTGTGCCTGCTTTTGAGGATAAAATGAAATCTTACACATTAAGCTGATTGGCACATAGTAGGCACTCAATAAATAGTGGCTGTTTATTCAAGCTGAAACTAGACCTCCAGGGCGATTGTAGCACACTGCCCTGCTACTCCAAATGTGGAGGTGTTCTGGGTCACCGGGTCACAGTGGTATGACCTTTGTCAGCGTTCACTGTAAATTTGACTGTGGATTTGACTTTCACAAGGGAACCAGTTGCCCACAGACAACTCCTCTGCCAATACCACCGAGCTGCACTGTGTCAGCCCGTGTGTGTGTGTGTGTGTGTGTGTGTGTGTGTGTGTGTGTGTGTGTGTTGGGGAGGCATTACCTCTTCTCTGAGCCTTTGTGATGCTCACGCTGGAGCCAGCCAAGGTCTACCAATGCAACATCTGTCTGAGGAGATTCCCAAGAGCACAGAGGGTCTCCTGCTCAGGGGGAGTCCTTCTGGGGGCAAGTCATCAGCTTTTCTAGGAGATGCTGGGAGCTGGAGTGGGGAGCAGTTCCTCCATGAAGGAGGAAGGGCAGGCACACAGCAGCTCCGTGTAGACTGCTGCACTAAACGAGTGTGTCTAGGGGTCTCTGGGTCTTCAGACACAGAGTGGAGCTTGCTGAGGATGCAAACTGTCAATTCTCAGTCACAGTGCAACTCAGAATCACTCAGGGAATCACTGAAAAGGCAGATTCCGGGGCCCTGCTGTCCAGATTCTGATTCGGCATGTCGGGGAGGCAGCTGGGAGCCTGCTGCAGGTGGTCCGTGCATCATGCCTTGAGAAACATGGATGCAAGCCCTTATCAGTCTCCCCAGAAGACACAGCCAACTAGCCTCCTGCAGGGGGTGGGGGTGAGGAGAGGGTCCTGCGCCCAAGATCTCCCCTCTTATTTTCTGTAATGCCTTGAGCTCTGAGCCTCAATGTCCCTTTCAATTAATGGGGGTACTAACTTGCTTGTGAACATGCTTTATAAGCTGCTTTTTAATTTAATGTATTCAATATTCTTTATTCTGCCTTTTTCCCCAGAAAGGATTTTCAGTGGCTTGCAAAGGTAGTATAAATTAGAAGGAAAAGAGAAAGAATATTTAAGAACAAGGGCGTCAGAAGTGAGCCCCAAAATGCAAGTCTGTGTTATGTGTCAGCCGCAAAATAGGCTGTAACATACTGGTTCTCCACCTGGTTGCACAGTGAAACCATCTAGGTGGCTTTTAAAAACCCTGCACCCCCAGCCGGGACTCAGACTGCCGACATCGGAGCCTCTGAGGGTGAGTGAGACCCAAGTATCTGGATTATATAGCCAGGGCTGAGAACCACTGGTTTCAATGTTATTCTAAATCAGTTAAGGAATTTTGGGGTACCTGGTCCTGTCTAACACAAAGTTTCTTCATAAATCTATTTTTGGTGTTGAACTTTAACCTCATAAGTTCCCTTTGCTAAACTGGAAATGGAAATAGGCAAAAGTGTGCCTGGGAGGTGACTGAAACTTTGGGACCTTGGGGGCTCCTTTCTCAGCCATGTCTGAAAGTCACACCCTCCAGTGAAAAGCCCGAAGAGATGGCACCAACTGGTAGACATTGAGACCGGATGCTGGGCACTCCTTTCCATGCTATGGATGGGCAGGTGGCCAAGTGTGGAACACCTATGGAATGTCCATCAAATCCCCAGGCAGCCTATGGGAGGTCAGCGTGGAGAGGGCCATTAATGCCACATGCCCAGGGAGTGAGTGGAGGGCTGGCCTGGCCATGGGCCCTGCCAGGTGGCAGAAGCTGCTGGAAACCCAGCTTTAACCCTTGGTGGGACGGCCCTCAAAAAGTGGCCTGGCCCCTCTCAGTCTTGAAGGTCAGAAGGAAATGGGGCCTGGGAATGGAGGGGAGACAAGCAGGGAAATCATCTTGGGAGTTAGCATGAGCCCACAGCAGAAAATTCTGGGGGAACTTAGACCACTCATCGAGGTGGTTCCAGGGAGGACCAGCCTTGCTCCCTGGTCATCCTTAGACACCCCCAGTGTGCCTTCAAACTCCCCTCCAGCTGGGGCCAGACATCTGGATCCACCTGAAGACATCTGGGTGGGACTGGAGGATGCCAAGGACAGGCCCAGCTCTGCCACTCTCTGGCAGACCACTTCCCATCTCTGGCCTCTGTTCCCTCCTCTGCAAATCAGAGGCTGAATTAGATAAATGGCCCCCCTGAAAGTATGGCCGGGCTGTATCTGGTTGGGGATCGTTTCAAGGATAGAACTTAGTTCCTACTCTTCTGAAGATTCTAGTTCAGTGGTTCTGGGATGTGTAATTTAAAAAAAAAAATAGCTCAGAGGGGCCGGCCAAGTGGCTCAGTTGGTTAAGAGCATGAACTCTGAACAATAGGGCCTCTGGTTCGATTCCCGCATGGGCCAATGAGCTGCTCAGGTGGCAGGGTGGCTCAGCTGGTGAGAGCACATGCTCCTAACAACAAGGTTTCTGGTTCGACTCCTGCGTGGGATGGTGGGCTGTGCCCACCCGCAACTAAGATTGAACACAGCACCTTGAGCTGAGTTGCCCTGAGCTGCCGACAGGCAGCCAATGGGCGGCCAGATGGCAACTGAACTTGGAACTGAGCTAGCTGCACCCTCTACAGCTCAGACTGAAGGACAACAACTTGGCTGTTGCCCTTACCCAATTCCCCAACACTGTTCCCCTCTCCTAATTCCCCAACACTGTTCCCCTTCCCCAATTCCCCAACACTGTTCCCCTTCCCCAATTCCCCAACATGTTCCCCTCTCCTAATTCCCCAAATAAAATCTTTAAAAAAAAACAAACAAAAAAAAACGCTCAGAGTGGCTTTGCTGTACAGGTATGTATGGATGGGAAGCCACTGGACCAGGAGATTTCTAAGGGGCAGCCCCTTCCCTCTCTTTTATTCTTTGGATCTCTCTGGGGTCAGGCTCCCGATAAACCATGTTTATTGACTGACGCTGGATATTTCAGGAGCTGAAGAGAAAGATGCCGTCTCACCCATCACCACTGCCGACTTGTTTTCTTCCCTCCATTGGCATAACTGAAAAATTGTGGAATGCACTCTCTGCACAGAGGGAGGGAGTGCAGACCCTCTGAGCACCTCCCCTGTGGCAGACACTCTGCGGGGTGCTAATTTCCATTGCGTATCCCTACATACTCCTCTCACTGGTCCCCACAGCAACCCAGGAGTCAGGTGTGACTCCTATTTTGTAGAAAAGGAAACTGAGGCTCAGAAAGGTTAAGCAACATGCCCCCATGACCTCAGCAGGAGTTTAAATCCAGATCTACCTGCCTCACAGCCAACTGTGTGGTCCAAAGAAGGCAGGGTGTCTCCTGTGACACATCAAATGTGGGGCGTGGAGAGCCACCACTGGGCTGGAAGCATTGGTTGGTCACTTGTGCCGCCTGCCTGCAGAGCAGAGCCTGAGGCTGTCAGCATCTCCACTTCATTTTCTGGAATGTTGCTTTCACCCTCCCTTCCCTCTGCCTTAGTGAAGACAGCCAGCACCCCCAACATGCAGCCATCTGTGTTTCTCCCTGCTGAGGACAGGGCTGTGTTTCCCAAAGTGTGTCATCTGGGGCACCCAAGATAGGATCTTGGGTGAAAAGGTTTTTTATTAATTATAACTTGGTAATTTTAACACTTTAATAGTGTGATAAATGTTTCTTTTTGAAAACAAATTCATTTGAGGTAAAAATGCCTAAAATCAGGAAGAAAGTCTGTGAGTGGTCAAAGTGTGGGGAACACTGGTCAGATGGAAATTACCAGGCCCTGTGCCTCCCTCACTGGCAGGTGGAATTCCCTCTCCTGGGCAAGTCTTCCCACCCCGCCAGCTACTGGTGGTGCTGGTGGGTATTTAACAACTGGCTCAGGGTGGGGTGGAGGGAGGCCCTGATTTGTAGCATTCGCCATTTCCTGTGGTGTGAAGACTTTCCCCAAGGCCACTTTCAGGTTATCAGTGTGAAAAAACAATTGGTGAGCTGGGATGGTCCCGTTCAAGCATACCTCTGCTTCCAGCCCATTGCGGCTTCTCCTCTGGGACCACCTTGGAGCTTAGTTCTTCAGGATCTTTCATTATGTCATAATTGTGTGTGTGTATGTGTGTGTGTGTGTGTGTGTGCGCGCGCGCACGCACATATGTATCTTCCCTCGCACCAGATCACTCCCTGAGAACATAAACTTCTCTCATCTCACTCAAGGTACCCATACATAGTAAATGCTCAATAAAGTCTGGCTATTATCATTGGTACCATTTGTTTTTTTGTGGGTACCCCCTGCATGCTTGCTGATCTCCTGAGAGGTTATCTTTCCATCCCCACCAGAAATATCCACTAGTCCAGACTCATATCTGGCGCCCTGAGTGGAACTCCTGTAGATGTGACATTTGGAGTAGGTTAAGTTCCTGCCATCTCAAGCTGTGTGATCTTGGGCAAGTCAGTCAACCTCTCTGTGTCTTAGCTCCCTCGTTTGAAAAACAAAAAGATAATTGTATCTGCCTCTGTAAATTCATTAAAAGGATCATTAAAAGTAGAGTTTCCAAAGCATTAAATCAGTTAATAATGGAAATGCTGCATAGGTTTTCTCTATTATTATTGCCATTCCTCAGGGCATTCACCCTCACTTGCTAACTGCTGAGGCCTTTTCCTGTGTTCCCCAGAGGTACTCTCCTCTCTGGCCTGGGCCTTCCTAATTCTGTGGGCAGGACACCTGGAGCTCCCGGGTGGGCTGGGGGTTGGCGGCAGGGCGTGGGCTGACCTGTAGTTACCCTTCTTGGAGGCGACGTGCAGCGGGAGCATGCCGTCCTTGTTGGCTTTGTTGGCGTCGGCGCCCTGCGACAGCAGGAACTCCACCACTGGCTCGTGCTCGTTCTTGCACGCCTCGTAGAGGGCCGACGCGCTGTCGCTGGCCTGCGTGTTGATGTCAGCGCCTGGTGAAGGAGAGGCAGGTCAGTGAGGGATCGGGGCAGTCGCTGTCCCTGATGTAACGTCCACGTTGGATTGTGCCAACCACCATGACACACAGGATCATTGAACGGTGACCCTTGGAAAGGAGGGGTCCAACTGGGAGGACCCCCAGCTCCCCTCTGCAATATCGAGACCCTGTCCTGCCTGTCCGAGCAGAGGCTGCCTAGAGGCAAAAAGCTACCGTGATTGACGCTGGCATTCACTGAGCACTCACTATGTGTCAGGCCCAGTGCTTTACCTCTGCTATTTCTTTGAATCCACAGCGTAACCCGGTGTGATCAGTTTTACTTCTGCATTACACACACGGACACTGAAGCACAGAAAACCTATGCAATTGCCCCAGACCACCCAGCTCATTAGTGAAGAGCCAAAACTTGAACCCAAATGGTCTGATGGCAGAGGCTACACTCCTCACCTGACTCCATATATAAAAGGATTCAGGCCCTGCACTGAGGGGGCCCTCACAGCTCCTAGAGGGTACAGAGTCCCGTAATAAAGAAAAACTCCAATGAGTTTATTAATTGAGATTTGTACTTCTTTGCCTTCCATTTCCCAGAATAAGAGAAGAAGCACTTCCTGTCTCCCCTGAAGGAAGCACTACACCATGCTGACAGGAGGAAGAATCAAGTCTGGTGACAGTCTCCCTTCAGCCCAATCTCCTACACCTTCTTCATCTCCTAGTGGTGGTGGAGAGACCTGCTGTGCACTCAGGCTTGTCTGCAAAAAGAGGTGCAGCCTGTTCACCAGTCCCTCCTTATTCTGGAAGCAAATAGACCGGAGACGGCAGTGGAATGTCAGCGCTGAAATCAGAAGCACCTGTCCACCACAGCCCCCCTCTCTCTGGGCATTCTGCTCATCTCAGGCTTTGTGCTAATTTTTAATTTCTGTTGACTGATTTCTGGTCTAGTGGAACGAACACAGGCTTTTGTGACAGACAAGGACCAGGTAAAGTTTCTGTTTCATGGCTTTAACCTCAGGCAGCCTTAAGGAGTCTCATTTTCTCATCTGTGAACCAGGAATAATAGTACCTACCAATCGGAGTTCCTGTGACAAGTAACAAGTAAATATCTGCTATAGGCTGAATGTTTGTGTCCCCCCAAATGCATAGGTTGAAACCAAACCCCCAATGTGATGGTGTTTGGAGGTGGGGCCTTTGGGAAATGATTAGGTCAGGAGGGTGGAGTGCTCATGAATGGCATTTATGGTCTTATAGACGGGACCCCAGAGAGCCTCTCACTTTTCTAACATGTGAGGACACAGTGAGAAGATGGCTGTGTATGAGCCAGGAAGTAGGGCTTCACAAGACACCGAATCTGCTGGCACATTGACCTTGGACTTCCAGCCTCCAGAATGGTAAGAAATAAGCTGTCCATGAGCCACCATGAGCCACCCAGCCTGTGGCGTTCTGTTATAGACGCCTGAATGGACTAAACAGTGGAGTTCTTGCACAGTGCGTGGCCCAGGGGAGGCGCTCAGCAAATGGCAGTTCTCCCGGACAGAGGGACCCTGGGCACAGAGGCTGCTTCTGCCTTCCCGAGGGAGCGTTGGCCAGCAGCCCTAACACCAGGAGCTCTCGAAGCCAGGCGCCCTGGAAGCCTGCACCTCACCAGCTAAGCCACCCGCTCACACAAGAAAAATATTTGGATTTGAAAATGGACTCAGCCCACAGAGGGAACTGACCCTGACTCAGAGTGTCAGCAGGAGAGCTCGGCAGATGTTCCGTTAGCCAGTTCCCCGCCCGCTGAGCACCCTGCCCTTCGCCCAGCCTCCTCGCGTGGGCTCCCAGGACCCTGCCTGTGCCCCTTTGTTCTAAAGCTGGTCAGTCCACGTTCGTCCCTGGCTGCAAGGAAGTGCCTCAGGTCTGTTTCCCTCACTGCTTAGGCGCATGCTGAGTAAGTGGACACTTATCTGAGTAAACCTACAATCGCCATTCTGGAGGCCTGGGTGGTGTGTGGCAGAGTGCAAAGAGTGTGCAGTTTGGGGTCAGATGGACATGGTCAGAGTCCAGACTCTGGCTGTGATCAATCGTTTAACCTCTGAGCCTCAGTCTCCTCATCTACACACTGTGGTGAGGGCACTACCTACCTCACATGGCTGAGGAGAAAAGCCCATTGGCCTAATCTGTGTTCACACAGAGCACAGTGTGGCACACAGCAAGTCCTCAACAAATGATTCCAGCTCTGCCCCAGGATCTGGCTTCCCCGGGGCTAGAGAAGAAGGGTCACTTCCCAAGGAGACAGAAAAAAAAAATCAGGGCCGGCCGAGTGGTGTGTTGGTTAAGAGTTGGCTTGGGACGCCAGCTCTGAGCAGCAGGACCCAAGTTCGGGTCCCACATAAGGGCCAGTGATGCTGCGCCCTCTACAGCTAAGATGATGAACAACAGCTCGACCTGGAGCTGGGCTGCCGCGAGTCGCCGGCGATGGCGTAGGCTGCAGTGGGGCTGGCGGGCAGCTGGCGTGTGCTTTCATGAGCTGCCGTGAGCCACCTTGGACTGCCGTGAGCCCCTGTGAGCGGCCGTCCAATGGCCAGCAAGCGACTGCCTCAGCTAGGAAGAGCACAATGATAATACCAACATGGGCCAGTGAAGTGATGTCCTCCACAACTAGACTGAAGAACAGAAGGATAGCAACTTGTCTGTTCCCCTTCCCCAGTTCCCCAATACTGTTCCCCTTCCCCAATTCCCCAATAAAATCTTTAAAAACAAAACAAAACAAAATCAAAGGCGTTCTTGGGGGAGATCAGAATATAATGGCCTTTAACCAAAAGAATGTCTGCCATCGTCTCGGGGTCTTTTGCTCCTGGGACATCATAATGCATACAATATTATTTTATTTTGCTCCTTTAAGTGAACAAAGATTTTTCACAGGCAAAGAGTGCAATGACCTGGGTTCAAATTTCATCTCTGTGACTGATTGGCTCTGTGTTCTGGACAAATCGCTTTCCCACCCTGGTCCTTGGTTTCATCTGCTATAAAATGAGAAGGTGCTCTCGAGGTGTCTGAGGTTCCTTCTGGCCCTGAAATGTGACACCATGGAAAGAGAAGTGGTTGGGGTGTCAGGAGACCAAAAGCCTGGCTAGTTCTAGCACTAATTTGCTATGTAGCTGTAGAGAACTCACTTCCCCTTTCTGGGCCTCAGATTCCTCATTTGTAAAACAAGGATGTTGGGCTAGATTAGAGATGACAAATATATGGCATGTGTTCTACTCTCCTCCAAGTTTGTCGCCAATCGCAGGCATCACTAGTGGATCTCAATGCGTCTCCTGCTGAGCCTAGACACAGCTTCAGAATCCTTTTTAACACAACACTCCAAGAAGATCGTATCATGTGACCAGAGTATGCCCACAAGATGACACCTAACTTGCCTTCCCTTAGTGCTGATCTCTGAGACCTTTCCCATCTGTGGCCCTTGGGGACTCCATGACCCAGGGGCCCTTAGCACTCACCGTGCTTGGCCAGGAACCTCAGCGCCTCCAGCTGCCCACTCTGGGCGGCCACAAACAAGGGGGTGATGCCGTAGGCATTCTTGGATTCCACCTTGGCACCTCCGCTCACCAGGATCTCCATGACCTCCAGGTCATTGCGGGAAACAGACTCGTGCAGAGCCGTCCAGCCTCGGTTACAGCGATGGTTAGTGTCTGCATGGTACTGCACCAGAATCTTCACCGCGTCCACGTTCTTGCGCTCGCAAGCTGTGCCCAGGCAGAAGCAAGACAGTCAGCAGGGCCCCTGGCAGGACCCAGTCAGCCAAGACTGCACTCGTCCGTTTGTCCATTCACTCATGCACTCATCAGCCATTCATTCAACAAATATCCATTGGGTCTAGATTAAGTTTCAGTCTCTGCATTAAACCTAGGATATACAACTAAAGGTAATAGTTATACTAATTACTTTTAGTTATTACTTAGTAATTATTTCTAATTACTTAATAGTTATACTAATATGAGCAAGAATATTTGACGACGTGTGTGTAGCACTGCTTATGTGCCAGGCACTCTGTTCTAAGCACTTTACATGATTAACTGGTTTAGTTCTCCCAGCCACTCTAAAAGGGCATAGTGTTATTATCCCCTTTCACAGTTGATGAAAAATGAGGTATAGAGAGGGTAAGTGACTTGCCCAAGGTCACACAGATAGTAAATTGCAGAACTGGGATTCAAACCCAGGTCATTGGGTCCAGAGTCTCTGTCCTCTAGAATGTTCCAGGATACCCCAAACTCGTCTCCCTGCCTAATGCTGTTGGATTCAGTCTTCCACACTGCCAACGCCAGAAGAGACAGAGGAGAGGGCAGCGTCCTATTCCTGCTAAAAACCCCTCCTTAAAGGCTGCTCAGTTAATTTGGGATAAAATTCATCTCTGGGCACAGCTGGTCAAGTCTTTTTCAACCTGTCCAAACCCCACTTTTAAGCCTCATCTCTCTCTCTTTCTCTCTCAACTCTAAATGCACTCTTGGCTCTGGCTAGAGTTAGCACCAGGGAGGCTGGGCACTAGTCCAAATTAACCACCCCTGGAAGCTTCTCTGGGTGAGTCATGGGGGTGGTGAGAAGGAAGAGGGCCATGCCTGTGTAGGGTTTCAGACAGGACCCCCGGGGAAGCTTCCCAGCTCTCAAAGCCTTGGTTCCCTCATCTGTAAAACAGAGATAACAAAACCCTCCTGAGAGGAAGCTGTGGGAGCACTGAGTGAGGTAGTGCATGGAAGTTTCTAGCATGTGCTTGGCACATAGTTGGAGGTCATGCAGGACCAGGGCCCAAGGTTCGGGTTTAAATCGCCCCACATCCTGGGAGCTCTTTCTGGGACAGGTGAGGTTCCAGGTGAGGGCTGTGGCGGCTGGGTGGACGTGAGTTCTGGAAGACACTTCCACCTCAGGTCTGCCGTGGGCCCGTTACCGGCTACCTGGCCCTGCCGCCTATGCAATGTTCCCGGTGCTGGATTACCAGACACACAGGAAATCAGGGATTTCTGTAGTTTTGCAAAGTGTAAAGGCCCTCTCATTTTTGCAAGACCCAAGGCTGATTGCTTAAGCGTGTAGGCATGAATTAGACGCATTATAACATAGTAGTTCAGAGTGTGGTGCTGGCATTCTGCTCCCTGAGTTCGTCCCGGGTCTGTCCCTGGCCATGTGATCCTGGGTACCTCATTTCAGGTCTCTGTGCCTTAGGTCCGCATCTGTAAAATGGGGATACCAGCAGCACCTACCTCTGATGTAGATGGATATGAAGGTAAATAAAACAGCAGTGCCTGGCATATAGTAAGCACTCAATAAATGCCAGCTGTTGTGTTTATTCAGATTTTTGACTCTTGGCACTTGCTAGGTAGCCAGTGTCCTTGGATGTTGTATGGAGTCAGCCAGGAGTTTTTAGTTCTATTAAACATCGCAGAGGTCCAAGCTGTCTCATACCACGTTGCCTCAGCTTCTGCTGTGCCTCTGCTTGTCCAGCTGTTTGGGCTCAGCTCAGGCAGCCCCTCCCATGTCAGGGCCCCTTCCGCATGCCCCCAGGTAGCTGGAGTCAAGCTCATCGCCCTTAGCTAACTGTTGTCTCTGTGAGTCGATGCCCACTGGACTAGGAGAGCGCTCGGGCGTGGACTGTATCTTTTCATTTCTGAGCCCTCAGTGCTTTGCACCATGCTCAGCCCGTGGGAGGTCTTGGGAAATGTGGGCTGAATATATGCCCAAATGAATGATTCAATGAACCTAAGTGATACATCTGAGTGAGGGTGCACCTTCAAAGTAGACTCCTTGGTGGGGTGAGGGTGGGGGTGAGGGGTTATGCATCTCAGGAGCCATGCTCCCAATTGCCCACCTAGCTTCTGGAACCCTTCCACCAGGGGGCTCACCTTTGTAGAGTGGCGTCTCTCGGGACTTGTTGGAGATGTCAGGCTCAGCCCCCGCCTGGAGCAGGGATTGGAGGCAGTCCAGGTGTCCCCTGCACGTCGCCAGGTAAAGGGCCGTTTCCTCCTGCAGGGTGCGCTGGTCGATGGTTGCTGGGTATGCTGGGGAGGACAGACGGGGACATTCATGAAGGAGGAAGACACCTGCCTCTTCCCCAGCATAGAAGGGGCCCTGATGTCGTCCCAATTCCAAGGACAGACTTGTGTGGCATCTACCTAAATTTACCAAGACTGCCATCATCCTCTGGGCCCTGGACTCAGTACCACTGACAGTGCTGTTTCAGCTTCCCAGTCATCCTAATCCAGCTCAGATGCCAGCCACTTCCTCCAGGAAGCCTTCCCTGGTTGAGCCCCTCCTTCTCTGAATGTCCTTTCCTTACACTCCCCCTGGCTATTGCCAGCAGTTCAGTCTCATACAGCTGTTTCCGCCTGGAGTGTGGTGGGCTGTCTCAGATTCATGCTCCCTGCAGGTGTGACCTATCCACACCTGGCTTGGGGGGAAGCGGAGGCCCAAGAGAGAAGGTGTGATTTGCTGAGGCCCCTACAGCTGTGGGGGACGGCCTTGGCGAGCACAGGCACAGCTGCAATATTTCCCACACCAAATCAGCCTCTGGAACATTCTAGAATAAGTTGGCAGTGGCCCTGCCAAAAGTCGGCCCTCTTTCCTTCCTTTTCTAGGAATTAGTCTCCCTTGTGCTGAGAAACCTGGGGAGGTTGGGGCGGTGGGGAGGTGGTTGGGAGTGGGAGAAAACAACTCATTTCCCCTGCTCCCAACTTGATGACTTTTAACTCTGCAACACAGGTGATAACCTTGCTGTGCCCCTCACCCAGGTTGTGCTGGGGCAAAGAATGTGAAGCTCCAGAAGCAAGGAGCCCTTGCCCTTGAGACCCGTTCCCGCCTCCGGCTGTACCCACATCACCGCCTCACCTCGCTGCAGGGCCTTCAGGCAGCTCAGCTGGCCATAGTAAGCTGCTTCGTGCAGCGGCAGCCAGCCGTCCTTATTGGGCTCTGTGAGGTTTTCCCCCGCCTTGATCATAGCCTTCAAGGCCTCTTCATCGTCTTCCTTGATGGCCTTTAGCACAGGGTCCATGGGCCTGTGAAAGCAAGGAGTGGCCACTCCTCAGGACACAGGCAGGACAGAGGCAGGGCCAGGCAGCCTCTCTCCCAGAGGGAAAGCAGGGGCTGCGGGTGGCCAGGAGCAGTGCCAACTGTGGGATCACTCCGCCCTACTGGCCTGGACAGGTGCTGAACCCCTTTGCAGCCAATGTCCTCCACAATAAGGAGAATAACTTTTCCTGACTTACATGGGAATGCCCTGTGAACTGGGCCCTGACCTTGGCCCCTCTAGCTGTCAGCTGTCCACAGCCTGCCTGCCCAGGTCAGCCTCTCCCAGCCTCCAGTCAGAAGCCCTCACACAACCACTGGACTTCTTATGTCTTTGAATAATTATTTGATCACTGTTTGTCTTCCCCACTGGACAATGAGCTCCAAGGAAACAGGGACATTATCCCTCATGATTTAATTCCCAGCTCAGTGACTGGTCCATAATAGGTGCTCAATAAATATTTGCTGCATGAAGGAGAGAACGAGAGAGAGAGAGAGAGAAGGAGGGAAGGAGGGATGGTGGGAGGGAAGGAGGGAAGGAAGGAAGGAAGGAAGGAAGGAAGGAAGGAAGGAAGGAAGGAAGGAATTCAGAACCTAGGAACACCAACGACTATTTCACTCCTTCATCCTTCTATTTCCAAAAAGATAGCCTCTTTCCTATCAGAGTTCTTCTTGTCTCTTTGGGAATTCTATTTATATCTTGTTCAAAACACTCTTTGCAATGGCCTCCCTTGAGCGTTTGGAGGTCATAGTGGCCTATAGGTAAGTGTGGGGATCTGGATCAAGCCTTGCTGGTGTTTAATTTCCCTTATGAGCATCCTGGGGTATTTCTACACCTTTAATCTGCTACGTAGGGAAAATCTGCTAGAAATGGGTGGAAACATGGCAAGGCCCTTTACTTCCACTGATTGAAACCAAGGATGCCTTTTAGATAGAGCTCCTTGGTGGCTGAAAGAGAATTAGAGGACCTTTCCATCCTGAGGTTTTCAGGTGCTACATCTAATGTTATACCAAAATTTAGCTGCCAAAAGACTTAAATCCTTGAGGGATTAATACATTTAAAGTCTTCATAATTTAAAACTTCTGAATGTCAAAAAAAATTTAAGCCTGATATAAATGATAACTTCTTTGCTTGACTCTTCAAAGCCACTTCATTTGTTTATTCATTCATGCGTTCGCTGATCTTCCTTCCTCCCATCCTTGGTGAGTCAGTGAGGGCCAGACTGTTGATTCCCAAATCCACTCCTGGGGACCCTTCTGCATGAATGGTCCTGTTTCCCAAATGGAGAAGTGAGAGAGGGCCCTGCCCCTGGCAGAAGCTGGGATAGGCCCTGAGGGTCCACAGGGCCGGCCCCTTTACCCTCCCACCGCTTCCTCCAGATTCAGCAGCATTTCCTCCTGACTCAGCCTCTCTGGTTTTTAATAGCGTCAGAGCCTAGATGCCGGCTAAGTTACAGACCCAGCAAGGACAACCCGTAACTGACCAGATAAGCCCTGGAGTCCCCATCAACGCCATCACTGTCACCTTGATGAGTTCCTCTTATGAGCGGCCCGAGCAGCCCCTGTTGGCATCAGGAAAAGCCCCAGTGGGGTATGTGTCCCATTTCCCTGGAAGGCCGGCTGGGGGACCCCAGCCGAAGAGAAAGGGAGGCTGGCTGGCTGTTCTTGTGGCCTTGGGGATGTGAGAAGACTCTGAGGCCCCGCCGCCCAGCTTGGGTCTCGTCCAAGCTGTGGTGCAAGGACCCCGGAGCTCTCAGGAGCACCCGCTGACGGCTTCTCTGTGAGCTCCAAGTCCCCGCCCTGAAGGAAGGTGGGGGTGGCTGTTGCGGTGTCAAAGCCCTCGGAGACTAAGGAGCTCTGCGCAGGGTCCCGGAGGCCACTCGGTCCTCTCCGGCCTCTCTCACAGAGAAGGGAGACTCAGGGGCAGTCACACAGAACGTGGCAGCAGCTCTGAGGCCGGAATCTGGGTCCCCCTTCGCCACACAATCAAATCTCACTGGCAGCACCAAGGAAGTGGGGGTGGCAGCGTTTGAAAAGGGCTGGGAAGGAGAAGCAAAACATCGGCCGGTTGCCTCCTTCCCTCTCTGCAACATATTTGAGCAAGGAAATAGGGGTTCCCGTGAAGGGGTCCCTCTTTTGCTTTTAGCTGCTTCTGGGGTCACTAGGAGGAGCAGAGAAACTAACCACACAGCTCTATTTCCCAGGACACACCTAACCCAGAATCCTGGTGAAGGCAAACAGAACCCCTCCTGCAACGGGGATTATTTCTGGATTTTAGCACCTGACACTTAATAAATAAAGGCAACGATGCAAAACAACCACCTCCCACCCCGTGGTGATGACAGGGAGACACTGAGACAAACAGAGGGCATGGCTGTGTGGCTGACTCATCACCTTCAGCTCTGAGCTCCCTTGGGCCTCTGTGGTCCCAGGGCAGGCTCCCCAGTCTCCCTGTTGCTGGGTCTTCCGATTCGGAGCCCCACGGGGCCACCTCTAGCACACAAGGCTCATTCTGGGGGCACTGAGGGCACACAGCTGGGAGGGGGTGCCTGGGCGTTCCCTCCAGAGTGCTCCCCTTCCCGGGGAGTTGGGGGCCTGCTTTTCACCTCCTGCCCCCACCAACCCCAGCTGGGACAGTGATCTTGGAGGGTCTCGGGGGGCAGGCCAGGGGTCACTTACGCCAGCTGGGTCTTGTTTCGGTTGTATTTCTGCATGACACCTTGGAACAGACCCATGGGGGCCGAGGTCGGCTGGCTCTCGGGAGGCACTGTCGACCTGGAGGGCGCAGGACAGGAGTGAAAGAGGGAAAAATACTCTGCATATGAGAAGCGGGTCATGGCCAGAGGCAGGAACGAGGATGGAGGGAGAGAGAGGGGGAGAGACTGACAGACAGACACAGGGCGCTGAACCAAAGCAGATGGCTGGGTCCTCTCTGTGTGCTGGACACAGCTGCTGTGTCTCGGATTATTTTTGGCCCTTGGAGGAAGCCCTAGGAGATTTAAATGACCATATAAGACAACAATGAGGTTAACCTCACCCCCCACTCCTGCGGTCCCCCTCCCCAGCCAACCACGCAGGAGGCAGATAGGAAGCAAGGTGACATTCTTCGCCCAGGAGGATGTGAGGAGTGTCAGCGGCAGGTCCCTGTACTAACAGGGCTTGATAAAGGCTTCATGGGGGTGGGGGACAGGGGAGCAAAGCTGGAAAGCCAAGCAGGGCCTGTGCCTCCAATCCCACCTTGCTAGCTCCTCATTAGAGGGACATGTGTCCCATGGTCAGGGACAAACAACATAAAGGTTATAGGAAAAGGATGCTAGAGGAAGGTCACCGGGGTCAGGGCTGGGAGTCAGGTGGATTCGGGTTCAAATCTAGGCTCTGGCACTTCCTGGCCTTGTGACCACGGGCAGGTTGAACTTCTGTGGGCTTTTGTTTCCAGAACAGCCCAGCCCCAGAGGCCTGAATGAGTGAATGGTATGAAATGCTTGGCAGGGGGCCAGGCATAGGGGTGCTGGACACGTGTCCACCATTCATTTTATCATTATTTTCCTGTCTGAGCCTCGGCTTCCCCACCCCATCAGGCTGCTTTGAAGATGGGAACGGTGAAAGGAGGTGTGGCAGCCACTTCACTGCTGCTGTAGCCTTGGAGCCTTTGTGGAAATAATTTATGTGGAAATTCAGCGTGTCAAACAGATCTAAGAGACCATCCTGGGAAGGGGGTGCAAAGCCTGGCCCCACCAGGCCCCCTCTCCACTGGCCCTGAAAGCACCTGGGTTCGTTGTTATTATCTGCACTTGCTCCTTGCCCTGGAAAGGGGAAAGTGCTGGGCAGGCTGCTGTCTCCACGTGACACTGGGCTCCCTGGCACCCTCATCATTGTTCCATGGGTGGCCTCCCTTTTTTTTTTTTTTTTTTAATATCAGTTGAACTTTGTTGCAGGCTGCCAATCTCCAAGGCACATTGCTGTGTTGTGTTGACTGCATAAAAGACCAACAGGGCAGACTCTCCATGTCTAGAGTTTTGCTCTACTGTCCCGTGCATCAATAAAGCAAAAACAAACAACACGTGACGATCCAACACATGCAGACCAGTAGAAACAAACCCAGACATTTTCCCTCACAAGGTCGAGTGTTTTTAGCAAGGTAGTAAGCACTGGTAAAACCCCACACACCACCCTAACACCAGGCCCTTTCTCCGATGGCATAATGGTAACAGCAACAATGGGATGGTGAGGCTGGTGGGGCTAGCAGTGAGATGGCAATGATGATATCTGCTGTGATTGTGCCTCATGTCCATCCACCCCTCACCCCCAGGATGGATTCAAGGGGGTGTATTGTTCCCACTTTGTAGTGGAGAAAATAGACAAACTGAATTCTTGTCAACAATTGTCAACAACTCCTGCTTGGGCACGTGCCCTTTGCTTGGACCTGGGGATGCAGATCAATAGGGCATATTTTTGTGTTGACCCTCAAGCTGTTTGGGGGCCAGCAGGGTGGGAGACAGGACACACACACAACGGCAGAGTTGCAGGGGAGGGGCTGAAAGAGGGGCAGGAGGACTCGTTCTGGAAGCCCTAAAGTTGGCGGTTAACTTGGTACTACAGGTGGGCAGGGTGCATGCTCAGAGCCGCTGAGCCATGAGTCTCATGCTGGAGGGGAACCTAGGCCCCTGACTGCGTTCTCTTTCTGATCAAAGCTACAGGCCCCACTTCCCCTCAGGCCTAGAGCAAGGGAATTCCCACCAAGAAAACCACATGGGCTGAGTCATCAGAAGTGAGAGGAACCTGGTAGGATGTGGGCACAGGTCATGCCCTGGAGGAGGCCCAGGTAGGGCTCCATCCTTCCTATGGGCAGACAGGCCAGGGGACAGGAGTGCAGCACCATCCCCTAACTCCCAAGCCTTGTGAAAGGCACATGGCACAAGGCATCTTATTTCATCCTCTAGTCCGCTTTGTGAAGGGGATGTAATTGGCTCTGTCTTGCAGATGAGGAAACTGAGGCTCAAAGAGATTTGCTTCCTCTAGCCTGCTTGGTGAACTCCTATTCATCCTGCAAAGCCCATTTCCTTGACTAAGTGAATGGACCCTTTCCTGTGTCCCTCTGAAACTGAGGCAAATGCCATTTCTGCACCCATCCTCTTGGGTCATTATGTACCTCTGTGCCTTTATCCTCATTAGACTGCAAGCTTGGGGAGGGCAAGGACCAGGGCTGATTCATATCCAGGTGCCAGGAGGGCACCTGGTGCATCAGAAGTACACAGTAAGTGTGGGTAGCCTGATTTGAATTGTTTATAGCTGTGTACACATCAGCCCAAGCAAGTTCCTGCTTCATGCTTTCTTCCTTTGTCTTCTTAGAAATGTAGCCTTAAATAAAATGCAGAAGTTCAAAGGCTGTGAAGACCCAGCTTCCTGCCCCGGCTCTGGCTGGCCCACCACGGTAACCTTAGGCTCCCTGTTTCATGAGAACACGGACCCTGCTTCTCCATGAAACGGGAAGTTGGGTCTGCGTTTCCGGGAGCCCTCATTGGGCCAAGGCCTGGCGGATAATCCTCACGAATGTTTCCAACTTCATTCCTGATATTGTGGTGAAAGAGAAGCCAATTGGAAAATGGCTCTAAAGGGAACATTATAATTTCTCTGGGCTGCTGATCTGGCTTTCACTTCTAGGATCCCAAAGACTCAATTGACCTTTATGTCCACAGTTGTCATTTTGGTTACAAGATGATAACAATAACTTCTATTCCTCAAGAGTTTTATTGGTTTCAAAGTGTATTTATTTGCCTAAAAGCATTTGTTGGGTGCCTACAATGATGCAGCCTCTTTGCTGAGGATACCAAAAGTGAGCAATATCTGCTCCCTGTCCCCAAGGAGGCCACACAGTGTGGCTGGGGACAGTCTCAGGAGGCCAGGCAATACCTTCCTAGGTGACACAAAAGCTTGTCCATGATACAGGGGCAGTTATGAGGGGGGCACTTGGGTACTCAGGGAGATGGCATGGGGAGGTCAATTCGAGCAGCAGGATGTGCGAAGGCTCCAACACCCACCTCATCTTATTACTTTTCTTTCTTTCTTTTTTTTTTTTTTTGAGGGCAGTGTCACTGGGCCTCACATGTGGGACCCGAACCGGGGCCGCTGGCTTCCGAAGCCAGCGCTTAACCACTGCACCACTCGGCCGGCCCTTCATCTTATTACTTTTCATACGAGTCCTGCAAGGTGGGCTCAGCAAGTTCTTGTTATTGCCGTTTTAGGGATAAGACTGTTGGGGCTCAGAAAGGTTAACTAACTTGCCTAAGGTCACACAGCCAGTAAATGACAGAGGAAAGATTCGAGCCTCCACTTCTCTTCCCACTCTACTTTGCTGCCTCTTTATTCATTCTTTGTCCACCCACGGGTTTTGCTAACAGGTTATTCAGTGGTTGCCATGGACCGGGCACTGTGTGCTAGGCATGGGGCTTTGCAGGAAGGAAGATGGGTAAAGCCCATCCTTAGAAGTTCACAGCTTAATGGGGGAAACATAGACATTATAAGCCAGGGCCTTGAAGGAAAGAGCCAAGAAAGTGAGGACCACCTACACGACCTGGGAGGGTGGTCAGGCTGAGGAGGTGACATTTAATCTGAGACCTGAAGGATGAGAAGGAGCCAGGCATGCGAAGCCCCTGGGGACATGTGTGATGTCCTGTTCCAAAACCCACTCTGGGTCTATTTGGGTAGAAACTATGATATTCAGGTATAAAAGTGAACAAGGACTCTGTTGGGTCCTGACTTCCTATGATGCCGTGTCTGGGCGTCTGAGCACAGACTGCGTGCACCTTATCTTTGGGGCCCCTGAATCTCTGTGGGTAAGAAGCGAATGTAACCCAAACTCCACTCCAGGGTGGAGGAGGGGGAGGAACCGGAAAGAGGGCTTTGCGGAATCAGCAGAGCTGGTTACGGGTCTGAGCTGCAGAGCGGGTCAGATGTAGGCTCACTGCCTGGCCCCGCGGTGCCCACGTTTCGTCACATGTACATTGGGCACAAAAATACCCAGCTTGCATGGTTTAGTAAGGAGTCAGTGGATGGCTGTATGCTGAGCACATGGGAAGCCGTCGGTGCATGTTAGAGGGAGGAAAATGACATTCCAAATCATGTTAATGGGATTTCCTTCCCCGGTGGGCCCCAAGCCCAGCCTCCTTTCAGAAACGAAAGGGCAGAGCCGAACCATAGAGGTTTTGGGGTCACGCCAAGAGCGAGAAGGTGCAGGCTGAGTCCTCCTCCCCTACTTTACTTGTGCCTGGATCTTAGGGGAGAGCCGCATGACCCTGGATACGTCATTTCACTTCTCTGGGAGAGCTTTTTACTCAGGAGGCTGGCTGGATAAATGTTTACGACGGCCCTGTGGTGGGTCCCCAGTCTTTTACCTGCTAGAGCAGGGAGGAGGCCAGGGTCTGCATTTCAGGGACCTGCTCTGCTCTAATGTTTTTAAGTGTCCCCAAGATTCCCATGTGAGGCTCCCATGAGGGGGAGAAGGTTGCAGACACCGAGGACGTGATGGCTCGTGCTGACGGCCTGGTGGGAAGAAGGATGCTTTGATCGTCCCCTGAGAAAGAGGAACCTGTGGTCTGACACAGGCTGAACCTGCCACAGCAGGAACCAAGGCCTCCCAGAGAACAGGTCACCGAAAGTCCTTGGCTCTGGGCTTCTGTTTTTCAGGTTGGGTCCCAGGAGAGGACCTGCTCAGGGGCAGCTTGGTAACCTGGAACCATCGTGCTCCTCCCAGCTGCCCAGGAGGCTGCTCCCTGGCCTTTGCCCAGCCTGCCTGGCAGAGGTGATCTAGCCTCGGCAAGGGCCAAAGTCACTTGGGGAGCACCCTGGTAGGTTCCATCAGGGGACAGGCTGAGATGCACCCTCATCCGCCTTCATCCCTGTCAACTGGGGCTGGACATTGGAAAAAGCCTGTTTATTGTTGCTGCTATTGTTGCTATTATTATTAGAAAAGGAAACTGCATTCAGAGAGGTTAAGTGACTTGCCCAAGGTCACACAGAGAGTCTGCTGGCTGCTAGAGACAATCAGATTTGAGGCCCCATGCTGCAAGATAACACCAGTACAATTGTTACAGCAAGCTCCATCCCCCTGCCACCCGCCCCAAATACACACTCGACTTGGACTCAGTGGTGAGCAAAAGCATTTAAAAAATGTATGTAGGGCCGGCCGAGTGGCGCTGTGGTTAAGCGCTGGCTTGGGAAGTCAGCGGCCCCAGTTCAGTCCCACATGTGAGGGCCAGTGACACTGCCCTCAAAAAAATAAAAATGTATGTATTTCTTTTCAAACAGCATTTTAAGATCCAATGCTTAATTATGTTTTTGGCTCCCTCCCCCTACAAAGAAGTTGTCCTCTAGATCTGTGCTGCCCACTACGGTAGCCACCAGCCACATATGGCTAGTGAGTCCTTGAGATGTGGCCAGTCTGAATTGAGATGTGCTGTGAGTATAAAACACACACTGGACTCCAAAGACGCGATATGAAAAAAAGAGTGTAAAAACCTCATTCATAATTTTTATATTGATGACATGTGGAAATGATAATATTTTAGACATAAATTAATCTCACCTGTTTCTCTTTGCTTTTTTTTTAATGTGGCTGTTAGGACATTCAAAATGGCATATGTGGGGTTACAATTGTGGCTCATATCCTATTTCAATTGGTGTGATATGGTCCTGGGGCTGGGAGGATGCAGCTATGCTGGGATGGGGGACCAGAGTAAGGAGGCAGGGTGGACTTGCTGGGCAGGTGTCATTTGCTTCTCAGATAAGCTTTCCCAGAGAGACTGCATAGATGGGGTTGGCAGCTCTGGCTGGGCACAGAGCATCAGGTCCACTGCATCGAAACCTAAGGCTGCAATACAAGGTCAAGCCATGGGCTTCAGAACCAAAGAGTTCCAATCACTGCAACACCATCTACTTTCTGTGTGACCATGGACTAGTGACTCGGCTCTGAGCATCAATGATCTCATCTGTAAAATGGAGATATAGCATAGAGCCTCCTAGAAGGTCCTTAAGAGGATGCGATGAGGCAACGTGCCTATAACACCTACCATGGTACCTGGCACCATCAGAGCTCCAGAAGTTTAGATGATAAGTGTAAACTTTTTACACTTAGGATGTTAAAGTGCGTCCTAGACACCAGGGTAATTTGGCTTTGGATTAATAGCGTTTAGGGTCTGCCCCTTATGGATGCCCCCGTTGGCCTCTCCTCGCTCACCTGGTCCATGGGTAGAAATGGGCAGGTTGGCGGTTGGCACGTATGGACGTAGCAGCCTCGGCAGGGGTTGGGCCCCGCGTCTTGTCAGCCAGGCTCTGCTCAATGGCCATCTGGACCAGCTCGTCCTCGCTCAGGCTGCTGTACAGGCTGTACTCCTCATGCCCGATGGCACGCTGTCTGCCCCGAGCGCTGATCTCCGCGGCCATCCTCTTCCACCGCTCACCCCAGCCTGCAGAACAGACACCCAGTGGGGAGCACGAAGCATCAAATCGGAAAACCCTGCGAGGAGACCAAAACCATCCTGGTCACTAACAGTTTTGCAAAAGAGCTACGTTTACCCACACGGAAAGCTGTGCTTTCTTCTGGGGATCACACAATCATTTTTTTATCCATTCATTTTGTCGTATGATCCACTCAACCACTCATTCATCTACACATCCAGCCATCCGCTCACCTATATAACCATCCATCCAACCATCCACCCATCTGTCCATTTATTCATCCTCCCATACAGCCGTCTACCCTCTCACCCATTTATCCACCCTCCCATCTGTCCACTTATCCATCCATTTATCCAGCCATCTAATCGTCTAGCTTTTCATGCTCCTATCCATCCACTCATCTATCTATCCAACCATCATTCACCCATCCCTCCATTATCCACCCTCTGATCTATCGGTCCACCAACCCATCCATTTATCCATCCATCCTCCCATCCAGCTGCCTATACATTTACCTATCTAACCAACCACCCACTCATCCACCATTCATTTTTTTCCTTTCCAGGCAGCCTATCTATACATGTATGCATGCATCATTAACTGAGAGATTAGAACTGACCACCACGCTGTGGCAGGCACTCTTCTAAGAACTGATGATACAACAATTCTCTCAACACACAAAAATCCCTGCCCCCATGGAGCTCATCCAACACGGCTTACATTCCTCTCCTCCAATTATCCAACACCCTATCCCAGCATTTCTCCATTTCTCAGCACTGGGCTAGGGCCGAGAATATTAGAGGTGAATCAGACACAAGCCCGTTACTTAAGATCACATGATCTAGTTAAAATCAATCGTTAAAATAATTTGCAGTGTTAATTCCAGGGACTCTCTTCTAAAAAAAAAAAAAATGTTTCAAGGAGAAGTGGACTTTGGTTGAGTCAACTGATTTTGTGAAGTAAAGTCAGCTAAGCCTGATTTTCATTTTGACTTGCTGACAGGCAGTGTGACTGTGGGTCAGTGGCTCTTAGCCCTGGCTGAATATTAGGATCACATGAGGTCCTTTAAAAACTACCCGAAATACTAGTGTTATAATTTGGTTTGTCCGGCAAACGTTCACCCCCTCCCTGGAGGCAGGGTATCTCCCTCCCTTCCCTTCTGAGACTGGGCTTGGCCGCATACTTGACTTGCTCTGGCTGATCATGTTGGTGGACATGGTTAAGAAGCTGCTTGACTTGTGCACTGCTGTTTGTTCTTCTGCCACCACCAAGACTTCCCCCTGGAGCCACTGCCCTTTAGCTGGGCCCTAAGGGAACCTCCCTGGGGGCAGCCTGTGCCCACCCTGGACAGAGGAGCCCCTCCTGTCAGGGCCTGCAGTCTCAGCACTTGAGAATAAATGCTTACTATTGGGTTGTCAGAAAAGTCATGACATATTTTTCCTGTTTTTCGTTGCAAAAATGCGTCATGACTTTTCCGACAACCCAATACATACGATATCAAAAGATAAGTTCAAGAATATTTATAGCAGTGCTATGTTGTTTATAATAAAACCAACTGGAAACTCCCCAGATGTCTACCCACAGTTGAATGGATTACTACATTGTGTATATTCAGGTGATGGATAGCACACACCAATGAAACAGACAAACCACCACTACATACAACAAGATGAAACTCACAAACCACAGTGAGCAAAAGAAGTCAGATAACGATCATAGATACATGATGCAATTTATATAAAGTTCAAGAATAAGCAACCCTAAACTGCAGTGATAGAAGTCAGAAGAGTGGTTACCTTTGGGAGCACTATAGATGCTAGTGCTGTGTGACCTTGGCCAAGTCCCTGTCCCTCTCTGGGCCTGTTTTCTTAATGCAAAAGGAGGGTTTGGGCCAGAAGGTTTCCAAGGGCTTTTCCAGTTCTGAAGCTTCTATAACTCAGTGAGACATTTGGTTTAGCTCTGTGCTATTGAACCCCAAACTGCGTCCCTGGGGGTCCCCAATGGCAATTGCAACAGGTCCACTATACATATAGAGCTTAGCATTGTTCATGGAGGAAACCAGGCAGGAGTGGAAGGATCTTAGGTATGGAAAGCAGAAACCCTAAGGTCTAGTTTCAATTCTGCAACTTCCTACTTATGTGACCTTGGTCAAGTCACTTCCTTTCTCTGAGCCTCAGTTCCTTCATCAGTAAAAATGGGAATGAGACAACTCACTTCTCTATGTTTTAGGAACAATATATGAGCTGTGGCATGGGTGGGCAGCTTATAATGGGTAAAGCAAGCATTTGATGGGGACCCCTCCAGCCCCTCACCCCAAAGCAGCTGTTGGCCCAGCAGCCTGGGCTGATCAGAGGCCTATATGTGTAGCACTAGCTGTGGTGCCCTTCCCTGACCAGATGCCTATGGGAGGTGAAGGCAGGCAGGGGAGGGTCTTCCTGGGACAGCCCACCTCCTGCAGCCAATTCCAGACTCGCCAGGACCTTCCCTGTGGGTCTGATGGCATCCAGAACCTTTTCCATTTGTCAGTTATTTCATGGCATGGCTCTGACAACAGCCCTAGAAGGGAAGAACATTTTTTGTTGAATTAACTTATTAATTCTTCAACACCTCCATCCTTTCCATAGAGACTTGATGTTTCAATTTTACAGATGAGTCAATTAAGGGTCAGGGAGGGGAAGGGAAGAGCTTGCAAGACAACAGACAGCTGGGAAGTTGGGAGTTAGAACCCAATCTTCCTAACTCAAATCTGGTGCTTCTTCTGGGAATTCCAGGAACGCTGATCCAAGTAACTGGCACACACGGATCTGAGCAGGCAGGAGTACGAGTGCCATCCTCATCCAGCCTGGCCACCCGGCCTACACCTGTGCAGTGGGTACCACATCCATGTAGATGGGCAAGGTGGCAGTTGACCTTGAAAGGACCTTGAGGAAGAGGGTCTCTGCCTTTGAGAAGGTGAGCTCACCTATCCCACTGTGGGCATGGCCGTCTCTTGCTTTTCCCACTGAGATCCTCAGTTTTTGAGGGTCCTTGAGTAAGTTACATACCTTTAGAATCTTTGTGGGCAAAATGGAGATATAAATATATTTCTATGAGGTTGGTGATAGAACCAAGAGGGCTTAAGTGTGCACAGGCTTCGGGCTGGGCCTGGTGTGATACCAGGCTGCTTCAGGAGGGACTCCCCATCACTGGGCCTATGCAATGCTAGGCTGGGGATGCCGGCCAGGGACACAGAGAGCCTCCCCACCAGGGGTGGGCAGGCCAGTTCAGCCTTAGCAAGAGGAGGCAGTTACGAAATAGCCTGTGGGGTCAGCTTGACCAGTTTTTAATCAGCTTTGACAGTTATTAGCTGTGTGACCTCTTAGACTCTTAATTTCTCCAGCTGTAAAGTGGGCATAAAAGAGTAACTATGTCATGGTGAGGTGAGTGGGGGGTGGGGAGTAGATGCCTTTCCCCCCTTTTGACCTCAGTTTCCCCTCATCTTCATGCTGCCAAGCTTGGTTTCTGAGGCCTCTGCCTGAAGGCTGGGCCAAGTTCTAGGCCTGAGCCCTGGAGAGAAGCCAGCAGTCTCAAGGGACCCTCTGGGAGGCTGGCTGGGACAAAAAATAGCCTTTCCCAGGGAAAGCAGGCATGCAGTGGGCCTTGCCTGGTCAAGGCCTGCAGAGGGGCTGTGCTCAGGCGTGGCCCACCCAAAGCCAGCTCGAAACAGGCGAGACTGGGGCCACCCCTGGGGCCTCCAGAGGCTCTGCTTTTGCCTTCTTTGCAGCGTCCCAAACACTGGATCCAGGGGAGCCCCCACCTCTCCCAGGCAGCATCTCCACCAGGAGGGTAACAGGGGCTGTGACAGCGTTTCCTGAGTTAACACACGTAAAGCACTCAGAACAGCACTCCTCTATGTTGGCCTCAGTTTCTGCCTCTGTGAAATGGGCATAGAAACTGGGCCCTTACAGGGCTGCGGTGAGGATTAAATAATAGTTTTAGAAAAAGTGGTCCTTCCTCCCCCCAGCTCCTTGCCCTCCCCACAAGTCCAGGCTCACCAACACCCAGGACCTTCCTGGGAACTGGCAGTAGGTCTGGCACCAGTTGATGGGATGTGGTCTCTGTGGCTTTTTGGGGGGCTGCAGTAGGAGGGGTGGCTCCCTGGATGTCTTATCAAAAATCCGGGGTGGGGGTATGGCTGGGAGGGCTGGAGGCAAGAAGGGGACTGACTGGCAGCCATTCTCCAGTGCACTAAGCTCCCCCTCAGCCAGGGCTTGGGTCAGGAGTATGAGCTGGAGAAGCCACTTCCCATCCCCAGGCTGTTTGCAGATGGAGACAATATTGCTGCTCATTTGCTTTCCCTCCGTTCCTCTTTCCTCCCCTTCCCTCCCCTCCCCTTCCCTGCCTCACCTCCTGGCTAGTTATACTTCCAGATGCAGTTCATGCACCTCCTCCACCAGGAAGCCTTCCTGCTTTGATGGCTGAGGTGTCCTGAGCTGTCTCCAAGGGCACCCCTCACTTTCTGTTGCTCTAACTGCCTGCTTTGGGCCTGCCTTCCCATAGTCAGGAAACTTCTGAAGAGCAGGACTGTGTCACATTCATGGCATAACCCCAGGACATAGCCCAAGGCCAGGTATACAGCAGATGTTTAATATTGGTAAATGCTGGGTAGACAGGTGGATGACTGATAGGGTCAAACCTTGGAAGCACAGCTATGTTGGAGAAGATTACTGCACGTGGTAGATGACATAGCCACTGGGTGTCTGGCTGCCTGGGTTCAGCCCTGGTTTGCCACTTACTGGCTGTGTGATGGAGAGACGGTGACTCCCACTCTCGGTGCCTCACTCTGCCCGTCTGTGAAATGGAGATGATAGGAGCATCCGGCCTACGGGGGTGTGGTCAGATAAAAGGTGGCAACATAGGTAAATGTGGAGAGGGGTACTCGGCACCCAGCTGGTGGCCCGTGACCGTCTGCTGATGTCATCCCATGGCCCCCAGGATGCTGCTCTGACCCACTCCTGCTTAGACACTGCACTTGGAACTTGTTCCCGGTTTGCAGTTTCCAGGGCGACCAAGTGTGAGGGAGTTAGATTCTCCCACACTCTCCTCCACTTAAAAAGAGGGAGAGTGAAAGCGACTGCAGCGAAGGTGAAGATGTGAAGCTGTGGTTGTCAGCCGCCAGGCCGTTCTGGCCAGCTGTTCCAGCCCCTGCAGAGCCCCACTCAGGGTCAGGAAAGGGGTCAGAGGTCTGGAAGGATGGGCAGGCTGGATCTGCCAGGCGCTTCCAAATTCTCCCCTCCCCACAGCGCCTCCGGCCGCCTCCACCCTTCCTGCTGATGCGACCTGCTGTCCTGGGCACTTTGGCAGGATCCACAGGCCGGTCCATCCTGCTCCTTCTAGTCCTGGGCTGAACTGATGTACAAGGTGACCGCCTGCCAATGATACCAGTGGAGGTTCAGTGAGCACTCAGTCCTGGGCTGAACTGATGTACAAGGTGACCGCCTGCCAATGATACCAGTGGAGGTTCAGTGAGCACTCAGTCCTGGGCTGAACTGATGTACAAGGTGACCGCCTGCCAATGATACCAGTGGAGGTTCAGTGAGCACTCAGTCCTGGGCTGAACTGATGTACAAGGTGACCGCCTGCCAATGATACCAGTGGAGGTTCAGTGAGCACTTAGTTCATGTCGGTGCTGAGATCTTCGTATGTGCTACCTAAGTATTTCAGTTAGGGCCCGCAGGTATCTCTCAGGTGTGAGTGCAGCCTGTCCAGTGGAGCTCCTCCGCAAAGCTACGGTTCAGACCTTCAGACACAAAAGGTACTTGGAGAAGCTTGACCACAATGCCTCCCGTGCAGTCAATTTATGCACTCATGTTGTTCGTTGGTTTATTTGAGCCATGTGATAAGGGTATTGTCCCCATTTTACAGATGAGGAAAATGAGGCACATCTGGGAGGAACTGACATGGAAAAGACTAGAAGCTATGTCTTCTGACTTCACGCCCAGTCATCATCCATGTACCTAACAGCATCCTCCAGGTATTTAGTAAGCTTTGAGTAAAGGCCTGAGTTAAATTGAAGACAATATATTGCGTTGTCGGAAAAGTCATGATGTATTTTTTTCTGTTTTTCATTGCAAAAATGCGTCATGACTTTTCCGACAACCCAATATATAGTATTCAAAAAGACTACAAATATGTATATATATAAAATTATCTGTCCATCTATTTATCAATCATCTGTCATCTATCTCCAAAGTTTCAAGGTCTCCCAAACATCACAGGACCCTTAGCCTGAGGCAGTGCTAACAATGGGCTACTTGGGCTAGCATCGGGCCCTGTGAGAAAGGGGGGAGTCGACCTGGGCTAGTCCTTGGCCTGCAGGGTTTCCACCCCTATTCTTTGCAATGCCCAGTAAGTTTCTATCAAAGCTTGTCTTTCTGATATGCTCTTCCCCCAGGGTCCAGGAGGGCCCTAGGAACCCTGAGAAAACACTTCCAGCTGGAGGACCCATGGCAATAACCTATTCCAGTGCTCTCTTCCCTTCCTGGATCCTATTGCTTTAAAGCCTAAACCATAGAAATAGCTGGTGCTTGTGGGTCCCTGGACTGTTTCCTGGCTACTTTCATGCACTGTACCTTTGATCTTCAATCCCTGGGGCGGGGAGGGTTAAGATTCTGCCCATTGCCCAGATGGGAAGACCGAGGCCCAGATTGTAAATGGCAGAGTGGGTTGAGACCAAGCCTGCCTGCCCCTCTTTTCATCAGACCCTATGAAAATAAATATTTGGGCAGTGGCCGGAGGTTAGTTACTCTGGAAGCTTCTGCTCTGGCTAAGGGGTGGGCCGGCCTTGGGGGACAGAGAGTGGAATCCAGGCCACCTCCCTTGACCCCCCCGCCCCGAGGGGTCCAGTTCCAAACCCCAGGGTGGGCCTTTGCAGTGGGGCAGTGCTGGCAGGCCTCTGGTTGCTGGTGTCGAGGGCCTCCCAGCTGCTGGGAGTTTAAGCCTTTTGTCCAGACTCTAAAGATTCTAAAAAAGCCCCTCCCAGCATCACTAATCCCAGACTTTGATGCTGGTTACAAGCTCCTGGCTTCCCTCAGGCGCCGGGACTTTAGGCTTCTGAGCTTGGGCCAGAGTTGCTGGATATTACAGGGTGGATCTGCTCAGGGCCGGAGCTGACCCCACAAGGCAGGCTCTTCTTGCCACTGTCTGGACGGGAAGCTGAGGTGCAGAGAGAGGTGTGACTGGCCTAAGGTCACCCAGGTAGGAGGTGACGGCCGGGGATTTAAACCTGTCCAAAGCTGGCTCGGCTCCCACTCACCATGTCCTGGGACACTCTGTGCCACTTTTATGGTGGGGGGAGGACCAAGATTCCCTCCGTAACGGAGGCGCCATGAGTACCAGCAAAGAAAACCATAGGGAATGTCAAGTTTCCGTTTTATTTCTTTGGTCCCCAAGCTACTGAATCTCCAGGTCCATGGGTCATCTTCACCTCAGCCTCCCAAGCAGAAGGCACTTCTCTTGCCTTCTGGCCCTGCAGGGGGCTGGCCCTTTTCTCAGGCCCTGGGCTGGCCCTAGCACAGCCAGCCTCCTCCCACGCCCCTCCTGGCCCATCTCCCTGTCCTTCTCCTGCTGCAGCCAGACCCATCCATGGGGCTTGGCTACATGCAGGTCTGGATACAGCTTTCCAGGCCCCTGACCCAGTTTCTGTCCAGGGCTCAGCGAATGCCAGGCCCTGACATCTGTGCCAACGGCCTGGGGTGGCGGTGAGGAGGGCGGGGCTTGCCAAGGTCTGAGCTTCCAACAGCACTGCCCCCACGTCCCTGGAGCCCAAGAGCAGCCTTTCCCAGCCCTGCTCTGGCACCAGGAGAACATGGTCCCTCACCTTGGCTCCTGGGTAGCAGAAGGTTCCAGAAGCTCTAGTTCCAGGCTGCAGAGTGGGAAGGGTCCAATGGGGCAGGGGTGCCCTCCCAAACCCCTTTCTCACCTGGGCCCAAGAGCAGGGCTAGCTGCAACCCTTTCATAGAGATCACACCAAAATCAGCTAGAATCTTTCTCCTTTCTGTTTCCCTCTCCTTTTTCCTACCTTTATTTAAATCCTTTTCTTCTCCTCTCTCTGCTTTCCTTATCTTCCCTCTCTTTCCCACGCCTCTTTTCTGTGTCTTTTTCTTAAGAAAATTCAGGCACTTTAGGAATCACTTTACTTTTACACCATCACTACCTCTCCCACAGATTTCCCTCAATCGCAAAGCTCCAAGCGACTTCATTTATATTCCTGGGCATTAATTAGTCCGAAAGGGGGTGCTAAGGTGAGAAGTAAAGATACAAACCAGTCCTGTGACAGCCACCTCCCTCAGGCAGCCTGACCCTCGGCAGCTCAGAAATGGGAGGACATTGGGCGGGCCCAGGGATATTTTTGTGTCTCTTTCGGGAAGATTCTCTTGGATCCAACCTGTCTATGATATACAGGCATCTCATGATGCCCTAACAGTGCCAGGGACAGGTCTGTTTATTGCTGTGTTGGTCCGCTGGGAGGCTGCCGGAGGCCATGGTTTTGAGTGTGGCACTGGAGGCCAACAGACCAAATGGCCAGGATTTGATTGCCAGCTTCAATACCTCCTAGCTGCCTGGCTTTTAGGAAAGACCCTTAACCTCTCAAAGCTCAGTTTCCCCATCTGGAAAATGGGAGAAACGATCACCTCTAACTCATGCGAGTCCTTGAGACAGTCAATGAGAGAAGCCTCCACAAGCGCTGGGCTCAGGGCCTGGCTTATAGTAAGTGCTCAGTGAATGCTCATGGGTGCTGATTGTGTTATTATTGATTGTAAGGTCACCAGGGGTGGATTATATGGGGGTCCTACCCCAGGGAGGGGGAAGAGGGTGCCCTCTCCCCTACGAGGCACTCATGGCCTGGCCAATTGTTGTGAGAATGGATGATGTAAATTAGAATGGTGCCAGGTGGAGGCCGCTGCCAGCTCCTTTAGGAGGCTGTGCTGTAAACAGGACTGCCACCAGCTGTCGGGACCCATCCAACTGTTTTGGAAGTGACTGGAGCATCTGCCACTGGCTACCTCCCTGTGCTCTGCCCCAGGCCTCTGATGGCAGAGGTCAGGGCTGTGTGTGGCTGGTGTGCTGGCCTCACCTGGGGGCAGAGCCACCTGGGCCCCTGTGAACTCCCTCAAGCCCCTGCCTCATGCACAGGCTTTCCCTTCAGTGAGGCGACTCTTCTGTGTGTATGCGCGCGCGCGCGCGCATGCAGGTGGTTGGCCCCTACTCAGCCTCAGGTCTCCATCATTTATTTACCTGTCTTTCTAAGAGTCCCCGCCTCCCTGTCTCCTCATTCTAGTCCAACCCCCTGGCTTCCTGAGGAGCTACCTGAAGTCAGATTCCGCCTTCACCCCCCAAACCCCATGCTCCGCTCAAAAACAATCACAATATGTCCTGTCCTTTCGCCTGGCCTGGTGAGAGCTGCATTTTTGTCTGGCTCCCCCTCCCAGCTTTACCCCCACTTCTCACCTTCATGGCCCTTTGCACTCCCCACCAACACGCAGACCCACCTTGACCCACCTGCCTTTGCCAAGCTGCTCCTCTACCTGAAGGCCCCTCTCTCTACCACTCGGCCTGAGGACACCCCACCTGTCCTTTCAAAGGCCATCTCCTCCTTGAATTTCTGTACACACACACACACACACACACACTCACGCACACGCACATGCACACACACACAGTATTCTTGCATCTCTGCATTCCCACGTAACATTTTGCGTTCTTTTCACCGAGCGATAGTTTTTGTTTCCAGATTCTACTTCCTCTCCTAAACCCTAAGCCGTTGCAGGTACAGCCCATGGCACCTTGGTTGCTATGGTCCCCACAATACTGGACTAATGGAGGCACTCCATAAATGTCACATGAAATGAATGCCCCCGTGCATGAAAATATCTATTCAGCCAACCTACAAGCATTTCTGAAAGCCATTTGTCTGACACATACTGCCCGAGGCCTACGAAGCAACAATAGCATCTTTGATAACTGCTTTTGCATTTCCATTTTTAGAAGTGCCCAGCAGTCATATTCTGAGCACGAGTCCTCCAGAAGAATGGGTGAGTCCACGCGAATGGCTGACTCTCTGTCCCCCCAAATCCGAAATGAAAGTCACCAGCGTGATTTCTCATCCAAGAGCATAGGACAGAGAGGGAGACATGAGAAAGTAGTTGGACTAGAAGAGGTTCTGAATAAGCACTGCAGTGGTAAGTGCCAGCCAGCCAGACACCCTCTCTTGAGGTCTGCATAAGAAAGTTGAAAGCGTGCATTACCTGTTAGGCT
This sequence comes from Aselliscus stoliczkanus, assembly GCA_033961575.1. NCBI lineage: Eukaryota > Metazoa > Chordata > Mammalia > Chiroptera > Hipposideridae > Aselliscus > Aselliscus stoliczkanus. The sequence continues at coordinate 152,665,985 of CM066732.1, forward strand.
CTGAAACAAGGGGACCGTTCAGGGATAATGAAAAGGATTTGCTTGCGCGGGTCTTAATTCAGCACACGCTCCCAGAGCGTTCCTTCTGCCCCGGCCCTTGGCTTCTGGCTGCTCTGCCTGGCAGCTCTGAGACACTCTCCTTTGAAGCAGGGAGTTTATTTCGGGCCCACCGCATGACCAATGATGGCAAGCCAAACTATAAGATGTTATGAATCTCAGATTTCCTGTTTGAAGATGGCACAGAAGCAGCCGTGGTCCTGCCTTCAGACCCTCCGGGTGCATCAGTTACAGACTTCACTTCCGAGAGCATCTCAGAGCGGTGGCCCTCCCGGGACGTCATCACTTGTGATCCTTGACATGGAGGCCATATATGGGTATGTTTCTGGAACTACCCGGGAGGGAGTGAGAAGGGAGAGAGATGCAATGGGTAAGAGACAGAGGCAGGGAAAAAAGAACAGAGAGACAGGACTGGGCGATACTGAAATATGAGCAAGGGAGAAAGACAGTGTGGGATAAATGAGAAGAGGGAAGAGAATGAAGGGAAAAAGAAGAAAAATGGAAAGATGGTGGAGAGAAAGAAGGGAAAGAAGAGAGCAAGAGGATTAGAACAAATGTAGAGAAGAAAGGAAAAAAATTAAATTGGGAAAAATGGGGAAGCCAAAAGGAGAGCGAAATTGTGATCATCTATGAGATGAAAAGGGGAAGAGAAAATAGAGTAAAAGAGAGAGGAATAGGAGAGAAAGACAGCATGGACTGAAGAAAGAAGAGAGAGAGGGTAAGGGAAAAGGGGAGCAAACGGGAGAGGAGGGGGGAAGAGAGGTAAAAAGGACAGAGAGAGGGAGAGTGGGAAAGAGACAGAAAGAAGGGAGATTGACAGCTATCTACAGAGAAAGAGGGACAGGAAAGGGAGGCAGGAAGGAAGATGGATTGAATGAGAGAGAAGGGACAAGACAGGGAGAGAGGGATGAACTATTTAGTGTAAATGACCTTCGCAGACATCTCTGGGCATATAGCAGATGGCAGAGCCTGACATTTGGAGGTACCAGGGATCTAGCTGTTGGAGACTGTGGGATGAGGCTGAAACTACAGAGGAGGGGGCCACACACACGCACACGCACACACACACGTGTGTGCACACACACGCATGTGGGCAAGCCCTGGGGGGGAGGCACACAGTGGGAGGGAGCCCTATCTCCAAGGCTAGGGAAGAATATCCCCGTTTCTGCAATGGATCGAATGGCACAGAATGTCAGCCTCAGGTGGCAAAGGCAACACATACAGCCACATGCAGTGAGCACCTAGGAGCGTGCGTTGAGTGTTCCAGGAGCTTAAACACCCTCAGTGCATCCAGACCTCAGGCCAGAGCTGGTGGCCTGGAAATCTACCCTTGGTCCTTTGCTCTCCATGGAAAATAATTTCAATTTCAAGGGCCCAGGCCCTTTGGAGGATATTGGATTTATGACAGGATATTCGATGTATGATTTTTTATCAACACCAACTCAGGAGAATTCAGGGTACCTTTAGACTCAGATGGAATATTCCAGCTGAAAATCGATCTCAGCAAATACAGGGTTCCCTGGTGTTAGGCCAAGGTTCTGGAGGTCTGATCTGGTCCTGAGGACAGGGAGACATGGTAGGTCCTGGGCAGTGTCCCAGCTACTCTGGCACCTGCTGAATCATGTATCAGGCCCTGCTGGGACCGTTCCTCCAGGCTCCTGAGGCTGGGCTGCCCTCAAGGTTAGCTTACACTCAGCCCCTCCCAGACCACATGCCATGGTGGGGGGTGCAAGAGAAGGGAAGAGAGAGGCTGTCCTTTTCTTCACTGTTTGGGGATTTTCCTCAGCAGTAAGAAGTCCTAGTGGGCTCCGTGGAGTGATCCCAGGGTCCAGCTGCTTCCATGGGCTCCCTGGTGAAGATAGGGCACAGGTCCCTCTGCTCTCTGTCTACCACAGACCCCTCCCCTAGTGTGGCCTTCTCAGGTGGTCCTCTGCCTTGCCTCTTCCTCCCAGTCCAGACAAACCTCTTAAAGTTGAGGGAGCTGGGGAAACTCACTCCACATCCTGTTGCCTCATGCCTGTAGTCCACTTTTGCAAATCAAGAGCCCAAGTTGTGGGTAAAGAGTCACAGGGAACAGAATGTGCATTGGGGGTGGACAGCAGGGGAGCAGACTGGCCACGCACACGACTAAAAATGGCGACAGCACCCCACTGTACCCACACGACCTTCCCAGCAAGGGCTATCAGCACCCCATTTCACAGATGAAGAAACCGAGGCTCAGAGAGGTCAGGGAGTGTGTCCACAGTCCCACAGTGTAAGTGATGGTTTAGATCTGAGTAAGATCTGCCTGACACAAAGCCAATGCTTTGGCCACAGCTCTGTCCCATTATCCAAATGTTGGGCCGGCCCAGTGGCGCGGCGGTTAAGCGCTGGCTTGGGAAGCCAGCGGCCCAGGTTCGGGTCCCACTTATGAGGGCCAGGGACACTGTCCTCAAAAAAAATAACAAATCTCAGTTATCCAAATGTTGGGGCATCACAAGGCTATGAATACAAATTGGTGACTAAGTGCTTCCCCGCTGGTCCTCAGCTCACCCCAGTTAGGAGGCTTGATACTGTGGGTCCAGGTGCACAAAGCCCGAGACAAAGACAGGTTAGGCCACCTGTGGCCATCGCAGGTGACTCACGTCCACAATGAACAGGTTCGGCGAGCTCAGCAGTTCCGAACCCATAGAACCCTGTTAAAAACTAACCTACACCTGCTTCTACTGCAGAGCTTCTGATTTACTTCATTTGAGTCAAGGCCTGACCAGCACTGATTTTTAAAAACATTTTATTCAAGTATAATGCACCCCCACCCATAGAACAGTGCACATATCGTAACTGTACAGCTTAATGGGCTGTCACAAACCGAGCACACCCAGCATCTAAGTCAAAGAGAAGTTACCAGCACCCGGAACCCCGTTTGCCCCCTGCCACCCTTGCTGCGCCACCGCCAACCACCTCCTGCTGAGGGGGACCACCTCCCTGATGGCTAGCAGCACAAGTTGTTCTGAACATCATATGAATGGAATCACACCTGTGTCTTCTTTCATTTCACAGTATGTTGTGAAATTTGTCCACATTGTTTCATGTGGTTATGGATTGTTCCTTCTCACCGCTGTGTAGTATTCCACGTTATGAATATGTCGCAATTTACCCATTCTACTATTGGTGGACATTTGAGTAGTTCCCAGTCCAGGGTAATTAGGAAGAGAGTAGCGATGGACATTCTAGCACACATCTTCTGGTGAATCTATGTACCCATTTCTGTTGGGGAGATGTCTAAGATGGGCCTCCCTGGGGCATAGGACAGGTGTATGTTCAGCTTTGGTTGAACTGCCGGGAAGCTTTCCAGAGTTAGGGCGCCATCTTCCATTCCCATCAGCCATGTAAAGAGTTCCAGGCGCTCCACGTCCTCACCAGCACGTGGCAGGGTCCATCTTTTTCTATATTATCCATCCTGATAGGCATTAGTGGTTTCTTGTTTCAGTTGTAATTTGCACACCCCTAATGACAGATTACGTTGAGCATCTGAGAAGGCCTGGCCTCAGAGATCTCCGCAGCCCTTGTACAGGCCCCAGAGGTAGTCCTGTGAAACAGGCCTCCAAGGAAGGTTTCTATGGGGACAGACAGGGTTAATTGAGGGACAGAGGCAGAGGCAGAAACCAAACAACTAGTCAACCTGCACGGGGCAAGAAGAAGGATGTAGCCACCAAGGGAAAGCCCCCAGGACTCCCCCGTGGCCCCAGGGCTCTGCTCCCATAGTCCTAACTAGACCCTTTTACTTATTACATATTTGTTTGTCATGAGGTTAGTGCCTGTCTCTCCCATCTAGAACAGCCTTTCTATTCACTGCTGTGTGTCAGTGCCTACAACAATGCCTGGCGCATAGTAGGTGCCGATTAAATAATTATTGAATGGATCATGCTCACACTCAAGCCACACAGCTCCTGAGTCTGAATTGGGGAGGCCTGGGGTGCTATCTGCCAGCCTCAGCTTGACTCATGGACACACACACACACACACACACACACACACACACACACACAGTCTCACCTTTCCAGTCTTCCCTCCATGCTTATTTTAATCTGAATTCCCATGAATAAAGCTCTGTGTGTGTGTGTGTGTGTGTGTGTGTGTGTGTGAGAATGTGCTGGGGAGGCAGTTCATTGAGCCCCACACCTAGTAGGACCCAGAGAGCCAGCCAATACTGGCATATTTTCCTAATGACAGTAATACCCCTCCCAGTAAGGGGGGTGGGCGGGGTGGCAGGAACTGGGATGTGGGTCAGTGCCAAGGGCTGGGACCCAATAATGAAATATCATCCATTAAAATAAGCACCCCTGTGGCCTTGGTGTCCTGGCCCCCAGCCCTGGCTGCCTCTTGAGATCAGTTTATTTGGGTTTCAAGAGATGAAGAGGAACAAGATACTGATCCTTGCCCTGGGCAGGATCTGGAGAGGACAGAGTGCAGACGGCGGGGATAGGGAGAGCAGAGAAAGGCCTCCCGGTCCTGGGAGGGAGGGAGGCCCATCTATGAAAAGGGGAGGGGAGGAGTGAGGAGAAGGAAGAGAAAAGTCTTAAACTCTCTTCCTTTCTTTAAATGGGGCCCTGTGCCCTCTGGGGTATGGTCGGCTGGGAGTGCCTTTCCTCTGGAGCATTCAGGACCCCCACCCCGACCTCCCAGCTCAAGGGCAAGGCAAACCCCAAGGAGAGAAGACAGTGTTTCCATCTAGAGGGAGCACAGTGAGGGCATAACCCTCACCCCTCTGATGGGAGAGAAGGGCCGATCAGCCTCATGCTCTGTGACACCATAGGGTCAGGTGTCATCACCCAGCAGGGCCCCTGTGGACTGGCAAAGGGCAGCCTGACCCTGGCCCTGCTCTCTTCCACATGCATGTAAAGGGACAGACAGTGGGATCTCATATGGGTTTTCACCAACATTAGCGGATCTGAGGTGCAAACTCCATCGTGCAACACTGGGCTCTTTGCAGCCAGCTGGAGCCTTCCTGGGTCATGACTGACACTACATACAAGAGTGACCAGGATGGAGCAACTGGACAGAAAGAAATGGTAGAGCTTCAGCCAGCCTCACAGCCCCTGCTCTAAATCCTATTCCACCTCTTGCAAATCTCCAACCATCCTGAATTATCCCTTCCGAGGTGCAGAGTGAGATTATCACACTCCATCTCCTGGGCTTCAGCCCCTAGGGAAGGAACCATCTGCAGCAGAAACCCCGTGGCCCCAGCGCCATCTGTCTGTGAGTTCTGACTTTCCCCAATGAGTGTCTTGCCCCTGGAGGTGTCCAGGGCTTGATGGGGACATGCTGGGGTCATGCTTAGCCAGCCCTGTGCAGATGATATCTTCCTTGCTGGGAGACACCACCCAGGTGCGATCACAGTGTCACCCTGTCCTGTTTCCAGCATGGGCACGGGGGTCAGATAACCCCAGTCCATTCCCTGCTTGCTGCATCTCCCTGGATCTCAGTTTCATCTCCTGAGAATGGGGGAGTGACCACTCCTCTCCCCCATGGCTGTTAGGGGGTTCAAATGAGGCTCAAACAGCCTACCTGGGGCCCAGCCCTCAGGAGATCTCCTCCATGGGACCTCTTCTTCCCGACCTGCCAAATGCTGGGACCATGCAGCCGGGGTGGCATCTCCAAAGGTCAGGCAGGTCAGGTGTCCGGTGGGTCTTGGGCTGTTCCTACCAGAAGGCTGCTGGCTCTAACAGCTGGCCAGGTCACTTGGCCCCTCCAGGGCTTGATCTCACCATGCCTGAATCACCCTTGAAACTCAGGAACAAAGTTAAACCCTGAATGACCCATATCCCAAGTTAGCTGCTGGGAACAGGTTTCCCATGAACAAGGACATGTTCACATCAGAATTGGGAGCTTTCGTTGCCCTTCACCTGGAGGGCAAGGTCTCTCCCACACAAGACGAGCCTGCAGTGGGCCCACCTTCCTTCCCGGGGAACAGCCACTGGCTGTGGGACACTGCATGTCCTGCCAGATGCAGCAGCTCCGGGCTGGCCCCTTGCCACCTGGAGAGAGCTGGGGTCAGGTCGCGGGGCCATTCCCTCCGTAACTACAGCAGAGGTGGGAAGGCAGAGGCCCCGTGAATGCTGTCCCTGGCCGGCCGCTCTGAAGACAGCTCACAGGAGCAAAGCTGGCTCCCCAGATATCAGCTGTCACCCATTTGGCACCTCTGCAGGGGTAGCCAGCTGAAGGGCGGCTGACGGCGCACAGGCTTCAGTTTTCACCTCGGCCTTGCTCCTCAGGGAATCTAAGTGGCCAGTGATGTGACATTGCAGAGATGTCAGCCAGGTCTGGCATGCCTGGGAAGGCCCTGGGCTTGCTCCGAGGGGCGCAGGGTTCCGGGTGCAAGGCAGGGCTGGGAATGTAGGGGCTGGATGGATCAGGGGTCCCAGCGTCCTGGGGGTGGGAAGGGATGGGCAGATGCCTTCCCACCAGCCCCTCCTGGGATCCAGACACCTGCATGAGCATCGGTTACTCCAGGAGGGTGAGGGAGACACCATCACCCTCCTGGAGTAACCGAGCCCTCCTGGGACTTGCCTGAACTCAGCGATGGCGCCATCTCCTCCCACACAGCCTCTGTCCCACACAGAACCGAAGGAGCGGAGAGCATAGACTGTCAGAGCTGGGGTGTCCTTGGGGTTCGTCTGCTCTAGTGTTCTTCTTCTGAGGAAAGGGGAGCTGAGCCTGGAGCACGAGAGAAGCTCGGCGAGGCTTTGCAGAAGTCACGGCTTCCAGAAACCCACTTGGTGGTTTTGCACAGTTCCTTCCCAAGCTCACAGTGTGATCTTAGTGACTGATAATCATTTTATGCCGTAGACCCTAAAACTCAGATTGTTGGGGCAACTGGCAGGAACCCCACCACACCAGAGGGGGATAAGCCCAGAAGATGGTCTGGACTTCCTCATGGACGCATTCAAGAGATCTGCTACCCCATGGAGAGTCCCAGAAATGCTCGGGATGGGAAGGTTGTGGTTCGCAACAGGCCAGCTCTGGTGAACAGCCTGAGACATCAAGCACAGGAAATTTGGGTGTCAGTGTCATTCTACCTCCTTGTTCCCATTCCAGAAGGTCAGGCTGGGGTCATTCCCAGAACAGATTCACTGGTAAGGTGACTGCCCCAAATGTCCCTATGGAGCCCAGTGACTAAGAGCCCAGACTCTGGAGTCACCTGCCAGCTTCACTACTTGATAGCTCTGTGTGATCTTGGACAACTTACTTAACCTCTCTGAGCCTTGGCTTCTGGATCTATAAAATGAGACGGTGGGGGAAATGACCATTGCCATGCCTCATAGGAAGGTTGCAATGATTAAGAAAATATATATTTATTCATTCTAATATATATATGTGTGTGTGTGTGTGTGTGTGTATATATATATAAAGACATAAATGGTAGAGGTTATTATCAGCTTACACATTCTGATAGAGATGGAGGGGATGGAGGCTTGTTGGAAACAATGGTTCTTTTTGTTTGTTTTAGCTGAGTCATCCTGCCACCTGTTGGCAGCTCAGCGGCAGCTCAGCTCAGACTGAGCATCGAACTGCTGTTGCTCAGAGCTCAGCTCGCACTCTTGAGTGAGCTCTTAACCAACTGAGCCACTCGGCCAGCCCCGGAAACAATGGTTCTTAACTGAGGACAATTTCTCCCCAGGAGCCATTTGACAATTCCTGGAGCCATTTTTTGGCTGCCACAACTGAGGGTGGGGGATTGCTACTGGCATCTAGTGGGTGGAGGCCAGGGACGCTTCTGTATATTCTAGGATGCACAGGACAGCCTCCCCAACATAGAATTAACGGTCTAAGTGTCCATGGTGCTGCCGTGGAGAAAGCCTGGCTGGAGGGCTGGCGTGCAGAGGGAGGCAGGCCTGTGAGAGCAGGATGAGGTCTGCGCCCAGTGGAGGAGGGGAAGCAGTGGGCTCGCTCTTTCCACCCCCGAGAGGGGCTTCTCAGGAAGAGCTGCTCCCGGGAGGGCCAGGCATTTGGATTTCAAATGCCCTGTGACTATTACAGGGGTGGCTCACTGAACGGGGCTCGGGAACCAACCTTGGTCTCCAGCAGAGGGACATGCAGCCGTGATTTGAGCCAAGCAGAGGGAACAGACTCAGTAGTCACCAAGACGGCTGGGGTTTCTCCATTAAGCAGGCAAGTGGGGGCCCTAGGTGGGTCTCCGCTAGGGCCAGGCCCCCCGGCTAGTAGCTGCTACATTCGGACACATACGTACACATGCACTACTGGCCCTTAGCTCACATGCACAACACACACACATAGCTCACATTCTTTAAGCAGAGAAAAGAACTGAGTTTAGTCCAGCAGTTGGCAGGACAGCTGGAAAATGAACTTATAAAAAGTATTAAGTGACTGGAAGTCTCTTGTTTTCTAAAAATATAGGTCTCTATCTCTTTTCTGGTGCACGTGTGTGTGCACATGTCGGGTGAGAGGCACCTGACACATTGGAAAGAGCTTGAGCCGAGCTGTCAGGGTGCTGCTCTTGGCCTTTCTAGAAAGTTCTCTGCAAATCTTTCCCCTGCCTGGAGCCCTGTGACTGAAAGGAACGGGCTGCACTGTGGAGCTGTTAAGAATATAGGCCTCTCCAAACTCAGAGCTCTGATACCACACTGAGATTAAAACTTCTCATTGTAAATCAGTTGGAATACAAATGAAGCTTACCTAAATATTTTCAAAATCAGGAAAAAAAAAAAAGGGGGGATAACAATGATTTTTGAAGAGTCTCTGAATCCTGGTATTTAACCTCCGATCACGCGTAGTTTCAAAGTAGTAGGCCGTTGGGCAGAATTCAGTTCACGTGTCTGCTGTTGGATCTTTGTGCACATGGGCACTCTCTCCCACACATGCGCACGCTGGTCTCGTATGCGCCCAGTGAGGCTGACCCTCTGGGAGGCCCTCGGGCCCCCTGGCATGAGACGACAGGCGGCAGGAAGGCCAGGGCCTTTGTTGTCACACAGCGCCCTGAGGGGCAGATGTGGCCATCTCCATTTCACAGCTAAGCAGCTGGAAGCTCCGAGACTGGAAGATATATTTCTAAGTTCACTCTGCACGTACAGGGTTTTGATTTTAAATTTTCATTCTCCTACCCGCCTCTCTGTTCTTTCCTTTCCTTCCTTTCTTCCCCATTTTTCAGGTGTCATTGAAGTCCCAAACTGCACTGTCATAGCTCCTGGCCTGGCCCAGAAGAGCGTGTGACCTGGACATGCACCCGGGCCTGCCAACGGCCGAGGCTGTGCTCCGGGCTGGATACCTGCAGCCGCAGGCACTGCCAGCGCCTGGGCTCCTGGGATGAGAGCTGGCTTTCCTTGTTGATGCAAGGCCTCTTTTGTGGCCCTTCTGGGCCGGCCAGCTGGCCCCTCTGCGTCTATATTTAGCAGCAATGTCTGGCCCAACGGGATCAGGTGTCGGTTGTGCCTCATATCCCGGGAGATGGATTGCTGAGGCCTGAAGATAATCTCCAGGCTCCTGTGCCCAGGGGCCAGTTTCGGACCCAGACGGTCTGATGCCTACTGGGCGAGGCTTCTGCGCCCCCTGCACATCCCGTTTTTTTTCTTTCTAAATCTGGTAATCCCATTGGCAGGGCCCCTGACTGGTACACTGGTGTGTTCCTCAGGTCATGGGGCACTTCCAGCCACCTTTGACTAGAGGGTTAGGTGGGTTTGAAGACACTGCAATGTGCCATGCAGAGATGGAGCTATGGGGTGCTTCCTTATGTTGGGCCAGTGGGGGGCTTCCCTGGACACAGGAACATAGCCTAAAGATGAGATGAGACTGACAGAGACATCTCCCCAGTTGCCTGGCATCAGCCTCTAAAATGCCCCCAGGGTCCTGGGTGGAGGCATTCCAGGTCCCTGCTCTCATAAAAAAGGCCCCACGTGGGGAATTCTCAGCATCAACTTTGAAGCCACAACAGAGCCTTGGGGGGTGGGGTGGGGGGATTGGTGACCAGGACAAGGACATTTGGAGAGGGCTTGAAAGGATCTGAGGCCCTTATGTGAACTGGGTTTGGAGTCGGATTGAATTCCCTTCCTGTCACCTCCCACCCAGGTGACTCCGGGCCTGAGTTTTCTCCTCCAGGAAACAGGCCCAGTGATTCCTCTAGGGCAGCCTGCAGTGAGATTAATGAATGGCCGCTCATGGCACTCAGACACTAGGTAACAGGGTGCGGACTGAACTGAGGCCTGCCTGCCTCCCAGGCTCAGCCCCTTGCCCTCTGAGTTCGTAAAGGTTTGCTGCTGTAAGAAACCCCCAAACAGCAATGGCTCAAACATGGTGGTTTACGCTTCTCTTGAAAATCTACACGCGGCTGGTATTCTTCATTGGCAAATGGCTCTCCTCACAGTGTGACTCAGGGCCCCAGGCTGCTTCTGTGGGTGGCGCTGCCACCTTATCCATGGGTGACCTCTGAGATCGCCGTGTCCATCTGCATCATAGTGGAAGAGGAAAGAGCGTGGACAATGGTACATGGAAAATTTCTGTCGGTGAGGCTTGGAAGTGACAGACATGACTCTCATATTACCCTCGCTGGCACTTTGTCACCTGGCCACTTCTAACTTCAGACAGGCTGGGAAATATTTTCTAGCTCTTTTCGTAGGAAGAAGCGGAAATAGGTCTGGTGGCAGCCAGCAGAAATAATACCACTGGCAACTCTGGAGAGTTTGCGAGGAGGCCCCGGGAGGAGAGACCTCCTGCTAGCCCCAAAGAAAGGAAGTCATGTTTCTTGGTTTGGGTTCTTGGCCTAGGAGCAGACCCTGAGACCAGGATCTGAGTGTACACTGCATTTTGGGAAGAAATCCCATTATGCCTTGTAGAGGAGTGGGAAGTGGGACAGAAGAGAGAAGTCAGTTATTACAATAAAGGGCATATTCTCCAGCTGGTTGCCCCTGTGGGCAGCTGAAGCCTAAACCTGCAGGGAACTCTGGGAGCCAGTATGGAACCAGAGGCACAGAGCTGTCCCATTAAAGGAGTGGGAGCGCCAGGGTATTTACACCCATCTCCCATCAGTCGGTGGTCGAGGGCTTCTCCTGGCAGGGTGTTATTCCCAGGCACTTGTGGCAAAGGGGGCTTGGGCAAGACATGCAGGTATAGGCAGGTAGAAGCCTGGAGGTGTGCACTGAGTGGTCAGGGCGAGGGGCCTCAGCGGGGCACTCACAGTGTTTGCTACACTCAGCAAATGCACAAGGGACACTCAACTCCCTCTCTTGGTTGATCTCCTGAAGGGACAGGGCAGGGGTCAACTCCCAACCTGCTGTGTCCATCACCTGAGCCCCTGGTCCAGTGACTCCCAGAAGCGGGGTCACAGAGCCTAGAGGAAGATGAATGGCCAGGTGAGCATTTGACTTGGAGTCTGCTGACCTGAGCTGGCACCCAGGTCTGGAGCTTCTTGGTTGGAGACCTTGGGCAAGTAAGTCACCACTCCCAGACTCAGTCTACTACTCCCTGTTCAGACACTCATGGGGCGCCCACTAAACATTGGCCTTGCACCATGCTGGGCCCTGAGGGTATAGCTGAGGACATAGCTACTGCCCAGCCCTCAGGGGCTCACGCACTCACAGCTCTGTGGCTGCTTTGTGGGAAAACAGGTGGGGTGGGATTCTAAAAAGCAGACAGGATGTCCAATCCAGCCTCAGGGGGCAAATGCAGGACATTTGCAGCAGTATTTACTGAGCATCTCACCAGGCCCTGTGCCTGGTGCAGGGGTCCCCACAGGTTCTTATCTGTAAGTGTGTGCTTATGACCCCCTGCTGAGATGGCAGTGAGGGAATAAGATAGGGGCTGCCTACAAAATTTGCAAGGCCTAGTGCAAAATGAAAATATTACAAGCCCCTTGTTCAAAAATTATCAAGAATTTCCAGACAATTAACAGCAGAGCATGTAAACAAGAGTTTCTGCGTGTGGGACCCTGTGTGCCCATACCTCCATGAGATCCTACTGCAAAAGATTTTGTAAATTGCAAAATGCAGGGTCCATATAAGAGATTGTGATTACCTGATGATGGCAGGAGTCCAAATGAGCACATGGGTGAATGGCACCCATCTTGTGTAAGGCCAGGCCCCAGGCAGAGGCACTGAGAGGCTTGACAGCTGCTGCAGACCCTGGGGAGCCAGATTGTCCTCAAAAAGGGCCAGATAGTCCCCTGACCTTGGCCAAGGCCCAGGCAGCCTGCTCTCGGGTCAAAGGATTGGCAGCCTCAGGACCCAGACTATATACTTACATATAAGAATTGTAGGATGTGGGCCAGCCGAGTGGCTCAGAGATCTGAGCAACAGTGTTGCTGGTTTGAGTCCCACATAGGTCAGTAAGCTGTGTCTGGGCTGAGCTGTCGCTGAGCTGCCAACAGGTGGCAGGATGGCTCAGCTGGTGATAGCATGTGCTCCTACAACAAGGTTTCCGGTTCGACTCTCTCATGGGATGATGGGCTCTGCCCACCCGCAACTAAGATTGAACACAGCACCTTGAGCTGAGCGACTGCGAGCTGCCGATGAGCGGCCAGATGGCAACTGGACTTGGAGCTGAGCTAGCTGCACCCTCCACAACTAAGACTGAAGAACAACAACTTGGCTGTTCCCCTCCCCAATTCCCCAACACTGTTCCCCTTCCCCAATTTCCCAATAAAATCTTTAAAAACAAAACATAACAAAAAGCATGGCAGGATGTGTTTGGTGACACACCATCACACCCGGGACAGGGAGGCCTGTCAGGGTACTGGCTGCTGAGTCCCACACCTCTCCCAGGGCCAGTGCTGCTCAGAGTGTGGCGCTCCTGCACCTCTAGGACCTACAGGCACCTCCAGCATGCTCAGTCGGGCCCACGGATGGACCTCCACAGAAGCCGTTGGGATTTCATCTGGATGCAGACATTCTCCTGGCTTTGGGATACTTGGAATTTAAACAGGTCTGTCAACAAGAGGAATCTGAATCTCTGAAAATATTAGATTTTTATATTAGGCCTATCTGAGGACTCTAGCCCCAGAGCAGATTTAACAAGACTTCACACAGTGCTCTAACTTCTGGGAAATGAGAGGCAGGTTTCTATAGGCAAAAAAGTCAGCAAACATACATGTGGTAAGTCAAAAGTTACAATTAGGGTAGACAGCTTCAACGATTAAGTTTAACAGCAAATGGAAAAAATGTATCAGAAAGATAAGATTAAATCTGTAACAATTAAATTGCCTTGAAAATCTGAGATGCGTTTTATCAGTATGTGGAAAGAAGAGGCACTGTTTTCTATAATCATTGACCTTTAGTTTCGAAACTTTGTAGGTTGTACATATATGACTATCCCCTATGGCTGCCTTAGAAGGAATTTAGATTGGCTCTTCATTCTTCCCTGGTTACTGATTTAGACAGTGGAGCTCAAGCACTCTTTCCTTTCCTCAAGTCAATGCACGTTGACCTTGAAACACACATTGACCTTGTTCTTCAAACCCAGCGGGGTCCCACTGCTGCGCCATCTAGCCCTGATTTCTTAGCCTGTCTTGAAAGACCTTTCCTGGCCCGGCCCAGATGTTCTGTAGGTCAGAAGTCTGGAAAGACACTATAGCTGTTCTTCTTAGGGTCTCCTAAGCCTGAAGTCAAGCCCTGGACTCTTATCTTAAGCCTCCAGGAAAGAAACTGCTTCCAAACTCGTTAGGTTGTTTGTTGGCAGAGTTCAGTTGTTGCCACCACAGAACGAAGGTCCCCATTTTCTTTTTCTTTTTCTTTTTTAGAGGGCAGTGTCATGGCCCTCATACGTGGGATCCGAACCAGGGCCGCTGGCTTCCCAAGCCAGCTCTTAACCATCGCGCCACTCGGCCGGCCCAGGGTCCCCATTTTCCTGCTGACTGTTGGCCGGGCACTGTTCTCAGCTCACAGAGGCCTTTCGGTCTTTGCCTCATGACCCCTCCATCCCAGACTCCCCTACTTTGATTCTGTTTCATGCTTGAGTCTCTCAGGTTTGGTCTCCTCCTACCACTCAGAGAAGGCACCCTGTTTTTCCAGGGTTCATGGGTTTAGATCAGACCCCATGTCTCCATGTCTCACAGTCCACTGATCCGGAACCTTAATTACATATGCAAAATTCCTTTTGCCGTGAAAGGTGTCATAATCACAGATGTGAATGCTGCCCATATTCACAGTCCGGAGTGGGGGTGGGAGACATGGGGCTGAGCTAGGAATTGGTCTACCCCCGCTACCCCCATCTTCCTGGCTCTCAGGACCACACCCGCCTTCCTCAGCTGCATTCACCCACCAGCAACATTTTAAAGAACATCAAGACTTCCAGAAAACATGATAATAAAGAGAGGGCTGAGTCCAGGCCACCCAAGGAGCTGGCAGAAGTAACCCCAGCTGGGGATTCTCAGCCCTTGTTCAGGCAGCTCTTGTCCCAGGAATTGGGGGTCTCACCCACCAAGCTCAGTGGATGGAGTGGTGCCCCCATTCCTCCCCCCACCAGGGTCAGGTAATTCCTGGGAGACTTTGGAAAGTGCTGAGTCACCCTCTGACACCTGGGGGTGAAGGTGAGGTGGTGACCCAGACAGAATGGTCCCTTTTTGCAGCTCGCCTAGAGAGTGTTCAAGAGAGGGCCTGGCCTTAACTAGAAACAACTGTGGACCCCAAAATGTCACAAATACTGGATCTGGGAGTGGACCTGAACCAGGTAGAATAATTGTAATAATAGGGGAATTTTTGGAGCACTTACTGTGTGTCAGGTGCTAACTGTATGTGTATTATCAGCTAATTTAATCCCCACGGCGACTTATGAGGTAGGTGATAGGCTGTCTGGTAAAGGAACGTGCACAGTCAAGCAAGTTAAGAAAGTCTATTTTATTAAGAGACAGTCTACCAGACTGAGCAAAGATGGTTACAGCCCGGGCTGCACGTCTAAAGGAGACTTGCAGCCCCGACGGATGGGGTGAGGAGGGTTATATAGGGGCGGTGATGACAGGGCAGCATTGTTTTAACAGAAAGTGTTGACTGCCTGTCTGCCAGTAGCTGTTTTGGGCTGTTTTTTTGGGGGGCAGTGTCACTGGCCCTCATATGTGGGACCCAAACCAGGGCCCCTGGCTTCCCAAGCCAGCGCTTAACCACCGCGCCACTCGGCCGGCCCTTGTTTTGGGCATTGTTTGTTATCACAAGCTGGGTTCTGTGCAGGTGCAAGCCAACAACAGACTTTCTGTTGTTTTCTTGCAGACATGGCTCTGTCTGTCAGTCAAAGTCTCTGAGACCTACCATTCAGAGAGCTAACAGTAGGTACCATTGCTAACCCATTTCACAGAGGAAGAAACTGAGGCTCAGTGAGGTCAAGGCACTTACCCAAGGCCAGACAGCTCGTGACTTGGAGAGGAGCTGCCTGGGGAAGTCACATCTGCTGTTAGTGCTCCTGTCAAGCTGAAATATGACTATCAATCTATGTGCCAACATTAATAAGTAGTTACAATAGCAAGAGACGCTATGGGGAAGCAGTTGAGCTAGGCCTAAAGGAGGGACACTACAAGAAGACGTATTTGGTCTCAGCATTTGAAGGGGCAGATGTTCTAGCTGTCAGTGTGGCCCAGAGATGGACATGGCTACCTTGGGAGGTAGTGAGTTGCCTGTTGCTGAATATATGCAAGTGAAGAGGCTGTTCTCATTTTCTGAGGTCCTAATAATAACAGACTCTGTAGTGAGCACTTTACATAGGTCATCTTTAGGTCCTCACAGTTCCATCACCTGGGCACTATTGCCCCAGCTTACAGGTGCAGAAACTGAGACTCAAAGAGATTGACTCGCTGATGGTGAAGCTGATAGTTAGTGGGAGAGCCATGACTCAAAACCAAATCTGTGCATCCCCCAAGGTCTGCTTGTTTCCATACATCTACTGAGCGCCTGCTGTGTGTCTAGCAGGGCGATTTAGTTCCAGTCCTTGCCCTCATGAAGTAATATTGCAGTAGGGAGTGAGACAATCCAGAATAATGGGTACTAAAATACAACTCAACGAGGGCAAGGTGAAAACAAAAGTGAACTGGAGTCAGGAAGATTCAGGATGGTCAGTGGAGGCCACTCTGAGGTGGCGGCATCTGGGCTGAGACCGAAGGACAACAGGGAGAGCATGATGAGAAGCTGGGAGACCAGTGCTCTGGGCAGAGTAATCACAGGTGCAAAGGCCCTGGGGTGGGCCAGGGGAAGGCCAGCGTGCGAGGAATGGTCAAGGTGGGGCCTGGTCAGCCAGAGTTTGAACTTCATTGGCAATTATTGGCGGATTTTAAACAAGTGGTGTGCTGCAGCCAACTCATCGCAGCTCCTGAGAACCACCTGCTACATCCTCAGGGTTTTGCAGCAGGATGTTAACTATTAGTAGCTTGAAATCAGCCGGTGTGGGCATGTCTACAGCATAGACATTGGACATTGGCAAGTGTCACAGGTCACAGCTTTGTCCCCTGGGCAGCAAGGTGCCTACATATTTACCTGCGTAGCACCGGTTTTAGGCAGGGAGATGGGGAGATTCGGTTTGCACTTTAAGGAGACCTCTCTCTGGGTGCTGGGTGGACAATGGCCGGCACGGGATGGAGAGTGGGAAGAACCAGCAGGGAGTGGAGGCTGCTGCATTGGTCCATACAGCTGGAGGGATGGGAGTTTGCACCAGGGTGGCTCAGTGGATGGATTCGTGTGACTTTGGAGGCAGAAACAATGGGTCTTGCTGCAACAACCTCCATTACTGAACCTGGCGGGGTTGGGGGGGGAGATGATGTCATACCTGGAGCACAAAGAGGTGTGATTTGAGGCCACATCTGCTGGGTCCCCTACACCTTCTGTTCCCTACACTTCAGTGCTTCCCCGAGTTGCCATGAAGATTCTTCCTGGGGACAGAAGGGAAACAGTTAACGATGTCTTTGGTTGCCCCTCAGCGCCTACATCCCTGTGGTCAGAGGAGTCCCTTCCAACATATCTTCTCAGGAGGGCGGTTCCTCTGATGCTACCAGGTGGGACTGGGCGAGTGGAGAAGTCACCATTACAGACACTGAAAGGCACAGCCTCCGCTAGATATACCCTGGGGCCGTGGCCGTTTTCTCTGTCCTCCCTCCCAAGAGGGCCCGGTCTCAGAACGGTTGCCCCACAGAAGGCTTCAGAGGGTTCCAGCTCTGGGATGAACCTTCTCAGGGGCAGGGCAAGGATGAGGGTAGGAGCCAGGCTGGGGGGTCTCACAGGAGGAGTGGCCACAGCACACCTCCTGGGCCGTGGGTTTGCCTCCTCTGGAGCCTGGGGTGGGGAGGAGGTAGGGGTAAGCCTCTCACAGTCTGTCTCAGTGGGGGGTGGGGACCTAAGCAGTGCCAGCAACACTGCCCAGAATAGGCCGTGCTCCTCTTCTCTGCACCCACTCAGTGCCCCTCCCACCCCATGCCCAGGCCTCACACCCCACCCAGTCCCTAAAGCCCCACTCCACCCCTCACCCTCTCACCCCACCCCCACCCCCAGCGGCAGCCAATCCCAGCAACAGGGCTCCTTGATTTCAACCCCTCCCCCTCTGTCAAATCTCCTCTCAGGCAGGGGTCCTGTGCTGGGGTTCCCTGCCATTGTGATCTTCTGGAGGGAGAGAGAAAGTGGGGGCAGGAAACCAAACTAAGGCAGATTGAATGCTTGCTATGTGTCAGGCACTGGGCTGTTGGCTTTTCCAGAAGAGTTCCGATTATAGAAACGTTTCCCGTCATCCCCTCCCCTAAGATAAGGTCCTTATTTTATACCTTTCTAGACTTTCTTCTACACACACACACACACACACACACACACACACACACGTTAATGTTTTAAAACGACAACGATGTTAAGTGTTCCACGTGGATTTTCTCCTTTAATCCTAGGCGCTATTATTTCCCCTTTGCATTTCAGGAAACTGAGGCTCTGAGAGGTTATATATTTTCTCTAAGTCACAGAGCTGGAAGCCCTGCTTGGCTTCGTGGCCTCACTCTCCATCCTGAGCACCACTTTCTGCTGAGGGAGGCTGGCCGTGTCCTCAGTGGGGGCATTTGGGGCTGCAGGGCAGGCGGGTAAAAACTCTGGGCTGGAGTCCTGGTCTGGCTCTCCGTTCTGCTGTGCTGTGCGTGAGACTCAAGCCCTGGGGTCAAATTCCAGTCCCAGGAGCCCTTGTTAAGCTTCAAAAAGGAGGGGGAAGGGGGTGTTCTACTGCCATTAAATTGTGGCTCTGCCCTTGAAGGACTCCCAGTTCCTAAGGTTCCCAGCTGTCTGTCACAGATAGCCTTGCCTTGGGTTTCTGTCTCCCAAAGCCTAAGGGATAGAGGTGGGCTGGGGGCTCTGAGACCTGGGCCCCTCACCAGCTGTGTAACCTTGGCAGTTCCTGCCTCTCTCTGGGCCTTGGTCTTCTCCTCAATTCTAACGTTTCTTCCAGCCCCTGGTTCTTTGCCTAAACAGAGAAGGTGGGGCCTGCAGCTTGCTGGGGAGGGTGGGAAGGGCGAGGAGGAGAAGTAACCAGAGCAGTGAAGAGGCCTCTGAGGCAGGTGGTGGGTTAGGAAGAGGGGTTGGAGGGTAAATCCATACTTGGTGTTAATTCCTGGTAATTAGGACAGTCACTCGTTAGGGCCAGACAGGAAAAAATCTCTCCAGAGCAGCCACAGTCTCTCTCCCAGTCTGTTCCAGTGCTGTCTGGGCACCCTACACAGGACACTTCAGGCCAAAAATAAAATCATCACTGGGAAGCAAGTCGTTCCAGCATCCCCACAACCCCCTGCTTGTGACTGTACTGGGGCAAGTGGTTTAGGGCCCTTACTGGGCCGTGAGGTTCTGGGGTTTTGAGCCTGGGGAGAGATGAGCCTGGTCAGGCGGCTCCAGCCACTGCCTTCAGCCACGGCAGGGTCAGTCGTCTGCCCTTCATAAACGAAGGCCTGATACCCAGAGGCGCTCACGGAGTCTCCCCCACAGCAACACCCCCGCTCTATGTCATGTCCTGTAGGACTCCCACTGGACCTGTTTCCATGTCTCAGCAACCCAGCCTCCCACACGTTTCTGCAGTCCTGATCGCCTGGGTGAACAGCTCAGCTCAGCAATTTCCCAATAGTGAGGACTTGGGCAAGTTGCTAAGCCTCTCAGAGCCTCCGTTTCCCCTTCTGTGAAGTGGTGATAGAGTAGGTAGATAGAAATGAGCAGAAGGAGAGACCCAAGCTCAGTTAGAAAGCCCCCTGCTGCAGCTCCCGCTTGGGTCAAAACTCCTGGCAGCTGCCCTCACTTAGGGCACGGATGTCTTACTCCCACTAGCCCAGCAGGACTCCAGGCTCTCACATGCCCCTAAATCAAAGGCATGTGTTGTTAGAACCAGAAAAGGAAAGCAGACATCCTGCTTATTAGAATATACATCCTGCTTAGCAGGACCATTTTAGCGAGCTTCTCAAACAAATCATAAAAAAAATATTGATAAAAACTCTCTTGAGTAGCAAAAGGGAGGACTGGCCGCCTCAGCAGGAAAGAGAGAGATGAGAAGGGAGAAGCGGAGGCAATTCCACCCAAAAATCAAAGCCTTCATGCAATGGAAGCAGAGGCCTTTCCCCTCATGGGGTAGGCCCCCTCCACATCTTAGTCTATCTGCCTTTACCGATCAACTTACTACCCTGTACCTGCACAAAACGCTGTCTCTCGGCTGAATTCTTTTCCTCGAGAAGACAAGAGCCAAGGAAATCATCACAACCCGGCAACAGCTGGTGTATGTATTAAATTAACTCCTGAATGGAAAGTGCTTAGAACTGTGCTGACAAAGGTGAGCCACAGCTGCTGGCCTCCCCGCCCCACCTCCACCCTGAGCCGAGCGCACGCTCTGAAATGCCGGTCTGACCATGTCATGCCTTCAGTGGAAACTCAGCAGTGTCTGTTGCCTTCAGGACAAAGACCAACTCCTTGCGTGTGGTGAGCACCTGCTCAGCATCCATGTCCCCTTCTCCAGGCAACAGTTTGGGGTTTGCTCTGGGAAACCCCCAGCCCCCAGTGCTACTCCAATGATGTGACTGCCAGTCAAGCCAAGTGGGCGTCCTCTCTAGGGATCTTGATTCGTGAGGATGGAGAGGCTGATGGAAAATGGCTGGGGAGGGTTCATGTGGGGGTGACCCCTGAGCTCTTGCTGCCTGGATCTCCAGGGGTGCCCTGGGCCCCTGTCCTCTCTGAGCCTGGGTCTTTAGCTTTTCTTCTGAAGCTAGGCCCTCCCTCACAGCTGCCACGGGTGCCCTCTTTGCCCACAGCAGCCTGGTGAGTTTCTGTTACAGGCTTCCAGAGAGCCTGGCCTGTGTATAGATTCTGGCTTCTACTGACAGCTTCCCCCGTCACGTCCCAAACCCACGTCCTGAACCATTCCCACCTTGAGCTTCACCTTCTGTTGATTTTGTTTGTTTGTCTTGTTTTTCAAAATTTTACTGGGGAATTGGGCAAGGGGAACAGTGTTGGGGGAAGGGGAACAGCCAAGTTGCTGTCCTTCAATCTTAGTTGTGGAGGGCGCAGCAAATTCAGCTCCAAGTCCAGTCACCATCCGGCTGCCCATCGGCAGCTCGCAGCTGCAGCTCAAGGTGCTGTGTTCAGTCTTAGTTGTGGATGGGCATAGCCCACCATCCCATGAGGGAGTCAAACTGGAAACCTTGTTGTTAGGAGCACATGCTCTCACTGGCTGAGACATCCTGCCACCTGTTGGCAGCTCACCTTGGACGCAGCTCACTGGCCCATGTGGGAATCGAACCAGTGACCCTGTTGCTCAGAGCTCGTGTTATTTTTTGTTTTTGTTTTGAGGGCAGTGTTATTGGCCCTCATATGTGGGACTGAACTGGGGCCACTGACTTCCCAAGCCAGTGCTTAACCACCGTGCCACTTGGCCGGCCCAGAGCTCGTGTTCTTAACCAACTGAGCCACTCAGCCGGCCCCTTGCCTTCTGCTTTTAAGGATCTATCTGCGGTTCTCACATGCTGCTTTGTGCCTCTG
Organism: Aselliscus stoliczkanus; assembly: GCA_033961575.1. Taxonomy (NCBI): domain Eukaryota; kingdom Metazoa; phylum Chordata; class Mammalia; order Chiroptera; family Hipposideridae; genus Aselliscus; species Aselliscus stoliczkanus. The sequence goes on from CM066732.1 coordinate 152,686,978, forward strand.
AACCTTTGTTCCTGCAGTTCCTTCTGCCACCTTCTTCACTCATTCCTTTCCTCAAGAACCACCTCAGACATGGTCAACTCCAACCCTTCTCCCCACCCCCGGCTGGCTCTCGCCCTCTGGGCAGCCCTAGATCCTGGGCTTCTAACCCTCTGCACCGGAATTCCCTGTGTATATACCCTTCTCCTCCCCTGTCTGAACCCAAAGCCAGAACCAGCCCCACTCACCTTCATTTCTCAGCTGATGCTCAACAAATGGGCTCCAGAACCATGGAGGGTCACACAAAGACAGCTCTCTTGGGACTTGCTCAGGGACTCCTGGGCTGGCAGGGACTTAATCCATCGCCCACTGATGAGCGGCCCTGAGGGGAGTGGCTGAGTGAGAAACCGGGGGTTGTCCCAGAACCAGAATGAGTCCAGCTGCTCTCACCTTGCCCCTGCCCAGCCCCAGCCTTTGGCCCCACCCCAGCCCAGGCCCAGCCTTGACAATAAGGCAGGGAACAGGTCCCAGGCGTAGGTCCTGAAGGCTCCTTTAGTTTGTCCCCTCCCCTGCCCTGGGCCAGGCATGGTGTTGAGCCACGGGCAGGACTGAGCTTTCCTCAGTTGCTGAGTGCCCAACCTGTGCTGCAGCCACCCAGAGTCAGGTAGGAGGTAAAAGGGAGAGTCCTAGGAAAGACCAGCGGAATCTGGGCAGCCACAAAGCGAGAGCATCAAGAATGACCCCACCATGCCTGCAGATGACCAACCTTGAGAGAAAGACAAAACTAGCCCATCTCCCCTGACGTCCCCAAGGCTTCTCTGTCCTGTCTCCTTGGGAACTGAATCAGGGAGGCGGGGCTGGGGAGGACCACAGAGCCACAGAGAATCTGGCCCTCCACCCCCAGGTGGACCCTGCAGTGGACAGGTCCCGAGGACAGCGTTGCGACGTCACAGCCCAGTGGTGGCTTTGTGCTCCTGGAGTTGTGAGTGAGGGACCCGGGCCCCTTGCTCCCTCCCTGGGCTCGTGTGCCTAGTCTGATGCTGGGGCCCCTTCACCTTCTCTCCCTGCTCCTCCCATGTACTGGGGCTGGCCCAGGAGGAGGCAAATGAACGGTGCCCTCAGGGAGACTTTCTTCCCCTTTTGGCCATAACTGGGAACCAGATTTAGGTGAGTGGCCCAGGAACTCTTTGCAAGGCGGGGTTGAAGCTACCTGTTAACTGGACCACCTTCCCAGCTCGACCACTAGCTTACAGGTGTCTGTCTCGGTCTCCACTCCATTTGGATGTGCTCTGTATACACTCAGAGTTTGTGATGTCGGTTACATGCAATAATGGATGGAGGGATGGGCGGGTAGGGACAGATTACAAAGCTGCCTTCTCCCTGTGTGGTCAACTTTCTGAACCAGCCCCAGCTCTGACCCTACGACTCTTTCCTGGGTGCTTTTGGAAGCCAGCTCCTGTTGGAAGTCCCAGGTATCCTGGTGACCTTGGGATTTGGTGGTGAGAGGGCCATCCCAATTATGGGGTGGCAAGGGAAATAATGCCGCTACAGGATGGCACATCTGGGCCCTTCAGAGCTGGGGTGCAGCTCAAAGACACTGGACTTTGGGTTTAATGAACACTGCCAGTTCTTGAGCCAGTCACTGGTCCCCTCTGAGCCTCTGTTTCTTTTTCTATGAAGTGGGAATGAGCCTGGTTTCCGAGAACCATCGGAAGGGTCAGAACACAAAGCTGCCCTGATTGTTGCTGCTGCCAGCCACCTCCTTCCTGCCTGGCCCACATGGCCCTTGGTCTCCAGAGTGGCCCGGGATGATGAGGGGCAATGCCCGTGGCCATGCCATGGACACAGGCCAGGTGTCTGGCCCAAGCAATACCGGTGATGAGGACAAGTACCTGCAGGTGCTGGCCCAGGAACTCTGCCAGCTCCAGGCCAAGTACGAGTTTCCCAGGCCCTGCTGTGCCCCTGTCCCAGCCTGTACCACACGCAGTGGGTGAAGTGGCTGGGACCCAGCAAAACTGTTTGAGGGGTCCAGGCCATGGAATGGAGAGGGAGGGACTGTCGCCTGGAAGAAAACCAGGAGGGACAGCTGTGGCGAGCGGGTAGGGTTTGGATCCTGTCGTTTGACCTCAGACCCTGGGTCACTCCTAGCCGTCCCCTGTTGCAGGACTGTGGGGGTCATACTTGTGCACCTGTCAGCCCAGCCCTTCTAAAATCAACCCGTGAGGTTGCTGCCTGGCTCTTGAGCGGAAACCCTGGGTCCTTGCCCTCGCACCCCGAAGCCCTTCGATTTCAGGCCGCTCACAAATCCCTGAATGAGATGGAAATGGATGTGTCTGAACAATGTTATGGAGAAAAGGTCCAACCCTTCCACCAGATTCTACAAGGGCCCCAATAAGTTTTAGCACTGTGGCTCATAGAGTCCCACAAAGTATTTTTAGGGAAAGGCAATTTTCTTCTGCTTTTTTCAGGACTGTGTAGATGAGAAAATGGGTTCCCAGAGACAGAGTGGCTTGCCCTGGGTCACTCAGAGGTTACCCAGGGCTACCCACCCTCTTAGCTCAGCCAGCTGGCCAGGGCAGGCCCACTCCGCCCTCTGCTCTTGACCCCAGACCTTGTTTGACAGGGCCCAGAGTGGGTGACCTATTGGACTTCATCTTGCTTAGAGATACCCCAAGAAGCAGGCCTGGCTGGGCAGCCTCTGGGGGCTGCTGGGACCCCCAACTCAAATTGAGTGCCTATGATATGCTAGGTACCCCAGGTGTGGTCCTGGCCAGCCTGTGAGGGAGGGTCTCTCGTTACCTGTTAGAGACGGGCCACCTAGCCACAGAGAGGTGAAGCACCTGGCCCATCACCAGCTAGCAGGCGCTTGGGCCAACCACCCCCTGCTCAGCCTCCATGGAAGGCACCACAGACCCCTCTGCCAGAATGACCCCGCTTCACTCTCGCCTGGGCCCCTTCTTCACAGCGTGGCATCTGTTTGATGTTTTTGTGTCTCAGGGACTCTGCCAGCAGTAAATTGGGGGCGGAGAGAGCGAAGTCTGTGATCGCTGATGGGGCTGGGGGGGCGTGGCCAGCCAGGCCAGGTCTGAGCAGGAGACCTCACAAGGGGTCACAGCCTGGGAGCTTCCAAACCATGTTCTTGTGTCTCACTCTGTCACTAAAATGTCTCCACAGGCAGAGGAAACTGAAGAGGTGGAGAAGCACGAGCTTTTTGAAGACTATCTGATTAAGGCCCTTGAGAAAGTCCCCAAGGGTGTGTGTGTTGCTTCATTAGAAAGCCGGGCTGTTTGCGGCCCCCTCCCAGCCTCAGGATTGGGGCACAGTGTGTAGCCTTACTGAACTTCCGGCTCATCTGCAGAATGGGGGCCCACAAAAGCCGAAGCCACCATGGTTGAGAAGGGCGCAGGTGCTGAGCAAGCCTTCCTGGGGACCCCCGGTCCTGCTGGCTCTCACGGTGGAGCCTGTGGCAAGTTGTCAAGGTCTTGGTTTCTCTATCTGGGTACAGTGGGAGCCCCAACAGTACGTGGAATCCGATGAACTCCTCCCCCATAAACATGTAGCATGGTGCCTAGCAGTTAGCCAGCACGCAGTAAATGTGAACTGTTATCACTAGTTTTTCATTTGTCCTTGATTTTGCTTTTTTGTTTTGCTGTTATCAACTAAAAGAACACAAACAGCTGAAATGGGTTTTTGTGTTTTGTTTTTATCATGATTTATACCAGAGCCCACTGTTACCATTACTGGAGGCTTATTAGGAAAGAGAAAGAGAGATAAACACATATTTTTATCATCATCATCATCATCATCATCATTATCTCAACATGATCAATAATAAAAATAATTATTACCATTTACTAAATATTTACTCTGCTAAGCTCTTTAGTAAATCTTTTTTATCCTGTCTATGAGCTTCTGAGAACTGTGTTACCCAGGCTCAGAGAGGTTAAGGAACTTGCCCAAGGTCACCCAGCCAGGAAGTGGTGGGGCTGGGTCTCAGACTCTGTACTGACTTCATAGCTACTGCATTAAGTGCTGTGGAGCTGTGGGAGCCCCAAGAATTCTGCCCTGGAGGCCAGGGAAGGCTTCATGGAGCAGGTGGCCTCTCATGGGTCTCAAACAAGTTCAGCAAAGGAGAATGGCATTGCAGGCAGAGGGAATAGCACAAACGTAGGCTGGAGCCCTGGCCCTGCATGGTGGGTTTGGGGATGGCAAGTTCCAGGGTGCCAGGGTACCAGGACCTGGCAGGAGTGCTGGGAGGTTGCGCAACCTCAAAGGGCCTTGAGCACCGAGCCAACGAGGGGTGTCGGGCTCTGGGTTGAGCATGGGGCTTGAAGCCGACCCGGCATCCCGGGCTGCTTCCTGGAGTGGAGCCTCCCTAATTCAGCAACTCAGCCCTGTTCCACCATCCAGGATGAGGAACTCAGAGCTGGGGACCCCGTCACTCCGGACCGCAGCTCTTTCTGTCCCCTTCTTTCAGGCTCCTCCCGTCAGCAGTTTCTCTTCAGGGTCAGTCTCCTGCCTCAATAGGCAGCCTCCATCCAGGATCTGAGACTGCTAGGCCGCTTTTCAAATGTTGTTGCTTCTTTTGAAGAGGCGGGAGGTGGGGGATGGGGCCCAGTCCTGCTGGACCAGTCCTGCTGTCTTGGAGTAAGCCCCTTGTTGGAGTAAGCCTCTCAACTTTGAGGCTCTAGCTGGACTTCTAGCAGAAGTGCCATCACCCACTGCAGAGGGCAGGTGAGGGCCAGCTCTCTTGCCCACCCATCCTGCAGTGGCACTGTCTCCATAGGCTACGATGAAGGGGAGGAGTCAGAGGAGGCCCAGGTGCAGGCCATGGTGGAGCATTATGGGAAGCTCTTCACAGTCAGCCGGGATGCCCAGAAGTACCTGGAAGCCTTCTCCAAGATGACCCAGGCCTTCTACCAGAGCCTGGGATCTCTGGAGGAGAGTCATGGAGCCCTTCTCCCGGTAACAGCTGCCTGCATCCTGACCCACTTCCCTGGGCCCAGAGAACTGAGGAACTAGGGGCCCCCATCCCTCTGCACCCCCAGGGAAGCCTGGAATGGGGGGGAGGAGCTGCTGAGAGGGTCTGGGTGGGGCTGTCACTCCAGAGCCTAGCTCTGGGTCCCTTTCTCTCCCTTTCTGCTGGCTGACTTGGGGTTTCTCCTGAGACTCAGCTTATGCGTAAAAGGTGGGTTTTTGTTTTTTGTTTTTTGTTTTTTATGGTTGAAAAGCCATGAGTCCTGGATTCAGATAGACAGGGGTTCAAATTCCAGTTCAGCCTCTGATTCGATGCATGGCCCTGGGCAAGTTTGTACCCTCTCTGAGCCTCCGTTTCTTCATCTGTCAAATGGGGGCAATGCAACTTAACTGCTAGGTTGTTGAGAGACAGTGAACTCAAACTGTGTGAAAGTAAGTACCCCCAAGAAGTCACCTCTCTCTTTCCTTTTTGGTTAATCTTGTAATAAATAGAACTTTCACCAGGAAGCAAGGGCATTCCAGCAGAAGAAACTGCCCCTGCAAAGGCATGGCATAAAAAAATTACCTGCTGCAGCTGGGGCCTGGGGACATTCAGGGGAAGGGGACTCCAGAGGGAGAACAAGGCTGACAGGCTGGTTGATCCTTGCAAAAGACCTTTACGTGACGATTAGCAGCGAGTCTCTTCCCCCTACTGGCAGAACTGGGAAACTACACCATTTTTACTTTTTTTTTTTCCCCTTTGGAGAACCAGGACCGTTGTGGGTAGGGGGGTGGGCATGTGATAAGCATTTTACATGCTTTATCTCATTTCAATCTCCCCACAGCCCCTCCAGGGAGGTGCTTCTATTTCTAGTGCTGAGACTAGGGGAGGTGAGTGAGCTGAACATACCAGTGCACAACGGGATCTGACTTTATAATTTTAATATTTTGTTCATCATGGATTTTTGTGCATTAACTTTGATTTTTTAAAAATTGCATTAAAATATCATTTATCTTAATTACTGAGTTTTTTTTTTTTGACGCCCCCTTCAAGTTTGTACCTTAATCCCAGCCGATCTGCTCTTCCGTTTTTGAGGAAACGCAGGCTCAGAGAAGTGAGGACTCTTGTGTATGTCCAAGCACCTCCTGCGGGCCTGGAGTGTGCTCAGCACAGCCCCGTGTCCCCACAGACCTGGGCCACAGAAGGTCCTTCACAGCCTCGCTCCCGCTGTCCTCCCAGCAGACCCTGAGGCCAGAAGGGCACAGGTTGATGGCTCTGGTTATGGTGAGGAAAACGGGGCTCCAGGGGCTGAACTGGGATTCAACCCCCCCTTAGCCTGGACATGCCCCCTCCTGCGTCTCCTGGTGCTTTGAGTGGCCCTGACTTTCTCCTCTTCCCACCCCTGTCGTTGTCACTCAGACCACCGTGCGCAGGGAGCGCTGGGGACCTGGGCAGGCTTGCTGCACCGAAATGACCCAGCCCTTCTCACCACAGAACCTCAAGACCCAGTTGTGTCAGCTGCAGAAGAGGTGTCACCGCAGGCAGGAGCAGCGGTGGCAGTTGGGACATCATGTCACCTATGAGAAAGACACGGGCAGCTATCCTGTGAGTTCAGTCTGCTGGGTCAGCGGGGAGGGCAGGGATTGGGGGCTGCTGTCCCCTCAGCCTTCAACACACACACACACACACACACACGCACGCACACGCACACACGCACACGCACACGCACACACACCACTCACCCTCTTTCTCTCCATGGTGACCGTTAGCTTTCAGAGGGCTTCTCTAAGATGGGGCAGATGTTACTTTACTGATGGGAAAACTGAGGCCACAGAGAGTTAAGGACCCAGCTCTACCATGACCCAGAGTTGGGCTCCGCCAGCCCAGTCCAGGGCCTGGCATATACTGAGCACTTACTCAGTCCTTCTGTCATGCTGGTGGTTAATAACAGAATGGCATTTAGGTGAGTGGTCTTTGTGCACTATCTTCAGTAATTCTTATATCTCTCTGACCATGAAGGGAGTGCTTAGCACAAGGCCTAACCCAGAATGGGCATGCCTGACGATTACTTGATTCTTGCCCATTCCTATTTCACAAATCAGAAAAGTGATGCTCGAAGAATAAGCCATGATCGAAGTTCCTGACCAGGAGCCAGGATTTCTGAGCTTAAGCTCGCAAGCTGCTTCTTACCGGCCTTGAGTCCCCCCTAACTAACCCCCATCCTCACCATAACCAGAACCTGTGCCCTTCAGGCCTCACGGGCTGCTGGGAGGGTACAGGGAGCAAAGCCTGGGGCGAGGGCTGTCCTGGGCACACTCCACCCGGACAGGGTGTGGTCAACCATGGAGGGCCTCTCAGGCACCAAGGGGTCCTAATTTGGAAGACATGAAAGTTGGGGTCTATAGGCTGCTGACCTCCACTCAAGGAGTTTAAAGGGGGAGTGGACGGGCCACAGCCTATGGAGATGCTTCTGGGTCTTTTTAAGGAGGGAAGCAAGGCTGCTGCAGCTGACCACAGTCCCAGAGGCCTGCAGTCCAGCACCGTGGCACGGCCTGGAGTGAGGAGCGCTGGGTTCCTTGGTGCCCCTTCCCAGTCCCTGCCCCAGGTGTGGGCCACAGACACCTCCAGCCAGGAGGATCCTCAGACCCTGAGCAGGGGCGGGGCTGATCAGAGCCCCTTTGGGCGTGGGGCACACACCAGGATGAGAAGGCGGCTCCTGGCTCCAGGACGCTTCTCTGGCCTGAGTGAGCTGGCACAGGGTGGGGGCGAGAGCATGCTGGGAGAGAGTCTGAGCTGCTTCCTCCTCCTCCCCTTCCTCTTATTCCTCCTCCCCCTCCCCCTCCTCCTGCAGAGCCAGCGACAACATGGTCCAGCAGTGCTGTGCCTCAGCCCGCACTGTACCCAAGAGCATGGGCCTCTTCTCCAAGTTCGACCTGATTCAGGTGAGGGCTCCCTGCCTCCCAGGCTGGCCCCAACCTCAGCCTGTCCTAGGCCATGGCTCATGGTGCATCCTTTACCTCTTCTAAGAGGCATGTCTTGCGTCCTGCATGGATGTTTGGTGGCTGGGTGGGATTCAGGCATGGTGTGACCCAAGGCTCAATGGCACCATCAAGAATCTGGCCATTCCGCCCTTTCCTGCCCGCCATCTTCAGCGCTGGTCATAATGTGGCTTCATCCTCGGTCATCACTTGCTTTCCTCACTCGAGATGGGGTCAATGGAGATATTCAAACTGGATCCTTAGCTCCACTGGAACACCACAGAGCAAGACCCTCCTTCAGCATTGTCCAGTAGGTTGCAAGCCTATGTCCTAGTTGAGAAGGACTTGTCACAGGCAGTGTCAGGGCCACTCCGTGGTGCAGCTCTGGGCCACCATTCACATTGAAGTCCACATCATGGACACCCCCTGAGGCTTAACTCCTTTAGGCTGCAATATGAATGATATAATTTCAAATAAAGGCACATTTGTCTAAATAGTCACAGTGTATTAATTTCATCTTCTTCCCAAGAAAAAGGAAGAAATTACAGAGTGATGTCAGGGGATCCCAGTGGTCTCCAGTAACAATCACTCTGCCTAGAGTTAGAGTCACCCGCATGTGCTCAGCATTGTGTTAGGTAAAGAGTTGGAGGTGGGGGACATAACGGGTCACCTGCTCTTCAAGAAATGAATGCCTTTCAGAGAGGGGGGCTGGGAGCAGCCAGGGTGGGGGTCATGGAGGTAGCCATGAAGAGAGGCAGGTAACCACATCCAAGAAGCCACAAGACTCCGAGTCGACCAGCATTGCCACCACTGGGCTGTGCAGCCTCAGGAAAGTCATGTCACCTCTCTGAACAAGGTTTGCTCATTTGCCAATTGTCATTGATTCCACATCCTTTCCAGGGCCCTTGTGAAAGCTAAAGGAGATGTAGGTAAATGTTGATGGTGCTTTGGTCCCTGTGAAGTGCTGTCCAGGATCTAAAGCATTGTCGGTGAGAGATTTTTTTTTTTCCTCCCAGGAATTTATGTTGGACAAAATGGAGACTGTGAAATTTATCTCACTGCTCATGGAACGCAGAGTGTGCTGGGCAGGTGACAGCCTCAAGGATCAGAAATTCAAAAGGCACCCCAGACCCTTCAGGAAATGTCCAAAGGGTCAAGATTTGATCCCCAGGACTCCCTTTCCAAGCACCCAGACTTCAGAGTACTCCAGCCTGTACTGACCCAACCGGTGGCCACGCAGGCCTTGCCAGCATCATGACCACCTCCTTACCTGCTTGGCCTCCTTTTCTCACCACCAGCGCCCCCTAGTGGGAGGGAGCCAGCCTAGGGGCAGTGAGAGGGTGAGCCGGGTGCTGTTCCTCATATTGGATGATTGGCAGGAATCAAGGAGAGGGCTACTTGGCACCATGGGGGAGAGAAGTGGGGGTTCCTGAGTTGGAGGCAGCAGCCAGGTGGGAAGTCCCAGGTTGGGGACCTGTCACCAGGAGCTGGGGCTGCCTTTTTGTCATCAGTGGGTTCATCTGAGACCGAGGGGCTTTGGATGGGTGTCTGGCTATTGCGAATGTCTGAGTCACAGGAACTCTTGTAAAAAGCCACCCAGAGCTGTAGGATGCGTGGGACTCGCCCTGCACACAGCAGACTGGGAAGCACAGCAGACGGGGGGTACTGAATTTATGGGGGGCATCTCATCACTGGCTCCCAGAAGCTGAACACCAAGTCGGTGCCGTCTGCCCACGCTGGGCCCCAGAGCTGCCTGGAATGAATGCTACTCTTAGGGAGACCTTGGCAAGGCAAAGCGCCTCTCTGGGCTGTCTCTCCCGCCTATAGAATGGGTGAGAGGATGTCTAAGGGAGTCCCCTCTCTAGACTGACGCTCTAGGTCAAGGCTAGACAAGCAAGGTCTGCATGGAAGGCACTGGTTAGAATTTTTTTTTTTTGAGGGCAGTGTCACTGGCCCTCATATGTGGGACCCGAACTGGGGCCGCTGGCTTCCCAAGCCAGCACTTAACCATCACGCCACTCAGCTGGCCCTGGTTAGGTTTTATTGTATCACTGGGGTAACATCATCCTAGAAAGCACTACAGTCCTGAAAAGCATTCACCTCTGGAGGTCAGCTGATGTTAATTGATTTAGGTAAAAATTGAAATTTAAGAGCAATTGATGAGCTGCAAACTGGTGACTCAGCAAACTAACTTTCAAAGGGGTGTTTCAGAAAAGATGCTGCTACTCAGTCAGCAAACCCCAAGGGTCTGCTGTATGCCAGGTGCTATTGGGAGAGGAAGATGGGAGGCCCAGAGGGAGGGTGGGGGAGGGGGAGGGCTTGGCCGTTGGATTTACTCGGGGAACTCACATAATAAAGATGGCGGAGCGTGGTCAGGTCTTAAGAGCAATTTAAACAAAAGGGACCTGAGGAGGGGGCGTCCTGTGGAGTTTCCAACCTCACAGGCCTTTGGAGTAAAGAGCACATTTCAGGTGGGGCTTGAGTCAGATTTCAGAGGGAGGAAGTAGGGGGCGGGCTGAAGAAAGGGAAGGAAACACAGGGGTAGGGACTTCCAGTTTGGCTGCAGCATGAAGAACCTGACGGGCAGTCTGAGAAGGTAGGCTGGGAATTCAGCATGAGGTCCCGAAGGCTTGGACTTCTGTCCAGAGGCCATGCATGAGGGTGTCTTAGTCCATTTGGGCAGCTATAACAGAATACTCTAGAGTGGGTGGCCTAAACAACAGACATTTATTTCTTACAGTTCTGGACTCTAGGAGTCCAAAATCAAGGCACCAGCAGGTCTGGTGTCTGGTGCGAGCTTTCTTGCGGATTCACAGACGACTGTCTTCTAGCTGTGTCCTCACATGGTGGAAGGGGTCTCTTTATAAAGGCACTAATCCCATTCATGAGAGCAGAGTCCTCAGGACCTACTCACCTCCCCAAAGCCCCACCATCACGTTGGGGTTTAGGTTTTCAACATAAGGATTGGGGTGGGGTGGGGAGACTGAATAAACATTCAGCCCATCACAGAGACCCTCTTACGTACTCACCTCTCTCATTTGTTCTTTCTTTTTCCACAACATTCACTTTCCAAAGAGATCTAAGGTGTCCTATTAGCATCGCTGCAATGTGGGCACACGTGAAGCCAATGATTCTTTTTTTTTAAAGATTTTTATTGGGGAATTGGGGGAGGGGAACAGACAAGTTGCTGTCCTTTGGTTCTTCAGTCTAGCTGTGGAGGACGTCACTTCACTGGCCCATGTTGGTATTATGGTCATTGCTCTCTTCTTGGCTCAGGCAGTCGGTCTCTGGCCATTGGACAGCCGTACACAGTGGCTCATGGCAGCTCACTGCAGCCCCACTGCAGCCTACGCCGGTTCTGGTGACTCGGCAGCCCAACTCTAGGTTGAGCTGTTGTTCACCATCTTAGCTGTAGAGGGCGCAGCGTCACTGGCCCACATATGGGATCCGAACCAGCAGCCCTGCTGCTCAGAGCTCACACTCCCAAAGCAACTCTTAACCAACGAGCCACTTGCCCGGCCCGAGGCCAGTGATTCTTCCATTTGAATGTTAACCGGGAAGGCTTGTTCCAATAGAGTGAGGCCCTTCCCCTGAGCTTCTGGCCCAGCGATTCTGGGATGGTTGAGGCCTTAGAATTTACATTTCTAACAAGTGCCCAAGGGACGCTGATGCTGCTGGTTCCAGAACCACACTCTGAACATGGCTGCTTTAGCATCACAGCAAACCCTAAATACCTTAGCCGGGATCTGCCCCACCTGGAGTCCCATCTGCCCCTGCCCGGACTCCGGTTCCCTATCTGCATGAGGGGGATGGGCCTGGCATTCTGGGAGGGCCTCCTCCACCCGTCTAACTAACAGCCTGCAACGTGCTTGACTTAATATCCCCGATGGGCCCAGGGCCCACGGCCCGGATCACTGGCTTTGGAGCTCTGCCCTGTGAAGAGCTGGTTGTCCTGTCCCCTGCCATCTGCTTGCTATGCATCTGCTGTGCATTTGTAGGTCTGGTTCAGATGTTTTGTCGTGCTCCTTGGGAAGGAGGAGGATTGGAACAGATGCCTAGTGTGGCAGTGGCCTGGCCATGAACCTACACTCTTAACAGGCTCCCAGGTGGGGTTCTGCTGCAGATGGGCTCCAAACACAGGGTGAGAAATACTGAGTGTCTAAATGTCAAAAAGAGGAAAACTTGGTCCACATTTACCTGGTCTTCAGTCGGCAAGGACTTTGGAAGCATGAAAGCAACAGAAGTGACACCTGAAAATAATTTGACCACAAGAAAAAATTAAAAATACATCTAAGAACACATCAAAATATTTAAACACAATAATCTGTGGGAAAATGTTGACAATTTAGAAAAAGGAACGATGTTTTTTATATTTAAAAAAAACTTATAAAGTAAAATTAATAGACACGAATTGTTCATATTCAGCAAATCACAAAATGAGTAAACATGGTCTGTCTATAAACGTGAAAAATATTTCACCTTATTAAAAATTAAAGTAAACCATATAATTTCTGCCTATCTAAAACTTTTTAAGCTAATATACTAATGCTTGTAAGATCCGCTCTCCAACACCCTACATAATAAAATCGCTGGAAAGCAATTTGATAAGAAGTCTCAAGAGGCTTAAAAAATGTTTATGTCCTTTGCCTCAGTAATTCTAGGTCAAGAAATTTAAGTTAACAAAACCAGATTTGATTCCAAATGACAGAAAGCCCAACTCAACCCAGTTTAAGCCAAAAAGAGAATACACTGGCTTTTAAAACTAAAAGGTCAGGGATTCTATTGGGTTGTTGGAAAAGTCATGATGCATTTTTGCAACGAAAAACATAGAAAAAAAATATGTCATGACTTTTCCGACAACCCAATAGCTTCAGGCACAGCTTAATCATGAACTCATTGTCAACAGAACCCAGTACCTCTCTGTCTCTGGGCTCTGCTTGGATATTTTGGCTTCATTCTCAGGCTCTGTGCTAACAAGATGGCTGCCAAATGCCTTGGCCCTGCACCTCTAAAGTTGAAGTCAGGGGAAAAGACAGCATGTCTCTTCCCAGTGAGTTCTGAGCAAGTCCCAGGGTTCACTCTGATTGGATCACCTGGAGTCACGTGCTTCCCTTTAAAAAAATCCCTGATTGACCAGGTCTATGCACTGTGTCCATTCTAATCTGCTCATCTCTCTCTAACCAACCTCTGTAACTAGGAGAAATTCCATGCTCTGATTGGCCAGACCTGGGTCACATTTTTGTTTGGGTTTTAGTAAGGTGGAATAGCTTTCCTAGCTAGAGGCCATTCCCCTGGAGCCTGTGGTGGATGCCACACAAACTTCATGGACTGAAAGAAGGGGACAGGTGGCTGCCCCAAAGGGAATTCAAAGTACTGTTATCAGGGGGAGGTGGGCCCTGGAGCTGGGCAAGCAAAAGTAAAAATGTTTGTTGCAGGTGCAACCAAGTGTCCATATGAAGATGGCTACCACATTGTTATTTATAATAGCCAAATGGAAACAACTTAAAAATCTAAGAGGAAGAGCTCAATAAACGATGCCCAAACTTTATGATTTTATAATGCTGCTGTCATTAAATTACATGTCCAAAAATATTTAACATAAAGAAAATTATCTATAGGGTGTAAAGCATGGATTTTTAAAAAAGTAGACTATAAACCCAATTTGGTAAAAACTATGTATATAAAAGAAAGGAAGGAAATACACTGAAGAAGTGGGAGCACCTGACCCTGGGGAGCAGTGGGAAGTCTTAGACCCACCCAGGGCAGCCGATTAAACTCATGGTCCCAATTCTCCACCCCTCTGTGGTGCCAACTACATCCACATTCATGCCAGAGGCTCCTGGTGGGCACAGTATTCACTTCCACCTCTTGACTTCAGGTTGGCCATGTGACTTGCTTTGGCCAATAGGATGGTGGTGATTATGACACAAGCAGAGGCATAAAACATGATTGTGCATTAGCCACATGCCTCTGGGAGCCCCTTGGTTCCAGGGGAATGAGAGACACGTGGAGCAGACATGGACCCGACCTGCCACACGCATCCACCGAAATCATTCAGTCCTCAGCCATACCACGGACCTCTGAGTGAAAAATAAATGCATATAATTTGCAAGCCAGTGAAGTTTGAGTGTGGTTTTTTTTTTTTTTTTTGAGGGCAGTGTCACTGGCCCTCATATGTGGGACCTGAGCCAGGGCCGCTGGCTTCCCAAGCCAGCTCTTAACCACCGCGCCACTCGGCCGGCCCGAGTGTGTTTTTCAGGCAGTATTATAGCAATAGTTGTGTGATACACCTGCATACTTGAAATTCCATGCTTTCCAATTCCAAGAATCACCAGCATGTGGGCACCAGTCTACCTGATGGGCATGAACTGTGTCCCCGAGGAATGCTGGGATGCAGAAAAATGACTAAGAACTCTGGCCTGTTAGTGGTCATTAGCTCTGTTAACCGCAGTGGTTAGCTACCTGGTTAGCTCTGATTGTAGGCTTCTAATGCTTTAATTTTTTCCTTATTATTTATATAGTTTCCAAAGTTTCTGCAATGACCATGTTTATAATAAGCAAAAATATTTTATTTAAAAATTGGAGAAATTATTTGGAAACCCACTCTTCTTGGCACCTCACTGATCCTAACCTTTGGTGTCCCCAAGGACAAAACTATTATTCAAGTCCTTCCTCCACAGGACCGTCTTCCAGTCTCTGAAGATGGGGTTTTTGGCCCCCTGCATATTGCCTTTTCTCCAAGTTTGGCAACTCTGGTTTCTTGAATGGCTCCATTCTCTGAATGGATGTCCCTTCGTCTCTAGCCTTATAACATGGTGTCCCAATCTGAGTTCCATCCTCCAGGTAAGGAAGTTGGCCAGTCAGGAACCATCTGTCATGGCCCCAGCTGGGAAGGCGCTAGACATTCCAGCCTTCCTCCAGCCCCTCATCCTGGGAGCCATGCCTTGCCCAGCTCTGCTCGTGGCCCAGGAATGGCCTGAGGCTTGTGCTCCGAGGCTATAAATGTCTCCAAGGGAACGTCTTCAAGTTCTTCAAACGCGAACGGCCTGGCCCTAGCAGGTTCCTCGTTGCTCTTATCAGGCATCTCTAGAAAATGCTGCAAAGTTTCCATGCCTTTTAGTGCCAAAGCTGACTTGTCCCTGACTGCCAGCTGCTTGGGTTCTCTGTACGATTTAGTAAGGTGTGGGACAGTGCATTGAGATCCCAGCGACAGGGAGCCCCGGGTCCCCAGCCATTCTCCAGCACTGGGAAGGGGACATGTGAGGGCAGGAGTTGTGTCTCCTTGGCCCCTAACTGTGCCTAGCTGGGACCTGGCACAGAGCAGGCATTCGGTATTGGATAAGCAGGTGCATGTGAGTGAATCAGGAGAGGTAGGCTCCCGTTGGCTGTCCCCACCATGAGAACTCCCCAAATGTGGTTCAGGATGCTGCGTAGAGACCACTGTACCTCATGGAGTCCTCCCTGTAACCTGTGAGCTGGAAAGTGTCCGTTTCCTAGCTCCAAACTACAGAAGGGACAGCTGCAGCTCAGGGCAGTTGTGTGGCTCATCCAAGGTCACACAGCTCTCAGTGGTTGAGCAGAGACATTAACTCAAGTCCATTGACTCCAAATGGAACAACTATCACTGTAACTGGAAATGGTTTGGTAGCAAAAGAATAATAAGAACAAGAGGTCCAGGCACCTTGCTGAGCTTGTCATCACTCATGCAGCCTTCCTATCAACCTTGCCAGAGTGACTCTCCCCATTGTACACATGCGGAAATGGAGGCTCAGAGAGGTTAAAGGCTTGCCCGAGGTTGCACAGAAACGGAGCCAGGCCCCATGTCTGTCTCCTTTCAGAGTTGGTGCTTTCAGTTGGTGCGCAGGCATGAATCATGAACAAGGGGCAGGAGTCAAGGGCTCAAGTTCAAATCTGCATAACAGTTCCCAGGTGGAATCAAGGGAGAGTAGACTACTGTAAATCCCTGCTCCTCAGTGTGATCTGGGGACCGCAATCATGGGCAACACCTGAGAGCTTGCAAGAAAGGCAGAGTCAACATTTTAACAAGGTTCCTGGGGGATTCATGTGCACAGTAAAAATAAAGCACTGGTCTACTTTGCTCTGAGGTAGTGAGCCTGGCATCGACCTCAGGTGAAGGTGTGACATCCAGGGGGTCCACCAAAGGGGCGGTGGACTGGGATGATTGATGTCTCCAGCCAGCCAATCAGCCAGCTGAGTTCCCACTGAGAGCTGTAATGGTCCTGAGTGTGCCTGGAGGCAGATGCCTTCTGCCCTGACTGTCCTTTCCCACCGCTTCCAGCCCCACCTCCTCCATGAAGCCTCCCCAGCTGCCCCTGCCCCAGGGAGAGAGAGTAGAGCTCACCTCTGGTCTGCCGGCTCCGCATCCAAGACTCTTGAGAGCACCTGCCTTGTAGGTGTGATTCAGTTATTTACACTTATATCTCCCTCCCTGGAAGGAGTTCTCAACAAGAAAGACTTTGTCTTAACCTCTTATCCCAGCACCTGTTGTAGAGCCTGGCACAGAGTAGGCCCTCAGTAAATACGTGCAGAATGAATGCATTCTTACATCCTCAGAGCAAACGATGAATGAATGAGTGAAAGTGTAAAGCGAAGGAGTGAATCTCTAAGTGAAAAATTTAAGGAACATGGAGAAGCCCAAAGTGAGAGATATTTGGGGACTTGGCCGTCATGCCCCATGCACAGGTGCCAAGGGATGCCCGGGACCATGCCACCTCCCAAGATGAGCTGTCTCTCCAGCAGCCACCCAGGGTGAGCTCTACTAAACCAGGCAAGGGTTTACCAGTTCTGCAGCGGAATTATCCTGGAAGAGCACACCCTCTCCCCCTCTCCACAGCATCATATATTCATAAATCATGGCAATGCTGTGGCCAGTCACTCTGGGCTGCTGCCAGGGAATGAGGGAGGAGGGTGCCTTGGGACAGCCAGCACCCACTCAAGCCAGGATGGCACCCATCTCTTGGGAGTCAGCAGAGCCTTGCTTTGGGGTGAGCAAAGCCTCACGGGCCCACAGGGCCCTTTCAAGTGTCTCAGGCCTTGCTTTTAGTTAATGAGTTTTTTATTTATTTTATTTTATTATTTTTTTTAGCTGAGCCATCCTGCCACGTGTTGGCAGCTCAACAGCAACTCAGCTTGGGCTGGCATCGAACCGCCGTTGCTCAGAGCTCAGCTCACACTCTTGAGCGAGCTCTTAACCAACTGAGCCACTCGGCCGGCGCTTCTCAGGCCTTGCTTTTAACATGTGGAGTTGGGATGATGAGATGGGGAGGAAATAGAAAACCAAAGTGGGCCCCGTGTGTGTGTGTGTGTGTGTGTGTGTGTGTGTGTGTGTGTGTACACATATTTATTCACACGCACACATATACGAGTATTTACATTTATTTAAATTGCTGGATAGATTATTACCAACTCTGGAAGATGAATTTGGGAAGATATGACTAAAAATAAGATCTCAAAAGATCTCATAATATCTATAAAACTTGCTGACAGAGGTGGGGGGTGGTCAGGGGCTCTCGAATTTTCTTTTTTCCCTCTCTCCTACAGAATCGTATAACACATCGTTTAAAAATATTCAGAAAGTCGATCTTTATACAATTTGAATTTTTCTATCAAGAACCTTGAATTTTCCTATCAAGATTTGCATGGGGTACCATGGCGGGGAAGCCCCCCATGGTTATGTAATGATTGATTTTCATTTCTCTATTTCCTGTGATACCATATAAAAAATTATTCTAGGCAAAATGACACCCCCTAAAAGGTGAGCAAATTTTAATTCTCCTGCAAGAGCTACAAAGGTGAGAACTGTGTGAGTTGGAAAAAGCCAGTCTGAGAGGGACAGATGCTTGGAGTCTGCCTGGGAGGGACATGGTCTTTCGAGGACAACTGAAAAGGGACACCTCGGCTCATAGAGGTACAATAACGTGTTCAAGGTCACATAGCAACCTGGTGGCAGAACCCAGGTCGGGCTGACCTCAAAGCCAGGGTAGTTTTCCTGATCAAAGCTCCTAGAACTTCCCCCAAATGCCCCCAATGGCAGAGAAGAGTAAACTCAGACTTTCAGGGGCCTGGTACTAAGGCCTGAGGGAACCAAATGTCTTTACACTTGTGTGTTTCATCTGAAAATTTTATATAAACGCGTTCTCATTCTATTTCATAACACTTTGTTTTTATTCCAAAGAAAAGAGAAAAAAAAGAAAAAAAAATCATGTTTTCTCCCAGTAAAAAATTCTAAAGTGGATGACTCAGGAAGCCGCTCCGTGCTTGTGCTGCCCTTCTAGCTCTGCCTGGTCCAGCTGGGTGGTCCCAGGCTCCTGGGCAGAGGAGGGCACTTACCCCAAACAACCTCCGTTACCTGTAATCACAGGCTGGAGTTTCAAGAAGCTTTTACCAACCCCTCCAACGCCACGTTTTTCTGAGCTTTGCACTGGTGGGTGTGGGTGTGGGTGGCTACAAAGTTTCCAGGGATCACAGAGCCCTGAACTTTTCCAGGTTTCATGCCCTGGGCGATGGCATTGGGGGGACTCATTCAGGCTCTGAGCTCTGCTCAGAGAATCAAGACTGGGCTCCCTCGGTGCCAGGTCTACCGTCCTTCCACTGGGCAGGCAGGAACCTCAGCTCCACCCTAAACCCTCTGTCTCCAGCCCCCGCACAGCCAGCCTCCACCAGGTCCTGTCCCTGTCACCTTCTGCTCCCGGGTCCTGTGCGCTTCCCCGCCCTCCTCCCAGTGCTCTCCTCTCTGGCTTGGACACCGACAGCAGCCTTCCCCAGGTCCTCTGCCCCACTCCTGCCCTCGCAAGCCCATTCCCTCACAACAGCCACAGCAGTCTCTCAAAAAAGCACATCTGATCGTGTCCTTTCCCCTCCTGCCTGTCTAAGGGTCCCCACTGCTCTCAGACAAGCCTCTCCCCAGGCTTCGGGGCCTGCATGGCCTGGCCCTGGACACCTTTCCAGCCTGAACCACTGTCCTTTCTTTCCTGCGTTCCAGCCAGGCTGGTCCCCCTCAGCTCCTAGAATTCACCAGCTCCTCTCCCGAGATCTTCAACCAGTGCTGTCCCCTCTACCTCCAATGCTTTGTCCCTCAGTCTTTGGTTACACCTAAGGGACATTTGGTGCATTTTTCTTGAGCAACTTTTACGTGCCAGGCACTGTGCCAAGTACTCAGTGCGCTGTGGTGACCTCACCGCTGCCTACTTATAGCTCCCCTAAGGCAGGCACACATGCGTAGTCATGAATCACGAGAACTAGTATGGGAAATCACAATGTGCTGAGAAAGAGACTAACAGGCTGAGGACAGGGCACAGAAGGACCAAGGAAACCTCTTCCAGTTCACCCTTCAGACCTCAACTCAAAATGCACCTCCTTGGAGAAGCCTCCTTCTCCCCGAGACAAGGCCGGGGCCTTGGGTTACCTACGTGCACAGCACCTGTTCTCTTCCTTCCCAGCACCTGCCGTAGTTTCCAGTTAGACATTGATTTGTGTGGCTAAAGCAATAGTGAGGAATGGCGCTGTGGAAAATCCACTCTGCTTCCAGTGGGGGCTTGAGGAGGTGACCTGCAGAGCTGGGTTCACCTACACAATTACCCAGAAATGTGAGTAGCATTAATCCCACTTCAAGGAGGAGCAGACTGAGGTTGAGAGCAAGAGAGGCTGTATCCGTCATTGAATGCTGTGTAAAAAATCACCCCAACATTTAGCAACTGAAAACAATGAGCATGTATTGTCTCCTCATTACTCCTGTGGGTCACCAATCTGGGCATGCCTTAGCTGGGTCCCCTAGCCCACAGTTTCTCCACAAGGCTTCAATCCAGCCATTGACCAGGGCTGTGGTTTCATCTGAAGGCCCGACTGGAAGAGAATCAGCTTCCCAGCTCATCCGTAGCTGTAGGCAGATGAAGCCCCTCACAGGCAGGTGGACTGAGGCCCTCAATTCTTCACTTGAAGGCTGTTGGCTGAGGCCCTCAGCTCCCTGCCCTATGGGGCTCTCCATAGGACAGTGTGCCATGTGCCAAGTGAGAGAGAAGGGAGAGCATGCAAGACAGAAGCCACAGTCTTTGGGTAAACTAATCTCAAAAATGACATTCCATCACTTTGTTATACTCTGTCACAAACAAGTCACTAGTTCCAGCTCACACTCAAGGAAAAGGGATTACTCCTGTGAACATAGGTGCTGGGATCGTTGGGGGCCAATAGAGGTTGTGTGGAACAGAGATCGTGTAATCACCCGGGTCTGTAGCTGGGACACCTTCCGGCCTCCTTCAGGGGCTGGGCTCTCTGCCTCACCTCAGGGAAATGAGGCCAGGGTGGAACAGGTATCTCTCTCCAAGCCTAGGACTGCCTCCCACCATCCCCAGCTAGCCTCCTCTTTCTGTAAACCACACCCAATGTTTTCTCCTTTTGTGGCAGGAAGAGTGTTCCCTGCCCAGCCCAGGAGCTTGCATGGGTACAAACATTTGCTATCTGAGCTAAGAAATGTTAGCTTTCAAATCCAGGCCTGGGCGGACCCACAAGTGGGCAATTGGCTGGGAAATTGGCCCATCTATTTCCCTTCTGGGTCTGTGGGGCATGTTTACACTGAAAAGTGAGCAGTGACCTGGTATAATTGAGCCTTGTAAAATGATTTCTCTTTCAGGTTTTCTTGTCTCACATTTGAAAAATGGGAATAGCCTGTTATGCCACGGGCTCTCCAGGGACACTCTCTGAGGGTACAAGAAATATGACATTCCTTTTTGCCTTCCCCACTAAAATTAACTCTCATTGTGTTTTGTATCTCCCTGGGCTGGTAGGAAAATTAAATCTCAATCATTTGGGATTCCCCCTCCCCATCCCCCCCTCGCCCTATTGGGGTTTTCTGGCCCTGGGCAGCTGATCAGGGCAGGGGTCTGGAGGTGACTTCCTCACTAGCTTGGAAGCCGAGTGAGAGCAGCGGTTTTTGTCCATTTTGTGCACAGATGTGCATAATCAGTGCCCGTCACTCAGCAGGAAACCTTTGTTGAATGTCGAATATATTGTCTTTAGTCCTGTCACTACATCCCTCACCCAAACATACATGGGGACTTGAAAGGAGGGACAAAAGGGTCGCCGCCAGTCAGGCCAGGGTGCTGAGTTCCCTTGGACAGTTACAGGCCCTTTTTCTCAGGGTCCAACAGATGACACGCAAGGGAGGAGAAGCATTACCAATTACCCCTGTTCTGGGATACCTGCTTTCACCCTTTCCCCAATTCCAGAAAGTTCTCCCTTCTTCATCCATACCCATCGCCCCGTTCTCCAATCCCCCGAGTCCCATTGTTCATCCTGGAAAGATTTTTCTCCTCAAAAATAAACATGTCTTGGGGGCCAGCTGAGTGGCTCAGTTGGTTAAAAACTTGCTCAAGAGTGCGAACTCTGAACAACAGGGTTGCCGGTTCGATTCCCACATGGGCCAGTGAGCTGCGCCCAAGCTGAGCTGCCGCTGAACTGCCAACAGGTGGCAGGATGGCTCAGCTGGTGAGAGCATGTGCTCCTAACAAGAAGGCTGCCTGTTCCAGATGGTGGGCTACACCAGCCCACAACTAAGACTGAACTTGGCACCTTGAGTTGAGTTGCTGCCCGGATGGCTCAGTGGATACAGCATGTTCTCTTAACAACGAGGCCGCTGGTTCGACTCCCACATTAGATGGTGACTACATCCACCGGCAACTAAGACTGAACTCGGCACCTTGAGCTGAGTTGTGCAACTGGACTTGGAGCTGAGCTTGCTGCACCCTCCACAACTAAGATTGAAGGACAACAACTTGGCTGTTTCCCTTCCCCAATTCCCCAACACTGTTCCCCTCCCCAAATTCCCCAATAAAAAATATTAAAAAATAAAAAATAAAATAAATAAGCGCGTCTTTCTTAACCTTGCCCCTGGGCGTGGGAGCCAGGGCAGCCCAGTGCCTCTAGGGCTGGCCCACTGCTCTGCTTCCTGGAGTGGGAGGTGAGGGAGGTGAAGGGAACTCCAGCCCTGAGTTTTTCTGACCTTCCTCAGCAGTGAAGCAACACATGAACTTGTATACCAACGAGTTGTCCAGGTCAAAGTTGCAAACTCTGATGTGGGCGGCGGAGACAGCGTGGACATGCTGCACAGAGGAAAAGGAGGTAATGCAGTTTACAACCTGGAGTCCTGGTCCTCCTGCAGAGCACCCTGCCAGCAGCTCGCAGGGCAGAGGGAGTCAAGTGCACAAAATAGCACAATGGAAAGGGCACCAGGAAAATGGGCCTGCACAAAAGCAGCTCCTGCCAACATGGGTGTGACTGCCTGAGATCCCTCCATCAGAGGCTCAGTTTATTGATCCAGGAAGGATGCGGATGGCATCCTTCCTGGATGCAGACACAAGCCTCCTTGGGGCTCCTCCTGTCACGTGCAAACCCCTACCTGTGCCCTTTAGGTTTCCTCACACAAGGATGCACACGAGTCAGGCCTGGTAACCACTCTGCAAAGCCCACATATATTTGGCACTTACTGGATACCAAATACAGTGTCAAGGGCTTTTCATGGTCATCTCATGTTGTCTTCCTGAGTGCCCTTTGAGATACATACAAATACCCCCAATGTACAGTTGAGGAAACTGAGTCTCAGAGAGGTCTGGCTTGCTTGATGGGAATTGTGACATGAATATACTTGATGCCATTGCCCACCTTGTAATCACCATGTCCTACTGCCCGCTCCAAATCACAGTCGCAAGGGATCAGCACCAGAGAAGGACAGATGTGGTGTGGTGGGAATTCAGAAGAATTCATGACCACTTGGCAATCTGGGAAGGCTTCATGGAAGAGGAGCCAAAATTTGAAAGATGGGTGGGATCTGACAAGTGGAGTCTGTGAAATGGGCGTTCTAGAAGCGGCAAAGGCTCAGAGGTGGGAAAGCAACGCGGAAGGTTCTGGGCACTAGAAGCCACCCTCTGAAGCTCATGTACTGGGCAGGGTGAGAAACACAGAAGACGAGAAAGGTGGACTGGGGCCACACTGTAGAGAGTGAGGTGGGGTCAAACTTCTCAGAAAAGCCAGACCATGAGTCACGTGGGTCACAGAGCCCAGCCCTGGGTGCTGGGGGTGTCCTTTTGCTGCAGGTCCTTTGCTGGAGGATAAGACCCTCTTCTCTGAACCTGTGAGGCCATCATGGCCATCCTCTGACCCCTCCACCCAGACACCTGGACACCAGGTAGAAGGGGTACAGGGAAAGGAGAGCCAATTTACTTCTGACAGAACATGTTAACCCCCAGTGACAGGGAGGCCCCTAAAAGATCTGCTCACATTTTCAATTCAGACCCAGCTAGTCAACTGGCTGGACTCTTCGTGAACTTTTTTCTCCTCTAACCAGGTTTTAGAGAACTCAGGAAGAAGCCTGATTAATTACAGACTAAAGAAATAACGTTTTCCCCAGCTTATTTGGGCTACAGTTGAGGAAAGATTCCATTACACATGTACTGAGATTCGGGGAAAGACTGTGTTTTGTTAAAAAGCTTCACTCCTAAAAAGAATTTTTAAATATCTTCTTTTTTAATCTCTCAGTTTGTCCAATCCCCTCATTGGATGAGGAATCAGAGGTCCAGAGAGGGCCTAGAAGTCACTTGAGGCCGCACAGCAGGGAGTGGCAGAGTCTAGCCAGCCAGGGTTGCTGTGAATCCAGCCCCGAACTACTTCCACAGGGCAACGCCTGCTCGGCTTGGAACTGCTGTGACCTGGGGTGGGAGGAGAGTGGGCCAAGGACTCAGGGTTTTAGACCCATCCGGCATGAGCATTCCTAAAAACCTCAGCTCACTCAGGGTCCTCCTCTTGCGGACCCTAAATGCCTCGGATGTGGGCTTGACCTGGGCTAAGCTTGAGACCACACCCCGTGCAATGTCCCTGCAGACCCTTTTCCCCTCTCCCAGGCAGACCCCTTGCCTGTACCCCACAGGGCTGTACCTGACTTAGTCATTCTTCCACCAAGTGAAACCTAACACAGCCTGGAACGGGAACTGAATGAGGAGTCAGAAGTCCGGGGATTCAGTCCTGCTGGGCTCTGTCCTAGCTGAGCAGCACTGAGAAGTGCTCCAGTCACCACTCCGGCTTCCCTGGCTACAAAAAACAAAGAGCAGAAACTCCCCGAAAGCAAATATGGGCAAGGAAAGTACATGCACGCCCCCAAGCCCCCCAACCCAGTCACATACAAGGTTTCTCCACAGAGTGAATTCAAAACCAGCTCTGGTATCAGACTGCCTGGGACTGACTCCCATTGAGTGTTGTGTGAATTTGGCCAAGTACCTTAACTTCCCTGTGCCTCAGTTTCCTCATCTGTAAAATAGTGATAATAGGAACTACCCCCATAAACTAGTTTTGAGAAAACTAAGAAAGATAATATAGGCTGAGAGTTTAGGACAGTGCCTGACACACAGTACATGCTCAATAAAAATTAGTTATTATCGTTATTGCTCCTTGAGCCTGGATTGATAGACCCACACCCACCCCCCGCCGACTCCCCACCTAGTAAAGAAGACTCATTTGGAAGACAGGTGATTGCCTGCCCAAGAGCCTAGCCTGGTTCCTGGGGCAGGGGAGTGAGAGTGGGGTAGGAATTGCTTAATACCTGCTCCTGAAAGTATCAATACTTGTAAAGGGGGGGAGGGGCGTGCAATGCATTGCAGCCCTCTTTCCCACACACCTTTCCTCCTCACCCAGTGCCCCTCCTCCGGGGGTCAGGGGCTGGCAAATGAATCTTTGAATGATACATATTCTTCTGTTTGATGTTTAGTAATAACAAGCTTGTATGCCGGGTGAGTCACCAAACCTGGTTCATGGGTCTGTGCCTCAATATATAGGCATACAATTCCAGAGGCCCACAATCAACAATCCTGGAAATTCATTCATTCAACAAACATTAATTGGATGCCTGGCCACCTACTGATTCATGAGTTGGAAGGGGGTAAAATATTATTTAGAAGCTACACAAGGCCAGGCAATTAATGTTATTGAACACGTGTTCCCTAAGTGCCTGTCCTCTGATCTTGAGCAAATTATACTTATGAGACCTTGTTTATGAATGAATGAGGGCCAGCTAATCTTTCATAAGACCTCCATTTGCAGTTTTGGTCCAAAGTTCTTCAGCCTTCACTAACGAAGACCTCTTTTTCTGGGTTGGGCTAACTCCTTCGCTAGTTAAAAGCTTTCTGCGTCTTTAAAAGGAGGCGGTACCCTGTCAAACGAGCCCGAAAGCAGAGGCTGAAGGCGCGAGAAGTCCCACCCACTTTCTGTGACGTCCTGCGCCCTGGTTTCTGATTGCCCGTCTCAGGCGTCAATCGCAGCGTGTGTGTCTCGCTGGGACACAGTGGAGGTCTCCCGTCTGGTTTGCGGAGCGGTCGGGTATAGTCTGCGCTCGCCTGCCGCGCCCCCGAGGCCCCCACCGCCCGACCCAACGGCGCAACCCGCCGGCGGCTCCCGCGGCGCCCTCCCGCACCGGATCGCTCCTCGCTGGGGCGGGACCTGGCCCGGCAGCCCCGGTCACTATGGTCAGTGGTCGCGGGGGGAGGCGGGGAAAGGGGACCCGGGAGGAGGCGCGGAGGCGGGGTCGGACGCGAGGCTCAGGGTCCAGCTCCGGACCCGCGGTGTTGGGGACCCCCGGGAACACTGAGTCCGGACAGGTGCTGGGGGCCCGCGTCTTTCCTCGGAAGGCCCTGCAGGGCCTGGAACGCGCCCCCCGCCGCCCACCGTGGGCGCCCCCCCAAGGGGACCCAGCCCGGCGCGTGCGTCCCGAAGGTGACACCCTGAAGGCACAGGGTAGGCGCTCGGCTGGAATCAGGGCAGGGAGGCTTCAGGGGTAAGGGCCACTCAGGCTTTGTTAAAGAGCCCCCCAGCCATCAGAGACCCCACCCAAGTCCCACTAAGGGACTTAAAGGTGCACGGTGGCCGGGTCACTGGACATTCTCTCCGTCCTACACGTCAGCAGAAGGTGTTTGGAGCGAGGACCTCAAGTTGCGAGGCACCCGAATCAGGAGTTCAGGCAAAACAGAGACTGGAGGAACGCCTGATTCAGTCCTGTCTGAGCAGAAAGGTCCCCAGACTCCCTCGGAGCCAGGCCAGACCTGGGGTTTGGGCAGGTGGGGAGCCTGAGGCCCAGACAGGGACAAGGCTGGGACTGATTGTGGTGAACCTGGAACTGGAACCCAAACCTCTGGACTCACAGTCCAGTGCTCTTTGTGTTGTTATATCGGGGCACCTGGGTTTGGGGGAAGAGGGGCTTCAGGCAACCTGGAGGGGACTGGGTGTGATCACTGTGTGAAGCCCTTCAACCCTGAGCCCCCTGTTCTAGGGATCCTGTAGAGTGTAAGGGCTGGTGGCCCAGTGGCAGCTTGGGGTCACACAGCCTGAGTTCAACTCTCTTCGCCACCCTTTGGGAAGCCAAGAGGCTTTGGTTGGTCTGTTCTCCTCCCCAGCACTATTTTGCTCATCTGTACAATGGGCTGCTGTGAGGACCAGGTGAGGAGATGCAGCTTTTCCTGTGATGACAGAGTCCTGGAAATAGGTGTGCACAGCTGCCTGGCTCTTCGCGCTTGGCTTCCTCCCTCCCCTGTCTGGGCAGGGAAATGGGTCACCACTGCTGCCTGCTGCTGGACAGGGGCATGGGTCAAAGCTTGGTCATAGCCAGACACGTTCTAAGTGTGGCACGGGCAGCTGGGTCATCTGAGGAGGGCTGTCCCGGACAAACCAGCTTGCTGCTGGGGTGTGGCTGAGGCCTCTGGGGCATCTGGAAGCACCAGCTTCCTGCTTCTACCTGGTGCCCAAGGGTTTACCTGGCTCTGCTGCTCCTGGAAGGGGGCCCCGGTGTTTCTGCATCATCCCGTAGGGAGTGGCAGGAGATGGGGTAATAATGGGTTTAGCCACCCTGGATCCTGAAGCTGGCATGCCTTCTGGTCACCACAGGGTAGCCCAGAGCACAACACGGGCAGTGGGGGCTGGGACCTCAACTTCTGGCCTTTGTGCCACACAGCGAGGCCTCGGACCCTGCCATCCAGTCTGCCCTGGACTCTCAGGACCAGAAACTAGATAGCAGGTGGGGTTAAAAGCCATCACCCCGACGTCTGCGTCTTGGGTGCCGTGGAGAGGGATGAAGTGGTTTACCTGCTAAGTAGGACATCTGCCTGGGAATCATGGGGGGCAGAGGCTTTGCAGGGTCTGTTCTCTTCCATTCACCCCAGCATTTATTGAGCACCTGCTGTTTGCCAGGCACCACGTGGGCCCTGGGCTGCATGGTGTAGATGGTGGTGAGTGTGGTGGGCAGAGGAGAACATTCCTGGAAAACAGCGTCTTCTTTCCTTCCCCATTGCAAAGTCACTGGGCTAAGCTTGAGGAAAAGTCCCAGGGAGAAGACACAGAACCCTGTGGGAAGGACAAGGACTGGGACTGTGGCTGCCACTGGTGGGGGCTGTAGGTAGTGAGAGGTTTCATGGTCACTCAAAGTGCATTTAACGTTGGGTGAATGGACGAGTGTCAGGTATGAACGTGTAACCCCAGGGCCCTTCTGTGCTTTGTTTTGTCAAACAAGCCCCCAGCAGGCATTCTAGTCAGGCCCCATGCTGGGCACTTATAAGAAAGACCCGAGGAGCCCTCTCTTAGGAGCTATGTCCAGACATAGCTGGACATAAGCAATTCCTGAGCTACTGACCATGGCCTAAGAGGTCTGACCAAGGGTTTAGGGAACACAGAGTTGCACTCTGAGGAAGTGGGGGTGCTGGGAAGGTTCAGAGAGGAGGACTTTTGAAGCGGGTGTTGAAGGATGCACCCTTCAGGAAGGATTAGGGAAGATAACGTGCCAGGCAGTGGGCGACAGCTTGCTTAATGACCTGGAAATATGCTCCAGAACGGGGTATTCTGGGAAAGGATAGTGGTCTGGGTGGGCACAGGGAGCTCCCAGGAGGGAGAGGAGTTGAGCCTGGAAAAGGAGGTGGGGCAGAAGGGGCTGTCAAGGCTTCCCAAGTTGCACTGTGGGGCTGGGGTTTTACTCTGCTGATGGGGAGAACCGTAACGTATTTTTGACAAGAGGTGATCGACTGGGACGATCTCCCTGGCAGTGGAGTGGACACGGGACTGGAGGTGGCCAGGCTGGAGTCGGAGACTGGCTCATCCATTTGCTCAGCCCTCGGTCATATGCATTTTTGGAGCCTTAGTGTGTGGGCGTCACTGGGGACCTGGTCATGACAGGCAGGCGAAGTCCATGGCCTTATAGGGCTGACATGCTAGTGGAGAGACACAGTGTGCAAGTAAATGAGTGAACTTACATGTCACAGATTGCCCTGAAGAAATAAAAGAAGGCAACAGGGCTGAGGGAAGGGCAACTTTAGACAGAGTGGTCAGGGCTGGCCTCTCTGAGGAGGGGGCGTGGCCTGAGACGTGAGGAAGCAGCAGGTGCAGCAGGCGCAAAGGCCGTCAGGTGGGTGTGTGTGTGTTTTGTTGGAGGAACACCAAGAAAGGTCACTGTGAGGTTAGCCAAGCCAGATGGAGGAGGACCTGGGAGGCTGGCATCCTATGTGAGGGAAGCCATTGGAGGGTATTGAGGAAGGGCGTGCCGCCATCTGATTGGTATGTTAAACAGCCGGAACTGACTGCTATGCAGGGTCATCGGGATGGGGCAGGAGTGGAAGCCAGGAGTCAGTTGGGCAAACGCTGTTGCAGCCAGGGGGTGGGTGAGGGGTGGGGGGTGGGGTCGAGGCAGCTCAGGCTGGACCAGTGCAGAGCTGGTCGGGAGGAGAGGAGGGAAGAGGACTCCTAGGTATCTGGTATGAGCTCTGCTGGCTGGAGGGGCCTTTTGGGGACCTGGGGACACCTGGGAGAGGAGGCAAGGTGGAGTGAGAGAGCAGTGAGGGGCACAGTAATTTGGGGGTACTGGTCAGACAAGTCAGTGGCTGGTGGCTGTTTGAGGCCAGAACTCCAGGGGGAGGTCAGGGCCAGAGACAAAGTTCTGAGAGGCCATCAGGAGGACGCTGACCGAATCCAGGCATCAAATGAGGGGGGGCCGGTGTCTGAACTCAGGGTCTCTGCAAGGCCAGCGAATAACTGACCCAAGGCGTGGGGGGCCCAGGTGCAGGGCCTCCCCTATTTCCTGAGCTGAACAGCAGGAAGGGGCGTTCGGGGAGTGGGTTGAGTAATAGCTCCCCAAAGATGTCCATGTCCTGATCCCCGGAACCTGTGGACAGGGCGCCTCACATGGCAACGGGGACTTTGCAGGGGTCGAAGTTGAGGACCTTGAGATGTGGCGAGTACCCTGAATTACTGGGGGGTAATCACGAGGCCCTTTTAAAGGGGAGGGAGCAGGAGGGTCCCAGTGAGAAGGAGACATGACAGTGGAAGGAAGGAGCATGAGCCAAGGAACGCAATAGCCTGTAGAAACTGGAAAAGGAAAGGAAATGGCCCCCCTGGAACCTCCAGAAACACAAGATAATACTAACCCGTGTTGTTTTAAGTCCCCGAGTTTGTGCTGATTGGTCGTAGCAGCACCAGCACACTAACTCAGGGCTGTAGGGCTACCCTGAGTCTTTGGCCTCCACGCATTTTTGATTCCTCACCCCCAATAAACAGTTTTGATCCTTCCACATATTCTTATATTACACATCATACTCTAAAGTAGACATTTAAAAGGGCATTTCCTTCCAGCTCCTGCACCAGCCCACTCTGGAGACCCCAGGCCCAGGCAGGCACGGCCAGGGCTGGAACCCCTGGGCGCCTCTGGAGGTGACGGGGTCCTTGTGAGAGGGGCGGCTGGCTGGCTCCTAGGCCCTGCCCTGCCGGTGGGTGAGCCTGGAGGCTCTGGCCTCTACTGCAAAGGAGTTGGTAGCTTGAGGTCAGGCCACGCGATGAGTTTTGGCTTCTGGGTGGCTGGGCCTGTTAATGAGGCTGACTCACAGCCCAGGGTAGCCCTGCAGACTGGCCTCAGAGGGAAGTGGAGCTGGCTGAGGGCCTCCATTGCCTGCTGGGGCCTGGGGGTGGGGCTGTGAGAGGCCCACCAGCACTTCAGAGCCTGGGCCGTGCACAGATGCACTAAAGGGGGGTTTATAGGCGGAGATGTGAGCCTGTGGCCTGGCTGTTGAGGAGGCATCAGGTAGTGACAATAAGGCACTGCGAGGGCCAGTGAATTCTCTTCATGGAGGGTGAGAGGGTGCGGAAAGGAGGTAGCTTTCATTCATTCATTCAACAAACATCTAACGCCCTGCTCTGTTCCAGGCCCTGGGATGGGCCCCGGGGAATCAGACAGGTGAACAGAAAGTCTCCGATGGCTTGACAAGCGTCCTGTGCCAAGGGAGGCCTGGGGGGCTTTGGGGACTTTGATGGATAGGGGATCCAATGCCCCTTCCCAGGCGTAGTGCACCTCCTCTGCTTGGATCTGGGTATTGGCCAAAGGAGCTCGTTGTCAGATAGAAGCTTGGAGTCTGTCTGATGTGGAGACAGGGGTATTCCTAGAAAGTCACTTCCTGCTTCTGGCGGTGAGCTGTGCAGCAATCTAATCATCACAGACGCAGACGCATTTCTCCAGATAGAAAGGGGTGTGACATCAGACTGCTCTGTGAGCCCGGTCGTCTTGGGTTGATGTCATTATCTAGGCAGGAGGCTGAGGCCACCCAGTAAGACCCTTAGTTGGAGGCATAAAGTGCAAGCGACGAGCTCCGGTGACGTTTTGTCAAAAATGATGGCAACGAATTGATGGAAAACTGGATTTCCATTTACAAAAATCCCAATTAACACCAACCTTTCAGCTGTGCACTACTCCTTGGGTTGTGTGCGGGTCCCTGAGCCACTTATCTTACACTATAAACTACAAGTGGCTTTAACACCAATTCCTCTTACATCATTTTTGTGCTGAAGTCAGAGCCGTTCCTGGGGTGGGTTGGAGGAAGAGGTGCATCTCCCACTTGTCTGAGCCCTGAGTCAGGGCAGGAAAAGCATTCGGCCCAGACATGGCCCACAGGAGTTGGCTTTTAGTTGGGAGCTCCTGTGCCTTCCCTGGCCCTGGGGCTTCCAGCTGCCATTACCTGCTCCCTGCCAGGCGAGTTCTTCTCAGCCCTCCTGATTGTGGGTCAGGGGGTTTCCTATCTCTGGGCTGAATGGCCCTAGACTCAGAACGGGGCTGCAGTGTGAATTGTCACCAGCAGGTGGCGCGCATGGCCAGATGTTCTAACCTTTGTATTGCTAGCTAGCAAGCAGGTGCTTGGCACCGGCTGGATGGTTGGGAATTATTGGATGACTGAAAGAAGGAATAAATGAATGAGACAGGAAGGACAGAGGAGACAAAGGGACATGTCATAGTTCAGTGTGAAGGTTCACTAGGTTTGAGGCATTATAGTCTATAAGATGAAGCAGTTCGGCAGGTAAAAGACGGTACCCCCTCCATGATGGTGCCCACCTGACTCCCTGTCCAGGGAACGTGCATGCGGGATCCTGGTGATGCTGTCACAAGTGCCTTTTGTGGGAAGGTAACAGTCACTGTGTCAGGTGACTACAGTTAAAAGGCGTTCTGCTTGTCACGGCTTCGCTTCTTTATCTTTCAGAGTGAAACATCTTTCAACTTAATATCAGAAAAATGTGACATTCTGTCAATTCTTCGTGATCATCCTGAAAACAGGATTTACCAGAGGAAAATCCAGGTGAGACCAAGGGTTGGGAGAAAAGGAGCCTAGATTAAATGGGCTGGAGCTAGGAGCAGAGGAGAAGGTGCCACTTTGAAGGCAAAAAGGCTTAGTGTTTGGACCAGGTTCCTGGGCTCCCACAATATTTTGATGTTGGGCATTTGCCTTGGTGAGAAAGCTAGGCACTATCCTGTGTGCTTTATTTATTCACCAAGACCTCATTACAACACTGTAAGGTCAGTACTTTTATTATCCACATTTATAGCTGAGAAACTGAGGCACAGAAATTAAATGGCAGGCCCACGGTCCTACAGCTAGTGAGCTGGGATTTGGACCAGGCAGCCTGATTGCATGGGCTGCGGCCATAACCCCTCTGGAGGGAAAGCCCACTCCAGTGGGGCTACAGAAACAGGAGTTTGCTGTAAGGAGGGACAGCTCACAGAATGAGGACAGCAGGAGGCGCCTGGGCACACTCCAGCTCTCGGGCAGCACGCGTCTGCTTGTCTGCACACTGGCAGGACTGCCTGCTGCAGCCGCAGGGAGCACTTCCTGGGCAGGAATAAGGGCTGACAGCACGCTGACGCTTGTGTCCCCTGGAGCCCTCTTGCCTTCCCTGCCAGCCTGCCTCAGGTGGGCTTGTCAGCTCCAAGCCTTCTCATGGCCATGTGGGAACAGGAACTGTCCGACCTCTTGAAAACTATGCTCAACTGTCAAAATCCTAACTGTATTCCCGTAAGGCAGCAAAGGTGACTCTGGGCCATTTCAGAGGGAAATTGACAGCTAGAAGCAAAGCTGCGGGGGGTGGGGGGGTGGCATGGGGTGGGCCACACCCCTGAGACATGTGTGAAGCACTGGCCAGGCTGCTTCATGTG
The DNA here is from genome assembly GCA_033961575.1 of Aselliscus stoliczkanus. Lineage (NCBI taxonomy): Eukaryota > Metazoa > Chordata > Mammalia > Chiroptera > Hipposideridae > Aselliscus > Aselliscus stoliczkanus. Next base: position 152,719,388 of record CM066732.1, read on the forward strand.
TCTGAGCAGGCACTTCCTGTGGGCTCTGCAGCCCCCTGGCTGCCATCGAGCCGTGCTGCGCCCCTCACTGCCTGTGCCATGCACACCCCTTCTGCTCCTCTCAGCCCCCTTCCTCCAGGAAGTTTTCCCAGACTTCTGAAGCCGGGTCATTGCTCTGTGCCTCCCCACCCCCGCCCGTGCTTCCCCTGTCCTTTGTCCCCATCTCCTAACTGCCCATCTTTTCCCCTAGACTGTAGGCTGCCTGAGGGCAGGGCTGAGGCCCTGGTACCCACCCAGTGTCTGACACAAGGACACGTGCAGCGTGTGTTCATATTTGCGGGATGAATGCAGTTGAGAGGCTGTGAAGGGGCAGGCAGTCTGAGAGGAGGGGGCAGGTGTTACCTGGGGAAGTGGGGAGCCGGCCCTGACAGCACACAATACTAGGGGATGTTGTTGCAGACATCCACATTTCCCTGTCTCCCCCACAGGAACTCAGCAAAAGGTTCACCACGATCCGCAAGACCAAGGGGGATGGGAACTGCTTCTACCGGGCCCTGGGCTATGCCTACCTGGAGTCTCTGCTGGGCAAGAGCCGAGAGATTCTTAAGTGAGTGGGGCAAGGGGCCGCTGGGTGGGCTCCTGGCTGGGAGGCTGTGTTCTTTGCTGCGTCGTGGGCCCTGAATCTCCCTGAGGGTTTCCCCTTGGCACAGCCTCTTAACCCAGAGTGAGCTGGCGGGCTGCCTGGCAGCAGTGTGGCTGTCCAGGGATGCCTAGCTGCCCGCCATGTTGGAGCTGGGGGCAGATGAGCAGCCAGGGTTGGAACCCGTGACCTGAGTCACAGCACTCGGGGTTGATCTGTGGACCCGGTGCTAGAACCCCTTTGCGAAGGCAGGTTTTTCTGAGGTGCGGCTGCCATTTTGGGCAGGATCAGTCTAGTCGTGGGGTGTCCTGTGCCCTGTAGGATGTTTGGTAGCATCCCTCACCTCCACCCACTACATGTTGGGAGCCCCCTCCTCCCCGAGTCATGACAATCAAAAATGTCTTCAGACTTTGCGAGGTTATCTCTGTAGAGAGTGGAAGGTCAGCCTTGGTTGAGAATCACTAGGTTAATGTCATTATCTCCTGTTCCAAATATAGATTCTCTCAAAGGGGACAGAAATTAAGCCACCTGTTCCTTGTTTTGAATGAGTCGTTCATATCGTTTCCTGAATGACAAACTGGCTGAGCCCCTTTTGATGGAGTCAGCTATCTCATGTCACTCCCCTCCCCCAACTTTCTGTAACCTTGCGGGTTCAGACAGTCCAGCTCAGGGGTCTCCCCCACTACCAGTGTCCCCAGGAGTTGTGCTATGCAGAAGCCCTGGGCTCTGAGCTCAGACCTCATGCTTTTGCTTACTTGCTGTGTGACCTTGGGCCAAACGACTCCACCTCTCTGAGCCTCCATTTCTACATCTATAGAAAGTGGATAATTTTGCATAGCTCAGGGGGTTGTGCGGACTCAGCAAGGCGATGCTAGCAAAGCCCAGCCCGTGTCTCTGTCCCAGCCCTGCCTGCTCTGTTGTCTGCACCCCTTCCCCCCTTCCAAGGCACCCTCCCTCTGTAGACATCACTCAGCAGGGTGCCACACGTGATCTTGTTGTAGGCCCTGGGGATGCAGCAGTGAAGAGAAAATTCCCAGCTTATGGAGCTTGCATCATAACGGGCGAGGGTGGTTGGTACATACAAACAGTATTTGGGGTGTGGGAGGATGAGAAGTGGGGAAAAGGTGGGCAGGGAAGGTTGTCAGGCTGTCCAGGGGTTTGGGGACTGCAGTTTTCAGTAGGGTTTGGAGAGCGGAGGGGGGCAGGTTACATAGGGCCTCGTGGACCTTTGTAAGAACCTTGAATTTCAGCCTGAATGAGATGGAGCCACAGAGGGTTTGAGCAGAGCAAGGGGCCTGACCTGCTGGCTGCCGGCTGCTCTGTGTGGGGCAGACCTGGCGGGCACAGCCGGGGCGCAGCAGGGGATGTGCCCGGGGAAGACACCCAGAGGAGAGGTGATGAGCGGGGCACGAGCCAGGGAGAGACGTGGGCGGCTTCCATGCCTGTGGGGGTGGCGTTGCCAGCACTCGCTCCTGGCGTGCCAGAGGGGGTCACGGGTGGCTGCCAGGTGCATGACCTGAGAGTTCTCAGGACAGAGACGCCACTTGCTGCAAAGGGAGACGGAGAAGGCCAGGAGCTCCATTTTGGCCATGCGAAGCCTGACACGTCTGCGAGCCATCGAGTGGGGGTGTTCAGCAGGCAGTGGGATGAGTGAGGCTGGTGTTACCCCATTTTACAGTTGAGTAAACTGAGCCTAGGAAGGTGAAGCGACTTGTCCGGGTCACACTGAGACGGCTTGCTCTCCAAGTCCCAGTGCCCTAGGCCTTCCCCTCCCTCGGCTCGTGGGGTGAGTCCTGGCCTGGGTGTTGGTCCCCTCACTTGACTATGTGTCACCCATCATTGTGTCCCCAGTGCCTGGCACAGTGGGGTCAGCAGTCCGTGGTGAGAAATGCGGGAATGCCTTGGAGGTTCAGGGGCGGGGGGCTGGGGAGGGCAAGAAGGTGGGAGCAGGAGAGCCGGAGGGGTGTTGAGCTCTGCACATCATGGCCTCACACGGACAAAGTGACCAGAGGGGCTCTCACACCCCCTCCTGGAGGCGCCTTACCCACCCTGCTCAGAAGCAGGCCTGGGACTCCCAGCACAGTGCTCATTCCCACCCGCCCTGGCCAAACCACTTAGATGCCAGGCCCAGCCAGGGGCCAGGCCGCCTTTGGGCCAAAACACCCCACCTTCTGGTCTAGATCTGTTTCTGCTCCACTCCCTCCCCCGAAACAAGGCAGCTAGGTCTCTCCAGGCCTTTCTCATTCTCTAGTCCCTTGAGAGTGCTCCCTCCCGTGTCTTCCTTGGAATCTGTCCTCCCTTCGGGGCAGTGGGCTGTAATTCTGTCTGTGCTAGCTGGTCCCCCAGAGCCTCGCCACGTGGTCCTTCTCACGTGGAAGGCTTCCCTCCCTCTGTGGACCACAGTCACTTGATCTGGATCTCCTCTCTGCTGCTAAGCTCTGTGCTGGGGCCAGAGGCCAGGTGGGGCTCCTTGCCGTGCCCCCCAAGGGTACCCGCAGAGGTCCCAGAAGGGGGCTGTGCCCGGGGTGGCCTGCAGTGGGAGCAGAGGCTACCAGCACTGACAGTGCAAGGCCCACTGGATCAGGTCTTGAGGCGTGGTCAGTGTTGGCGAGGGTTTAATGGCCTTGGGGTGGGGAGGCCCGATTTGTGGTTAGCCGATTCCTGTGGTATAAATACTCCTGTCAGGATTGATTTTCAAGCTACCATCATGGGGCACTGAGCAGGGAGTTGGGAAGAGATACACAATACACGCTCTAGTCCAAACGGAATTTCTACCATATATACACAATAAACAGATAACCGGAATTTCTACCATATATACACAATAAACAGATAACCGTGACAGCACAGGTAATAGTCTAATCAAACAATTAGGAATGATGGGTTTTGAATGTTCCTTATCTTTTAGCATAATTTAACTGTCAGTTTACATAAATTGGCTGTGTTTTAACACCCGGCTGGCAAAATTCTTTAAAAATGTATAACAATTAATCAGCTTTAGCACAAACCATCACTAGCACACCACTTAGCAGAGGTCCCTGGGTGCTAAAGGGTGAGAATGCGAACGGCTGTGGGGTGGGAGGGGGGCTGAGGCGGGACTGGACATGAGGGTGGTGAGCTAGGCCGGGGCCCTGCCTGGGCGCCTGTGCTGAGGGCAGGGCTGTGGTGGGTCACTCCAGGGGTCCCTGTGGAGAAGGCAGCAGGAGCAAGGGCAGGCTGGGCATGGCCCAGGCCAGAGATGGTGGTGATAAGGCAGGAGCCGTGGGGACAGGAAGAAGTGCCGGACCCAAGACCTTTGCAAGGTAGAATCCACATGTCTGGGAGTGGGTAGTGATTACCTCAATTTCCTCATCTGTGAAATGGGCGTAACACCCACCCCCCGGGATTGCACACAGTGAGGAAGACAGAACAAGTCCACGTGGCAAGGTAGCAAAGTCCTTCAGCTGCTGGTGACGTACACCTTCTCAGGTGTGCCGTGCGGGGAACAGTGGATGAAAGCGCGGTGACAGCTGACAGTCACAGCAGCGCTCCCCGTATTTCCCAGTAAGCATCAGTCTACCCGTGCCCTTAGGTTCAAAGAGCGCGTCCTGCAGACTCCGAATGACCTCCTGCTTGCCGGCTTTGAGGAGCACAAGTTCCGCAACTTCTTCAATGCTGTAAGTGGCCCTGGGCGCGACAGCTGAGGGCCCAGAGCGGCCGGCGTGGGGGCTGTCCGGAGCCGTTCCTTCACCCCGTCCCCTCCCCTCCACTCCCTGATCCCATTAGTGAAGGGAGTGGGTCGGAGGTCTCTCAGTTCTGAATCTCTAAATAAAAATACCAACCGGATGGCGCTGGAGGGAGGTTCCCCGGCTCGACCTGACTCTGGGCCGAGGCACTTATTACAAAGCACTTCTAACCCTGTTACTTAGCCTTGGGGCGGGGGGTCTCAGATTGATTTTGGCACCTCAACTTGAGCCTTTAAAAATGAAAATGCAGGCGGGGGGAGCCCCACGGAGGCAGGGGGTCTTGCTGGGCCTGCCCCCTGATGCCCAGCGGGGTCCAGTTTTACAGCGTGCTCGAGTTGGTGGAGAAGGACGGCTCGGTGGCCGGCCTCCTGAAGGTGTTCAATGACCAGAGCGCCTCGGACCGAATCGTGCAGTTCCTGCGCCTGCTCACGTCCGCCTTCATCAGGAACCGCGCAGACTTCTTCCGACACTTCATCGATGAGGAGATGGACATCAGAGATTTCTGCACCCACGTAGGTCCGCAGGGTCCCAGGCTGCCGGGGCTCGGCCCCCAGCCCTGGGCTCCGCTCTCCTTAGGAGATGTTAGCACCAGCATCCCTAGCGAGGGGACTGGGTGTCACTCTAAAACCTCCTACTTGGGCTGCCTGAACTGTGTGGCTTTGGGCAAGTCATTTTCCGTCTCTGGGCCTCAGATTTCCCATCTGAGAAATAAGGGCTTTGGACTGGACTGTTAACATAATAAGGAATAGCAACCCCCGAGTCACATTTGCTCCAAGGTGGGTTTTGTTAATGCTGTTTGGTATTAATCTGAAAAAGCTGCCAACGTTTAAACATTGGGCAGTTTTCACATGAAAAATCTGGATTTCTTGGGAAGAATCAGAAGCTCCAGTGCCCAGGCCGTATTCTTGCATGACAACAATCAGCAGGAGCCAAGTGGCAGCTGGCCTAGTTAGTGGGACACACTTGCCAGCTCGCCCCCATCTCTGCCTCTCTCTCTGCTGTCTCTCCAGCAGCCGGACTCACTCGCCTGGCCCTCTGGAAGCATTTAAGCTTGAAATCCTTTCCTGCTCTGATTCTCTGATTCTGTGCATTAGGACGCCCGAGCTGAAAAATTCCTTTCCAGATTCCTCATAGTATTCTCTTCTCACAAACAACGAGAGGGTTTGGAATCAAAAAGATCTAGATTCAGGCCTTGCAATTCTAGCGATTTCTAGCTGTTCCTTCCTCGCCAAGCCTCAGTTTCCTCCTCTGTAAAATGGGGCATCAACACCGACCTCATGGGTTGCCGTGAAGAGTACTTCTCAGTCCAGGGGCTTTGACCCAGGACCACGAAAGCCAGGGTTAGACTTTGCGCTTGTCCTCTGCTGCGCCTCCATCCTAAACTGGGGCTTTTCGTTGTGACCTTTGCAGGAAGTGGAGCCCATGGCCACGGAGTGTGACCACATCCAGATCACGGCCCTGTCTCAGGCACTGAACATCGCCTTGCAGGTGGAGTACGTGGATGAGATGGACACAGCCCTGAACCACCACGTGTTCCCCGAGGCTGCCATCCCTTCCGTTTACCTGCTCTATAAAACATCCCACTACAACATCCTTTATGCAGCTGATAAACACTGATTAATTTTAGGCCACACAGTGGAGCCTGTCACCTAACGGGACTGCATTCTCAGTGGAACATTCCGGCTTTTCAATTTTTTAAGCGATTTAGACTGTAGTTAGAAAACAGCAAATGTACAGCCTTTTGGGCCAAGTCACTGGGCATGAGGCCTACCGATTATGGAGTGTGGTAACTTGGCAATGCTTTTAGTATTTATTTTCATGGAGAATCAAATGCTTTCTAACTCCTGGCTCTCCTCCCAGTCCCCTGGGACCTCGGGTAGGTCACCTCCCGCTCTGGACCTGTTTCTTCATCTGGAGTAGGTTCCTTCCAGTGTTGACAGTCTAGTGTATATAAAAACAACCCAGGGTCCTCTGGCTTCTCTTTCCCCGGGCAGTGGCTCTCTGTGGGGAAGGCAAAGCTCAAGGTCAACTGTCATAAGTGACTTACCAGTTCTATAAAAAAGAATCGAGTCCTGTCAGCTGCTAAACTGGACTTTGGTGCGTGGCGGACTGAAGCGCTGGCCAGTGAGGCCAGCTGGACGTGAGGGCTTTGCTGTGGCTCCAAACATTCATGATGATGATGATGTGTTCTGACCCCTAACTTGAGGAAAAGGAGACATTTATGCCAAAGTCTAGAAAGGGGCCTTCGGCATGAAGCTGAAGTTTTGGGGGCCCGCTCTACCTCTCTCAGGGCCAGGACTGCCTGTCTGGCCCTTCAGGGCCCTGCTGCCACCCCACCTAGACAGAGGCTCGAGAAAGAGGGTCCGGGACCAGGAATCTATCGCATCATCCCCAACATCACCTGGAAGTAGAATCTAGATACTCAGGGAGGTGGAGACCCTGGCACATGTAGCTGCAGACTCCAGCTGAACAGAGCAGCAAGTTTTGCAAGGTTGTCTTTGTCTTCTCTTGCCTTTCCCACTTCTGCTCGTTTGTGGGCTGATGAGAGGTTAGGTGGGAAAGAACAGAGGCTAGCTGAAGAAGCTGGCAGTGGGAAAGACTTCCGTGGTGGACACCGCCTGGGAGACAAGAGCCGTGGCCCGCACCTTCCTCATTCTTCCGCCTGGACCTGGCCCGTAATAACCTCCTCACCTCGCTGCCGCAGGACCTCCAGAGCCCTGGCTGGGCTGGGCACTGCTAGCAAGCTCTCTTGCTCTGTGGGAGGAAATGGGAGAATGCAGGGGTGTGGGGCTGCGCTGTGGGGCACTTCCTTCATCCAAGGCCTTCTCACAGGTTCCGTTAGGTAGGGATTTATTAGGATCTGTTGGTGCTGCAGTGCTAGTCTGCACAGGAAGGACTGAGAGCAGACGCTCCAAGTCCTGCTACACAAATGTCAGATTGTATCACGGTTGCATTTGTGAAGACAAGACGTCAGGGCTTTTAAGTCCATCAGGGACCCAAGATCCCATCCTGCGCTCAGCTGGAATCTGAAGCCGAGGGCTCAAGCTAAGTGATTATGTTGCTTTTCTATAGGAATATAAAGCTACCCCGATCTGAATTGGTTCAGTGTCCCACCCGGCTCTGGCTGGGCGTGCTGGGGTCTGTGACAGTACACTGGAAGAGTGGGGGCACATAAGACATGTAAGTATCAGGATCCCGTTCCTGGGTTTGAACACACAGTGCCAAGGGAGATGTCTTTGGCTGCTCAATGGGTCGTGGGATGGGTTCTGGGCTCCCAGCCAGCTTCTCAGGCACAGCACAGTTGCACTGGCTGCCACTTCTGCATCTGTGGCTTGTGTAGCGTTCACAAAAGCAGAGCTCTCTCTTTGGCAGAGGGCTGGAGAAAGCCCCTGTAAGACCTGCCTGCACGGTGCTTCCAGGCCTGAGGGACCCGTGTTCACAGGCGACCCGCTCCCCAGGACAGATCCTATCACTTTAGAGTCAGAATGACCAATGGAGGTGAGCCAAGTTATTTTCATGCTCCTACCCTCTGCTTTCCCTTTTTCCACAAAAACCATTGGCCAAATCTAGCCATTGCTCTCTTCCCTCGGATTTTACCTCTAAGGAAAAGCACCACAGAGAAGGGGGATGGCAGAACTCAGTGAAACCTGAAGCACAGATGCTCCTGCAATTACGATCGGTAGCCTGGGAAAAGACCAAAATTTTAACTACAATTTCTACTGAATCCGTGTTATCACTTTTGCACTACTGTAATGTCAAAAAATCCTAGGTTGGGGACAGTCTGTACCTTGTGAAAATCCAGTCATCTATGGACGTTCCCTCGCTTGTCTACAGCAGCCAGGATTGCTAGCAGTCACATTCACAGAAAATTCTCCACCCCATCCCACAAAGCCATCTCATCCCATACCAAAAGCTGGCAGGAAAGGTGCTTTGAGAGTCTTTATAATTGCACGTTTATCAATTTCTTTCTGAAGGAAACTTTGTAAGTCAATGGGAATATTTAGCAACAAAAAGAACAAGCTGTCCTTGCTTTTGACTAGGTTCCTGTTTTAAGCACAAAGGGGCTCTGGAACCAGCCTGCGTTGAATCTTAACTTTGTCACCGACTAGCTATGTGGCCTTGGCCAAGACACTTCACCTCTTTGAGTTCCAATTCTTAGTGAAACAGAGACATACCTACATCTCACAGGATTATTGGCTAAAGTGGAACGGAAGTATGTATTTGGCGAAAATGACTACAAGACCTGACACACGGTGTTTTACAAATGGGATACTGCCCAACCCACCCTTCCCAAGGGGAGTAGTGGGACAGTGCAAGGTGAGGGAACATGCCACCTTGGCAGAGGCGCTGTGAATTCCCAAACTGGTCCAAGCCCAAACATTCCCACCCTGAGCAGACACAAGGGGGCCTGTGGCTCAGTGAGCACTGCCCAGGGGCCCCGGGTCCTGTGGGATGTGGGCCGGGCCCTACAACTTCCCTGGGCAGCTGGTGCCATCTTCCTAGCATTAAACTGGTTTCCGTAACAACTTTGGTCCTAGCCTCTTAGTTTGGTACGTGTGGGGCTTGTGTGAGAGTAGATGGGGGGGTGGGGGGCCTCCTTGTTTAGTGGAAAGTCCAGATACTCAGGAAATCCTGCCCTTGAGCTGGAGGCACCAAAGGAACCACAGGCCTCACTAAGCTTCACATCCGGTCAGAAAGCAGGACCCGCCTGGGAGGCTGGCCTCGTGTTTTAAAACCTGCTCCGCTTAACGTTACCCCACAAAAAAACAAAAGAATTGCCTATTAGGGAGCATGGGCAGGAGGTCAACGGACATCAGTTGATAAGCTCAGGCCTCTCCTGGCTCACGTGCTGCTCAGAGACCTTGACCCTCCTTAAATCTGTGCTGTCATTTGGAAAATGGAGTCCCCCTGCCATCCTCTGATAGCTGTCACTCAGGAGCTGACCTCATAGACTGGAGCTGTTTTCTGCCTTCTTCTCTCAAGGTCACCAGTGTCACTCACTAGGAGATATTCCTTGGCAACACTGGTATCTGAGACACACAGTTTTATGAACTTGCCCTGCGCTCACAAGGAAACGCCCAGGTTCTAAACCCAGCTCTGCCGCCTGGCTGCTGTGTGATCCTGAGCAAGTCTTAACCAGTGTCAGCTTTCTCAACTACAAAAAAGGACACCATGACTTGTCTCAGGGCCTTGATGAAAACGAAATAACTCCAGGAACTAACAGTGCTTGGTACTTGCTCAGCACTCGGTGACACCTAAATCTGAGTGTGGGCCAGCCACCCTGTTGCAGTGACCCAAGGGGCTGAGGGACTACCGCTGCCAACCCGCCCTGTGATTGTGGCAATTGTGGCTGCTCGTCCAGACCAACCCTGAGAAGGCTGGGGTGGCACTGGGAGGTCACTGGGTCCCTCGGTGCGTGTTTACATGCCCTGACTTAAGCTGAAGGGCTGCAAGTGGTGATAAAGCAGCCTCTGCTCTCCAGGAGCTCAGCACTGACTACGCGTGTGGCAATATTGTGACGAGGGGAAGCAAGGGACTTCGGGAGCCCACAGCGGGCACCCTTCCCTTTCCTGGGAGCCCAGGGACCTAGAGAACACGGAGCAGTGCTCAGTGATGGGAAGGCCGGCAGCCGAGGGAAGAGCTTATGCAAAGCCTCAGGACAAGAGAAGGGGCACATGGGACCAGGGGAAGCAACCAGTTTTGTCACAGCTGAACGGAGTGGGGGAGGCGGGCCAGATCCTGAGTGCCTCGCCCACCTGACTTGGCACACTGTTCCCGGCTTCCCCACAAGCGGCTCTGTGATGTTAAGGAAGCCGGTGTTCTCTTGGCACCTGAGGGCGGCGACCTGTCCCCCGCCCACCTCTCGGGGCGGCTCAGACAAGAGCTGTGAGCGAGTGGCAGACTGCCAAGGAGCCGTCAGGGTTCTGTTCCGGGGAAGAGCAGGAACACAGGCTGAGGACCCAGGCAGAAATGACTTTAGGGTGATCAGCTCCACCCACGCTGTCCAGTGGGGTGAGACGCCCCCCATGTGTATCCCGCAGCCAGAGGACTGTAACAGTGTCCCCCATATTCTTGCTAAAAACACAGGATGTCATGCTGGTTCTATTGTTTTTAATAAGGAAATCACGTTGAACACACAAGAAGCCTGTAAACACTGAAATACAGAAATACATAAGCTGCTGCATGGAACTCGCACTCCACAGCGACACAAGTCTGCAGTCTCTCCCACTATGGGGCGGTGTCGAAGAGGGAGATTTCTAGGACCGTGGAGTTTAAGGACAGGTAGTTTCCCACGTGACCAGAGCGCACAGACATAACGCGGCCTGTTACTTTGCACTTGCACTTGGCTGTGGGCCTTGCCGCGGCCGCTCTTTTGCTTTCGGCTGCTGCTGCTGCTTCTGTTTGGAGAGGCAGCTCAAAGCGGACTCACCATTGCTTGGGGCAGGCACGAGCACGGGCGGCTTGCCAGACTGCGTAGGATACTTGGTTTTCAGGTCGTTTTTAAACAGTGGTTGGGCAAGTAAGTGGCGCAGTTCCTTCTTCAGGACCTTCATCTGCTTCTGTCTCCGACGCTCTTCTTGCTGGTCAGCTTTTCCTCCTGGAAACAAACACGACACAAAATAGATCATATTTACTGATTTGTAGAAGCATTTGGCCTCCCTTGATGGATAATACTCGTGATGGAACATGGTTTGGAACTCTTGGGGAGGCGGGGCTCCAAAGTTCTCTGCAAAAACTAGTACGGCGGCTTACTAACGCAGTTTAGGAGGAAAATGCAGGGCCACCATCCCTCACGCCTCACAAAAACCCTCTAAGACAGGAATTATCGTCATTTTACAGTCCAGGAAAGCCAGAGCTGGCTGTCAACTGAGGTTAGAAGGCACATCTCTGGACTTCAAGGTCAGTTTCCTTCCCATGACCCACCTATTTGCTGCCTGGGGTTTGGCAACTCGACAGCTGTAAGCCCCTCAGCAGACCGTGACCAGCGTCGGTGCGCCAGCTCTCCTGCACCTCCCACCAGCACTGGGACTGCAACTGTGAGGCGGGCACAGCCGCAGGGCTCCACGCCAGCCTGTCCTCAGGAAGAGAAGCCAGGGCCTCGTGCAGCCACCGCTCAGGCCCCGCGCCCACGCTACCAGGAGGACCAGCTCACTGTCATCAAGCCCAGTGGTTTGATGCCTGGCTTCCACGCCGAGCGGACAGCAGCAAGCCTGCCTCTGAGTCTGTTGGCTTTGGCACCGAGATGCCAACATCCCAGGTGAGCTGCCCATTTGTGGGCTGGCAAGAGCACTGGCCTAACTCTGGTGTTGTCAGTTCCAGTCTCGAGAGCTGCCCTGGAGCAGGGACCACAGCCCTGGACCCTCAGCCTCCAGCCCAGGTTCAGAGTGGGGCTCAGTAGGTGGGGGAGCTCTTTTCCTGCACAAGTTGCTTCTCTTCTCTTCTGTGAGTCTCTAGTTCCCACCTGTACAAGGATAATTCCTGTGGTTTATGTCATGAGACTGTGCAGATCAGGTGAGATGCTTTGTTAGCTTGGAAGACAGGTGTAGGACTAAAAACAATGACAGTAATAACTTGAAATGTATCAAATACTTTCTACTTGCCAGTCACAGTTGTAAGCACACACTCACTAATTCACGCCATCTTTACAAGTACTTCGTGAGAGAGGTACTTTACAATCTGCGTTTTATAAATGAGGACAGCCGAGAGACAACAGAGAGATTGCAAAACCTGACCTGGTGACACAGGCAGTTAAGAGAAGAAGGGGCCAGCACTCAAACACGGGCAGTCTGGCTGCAGAGCCTGCCCCGATGTCACTATGTCCCACTGCCCCTCCACAGACGGATGCAGCTGAAGGGTCCAGACAGGCAAGACGGGGGGAACAAAGGCCGAGGCCTTTAGACTCATCTGGGACTGAAGCCTGTCACAAAGAAGGAAAGGCATCTTGCCGATTGTGACAGGACCCATGGTGGTGAGGAGGTTCCAAGACAAAAGTTGAAGGGGAAAACAAAAGGAAAAAAAGCTGAATGTGCCCTCGCTCCAGCCCCATGCAGCCCACCACGTACCCTTATACATTTCTTCATCCAGCTCAATCTCAAGGGCAGCTGCCGCCTGCTCGATCCAAGAGTTGTGCAGACAAGCCTGGAAGTTCCGGTACTCAGCTTTCTCAATCTGCCGCGCTAAGTGGATCCGCTCCTGGAGGGAAGGCAAAGGAAGTGCTTGCCTGACAGAGGCTGCAGGCCTCTGGGAAGCCAAGTCTCATTTAAGTTGTGTTTTTTAAACGCTCTTGAGATCAGTGGTCCCTGATAAAAACGCAGATGTGTGTACACACACAATCCTAAGAATCAGCTTTCCAAACCACAATCCTGAGCAGCCCCTTCGTAGGCCCCTCAGCAGGACTGCCAGCCTACAGGCGCCCCAAGGTCACACGTTCCCAGGCACCACAGCTGGCTTCCATAGCTGAGCTGAGACCCTCAAACAGCCCAACAGCCCTGGGTGAGGCCCCTCCTCTCAATCACGGGGACAAAAACTCACAGAGCTGCCTTCCCTCTCTTTCACATTGTCCTTTGCCAAAAACATTTCAACTGTCCCTCTCATAGGTGTTGGGGTCAGACCTCAGTGGCAGGACAGACACACACACACACACACACACACACTCTCAAAAGTGATCTTGTAATGCGGAGGAAAGGAGTCAAGGAAAGCCAGGTGGCCCCTAACCGTCCTTACTAACGTGAATTCCTGGTAATCTCTAACTTTGTCCTCATCTCCCACCATATTTCCCCACATGGCTAACATTCCTTTTGAGCCGCCAACAGTCCTTGAACTGTTCCACACTTTTGCTCTCTTGATTCCTGGAATTTCATCTCCACCCCTGGACATCACTGCTTGCAGAAAGTGCGGAGGAAACCTCATGTCCTACCTGTATGACGTGTGCTCCATTCGCATCTGAACTTGAGCATGGGCTGGGCCTGCTGCACAAGCCAGTGGGCCTCTACAGAGAACCCGGCCCGCTTTGCCCCCCGACACACTCTGGCCCACATAAGGAGCACCCGCTCAGTGAAGGCCTGATGAGCAAAAATACAACCCCGAAGGTAGGAATCACCAGCATCTGCTTTAGGAATGTGACAAACCTTGAGTGTCTGCCTAGGCCAGACATGCTGACCTCATTTCCCTACAACCGGCCCACGGGATGTGCAGGCAGCAGTGCCCACTGCCCTTGTCCCGAGGACGGGGTGGTGGTGGACACTTTAGGGGCAGACAGTGAAAAAAGGGTTCAGGAAGAAAATTGCTCACTTTTGGCCACTCACCCTCTCTCCCTCATACCAGGTACAGTGCCCCATTCCCTTTTTTCTTTTTCTTTTTCAATGCATTTTCCTGTTTAACTGGTGGCAGAACCATTACTTGGTTTCCAAGGGTTGTACTTCCAAGGTGAGGGAGCAGTATGGGTCCTCCCCTCATCAGCACTGGGATTTTAATGTCTTTCTACCTTGACTGCATCCATGTACTTTGTCTGCACAGGGAACAATGGGATGTCCTCATCTTTCTTGAGGGTTTTGTAAATCTTCTTAAAGTTGATCACGTCCTCAGGCCCAATCAGCATCAGGCTGAGACCTTCATTGGTGGCACGAGCAGTTCGACCACTTCGGTGGACATAAATCTCCGAAGTGCGAGGGACCTGCCAAAGGAGGAACTGGGAGGTCAACACGTGGCCCCCACCAACACTGGTCTTTCCCCTCAGGGCCGGCAACCCGAGGCAGCCACCCCTCACCAGCCAGGCCGCCAGAAGCCTCTCCAGCCCTGTGCCCTCGGTCCCACACTCCAGCTGCCCCGGTTTACCTCGGGGTCACTGCGTACGCCTGCCCTCCATGCCCCATCCTGTTCCGGCCCTCATGACCACTCAACTGGAAAATGGCAGTTCCTTCTTATTTGATCTCTAGTCCGCCCCACTCTCCCTGACCCAGCCCCAAAACTGGCTGTGCCATCTTCCTGAGTCAATGCTCTACCATCACACCCCTCTAAAAACTCCACTGGTTCTTAACTCTGCATGGATGGTTGATGTTTTTAATCATAACCAACACTGGTTGATTATAATGTGCCAGGCAATTCTAAGCACTCTGCATGTATTATCCCATTTATTCCTCACAATAATATGAACCAAATGCTTTGAAGGTTATCCATAAAATAGACCAGGAAACTGAAATACACAGATATTAAGCAATTCCTCCTAGGTTATCCAACTAAGTGGTGGAGTCAGGATTCAAACTGCAGCAGTCCAGCTCCAAAGACCATGCTGACTCCTGGGCTACGCTGCCTCTACTCCAATATATACTGCATGTCATCCACAGAGAAAGTGGCATGGGAGACAATCCCTCCCTCCCCCACTCTCATGGCACGCGCTACTAATCAAGAACAGGTTTCTCCACTGAGCCCGGATTAATGCTCAAGATCTTTTCCAATGCGGTGCTCCAAGCACCACTATAAATGGTTCAGAGCTAGAAATGTGCTCTATTTGCCATTCTTCACTTTCCTCTCCCAACATACCCCCTCTTCTCATTCTCAGCCAACTGCCCCTTCCCCATGTTCTTTCCTCCTTCCTTTCCTACCTCTGCATGCCCACATCCTCTCATCCTTAAATGCCAAGTCTCTTTCAGAAAGCACTTTCCAACCTCCCAAACCAGAAGTTCCTATTTTGTAACTTTCTCCCATTATATTTTGTAACTTTCTACTACCTCTAACTTACATTATGGCTGTAGTCACCTCATCTCCTCTAGTGGATTTCATAGTTCCGAGGGGCTGGGAATGTACTTTGGTAATCTGAATTCTCAGACTGACCTAGCCTCCTCCCAAAAAGAGGAAGAACGAAGATTTGCTAAACTGAATTGACACCCTAAATTTTTTTTTAAAGCATAAAGCACTAAAAAGGAGAAATTATAATGCCAGAATAGCTACCACTGATTAAGTACTCACTGTGCAAATGCCTCATTGGCATTAGCTCATTTAATTCTCCTAATAACCCTACAGGGTAGGTAGCATCATTCCTCCGTTTACAAACAGTGACATTGAAACCAGAGGTGTTCAGTCACATGCCCAAAGCTAACCAACTATGAAGCAGCCAATAACCATCAAGCCCTAGGCGTGTGGCTCCGCCCACCACACATGCTAACAGGAGTGCATGCCCTAATAATGTCCGCATCAACAGCAGCTAACACTTAAGTGCTTACAGTGTGCTACAGGGCTTTCTAAGCTCTTCACACGTAATAACTTATTTTACCTGAATAAGAACTTCAGAAGTAGATACCATAATAGCTGCCATTTAACGAATGAGGAAGCTGAGGTATAAAGAGACTACCTAACTTGCTCAAGGTTGCAGAGCTGGGATTTAAGCCGAAGCAGGTCTTAACTACACACTCTTCTACGATACTTCTCTACACCAAGGTACCACTTCACATGCTCAGCCTCTTATCTCCACTTCATGGAGTAACGAAGACTGCCACCTGCCAGTCATGTAGCTTGCCCAAGTCAAACACAGCCGGGCTCTTTGACATCAGACAATACCAAGAGGTTATGAGAAGAACTCTCACCAGTTTTCCAAAAGTGGCAGCAGCTGCTCAGTCACTGGATGTCAGCCGTATTCTCTGCTGCATGAAGCCTTGGGACCAACAATTCCTCCTCCCTCTCCTCCCCTCACCCCCATCTTTGCTGTAAACATTCCCCCTGATGCTGGGAGATGCCTAGAAGCTCCCCGATGTCCCCACCTGGTAATGAATGACATGCTGGACTTGAGGAATATCCAGGCCCCGAGCTGCCACATCTGTTGCCAGGAGAACACAGCTGTGGTGGAGAAAGAAAGCTCATTAATAATACCAATCACTAATCAAATTCTGTCCACCTGCTGAGTACTCCAAGCCCTGCAATCCTTACACTCTGTGAGTAATGCTATTTATCTCCCTTTGACAGATTTAGAAACTTAGGCTCAGAGAGATTCACTTCCCAAGGTACATACATGGCTACTCAGTCGTGGAGCCAGGATCCAATCTCACTGACCACAATCAACAAGTCACGCGCTGCGATGCTCAAGTCCACCTCAAGTGAATTAGGGGGGGCCACACACATTCTAGGTCAGTGAGCTCATCTCCTGTCACCCACCCACTTACTCACCTCTAGTCACATACATGTCCTTGCTCTTCCTCAAACATGGCCTTGCCTTCAAGCCTTTGTGCTGGCCATACCTTAGGTTTTCACCTGCCTTCCTCAGATAATTCACAATTCCTTACTGTCTTCCATTCTCTGCTTAAACCTTGCCTTATCAGAGAAGACTCCCTGACCACACACCCAGTCTGCATATCTCCCCACACAACTTGACTACTCAGCACTCAGTACCACATGACAAACTACTGGGTTGTCGGAAAAGTCATGGCGTATTTTTTCTATTTTTCATTGCAAAAACGCGTCATGACTTTTCCAACCCAATTATATACATACTTACTTTTCCATTTATTGCTTCCCTCCACTGGAATGTAAACTCCGTGAGACTTTGCATTATTCACTGTGCTATTACCAGCCCCTAGAACAGTGCCTGGTTCATAGTAAGAACTTGATAATATATGTGTGGGGTGATGTTTCTTAACATATGTACAGGTTTGAGGAAAATCAAAAGCACTTGAAGTCTATCTTAGAAACTTAAGATTCGGGCTGGCCGAGTGGCGCGGTGGTTAAGAGCTGGCTTGAGACGCTAGCAGCCCAGGTTCAGATCCCACATATGAGGGCCAGTGACACTGCTCTCTAAAAAGAAAAAACAAAAACAAAAACAAAAAAAACCCAAAAAAACCCACTTAAGATTCTATGGGCCCCTTAGGGTCCCCACTCACTGTATCTCTGAGACATGGCTGGGGAATATGATGCAAAGCAAAGTTTATAAAACATTAAACCACTGCTGTAAGTCAAGGTCAGCAAACTTTTCTGTAAAGGGCCAAATAAGTTATTTTTGGCTTTGTGGGTGACAGTCTCTGTTGCAACTGCTCAGCTCTGCCATTACAGTGCAAAAGCAGCCATAGATAATACACAAAAGGGCCTTGCTGTGTTCCAATAAAACTTCACTTATAAAAATAGGCAGTGAGGGCCGGCCGAGTGGCGCATTGGTTAAGCGCTGGTTTTGGGATGCCAGCGGCCCGGGTTCGGATCCCACATGAGGGCCAGTGACACTGCCCTCTACAGCTAAAAACAGCTCCACCTGGAGCTGGGCTGTGCGAGCCCCGGTGATGGTGTGGGCTGCAGCCCCTGCTGCAGTGGGTTGCCATAGGCTACAGTGAGTGGCCCACAGCCAGCGTGAGCGGCCCACAGCCAGCGTGAGCGGCTGGCAGCCAAGCATGAGCTGCCAATAGCCGCGGTGAGCGACATCCAGAGGCCAGCGACCGATCTGCCTCATCCGGGAAGAGCGCAATGACAATACCAACAGTGAAGCAACATCCTCCGCAACTAAACTGAAGAACAAAAAGACAGCAACTTGTCTGTTCCCCTTCCCCGATTCCCCAACGCTGTTCCCCTCCGCCAATTCCCCAATAAAATCTTTAAAAAAAAAAAAAGAAAAAAAAAAAAGAAAAGAGATCTCTACAAAAAAAAAAAAAAAAAAAAAAAAATAGGCAGTGAGCTGAATTTCACTCATGGGCCATAGTTTGCCAACCTCCTGATCCAGTAAACCACTAACTCTACCTACCAACATTCAATAAGGGAGGTAAACCAGATGCTTTTCTAGAAACTAATCACCCTGACAAAAAACACTGTGGGCAAATGTCAATGTAAACTAGGCCTCAATTTCCCAGGCTTTTATCTTGACAAGCATGTTTGTCTCCAGAGCAGATGGACGACAGCACGCAGAGCACGGCATGAGCTCTGCCAGGCTGAGAAACCTCAGTCAAGCTGATTAGCTTTTCTAGACCTTACTTTTTTCATCAATGAGAATAATGATAATAATGATGAATGGTACCTATTAAAGCTAACACTTAGCAAGTACATACTAAGTGCCAGACATTGTTCTGAACATTTTATGTGCATAAACTCACTTAATTCTCGTAACAGCCCTCTGAGTTGGCTTCTATTATTATACTAGTTATGAGAAAACTGAAACACAGAAAAGTAATTTGACCAGCTAGAGGTGGCACGGCCAGGATCTGATCTCAGGCAATCCGGTTCTAGTCTGTACTCTTAACCATCAATCTATTCTTCTTCTCAAGGATGTCAGAAGTGAATGAATGCGACAAGATTATCTAAAATGCCAGCACAGTACTTAATCTATGGTTAAGTGTTCAATAGTAGGTATTACTGTCACCATTACTCATTGTTAAGGAAGTTCCTTTTCTGTTGGGCATTACGAGCGACCAAATGCACTAGATGAGGGTGAGCCTGCCTCATGCTGTGCAAAAAAAAGGACACCTTCTACTGATAAGGCCCCCAGGATAGAAGGTAGCTTCCCACCACCTCCCCACCATCCTGGCAACTGTGGCCCATTAGAGGCTGGGCTCTGGGCACAGGCCCGACTTACTCTTCCAGACGGGCGAACTGCTCCAGGTTTCTGAGCCTCTGCTTCTGGTGCATGCAGGCATGCAGGGTCAGGGGCATGATGTCGAGGGCTTTGAGGAGCCCAGACAGGCGTTTGATGCAGGAGATACTGTTGGCAAACACTAAGGTGCGGCCTGGGTACTGCATCAGGAAGTAGTACAGATACAAGTCTTTCTCATCATTCTCACAGTGGATCTTGGTCTCTGTCAGCGTCTCCACCGTGGCCTCATTTCTTGTGAGGTCAATGACCTTGGGCTTGCCCCTCATGCCAATCTTCTGCATAAGGAGGTCAAGTTTGGCAGTTTTGTCAATTTTCTTAGTGTGCTTCTTGTGAAGGATTCGAGCCGGAGCTTGATGTACCAGGGTCAGTGTGGCAGAAAAAACAAGAGTCTGTCTCTTTGGGTTGTACTGGGAATCACTGAGCATCTCTAGCAGCTGTGAAAGCTCAGCAAAGTGGCCTTTCTCAACCATCCGGTCAGCCTCATCGATCACCAGGCACCTGTCGAGCCAGAGACCCACATTAACTGGTTAGCAGCAGGTAGGAGGAATCATCTATAGCACTCTACCACCACCCCGCCCTCAATACACACACACACACACACACACACACACACAGACAGACACACACACACACACACACAAGATCGCACACGAACTCCCACCCCCCACTGTGACAGGGAGGAGGCACTGCATACGCTACCATGTCACCTCAGGCCCACTTCAGAACATGAAGTGGAGGAGGGGAAACGGGAAGCTGCTGTCTCTCACCTGAGCTGCCGGAGGTTGCTCAAATGAGGGTGCTTTTCTTTAACTAGCTCCCACAGTCGGCCCGGAGTGGCGATCACAATCTCGGGCTGGCGGGTCAGCATCCTCTGCTGTTTCTGTGCGGACATTCCACCAACCAAAATAGCAGTTTTAATCCCTACGGTACACAAAACATGAGGGACACTGTTATGCAATCTAGCTGCTTCTTTTCTTCCACAGCTGATACAGGCACCCCCAGACTGGCACTGCTCCCCTCTCCAGAGGGTGCTCAGCGTTGACCTGGCCTACTGTTGGTGCCACTCCTGGAGGACTTACCAAGTCTTCCCCCATCTGGGCCTTGCCTACTTCCTCAACCTCGTTTCTTTCTTCTCCTTCCCCTCCAATCCCAACATAAGGGCTGGACTCGAACCCAGGCACGCTTCCATTCAAAGCTCCGGAAAAGCAGAGAGGCGCAGCACGATGCCGGGAATAAGGTTACCTGTAGCTGTGACACACCTCCCCAAGGAATTAGAGTTAATCTGAATCTCCTCTAAAGCCTAGTGTTCTGTTCTCCCTCACGGAGGACTTCTCGAGGTGTCCAGTGTGAAAGAAACGCACAGAATCATGTCAGCAAAGTGCTTGGCAAAGCATTTTGCACACAGTTAAGAGTCTGGTAAGTAGCTGCTGCTTTTATTATAAAATTCCACTGTGCGGCCCTGCCCCAAAAGTATTCCCTGAATTAAGTTCTGATGCCCGAAGGCAGGGGTCGGCAAACTTTTTCCCAAAGAGTCGACTGTAAACGTTTTTGGCTTTGTGGGCTAAACTACTTTTTAGAATTTTTTTTTAAACTACTTTTAACTCTACACCACTCTGCCCTGATCACACAAAAGCTGCCACAGACAATATGTAAACAAATGAGTGTGGCTGTACTTTACTTACAAAACAGGTAGTTTGCCAATCTCTAGCATTCATTGTATCTAATAAATTAACTCATTTCCTGTACATTTAGAATGGCATTAGCTATGCGTCCTTCTTAGAAGAACTGAGAAAGTCACTCAATTTTCTGTAGGGTTTTTAACTCTGTGACAGATGGGACAAGTTTCCTGTAAGGGCAGGGGCCGCAGCTCATTCACCTGTGCCACCCCAGCATCGAGGATCCTCTCAGGAAATATTCATTAAATGGTCCCGAACCTCACCTGTAAACTTGGCCACAGCATCAATGTGTTGTTTGACCTGGACAGCTAGCTCTCGAGTGGGAGTCAGAACCAGTCCAAGCAGAGGGCGCTCTGGATGTGCCTTACCGGAGGCCGTTTTGCCACCCAACGCTCGTTTTAGCTTTGCAGACTGCTCTTCATCAAGCTTTTCCTCTTTGTCCTCTTCCTGTTTGGGGACAGGCTTCTCCCGAATCAGGGTAGAAGGTCCTTCACCAGCATCAGTATCACCAAAGGGGAGGAACTGGTCTGAGATGGCAGCTCCAGTCTTGGCTGCTGCCTTGCTGGGCGGTGCTCTAGCCTTCGTTCCAGACTCACCGGGCAGGGCTTCACTCTCAATTCTACTATCATCTGGCAAAGCTCCACAGTCAGCCTCAGCCTTGCCTGGTGATCCAGTCCCGGCTTCCACCTCGAGTCTGGTCTTGCCAGGTGGCGCTCCTGTGTTACTTAGAGCTGGCGGAGGCTTCTTCTTCATCTGCCATTGCAGCACTGAATGAATCATTGGAATGGCAAAGGCAAGAGTTTTCCCACTTCCTTAGAAGTAAAACAAGCAAGCAAACAAACAAAAAACAAAAACAGTGTGAATCAACAGATGCACATACTTCTGTCTGGGGTCCTTTGTTTTACACAAAGTAAGAGACACTTGAAAGTGCCCAGAGCCACTTTGCCCAACCCAAAGCTCCTTCGCCTGGCTCAGGTGCCCTTACAGCACGGCACCTGTATCTAGGAGGAGGCGGAGGAAAAGGCTGGCAGGCTGGCACTGAATTCTGAGTTCACCAAGGATGAACTGCAGACAAATGTCGAAGCAATGAAACCCTGAAGAGGTGAGGTAAGGGGGGGGTGGTGGTGGTGGTGGTGGTGGTGGTGGTGGTGGTGGTGGTGGTGGTGGTGGTGGTGGTGTGTGTGTACTGATTGCTAAGGAACACATCGTGGACGGGAAATGGAAATAGTACTTGACCAAGACCTTTCTTTGGTGGGGAAGGAGGGAGTAAAAGAAAATTCTCTTAGTTTTTGAGAAAAAAATGTTAAATTAGCATGCTTTTGTCTATGCTTAAACATTTTCAACCTGCCTTTTGAATGTATTGAGTCCAAATTCACGTCATCTGGCTAGTCAAAACAAACAAAACAAAAAACTTCAAGCTGAGAATTTAAAGTAGTTCTAATGTCCTAAGCAGAAGCAAATAAATGATCTCTGGAAGAAAAAACCTTTATCATAGGCCTCAAAGAAGTCTCAGGAAAATAAGCAGCTCAGTAGAAAAATAACCCCTAAGGAAATAACCCTATCAGAAAGAACTGTAAGAGAAAACTGTAAGAGCAAAAACAGACCCGTAAAACTTCAGATAAGAAAAGCAGCACTTTTCATCAGAAACATGAAACAATGAAAGCTAGAAAACTGTATTTGGAGACCTGAAAAAATAATTGACAATCTAGAATTCTACTCTACACTCAGCAAAAATTTCTTTCAAAACACATGCGAAATGAAGACTTTTTTAGTCTTCATTTCATACAAAGGTGAAATAATTTATCATCAGTAGACCTGAACTATAAAAAATATTAAAGGAAGTCTTTCACACACAGAAGAAATGATGGTATCAGATGAAAATCTGAAAAAGGAATAAAGAGCACCAGAAATGGTAACATGGGTAGTTACACTTCTTTTAAAAATAAAAATAATTGACCGCTTCAAGCAAAAACAATAAAAAATGTACTTTGGGCTTTCTAACACAAAGTATAAAACAAAAAGCACAGAGGCGAAATGGAAATATACTCTTGTAAGGTTCTTACACTATACGTCAAGTAGCACATTATCACTCAAAGGTAGAATATGACACATTAAACATATATACTGTGAACCCAAAAGCAACTACTATAAGGACATAACAGAGTTATAGCTAACAAGACAATTTAAAGAGAAATGGTATCACAAAAAATATTCAATCCCAAAGAAGGCAGAAGAGGAAAAACATTAACAGACATTAAGTGAGGACTTACTATATTGGTATTTGCAATGACATGGTTGAACCTGAAAGTTATGCTGATTGAAAGAGCAGACGCCCATATTCCAAAAATACATATTGTATGATTCCAATATATAAAATTCTGGAAAATGCAATCTATTGTGATAGGAAACGCTATCAGAGGTTGCCTGGGGATGAAAAGCAGGCCAGAGAAGGAGAGATGACAAAGAGGCCCAAGGCATCTTGTGAGGGTGATGGGTATATTCATTATCTCCATGGGCAGCAGTCTGTCCACAGCCCAAAAAGTCTTTTTGAATCTTGGACCTGCAGATTCGCAACAGTCCACGTGGATGGCTTGGCAGGAGCTGTGGTATGAATCCAAATGTCAGGTTCTAGCCACAGTGGCTCACAGAACCCAGAAACCCACTTCCAGGCCTCTGCACGTAGCAATGCAGTGCAGCAGAATGCTTAACAACACAGACCCAGGCTAGAATCCAGGCACGCCACGTTCAGCTGTGCAGTTTAAAGGACGCTGTCTATCCTCTGTGAGGCAGGGTTTTTGCATCAGTAAGATGGGAATAATAATGGAATCTACCTCAGGGTGGTTGAGAACTGAGCTCATCCATATAATGCACTTAACACAGCGCACGATGCATTTTAAATGCTAAGTAAATGTTCTAAGTTGTTATTGTTACCTCCATTCCCCTTTTTTGGGTTTCCTCATTCTTCCATCTGTGTGACTCTCATATAAGACCTCACCCCAAGTTTCCTGACCACTCTTCTAGAAACCCAAGGCACTAAGCGTCTAGATGGTTTAGTCCTATGCCATTCAATATAGTAGCCACTGGGCTGGCCGAGTGGCGCGTTGGTTGAGTTGGCTTGGGATGCCAGCTCCGAGCAGCAGGGCCCCAGTTCGGATCCCACATGAGGGCCAGTGATGCTGCGCCCTCTACAGCTAAGATGGTGAACAACAGCTGGACCTAGAGCTGGGCTGCCAAGAGTCGCTGGTGACGGTGTAGGCTGCAGCCCCTGCTGCAGTGGGGCTGCCATGAGCTACTGTGAGTGACTAGCAGCCGATATGAGCAGCAGGCAGCCAGTGTGAGCTGCCATAAGCGGCAGTCCAATGACTGGTGACCGATCTGCCTCAGCCAGAAAGAGCGCAATGATCACAATACCAACATGGGTCAGTGAAGCGACATCTTCCACAACTAAACTTAAGAAAAAAAGGACAGCAACTTGTCTGTTCCCCTTCCCGATTCCCCAATGCTGTTTCCCTCCCCCAATTCCCCAATAAAGTCTTTAAATCTATGTATCTATCTAGATATATATATACATATATATATCTAGATAGATAGATATAGATATAGATATATATAGTAGCCACTAGCCACAAATAGCTATTGAGCACTTAAAATGTGGTTACTCTAAATTGAGATGTGCTGTTAAGTTCAAAACACATGAGATCTGAAAACTTAGTATAAAAGCACAATTGTAAGCAATCTCAATTTTATGTTAATTACATTTTGAAATATTTTCATATAATTGGTTGTATTGTTAAAATTAATTTTCACCTATTACTTTTTACCTTTTTAATTACAGCTCCTAGGAAACTTAAAATTACCTATATGGCTCACATTATATATATATATATATATATATATTTCTACTGGTTACTGGCTGGTCTAGTTGGACTAATAGTTCCAGGCAGTACAAGCCGCTCCCCTTAGTCAGTAGTTTAGTCCACCCAGGGAGAGTCAACCTGTCTTGCTTCACGAAGTCTTAGATGGCCCAGGGAATAAGGGAACTTTAAAACAATGTCTAGTCTCAACAGTCACCTGATGGCCAAATCTCCCTACAAAATCCACCCAATGGTTATCTATCACACATTTAAATTCTTCCAATGACAATAAACTCACCAATTCCCAAAGCAGCGCTTTTTATCTTCGGACAACAGCTGAGGATTGGACACTTATCCCTTATACTAATGAAGATCTACCTCTCCAAAGGGCTGATCTTAGCCCTACTTTACCCCTTTGAGCCATTTAGAAAAGGCTCAAGAATAGGAAAGAAAACATTTGCAGATCACTTATGATGCACTGTGGAAATTTTAGTTTGCTGTAGCATTTACATTTAACCCACACAGCAAAAGTAGGTACTGCTGTTATCTCCATTTTATAACAGGGCCTATACGACTCACAGAGATAAAGTGACCTGCCTAGGGTACCAATCGGAAAACGGCCAATTTCAACCCGGAGCTGGTTGGCTTCTAAAACACCTTCATTTAACATTGCTTCCGCCTCCTCCGGGCATCCAGCCTGTTAGGAGCCACAGGCTCAATCCAGAAGCAATCTTGCCCTGGTCAGAGAAGTGTGCCCTTACCTGTCTCAGCAGCCCCAAGGATGTCCAGTTGGTCACGGATGGCAGGTGCCAAGGTCAGAGCTTGGATTGGTGTGGGTGCAGAGAAACCTAGAAAGCTGAGTGCTCGGAGAACCGGCTTGGGGACAAACAGGTCCTTCCACGCTGATATGTCTGCCTTCTGGTCATGCACTTCAGGTATCCATGTCTTCACTTTTTTAGGCACCTTTATAGTAGTATTCTGGGAAGGCTCTGGGGTTTTTTTCCCTTTCTTTTTCTTCTTTTTTGGAACAGCCTGGGCTGGACTTCCTGATGCCATCTGCCCCATCTCTGGATCAGAGCAAACTGTACCATCTCCCTGGGGCTCTGCCTCAGCATCTTTCACCTCAAACTCTTTCTGGGCACTGGTTCCTTCAGTTTCCACATTTTTACTCTTTTTCAATTTCATCTTTTTCTTTGAGGAGCTAGCTCCTCCTTCCTCCTCTCCTTCTGAAACAGCCTGTGCCTTTCTCTTCCTGGGCTCCTCCTTTGAGAAGAGACTGGAGGAATTCTTGGCAGGGGAGACCAACTGGTAATCTGTCAGCTCCTCAAAGCACACCAGGTCATCCATCTGTCCATCTGCAAACATATTGGGGTCAATCTTCACCTGCTTCCATTTCCCCACGACCTTGATTCCCTTTGTATGAAATTTGCCATTGCTTGGTGCCTTGGACCTGGATTTTGTCTTTGTCTCCTTCAACTTCATGGTTGCTGAAAGAGAGAGAAATGTTCCATGAGGTTGGCAACTGAGACGCACAGGATTCTGAGGCAACGAATATTTCCTAAGCAGCCTGCAACGTATCAGGCCCTGCAAAGATGGCTCTGAACACTGACGCTCTCGGCCAGACAAGATCAAAGAAGGAAAGAAATACACCCACAAACCAGGCGGCCTGGCCTAGAGCAGAATATGGAGCGAGGACTTGTGAGCTAGAGCGGGTCTGAATTCCAGGTCCAGCACTTACTGCTCGTGTTCCCTGGGAGGACCCTGCCTGCTCCTCTCGGAACCTCCGTGTTCCCATCTCTGGAAGGGAAGGAGGGGCCCAATAAGAGAAGTCACAAAACGTTTTAGAATCATTATGGGAAGCACGGAGGATAAAGCCTGCGAGAGCCAAGCCACATGGAGGGCAGAGTAAGCATGTGGCTGAGGAGGCCGCTTTATGAAAAGCGAAGGGAGCTTTCTTCCTCCGCAAGTCTCGCTTCAAGGACACGTGCCTGTGCCCCGATTCTGGCCTTTGCCACCTGGCTTCGAGCCCGTCCATTCCACGTCCAGTGATTTTAAAGCCATCGCAGCAGTAGTGGCGCGAGTGGAGCGTGGCGCTCGCTCTCCCCTTGCACGGAGGCTGGGAAAAGGACAAAGGCGCAGGCACCGCCGTCCGTGGCGAGCGCGCCGCCGACCCGTGAGCCCGGCTCCCCGGGCCTCGCTGACGCCAACACAAAACCGTGACGCACGTCCGAAAACGGCCGCGCACGGCGCCCCGCAGGGAGCGGCGCCCACCACCCTGACCCTCGGCGCCGCACACGATCGGAGTCCCCGGCAAGAGGCTGCGGGGCGAGCGGGGCCCTTCCCCGGGCCGGCGCCTCCGCCCACGGGCGCACGGGGCGGAAAGCCGAGGCCCGCGCCCCACAGAAGGGGACCCGGGGCGGGGTCCGCAGGCGGCGCGCCCGGGCCGGCAGCTGCCTCTCTGGACCTGAGAGCCCCGTGAAGAGGCCCGACATGGGCGCCCGGGAGCCCGCCCCCGGCTCCGTTCCGGTGCCGGCCTCAGCCTCGCTCCAGCACCGGCACGTACCGTGTGCAGACGCCGGCAGAGCCACCGCCGTAAGACACGCCACCGCTCTGCTCCAGCGACAGCGTCGGCCGCAGTCCCGAGGCGGAGCTTACGCACACGCACGCGGGCGTGCTGCGGCAGGAAGCCCCGCCCCACGCTAGGCACCGCCCCCTCACTCGCGCTGCGGCAGGAAGCCCCGCCCCCACGCTAGACAACGCCCCCTCACTCGCTGCCGCGCGACCGCCCGCGACTGCTGTGCGGTAGTGCAGAGCGCAGCAGGGCATAAACCTGGCGTCTTGGGCGGTGCTGCTCCCTGGATTGGGGAGCTGGAGGAGGAGGGCGCTATGGTCCATGCAGAAGGGTGCTACGCCAGCTCGCGCACGGAAACGTAAGTTAGCTTGCGTTGCTAGAGTCCGTGCAGTGGCTGTCGACTTTTGAACCTACTGGATGCCTGGAGTCTTGCAAACGTTTCAGCATTTAGTGGACAACCCAACCAAGCCTATGTTGGAGGTGCAATTTCGCGCAGTTTTTTCATGCCTCTCCTAGTGCCCAATGATGGTTAGGGTAAGTCCGTCTGACTTGAAGGCCCAGGCTTTAGTCACCAAGCTAAACTGTCTCCTTTGGTATATGCAGAGAAATTAGCTTTGTAGTCGATAATCACCTTTTCATGTGAGTGTCATGGGTCCATCTGGGGAACCTTTCCCATACACTGTGTCTGGTGACTTTGGACAGTGGGGGAATTCACCAAGTGCAGATCTAGTGAGTCTTCCCACCAGCTTGGAGCCACCATGGGACAGAGCTGACCTCATTTCTTGGGAGAACTTGACAGTGTGTTCCAAGAGTCTGGGTAGCATAGAGCCTGTGCCCAAGCGGTGCCTGAAGAAATCTGATAACAGGAGGCCTGAGCTATCCCTGATGAGAGAGTGAGGAGAAAGGGCTGCATGTCCCCCGCAAGGCAGGCCAAAGGTTCCTGTCTCCTCTGGGCCAGTTACACACCTTGGAGGGTGAACCCTGGTCGTTAATGTTTTGTACTGACAGTTGGGCTGTTCCAACAGGATTAACCCTGTGGCTTGGACAATGGGAATCAGAGGGGTAGATGACCATGAATAAGCCCTTGTGGGATCAAGCAATGTGGAAAGACATTTGGGTCCTTACTGTTTTCTACGTCCTGGCTCATGAGGCACTGACACCCCCGGATGCCCTAGCTCAGATATGAGCCTTAGCAACTGACCCTTCAGTAAATATAGCACAGTGGAAGTATTGAGTGGCCACTGCATTGCCTGGGTGGGGTGGCAGATTGCCAGGTTTACCAGATAGCCCTTAAAATATGGTGTCTTGGTGGGCCGGCCGAGTGGCTCAGTTGGTTACGAGCTCGTTGAAGAGTGTGAGCTGAGCTCTGAGCAACAGCATTTCGATGCCCAGCCCGAGCTGAGGTGCTGTTGAGCTGCTAACAAACAGGTGGAAGGATGGCTCAGCTAAAAAAAAAAAAAGATGACTTGGTTAATGGTTAATGCAGTAGCAGCATATCCCGTGGGTTCTAAACAACACCCAAGGCAACTAACTACCAAAGGAGTCTGGGGCCAACCATCAGAATTCCCAACCAATGCAAGATTAACAAATTGATTATAGTGGCTCCCTCCCTGTGAGGGAGGGTTCTAAATATGCCTTGGTTTGTGTGGACATCTCTGACTGAACCCATCTCTGACTGAAGCTTTCCCCTGTTGCCATGCAAACCAGGCGGCCACCATAAGCGGATTAGAGAAACTGGGTACCACATTTGGTGCACTGGGATGTGTTGAAATTAGATTATCCTATAGACCAGCCCACACTCACCCCATCCTCACTATAGCAAGGCAAAGGTTAAACCTATGAGCCTAGAATAAGAGTGACTTATCTGGTTCATTTGACACGAGGTGTTGGACTTCATCCAGGGTGGAACCTATTTAGCCAGTTGGAGTCCTCAGTAGCCATACTACACACAGGATTTCCAACACTACAATTACCTCACGGTAGGCAGGGGCCTGGGAAGTGAGGAAGGGAGGGAATAACAGGACTCCACTCACAGCATCCCTCTCTGCTGTCACTGATCAGAGGTGAGTGTGCTGGGTAGGGGTTTGAGCCACATTTACCCTGAGACTTTGGGAACAACCAGGCTTGTCCCAACCCAGGTTATTCTCAAGCTCTAAGACTTAGGCTGAGTATGGAGCGATGGTCAGGCCACAGAGATGGAATATCAGAGATGAATAGAATCCTGGAGATCAGGGGGCCAAACAGATTCCTTAACTGAAAAAGCTACAGTCTGTGCAGATTTCGGGGCGGGGGGAGGGTGCTGGAAGTGGCCCATAGACTGCTATAGGACAGAGGGGCAGGGCTCAGGGCAACAGAGAGGTTCCCCCATCCACACCACAGTCCATCACAAATCAGGCACAGCACTTCTGGTTTTCACACACTCTTTCTGGCAAAGAGAGTCGTGACTGTAGGCTGTGTACCTAGTGTTCCCACGCTGCTCTGAGATGGCAAGTAAAGCCATAGAGAATGGAGAAGGAATTGCTGCTGATGCCCTCTTGCAGGAGTTTCAGTCGGATGGTGAGTACCCTCAGGGAGGCTCTGGAAGGAGAGGTGGGCAGGGCTTGGGGTCCATGGCCCAGGGCAGAGGAAGTCTGGGTTCTGGCCTGGAGCTCCCACAAAGGTCCATTGTGTCTGAGCAAGCCTCTTCCATCTTGGGCCTCAGCCTACCCATCTGCGAAGCAAGGGACCTGCCTGCTTTCAGTTGGTGATCGGCCCGCTCGCTCTCTGTCTTGTCCTTGGGTTCATCTCCAAACATTCCCATTACCTCAGCACTGCTGTCACTGGTGTCCCACTCCCACATCAGAGTTCTTGGGAGCTTCAGGAAATGGCAGAGGGGGCTGTGTTGGGCCTCTGGGCCTCATGCCCTCCTTGGGTCCCTAGGGCCTCACTCGGCCTCTGGTCCCACGGCTGCCCGCCCCCTTCTGTGCCCCTTCTTGCTTCTTTTCCAGAGGAAGATGAATCCTCCCAGTCATCCTCTGCTGGTTCGACTCCTGAGGGGCCACCACAGGGGCCCCCTCCGGGGCCAGATGCACCCAATTCTGACTCCACAGACCCACCCAAAGATGGAGGCAACAATGTGGGCCGCATTGCAGGTAACTGGTCCCTGGACACCAGTCCACCAGCCCTCACCTCACCCTCACTGCGCAGCTTACTCTTCTGAGTTGTCGGCGTGTATGTACGCGCCCCTGATGGAACCTCTTCCACACCCACATTGTCAAGAGGGGCACAGTGTACATGGGAGATGAAATGGATGGTGCCCTCGAGTCGGAGGGACTGCACTTCAGGTCCTGGCTCTGCTGCTGACTTGCTGAGTAACCCAGAACCAGTCCTGAGCCCTCGCTGGGCCTTGTTCGGTTTGTTTCGAAGAGCAGGGATAGGAGTATGCGGCGCTCCAGGGTCTGCCAGTGCCAGGTCATATTGATTAGGTGGTACAGAGCCCATTCACACTGGCCTTAGGCTCCTGGTCAGCCAGCAGTGCGCGCCCGGCTCTTTGCCAGTTAAAGTCCCCTGCCACTGCCCTGACCTGGTGCCCTCAGCATCCAAGGCCTGAGTGAGTTTCGTTTCTCCAGCGCACTCCTCCCTTGATTTCCTGGGTCTGGTTGCTCATTTCCTCTGAGGACACACCCTTATCTAACTGCCTGGTCTCTAAGGTAGGGCCAGCCCAGGAACAGGGCAGCAAAAGGTGAACTCGATTATTTTCTTCATTGTGGCAAAATACACATAACATAGAATTTGCCCACATAACCATTTGTAAGTATACGGTTCTATCACGTTAGGTATATTAGCCGTATTGTGTGACCAGCTCCCAGGACTCTTCCTCTCACAAAACTGAAGCTCTATACATTGAACATTAACTCCGCATTCCCTCTTCCCTCCCCCAGCCCCTGGCAGCCACCATTCTATTTTCTGTCTCTATGAATTTGACTCCTCTAGGGACCTCATATAAGTGGTGTTGACATAAGAAACGTCCACACCTGTAGAGAAGTTTTAGAACAGTTTATCTGAGTCAAACTGACAACATATGCGGTCAAGCAGGATCTCAAATGCTCCAGAGAATAAGTTTTGTGCTGCTTTTATACATTTGAGATTAAGGAGGGGACATAAGGAAGATTACATGGAGGTGGGAGAAAGCAAGGCAGGGACTGGATTACAGGGTTGTTAACAAGATCTCTTGAGGGTGGTTATTTCATATATATATAACCTAGATGCACAGAAACAATGGACAGAGCTTGCTTCAGACAAAAATAAACTTTTTACTAAAAAGTTATAAGCCTGGGGTGTGACTGCTCACCATGACCTGCTCAGTTAGGAATGTACGATCAGGTCACCCTATAAAGTTATTTTCTGTGGAACCCCTTTTATTTGTCCACGGTGGAATTGTCTACAGTGGAATTTTACAGCATTTGTCTTTTTGTGACTGGCTTATTTCACTTAGCATAGTGTCCCCGAGATTCAGAATTTCCTTCTTTTTTTTAAGCCTGAATAATATTCCATTGTATGTAGATACCACATCTTGTTTATTTGTTCATCCGCCTTTGGACCTTTGGATTGCTTCCATTTCTTGGCTATTGTGAATAATGCTGCTATGAGCATGGGGTGTGGGTATCTCTTTAAGACCCTGCTTTCAATTCCTTTGGGAATACACCCAGAAGTGGGTTTGCTGTATATGTGGTATTCTCATTTTCATTTTTTGAAGAATTGTTATACTGTTTTCCATGCTGGTGCCTCATTTTATATTCCCACCATCAGTGCATATGAGTTCCAATTTTTCCATATCCTAGTCAACACTTGTTATTATCTGTTTCTTTTTATAGTAGCCATACTAATGTGCATGAAATGATACTTCATTGTGATTTTAATTTGTATTTCCCTAAAGGTTAGGGGGATTTTGAGCATCTTCTCATGTTTATTGGCCATTTGTATATCTTCTTTGGAAAAATATCTATTTGAATTTTTTTTTTTTTTAAGATTTTATTGGGGAATTGGGGAGGGAACAGAGTTGGGGAATCGGGGAAGGGGAACAGATAAGTTGCTTTCCTTCTGTTCTTCAGTCTAGTTGCGGAGGATGTTGCTTCACTGGCCTGTGTTGGTATTATCATTGCGTTCTTCCCAGGTGAGGCAGATCAGTCGCCCGCCACTAGACTGCCGCTCATGGCGACTCACGGCAGCTCATGCCGGCTGCTCACACTGGCCGCCGGCCACTCATAGTAACTCACGGCAGCCCACTGTGGGCCCACTGCAGCCTATGCCTTCACCGGTGACTCACTGCAGCCCAGCTCCAAGTCGAGCTGTTGTTCACCATCTTAGCTGTAGAAGGCACAGTGTCACTGGCTCATGTGGGATCCAAACCAGCGGCCCTGCTGCTCAGAGCTGGCGCTCCCAAGCCAACTCTTAACCAACAAGCCAACTCTTAACCAACGAGCCACTTGGCCGGCCCTCTGTTTGAATTCTTTGCCCTTTTTTTTTTAATGTGTTGTATTCTGTTTTGTTTTGTTTTGTTTTTTTGTCTCTTTTTTTCATTCTTTGGTCTCTTAGTCCATTTTTAAATTGGTTCAGTATTTTGTTGTAGGAATTTCTTATGTATTCTGATTATTAATCCCTTATCAGATATATGATTTGCAAATATTTTCTCCCATTCTGCGGATTGCCTTTCCACTCTTCCCTCTCCTAATCAGTTTGGGCTGCCATAACAACATGCCATAGACTGGTGGCTTATAAACAACAGAAATTTTGTTTTTACAATTCTGGAGGGTGGAAAGTCTAAGATCAAGGCACTGGCAGGCTAGCGTCTGGTGAGAAAGTGTGCTTTTTAATCACCACCTTTTCTCTGGAGCCTTACAAGGTGGAAGGAACAAGGGGTCTCCCTGGGGCCTCTTTTGTAAGGGAACTAACCCCAGTCATGAGGGCTCTGTCCCCATGAACTGAGCACCTCCCAAAGGCCCCACCTCCTAAAACTACCACATCGGGTGTTAGGTTTCAACATATGCATTTGGGAACAAAATTTCAGACCACAGTAGGTCCTTTAATGCACAAAGGTGCACTCTTTTTTTTTTTACAGTTTTTATTGGGGAATTGGGGGAGGGAACAGCGCGTTGAGGAATTGGGGAAGGGGAACAGACAAGTTGCTGTCATTTTGAAATTTGGTAGATCAATAATATACTTTGCAGTTTGAGCCCTCCTAATGTTCAGCTGTTTCCTCTTTGTTTCTCCTCTCACTGATTAACTGAAGAACTCTGTTCTCTTTTTCAAGGCTACCCAACCTTGTTAATTAACAAACATCCTACCCTGAAAAGAGCAGCTTCTTAAATCCTCAGGTAGCTGGACATCAGGGAACCCAAGAACACTATACCCTAGCAGTTTTTCACAACTCCCTAGCAGTTTTTGCAGATGGTTGCAGATAATGAGATTTAAGATAACATTGAGGCTGACCTGAGGCCTCAGAAAATCCTAGGTGGTGACTTCTCAACCATTAGCTCTGAGGCCTGCTTTCCTTTATTCTTCCCCACATACCTGCCCATGAAACCTCTTAATCATTTTGGCTCAGGGAAGGTGATTTTTTTAGACTGGTGTCTGCCTGCCATCTTCCTTAGCTGCTGGCATCTCGAATAAAGGACGCTTTTCTCCCCAGGGGCTCCACAAAGGTGCATACTCCTTTTCCTGAAATACCCAGCACCTTCTTGCTCATAGGCCTGTGCCTGGCACTGGCAGCAGTGACGGAGGCGTGGCCTTTGACCTTAGCTCAAAATCCCACAGAGGAGATGGAGAATGACATTGCCTTGTGGGAGATTCTATGGCAGAAAAGGAGTGTAGTAGACTCACACTTGGCATCTATAGATGGAGGTGGCTGAGGGAAATTGGGAATTTGTGGTCAGGGCAGGTTCCTGGAGGACGCGTCAGGTGGCAGAGTCCTGAAAATCTGCCTGGATTTGGCATACCAGGGTGCAGGGAATGGCTTCTATTCATTCCCCAGGACCGAAGCACAGCAGAGAGCTTGAGGAGAAAAGCAGAAGCCGGACCCCTCATCCTCATTAAAGAGGTGGGCGTTAGTGGGCCACAGGGAGCGTGGAGGGATCTCAACACCCTAGCTGCTCCCGGTACCCCAGCAGCCAATAGAGACGTCTCATTCTGTGTGAAGTTCGTGTCCCTGATCGTGGGCAGCGAGAGGTGATGTGACTAGGGTGGTGGTGGGGAAGGTATTGGGAATGATCAGGTCCTGGACATGTATGAAAGGTGAAATCAGCAGGAATTGCTAACAGACTGGATGTGGAGTGAGCTAAAAAGACAGGAGCCTAGGATAACTCCAAGGTTTTGGCTGCTGAGAGAACAGCTCCGGGCTGAATGGAAACCCAGGAGCCGGAGCCGAGGCAGGGGATTATTGTGGTGATGCTGGGGAGAGATGTGGGTGGCCTGGCCCATAATGGGAGAGGCAGAGGTAGAAAGAATGGTCAGACCGGGGATATTTTTAAAGGTGAAACAGTAGGATTTGCGGATAGATGGGTGTGGAGAGAGGATAACTGGGAAAAATCGACTCCTGGCGGCTTGTCCTGAGCTGCTGAAAGAATGGGGCTGCCTTTCACTAAGACTGGGTGGCGGTTGGAGGAACAGCTTTGGGAAGGGAAATAAGAGTCCAGCTTTCGACATGTTGTGTTTTGACATGTTAATGTTTTTTCTCAGACACCCAAGTGGACATGCTGAGTAGGTCTGGGCTGGACGTATCAATTTGCAAGTCATCAGAATACAGGTGGTCCTGAAAGCCATGGGGTTGGGGGAAGTTACCCAAGGAACAGACCTAAAGCAGAGAAGAGGTCTGAGGGCTGGACACGCCAGCGTTCATCAGAGATCAGGGAGAGGAGATGAAACGAGGCTGAGAAGGAGAGGCAAGTGTGGCAGGAAGGAAAGTGAGAAAGGATGATTTCCTGAAGGCCAGGTGAGGACAGTGTTGCAGAGGCCAGCTGTAAACACACTGAGTGGCTCAAAACAATAGCATTCTCCCACAGTTCTGGAATCTAGAAATCCAAAATCAAGGTGGCCACTGGGCCGTGTTCTTCTGAAGGCTTTAGGGGAGAACCTATCCCATTCTTCTTCCAGCTTGTGGTGGCTGCCAGAAATCCTTGATGTTCCTTGCTTTGTGGCTGCGTCACTCCAGCCTGTGTCTGTGTTCACATGGGCTTCTCCCTTGTACACCCGGGTGCCTGACCACAGGGCCATACTACCTTTCCATCAATGTGTACAATTATTGCAAGGAACTTTGCCATAAGGAAAGGGTCAAAGTGAGATGGCAGCTGGAGGAAGATACAGTACAGAGGGAGGTGCCCCCTTTGTTTTCCAGGTGTGGGGTGGAGGAGTCTGGTTGAAGACTCTTGGGGATGGTCTAGGATAGAGGGAGATGGTGATGGTGCAGAAACGAGGGAAGAACCCGGCAGGAGCATGTCCTTGAGTCGGAGAGAGCAGGTAGGCCCAGCGCACAGGTGGCCAGGAGCCTGCACTATTCAGCACAGAAGCAGGAGGCCAGGGGAGTGAGCGAGCCGGGGTGGAGGGTGGTAGACTTGGTGGTGGGAGGGACCATAGGCAAGCTCTCTTCAGGTCGCCTTCATTTTTTTTTTAGTGAAATAGGAAGCTGGTGAAGCAAGAGGGTGGAGGTGCAGTAGGTTTGAAAATCTGGGAGAAGTTGGGAATTCTGGGTACTCAGAGAGAGTTGGGGAGTAAAGAGAGACGGGTTGAGCACAAGAGTAGGAAGGGAGAGAGTTGAGGGGTCTGCAAGGCGCACTTGTGATGAGTGCGTATGGAATCTACATGGGCAGGGAGGACATGGGATGGATGGGGTTATCCTGTGTCTCCCCCCCCCCCAAGGAGATACATGCCAGTCCTAACCCCCAGTACTTATGCACGTGACTAGATGCAATTAAGATGGAAATTGAGATGAGGTCATATTAGAGAAAGGTGGTCCCATAAGCTAATATGACGGGGTGTCCTTAGAAGAAGAGAAGACGCACAGGGAGAAGGTCACTTGGAGATGGAGACAGAGATTGGGGTGACGCAGCCCCCAGAATCTAGGAAGAGGCAAAGAAGGAACCTCCCCTAGAGCCTTCAGAGAGAGCTCAGCCCTGCCGACATCTACATGAGTTTGGACTTCTAGCCTCCAGAACTAGAATATGAGAGGAGGTGCACCTAGCTGGGGGTCATTGATTTCAGCAGCCACAGAAAACTAACACAGATATTGAAAATCCCAGTGTGACTGAAGAGGTGTTCAAGGCTGTGTTGGAGTCCGAATCTGAAAAAGGAGGAGGTGGGGGTCCCCAGGGGCGGGCTGGATGGTGATAATAGGGAGGGGCCAGTTTTGTCAATAAGTCTAGGGCATCTCTGTCCATGAGAACGTTATGCAATGGTGAGCACGCTCTCTGCCATCCGGGGTGGTAGCCACTAGCCACATGTGACGCCTGAGCCTTGGAGCTAGTGAGGCTGAGGAGCTGAGTTTTTAATTGTACTTTGTTTTAATCGATTAAGATTTGAATAGTCAGATGTGGCTAGTCATTACTGTAGGGGCAGCATGGGCCTAGGGTATGACCGTGTGGAGTATAGAGACCAAGATTTTTGGAAGTGAGGGAGTGAAAGCCCAGTTTGTTGGAAATACCATCAGTGCTGAAATGGAACTCATCAAGGCAGGTCAGGAGTAGTCATAGAACGGTGATGACGAGCCAGGAGCTGCTATCTTCAAGAAATGACTGGACGTGCTCTGGAGGCCGGAAGCTGATTTCCCACCTTCTCTTCCTTGCCTGGGACCAACACTCCTTTTCGTGGGGAGCTGGCTGAGCTCACTCCTGCAGATCCTGAGATCTCCTGAACTCCTGGTCTCAGTTGCCCAAACACTACAGTCCCTCCCTGCCCCTGTCAGATGTCCCTGCCAGCCCTGGGAACTCTTAGCAATTCCATTGGGTTCTGGTGTGCTCTGCCCCATGCTGCAAGCGGCTCCAGTGACAAGGCATGGCATGCACTGGAGGCAGGGTGACCTCAGATGGTGGAATTGGGGGTGCTCCCTGCGGAAGATAGGGTGAGCCCTGGAGGATGGCGGGCTTTCACTCCAACCTGTGCTACTGGAAGAGGGAGAGAATAGAGTTTGCCCTATTCCATTGCAGATAAAAACAACATGCTTTTCTTGCTTTTTTGATTTTTTTTTTTTTTTTGAGAAAATGATATCAAATGTGTGGGCTTCAAACTGCAGCGTGCAACCTTTTCTAGGTGGAGCCCTCCCCATCTGGAGTGTCACTGAACTCTGGACATCATCCGATTTGCTCAGTCAATCCGATTTGTCTGGAAAGGCAGGCAGGGGCCACTCTCTCGTCTGATACCAGCTCCAGGGCCCCCTTCCCACCGTGGGTGGCAGTGGGGTGTGGGGAGGCCAGCGTGGTGCACTCACAGATGTTCTTTTCGTCTCCAGGCATGGTTGCTCTAGGCGTGACCGGAGGAGGTGAGTCTCTCTGGGAAGGAGCTCAAGCCCCCATCTGCCCTGGGCCTCTGGGAGCAACCAGCCTTGACCAGGCCCAGGAGTCCTTTGAGCCCTAAGACACGGACGGGTGGGGGTG
The DNA here is from genome assembly GCA_033961575.1 of Aselliscus stoliczkanus. Lineage (NCBI taxonomy): Eukaryota > Metazoa > Chordata > Mammalia > Chiroptera > Hipposideridae > Aselliscus > Aselliscus stoliczkanus. The sequence goes on from CM066732.1 coordinate 152,757,007, forward strand.
GAGTGGGCAGGGGACAGGGGCGGAGTAATTGAGATGAACCTTAGGGCGCAGGGGCCAAAGCAAAGCCCTTAACCTTAGGGCGCAGGGGCCAAAGCAAAGCCCTTAAGGTCCAATCTCAGCTTCTCCCAAGTGCAAACTGCAGCCCTGGGTGAGCCATTTGGCCGGTCCGAGCCCGTGAGCCCGCCCGTAGAAAGCCGAGCAGGGCTGGGGCTGTCCTCCAGAGGCTGCCCTCCAGGAGGATGTAAGCTGAGCTGGGTCTGCTTCCCTGGAACTGCTGTACAAACTCTGCTAGCTCATCCAGTGAGCCCAGCTGTGCTTTAGAGCAGCATCCTCCCATACAGTGGCTAGAATTAAAATCATTTCTGTGACACTAGCCACATCTCAATGTTCAACAGCCACATATGGGTACAGCACTGGACAGTGTAGATACAGAATGTTCTATGTAAGGGAGCCCTGGGGGACCCCCATAAACGTTGTTGCAGGGCCCTTCGGGACAGAGGGCAGAAACCCCCACCCCATCACCTCTTCAAAAGAGCAGCTCTGATGTTATTTTCTGTCGACCCTGTGCTTGGGGGAGAGACTGTTTTCCATGCCCAAAGGGGAAGCTTAAAGACAACTGCTCATTTCAACTTAATGTATTTTACAAAAGGGCAACTGAGGCGCAGAGGAGGACCGTGAGCTTCCCAGGTGTCACAGCAAACAGGCCCGGACGGGCCTGGGACCAGCTGTCCTGGGAGCCTGCAGACTCACTCGTGTCCACAGTTGCAGCCTTCCTTTGCGTCAGGCACCTGTCCCTGCCCTGTGACTCTCACAAGAGCAAAGCACACCTCCAGTTCCTCCCCCAGGGTGATGTCAGGGAGATCTAGGGGAGTCCCTCCCATGGGGCCAACCTCAAGCTCCTTTTCTCCTGACAGTCGTGGCTGTGGGCGCTGTGCCCGTGGTGCTGGGCGCCATGGGCTTCACAGGGGCAGGAATCGCAGCCTCCTCCGTAGCGGCCAAGATGATGTCAGCTGCTGCCATCGCCAACGGGGGTGGGGTTGCCGCCGGCAGCCTGGTGGCTACTCTGCAGTCTGTAGGTAAGAGTCCTGGGTAGAAGGAGGAGGTAGAGGAGGGCCAGGACCAAATTCAGCCCAGAGGCTAAGCCTGAGGGATGGCCTGTCCTCTGCCTCCAGTTCTGGTCCTTTGTCTCTCCCTCACTGTCCCCTCTTCTGGTTGGGGGGTGGGGATGGTGGGTCCAGAGGCATTCCCAGTCAACCCTATAAAACCTGGGCAGGTCCCCTCCCCTCCCCCGTCGGGGCCCCAGCCTCATCCTGTGGAAGGTGAGGCAGCCTGCCATTTCTCACAGGGTCTGCCCCGTCTGTCACTGGTGGAGTCACCACCAGACTTCCTGTGTCATCCCTGGGCAGCCCCTTCCCAAAGAAGAGATCCTAGAGTTCTATGAAATAGAGCGGGGAGCAGGAGTGGGATGTCGGGGCGACTGGCCTCCTGAGGGCCTCTGGCGTCTCTGACCCCACACCCTTGTGAGGAGCTACTGAGGCCAGCTGCCCCTGTCCCCTTTCTCCCTCAGGGGCAGCTGGCCTCTCCGCGTCATCCAACGCCCTCCTCGGCTTGACTGGAACATCTTTTGGAGCCTGGCTGGGATCAAAAATAAAAGGGAAACCAGCTGGACCCAGTCCTGAAGCAGAGAAGGGCCCCCATGTTGGAGGTGACTCTCCAGGGCCTCGTGATGACAGTCCCCCCAATGACAAGCCCCCTGCTTCCTAGAATTGTTCAGAGAAGGATGAGAAATAAAGATGAGACCCTGTGGGCTTCCACTAGTGGCTGCACTGTGTTCTAGTGGATGGGCAGAGGGAGGGAGTGGAAACTCCAAAAGCAGGAGCAGGGGGATCCTCCCTGGCTGGAGCCAGGTCTGGTCCCAGTCCTGTCACTCACTCGGGACCCTGAGAAGGTCATTCTCCCTTTGAGCCTCAGTTTGCCGCTCTTCAGATGGGGACTTGGACCAAGTATCTTCAAAGATCTCAGTCAGGGTCAGTGTAACATGATGTAGGATTTGTGATATTTCTGATTATGTGTGTGCACCGGGATCGTGGTCTCGTGGAACCGAAGAATGGAAGTAAGAACCAGAGAGGTAAGGTTTTGCAGCAAAGGACAGTTTATCAAAGGAGAAGGAGTTACAGCTGTCGAAGTGAGAGGGGGCACCCAAAACTGGAATGCCCACTAGTTAAAGCAAAGGCTATTGGTTTTATACTTTTTCTTGTATACCTGGGGAGAAGGGCTGGCTGGCGCCTGTTGGTACTGCTGTCAGATTTGTTTTGTTCAGCCTGGAGTGGGCATTTGCAATAGCCCACTTGTCCCACAACAGAATTGGGCTGGGGTGCGTTACCTTAGGGCTAATGCAGCTGTCAGAATTGGTGTTTCTTGTCTGACTGGGGCGTTAGCTTATGCATATGCTTTGAAGATATGCATTCTACCTGGGGATTCCTGACTGCCTCATGTTATGTTAATTAACCTGTCTTAATCTCCCCCTTTGAAGACGGAACCCTAACTTCTGACTTTTTTGTTATAGGCTTGAAACTTTTCTCCTTCCCCGGCTGAGTTTGTCACTCTGTCCTGTGACTTAAACCTGTTAGCTATTAAAATGATTTCTCCTGGGTCTGTTATGGTTTCCGCCCTAATTCCCTCTACCATAGCCATTTCCCTGACTGCCTATAACTTTTTTCTATCTCAACAGGATGGCTTGGCTCTGAGGTCATGAGCCATTGACCCTCAGCTACCGAGCTCTGTATCCTCAGGTATGACTAACCCCTCCTTTCTCTACCCAACACTCAGGCTCTGGCTGTATCATCACTAGAAGTTCAGCAACGCCGTGTCTCCCTGGCCTGGTGATCCCTGGGACTCCCTGGGTAAATGGAGAGCTCTGTCCCTGGTGGTCCATGGCCCAGGGTCCTCAGCCCCCGGGAGGGACTGACCAGAGCCTGCAAGGAGGACGACTCGGCCTCCCTCCTGTCTATGTAAGAAACGTCCAAGCCTGTAGAGAATTCTTATTAGAGTTTATTTGAGCCAAATTCATGACATATACCAGGGAGCAAGATCACAAATGCTCTGGGAACAGTTTTGCAGGGTTTTTTGCCTTTTGAATTAAGGAGGGAATATAAGGAAGATTCTATAGAGATGGGAGGAAGCAAAGGGGGAATTGGACTACAGGAGAGTTAAGATCATTTGCTCTTTTGAGGGTGATTATTTCAGAGATTTGTTAACGTAGCTGCACAGTGTTTGGATTAAGTTTGAGTTGTTCCAAGATTTGTGCTGGAAAAGCTGGAAGCCCAAAGAACATCAGCTGGCTGAGTGCGAGATGTAGGTTTATTGAGACTTAACTGACGGGGAGAGTCTCCGGGGGTGACCACTCTGCTGAGGGGTAGTGATCTGCACCCAGGCAGAAAAAAAGCAAGATTCTGTAGATTATATAGACACAGTTAAACTTAGAGCTTTCTGTGGGAGAAGTCACTGGCAGGCCCTGCAAGCCTGATCCAGCCTGCTCCCAGGCACACAGCGTCTCAGGAAGCCAGGAGACCTTGACTGCCCGCCAGAATACAGAACTGGCTGTCTGATAAGCCACATGGCTGTTTAGTCAGGAGACTGACTGCCAGCTTATCTGCTTTTGGGTCAGGTCCCGATACACAGATACAATGGGCAGGGCTTACTTAAGGCAAAAAATAAACCTCTTACTAAAAAACTCATGCCTGGCGCGTGACTGTCTACCATGACCTGCCCAGTTAGGAACCTATGAAGTTACCCTCCGTAGAACCCCTTTTTCATCTGTATTTCCCTGGTAGGTCTCCTGAGAGGCAGGCCAATGCAGACCACTCATTTCCAGAGGCCCACTGTGTGCCAGCCCTCTGTCCGGTGCCAGCTGTTCTGTGTACACTGACCTGGCATCTGCCACCTGCCTGCCATGCAGATAATCTATACCCAGCATCTGGAACGCCTTTTCCACTTTAGGTTTGAGTCTCAGACCTTAAACTATGGGCTCCAGGGCCTCAGCATGGGTCCCCACTCTGGCCGTCACATCTGCTCTTCCTTTCCTCGCCTCCCCACGCCAGGCTGTCTCCTTGGGTGCTGCCTCAGCTCACTCCTTCAGTTCCCAGTTGGCCTCAAGGGCTCTATCCTGGGCCCTGTGGCTGCAGTGGATCAGAGGGGCTCCTCCCTGCCCAGGTTGTGCAATGTTGGGGGTAGGGCGGGTAGGCAGCACACAGCTAACCATGGTAGGGACATGTGATCAGAAATGACCCCATTCTGCATCCCCGTTCTCTCAATATACCTGTGCAGCTCCTCCCACCAAGAGGTGGAGTTTTTTTCCCTCCTTTGAATCTGGGCTAGCCTGTTGGAAGACAATACTCACACACCCCGAATGCAGTCAGCCTATGTATTTCAGACAAGGCCCCAGACAGGGTTAAGCCCAGCTAAGATCTGAAAAGCCAGCCTGCAGCTGACTGTGGATACATGAGGGAGCCCAGCTGAGACCACAAGAACCACCTGCCTAAATTGTCGACCCACTGAATCATGAGTTAAATTTATTTTTTTTTAAAAGATTTTATTGGGAAATTGGGGAAGGGGAACAGTGTTGGGGAATTGGAAAAAGCAACAGCCAAGTTGTTGTCCTTCAGTCTTAGTTGTGGAGGGCGCAGCTAGCTCAGCTCTAAGTCCAGTCACCATCCGGCCGGCGTCAACAGCTCGCTGCCGCTCAGCTCAAGTGCCATGTTTAATCTTAGTCGAGGATGGGCATAGCCCACCGTCCCATGCGGGAGGCTAACCGGAAATCTTGTTGCTAAGAGTGTGCATTCTAACCCCTGAGCCATCCGGCTGCCTGTTGGCAGCTCAGGGCAGCTCAGCTCAAGATGCTGTTTTCAATCTTTGTTGTGAGTGGGCATAGCCCACTATCCCATGTGGAAGTCGAACCTCAATCTTGTTAGGAGCACGTGTTCTCACCAGCTGAGCCATCTTGCCACCTGTTGGCAGCTCAGTGGCAGCTCAGCTCGGGTGCAGCTCACTGGCCCAGGTGGGAATCGAACCGGTGACCCTGTTGCTCAGAGCTCGTGCTCTTAACCAACTGAGCCACTCAGCTGGCCCTAAATATTTTATAAGTCACTAAATTTTGCAGTTTTTTGTTACCAATAGCTAATTGATAACACAACATAATGTGTGTACTATATTGAGAGGATCAAGCTAAATGGCATGGAGGACAGAGAAGATACACATAGAGATTAATTCTAATTGTAGCTATCTGGGAAGACTTCCTGGAAGAGGTGCTGTTTTATTTACGATTATATAATTATAAGTAATAGAAACTCAACTATAACTGGCTTGGAGTTCAAGGGACTTTATTGGCTTATAGAACTGAAATGTACAAAAGTAAGGGAGGCTTCAGACAAGGTTTGATTCAGCAGCTCAACACTGATATAAGGATCTACTTTGTTCTATCCCTCCTGTATAGAGCATTAATTATGAACCAAAATGGACTCTAATATTCTGATAGCTACATCAGTCACAAAGTGACAGCCATGCCAGAGCATCCCGTGAAAGGCAAACCCAGCGAATGTCCTAACCAGATAACTCCAGACACAGGGTAGATTGTGACCATCTGGACGGTTTTATCGGACTGGAGATGGGTGCATGGCACCCAGTCTTGAGCATAAAACCTGACCTTTCTGACGGCTCATCGCCCAGGCCTCAACCAACGCTCTGTCAGCCGCACCTGCACTCCTCCCAGACAGAGCGCTTGAAGGCCGGCCTCCTGACCGTCTCACCAGCCCGGCCTGACACCCGACGCTTCGCACCCCAGCGCCGAAGGGACTCGCGCTGAACGCCATCCTCCCTCATCCTTTCTCGTAAGACTCTGTTTGCCTTGCCTAACCCTATTGCTTGCGAACCTGTGTGACCCTTTTGTGTGAAACCGCTCTACCTCGACTATTGGAGACTCTCCTGTAGCTGGAACCTTGGTTAACACCTGTGGTAAACCGAGTCGGTAGGACTAGATCCATGGCTCTATGCTAAGGAAGTCTGACATTGTGGAAAGACACAAACGTGTGTGAGACTGCTACTTGGATAACCACGTCTCACAACCTCTGCTTTCTGAGGTATCAGCGTGATCCGATGGCTGCCAACTCTCAGGGGTACAAGATGGCTGTTAGCAGGCACTGGAGGCTACCTGCTTTTTTATTAACATCTTCACCCCAAAGAGCATTTTCCCATGAGCTTTCTGCCAAAGGGCAAGGAAACTTCTTTACCAAATACCTCTGGTAAATGTTCCTGTTAATAGCTTAAATGGAGTCATCTAGTCTCCCCTAAACCAGTCACTTTGGCCTCAGCGATGAGATGTGATGATTGGCTTCAGTCATCGGGGCTCACCTTTGGAGAGAGAGCCCAACGCCTAGACAAGTCCAGGGTCCGCAGAGGGGCTCCATATTTACCATGTTTCCCCGAAAATAAGACCAGGTCTTATATTAGTTTTTGCTCCCAAAGACGCATTTTATTTATTCATGTACAAAAATCTACATTTATTCAAAGACAGTCATGTCTGGCTGACGATCTTAACTGGGGCTTATTTTGGGGTAGGGCTTATATTATGAGCACCCTGAAAATCATGCTAGGGTTTATTTTCTGGTTAGGGCTTATTTTCAGGGAAACACAGTAATTATAGTTGACACTCAATATTACTTAAATTAGTTTCAGGTGTACAGTGCATCAGTGGTTAAGCTTTCTGTACCCCCCTTTTATTTTTAAGATTTTATTGGGGAATTGGGGGGAGAGGAACAGTGTTGGGGAATTGGGGAAGGGGACCAGCCAAGTTGTTATTCTTCAATATTCATTGTGGAGGGTGCCAGTTGCAATCTGGCTTCCCGTCAGCAGCTCATGGCCTCTCAGCTCAAGATGCTGAGTTTAGTCTTAGTTGTGGGTGCACATAGCCACCATCCCATGTGGGAGTTGAACCCGGCAGCCTTGTTAAGAGTGCACGCCCTATCCATTGAGCCATCAGGGCTGCAGCTCAGCTCACAGTACCAAGTTCAGTCTTAGTTGCAGGTGGGCATAGCCCACCATTGAACAGGCAATCTTATTGTTACACCAGCTGAGCCATCCTGCCACCTTTTGGAAGCTCTGCGACAGCTCAGCTCGGGTGCAGAGTCACTGGTCCATGTGGGAATGGAACCAGCAGCCCTGTTGCTCAGAGCACGTGCTCTAAGCCAACTCTTAACCAACTGAGCCACTCGGCCGACCCTTTCCATGCCCTTAAAGTGATAGTTCTGTTGATAGATGACAGCTCCATAGAAAACATTTTTAAAAAAAGATTTTATTGGGGAATTCAGGGAGGGGAACAGCATTTGGGAATCGGGGAAGGGGAACAGACAAGTTGCTGTCCTTTTGTTCTTCAGTCTAGTTGTGGAGGACGTGGCTTCACTGGCCCATGTTGGGATTATCATTGTGCTCTTGTCGGCTGAGGCAGTCACTTGCCGGCTATTGGATGGCAGCTCATGAAAGTGCACACCAGCTGCCGGCCAGCCTCACTGCAGCCTATGCTGTGGCAAGCGACTTGCGGCAGCCCAGGTCCAGGTCGAGCTGTTCTTCACCATCTTAGCTGTAGAGGGCACAGTATCACTGGCCCTCATGTGGGATCCAAACCGGGGTCCTGCTGCTCAGAGCTGGCGCTCCCAAGCCAACTCTTAGCCAGCGTGCCACTCTGCCAGCCCAGAAAACATTTTATGTAGTGCTGTCTCATGCCTTTTTATTGATATCATTTTGTGTCACCTCATACACATTGTTCTGCAGCTGGCCTTTTTCTATTCTATAAATCTTTACCATTTTTTAAAAATATTACTGGTTAGTATTCCATGGTAATAATGTTCCACATTTGATTTAGCCTTTTGCCTGTTTTACTATTTTACTTGTGTAGCTGGATGTTAAAAAAACAAAACAAAACGTTCCTATTTTGGAGAAATCTCAACTTCAACTTCAACTTCAAAGCTGAGAACAGTGGGGGACAAGGACCCCAGTTCCAACAAGAGCTGCTGGTCATGCCCCTCAGGCTTGCTGTAAGACAGCGTGACAATCCTGTGACCACCAGCCCCTGGTGCCTGTGGCTGGCCTGCATGAGGGACGGCTTGGGGTTCACCAGGACAGATGCTGGACAAATACTTGTGGAGTGTTCACTCCAGCTCTAAGTGCTGTGTGTGACACGTGGGTCGACAGGGGCAGACTCTGTCCTCATGCCGTTTTTACAGGGGGGCTGGAGGGTGCTCTGGCTTTCCTGGGTTCCCCTGAGGGTAGGGGTGAGAGGTCGTTGAGACCAGTGTCTGTTGCCTGCCTTGGGGGCGTGCATCTCGGGCTGTGGGTCCCCAGTGAGCAGGTGGGGGGAGGACTACTGGAGCTGGGTGGCCTGAGGAAGCTGCGTTTCTGAGGTTCCCATGGAAACTGGGAAGGCAATGGGGCTTGAGCTGTGTCAAAAGGAGCCAGTCAAGAGGGGTGCCTGCCTAGGTGTGGAGACCCCATAATAAGAAAGAGGCAATGGATGTAGCGGGGTGGGAAGCGGTGTCAGGGAAAGAAAAAGGGTGCAGAGAACTCAGGTAAATAGCAAGGTGGTGAAGTGGGTGTCAGCAGAGAACTCTCTGCATAACTGTGAAAGGAGGGTATTAGTCCCTCTTCATGTGGTCGTGAGGATTAAAACAATGCACGCAACCCCAGCGCGAGTGTCTGGACCAGGGACACACGCCGAGGCCGGCGTAGCCTGTCTTTGGCGCCCTCTGGTGGGAAGACTCAAACTGGCCGGCTGGAGCGTCCTCCTGTCCGCAGGGCTCACTCACCTGCAGGGTCCTTGACAAGGAGAGCCTCTCCTGGCTGGACACCTCTAATTCTGTCCCGGCCACTGCTCTCCAGCGGTCCACCCTTGCTGGGTTCCCTTGATCCTCCAGGTGGTGCTGGTGACCCGAGTTCAGCTCCACTGGCCTGGTGCCACATCTGGTCCATGGGAAGCACAATCACAAGCTCTGAAGAGGCAGCTGACCCCCAGATCATTCTCCTGGCCCTCCTGCCCCAGGGAGGCCTGCAAGCCACAGTCTCCTGCCTTTAGGCTGGATAGGCCCAAATCAGACATCTGCCTTGCTTCCCACAATTCCAAGGGACTCACGTCAGGCTTTCCAAGGGGGTCCCACTGAGGTCCAGGTGGGCAGAGCCCTTCCTCTCCTCTTCCCCAGGGTGCTTGGGGGAAAGCACAGCCCACCAGTTCGCTCTCATTCTCTGTCTCCCTCCGTCTTTCCTCCCCAATCTCAACTCCCTAATTAATTCCTCTACTTCTTTTGAAACTAGTTTTATAGTTTCTTAGCATACCCTCTGGGCAGAGTTTAGGAAGTGGAGGTTCTTGGCACATTACCCTACTGCTCCCTGTCTTTGAACTTCGGCTGAAATACCAATGAACATTCAACGAATGCCAGGGGAGTTCTGCATCTGGTGTTCATCTCTAGTAAAAGTATGAAACTGACCTGGGAATAATCACCTGGAAATCCTGGAGAGAGGTTACCTGTGGGAGAGAGAGAGGACATTAGAAGGGATTCTCAGGTTGTGTTAATTGTATCTGTAACGTTTGAATTCTTGAGCTGAGTGGTGGGTAAATAAGTGTTTGTTGAGAGCAGTTGTGCATGCTTTTGTTGTACTCAGCACAAAAATACAAACAAGGCAGTTGTTTTGGAGCTTTATTTGTGGCCGGCGACTGTCAGCGCGCTCATGCCCTGAACAAACTCACAGCCCCAAACAAAGGGAGAGAAGGGTTTTTATAGACAAAAATCGTGAATGAAGTAGGTTAACAATTTCCAGGTGGCTTTATAAATCTTCGACAGTTTTGACAGTATCAGATACAGCAAGTAAGTTGTTCTGGGCAAGCAAGTTACAGAAGTCATAAAATGTGTTGTAGTTAATTACATTGACAGCGCCAAATGTAGCAGGTCAGTGTGGCAGCACTAAAATACAGCAAGCAAGGAGATTACAGAGGCCATAATGGGTGGGAAAGTTTGAACAAAAACATTCCAGCCTTATGGTCTTATCTATAAACACAACTGGCCTATGTCACATAGGGACAAAAGGTAGTTAAAACTTGTGGAGTGTAGCAAGCAGTTAGGGGAGTCTAATTCCTTGATCCATCTAAGGGAAGCTTTAACAATCTTTTATTACAGGGAGGCTGGGGGTAGGGGCTAGCAGCTAAGGGTCCAGTTACTTCACCTTTTTCATCAATCTGCTAAAAAAAAATAAAAAGAAGAAAACATCAGTCTGCTATAATGGCAGCAGAAAACTGAATGCCACTTGGTGAGAGCTTGGGGTCAGAAAGTGATTCGAAAACTGATTTCTGTAATAACTAGATTTTTTTCTCTTAACTAGGAAGGGAGGAGAAACGTGTCTGTAGTTTCGGTTTCCTGGAAAAACAAAACTGCTTGTATGGCTTGGGCTGTGCCTCCTTCTGGGCGGAGCTGCTTTAACACCCAGCGGAACCTCCAGGAACACAGCCAAGCTCATTTCCGCATTCTCAGGGATTCAGGACAGAGATTGGATCATTGCAAGATGCAAGGCTTTGAGAAGGAAGAGGGGATGGAAACCTAGGAGCTGGGACAGTTCACCCATAACAATGGAGGGAAGGCCGAGTTTATGGATACAGATGCTGGGGGCTGGTGGAGGTGACATTGGGAGGAGAATTCTTCTCTGATTGCGTCTAGCTTTGTTTGTTTTTTTTGAGGGCAGTGTCACTGACCCTCAGATGTGGGACCTGAACCTGGGCCGCTGGCTTCCCAAGCTAGCGCTTAACCACCGCGCCACTCGGCCGGCCGTGCATCTAACTTTTTGATGAAATTAGAGGTGATCATCTCGGAGTCAGCTGGGAGGAGATGGTGGTAGAAGCCTTAGAAGCTAAATTTAGTATTGGAATTTTGTAGCCAGGTGCCATTTAATCCAGAATTGATTTAAGCCTCAGGGCCTGTGGTTGAACCCCAGCCTCATCCCTTCACCTCCCACAGAATCAGATGGACTCCCCCACCCAAAACACTGTTATGATGTTGAGATTGATGACACTGTGCTCACGCGTGCGCGCACACACACACACACACACACACACTCTCATTGTATGAATTAGTGAGATAGGAAAATTATAGGCAATCATGGAAATTGCCGAGATAGAGGGAATCAGGGCAGAAACCAAAATAGAGCCAGGGAAATAATTTTATTAGCTGACAGATAGGTTTAAGTCAGAGTGACAAAATCAGGTGGGGGAAGGAGGAACAGCTTTTTTTCAAGCCTATAACAAAAAGTCAGGGATCCCCAGTGAAAGGTTCTCCGAGGAGTCAAGGTCTGAGATACATGTCCAAACCAAGCAGCTTTATTTGCCTGTTGGGACTGAGCATAAAACTGGCATCAGCCATCTGTAAGCGTCTGTAGGGGGGTTTTATAGGGTGAGCGATAGGGGAACTTTTTGCAGAGGAGGTGCTGCTGCAGAAATTTCCGTTGACCTTTGCTTTTGTCAAGAAACCTGTGGTTAGATGTTCGTTATCTCTACCCAAGATGTCTGGCAGCCTTTTTCAGCAGGGTGGGAGGTTGCCTTGTTCTCGGTGCTCCTGGGGACCCCTAACACCCAGGCAGAATACATATCTTCAAAGAGGTTAATTAACACAGGCCTGCCTTAAGCTAACACACCCCAGCCAGAACAGAGACATCAATTAGCTCTGAAGCAACTAGGCTGTTTGGAGAATTGCCCCCTCCAGGCTGAATAAGTTTGATAATAGTGCCAAAAGGTGCCAACCAGCTCATCTCCTCAGACTTGCAAAAGGCATAAAAGCAAATCCTTTACTCTAAAGAATGGGCACTCCAGTTGGGACCCCCTACTTTTTGAGAGCTGTTACTGTCTGCTTTAATAAACTATCCTCTGCTGCAAACTTTACCTCTCTGGTCCATATCTCCATTTTTCAGTGCTGTGAGGCCAAGATCCCTGCACACACAAACACACACATCAAGAATCCTGCTGCATTAGAAAATTGTCTGGTGTTGAAACTAGGTGGGTGTAGGGATTCCTGAACAGGGCTACAGATCGCCCCAGAGTATAGTTTAAATGAATGAAAATAACATGTTTGTCACACGAGCCATGCTGAATATTTAAATTTAAATACAGAAATTTGTATTCCATCTATTCTAAAGGCAGCCGCCCTTGTGAACCTGATCATATCATTTCTCTGTGTCAGGGCCCAGCAGGGACTTCTCATCTCGCTTCCCTACAAGCACAAGTTCAAGTCCTTGCAGTGGCTTGTGAGGCCTCACATGCCCTAGTTCCCTGTTAACCTCTGACATCAGCTCCCCCCTCTCTTGGTCACCTGCTGTGGCCACACTGGCCTCTTCCCTCTTCCTCTCACACTTGGGCTCTTTGTCATCTCTGCTCCTTCTACCTGGAATGACTTTCCCCACTAATTCTGCCTGGCTCACTTGAGTACCTCTTTTTGCTTTCGTACTTCTCCAACTCACATGCTCTACGTTCAGTAATTTATCTTATTTTATGTCCCCCTGCTAGCTTGGAAACTCCACAAGGACACACATTTTGGTCTACTGTGTTCTCTGCTCTGTGCCTACATCAGGGCCTGGCCTGGTGGGCCTTCAGTATAGATTGTTTGAATCTCTGAACATCTGGCTATTGCGAGGATTAATGTTATTCTGCAAGCCACCTTCTTGTCTCCATTAGAAATTAACATTTACCCTTTTGTTATACAACTGATCAGATTTCTTATCATCTTTATTATACAGACAACATACCCCATCCTGACTTCAATGACAGCATCTTATATTAACCCACAGTGGCCAAATCCCATCCCTAACTCAGTTTCCTCCTTGACTGAGAAAGGAAAACAAGCAGTTGCAGTTTCGTTTTCCTGAAAACAAAACCTATCTCCTTGGCTCTTTGCCTCCCTGGGGTGGAGCTGCTCATCAGAATCATCAAAACTCAACCCTCAGGATTAGATCCACATTTCTGGAGGATCCTCTTCTCTGAGTAAGACGTGGAGGGGTGGGCGGGAACGGCTCCTTCCAGGGGCCCCAACCTCAGGGAGTGGAGGGGAGACCCCTGTGGACTCAATAGCGGAATGCTCTTTTGTTTCTCATGGGGGCAGGGCTGCCATCAGATAAGGTTAGCCTTGGAGGAAGGGCCTTCTTGCCCTGAGCTCTGAGACCCTGGGACAGTGAGTCTTGTCCCTGCCTGGGTAGGGTGCCATAGGCAAGGGCAAGAGGTCAAGGAGGAACCAGGTCAGAGCCACGCCAAGCCCAAGCTTTGGAAACAGCTGGATCTGGGCTGGGGCTCACTTTGACACAGAAAGCCGTGTGACCTTGGGTGAGTCACTCATCCCCTCCATGCCAGGGAGTGTTTTCCTAATCTATGAAATGGGGATAGTAATCTCACCTGTCTCATTGTGTTAGTGAGGAGATTGCATAAGAGCAGGAACCCAGAGCAACCTGACCATGGTATATGCCTTACAGACAGAATTGGTTCTGGTTTCCTAATTCTGGTGTCTTTTAAATTGCACCATGGAGATTTAAGGACGTTCCTGAAATACCTAAGGAGTTGGTGCAGGTGTTTTGAAGAGGAAAGAAACAGCCCAGGTCCGCTAAGCTAACAGAAGTCCTTCCGTAACCCCAACACCCACACTCGGATCCTTTCCAGGCCTGCTGCCCCCACAAGCTCAGAGGAGCCTCTGTGTTCCCACTGGAGCTCCTGGGGGTTTTCAAGGCAGTGTAGGAACCCACAGTTCTGGTGTTCCCACACTCAACAAAGCTCCATCCTTTCTGCAGATTTCGCTCTGCTGGGCTACTCTGTGCACCATGGAAGCCATCTTAGCCTCTGGCGTCGCCAAGTTCGTTTCATCAGCAAGCCTGGCCAAAATTGGTGGGGCAGCCTCTGGTAGTGCACTGGCTGGACTGTCATCTATGGGTGAGTGTTCCTGGGGGGGCTGGGGGGGATGAGAAGGTGGCTGAGGAGGTAGGGCACAGGGTCCTTCTCAGGGGCTTGTGGGGAGGGAGCCGGAGGCATCACCTGCAGCCCCTCTCGCTGCCCCGTACCCCTCGAGTGTCTGCCCTGTGTTCAAGGGCTGCGGAAGTCAGAACTTAGGAGAAGAGGTTGGTGGAAAGAAAAGCAGGTTTATTAAACAAGCCAGAGAGAGAATGGGGGGCTCCCAACATGACCAAAAGGTTTTCTAGGCACATAAGAAGCAGAACAAAGGAAAACGGGGTGGGGGGATCATGGCTCGGAATAAATAGAGTCATTGAAACTGGTCTGTAGTCAACATGCTGAAGCTGACATGCATAGTACATATATAGTAAATAGAGTTGTTAAGGTTTGATAGGAGGAAAGGGACGCAAAGCAAAGCAAAAAAAACCTTTCAAAACGTCCGAAGCTAAATGACACTGTTAAATCGAATTACACTAGAGGTTTCTATCTCAAAATAGAAAAAACAATGTCATGACAAGGGCCAGAGGCACCACCAGAGGGAGGCAGGACCTGGCTCGGTGGGTCTGACCCCCCCCCACTGGGTCCAGGCCTCCTCCCACACAGACTGAGGGGCCTGAGGCTGGGGCCTGCTCTCTGGCTCTCATTCCCCTGGATTCACCACCAGAATTCACCTCCTTGGGCCGGCCGAGTGGCACATTGGTTAAGAGCTGGTTTTGGGATGACAGCGGCCCCGGTTCGGATCCCACATATGAGGGCCGGTGACACTGCCCTCTGCGGCTGGCAACAGTTCCACCTGGAGCTGGGCTGTGCAAACCTCGGTGATGGTGTAGGCTGCAGCCCCTGCTGCAGTGGGCTGCCATAGGCTACAGTGAGTGGCCAGCAGCCAGCGTGAGCGGCTGGCAGCCAGCGTGAGCTGCCAATAGCCGCGGTGAGCGACCATCCAGAGTCGGGCAACCCATCGGCCTCACCCGGGAAGAGCGCAATGACGATACCAACATGGGCCAGTGAAGCGGTGTCCTCCACAACTAGACTGAAGAACAAAAGGAGAGCCTCTTCTCTGTTCCCCTTCCCCGGTTCCCCAGGGCTGTTCCCCTCCCCCAATTCCCCAATAAAATCTTAAAAAAAAAAAAAAAAGAATTGACCTCCTTTATGTTTTTGCCTATGCATCCAACTGATAGTGTAGGTAGGAAGGTAGGTAACTGCAGGAGGAGGAGGAATGAGGAGGCCCCACAGGTAACCCAGTGGCCTCATCAAAATCCTGTTCCAAACCCACTGAAGTGAGAGCCAGACAGAGCCTTGGAAGTGCAGACACACTGGGATGAGGAGATGTGGAGAACCAGGAGAGACACAGGAAAAGGGGAGGGGAGGATAACCAGTCTAGGGGGTATAAGGCCAGGGTCCCCGAGACATTGGGCTGTTCCCCACCCTCCAGTCAGCGGCTCCGTGCTCAGAGCCTCAGAGCCAACTTGCTTTACAAATAAACTTTGCTGTCTGCTGCTTGCTTAACTCCTGTCTCTTGACCCAATTCTTTCTTTCAAGAAGATACCCGAGGAAAATCGTTGTTCCTGGTAACACAACCATCCTTTCGTTGCAGTTTGTAATGTTGGATCTCAGATCCACAGCATTAATTGGAACAAAAATCTTCAGTTTGGTTCCCATTTTTCTCGGTTAGTTCGTGTAAGCCCCCTCTCCAGTTTTATTTATTTTATTATCTTCCCTTTTGCCCCCGTTCTCCCTCCCTCAAAGTCAGCCTTTCTAATATGTTTAATGGGTATCTGTGTTTCATATATATTTTTGCAAAATGGGTGTTTTGTGTTTGCATGTGTTTGGATTTACATACAGCGTAGTGTGTTGTAGATCTCATTCTACTGCTTCCCCCCCGCCCCGCCCCCCGTACAAACAACTGTGTTTTTTTCTGTTTTGTTGTTTTTTTAAAGATTTTATTGGGGAATTGGCGGAGGGGAACAGCGTTGGGGAATCGGGGAAGGGGAACACACAAGTTGCCGTCTTTTTGTTCTTCAGTTTAGTTGCGGAGGATGTTGCTTCACTGTTGGTATCGTCATTGCGCTCTTCCCAGATGAGGCAGATGGGTCGCTGGCCTCTGGATGTCGCTCACCGCGGCTATTGGCAGCTCACGCTTGGCTGCCAGCCGCTCACGCTGGCTGCGGGCCACTCACTGCAGCCTATGGCAGCCCACTGCAGCAGGGGCTGCAGCCCACACCAGGGCCGGGGCTCGCACAGCCCAGCTCCAGGTGGAGCTGTTGTTAGCTGTAGAGGGCAGTGTCCCTGGCCCCCATGTGGGATCCGAACCGGGGCCGCTGGCATCCCAAAACCAGCGCTTAACCAATGCGCCACTCGGCCGGCCCACAACTGTGTTTTTGAGATTCATCAGTGTTGCTAGGTGAGGATCTAATCCTTGCTTCTACCTGCTGCAAAGTGACTGTATGTGCATACATCACCATTGACCCTCCTGTCCCCTGGGTGGGTGCCCAGGGGTCCTCCAGCCTCCAGCATCAGAGATGGTATAGTGTGGAATGGGGGGAAGGGAACGGGGCCCATGATCACTGCTCAACTTCTGACCTTGGCTCACCCTGTATGCTTGCTCAGGCCTTGCCCTGCCATCCAGTGTTGCCTCTGCCACCCTGGGATCCGTGCTGGGGACACTGCCGACCTTGACCCTACTGGGATCCCCTGCTGCGGCCTTGACTGCTTCCCCAGTTGGAGGTAACTGGCCTTGGGCCACACACACCCCATCAAGCATTCAACAGCCCTCGCCTGACTTCAGCCATCTCGGGCAAATGAAGCGCATTCTCTCTACACGAGGGTGTTTGCTGTCTCAAGAGCTTTTTCTGGACTATAGGAGAAAGTCATATAATCCCCCACTAAGCAAACATTGACCCTATTTTCAGATAAAGCAGCATCCTGGCTCAGAGAGCATGACCCCCATCCCCTTCGCCCCTCCCTGCCCCAATCAGCCACTATGTCTTAATTTACTTCATTAGGGGCCTTGCATTCACTGAGAAGGGGTGCTGGCGTGACTTGCCTTTCTCCCCCATCTGTAGGGTTTTGTTTGTTTTCAGTTTAACCAAACCTGGCTTGGAACACAGAGAGAAAGAAAAAGATAGCTTCTGATCTCCCCACAACCCCTCAACCAACCAACCAATCAGCAGACAGATAGAACAAACACCTGTATATGATGACTGAATTTGGGGAAAGAAGGCCCTCAAACCCCATCTCCAGATAACTCTAGGCCAAGGCATGCACAGCCATCCAGACAGGTCATTTGCCTCTGCAGCAATCCTTACCAAACTCAGGGCCATGGGGTCCGCCTTCTGGGGAAATCCTACTTCTCAGAGTGAGGCCACAGGGTGGGGCGTATGGAGTGTCAGGCAGGGGTCATTCCTTCCTGTGTTTCCCACCTTGGGACAGTCCCTTCCCCAGAGCTGGGCCACTGGCCCAGGGAGTGGAGGGGTGGCCAGTGTGGATCCACTCACAGAATGTTCTTTTGGTTTCCAGCCAAGGCTGCTGCAGCTGTCATCGGAGGAGGTGAGTCTGTTTAGGGAAGGGACTAGAGTCCCCAACTACTCCTGGGCCCTGGGACTTGGGGGGGCAAGTGGCCTTGCACATGTCCAGATTTGTCTGACATAGATGGTCGGGAAGGAGAAGGAATGATGGAGGTGAGCAGGAAACAAGGAACTGGAAACAAGAAAGCGGAAGCTTGAAACGAGGAGTGTTTCAAGGCTGGTGTGGAGGCAGTCTCCTCTTTGCAGAGCCTTGGCGGTGTGATTGTGGCCATGCCTTTGAACTCTGAGCTCGTTTCCTTCCCTGAAAAATGGGCCAGTGTTGCCCATGCAGAGTTATCATGAGGGTTACACAGGATGAGACATACACAGAATTGGCACATAGGAAGGGTATTAAAGAGATGCCATCGGCTCAGTGACCCCGGGTCTAGTGGCTTCTGATGGCTCTGTGGTGATGCCAGGGAGCCTCAGAGTTGGGATTCAGGCAGAGCTGAGAATGTGCGCCTTGCCTGCGCCAGTCCCCTGGGTGTTCAGATTGATTGCATTGAAGATTTCCTCAGCAAAGATAAGAAGTTTGCAAACCTCGCCCTAGTTCCAGCAACTTATGCAGAAAAAGACCCAGAGGACGAAGGACTTTCCCAAGGAAGGTCCTGCTGCAGACCAGAGCCGGGCCAGAGCCCTGTCCCCAGCGACCCCACAGCCCTTCTCTCTGCTTCCCCACTTAGCTGTGTTCCCCTTGTCTTGTGACTGTTAGCCATGCCTAGCAGTCCCTCAGGTTCCGAGTTCACCCCCTTCAACCCCCCTGAAGTCCCCCAAACTTGACCGACTGTGTGCGTATGTATGTATGTATAAGGGGTCCATTCCCCTGAGCTGTCCCGTTGACCCAGCACCTCTCCCCTGACAGCCGTGGCTGTGGGTGCTGTGCCCGTGGTGCTGGGCGCCATGGGCTTCACTGGGACAGGAATCGCAGCTTACTCCATAGCGGCCAAGATGATGTCAGCCGCCGCCATTGCCAATGGGGGCGGGGTTGCTGCCGGCAGCCTGGTGGCTACTCTGCAGTCCGTGGGTAAGTGTCCCCAGTGCCGCTGTTGTGCAGGGTGAGGAGGAAGGCAGGAGCCTCAGAGGGTCCAGCCCAGGTCTCAGCCCCAGTGATCCTGTCTCTCGTGCCTTTGTCTCCCCGCCCATGTTCTCTCTCTGGGTTTTTCTGAGGGAGGAAAGGAGCCTTGGCCTGGGGTGTGCTGCGCTCAGGTAGACGCTACCCCAGGTGGGTTTGCTGGGTTACTTGGAGTGTCTGCACCCCACCTGGGGCTCAGTCTTCTTTCCTGGAGAGCAAGGCAGCTTCCAGCTCTCGGTTGAACCACTGGAGTTCATGCCACTGGGGAGCTGCCTGTCGCAGCCCTCCCCAAACAGAGATCCTGGGGAGTGGGGAAACAGAGGAGGGTCCTGGGGGTGGGAGGGTGTCTGGGTCTCAGGCCCTCCTGAGAGGCCCTGGGGCCTCTGGCCTCCTGGCTCTGTCCCATAGAGCTGTCCCTCTCTGATCACCCTCTGCTTCTCTCCCAGGAGCGTCTGGACTCTCCCTGTCATCCAATGTCATCCTGGCTACTGCTGGGTCCCTTGTGTCCCTCGTGGTGTAGCTCCCTGTCATCCCACTGCAGAGAAGAGAACCCGGAGGGGCCCTGCCCACCAGCCTGATGCAGTGAGGACCAGTTCTGGGGTGACAATGTGACAAACACTGCGCCCTCCAGAGGAAAATACAGAATAAAAATGAGTTGTTACAACCTCTCCTGGTCCTTTTCTTTTTGCTTGCTGTTGGGGTTCGGGAAGGCTCTCTTTCCTTTCCAGCCATGTGGTCACGGAGCCACAGGGTGCTGGATTACAGTGAGCTGGGGGGAGCCTAAATGGGGAGACAGGAAGCTGCCGCTGCCCCTCTGACTCCTCCTGTGACCCCGTGCAGGCGACCTCTCTGGGCCTGCACTTGCCCCTGATCTAAATGAGCTCAGAGATCCCAGCCAGGGTGGGTGTTGGTTCAGTCCCTGAGCAGAGTCAGGAAGAGGGGCAGCAGGGCATCCTTTTTGGAGCCACTTTCCTCAGAGCTGGAGCCTCACTTGCATACTCACCCCACCTTGGCCTCTATGTATCCAGTGGCTTTTCCCGAGTGGCCTGGCACAGGCTTCGCCATGTCACTGCCCCAGCCTGGCCACTCCTCCCATCCCCTGCCCAGAGGAAGGCGTGTAACAGCAGTGTCTCCGTCCAACTGCCATAACAAAAACTGCCAAGACTGGGTGGCTTATAAACACAAAAATTTATTTCTCCCAGGTCTGGAAGCTGGGAAGTCAAAGATCAAGGCACTGGCAAATTAGGTGTCTGGTGAGAGCGTGCTTCCTGGAGTGCCATCTTTTGGCTGTGTCTTCTCTCACAGGACAGAAGGGGCAAGAGAGCTCTCTGGGGATCTCTTTAAAAGGGCATTAACCCAGTCATGAAGCCTCCACCCTCACCATCTAAGCACCTTCAAGAGGTCCCACTTCCTAACACCATCACCTCAGGGGGTAGGATTTAAACATATGAATTGGTGGTGGTGGGGGGGGTGGCACAAATATTCAGACCGTTGCCCGCATGTCGGAAAAAACGGGAGCTTGGACTTCATTCTGATGGTTTTGGAGACACAATGAAGGGTTTTCAACATGACAATGACCCAATCACAGACCTTACACTCCTGTATACAGTGTGTCCTAGGTGCTGTCAGCAGCCTGCCAGGGTCAGTTTCTAACAAGAACCAAACTTGTGAGTCTGGTGGATATTTCAAGAAAGCTGAGCATCTCTTCCGTGTCCTCAGTGTCCTAGTTGGGTCCACGGAGCATGGTTGTTACCCAGACATAAGAACAAACCCCTTGGAATATTAACTAATTCAATACTTGATTATTTTTCTGAATCCCCTTTCTTTTGTGCCTTGGAAAATCGGATAAAAGCTGTGAATGTTCTCCACCCCCCAACTCCACCCCTGAAACGTACTCATTCTCAACGCTGCCAGCTTCAAGGCACTCCGAGCTTCCAAAGGCTTCCTTGGAGCTGAAGGTAAAAGCCCTGCCTTCACTAGAAGTCCAAGTTCCCCACCAGTAGGGCTGTTGGTCTGACCTGGATCCAGGAGGGTGGACAGGCAGGTCTCCCTCCCTGCCGAGGCCCAGCACAGCGCTCTGCAAAGCTTCCCCCGGAACACCCATCTTTCTGGACTCTGTGCCCTGACCTCCCAACTATTTATTATTATTATTATTATTATTATTATTATTATTATTATGTGTGTGTATTGGCACGCATTTAGCACTTGGTTACTTTTTGGCACTATATGATGCTCCAGGCTCATTTTGTATGTTTCATGTCCCAGCCCTAGAACTGGAGTCCTGGTTTTTTGTTTGTTTGTTTTTATTAGAACATGGTATTTGAGCTCAGCGTCTGCCTGCTAGGTGTGCTCATTGCTACTGGGGTATTGTTGCCCTTTCAACTACAGAGCAAGGAAACAGATGTGTAGAGACTAACACACGTATATACACATACCTCTGTTTTTCTGTTTGTAACCACCTGGATTGATGTTGAGCTACATATGAGTTCACAAAGATGTCTTCAATTCTAATCCCTCACCACATGGGCTATTCTAGCCTCCTCCTCTTTCTTATCTGTTAGTTTCCACTCCAATAGGGAAAAACATTGCTTCCTTCACCTGTCACCCATGGATTTAACTGTCCCAGTATGCAGCACAGCAGTGTCAGAACTGTGGCAGGACTGCACACTTCTTGTGAAGTTTAAAAATCCTTTGTAATAATCTCCACTTGTCTTATCCTCAAATGGAATTCATATATCATATCATCTAGTTACACACAATATGCTGCCCACACTAATATAGAAGAGAAATAAAAGGAAGTTACTTACAATAAAAAAGGGGACATTTCAATACATATATGCTCAAACACTATTATACTGGAAGATATAATGAATCAGCTGCTTGCATTTTGTTTAAGTTTAGGTGTAAGATGATACAATATGCAACTGAAAATTAGGAATAGTGTTTTATATTTGATAACTTGAAACAAAGGATTAAGAACTATATATATATTCCTACCCATGTATCTATATCTAATCACCACGAATGTGACAGCTGCCCACACAGATTGATTCAAGTACCATGAGTGATTTCCCTACTGGCAACACAATATTCTGAAATGGTGAAGAACTCCTAGTAAATTTCTGAACATATCAAGGTACAGTGTCTCTCTGATTTTCAAATGCAATTTCTGCAAAATTTAATCTATATCAAAGCTATGCAAAAAATCCTTGTAAGATGTGGTGAACTTCTAGCCTCAGATAATTATGAGTTTTTTACTTACATGAAGGGACCTTCCTTTGAAATTTGTACAGGGTAACTTTTAGTTTTGTGGTGCTGTCCGGCATAGGGTAGGAGGTCAGGCATCCCTGGCACCTATATACTAAATTCGAGAGCATCCCTCCATCACTGTGCCTACTAAAAACATCATCAAATCTTGAAAATGTCCCCTAGGGGGCAGTACCATCCCTGTTAAAAACTACCATCTCAGAAGCTAACTTTAGAAACCTAGTAGGAATGTTGATAATTATTGAAAGAGAAAATAAAATATGAAACCAATGATATTCATATTTTGGCATTTGTTTTAAGAATAATTTGGCATTTTGAATATTTTACATGTGCATAAGAATTTGGTATATGTGACAGATTAAAGTTATGATTCCAATTTTTTTAAAAAAATATTTTTACTGGGGATTATTGGGGAACAGTATGTTTCTCCGGGACCCATCAGCTCCAAGTCAAGTCATTGTCTCAATCTAGTTGTAGAGGGCGCAGCTCAGCTCCAAGTCCAGTCACCACCTTCCCATGTAGGAATCAAACCCAGCAACCTTGTTCAAAGCACGTGTTCTAACCAACTGAGCCATCTGGCCACCCAATTTTAATTGTGTACTTCAGTAAGAAATTTAATCTTGTGGTTATAAAAATGAAACATATTCTATTTTAAAACCTTTTTGTAAATCATAGTGTTTAAGAAACTTATACTCAAAATTGTATAAGTTTATTTTATTGTAAGACTTTTTGTATTTATGTAAGACTCACCGATGTTCATGGGAAGGCTTTTCTTGCTAGAAGCAAATGCAGTGTTCAAAAATAAAATTGATTATATATAGAAACTTAAAAAGAAAATTGGTTATGTTAATATGTGTACAACCTAAAATATTTAGGAGATTTGATTAACTAGGTTGTAAAGATCCTCTTAAATGGAAACAGAATATTAAGATTTTAATGAAATCTAAAAGCTTAACAAGATGAGCTTTGTATTTCAAAAAATTCAATGTTAATTAATAAGCCCAAGCCACAAATAGACTTTACTGTTTATAAAGGTGGTTTCAGGGCCGGCCGAGTGGCGCATTGGTTGAGCGCTGGTTTTGGGATGCCAGCGGCCCCGGTTCGGATCCCACATGAGGGCCAGTGACACTGCTCACATGAGGGCCAGTGACACTGCTCTCTACAGCTAACAACAGCTCCACCTGGAGCTGGGCTGTGCAAGCCCCGGTGATGGTGTGGGCTGCAGCCCCTGCTGCAGTGGGCTGCCATAGGCTACAGTGAGTGGCCCGCAGCCAGCGTGAGCAGCTGGCAGCCAAGCGTGAGCTGCCAATAGCCGCGATGAGCGACATCCAGAGGCCAGCGACCGATCTGCCTCATCCGGGAAGAGCGCAATGACGATACCAACAGTGAAGCAACATCCTCCGCAACTAGACTGAAGAACAAAAAGACAGCAACTTGTCTGTTCCCCTTCCCCGATTCCCCAACGCTGTTCCCCTCTGCAAATTCCCCAATAAAAAATCTTAAAAAAAAAAAAAAAAAAAAAAAGGTGGTTTCAAGGAAAACCTAGAACTCAAATGTATACCAGCCACCTTCTTAGTCTCCCCTGAATAGTACCAACTAGGTTTCTGGAATTTGCAAATAAAGACTGTAAGCTTAAACCAAACACAAAAAAGCAATTAACCATAAGGGAAAATGTTATTAATTTGAATACATTAAAATAAAGAAGCTCTGGGCTGGCCAAGTGGATCATTGGTTAAGTGTTGGCATGGGACACCAGCTCTGAGCAGCAGGGCCCCAGTTCAGATCCCACAGGCGGGCCAGTGATGCTGAGCCCTGTACAACTAAGATGGTGAACAACAGCTCGACCTGGAGCTAGGCTGCCATGAGTTGCCAGCAACGGAGTAGGCTGCAGTGGGGCTGGCAGGCAGCTGGCATGCGCTTTTATGAGCTGCTGTCAGCTGCCATGAGAGGCTGTCCAGTGGCCAGCAAGTGACTGCCTCACCCTGGAAGAGTGCAATGATGATACCAACATGGGCCAGTGAAGTGACATACTCCACAACTAGACTGAAGAACAAAAGGACAGCAACTTGCCTGTTCTCCTTCCCCGATTCCCCAATGTTGTTCCTCTCCCCCAATTCCCCAATAAAATCTTTAAAAATAAATAAATGAATAAAAATTAAGAAGCTCTATTTAACAAAGTCACACGAGAAGAATTAAAAGTTAAGCCACATGGGGAAAAAAGTATTTGTCACAAATATAACTAACAAAGGACAGATATCCAGAATATATAAATTTCTCCTACAAATCAATAAAAAGGGAAACTATCTAGTAGAAAAATACGTAAAAGACTTAAGAAACCACAAAATGGGGCTATTCAAATAGCCAATAGATATGTGAAAAGATGCACAAGCTCACTGTGAATTGGGAAATAGAAACTAAAACCACAATATGAGGAGCTCTGCTTCTGGCTAAGATGTAGAAGGATGTGAAAGATCTTTGTTACTGCTGAAAAACAAGAAACCAATGGATAAACAAACAAACAAAAAACACAAACAAAATATATATATTTTTCTTTAAAGTCAGTGTTGACAAATGCTCTGTTATGGGACAGAGAGTAAATACGTTAGGTCACACATGTCTCTGTTGTCCCTTCTCCTTCTCTTCCTCCTTCCCCTCCTCCTCTTCCCCACTCTCCGCTCCTCCTTCTCCTCCTTCTCTTCCTTCCCTTCTCCCTCCACTCCCTTTCTCCTCTTCCATGGTCCTTCAACAATGTAAAAGCCATTCTTATTTCATGATCTGTACAAAACCAGGTTGTGAGCTGGATTTGGACTGTGGGCTATAGTTGGCCAACCCCTGCTTTAAAGTCATCAAAGAGCTGTGGACAAAGAAATATAAAATACCTAAACTCCAAAGAGATAAGCCCTCCTTAGATACAATGTCCAGCATCAAAACAAACAAACAAACAAACAAACAAACAAGCAAACAAACTGATTACAAGATATACAAAGAAGCAGAAGAGTATAACCTGTAGTCAAGAAAAGAATCAGTTAATGGACACAGTTTCACATCCCATATATTGTAAGTATGAGAAATATACTTTAAAATAATTTTGGTAAATATATGAAAGAACCTAGAAGAAAGTATAAATATAATGATTGAAGAGACTGGAAATTTCAGGAGAAAGTTGAATGCTTTAAAAAACAATTAAATAGAAATTATGAAACTGAAAAGTAAAATATATGAAATTATAAATTGATGGAATGGTATTACCGCATACTGGACACAACAAGAGAATTTAATTTGCAGAAAGTTCAATAAAGATAATCCACCTGAAGCATAGAAAGAAAAAATATGAAAAAATGAACGGGGCTTCAATAACTTTGTGAAACAGCCAAATGAACATGTAATTGGTGAGAAGAGAAATGATATGTGAAAAATAATATTTGAAAAAATATTGGCTAAAAATTTTACATATTTGATAAAGACATAAATACACTAACTCATTGATCCAGAAAGATGAACCCCAAAGAGGATAAATCATTAAGGCGCATTGTAGTCAAACTCCTGACAATCAAATATTAAAATAAAAAATTAAAAGCAGCAAGAGAAAAATAAACATTCATATAACAAAATTAATAGCAATTTTTTGAAATAAAACAATGGCGACAAGATAACAGAATGACAACTTAAAAAAGTATTGAAAGAAAAAAACTTTATCAATCTAGAGTTCTATAGCCAATGAAACTATCTTACAAAAATGAAAGAGAAATACATACATTTTAAGGTGAACCAAACCTTAGAGTGCTTTTTGCTAGAAGATGCATACTTCAAGAAATTCTGAAGAAATTTCTTCAGGCTGAAGGGAGCTGACGCCAGACAGAGGCCTGAATGTACAGAAAGAAACGAAGAATGTGAGCAGGGCTCAATGTGCGCATTGATATAAAAGACCTGTTGAGCTATCTTTACACAACATATGCACATATGAATGTAATCTTAAGAATAATTATTGATTGTTTTTTTTTTTTTGAGGGCAGCGTCACTGGCCCTCATATGTGGGACCGAACCGGGGCTGCTGGCTTCCCAGGCCAGCGCTTAACCACCGTGCCACTCGGCCGGCCTAAATTTTGTGTGGTTTTTTTTTGTTTTTTTTTTGTTTTTTTGAGGAAGAATAATTATTGAAAATAATGACAATGTATTATGGGATTATAACAGAGACAGAAGTGAAATGTATGACCAGAGCACAAAGGGCAGGGGAGGGATAATTGGAACTTAATATTATAAGTTTCTGATATTGTTTGTGATATAGAATACTATTAGTTAAAAATAGAATGTGATCAGTTAAAAAATTCATATTTCAGTTTTTAGAAGAAACACCAGCGACAACACAAAGATGCGTTGCTAAAAAGTTAATTGAATATAAGTGGCATACTAAATGATACTTAACTCACCCAAAATGAGACAGGGAAGGATGAGTGGAGGAAAAAAGAATATATGGGCAAAAGAAAAACTAAACCAAGATGGTAGTCTGAAACCCAACCATACTGATAACATTTAAATATTAATGAGCGAAATACTTTATATAAAAAGCAGAGACTTTTTCAGACCATATAAAAAAGTATATAGACCATTCACCAAGATAGACCATATACTGGGCCATAAAACAAATCTCATACATTTCAAAAAATTGAAAACAGAGTACATTATCTGACCACAGTGGTTTTAAATTAATAATCAATAACAATAAGATATCTAGAAACCCCTTAAATATATGGTAATTGAGAAACATACTTCTCAATATCCCATGGGACAAATTAAAAAATCACAAGTGAAATTAAAAAATATTTTAAATTGAATGAAGATAAAACACCAGAATGTGTGGGATGTGGGTAAATAAGCACATAGAAATATTCTTTTTGTGCAGCTTTAAATGTTTATATTAGAAGAAAAGAAAGATTTATAATAAACTAGCTGTTTCCAAATTAAGAAGAGCAAATTAAATTCAAAGTAAGTGGAAGAAACGAAAGAGCGTCAAGAGCAGAAATCAGTGAAATAAAAAACAATGGGAAAAAAGACAGTCCTAATTTTTATTTTAATAACGCCTTTTAAAACCCTAGTTAGAATTTTCCTTGATCAAGGAAAAAATGAGAGAAAAAAATCACTATCATCAAGAATAAAAGAGTAGTTATCACAACATTAAAAGGATAATGAGGGGGGCTGGCCGAGTGGCTCAGTTGGTTAAGAGTTCACTCAAAAGTGCGAGCTGAGCTCTGAGCAACAGCGGTTCGATGCCCAGCCCGAGCTGAGTTGCCGCTGAGCTGCCAACAGGTGGCAGGATGGCTCAGCTAAAATAAGTAAATAAATAAAAGCATAATAAGGAAATGTTATAAGCAACCTTTTGCCGGTGAATTTGACAATATAAGTAAAATGGACATTCCTTGAGAAACTAGAAAGCTAACCCAAGAAGAAATAGAAAAAATAAATTTAAATAGTAAATAAATTTAGATCAACCTGGGAGGCAGGCCAAGAAGGCTGAGATTCTGGGTCCTACCCTCTCAGATCTTTGTCAGCCTCACAGACTACGGGCAACTAACCTGGGTTGGCCACCTCCAGTGGGATTCTCAGAGCAGGATTTTGGGATAATTCAATTCCTGGTTGTGAACGCCCCCTTGTGGCAATATCTCAAACTGAAGCACAGTTGCAGGTGAGCTGGATAACACACATACAGCCCTGAGCTCCGTTGGGACACAGGTTTGTTTTGAGGGCTGGAGCAAGCTTGTCACGAATCTCAAATTGAAAATCCTGCAAGGGTAGCTCCCTTTCTTGGAGCAAACTTCTGTACAAGCGAGCAGAGATCTCACATGGGAAGAGGTTTTGCAGTCACTTCTTTTTAGGATGTCTCCTCACCTCTCACCCATGCCATTAAATGCTGTTTCTTCCGCACTCACAGGTTGAGCTCCTGGAATCCAGGCTTGTGAACATGACCTAACATCCTGGACCACAATGACAGAACCAGGGATTGGAGTTGACAAATCTGGACCCACTGGGGTTCTTTCCCTGGAAATTTCTGACCATTTCTACATGTCAAACACTGCCATAGAACCTGGGGAAAGAGCAGTGAACAAAAAGGAAAGTTTGCTCTCGTGTGGGGGAGATGAACAAACAAACGCGTAAGTACATAACATGTCAGATGGTGTAGAAGCGATGAAGAAAAGTGAACTGGAGTAAGGGACAGTGGATGTTGAAGTGAGGGCTGTTCTTGTAGACAGTGAGGTTAAGAAAGAATTCTCTGCTAAGGTGGTCCTTGAGCAAAGGGCTAAAGAAACTGAAGAAGCAGAAGGAGCCAGGTAGCAGTTTGCAGAAGAACATTGGAAGAGAGACAGGGAAGGACAAACGTCCTGAGGCAGGAGGTGTTTGCAGATCACTGAGGAAGCGAGTGTGAGTGAGACTGGAGGTGTGAGTGAGAGCTGAGTGAGGTAACGACTGGCTCTGGGTGTATTGCTGGGGGTAGAGGCATAGGGCCTTGTGGACATTTAAAAGGACTTTGGCTTTTGTTCTGACTTAGATAAGGAACAATTGGAGAGAACAATTTGAGTATGTGTTATGATCCTACGACATGTTTTAAAGGTAACAGACACTGGCATTCATTTGGGAGTTTTGGGGATCCATTGGAGACTGCACCTGTGAAAGTATCCTCAGGGCTGGTGGGTAACGCCCCCTGGAGGGCGCAGGTCTGGGTCCTTAGCAGTAATTAGGATGTGCTTGTGGGGAGAATGGTGCCTCATCCCAAACAAGCTGGGCTTGAGTACTGGCCACCTGATGTCTCCAGGCTTTTGCCCATTTGATTTGTTCTCTTTTAGGGATTTCTATCTTTCTTCTCCCACAAGACTGGAAGCTGAAAGATGGGCTAGACTGGTCTCCTCTTGCTTGGAAAGAGAGACCCCTTCCCCTGCCCAGACCTCCCTCAGTAGCCAAGTGGGAACTGGTGGATATCATGGGGCAGGGGAAGTCTGCAGTGGGCCTAGACTGCAGGGCTCACATCTGTGCGGATCAGGAACCACCCAGGTCTTTGCATATTGAACAATTAAGGAGCTCTCCATGTATTCACAATGTAAGTCCTCTCTCCTGTTTTACTGACACACAGTATCCTCCCAATACATCTTTCATTGTCCTACTTTTGATAGACATGCATATCAAGAAAGCATTTCAATATAAGAAAAATTGCAGTTCAAATGCCATGATAAATGAGAACAGAAATTGGGGTGGACTGGGGCAACCCAGAGAGCTCCTGTCCTGTGTAAATGAGGGACAGATAGAGAAGCTCTCTTGGGGCGTTCATTAGGGCCAGATATTTTGGATTTCGAAGACAAGTCAAGTTTCTGGACAGTCTTCCATTAAGAGAACATGAGCATCCATCCACAAGAACCACCAGGCACGGCCCCAGCCGAGGTGCTCAGTTGGTTAAGAGTCAGCTTAAGAGCATGAGCTCTGAGCAACAGGGCTGCTGGTTTGATTCCCACATGGGCCAGTGACAACTGTGCCTAAGCTGAGCTGCCCCTGAGCTGCCAACAGGTGGCAGGATGGCTCAGCTGGTGAGAGCATATGCTCCTAACAACAAGACTGCCTGTTCAGTGGTGGGCCCATGCCTGCTCACAACTAAGACTGAGCTCAGCAGTTGAGCTGAGCTGCCACCTGGATGGTTTAGTGGATAGAGCATATGCTCTTAACAACAAGGCTGCTGGTTCGACTCCCGCATGGGATGATGGCTGTGCCCACCCACAACTAAGATTGAACACAATATCTTGAGCTTAGAGGCCACGAGCTGCTGACGGGCAGCCAGATGGCGACTGGCCCCCTCCACAACTAAGATTGAAGAACGACAACTTGACTGGTTCCCTTCCCCAATTCCGCAATTTAAAAATAATTAAAAAAAAAAAAAAAAGAACCACCAGGCATGGTCAACCCATCTTGGGGTAGATGCAGCCCACAGGCCACCAGACCTGGTCTCCAGGTCCTGGGTTGAAAGACTTTCCTTTCCCATCATCCGTCTTTCCCTTTGATGCCCACTGGGGCCAAGCTTGTGTTCCTCGAATAACCTACCTCCATCTCCTTTGCATGGGAGGGCACCGGCTCATTTTAAGATTCTCTTGGGCTGTTCCTTGCCATCTTGGAGAATTAGTCACAGAGTACCTACTCGTCTGTGAGATGAACTTTCATGGCCCCAAAGCAGGGTTAATGGAGCCTGTATCAAAGTGAAGTCATTTATTCAGCTAGCAAATATTTTCTACATGTCGCTGTTTGTCCCCAGGTTAACGGAGCTTACATGAAGCTGCTTTCCTGTATCCTGTGAACTCTCCTCCTACTGCACTTGGCCTTGCCTTGGTTCCCAGGATCGTTCCCAGTGTGACCGGGCGGTGTGACACCTGGGTGTTTATCACTATGTGAGCCTGTAGTTGAAAACACGCAACGGGCCGCGCCTATATGTATCCTAATGAGCTCCTGCCTCCCTCTTTCCTGCTCTGCTTTTCTCTCTCTGCATTTCTTTTCCTCTCATTTTGTTTTTTCAGTTCTACTGCATAATGTATTGGTTCTCGATGGCTGCAATAGCACCACCTAATAAACTGTCCCCAAACACAGTGGTTTAAAACAGCAATCATTCCCCCCGCCCCTTGTGGCTTTGCAGGTAGGCTTGGGCACTTCTGGTGATCTAGGCCGGGCCTGGCCGGGTGGCTCTGCTTCAAGCTGTGGCAGCTATAGAAGCTTTGACCTTCACTGATGGTCTGTGTGCGGTAGCTGTGCTCTACATGTGTTCATTTCTAGAGTCCAGAGAAACGAAGGGACAGCGGCTATCCCAGGGAAGTTCTTTTGTGGTGATGGCGGAAACATAGAAGGCGTCTTAAGGCCTAGGCTTGAAAGTGGCATGCTGTCACTTCTATTCCATTCCATTGGCCAAAGCAAGCCACAAGGTCAAGCCCCAAATCAAGGAGTATGGAATTATGGAGCCCCAAATGAGGCTGTGGCAAGGATGTGGAGGTTGGGAAGGGTGAAGACTGCGGGCTAGTAATTCAGTGCTCAGTCCATAGTTGTCCAGCGCATCCCACTTGCTGACCTGTATATTCTCTAGGTTTGGAATGTGCACCCAGGGGCCTTTAAAACTACTGTCTGTGAGGGTTTCTTTAACTTGATTTCCTCAAGGGATCCATTTGACTGCAGAAAGCACAGAGGGCAATGGTGCTTGTTGTAGCTGAAAAAGAAAAATAGAAGAGATTTTTTTTTTTAATGCAAAACCGCTACCAACCATGAGTCGGGGCTTTTAGGATCAGGGCCTGGGGCTCCATCAGCATGAACTTGAAATATCGATTCCCAGAGCCATTAGAATGCAGCTGCCAGGGCGTAGGCCAAGGCAGAGGCCTCTGGGTCAGAGCGAAGCTTTCAATTCATCTGCAAGACTTCAGGAAAGAGACTAGCAAGGAGCCTGTGCCAGGAGCGATCCACAGTTAGCTCATGTAATGAACACCACAGCTCTGGAAGTTGGTATTTTTAACCCCACAAAATGGAGCACTTGCATCTGTGCAATTATATTTCTCTCCCTGGGTAATTATTTGAATGGAATTTTGTCGAGTGCAATGCAGTCCATTTCCCAGCATTGCTGGAAAATTTCGAAACACAGGTCAAGTACCCTCACCTTCAAATCGTATCAAGAAGCTTGCTCAATGAAAAACTCCAGGGTAACAGGAATGTCACTCCGTGGCAGCCTGCAAGACACCCTCAGCTGCCTCCTTTGCAAGGAGGGTGGGGCTGCTCTGTGGTTCCCCCATTCACTTGCTGACCTCAGTCCTGGGTCTCCAGGTACCACGTATGGGATGCTCTGAGGCCTGGGGCAGGCTGAAAAACCTCAAGCTCAGCACTCCTAAAGGAACCAGGGACTTTTGTAGCCCTGAGCCCTGGGAACTTCTTCCATTTGCAGTGGTTGTCACCTTGAGCTATCTGACAGCAAGTGGGAGCTGTCTGCTCTTCAGCTGCCATTGGGCAATAGCTAATTTGAGAGTCCATGTCAAGAGGTTTTGGTGACTGGAGAGGAATGGGGTGGAGATGACACAGGACAGGTGGAAGGAAACATTGGTCAATTTCCTGCTCATCTCCATCATCTTATCTTCTCCATTTCCCATCCAGCTTGAGTCGCTCCCTCACCCCTTACTTTCCTTTCACCCCACCAGAAACGTGTCCCTGCCACTCTGCCCTCTGCTTTCTCTCTTCATCATCCCACATTTTTGTGCAGCTGTTTTCTCGTTGAGGAAACAAGGCATCAGCAGATTTCCCAAGGCCAGAAGGCGGTTAGGGTCAGAGCTGAATTTGGACTAAGAGCTCCAGGCTCCAAACTGCAGCACATCTGTGTTTGCATATCACAGTGCTTCTCACACTTATTGCCTGGGGGTTGGGGGGACTTGGTAAAAACTAGAATCTGTTCAGCCAGTCTGGAGAGGGGCCTGGAATCCTGAGTTTCTAACAAGCTCCCAGGTGATGCTGCCGCTGCCGGTCCATGGACCACACTGAGTAGCCCGAGTAGAGTGTTCTACAACCAACTTCTACATGTGTTATTCCTCTAGATCCTTGTCACAACCTGGTGAGGCTGGCAGGGCAGGAGCGAGTGCATTGATATTTTACAGGCGAGGAGGCTGAAGTCCAGAGCTGGCCTGCATGGCATGTTCTAGTATAGGCAGCATCTAGGAATTGGAACCTAGGTTCTGCTTAGGACCCTGATGCTTGGTTCGCCATGCTGCTTGACTCTAAGATGGAGCAGTACCAAGTCGTGGACTTCAGCTGGGCAGCTACAGCTCTGCAGAGGCTGCAAACCATCCTACCTGTTTAATATCACCCTGCCTCGAGAGTAGCCTTGAAATTGTGGTGACTGTCCTATTATTCTGAGGTACTATTGTTCCTGGCCTAGTGAGGTGACCCAGGAAAGTGAAAGACTTCGGAAAAGTTGTGTGTGGCCGTAGGTGACAAGCACACACGGCTCAGGGGGCAGAGCTTGTGGTTTCCTTGTGCAGGATCAGGTGTGCTTTGTGGGCTGTGCTTGGCAGTGGAACTGGGCCATATAAATTATACATTGAAATAATAGAGGCTGCTGCAATCTGCCAGAAGGTCTGTGATGGTAGAGATGACGGACTTCTTTGCCGGGGAACTGTGGGCTGTGCCAAGGGCATCAAGAGAACTCAAGAAGGGAGAGGAGGTTGAGGCCAGGTGTTCAGCTTCTGGATTTCCTATCAGCAGGGACACATGCTTCTCTCTGTGGTCAAATCTCGCTGGCCTTTGGCCAAGGACCAACATACTCAGAGCTGCAGAACTAGAGCAGGAAAAGAAGGATGGAAAAGGTGCGATTAATGAGTGAAAATTCCAGCCCGAAGGGATCTGAAAAAGTCCGGTAAGAGGGGTGGATGTGAGGGAGTCTGAGAGCCAAGGCCATCTGCTGGGCAGCTGGGGAAACAGAGGCCATACATAGGCAGGGACACGTGCCCAAGGCCACCCAGCTTACTGAGAGCAGCATTGGGGTCAGAGTGCTGGCTGTTGTACTGTGGTCTCAAGTTTCCTCCCCTGTTTCATTCACTTTTTTGCCTTTTCATGGGCCAGGTTTTGTCTGACTTTCCTTCAGCACGACAAGGGGCTCTTGATTTAAAACAGAATGCAGCAGGGCAGCAGACTGTTTTTGCCTTGGAGAGAAGGACTCATTCTGGGAATGCACTCAGAAAAAGGCAAAATGCCTAGGATCAGGGAAAGATGCATGCTCCAACAGGTTGTCACCCCTTTGGGCCTTGGGCAGGACTCTTTTCTTGGGCCACTATTCAGCTGGCATGCCAGTACGCCTTACATTAGGGTGATCTGTCTGCCCCCCAGTAAATGTTCATCAGTTGAATGAGTTGGATGAGCTGTGTGCACAAGTCTCTCTCCTTTCAGGTCCTTGTTTGCCTCTCCTACAAACCTGAGTCGACATCTCCTGTCTGCCAGCCAGGTCCTGTGCCCAGCACTGGCCACCCAGAGATCAACGCCATTGTCTCTGCTTTCAGGGACCGTTGTTACAATGCTCTTATGTAAACACCATGGAGATTATCATAGCTACAATTTCTAGAGCAGTGCTACTCCAAGAGCCCATCTGCTTCTCCAGAGGGAGCTTGCACTGCCACATAAATCAATGCACTGTTAACTTCACTGAGAAAGTCTTACTATGAAAAAGAAAAGTCGGCGATGGCCCAAAGCTTGGGCTTAGCAAAGGAGCTGATTGACGTTCTAGACAAGGTCCTATCTCATCATGGACCCTGACGTTAATTGTGGCTGCTGGTCTGTGGACCATACATTAATTGCTTTATGTGCATCAGGCACACAACTAAACACTATGTGTGTGTATGTATATACCCATACACACCCATACATGTACACATATACATATATGTCTATTAATTTCATTCTTTAACATATGCAGTAAAATGGTTCTTTTCCCCTTTTGGCATCTAGATTTATGTATAGGTTCATGTAACCCCCATGTATAGGCTCATGTAACCCCCATGTATATAGACTCATGTAACCCCCACCATAATCCAGACACAGAACAGACCCATCACCCCCATAAATGCCCTCCAGCTCTCCTTTACAATCACCTGAACCTCCCACCCTGAAGCCCTGCCAACCACTGGAATGCAGACATAGTGGGGAGCCCACCCAGACCTCCAGATAAAGGCAATGTCCTGGGGACAGAAGAAACATAGGCCCGTGGGGTTGAGCAGAGCAGAGCTGGGTGAGAATAAACTCCTGTCCTCATGCGCCTTTCCTTAAGGGCAGGACCTGGAAATTCTGCTCATATGTAACTGCTAAAGATTCTGGGAAATCAGGCCTTTGTTCTGGACGGCCGTTGTCTCAAGCCTCTCCTACCAAATAGTAGGGGTGCCAGTTATAGTCTCTGCCACAATGAGGCTCAAGAAATGTCTCCTTTCTTTCTTTTTAAAAATCAATTGAATCTGGCTGGGAGCTGCCGTTATGAAGGCCTGGGACAGGCTGACTCTCAGCTGTTCTGTGGGGCCCCCTCCAGCACACCTTGGGGTCCGCTGTCCAGAGCAGCGTGAGCAAAGAGACCCCTGTCTCTTAGTGCATTGCTCCCTCTGCTGCCCAGTTTAGCTGACAAAGGGGGCCGCTCTGTTTTCCGAGGGACACCATAACCCTGAGGAGGGACAGGAAATACCCTTTCCAGAGAGCTCAGGCTTGGCCCATGGAAACTCATGCCCCTGCCGTGAAGGCCATGGCTTCGTAAAATGGTCTGCTCAGTGTGTCCTTGGCCATCCTCATCCAGGGCCTGCTTGGCCTGCTCAAAGAAACTTCCACACCCAGTGGGCCCTGACATAGTCTCAGGGAGCCTCAAGGTTACATATTTAAGAATTCATACCAATAATGATTTTTAAAATACATATGTATTTAAAATAGTCTTAACTAAATTCAGACGAGCCTCTGGGAATCTGACCTATGACATTTGACTAAATCAAGCATTGTTATGGTGTCTCAATATTTAGACGGTGTCTCCATCAGGGTCTTGGCAAGAAACAGATGACATAGCCAATTAGGGTAATTTCAGGAGAATTCAATACAAGAACCAGACAGTGCTTTGGGGCTGGTAACACCAGGGAGACCAAGGGGATGAGGGGAAGGAGTTGCTGTCAGAACATGGACAGGGAGAGAGCTGTGGGAGAAGGGGGCTTCTGTGGCCTAAGTCCTCAACAGCCCACCAGGAAGAGCTGGGAGAAAACAATACCCTGACAACTCTCATCCCTCCTCTTAGCCCTCCACAGGGTTCCTCATTAGCTACGTCCAGCGGGAAGCAGAAGCAAGGAGCCTGGTCCTGCAGTGCCTGGGACTTGGTCTCGGTGCACAGACTGGGTCTGGAGTGGCACACAGCTCAGTAGGTGATGGAGGACAAAGATGATAATAATAAAAGCCAACACTTTCGGGGCCGGCCGAGTGGCGCATTGGTTAAGCGCTGGTTTTGGGATGCCAGCGGCCCCGGTTCGGATCCCACATGAGGGCCAGTGACACTGCCCTCTACAGCTAACAACAGCTCCACCTGGAGCTGGGCCGTGCGAGCCCCGGCCCTGGTGTGGGCTGCAGCCCCTGCTGCAGTGGGCTGCCATAGGCTACAGTGAGTGGCCCGCAGCCAGCGTGAGCAGCTGGCAGCCAAGCGTGAGCTGCCAATAGCCGCGATGAGCGACATCCAGAGGCCAGCGACCGATCTGCCTCATCCGGGAAGAGCGCAATGACGATACCAACAGTGAAGCAACATCCTCCGCAACTAAACTGAAGAACAAAAAGACAGCAACTTGTCTGTTCCCCTTCCCCGATTCCCCAACGCTGTTCCCCTCCACCAATTCCCCAATAAAATCTTTAAAAAAAAAAAAAAAAAAAAAGCCAACACTTTCATAGGGCTGACTGAACCAAGAATTATTCTAAGGGCCTTTTACAGGCTGACTCATTTAATCCTCACAGGGGCTTGAGCAAAGGACCCAGGATGCTAGGTGAGGATTCGGAGGCATGCCAAGCAGAATTTGGTGGAAGGGATAAAAGAGGAGGTAGATTTGAGCTGGGCATTGTATTGGGTGGAGTGGCTGGAAGAGGACACATTTATGTGAAATGCCCAGATCGAGGCACAAGGTGAAGCAAACAACACTCCTGGATCAAAATGCACAATTTATCTCAGAGCCAACAATGGCGAGTGGCATTTTGTGTTTGGCAGGAGGAGAGCAGGGAGGTAGGAGGGGTTTGCATGTTCAGACAGGATTGGCATCAGAAAGGAGTCAGGCCTTCGTGTTCCTGCAGCAGCCAGCCAGCTTTCTTTACTCACTGCCAGGCCAGAAGAAAGAGCCCTTGAGTTCATTAACACCAATGATGGCCATCATTATTGAATTCCCCATTTGCCAGATGCTTTTATGCCCATTACCTCTAATGATTACTACAGTCTTGCAAAGTAGATATTATTGTCCCATTTTTAAAAAATTATTTCTTTTTTAAAAAAAATTTTATTGGGGAACAGCCATGGTCATTGGTTACACGTTGCTTTCATGCTACAGTGGCATAGTTGACTCTTTTTTTTCTTAAGGAGGGCGCAGCTCACAGGCCCATGCAGGGATCAAACCAGCGATCTTAGTGTTATCAGCACCATGCTCTAACCAACTGAGCTAACTGGTTACCCCTATTGTCCCATTTTTATACATGAGGAAACTGAGGCCCAGAGAGGTTAAGTAAACTGGTGATGGAGCTGAGGTTCAATTTCAAATCCAATGAGCTTTCTGTTAGACTATGTTGTCAGAAGACTGGAAGAGACCACGCGCACAAATTGTGGGGGCCTCTGGATTGAGGAGGAGATGAAGATTATCTGAGATAGTTCCAGGGGGAAAGCAAACATACATTGAACGTTCAAGGGCGAGGTGAATTACTAGTAGTGGAGAAAAAAGAAAGAGCGTTTATGGCGGGGGACGGCATAACCAAGTGTATGGAGGCAGGAGTGAGCAAGGTTTGTAGCATGAGGCAGAAGCAACAATCCTGCTGAGAGCTGGTGGCTGAATCTGGGAGGCAAGTTGCTATAAAAAATATGGCGCCGAGACTTTTTACTGGCTGCCATGGGATTTAGGCATCAGGGCCAGTTCTTGAACAGAAAAGTGACACAATGAAAGCAGAGAATAAGGGAGATTAAAAGCCAAGGTACACAGTGTACCCTCACAGCCAGGATTTTGAAGAACACACGTGATACACTCTGTAAATTAGGTATTAATAACAAGTGGCTTTAGAACACATTGTCTAAGTTTCTCTCTCTCTCTCTCTCTCTCTCTCTCTCTCTCTCTCTCTCACTGAGTATATTTTAAACAGGGCTGTCATTCAAAATGTAACTAACCCATAGAGTAGTTTTTTTTCCTTTTTCTGACTTAATGAGTTTAACTGGCACTTGTATTACTTTTCTGTAAAACTGCTGCCCCTACACAAAAAGCATGAGCAGCCCTGTTGCTCTGACAGTGGAGATGGTGGGCACCTGTAGCCAGAGCCTGGCCACCTGCTCCCTGCCTGGGCTCAACCCTTGGCAGATGCTGAAAAGGAGCGCTTGGTCTGAGGAGCGCATGGTAATGATGTGCAGAATGGGCCCGGGCTGTCTGGCTCTGCTTAGACCTTTAGTGGAAGAGCTCCTTTTCCAAGACATGGGGAGAGTCTGGAGACTGGATTTGATTTGGTTTTTATAAAATTATTGAATCAAAGTTAAGCCAACATAAATAAACAACCTAGGGCTTAAGGAATGAGCAAGCTAGAGAAAGGTGAAACCCATGGCTGATGGTAAGGGGTCATCTGAGATGCCTGAGTAGGTGATAAACCAAGGCCAAGGTCACTGCCTATCCACCAAGTGTGAGGCCCTGTGTTAGGCATCGGGTAGATGCAAAGATGACTGAGGCCAAGTGGAGAAGCCGCAGTCGCAGGTCCTCATATGCCACCTCTTCAAGGGACCCTTCTCGGACACACACACACACTGTCCCATTCAGGGATAGCTGCCTTACCTGGGGCCTGACAGCCCTATGTGTTCACATTGATCATGTTATTCACCACACTGAATTGTCATTTGCTAACGTATCTGACTCCCAGGCTCTCTCTAGTGCTAGTGCGTCATTGCTTGGATCGATGTTTTAAAAAATTGATCATCCAGTGAGACAGGGTAGGGAATTTAAATCTAGCCAAGGGAGTGAATGAATAACGGATTATCTTGAGACCATTTGCTTTCCTAAGGGGAGTAATTTATGACAAGTCCTGTTGACAATTTCCTGTATTTCTGGGCTCCAGGGTGATTGTGGAGTTCTGAGAAACTACAGCCACCAACAGGTGCTCAGTCATCTGGGACAGGCTGGATGGTGGGGCAGAGCTCCTAGGAGGAAATGCCAATCACTGATGACCTATCAATCCTGGGGAGGAGAATTCAACCATGTTCCCACCAGCCTTTGTTCTTCTAGATGGGAGTGGCTTAGGGTAATGATGACCATTAACTGTAGAAGTATTGCCCCTCACTCTTCTACTTCCATCATGGTGTCAAGCCCTAGGTGCCCATGCTTGACCAGTATGACAGCAAGGTATTTGAAAGAGAAAAAGGACAGAAGATGAACAGCTGCCATCCAGTTGGTAGGCCTTTGTGGACTGTCATGAGAAGAATCATATTCTCTTTCTTCCTCTGCATGACCTGAATTCTTCCTTGACCTCTCTGTTCTTTCACCTGGTTCAGGAAAACATTCTTCAGGCTTCTGGACAATAATAGACTATAAGTGATGAAAAATGCAATCCCACATTCTATTCTCCAATGTTAAGTTGACTCTAATTATGTTGGCATAATGAGTTGACATAAGATGCGTAGTGGTCACACACTCATACCAGGCAGTCGTGGTTTCTTAGCAACAAAGTAGACAGTGTGCTAGGTAGGTCTTGTTTGTGTCCGGGTTTATGTATATCAAGAGCTGTAGTCACTGTTAGATGTAGATGGACATTTTGTGCATGCATTGATTTTTTTTCCCCCTCAACTCTATTGCAGTATAGTCACCTAACAAAGAATTTGAAAGACTGTAGTATTCTTGAAATTGTTTCATGGGTCTGGAGCTAATTTTGAGAGAGGCTAATCTCATCTGTTTATGCTTACCGTTTCATGTGTGCTGTACCTAGAGTGACAGCAATTTGCCTGGAGTAGCATAGAATATCCATTTGGAAGCTCTGCCTTCGTTTCTAAATCCATCAACTCTTCTTATTTTCTGTTGATATTCAAATGATCTTAGAGTATCTTATTTCTATTTAACCCTCTGCAATAGAGGTTCAGGAGAAGAAACATGCTCACGCCACTCAGTTAGCAAGGCGGAGATTAGCATGTAGACCCAGAGCAGCCCATTGTGTTGTGTCTGTGGCATATGGAGGTTTCTGGGTTGAGACTCGAGTTCCTATAGTATCTCCCTAAAGGTGGTAGCCATTGTATTCTTGGGTGTCACTCTCCTAGCATCCAGTATCAAATGGTCATTGTTCTGGAAGGCCCTCCCTCTGGATCAAGATGTGTGAGGGAATAAAGCCGTCTCTAGACTCCATGGTGTACACTTCCTGCCTAGTCACTGGTATTCTATTAGTCTGTGCTGAATGAATGAATGAATGAATGAATGAATGAGTGAGCGAGTCTAATTGATTCATAGCCAAAATTTACGCTCGCCATGCAAACTGAAGCAGAACATAATGGTTTCCATTACCCCAACACTCAGGAGATTATTGGGCTGTAAAAGACGGTACTTTTGCATGTTACCAGGGAATTGTAAGTTCTCATTATTCAAATTATTGTTCTCAATAATTATTGTGGTGACACAGGGAGAGAAACAGAGCTGCCCCCTCCTTATGAAGCACTGAGCCAGCTGAGTCAGGAAGGAGCATTAGCTGGTGCTGCGGCGAAACAGGTGGCAACAGACTGCCGAGGGCTCTGTTTGCCAAGACAAACGCTGTCACAGTGCACAGCCTTCAGATCCGTGTGCTGTCTTGCCGAGAAATTGTGTAGGCGCATTTCATACCAGCTTAGTCCATTTCATCCTGAATGTGAGCCATTCTGACACTGGATGACTTCTGAAGTGCTTTGAGTCTTTTGGGCCACAGCATCTATTTATAGCTGAGTCTCCAAATATAAACGAACAATAGCCCTGCTTCATCTCCTGGTCCAACCCACACCCTCGGGAGGCCCCTCACTGACCGTTCAGTATGTCCACATTGTACCTGGCAACGAGGGCTAGAGAAACCCTGGTGTGAGGGAACCATCCCTCATGCTCTCATTTGTGTCTATTCATTAATCACTTCTATTTTTTCCTCTCTTATAATAAATACTCATCAATTTCTTGCCCAGTGCCAGACAAACTAGGAGATGTGAAAATGAATGTCATTCTTTATGGTGAAGAAGCCCCGCTCCTGGGACATGGTGTCTTTGCCCGGCAGATTTTATTGAAGATTTACTGGCAAAGGAGGGGCCTTTACAACTCAGCAATGCCAATAGCTTAATATTGAATATAGACCATCACGGTCTTCAAAAGTCTCTCTGCTACTCTGTCTCTTTGTGTTTTGGTCATCTCCTGTCTCCCCTTTTCTTCAGAGGAGGAGACTTTCCTTCCTGTCTCCTGGATGACTAGAGAACTCCTTTGATGGCTAAAGATTCACTGATGCAGTCTCTACAAACTGTAAGCATCCATCTTAATTCTTACTCCTCTTTTTTTAAGGGGAAGGAGTGAGTAGTATAAAGATTTAATTTACTCATGGATAGAGGTTATAGTACACCTCCACCCCTGCTCCCTCCCTCCCTCCCTCCCCCTCCACTTTGTCTTAGAACTGATTTTGAGTTACAATCAGTTTTGATTTTAAAACACTTGAAAGAAGTGAAAAGGATTAAGAAGTATGAGCTGCCAATTATAAAAATAGCCATGGGGATGTAAAATACAGCATAAGGAGTATAGTCAATAATATTGTAATATCTATGGATAGAGTCAGATGGGTACTAGACTTATTGGGGGGATCACTTCATAAGGTATATAAATGTCTCAATCACTATGTTAATACAGCTGAAATTAATATTGTATGTCACTTGAAATTGAAAAGTGAATTTAAAAAATGAAAAGCAAGACAAAACACTTATATCATCATTGTATGAAGCTACGCTTGTTAACAGCTTGTATATCTCATTTCAATGAGCAGAATTTGGTCCTGTCCAAACATCCATGCAGACATCCTGGTCCACGTCAAAAGGTCCTTGAAATTTCGTCCTGTCCAAAACGTCCAGGCCTAGAAAACATCTGCTGGGTTCAAACAGCCCATAACATTTATTGATACTTTTTGTTTACAGGATTAATACATAAAAAAATACCATCATGTTTTACTGGTCCAGTAATTGTGTTGTGGCTATACTGCCAATAATAACTCAGCCTTGCTGGTCCTGGCACATGGGGTGAGGTAGGTGGGTCAGTGGGCACCAAATGTCTCTGTGGACATTCTGGATAGGACCAAACATCGTGCAAAGCTCATTTCTCCTTTGATCCTAAGCTCATATGAGCAGGGGCTGCCTCTCCATTATACACCTTTGTTCTCTATTAGCTCCAAGCACAGTGCTAGGTGAGTAGGGTGATGCTTTATAAATATTTTTGTAAGCTGGAATAAGTTTTTCACGTTGGGTTTGAATAAAGGAGTTACTTCCTTTACACAAAAGAGCTGAGCACACAGGCCAGAAACCCAAATCAGCTTTCAATTCTGCTTGTTGAAGGAACCGATGCATGAATCCAAGGTGAAAAGACAGACAAGTAACAAATGTGGAATGTGGCCAGGTAGACGCAAATAGGGAATAGTGAAGCTGGAAGCTACTGAGTGGCACTGCTTCCCTTCATGGCTTTGAAATCTAAATTACAAACAAAACAAAATATTGTGTTGGCTAAGAAGCACAGAACCCTGGCCTTCCAAGCCA
Source organism: Aselliscus stoliczkanus (assembly GCA_033961575.1). Classification (NCBI taxonomy): domain Eukaryota; kingdom Metazoa; phylum Chordata; class Mammalia; order Chiroptera; family Hipposideridae; genus Aselliscus; species Aselliscus stoliczkanus. The sequence goes on from CM066732.1 coordinate 152,799,414, forward strand.
ATGAATGAGGGAAGCTTACCTTCGTACATATATTGTGCTTATCTCCTCTACTCATGCATCTGCGCTAGTGTCGCACCGGACTTGTACAAAACACACGTTCAAAGATAAAATTGTGAAGAATTTCAAGATGGTAACATGAGAGCATTAAGCCTGACATCCAGGGCCCTTTTGAACATTAGGCCCTTCCTGTGTGAAGGTCCAAGCTGCAAGCCCATGGAAGCTGGCCCTGCCCAGCCCATAGTAAGTACTCAATAAATATTTGGTGAATGAATGAACAAGTGTTACTTCTTAAGCACAGGCCTCATTCACCAAAGCTCAATTGTTGAGATGATTCTAGAACTCAGTTATAATATGGGGGGTGGTTTCCCCCACATACCCACCAAGCAATTCTTCATGACACCAACTAGGAGTTCTACAGTTTAACTCGATTTGGACACTATATATCTGGAGATAGCATCAGGTCCCACAGGCTAAGGACTCAGTCCCACAAGACTGTTCCTGATTTCAGATGCCAATCACAAGTGCCGGTTTGTCCCCTGTGCTTCTGACACATCGGCTATAAATCAGAGGTTCTCAAGAGCCCTTCCTTGGGTTCGATTAATTTGCTAGAGTGGCTCACAGAACTCAGTAAAAACAGTTTCATTACATTTACTTGTTTTTATAAAAGGATACCATCAAGGATACAGACGAACAGCCAAATGGAAGAGATACATAGAGTGAGGTACGTGGGAACAAGTGTGGAGTTCCTGTGAGCTCTCGGGTACTGCACTCGCGGTGAACCTTCACCTCTTCACTAACCTGGAAGCTCTCTTAGCCCCCTACTATTGGGATTTTATGGATGCTTCCTCACATAGACATGATCAATTATTAACTCCATTTCTGCCCCTCTTCCTTCTCTGGAAGATGGGGGTGGGGCTGAAAATTCTAAGCTTTGGATCATGGCTTGGTCTTTTTGGTGACCAGGCCCCATCCAGGAGCCCACCCAGCATTGTCTCATTAGAACAAAAGATACTCCTGGTGTTCTCATCACTTAAGAAATCACAAGGATTTTAGGAGCTCTATGCCAGGAACCAGGGGCAGAAATGTGTGTGTGTGTGTGTGTGTGTGTGTGTGTGTGTATTTTTTTTCTATTATCTAACAGTGGTCCATGAATAGCAGACAGAATAGATATAGTAACCCCTCACATAACTTTTTTAAAAAACTTCTGAGCCAAGAGTTTTCACCCTTTTCTTATATGAGGTTTGTTCATCAGCCATAATACTGAACAGATTTGAGTGTCACCAATTCCATCTTTTGCTAGAGAGAGGTGTCCTCAAGAGAGAGAAGGATCGGAATTGATGGAGCATGAAAAATTCATGGTTGAGGGAAGCAAGTCCCTGTGAAGGAAAGATTAATTTTCATGGAGTATAGAATTTGATATATAATAACCATTCTGATTCAGGAGAGCTTAGATGAACAAATTTGTTGAGGCAACACTACTTCCAAACTTTGGGGGGCTGGTGAGTTGTATCTGTATGCATCTGGGCTGAGGCCAAGGTGAATAAATGCCATCAAAAGAAACTGGAGTGCATTTTCCCAAAGGGGATAGAAGCAGAATAAATCAAAAGACAGATGTCTGGAGTCCTAATTCCATTATACCTCCCCCTAAATGAAGCTCATTGTTGAGTTAGAGATTCCAGAGAATCAGATTCACACCACATTTATTTATTCATTCAACCAGCATTTCTCAAGCATCTCCTGTATGCCAGGCACTGTGCTAGGTGCTAGGGCTTTGAAGTGAAATTCAGCTAAGACCTCATACGAGAGAAGCCCTCCCTTTATCCTGAGACAAAAATGTGGTGGTTGGGTTGGGGGTGGGCTGAGGTGGGCATGGAGCCCTCCCATCTTTTGGTGCCTTGGGAAAATGACCATTCAAATTCAGGGCCCCCATGCTGGAGGAAGTCATTTAACCCCACAGAGTTGGTAAGCTATGAGTCGTCATGGCAACAGATTAAAGGAAGTTGGAACTGGGTGCGAGGGCCCCAGCTGTAGGCACACTGTCCCTCCTCCTCTGCCTCGGTTGGAGCCTGATGATTCCTTGCTTAGTGCAGAGATTGCTTTCCTGGAGGTGGGATTTGGCTGAAGCAAGAGCAGACAGAAGGGAGATGCTGCGAAGGGGCGAGGATAGCAGAGGCACTACAGATTCATGTAGAAGAAGAAGCTAAAAAGCGTTAACACTTACTGGACCCTCATCACGTGCCAGGCATGTGCTTTCTTCTGTTGCCTCATCTCAACTGATTCTCACAGTAACGCTGTGTGGCTGGCAGTCCTCCTTCCCCCGTTATAGAGGTGAGGAAACTGAGGCTCAGATGGGCTACAGATAAAATGCCCAAGGAGGTAGCAGAGCTAACAAAAATCTGGGTCTGTCTGATCCCCATGCCCATGCTCTCTACGCCAAGTGTCCCTGTTGGTGTGGAGGGGAAATGACTAAATTGCAGATTCCTAGGTGCAGCTCAGATCTGCTAAATGAGAATATCTGGGGGTGGGACCCAGGAATCAGAACATGAAGGCATCTTGGATGTTGCCTGGTCTGAGTGAGGCCTCAAGAAGGGAAGTGATCTGCCTCAGGTCTCAGGGCTTGTTAGGGCTAGGAGCCTGGGCTATGCCTGCTTAGTGGGCTGCGAGGTGTGGAACGGATGTTCACAGGGAACCGGAACAGGATATGATGGGCCCAACCACTGAAAGTTCTCCTTCATTTTTGATGACAAGCCTCCATCTAACCAGCACTCCCGTTTAGAAAAAGAAAAGAGGGAGAGAGAAGCTTTAACTAGTGCTTATTAGATTTTCTTTCCAGCATTTTTGCTTGCAAGCCCAACCCACTTCCTAGCCCGGTCACCAGGGTAACCATCACCCCCACCCTGACAGTCAAGTGTGTACCCCACTCCTTGCACCCACATCCAGGCCTCGGGACCCAGCCCTATAATCAGCCTCCTGCTGCTTCTGCACACAAGCAGCAGTGACAGTCAGATAGTCAGCTCCCTGTTCTCTAGGCCCATCACCCCATCACGGTTCTGCAGACACCCCCTGCTCACGCTCACACACCGAGTTTGCTTCCCTCGCCCACTGCCTCCCAGGAGACAAATGTGCAATCTGCTCCTGGCGGCGTGTATCATCACCTCTGGAGGGAGGAATCTGCCCTCGAGTTGAGGCACAACCCAACACACGGCCCACACAGGAGAAAGAACACCCCTGCCCGAGGAGGGGGGCTGTGGCTGTAACCATCCTCTCTCCCTCCAGAGACAGCTGAGGGGGTGGCAGGAGTTTAGGAAGAGTTTGCTGAGTGACATCAGAAGAGGGGCTGAGACGGCTAATAGAGAGCAACTCCCTGGCTACTGAGCCCAAGGCCCTCTGCCTAGGAAACTGGAGCCCCTCCATCACCGCAGACACCCTGAATTTGACCCTGCAAGTAATGAGGCTGGGCGACCACTTCAAGGACCCCACCATAACAGTTTCATGGGGCCGGGCTCTTAGAGCCATGGAGTCCTGTCAGGACATCAGGCCCAGGGGCCACCCAAGTGCCCTGCCTGCAGGCTCCTTCCTCGACTCCTGGCGCTGATCTCTGCGTCCCAGCTCTGTCCTGATCTCTGTCCCACACACTCCTGCTGTCTCCTGCCTCACCTCTTCCTCAGCCCTCATCCCTCCTGTCTTGGACACATCTCAGACCGTGTCAGATTCTCTGGGTCTCACCTGTCTCCTAGGCTCCGAGCCACTTGCTCAGCCCTGGGGACCAGGGATTGCTGTCTTGATTATCCTCCTTTCTTGGTTCCCTGCAGTCTGAGGCCAACCCCTTAGGCTCCTCCCCCCATTTCCTGACTGGGATGAAGCCTTTCTCCTGAACCACTGGCTTCCCCAGTCTCTGCTGAAAGAGCCAGGTGGAAAGGGTTAAGGCCTCAAGAAGCCAACTTTGCCCAACAGGAGGCAGAAGGCAGGAGAAGGCCTTACCTGCCTCCTTCCCATAGAGAATTCCCAAGCCCGGGCTTCTGCACAGCCTGTCTGGAGATGTCCTGTGTGGCCGAGCCCCTGGATGTGCCTGTTCACGCATTGGGGACCAGCTTGGCAGCCCAGGGCCATGCATTTGCTTCCCTTCTTGCTCCGTGTCTCTTCACTGTCCCCTCGCTCTGGTTGTCGCGGGATTGAACTTCCCAAGGAAGGGTTAGCCCTGAAGCTTTGCCTCAGACTGCTTTCTAGGGAATCTGGGCTAAGTCAGCACCTAGATTCAAATAGAACAGAATTCTGGTTCTATATTATCCAACCTAATTCCTTCATTTCACAGGGGGAGCTGAGGCCCAGAGCAATGAAGTGACTTCCATGAGATGTGAAGTCCAGCATGGGGAGTATAATCAATGGTATTGTAATTGGCATGTATGATGTCAGAGGGGTAGTCAACTTGGGGGGTTACCAGTTTGTGAGGGGTGTAAATGTCTAATCATTATGGTGTTTTGTATACCTGAAACTAATAATAAAATTAAATTAAGTTTAAAAAAAGAAATGAAGTGACTTTCTCCAACTGTAATGTAGGGAAAAGCTATGCCTATTTATTACTTTAACAAATAATCAATGAGCACCCACTATGTACCAAGCATTCATTAGTCTAGCCATTGGGAATGCAGTGGTGAATAAAATGGACAAAACCCCTGCCTTGATGGAACACAACATTTGAGTGGGGAATTGGAGGAGAAAAAGACTGTAAATGGGATGAATAAGTAAAATATTCAGAATGCTAGACTGGTAAGTGCTGGTGGAGGTGATAGTGGGTATTATGGGATGAACTGTGTCCCCCAAAACTCATGTGATGAAGTCCTAATCTCAGTACCTCAGAAAGTGATGTATTTGGAGAAAGAGCCATTAAAGAGGTGACTGAGTTAAAATGAGGTTATTAGGGTGGGCTCTAACCCGATATGAGTCGTGTCTTTATAAGAAGAGAAAATTTGGACACAGAAAGAGACACCAGGGATGCCTCCACACAGAGAAAAGACCACGTGAGGACATAGTGGGAAGATGGCTGGCTATCTGCAAGCCTCAGGAGAAACCAACCCTGCTGACCCCTCGATTTTGGACTTCTAGCCTCCAGAACTGTGAAACAATACATTTCTGCTGTTTAAGTCACCTGGTTTGTGGTATTTTGTTATGGCTGTCTCAGCAAACGAACACAGTGGGATTTTAATTTCATAAAAGGCTTCCTGAGCTGGCCTCTCAGAGAAGGAGCCATCTGAGTAATACCCAGAAAAGTTTAATGGGGTGCGTTATCTGAAAAGCCAACGGAAAAGCATTCCAAGCAGAGGGAATGGCAGGCTCCATAGGTCTGACTGGGATCATACCACCAGTGTTTTCAGGAAGAGCAAAGAGGCCAGCGTGCCTGAAGAGAGCAGAGTGGGTGAGGGAGAAAACGGGAGGAAATGAGATCAGAGAGGTGAGGAGAATGTAGGAAGACCACCTCTGCATGAGCTGGGGAGCTACTGCGTACTTTAGAGCAGTGGTTCTCAACTGGGGGAGAAGGGGATTTTGCCCCAAATGTCCCTTTTAGCAATGTCCAAAGACATTTTCCATGATCACAACTGAGGGTGGGGGTGAGGGGAGGTCAGGATAGGGTATTGGCATCTAGTGGATAGAGGCTAGGCTGCTGCTAAATATCCTATAATGCAATCCAGCCACCCACCAACGAAGAATTACTGGGGCCCCCATAGGAACAAGGTTGAGAAGCCCTGGTTTAGAACCTAAGGTAACTGGGTCTGACTTTTGTGTCAACAGGCTCAGTCTGGCTGTGTTGGAAGCAGCTTTGAAAGCGGAAGAGCAAACGCAGAAGCTCTGTTAATCCAAGTGAGAAATAATGGCGGCTTGGACCACAGAGGTAGGTCTTCTACTATGCCAATTTAGTGCTCCCTGTTCTATCCTTCCTGCCTCTTCCTTCCTTCCTTCCTTCCTTCCTTCCTTCCTTCCTTCCTTCCTTCCTTCCTTCCTTCCTTCCTTCCTTCCTTCTTTCTTTCCTCCCTTCCTTCCTTTTCTAAAAATTAGTTTCAGGTTTGTTTTGAATATCTTCCCTCTTTCTTTTCTCACTTTCTCTGTAAACATCAACAGAGCTCTTACTACGTGCTAACCATTGTGTCACATGCTGGGCAGATTCCAACAGACATGGCCCGCTAGGAGCCTTGTCTATTTGCCCAGACCCAAGCTGAAGAGAAGGGAGCTACAGGGAGCTGCTCCCCATATTGGGGGCAGACTTTGGGAAGTCTGCTTGTGGCCGCAGATGGAGCCCTGCAGCAGTTGCCAGCAGCTGCAGTCCAGTAAGACACTAAAGAAAGCATGAAATGAGCACTAGGTGGCTGATGTCATCATCTACCCGGCTGCACAAGCCAAAACTTGGAAATCATCCTTAATGCCTCTGTCTCCCTCCCCGCCGAATACATCTCCACTTCCTCCAAAATATCTCTTGAATCTATTCACATCACTCATCTCTATCATAATGACTCTAGTTCAAGCTATTATACTATGATTTCCCACTTGGTCTCTCAGATGTCACCCTTGTGTCCCTACAATCTTTCACTAATCAGGATAGATAGGTCATGCTGCAGCAATAGAAAACACAAAATAAAAGTCTATTTCTCACTTATGCAAAAGTAGTGGGGTGGCCCTCCTCCATCAGTCTCATAACTCCCTGTATTTGTTGCATAGCTGTTATTGTAGTTTGTAATTATATATTTATTTACATGATTATTGGATCAAATTCCATTGTTGTTCCTAGGATGTGGGCTCCTTGATGGTAGGGCCCATGCCTGGCTCGCTTTGTATCCCTAGATCTAGAACAATTCCTATAATATAGCCAGAATTCTGGAAACATTTTTTGAATGAATGAATGGATGAATGCAGTGGCTAAACTATAACTAGAAACCACGTAATCTCCCCAATCTAAAAAATCCTAAAGTATTTCATGCATGAGACATCACATCAATATATATGTATATTTTAAGCATAACAATAAAACACTCATGTATCACTAGTCAGTTAAAAAATAACACATCACCAATGCCCTCTGTGTACCTCCTTTCTGATCACATTTCAGTCCTAGAAATTAACAATAGACTGTATTTTGTGTTTATTATCTCCTTTTGTTTCCTTGGTCATTTAAACCACTTATGGAATATATATATTCTATGAACATTATATAAACGATGTAGATAACTCTGCATGTTCATGAGATTTATCTTTGTTGAATTATGTAGTTGTGGTTCATTTTTCAGGATCATAGTTTTCCATTGATTGGGATAATACAATTAATTTATTTATTCTCCTGTAGATGGGCATATGGGTTGTTACCAGGTTTTTGCTATTGCAATTTTACTGCCATGAACTTCCTTGCGCAGGTCTCCTTATGAAGTGTGCTCAAGTTTCTGCAGAGTGTATACCTTGAAGACGTGTATTCGATTTTACAACTGAATGCCGAGTTATTTTCCAAAGTGGCTCCAAATGGTTGCACCAATTTTCGCGTCCACCACTACTATGCACGAGATCCTCCTGCTCCACATCCTTCAAACCCTTGATGTGGTTAGACTTCAACATTTTTGCCTATTTGGTGAGTGTGTACTTTTACCTTTCCCTGATTATTAATGAGGTTGAGCTTCTTTTCATAGGTTTATTGGTGATTCCTCTTCTGTAAACTGGTCATTTATATGTTTTGCCCATTTTTTTTTTTTTTTTTTGTCTAGCTGATTTCTTACTGATTTGTTGGAGTTTTTGATTCTGGATAGCAATTCTTCTTGCATTAAATTGTGGTAAATATCTTTCCCCATTCTCTGTTTGTCTCATCACTGTCTTTGTGGTGTTTTTTGATGAATGTAAGTTCTCAATTTTTTTTAACGAAATTTTATTGGGGAACAGTGTGTTTTCCCAGGAACCATCAGCTCCAAGTCAGGTAGTTGTCTTCAATCTAGATGCGGGGGGCTCAGCTCCTTGACCCATGTGGGAATCGAACTGGCAACCTTGGTGTCATGAGCCTGCGGTCTAATCACCTGAGCTAACCAGCCGCCCCTATGAGTTCTTAATTTTAAAGTAGTTAGATTTATCAATCTTTTATTTTATAATGTATGCTTTTTGTTTTGTTTAAGAAAACTCTCCCTATTCTGAAATCATAAAACTATTCTCAATATTTTCTTCCAAAAGTTTGAAAGATTTGTCTTTCATGTTCAGGTTTTTGTATTCACCTGAAATTGATTTTTGTATATGGTCTGAGGCAGAAACCTAATTTAAATATTTTTTCTAACATGGATAACTGCATTTGTTTCCTATTGCTGCTGTAACAAATTCCCATCAATCTAGTGGCTTAAAACAACACAAATTTATTATCTTACAGTTCTGGGTGTTAGAAGTAGGTTTCACGAGACTGACATCAAGGTGTCAGCAAGGCTGCATTTCCATCTGGAGGCTCTACGAGAGCTGAGTTTTTTGTTTTTGTTTTCCTTTTCCAGCTACTAGAGGCTGCCTGTTTGTGGTGGTGCCTTTCCATCTTCAAAGCCAGCAATGGCTAGTCAAGTTTCTCATCCGTCACATCACTCCGACACTGACCCATTCTCCTGCCTCTTCTACTCATAAGGACCTTTTGATTACATCAAATTTACCTGGATAATCCAAGATAATCTCACCTCAAGATTTTTAAATCAGTCACACCTTCAAAGTCCCTTTTGCCATATAAGTGAACATAGTCATAGGTTCAGGGGACTGGGATATGGACATCTTTGGGAGAGCATTATTTTACCTCCCCCAATAATCAGTTGATTCAGTGCAATTTATCTAATCTTTTCTGAACCTGAGTATGGGGACACTGGTCTGGTGGTAATAAAATAATAATAATAATAATAATAATAATAATAATAATAATAGCAGCAAACACTGAGGGCTTACTTTGTGCCAGGAATTTCTCTAAGCATTGTGTACATATTATCTCATTTAACTCTTACTACGACACTGTACTAAGCACTACTTGTATTCCTGTCTTAAAGATGAGTAAAGTGAGGGACAGAGCGGTTGAGTATCTTGCCCACAGTAGGAAGCGGCAGAGCCAGGATTCAAAACCAGGCAGTTAGGCTCCAAATTCCATGAGCAGGACCCCATGCTATGGTTGAATAAACTAACAAAGTGGATAAATTTAGCTTCCCTTAGCTGCATGCTCAAGCCTCAGTCACCTAACTTCTCTGAGCCTCAGTTCCATTATCTGTAAAATTGGAATAGTCATGCTTCTCTTCTGTACTTCACAGGGCTGCCTCTGGGGCACACTGAGACAAGTCTTAAAAAAGCAGTACAGATTAGGAAAATGGGCTCCAAATGTCGTTCCACTGCGTGTCACTGGCAGAGCCAGGACTCAGTCTCAGGTTTCCTGGCAGCCCAGGGGTGGGGGTGGGTGGGCTATTTCCACCATAGGGTGGTAACTGTAGCAGTTACAGATTCTATTCATCAAACGGAACATTCCCCTTCAACAACCTCCTGCCCTTTAACAGCCAACATCAAAGCAACGTCCGTGTATTCAATCAATTGTCATTAAGAATGTCATCAAGTCTGAGATGATGCTCTTACAAAATCCAAATATGAGATAATACTTCTTAGCAGAAAAAGGGTAACGTTTGCAAGTCTTATACAGTATCAGTTACAAATCAAAAGGAAAAGAATTTCACAAAATGACAAAAAAGGGAGGTGCAAGTTATTTGCTAAGGAAAACCACGTCCCTCTCCTCTTTGCCCCTTCTATCTCCTGATCACATGAAGATCTACCCCTTTCTGCTTTCTCTCCTTTGTGGTGTAGGGATCAGAAAACCTGAATTTCAGCTTTCGGGTAATGTCCGTTTTTTTTTTTTTTTTTTTTGCTTTGAAGTTCAAAAGGCAATATTGAAAAAAGGAGAAAGAGTAAAGAGTAGGAGGGTCCAATCTATCAGTTATTAGGAGATAACAAAGCAACAAGATCAGTGCAGCACTGGTGTAGATCAATAGAAGAGCAATGAGAGATGTGTGTTTTATGGAGACTTGGCATACTATACAGACACCATCACACATTAGTGGGGAAGAGATGGATTGTTTGGTGGGTACTGCTGGGAAAATCGGCTCACTGTGTAGTGAAAATAATATCATATTCCTACTCTGAATGAATTAAGACCTAACTATGATAGGTAAAAGTATGAAGCTAAATAGGGGAAAATGTAGGAGAATATTTTGTGACCGTGGGTAGAAAACATCCTTAAACAAGACTCAAAAGCACATTCTGCAAGGTAAAATTTGATGCATTTGGCTACACCAAAATTAATGATTTCTCCTACTCAGCAGGATAGCAGAGATCAAGATAACAGGATGCATGAAAGATTGGGAGATATTTGCAATGTCCAAGACTGACAGGGATTAATATTTAGAATATGTAAGAACTCCTTTAATTTATTCAGCAAAACAATAGGAAATCTAGCGGAAAAATAGGCAAAGGATGTCAATAGGTATTTCACAGAAAGAAAAAAAAATCTCAATGGTTCTTAAAGTACATATGGAAAAATGGTTAACATTGCTAATCATGAAACAAATACAAATGAAAATTACGTATCACTTTACCAATATCAGATTGATATCCGTTAGGACATCAGATAATTACCAAATGTTACCATATAGAGTGGGGAATTAGGAATATTCCTATCTTTATGTGCCATTCATTGGAGGGAGTGCAAACTGGCAAAGCCGTTTGGGAGAGCAACGTGGTAGAGTGAAACCAAGCAGTATAAACTCCATGACCCAGTAATTCCGTTTCTTTCTTATGGTCCATAAGGGACATGTCTAATACCCACCCTAGCATTGCCTGTGGTCACAAGGAACTTCTGGCAGCATAACTGTCGATTATTTGAGAAAGTGATAAGCAAAATGTGTTAGGCACACAGATCCAATAACATCAGTGGTAGGAATTAATGAACGCTAACGCATTGTGTTTAGGGAAAAACATAATAGGGAAAGAGTTCTTAGCGCAATATCGTTAATCTATATTAAAAATAGATAAAAAAAAGTATCTTCCCAGGATATATGCTTGTGCTGCGACATATCTTAAACATACGAAAGAGGGTGCAAATGGGGGTAGGAAAATAGGCGTGTGGAGAGAGCATTGGTGGAAAATATCAAAATAAAAAAAGAGGGGCCTTGCTGACTCTTACAAGCTGAAGAGTATCATCAACATCACCCATTCCTGCAGTTCAACAATCCCCCGTCTCACTTTCCTCGCTTCCTATTTTTAACAGAATCAAAAGCAAGCGTCTCACTTTGTGAGGGGTGAAAAGTATAACTATTGCCTTGTTTTGGACACTTGAAACTAATAATAATTAAGAAAAAAAAAAAAAAAGCGAGCGTCTCACCGTGGCTGCCCAGAGCAGGGCCTCTCTGCCTGCTCGCCACCCACCTTGCCAAAGCCCTCCCAGTTCTACTCTGACTGCACGTCCCACAAACAAAACGCATTCAGGCTTCCATGCAAAACGGCCTTACTCTTTATTTCTCTTGAAAGTCTTACTGATCGTTTAAGATTCCGTTGTCTCCCCTCTAGGAGTCCTTTCCTGACCGCTCCTTTCCCCGAGATGCTAGCCCCTGCAGGACCGCATGCCCATGCACCCTTCCCCATCAGCCTGCCACACGCCACGGTGTCATGGCTTATTTGGGGTGCACACCCCTCCCCCAGAGGTAGCGCTGAGCTGCGCTGCCTTCTGCATCCGAAGCTAGCCGGCCGCGGGGGACGGTCCCAGTGAATGGAAGGGTACGCTCGCTGGTTCTGCAACGCCCTAGACCACCGCCCTATCTTTTGCTTCCCCTCTTATTGGTTCAGCGTCTCCGCCCCCGACCCCCACTCCTAGCACGCCCCCCGCCCGCCCCGGCCGGTTGCGGGAGGAGAAAGGCTGTGCGCACGCGCCGCGGGGTGGGGCGCGCTCGGTCCGGGGCTGGGACCGGGCCGGGAGGGGCGGGGCCAGAGGGGCCGCGGGGGCTGCGGCGTCGTTGCTCCGCAGTTGCGTCCGGGCCGCGAGCGCGCGGCGCTCGGGGGGCGGGGCGGGGGCGGGGCCGAGGCGGGTTCTGTGGCACCATCCTGCCCCTGGCCCCGCCCCCGCAGCCCGCACGCGCGCCTCGCCCCGCCCCCTCGCCTCTCCCGCCCCGCCCCCTCGGTGGCCGCGCTCCTTCTCCAGCCCGCCGGCTCGCCGCCCGCCGCCGTGCTCCCGCGGCCGTAAGCGGGAGAGAGTGTTGCCGGGGGGCGGCCGCGGGGCTGCTGCGCGCGTCCGGCATCCCGGGGCCGCTCCGGCCCGGGCGGCAAGGGGGCCCGGCGGCCCATGCATCCGCCGCCGCCCGCGGCCGCCGCTGCGATGGATTTCGGTCAGAGCAGCCTGTTCGGTTCCATGGAGGACCTGCAGGAGCTCACGATCATCGAGAGGCCGGTGCGCCGGAGCCTCAAGGTGCGCCCCGGGGGGGGCAGGGACTGCCCGCCGGGCCCCGAGCCCCGTCCAGTCCCCGGGGCCCCCCGGGGTCCCCTCTCCCACCGAGGCCCGGGCCCCGGGCGCACTGCCCCGCCCGCCCGCCCGCCCGCAACGGCCGGCGAGTCCCGCGTGCCCCCCGCGCCCCCTCCCCCCGCCCCCGCAGAGCTCCGCTTCGGAGCGCCAGGCGGTTCCCCCCGGTCCTCCCTGGGCGCCCGGGACCCCGGGCCCCATCCCCCCCTCCGCCCCTGCCCCGCAGCCCCCGCCCGCACTCGTCGCCCTGCCGCCCGCCTCAGCCCCGTCCCAGCGCTCTGCCCCGCGCTGAGCCCCCGCGCACGGCCCCCCGGCGCCCCAGCCGGGGCCCTGCTCCCCACCCCTGGGGGGGTCCCGCCTGCGCTCGCCCTCCCGCACCCAGCGGCTCCGGCGCCCCGCACAGCCACCCTCCTGCCGGCTCCCCCGCGGCCCCAGCCCCGCATCGCTCCCTCGGCCCTCCTCCCTCCCACCTGCCCCAATTCCTGGAACCTCGGATTTCCCCCCGGCCCCAGAGTTTATCCCCCCCCCCTCCACCCAGAGTCTGTCTTCTTCGTTCCCCCTCGGCTGCAGTCCTCATCCATCACCCTTTTAGCATTTCATGGGGTGGAAAAGGCTGCAGAAACAGCCTTGGGGGATTAGAGATAAAAAGTATATATATATGAATATAAAATTAATGTCAGCTATGTTCTGAAGCCGCAATGGGCTTCTCAAGCTTCAACCTAAAAGCTAGAAGAGTAAACTAAAAAAAAAAAAAAAAACAACAAAACCGAAAACCAAACCCCAAACCTCCACCACCCAGACCTCCCAATTAGAGAGCTCTGTGATGGAGACCGTCACTCGAGGCTTCAGACTGTTGATTAGTTTTCAGTGATGATGCTGAATTGGGAAACTTTTCCCTTAGTCGGGAGTAGTCATACGATCGTGGTCATATACGGTCCCTGGAGGGGTACAGGGTGGGGGACAAGACTGATGGATGTTGGTGTGCATAATTTGTCTTTTACACTTGACAGACACCAGAAGAAATAGAAAGATTGACAGTTGATGAAGACCTCAGTGATATTGAGAGGGCTGTTTATCTGCTCAGGTATTTCTGCAAGTCTTTCTGTGACATTGCTGCTGTTTCCCTGTGGCTGCATCGTGAATGCTTTCTGAAATGGGGCACTCTGACTATATTCAGATTTAACCATTTGAATAGAGGAATTTTGCATGTATAGCACTTAATTATGTTAAGATTTAGGTGTGGACTTATACATTGGTCCACGTGGACAAATGAACTGAAATCAAATATTAATTTAATAAGAGACCTAATTTCCAGAATATTGCTTCCAGGAGGAGGAACAGAACAACGAATGGTTTGAGTTGGACCTCGTTCTTTTTTCAGTCTCCAAGTTTGGTGGCTCTCACACAACATCCAATAAGTTTAGATGAGACTTCAGAATATCCAGGGGTTAATTTTAAGTTAATGGTAGAGTATGACCCTTCTGTGCTATTTACTGTATAGAATATGGTAGTTCAATTTGTTGCTCAGGATATCCTGTTCATATTACTTTTATAATGTTTCTTGAGGGATTTTAAAATTTAATTGTGTCTACTCTCATTTAAGTTTCATCTCACAGGCTATGCAGAATTGCTTAAGGCAAATGGTTATTGCAAATATTTACAACATTTCTCTCAACTATTTTAAAACTTGTAGATTTAGCTTCTGAAAAGCTAACATAGCGAACATTAATGATCACACCTATGAAAATACTTCAGAAACGAAATTTCCTAAGGTATTTTGTGGACCTATGTTTTAAAAATTTTCTTTAATTTGCACAACGTCCCCCGCCCCCCTTTTGGCAAATTAGTTTTCTTTTGTTTTTCAGAATCAGATTTTGAAAACTGGTGTTATTTACCTCCTGGGATATTTGTCATCCCTGTTTTCTTAACTTAGGTCTACTTTGCCAGTTTCAGGTGCTGACAAGTTGCTTTTTTCCTTTCTTGTTTATAGATCATGTTTCTTGTCCCATGTTATTCATTGAAGGATCCTGTAAAAAAACAACAACAAAAAAAACCCCATCTCAATGATGTCCATTTAAAAAAATTATTCTTTAGTCTATAGTGGCATCTTGCATTTCTGTCCTTAGTTTAGTAAGAATTTTAGCATGCTTATGATTTAGACCATTCTGTCCAACAATTCTATTACTTTAAAGTGTTTCTGGATCTTAAACCTTATGTTGAAATTGTTTTGGTGCTATTTGGTAGCTGCTTTCATCATTTCTACGTATCTAAAGAAAACTTATTTATGTATGAATTAGCAGTATGTGTTTTTGGTGTTTAATAGTGAATAATCCAACGTTTAACCTATTTTGATATTTTATTGGTATATTTTAAGTACTTTATTCGTTAATAATTAACATGTCCAATATGGTGAACAATAGTTATAAGCATCTGCCTTTTCCCACAGTTCTTTTGTTTGGAGTAGGTAGAAGATTGATGAAAGTTAGGATAAGTTTGTTTTAACATCCAGCAGTTAATGATTTGAAATAAGTTCCTATTTACTCCTACTGAATTCTTTTCTTTGTATAAACGCTGGCTTATAATTAGGAAATGGAGAGTCTTGCTCTACTTAACTTGCGACAGCAGATACTGCATTCTAGATATCAGTGACAAGGCTTCTTTTTTAGGATAGCTTATTTGCTTTCTATTTCGCTTTTATTGTTTGTTAGCGAACCAGGTCTTCTGAGTTGTCTGTATTTCTCAGACACAGAACATAACAGACACATCCAGTTCTGGAACTTTCAAAGCCCTGACAGAGACAGATGGGTCCTCTCATTCTTAGACAAGAGCATTTTCAAAGAGATCTGATATCTCCTTTAGTTTCTTGTGGCTCATCTACCTTGAAGGAGCTTTACAAGGTGACTGAGAAGGCAAACACTAGTTTGGTTGTATGGCTCTTCTAGCTGAGTTCTTCTTTTGTATTTCTACCATCTCACCACCACCTGGAGGAAAGTGGGATTTCCCCTTTAGGCCAGCTTCTGAAGGGAGAACACTGAGACTGCCTGACAGGTTCTTTCTTCCCTGGGATTAGGGGAGGGTGTGGGATTGTAGACATGTTCCAGACTTTGCCTCTGTTAAAGCCTCACCTGCTCTCAGGTACTGACCCATCCATTCAAAATGGAATTTATTGCTTTTTAAAAGTTTGTACTCCCCAATGCTGTAGAGTCTAATACTGAGTTCTGTTTCTTATTTTTCTCTGATTTTCCTTTGTACTGGATATTTAATATCCCGTGTTTTTTTTTTTTTTTATTTATTTTCTTTCTCTTCTTTTGAATGTCAGATTTGTTTTTTTATTTCTCTTATTTTGTATATTAAAACTATTTTGGAATATTATGTTAAATTAGAATTCAGAGCAAAATGCGCAAACAGCAGTAGGAAATGCTTTATATTAGTGGAGATTCTGATAGCATTTATTTATTTATTTATTTATTTATTTTTTAAAGATTTTATTGGGAAATTGGCGGAGGTGAACAGCGTTGGGGAATTGGGGAAGGGGAACAGACAAGTTGCTGTCTTTTTTTGTTCTTCAGTCTAGTTGCGGAGGATGTTGCTTCACTGTTGGTATCGTCATTGCGCTCTTCCCGGATGAGGCAGATCGGTCGCTGGCCTCTGGATGTCGCTCACCGCGGCTATTGGCAGCTCACGCTTGGCTGCCAGCCGCTCACGCTGGCTGCGGGCCACTCACTGTAGCCTATGGCAGCCCACTGCAGCAGGGGCTGCAGCCCACACCATCACCGGGGCTCGCACAGCCCAGCTCCAGGTGGAGCTGTTGTTAGCTGTAGAGGGCAGTGTCACTGGCCCTCATGTGGGATCCGAACCGGGGCCGCTGGCATCCCAAAACCAGCGCTTAACCAATGCGCCACTCGGCCGGCCCTCTGATAGCATTTAAAGTGAGCTTAACATTTAAAAAAATCATGTATGGAACACTGTCATCCCTTGAAAAACAAATTACAGCGTTCATTATCTTACCCTAAAGTATGGCAGATCAATTATTAATGCTGTTTTTATAATTAAGCTTAGAACATTATGGTATTTAAAGATTTGACACAGATGAATTTGTGGTTTTGCATAAATAAGATGCTGATATACCCATCTGTGGTATTTAGCACTGAAGCAAAACAACTTTCCTAATAGTCACAGCTTGTGGATTAGTCAAAATCTTACCACAACATCTTTTTTCTGTTCTGTCTCTTCTTTGTTGATTTTGGTATATATTTTAGGAATGTATTTAAAACATGTGAATTATTTTGTTAGAGAAGAATCTTAAGCATGTTTACTGTGCTTTCATTAGGTAAATCTTTACTCATATCTCTAATTGTTGATCAGATAAATTCCAGACCCTTAAGCTTGGCTGAAATGACTCCATCTTAGCTGTGTAATGTGGTGTCCCACAAGACCTTCACATTTTTTTTTAACGGCTTGATTGAATTGTAATTAATATGCCATACTGTTCACCCATTTAAAGTGTAGTGTTCAGTGGTTTTTAGTGTATTCAGAATGTGCAATCCTCACCACAATCAATTTTAGAACATTTTCATTACCCCTAATAAGAAACCCTGCACCTATTAGCAGTTCCTCCCCACTGCTTTCCAACCTCAGCCTTTGGGAACCACAAATCCACGTACTGTCTGTATGGATTTGCCTATTCTGAACATTTCATGTAAATGAAATTATATAATATGTGGCTTTTTGTGACTGACTTCTTTCATTTAGCATGTTTTCAAGTTTCATTCATGTTGTAGCATGTATCAGTATTTTATTCCTTTTTATCGATGAATAGTATTCCATTGTGTGGGTGCATCACATTTTGTTTGTTCATTCATCAGCTGGTGGGGGCTTGGGTTGTTTCTACTCAGTCCTTCACTCTTTGAAGCAGTCATGTTAGTCTCTTCACTGTTACTCAGATACATTGCATTTATCCTAAACTCTGTTTTCCCCCATCTTGGGATACTCTATCATTGTACCTAGCCAACATTTTCCATCCTCAGCTGTAATCCTGCATCTTTCATAAGGCCTTTTCAAACTGCTGAAACCACCTGGATCCCAGGCTTCTCTGAGCTCCCATATCACTTAGTGGCTGCATCCACCAACTATTGTAGTGATTAACTACTACTTTGTATTCCTTCTCTCTCTCTGTCTCTCTGTCTCTCTGTCTCTCTGTCTCTCTTTCTCTCTGTCTCTCTCTCTCTCTTTCTCTCTTTCTCTCTCCCTCTCCTTCTCTCTCTCTCTCTCTCTCTCTCTCTCTCTCTCTCTCTCTCTCTCTCTCTCTCTCCATTTTCCTTAATAGATTGTAAGTTCTTCCAGGGCAAACCATCTTTTATGTTATTGCTGTTTTTGTTCTTTCTTGGTCTTTGCTGTGATATAAATATATACCTCTTAATAGAATAAATTGTATTTGCTTATTTTAAGATGACCAAAATATCAGGTGGAGTAAGCAGCTTCTGATTTTTTTGTATCATAGGCAATAGAATCAAACAGATTTAGTTTATACCCAATTTCACCATTTATTACTTGTGTGACCATGGGCAAGTTAAGCCCTGGTTTCTCACCTGTAAATGGAAATAATTTGTTTCCCCAGGTGGTTGCATATGGTCCCTGACATAGAATGGGTACCCAGTTCATGTTAATTCTCTTCTGTGACCTTTCCCCTTTCCCTACTTCCTTGCTACATAGGTGCTCAAGGTATATTTCAAACTTTTAAAAGAGGATAACAGTATTAATTTTGCCTTCCAATAATTTAACAAACAGGCAAGTGAAGTAACTGATGTTTTGATAAATATCTATTAACTTCCTTTCCTAGCAGTTATCAGAAACCACAATCTTCACAAATTGTGACTAAGTATTTTAAACTGAGTGATAACATCAGCTTATTTTACAGATTTATATATATTTTTTTTACCAAATGACCTTAAGCAGTATTTGCTATTTATGTTATGTATGAAATGTGTTGATTGATTAATGTACTGAACCTAACTTTTATGTTGCTTACTTTTACAGTCAGTTTTCACTAGTTTTCACTTTGCACTGTGAATTTTAAGACATTTTGCACTTTACCTTTCAGGGAGAGTCAGGATTAAAGTGAATCTTTATGAACCTTTCCCCTTTCCTTTCTCTTCCCATCTTTTTTTTTTAAAGGAGTAAGTGCTCCCCCTAGTGATACCACATAGTGAGGTTTCTGCAGCCAAATCGGGAAATAAAAGTGCTCTAAACTGTGACTATTGCTAATCATGTTTGGAAACTCTTGCATTCAAGACTAGAATAGGGTAGCAATGAGGTGGTGAGGAAGAACTCCAGTGATTAGCTTTGCTACTTTCTTAGCTTTTGACTGTTTTTCTTTTAAAATTATCTATCCTATTTGCTATGCAAATGTGAAAAGTTGCGTGAAAACTCCTTATATGCCCTTATTTCAAAGATCTTCTATATACCTACACTTCTTTTATTTTCGCTATTGTCTTGATTATTTTTTATTCCTTCTGCCTTTTATACTGTTTCAGTGAGGCAGGTGTATAAAGTGTGTGTGTGTGTGTGTGTGTGTGTGTGTGTGTGAGAGAGAGAGAGAGAGAGAGAGAGAGAGAGAGAGAGAGAGAGAGAGAGAGTCAGAGAGAATCTTGAGTGGCCTTGCCCAGTTTTCTTGAGTGATGTACAGCAAGGCATATTTAATTCCTCACAATTTTTGGATAAGTCCAAAAATATTGGTTAATGTGGGGAATTATAAAAGTGATACATACATTCAACATAAAAAATATATATTTGTTTGCCAATCTTTTGATGTATGTCCACTGTCTTTTCTTTGAGTATGAGTCTGCTGATTATAGTTCAGAATCCTCTTCCTTGCATAAATCATCTCCATAGTGCATTTACAATGTCAAGTTCAGGTTTATTTAAAGATCAGTGAGAATTTAAAGATGCTTATGAAGCCATCTGAAAGCATGGTCCTAGATTTTTATGATTTTCTCCTTGCTTTTTGCAAGTTGTCTTGTTCTTCCTACTTCAATACCGATTTTCTTTGGCAACTTGTATTTATTGAGTTTTTCTAAAATTTCCCACTTAGTTTTCATAGAAACAACTCTTTTTGCATTCATATGTTTGTATAATATTTAACTAAATTACATAATGGCAATATCAGGTGAAATTGGGATAAACTATTTGGGAACAAACACAGCTGACTCTTGGTTGCTACTCAGCCAATGAGAGCCGAAGTCTGTGGGCCTTTAGAGAGTAGCCAGTTATTAGCTATAAGCTTTCAGCTCGCCTATTGGAGAGTCTTCTAACACCTTGTTGAGAGGGATACTATCCCCTTTCAAAGCACGCACTGTGATGATTTTGCTTCTGCCTTGGATACCCATAATATTCTCTCTTGTTTTTGAGTTTGGTCAGGTTCATTTTTCTTTCACCATTATATACTAAAAAAAAAAAGGAATGGATTAGGACTCTCAGTTAAGAGGTACTTTCATAAGCTTATATTTGGTTTGTTTTTTACGACAAACTTTCTGAACATATGCAGAAATGTGCAGGGATCGTAAATATACAGCTTGTGAATTTTCACAAGTGAGTACATGCATGCAACCAGCATCCGCATTCATAAATAGAACACAATCTATTGTATGAGCCTAGTAGGCTCCCTTTGTACCCCCCTGTCCAGCTCCCCACACTTCCTGCAAAGGGTAACTACTATCCTGACTTCTAATACCATAGATCAGTTTGCCTGATTTTGAACTTTGTATAGTAGGGAGCATGTAATGCACTGTTTTGTGTTTAGCTTCTTTTGCTCAGCCTTAAAAAAAAGATTTGTCCATTTTGTTGCATGGAAAAAAAATGGTTCATTCTCATTGCTGTATAGTATTCTACTATATGAATATATCACAATTTATTCATCCTACTGTTGATGGACATTTGGCTTGTTTTGTTTTGGGCTATTATGAATGATGCTGCCATGAACACTCATGTACAAGCCTTTTGGTGAATATCCGAGTATGTATGCGTTTCTTTCAGGTATCATCATACATGTAGAGTTATTGGTCATAGCATATACTAATGTCCATCTTAAAGATATTGCTAAACAATTCCCAAAGTGTGCTGGTACCAATTTGCACTTCTACCAGCAGTGTAAGAGCGGTCCCAGCCTATATTTCCTAGGAAACAAAAGGGACAGACTTTATAAAGTACATGAATTTCTAGCATATCAATAATGTACTACCTACTTAATAGCCCATAGAAGTTTCTCTTTTTCTGTGCATGATTTACTCATATCATCTAACTTTTTTCTTTTCCTACAAGAAAGACAGTTTCTATAAGTTTTTGTAATGAGTCTTATACTGCTAGACTGTTTGGTTAGAAGACCTTTGGTTAGAAGTTCTTTTGGGGGTACCACCTTCAGTCGCTGCACTTTTAATGATTCTAAGAGGTCCAATTAAAAAAAAAAAGCCTTATTTTCTGTGAGATGATGCACAAATGACTTGCCTTTTTAAATAGAAATAAGCATCTTCATTTTCATGTTTTAGGATAGAGAGGTCACTGTTCACATGTTAAGAGAAATACATAATGGATATACAGCTGTATATCTTCCATTATCACTGAGGCCCAATTACCTGTCTTGGCAAACCCTGAATTCCCCTGTTTTGGAAAAGTACTGGGTCTCTGAATATAAGGGGTTTGGAGACCACTTCCCATCTCCTGTTCCTTGGCTTTTGTTAGAGAACAACGATGGGTGGCATCTGCTTCTTTTCTGCTATGTACTGAAGCTTCAGAAGGCTCTGCCCTGATATCAGTAGAAAGCAAATGCTCTCATGAGATCTGTAGGAAACACTTAAAAAGTAAACCATTTTCAGCATTGTAAAGGTGACCCACATAATCTCCTGGAAAGACCTGGAGCTTAATAACATGATGTGATTCTGAGAGATTTGAGCAGTTTTCCTCTTTAGTATAACTGTTTGATTACCTACTTAAAATATCCTCAAATTTCTATGATAAAACACTATAACATAATATTAAAATGAATGATTTTACAGATTTGAATCAACTGTGGTTTAAGTTATGTAACTACAGTGTAACCATAACATATATTTATGTGCATGTTATAAATGCATGTTTATGTGTGTGTGTGTATTTTCGTGAACAATTAGTTAATACTGACACTTGGAAAGTAGCTGAGTGAGATACAGGAAGATTGCGTTTTGTCCCAAATCATAGCTAGTTCCCTGTAAAAATTTGGAGTTGTATTCCTTGGCTCACAATCTTGTTGAGTTGTGTAGTTGTTTCTTAGTATTCAATTGAGAAATAAGGTGCTGCCTGTACCACGTGGTAAAAATCATAAGTCTCTTGGAATTAGGGTCACATGAAGGGTATGAAACCATGGAATAGGTGGGAGGCACAGAGAAGTTTTCAGGCTTAATTCTTCAGTTATCACTTTTGGCTTTATCCTTTGGTATGTGGTAATCATGTCAGAAATAATTACAAAATCTATTATATCCTCATGTATGGATATACCTTATCGTGTAATTTTCCATTCAAATCAGAGATGTTAACAATGGAAAAGATTTGTAATGCACCTAATAGTTACTTTGGGATAAATCTTAAGTTTAAACATACAAAATGCTTACTGAGCACTTCTTTGTTAGGTATCCCTTGAAGAATGAATTGCATTGTACCCAACAGATACTTGTGTTCAAGGAAGTACCTGTTTAAGGAAGCAAATGCATTTTTCTTAAATGTCAATAGCATAGAAGTCATCTCCAATTAACAAGTGTGTTGGGTGTTGAGAAAGCAGTATGTTGTGTCGGAAATACGTACTTTATAGTAAGACAGATCCAGGTTTATTCTTGGGGGCTGAGTCTTGCTCATTTACTTACTGAGAGACCTTGGTTAAGTTGCTTATCTTCTCTGAGTCCAAGCCTCCCAATCTACACTGGAAATAATAATACCTGCATTGTAGGATTGTTAAGAAGATTAGAGGAAATGTATGCAGAGGGCACAGTGCTTGGTGCAGAGTGTGCGGTAAAGGATGCTTGTTTCTGGTCTTTGAAATCATCTGTTTGCAATTCAGGCCATATTTTACTTTGGATGTATGGGAAAATTCCTATCCAGAAACTTCATGTAATTATAAGGTTTTCTCTTCAGATGATGTCCCTTTGCAGTTAATCCTGTAACCTGACCCTAGGCAACCAATGCTCTCTGCCTTTTGTCACCATAGATTGGTTTTTTCTGTTCTAGAATGTAGGCATATATTTTCATATTTCTTGGCTAAATGCCTAAGAATGGAATGCTATGTGTCATATGATGAGTGTACATATATTTTCATATGTTTTTCTTTACCATTTTATTGAGGTATAATTGACATCCCCTAAACTGCACATATTTAAACTGTACAATTTGATTACTTTTGACATGTATATACCCATAAAGCCATCATTACAATTAAGATAATGAGCATATGCATCACTTGCAAAAGTAACTGTGCTCTGTTGTAATATCTTCTCCCGTTCCTCTGACCCCCTTCCCCTACTTCAGGCCACTGATCTGCTTTCGGTCACTCCAGATTAGTTTGCAGTTTCTAAAATTTTATAGAAATGAATCATACAGTAGCTACAGTAGCTACTCTTTTGTCTGGCTCCTTTGCTCAACATAATTGTTTAGAGGTTCATTCATGATGTTGCATATGTCAATACTTTATTCCTTTTTATTATTGATAATTATTCCATTTTAAGGATGTAACACATTTTACTTATCCATTCATCAATTAGTGGACATCTGGGTAATTTCCAGTTTGGGGCTATTACAAACTAAATGGCTGTAAGCATTCATGTACAAATCCCCTTCCTTCCCCTCTGATAGACAGCTAGGAGTGGAGTGGCTGAGTCATATTGTAGGTGTATGTTTACGTTTTTAAGAAATAGCTAAACTCTTTCCAGCGTGATTGTGAAATTTTACACTCCCATCAGCAGTGGATGAGAGATTGAGTTGCAACATATACTTGCTGATACTTGGTGTGATCAGTCATTTTGTTTTTAAGCCATTCCAGTGATATTTCTAGTGGTCTAGTTATGGTATTTCATTTTGTTGTTGGGTATTTCTAGTGGTCTAGTTAAGGTATTTCATTTTGTAGTTGGGTTTTCTGAATGACCGATGGACGTTGAGCATTTCTACATGTGTTTATGAGCCAGTCATGCATCTTATTTGGTGAACTGTCTATTTCAGTCTTTGGTCCATTTGTGGCATATCTGCTTTGCGAATATTTTCTCCCAGTTTGTGGCTTGCCTTTGAATTTCTATGAGTGTCTTTCAAAGAGCAAAGATTTTTTTAATTTGCTGTGGTCTAATTCTGAGGAGGTCTAATGTATTGATTTTTTTTCCTTGATAGTTCTTTTTGTGTTATATTTAAGAATATTTTTGCCAAATTCTAGGTCATTAAGATTTTTTTCCTGTTTTCTTTTGTAAGTTGTAAGGTTTTAGCTCTTAATTGTAGGTCCGTGATCTATTTACAGTTAAATTCTGTGTATGGTGTAAGGTAAGGGTTGAAGTTAATTTAATATTTTTTCCCACATGGCTATATTATGCAGTTGAAAGGGCCGCTTTGCTATTGTAAAAACCAGGGGACCTGGCATCTGTCTCTGTGATCACATTCAAGTCACTTAAGTAACTGCACCGTTCCGTCCTCTTCCCTCCATGTGATGATGGGTTGGGCCTGACAGAAATTAAGGTTCCATGTTGCTTCAGCAGGCTATCCTCAATTCTAAGAAGAGGAAAAGGTGTTGAACCCTAGTTTTTTATTTCATCCACTAGGCTGTGCTCATGGACATCCCTGAAGGTGCAGAAATTCCTTGGGTACCTGAGCAGTCTCAGAACTTTATTTAGAAAGGGTCATTTGCAAGGTAGATATTCATAATTCAGGAAGTGCCTGTGTTTCATTAAGGATTGGATGCAATCCTATAATAAAACCGAAAATATTGTTTATTTTGTAGAACCTAAAAAGCATCAGTTGAACAGTATTTTCTTTGAAGAATTCTGCACCTTGTAGATTTGGTTTGAATAACTTTTGGGCAGAATGTGTGTATCTTACATAATTTTCCAGTTATTTGGTGGGTTTTCTAGATATATTTTTGCTATTGATTTCTAGTTTAATTCTGTAATGGTCACAGAACATACTTTGCTTGACTTCAGTTCTTTTAAATTTGCCTAGGTTTGGTTTTTCGGCAAGAACACGTGGATCTTGGTGAATATTCCATGTACACTTGGAAACAATGTTATCTTCTATTGTTGTTGGCTGTAGTGTTCTATAAATGTTAATTAGGTCAAGTTGATTGATGGTATTTTTCAGATTTTCTGCATTTCTAAAGATATTTTCTGTCTAACTGTTCTGTTGACTACAGAGTGGAGTATTGAAGTCTCTATAGTTGCAGATTTATCTATTCCTTCTTTCAAATCTATCATTTTTACTAGTAGTTCATATATTTTGGTGTCTGTAATTAGGTGCATATATAGTTAGGATTATTATGTTTTCTTGGTGAATTACCCCCTTTATAGTTATGTAATATTTGTCTTTATCCCTAGAAATATTCTTTGTTTTGAAGCCTACTTTATCTGATATTAATATACTCACTCTAGCTTTCTTTGGGTTAGTGTTTACACAGCATATCTTCTTTTGCCCTTTAACTGTTTTTTTTTTTAAACAATTTTTATTTTGGAATTACTTTACATTTCCAGAAAAGTTGCAAAGATAGTACAGAGAGTTTCCATATGCCTTTCACCAGTTTCCCCTAGAGCTCCCATCTTCCATAATCGTGGTACATTTGTCAGAACTGAGGATTTAACATTGGTATATCGCTAGTAACTAAACTCCAGACTTTATTTGGATCTCACCAGTGTTTTCACGGCTGTCCCTTTTCTCTGTCTCAGTCTCTAATCCAGAAAGCACATTGCATATAGTTGGCAGAGTTCCTTAGTTTCCTCTTGGCTTTGACACTTTCTTAGTCTTTCCTTGATCGTTTTGAAGAGTATTTTGTAGAAGGTTCCTCATTTTGTGTTTATCTAATATTTTTCTCCTTAATTAGATTGGGGTTATGGGCACTTGGGAAGAATACTATAGAGGCAAAGTGCCTTTCTCATCCCATCATTTGGGGGATACATGCTATCAACATGACTTCCCACTGGAGATGCTAATGTTGATCACTGGGTTAGAGTAGGAGTGGTGAGAGGACCGCCAGCCTTGTTCCTCATCTTAGGGGGAAAGCAAAGCCTTCAGTTTCTCACCATTGAGTACGCTGTTGGCTATAGGTTTTTAACAGATACCATTAAGCTAAGGAAGTTCCCTCTGTTTCTAATTTGCTGACAGTTTTTTTCTGGACTCTGTTTGCTACTATATTTTTGAGGATTTTTGCATCTCTTTTAATGAGAGACATTGGTCTGCAGTTTTGTTTTCTTGTACCATCTTTGCCAGTTTTGGTTTTAGGGGAATGGCTTCCTACTTTCTGGAAGAAGTTGTATAAAATTGGTATTATTTCTTCCTTACCGGTTAGGGAGAACTCACCAATTAAACCATCGGGGCCTGGAATTTTCTTCTTTGAAAGGTTTGACCTAAAATTCAATTTAGTTAATAAATGTAGGGCTATTTCAGTCACATATTTCTTCCTGAGTGAGTTTTAGTAGTTTTTATCTTTCAAGACACACCCCATCTTATATTGCTCTTTACTTTATTGTGCTTCACACATGTTGCAGTTTTTAACAAATCTAAGGCAAGACCCTCCACCAGCATAAAGATAATGACTGGCTTTATTGCGGTGGCCTGGAACTGAACCTGCAGTGTATCCAGAGGCATGCCTATATTTAACTCTATTTCATGTAACTTATTGACTTTTTGTGGGCATTGAGTCATGTTATGCTCGTACTCCCTTTTAAACAAGACATCTTTTTTTTTTTTTGAGGGCAGTGTCACTGGCCTCATATGTGGGACCCGAACCAGGGCTGCTGGCTTCCCAAGCCAGCATTTCACGACCGCATCACTCGGCCAGCCCTCATACTCCCTTTTAATGTTTGTGGCGCCAGTAGTGATGTCTCCTTTTTGATTCCTGATATTGATAATTTATGTCTTCTTGCTTTTTTTCTTGTTTAAAATGGCTAGAGGTTTATCAATTTTATTGCTCTTTTTAAAGAACCAGCTTTTGGTTTTATTATTTTTCTCTAATGTTTTTCTGTTTTCAATTTCATTAGTTTTTGTTCTAATATGTATTATTCCCTTTCTTCTGCTTGTTTGCATTTAGTTTTCTTTCTCATTTCTTAAGGTAGAAGCTTAGGTCATTGAGTTTAGATCTTCTATTCTGTTGGATTGTCGGAAAAGTCATGACGTCTTTTTTCTATGTTTTTCGTTGCAAAAATGCGTCATGACTTTTCTGACAACCCAGTAATATATACATTATAATGCTGTAAATTTCCCTCCAGCCACTGCTTTAGCTGCATCCCACAGATTTTTAATATGTTGTATCTTCATTATGATTTAATTGAAAAACTAAAAACATTTTCTCTTGAGACTTCTTCTTTGATTCATGAGTCATTTAGAAGAGTGTTGTTTAATTTCCAAACATTTGGGGATTTTCCAGATGTTTTTCGTTATTGATCTCTAGTTCCATTCTGGCTTGAGAATGTGCTTTGTTTGATTTCTGTGACCTCCTCCTTCCCCAGTAACAGCTCTGTTTGGTTTCTTATGATTCTCTTCTTCCCTTAGTGAGCACTCCAGCTGCCTTTGCTGTTCATTAAACATACCAAGTACACATCTACCTTAGGGCTTTTACACTTGCTGTTCTTTCTGCTTTTAATGTTTTTTTTCTTCCCCCTCGAATACCTGAATTGCTAGCTCGATCATTTCCTTCAGATCCCCACTCAATTGTGGGTTGCCTACTTATCTTAGGTAAATGGCACTACCATCTACTTAATGTCACAAGTTAAAAACCTGGGAGTATCCTCAATTTCTCTTGTTGCTCATCTCTGATATTTCAACAGATTAAATCTTTCTTTTACAAAATAGAAACATTCACAAGGTTTCTTTACTTTTCTAATATAAACATTAAAAAAACCCCACATCGTTTAGTTAAACTAATTTTCAAATCTTTGATTAGTGGAAACCTGCTGGAGGGTCAAAATTCCCGTGGTTTTACTTTGGAAAACACTCATATCTTTTGTTATCCTGGTGAGTAAATAGATGTGGCCTCCTTTTTTTTTAATCAGGAAAATATTTTTTAATGTTTGAAAAACATATTCAGTTCTAGTCTCTCATTTATTATAAAGGAATATGTATATAATAATCATTCTCTAGACTAATTTTGTATTTCTTTTTATCAGTGAGAACTATGTAACTTGTTTTTTCAAAAAAATTTGTTGCTAGGAAATATGGAACAGAGCCACTAAAAGCTGTGTGACCTTGGTAACATCATTTAGCTTCTCGGTATTGTCAGTAAAGTGAGGGAGATGTACGTCATCTTTTTTTCTTTTATTGGTTTCAGGTGTACAAAGCAATGCACGAGTTGGACATTTCACCCCTCACAAAGTGATAGTCCTCCCCCATCTACTATCTCTCTGACATTGTGTATAGCTGTTACTATTCCATTGACTCTATTCCCTATGCTGTGCTCCACATCCCATGGATGGAGATATATATATATATATATATATATATATATATATATATATATATATATATATAAAAATCTATTTATAGTTGACATTCATTATTATTCTCCTTCAGCATCAGGTGTACAGCGCAGTGGTCAGGCATCTGCACAGTCTATGAAGTGGTCCCCCTGATAAGTCCAGTGCCCGTCTGGCACCCTGCATAATCTGCACAACATTATTGATTATATTCCCCAAACTGTATTTCAGATCCCTGTGACTATATTGTGATTACTAATTTGTACTTTCTAATCGCTTCACCTTCTCCCCCATCCCACCCACTCCCAACTAGCAATCATCAGTTTTTTTGTTTTTGTTTTAAAGATTTTTATTGGGGAATTGGGGGAGGGGAACAGCGTTGGGGAACCGGGGAAGGGAAACAGACAAGTTGCTGTCCTTTTGTTCTTCAGTCTAGTTACGGAGGACGTTACTTCACTGGCCCATGTTGGTATCGTCATTGCGCTCTTCCCGGGTGAGGCAGATTGGTCGCCGGCCTCCGGACGGCCACTCACAGCTGCTCTTGGCAGCTCACGCTGGCTGCCGGCCACTCACTGTAGCCTATGGCAGCCCACTGCAGCAGCGGCTGCAGCTATGCCGTGGCCAGGGACTCACACAGCCCAGCTCCAGGTGGAGCTGTTGTTCACCATCTTAGCTGTAGAGGGCAGTGTCACTGGCCCTCATATGTGGGATCTGAACCGGGGCCAGCTCTTAACCAGCGCACCACTTGGCCGGCCCAGCAATCGTCAGTTTTTTGTTTTTTTTACCCCTGTTGTTAAGATTCTTTCTTGCACTGTGACTCTGTAAACTTGACTCAGGGTTTGCCTGTTATCAATTTACTCAGGTGGTTAGTGCATTTATTTCTTCACTCCTTTGGAAAGATTTACTTTTATCTACTTGAAAAAGCCTAACTCAGTGTATACTAGTCAGTTCTGATTATTTTGACTAGTATTTTCTAGAAAATATTAAAATGTTCAATATTTCTCATGTTTAACGTGTGTGCTGCTCTAAATTCTTTTGTGTAGCTAAACACTGTATAAATAAAAATAGAATAGCTTGTTATTTCATCAAATAATTATTTCATAGTAAAAATCATTACATATTATGATTTAAAAAATTCATTATGCTGCTTAATTTCTACATGATTCTCATGTATAGATCCCTGAACTCATAGCATGTGGACCTAGTCTTGTGGACAACATGTTAAAATCTATATATCTATATATCTCATTAGATATACATATATATCATTATTTACTCATATATATGAGTAAATTTACTCATTATGTATTTATATAACAATCTCTACTCATTGAATTATATATTGATATTAACAATTATGTTTCCTTAGACAATATTTTTTCTTTTATGATAACTAGAGGACTAGTAATTCATATATTGCTAAAAGGAATGATATGAATGTCTAAAATAGTTCTTGTATTATAAGGGATACCAGGAAGAAAACTGACTATGTTTCTCTTGAAGAAGAAAATGTATGTGAACTTAATATGAATTAATTGTTATTTAGGAACCCATGAGATGTCTTATAGGATCAATAGTTGTTTTGTTTTTTAAAAAAAATTAGATTCTTGCTTTATGGAGATAGTATCCTGAACCTGACAATAGCTGGCTGGTTGACCTTGAGTAACTTCCATAATCTCTGTAGATGTTGATTTCTTCATCGTGAGGAGGTAAATTATATTTCTAAGGCCCTCTTTAACTCCAGTATGCCATTACGTCCTATCTTTAGCATTAGAGAAAAGGAATCATCACTTCACATAACTTTTAATTGACTGATATACATTTAAATTGCATAATTGATTTGTTTATATCACACTTCTAATTCAGTGCTTTGGTTACAATAGTATCAGTCAAATGAGCAGAGGAAAACCACAGTGTATTGTTAGGGACTGTCTTTCTGGGCCAGATTATCCACTCCTAGGTTTCAGTTATTGTCCCCATGACATCATTTCCAAATCGGTGGCTATCGCCTTGGGCTTCTCTGCCCAACTTTGGACCCGGACTGCTTGCTGGGTGGTGTCACCATGATGTCTCACCAGGATGTCTCGCTGGGTTTTCAAACTCAGTGTGCCTGAAGCTGAATTCATCATTTTTAATCCAAATTTGTCTCACTTGTTATTGAAGCCTGACCATCCTTTTAAATAACACTGGAGGGAAGCCTGGGAATAATTTTGTGCCGTTCTTTTTCTTTCAGTAATTAGTTTTGTATCAAGTCTTACTGATTTCATTTCTGCAAGAAGCCATTTCTTCCTTCTACTCTAATTCAGAAGCAGAGTGCTTTGTTTTTATTGTTTTCTTTCTTGAATTGCTGTGACTGGCAATTCATAAGTGTTCAGTAAATCTTTATGAAATAATTGAATAAACCCTTTCTAGCATGGGATGCTTGAACACAGTGTTCCTTCTCCATTTTTCACCAATTCCTACTCATTTTTAAGGTCTCACTTCTCTAGGGAAGGCTCTCCTTGACCTTCCAAGTAAGTGATGTTCTTGATGGTGCTATTCCTTTATAGGTCTGTGCACATGAGGGTGATTTGATTGATTTTTGTTGTTGTTTAATGCGTGTCTTCTTTGATTGTGAAGCTCTCACAGGGCAGGGATCATGTCTGACTGTTCCACCTTATCTCTGCCCAGGGCTTAGTTCAGCGCCCAATATGTAATAAGCACTGAGTTAATAGTTGTTGTCTGACGAATTCTATGCCTAGGCCTAAAACATAATTACATTGTGTTGGAGAGTCTGGAACCAGTGCCTGACACCCAGAAGGCCCTGAAGAAATACTACCTGAGTTATTGAACGTATCAGTCCACCTAGTTTCTGTAGGTTAAGTAACTGGCTCCCTGCCCCTTCCTGTGGTAGCTATTTATTATCCTTTCTTCCTGCAGGTGCCAGGGATTTGGCCTGGTTTTCTGATTTTTACGCTGTCAGTTACTATTCTCCTTTCCCTCCTGGGTTCCTCATTTACTGGATTGGCTGCTATGTAAACCCAGTCTTCTCTGCTACCCCTGCTGTGATAATACGTTGGTTTTTTTTTTGTTGTTGTTTTTTTTTACGATTTTATTGGGGAATTGGGGGAGGGGAACAGCGTTGGGGAATCGGGGAAGGGGAACAGACAAGTTGCTGTCTTTTTGTTCTTCAGTCTAGTTGCAGAGGACGTTGCTTCACTGGCCCATGTTGGTATCGTCATTGCGCTCTTCCTGGATGACGCAGATCCGTCACTGGCCTCTGGATGGTTGCTTACCGTGGCTATTGGCTGCTCTCGCTGGCTGCCAGCCATTCACACTGGCTGCTGGCCACTCACTGTAGCTTATGGTAGCCCACTGCAGCAGGGGCTGCAGCCTATACCATCTCTGGGGCTCACAGCCCAGCTCCAGGTGGAGCTGTTGTTAGCTATAGAGGGCAGTGTCACTGGCCCTCATATGTGGGATCCGAACCGGGGCTGCTGGCATCCCAAAATCAGCTCTTAACCAATGCGCCACTTGGCTAGCCCGATAATATGTTTTTTAAAAAGTATTTTTAAAAGAATTCTTACTGCCATTTGTTAATGGGGAAATAAAAACGCTGATTAAAAAAATAATAGGAGAGGTTACAGTGTTTCCAGAAATCTTCCAAATTTGTCTAGGTATTCCTGAACTCATATTTTACATACCTTTCAGTATTCCTGCTATAGGAATATTACCGGGGTAGACCCTGGTAATCTTTCTTTTTACTCTTTGTAAAATACTGTAGAACAGTGATTTTAAATGTTTTTTCTTTTTTTTACCATGACTCACAGTAAAGAATACATTTTAGAAGTTCTTTTTTTTTTTGAGGGCAGTGTCACTGGCCCTCTTATGTGGGACCCGAACTGGGGCCGCTGGCTTCCCAAGCCAGCGCCTAACCACCGCACCACTTGGCCAGCCCTAGAAATACATTTTAAATTGCGACCTGGGATATACACACTCATGTTTGTGTGTGTGTACTAATATATAATTGAAACTAAATGTTAATAATTATCCTTCTATGTATAACTTGAAAACATATGGAAGTTAACATCAAATATAATCTTAATATTGAAATACAATATGGAAAAATCTCAAATAAACAATACAAAAACAAAAGTAAGGAAAGATTAATTTAACAGGTGTATGTTCGCCCCTTAGTAAGTTCATTCCATTCAAGGACAAGTGAGGAGAAGCCCGTCTTGTATGCTGTTGTGAGAGTCTATGTGGAGTGTGAGGGGGAAGGAAAGGGAAAAGCAGTTCTAAGGTGTGTCCTGGAGGGCCAGAGGGCAGGTGGTACCCCTGGTGGTACAAAGAGGGAGGGGAAACGAGCTCAGTTTTGGACAAGAAGTTGAAGAGCCGTTCGGAAGAAATGTTATCTACATGACTGGTGATACTGGTTTAATCAAAAGAGGAGTTTGTCTCTTCCTCACAATGAACATGAAACTTCTGCGTGCTGTGTTGACATCACTATCCCCGAGTGAAAGACACTGGAAATTATCAGTAAAAGGATATATTGTAACACGAATATTACTCAATAATTCATGTGCGCATTTTCCTCTTGCAAAATGATCAAAGTAGAGACATTTTTAGGCTTGGCAGTTCAGCCACCACTTCTTATGAGGAGACTATGATCCTCGGTAGTAGGTGGCCCCAGGTTGTGAACTTAGAAAGCATAGATTGAAATCGTGGCTCTAATCTTTAGTAGCTGGATGACTTTGGGGAAATTACATTTTGTTTCTGGGACTCAGTTTCCTCAACTGTAAAGTAAGGGTAGCAATATACTGTGTCTATATTGTTGAGATTAATGTGATCAAGTACCTTGCCTGGCACATAGTAGGCCCTTAAATGTTAATTTTTCTTTTACATTCACTCTTCCTTTGGTGCAATTCACAAATATAACTTGTTTCTCTATGATTCCAAGCATGATCACTGTAAGCAGAGTTGAATGGTTCTCTAACTACATAAACTTTCTAAGGTGATGTTTTGAAGATTTAACATTATGAAGGATTCAATTTTGTAGCACTACCACAAAAATATACCACATTTGGAAAATTACTGATTTATGGATTGGTATTCAGTATATTTTGCTTGGGTCACCTTTGTCTTAAAAGAAAGTTTTGTCTTTCTTGGAAGTTTAACTTTCTAAGCTAATTGTTTAATTTATTCTATTCATTAAGACAAACTGTTCAATAATTTACTTTGAGTAAAGAAATAATTAAATATCAACTATGTAAAGTTCAGTTTTCATTGTGAACTCAAAGCAAGGCCTGTGTGGCATCTGCTTGATTGTTATAAATTCAGGCATTCAAGCAATGTCAGCAGTTTATGTGCTATATTTTAGATTTTGAAATGAGAGCTGCTGGAATTAGGATCACAGGCTCTGTGTATACAAATCAGTTAAGATCCTATGCACAGTTGAACAGTAGCAGAACTAGATAGAGTTCTCAGATTTATTTTCTAATAGTGACTGTGTGACATTGGCATTTTGGATAGCATCTACTCCTTCCGGTTAGGAGTGGGTAAACTATGAGGGTCATCTGGCTAGGAAGAGAGAGAACGCTTTGCTCTACAGTCAGGATTCTTGGTGTGAACCTGTCTTCCTCATCAGATTTTGAGCTTTTAGAAGGCTGAAGCAAGGTCTAAGAATAGAGAGAGACAATACTGTGAGTATCTAGGTCTGTTCTTACATGCAGCTTCTTTTCTTTGTGGGGAAGGCCATGGGCTTTGTAAACTAGCACAGATAGCCTCATTTTTAGGGACCCACAACAATGTTTCTAAAAGTGCTTTAGGCATACAATATACTGAGAATATCTGGTCCTTTTGTTGATTTCCCACAAATTATTTATCATTTTGTTTCCTTCCAGCATCATTGAAGACCAGCTGTTTTGAAATTGCATGTTTTTGAAAACATTATGCAGCGTAGTTATACAGTTTCGACTACTAGTGCTACACAGCTTAAGATCACGAGTGGGGTGGGAAATGCAGATGGGTGGATGTGGTACTGGCTGGGTGCAGAGGTGGGAAGGGAGGCAGTGTGGGTAATGGTTAGTGCATGGGTTTTGGAGTTGTACAGGCTGGGTAACTTTGGGCAAATACCTTCACCTTTGTAAGCCCTACTTTCCTCATCTATAAAATGGAGCTAAAAATAGCGTTCAATCTACCTCATAAAATTATTGTGAGAATTAAATGGGTGCAAGAGGGTGCTTATTAGCATAATGCCTAGCGTATAATATATTAGCTATTATTGTTGTTGTTATTAGCAGGAGGAGAATTGAAGAAGCAAGGTCATTGGTGGGACTGTAATTGAAGTAATAGTCAGGGGGCTTCAGGCTGGCCAGGAAGGACGTGAAGCTAGGAGGAATATTAGAAACTGGGAATAAGAAAGAATTGAGGGATTAGCCTTGTGATGAGGGTAAAAAATGGATTTAGCTCTAGAAAAACAGAAAGAGGAGTTTATGGGTAATGAGTGAGATCACAGAGGTGGAACTTCTAGAGACGGCGCATGATGTGGTCCAGCCTTTGATGACGGTTGCTGATGTGGAGACAAATTCAGTTTAAATCAACAAACACAGAGCTCTTACTGTGTGC
The DNA here is from genome assembly GCA_033961575.1 of Aselliscus stoliczkanus. Lineage (NCBI taxonomy): Eukaryota > Metazoa > Chordata > Mammalia > Chiroptera > Hipposideridae > Aselliscus > Aselliscus stoliczkanus. The sequence goes on from CM066732.1 coordinate 152,834,217, forward strand.
TAAATATTGGGGAATGTAAAATTTGGGCAAAATATCATTGGGTTAGAGGGGATCAAAAACAAGCTATTCATCATTTTCCTGAATGATGAAGTTACCCAGGACAGTGGCAGGAGCTGGAATGACAACGAAGACTGTGAAACTTTATTATCGCAAAAAATGTTGGAGTGGACTGACTTGTTTTTCATTGGTTTAGATATTACTATAAATGGCTCTTTAAAATAGGCGCATCTCCCAATGGGAATAAAATAATTAGTAACATTAATTTAGAATTGAAAGGATAGCTGTCCTAAATTCACTTATTTAACTAGTCTTTTTTCCTTCCTCTTTCCTTTGTAGCCACAAGTGTACGGATTAGATGATTAACCCAGTTCTTTTTAGTTTTAGAGAAATGGCTTGCTGAGTGGGAGTGTCCTTTTTGTTTCTGAGTGAGTATCCTGGAAAAGGAACAAAGAACAGCGCAATTGGGGCAGATGGAGCAGTTTATGTCATAGCCAGGACCATTGTTCCTTGTGCCCAAGTTGAAAGTTGCAGGTTTTGAAGTTTATTTTGTAAAAAGAAAAAAATATATCTATGTGCACACTTTGATTGAGCATTTATTTTTAAATGATATATACGATATCGAATAGCAATAAAGCGAATTTTATACTGTTGACTGAAGCCTCTGCTGATTGTTTTTGGGTTCCTTCCACTCAGCGGTTGGTAGCATAGATGCACACACATTTGGTTTATTTATAGTGACTGCGACCCAAGTCAGCAGGAGACAGATAACAGCAGGCCCACAGCACCCAGGTAGTTCCCAGGCACGAAGCCCAGCACCCTCCTTTATGTCCAGCCAGTGTTCCCTCCCCAATGTCTCTATTGTCCGCACGCAGCCCTCCCCCCAGCTCCTCCTTGCACCCTCCTCTGATGGAGCAGCCTGCATGCTATCCCACCTCTGCTAACTGCACTTTGCCACCTCACTGCTAACATTGCTCATGCAGAGCCCCGTGGCCAGGACGAAGGGACGCAGTGAGCCAGGCAGTGCAGGCCACGTCAGCTGGGCCTTCTGCTGCATTTGGGCAAACTGTTACTGTGCACCTGGCTTGTTTCACTCACGTCATCTGAAAACTCTGAGGAGCCTGACCAATGCAAAGAAGCTGCAGTCTCCTCCTCCTTAATTTTGTTTTCTTTAACATTCTTCCTCTACTGTGGGAGCTCTCAGAGTGTTGCCCCCAGACCAGCAACACCAGCAGGCCTGGGAACTTGTTAGAAGTGAATCTCTCAGACCCCACCAAGACCCAGAGCTCTGGGGTGGGGCCCAGTTTTAACAAGTGCTCCAGAGTGATTCTGATACACGCTCAAGTTTGAGAACCGCTGCTCGGGCATATCGTGGGTACCAATCTGTATACGTGTCCTTGAGGGCTCCCATAATACACTATGCTTAATGTATAGGATGAAAGATGAGATTGCCCTTGTTGAAGGTCTTAATTGTTTAATGTTGGCAATTTCATATGGTTCAAGTAATAGTTATTTTGTGTAAACCAGGGTTTCTCAGACGCTTTCTTGTTGAATCATTGACATTCTTTGTTGTCGGCACTGTCCTGTGCATTGTGGGATGTTTAGCAGCATCGCTTTATAACACCTACTGGTTACAGTCGCATCTCCCAGGATCAAAAACATCTTCTGACATTGTCATACGTGCCCTGGTTTGGGGGCGGGAGGGGTGGGGCACTCCCGGCTGAGAACCACTAGCTAACCCAGTTGCTTTTCCTGCTAAGCAATAATTCCCAACACACAACCCAGATATAGCCATTTCCCTCCTGGTGGTAAAAGGGCCAGACATGAAAGCTAAATTTACTTTCTATCATTTATGTTTGATAGAGATTATGGTGATTACAATTTAGCTTCATTTTCTGTTTTTTCATGTCCTGTTTACAGTAAGCAGTACCACCTAGAGATTCTTTTCTTTTTTTAAAAATTTTTATTGGGGGGGCCGGCCGAGTGGTGTGGTGGTTAAGCGCTGGCCTGGGAAGCCAGCGGCCCCGGTTCGGTCCCACATATGATGGCCAGTGACACTGCCCTAAAAAAAAAAGAAAAAAAAAAAATTTTATTGGGGAATTGGGGGAGGGGACCAGCCAAATTGTTGTTCTTCAGTCTTCATTGTGGAGGGCACCAGTCGCTATCTGGCTTCCTGTCGGCAGCTCGTGGCCTCTTAAGCGGCCTCTTAAGCTCAAGGTGCTATGTTCAATCTTAGTTGTGGGTGGGCGTAGCCACCATCCCTTGTGGGAGTCGAACCAGCAGCCTTGTTGTTAAGAGTACACGCTTTATCCTCTGAGCCATCCAGGCGGCAGCTCAGCTCAAGGTGCTGAGTTCTGCCTTAGTTGTGGGTGGGTATAGCCACCATCCCATGTGGGAGTCAAACCCTGCAGCCTTGTTGTTAAGAGTGCACGCTCTGTCCACTGAGCCATCTGGTCGGCAGCTTAGCTCAAGGTGCTGAGTTCAATCTTTAGTTGCAAGTGGCCATAGCCCAACATTGAACAGGCAATCTTGTTGTTACACCAGCTGAGCCATCCTGCCACCTGTTGGCAGTTCAGCGACAGCTCAGCTAGGGCGCAGTGTTCACTGGCCCATGTGGGAATCAAACCGGCGGCCCTATTGCTCAGAGCACGCACTCTAAGCCAACTCTTAACCAACTGAGCCAACTCTTAACCAACTGAGCCACTTGGCCAGCCGTATTTTCTTTTCTAATATCTTATTGCTGTCAAAGTTGAGTGACAATCTGATTTTGTTTCTCTTACCTAAGTAATTCACTCATTTTCCTTGGATGCCCAAAGGATTTTTCTTTTTCTTTCAAGTCCAGTAATATACTCAGTGTTGTTTATGCTGGATTGATTTTCTCAAGTATGCTCTTTTGAATCTTTTTTGTTTAATCACGAAATTTTGTTTTTTGTTTAAATAAATTTTTTTTGAGGGTTCCTTTGCTTTGGTTTTCATCTTTAGGGACTTCTATTAAAGTATGTTGGATCTTTGCCTGTCTTATATATCACTTTCTTTCAATTTTTTTTTTTTTTTTACACTTTCTCTCAAATCTTTTTAATTTAAAATTTTTCTTCCCACCTTTTATTTTTCTTAAGGCATTTTCTATTATATTCATTCACCCTTCTGTTTTCTCTAGTTTAGTCTTTTCTGAAATATTTTCTTCCAGTTCTTTCTTGAGTTCTATCATCTTGTTTTTTTCCTAGATTTTATTATCTTCTGAGTTTTCATAATTATGATTCATGTGGTTTTCTCCATATCTTATACATTATCTTAATACTTTTTTGTTTCTGCTTTTGGAGAAATAGGTTATTGTTAGTTGTTTTGTGGGCATCCGTCTTTCATTGTCTTTAAGACTATTATTTCAGTCCTTATTCTCTTTTTTTAAATAACTATATATGGAATTTGATCATGATCCTTATATATTTCTCATTTTTATGTGAAATTCGTTTCATAAACCTTAGAGATAGGTGTGGTTCAGGGTAGCTTTTCTATTTTCAAGTTCTAGATCCCCTCTCCCCCTCCTTTTTTTGTCATGTCAGAAATGGGATGCCTTACTTTCTGAGGTTTAATTGGTCATGTTTCTCTACAGTACTTTTATTTGGACGTTCTCTTTCATTTATGGTCTGTTGTTTCTGTGCTGCTCAGTTTGAATTCTATTTCCTAGAATTTTTCTTCAGTGTGGACCTTTGTTCTAGATGTTTTGAGAGTTCATATGAATTAGACTGCCTCAGCCCCTTCAGACATTACTGTGAATTCGTTGAACTCATCAGCTATTGGCGTGTACAGAATCATTTACAGTGTTAGCTGCTGTCCATACATGAGTACATTTTGGTTTTGTGGTGGGAATCTTATCATTTAGTTATGTTGTAGATGTCATGAGTGATTTTTAAATTTTACTCTCCTAGTTCTGGTTTTATGGGGAATTCGGGAATTTTCAAAAACTATGTTGACTGCTGCCATCTTCCTAGATGCCCTTCTACCAGTCTTTCTTTTTGTATTTATGTACTTTATTTTGCACAGATTTATTGAAGTATTATTGATGTACAATGAACTTCACATATTTAAAATGTATGCCCTGATGAGTTTGAAATACGTATATGCCATTGAAACAGTCACGTGACCAATGTAATAAATGTATTCATTATCCCTGAAAGTTTTCATATGCCCCCTTGTAATTCCAACTTCATTTTCACTTCCTCATTCCTAGGAAACAACCAATCTGCTTTCTGTCATTGTAGTTTAGGTTGCATTCTCTATAATTTTGTATAAATGAAATCAGTCATACAGTAGACTGTATTCTTTTTAGTATCGCCTTCATTTAGCATAATTATTTTGAAATTCATCCATGTTTTATATATCAACAGTTCATTTCTTTTTATTGATAATAGTAATCTACTTATGGATATATCACAATTTGATTATCTATCTGCCTGTTAGTGAATATTGGGTTGTTTCCAGTTTTTATCTATTACAAAGAAAGCTGTGATGAATATTTGTGTTCAGGTATTTTTGTGGACATATTTTTTTTTATTTTTCTTGGGTAAATATCTAAGAATGGAGTATCTGGGTTGTTTGGTCTGTGTAGCTTTTTAAGAAATTGTCAAACTTTTTCAAAGGGGTTGTGCCATTTTTCATCCCCACCAGTAGTGTGTGAGAGTGTCCTCTCGTCCCTGCCAGTATTTGGTATGTTCAGTCTTTATAAATGTTAGTCATTCTAGTAGATATGTAGTGGTTTCTTATTGTGGTTATACTTTGAGTGACTAATGATTAATTTTGTCGAGCATTTTTTTCATGTATTTATTTGCAATTTGCATATTTGCTTTGACGAAGTTTTGAAATCTTTTGTCCATTATTTATTGGATGTTCTTATTATTATTTGGTTTGAGTTCTTTATATATTCTAGATACAAGTTGTTTGTTAGACATATGTCTTAAAAATATTACATGCCAGTCTATGGCTTGCCTTTTCATTTTTTTGTAACAGTCCCTTTGAAAAACAAATGTTTTTAATTTTAAGTTAATTTTGTTGGTGTTTCTTTTATGGTTTATACCTTTTGTACCCTATTTAAGAAACATTTGTTGGAGTAGCAGTACTTATTTTGGACAAAATAGACTTTAAAATGAAGACTACAATAAAAGACAAAGAAGGGCACTATAATCCTAATAAACATCTATGCACCCAACATAGGAGCTCCTAATTATATAAAACAGATTTTGACAGACATAAAGACAGAGATCAACAGTAATACTATCATAGTAGGGGACTTCAACACCCCATTGTCACCAATGGACAGATCCTCCAGACAGAAAATCAACACGGAAAGAGTGGCCTTAAAGGACACTTCAGACCAGCTGGATTTCATCGATATTTTTAGAGCATTTCACCCGAAACAAGAGAATATACATTCTTCTCAAGTGCACATGGGACATTTTCCAAGATAGACCACATGTTAGGCCACAAAACAAGTCTCAGTAAATTTAAGAAGATTGAAATCATATCAAGCAGATATAAAGAAAAAACTGATGGTTGATGACTGGGAGGGACTGGGATGAGGGAGAGGGGGAAGGTTTTGGACAGCATAGGTGGGACTACAATGTTGCCGCAGGGATATGGGGGCAGTTCTGGGAATGTAATTGATAATGTTGTGAATGCTTTGTGTGGTGTCAGATGGTCACGTGTCTTGTTGGGGAGACCGCTTCGGGGATGGGGTAGAGGCTTGATCACTGCGCTGTACACCTGAAGCTGGTGTTGTATAATATTGAATTTAACTGTGATTGAATGTGTACATATAGTCACAGGATGAGGAGTACAGTGTGGGAGTGGGGTCACGGGAGTTGTAATAGATATTATGATGTGTGGGGGGGAGTGGGGCTGTGGATCGGAGAAGGGGGATTGGCACTTTGAGGGGTAAAAAGTATAACTATTGCTCTGTTGTAAAAAATAAAAATAAAAAAATAAAAGAAACATTTGTCAAACCCAAAGTCACTAAGATTTTCTGCTAAGTTTTTCCTCTAGAAGTTTTGTAATGTTGGCTTTTGCACTCAGGCCTGTGATCTACTTTGAGTTAATTTTTGTGTATGTTTCAGGTGGGGAGAAAGTTATTGTTTTTTGCATATGGCTGTCCATTTGTTCCAGCAGCATTTGTTGAAAAGACGATCATTTCCTCATTGAATTGTCTTGTCACCTTTGTTAAAAATTAATTGTCCATTTATGTTTGGGTTGATTTCTGCACTCTGTATTCTCTTTATTCTTTTCCATTGATCTATATACCAGTGTTTATTTGTCTGTATGCCAGTGCCATGCTTTCTTGTTTATTGTAGCCCTATAAAAAGTATTGAAACCAGGTAGTACTAGCCCTGCAACTGTATTCTTTTTCAAATTCGTTTAGGCTGTTCTAGATTCTTTGCATTTCCATATAATTTTTAGAATAAGCTTGTTTATTTATGCAAAAAGCCTGCTGGGATTTAAATTTGGGTGATGTTGAATACTTCAGTTTGGGAAATTGACATCTTTACAGCATTGAATCTTTAATCCCTGAGAGCTAAATCTCTCTCCATATATTCAGGTCTTCTTTATTTCTCTCAACGTGTTCTGCAACTTTTGGTCTACAGATCTTGCACGTCTTTAACCAGATTTTCCAAATGTATTTCATATTCTTATGTTAATGTAAATTGAATTGCTTTTTAAATTCCTATTTATGATTTTTTGTTTCTAGTATATAGAAATACAGTTGACTTTTATGTGTTTACCTTGTATCCTGCTACTCTGCTTGACTCACTTATTCGTTCTACTAGCTGTTTTGTACAGTACATTTTAATTTCTTTCTTTCCAATCCATAAACCTTTTATTTCCTTTTATTGCCTATTGCACTGGCTGAAATCACCAACGCAATGTTGAATGTAAGTAGTAACAGGGATAAGGGAGAAAGCATTCATCCTTTCACCGTTAAGCACAATGCTTGCTGTAAGTTTTACATAGATGCCCATTATTTGGCTGAAGAAGTTCCCTTCTATTTCTGGTTTACTGATAGTTTGAACTCATGAATGAATGTTAGATTTGTCAGATTTCTACATCTGTTGAGACATTCATATGTGTTTTTTTTAAAATCTGTAATATTGATTTATTTTTAAAAAATTAACCTTTTTTTTGAAACTTTATTGGGGAACAGTATGTTTTTGCCACGACCCATCAGCTCCAAGTCAAGTCATTATTTTCAATCTAGTTGTGGAGGGTGCAGCTCACTGGCCCACGTGGGAGTCGAACCGGCAACCTTGATGTTATGAGCCTGCACTCTAACCACCTGAGCAAACTGGCCACCCCCAAAATTAACCTTTTTATGTTGGGATAATTGTAGACTCACGTGTAGTTGTAAAAAGTGATACAGATACCTGTGTCCCCATTCCCCAGCTCCTGCTGCGGGAACATCTGGAGAAACTATAGTTCAATATTACAGCCAGGATACTGACATTGACACAACCAAGACAGGCACATTTTCGTTACCCAGGACTCCCCACGTTACACTTCTTCCCCACCCACATCTGTCTTTAAATCTTGGAAATCATGTAATTTGTTTTCTGTTAGTATAATTTTGTCATTTCAAGAATGTTATATCAATGGAATCATACAGTCTGTAACTTTTGGGGTTTGGCTTTTTTCACTCAGTATAATTCTCTGGAGATCCATCTGGCTTTGTTGCATCTATCAATACTTTGTTCCTTTCTTTTTGCTGAGTGTCACTCCTCCATGTGGATGTAGCGCAGTTTGTTTAGCCATTCACTCATTTAAGGATATATAGGTTGTTTGTATTTTTGGCTCAAATCTGCTATAAACATTCATCCATAGGTTTTTGTGTGAACATAGCCTTCATTTATTTGGGATAAATGCCCAAGACTGCAGCTGCTTGGTTGTGTATGGTGCGTGTTTAGTTTTTTTTTTTTTTTTTTTTTTTTTAAAGATTTTATTGGGGAATTGGGGGAGGGGGAACAGCGTTGGGGAATCGGGGAAGGGGAACAGACAAGTTGCTGTCTTTTTGTTCTTCAGTCTAGTTGCGGAGGATGTTGCTTCACTGTTGGTATCGTCATTGCGCTCTTCCCGGATGAGGCAGATCGGTCGCTGGCCTCTGGATGTCGCTCATCGCAGCTATTGGCAGCTCACGCTTGGCTGCCAGCCGCTCACGCTGGCTGCGGGCCACTCACTGCAGCCTATGGCAGCCCACTGCAGCAGGGGCTGCAGCCCACACCATCACCGGGGCTGCAGCCCACACCATCACCGGGGCTCGCACAGCCCAGCTCCAGGTGGAGCTGTTGTTAGCTGTAGAGGGCAGTGTCACTGGCCCTCATGTGGGATCCGAACCGGGGCCGCTGGCATCCCAAAACCAGCGCTTAACCAATGCGCCACTCGGCCGGCCCGCGTGTTTAGTTTTTTAAGAAACTGCCCAATTGTTTTCTAGAGTGGCTGTTCCACTGTACATTCCCACCGGCAGTGAATGAATGATCCAGTTTCTTTGCATTTGGTGATATTATTATTTTTTATTCTAGCCAATTCTAATCAGTGTAGTGATATCTCATTGTAGTTTTACTTTACATTTACTTCATGGTTAATGATGTTGAGTATCTTTTCATATGCTTATTTACAATCTGTATATCCTTTAAGGTAAAATACCCTTTGGCCATTTTCTAATTGGATTGTGCGCTCTTTACTATCAAGTTTTGAGAGTTTTTATTTTTTAATGTTCTAGATACTAGTCCTTTGTCAAATATGTAGTTTGCAAATATTTTCTACCAGTCTGTCTTGTTTTTTCATCCTCTTAACAGTCTTTTCACTTTGCAAAAGTTTTTAATTTTGATGAAGTCCAATTTATCCATTTTTTCTTTTCTTCATGCTCGTGGTGTCAAATTTAAGAACTCTTTGTTTAGCCCTAGATCTAGTTAAGAGCTCTTTGTTTAGCCCTAGATCTAGAAGATTTTCTCCTATATTTTTTCTAAAAGTTATATACTTTTAGGTTTTAATAAGACACAAGTCTGTAATTTATTTTGAGTTATTGTGAGGCTTAGCTCAAGGTTTTCTGTTTGTTTTTGCCCGTGGGTGTCCAGTTGCACCAGCCCCTTTGGCAGAAGAGGCTGGCTTTCCCTTCATTGAATCGCCTTTGCACCTCAGTCACATACCAGCTGGGCGATTTGTGGAGGCCTATTTCTGAGTTCTCTCTTCTGTGTCTGTGATTTCTGTACCTGCCTCTCTGCCAATACCATGCAGTCTTGGTTACTGTAGCGATATAATGTCTTAAATTGAGTAGACATGTTCATCCCACTTTATTCTCTTTTTTCAAAATTGGTTTTTAGCTATTCTAATTTTGTTGCTTTCCATATAAATTTTAGAAAAATACTGTCTATGTCTCCTAGAAATCTTACGGGATTTTGATTAGAATTGTGTTAAACTGTACATTGATTTGGGAGAACTGACATCTTTATATTGCATAGTATGTCTTTCATGTCACTCTAACTATTTAGATCTCCCTTGAATTCTTTCATTGTCATTGTGTAGTTTTCAGCATCTGAGTCCTGTTCATTTCTTAGCATTTTATTGTTTTAAGTGACTGTAAATGGTACCACATTTTTAATTTCAGTGTTCATGTGTTGGATTTTGTCAAATGTTTTCTCCGCATTGATTCATATGATCATGTGATATTATTCTTCTTTAATCTGTTAATATGATAGATTATACAGGTTTTGAATATTGAAAGCAGCTTTGCATCCCTAGAGGAAGCGCCATTTATTTGATCATGGATAATTCTTCCTTTTATATATTACTGTATTTTATTTGCTAATGTTTTAAGGATTTTACATCTATATTCATGAGAGGTTTTGTTCCAGAGTTTTCTTTGTTTTTTGTTTTTGCCTGGTTTTGATATTGATGTAATATTAGCTTCATAAAGTGATTTAGGAAATGTTTCCATCTATTCTGGTTTTTGGAAAAGATCATGCATGTAGAATGGTGTTAATTCTTCATTAAATGCTTGGTAGAATTCTCCAGTGAAACTATCTGGGCCTGGAGATATTATTTTAGGAATTTTAAAATATGAATTCAATTTCCTTAATAGCTGTAGGTGTATTCAAATGAGGTGTTTCATATGGGGAGAGTTGTAGCAGTTTGTATTTTGTGAAGAATTAGTCCATTTTGTCCAAGTTGTGATATTTATATGTAAAATTATTTGTAACATTCTCTTATTATCCTGTGATGTCCGCAGGATCTGTAGGGATAGCCTCTCTTTCCTGATGTTGGTAATTTGAGTCTTCTTTCATTTTTAATTTGTCAGTCTAGCTAGAGGTTAGTCAATTTTATTGATCCTTTAAAAGAACCAGATTTTTGTTTTATTTTTTATTATTTAATTAATTTCTGCTCCTTTTTATTGCTTTCCTCTGCTTACATTGTGATTATTTTGTTCTTCTAGATTCTTGAAGTGGAAGGTTGGATTATTGATTTGAGGTTTCTCCATTTTTGTAATGGGGAAACTTAGTGTTATACATTTCTCTCTACACTGCTTCAGCTGTGTTCCACAAATTTTGTATTTTCATTTTTATTCAGTTCAGTGTATTGTTAACGTTTTCATTGGGACTCCTTGTTTAACCCATATATTATGTAGAAATGTTACTTGGTTTCCAAGAATTTGGAGATTTTTCTATTATTGATTTTCAGCTTAATTCCAGTGTGGTCAGAGAAAACTCGATATGATTTTAATTTTTATTGTTTTATGGCCCAGGATGTGGTCTTTCTTGATATATGCTCTTTGGGTACTTGAAAGGGTGTGTATTCTGCTGTTGTTGGATGGAGTGTTCCATGAATATGAATTAGATCTTGTTGGTTGATGGGGTAGTTGAGTTGTTCTATATCCTTGATTTTCTGTCCAGTTGTTCCATCATTTGTTGACAGAGGGGTGTCAAATCTCTACCTGTGTATTTGTCTGTTTCTCCTTTAAGTTTTGTCAGTTTTTGTTTCACATATTTTGTAACTCTGGTGTATACACATTTAGGATTGCTGTCTTCTTGGTGGATCTCTTTTATCATTATATAATATCGCTGTCTGTCTCTGGTGATTTTCTTTTCTCTGAGGTCTACTTTACCTAATGCTATTAGGTTTTTGGAAAAGTCACGAGGCATTTTTGCAACGAAAAACATAGAAAAAATATGTCATGACTTTTCTGACAACCCAATAATATAGCCACTCCTGCTTTCTTTTGCTTTACAATTCTATGATATATCATTTTCTGTTCTTTACATTCAATCTGCTAATATTGTTATATTTGAAATTAGTTTATTATAGGCTGTAATTAGTTGAGTCACTTGTATGATTTTTAATTCACTCCACCAATCTCTGTTTTTTAACGGATATATTTAGATATTTCCATTTAATGTAATTATTGATATATGGGTTTAAATCTGCCTTTTCATTCTTTTTTGTTTGCCATTTGTTCTTTTTTTGTTTCATCCATGCAGTTTTTGTCTTTACATCTGTGAGGTATTAGAGATCACATATTTATTTCCTAATTGCAAAGTTAGTGAATAAAATCCACTGAATGTCCAATGTTAAATATTACTGACATCAATTCACCCAGTGAGCCACCCATTCAGTCATTCTTTTAAGAGACATTTGCTGAACCTGTGCTCTGCACCAGCCATTGTCATGTGAAACGTTACTTTTTCAGATATTTCTCTTCTCTTTCAATTCTTCAGTAGTGTATTTGTTTCTATAGGCTGCTGTAGCAAAATTACCCTGAACTGGAGGCCTTAAAACCACAGAAATTAACTTTCTTACGGTTCTGGAGGCCAGAAGTCTGAAATCAAGATTACTGAATCAAAGTCCAGATGTAAGCAGGATTCTAGGAGAGAGCCTTCGCCTTCTCCAGCTTCTGCTGGTTGTCAGCAGCATGGCTCCAGTGTCCGCTCTAAGCTCCAATCGCTTTCTGTCCTGTTGGCTTTCTCCTCTGAGTGACTCATAAGGACACTTGTTATTGGGTGTATAGCCTATCTAGATAATCCAGAATGATTTCTTTATCTCAAGATCCTTTTTCAAATTAAGATAACATTCACAGGTTTCAGGATTAGAGTGTAGACATGTTTTATGGGGGGAGGGGTACCATCCAACCCAGTACAAGTAGTATTTTTATATGTAACTTTAATTTCCATTTTTTGATCTTCTCCCCATCTTGGCTTGTGTTCCATCTTTCAATCCCTCCTCCTTTCCTTCTTGGTTTGGCTTTTAAAGTATTTACTTACAGAGTGGTGAGAAGAGTGGAATGACTGTGCCTACTGTACAGAGAAAAAAGCCTTTCTTCACAGCAGGGTGGCCTTGCCTAGAGTCAGAATATGCTTCTTCTTAACACAACTTATAAGACTCTGAAGCAAAAAAGTATAATGCTTAAAGAAACTTAAAACAAGCAAACACACATAGTGAGAAATAGTTCCATCTGAAGAGCTAAATAAAAATAATTTTGGGCCGGCCGAGTGGCGCGGTGGTTAAGCGCTGGCCTGGGAAGCCAGCGGCCCCGGTTCGGTCCCACATATGAGGGCCAGTGACATTGCCCTCAAAAAAAAAAAAAAAAAAAATTTTTAATTAAGATAAATAAATACTATGGCATCAGCAATTAACATTTAAATTGGGGTATCAGTTAAGAATAGGCTTTCCCTCTGAGATGGTTCTGCATTTTATATATATATATATATATATATATATAAAATATTGTGGGTGCCAAAAGATTGTATACACATGACTTGTATTCATCTTTTGTTATTGGTATATATTGAATATTACAATTTTAAAAACAGTTTTCCTTTCTTTTAAAAACAAATAATATTTTTGCATGGAAATGGTTTTTCTAAAGAATCTGAACACCTTTTTAAGGTGTTTAGATCACTAGAGTGTCACTGGCATTATTTTGGTAAAGCCTTAGTTACCTAATGAATATTATGTTGAAAAGGTACTGTATAAAATATATCCTACTGACCTTGAAAAATTTTGAGTATATCTTTAAAAAGTTTCTGGCAGACATAGAGTCATTCTATTGCTACAGGGAATTTCATTGTACTGGAAGGAAGTTGTATGATTCTGCTGTGGTTGGTTTTGTTGCTTTCCCTGCCGCTGTTATGCTTAGTAATATTTTACCATAATGGAATTTTACCATTCATATTTTTATAAAGTACAGCAAATTGGCAGGTCACAGAAAAAAATGAGATAGAATTTTAAAGTAAATATTATTTTTTTTTTAGAGGGCAATGTCACTGGCCCTCATATGTGGGACCAAACCGGAGCCGCTGGCTTCCCAAGCCAGTGCTTAACAACTGCACCACTCGGCCGGCCCTCAAGTAAATATTTTAATAATAGTCTTCAAGACTTTGAGACTTAAGATATGTATGTAGATAATCTTGTTTTACCATAAGTATAATTAATATTTTCATGCATTTATTATAAGATTTAGTTAATGAAATTTCAGTTCTGTGATTTTATATCAAAGTGATGTGTTTAAAGTTTAAAACTTTGTCGAATCTGCTTATCATTAAAAGCAGTCATTTTCAAATTAACCCCTACTTTTTATAATCATAAGCCAGGAAGTTCACTTATATTTACAAATTTTAAATTTGTGTTTTCTTTGTAAGCGCTGGTCAAGATATCCAAGGAACAAGTGTGATTGCAAATCTTCCATATTTGATGCGACAGAATCCTGCTGAGACACTGCGGAGAGTCTTGCCAAAAGTTAGAGTAAGTTGGTGCGAAGTAAGATATGAATTCACCATTTTTTCCAAGTAGCATGTGGTCATGGTCAGGAGAAAACTTCAGAGCTTTTGATGGCTGATCTTTTGTACTTAATCACTGAATGGAGGAAGCATTCTGATACATATTTTGAATTATGATGAAAATATTTAGGGAAATTAGCTGACGAAAATGGAGAAATCCAGGTCTTAAGTTGTAAAGATTTCTTTAGTCATTTTCTGAGTAGACACATTTTCACAAAGTTAGCTTTTTAGTAGCTTGAAAAAAATCTTAATTAGTCTCACATTCATAGCTGTCTTATTTGGTTTTCTGTTGACTTACATCTATAGTAATAGTTTTCTATCACATTGATTATATAATTTGACTGATATTCCTAATAATGACCCTGTTGGTGACTTCTAAAGAATCATCAAGTAAAGATTGAATTGTGGCCGTCACCATTTTAGTTTTATATTTATTTTCTTGCTTCCTAAATTCTTCAGAATTAGTTTTCCTGCTTCAAACAACAGTATGTCATCTACTATAACATTCCGTCCTCTGACTATTTAATACTTATTGATAATACATAATATTAAATATTTAATACATAGTATTTATTATTTATTTGTACCTATGTGCAAAGTGCTGTTCTTTGCAAGAACTGGCAACAGCAAAGCAGACAACAGTCTGTGTGTCCTCAGGGAGCTTGCTGACTGATGGGCTCAGGGCGGTTACATGCTAATGGGGACCATGTTTGCTTGCAGTGAGTTTTGTATGCTTTGGCTTTCTGTTTGGTTATAACTTTTTCATAGTTTAAAAAATTTGTTTATAGATGCTTACTGTAATTATTAGTGTTTCCTTGTGTTTTATTTTGAGGGATATATAGCAAGGTTGGTTCTAGTTACTGTGATTTAGATCAGAGATGTATCATGTTATTTTTACAAGATGCCTGCATTTCTTTTTTTCTTTTTTTTTTTTTTTGAGGGCAGTGTCACTGGCCCTCATATGTGGACCTGAACCGGTGCCACTGGCTTCCCAAGCCAGCACTTAACCACCACGCCACTCGGCCGGCAATATGAAATTTTGTACAAGTTAAAATGGTGAATCGAGATGTTTATTTTAGCATTGCATGTGATTCAAAAGTGAATCAAGCCTTTTCATATCTATTTTTCCCAGAATCATGCCATAATTTCAATGGAATTAAGTTTACGCAGTCCAAATTTAGTTTTATATTCAACTTCAGTGACATCAACTGACCTAAGTTTATTAGCATGACACCTGGAAGTGCCAGTTAAACAACAGTAGAAGGGTTACGTCCTCTTGACTGAAGAGTTATTTGTATGTCAGCTAATTAGATTTAAAGCTAAGAATATCGAACATGCTGTACACTGTGTTGAACCGGCTAAATCTGGTCCACAGACAACATGCTGAATGTCTGAAGTTTCATAAAGTAAAAATAAGAGATGAAGAATAGAGAGTAGTGACCTTCAGAGGACTTTAAATTATTTTGAAAAAAGCCTTTTTCTAATGAGGGCATAGTAGAGTCAATTAAATAATAAGTCCCCCAATCTTAATTTCATGGGAATGTGTAAAGAACATTATATACTCATATATAGAATATATTTATACAAAGAACCAAATGTATCTGCTGAATCTATATAACTGAATTGTATAAAGATATGACTTCAATAAGCTTTTAAAGTAATAAAAATTAATCCATAGTATAAACGGTTAACTAAATGAATGGGGGCTATAAAGAAAATATGTATTAATAAATATAAACTGAGAAAACTTTTACACAATGCTGAATGATTTCATTCATTTTTGAATTAATCAACAAGCAGCCATTTACTTAGGACTCCCATTTACCTTGCCCTGTACAAAAATGATGCAGAAAAGGTGGAAGACAGTCCTAGGTTAGATTCTGTGTCAGGAAGGCCTAAAGTTATGGAAAAACATTAGCGAACAAGCAGAGTATTTAATTGTGTTTGTCTGACTTTATATAAAAATGCAGAAGAATTAAGCAACTGGGAAAGACTCAATGGAGCAATAATAATGTCTTTTTATAGAGCGTTTACTATATAATGTAGGCAGCTAAACATTTAACTCGGGGTCAAATTGTAAGACCTACGTTTAAGTGTAAATCACTTTAAAATCATTGTAGTCAGATGTTAAGATTTATTGGAACTCATACTCAGCACCTTCTTCAGTTCTGCCTTGCGTCTGTGAGTGGTGACTTTCAAGGGATAAAACCATGACATAAATCACACACAGCCACTTGATTCACTTTTGCTATGGCTATAATTTCTTAATTTTACAAAAAAGCAATCTTGCAATACAAAGGAGCATTCTTATTTATTTGTAAGTATTTACTCCCATGTGCCGGCACTGTTCTAAGCACTGAGAAAATAGAGGTGAACAAAACAGAGAACTTGCCCTCAAGGAGGTGACAGTCTAGAGTGGGGAAAGAGACGTAAGTAAGTGAGTGTACAGAACGGGATAAAGTGACGGAGGACCTGGAGTGCATTGGGAGGGCAAAGAAAGCTCTTTGAGGGGCTGAAAGCTGAGGGAGAGGAGGAAGCAGACACGTAGAGGCAGGAATGAGTGGTCCAGGCCGAGAGAGCAGCAGATAACCCCGAAGATGAAAGAGCTTGGAGGAATTGAAGGAGGCATGTGTGGTTGGACTCCAGTGGTAGGGGTGGGTGTGAATTGAAGACATGTTAGAGTGATGGTCAGTGACAGCACCAAGAGCTCAGGACGGTGGCAAACGACTGAAGGCTGTGAGCAGAGCCGTCACTTACCCCATTTACATCCCACAGTGACCATTTTGATAATTGTGTGGAGTGGATTGGAGTGGGAGAATCGGGAAGCCACAGCCCTGGTCCTCATGACACTTGAAGGTGGCTTGGATTAGGACAGCCGGTTCAGACAGTGGAGAGCAGTAGATGCACCCGATATACATTCATCCAGGTAGAATGAACAGGACTTCGTGATGGTTCTAGGGCTGCCGTACTGATTTCTGGCCCGAGCATCCAGATGGTTCTGCCAGTTTTGAGGATCTTGGTAGATAACGTTTATTAAATCCATGGGAAATATAGTGTGAGTACTTATTAATACTAATAATTCTGTGAGTGATTTACTTTTAGAGAATTTAAAGATATGAACGAACAATAGATATTTTATGTAAGGAGCTGATAATCCCCAAGATTCTTCCCATATTTATAACAGTAGTTTAAACAGCTTCTAGAACTTACTACCTTATCTGTACCTTAAAGAACATCAGATGAAGTGATGATGGAGATTTTTCTGGCCTTAGACATTATAAAATTTCACCAATGATATTTTTATGTTTTAATTTTTTGTTTTATTTGTGTTTCATCCTTACAATAATGTATTAACTGAAAAATGGTTTTTGAAATAGGTTGCTATTTTTATTGTTTTAGAGATAAAGGAATTTGTGGTTAAAAATAAAATGGCAGATACAGTCAGGATTAGAACTGAGCTAATCTATAGTATTTCTGCAATTTACTTTCTAAGTTTTATCTGAAGTGGACAATGAATGATAATGTAATTAAGTCAATCATAAATTCAAGGTTAAATTTAAATAAGAATCCAGAAAGGAATATTCTGACTTTCAATTTAAATTCCCTAGATATGGAGACACTTAAATATAGTTGTTATAATATATCCAAGTTACATGATTTAATCCTAGGGTATTCTTTTGAAAAAGAAATAAACTTTTTCTGTGGTCTTTATTCAGTTTGAATTCTTTTCCACAGTGTATTAAATTGAAATCTTAGATGTTAGATTTCAGTATTTGACTTGAACTTCTGGTTATGTAGAAGAAAAAGAATTTGATTGTCAAGATAAATTTCTAAAATATTGTGGTTCTTATAAAATTGACAATGGTAATATCGCTGACTCCTTTGTAATGAAGTGCAAAAGTAGTCTCCACCTGAGAGTTTTTGAATCTTTTTGTTTTTTTAAATTTATTTTAGAAACCAAAATATATGGCATAAAATTATATAATAGGAAATGTGCAATGTCAGAAACAGATAAAAATCACTGTAGATAACATTCAGTAAGGTCTTAGTATGTGTCAGGTACTGTGGTCTGTCAAACATTTTATGTATTTTTTAATCTCTTTGAATGCTCAGAGCAGTTCTATAAGTTGAAAGAGGAAGAAACAAGTTAGTTGAGTAACTTGTCCAAAGTTATAAAGCTAACAAGTGGTGTAATAAGTTTCAACAGGTCTGACTCCTGAGTCCTCCCTCTTACCTGCTCTGCAGGCATTAGCCATAATGTTGTAACAGATTTATAATGTATAATTTTACTTCTCAAGCCTAGTCAGCTCTCCTCTGGTCACTACAACAGTGTCCTCACCCGACCTGTTGCTTCTACTTTGCCCCCTAGAGCTCTCTCTGCAGGAAGGTCATTTATTTATTTATTTATTTATTTATTTATTTATTTGGGAACAATCTCCAAATTTCTTTTTACAAATAAAATTGTACAACATGATGATCTAATGTATATATGTACACACACACATGCACACACACACATTGTGAAATGATTATCACAGTCAGTTAACGAATACTTTGATCATCTCACATAGTTACTTTTCATTCTTCAGAGAGATCTTTTAAAAGCATCAATCACATCTCGATGTCTTCATGAAGATTACTTAAGAGGTGTGGTAGACAGAGTTATGGTTTCCCAAAGATACCAGGTGTTCATTCCTGGAACCTAGAAATGTTATCTTATTTGGAAAAAGAGTTTTTGCAGCTGTGGTTAAGCATGTTGCTATAGGGAGATTATCCTGGATTATCCAGGTGGACCCTCAATGCTATGTCTCCTTATAAGAGGAAAGCAGAGGGAGATTTGGCACAGACACAGAGGAGAGGGCCATGTGAAGACGGAGGCAGAGACTGGGGTGATGCAGCCACAAGTGAAGGAATGCCAGCTGCTACTGGAAGCGGGAAGAGGCAAAGAACGGATTTTACCCTAGTGCCTCTGGAGGGGAAGTGGCCTTGCCAACACTTTAATTTGGGCTGAGTGATATTGATTTAGGACTTACCACATCAAGAACTGAGAAATACATTTCTGTAGTTTTAAGGCACTCCGTTTGTGGTAATTTACTTCCTGCAGCCACAGAAAACTAATACAAGAGGCTTCCCATTTGAAATAGAATAAAACTCCTTGCCATGCCCTTAAGTGACCCCCGTCTAGCTTTCTGACCTCATCACCCACCATTCTTTCTGCTGTCTTCTATAAGAGCAGAATCTTTGTCAGCCTGTTTTACCACTGGATCCCCAGAACCTAAAACAATGCTTGGCAAATAATAAGCACTCAAAAATAATGTTGAAATGAGCATTGATTAAATTTAATATTCTGAGACAAGAAGTGTCTATCTGAAAGACCAATGATCCATTGGCCTGATCCACTGATGGCATTCTTGTATGAGCAGTGAAAAAAGGATATAAGTGGACTGATATGTTGATCTGTGTTCCTAGAGAGACCTTTTTTGGGAGGAGTGGGAGAAAGATACACAGTGCGGAAAGGATAAAAGACACATAATGACTAATCGATATGAAATTTGATCATTTGGGATCAGTAGATGGTGGTCTATCAATCTTCTGATTCTGAAAAGATTCATTCAACTTATATATTAATTTTATATTACTTTATTTTCATTTATAGAAATAATAAAAATATATGCTTCACCAAGTTGATATTTTTATTAGAGTATTTTGTATCTACTGAATATACGTAGTTTTTAAAAAAAAATTTTTAAAGATTTTATTGGGGAATTGGACAAGGGGAACAGTGTTGGGGAATTGGGGAAGGGAACAGCCAAGTTGTTGTCCTTTGGTTCTTCAGTCTGGTTGTGGAGGACTTTGCTTCACTTGCTCATGTTGGTTTGTGATCATTTCGCTCTTCCCAGGTGAGGCAGATTGGTTGCCGACTGTTGGACGGCAGCTCATGGCAGCTCGAGGCAGCTCAGGGAAGCTCTCGTGGCTACTGGCCCCTCATGGTAGCTCATGGCAGCCCACTGCAGCCCTGCTGCAGCCTACGCCATTGCCGGCGACTCACAGCAGCCTAGGTCCAGGTCGAGCTGTTGTTCACCATCTTAGCTGTAGAGGTCACAGCGTCACTGGCCCTCATGTGGGATCTGAACCGGGGCCCTGTTCCTCAGAGCTTGCACTCCCAAGCCAACTCTTAACCAATGAGTCACTCGGCCGCCCGGACTTTACTTACTCTTTAAGTCCTATTTCAAGTGGCACAGACACTTGGATAGATAATAATAATGTGAGGAACACTGTGGGCTAGACACCGTGCTTAATGCTTTAGACACATCCTTTAAAGTTCTTATAACAATTTCACATGATGTATTCTTATTTTACAGTTGAGAAAATCTAGGCCTAAAAAAATTCAGTGTTTGATTATGAATACTTTTTGGGAGGTTTCTAGGAAGCATGGAATTATATAATTTATATTTACAGCTCACCAAGAATAAAAAGAAATAGTCTTAACTGAAGGAAGTAAATAGCACAAGCAGGTGATACAAATTGCCTTTTTCTTATGTTTGTAGCTCAAAAGTAAAAGTACCTGTCTTTATCACATGACTGTGCTTTCTGAGATAAGTTAAAAGTTAAGGTCTGAGAAAAGCAAAAGGATCTTGTAAAAGCAACACAGTTATACATAATAAACAGAACATGATGTTTCAGATGCCCTGTAGGTCATACAAAGCCCACAGTGGAGTATAGTACTCTATCGATAGGCCAAATATTTAGGGACATTCTAATGTGAAGGAAGGTGAGGAAGACAGTGAAATCATTCCTATAATATAAGTTGATGGAAATAATGATCAGTGTCAGAATTAGTCTTACTAGGAGGTTTTATGGGTTAGGAAGCATAAAACTATAATTCTAATTCACTAAGAAAAGAAAAAGTAGTGGCATTAACCAATGGAATTAGAGAACATGAACAGATGACATAAATTACTCTTCTTGTTCTATGGTTTAAATCTAAAAAAAAAAAAAAAGAAAAAAGGGGGCCAGCCGAATGGCTCAGTTGGTTAAGAGCTCGCTCATGAGTGCGAGCTGAGCTCAGCAACAGCAGTTTGATGCCCAGCCAGAGCTGAGCTGCCGCTAAGCTGCCAACAGGTGGCAGGCTGGCCCAGCTAAAAACCAAACAAACAAACAAATGGAAAAAGCAGCTTGACCACAATGCATTTTGAAAATAACGTCTGTATTATGTCATTCTTTTTTTTATGTATATCTATTTGTGTTTAAGGACAAAATTGATCAACACTGTTATTATTTTACAATAATGATTAAATTTAATGAGTACAGTTTTTCTGGGCATATATAAAATGTTGTATTTGCTAATATACCTAATTGACCTAAAAATATTGCCTTTCAGTAAATTCTAGTGGAGACCAGTGTTCTTATATTGATTTCTTAGTCATTCAGTCGTTTGTTACTTTTACCCTGCTTACAATAAAAAGGAATTGGAACTTCTGAAACTCTTAATTCAAAAATCTTCTGTTTCTGTGAAAATGGGACCACTGTTACTACTTGAATATTGTTTCTGACTTTAGGCATTTGAGTGATATGAAGGATCATTTATAGATATTTTTGTTTACAATCCTTACAAAATTATAACACAAAGATATTCAAATACTCCACTGTAATAAAGGTTTATACTGATTGATTTAAAACTTCATGGATTAACTAAACTTCTGGAAATGTGGTGAACTAAATATCCTAGAAAAATTTTCAAAATCAGAATGTTTAGAAACTCTGGATAAAATACAGAAAGTATTCTTTTAAATGCATAGTTAAGCTTGTAAGAGAGTAGGAGATATTCAGAGCTCAATAACAAAAACAGCCAGTTCCACTTCTACTTAGATTGTAGGAATGTGCTAGAAAACACTCCTATTTTAACAATAGTGGTTTATTCAGTAAATCCATACAATTATAATTTTTCTTGAGCTTATCAGAGGTGGTCACAAAGCAATCAAATAAACTGAATTCAAAAGAGCAACAGCTCCTCTGAGGAAAGATGAGGCACAGGGACCTGATTTTTGACAGCGTAGAGCGGGAGGAAGTGGCCACCACATAAGGTTGTTAGGAAAAAAAATCAGCTAAGATTGTGATGAGTTTTTAAAAGTTGACTGTGGGCTAGCACATTAGTTTAGAATAACTTGGATCTCCAGACACAAGGGAACTTTGCGCCCACTTGCAATCACTTTCCCACAGGCCTCCTTGCCTTGGTGGATAGGGCAGGAGACTGGAGAGAGTCTCCCTCGATGCAGGCCTCGTGATCACTGTCTGCTGCTGGGGCAGGATCACAGTGCTGCCCGCTTCTCCGAATGACATGCACGGACATATAGGGATTTCAGCAGCGATGGAAATTATAAAATAATCAAAGGAAAGTGCTAGAAATAAATAGGCTTACATCAGAGGTGAAGCATTCCTTCAATGGACTTATGAGCAGTTTGGACACAGCTGGGGAAAGAATCAGCGAACTTGAAGGTAGAAATTATCCAAACTGAAACACTAAGATAAAAAAGAGTGAAAAAAACAGAAGGGAGCATCAAATGGCTTTGAAACCAGGTAAAGTGATCTATTGTGTGTGCGATTGGAGTCTCAGAATGAGAAAAGAGAGGACGGGAGAACTATTTGAAGAAATAATGGCCAATACTTTTCTGAAATTAATGAATGACAACAAACCAAAGACCCAAGAAACTCAGAGGAACCCAAGCAAGATAAACACACACACGCACACACACACACAGCCCATCATGATCAAACTGCTTAAAAAAAAATGCAAGACAATCTTGGGAGCAGGGACAAAAGAAACATTACATACAGAGGAATAAAGGTGAGAAGAAAGTAGACTTTTGGTCAGAAACTATGCAGGCAGACAACGGAATGTCATTAGAAGTACTGAAAGCAAAGAGAAAAATAAAGTGAACAAGAAATCTATATTCAGTGAATATATCTTTCAAGGATGAAGGAAAAATCCAATTTTTAAAAGATAAACAGAAATTGAAAAGAGTTTTTTACTAGACTTATGCAATATTATATGAAATGGTAAGGGAAATTCTATTTAGGCAGAAGTAATGTGATACCAGATAGAAACTGAATTTACGTGAAGAAATGAAGAGCACCAGAAATGGTAAAAATTAGGGTAAATTTTAATGAAATAAGAATTCTACACAACTTCTTCCAGAAAATAGAAGAAGGAAGAACTTCACAAGTCATTCTATGAGGCCAACATTACCCTGATACCCAAATGAGACATAGACATTACAGAAACAAACAAACAAACAAACAAACAAAAAACTAGATGCACATCTCTCATGAGCTTAGATGCAAACATCTGAAAAACACAAAACTAAATCCAGCAGTATCTAAAGAGGGTAATACATCATGACCAATTGGAGTTTGTCTCGGGAATTTAAGGTTAGTTCAAAATTCAAAAACTAATCAATGTAAGTCATCATATCAACAAACTAAAAAACAAACTACCATCTGGTTATCTTAGTAGATTTAGGAAAAGCATTTGATGAAGTACAATAATCATTCCTGAGATATTAAAAAACAACAACAACAAAAACCAACAGAGACCTGAACTAGGGATAGACAGGAGCTTCCTCTGAAACATCGTGCTTACATGCGAAAGACTGAATGCTTTCCCCTAAGATCAGGAACAAGTGAAGAGTGTCCACTCTTAACCACATTTGTTCAGCAGTATTGGACATTCTAGCCAGGGCAGTGAAGCAACAAAAAGAAATGGAAGGCATCACATTGTAGAGAAAGAAGAAAAACTGCCTTTTTTTTTGGGGGGGGGGTCAGGTGACATCATCTATGGTAAATGGACAAAAGAAAATACTAAAACTACTAAGTGAGTATAGGAAGGTTGCAGGATACAAGATCAATATACAAATCAATTGTATTTCTATACACTAAGAACAAGTGATTGGAGATTGAAGTTTTTCTTAAACTATCACAATAGCATTAAAGTATGTAATACTTAGGGATCAATCTGATAAATGATATGTAAGATCTGTTTACTGAAAACTATAGAACGTTGCTGAGAGAAATAATGTGAGAACTTAGTGAATGGGAGGATATACCATGTTTATGGGTCAGAAGACTCACTATTGTTAAGATATCTGTTCTTCCCATTTAATGCAAAATAATCAAAATTCTAATAGGTCACTTTTCTTGGTAGGAAATGGCAACCTAAGTCTAAAATTCATATGGAAATACAAAGGACCAAGAATAGCTAGAATAAATTTGAAAAAGAGAAACAAATTTGGAGGACTTTTATGACCTGATTTGAGACATAATATGCAGCTACAGCAATTAAGACTATGTGATAATGGTATAGAGGCAAATCAATGGGACATATATAGAGAAAAAACCCTCTACACATATATTGTCAATTGATTCCAACACAGGTGCAAAGGCGTGTTAGTGTAGAGAGGAGTCTTTTCAACCAATGGTGCTGAGTCAGTTGGAAAAAGGCCATGCCTCGTACCATATACAAAAATGAACTCAAAATAGATCATAAACCAATATGTTAAAAACTAAAATTGTGAAAACTAGAAGAAAACATAAGAGAAACTCTTCGTGACCTTGGGTTAGGTAAAGGTTTCTTACATATGACACTAACAGCATTACCCAAAGAAGAAAAATTCTACTCTTCAGAAGACAACTGTTAAGAGAATGAAAAGACAAGTCACAGAATGGGAGGAAATATTTATAAATCATATATCTGCTAAATGATATGTGTTCAGAATACATAAAGAACTCTTAAAACTCAATGATATGAAAATAGATGTACTTTTCTACAGCATAGGGAATATAGTCAATAATATTGTAACTATCTATGGTGTCAGATGGGTACTAGACTTATTGGGGGGATCATCTTGTAAGTTATATAAATGTCTAACCACTATGCTATACACCTGAAAGTAAAAGAATATTTATTGTCAACTATAATTCAAAAATTTTAAAAATTGAATAAAAAATAAGAAAACCCAATTTTTACAAACAGGCAAAAACTTGGATAATTCACCAAAGACAATTTGCAGATGACCCATAAGCATAAAAGATATTCAGCATGCTTAATCATCAGATAAATGCAAATAAATCTATACACCTGTGAGAACACCTGTACTAAAAAAAATGACCATTATCTTTTCAGACATTTTTCAGTTTACTTCTGCCTAATCTCTTCATTTTCCTTCTAGAACTCCAGTTTCACATATATTAGGCCTTTTCATGGTACTTCTATGTCTTTTAACATCTTTTCCATCTTTTTTCCTTTGTGATTCATTCTGATTATTGATTTTGGTTATTATATTTTTCTTCTTTAGAATTTCTGTTTAGCTCCTCTAAAAATCTGCCACATCCTTTTTTATTTCTATATTTTAAAATTTTCTGTTGAAATATTTAATTGTATCTTTTATCCTCTTGAACCAGTATCAGATAACATCAATATCTAGAGCTCCTTTGGGTGTATTTCTGTTTTCTGTTGCTTCTGTTGGTTCTTATTCATATTATTTTATCTCCTTATGTGCCTGGATATTATTGATTCTGTGTTTCATCTTGTATTTGATAAATGATTTGTAGAAATAGTTTGAGGCCCAAGGTGATATCTTCTAGAAAGGAATATATTTTCAGCCACTTAGCTGCACTAACAATAAAGTTTCACTTAATCCAGTTTTAGATATTGGATGATTTGAAGCTGGGTCTTTCTCCCTGCGAAGGTCAGTCTGCTTCAAGATTGCTCTTATCCGGCCTCTGCAAGGCTGTCAAAAAAGTCACTTAAGCTCTAGACCTCTCTAGAGACTTTTCTAGAACGAGCTAATGGTCCCAGGGGAAAAAACAGGCCCCAAATCACATGCTCACCTTTCTGGAATTCCATTGTCTGTTAGACCTTGGATGAGTAATTTTTCTAGAAATGGGTAATCTAGGATGGGTAATTTTTAAATTTGGATCAGTAATCTTGTTAGTTTTCATATGCCTTTATGCAGATGATTTTTGTATTTTTTTTCCAGCTTTTAAAATTTTCCCCATCAGGAGAACTGATTGGAATTACCTAGTCTGCCATACTGAAACAGGTTGTTTGTTCCCTTTCCTTTTAATTTTCTCTTTCTTGATTTAATATCAGAACAATATTAACCTAAAATGTTTCTGCCTATACACCTGCATACACCCCTTCATCACACTCTGTCACCACCTTTACTCCCACACACACTAATTGATTGTTTTCTAATGATGTGTTAGGAATAGTCCAGAACTTGCAATGAAATATTCTGCTAAAACCCTTGTGATGGATCTCTTTATTTAAACTTTAACACCTTTATTTTGTTGGAGTGAAATTATGTTTACAGTAGCATATCTCCACTTTCGCTCTATGTTTTCTCTGTAGGCAATCTCATCCACATCCAAGCTTTAAAATATCATCCATACCAGGTCTATACTGTACAAATTCTCTTATTTATGGCAGACATTTTCAGAGTTCAGATCTATAAATACAATTCCCTGTTTGTCTAATCTCTATTTGGATGCCTCAGAGGCATGTCAAAGTTAACAAGCCCAGAGCTGAGCGTCTGGTACTTCCCCTTGACACCTGCGCTTCCCAGGGTCCCCTGTCCTAACAGGTAACACTGTTGCTCATATGGTTTTCAAGCCAGGATTTTGGGAGTCATCCTTGATACCATCTGTTCTTTTGTTACTTGCTTATACAATCCTGCTTATTTTATTTCTTAAATATTTCTTCAATCCTTCCACCTCTCTCCAACTAACTACCTCCGCCCTAGGCCAAGCTACTCTGAGGGTTTGCTTAGAAAGTGTAATAGCTTCCTGAGTGACCCTCGCCCACCTCTGTCCCATCGCACCCTACCTCACTACTTTCTGGTTCATTTTCATCTTTATAATCGGCAGGATCTTTTAGCATTTAAGATTGCAGTTTCAATATTCTCTTGCATCATGCATCCAAGGCCCCACATAATTTGGGCTCTGTCTGTTTCAGTAACCTCGGCCAAGGCACACTGATTTCCTTTCAGTTCCTGAATCTACCATGCTCCTTCTTACTTCTCAGGGCTTGCTGGGAAATCTTTCTTTCTTAATCTTCTTGCTTTCCTGCCTCTTTTTTCCAACTTTTGTCTAGTTCTTTCTTTCTGTTCACATGCGTTTGTTGTTACTTGTCAGTGACCCCCCTCCTCAGAAGAGATCAGGTCACCCATTAGATGTCCTATGCCACCTTGTTCTTCTCATTCTTAGCTCTTGGCACAGTTTTGATTACAGTGTGGACAGGTACATTGCTAGTGCTGCTCATCGTTAAGTCTCCAGCACCCACCACAGTGCCTTGAATGCAACTGAATAAATATTTGTTGAATGCTTGAGTGTGTGGAAGCAACAGGAGTCCCTCAAAGGTAGGGAACCATGTCTTTGATTTTTCTTCAGTTTCGCAGGACACAGTATGATGCTCGTACTTAATAAATAGCTGTGAATGAAATTAAAATTACTATCAGAATTAGATTTTCATTGGGTTACTTTAGGGCACGCTTAGGATAGGAAGGAAGCACTGACTAGAAAGAAAGCCTGATTTCCACTGGCTTATAGAAGTTTGCCATACTTTCTAATGTTGCTTCCCCCCAGAAAACAGTTTATAATTTTTTCAAAGAATATTTAATTTAATATAGCTACATGGATCATTTGAAATGATTACTTATAGCTATTGTATCCAGTAAATAGATATTTCTTTGATAAGCAGATCTTTTCTTTGTAACCTCTAAATTGCTAATTTACATTTTAAGCCTAAATCATGAAATGACATGATTCTAATTTATTAGATGTAAAAATGACATAGCAGAGTAGTGCAGCTAGAAGTTCAATTTCACAACCATTGTCTTGAAATGTGTTTGTTTTGGTGTTGTCATGATTTGGCCTGGCAGGATCCTTCGTTATACATTTACAGTGGTCATGTGATATTTGTTACTATGGTATTGGTATTTCCTTAATGGAAAAGAGATCTTTGGGATATTTGTATGTGTACCTCCTCATGAACCTTGCTAATCACTGAAGTATAGATTTAAAGAAGGGTAAAGCGCATCCCTTTTGTTCCCGTTTATTGTCCCCGCTATATTTTCCTTCTCCGAGTTTGATTTTTAATGCTCTCAACTAGTTCCCCCACCCTTTATTTTAGTGGGGAATGTGGCAAGCAGTGAAAGGGAAAAGAATGAGGTATCGTAGTTAATTGTTAAAGATATCTTAGAGCTGGCATGTTCCAATTACTCATATTTAAATCAGTTTAAAAGGCTTTCATAAATATTATTTTATAGTGAAAAGAGTTGTTCACTGTTACTCGTTACTAAAAATCCACATTTACAACTCTCAAAACCCCAGCTATTTTATGTCCTAGATTTTCATATTTAAATCCCTATTATTTACTTTCAAAATATCAATGATATTATCTCTAAATATATACAAAGATACTTTATAAATTTAGGACTTCCTTACTTTTAACCAGCATCATTTATGGTAAATGTGTTTACCAGCTTTATTCAGTAAATTTAGTTTCCAAATGTGTGAATCCAAAGTATTTGCTCCTTTGAAATAAGCCAGTGATTTATTTAATGCTTCCCTATATTGTGTATTATAAAGAGAAATCCCTTCTTGGTGCATAAATGTGGGTTTATTGGAGACAGGGCCATTTCCCTCCCTGCAAGGACTGTAGTACATTGTTTTACAAAATGCTTTCTTGCACCATTCATGTGAACTAAAGAATGAATTTAAACACAGACATGTCTAGTGCATTTTCCTTCCTTGAATGGGAATAGGTTTTTAACTTCGGAACTGTACCGTGAACTCATTTATCAAATGTCTGTTACATTTTTGAGGAATTCAGGTTGGAATGCCAGCCATACAATAGTGTGTAAGAGGAAGAGTAACTGGCATTAAGGCATGCACTCAAGCAATAGAGGAATTTACTTTTCAGTGTCTTCCAAGGTCCATGAGGATGCATACTTATTTACCCAGAGAGTATGGATCTCACTATGTTTGTCCAGAAGGTGTGACTCTGTGGAGGAGAATACTTAATGGTAAGTATCAAACTCTTATTGTATTATGTTTCAGAAAGACATGTTTAGAAATCAGTTGATTTTAAGCAGTGAAAAAAAATTTCTTAGTCTGTGCTGGTTTCTTAGCAGTGGACAGTCCTATATGTTGAAGTCAGCACAAGAGAAAAACCCAAATCCCCATAAGACTTGAGGATTTTTCGAAAATTAAATGCAAAATAGTTGGGTCAACTGTTGCTGCGGGAGTCAAGACTAAGTAATACAGTAAGAAGATATGAAGTTGGAGAGCTTCTCATGGCCTTTTTTTGCATCCAGTTTGCATAAGTACAAAACCCAGGACTTGAATGACTTTTTAAGAGGGGGCAGAATTACATGTCTTGGAACTTAAAACAGCAGAGTCCTGTGAACTGGAATGTACATTGTGGCCCTCACAATTTTATTTTACTATTTCCTCACAAAGTGCTTTCTGTTTCTAAATAAAAGCTGTGCCTTCTGAAACCTGGAAGTGATGTATACTGGCCACATCAAATCTTTTAAAAGCGTTTTCCAAATCCGAAATTGTTAATATGGAACAAATGTTTGTTTTGGAAACAGTAAAACAAGGGGATATGGGTGGGCTGCTTTCAGAGACCAAGTGTTGCTCCTGCTTTACACCTTATCATGTCTTTTCTTTTTCTTTCAGCCAAGAACTCTTAATATACATAATTGACTATTGGTGGAAAAAACTTGTAATGTCTATGCATGTGATACAAAAGCTTAAAACAAAACAAAAATAGTGTGTTTTCTGGGAATTAAGTATCCCTCCTAAGCATAGGCCACAGTAAGCCACTGCCATATCTCCCAACCTTCTCCGGGAAGGCTTAGGATGGATTTAAGTCATGCCTTAAAAGATGATGAATGGACATGTGGAATCTGTGAGAAGGAATTCACTGCTTAAATTTGGCATCAGGTAGACAAGGGCTCAGTCTTAGAGTTGTCAGTTGCTAGCTCATGGCCCTTTGGCATAATCTTTGAAGGCTCTAAGTCTGTTTCTTCTGCTGTAGAATGACATGTGTCACCTCTTAATACAATGGCTGGCAGTCCCATCATGCTGAATCAAGGAGTCTGGGTACACGGGCTAAATCATGGTTATAAGATGGCAGAAACATGATAGAAAGAGGATTGAGAATGCATTTCTGTGTGATCCATTTTTGCTTTGCCTTGTGTCTAATTCTACCAAACCCTAATCTTGAGGACTCACCTTAAAATCTCTTGAAGCCCTCTTTCAGGAGATATGGAAAATGTGTATGGAGGGAGAAAATGCAAAAGGGTCAGAGATATTCAGTCATGCAGCCAATATTCTGAATGCCTGCCATGTGCTAGGAGCAGGGGATATTGTAGAGAACAAAACAGACAAAAATTCTTGCAATCATGAAGCTTACTCGTATGTTCTAGATATGGGAAGTAGACCATAAACAAATGAACATGTTGGATGATGGAGGTAAGAAGCCTGTAAAGGGGGTGGTGAGAGCTGGGGCAAAAGTGTGGCTTTCAGTTGAAAGTAGGGTCATCAGGGAGGGCTCATTGAAAAGATGATATTTGAACAGAGGCTTGAAAGAATCAGGGAACCAACCATGTGAAATCTGGGCAAAGGGGGAATTGGGAACAGGTCTTGAAAGTCATTGAAATGAGTTTGACTTCTCCTTTGAGTGGGATATGAAGCCTTTGGAGAGTTTGGAGCAGAGAAATGACATGATCCAACTTACAAAAACCTCTGCCTGCTGTGTAAGGGGCATTGATGGAATCGGACCAGTTAACAGGTTATTGGAATAATTCAGGCTGGAAATGATGGTGCTTGGACCAGGGTGGTAGTGATGGAGGTGATAAGTGGTCAGATCCTGGATCAGGATTGATTATGGCGAGTGAGGGACGGAGAGGAGTTAAGGATGACCTCAGGGTTTTGGGGTTGACAACTGGAAGAGCAGAGTTGTCATTTACTGTTTACTGAGACGAAAATGAGAGGAAGAGCCAGTTTGAGGAGAGAGAATTTCAGGTGTGGACAAGATGAGGTTCCTACTAGATAGCCCAGTGTGGAGAGCAGACAGTTAGATGTACACTGGTCATTATTTAATGCTCAATTTTCACAAGTTGGTCAGTCATATGAGCTCTGTTTAAATGATTTAAGTTTCTAAGAGGACGGTGTTATTATTCACATTACATATATTAGGAAATGATGTAGAAAGATTAATTTTCTTAAAATTACAGATATGAAACTTTGTTTTATGGCTGTAAGTTTCACATTTTTCTGCTAACCTACTATATTACTTATAAATAGGCATTCAAGGGAAAACTTCATAATTGCCATAATTGATTAAACAAAGTAATACTCATAGTACCTTTACATCATACACACACTCTCTCTTCTAGTATAGGTAATATCTTTGATGAGGTTTACATGAAGCGTTTTGTTTTTTTTTGACTTTTTGATGTGTTGAAAACTCTAATATTCTCACATAGGCTTTAATCTCGAATATACATTTCAAAATTTTTAAAATGGTGAATGGAGATGGCTATGAAAATAATTACTTTTTAAAAACATACTATATTTTAAAATTCCTTCTTTTAAAAGCAGTTTACTTCCTGGTAATTTATGTTCTTGTCAGTTGTTTAAAAGGAAAAATTAATTTGTATAATCTTACGGGTATTTATTTTTTATAGTAAAATGCATAATGTTTATTTTTTGAAGCAGAAACGCAAATAATGAAAACGCATGTGATTATCTGAGCTCTGACGTTATTATTCCAGGTGTGATGGCAAACTGTACAATTCAAATAGCAAAAAAGAAGTTGAAATCTATCAAAAATGCCTTTTCTATTGAAAAGTTTATATACTTTCATAATTTTTATTCAGTAAAGCAATGGAATGTGATTTCATAAATTCCTAAGACAGTTAAACTCTATGTGGTGTAATGACTTAAGTGATTGGGACAGACTCATACAGTTTCCTTAACTAAAGTAATAAGAGGAATTACATATTCTTAAAAGTCATCTAGTTATTTGTGGAACATGACTATGCTTGGTTTCTATGACCTTGGAGTTGTAAAAAGGATGAATTTCTGATCTCATCTATGTAACAGCAAACTCTTTCTGATTATACAGGAGGTCCTGCATGTGGCAGGAGTGGAAATGCAGCTGACGGCCGCGGTATCGTTTTTGACCATTCTACAGGAAGATTCAGTGTCAATTCACACGTATGCCCATTCCTTCCTCCAAGTCATCCTACTACACCTGGAGCACAGGGATGCAGGTCAGGGCCCGGCATGCTTAGTCATCTCCTTATTTACTGTTTCTTGTATGTGGCCACGATGGTATTTGAGTCTTGTTAGCCTGGTGAGGATGACTGAGTGAGGCCATGCTGCCCAAGAGTTGATCGTTAGTGTGACTGAAAATCACCATGGCCGCCTCCTTCTAAAATCCGCAAAATTCAGTATTCTTGAAAGCTGAACCCACTAGTTCATCTTATGATTTATACTTTCTTCTTAGATTTTTTTCTGTTTTACAGTATTTGTGTTTATATTACTGTATGGCAAAAAATGCACAACTTGGGTTAAAGATATCCCCCCTATATTATTTTTAAAGATACAGTGTTTTGTATTGTATGGCAAAAAATGCACAACTTGGGTTAAAGATATCCCCCCTATATTATTTTTAAAGATACAGTGTTTTGTAGATGTTGGCTAAGATAAAAAACAGAGAAACTTCTTAAACTAGTAATAAAAGTAATGATTCTGTTTTATCATTAAATAGTATCATAACTATTCATCGCTGAGCTGAAACTAAATTTGTGAGACATTTAATCTGGCGTGTTTTATCTGTCAATCAGGTGTCAGCAATGCATGGCTGGAAACTCTTCTGTTTGTGATAGAAGTATTGCCCAAAGAAACCCTAAGGCATGAGGTAATCCTTTTTTTTTTTTTTGTAAATACTAATAAGTAAGTTACTTTAAGGTTTTGAGTTTTTTGTTTTTGATAAAAATGGTATTTTAAAAAAGAATAAAGTAGGCCGGCCGAGTGGTGCGGCGGTTAAGTGCTGGCTTGGGAAGCCAGCGGCCCCGGTTCAGTCCCACATATGAGGCCCAGTGACACTGCCCTCAAAAATAAATAAATAAATAAATAAATAAATAAATAAATAAATAAATAAATAAATAAAATAAAATAAAATAAAATAAAAAAGAATAAAGTTATTTCCCCTCTGAAAGCAACACAAGTTCATTATAGAAAATTTGAGTAATACAGAAAATAGTAGGAAGAAAAATCCCGGTCGTGTACTTAGCCACTTTTAACATTCTGATATATTTTCATTTCAGATTTTCTCCTATCTATGGTTGCTCTTGGCCATATTAGTGATCATATTGGATTTATATATGGTTATTTTACACTTAGCATTATTTTCCTATGTTATTTTAAACTTATTTGGTAGTAGCTACAAAATATTTTACTTACTTGTTAGACATTTAAGCCTGTTTTTAGTATTTTTTTAAAATAAGGTATTAGTGAACATCTCTAGAGCTTTCCCTGGTTTTTAGATAATTTCCTTAACTATAGCTTCCACAGAAGTGAAATTACTGGTTCAGAGGGCATTAATATTCTGCAGGGTCTTGACTAGCACTATGTGAAAATGCCTGTTTCCTTGGACTTTTATCTGCGATAGTGTTCCAATTTAATTTGATGGGCCAAAAATAGAATTACATTTTAACTGGAATTTTAAAAATTATGCTGTTGAATATTTCCTCATGTACTACATTTATATCAGTTTTATTCTTTTGGAATTGTCTGATTATATTCTTTGATCGCTATATGTACTATTTATCTATCAGGGTTGCCAGTCCTTGGTTATGTTTGTTGTAAATATTGTTACCAATCTGTTGTTTGCTTTTTCATTTTCAGCCTTGTTCAACATACTGTTCTCTGAAAGTTTTAGTAAATTGAGAGAATAGGAAAATTAGAAAGGACATTTATTCTCTAATGAAATGATTTTTCCTCCTATGAACATTATTCCTATATATGTTTCTTTTCAAATATGTCATGGTTGAAAAACAGTTATTTGTCAGTGAAATGTTCCCTGTGGAGTTTGTGAAGTGTCTTTGTCCTTTTTTTGCCCTCAGTTTATGGTCCTATCTCAATGCCGAAACACTTGCTTGAAAATGGGAAGATTTACCCAGTTTTAAGGATGTTTGTATACTTGATGCCAAACATGATTGCACATATTTAAGTGGTGAATGTAATGTTGACATGTGTTATTTATGTTTTTTGAAGAGTAATATATAGTAGAATGCAGTTTTTACTCTAGAATACCATGTGTTGTTTAACATGTGATTTTTAAGATTTTAAGTATGTATTTAATTTTATTTCAAATATTTTACTTTTAAATTATATTTATCATTATGCATTCAGGAATTCTGGTTACTTTGTTGAGAGGAGGAAAACCAGTTTACTCTTTTGTTAGAGTCATAGAATTTTAGAGCTCGGAGGGGATCTTACTATGACATATTCTAATTTCCATTTTAAGTAGATGAGAAATCTTGGGATGAGAAATAGCAAGATGACTCAGGCAAATTAAAGAGCTGGGACCAGAATCAGGATCTGATCCTCATAGTTCTTTACTGTCTCTCATGCTGCTGAGGTTTTCAGTGCCCAGCATAGACATAATACAGTATCAGACTTGGGCTATTGTATTCAAATGACAGAATTACGTAATAAAATCTAGTTGAAGCCATCATCTATAATGTTTTGCACCCCTTTGGGATAAATGTAAAAATCTATATGAAATAAAAATAAATTTCAGGGTAGCTGGCAATTAATTTGCTTTTTTTCTTTTGAAAATATGTATCTCACAATTATACTTCATGTGTGTACAGATCATTACAGCCTTCACCAGAAGCTTTAATTCAATCTTTTCTGTGCCTGATGGTTTTTTAATTTTGTAATTTATCATATGTGTGTGTGTGTGTGTGCGCGCGCGCGTGTGTGCATATCTCCAGAAAACAAGGTGATCAACGTTATGAACAACTGTGCGCTTCAAACTGTTATTCAGATTCTTTAAAAACATTTAGGACATTAAAATATTCTTTGAACAATATAGCTGACATTAGTGTCAAGAATATATCAAACTTTGTGAATTTCTTCTCTAAATCTTTCTCTTTAGATTTTGAATCCACTTGTTTCCAAGGCACAGCTTTCCCAAACCATCCAGTCTCGTTTAGTTAGTTGTAAAATTTTAGGAAAATTGACCAACAAATTTGATGCCCATACGTGAGTATTTGGATTAACTTTTGTTTACTTTATTAAATTAAATTGATTTAAAAATGTATAATAACTGCATAGCTAACAGTTATCTTAGGTTTGTATTATTCCATACTGCATACAAATGTAGCTGTTTTAACTTTACAGAATCCTTAGAAGTCTGCTTATTCAGATGCATTTCTTCTTGATCTCATGGCTTTACAAAATCAATAATATTAACTTTATTTCTATTTCCCATCTTAGTCTACCTGTCAAATACCTAGTATAGTTTTGAGGATAAAAGGGCATAGACTTCAAAAATTGGTAAAAATGACATAACATTAGTTTTTCTGCTTTCTTCCGTTATTGTTACGAATTCATTATTTTGAATAATGCATTTTATTTTGAGGTTCTCTGGAGAATGTTTATAATTTGTATGCTACTCTCTGCCCAGATAATAAATCCTAAAGGGAAAGATGGAATGCTGTATAATTATGACACAAGAGTAAAATTTTTTATTTTATTATTTTTTATTTTTTTTATTTTTTATTTTTAATTAGCTCCAGATGTACAACACAGTGCAATAGTTATACGTTTTACCCCTCAAAGTGACAACCCCCCTCCCCCATTTGGCCACCCCACTCCTCCCCGCCATATCATATATATCTATTACACTTCCTCTGACTCCCTTCCACATTATAATCCAAATCCTGTGACTGTCTATATATTCAATTACAGTTGGTATACAATATTATACAACCTCAGACAAGAGTAAAATTTAAAGTTGAAGAATATTTTGGTTGATGGTTGCTAGAATCAGATATTCCACTTGCCGATAGTTTTTTATCTTAGCTAAGATGTTTAACTGCCAATCTAAAATTAACCATTATTTTAAAAATCTTAGTTGCATACATAATTTGCAAGTAGCTGATGATAACATCCAAATGTAATACGTATATAAAAATACATTGTAAGCTATAAAACTTTATATTAAAGTATATTTGTTATTAAGCTAAGATTTTAATGATATTTAATAATTAATAAGATTTTAATTATTCTAAAACATTCACCTATTTGCATGTTTCTTTCCTCCCTCTATAAGCATTAAAAGAGAAATACTTCCCTTGGTCAAATCACTCTGTCAAGATGTAGAATATGAAGTTCGCTCTTGTATGTGTCGGCAATTAGAAAACATAGCTCAGGGCATTGGGTAAGTATACTTTCAATTTCTCATGTCATATTCTTATTTCTGGATTGCAAACGTGCATATCCTGTTCCTGTATTCCATGAAAACGTGCTATTGAAAGGCTAAACTTTATATGATCTTTAAAAATGATAACAAGTACCTCCCAAAGTGTCTGGATTAAGAGATAAAAGTGAAAATGCTTAGCATGGTGGTAGGCATTCAATTCATGTTAACTTCCTTTCTTCTCACCTTAAGTTACTTAGCTATCATTCCAAATGTCTAGATCCAGGAAGGGAAAAGGTCACAATATAAAACATGTATGCACTTGTACTTACGAGTAATCGATCCCCTAATTTTGATCTCAGAAACAACTTTTTTTTTTTTGAAATTTTTATTGGGTAACAATGTGTTTTTTCCAGGACCCATCAGCCCTAAGTCAAGTTGTTGTCCTTCAACCTAGTTGTGGAGGGTGCAGCTCAGCTCCAAGTCCAGTTGCCATTTTCAGTCTAGTTGCAGGGGGCACAGTCCACCATCCTATGCGGGAATAGAACCTGCAACCTTGTTGTTAAGAGCATGCACTCTAACCAACTGAGCCACCTGGCCACCCACCAGCAGCTCAGCGGCAGCTCAGCTGAAATCATTGTCTTCAACCTAGTTGCGGAGGGCGCAACTCACTGGCCAATGTAGGAATCGAACCAGCAACCTTGTTGTTCAGAGCACGTGCTCTAACCAACTGAGCCACCTGGCCTCCCCAGAAACAACTTCTTATGATCAGCCTTCTAAGTCCTGACTCTGGGTCATTGGGGGCCATAATTAATTCAGCCTTATCCAGATCTGTGTTCCTTGGTCAGGATCAGAACCTATTAGGAGAGTGTGCTATTGTCTTTCTGTAGTCTACGTTTTTTGTCATCTGATATTTGCCACTGTTAAAAAATGGGCAGGTCACTGTGTGTTCACATTGGTGTTATCATTTTGAAGGATTAATTTACAATAGGAAAACTAGAAATAATCAACCTGACTTATGTAAAGCAATTAGGATAGTGCTTAACACATAGTAAGTATTAGCTAAGTGTTTACTTCTGTTATAATTTCATAAATTTTGACATAAACAACTAATTCCTTAGACTCATCTCTAAAAATGGAATCATATAGGTAAAAGGTAAGCAAAATTTTATATGTATTGTGGAACTCGAAGACTAAGTTTATGCTTCTTGCAGTAGTACATGAACCTGTTGCCTGCATCCTTGCCGATAATGCAGATTTATCATGAACTTTTCCAATTTCATTGGCAAAAGTAGTATTTTACTATTGATTTTGCAAATGTCTCATATTCAGTAACTGTCTGTCTACTTGACTATACGTCTTGCTAAACTCTAAGCCTCTGGAAGACAGGATTGTATCTTTTTTATTGTTTCAGCCATATGTAATCTAGTACTTACTTAAGGCAGTTGCTCATATATATATTCATTAAATGAATATATTTCTCTGACAACTAATGAGGTTGAACAATGAGGTTGAATATATGGTTATTAGCCACTTGTATTTCCTCTTTATGAAGTATACAGTCATTTTCTTAGCCCATGTGTCACATTATAGAAGTTGAGGGGAAATAAGGCATCATGGCACACCTACACATGTAGGATGCAAATAGTTCCCTTTCTTTAGTTTCTCTTAGCAAACTGGATTATAATGGAGTAATTTTTTCAGGAAGCGTGTGTGGGTTGTGTACTGCCTAAGCTAGTATATTTATGAGGGTATCTTTCTCTTGCCTTCACATGTAAATTCTACCCTGACTGGTGCAGAATTCTAAGTTATGATCCTTTCTACTAAAATCCCTTCTGGCATTTAAGTATATGGAACAGAAGTCTGAGGACAGCCTGATCCTGTTATCTTTGTAGAAATCCAGTTAGAGCAGCCTACATGCTAGTAATTACAACCTAACACTCCATGATGTCATTAGGAGTAAGCTACCAGTGAGGGATAACAAGATGAATGAACTAGGCAGGCTTGCCCAGATGGCCAACCAGGAAGCCTGGGATCTGGCTGTGTGATGTAAATCTACCCCTGTGCTGGCTCTGATTTGTTGTCATCTGATCGTGGCTGTCGGCTTCAGCTAAGTGCTGTTGAAGATAATCCTGAGTTCTGTGGTTGGCCAAGACACCAGAACAGCACCAGCATTCGAAGAAACCTCATTTGTTTGTGCCTTTTCCGTTGGCCTGTTCTACGGAGGCTGGACCAGGAGAAGTGCTGGGCGCCCAATCATCTCCATTTCTCTTTTCATGGGATGAAATTGCCTCTGGTGTTCTTGTGCAGCCCTCCCCTCCATGGTCCCCTTTCATCAAAGCCTTCCAGCCTGATAAAAGAAGAAAACATGGACAGAGGACAAGGACCATCTATGAGCCCCATCATATCTGAATTCTACAATCTGCCTCAACAAAGACAATCACAGATCTGTTTTGCTACAGCTGCTTAAAATGAAAAACTATATTAGAATTTGTCGTTTAATATAAACAAGCCATTAAGATCTCTGTAGGTAATAATATGGTGCCGGGGGAACTAGAGTTGATTTAAGTAATTTTGCAGTTACTGTTAATGTTTCTTATGTTTATATCATGCTTTCCCAGCCAGACTGCAAGTTTCTGGAAAGCAGGATTCATGTGTTTATTTTTCCTGTTTTCTATAGCACCTAACCCAGTGAGTGACTTGTTATTAGTAAGTTCTTGCTACAGGTTTATTGATTTGCTTTATTTTCTTCCACTGCTTATTGTGCAGGACAGAACTTACAAAAAGCGCGGTGCTCCCTGAATTAATAGAACTCTCTAGGGATGAAAGCAGCAGTGTGCGGCTTGCAGCATTTGAAACTTTGGTTAATCTGCTTGACATATTTGATACAGGTAAATCCTCATGTGGACGCATCTTTGCCTCTGAAAGCAGGGTCTTCCCATAGGTTTTGGATCATTAATAAGGAGGAAAGGTAGATGCAAGACAGAATTTCTTTTTTCTTTTTCTTTTTTGAAATTAAAGTTTATTGGGGAGACAGTTGTTAGTAAAGCTACATAGGTTTCAGGTGTACAATTCTGTAATACATCATTGGACAGGATTTCTTATGCTGAGTTTTATGATGAATGTTCAGGTTCGCTTCCTGTTTCTCTTTTTGTGGTCCTTTCTCTTTTGATGCCCTCCCTGCTGCCCCTTTTACCCTCATGGCACCCCCACTGTTGCCACATATTCCGTACCTCTTTCTTTCCTCTCATCAAATTGAACTGATCTGTGTGTAGGACAAAAAATTTGGCTTGGTCATTAGTCTTTAACTTGCTTAGCTAATTGACCTTAAGAAATATTGATTTAAAGCAATATTTAAATTAGTTTCCTCTCCTTAATATTTTCATGTTAGAAATCTCATGGCCCACAGGAAAAATTTTGGAAGGGGAATTTGAGTGGAAATGGGTAAGGAGGTATTTCTTAGTGTTGTGCAAATCAGATCACAAAGACAAACAGCTGCTCTGCTGAGTATAGACTCTAGACTGATGCTGGACTTCAGTTTTTCAGTAAACATTAGCTATTTTGATAGGATGGAATTCAGAGGGGTAAATGTCAAGTGCTTGGATGCAAAATGCTATTGTGTCATTGCAGGATTACATTCACTTGGATTAAAACATTTTATCGGAACTGGGAAGAACCTCCTAAGGATTATTGCAGTGTAGACAATTATGTATGAGGTCACAGAGCAGTCATTTAGGCTATGTGATGAGTCAGAGGAGTAAAAACTGCAATGCATAATGAGTAGCTGGCAGACTGAAAGAATCTGCTTGTCCTAATAATGGGCCACTCCCAGGCATCCAGACTAGAAACTGGGCATCATCTTTGTTTGGTCTTTTCTCCTTCTCTGCCTCACACTTGGTTGTCACCAGTTTGGGCCTAGCCTGTGTTCATGGCTTTATATCCTGCCATTGTTTCCCACTTCTGTGGGAATCTGGTGATCCAGCCACACTTGCCATCCATTCTCTGGGCATTCGCAATTCTTGCACTCCTTTAGCCTTTCCACATACTCTTTCTCTCCCTGTGTTTTCTCCCTTCCCTGTATTTTTCTCCCAACCTACTTCTTCTTCAGTGCCCAGATCAAATAGGTTTCCCTCCCTGATGTCTTTACAAATCCTTTACTAAGGATTGGCAAACTATGGCCCATTGGCCAAATCCTGCTGCCCCCCACCCCCCGTTTTGTCAGTGAAGCTGATTGGAACATAGCCATGCCCACTTGTTTACGTATTGTCTGTAGCTGTTTTTGTGCTACAGTGACAGCGTTGAGTAGTTTGGACAGATAGACTGCGAAGTCTAGAACGTTTACAGAAAGGGCTTGCAGATCCCTGCCTAGACCAACTATGGAAATAATCACATTGTCTTATGATATTTTTTTGTTTGGCTTCTTTGCTGGTCTGAGTTTCTCAAGTTCAAAGGCCATTTATTATCGGTCTTTCTACTTCTATTTAATATAATGCTTGTTTTGTAGAAATTCAATAAATGTTTACTGAATGAATGTCATTTAGGTAAAACAGTAGAGGTGGTACTGAAATGTGATGATAATGACAGCAATAACAATAATACTACCAAGCCTGTTATAGCCCTTAGTGTTTTCAGACCCTTAATATTAAGTAGTGATTTATTTTTGGAAGGATAGGAAAATTATGGATAATTCAGAGAGTATTTAGAATCAAGACTTAAATATTACTAATCTATCAGAAACTTCTGACGTAAGCAAATATACTCAAAAAAATTGACTTTTTAAAGAAGACTCATTTAAAAAGTAAAAGTGAAGAAATTCACTATACAGAACATGTCATCAGCTAACTTAATTTCAGTCAAAAAGCTGCAGCATGGTATGAGATGTGTGCAAAAGAGTCTGAAAGGTTTTTCTGTGCCTGCTTCTCAGCTTCTCATCTATTGATATTAGTGATATAACAATTCTTTTAGTTATTCAGACTCAAAACCTCAATCATCTTAGTTTTTAAATTTGTAATCA
This sequence comes from Aselliscus stoliczkanus, assembly GCA_033961575.1. Classification (NCBI taxonomy): domain Eukaryota; kingdom Metazoa; phylum Chordata; class Mammalia; order Chiroptera; family Hipposideridae; genus Aselliscus; species Aselliscus stoliczkanus. The sequence continues at coordinate 152,875,540 of CM066732.1, forward strand.
CTTATATTCTATTTCCTATGACCCACAGTATAAAGTCCAAACCCCTTAGCCCAGCATTAAAGTTTTTGATAATTTCAGCTCTCCTCTGACTTCTTCTTCACCACATACTTCCATCATCATCACTGTTTCCAGATATTTCCTATTACTACGTGGCTAACATGGTCATTTTTCTTTCTGGAATTTGTGTATATGTAATTATTTCCAAGTGCGCAGTGTGGGTAACGGATCTAAAGAGTGTTTTATTTTGTTTTGTTTTCCAGATGACAGAAGTCAAACTATACTTCCCTTAGTGAAATCATTTTGTGAAAAATCTTTCAAAGCAGATGAATCAATTCTCATTTCCTTATCTTTCCATTTAGGAAAACTATGCCATGGACTATACGGTATGATGTAGCCTAAGAATTTCAAGATGATAGATATTTTTTTCCTTTTTCTTCCACCTCAGCCACTAAACTTCAGCTCTTCAGTTGTAAAACCAATCCTTTAAGTGTGTAAAATCTTAAGAGGTCTTAGAATTTTGACAGCATAATTCAGAGCACATTTAGGAATGACTTTTTCACTGTTAGAACCTATTTGAAAGAACAATGACAGAGTGAAGTAGGCCTAGCCCTTTAAATTTCTGAATATTTTTTTGTTTATGTATCAGTTGGTATACGATAATAGATGCTCAGGTATGTTATTATTAATAACCATTTGGTTAATTATTAACATATCATGTGAAAAGTTCAGCTTAGAATGTAGAATAATACCCATAACTCTTGGCATCTTGAACATATTACTCAGTTCTTAGCTTACTATAATAATGTAAGCATCAATTAATTATAACCATCTAGCATGGTAAAACATCTTTCAATGTGGATTGTAGACTTTTAATGGGTGTTTGAAAAACATATTGCAATATATACTGAGTTCCTAGGTCCCTAAAATATTTAATGAATGTGGAACCAGTCCTTTGACCAAAGTGTTTTGAGTTTACTTTGCCATTTTTCAGATTCAATTTTTAAGCTTCTCTGCAGACACATATGCATGTCTTTTCTGCAGGCAATTTTTTAATATTTACCATAATATTAGTATTATAGTGACTTGTTAGTGGTTCACAGAATGATCCATGTTGTTGAAATTAATGTAGGCATAATTCCTGCATTACATAGTTTGCTATTAAAATTAAAATATTATTAAAATTAACATAGAGTGAAACAGTAGACCCATTAGATTTCTTCATAATCATTACTCTTTCTTCCTTTTGCTTTTAAATATTTATTATCTCTTACCATTTATTTAAATATTTGGTTCCATTATATTTTTATTGTACTTTTCTCTTTTTATTTTTGTTTTCAATTAAGATGCTAAGCAAAGGTTTTACATTTGTTTTAGGAATATTTACTCCAGATCAACACTTGAGATTTTTGGAGTTTTATAAGAAACTTTGTACATTGGGTTTGCAACAAGAAAATGGACACAATGAAAACCAGATTCCTCCCCAGGTTCTAGAGCAGGAGAAGAAATATATTTCAGTGCGGAAGAACTGTGCTTATAACTTTCCGGTAATAAATTATGTATTTGTGTTGACTAAACATTTTGATTATTACTTAAAATTATATGACTAGATAGCATTAAAGAATATTGCCATATTTGACACTTGGTGCTTGGCATTATGTCTGGTGTATACAGTAGGTACCGAGTAAACATTGGTGTCATTTACATTTACCTCTACCTGCAAATTAGAATTTTATGTGTGCATTTGGATCCTCCAGATAGGATTTCTACCTAAATTATGACTCAGAGGACATGCTTTCAATTTAAGTGACATGGTGGTAGTAGTAGTAAGTATTGATGCATGTTTTTCTCTCCTCCCCACGCATCTTCTTCCTTCCACCTCCACCAGGCCATGATTGTTTTTGTTGATCCTAAAAACTTCCACATGGAACTCTATTCTACATTCTTCTGCCTTTGTCATGACCCTGAAGTACCAGTCAGATACACTATTGCTATTTGCTTTTATGAAGTAAGTCTGAAGAAGTCATACCACTTTACGTTTGTTAATTCTGTGTACACTAGATAAGTTTTTGGTATTCTGTACACTTCTGTTTACAGATATACTATAAAAGGTAGGTTCCATATCTCTTTCATATTCTAGTCCTAAATCTTATTTTTAAATTCTCAAAATTTTGTTCTTAGAATGTTTACAGAATTCATTTACATAAATATTATATGTTATCATTTATTAATCCACTCATTCAATATACTGATATTAAGTGCTTACCGTAAGCCGACATTGTGGTGTGAATGTGAGTGTTGCAGATTTGGAAGTAAAATCAGGTTTTATATGCTTTATAATATTTACATTTAACTTTGTAAATATTAACTTAAGAACTTGAGAACAAGTGGAAAATTGAGAGATTGGTTATTTAAATCTATTGCTTTTACTACAAATGTATCATATTTTTTGAGCATAGCTTTTAAATTCAGCTGTTATAACAACTCTCCATAATGTAAGAGCAAAAGTGAATTGAAACTTTTATGATGCATTTAATTAACTTTTTAACCCTTGAGGCTGAAATTTGGGGCATGTTTCTTGAATGATCGCAGTAAGTACAAGCATGCTTATAGTTGCAGTAAACATGTAAACTATAACTTGTCCCCTTTGGAACTGTCACATAAAAATCTCTTTATGATTGGTATAATAAAATATTTCCTTTCTTTGTAAGAGGTACAATAAATATTGTTATCTTCAATGAGAATTTTTCATCCCCTTCCTTGCACTATGTTCTTATGTCAAAGAATTGTTAGATTGACTGAAAGTGTGCAAAATATCCATAACATCATTAGAAATGTTACTTAAGATTCTTCCAGCTGTTGAGTGATAGTCTTTGCTTCTTTTGAATAACATTTTTTTTCTGGTATGAATGAAATAAATGTTCATTGTGCAGAACTTAGGAAATACTTCCTTTAAATGGTATAATTAATTAACGTAATTCCAGTGTTGCACAATTAAGTCATTTTGAAAATATATGTATAGAAATCTGTTTTTGGAGGAGGAGAGAGGGCAGAGGGCAGAGGGCACTGGCCAGCTGAGTGATAGGAATGAGTTTGGAGATCATGATCTAGTTATTTGTTGGGTGACTGATCTCCTTATTCTCACAATCGTACCATGTAGGTAGGTAGGCTAATAATGATACTCTACCCTAATCTACACTGGTGGATTTAAATTTTCCGAACAGTGTTATTGTTAGATTCCGATAATACTTTAGTATGTTCTGACTTTATTCTTGTTTATTATTTTGAAAATATTTCCAGCAGGTTAAAAACAACCCTGTAAAGCAAAAGTTTTAAAACATTTTCTTTAGTAGGAACCCTTTTTTCAAACAAACCTTTCCTCAGACGCCCAATATGTAAATAAATAAATACAGGTGAAGTGGAAACTGGTGAATCTACCATTGTGTTTGCCTGGAGGGGAAATAACACTTGCACACAGGAGCTGGATTGGTGTAGACGCTCCCAGCTCCTCTCTGGCCGAAGTCTTTGGTGGGAAAAGCCGCCCAGTGTTTTGCTTGCTTAGGTGTTCTCTCCATCCCTACGTCGCTTAGGCCTCCAGTAGAATTTGCCTCTTTGGGAAGCTCTGAACTGGGATGACTGCTTGTAAGGCTGTAATATCCTGTCAGACCCTGATGGCTGCTCTGACTTCCCAGTATAAACAAGAGGCATCCATGGGCTTATTATTGCTTGTGATATCAAAACTATGACTCCGATAAGTTCATTTCTCTGCACTTTCCACCCCCATATGTCCATACACTCCAGTGTGTTATGAAGCAGACTAAAAAGCAGATTATGAATGCAATTAACTTTTCTAGAAATCTAATTTTATATTTATGTTGTAACCTAATCTCATGCCAGAAGAAGTATCTAAAAGGGATGTATTTTTAAAATTACTTTTATAACCTTTATATGTCTAGTAGACTCAAATCTGAGAGACTTTATTGTTACATTTTAGGTGTCTAAACTTCTGAATTCTGGAGTATATTTAATACATAAAGAACTAATAACATTATTACAAGACGAATCACTAGAGGTAATATCTTCTTACTCTTTGGTTTTTACTTCTTTTATGTTAAGTCTGAATATATCAATGCCTTTCCCCTCCTACTTTTTGGGAATTGAATGAACGCTTTCGCTGACTAGCCCTAAAAGTTTCAAGTCAACGTACTGCTGTATCATAGACTGGAAATGGGGAAGCTCTTCAAAAATATTAGGTTTTAAAATATGTTAGCTTTCAAAAATATATATGTGTATATTTTTTTGTTAAGAACAATTTTGGAAATGCCAAAAAGTAGATAGACAAGAATACCATTAGTTCGAATCACTGTTACTATGCTATATTTCTTTTCTATATAAATGTTTTTATTTTACACAATTGTAATCATATGATATATCACATTTTATACCTTTTTTTCTCTTAGCATTGTTTGAAGTATACTTGTGAGGATTTGAAATACTTTATCTTAATGCTATATTTAGTATATCCTATTTACCTAAATGAAGATTAGTTTGTTAATGTGCAACTCATCAACATTAGACATCAGCGAGGGTATTATCTGACTTACACTCTGATTTTCAAAAGTTTTTGAGCATGTTGGTTTTATAGAATAGCTGTTTCAAATGTAGATTATTTGAACAGTATCAAGAGACAGACATAATAATCTCTTTATGATAGTTTGAGAGTTTGATAGTTATAAGTATTTTGATCAAGGCAGTTGATCATGTTTCTAAGACCCTCCAGCAAGAAGATATAAGAAAAGTAAGAAAATAGAAACCTCCAAAATGTTGTTTGGTAAATAACACTATTTCTGTGTAGGAATTGATATGTGACATTAACTAGTCTAAGATTAGAAAACCATAGTAATCACCATAAGAGTAATCAATATCTCTATTAAAAGGTACTAGATGCTCTAATAGATCATCTTCCAGAAATCCTGGAACTTATGTCTACTGGTGGAGAAAGCAGTGTCCAAGAAAATAAGGTAAATCCCATGTATCAAAAAGTCTCTGAATGTTGTATTACCTCATGTTACAGCGCTGTTGGTGAGGAATCAATGCAAAAGGGTGTATGGGTAGCATTTAAAATAGTGTTTGCTTATAATAGGTGCTCAGTAAACGTCTGTTAGAGTTTGAGCAGTTTGAATTTCCTCTGCAATTCTTATATTATTGTGATTCTTATTGATTGTCTTTGGACTTTACATTCATATTTCCAGTTATTATTCACATTAATTATGATTCCAAGAATAGCAACTGGTGAGGACAAAAGGATAGAAATTTAGAAGGTCAAAGTTTGCTGACAATGAAATATAATAACTTTAATTAGAAGGGTTGTCAGTCCCAGTCTCTATTTCAAAATTTTGTTTCCAGTAGTTATAAATGTTACTTATGGATTTTTTTAAAAGTCTTCGATTTAATCAGATTATGATCTCCCTGCGCCAATTGAGATGCCGCTCAAGTTCTGAAATGAATAAGAGCATTTCCCTCCCCAATGTTTTGTTAGCTGAGTAACTTGACTGAATGCTGCAGTTGATTTATTTATCACAGCTTCTTTTGGTGTGTTTTCTTTTTCAGTTTTCATCTCTGCCTGACTTGATTCCAGCACTCACAGCCGCTGAACAGCGAGCTGCAGCCTCTTTGAAATGGAGAACTCATGAGAAGCTACTACAGAAATATGCCTGTCTGCCACACGTCATATCAAGTGACCAGATTTATTACCGTTTCTTACAAAGAATGTTCACAATTATGATGACAAATGTGAGCTGGTACCTTTTATTTTCTTCTTTTGAACTCGCACCTGATTTTGGAATTGCTGCCACATTCTTTACAGTCTTGAAATAGTGCAACAAACTCAGTTCACTCCACTGTGCCCGGAAGGATGTTATCTTCCCAGGCCCCAGAGGAGGGAGCTCAGGCTTCCCTTTGCTTCTCCGCTACTTCTCCCTTTGACCATCTGCTACCCAGCTGGAGAAAGGCGTGAACAGGTGGTACCTCTCCTCCCCTCTGTTTCCGTACTGCCAGGGAGAGTGTAAATAGACTCCCTTCAAACTTGATGTGTTTCTGTCGGGGAAGGTTGACAGGAGCCAGTGATCTCGACTGCAAATCAGACCTTCTGCTCTTATGTGCACCTCTTACGTGTCATGGCCTCAGTGTCTGCCTCCGCCCTGCCAATTTGCCAAGGCATCCCTTAAGCCCCTTAATATTAGTTTGGTTACTTTTTAAAAATAATCCCCAGATAGTGGCTATGTAACAGATAAAATTTATACTCAAAACATGGATGCCCTACTAGGGATAGCATTAAAATCAGAATCAAAAGGAGGAGGGGCGGAAAATAGTTAAATTTCCCATAAATAAGTTGTCTACCTTTTTCACAAGAATTTCCAGAGAGGATTATTTAGCCCACAGTTTACTATACACTTAATATGACATTCTATTTCCATTTTTTGAAGTATAAGAATTCCCATAGAATGCGTATGTTTTAACTACTAAAAAAGTACTTTAAAGTCTCATTGTTCTCAATAAAAACAAGGTGAGGAAATCTAGCAGCCATCTCAAAAACCCAAATCAGTTTTAGCTTTAAAGATTATAAAGAGAAAAACAATAACAACAGCATTATTGGTATCATTTACAACTTAAATTTAAAAAGCATAGGCATACATTCTATGAGCTAACACTTCTACAAGCTTACTTCATGTGTCAGAGCAAAGCCTGGAGGGTGATGGTTACAACACAGACACAACAACCTTAAGAAGTGGCTTTGATGACAGTAATGTCCTTATCAGAGGACAGTGCATGAGTGCACCATAGAAAATTTCACATAAAATGGAGCAGGATTTATTAATTATTTTATTCAGAAATTCCTTATTTGAGTGCCTGCTATGTGTCAGGCACTGTTCTAAGAGGTGAGGCTATAGGAGTGAACAAGACAGAATGCTGCCCTGATGGAACCTGTATTCTAAAGTGGTGTTGGTGTGGGGAATGGCGGATAATAAAATAAGTAAGTGTATTAACAGGTGCTGAAAAATGCTGACGTTGATCTTAATTGTTTGTATCAGTGTAATTACTTAATAGGCCTGTTTATGTTTAGGAAACTAAGAATGATAATTATTCCACATTTTTAGCTTCTCTTATTAGGAAAAAAAATGATTTACAACGTTAAGAGTGTGACCAAGTTACTTTAAAGCCCAAAAGATTTGTTTGTCTGTTTTCTTTTACAAGGAGGTTATTCCACACTTAAAAGAAGATACCTGATTGTTATGGCACATTTTCAATGATCAAAGAAGACACATATATTCTGGTTCAGTATTCTCTGGAGAAAAGATTTATATTTTTAGTTCCTTACCTAATGGCCATAATGTTCATTCATTTATTTAATGAAATTTATTGAACACTTACAACATGCCAAGCAGTATCCTGGATGCTAGGAATATAATAGTGAATGAAAGAGACAAAGGGCCTATTCACGTAAAACCTTACCTTCTTTTGGAAACAGGCAGTAAACGAATGCATACATATAGCATGTCAGGGATGAAAAGTACAGTGAAGAACTGTAGAGCAGGGTACAGGGGAAGAAAGTCATTGAGGGCAGAAGGATGCTATTGTGGATATAGCGATCCAGGAAAAGTCCTTTCTGATCAACTGTGCTTCTTGCGGAGGCTTCAACAAAGTAACAGAGTGACCATGTGGATATCTGAAGGATGCGTGGTCCCCACAAAGGGAACAGTGAATGCATCTGCATGATACAGGGATGCTTGGCTGTGTGAAGAGCAGCAAGGCTATTGTGGCGAGTGGTGGGGAGAGAGGAGGCTGGAAAGGCAGCTGGGTCCCCAGCACAGATGCCTGAAGGCTGTGATGTGGAATCGATTGTGTTCTCTGATACAAGGGAAAACTTTGGAAGGTTTGGAATAGAGGAATGGCATAAGCTAACTTTTTTTCCTACTTTTGTTATGGAAAAATTTTGAAGGTACAAGAAGGCAGAGAAAATATTATAACGGACCCTCATCTCCCCATTGCCTAGATTTAACTGTTGTTAACATTTTGCCATACATATGCTCCTCGGCTTACGATGGAATTACATCCCAATAAACCCATCGTAAGTTGAAATGCATTTAAAACAGCCATAGCTTAGCCTCGCCTATTCTAAATGTGCTCAAAATACTTATGTTAGCCTGCAGTTGGGCAAAATCACCTAACACAAAATCTATTTTATAGTAAAGTGTTGAATATCTCACTAGTTACTATGTGTATCACTTTTGCACGATTGTGAAGTTGAAAAATCCTAAGTCAAACCATCATAAGTTGGGACCGTCTATGTTTGCTTTTTCTATTTCATTGTGGTGAAGAATTTTAAATTATAGATATCATTATATTTTATCTCTAAGCATTTCAATACACATTTCTTAAAAAAGGACACTCTCCTATATAATCACAATACAACATTTAACAAAACGAAAAACTACTTTTTATTTAATATCCAGCCATATTAAAATTTTACCAGTTATCTTCCAAATATGTTATACAGTTGTTTTATTTATTTATAGGGTCCAGTTAAGATCTATATATTGCCTTTCATTGATACATATTTTTTTATAGATTAAAAGCCTTTAATTCTAAGCATTTAAAATTATTTTAAAGAATCCATTTTGTAAATGAGCTTTCAATATAGATAAAGTAAATTAAATACCTCTAAACTAAGGATTCCCAACCACCTTATGAATTAGACAATAAGGTAATGCTCATGATACATAGCCTTTATTATTTTTTTTAAAGATTTTTATTGGGGAATTGGGGGAGGGAACAGCATTGGGGAACCGGGGAAGGGGAACAGACAAGTTGCTGTCCTTTTGTTCTTCAGTCTAGTTGTGGAGGACATCACTTCACTGGCCCATGTTGGTATTGTGATCATTGCGCTCTTCCCGGGTGAGGCATATTGGTCACCGGCCATTGGACGGCCGCTCATGGTGGCTCCCGCTGGCTTCCGCTGGCTGCTGGCAGCTCATGATAGATCACGGCAGCCCACTGCAGGCTCACGGCAGCCCACTGCAGCCCCACTGCAGCCTATGTCCTAGCGGGCAATTCACAGCAGCCCAGCTCCAGGTCGAGCGTTGTTCACCATCTTAGCTGTAGAGGGCGCGGCATCACTGGCCCTCATATGTGGGATCTGAAATGGGGCCCTGCTGCTCAGAGCTGGCGCTCCCAAGCCAACTCTTAACCAACTGAGTCACCTGGCCAGCTCCACATATAGCCTTTATTATCTACATATCTTAATTCTCTTTTAATCCAGAACAGAGTCTCTCCTTCCACTCTCCCCACTGTTTCTTTATGTTGAATTTGGAAAAGATTTAGTCAGTTGTTCTGTGGAATATTCCAACTCTGTATTTGTCAGGTTCCTTCTTTATGGGATTAATTTGTTCATCTAGTCTCCATATTTCTTGTAAACCAGAAGTTAGATCTAAGGGCTTACTGAGTTTTAGGTTAAACATGTTTGACAGGAATACTACATAAATGCGGCTGTGTGTTTTCCGTTGCATTGTATCTGATGGGTGTACCTCTATGAGTGAGCTCAGGGTGGCTGTGCAGGTGGTGCCAGTGCTATTAGTTCACCTCAAAGATATGCTTTCTCCCTGGTGATTTGCATTGGAATCGGATGCTGACACCCAATTTCCCACCAACCTTTTACCCATAAATTTTAGCATCAATTGATGATCCTTGCCTGAGTTCGTTATTTCATTAGAACTTGCAAAAGAGTGATTTAAAAACATTCTGTCATGTCTTCCACATTTTGATGACATTCTTCTGTGAAGAAATGCCCTTCTTGGCCTATTGATCACCCTGAAACACATTTCCAAATGTAAAGACAGGATTAATTCTTAACTCTTTCCTCTATCAATTTTCAGAGCTAGGAGTTGGTGCAGTAGTCACTTTCAGTGGTGACAAATGAATTTTGTATTGTCTCTCTTTTAGATTTCATTTTTTATTAAATAATGTTTTAATCAATCACAGGTCATTCTTTCTGAGCTCAAATTGTCAACTTCTTCAAGCTGCCTTTTATGTGCTTTTGATATGATTACATTTATCTTTGATTTCTGGCCCAAAAGATAACTTACCTTTTATGATCTGTTATTAATATATACTATGAGGTACAAAATATACGTATTTTCATATGACTAGTATTTAAACGCATTTAAAATTCTATTAGTATACACAAAATGAAAGAAAAGAATAACATACTTTTATGTAGTTCATTTATCTAAAATTCATTTTTCTTAATTCTGGTGGTATTTCTGTTTATGTTATTTCTTAAATTTCCTATTTTAATTTATAGTGAACATTCTCTTTTTCCATTCAACAGATTAAAAACACCACACAGAATAGTACCCAATGCAATGGAAATAGCTTGTGTAAAATATGAGACAAGGTAGCAGGCAATACTCTCTCACAATGAAAAGTTTTATTCTACTTGAATTTCAAGATTCCCCACTATAATAATGTGAATCTTCAAGAATTGAATATTATAATGTTTATATGTAAGTTAAAGTGGTGAACATGAATTTATACTATACACAGTATATCTGGTTAAAAGATTTTTCGCTAACAAATAAGCTTGAACTCAAACCCAGTAAAGATGGATGGTTGAATTCATCGAGAATTAAGGTTCTGCCCAGTGGTGTGACAGAAAATCAAAGGACTATGGAGTTTAGATTGATTGACATGGTGTCCTTTGGATTCTAAGCTTTATCTATGTCATGGACAAGTGGTCCCAATGAATGATGTTGAGGTTGAAGAGCCAGAAGGATTGAAAAATACACGTGATCATGGGATCTCTAAATATCTTATTTTAGAAGTGGCATGTTTTTGGCGATATACCTAACACAGGGTATGATTTAGCAAATGTTTGTTGAATAAACGAGTGACAAGGTCTAGGGAATAGCTAAAAGAATAGGTGGCTAAGATGTATTTGGGGCGATTGTCTCTTAGGATGAATGGCAAGGAAATGAGAGATACATATAAATCAAGTCTGGAGGATTTGCACATGACTATGCCAAATTAAATTAACTTTGTAATGTGATCTGTTAGTTGATTTGCCTTAATCATATTAACATTAAATTATGAGGACACTACTAGAGGGATGTTAGCTCAGTGATTTGAGATGCAGATAACAGTACTGTTACTTTTTTTTTTTTTTTTTTTTTGAGGGCAGTGTCACTGGCCCTCATATTGGGACCGAACCAACCGGGGCCGCTGGCTTCCCAAGCCAGCGCTTAACCACCGCGCCACTCGGCCGGCCCTGTACTGTTACTTTTAACAATAACTTAAAATTGATTTATTGGGCCAGATTATTTACAATATATACTATTATATTAGTTTAATTGTCTTTCTTATTTCTTTAAGAATGTCTTACCTGTCCAAAAGGCAGCTTCACGAACTCTATGTATTTTTCTACGTTATAATCGTAAACAAGAACAGAGATATGAAGTCATTCAAAAATTAATTGAACGTAAGTAATCATTGTCTCTTATTTTGAAAAAAAGAAAGTAAGCAAAGGGGTTGGCTTTCATTAGATCTCACTTATATTATGTATAATTTTGCCATGAATAATCAGGCTAACGTTGATAAATAGAAGGTGTTTGTATTTGAGTTTTATGGTTAGATTTTTTTTTGTGGTTCGTTTTAAAAATCTTTATGACAAGATCAGATCTGTGATGAATGAAAGTAATAATTACTTGAGGCCTTTTGTTTTGTGAATTTCTACACTTGAGAAATTAAAATATGTATACCTATGTTGAAAGCCTAGTTTCTACCCTGATGAAATAGAATTTGGAACTAAAATATAGGCAAAATATCCATGAATCTAAGCATTTATTTTGTTCCTATTTTCAATATTAGCAGGAGGGTCTTTTTTTTTTTTTTTTTTTCCTTGAATAGAGTTGATAGTATACATAAATGTGAATCTGGTGAGCCTACTTGCTTTATGATGTTAAAAAAGTTAACATATGCAAATTTGTTTTAATTTGCTAGGGGTCAAAATTGAAACAAAAACGTTTAAAATGTTCATTCTAGAAATAGCGGCCTGAATTTCTATCTACTTAGTGAATTTGTTAATTATTCTTCACTAATTTTGACCATAATGTCTTAAAGCTTTTATTAAACTGCTATCCAGCATATGCAGGTAATGGGATTTTCTGGTTTTTGGAGTTTACTATTTTAAGTATGGTTTGTCACTTTTCAAAAAATTAGAGTACATAAAATTTCATTTAAGAAAAATTATGCTCAGTACATATACTTTAATTTTCTTTTAATCTATTTTAATTTGATTTTCATTTTTCAATGATAAGAATTCATGTTTAGAATACATTTTGTTTTGAAAAATTCTATTTAGTTTTAAATATTAAGCCTTTTGCTTTTGAACATTTATATAATAAAGGAGAAAATTACCCTTTAGATGTTGACCTGAATTATTTCAGTAATACTGTGTTTACATTTGACTTTATCTACTTCAAAACATTTTTAAGGAAATGAGAAGAAAACAAATAATTCGATTGTTAAAATATTTTGAAGTAATGCAGACTGGCATTTAAATTCTAGCTCTGCATTTACCTGCTCTGTGATTTTACCTCTCTGAATTTCAGTATTCTCATGTTTTAGGGAGGATAAGTATATGCTTATCCAAATGGGTTATTTTTCAGGATTGATTGAGATAATATGTGTAAAGTACTTAGCACGTAGTGGGTGATTAAAAAATAATAGAGTCAATATTTAATAAATGCTAATGAATCGAATGAAATGTTTAATAAATTTTTATCTGGTTTTTGAGATGTCATTAATTTGGGGGTTTACAAATCTGGGGTATATAATGTTATTTTTTTCTCTTTTGTATTTGCTAAACAAATTGTGGTATAAAGAAACTTGACATGGATTTAGTGTGCTTGATTTTGCCACATGTAATTCCATGTAGGAAAAATTAAACTAATGATAATTGTGTTTGTTTTTAGAACTAGGCCAAGGAAAAAGTTATTGGAATAGACTTCGATTTTTGGATACCTGTGAATTTATTATAGAGATCTTTTCCAAATCATTTTTCTGTAAATATTTCTTTCTACCTGCTATTGAACTGACACATGATCCAGTAGCAAACGTGAGGTATGGTATCAGTCCAAGCAAATATTTGAAAAAAATGGTATTTTTAATGTATCTACTGTAATGAATATATGTAAAAACATTAAGTAAAGAATTTATATTTGCTTTGAAATTCTGAGTGGTCTTAATTGATGAGTCATAATTGGACTTGGAAGCACAACCTTTTAACACTATCTTGAGTCTTTTATTTATTGGGTTAGAAAGCAATACCTCAAAGCCAGCCTGATATCACTTGGATATACACATTGGCATCAAAAGAAGGTTGGGTAGATATTCCTCTTTTTTTTAAGATTTTTACTGGGGAAAATCGGGGAAGGGGAACAGACAAGTTGCTGTCCTTTTGTTCTTCAGTCTAGTTGTGGAGGATGTTGATTCACTGGCCCATGTTGGTATCATCATTGCGCTCTTCCCAGGTGAGGCAGTCGCTTGCTGGCCCTTGGACGATTGTTCACAGCAGCTCACAGCAGCCCATGCTGACTGCTGGCCACTCATGCTGGCTGCCGGCCACTCACTGTAGCTTATGGCAGCCTACTGCAGCCCCACTGCAGCCTACACCATCGCTGGCAGCCCAGATCCAGGTCGAGCTGTTGTTCACCATCTTAGCTATCACCATCACAGTGTCACTGGTCCTCATGTGGGATCCCAGTAAGGGCCCTGCTGCTCAGAGCTGGCGTCCGAAGCCAACTCTTAACCAATGCACCACTCGGCTGGCCCCGGTTGAGTAGATATACTTAATTTATCTATCTTCTAGGACTAAAGAAAAATAGTTGGCTTGGAGAAGATCTGTCCATTTTTAGCTCCCCATTTATTCAGAGAAGTAGGGCTGCTTCAAAGTCTTTTTCTTGCCTTTGCCAGTGTTCAGCTATCGTACATTTTTGAAATCCAGTAGATGTTAATTGGAGTTGATTAACTGTTAAATTAGATGGAAGAGGTCCGGAAATGACTTGCTTGGAAATGAAAAAACAGTAAATATATTTTGTCTTCATTTTTCCTCCTCAAATAAGTATATTATTATTTTTTAACTGTGGTAAAATATACATTACATAAAATTGACCATTTTAAGCATTTTTAAGTGTATAGTTCAGTGACATTAAATAGGCACATACTATTTATTGAGAGTTATTTGCAGGTTGCATAATGAGTTGATGAGAATTTTAAACCCTTAGCCATTAGATTCCTGTGTCCTATGCTCTGTGTCTCTGTTCTGTACTTGACCTCAGATCTGTAGGAGGGAGAGACACAGTCAAAGTCAGGTGGCCCTGATTTCCCTGAGCAGAGCTCAGAGCACCCTGCTGAGTTTCCACATGCTGGCCACACAGATGCCGCGTGGCATAGGGGCATCTTTTGTACACGGCTGCCAGGAATTGTAGGCAATGTGGCACACATGGTATCAGGAAGAATTTCAAAGCAATAAGTGTAGACAGAGAGTGTTACTGTTGAGAGAAAATACCGAGAATTGTCAAAAGATGTTGAAAAGTTCAACTAAGAATTTTGTGAGCATTGTACAAAGGGAACAAATCTAGCGATGAGTTTTTGATTTGCATTTTGAGTGTGAGAAAATGCAGAAAATGCAGTTGCATTTTGTGCATCTTCTCTGTGCTATATATTGGGTTGTCGGAAAAGCCATGGCACATTTTTGCAACGAAAACCAGAGAAAAAATACGTCAGGACTTTTCAGACAACCCAATAGATGAGAGGTGAGGTTTCTTGATTTGAGATTTAAATTAAATTTAGAGAACCTGTTGATAATTCCTTAGAATTTAGCTCTTGCTAAATAACTAATGGATGTGACCGTATTGTGAACATCTTGCAAATTGAAGTTGTGATTCTAGAAAAGCAGATTCCAAGTGATGAATTCTCACTTATCAAGCTGTTGACAAAAGTTATGTGATCAGAAATGAAATCATCTATACTCTGGTCAGTGTGACTAATAACAAAACATTGGCTGGTTCTAAGGGAAAGCAACCTGCCAATTCAAAAGCCAAGGAAGATTAAGTATCGTTCTATGACTTTTAGTGATTTTTTTGGGTAGAGATTACTGTATAACAGTTTGTCTTGGTTCCCACTTCCTGCTTGGCTAGCTACCAGCCAAAGAAATGGGTCCGACAACACCTGTACTAACTGGCTTTTGGGTACAAAAGCTATAGAGGTATGGAGGTAGAATGGAAGCCATCACAGGCAAGGGTGGTAGGACCATGCCTGTTAGGGTGTTAGGAGGTGGTTTGTGGAGTCCCACTGCCTGAGCTGATTCGCAGCTCTCCACTAGCTGTGTGGCTTCGGGCAAGTTACAAAACCTCTTGTGTATCCATTTCCTTAGTACCTAGTTCAGAGGGTGTTCTGAGGAGTAAACACCAGAGATAATGTACATGAAGAGTTTCAATTATCAGAAAGGTGTAGCCACTAATCTCAAAATCTTTATCATCTCTTGGCCCCAGGATCCTCATAGAGATAAATCATTACCATAGATTGTGTAGCTTCTGTTGAATAGATGTTTTCTAGACTGGCCTTGGGTTATAAAGAATGAAATGTGCATTGACTGTTGGTTTTCCTTAAGTGAATGTTTAAAATTTAAATTCACTGAGTCTAGAAAATATCAAGGCTGGAAAAAGACCATTGGTATCAAAGCCTTCTCCTGGGCTTCGAGAAATGGAAAAAATTCCCTTTGTGGGAACTGGGACCACTTAATCAGAGACCGCATCACCAGGCTTAGCAGGATCCGTGGTGAGCTCTGAATGAGTCCCGAGACCATTCCAGCTATTTAGAGCTGAAAATTGTAATGCAGGAGCTTTTGCCTTTTTGGTGGAACACAAAGCAAGTTTTGCTGTATAAGGAGAATCCTTAACTGAAGGTCTCAGCTGAGAAAGCATCCTGGAAACTCTAGGCATGGGACTCAGGTGTCACAAGGTTTGGCATAGAAGTAAAACTTACAAGATGAATACATGAATACAGCAGCCATAAAATAGATGAGCGCCTAGCATTCTTGTCTAAAACCAGCCCTGGCAAAGCAGTCAAGTGAGCTTAGCAAGGCAGAACTTTCCTCGGAACCGTCTCCTCCTAGGAAGGTTTTCTGCAGGTTCCTGGGTTTCCTCTCACCTCCTGGCCATTCTTCAGTCTGCTGTTTGCCTCCTTCTCAGCCTGGTCTAGATTGTGATGGTGTCCTAGACACTATCCTTTTATCTCTTCTCAAACTGCACCTCTGGCTTACAGATCATTTGTATGCTGAAGATTCCTGACTGTATCTGTAGCGTGGACTCCACCCTGGACAGAAGACTCATTGAGCCAACCGCCCACTTACTTAGCATTTCCATTGAGCATCTAATAGGCTTCAGCTGTCCAAACCTCAACCCCACCTTCCTCATCTGCACTTGCTCCTGTGGTCTTCTCCATCTCAGTCAACAACTTTTTCATCTTCCCAGTTGCTCAAACCCTTCACTGCTTTCTGTCATTCCACTGCTTTCTGCAGTCCCTTAGGGGACCCTGGGCTTGCAGAATATTTCCTGACCCCAACCACTTCCCACCACCTCGACTGCTAACACTCTAGCCACCGTCATCTCTTGCCTGAATGATTGAGTCTCCTCTATTGTCTCTTCTTCTGTCCTTGACCACCTGAATCTAATCTCCACACAGTGATCAGGATACTTTCATATCAGAGGATACTGATCATGTCACTCCTCTGTTCAAACCCCCCATGGCTTCACATGGCACTTAAAGTAAAAACCAGTCTCCAAGCAGGGGCTGCAGGGCCCTGGATGAGCTGGCCTCCTTCTGCCTCTCAGATCACCTGATAGTCTCACCTTGCTTGGTTCTATCCACTGTGGCCAATTTGCCAATTTGCTAATTTGGGGCAAGCGCCCCCTATAGGACATTCATACTATCTGCAGCCACTGCCTGTAATTCTCCAGATACTCAACACGGCTTATATTCCCTCTTTTCTTTTTCTTTTTTTTTTACGTCTTTGCTTAGAGGTCATCTTTTCAGTGAAACCTTCACTGAAACCCTCTCTGACCACCTGTTTTTAAATTGTGATTCCCTCCTGCAGCCCTCCCTCAGCTTCTTTCCCTACTTTATTTTTCTCTAGAGCACCTACCACTATCTGACAGACACTTTGCTTAGTTTGAGCAGAGAATCTTGGTTGGTTTTATTCACTCTTGTAGCTCAGCACCCAGAAAAATTAATTCTTGACTCATGATAGGCACTTCATAAGCATTTGTTGCATAAAAAGTGAGCCCTCAGGCTATGTAAAGCTTGAATTTTCTTTTAGTTGCTTCTTACTATGCTCTAATTATTAAATTTAAATTATACATTTACTCGAAAGTAAATACTATCTAATTTATTATAGAATGAAACTTTGCTACTTGTTGCCCAAAGTGAAATCTACCCTGAAGATCCCTGCAGATAAGCATCTACTTCAGCAGTTAGAAATGTGTGTGAGAAAACTCCTATGTCAAGAAAAAGATAAAGATGTCCTGGCCATTGTAAAAAGAGTAAGTATCATGGGTGCCTCGACCTTTACATTTCTTGCATTAAGATAGTCTTAATCACATCATCACTATTTTAGCTTGATAGGATGGCACTATGTTAAGATATTTATATCCTTGCTACAGTAGTAAGAATTAGTAACTGATTTGGCTGATGTGTGTTACAATTGGATATGAAAGTTGGCACTGAGACATCAAACTTTTATTACTGGTAATATAAGCTCCGTGAGAGAGAGCTTGGCACATTTTGGGTGCTCAATAAATACTGTTCCACTAATAATGAATACTTCATTAATCAGATTTTATTTATAAACAATTATAATCAGAGAAAACTGTGTTGGTAAAATTGGTCAAGTCACATTTGATAGAAATTTAGCTATGGAAGGGCCCTTGAGTGAATTCTATGTCTATCTGACTTGACAGAAGTTCTAGGACTAGAAATATTAAGTGTCTGTTCAAGATCAGATTAGTAAGTGGCAGAAATAAGGCTAGAATATTGATCTTCTATCTTAAGAGCCCATTTTTCAACAATGTACCGTTGTATCTTATGGTTTCTGTTTTAGTCTGTGATCTTATATGGAATGTGGGAAAACTTAAAACAGTAAAAATTTTTGGCTTATGAATTCAAACCTTAAAATACTTTAGTTTTCAAAAACTCTTTTTGCTGAATATAAAACTAAGATTTTTATAAGATCAAGTGAAATTAAAGTGGCCGCTTTTATGAATCTGTGAACTTCAGGACACATAATTTTTGAGCATTTATTTGAGAGAAATTTAATGAGAGAAATTAATTTATTAATGTCTTAAATAATGTAACATTGATGTGAGGGTAAAAAAAAAAATCCTTTATTTTTCTTCTTTTTTTTTTTTCTAAAAATCATTGCCAGATGTCACGAGGACCTTCTTAATAATGCGATTTGATAACTTGTTATTAATTAGCACAATTTGTTTTTACTGAAATGTGAATTTCTCTTCACCAACTGAAACAACTAGAAATACCCAGAGTCTGGACATGCAACTAAATTTAAAAACATGTATATATGTATATACGCATTTGTTTCTACCAGATATTTCAGGCATTTAATTCCAAAAGTTTAGGAAATGAAGTTAACTTGTCAAACTAATAAATATGAGAGGGTTAGTTACTTTTCTGAAAGAATTTATTAGCTTGAGATAATATAATACAAGCTACTCCCATAATAGATTACTAACCTGCAATGGATTATTCTGGAGTCCAGCTCTTATTTTAAGAATGAAGTTGATCTGTCCCATGAAAATTCTGTAGTGTAATGTTATCAAACTGAGGGGCTGGTAGGGGAACCTTTGAGGAAGCTACACTAAACTTCAGAATGAAAATGGAATAACTTAATGCTAGTCAATTTTATAAGATGGGAAGTAGTTTTATTTAAAAGGAATATTCCATTGCATAACTTTTTAAATTTCCATAAATTTCAAATAGAAATAAAGCTTCAAATAAATGTTATATTTGCAATGGATAGCTTCGGCTTATGAAGATGTAGATGTACTTTATTTTGGCCATTAGAGTTCCTTATGTAGAGAAGTACTGTCCTCTGTCAGAGACAGAACCCTGGGGTCGATGGACTATGGTTTGATGGAAATAATTTGTTTCAGACTAGAGTATTCTGAAAGACAACACTAAGTTGAGAGAATGCTTTCAGAATAAACTCTTTTCTGTAGGTTAGAGTGTCATATGATCGTAAGTTTCTGTGGAAAGGAAAGGAATTGGGAATTTTAAGTCAAATGATAGATTGCTTCATATATAGTTAGCTAAAAGATTTTTTAAAAATTCAAAGATTATATTGTATTTCTGAAAATTCAGAAGTGAAACTGGGAATTATTAAATTAGTTAAATTGTATATGTTTAGTATTTAAAATATTCCTCTGGATTTGCTCTTCTTAAGGTTAAAAACTTTTAGAAGTTTACATAGATCCCGACATTAATATATATAGATTGATTCAAAATACAATGCAGAATTGGGAAGAACTTTAAAAGTTTTCTAACTTAGTCTTCCACACAGTGCAGAAGCCTCCTATTTGAGGCTCACTCTGAAAAGGTGTCTTTTTGAGAAATGACTGGTTGATTTAATTTAATTACTGTTGACTAATTTTAAAAACTTCCTTTCCAGACTGTGTTAGAATTGGACAGAATGGAAATGTCTACGGATGCTGTAAGTCATTCTCTTTACCTTACGTTGAAAGGAATATGTAAAAGTTGGCAGATACTCATCATCCGTATTTCACAATTTCATTTTAAACTTTAAACTTAGTTTCAGAAAAAGTTTTATGAGAAAGATTTGTTGGATCAAGAGAAAGAAAGAGAAGAACTACTTCTTTTGGAAATGGTATGTTGTTTTCACACACATACACACACACACACACACACACACACACACACTCTCACACTCACACTCATTTCTGCCCAATATTAACTGTGCTTTCATTATTAAACCTAAAATAAAGAATTTCATTCAATTTCATACGACATTTTTTCTTCCTAAATGACTAAAGAAGAATCCTGATCTTTTGAAATCTGTTACTTTGTGAACTGTAAGGAAACCACATTTGAGAGGCTTTAAAAAAAAAGTATTAAAGTATTATTGACATACAGTTATTTTAAGTGTACAAGTTGAGGAATTTTGACATATGGATATATCCATGAAACCATCGCCACAATCAAAATACCAAACATTTCCATTCTCTCAAAGGTTTCCTCATGCCCCTTTATGATTCATATCTTCTATTCTAGTCCCCAGGAACCACTAATCTACTTTCTGTCATTATAAATTAGTTTACAACTAGAATTTATATAAATTTATCATATATTATGTAACTTTTTTGATCGTGCTTCTTTCCATCATTATAATTTATTTTGATATAAAGTTTAGAATCCATTTGTCCATTTCTATAAAAAGCCTTCTAGAATTTTTATGAGGATTATGTTAATTAGGCTTGATCTAGAGATCAATTTGGAGAATTGCCATCTTAACAATATGTCTTTCTAATCTATAAACATTGTCTACCACTACATTTATTTAGCCTTCTTTACTTTTTTTCTCAGTGATTTTGGTAGTGTTAAGTGTAGAGTTCAAAGAAGTCTTTTGTTAGATTTATTTCCAAGTATATTATATTTTTTGGCATCACTGTAAATGGTGTTGTAATTTTTAATTTCACTTTCTAGTTCAGGATTGCTAGTGGTAGAAGCTGTAGAGAATAAAAAGGCTCTAAAAAATTTTAGGACTGAATGACTTAAGCTCAAGAGAACAATCAGACAATAGAAAAAAACATCTGCGTGAACCTGATACTGGAGTTAGCAAATGAGGAATTCAAGATAACTGTGATTATATGATCAAGATAATGGAGGAAAAGGTAGAGAAAATAGATAACACTACTGCCAAGCCCACTTAATAATATTTTATTTTTCAGTTTTACATGTTTTATCTTTAGTTTTGGAATTGTCAATTGGTTCTTTTTTATGCAGTCCAATTCTATGTGGAATATTTTAAAATCTTGTCTATTTTCTCCATCTTTTTCATTGTTTTACATGTGCACTTGAGAAGAATGTGTTCTCCTGTGGTTTGAGTTTAGTGTTCTATACATGTAGTTTGTTCAGAACTTGGTATGTTTCTAGATTTTCTTGTGTACTTATTCTGTTGGGATAAGGGATTCCTAAGTTTTGGTAATGTTTTGTACACTAATCTGGGAGCTGTGGCTATATAGGCATGTTCATTTTAGGAAAATTCATAGAGCTGTACCCTTATAATTTGTGCACTTCTCTATGTATATTATACTTTAATAAAACATTTTAGAATATCCCAAAGACCATTTCCTTTTCTCTCAATCTTTTGAAAGAAAAACATTATTTTGCTATTTAGTAATCTGTAATGGAACTGACCAAATAATAACAAATATTTTGCTCATGAGAATTGGTAAATACAAGCCTCATTACCACAATGATACTAAACTCCTTGTTTTAGCTTGCCAAATCTCCAAAAGCACAATTCTGCAGATGTTGTGACACAAATCTGAAAGAAATTGGACTTCCTTAGAGACTAATTTGGAAAAAGGGAGAACTTTTTTGGGGTATTTTTGTGAATGATATTTGTATCTCTAAAGCTTAGAGTAATTTCTCATTAGAACATTTTGTTAAATCTATTTATGCTTACCTTTAATGCTATGATACTATTTTAATAATAGGAACAATTAGAGAAAGATAAGCAACAAAATGATGGAAGGCCCATGAGTGATAAAACCTTTGAAAAGAAACGTAAGTAATTGTCCTATGTCTTTCCCACCTAAGTCACACAATTAATGTTGCACGCTGGCATTCTGAAAGACTGCTGAGTTACTAATTTTATATGGAAAATTGCTTTTCTTTCTTTCATTTAAAAAATTTGTTTACAAAATCTAGCTGCTTATGTGGTATAGATGTTGCAAATACGTGAATAAATGGTGGGGATCAGTGTGGAGCTTCAGACTCTTCAAAGGAAAACTTAATGTTTAATAACAACAATAAGGTTGTGAAACTGATCACTGAATAACTAAGACTGAAATATGTAAATATGGAAAGTAAAAATATTTGGGAAAGACTACTGCTTTAGTAGGAATAGTGTTTCATATTTTCTGTCTTATATATTTATGGAGATTAATAAGAGCTCAGAGAAAGTTACAGCACGTAAAATAGAGTTTGTTTTAGGTAGAGACACCAAGACTCCAACTCTGCCCAGGAGTATCTCCATTGCTGTTCCTGGGCCCTCTTCTGGAACCCCATCAACAAGTAAGAAACAACTCCTTTTTATGTCGCCTTTTCTTCCCTCTTATAAAAATTAATTACAGGGAAAGTCACTCTCTCAGATGAGAGAGATTATTCTAATCTAAAGTACTATTTTCCTTCTGTTGTTGGTTGTATAGATAGTTCTTGATGGGCAGTGGGGATGGGATACTCCATGAGCTAAAACTAAGGAAAGGAAGCTAGACTCATCTGTGTTTCACTGAAAATGGTGGGAAGTGGAGAGGGATGCGGTTGGGGCATCTAAAGATGAACTGAACAATTGCATTTTCTTTCTGCTTATTATTCTAGGCAAAGAAATCAAGAAATCCAAATTGATTCGGAGCCAGTCTTTTAATAATCAAGCTTTTCATGCAAAATATGGCAACTTAGACAAGTGTGCTAGGTATGGTCTGGCAGCTATTCACATTTAAATTTTTATTTTATAGTCACACATTTTTGTTTATGTGAAATATTTACATTATTATGGAAATCAGGATTAATTTTGAGTTTTTTATAGGTCAATAATTTAAACTTTTTTTCTGTCAAGATTTTATGTTAAAAATTCGTAACCTACTGATTTGCGTAACAATAGATATTCTAATATTCTAGGAAGACTGTTGCCTGAACACAATAATTACATCATGGAACCCATATATTGTTTTATTTTTAAGAGAAAGGTGGTGCTACATCACACATGCCACTCACTTCTAAATGGGTATAGACATGGCCCATTTGCTGAATGGATGTGGATATCCACTTACTATTAATATTTCTGTCTATAAAGAAGACACTGGCATGTTTCTGTGGCACACTGATCACAACAGAGTTCTCACGAGAATAGATGAATGCCTAGTTTCCCCTTTGGCCCAGTAGATAAAATTATAAACAGTTAAGATTAGGAGAGAACTGTGGGGTGGATGGGTGGCTCAGTTGGTTAGAGCACGCATTCTCTGAGCAACAAGGTTGCTGGTTTCATTCCCGCATGGGCCAACAACTATTGGGTTGTTGAAAAAGTCATGATGTATTTTTTCTGTTTTTTGTTGCAAAAATGCATCATGACTTTTCCGACATCCCAATAGATTGAAAACAGTGACTGGACTTGGAGCTGAGCTGTGCCCTCCACAACTAAGATTGAAGGACAACTTGACTTGGAGCTGATGGGTTCTGGGATTAAAAAAACAAAAAGATTAGAAGAGAATCAGCTTCAATTAAATGAACATATTTTATATATGTCATACACATGGGGTATATAACAGATACATATCAATAGACAAATGACATAAAAGTCTTTGACAGTATTCATCTATCAAGAAAAAACGTTATTGGGAAAAAAACCTGTTTTTCTTTTATTAATGGAAGTTACCTTGTTCCAGATTTTCAGTTACATTTTCAGACATCATCAATAGATCTAGCTAGAGTTCCTAGCTAATAGTCCAGATGGACCGAGGAGATTAGAACTAAAATAAGTTTTTTCCAAGAAAATTTCATCCATACTACCTGTCTTGGCTGAGCATCAAAAGAGTGACTGTTCTGATGCAGCAAAAGTTTAAGGAAATGCTTTTAAGTTATAGACAAAATAATTGATGTGCGGCATGGAATGTAAAATATACATGAGAAATAAGAGTAGCAGGCATGTTTCATAAGAAGTAGAGGAAAGCATTTAAAAACACCAAGTACTAGATGACCAGGATTGAAACAAGCATGTTCTTACATTTTACACTTATGTTGTTTTCTAGTAAAAGTTCTACAGGAACATATACATCTTCTGTCTCAGGGTTAATGAAGACTTCCATGAGTTCACTAACTGGTAAGTGGAAACCTGAGCTCTTCAGAAAATTGCTAAATTTAATAAAATGTGTTTTCTTTAAATGGTCAATTTCTTTATTTGTAGATAATTTTTTCCTAAATTTATATCTCTATCAAATACCAAAGAAATTAAACTTTTCCCTAGAAAATACTTGACTATACTGTTTTGTTTTCACTGTGTCAAGACTCAGAGTTCAATACTTTTAAAAGAGAAAAAGGACAAAATGATAGGATAAGTTTTGCCAAAGTCTGAGAACCTGCCGAGGCATAAACTAAAATCTTTTGCAAGAATTTTAAAGATAGTTAAAAACATTAGGGCTTCACTGTAGATCATATGCAGCTAAACATTTATAATATTATATATTTGAAAGTTTATACCAGAGGTCACAAAACTCTTTCGGTAAAGGGCCAGATAGTAAATATTTTTGGCTTTCTTGGCCAAGTTGGTTTCTGTCAGAATTACTGAACTCTGCCATTGCATAGTAAAAGCAGCCACAGATAACACATAATGAATAGGTGTGGCTGTGTTCCAATAAAACTTTATTTACAGAAACATGCAGCGGGCAAGATTTGGCCCAGAGGCTGTAGTTTGTTCACCTCTGGCTTATGTAATAGAACATAGAACTAGGCTATGAATATGAGGAATATATTGCTAAAAATTGGTAGTGACTATAAGTACATTTTTAACTTTTTGCTCTGGAAATATTGGTTGAAAACTGTAATATTGATCTACTCAAAGTCTGAAATTTTTAAAAGTTTAGTTATTTCCTGTTTAGGTTCTGTTATGAGTATTCTTTCTTCCTCTTCTTACTGCATTTTTTTTTTATTCTCATGAAGAATATATATACACTCATTGGCTCTTCTGTAAACAGTATGTTTTCATTTGCCACAATAAATGTTTTCTAATATTAAAGCATTGATATTTATATAGTGTATAGACTGTTCCTACAAGGTATACTCACAGTATCATAAAAAACTTGGAAACATTTGATAACAAAAGTTGGTGAACTAAAGTTATCAACATTCCTTGAAATTAGGTCTGTAAATAATAAAATGGTTGAGTACTTTTGCCTCAGCAAAGCAGTACATTCTTTAGGAGATACTAAAGGAACATTCAGGGTTTGAGAACTTTATTTACAATATAGAGTGCCTTTAAAATTGTACAGGTGCATAGAAAGTCAATTTGAATTAGCTGAACTTGGAGTTAATGGTTATAGATTTCCATAAGGTGCTCTTCAAACTTGGGTGGGTCCCATCTGGCCCCATGGAGATAGATAACTTCACCCAACTATAAATGAGCATATTTATTCATAACTTGTAATAATTCTTGCCAAGAAATTTCTTTGCCTAAATCATTAAGAATTTTGATTCAGAACTGGTTTTCTAAAGTTTTAATTATGTGCAGTAATTTCTTCAGTTTTTACTTTGCTGGTTTTTACATCACCATGAGAATCAAGAGAGTGTATCTGATCTACGGATCCTAAAACTTAACATCCAAAGTCTTAAATAAAAGTGTCTATAAGTATAATCGTTTATTAAAATACTTGAAAAAAATCCTGTTTTAAGGGTTTAATATTATTTGGGGGAGGGGAAATATAGATTAATGAAATATCTCCTAGGTTATTATTATTTATTACTTTATGAAGTACAGACTGAGGAAAAAAATCACTATGAATTACACATCTGTGATATAAAGAGAAAATGGAAGCAAAATGTCTCAACAAATGTGTTACATGTTCTCATAGCGAAGAGACTTTATCTATTTGTGGGACTTAAGACGGCTTTGAGATGATTGTGTGATGTGAGATGAACCTTCAGGCATGCTGGGATTTTGATAGGCAGGATTTGGATCCCATGCCGAGAACCTGTCATACACAAAAGCTCAGTGTTGGTGTCTTCAGAGCGCAAGAGCAGGCTAGTTCGGCGGTGGCCTGGGGGTAAGGGAGAGGAGTGTTAAATTAGGCTGAAAGGAAAGGTCAAAGTCGTGGCTTGGAAGGTCGAATTGGATACTTTTTACTTAACATGACCCTATCATTAATTGTCTGGTGATTTTTGCCTGTCATCAGTTACAACATCCCAGGATTATCTGGGCTACAGACTGGAAATATAGAGAGAAGGCTAGTAAGGATTCAGGGCAACAAATTGCATTGATAGTGAGTGTGAAAATTGACGGGACCCTTTTGGCAAGCTTGAACCTCAATTCTTATTTCACATTATACACAAAATTAACTCAAAATGTATTATAAACTGAAGCATAAAAGCTAAAACTGTATTTCCTTTCTGAAGGAAATATAGAAGAAAGCCTTTGTAATTTTGGAATATACTATAAAAGATTTCTTCAAACCGTAAAAGAAAATGTTAACATATTGGGCTTCGTAAAAATTTAAAACTTCTGCGTTTTGAAAGACATCATAAAAAAGTAAAAGGCAGGACACAGATTGGGAGACAATATTCATATTACATATACCTGACAAAAGACTTGTATCCCGATTGTACAAAGACATCTTGGAAGTTAATTAGGCATCTAATTTTAAAATGGGAAAAAGACTTGAACATGCACTGCACAAAAGAAGATATACAAATAAGCACATGAAAAGATACTCAACATCAGTAATCGTTAGAGCAATGCAAATTAAAAGTAATGAAATAAAAAGACACGGAGATGCCACTTCACACCCACTATAATGTCTAAAGTCAGAAAAACTCACAGTACCAAGTATGTGTAAGGATGTAGAGCAACCCCAGGACTGTCGTACAGTTCTGGTGTAAAGTGATACAACCATTTTGGACAACAATTTGGAAGTTTCTTGTAAAGTTAAAATATACACTTACCATGTGACCCAGCAATTCTACTCCTAGGCTTTTACTGATGAAGAGAAATTAAAACACATGTCCACATACAGACTAGTATATGATTGTTCATAGCTGCTTTATTTATAATAGTCAAAAATTGGAAAAAATCCAAATGTCTATCAATAGGAGAATGGGCAAACACATTGTGACACATCCACACAATGGAGTACCAGTCAGCAATAAAAAGGAATGAAGTGCTGATACACTCGTATGCAACAGCATGAGTGAATGTCAACATAATTTTGCTGAATGAAGAAGCCAGACAAAAAGAGTACAAATTGTATGATTCCATTTATATAAAACTTTAGAAAATGCAAACTAATCCATAGTGACAGGAGGCAGATCTGTGGTTGTGTGGGGCACGGGGAACAGAGGGAGGAATTCCAAGGGGGCAGGCGGAGACATTTGGAGGTGATGGGGGTGTACCCTCTTGATTGTGGTGATGGGTGCATATACATGTCAAAACCTTAAATTCATGCAGTTTACTGTGTATAAATTATACTCTAATACACTGATCTAAAAAGAGAAAAGTCAGCTATGATTAACCTTTCTTCCCTTAGGTTAACGTCGTTCTTAGTGTGTTCAGTATGTCTGACTACGCATGTGTTACTTCCAGATGATTCCTTCCGGAACCGGAATGCCAGCAGTGCTCCAGCTTCCTTTTCCCCTAATGCCCCTCTACCAAGCACCTCGCGTGGGACAGGTAACTCGGTCGATCCAAAGAGCAGTGGAAGTAAAGATGCGCAACCACGGAAGGCCACCTTGTAAGTAATCCGGTGATGTGCTGCTAAGTGTGTTACCCTACTCTTTGTCTCAGCGCACTTTCCTTTCCACTTAAATGCTTTGCAAAGAACAGACAATGTCTGAACTGAGGGAATGTTCTAAATTAACGGAGATTGTTGGCATACACGCCTCTGTTATGTTAATACTTGCTATTACGTAAAATGACCTATATATGGCAAAGACATGTTAGTTTTAGGGTATTGACAAGAAACTTTAAATGACTCCCACTACTATCTGAGATCTATTTGCTTTTCTCTGAAATGTTTGCATCTGGGGACTTTATCTGAGAAGACACTGGGTATAATTGCATCCCTTTAAACAACTAGCTGAAGTGCACACAGTATTGCATCACCCAGGGCTCAGAAAGATGGTGCAGCTGCTGCCACTTAAGAAATAGTACTGCAGCATGGAACCCAGAGTTGTGGGTCAGTGGGCTGGAGATTTCTCCAGACCATACTTGTCTGTGTGTCTGTCTGTCTGTTTGTTTGTTTATTTATTTTTAATTTTATTAAATTCATTGGGGTGACATTGGTTAATACAATTAAATAGGTTTCAAGTGTATAATTCTGTAACACATCATCGGTACATTGCATTGTGTGTTCACCACCCAAAATCAAATCTTCCATCACCATATATTTGACCCCCTTTACCCTCTTCTCCCACCGCCTCCACCCTCACCCTCTGATAACCACTGAACTGTTGTCTGTGTCTATGAGTTTTGGTTTCTTTGTTTGTTTTGTTCATCTGTTGCTTTCAGTTTTATATCCCATATATGACTAAAGTCATATAGTTCTTGACTTTTCCCATCTGACTTATTTCACGTAGCATAATATTTTCAAGATCCATCCATGTTGTCACAAATGGCAGCATTTCATGTTTTCTTATGGCTCAGTGGTATTCCATTGTATGTACCACAATCTTCTTTATCCAATCATCTATCGAAGGACACTTTGGCTGTCTCCCTATTTTGGCCACCATGAATAATGCTGCGATGAACATAGGGGTACATATATCTTTATGAATAAATGTTTTCAAAACTTTCAGGTAGATACACAAAAGAGGGATTGCTGGGTCATATGGTAATGGTATTCTTAATTTTTTGAGGAGCCTCCATACTGTTTTCCATGGTGGCTGCACCAGCAGTGTATGAGGGTTCCTTTTTCCCCACAGCCTCTCCAACCCTTGTTATTAACTTGTCTTGTTGATAACAGCCATTCTAACTGATGTGAGGTGGTATCTCATTGTGGTTTTGATTTGCATTTCCCTAATAGCTAGTGAAGTTGAATATTTTTTCATATATCTGTTGGCTGTTTGTATGTCTTCTTGAGAGAAGTGTCTGTTCAGGTCCTCTACCCATTTTTTAATTGGATTGTTTTTTTGTTGTTGTTGAGTTATAGGATTTCCTTATATGTTTTGGATACTAACCCCTTATCAGAGGTGTTTGCAAATATCCTTTCCCATTTGGTTGGTTGCCTCTTTGTTTTGTCAGTGGTTTCTTTTGCTGTGCAGAAGCTTTTTAGTTTGATGTAATCCCATTCATTTATTTTAGGTTTTACTTCCCTTGCCTTTGAGGCCAAATTCATAAAATCCTCTCTAATACCAAGCTCCATAAGTTTCGTACCGATGTTTCCTTCTGTGTATTTTGTTATTTCAGGTCTTGTATTTAGGCCTTTGATCCACTTTGAGTTAATTTTTTGTATGGTGACAGCAGTCTAGTTTCATTCTTTTACACATGGTTTTCTAATTTTCCCTGCACCATTTATTGAAGAGGATTTTTCTTCATTGTATGTTTCTGGATGCTTTGTTGAAAATTATTTGCCCTTATACGCATATATGTGGGCTTATTCTGGGTTCTCAATTCTGTTCTGTTAGTCGGTGTGTCTATTTTTCTGCCAATGCCATGCTGTTTTGATTATTGTGTGTTTGTAGTATAATTTGAAGTCAGGTGGTGTGATACCTCTGGCTTTGTCCTTTTTTCTCAGGATTGCCTTGGCTATTTGGGGTCTTCCTCTCAAAAGATTGCCCTGGAATTCTTCTAATGAAGAACATACTTATAACATCAGAATATAATTCATTCTTTTATCAACTTATTTTTCTAAATGCCATAGGGATTTTTTAAAAATAAAGACCATTGAAACTTCACATGTTTTATAAAGCCTCCTTTATTTCAAATTGCCATCTTTATCTGTTCTATTGTTGAACATGTTTCTCTTTTTTTTTAGCTGAGCCATCCTGCCACCTGTTGGCAGCTCAATGGCTGCTCAGCTCAGGCTGGGCATCAAACTGCTGGTGCTGAGAGCTCAGCTCGCACTCTTGAGCGAGCTCTTAACCAACTGAGCCACTCAGCCAGCCCCATGTTTCTCTTTTTATAGATTGAATTTTCTCTTGCTCAATATATATAATATATAATTATACTAATAATTATATAATCAATTATATATAACTGTTTAAAAATGAATCTAGAAACAAACACTCTAACAAATCACATCGAGTTTGTTTCTTCTTTTCTGAATAATCTTAAGGAGAAGGAATATTGGTATCACAGCTGCTTTTTTCACATGTGGCTGGATTCCATGTCCATAACGTGTAATGTGGTTCTGATTTGGACTTTCTCACGAGTGTGCACTGAGTGCTGCTGGGAAGGCGGCCAGTGTGGGTACATTTGGTTATGTTTCCGTGAAGTTATTCACAATGGCGCGCCATGCCATATCCAAATGAAAAGATACCCTTTTTACTTAAAATAAGCCTAGGAGGTGATTTCAGAAAGCATTAATTATCTCAGTTTTTTTCTATGCAATACATTCTCCAACTTTTTAGTCTCATGTCCTAGAGATGACACACACGTCTGGTATTTAGTAATCTCAGTTTCTTAAATGCAGTATGGGAGTGCATTGTATCTTAAGTCTTTTAAGGCCAGACAATAGATATGTTTAGACTGCATTAATTTCTGTTATGCTTAGACAAAATTAAAAAAATGTAGGAGGCCGGCTGAGTGGCGCGGTGGTTAAGCGCTGAATTGGGAAGCCAGCGGCCCCGGTTCGGGTCCCACATATGAGGGCCAGTGACACTGCCCTCATAAAAAAAATGTAGGAAAAGTTACAGGCCTTGAATTGAATGCTATGTTATATGCACATAGGATCAGATAATTAAAGGTAATTCCACGTAATCTTCAATGTGTAATTAATTTTTTCCACTTCATCAGAATCCTCATAGGTTTATTCAAAGTAAATTCTGTCTATATTTCTTTATTTACTTCATAAGCATTATATGAATAAAATTTTTCATGTTTTTTTTTTCTCTCTTTCTCCTCTCTTCTCTTCCCTTCCTCCCTGCCTCTTTTCCTCCCTTCCTCTCTCTTTCTTCCTTTTTGACAAAGAAAATCCAGAAAATCCAATCCTTAAATCATCTGCTTGTTAAAGGAGGCAAAACAAGACAACTGGAGACAATGTGATTGATGGACAAAGCTAAAGCAATGGCTGGGACTTTTTTTTTTTTTTAATGAATGAAAAAAGACGTATAATGGCAGCTGATGTTGCTAAACATTCCATATTTGAAATTAGATTCCTTAGGAGGTATAATATATATTTCTCAAATAATAATGTGGTTACTGAATTCCAATGTTACAGTGAAATGTAATGAAAAACAACTTTAGATATGTGCTTTAACTACTGCAGCAGAAGAGACAAGTTTGCATTTATTTGTGCAGGAAACCATCTATTTAATTGTTCTAGAGTTTTAGCATTTAAAAATTATATGTCCAAATTAACTGAAATTGCCCTAGCTAGATAATCACTTGGAGGGGGACTTGGGAGTAAGAAAGACATTGCATTTTCTCACGCATCTCCAAGCCCAGTTGAAAAGTCACATCGAGAAGGGTACAAACAGCTGTCCGCAATTTTATCAGTCTGATCGTGGTGACAATATGTTGTACCTGGATATTCCGAAATTGAAATTTGGCAGTGAAAATTCCACAGAGATTTCTGATAACTTTCAGCCACAACTACCTTAAAAATAATAGATTGATGATTTCCTTTATTTCCTAGAAGAATTTATTTTATAAATACTTCGTTTACATTTTAGGTTGTATTTGTCCTTAATTAAAAATGATGACTCTAGTTCGAATCAGCTGTTATTTCAAGCTATCATGCTTAAGCTATGTCAACAGCATTTATTTGTACTAATGCTAATATTTCCATCAAAATTT
This sequence comes from Aselliscus stoliczkanus, assembly GCA_033961575.1. NCBI lineage: Eukaryota > Metazoa > Chordata > Mammalia > Chiroptera > Hipposideridae > Aselliscus > Aselliscus stoliczkanus. Next base: position 152,907,623 of record CM066732.1, read on the forward strand.
GCCTGTGGAACCTATACAGTTATTAATTTTAAAATGTTAGTTCTTGAGATATACTGTATGAAGCTATTGTCAGCTTCTCTATTTCAAAATGCAATCAGCATATAACTATATTGATACTAGAAAATACTTGTTTTTTAAAATATATTGATGTATGATAAAGATGATCTAAGTTGTGAATGTATATGCGTGTGTGGTTACTTTTTATAATGTGAAATAATGAATTTACTGAAAAATAAAACATAGGTTAACGAGATACCTGTGTTTGTGAAAAAGGTTTTAAATACTTTCTTGCAGTTTTTATTCTATAATTAAAGAGTAATACAGTTCACTTTTAAGTAATGAATAGAAGCACACCGGACGACAACTATAAATAACTCAGGAGAGCCACTCAGCGGGACACTTCCACGCCCTCTGTTTCCCCTCTGCTTGACAATTGGCCTCTTTGGGGTGCTCTTTAATGATTCTTACCATCTTTCATTTAAGGACAGTCAGGTAAATGGAATCGTTCAGCTACCCATTTTGTTAGTAATTAAAAATTGTGTAGCTATGATGAGAAGCTTGACAGACTGGCTAATTTAGTACATTCTTTGGGGGTTTCATTGAACCATTTTAATGGTGTCCCAGCTTTCCCAGCACTGTGGTTTATAAGCACCATTGACTGTTATTTAAATAAAATGGAGAATTTCAGTTTATGTGTTCAGTAATAAATTTAGTGGAGTTGGGAACTTTTATTTTCCATTATGCATGTGGGAGAAGAGGAAAGCGATTTGACAGAGAAAAGTCGCCACTGCTTATAAAATTCAAGACCCTACAGAAGTCAGCTGCAGTCCTATTCCAAGGCACTAAAATGTCAGTTAAGACAGGCAATCAAAATTACAATTGTAAGACTTCTTCTTTTTTTAGAACATAATTTCTAAAATCATTGAACTATTTGTTAACATTATACTTCCAAAGACAGATATATAAAAACAGTAAAAAACAAATTGGTGACAGTTATGAATATCCACACACATCTCGATTTATACTGGAGACAAGACTGATACTCTTGTAAAAGCCCTCAGTTTAACACCTTATCACATAGTTCCTTTAAACCAGATGTCAGAGGGTGAGGGAGGGAATCCCGGCAGGGAGTGCCGCCTCTGGGAGCCTCAGGCAGAAGAGACATACTTTATTCACTGACTCTCTTGGTACCACCCACCTGGTACAATGGCCGGTTTTATACTACACAGAGACAAAAGTGGCACACATTCAAGGCACTTATAGAAGTATATACAGAAACAGGGTGCACTGCACCTGCGCTCATCCCACCCCCTCGGCCCCGTGGGTCATAGTTCTACCGCCGATGGCCAGGTGAGGGAGCCTGGTGAGGCTCTATTTTCCCTACACTGGTTGTATGACAAAGATCTCTTCCGTTGGTAGCTGCAGGGAAATGGCGACATGGCCTTCATCTGTTTGTTATTTATGGAAAGGGGCATTTTTAAGGATAGACCCTAGAATTTCATAAGTTAGCATTACAAGCAAAAACCAGACCTGCGGGACTCAATTTTACTGGCAGAGATGGAGATAGGGCTAAAAAAGATTTTACTTCACAGAGGTAAAATAAGGAGCTTATAGAATTTTCTTCCATAACTTCATACACATTTAGAAATCATTTCCATTATTTAACTTGCTGAGCTCAGACGCCTTGCTCTGAAGGATGGCTCCATTTTTACTTGCAGTTAGTGGGCACATGTGAGATATTTGAACGGAAATGAACAGACTCTTCAGCTTGAGTGAAGAGAAGTGAATTAGATTAATTCAGTAATCTGTTCTCAGTTGTTGTAGCATGTGTGAGACAGAGTGTGTGAATGTGCCTGTCTGTCTGTCTCTGCAGGAACAGTTTAAAACCTGGCACTTGAATATGCTGAAGCCTGTTAGTGTTCATATTTTCCCCCCTCAGTTGAAACCTTGAATTTTTTGTATGATTAATTACACTTTTCATTGTTCTGCATTTCTTCACTGTGCATACATACTTGGAAAATCTGAAAACTAGTGTCTTAGGAGCTTCTTCAAGCATATGTTGGGGAATTTTTAAAAATTTGTTTTTGAATAGAGAATAGGGCCATTTTCTGCCTTAAAGAGCAACAGGTTAGGTATAGTTGTCAGGCTGTCCTTGTTTTGCAGTGGGGAGATGAGGGCAGACTTTGACCTGCCTGGTACATGAACCCTTCAATGATAACGAACCTTTTCCTATCTGTTTTAGGCCATATGTATTTCAGAGGGTATTATGTTCTCATAGGCTTTTTTTCCTCGCAGTTTCATCTCTTAAAAGTGGGTAATTTGACTAAACCCTTTTTTATTTCTCTTTCTACTATTTTTCCACAAATAAACTTGATTAATCGACTACTAACAAGTCACTGAAGAATGCCAGCTGGAGTTAGTCCTCTATGGTTGTCTCTCTTTCTAGGCCCTAGAATTGCCTCTGCCGTACCATGGGTCAGCTAGTGCTGGACTACAGGACTGAATCCATGTCCAGATTTTAGAAGATGAAAAGTCAATATGTATGCTTAATATTATTGCCTGTTTACATTAAGTATGATACACATTACTCTGATTTATATTGATAGTTATGATGACTAATCAACAAATTAATTTTAGGTATAAAATTGGACAGCAAAGGTAGAAATCCGATTTAGGCGTTTAGTCAACACAGTTGACAACTCCTGGATTAGCTAGCTCTATTCATGAGCCTCAGAAGTTACTCCTAAAATATTTTATTGTCTCTGTAACAGAAAATGACTGCTTAAGAATATTTCAGGGGTATTTGCTGTTTTCCTTTTAACCTGGGCACCGAGTTGGTGCTTACCTTTTGTTTGACCACAGTGAGTAACTGAGAGGTGAGCCCATGCTGCCTAATTGGCTGGACTCCAGCACGTTTCAGAGAGAAAGAAGGAGAATGATAATTAGGTGCAGCAGGCACAGTGCCTAAGGCCCATGAGACATTTAGGGGCCCATGAAGACGTTTTACTTCTTGCAATAAGCAAGTTATATACTTTGATAGCATTGGTATAAAGACAAACACGATCCAAGATATATTCATTGTTATAGCAATGCAATCATAAAATATAATGTTATTTATTTTTTTTAGTTTTCTGCTGTGTTTTTTTTTTTTTTAATTGGTGAACTGGGGGAGGGGAACAGTGTTGGGGAATTGGAAAAGGGGACCAGCCAAGTTGTTGTCCTTCAATCTTTGTTGTGGAGGGCGCCAGTCGCCCTCTGGCTTCCTGTCAGCAGCTCGTGGCTTCTAAGCTCAAGGTGCTGTGTTCAATCTTAGTTGAGGGTGGGCGTAGCCACCATCCCATGCAGGAGTCGAACCAGCAGCCTTGTTGTTAAGAGCGCATGCTCGATCCACTGAGCCATCTCTGTGGGAGCTCAGCTCAAGGTGCTGAGTTCAGTCTTAGTTGCAGTTGTCCATAGACCATCATCAAACAGGCAGTCTTGTTGTTAGGAGCACGTGCCCTCACCAGCTGAGCCATCCTGCCACCTGTTGGCAGCTCAGCGGCTGCTCAGCTCGGGTGCAGTCACTGGCCCATTTGGGAATTGAACCGGTGGCCCTGTTGCTCAGAGCTCATGCTCTTAAGCTAAATCTTAACCAACTGAGCCACTTGCCGGCCCCATAAAGTATAATTTTTAATGTACATATCTGTGCTATTTTGTGGAGGAAGGAGCCCATGAAAGCAAAAGTGCCTGGGGCCCATGCAAGTCCAAATGTGACCCTGTCTCTGGTTCCCCCTTTCTGTCCTTGGTAAAATGAAGGTGTGGAACTAGGTGGCCTGTGGCTCAGTTTATGCCTCTGCCAAATGATCAGATGCACCATGGGGTGGACGGGACCTCACCGAGACAGACGCTGTGATCAGGCTGACTACACATATTTTCTTCTAATTTTAGTCAGCAAGAAATGAGCCTATAAGACATGAAAAGAAAACACCTATTTTGCACCAGAGGGAAGGAAGTAAAGAGAGTGAAGCACATGGAGAATGCGTGTGTCTTTCTCCCAAAGTCTTCATCTGGAAACAGTGTGCGAGTTACCACTTTTTAAAAGTCTAGATATGTGCATAACAGAGAAAGACAAAGATGTTCTACCAACCTAGTCTTTAGTCAACAACAAAGGCTCTTAGAAAAAGGTTCAAAATACCAGACAGACTATCCAACATCTCCTTAAAATAAGTTTGAATTTAATACTCCAGTTTTTCTAATGGCTCAAACCAAAAGAGGACTGGGTCACCCCTTCTGCCCCCAGAGCCAATGTCCTGTGTGGGTTCCCATACCTCAGCTGGAGCATCGGCTATGCACCAGGTATTCGTGCATGTCTGAGATCACAGGACAGCTGGATTCACCACCCTGCCCAGAAATAGAAGCATTCTAGAGGTTTCTTCATAGATCATGAAATGAAACGGCCGGTCCACTTTGATGATGGGAGGCATGGAATAAGCAATAATTTCTGACAGGGTTCCCGCCGCTGCCGCAGTGCCTTTTTCATTGACCTCCATCACTGCTCCTTGTAAAATCTAGAAAAGGAAATCATGTGGAAGACCATTGGGGCGGCAGACTCTTGATGTTTTTTCTGTGTTCCTTCCTCCCCACGGGTCCGTGCCCCTGGGAATTGGTGGGACGGGGCTCCTGTGTGCTGAGAGGAACAGTCTGAGGTTGCACCAGGGATTGTCTTACAAGCCCCAAACATACCAGTAGACCCCAGAAACCCAAGTGGAGCACATCCTGGACGAGGGCAAAGGACTGGCTGATTCACGCACGCGTGCATCAGGTCCGCAAACACGTGCTGAACATGTGCTTCGTGCTGCTGATTCCTGAGCTGGCTGGTACTCCTCCGGCAGGCGCTCGGGCTGCCTGGAGTCCCGGGATACTTTAGCCATCTGGCAGCAGGGTGGGCTCAGGGGCATGGCTAGCAGCTTCCCAGCTCCTGGGACTGCTCTGAGGAGTCCCTGGGCCAAGCGCTGGGGTCCTCGAGGTCTTCCTGAACTCTGCTTGCCTGTACTCAGGCCACCTGTCCTGTGTGGGGGCCCTTTTGTCCAGGTGATGTGAGTTATATACCTATATAATTATTATAAGGGGAGATAATGAAAACATCCGTGTAAAACACCTGGAGATTCCCTCATGTTCTGGAGTAAAGATTTACTTCCTAGAGCACACAGAGGGAGAATATCTAATGGCTTGCAATTTGAATTATAAAACAGCAACACAAACTCTTTCAGACGCTGGCCTGCGGGATCCTCTGTTTATCTGACTCTCCTTCCCTGAGATGGTAAGGCCTGATTGCAGCCAAGGTTGCCCTACTGAGTCCTAGTTAAGTGGACACCGTTTTACATTTTTCTTGGAGTTAGAAAATGTAGTTGTCTGGGAAAATACTAACCAAACCCCACAGCTAAGAAAGAAGTGTAGTAAGATGAGTTGCCGTTTGGAAATGTCAGAATGTTTTCGTGGTTGAGATAATGACTGGAGGTTACTGCTGGCGTTGGTGAACTCAGGCCAGGAATATTAACCAGCTCCCTGCAGTGCCCTGAGCCGCCCTGAACCACAGATGACAGCTTCCCCTCAAAACCAATAGCACTTCCACTGGGAAAATGGATTCATTGGAGGTATTGCTTGCGGAAGCTGAGGAATCTTGCTGTTAGCTTTCCAGGCAGAACAAGGGCCAAAGAGTATGAGTTAGGGAGGAGTTACAGGTCAAAAAATATATATACATATGAAAAAAAAACCCAAATATGATCTTAGCCATTTGTGGATTGGGCTGCTTTTCAAAGAAGTGGTGAGTTCCCTGTCACTGGAAGCATTAAAAGAAAGAATCTGGAGGGTTATTTTGTAGGTTTATTATAGAGGGGATTCCCACAAGGGTCGGGAAGTTGGGCCAGATAACTCCTGGAGGTTTCTTTTGTTTTGAAAGTGGTGTAATTTCATGTAATTTTAAGTGACTCTGCAAACCAATTCCTTTTTGGGGGTAAATTCCTCCTGGAGTGTTTGGGAGAGAAGAGAGAGGGCCATGCATAAGAGAAATTAAATTAGTCGAACCAATGCTCTAACAGAGCAGCCTAACATTCTTAAAACCTCCAACTTGAGCGCTATTTCAAGTCTTTGGAATTTGAATCTAACTCTCTGCTACATCTTGATATGTTATCAATGATAAAATGGTTTGTGAAAATATTGGTTGGATTTGGTTTCATTTCATGCTCAGGGCTTGGGTCCTAATGAGAGACCCTAACTTACCTTAGATACTTTAAGGTTTATCGCCGTAGTCGAGAGTTCGCCCAGGTCAGCCCAGCGGGAAAAGATTCTTGTGACTCTCATCTGCTTAAGCAGCTTGTGCATCTCATACTTCTGATCTAACTTGAACTTGGGAAAGAAAACTTCCATATTTCTGTGGTACAAGGACATATAATGGTGAAATGTAGGCAAAAGCCTAAAAAAGTCACACTTCCTTTTCTCCCCCTCCCTCCAAGTTTATTTCCATTGATGAGTGAGTCTCAGTGGACCAGATGTATAGCTCATTCCATTCTTTTTAATGGTCTCACTCAGAGAAAACAGTCCTAGCTTATCAAATATATCTATACTTCAGCTTCACGGAACCAATTTTATTTCCCAGCTAATGACTCACATTTCGTTTTAGCAAAGAATACCGTATTTTGTATCCATCTCCCTATGTATTAAAAACAACCCAAACATAGGATGGCTCTGCTAAAAAATAAAATAAAAAAATAAAAACAACCCAAACCAAATATCTGCATCCAGCAACCGTAGGATGGCTCTGCTAAAAAATAATTAAAAAAAATAAAAAAATAAAAACAACCCAAACCAAATATCTGCATCCAACAACCCTACGAACTTGGGGATGATGTTTGTATTCAGTCTCTAGATTCTGCAGATGCCCAGAATTCCAGGAGAAACCTAGGAGTCTGGGGATGGACAGTAGGAGGGTAGTGAAGGAAACTCAACCCCCGACGTACCTATAGCCAGAGAAACTTTGATATTATTTATTTTGTATATATTAGAATTCTTCTTTGAAAATACTTTGTTCGGAAAGATGAATTCTGTGGCTCAAAAATAAAAAGCATGAAAATTGACACTAAATTAGTCCTAAGGAAGTCTCAGTATCTTAATCTGTGAAATGTAGCCAAAAAAATCAATTTCACAGGGTCATTCAGAGGATGACATGAAATAATATCTGTTAAGTACCCCAAACAATGTCTGGTGTGTAGTAAGAGCTTAATATTATTTCCTTTTCTCATGTTAACCCCCTTCATTCTTTCTCTCTCACCCACATCAGTCCGTCAGTAAATCCCATCAACGCTTGCTTCATAATACATCCGGGCTCTCTCCTGTCCATCACTCTGCTGCCACCTCCACAGCCCATGGGGCAGCCTCCTGTCCTGGACGGTTACAGTGACCTCCTGACTGGTCTCCGTGCTTCCTTCTCGCCCCCCTGGTGTCTTTTCTCAGCACAGGGGCTGTGTGGCCCTTTCACACCCAGTTCAGACCATGTTGCCCCTCTGCTCAGAGCCCCCAGTGGCTTCCCGTCTCTCTCCAGAAGAACCCAAGCTTTTTGGGGGGCCTGTCAGGTATGGCCCTGGGTGGCTGGGCCCCGGGCTCTTCTCTGGCCTCCTCTTCTCACTAGCGGCCTTGCTGTTCCTTGAGCCCACCAAGCGCACTTCCATCCCAGAACTTCCTCACTTTTGCCTGTAACACTTCTCTCCCCAGATAGCCACAGGGTCATGGTTCATTTCTGGGGTTCGCCCTTTGCCTGGCGCCTGCCTGCACCCTGCTGGCACCCCCATCCTCCTCCCTGCACTATGACTTGTCTCCCTCCCTTCACTAGAGTGTAAGCCCCTTGAGGGCGCCATTGTGCATGTGTCACAGTGCTGGGCCCACGAGAACCCCAGTAAGTGCTGGCTGAGTGAATGAACGAGCCAGGCACTGTGAGAGATGCCAGGAGAGAACAACGAGGCAGACACAGCCCCTGCCCTCAGGGCCCACGGGGTGCCCGGCATTGAACCCTGCCACTGGGGCGAGTGCTCGCAGAGATGGGAGGGCTGAGCTTAGGGCGAGTGTAGGGCGAGGCGGCGTGCTGTACCTGGTTTTCATGTTTCTCAGCCACGTGTCCACCAGGTCTGTGCTCAGGTAGTCTTCAAGGGCGAAGTGGTCTCCCATTTTCTCCATGAGGACCACCAGCATGGTGGCGTTTCCTTGGTAGGGCAGTTTAAGGATGTGGCAACGAAAATTCTTATCAAAAGTGGAGGCAAAGTTGCCGGCCCTGTACATCATGGGCACTTGGACTGTCTTGTACTTGTCCAGGTGGAAAGTGTTCACCTCGGTGAAGGCAGGGTCAAAAGGGGTCAGCCAGTTCCCTGAACAGGTAAGAAGAGAACTCATTGTGGAAGCCACCCTCTGAGAGAGCAACGTTCCTGCTAAAGCCCTAGGGGGCCAGGGTTCTGTCCCCGTTCCTGCCCCAACCAGGCCAGGCAGCCCCTTGTGGGGTTTGTTTTGACCAAGCTCAGGCAGGTACAACAAATTCCCCAAAGATCAGCCTTTCCTGGCCTCTTCCCCAGCTGACAAAATACAGATCCAGCGACACTCCCTCCTGGAATCACACACAAGAGCAAGGAAGTGTCGCCTGACAACTGCCCCCTTGTGGCTCGCTCCAGCCCAGAGGAGACTTTGGGCCTCTCCCCGTCCCCGTCTTCATGAGGGACCCTCCGACTGCCCTTTGTCAAGTGCACATCCACAGGCAAGCAGAGTCCGCTGTAGCAGAGGTGATGACACCCCCTACCCATTGCTGCTTAGGCTGGTTCTGAGAGAAGGGGTCCCCCTTGCTGACAAATCACCACACCATCCAGGGGCGGCCACCAGCATGTGGCAGCTTGACCCTACACACAGACCTCTGTGTTTGGGGGTGTGTGGCCTGGCCACTGGGTGGCCCGTCCTCCTCCTGGACTTCGCAAGTCCCTAGTGTCAGCTTTCTGCCGCAGCGGCAGCCACACAAGTCCACTGCCCCGTTAGAGGGGAGGGACGGAAAGGATCTGGCGTGGGTATCAGGACCCCCTCGTGGAGCTCGGCTGCTGCCATTTATCATGTGACCTTCAAGCTGACCTCTCTGAGCCTCACTTTCATTTGTGCAGTAGGTGGGAGTGTCCCCATTTTCTTTCTCTATTAAGAATCCAAGGACAAGAGACTTTTTGTCACTTGTCCCAGGTCCCAAAAGTAGAGTGAAGGAGCAGAGATGTAACCCTACACCTCTCGGATCAGCTGCCTTCTTTTTCCAATGACCCAGAAGTTCCCTGTGTCCGGATGTCAGAGGACAGGACAGCGGTGGAGAGGTGCTTGGAAAACTGTGAGGACACCAAGCACATGGGCCACCAGGGCAGGGACATCAAGTGAACACGCCCAGCACTGCGCCTGCCACGTCGTATGGTCAGTGCCTGCTTCAATCTGTGAAACCTGAAAACCCATTCATGGGACGTTAACCAGAGGCTGGCCAAACAGAGGAAAGGGGCAGACTGATATAGGGGCTTCGGGAGAGCTGAACATGATAAAAAAAATACCTTGGAACAAGATGTAATCCACAAGAATTAATTTGGTGTCGGGATTAACCTCATCAAAGAGTTTGGGGATTTTCCCCTGCGTCTTTTTGTTAATGTAATGATTCATGAGCCCTTGGGCCTGTGAGGCATTGCGAAAATTCATAGTCACGCACTCTGTATCGAAATACCTCTTGGATAAATTGAGGAAGGTCTCGTTGACATCAAAATCCTGGTGGATGAAGGCCCAGCTCCCCTGGGTGAGGCCCAGATCGCGGTTGCGGGAGAGGTGCGTTCTAAGCTGCCCAAAGAGGGTGGGCAGGTGCCCGGGCCTGGTCTGGTTCTGGGCCTGTGGGCGGAGCCTGCTCTCCAGCTGGGCTTTCGTCTGCCCTTTGGCCCCCAGCATCAGGGCTGTGATGGCCAAGGACAGGCCCAGCGGGGAGAAGAGCACGTTGCCTTCGTGCCTCATGGAGATCTTTCGCAGCAGGCTGAACCCCAAGTTGGAGGTCTCCTCAGAGAGCTGCCACCCGCTGCCCGCCAGCCAGGGCTCGCCCTTCTCAGGAGGCTGCACTTCCTTGGTGGTCTCGTTCTGGGCAGTGAGGGTCTGCGGAGTGCCCGGCTCCGCCTGAGCCTCTGGTGACAGGGGACCAGGGGCCAAGCCAGGCACCAGCCACACCTCGGCCAAGACGCAGGGCAGCAGGAGGCTCAGCGCCGCCTTCATTGGGGCAGCTGTGGAGGCCACAGGAGCACTTTTCTTCGGCAGCAAGACTTCCTGGGGAGAAAAGAGGGCGGAGATTATTTTTAATGCCTGATACAGTGACTTCTGCCTGTGTCATGGTCACAGCCCTCCAGTGACCATGCTTCCTTCTTAGGGGGTGCTGGGGCTTGCCCGATGCAGCCGATCCCTTCAGGGAGACCTGGAGCAAGTTAGGGTGGCGTTTGTTCACCTGACAAGTAGATTGTTTCACAGAGCAAAACCCCCTCGGGGTCCCATCCCCTGCCAGCCCTTGGGCAGCTCCGGTCTCCCCCAACTTCCCCGCTCATTCCACTGCCTCCTGGAAGGGTGGGGACCAAACCGGGCATGGCTGTGGCCCGCAGCCTGACTGGGTGTGCGTCAGAGCAAGGCCCGGCTCAGGCGGTCTTTACACACCTTTTATCCATCGGCTTCATTCACTGCCCTCAATTGCTGGGCCCTACAGCAGCCCATCAAGCTGGGTTTCAGGGACCTGGGTCTGGAGCATGTTGGGCTGGGGATTTAGAGGGTCTTGGTGTGATGGGGGCCAGGAAAAGGGAAAGTGCTGCGTTTGCCTGATTTGGGTGGTCAGTGGTCTTTCCCTGCCCCTCTGCTATATAACTCCACCCACCCCTGGGGCCCAGTACACAGCTCCCTGCAGACCGGCCTTCCTTCATTACCCTGGAGCTCCCCAGGATAGAAGTGATGACTAGCCGGCTTGTCCCGCAGGAGGCCTGGGCTAAACTCATCTAATCCTCACAGCAACCTGTGAAGTGTGTCCTCGCTCTCACTGCCCAGGTTACATGGTGGAGCCAGCCTTCCGGTCCCAGCAGTGGGTCTCCAAACCCCGCCCTTCTCACCACTACCCACCTCCCTGGCTCCCTGGCAACCTCAGGCACAGAGCCTGGAAAACGTGAGTACCTGCCCGGTTTCCACCCGAATACACGCCTGCAGGCTGGGCTGTCCCTCTCTGTCTCCACATTCAGTTCCTGGCGTTCAGTTGACAGCTTCAGGCTTGTGTCCCAGAGGCTGATTGGTCACCAAGATGCACCCTCACTCTTTCTGGGTTCATTGCCCCAGGAGGGCCTGGGTGTGGCGGGACACTCAGCCCATGGTCATAGGGCAGGGGAGGCTACAGGCCTCGTGGGAGTTCCCATCAGCAGAGACCCTCAGTCTGAACCAGGCCATCTGTAGCCAAATGCGGTGGCAGGATGAAGTCCCCAGGGCTCCTCTCCCTAATGCAGGGGCCTATGTCCTCATCTGTTCCTGGTACAAAGTGACACCGGGCCCCAGGACTCAGTACACTGCTCCTGCTTATGTTGAATGGGGCCATAGAATTCAGGGTCTCACTCCCCCGCAGTCTGAGGTCACTGCCTTACTCAGTGAAACCTTCTGCTGTGCTTCCTAAATGTCTGTGTTTAACGAGTCCTGTCCAATTTTAAATGGCCCACCGCATTCAGTAGCTCACTCCAGTACACACAATGCTGGGTAAGTGCCTCCTGCATTGTCTAAACATACCCCAGGCTCATGCCTTCATTATACAGGCGGACCCCGTTCTCTTTACCACGCTTCCCTGATACTGTCCTTTCATCAACATGGAGGCCAGCCCCTCCACCAGCAAAAAGATGACGACTTGCTGAAGGCTCAGATGATGGTTAGCATTTTTTAGCAATCCTTTTAGATTATGTTATGTATATTATTGGTTTTTTTTAGACATAATAGGAGTGCACACTTAATAGACTATCGTATACTGTAAACATTGCTTTTATATATGTACTGGGAAACCATGTGACCCTCTGTGGTGGTCTGGAACCTCAGCAGCCACAGTATCTCCAAGGTTTGCCTGTATACAATATTGAGTCCTACTTTGTAAATTAATAAATCAATCCCACGGCAGGGTACTCCTGAATTCAGCTCACTTCTCTCTGTGACAGCTGTCAGGAAACCATTCCAGCACAGCAGACAGATGGCACCCCTTCTGGTTACTAAGTCTTACCGTATAGCTCCCTCTGTCCGGAGTGGTACCCCAGGAATACATGGACAGTCACACATACCCACTAGAGTTGTTCATCGACTGACTGGTACAGAACCGGAATGCAGGGGCAGCCCTCAAGCACGCCATGGGTGCATCACCCTACATAGAACCCGAGTGGGAGGAAATCAACCGCTCATTCAACACTCCACAGCCCTGAATGTACCTGGCGCAGCAGCCCCACCCAGCCCGGGAAATGGGGGCTCGCTCACCTGAGCAGGAGGATGCCTGGAAGGAAAATCAGGAACTTGAGTGTGGCTTGCACAGTGAGTGTTGGGGGCATGAAAAGCCTTCAAAGGCCTCATCCCTGCAGCGAAAGGCCCCCCATTTCCACAACATGCCTCATACGCCACTCCTGCTCTCCCCAGTCTAGGAGTGAGGGCTCGGTGCTGCCCAGACTCCCACCCCCTCACCTTCGGAACCCATCCAGAGAGGACAAGGATGTCTCCCCAGCCCTCGCTCTTAGACATTGTGAAGGCCTCCCTTTAATCCGCGGCTTCTTACCAGTGACTGGCCCCCGCGTGCCTGGGAAGGTCCTTCATTCAAGGCAAAACAGAAGGCCAGGGTTTGCAGCCAAAAGCCTGCCGCAAATATTTGCTATTCCAAAGTATGGTCCCGTGGGACTGTTACTGATTAACGTCCTGCTGGGAGATGGTGGCGCTTCTGGAAAAGCAGAGAGACTGGCTTCCCGTGTTCCCCAGCTGCTCCTCCAACCCCGAACCTGACAGAGATTCCTCCATGGGAACTGCTGCTTCTCAACTCCAGCCCCTTGTGAAATGGAGGTGCTCCAGGGCCGAGCATCTCCTGTGAAGGAAGGTGGGTCCCACCAGGCCTCAGGGCTTGCACGGTGTGGGACGGGGCAGAGATGACAAGACCTGTTCCCCCCACCCCCACCCCCAAGGAACTTGCAGTCCAGTGGGACAGAGAGACAGACAGGTAAATAACTACTAGCAATACAAAGTCATTTCAAGGTCAACTCACTACTTTACCAGACTCATGAGACTGGAACCCTCAAGTTGCCATAGTTAAGGCTGCTGCAGACTCTTTAAGACAAAAATCTCAGACCTATTAGACTCTCCTTTTTATAATACAAATATTGTATGTGCCCCTCACTGTCCTGAAGTGAAATGTAATTAATATAACATACCCACAAAAAGTTTTTAAATGTGAAATACCGCTTTAATGATAATATGGAGGGGAAATAAAAGTAAATTATAAGGAAATAATATTTCTTTGGATCTATAGATGCTCTGGCTTCACTCCACTAGAAGTCTGCATTGATGCCGTCACATGCGGGGCCAGTCGGAGGGCCTCAGCACAGACTGTAGCCAGGTTACTACCAGCCATGCGGTTTTGGGTAATGGTGAGTTGTGTTTGGGAAAGTTAAAAAAAAAAAAAAAAGATGAATCTTCCTCTGATTTACATGGTCATTGTCTTCACAGGAAAGTGAGTGGGAAATAAAACCCTGGGGGGAAATGGTGTTTTCATATGAAATAAAACACCCGTGGGAGTGGAAAAGTCTAGGACGCTCAGATAACTTGTGAATGGCTTTCATTTGTGTGGACTTGATGTGGGATATTTGAATCATGGGGGGCCCAGGCCACTTCATTGTGGTGGACAGTCCCGAACATTCCAATACGTCTGGCATCTCTGGCCCTCTTCACTGAATGCCGGTAGCTTCCCTCAAAGGTTTGTGAAAATCAGAAGTGCCCCAACAAGTGTCCAGAATCTTCCTTTGGGGGCAGTGCCTGCTCTGTGGGGAAGCCCTGACTTAAGAGGTCCCAGTGTAGACAGCAAGGCAGGCCGGGCTTCTCCGCTCAGACAGCACAGGAGCTGCCTCAGCCTGCGGACCACTGTGCCCTGCTGCGCCTCGCAGCTGAGGGGCAGCCCCTGGGATGGGGGAGGCGGGACTGCTTCCTGCAGGATGGGGGCGCAGAGCCTTTGCCAAATGTCTGCGAGGACACAGGTCTGTGAGTGCTGTGAGGCACGGCAGCGGTCATGGGCGCTTCAGAAGTGACATAAAAGTCATTGAGGTGCATTTGACCATCTAGAAGGCTCTTAAAACGGCTGCCACTCAGAAATGCATCTTTATAAGGGAGGCCGCTGGAATGAGTGTGTCCATCAGACACCTCTGGGCTGGAATTCCAAGTCCTCCAAATTCCGAGCTGCTGGACCTTGGGCGTGTAACCCAGCCTCTCTGAGCTTGCTTCCCCTTCTGTAAAATGGCCAGAACTGAGCCTCTGGCCAATACGAATCTCAGCAGCACCAGGAAGCAGGAAGGAGATGGACAGCATCGTTCCCAAGGCCGTGGGCCCTGGCCCCAGGAAGTGTGGCTCAGAAGGCCCCTTCCTTCAGCCAGGACACAAGTCCTGTCCGGCTCCCAGCTCCGGGCACTCGGTGCCTGCCACTGTAGCGTCATCTCTCTCGCCATCTGGGTGGCCAGGAGCAGCTCCTTACCCACCCTTTGCCTTTGTTTCCCGATCTGTAGAATGGGGCTGCCGAGGCTGACAGGTTAGCACTGTTGTAAGGGGACAATGAGGTTATGCCTGTAAAGAGCTTGGTACCTGGTAGGAAGTGCCAAAAACATGGTATTTGTTGTATAACTTTAGAGCAGAATGCACCTCAGAGGTAAGCCCAGTACCCTGATTTGGACGTTACAGAGGAGGAGATGCAGACCCATGGCCATTCAGGCCTTTCCTGCCGGTGTTGGCGCCAGAACAGACTCAGGCCCCCTGACTTCTGGTTTGCCCTGGATTTCAGCTTTTCACCCATGTCTGTAGAGAAAGGTTGGGAAAGATCTGACAGAAAGGCCTCTGGTGACCAGAGTAAACTCAGAGGAGACAGAACAGTCCTTCCTCCCCACAGGCAGGAAGCACAGCTGCCCAGCACGGCATGCGCACATGTGCACAGCGTGTATGCGAGCACGCCGCGTATGGGTGCACGCCGCGTATGGGTGCACGCCGCGTATGGGAGCACGCCGCGTATGGGTGCACGCCGCGTATGGGTGCACGCCGCGTATGGGAGCACGCCGCGTATGGGTGCACGCCGCGTATGGGTGCACGCCGCGTATGGGAGCACGCCGCGTATGGGTGCACGCCGCGTATGGGTGCACGCCGCGTATGGGAGCACGCCGCGTATGGGTGCACGCCGCGTATGGGTGCACGCCGCGTATGGGTGCACGCCGCGTATGGGTGCACGCCGCGTATGGGAGCACGCCGTATATGCGAGCACGCCGGGTATGGGTGCACGCCGGGTATGGGAGGCCATGTATGGGAGCACGCCGCGTATGGGAGCACGCCGCGTATGGGAGCACACCGTGTATGGGAGGCCATGTATGGGTGCACGCTGTGTATGGGTGCACGCCATGTATGGGTGCACGCCGTGTATGGGTGCACGCCGTGTATGCGAGCACGCCGGGTATGGGTGCACGCTGTGTATGGGTGCACGCCGGGTATGGGTGCACGCCGGGTATGGGAGCACGCCATGTATGGGAGCACACCGTGTATGGGAGGCCATGTATGGGTGTACGCCGTGTATGGGAGCACACCGTGTATGGGAGGCCATGTATGGGTGTACGCCGTGTATGGGAGCACACCGTGTATGGGTGCATGCATCTCTTCTTGACTCTTTTCTGTCTGGGTATAGACTTTCCTTATTCTCTTTTTGTGCTGCTGGTCATCCTTTATTTATTTCAGCTTTTAATTTAAAATTTTTATTTTAAAATAATTCCAAACAAGGTAAAGTTGCAATAACAATTACAAAGAACTCCTATAACCCTTTACCCAGGTTCGCTAATTTTTAAACACTTTTCACATAGTTTTACGATTCCTTCTCTCTCTGTATTTATATCTGCGTGCTCCTCTGCACATTGTTTTATTCTGAATCATTTGAAATGATTAAATATTCCCGAGAACAAGAATATTCTCTTACGTAAATAGCATCAAATGATCAAACCTAAGAAATTTAATTTTGTTACAATACCTGAGCTACAATCATATTCCAATTTTGTCAAGGGTGCAAATGACATCCTTTGTGGCATTTTCATGTATAGCTGCCATTTCTCCTTTTTAATTAGTACTTCAAGAGGAGATACTTTGAAATAAATTTAAAGACCCTTTTCATCAAACTCTTCATGCCCCCAGATTTAGCATCCATTGAATATTCTTTCCTGAATCAATTTTTAATATAATAGTCTAAATCCACTATTCCTTTCATATTTATCAGCATTATCAGTATGGATTCATGAACTCTTAATTTTATATAATGCATTTAATCCATTAGTGTTCTTATTCCATTATGTATATGTGTGTTTGTATTTATTTATTTAGATGTTCATTGTGCCAGGTGTGTGTGTATATGAAATGTACTTAGAAACCATGAGTTTATACCTCCAGTTCATGTCCTACTCCACAGGACTCTTCCATGCATTCTCCATTCCATACATGCATCTCCCTACCCATGCTCAATTTTACAAAACACAAACAGTAGTCCCTCCCTATCCATGGGGGATACGTTCCAAGACCCCCAGTGGTTCCCTGAAGCTGTGGCTAGTACCAAACCCTATATATACTATGTTTTTTCCTATACATTTATATCGGTGATGAAGTTTAATTTATAAATTAGGCACAGTAAGAGATGAACAACAATAACTAATAATAAAATGGAACAATTATAACAACATACGAGAGTAAAAGTAATGTGAATGTGGCCTCTCTCAAACTACCGTATGTATCGTATTCACCCTTCTATTCCTTGTGATGATGGTCAGATGATGCCTAAGTGATGAGATGAAGTGATGTGAAATTTCCCATGTAACATTTTTGGACTGCAGTTGGAAACTGTGCGAAGTAAAACCGGGGACTACTTACTGTAAATATTGTCACATTTACTATAACCAAAACAAACCCGGAAAGAAGGCTTCTTGTTTATGGTATGAGGAATGGGTCTAATTTTATCCTTTTTTTTTAAAATGGCTATCCAGCTGTCTCAATATCATTTATTTAAAAGTCCTTATTGGGGCTGGCCGAATGGTGCGGTGGTTAAGCACTGGCTTGGGAAACCAGCGGCCCTGGTTCGGTTCCCACATATGAGGGCCAGTGACACTGCCCTAAAATAAGTAAATAAATAAATAAATAAATAAAAATAAAAGTCCTTCTTGATCAAATACCAAATTTCCAATTTGTACTTGAATCTATTTCCAGACGTTCTAACCTATTTCACTGGTCTGCCTATTTATTAATGCACCAGTACCACAGATTTGATTAAAGAATCTGTGTTATATGCTTGGTCAGGCTAGTTCTCCATCCCCTTTCCCCTACCCTACATATCTCTTCCTTTCCAGTCTTTTCCTTGATATTCTTGCATGTTTATTTTTCTATATGAACTTTAGTATCATCTTGTCTACCTCCAGAAAAAAAAATTTTTAGTTATTTTTTTATTGGAATACCATTAAACTGTTAAATTAACCTTGGGAAACTACTATCTAGATGATGTTGAGGGGTCTTATTCAAGAAAAAATATCCATTTGTTTGAGTCTAATTTTGTATCTTTAATAAGTATTTATAATTTTCTGAAAATAGATTTTGCAAGTTTCTAAGTGTTGTATCTTTTTTGGCCGCTATTGGGGTTTTGTATGTTAATTTTATATCCTGATATGCTGAATTCTTTCATCGTTTGAGTTTGCTTTATCACTGATTTGCCAGGGTTATGCAGGTATATTACATGTCATCTGCAAGTAGAAATAGCTTTACTTCATTTTTTTTCTGATTCTATGCCTCTGCTTTCTCTTTTCTAATTGCATTGTCTTATACCTCCAGGGCAATGTAAAATGGTAGTACATGTAACGAGCAGCCTTGTCTTACTCTTGACCTCAGTGGGAGGCTTCTTGGTAAGATGATGGCTTCCATATATATATATATATATATATATATATATATATATATATGGAAGGTATAAATAGAATATTTTAAAGAAGTATCCTTCAATTCTTCTTATTCAAGATATATGCCTATCCATCTATCTATCTATCATCATCATCTAATCTATCTGCATCTGACTGTCCATTTACCTGTCCATCCATCTGGTTCTTTATCTCATTGAATGCTTTTTGCCCTTAACCAGGAGGGTAAGGCCTCTTCCTCCTGCAGTATTGTTCTAGCACCTTCTATTGACAAAGTTTACCATCATGCCCCACTGACAAAGCAAAAAATATTTAAGAGGTCCAGATCCATCTTTGCAAAACAGCAGTGAAGGGAGGTTTTGGAGTCGAGAGGCAATAAATTTATATATTTTTCTGCTTTAAGCAGATAATTATATTTTAAAGATATTTTAAAAATATTTTATATTTATCCACATATTTACCCTTTCCAGTGCTCTTCATTCTTTCATGTAGGTCCATGTTTCCCTCTAAAATCATCTTGTTTCTGCCTAAAAATTTCTTTAGTGAAGATGATAAACTTTCTCAGCTCTTGTTTGTCTGAAAAAAAAAATCTTTATCTTGCCTTAAATTTTGAGGATTTGTTTTTGCTTTTTGAAAGATATTATGACATTTCTCCCCTAGCACTTTAAAGATGTCTTTCTATTGTGCTTTTGACTTATTTGATTGCTTTTTTGTAAGTTTTTATTTAGAAATAATTTCAAACATACAAAATTTTCCAAAAGTGATAGTTGTTTTCACATATCCTTCACCCAGCTTCCATATATTACAATGATCAAAGCCAGAAAATTACATTGGTACTCTATTATATGGATATTATTCAAATTGGGTCAGTTGTCCCACCTTTCTTCCTTAACACACTGTTATCAGTCAGTCACAATGACAGTTATTTACTACAGAGGAGACCCTGGAGAAGAGTGGGGGAACACTCCCACTCCCCAGATCATTTCTGTGGGGTCCCTGGTCCAAAGTCAGGTGGAGCTATGGCTCCTGGGAGGGTGGCTCCTTAGGTGGGATTCACAACCTTGACCAGGAAAAGGCTGCTCCACGTGAAGTTGTCAAAGATCAAGACAAGGAAGGGCCGGTTAAATTGGAAGGTAAGAGGCTCAGACGTCACGTTTCGGGGGACTGCAGTGGGGGCAGCTGTCATCACACCCTTCTCCTCGAGCTGCAGCATGACCTCATGGACCACCTGTTGGGATGGACCGAAGGTGGTGGTCAGTTGAGTACCTGCTGTGTTTTGGGAGCTCCCCACGCTTGGTTGCGTGGGCTCCTCTCCCCCTCAGTTTTATGGATGGTGAGGCTGAAGCTCAGAGGTCACTTGCTGGCTCCTTGTCTAAGTGGAAGCCCCAGGACTGGTGCTAAGGTCTCTCTACTTCTAGAACCTGGGCCACACCTAGACTTCCTCTTAGAAACAGTGTAGATGGAACCCACCACATGGAGGTTAAGGATCTTGTGGTTGGAACTGGACTTGACTGAGGGTGCCCTCACTCCCATTCCACTCCGCTAGGTAAACACTAGGGTTCAATTTATGCGAAGTGCTCATGCCTACTCTGTGTGGAAAAGGGTAGTCTTTGACTCCTGAAATATCCCTTGTGATAGAAATTAGAAGGAATTCTGAAACTGGCAAAATGCTTGAGTAGCTTATATCAAAAATCTCCAACGGATCAGAACTGGCTAATGAAATCACCACGTCCTGGGGTTAATAACCACTCTCACTGACTGCACAGCAAGCTGTTGGAGGCTCCAAGCAGCTCTGTACATGGCACACGTGGCCAGGAAGAAGCTGAGCCCGGGTAGCAACTCCTGCAGTGTGTCTCAGGAAGCGAGTCTTTGGGTGGGCCAGACCCTAGGTTCAAAGTCAGGCTGCTGTTTACTAGTGCTGTGGCCATGGTGAGTTATTTGCCCTCCCTGAGCCAGAGATTCCTCCTCTGAGAAATTGGGAGGAATTTCTACCCCCACTGTATGAGGATGTAGGCGTTTGACTCAGTCCTTCACTCACCATGCATTTTATTGAGCACTTACTGTGTGCCAGACACCACAATGGTCAAACTCTGTGTGCTTGAGCAAGGAGGCTGCTGCCACTACAACTTTCTCCTGTTCCCTCTCTTGTTTGTCACCCACAGGACTGTAAGGCCCTGTGAGGTCAGGGCCACGTCGAAGTAATGGAGACCTACCCAGTGCCGAGCACAGTTTGGGAGCACATAGTAGATGTTCAATAAATATTTTCTGAATGAATGGATGGATGAATAACAAACCATAAAGCTGAAGGATGAAGATCACTAATGTCACTGGGTAGAAGTTTTAGTGTGATCTTGTTTAGACATTTCCCATTTTCCAGGTTTCTTTTTGCTGGGCAAGGCCTGCCATACCGACTTCATTTTGCACAGTGCCACCTCTGTGTGGCCTGGCAGAACGGGTAGATGCCCAGGTTGTGACCCTTCTTGGTCACTAGCTTCCTGTGGTGACCTTGGGGACAGTGCATTTTCTTGCTGACCGTCTGCTGAGTCCATTGTAAAACTAGAGGCTTGGATGAGACCTGGGGCTCCCAGCCTGGGACCTACTCATGAGTAGGTTCCATGTTATTATTATTCATATTGTGAATTTTGGGGGGAAAAGAGAGCGGGCCTAGGGACTCTTACCTTCGATACCTTCAGCTTGGCCCCTTGGGCGATGCCTGAGAATTCCGCCTGATTGTAGAGCAAGTCTGCAATGTTCATGCCCTTCAGGATGCTCCCAATGTCATAGGCTCTGGAGATGGAGACCTTGGGGATGTACAGGTCCACCTGGCTGCTCGGGGGTAAGCAGATGGGGTTACACCTTCTCACTAGCCATGCAGACCCTGCTTCCCAGCCGGACATGCATTTTGGGGAAAGAGACAAGGACAGGGCAGGATCTGGCCCTCCCTTCACCACACAGGCAGCTTCCCCTTTGGATCTATGAATGGCAAAACCTTTTCTTCTCAGCTCTTTTTTTGAGCTGATTCCACCTGTGATACAGCTGGACCATTGGAGAGTGCAGAAAAGGGGTCCTAAAGAAGCACCCCCAGCAGATGGAGAGGCGTGGAGGAAGCACCGCTGGTGCCAGTGGTGCTGTGGGGCATAGCCAAGGGCCGCCCTCCGTCTGCTTGTCCTCATCTCCACAGCAGGGTAGCACAGGGCCACAGGGATTCTGTCCGGAACCTTCCGGGATAAAGCCCTCAGATTGATTCTGCAAGAATTTGATGACTCGGCCTGCAGTTCCCACTGGATAAAGCAGGCGGAGTTTCTAGAAAGGTAAGTGGACTCATGCTGGGGGTGGGGTGCGCACTGAGCTTTTTTACATATCAAGACATTAGTTTCATTTAAAACTCTCTTCTTTTTCTAGAGGGAGAAAAGATACCCGAAACCCTGCGGCTGCAGGCCGTCAGCAAAAGACTCTCCAGCAGACAGGGGTTGGCACGAGGCCTTCTCTTCCCTGAGCTAAAGCAGCCGTGGAGGGCGGGGGGCGCTCTGGAGGCTGGCAAGCAGCCAAGATAAGCTTTAAGACTTATTGTTCATGGGGAACTGAGGAGGAAGTGAAGTGAGTGGACGTGCAAATTCTCCTCTCGATGGGGAAATAGCAACAGAAAGTAAGGGAGACGGACCTCCAGCTAGCACCTAGGGGACCAGCTTTACTTTCTGGATCTCATCTGGTCTGCACACACTCATACAACCCTCCCAAGCCAAAGTCAATGTCTTCACTGTCCAGGTTGAAAGACGGACAATCAGGCGAGGCCCAGGAAACCTCCACGATGATACCACAGGGATGCAGCAGAGATGTGAAGAAACCGGGACGAGTTGCCTCAAAGCCCCACCCCCCCACCCCCTTGGGGAGCTGCGCACGGGATGTAGCACAGAGCGTTTGGCAACAGAACCAGGGGACAGAGAGGAAGGAGAGAGGGTACACGCTCCGTGAGGGCAGCGCAGCGGTTTCCTGTGGCAGGTGGGGCATAAACCGGACCTGAAGGATGCAGGTTCGGCTGCACTGGACAACATGGCGGGGTGATGCTGGGCAGGGTGGGAAGGGAAAAGGGATGGCACAGCAGGGAGGTGAGGGACTGTGGGATCTGCCTTCTGGCACTTGGTGGACATCACTCGCATTGAGTAGAGAGTTCACGCCCAATCACATATGAGGGCTCATGGTGCAACATTTTACTTTGGGTGTTTATTTAAAACAAACAAACAAACAAACAACAAAAAACATTTAGAAGCAAATGGCACATGTTATTCATTAATGGTAAGCCAAAGCAGTTTAGTGAAGATATTATTTTTGGTGTAAAGAGAAAGGTTATCCACCTCATTTGCAACACACCAGGGTCCAGAATTTGTTAGAATCATGGTCATTATTAGCACCTGCTGGCACTGTACCTGAATGACAGGTTCCCTCCGTGGGGTGGGGGTGAGATGGGAACTGGACACTTGAAATGGTGGGGAGCAGGCAAAGGGCCCCGACCCTCATGCAAACACAGGCTCACACGCACCCCGACCCTCTAGCTCCCACTCACACACACTCAAGGGCAGGTAAGTTTGTTCCAGGACCCTAAGAAGGCCTTCTGTGTCCCCCACATAGCCATAGGGTATCCCTCTGAATCACAGAGCTTACCACAACCCTCTTCCCTGCAGGAGTGAGGTCAAACTCCCAGGCACCACCATGTCCAGTCATGGAGCTGGATGAACCTCCCCAAAAGCACCAGCCCTGAGCAGTGGAGGGTATAATTCAAAGTAAAAATAACTTGAAACAATAGAGCTCAAAACCTACATACATGAAAAAGTAGAAGAGCGTCTTTCTAAATGTTCTGCTTGCAAATTCTTAGATTGCTAACTTCATTTGAGCAGGGTTTTTCTCATTCCTTGGTGCTGCAATGAGAGCTTTGCGGCAAGTCTGGGGGAAGGACACCCAGGTGGACTCCCGTCCCACCCTCCCCACTTTCTGGGCACAGGTGCCCTGCAGAGGTCAATAGTCAGCTGGAGGGCTTACCCACTGGTCAGGGAGTCGGACCACCTCTGAAGGGTGTCCCGGGTCAGAGCGCCGATGACCGTGTCCACCTCCCCCTTATCCGGAAGGATGAAGAAGACGGTCCCATTGCCCATGTAGTCCAGCTGCACCAGCCGGCAGGGGAGCGCCTGGTCTTTGAGGTACTTGATCTCACTTGACTGGAACATCATGGGCACCTTCACAAGGGTCGTCTCGTTCACGTAGAAGTTCTCCTCCCTGGTGCTTGCCGGGTCGAAGGGGTGTGCCCATGTGCCTGAGGAGAGGGGGAGCGCGAGGGCAGGAGACAGGCTGTGAGAGCAGAAGCTGGGCTGGCAGCAGAGCACCGCTAAGCAGCTTACACAGCGGCCTGCCTCACCCGGGAAGGTCCCCACCAGAGCCACTGGAGTCTCCTGGTAACATGGAATTCCCAGAGGTTTAAAGCCTGTTTTTCCCTTCTCTTCTTGGCATGGGTTTCAGATTAGCTGTGTTTCTGAGATTTGCCTCTAAAAATTGGAGGGCGTGACTTAGAGAATTGCTGGCCTTCGGATTTGGGGTAGGATTCAGTAAATCATTGCCTCATCGCCCCTGTCCTGGAGAGAATCCTGGATTGGAGGGCTCCGGAAGTGGTGCTGAATTCAAGGTCGGGATGGGAGGAGGTTTGGAGGAATGGACCATTCATTCCATCCCCACCCCTTGATGTCCTGGCTATAGAAGCCCGGCAGGCAGCCTTGCTGCCCAGTTGATTGTATCCATTCCCCTGTAGGAGACTCTTGACCTCCCACATGGCCCTGAGAGCTACACCACATTTCCTGGAAGCAGAGTCAGGGTGAGAAGATTCCTTCAGGGTCACAGGCTCCCACCCCCAGCTGGACTCAAATCCCCGCCACCACGTCCACAGTATCATCGCACAGCCTGTTTGCTTGTCTGGTGATGGGCAACTCACTCCCCTCACAGATGGGACTTTCCGCCACTGGTCAGCTCTGATGGAAAGAAATTGCTCCTGAGAGCCAAAGCCTGCCTGATTGTAATGCTCGGCTGTTGAGCCTCTTTGGCCCTTCGGAGCTTCTTCCAAACAACTGAGTCCTCTCACAGTGACAGACTTTTGGATATTTGAAGACGTGGGTTGAATCTGACCAGGTTAAGTCTCCTGGGGTCTGCAGATGACTGAGGACCCCAAGTCCAGCGGATCCCAGGTGTCCTGGCTGCCCTTGACCTCAAGTCCACAATCGCTTGTGAGGTTACTGTTTCCGAACTGAGGTGGCCAGAACATAGCTCCAGGGAAAACCTCCATCCCACAACCTGTGGGATCTATGGATTATGAGGCCAAAACTCTTGGTTCTGAGCCGGCTTCAACCCCCTTACAAGGGCTACTAGTGGACACAACAGGGAGAGGCTGGAGGATTTAGGGAAAAGAGCCTGGGGCCCCTGTAGCTGTGCCTGCTCCATTTAGAGACCGAGTGTGAACTCCCAGTTTGTCCGTCTCACAGCAGGTGAGATAATTTGATGATTCCCAAACCATCCTCCAAAGGAAGTCTGGGGCACTCAGAACTGAAGGGCTGTTGTTCTGTGGCTAACTTGTCTAATTCACAGAAAAAAAAAATGAGTAAAAAAGTGAGTTAAACACTCTTCCATGTCAGGTTTTCATCCTTAAGTTTGCTGTTTGATTTTTACTGGGTATTTCTTTTCTAGAAGCAAGTGGAACATATCCAGAATGGGGTGTACCTCTACTTTAAGGAATTTCTTCTTGAAAATTCTTGGGCCAGGAGAACTTACGGTAAAGAAACTTAAGAACTGACAGGGGGAAATCGGAGAGAGCAAGGATGATTCCCACGGGAAATCTTTTAACAATATTTTTAATCTTCTCCAAAAAAGAGCTGTCATGATAGTTCACTAAGTAAGGGACACGAGAGGGACCCTGACATGTCCTGAGCTTAGTGGTGATAGCGGCACCACTCTTCATTCCTATTTATTACCCTGGCTTGCTGGAAACATTTCAGGGTGCTCCCCAGTTTACACAGGGGCTTGCCAATTAGTTCTGCAGCTTCAAAGAAAATCTGTGTGCAATGAGGCAGCCCACACCCTTGTCAATGTCTGGGCTTACATGCAGGTAGCCAAAGCCTCTCTGGTTTTATTACCAGGAACTATTGTTTCCCATCAACTCAGCCCCACTGAGGCTGTGAGAATGCTGAGGAACTGTGAGAGAGAAGCCTGATGCCAAATGAAGCTCTGTCAGTACCTATCCCCCTAGCCCCCACTCGGGCCCACTCAGCCTTAGGAGGGCTCTCCCTGTACTTGGGTTTGCTGTGCTTTTCTCCCAAGGCTGTGTTGCGCAAACCTCTATGCAACCACTATTGAGCTCCTTTCACATGCCAAGCACTATGCAAAGGCACTGGGGCCACCAAAGAGATGAGGAAGCCACGCACAAGAGTGCAAGTCCAGTGGGAGAGATGGCCTGTGGAATTTGGGGAAGGACCTAGAAACAATTCTGGCAAACATTCCCAGACTCCTTAGTCTTCCCACTGTCAGTTGTAAAGAATGCGGCATTTGGTATGGAACCACAGAAGACCTTGAATAGCCAAATCAATCTTGAGAAAGAAGAACAATGCTGGAGGCATATAACTTCCTAATTTAAACTATTATAAAGCTATAATAATCAAAACAGTATGGTACTGGCATGAAAACAGACACATAGACCATTGAAGTTCTGATTGAAAGCCCAGAAATAAACCCTTGCACATATGGTCAACTAATATTTGAGAAGGGAGCTGAGAATACTCAATGAGGAATATTCAATAAATGGTGTTGGGAAAACTAGATATTCACATGCAGAAAAAGAAAAAGAAAGAAACTGGACTCATGAAAATTGATTTGAAATGGATTAAAGACTTAAAAATAAGACACAGACAATAGTTCAGTGGTTACCAGAGGTTAAGGGGAGAGGGAGGTGGTAGATGAGGGTAAAGGGGGTCAAATATATGGGGATGGAAGGAGAACTGACTCTGGGTCAGTTATATTGAATAAGGGGTGAATATCCAAAAAATATAAGGAATTCATATTGATCAATAGCAAAATGCCAAATAATCCAATTTAAAAAACAGGCAAAGGACTTGAATAGGTATTTTTTCATAGAAGACATTCAAATGGCCGTCCGGTACATGAAAAGATGCTCAGCGTCACGAATCATCAGGGACATGAAAACCAAAACCACAATGAGATACCACCTCACACCTGTTAGAATGACTATCATCAAAAAGACAAGAAAAAACAAGAGTTGGTGAGGATGCGGAGAAAAGGGAACTCTCATGCACTGTTGGTGGGAATGTAAATTGGTGCAGCCTTTATGGAGAACAGTCTGGAGGATCCTCAAAAAATTGAAAATAGAACTAACTACTTCATGACCCAGCAATCCCAATGCTGGGTATACATCTGAAGATGATGGAATCACTATCTCAAAGAGACATCTGCACTGCCGTGTTCATTGCAGCATCTTCACAGTAGCCAAGACATGGAAACAACCTAGGTGTCCATCAATGGATGAATAGATAAAGAAAATTATATACATATATAAAAAGGACATCTGGCCATTTGTGACCACATGAATGAAACTTGAGGGCTTGGTGCTAAGTGAAATAAGTCAGACAAAGACAAATACTGTATAATCTCACTTATATGTGGAATCTAAAAATATAGAACTCATAGAAACAGAGTAAAATGATGGTTGTCAGGGGCAGAGGGTTGGGAGAAATGGGTGAAGGAGGTCAAAAGGTACAAGCTTCCAGGTAGAAGATGAATAAGTCCTGGGGTTGGAATGCACAGCACGGCCACTATAGTTAACAACACTGTGTTATATACTTGAAAGCTGCTCAGAGAGCAGGTCATAACAATTCTTATCACACACACACAGAGGTAACTATGTGAGCTGATGGGTGTGTTAACTAGCCTTATTGTGGTAATCATTTCACAATACGTATAAATATTAAATCATCACATTGTGTACGTTAAACTTGCACAATGTTATGTCAATTATATCTCAATAAAGCTGGGGATAAAAGGATGCTGCCTCCACCTGGTCAGTCGCTCACCCTCTGTACCCTCCAAGGAGGGTGGCCTCTGCCAGGTGGGTTCCCAGACCTGTGCTGGAGAAGGGGCAGAGAAAGACCCAGAGGCAGGAGGAGAGCTTCCTAAGATGCTGAGTCCGTCAGGTAATAAAGCGCTCGGGGAGGGAAGTGGGACAGTTGGCTGATGGGAGGCCCTGAGGAAAAATAAAAAGGCTCATGAGGAGGTTTTGCTGGGGATTAGATTTGGATGATCTTTAATATTGCTGATAGAGACATGTGAAACACTGTCATTACTTATTTTTCTGTTTCATCTGTACTTCTTTGAACATGACTGCTTAACCAAAACTGAACCACTTGGGTTCAGGGTTACAAGTTCTGATAAGATGATTGTTAACATGAGGTGTGGGGAGACTACAGAGGGTGCGCATGAGAGAGAAGCGGGGGTTTCCCTGAGGGAATCGGGGGGAGCTTCCTGGAGGAGGTGACTTTGGAGCCAAGATTTGACAGGTGGGAAGAAATTCTAGGCAGTCAGACAAGGTGAAGGAGGGGACCTAAAGGGCATGGGCTTTGTGGCAGCAAGAATGGCCCCCCAAAGATGTCCATGTCCTGGGAATATGTTATGTTGTATAGCAAGAGAAAATTAGGTTGCTCTTCAACTAACCTTGAGATGAGGAGATTATTCTGGTTTATCCAGGTGAGCCCAATGTAATCACAAGGGTCCTTAAAAGTGGGAGAGGAAGGCAGGAGGGTCAGAGTTAGAAAGGAGATGCGATGACTGAAGCAGATGTTGTAGTGATACATTACTGGCTTTGAAGAGGGAAGGGGGCCATGAACCCAGGAATGCGGGTGGCTTCTAGACGCTGGTGAAGGCAGGGAACAAATTCTTCCTTACAGCCTTAGATCTCCAGAAGGAGCATGCCTTGCTAACCCAGTGTGCTGCATTTTGGTCTTCTGACCTCCAGGATTGTAAGATAATAAAATTGCGTTGTTTTAAGCCACCAAGTTTATGGCAATAGGGACCTCATACAGGCTTCTCTGGGACAGCCTTGCTCAAGGACTGAAAGGAGCTCAGTGTAGTCAGACATTGTGTGTGTGTGTGTGTGTGTGTGTGTGTGTGTGTGTGTATGTGTGTAGGGAAAATGTGGACATGAAGCTGGAAAGGACAGAGAAGAGGGTGACTCTGAGCCAAGGTTTGTCAACCTTGGGACTGGAGCCATTTGTGGGGCTGTCCTGTGCATTGTAGGGTGTTTAGCAGCATCCCTGGCTTCTACCCAACAGATGCCAGTGTCACACCCCACCCCTACTTGTGACAACCAAAAATATGTCAGACATTGCTAAATTCCCCTGAGGGTGGATGGGGGTGGAGAACTAAGGAGTTTAGATTTATTCTCAAGGACAATATATCCCTAAATTGTCTGATCATTAAAATGATTAGGGGAGGGCACCTTGTTAAAAATACAAATTCTAGAACTTTCCTGAGGAGGTTTTGCTTCAGTAGCCCTGGTGTGGGATCTGGAATCTATCATTTTAACGTCTCCCACATCATTTATGAACAGGCACTTTGGAACACCTGTTCCAAACTGGTGAGGAGGGGCTGACATTTGGCATGGTGGGACCTGGTCAGAACTGGCTGTGAGTGCTCCAGAAACGTGTATACAGTAGCTTGAGAGTTCCTCAGGTCTGTCTGGTTCTATCCCGTATTTCCCACCCCTGGCCCAGTGCCTGACTCACAGCTGGGACTCAGCTAGTCTTTGGAGACCGTGAGGTGGCCAGGCTGTTCAGGGTGACATGTTTGGGTCTCAAACCAGCTGCAAGAGCATGGGCACATCACTCAACTATTCTGGTTGTCACTTTGCTCTTTTATAAGATTATGTGATTCCACCTTCCTAAGAAGATTATGGTGAAGATGGAGACTCACAGATGTGCCTGTGCTTTATAAAATGAAAGGCTTCACCTAAGAGTATGCCCGGGGTTGTGATAGCTGTTACTTTTTGTGGCAATAGCAGATGGGATCTTGTCAGAATGGGGTGGGTAGTGGTACCTTTGAAGAAGATGTAGTTGACCAGGATAAGCATGGCTGGGCTATCCAGCTCTGAGAACAAATCCACGATCTTCCCATGGGTCTTATCCTTGATATACTCATTGATTTGTCTGCTGGCTTTGGCCAAGTCCTGGAAATCTGTAGCCAAGTCATCCAACTCATAGTAACGCTTGGTGTCTGCTGAGAATGACTCTTGAAGCTCCAGGCTCTGGTTGAGGAACAAGGCATTGCCCATGGTCATTTCTAAGCTGGTGTCTGACTCCCTGAGGAGCTGGTGCAGGTTCCAGAAACCCTGGTGGACCCCAGCCTCGGATGTCTCGGTGAGGTTGAAGCCCAGGCTCTGGAGAATCTGGGTCCGTGTGTCACCGTGGGCACCCTGGGACAGCATGGCCAAGGCCATGGAAATGCTGACAGGGGAGAGGAGGACATTCTTGCCAGGAGCTGAGGCCACTAGGTGCTTATACAGGTCAAAGGCAAAGTCAACATTGTTTGGAGCCAGGACCCGGTGATGGCTGCTCGTGCTCACGTCAGCATTGGGGTCCTGAGCCTGGGCAGTCCAGAGGCCACCAGTGGATAGCCAGAGGATGCAGGTGTACAAGGTAAGCAGCATTGTTCAGGATGGCTGGGCCCTGCAAAGTTAGAAATAAATGCTCATTAGATGATGTGGAGTCTCTCAGGCAGCAGGGCATGATGGGACAGCAGGCAGAAGACCGCACTGAAGACCCCATTCAAGCCCCACTTCCTTCCTCCACATTGGACTCTGGGCCTTAATTTCCTCATCGGAAAGCATGAATTATACTTGCTATGACTTACCAAGAACCTACTAGGTGTCCAATGCTGGACTAGGTGTTTTGTCTATATTTTCTCATCTAACCTCTACTAACAAACTAATAAAGTTGACAATTATTCTGATTTTATGTAGGCACACAGAGAGTCTCAGAAAGGTTAAGTGCCCATCCTACAGATATAGTTCAAGTACTGAAAGAAAAACTGTCAACCAAGAATTCTACATCTGACAATGCTGTGGCCCTTCAAAAATGAGGGAGAATTTAAGACATGCCCAGATGAACAAAAGCTGAGGGAGTTCATTACTTCTAGACCTCCCCTGCAAGAAATACTAGAGTGTCCTCCTGATTGAAATGAAAGGACATGAGGGAGTAAATAGAATCTATATAAAGAAATAAAGGTCTCTGGTAAAGGTAAGTATATGAGCAATTATAAAAATCAGTATTATTGTAATTTTGGTTTGTAGCTCCACTTTTTATTTTCTATATGATTTAAAAGACTAATGAATACAAAGCAATTATTATGTTTTTGGATGTACAATGAATAAAGATGTAATTTGTGACTAACTGAGAGAATGTGGGTATGAAGATATAGGAGCAGACGGTTTTGTATGCTATTAAGTTAAGCTGGCATAAATTCAAATGAAGGTGTTATCACTTTAGGATGTTAAATATACTTTACATGGTAACTATAAAGAAAATAGAAAGTGAGAAGGAAATTAAAATATTTCACTGCAAAAAAATCAACAAAACACAAAATAAGACAGTAATACAGGAAATGGGGGAAAACTATAAGGCATACAGAAAACAAATAAGAAATAGATTGGCAGAGTGGGTTAAAATAAGATTATTCAACTATTCACTGACTATAAGAGGTTTATTTTAGATCCAAAGACAAAAATATGAAAATGAAAGAATGGAAAAAAAAATTTCATGCAAATAGTCACCAAAAGTGGGTGGCAGTAAGGCAGCAGAAGGAAGGACTCAATAAAGATTAGAGCACAGATAAATAAAACAGAGAATAGAAAAACTAGAGAAAATCAATGAAACTAAAATATATCTAATCAATATAGTTAATACAATAATAATTAATATAATATAAAAGTCTTCTAAAAGATGAACAAAAATGATAAACCTTTAGCTAGACTGCGTAAGAAAAAAAAGGAAGTCTCAAATTGCTCAAATCAGAAATGAGAGTGGAGTTATTACTACTAGTTCTATAGAAATAAGAAGAATTATGAGACTACTATGAAAAAAATTACACACCAACAAATTGGGTAGCCTAGATGAAATGGAAAAATTCTAGAAGCATAAAACATACCAAGACTGAATCACAAAGAAATAGAAAATCTGAATAGACCTAAAGGAGTTAGGAAATGGAATCAGGAATCAAAAACCTCCCAACAAAGGAAAACCCAGGACCACATGGCTTCACTGTTGCATTCTACTAAACATTAAAAAAAAAAATCACACAAATTCCCAAACTCTTCAAAAAAAAAAAAAAACTGAAGAGGGAAGGAACATTGTCTAACTCATTCATTGCCCTGATACCAAAGCCAGACAAAGACACGTAAGAAAACTACAGATGATATCGCTTATGAACATTGATGCAAAAACCCTCAACAAAATACTAGCAATTATAATTTAGCAGCGTATTAAAAGGATGACACACCATAACCAAGTGGAGTTTATTCCTGTAATACAAGGATGGTTCCATGTCAGTGTAATACATCACATTAACAGAATGAAGGAAAAAACACATGATCATCTCAACTGATGCAGAAACAGCATTTAGCATAATTCAACATACCCTTTTATGATAAAAGCACTCAATAAACTAGGCATAGAAGGAAACTACCTCAGCACAATGAAGCCCATATATGAAAAGCCCATGGCAGATATCATACTCAATGGTGAGATATTGAAAGCTTTTCATCTAAGGTTTGGAACAAGACAGGATGCTTGCTGTTGCCTCTTGTTTAACGTAGTACTGGAAGTTCTAGCCTGAGCAAAAAAGAAATAAAAGGCATTCAAATTGGAAAGGAAAAAGTAAAATTATTTCTGTGTACAGGTAATCTTATATGCAGGAAATCCTAAAGATTCCACCCCTATACACACACACACAAACTGTTAGAATGAATAAACGAATTCAGCCAAGTAGCAGAATAAAAAGTCATCACTCCCAAATTCAGTTCTGTTTCCATATACTAACAATGAACAATCTGAAAAAGAAATTAAGAAAATGATTTCATTTATAATAGCATCGAAAAGAATAAAATACTGAGGAGTTAACCAAGGAAAGACTAACATACTGAAAACTAAAAAAAAAAAAAAAAAAAATTGCTGGAAGAAATTAAAGAAGATATAAATAAGTGGAAAGAATCCTGTGTTCATGTATTGGACTTAATATTGTTAAGATGTTATTACTACCTAAAGAAATCTATGGATTCAATGCAAGCTTTATCAAAATCTCAATGATGTATTTTGCAGAAATAGAAAGAGTCATCCTAAAATTCATATAGAATCTCAAGGGACCCTGAATAACCCAAACAGTCTTGAGAAAGAGGAATAAAGTTGGAGGTCTTACACTTCCTGATTTCCAAATGTACTATGAAGCCACAATAATCAAAACAGTGTGGTACTGACATAAATTAAATATATTCCATTTAAAAATATTTGGTAAGAGCAATTGAAAAAAAAATGCAGCCAAGGTTGGAATCTGTAAAGTGGAGGTTCTGTCTGCAAGGCCAGGGGTCCAAAGCCTTGTGCTTTATGGAGCCACCTACATGCCAGTAAAGTAGGGATGCTTGTAGGAGAAGCAGGTCCTCCTGTACTGCCCGCCCCCCTTTGGCCCCCCCCATGGGATCAGCCCTTGGGAGGGGCCAGGAACTCACAGTGAAACCAGGGTCTCCAGGAGAATGTGGTGCATTTAGAGTGCAGCCACCACTGGTGTGGACACCCCCAATGCCCTTTTCCTTGCCTACTCCAAAACCAGAACCTTCATGTGAGACAGGTGAAAACATCCCTCCCACATGCCTTTCTCCATGGGGTGGAAAAACAGTGCCCGCTGAAATTCCCACCTTTGCGTCCTGCGCCTCTACTTCTGTAGCAACCCGACCAACCTGCCCCCTCCCTCCTTAGCTGCCTGTCTTTATAGATGATTCTGTCATTTTCCTGGGTTTCATGTCAGACCAAGGTGGATTAGGATCTTGGCATTGCTAGTTATGAACTAGGTGACATGGGTGGACTATTTAAACTGTATGTCAGTTTCCTTAGTATAAAATACATACTAATACATACCCTGGGCCTTGCCCATTGACCTTCGAGTTTTCTGGTGTTTGTCTCCTCTTCTTCAGTCTCTGCACACAGCCCACGCTTGGGGCTCATCATCTCTTCTATGATTAACAGTCACCCCCTACCTGGGCCCCTTGCCTTCTGCTCAGCTCCCTCCAATCCTGTCTCCCCTCAGCAGCCAGGGGCATCTTTCTAAAATTCAAGCTTTTTGGCGTTCTCCTGCTGAAAACCTTTCAGTGCCCCCATTGCTCCCAGGTGGGGTTGATCCTCCCTAACGTGGCCCACCCACAGTGTCCTCATGACCTCATCCCTGATGACAACCCTGACCCCAGCCTCAAATGTCACTCCTTAAAGTCTCGGCCACAGCACACTGGCTGTCTCAGGGGCTTCCTCCCAGCACACACCAGATTTTCATCCCTCTGCTGGGCTCAGGGCAGGCAAGGTCATGTCAGCTCCCCAGTGTTTGCAGAACTGATCTGACCTGGAGCTGGGCACAGAGGGACCTGCCCACTCTTGCCCCATGTGGCTCCGCTCTGTAGGCACATCCTCTTCCTGCCTTGCCTGGCTCGCTGCCTTTTGTCCTTTGGTGCTCTGGTCCCAGGTCACCTCCTCCAGGAAGCCCTTCCTCTGTACTCCTCTCTGTCACTGCCCCAATCACACTGCAGTGAAATCTTTGCTTTAGCCCTGGTCACCTCCACACCTGTCTTTGACCCTCTCTTGGGCAAGGACCCCATGCACTGTGTACCCTGGAATGGGGTGGGCTTGCCCCCCAATATGAGTTCCTCTTGCTTCCCTTCTCTCCCTGCTCTCAATCTCTCACTCTATCCTCTCTTGTGTTCATCCTCCAAGATGGGTGAAAACTCGACAGTATGGTTGGGAAGATCAGTCAACCCTGTTGTCAGTGTTTTCCCATGTGGCCTCACTTAAAGGGTCATCCTGGGCCCATGGTGCAGATGAAAAAACTGAGGCCCAGGGAGTTAGAGCTGAAATTCTGAGCTGTGTGGCCTGACCTCACAGCCTGTGCCATGCCATTCCGCCTTTCTCTACAGAAAGCAAAATGATGAGTAAAACAGCTCTCTGAAAAGTGCCCAGCAATGTAAAAATGTAGTGTTAATATGATGCATGAGTTTCATTTCATGTATGCCCTCCTTGTTCCTCAGTTCTGAAGGGACCCACATAGTAAACACCCACTGTGTTCTTTATTTTCACAAATGCCCCTGTGGGCCAGGGACAGTTGTGGGCCCTCTATATGGAAACGTGTGGTGTAAATGCAGGCAGTTCCATTCAATCTGCAGTACCCTTGCCCCAGGTCACCGAGCCAGGAGGTGTGTATGACTGTAGAATGCCCAGTCTGCTCTGTGCCAGTGGGGCAGCCTCTCCCTCCCACCCTGCGTCCCCAACAGCATGCTGCCTTGAGTTGATCCACGTGGTCTCTGGGGCCGAGATGCTGTTTGGCTGGGCTTTGGAGCCCCAGTGGTGTGATGGATGAGGGCAGCTCTTAGCTGTAACAACCCCTCTGCAAGGCAGGAGGCCAGGGGAAATCAATGCCCCCATGGGTGACCCACAGATTCTGGGAAGCCCTCCCAGGGGTGCCTCCTATGCGTGCTGGCTATTCTGATGTTTAATGCCCCATTAAAAAAAAAATCAAATCAGCAAGTTGCAGCCATCATGTTCTGCAGGCCTGGCTGTGGAGCAGCAGGATGCAGCGTCCTTAGGTGTTACTCACAGTCTGCAGAGAGCTCAGGCTGCAACTGCTGGCTGGGTCCTGCTGTCCAGGCTCCTCGTGTGTGTACAGTAAGCCAGCGCAGCAGCTGCTGCTAAATCGTGTTTGCCAGCTCCTTGCTGGTTAATGGTTAGAGGGCAGCCAGTGGCCTTCTTCATTGGTAATCCCCTCCCCTCAACCACTAGCCAATGGGAGGCTTTTCCAGGAAATTTGAGTAAGCACAGCAATGCTCCAAATTAACTTTGGATTCAATTCCCTGAAGTTTTGCTTTTTAGGATCAAAACGTGGTTAGTGTTGCATCAATGCCTGTGGTTACACAGTGGCAGCTGACACAGACGCCACAGATGCTCTTAATTAGCATGATGGCACTAACACCCTTGGAGAACCAGGTGCTAAACTCAGGCTAACGATGAGTCTGACATGGTCCTGCCTTTAAGAGGTTCTCATTCTGGTAAGAGAGAGAAACATGGAATCAAAGCAGTCACGTGCTTCCCATGGGTTAGCTCATTAAATCTCCACAAGGACTCAGTGAGTGGATACTGTTATCACTTTTCTTTAGATGGGGAAACTGAGGCACACAGAACTAAAGTGAGCTGCCCTTGAGATTCAAATCTAAGACCATGCAACTCTAAAATCTAATGTCTTTCCTCTTCCCCACACTTTTATCCATCAGTTCTCTTTTTGATTGCAATGACAGAGACCAAACTCAAACTGCTTTAAAGCGAAAAAGCATATTTATTGGGTCTCTTGAATGACAGCTCTGAAGGGTGTGAGGGCTTCAGGCCTGGCTGGATCCAAGGGTCCCAAGTTGGCCATCAGCTCTCTGTCTCTTTTATAAAACTCTTTCTTAGCTGTGCTTTCTTCTGCTTTCCTGTTTTAGTCTCCCTGTGGCGGGGACACTGGTGGCTGCTGCAGTTCCAGGCTATTTGGTTCTAACTGCTATTTTGATATCAGAAGGAGAGAGACTCACTTTTTCTCAGTATTCATTTCAGTCCCCCAAAGGACTTTGAACATGATTGTCTATCCTTGGACTGATTACAGGGCACAGAAGAGGGCATTTGAAATGCCCAGCCAGGGTCCAGTGCCCTCTGCTGGGTTGGCAATGCCATTTACTTCCCTCCAGGAGTGCTATTTCCAAGAAAAAAGAGGAAAGTCCAGCCCACAACTAGGGCTGGAGTTCTGAGGCAATTTCAGTTTTATAAATACTTATTGGTTTTTCTCAAGTTTTGTTTTTTTAATTTCTTAAGCCAATTTTTAAATTTTTATCTAGGAATTTATTATTATTAAATCTATCATTTCAGTTATTATTTAAAATTCTTTTTGTTCCATATTTTATTTACACATTTTCTCTCCTTTTTTCTCTTAAAGAGTTTTGTTAGGGTGATCTGTCTAGCTAATTAATCTTTTCAAAAAGCCAGCTTTTAGTTTTATTAATCCTTATTGGTATTTTAAAATCTATAATTCATTTATTTCTGCCTTTCTTTTTACTTTTTTTACCATCCTTTCAAACTCTCTGGATTTTCCCTCTGTTCTTTTTCTACTTTTTTTTTTTTTTGAGGGCAGTGTCATTGGCCCTCATATGTGGGACCTGAACGGGGGCCGCCGGCTTCCAAAGCTGGTGCTTAACCACCGCGCCACTCGGCCAGCCCCTTTTTCTATTTTCTTGAATTAAATGCATAGCTTTCTTACTTTTTAACATTTTCAGTCTCCTCATAAATGCATTTAGAGTTAAAACTTTCATCTAAATTCTGAGTTACAATGCTTATGTCCCACAAATTTTTGATATTTACTATTCTCATCATCACTTTTTTCTAAGTATTTCTTAATTGCTTTTATTGTTTTAATTGTTACCCAAGGGTACTTTAGTAATATGTCATTTAGTTTATTTAGAATTTTAGGCTACTCTTTTGTTATTAACTTTTGCTTTTATTTCATTATTGTCAAAGAATATCATGTAAGTGATACTGAATATTTGAAACTTATTGAGGCTTTTTCACAATTATATATGGTAGAGGAGAATATGCTGTGAACCAAGGATGTCTGCCAGCAGTACTGGGCCTGGGGTAGCTCAGCAAAAAGCCCGGACAGCCCGAAGCCTGCTGCTACCTGCCGGCTCCTGTAAGGTTCAGCTCCTGATAAAGCCTTGTGCGGCACACAAGTAGGGTGAGGCAGGGTCTGAAGGAGTCACTGGAGTGGGAAGAATTGTGGTCACCGGGTTAATGTAGACTTTGATTTGGTGTCAATGCTGAGCCTGGAGCTACTCAGCAAAAGTCTCAGAGCACACCGAGGCCAGCTGCTGCCCACCTGGGTCCTATGGACTCCCAGTTTTTCAAGAAAGAGTGCAATGCGGGTGGTGAGACTGGCTGCTCTTGGAGAAAGTGCCTCAGGTGTTAGGCGAGTTGAGTGGGGTGGGGTCTTACAGAGTCAGCAGGGTGGAGCAGCGGAGCTCATCAAGCCAATCAGATTCAGATTTGGCCAGAGGGGGCGGGCTCAACACAGGAAAGATGGCGCACCTGCCTGTTGCGTGGAAGGAGAGCCCCATGTAGGGAAAATGACTGTCCTTCCAGTCTTCGCCTGACACCACACACCTCAGTCTGCGCCCCACCCCTGTGTGCCTCCTATGCCCCCCAGTTACTGGACCTCTGCTGGAGCCCAAGGTGAGTGCCTGCATGCAAGTGACTCTGTGGGTGGGCCATTTAAGAGAACGCCTGGGTTTCCTGCTGCTTTCTGTCCCACCTGAATGGTTGGACTGATTTCCACAGCCAGACGTTTATGGAGCTCCTCTTCCTGGCACCAGTACTCTGGATTGGGAAGCCTGGTGTGTGGCTGGGGTCTCTCACTCCTCTGGGATCGGGGGAGACCTTCATACTGAAGTGTCCCTCCCAGTTTTTAACTGCCACACACAGGCTGGGGGCCTATTCCTCATTTTCACCTCTCCTACCAGTCTTGACGTGGCTTTTTCTTTATATCCTTAGTTATAAAACTTCTGTTCAGCCAGATTTCAGTTCGTTCTCCAGGTTAATTGTTCTATAATTTAGTTATAATTTTATTGTGTTCATTGAAGGAAGCAGGCACAGAACTCTGCCATCTTGGATCTCTGCAAATTTTCTTTTTTCAAAAAATCATTAGCAACGTTTGTGGATTTATTCCGCCACATGAACTTTAGAATCAGTTTGCCAAATTGAAAACATCCAGATGGATTTCAATTTGAATTTTTTAATTTGAAGGCGAATGTTTCCCTTTGCTCCTTCAGCTCTGGGTAGGTGAGAACTCCCTGGTTTTGCTAACCTCTAGGTGTCCTGCCAGACACCCTCCTATTTTTTAACTTAACCCTTTCCACAACTTCCTACATAGTCTCTTCATAAAAGCATCATCTTTTAAACCATTGAGGGGACTCTGAGTAATACTCCATTTAATCCTCACAGCCAACCCCTGTGAAAATTTGTGTCCCTAAGAGGTAAAGTGGTTTACCCAAGGTCAATAACTAGCCAATCATTGAGCCAGGATTTGAATCCAGGTCTGATGCCTCCAAAAGCTTGCTTTTTATCCTTCACTGGCTCCCTACTTCAGAACAAGGTGACTCTCTACAATACGAACCACCTGCCTGTGAGCCCTGCAGGTCCGGTGGAGTTGCTCTGTTCCTTCTCCTTACTGACCACTCTCCCCTCACCCAGCCCACAGCCATACAGAGAGATCTCTCTTCTCAGGTACTAACTGGGAGCCATGGGGACCAGACATGAGGCTAAGGGAAGGTAATTTTTACTTACAGGCCAGGCACTAGAAGTCTGATGCATCCACAGCACCCTTGAGGCTTGTCCATGTGTGCAGCTGTCCTGGGTTGAGGAGTAGAGAAAGTAGCCAACATCGGCAGCTGATTCTGGTGGTCAGAGATGTAGAAAAAGATGGAAAGGTCAGGTTGTACCCTCCTCAGGCAAATGTTCCAGCCTTCAGCCTACTGCACCTACATCTTTTGGAGATATGGTGTACAGTGCTCACTGGTGCATGGGGAACTAGAAAAACAGGAAGTGATGAACTGACCTGGCCATGGAGAGTGGCCTCACTGCACTATCAGTGAGGCTGAGAACAAAGGACAGATGCCAAATTCAGTGGGGGAAAGTGTTTTCCTACCCTCCCATCCACCATTCATCCTCCCATCCATCCATCCATCCATCCACCCGTCCTCCCCCCCATCCACTTCTGAAGCACTTGCTATATGTTTATAAAACCTTGGGTGGGCAATGAGGGGGAGGATTTAGAGTAATCACATTGCTGAGACTGTGGATGCCAGCTGTTTCCATACTCAAATACCTCAGGGCTAGGTAGTGGGGTATATGGAACTCTGGACTGAGGAAACCTTGAATTGACTGAAAGAATCCTGAGTTGGTATACCAGATAAACAAAATTCAACTAGAAATAACTAAGATTAAGTTTCCTCTACCAGACAGAGTAGGGTCTTGATTACTCAGTGGAAGTTCCTATAAGGATGTGGACTTGAGCTGGGTCCTGAAAGATGGGCAGGATATGGGCAGCCACAAATAGGGAAGAGGACATGCAGGCTAAGAAGCCACTGAGCAGAGCCCCAAGTGGACTCAGAGTCCACTGTGGTCCCACTATCCCTCCATTTCATTCATCTATCTTCGCTCCCTTTTGCATTTTTCCGGAGTCATGAGCAGTATCTTACTTTTCTGTGCAAAAACCGAAGGGCTGATAGATCAATATAGAAATAGTACTAACAATGATAGTAATAGGCGAAAAATAGCAGCTAATATTGTGTATTTGTTGAATGTCTTCTAGGTGATAGATTATGGGCTGTGTGCTAAAATGACCCTCAGAGGAGGCACTAGTCTTATTTTGCAGATGAGACCAGGAAAAGATTGAATAACTTGTTCAAAAGCAAACAGCTTGTGAAGAGTAAGGTAGTCTTGGCATGAAAAGCTATGATACCCAGATCTATATTCCACTATAACAGGTAACTTCTAGCAAATAGGTACATTCTGGGGTTGCTGCAGAGGTAAAAGGAGAAGTGAAAGGGGAGATGAAGATTTAGTCTTGAGTAGTAAAAAGAAAGCCATTCGCATGATGCTAGGTTGAAGCTTGAATCTACAAACACACACATACACCACACAGATACTTTTTTCTTGGTTTAATAATTTGCTCTAGGCTTTCTTTGGACATGTTTTCTTGGGGTGAAATGGCCAATGGCTATTTTATCTGACACATCAATTTTAAATAATTAGTAGGGGCTGCCTGGAAGACAGCTGAGAAGGCATTTGAGACTTCATCTTTCTGGGTGACAGCGCCTAATCCATTAACTGTGACTATCTTTGGCATGGACAGAGGAAGCCAAGTTACTTAAATTAATGGAATTACCATGTTCCACAGTCCTGGTGAGGATGTTGGACATCTGGTCTGAGATGAGGGGATGTGGAGCAGTAGGACAATTCAAGATGTAAGACCTCAGGCAGTGAAATATCCCAAATAATTACCACACAAACATCTTGAGAGATGGAAAATAAAGTCCTATCTGGCCATGAAAGGAATCAGGCTCAGAAAACATAGGAACTGGTAAATGGTTTCCATCTAACCTGCCATCTTAGATCTACTGTAGTGGTTCCTGGAGTATTGTCTTGAGAAGAATCCCGAGGCTGTATCTAAACAAAGATGAAAATAGGGCCATGGCTGATCGGTGATGTCTGTTTGTGGATGTGAAAGCAGAAGGAATTGCACATGGCCACGTGTTTGCCATTGTTAGTCTAGATCGACGCTCATTTTGTAGATGAGGAAGTAGAAGTTTGGAGAGGTAGCAGGGACTTGCCAAGGGTTACCCGAGGCAAAGTGAGAATTACAATCCCTTCTTTTGCCTCATGAGCAAGTGTTCTTTCACTCCACTGTACATTTTCTCAGGATTGACGAGAAATCATAGTCAATTCTCACAGTGTCTAGTGGGGATAAACACCTAGTATCATCTGATATCAGTGTTGACTTTGACATCCACAGTCCTGCTGACCTTCGCCTGCAGCTATCTGTTTAATGACCAAACAAGCCTTTGAGCCTGTTTATAAGTCCTTAGGAGGCTTATCTCAATCCTGTCTCTGGATTTTTGTCCCCATTTCTTGAGCACCCACTATGTGCTTTACATATAATGCCTTATTTAATCTTCCCAACAACCTGTGTGTCTTTGTGAATGAGAAAGTTGAGTTCAAGTGGCTTACCCAAGATGATCTAGCTTGTGAGTGGTTTGTGCCAGGAATAGAACCCAGACACAAACCACTCTTTGTTGTGCCTGGATGCTTGGGTTCCTATGGGTTTTTAAACAACTTACCTTGTGTCTTTATTTGTGGAATAGCACTGGGTGTCAAAAATCGACAGTGGCAAAAGCTGTTTGCTTATATTCTCATTATTGGATATTAGCTGGTCTTTATATCCCAATGGACAATGCCTTCCCTTCATTACCACTCACTTCTTCGTAAGGCACACGTTAGCCCATGGTCAGTTCCCAGCTCCCCAAACCATGCAGTAGGAAGTCTCTCTACTAAATCATTGCCTAAAGCCCTCCTTCCATTTGTCTGGAAGTTTGAGGAGGTGATCAGGCCACTGTGAGCCAGAGTGCCTCCCTCTTGTGCAGATGAGGAAACTGCCACTGTATTAGTTTGCTAGGGCCTTAAGCAAGTGGAATGTATTGTCTCATAGTTCTGGAAGTTATAAATCAGAAATCAAGGTTGGTTCCTTCTGAGGGCTGTCAGGGAAGGGATGTGTTCCAGGCCCCTCTCCTTGGTGTGACCATCTGCAAGGTCACATGGTGTTCTTATTGCATCTTCATATCATCTTCCCTCTGTGTTCATGCTTCTGTGTCTAAATTTCCCCTTCTTATAAGGACACCAATCATATGGGGTTAAGGCCCATCCTAATGACAGGGCAGAAGCTGGTGGAGGTAATAATCATTTTAAGTTGATTAGCTCTATAAAGACCAGTCCTCCAAATGAGGTCACATCCTGAGGTACTGAGGGTTAGAACTTTAACATACAAATTTGGAGCAGGGGGAAACAATTCACTCCATAACAGCTTAAATCTACCACCTAGATTATGCCACTAACATTGTACTATGCTCGTTTTATCACATACCCTCTGGAGTAATAGCATCTTTGTGCAAAAAAACCCCAAAAATACAGAACAGTGCTGTTACTAGGTGGATGCTGGCGTATACCAGGGTGCCCTCCTGGACAAGTATAGCATGGGCTGGATTTCAGATCCTGTATCTTCTGCCAGGCATCCATGTGCAGGTACCACCTGTATCACTGTCTTCACTGACCCCCCAAAGACAACCCTCTGAAGAAGTAGGGCAATAGAGCTCCTGCAAAGCCCTTGCTTCTTTTTACAAGGACATTTGCAATTCAAAATTGTTCACTGAGCTTACATGAATTTCACACAATGCACAATGAGTAGCCCAGGACTGGATGTGATTGGCACTCAGTACAAGATGATTCAACGAAAGAATGATTTGTTGACCAAATCTAGTTCTTGATAAGCTTAGTTTATGTGACAGGTGACTAGGAATCAAAGAAATGTCCAGACAGAAAACACGGGGAGTGCCTACTAAAAAGAAATACGTATATTCTTCCTAAAAGCAGCTCGGATGGCACGATTATTGAAATGGCTCAAGATGACCATTTTCCTGAAGTCCTCTGGTTGACCATATTACTTCTGCTG
Source organism: Aselliscus stoliczkanus (assembly GCA_033961575.1). Taxonomy (NCBI): domain Eukaryota; kingdom Metazoa; phylum Chordata; class Mammalia; order Chiroptera; family Hipposideridae; genus Aselliscus; species Aselliscus stoliczkanus. The sequence goes on from CM066732.1 coordinate 152,950,489, forward strand.
GGTTTCTGCTCAGTCAGGCTGCCACCAGCTTCTGCCCTGTCCCATGGGAGAAATGTTCCCCAACATGTGGCCACGGGGTATTGAAGCTACATATTTACGAGGGACCAGGCAGGATCACAGGCCAGGTGAGAATCACTGGAGATTCAGCCAACAAGATGAGCAAAATAACACTTCTCAGGGCCCTGAGTGGGGAGATTGCTGATGCTTCCTGGTCTGGAGGCTGAGTTAATATTAACAGGCCCAAGGTGATGGGGCCTTGTGTAATCACAGGCCTGGCCACCTCCTCCCCCGTGGCTGACCAGCCTGTTGGTCCATTCTGCCTCGTGCATCTCAGCTGCCCTCCAATTAATGCCCAGGGAGGAGGCTGGGTCTCTGGGCAGCAGCAGGTGGTAGGTGCTGTCACTCTGAACCAAGAATGTCAGAGGTCACTCTGCTGCATCAGCAAGCTTCCTGTGGATGCCGCTGAGTCTCAGAATGCAGGGGAATCTGGCATCTGAATGGCTGTCTATGAGCACCAGGGCATGTTAGCCAAGGAGGGCCAACAGAGGTGTGTGATGGGAGAGAAGCTCTCAACTCTCCCCTCTTGCCCACCCCCTACCAGTCCCTGCTGGCCACTGCCTGAGCTAGCAATGCAGTATGCCCTCGCCACCAGCTCATGTAAGAGCCTCGTCACCCACAGCAGCATTTTGCAAAGTGTATTTCTTAGAACCCTACAGATGGTTCGTAAAGAAATGGCTCCATGGTCAAATACGTTTGGGAACCACTGTATCATTGCTCTCCTGCTTACATGGTAATATTGGAAAGGAGCTGAGAAGTCCTGCAGTAAAGATTTATCCAGAGTTTTCCAAACACATTTCACCAAGGAGACTTCTCCCCTGTAACACAAACTAACACCCCAGGGAAATATGCCTTGTGGGGAAAGCCTGCCTTCAAATGGGTCCCCTGCCTCTCTGTCCAAGATAGAATGGCCTCTCCAAGCTCCCCCTTGCCCACCCACCTTTCCTTATCTCCTAGCACCCCCTTCCATTTTATCCTTCAATTAATATTTAATACTTTTTAAATATAGAAAACTCTACAGGGGAAGACAAAATGGTCTACGATTCTACCACCCATATCTTTATGTGATTCTGTCAAAATATAAGTCACTTCATGCCTCTGCTAGATACCCTCGTTGGGCTCCAGGTGATGCAGAATAACAGCCCCGCCTTACAGGTGTACAATGTAACAGTCCCCTCCCCACTACCACACCAGGCAGCACAGTTGCATCTCTGGCCTCTTCTGCTGCTTCTCTTTCTTTCCTACTCTCCACTGCTCTAGGCACACTGCCCCTCGCTTCCCTTGTACGTGCCAGGCACATTCCTGCCCCAGGGCCTTTGCACTGCCTGTTTTCTCTGCCTGGCTGCTCTTCTCTCTCTCTCAGATGTCCGATGGCTTACTCTCTCACCTGCCTTGGATTCCAGGTGCCACCTTCCTAGTGAGGTGTTCCCTGATCACTCTGTCCGAGTGTATCATAGCTCAGAACTCTCAACTCCTGTCCCTGTATTATTTTTTGGAGTAGGACTCATCCTCTTCCCCTATTCTATACATGGGATTGACGTATCTGGTTTATTGCCTGGCTTGCCCATTGAGCTCCTTGGGCAGGATTGTGTCTGTTTTGTTCACAGTTGTACAACCAGTGCCTGGCACATAGCAGGTGCTCAGTAAATAGTTGTCAGATAAATAAACGTGTGTGTTCACAGAAGAAATCATATTATGCACACTGTTTTGTATTCTGTTTTTTACTATATTTTTTTGCTTTAAGAGATCATTCCCTATCAGCCTATATAGAGCTAGCCTTCTGTCTTTTAGACTGCATGACTTCCCACTCACTATAGGGATGTACCTAAACTTATATAACCGATTCCCTATTGATGGGCATTTAGGATTTTTTTTGCTCTTCAAACAATGATACAATTAAAAAGAATACTTTTTTTTTACATTTGTTGTTTATAAATATTTCTAAGGGTAGATTACTGGAGTGGACTTCCTGTGTCCAAAAGTAGGGTGTTATTTTTTCTTTTGACTTTAACAGTTGTTAACAAATTATCTTCCAAAGAGATCACACAGGTTTCTACTCTACCACCTATTGTATAAAAATGTCTGTTTCCTCTCATGCTCATCAGCAATGAGTATTGCCAACCTCGTATGTTTATGCCAATCTAATAGCTGGAAAGTAGCACTCTGTTAATTTGATTTGTGTTTTTAAAATTATGAATAGGGTTGAGAATTCTTGCATATTTCCATTGGTCATTTCCATTGGTCATTATCAATTTCCATTGGTAATTTTTGTAGCCTGCCTGCTTAAAACCTTTGCCCATTTTTCTACTGGATTACTTACTGTCACCTTATTGATGTGAAAGAGTTCTTTAAAATTAAAATGATCACCTCTTTGTCATATTCGTTATAAAATTTCTCAGTTTGTCCTTTGGCTTTGTTTATGCATTTTTGATGTGGCAGTTGAATGTATATATTTTCAACAAATTGATGTAAAATTACCATAAAGGCATAGGATTATGAGTAATAGCATAATATGTCAAACATTTCACTGACTTACTTAGAAAATATTGGTTATATAATTATTATATAATTTAAACATAATTTTTATCTTTTGTGAGAAAATACACATAACATAAAATTTACCATCCTACCATTTAAAAAAAAAATTGGAATTGGGGGAGGGAAACAGCCAAGTTGTTGTTCTTCAATCTTAGTTGTGGAGGGCGCCAGTCACCATCTGGCTTCCTATCGGCAGCTCATGGCCTCTAAACTCAAGGTGCTGTGTTCAATCTTAGCTGTGGGTGGGTGTAGCCACCATCCCATGCTGGAGTTGAACCAGCAGCCTTGTTATTAAGAGCACATGCTCTATCTGGGTGGCAGCTCAGCTCAAGGTGGTGAGTTCAATCTTAGTTGCGGGCGTGTGTAGCTCACCATCGAACAGGCAGTCTTGTTAGCAGCACATGCTCTCACCAGCTGAGCCACCCTGTACCTGTTGGCAGCTCAGCTAGGGTGCAGCGTCACTGGCCCATGTGGGAATCGAACCGGCAGTCCTATTGCTCAGAGCTCATGCTCTTAAGCTAACTCTTAACCAACTGAGCCACTTGGCCGGCCCCCCATCTTACCATTTTTTTTTTTAATTAATCTCTCTTTTTTTAAAATTGAGGTAACATTGGTTAATAACATAAATTTCAGGTATACAACATTATAATTCAATATCCATGTACTCTATTTCATGCTGACTGTCAAAAATCTACTTTCATTCCATTACAGTATATTTGATCCCCTTTATTGAATTTGCCCTCCCCCTACTCTCCCTTCCCTTTGGTAAATACCATTCTCTTTTCTGATTCTATGAGTTTGTTTTTATTTTATTTTGTTAGTTCGTTATATAAAAGTACAAACTTTTTGTTTTATATTCCACATACTAGTGAAATCATACAGTTTTTGTCCTTTTGTGACTGACTTATTTCACTTAGCATAATACCCTCAAGGTCCATCCATGTTGCCATTAATGGCAAGAGTTCATGTTTTTATATGGCTGAGTAGTATTCATTGTATATTTATTTATACCACACCTTCTTTATCTATTCATCCATTGATGAACTCAGGTTGTTTCCATACCTTCGCTATTGTAAATAATGCTGCAGTGAACATAGGGGTACATATATTTTTTTAAATTAGTGTATTCATATTCCTCAAATAGATACCCAGAAGATGAATTGTTGTATAATATGGTAGTTTTATTCTTAACTTTGTAAAGGACCACCATGTTGTTTTCCAGGGCAGCGGCACCAATTTACAATCCCAACAACAGTGCATGAGGATTCCGTTTTCATCACATCTTCCGTAGCACTTGTTATTTCTTATCTTTTTGATAATAGCCATTCTAACAGGGGTGATGTGATATCTCCTTGTGGTTTGCATTTGCATTTGCCAAATAATTACCTTTCATATGTCTGTTGGTCATCTGTATGTCTTCCTTGGAAAAATGTCCATTCAGATCCTCGACCCATGTTTTCATGAGGTTGTTTGTTTTCTTGCTGTTGCGTTGTATGAGTTCTTTATATATTTTGGATACTAACCCCTTATCAGAAGTATCATTTGCAAATATCTTCTCCCATTTGGTCAGCTGCCTTTTGCTTTTGAAGATGGTTTCTTTTGCTGTGCAGAAGTTTCCTACTTTGGTGTAGTCCCTTTTAGTTTTGCTTTTGTTTCCTTTGCTTTTGAAGTCAAATTCACAAAAACACCACTGAGACCAATGTCCATGAGCTTTGTGTCTATGTTTTCTTCTATATGTTTATGGTTTCCAGCCTTACAGTTTAGTCTTTACTACATTTTAAGTAAATTTTTCTGTATGGTGTAAGATAGTGGTCTAGTTTGCATATTTCTGTCCATTTTTCCAAGCACCATTTATTAAAGAGATTTTCCTTTCTCTATTGTATATAGTCTTGGCTCCTTCATTGTAAATTAGTTGCCCATATATGTGTGGATTCATTTCTGGGATCTCAATTTTGTTCCATTGGTCTGTGTTTGTTTTTCTGCCAATGCCATACTGTTTTGATTACTATAACTTTGTGGTATAGTTTGAAATTGGAGAGTGTGATACCTCGGGCTTTTTTTTCCACCTCAGGATTGCTTTAGGTCTTTTGTGGTTCCATATGAATTTTAGGATATTTTGCTTTATTTCTGTGAAAAATGCTATTGGAATTTTGATAAGGATTGTATTGAATCTGTAGATTGCTTTAGGTAACATGGAGATTTTAACAATGTTAATTCTTCCAATCCATGAACACAGAATATATTTCTATTTCTTTGTGCCTTTTTCAATTTCTTTCAACAATGTTTAATAGCTTTCAGTACAGGTCTTTCACCTCCTTTGTTAAGTTTATTCCTATGTATTTTATTCTTTCTGTTGTGATTATAAATGGGGTTGTTTTCTTCATTTTTTTACCCCCCAATAGTTCATTGTTAGTATATAGAAACATAATAGATTTTTGTATATTAATTTTGAATCCTGCAAATTTACTCCATTTGTTTATTATTTCTAATAGCCCCCCCCCCCATGGAGTCTTTAGGGTTTTCTCTATATGAAACCATGTCATCTACAAATAGCAACAGTTTCACTTCTTCCTTTTCAATTTGGATGCCTTTTATTTTTCTTTCTTGCCTAATTACTTTGTCTAGGACTTCCAGTACTGTGTTGAATAAAAATGGCAAGAGTGGTCATCCTTATTTTTTTCTGATCTTAGAGAAAAAGCTTTCAGTTTTTCACCATTGAGTAGATGTTAGCTGTTAGTTTGTCATATGTGGCTTTAATAAGGTTGAGGTACTTTCCTTCTATATTCATTTTATTGAGATTTTAAAATCATAAATGGATGTTGTATCTTGTTAAATATTTTTTTCTGTATCTATTGGGATAATCATATTATTTTTATCATTCATTTTGTTAGGGTGGTGATAACATAGATTGATTTGCAGATGTTGAACCATCCTTGCATCCCTAGAATGAATCCCACGTGATTGTGGTGTATGATTCTTTTAATGTATTGTATTCGATTTACTAGCATTTTGTGGCACATCTTTGCATCTATGTTTGTCAGAAATATTGGCCTGTAATTTTGGGTTTTTGGTGATAGTTGTTGTGGTATGAGGATAGTGTTGGCATCATGAAATAAATTAGGAAACATTTCATCCTCTTCATTTTTTTTGGAAGAATTGAAGAAGAATGGATACTAAATCTTCTTTGAATGTTTGGTAGAATTCACTAGTAAAGCCATCTGGTCCTGGCTTTTTGGTTTTGGGGGGTGTTTGGTTACTGTTTTCCTTACTAGAGACTGGTCTATCAGCTGTTCTAATTCTTCATGATTCAGCCTAGGAAACTTGTATGCTTCTAAGAACTTTCCATTTCTTCTAGGTTGTCTAATTTGGTGGTGTATTGGCTTTCAAAGTATTCTTTCATAACCATTTGTATTTCTGTGGTGTCCATTGTAACTTTACCTCTTTCATTTCTGATCTTATTTATTTGCATCTCCCCTCTTTTTCCCTTAGTGAGTCTAGCTAAAAGTTAGTCAATTTTGTTTATCTTTTTAAAGAACCAGCTCTTTCTTTTATTAGTTTTTCCTGTTGTATTTTTATTCTCCATTTCATTTATTTCTGTTCTGCTTTTTATTATTTCATTCCCTCTACTGACTTTGTGCTTTGTTTCTTCTTCTTTTTCTAGTTCTTTAAGGTGTAATGTGAGGTTCTTATTTGAGATTTTTCTTGTTTGTTGGTGTAGGCTTGTATTGCTATAAATTTCTGTCCTATCACTGCTTTTGTGCATCACAAAGATTTTGTTATATCGTGTTTTCATTTTCATTTGTCTCTATATATCTTATGATCTTCATTGACCCAATAGTTGTTCAGTAAGTAGCGTGTTGTTTAATCTCCACAAAAAGCTGTGATTTTTCCAGCTTTCTTCTTGTAGTTGATTTCTAGTTTCATACCACTGTCAGGAAAGTTGCTTGATATGATTTTGACCTTCTTAAATTTATTGAGACTTGTTTTGTGTCTCAGCATATGATCTATCTTGAAGGTGTTCCAGGTGCACTTGGGAAGAAAGTATATTCTGTCACTTCGGGATAGAAAGTTCTATAAATATCTATACTATAAGTTGATCTGGTCTAGTGTGTCATTTAAGGCCGATGTTTCCTTATTGACTTTGTCTGAGTGATCTATCCATTGGTGTAAGTGGGGTGTTAAAGTCTCCTACTATTGTTGTGTTGTTCTCTATTTCTTCCTTAAGGCCTGTTAATAATTGCTTTATAGATTTTGATGCTCCTAAATTGGGTGCATGAATATTAATAAATGTTATGTCTTCTTGATGCATTGTCCCCTTTATCATTATGAAATGTCCATCTTTGTCTCATGTTACCTTTTGTTGTCTTGAAATCTATTTTGTCTGATATAAGTATGGCTACACCCAGCTTTCTCTGCATATCATTTGTTTGGAGTATAATCTTCCCCCCTTTCACTTTGAGCCTATATTTATCTTTGGAGCTGAAATGAGTCTCCTGAAAGCAGGATATAATTGGGTCTTATCCATCCAGCTGCTCTGTTACTTTTGATTGGTGAGTTCAGTTCATTTACATTTAGGATGATTATTGATATAAGAGGACTTACTATAGTGATTTAATATTTTGTTTTCTGATTGCTGTGTATCTCTATTATTTCTTTCCCCTTGTGCTTCCGTCTGCTATTTTAGTTTGGTGGTTTTCTATGATGTTTTTCTCCATCTTTTCTTGTTTTATAGTTCATGTCTCAGCTCTGAATTTTTGTTTCATGGTTACCATGGCATTTGTATAAAATGTCTCATAGATAAAATAGTCCTTTTTCTACTGATAACATCTTATCTTTTTTTACCTATACAAATTCTGTCCTTTTCCTCCTCTCCTTTTATCTATTTGTTGTCACAAATTATCCCTTTTTATGTTGTGCATTTGTTACCTAATTGCAGTAGCTGTAGCTGTTTTTAATGCATTTTCTCTTTTATAACCTTTATATTATAATTAAATGTTTAACACCTTATTCTGAAATAGGGTCACAATTTCCTGCTTCTGTCTGTCACCTTACTTAGAGTTGTGTGTACTTCAGTAATTTTGTTTCCATTAGAAGACCTTCTTTCAACATTTCTTGTAATGCAGGTCTTGTGTGATAAATTTTCTCAGTTTTTGTTTGTCAGGGAAAGCCTTTATTTCTCCTTCATATTTAAAGGATAACTTTGCTGGATATATTATTCTTGGCTGGGGTTTTCAAGCTTTCAATATTTTGAATATATCTTTCTGCTCTCTCCTGGCTTGTAGGGTTTCTGCTAAGAAATCTGATGATAATGTGATGGGGTTTCCTATGTAGCTTACTGTCTTTTTTTCCTTGGCTACTTTGAGAGTTCTTTCGTTATCATTAACTTTTGACTGTTTTAATATAATGTGACTTGGAGAAGGTCTTTTTCCATTGAGACAATTAGGTGTTCTGTTAGCTTCTTGTACTTGCATGTCCAGTTCCTTCCTGAGGCTTTCAGTCTTATCAATTATTTCTTTGAATAGGCTCCCTTTTCCCTTCACTCTCTCTTTTTCTGTGATACCCATTATCTGACGTTACCCTTTCTAAAGAGTCAGAAAATTGTTGTAGAGTTCTTTCATTAAAAAAATATTATTTCTCTTTCTTCTTTTACCTAAATCATTTCAAAATTTAACTTCAAGCTTGCTAATTCTCTTTTCCATATGATCTTCTCTATTCCCAATGCTTTCTAATGCAAACTTCATCTCATTTTTTGAGCTCTTCAGTGCCAGAATTTGTTTTCTTTGTTTTGTTTTAGTCTCTTTGGTAAAGTACTCCTTCTGTTCATTAATTTTATTCCTGAGCTCATTGAACTGTGTTTCTGAGTTTTCTTGTATCTCCTTGAGGTTTTTTCATGACTGCTATTTTGAGTTCTCTACCATTTAGATCACCATCTTCCATGACTTTGAGATTGGTTTCTGGAGAATTGTCGTTTTCTTTCTGTGTTACCATGTTACCTTGGCTGTTCATGGTGCTAGATGGATTGTTCCTCTGCTGGCATATTTGAGGGAATGAATGTTTTTCTTATCTAGGTACCATTTTGATTTTTAACAGGATGGTAGGTTGATAACTGCAAGCCTTTATTTTGTTTTCCAGTAGATGGTGCTATAGCTCAGTTTTTTTGTTTCTCTTACTTGCACCTCCAGGGTTATGTTGGGTGGGGGCATTGTTGTGGTTGTGGGAGTAGCCACCTGGGTGACCACGATGGGGGTGTCTGCACTATGTCCAGGTTGCCTGGGTTTCAGGGCACCACCACCGTGTGTGTGTGTGTGTGTGTGTGTGTGTGTGTGTGTGTGTGTGTAGGGGGGGAGTGGCGGGATGATGTGGGTTGGCAGGAGCCATGTTTGTGAGCCCATCACACTGCTGACTGCTTCTCTGTGGCCACTGGCGCCGCTGTGCTGTAGCTGGGATGCCATAGACACATCTCTGTTGCTGCTACTGGGCTTTACTGCAATTTGGGGAGGGAACCGGATTCTTGGGCACTGACGCTGTTTCTACCCCTCTTACCCTCTGCCCACCTATAGTGTGGGGGCTGCACACTGATCTCCCCACTGCTACTGTGTTAGCTGGGGCTGCAGGCTCAGCCACAGTGGGCAGGGAAGCATGTCTGTGGGTCCTGTCCCTGCCCTTCCCCGCTCTTGCCTCCCCTATGCATTCCAATATACACACATCTGAAGGTACTGAAGTGTGGATATCTCAGGCATGCTAGTGTGTTGAGCAGATGAACCTTTGTTTACTTATAGATGGATGACTCATTATAGATTTAAGGGGAGATTAAAAAGGAGCCTTCTCACTTTACCATGATGCTGATGTCACTCTCATCTTACCATTATTTTAAGTGTACAGTTCAGTTATGTAAAGCACACTCACATTATTGTGAAACCAGTCTCCAGAGCTATTTTCATCTTGCAAAACTGAAACTCTGCACCCATTAAACATCATCTCCCATTCCTCCCCGCAGCCTTGGAACTCACCATTCTGCTTTCTTTCTCTATGGTTTTGAGTATGCTAGGCACCTCATATAAGTGGAATTATACAATACACGTATTTGTTGTTTTGTGCCTGGCTCATTTCACTTAGCATAATATCCTCAAAATCCAGCCATGCTGTAGCATGTCTCAAAATTTCCTTTTTAAGGCTGAATACTATTCCATTATGTATGTACCAAGTTTTGTTTATTCATTCACATGCAGATGGACATTGAGTTGCTTCCATCTTTTGTTTATTGTGAATAATGCTGCTATGAACAGCGTACAAATATCCCTTCAAGACCCTGATTTTAATCCTTTGAATATATACCCAGAGGTAAAATTTCTGGATCTGAAATTCTACGGTATTTCAATTTTTAGCCTTTGAGGAATTATAATACTATTTCTGCAGTGGCTGCATCACTTTACATTCTTACCAACAGTGCATACAGTTTCCAATTTCTCCTTGCCAACACTTGCTATTTCCCTTCCTTTCCTTTTCTTTTTTTTTTTTTTAAATAATAGCCATCCTAATGGGTGTGAGTTGATATCTCATTGTGGTTTTGATTTGTATTTCCCTAATAATTATGATTTTGAGTATTTTTTCATGTGCTTGTTGGCCACATACATATTTTTACAAAAATGTGAATTCAAGTCCTTGACCCATTTTTAATTGGGTTGTTTGTTTTTTTCTTGTTGTGGAGTTGTGGAAGTATTTCATATATTTTGGATGTTAACTCCTTATTAGATATATAATTTGCAAATATTTCTCTCCCATTTCATAAGTTGCATTTTCATTTTGTTGATTGTGTTCTTTGTTGCACAGATGTCTTAAATTTTGATATAGTCTACTTATTTTAAGTTTTATTATGTGTGCTTTTGGTGTCATATCCAAGAAACCATTATTAAATCAATGTTATGAACTCGCCCCCCATGCTTTCTTCTAATAGTTTTATCACTTACATTTATGTTTTTTATTCATTTTGAGTTAATTTGGTATAAGGTATAAGATAAGGATCCAACTTTATTCTCTTACATGTGGATATACAGTTTTCTCAGAACTCACTTGAGGAGAAATGAGGCCTTACCCCATTAGTCTTAGCACCTTTGCCTAAAAATCACTAAACTATATATGTGAGGGTTTTTTTCTGCCCTCTCTATTTTATTCTATGGGTCTGTATGTCTGTTTTTAAGCCAGTACCATGCTGTTTTGATTACTATAGTTTTGAAATCAGGAAATGTGAGACGTCTAACTTTGTTCTTTTTCAAGATTGTTTTGGCTATTCGAGTCTCTTGAGATTCCATGTGAATTTTAGGATAGATTTTTCTATTTTTTATAAAAGACGTTTATGGGATTTTGATAAGGATTGCATTAAATATATAGGTTGCTTTTGTACTGTTGACATCTTGACAATATTGTTTTCCAATCTCTGAACATGGAATGTCTTTCCATTTGTTGGTATAATATCTTCTTTAATTTCTTTTAGCAACATTTTGTGGTTTTCAGTGCACAAGTCTTTCACCTCCTTGGTGAAAGTTTATCCCTAGGTATTTTATTTTTTTTGATGCTTTTGAAAGTGAAATTTATTTTTAGATTTCCTTTATGGATTGGTCGTTGTTAGCATATGAAATGCACTGATTTTTGCCTGTTAATTTTTTTGTATCCTGCAACTTTGTTGAATATGTTGATTAGTTCTAACAGTTTTGTGTACATGTATGTGGTGTGTGTGTGTGTGTGTGTGTGTGTGTGTAATCTCTAGGGTTCTCTACGTATAATCATGTTGTCTGTGAACAAAGATAATTTTACTCCTTTCTTTCTAACTTGGATGTTTTTTATTTCTTTTTCTTGCCTAATTGCACTGGCTAGAACTTCCATTACTATGCTAAATAGAGGAGGCAAAAGCAGGCAACCTTATCTTGTTACTGTTATTAGAAATAAAGCCCTTAGTCTATCACCACTAATTATGATGTTAGTTGTGGGCTTTTAATATATGGTCTTTATTATGTTGAGGTAACTTCCTTCTATTCCTGTTTTTTTGGGTGTTTTTATCATGATGAGCTGTTGAATTTTGTCAAATATTTTTCTGCATCAAATGAGATAATCATGTGTTTTCCTTTTCATTCTGTTAATATGGTATGTTGTATTGATTGATTTTCATGTTAAACCATCCTTATATTCCAGGAATAAATCCCATTTGGTAGTGGCATATAATCCTTGTAATGTTCTGTTGAATTCTATTTGCTAGTATATTGTTGAGGATTTTTTGCATCAATATTCATCAGAGACATTGGTTTATACTTTCTTTGTAGTGTTTTTGTTATCAGAGTAGTCCTGGCTTCATAAAATAAGTCAGAAAGAGTTCCTTCCTCTTCATTTTGTGGGAGAAGCTTGAGGAGAATTTGTGTGAATTATTATTTAAATGCTTGGTGGTAGATTTCAACAGTGAAGACATGAAGTGCTGGGGTTTTCTTTGTTGGGAGGTTTTTGATTCTTGATTTAATTCCCATTATTCTTTATACATCTGTTCACACTTTCTATTTCTTTATGATTAATTCTTGGTGGATTTTGTATTTCCGGGAATTTGTCTATTTTAATTAGTTATCCAATTTATTAGCATACAACTTTTTCATAGTATTCTCTTATAATCCTTTTAATTTGTGTAAAATCACTGTAACATCTTCCCTTTCATTTCTGATTATAGTTATTTGAGTTTTCCTTGTTTGTTAGTCTGTCTCTCTAAAGGTTGTCAATTTATTGAGTTGTCGGAAAAAGTCATGATGCATTTTTGCAACAAAAAACATAGAAAAAAATACATCATGACTTTTCCAACAACCCAATAATTGATCTTTTCAAAGAACCAACTCTTGGTTTTGTTCATTTTTCCCCATTTTAAAATTTTCTATTTCATTGATCTCTTTTCTAATCTTTATTATATTCTTTGTTTTGCTAGCTTTGGATTTAGTTTTTATTCTTCTGGTTCCTTAAGGTGTAAAACTGGTTGTTGATTTGAGATTTCTTCTTTCTTAATGTAAATGCTTATAGCTATAAGTGTTCCTCTTAGTACAGCTCTCACTGTATCCCATAAGTTTTGCTATGTTGTGTTTTCATTTTCACTTTCCTCAAGATATTTTTGAATTAATCTTTGACATATTTTTTGTTTTTTAAAGATTTTATTGGAGAATTGGGGGAGGGCACCAGCCAAGTTGTCTTCTTCAGTCTTTGTTGTGGAGGGCGCCAGTCGCCATCTGGCTTCCCGTCAGCAGCTCATGGCCTCTAAGCTCAAGGTGCTGTGTTTAATCATAATTGCAGGTGGGTGTAGCCACCATCCCATGTGGGAGTCAAACCAGCAGCCTTGTTGTTAAAGAGTGCACGATCTATCCTCTGAGTCATCTGGGTGGCAGCTCAGCTCAAGGTGCTGAGTTCAGTCTTAGTTGCGGGTGGGCATAGCCACCATCCCATGCGGAAGTTAAACCCGGCAGCCTTGTTGTTAAGAGAACACGCCCTACCCACTGAGCCATCCCGGCGGCAGCTCAGCTCAAGGTGCGGAGTTCAATCTTTAGTTGCTGGTGGGTGTAGCCCTACCATTGAATAGGCAATCTTGTTACACCAGTTGAGCCATCCTGTCACCTGTTGACAGCCAACGACAGCTCAGCTAGGGTGCAGCATTCACTGGCCCATGTGGGAATCGAACTGGCGGCCCTGTTGCTCAGAATATGCGCTCTAAGCCAACTCAACCAACTGAGCCACTCAGCCAGCCCCTGACATCTTTTTTGACCCAATGGATTTTCCATTTTTTCTTCTGCTACTGATTTCTAGCTTCACTCCATTATGATTGTACAAGCTACTCTGTATGATTCCAATCTTTTAAAATGTATTAAAACTTATTTTGTGGCTTAATGTTTGGTCTATCCTGATGAATGTTTCGTGTGCACTTGAGAAAAATGTGTGTTTTATCCTTGTTGGGTGCTGTGTTCTGATATGTCTGGTAGTCCAATTGGCCTACAGTGTTGTTCAAGCCCTCTATTTCCTTACTGATCTTCTGTCTGGTTTTACTATTGATTATCAAATGTGGGGTATTTCTTCTCCTGCTGTATTGTGTTGTGATCTATTTCTCCTTTAATTCTGGCAATGTTTGCTTTATATATTTAGGAGCCCTGATATTTGGTGCATATATATTTATAGTTGTAATATCTTGGTGAATTGAATGGCATTTTTTTGGCCATACAGTTTGCATTTGATAAAGTCAAACATGTTAATCCTTACTTTTATGGGTTTGGGTTGTCTGTCTTATTTAGAGAGGTCCTACCCCCTTCAATACCAAGAAGTAAATTAACCAATGCTTTCTTCTAGAATGTTTATATTTTTTATGTGTTATTGTTTGATCTACCCAGACATCCAAGCACCATTCTTTAATGTGGACTTGAGCCTTTAACACTGTAACATGATTGGGTTCCCCAAATAAATGCAGATCCCTTAACCATCTTCCTGCTGTGTGGTCAGCTTGGCTTAGCCCTCCCTTACGGTTGCCCACTTTTCCTACGACTCTTTTACCAAAATCTAAACAATTAATTAGGTGTTCCCCCCCCGCCCCGCCCCATCTCCAGGAGGTCCATCTCTTGTTATTGCTGGTGTTCTATATCTGCTAAGTAAATAATGAGTTTCAGCCAACATTTTATGCTTGCCGAGCACAGTGCCTGGACAATGTAAATAACAAATATTAAGTGGATACAGAGATCATTATGACTTGGATTCCACACACATCCTGGGGATGTGAAGGGAGACTCAGACATAAGAGGATGAAGGATTTGCATGTCACACTCAAACTTGGGCCAGTTCAGCCATTCTTTAATGTCATCTAGGAAAAGGGCTTGCTTGGCTTGGGAAGTGAAGGCCTGAACCCAGAGAGGCAATTATTTTTGCATGGGATTCGCCATCTTTCCCACGAAGAGGGGAATATTGGTGCTGTCATCTTTGATGATGACTAAGAAGGGCCTCTCGAACTTGATGTTCAGATGCCTAGACCAGGCACTCTCTTCTGAAAGGGTGGCACCAGAATGTTTTGTCTCATCCTCATCAATGGTCATTGCAGCTGTATGCAGCACCTGGAAGAGAGAGAGAACAGAGGGCTGTTTGAGGCAGAGGCATTCTGCACCATCCCCCACTCAGGCCAGGAGCAAGGCCCAGTATTCAGGAAGCTCAAAGAACGGGTCTGTCCAGTGGCTCATTGGGAGCCAGTCTTTATAGCATTTCCTTGATTAAAAAAAACAAAACAATGACAAACAAGCAGAATTACCAGCTGGGTGTCTACCATTTCAACATTTTTATTAGAGAACCACAAGATTCACAACTTGAATCATCATTGTGTAGTAGCAAGAACATGACTCTCCATCACAGGCTCTGGGTTCAAATCCCATTTTCCCACTAACTAACTGTGTCACGTCAAGGAGATGAATACTCTTCTTGAATTCTTGGTTTCCTAAATAGGAAAGTCAAGCTACATGATATGATCACCTAGGACCACTATGGTACTTTACAAGTATGTGAGAAACCTCAGGGTAGGTGTTCAATAAGTGTGTGTGTGTGTGTGTGTGTGTGTGTGTGTGTGTGTGTGTTGAGAGAGAGAGAATCTCTCTGTGTCTGTGCATGTGTGAGTGGTGTGCATATTGTGTGTGAGCTTGAGGAGAACAAAATCAAAGATCTTTGGTAAGTGTGGGACGCCACCAATGGGCCATACCTACTTACTTAACATCAGTACAGACTCCTGTTTTCACTCTTCCCTCCCTGGGCTGGTCCCTTCCCTGTCCCTCAACGCCATACTCAGTCCTGTCTGATCGCCTGGCCTATCCTTCCGCATCCATGTCCCCCTCCCTGCAGGCCTCTATCCACCTTCTCAAGGCCTGGGCCTGACTCCAGCTGCACACCCTCACTTCTCCTTCCTCACCGACATTCTCAGCCTCCCTGGGAACAACCCACCACCTCAGGAGCTACAAGATTTGCTTGAAATTTCTGTCTTCCTTGGCATAGCGCTTGTTTGTAGTACTAGGTTGTAAGCTCTTTGGGGCCCACAACTTTGATGGGGACCTTCACAGCCAGGCACTCGGTTTGTAGCCAGTACTGAACCGTCGTTGGTCACCTTTAATTCTTCTGAATCAATGGCATTTTTGGCCAATCTCGCTCATTAACTCAGACTTGATGATTCATCAATAACTCCCAATGTCACTGGACACGGGGGCCAAACGTCCTTTGAAATCCTTGACCCTAACTTTGTCTTTGTAACTATGGGTCCATTGGGGCCCAAAGAAGGGAAGGCTCTGACCAAAGATGAGACAGAGGGCCAGCGACACAACCTCGGAGGATGCCCTTAAAACATCGAAAGCACGTGAGGCCACCTTCTCCACTCAGGCATCTGACCGCATCCCAATCTTGGTGAACCCAGTGGCATTCCTCAGGGACCTCAGTCTGTCGGTGTGTTTGTGTCCCTCTGCCCCTCTCTCAGCTCACCCTGAGCTGCAGTCTTCTTACACATTCTGGCCCATGGACACCACGGACAAACTCACCTTGGACAGCTTCAGGGGTGCTCCCTCACTGATCCCGGACAGGTCAGCCCTGTTGCTGAAGATACTGGAGATGCCCAGGTTGTACATGATGGCTCCCAGTTCATAGGTTCCAGAAATGGACAGTTTGGGCAAATGTAAACTGGCAGACCTGTCATAATAGTTAGAAAGCAAAGGAATTTCACAGCATTGAAAGTGTTTGCTTTTCTGGTCATTTCTCCCACCAGTGCCCTGCTTCTTTACTCTATGGAGGTCGATGTTGGTTTATTCTATGTCTGGATCCTCTACATCTGTTCAAATGATTGGGATCTTCTTGTCCTGCAAAACCTGTTAAATGCCACCTCCTCTGAGATGCCTTCCAGGCAGACCTAGGCAGACCCAGGCACACTGCTCTGCAGCGTTTGGTCGCCCTCAGACTAGGGCTCCTCTGTGGGTGGTATCCCAGGGGAATGTGGGACATGGGGTCAGGTGCTGAGTGACATTTACCCAGTGACTGATGAGTGACTGCATGGGGCTGATTGCTCAGCTCTTGTTTTCCATGGTGTGGCCCCGAGAAGGGTCTGATATGTTTCTAGCTATGGGCTTTCTATCCTTTCACTCTACACTCCACCTCTGCCCAGAAGCCTCCCTTTTTGGTTCTCTCATGGCGTGCGTTGCTGTTGCTCTCTCTGCACTAGGTAGTGACATGGGGGAGGGGGACAGTGTCCATGCTGAGGGAAGACTGCAAGCCCAGGAGTTTGCCTCCTCAGCTGTGGGCACTGTCCCTCTCCCAGAGCCTGGCTGGTGCTTCCTGAACTGATGCTGGCCTCTCTCTGATAGTACAAGGTCATGCATGAGATGTGGGCCCACCCTCCTCTGGCCAGGCCTGATGTGGCAGCTCTTGGCCAGCCCCGGGCTGGGCATCACCGTGTGTCAGTGGTTCTGAGGATGTTGGAGAGGTCCTTCCTGGAGAGCCTGTCCTCCAGCTGCTGCATCTGCCCTGGGTGGGGCAGGAACAGCATGGAGGTGACCCCGCCGTCACAGCGCTGGAGCAGCACCCAGCAGGAGAGATCCTTGTCCTCGTGCAGGTTAAACATGCCCACGCGGTTGGTCATGGGCACCTTGACGGTGGTCTCCATGTCCACATGGAAGTCTCCTTCTATGAGGCGCTCAGCCTCAAATTTATCCTTCCATTGGCCTGGAGAGAGGTGAGGGTGCACGTCAGTAAAGGTTGCTTAAGGTTTAGTAAGCATGCTAGAGAAAAGAGGCCTGAGGCCGCTGATCAGACACTTCCCTGTCAGCCTCAGGCTCGGCATCTATAAATTGGGGCTAAAATAAGGCCATCAGGCTACTGAAGGGCTTTGTAAGGATGCTCTGAGGCTAGAGGAATATCCAGAATTTTTATATCGCGGAGGCTAAATGGCTCCAAAAAGGTGTGCAGAGCAAGGATTTTTTTTTTTTGATTTGATGTTTATGGACGGCCTGAGGATGATTAACAATAATTATTGGGAGTAGTAGAAAGGATCCCAAGTCATACGTGGCGCCTCCCTGTCCGAGTCTCCCTGCCGCGTGTGAATCGGCGGTTCTTAACATTCAGGAAAATCACTCTTGTTCTTACTCTGATGGCCTTTTTCTGGACCAACACATGAAATGCGGGGGGCTGGGCGTCTCCCCCCGCTATACCAGCCGAACCTCACCATCCTGGAAAGTCAGGGTGGAGGGGACTCTTAGGGCCCCCAGAGCCCAAGTTTCTCACTGGATGGGAGGTGCAGACTGAGGCTGCAGAGGGAACAGGACCTGCAGAAAGGCCCACAGCACAGCTGGGACCCCAGGCGGGCTGGCTCCAGCCTCCGCGCTCTCAGATGGGCCTCAGATCAAGGAGCCCAGTGTGAAGGAAGCAGCCCCTGACACTGACCCCCACCTCCCCTACCCAGGCTGTCTCCATGGACTGTTTAAATGGCCTCGGAACGCCCTGGGGGGCCCATGGGTTCCTCCTCCCACTACACTAGAGTGGTTCCAAATATGTTCCATGAAACTCTATTCCCTTCACACTCTCTGCTAAAGTTTGCTTTTCTGGCTCTCGGCTGGGGGAGACATTGAATGTTTTACCTCCCTCCCTGGTAGGCATGTGCAGTGCACATGAGAACATGCATAAGAGGCTCTGAAAAGTCCTGCAGGGAACATGATGCTTTGACTGTTGAGCCCATCGCTCCCTAACCTTCCTTCATCATGGAAAGATTTTTAGTGGTTGCGTGAGGACACTTGAATAATACATGCAGAGATGCATAGCCATGTAAACATCCTGTACTGCCAAGAAAAGTTTAAGAGCTGACTGACTGAGAAAATTTGGGGATGTTTCCATGGGGACAAGCTCAGGCGAGTTGTGCAACCTTACCTTTAAAGAAGATGTAATTCACCAGAGCAAAAACTGTATCTGTGCCAAGCTCTTTGATCAGATCCACAATTTTTCCTTGGGTTCCCTTCTCTACATAATCGTTGATCCGTTTCTTGGCTTCTTCGGGATCCTGGAAGTTGATGGAGAAGGCTTCGGAGTGGTACAGTTTCTTGACATCCTCCAAAAACTTATCCACTAGCTTCACGCTCTCACTGATGAACAAGCCATTACCGGTGGTCAGCTGCAGCTGGTTGTCTGGCTGGTTGAGGGTATAGAGGAGATTCTGGAAGCCTTCGTGGATATCAGCCTCTGCTCTCTCAGTGAGGTTAAAACCTAGACCCTCCAGGATCTGAGTGTGAGTGTCACCCTTGCTCCCCAGGGAGAGTACCGCAAAGGCTGTCACGATGCTCACTGGGGAGAAGAAGATGTTGGCGGTATTGGACTGACGGGCCACCTGGCGGTAGAAACTTAAAGCGAAGTCCACCAGGTTCAGAGCAATCTCATGGCTGGCTGGCTGGTCACCGTGATTGGATGCATCTGTCTCCTGGGAACTCTCAGCCAGGGAGCCAGGGACCAGGCAGCACAGGCCTGCCAGCAGGAGGAGGCCCCACGTGATGGAGGATGGCATTGTCCTGCAAGAGGAAAAGGGCACCATACCCAAATCGGGCACATGCTGAGTCCCCCTGGCCACCAACTGACACCATGAAAAGTAACCAGAGTTTATTAAACATCTACTATGTGCCAGCCCTGTGCCAAGCACTTTCCTATGTCATCATTAGAAGGCTTGGAATAGTTAAGACTTCTACAGTACTTACAGACACCGAGCTCCATTCTGAACTGGTTACTGCCGTATCTCATTGTACTCTTATAATAATTCTATGAGGTAGGTATACGAACATCTGACAATTAAGTTCGCAAACTCATCTTAGAGAAAACTGCTACATACCTCATTGCTGAATATCACTATGGTCACCTTTGAAGTACTCCCCTTGGGAAGCTATGCACCAATGCCAGTGCCTAGTTCACCCTTCAAAGCAATTTAGATTCTTTTTCTGGAATGACCATCAGAGCTGTCCTAGTATTACCCTTGATGTTCTAAATGTCATCAAAATGTCTTTCTTTCAATATTTCCTTTATCTTTGGGTTAAGAAAGAAGCCATTGGGGGCCAGATCAGGTGGGCAGAGAGGGTGTTCCAATACAGTTATTTGTTTACTGGCTAAAAACTCCCTCACAGACAGAGCCATGTGAGCTGGTGCATTGTCATGATGCAAGAGCCATGAATTGTTGGCGAAAAATTTAGGCCATCTAACTTTTACATGCAGCCTTTTCAGCACTTGCAAATAGTAAACTTGGTTAACTGTTTGTCCAGTTGGTACAAATTCATAATGAATAATCCCTCTATATCAAAAAAGGTTAGCAACATTGTTTTGACTCTTGATTTAGACTGACGGAGCTTTTTTGGTTGTGGAGAATTGGCTGACTTCCATTGTGCACTTTGATGCTTTGTTTCAGAGTCGTATTGGTATACCCATATTTCATCACCGGTGATAACACAGCCCAAAACATTGTCCTGCCTCTAAAAGGTGTATCAGCTGATGATTTTGACACACAATTCGAGGAATTTTTGCAATGTCTTCATCAGTTCTGGTCGTTACCGGTCACCCTGACCTCTCTTCATCAGTGACATATTCTTCCCCCTCAGAAGAACGTTTAATCCACTTGTACCCTGCTGTTTTCTTCATGGCATTATCCACATAAACTTGGACTAACATGTCGCTGA
This sequence comes from Aselliscus stoliczkanus, assembly GCA_033961575.1. Classification (NCBI taxonomy): domain Eukaryota; kingdom Metazoa; phylum Chordata; class Mammalia; order Chiroptera; family Hipposideridae; genus Aselliscus; species Aselliscus stoliczkanus. Next base: position 152,970,798 of record CM066732.1, read on the forward strand.
TTTCATTCTTGCGAAGTTAACAAGAAATTTAATGTTTGTCCTTTGCTTTTGTTCATTGTTTAGTTCCTTCGGGACCATTTTTGCATACACCTTTCTCATACCAATATTTTCAATTAAAATTTTCCTGTTTCTCTGTCAATGTTTTATTGGTCTGCTGTGCCTTTTACAGTCAGCTGATGATTTTGACACACAATTCGAGGAATTTTTGCAATGTTTTAATCAGTTCTGGTCGTTACCGGTCACCCTGACCTCTCTTCATCAGTGACATATTCTCTCCCCTCAGAAGAATGTTTAATCCATTTGTACCCTGCTGTTTTCTTCATGGCATTATCCCCATAAACTTGGACTAACATGTCCCTGATTTCATTCTTGCCAAGTCAACAAGAAATTTAATGTTTGTTCGTTGCTCTAATTCAAGTTCAGACAGTCTCTTGATGGCACACAAAAACATGCAACAACAACAATGAATGCCACTCGGCAAGACACAACCACACGTCAACACGAACACAGCTGTGAGACACTGATGCACCAAGGTTATGAAACCTTACTGAGCTGCTTGTACAGTGCTGCTAATGTAAGCGCATGGTGGTGAGTTTGCGAACTTAATTGCCAGAACTTAATTGTCAATTCCTGATCTACAAACGAGGAGACCAAAGTTTCAAGGGGTTAAGTCACATGTCCAAGGTCACAGAACAAGTAAAGAAGCAGGACCAGAATCATATAGACAGGTAGTGTGGGTCCAGAGTCCATGCTCTAGAAAGTTCCATTAATATCTGCAACGACTCTGAGGTGCAAACGCTACAGTCCCTATCTTACAAAATAAGAAACTGAGGCACAGGAAGGGTAAGGTCCACATGCGCATTTACCCAGGACAGAACCAGATCAGGCCTAGGGATGACTGGATCTGAAATAGCTCTAGTGGGGGCTGCCATTGAACCCCGTTATTTAATGGACAGAGAGGCTATCGCCTAGAGCGGGGAGGACCTTGCCCAGTGACACACAGCCAGAACACAGTGGAGCTGTGACAAAACCCATCCTGCCTGAGTTTGGCCCAGACTCTCCCTCACTCCACACATTTCACCCATCTCCCCTTTCTTGCAACAACTACGGCCCTCACCTATAGACCACTGGAGCCTGACATGGATTAACAGCTGATCTTGCATGTTTCAGGCCTGGGGGATGCTGTTAAAAAAAAAAAAAGGCACACGAGAGCCCTTACCCTCAAGGCCCTCACAGAACACACATTAACCTTTGTCTCGTGGAGTATCTTGTTATCTTCATTTTCCAGGATGTCAAAAGAGAGCTTTGAGCAGATCAGTAACTCGCTCGAGGCCACACAGCTGGTCACGCAGAGCTGGACAGGCAGGCCTTTGTGTTTCTAGCCAGGCACTCTGTGCGGGGGTGTTGTTCTGCTAACTGCCTCCCTGAAGTAGGAACGTGGCTGCTTCTAGGGGCCTGCATGCAGGGAGTCTGGTGTCTCAAGCGCAGTACTATTAACATTCTGAGCTGTGGGGGGCTGTCCTGTGCATTGTAGGGTGATTAGCAGGATCCTAGATCAAACTAGCTGCTGGTAGCAACCCCCAACCCCCAGGTGTGACTATCAGAAATTGCCCAGACATTTCCCAGTGTCTCCTGATGTCAACAGAGCCCCTGTGGAGGTCCTCTAAGGGGGGTGGAGGGGCTCAGAGCTCGAGGCCCACTGGGGAGGCCGCCCTCGACCTGCTTGGACAGGCTTCTCTCATTTCCGAGTGGTTTGTGTCGAGTGCGTCCCAAGTGAATTTTTCTCATTGGGGCCAAACTGTTCACTAGACCCAGTCCATTTGGGGTGTTCATTCTTCTTGGGCGGGGACCCTGTCTAGGGATCCCAGAATTCTGCAGTGGCATGTTGTGCCAAGGCCTTTAGGAGACACCGCAAACAAATCTCTTCACCTGTCACCTTAGGGCTCAGAAGCCCCTGGGCTCCTTCTGCCACTGGGAGCTTAATGACAACTCTTCAAAGAGGTTTTTATGATGATAGGGTCTGAGTATCAGGGCTGTCCCCACTAAACACTCCCACACAGCCACAGCCCCTGGAAGCCTTTCCCAAGCTAGCGCCCCACAGTGAGTCTCAGGTCCCATCCCCTAAACTGCAGTTCAGCAGTCAGTTGGCTTACCTGCCCACGGGGGCAGCACCTGCTTCCCAGCCCTGGGCCCAGCCTCAAAGATGCTTCTTTCTCCAGTGACACAGGGTGATATTGGGAGGGTGGGAGAGGGGGTAGCAGGAGGTGATGAAAAAGCATTTCTTTTAGCTTTACATAGGCCTGGGTTCAAATCGCCTTTCTCATTTATCATCTATGGATCGAGGACAAAAATTTTCGTCTCTGAGCCTCCTCTTCAAAACGAGATTGTTGGGGGAAGTGAATGGGATCAGTCTACTCTTCAAAACTCAGCCAGAAAGGAACCTGGAGGTCAGCTCTTCAGGGGAAGAGGGTCATGGGTTTTGCAAACTAAAGCTTTTAGGATCAGTGAGAGGCAAACAGAGATCAAGATGGGCCATGAACCCGGATAAGAAAGGGGAAGAGGTGACAGAAAAGATAGCAGGGTTATCTGAGGAGTTAATGAATACATCTCAACCTTGCAGAGATCAAGGCCAGGGGTCCATGGGGTAGGAGGGTGGGGGGGCAGGGAGCAGAGGGGAAGACCATGGGCCATCCCCTGGAAACCTGAAGAGCGGGCTGTCACGGGGAAAGCTAAACGGGCCTTCACTTTCTCCACTAAGATGGGGTGTGAAATCATAGGTAAGGCGAGGACTGTGGCCCTGGCTGAAGTTTTAAAGGAGCCAGGTAAAAAAGAAGGACCCTGGGGTACAGAAAGATGGTGGAGGACAGGGGTCATCCAAGACAGCTCATTCCTGCCTCTGCAGCTGGGAGAGTCACAGTTGAAGATCACCAAGGCCACAGGGTCCCGTCCAAGCCTGGGGAGGGGAGGGGAAGGAGAAACGTAACAGCAAAGCAGCCGTGCCCACCAGCATGTGTTGTCACAGAGGGCCTGCTGTGTGCTGGGGCGTCTCGGGGAGGTGATTCTGTCGCCCACTGACTGTGCTGGCTAAGAATCCTGCCCCTGGCCAATCGGAGCCAAACCTGTCTGCATGTTTCCTCCTCTGTGGAGTGTAGATAACAATCCTGGCATAGTGGCCCAGTCTCACCTGCCCGGCGCCAGCTCAGGAGGAGGCTGGTGGAGGATTACTCACTCACAGTGAACTCACCTGTTCTCCAGGGAGGCTCGCTTGCTGGGCTGGTCTTGCCCCACAGGCTCCCACTCTCTCTCATGGCATCCCCTATTTATAGGGCAGTCTCAGAGGATTAGAACACCAAGTTCCAAGGCCCATTAATCGGCCACCTCCACTTTTCATGGAGGAAATAAGCCTGGGGAGCTTCTAGCACTCAGCCAGTGAGTGCCTGATCCTATCGGATGGCCTCGCTGTGCCTCCCGAAACAGGCTAATCTAGCAGAACCACTTGTAAGGGGGTGAGACCCACGGCCATGCAAGACCAAGGGTTCATCTTACTTTGATACCCACCTCACAGAGTTATTGAGAGAAATAAATGATTCAAACACACGTAAAGCCTAGAACTGCGCCTGAGACATGGGTTGTCCTTGAAGAAATAAATGTCAGTGGCCTGAAGTCCCTGGGCTTGTTGCTGTCCAGGTGGCAGCCCTAGGAAAGCTCAAGTCAAGAGCTAGAACCCATGACCTTCAGGCTCCAAAGTCCATTTGTCCAGGCACAGAAGGGAGATAACAGGCACCTGCCAAGTGCCAAGGCTCAGAGCAACCATGTGAAAGGATGACACTGGGCCACCCTCAGGTAGTTAGTATCTTGCAGAATATCAAAGACCTTAAGGGACCTTGACCCCTATTTTGCTGGTGAGAAAACCATGGGTCACAATGGCGAGGTGTCTTCTCTAGCTCCCAGGAGTGTGTTAGTGGTGGAGCTGTGAAAAGATCCCAGGTTGTCTGACTACTGGCTTAGGGTCCATGGTAGCCAGCCATGGGAATATCTGTAATTAAGTCTTTCAAGAGACAGAGAAGTGGGAAGCTAGCCCCAAACTATTGCTTTTGGAATCTGTTGTCTTGATTAGTGTTTAATATTTGGCTAAGAACCAGCACTAAGAAACACTTGGCAGAATAATCCATAGAAGGAACTTTGAATGAGTCAGGTCTCATTGGTTTCATTTTGCAGTAATTGAAACTGAGGCACACAGAGTTCAAATGGCCTGCTCAGGGTTCTACACAAATTAGAGGCTGATTTAGGGTGCCTGAATTCTTTCTACTTTGTGGTACTGCCTCTAGCATTTTCATCCTAATACTTTAATGCTGAAAGTCCCCTCAGAGCTAAAGGAAATTACATTAATAGTACTCAGAACATACTTTGAGGCTATCGATAACTGCAGACTAAAGAAAAAAATAGCTTTTTAAATTAATACACATTTCTAACTTGCTCTGTTCACTGTGCTCTCTGTGAAAGTCCCATCATGGCATTAAAAACATTCTAACAGCTCTGATCTTTCATTGCATGGTGTTCACTTTGTTCCCAGATCTCCAAAGTATAAAAAGTACCAAGGGAGCACCTGGTCACGGAAGACATCTTCACTTCTGAGAGCAAATGTTCCTGGTATTATCTGTCAACTTCACTTGGAGTCAGGCTTTCCTTGTGAGAATGTCCCACTGTTACCCTTTCTTTTCTGTGTGGGACTCCGCCCCACATCCCCCAAATTTCCTGGCACGTGCTTACAAGAGCCACCTGGACTATTTCCCCTTTTCTGACATTTTCTTTCCAGTTCCCTCCTGAGGGCTGCCTTTCTGCCTTTCTTTGTGCCTTTTGATCTCAGCCATTATCGAAGGCTTGCTTTTTAGGTGAAGGCTCCTTTGGATGCATTTTCTCGGATTCTATTGGGTTGTCGGAAAAGTCATGATGTATTTTTCTGTTTTTCGTTGCAAAAATGCGTCACGACTTTTCCAACAGCCCAATAGTTGCATCGGTCAGGATGGGCTGGGGTTTGCTGCAGTGACAAAGAGCTCAGAACCTCACCAGCTAGCCCCCTGGGCTGCTGCCTGTGTCCTCGCTGGGGAGGGAGCTGCCTTGGTGAGAGGGCCTTTCTCTGATTTCTCCACACCGGAGCCCTAATTCCATTAGTCCTGCAAGACTTGGCGCGATTTCATTCTGAAGCAGTCCTGCAGAGCCTGGCCGTGTGTCTGGCTGTGCACTTTGTTTGCAGCACCAGTCGTGACTGTTCAACAAAGAACAACATCCGAAAGGCCCCAGCTTCTGAAGGGGCTCTCAGGTGTCCAGGTTGTCTGTGGATTGTTGCTGATGGGTCTGGAAGGACTTTGAATGTTCACAATCACCACAGTGCAAGGCCTCATTTGTTACCCATTATCTACCACCACAGACCAGTGTTCTTTGCGGGTGGGGCCTGGATCTCCTCCTCTCTATCCCCAGGATCTTGCAAATACCCAGGACATGTTTGTGTTTTCTTGTTGGAAAACTGCCCACCCCCTGGGCTAGTGGAGAGGATCCAGGGAGCACATGGGAGGGAAACGTAATCTGTATTTCCCATTTCTGAATCAGTGCACCTGTGTGAGAACCCAGACACACCCGTGACTTTGGTCTTCATTTTATGAATGAGGCTCAGATGCCCCACCAGTCAGGGCAGAGCTTGCACTTAAACTCAAAGGTTTATTCTTTTTTTTTTTTTTTTTGAGGGCAGTGTCACTGGCCCTCATATGTGGGACCTGAACCAGGGCTGCTGGCTTTCCAAGCCAGCACTTAACCACCGTGCCACTCGGCCGGCCCCAAAGGTTTGTTCTTTATGCTTAAAACGGAACTGGTGTGTCTTTCCCTGCAAACTGAGGGAGAGGCATACATGTCACCACCATGCTGTCCCCGCCTCAGCCTGGAGACTGCTTGTGTGTTTCCTTCTCATCTGTTTCAGAGAAGAGCTGGGTCCTTGCTGGAGGAGGAAACTGACCTGGACCAGTCCAGAACCTCCAGCAGCTGGGTCTTCCGCGGGTGTTAGGCCAGAAAGGTGGACCCTGTGTGAACTGGGAGGTTGGAATTGTTCATGAGGTCTGAGATGTCTGTGGAATGCATGCTGTTAGGGCAGCCCAGGCCTAAACAAGGGACCTGCCTTCTAGGCCAGGCTGGCAGGACTTCCAACATACCGGACCTCCACATCCCCATCCGTAAATTGGGGATAATGATTCCTAGCCTGTGTCCTTCAAGGACTGGTTTTGAGAGTCAGCGGATATTCTTTATTTTATTTTTTTTATGGATAATCGGGACCAGGTGTGAGTTTTGTTTTGTTTTGTTTTGTTTTTTTTAAAAGATATTATTGGGGACTTGGAGGAGGGTAACAATGCTGGGGAATCGGGGGAGGGGAACAGATGAGTTGCTGTCTTTTGTTCTTCAGTCTAGTTGTGGAGGACATTGCTTCACTGGTCCATGTTGGTATCATCATTGCGCTCTTCCCGGATGAGGCAGATCGGTCGCCGGCCTCTGGATGGTCACTCACTGCAGCTATTGGCAGCTCATGTGCACACGCTGGCTGCCGCCCACTCACTGTAGCCCATGGCAGCCCACTGCAGCAGGGGCTGCAGCCTATACCGTTACCGGGGCTCGTGCAGCCCAGCTCCAGGTGTAGCTGTTGTTAGCTGTAGAGGGCAGTGTCACTGGCCCTCATATGTGGGATCCGAACCGGGGCCGCTGGCATCCAAACCAGCTCTTCACCAATGCGCCACTCGGCCGGCCCTATACTTGAAAATCTCTAAAGAGTAGGCAAAGCTGGGGCTTGTGGCTATCCTGACTGATTGGTGGCACACTCTAGTCCTCTTTCTGACAAGGTGGCCCTGATGCTTTGCCCACCCCACAGTGAACCTTATTGGTTCCCATCTGAGCCAGTGAATTCCCCTTTTGTGGCTTTAAGCTAATTTGAATTCGATCTCAACCAATCAGAGTGCAGACTAATGTAAGGACAGGCCATTCTCTGAAGTGATACGATGGTATCTTAGGTGAGAGCCCCCAGCTCATTCAGCCTCCTTGGCCTTTCCCTGGGCTCTCAGGAGTTCCAGCTGGCCTTTGCATCTGCCCCTTTACTCCCACGGAACGCTGACACTGAGGGAGTGGGAAGGGTTGTGAAGGTTGCTTGCTGAGGGTTATGCGCTCTGTAAACTGGGGTCGGGGGTGGGAACAGCTATAGCAGATCAGCCGAGGGGTGTTTCTCTTGCAGAGGTGTGTGTGTGGGCCCCCAGCCTTTCTTGTACTTCAAGGAGGAACTCAGCTCTGCATAAGTCCAGCGGGGCTGTCTGAGAGGAAGCGTGGGCGATGTGAGGTTTGGAGGAACAAGTAAGTCCCTGAAGCCACTTACTAGCTCTGTGACCATGAGCAAGAAGCCAGCCTCTCTGAGCTTCAGTGTCATCTATAGAATGGGCATGTGAAAAAGCAGCTCCGCTCACAGCATCACAGCGCTGCTATGAGGATTCGGTGAGCGAATGCTTGAATAACCCCTCCCAGGGAGCCAGGCTTAGAGAAGGAGTTCTTAATGCCACAAATCAAGCCCCAGACATGGGCACCCTGCTCTGGTATCCTTTACAAGCTGTTTGAACTATTCAATGTGAACCTCACACCAACTTAAGGTAGGTTTCATGCTCATATGAGGGTATACTGAGGCTCAGAGAGGCTTGGTGACTTTGCTAAAGTCACATAGCTGGAAAGTGGCAGAGTCTGAACTTGATCTGGGCCCTTAGACCCTGGCACCACTGGATGTGCCTGACAATGTTCATATCATTATTGGAATTTGTGGAAACTGGAAGTCTCTAGGCAGCGAAAACTCAAGATATGAAGCTTATTTGGGAAACCATTGGATCTTTACCCATTATATTAAATGATGTGAAATTGCACATTTTGACTTAAAAGGTGTAAGTTTCTATGACTCAGCCACACTCTTTAGATGTACATTCATCCCCAGTGAGTGGCTTAGAGGGTGATTACTAGTTTTGTGCGGGGCGGGGCAGCCCTTCCCCAGGACAAGCGAATCCCCTTGAGAGCCCAGGGAGCTCGCTCCTTCAAGCTGGGGGCTTCCTGACTGCAGTAGCCCTTCGGCAGGGCCTGGAGACGGGAAGGGGCCATGTGGCCCTTGGTGAAGAGGGCTGCTCTCGGGACAGCCTCTGGTCCTGGCCCAGAAGCTGTGGTTTCCCTCCGAAGACACAGGGAGGAGCAGGGGGCAGGAACAAGGCACGCTGAATTGTGTCTTCCGTCAGAGTTCAGCCAGGGTGGGCAGCAGGGCCAGTGGGGCTCAATGGCTTGCCATACTGCCTTTCCCATGACCAAAGAATCATTGTAATAACTTTCCAGAGCCACCCAGGATATCTTGGCCAAGTGTTGAGGGAGGACAAGGGGACATCGGGTAAGTGTCTTGGGGGTTGAATGCCCTGGTGGGTTTGAACAGGTGACATTGACCAAGAGCAGAGATCATTATCTTCCCCTGGGGAGAAGAGACCTGCTTTTTTGAAGGACCTGGGGCAGAGACGGACCGACAAGGACAGCATATGGGTTCCCAGTCCCGTTCCATTGGAAAGAGCTCCCGGAAAGATCAGCCAGATCGGGGCGCAAGCCTAGCTCAGGTGACAATGTGGGATGAGAAGGGGGCCTGGCCTTCCCAGCCTGCTGCTGGCGACACGACATTGCAGTGCCCCTGTGTGAGCCGGAGGTGCGGGGAGCACCAGGGTGGCAGCCTTGCAGCTGGCGCTAGCCGCCCTGCAAGGTGAGAAGGCACAGCAGTTGGGGGGTTAGCAGGCGGACCTGGTGGACCCTTGTGGAGGCAGGGGCCACAGGCTGGAATTTGAGCAGTGTGATTCCCCGTTAGCAATTCCCGGTCAAGACTGGAAACATGGCGGTTTTCCACAGTGATGGGGAAGAGGCAGTAAGTGTGGCTTTCGGTCAGCGTGTTCTCTTGCCCAGCACAGCCTGCACAGGGGGAATGTCTGACACACATGAATATAGTGGCTGCATGAAAGACCGCTGTAGCCTGGATCCCACACACATCCTGGCAATGTAAAAGGAGACTCAGAGACAAGAGGATGAGGGGTTTGCACATCACACTCAAGTTTGGGCCAGGCCAGTCATTCTTTATTGTCATCTAGGAAGGGGACTTGGCCTGGGATGGGGGGAGGGCTGAACCAGAGAGGCAGTTATTTTTGGGTAGGGTTCACCACTTTTCCTACAAAGAGGGGACCCTTGGTATTTTTATCGTAGATGATGGTGATGAAGGGCCTGTTAAACTCAACAGTTGGGGGAATCGACATTGGAATGGCTTCCAGAAATGTGGCCCCAGAAGCTTCTGTCCCTTTCTCATCGAGGGTCAGCACAGCCTTATGCACAGCCTGGAGGGGAGAGAGCATAGAGGCCTGTTCTGAGCAGGCACAGGCCGACCCCACCCCCACCAGGCCTGGGAGCAAGGCCTGAGGAGGAGAGTGGTACCCAGCGGGGGCTTCCTGGGCCTGTGTCCACCTGCCCGTCCTTTCCCATCCGTGTCCCCCTCCCTGCAGGCCTCTATCCACCTTCTCAAGGCCTGGGCCTGACTCCAGCTGCACACCCTCACTTCTCCTTCCTCACCGACATTCTCAGCCTCCCTGGGAACAACCCACCACCTCAGGAGCTACAAGATTTGCTTGAAATTTCTGTCTTCCTTGGCATAGCGCTTGTTTGTAGTACTAGGTTGTAAGCTCTTTGGGGCCCACAACTTTGATGGGGACCTTCACAGCCAGGCACTCGGTTTGTAGCCAGTACTGAACCGTCGTTGGTCACCTTTAATTCTTCTGAATCAATGGCATTTTTGGCCAATCTCGCTCATTAACTCAGACTTGATGATTCATCAATAACTCCCAATGTCACTGGACACGGGGGCCAAACGTCCTTTGAAATCCTTGACCCTAACTTTGTCTTTGTAACTATGGGTCCATTGGGGCCCAAAGAAGGGAAGGCTCTGACCAAAGATGAGACAGAGGGCCAGCGACACAACCTCGGAGGATGCCCTTAAAACATCGAAAGCACGTGAGGCCACCTTCTCCACTCAGGCATCTGACCGCATCCCAATCTTGGTGAACCCAGTGGCATTCCTCAGGGACCTCAGTCTGTCGGTGTGTTTGTGTCCCTCTGCCCCTCTCTCAGCTCACCCTGAGCTGCAGTCTTCTTACACATTCTGGCCCATGGACACGACGGACAAACTCACCTTGGACAGCTTCAGGGGTGCTCCCTCACTGATCCCGGACAGGTCAGCCCCGTTGCTGAAGACCTTGGTGATGCCCAGTTTGCCCAAGATGGCTCCCAGTTCATAGGTTCCAGAAATGGACAGTTTGGGCAAATGTAGACTGGCAGACCTGTCATAATAGTTAGAAAGCAAAGGAATTTCACAGCATTGAAAGTGTTTGCTTTTCTGGTCATTTCTCCCACCTAGTGCCCTGCTTCTTTACTCTATGTTTAGGTCCTCTACACCTGTGTCAGAGAATCTTGAAACGATCGGGAGCTTCTTGTCCTGCAAAACCTGTCAAATGCCACCTCCTCTGAGAAGCCTTCCAGGCAGACCCAGGGGCTCCTTTGGAAGCACTTTGCACACTGCCCTGCAGGGTTTGGTTGCCCTCAGACTAGGGCTCCTCTGTGGGTGGTATCCCAGGGGAGTGTGGGACATGGTGTCAGGTGCTGAGTGACATTTACCCAGTGAATGATGAGTGACTGCATGGGGCTGATTGCTCAGCTCTTGTTGTTTATGGGGACCAAGTGTGGCCCCGAGAAGGGTCTGCCATGAATGAGCTGACTGTCTCTCAGGCTCTATTTGACCTGTTCTAGACTCAGCCCCTCCCTGTGCTTTTCTCAACCTCTGGTGCAGGGAACACGAGACTGGGGTGGGGTGAGGAAGAGGGATTAATACTTCTATCTTCATTTTAACCTCCTACTCTTTTGTATTTTTTATTCATTTATACATATATGTTTACTATGTATTTTTATGTTATTGGTTTATTCATGTACAGTAAAACCTTGGATTGTGAGGAACTTGATTTGTGAGTGTTCCGCAAGATGAGCAAACATTTCTAATACAGTTTAATGTGGTAAACAAGCAATGTCTTGCCATACGAGTAGTTTCTTTCCAGAAAGAATTATGCTCGCAAACCAAGGTATTACTATATTTAAAATCTGTGATTTGATTTATTAATGTTTATATTGCACATTATATGTATATATAATGTACATGATAAAATATTCATGAGGACCTGGGCATTGATGAATGTAGAGATACACACTAATTTGGGGTGCGTGCTCAAATATTCCTTTACTACCCGGGGCCCAATCCAACCACACTATAGTGACAGAGTTGCTGGGACTGTCCTCAGAAACGTGCTGGAGTTCCCCACTCTGGGCCTCTGCTTTCCTGGCCTCTCCAAGCTGCCTGTCCCCGTGTCCAGCCATGGATTTGCTGTCTTTCCACTCCACACTCAACTGCTGCATCTGCCTGGAAGCCCACCGCTCCCTTCTTGGTTCCCCCACAGCGTATGTTGGTGTTGCTCTCCCTGCACCTGGCGTTGGCACCAGGAGGAGGCAGTGACCGTGCTGGGGAGGAAGTCCCGAAGGTCAGGACTTTTCCTTCTCAGCTGTGGGCACCATCCCTCTCCCGGAACCTGGCCAGTGCTTCCTGAACCGATGCTGGCCTCTGTCTGGGAGCCCAAGGCCAAGCACAGTCGCTTGGCCCACGGGAGGTGGGTCCACTCTCCCCGCCCCCTCCTGCTGCCCCCCATGGCCAGGCCTGATGTGGCAGGCTGGCCTGTGGTTTGGGCATCACCTCAAGTATCTCTTCCCCAGGAAATTGGTGAGGGCCTCTCTGGTGAGCTTGCTCTCCATGTGCTCCAGCTTCCCCTCGTCGGGCAGGATGAAGAAGGCGGTGGCGTTGCCCACGTAGTCCATGAGCAGCACCCAGCTGGCCAGCACTTCACAGCGGTGCAGGTCGAACATGCCCAGGCGCCGCATCATGGGCACCTTGACCGTGGTGCTCGCGTCCACGTGGAAGTCCTCCTCGGTGGTCTGGTCAACCTCGAAGGGCTTCTCCCATTTGCCTGGAGAGAGGGGAAGGTTTAGGTACATGTGGGGGAGTAAAGCAGCGCTGAGCCCCTCGATGAGATGCTTCTCTCTGTGCCTCCGCTTCCCCATCTGCAAAATGGAGCTAATAAGCACATCCATCCACTGAAAGGACTTTTGGGAGGATGATGCCAGACTAAACTAGGGTCCAGATTCTCTGCATTGTAGAGGCTAAGGGACACCACTCTGGCTGGGCAGAGTAAGCTTTGAACTTGTATTTCATGCTTATTCAGTTGAGGGTTGCTTAGAAGATGCTAAATGGAAATTATTGGCATCAGTCATACGTGGCGCCTCCCTGTCCGAGTCTCCCTGCCGCGTGTGAATCGGCGGTTCTTAACATTCAGGAAAATCACTCTTGTTCTTACTCTGATGGCCTTTTTCTGGACCAACACATGAAATGCGGGGGGCTGGGCGTCTCCCCCCGCTATACCAGCCGAACCTCACCATCCTGGAAAGTCAGGGTGGAGGGGACTCTCGGGGCCCCCAGAGCCCAAGTTTCTCACTGGATGGGAGGTGCAGACTGAGGCTGCAGAGGGAACAGGACCTGCAGAAAGGCCCACAGCACAGCTGGGACCCCAGGCGGGCTGGCTCCAGCCTCCGCACTCTCAGATGGGCCTCAGATCAAGGAGCCCAGTGTGAAGGAAGCAGCCCCTGACACTGACCCCCACCTCCCCTACCCAGGCTGTCTCCATGGACTGTTTAAATGGCCTCGGAACGCCCTGGGGGGCCCATGGGTTCCTCCTCCCACTACACTAGAGTGGTTCCAAATATGTTCCATGAAACTCTATTCCCTTCACACTCTCTGCTAAAGTTTGCTTTTCTGGCTCTTGGCTGGGGGAGACATTGAATGTTTTACCTCCCTCCCTGGTAGGCATGTGCAGTGCACATGAGAACATGCATAAGAGGCCCTGAAAAGTCCTGCAGGGAACATGATGCTTTGACTGTTGAGCCCATCGCTCCCTAACCTTCCTTCATCATGGAAAGACTTTTAGTGGTTGCGTGAGGACACTTGAATAATACATGCAGAGATGCATAGCCATGTAAACATCCTGCGCTGCCAAGGAAAGTTTAAGAGCTGACTGTTTGAGAAAATTTGGGGATGTTTCCATGGGGACAAGCTCAGGCGAGTTGTGCAACCTTACCTTTAAAGAAGATGTAATTCACCAGAGCAAAAACTGTATCTGTGTCAAGATCTTTGACCAGATCCACAATTTTTCCTTGGGTTCCCTTCTCTACATAATCGTTGATCCGTTTCTTGGCTTCTTCGGGATTCTGGAAGTTGATGGAGAAGGCTTCGGAGTGGTACAGTTTCTTGACATCCTCCAAAAACTTATCCACTAGCTTCACGCTCTCGCTGATGAACAAGCCATTACCGGTGGTCAGCTGCAGCTGGTTGTCTGGCTGGTTGAGGGTGTAGAGGAGATTCTGGAAGCCTTCGTGGATATCAGCCTCTGCTCTCTCAGTGAGGTTAAAACCTAGACCCTCCAGGATCTGAGTGTGAGTGTCACCCTTGCTCCCCAGGGAGAGTACCGCAAAGGCTGTCGCGATGCTCACTGGGGAGAAGAAGATGTTGGTGGTATTGGACTGACGGGCCACCTGGCGGTAGAAACTGAAAGCGAAGTCCACCAGGTTTGGGGAAATCTTGTGGCTGGCTGGCTGGTCACCGTGATTGGATGCATCTGTCTCCTGGGGACTCTCAGCCAGGGAGCCAGGGACCAGGCAGCACAGGCCGGCCAGCAGGAGGAGGCCCCACGTGATGGAGGATGGCATTGTCCTGCAAGAGGAGAAGGGCATCATACCCAAATTAGGCACATGCTGAGTCCCCCTGGCCACCAACTGACACCATGAAAAACAACCAGAGTTTATTAAACATCTACTATGTGCCAGCCCTGTGCCAAGCACTTTCCTATGTCATTATCACTGGAAGGCTCACACCAGAATCACAAACCCGGATAGTCTGGTTCTGGAGTTCACACTCGCAATGGCTCCACTAACATTTGCAATGACCCTGAGGTACAAGTGTCAAAGCTCCCATTTTACAAAAGGGGTAACTGAGGCACATGAAGTATAAGGTACATGCACACGATTACTTAGGAAGTGGCCAGATCAGGCCTGGGGATGATTGAATCTGGAGCAATCCTAGGAGGGCTGCCATTGAACTCTGTTATTTGGTGGATAGAGAGGCTACTGCCCAGAGGGGAGGATCTCACAAGGACACACGACCAGAAGGCAGCGGAACTTTGAGTAAACTTGGGGGGTAGAGGGGGAGGACTGTGCCCACCGGACACTCACTGTGAGCCTCAGCCCCTAGGAGTTTTTCTGGAGCTACAGGGCTGCCCTCACAATGAGTCTGTGGTCTCGGCTGCATGAATGGGCTGTGGTCCCTGCCGTCAGCTTAGCTGCTTATCCTGTCACCACCTGCATTCCAGCCCTGGGCTTAGCAAGTGATGTGGATGTTAGAGATGCTGGTCTTTCTAGCATAGCAGGGGTTCAGGTGTGTTCAGGCGGGGCGTATAGCTATTGAAAAAGCATCTTTTTTCTCTTCAGACAGACCTGGGTTCTAGGTACAAGTCATTTACTTGCCCTGGCCCTCACTTTGCCTCATACAGAAAGTGAGGTTGTTAGAAGAACTTAGTGAAATAAGTATAGACATGAAATCTTATACTGAGGGGATCTGAGAGAGCAGCTGTATGAGGGAGAGGCTAGTAGGGGGTGCAAACTCGAAGTCTTCAGAGGACAGGCAGGGGAGGGAGATGGGATCCATGGGGAGGGAGGGAGGATGGCAGGGAGTGGCCATGCCTGTGCCTGAACCAGCGGGAGCAGATTCTGTCTAGTGATGGCCTGCCACCACAACCACATGGAGCGGCCCCTGCCCCCAGAGCCCCCTCTCCTCCACATGTTCTCAGCACCAGCCTGCAGCCCAAGCACATCCTGCTCTTTTCATGGATGTTGAGGGCCAAGTAGAGGAAGATGTGCCTGTGGCCACATATGAGGTGTGATCAAACAATACAGTGAATGTTCAAATTAAAAATAATTATTACAGTAAAAGACACATTGTCATTAATCCCCTTCAAAATACCCCTCCTCCCTTCAAACACAGTATCCCATTGTTCTTGCCACTTTCTGAAGCAGTTCCGGAAGTCCTCTTTTGTAAGTATCTTTAGTTGTGCTGTGTGGCTGCCTCGATGTCCTGAATTGATTCAACTATTTTCTTTTTATAGTCATTTTGACTTTGGGGAAGAGCAGAAGTCTCATGGTGCCAGATCCAGTAAATAAGGTGGATGAGGACACACTGTAATGTTTTTATTTGACAGAAATTGCCATACCAGAAGCCATGTGTGACACGGAGGATTGTCATGATGGAGGATGAAGTAAAGACCCTCACGAAAGAGGCCTTCCAGAACTGCTTCAGAAAGTGGCAAGGAGAATGGGATAAGTGTGTCTGAAGCCATGGGGAGTATTTTGAGGGGGATTAATGGCAACATGTCTTACTGTAATAAATTTTTAAAATTTTAAACATTCACCATATCTTTTGATCATATCTCGTAGCTAGCTATGCCTTACCTAACTATTGTAAAATCATCATTTTACAAAATGCAAAGACAAAGGAGCCCTTGAATTGGGGACATAAAAATTGAGGGGAAAAAGTTGAAAATAAAAAATGCTGAGTTTCATCTACTCCCTCAGACTTTTAAAAGTGTCTTTCCAATAAAACAACAAAATGAAGCACCAAACTGGTCTCTTTCCACCACCTTCTTTCTGGCATTCGTGTCTCTAAATAATCCAAACAGAGCAGACCACGCATTACATAATATGTGTTTATGTTTTTCTTGAACTAGCTTGTGGTTTCAGAGCTGAATCGGTGCTAAAGTTAGTTCTGTATGTTTCCATCTGCCTCAGGTTCCTTTTGACTTCCCCACTGGAGTTTGGTGTGGTCCTTCGGGGTTAGTGGAAATTCCTCAGAGATCCTGAGGAATAGGGCCTTGGCAGGGTGGGGACACGAAATATGCCTGATGACCTCAGGGCTAGAGGCTGTGGCTTCCAGCCCTGACAAGGCCATTACTGTCCACTGGCCTTGGATAAACACCTTCTTGTCCTGGGGCATTTTCTCCCCACCTGATAAATCAAGATGGGGAAAGACCTAAGTGACGTCTCTGGGCACTCAAGTTAGTTTCTTAATTAGAGGGCTATCTGGGTTCGGTGGAGCAAAATGGACTGAGACGTCCCACGGGGAAGGATGGGGTGAGGTACCCTCCCACTTAGACGGTGGCCAGGCTGACGTGGGGCTGAGGTGGGGAGGGGCTACAGCTAGGTGAGCGCTTGTCACCCCTACTCCCTCTCCCTGGGTGTTCCATCGCCTACTCTGGGTGGGAGGCCCAGAGCTGGTCACTGACAGTGAGTCACTGACAAGGCTGGAACAGGCCTTGGTTTTCTCACCACTTGAACTACAGACTGCGAGAGCCATGTCCTCAGGTCTCAGATTCCATGATTGTCAGAACTGGGCCCGGAGAGACCCTGACCTTGTGCCTCCCGTGGTTCATTTTGCCTCCCAGTGTGTTCCTTACAACTTTAGGGGCCCGAGGCTTCTGCTCTCTCCTTGCCCTTCTGTCAAAGGCAGCACCCTGCACCCATCCAATGTCTAGTGCCAGCGAAGCCATGCCAAGACGAGAAAGTGGATATGAGGCACCCGGAGGTGTACAGACCAAGTTCTAAAGCATAAGAATGAAGATGTCATAAGGGCCGGCCGAGTGGCTCCGTTGGTTAAGAGCTCGCTCAAGAGTGCGAGCTGAGCTCTGAGCAACAGCAGTTTGATGCCCAACCCGAGCTGAGCAGCCGCTGTGCTGCCAACAGGTGGCAGGATGGCTCATAAAATGAGTGACTGAGGGTGACCCAGCAGGTTCCAGGGAAGCCATTGTGCCATCAGGTCACAACCTGCTGAAATCTGGCATTAAATAAGCCCAGGTGTGACCCAGCTCTGCCACTTACAGGCAAGGGGCCTGGGGTAAGTGACTTCACTTCTTTGAGCCTCAGCTTCCTGTCTGTAAAGTGGAGAAAAGGATCTCTTGCGGAGCAGATGTGAGGAGAAAGCAAGATGATGTGTGTGTGTGTGGGGGGGTGGGCATCTACACCTACCAGGTATGAAAGCTCCCTACACCTGCACAAAGGCAGGGGGCATGCTTGGAAAGTGGCAGTTTTCTTCCTGGCCAGGCGCCACACTGCCCAGGACTGGAGAAGGGGCCCCTGCTCAGCATTGAACCACCTTGGGAAATTTTAAATTCAATCCTCTAAGTATTTATTTATTGCCTATTAGCTGCCAAACTCTGTGCCCAGTAAACACCAGCATCACTGTCATCGTCATCACATTTAGTAAACATTTGATGCCTTATACGCACTATGTCATCTGCTCTCCTTTCCCAGCTTACCCTTTGGGGTGGGAATTACTAGCCCCAGTTTATAGATGGAAAAATTGAGGCATACAGAGGTTAAGTAACTTCCTGAAAACCACAGGGTAGTTGCTTACAGAGCTGGGATTGAACCCTAGGCATTTCAATTTCAGAACCTGGCATTTAAACTTTTTCTGTGTATCAAGCCGAAGCCAGAAGCCTTGAAACAGAAAACCTCAGAGGTGGTCTGGCTAAATGGAGAGGGGCAGCATCGCTTTGTGGCTAAGCTCAGAGGCCAGAATGCTCGTTTTCCATATGCTCTCAGCTGTGTGATCTTGGACAAGTTATTTAACCTCTCTGAACCTCAGTTTTCTGGAAATGATAAGGGTTCACTTCCTCATAGAGCTATTGTGCAAATTAAGTATGTACAAAGTACCAAGAAATGCCTGGCACACAGGCAGTTCTCAGGAAGCATTTGTTGATTGATTTTGTTGTGGGCCTTTCCGAGCACTCTATGGGGAGTCTGACTGCCTTGGCCTTGGTCACCTTCGTAAACCCATCTCCAAAACCCAATGACAGAAAAAGTCATATCCTTCAACACTCTGGAGGTTAAGACCAGTGGGGTTGGGGTGAGAGAGGAAAGAGGGCAAAGGTTGTCTACATTTTACCCAAGAGGGCAGAGAGGCTGCAACTGCCCAGAATCAGTGAGGCCCAAGGCCAGCCCAGGCTTCTCACTCCCCAACTGACCACTAAGACCCCAGAGCATTAATGCTCACAGTCAGAAATGGATCAGGAGTATGGGTTCTGGAGCTAAGCGGCTTGAGTTTGAATCTTGGATAGTGTGCAATTTGGGGCAAGTTATAAGCTTCTCTGTCCTCATCTGTAAAATGGGAGTAACCACCAGAACCACCTCAGAAGGTTGTTGTGGGGCTTACATGGGGGACTGCTTACAAGAAGCCTTGAAGCCCCCTGGTCAGAGGGAGGGTTCAGGAACACACCTGGACGCCCCAATGACGGTTCCCCTCCCAGGGTCTCCCATCATGCACTGCGCACGAGGGCACCCAGAGGCCCACTGTGGACAGGGAGGCCCGGCACCGCTCAGTTCCGAGCATCTCTGCAGAGGGTGGAGGCCCGATGAGCGGCAGGAACCCTGTTTCTAGTCTGGGCTGCCCCCCACCAGGTCCCTCCAGCAGCCTGGGTGTTACTGTGAGGACAGAAGGCCCACCCGACTGGCTCCGATCTCCCTGCATCTCTGGCGGGGGTGGGGTGGGGTGCTGCCCGGGCAGTGCAGGGACCCCTCCGCAGTGGGAGGCATACTTACGATTCACTGTTCTAGGCCGGGGCCGGTGACCAAGGCTGAGGAGACAGAGCCCTGTCCTCGTCCGTATTTAAGCAGCGGACCCAGAGGGGCGATGAGGGAGGCTGCTGGTGAATATTAACCAAGGTCAACCCAGTTATCAGAGGAGCAAACAGGGCCTAAGTCCATGCGCGGGACAATGAGCCGCCCACCCACGCTGCCTGGATGTG
Organism: Aselliscus stoliczkanus; assembly: GCA_033961575.1. NCBI lineage: Eukaryota > Metazoa > Chordata > Mammalia > Chiroptera > Hipposideridae > Aselliscus > Aselliscus stoliczkanus. Next base: position 152,989,868 of record CM066732.1, read on the forward strand.
CTCTGGCCGGAGGGTGCACAGCCCTCTGCTCCGCACACCAAAGGGAGTCATTGTACCCGCTCGTAAATCGCAGCGTCCTGCGTCCAAGGTGGGGGGGGGGGAGAATGGTATGACTCAGGCTCTTTGGGACAACATTATTTTCCTGGCCCTACACTCCCACTGGCGAGTTCTCTGTGGCTGCCTTATTGGTAGCGAGAGCTACCATTTACCGAGCAGCCTGTAAATACCTCCTACTGAAGCCACACTGCTGCCCTGGGTGGTGTCTTTGGGGGGCGAGGGGTGGGGGGAGGCTGCAATGGGTTATGTGCCCACTTGGCAGACAGGTAAACTGAGGCCCATGGCAGAGAGACTGCTCAAAGTCACTAAGCCAACCTCAGATACAAAACCTCACTCAACTTCTCTGAGGAGAAAGTGGGGCATGGCTGATGGGGACATAGCCTTGTTAGGCTGACATGAGTGGCCGTGGGCACAGGTCAGGGGTCAGGGAGTAAATCTAGAATGAAGAGCTGTGCTGTTATAGGCACGCTGCTCTACCTCTCCAAACCAGAGGGTGTTTTCTCCTGTACCGTCGGGATTTGGAAGTCCCGCTTTCTACCTTGGTTGTCAGGGACATACAAAATGACTCATGTAAAGTGGCTGGCCACAGTGGGCTCCTAATTTTGGTCTACATAGCCCCCTGGAAGCCCCACTTTCCATGCTTCTCTGGGCAAGAGGAGGCCCAATTCTTTCCTGGCCAGCCTCAGACCTGATTCTGTTTCCACTGGATATGGCTCCCAGCAGACCAATGCGATCCACATACTGCTGGAGCTTTCCCCAGGAATGTGGCCTCATTCCTGGGCTGCTGCAGGCCCTTAGGGGGCCTGGTGGAGGCTGGGGATGGTAGTGCAGGGTTGATGCCAGCAGGGCCCCACTTGATGGCGATCCCTTTTAAAACCTCAGGCAGACCACATCACATGATGCACCCTCCCCGCACCCGTGCTGCTTGGCACACAGTGTGTACTCCACAGGTATCTGTTGAATGAGTGCCTGTGTGAGTACAGTTTTGTCTCCCTTCTCATGCCCCGGGCCCAGGTGTGGGACTCTGCCAGGTGAATGACCTGCAGGTTCTTCTAGCACACAGGGTTAGACCAGAAACCAGCTCCCTATTCATGGGCTTGGATCTCAGCCAAGCTGTTTAACTTCCCATTCTGTAAGGTAGGGTCATGACAGTATTAACCTCAGTGGGCTGCTGCGAGGATTAAACGCATCAGCTCAGGGTAAGCCCAGAGCCCCGTATTGAGACGCACAGTAAGCCCTTTATGGTATTGCCCACCCCATCCCCCAGTGCCAGTGGGTCTCCCAGCAGGAGGGCAGGAGGGAGGGGAGTCCTGCCTCCCAGAGCTCGTTTCTGCTCCTGCATGGGGGTGGTGCACACACCCCTCACAACGTTCCTGAGCATACTGCATGAGAGGCCCATCCCCTCTCGACTCCCCAATTCCATGATCTGGCTTCAGGGCCCCAACTCCTCCCCCTGAGATGGCTGACTGGGCATCTCCCCCAGGGATCTACATCCATTCATAGCTTGGAGAGTTAGGCAGTGGCTGAAGCAAGGTGCTCTCCATACCTCTTGGGCATTTCTTCCCCTTCAGTTTCCCCATTTGTACACTGGCCTTTCTCCAAGCTCAGCTGCCCTGCCCACCTCTCGCACTGGATGGACAACAGCAAGCACCCCACCTTCCAGGCTATGGCCAAGCTCAGCCCCCTCAGCCCAGTGGCCTAGGGACCGGTAGAACACTGCTCCCTCTACCTCCGATTCCGGATGCTGCAGTGGCCACGCCTCCTGTTGCTCCAACCTCCTGCTCTTCCTCCTTGTCCTCCTCTTCCTCTGGGGCTCCGGGGTGCTAAGGGCTGCAGCGCTCAGTCCATGCGTGCTCTGAGCACAGTGCCCAGTCTCTGCCCGCCTAGGAGGAAGGAAGCTCTGGGTGGCTGGTGGAGGCAGCACGTCTGGGAGGGGCGGGGAACTGGCGCAGGACGCTGCCTTGCACAAAGCTGCCAATAGTTAGGAGGACATCAGATGGCCCTTCTAAGCCCAGGCAGTCCTGTGTGTCACCTGCTATTCCTGCTCTGTCTGGTCTATATGACCAGGACGAGTCACGTGGTTCCTCTGTAAGAGGGACAGTGGCACCCAGTTTAGAGGATTGATGGAGATGATAGGTATCACCCTCCTGGCCCAGGGCCTGGCACCAGCATCTTGGCAGGTTTCCAGGACCAGTTGTAGAGGGAAGAGGACTGAGCCACCTCTGAAATGCCCAATGGAGGCCCCATGGAGGCTGCAAAGGGTCTGTGTGTTTCCAGACCCTGGCTGGGTCCAGAAGGGATGCACGACATCACGGGGCACTAGAACATTGGAGGACCAATGAAGAAAGATGAGGGGAAAGTGAGGGGCTCAGGGTTGAGGCCCTACCCCTTTTAAGTCAAGGGCTCTATGCTCAGCCCTTCCTGACTCTCATCCTCACACTCCCTCACTCCCCACTTCTCTGCAGAGAGGTCCCCTGGACACACATCCTGGAAAGAAGGGGGTGAGAGGATCTGGGAAAACGAGAAAGGACAAAATCTCTGGGGCAGGGGGCACCCAGTGGCCATTCTTGAAGGCACTGTGTCCTACCAGGCATGGTAGGGAAAGTCTTGTCTACTTGGTTACTTCTGGAATGGTCGATTGCAGTGCCTGGGCTAATTCCCTAGGAGTGAATGCATTAGAGGAAGATCCTATGGGATGGTTGTAAATAAGAGGAGCCTGAGGAGGCCCTACCCCTCCAAAGGCCCTGCCTACAGACGGGAGTAGGAGGGAGAGAAGCCTGATAGCTGAGGCATGGGGTCTGCAACAGCACGGGAGGGGCCCTGGACCAAGCACATCAAGGACCGGAGGCCTGGACTGGTCAGGGGAACGGCGGTGAACTTCAGGGGTGCTGCACCCACTGGCAGAGTTCCCTGGGGAGTGTGGGAAAGAACCTGTCCCATGCACACACACAGACATGTCATGTGCACCCCCACTCCTGGACGCCCCATACTCACTATGGGATTTCCCCTCCAGGCTCCTTTCTTCACGGGGAAGTATGGGTCAGGCATGGGCTTAGGAGCTAAGCACCTGCATTCGACCCTTAACTCCACTACTCTCTTTTTGTGAGATTTTAGCCATGTTAGCCCTCTGGGCCTCAGTTTCCTATTCTGTGAGAAGAATGGTCACTTCTACCAGAATTGCAAAGAGTCAGTGAGATGATGACATGTAAGACTTAGGGTGGCCTCAGGCACAGAGGGGCCCTAAGACAATGCCAACCACTGTATGCTCTTTGGGGATGTGTCCTGGGCCTGGGAAACCTTTCAAACGGGTCCCAGGGGACTGAGCAGGAGGAAGATTTGGGGAGCAGAGCTCTTTGTCCCGGGACAAAGAGCTCATTTTGCTTCTTAAAGGACCAGGTGCAATTAGCATCTTTCTGAGCCCCTGTGAGGTACAGAAGGCAGAGTTGGGTGTAGAGTGGATGGAGCTAGGCCAACCTGGATTCAGGGGAGGACTTCATTTCATCTCACTGAGCCTCAGTTTCCTCGCTTGTAAAATGGAGATAATATGAGTCTTTCTCTTGGAGTTCTTAGGAGGGGATGCTTGTGTTTAACATCAGGCCTGCTCAGGTAGTATAACCGACACTGTCTGTCTTCTCATAACTCGTTAGTCAAATGTTCTAGGTTTTGTCTTCCAGATGATGGGTTCAGTTAGCAGGTTCATCAACTCTTGACTCATTGCAAATCTACCAGCTTGCAACACCCTAGTGGGCCCTCTTTCCTTCCTCTTTCCTCCGGGGCCACTTCCTGTTTGTGGTTCGATTCTTTTTCTAAACTATTTGGCTAATTCACAGCTTGTTGTTTTACTCTTCATCCTTACTCAGGGAATAAGAAGACAAACCTATGCACTGTAAGCCACAGTATAGTTAATAGAAGGAATAAAACACATGTCTCTAGCTTCATCCCCTACTTGTTAAAAAAAAAAAAAGCTTATGTTTTTATTATAAAACTAACTTTTTCTGCACTTTAATTTTACCCATTTGAATTTATGGGCTATTGCGGCCATTATGGACTTTCAGCTTTTAGAAAGCTCACCTTCTCCTATTTACGTTTTTTTTTTTTTTGAGGACAGTGTCACTGGCCCTCAAATGTGGGACCAAACCAGGGTCGCTGGCTTCCCAAGCCAGCGCTTAACCACCGCGCCACTTGGCCGGCCCTATTAACTATTTTTGATATTTCCTTTTGGAGGGTCAAGTTGTCACATTTAGAACAACAGGAGTTTCTTGATGTCATCTCTTTCCCCTTTCAGCAAGCCTTCCTGGCATTTCAGAGAGCACACGCTTCTTTTCTAGCAATGACACATGTCCCAGGCCCATCTTCTTTTCTCCTGCCCCAAGACATGGTGTCAGCAACCCTCTGGGGAGCTGCAGGAGACCCCCAAGGACCTTGGGACTTGTTTGTCAGAAATAGAAGCCCTACGTGGGTGGCTCAGATAATAGAGAGCAATAGGGCTCTTAAAACTTGCCCAACTCGGACCTTGGGTCGAAATGGTTCGATTCACCTTGTTGTCTTTCCTATTGATTTTAAGCATTTCTGTTTGCTTGGTTTTAACAAGTCTCTCACTGCTTTCATTTTGCAATACAAACCCCCAACCTAACTCCATTGTGTGGCCAGTCACCACTTGCCTCATAGCTAATATTTCTAGAGCATGAACTATCAGCCAGGCTCTGTTTTAATGTCACGCAGTGGGTGCCACTAATATCCCCTTGGTACAGAGGAGGAAACCAGGGTACAGAGAGCTGTACCCTGTATCGTGATGCTGGTGATGCAGGCCCATCCGACCTGCTGCCTGTCTTTGTAAGGTCAGCAAGCCAAGAACAGTTGCTACATTTTTAAAGGGTTGAAACAAAAAAAATCAAAAGAAGCATAATATTTTGTACACAAGGAAATTATATGAAATCCAGTTTTCATTGTCCACGTATAAGGTTTTATGGGAGCCTAGGCATGCCTGCTCATTCATTGTCCATGGCTGCTTTCATGGTATGGTGGCAGAGTTGAGTCACTGTGACAGACACCATATGGTCTGCAAAGCTGAAAACATTTACTGTCTGGCCTTTCCGGGACAAAGTTGCTGGTCCCTGCCTGAGATGACAGTCACATTCGCCTCCTCCATTTGTCTATCACGCCATTGCCTCCTCGGCTGCCAGCTTTTGTGCAGCCTTCTCTCTGTCTCAAAATGGAAGCACCTTTTCCTTCCTCTTTGTGTGGCTGACTCAGTGTGTCCCCCATATTTGGGTCCAGGATGAGCTCATCGCCCCATCTTGATCTCCCAGGCCACAACCTGGCCATGCTGGGGTAGGTCTCCCTCCTGCTGCTTCCTTGGCACTTTGTACACTTCCCTGAGGACACTTGTCATAACAGGTGACAATTACTGAGCAGTGGCGCCAGCCAGACGCTATTCTAAGCACTTAAGAGAGATGAACTCTTCTTACCCTCAATACGCCTACCAGGTGGGTGCTTTTCTTATTCCCATTTCACAGAAACTGAGGCTCACAGATGTCAAGCAAAGAGTTCTAGGTCAAGGAACTGGTGGGTGGCAGAGGGGAGATGCAAATCAGGCTGTGTGACTGCAGGGCGAGGGTGCAGAACCCGAAGCCCAGCTCTAACCCCAGACAGCAGCCACCTGAGGGCAGGGCCCGGCCTTCCCCAGCTCTCTGACTGCTGAGTGCAGAACACGTGCTCGGCAGATGCTTGGTGAGTTAAAAGGAATGAAATAGACTAGAAATGGAGCATGTCTTTGATCAGATGGTTCAGGTGTCCTGCCAGGGTGAAAGTGTGAAAACCTTCAGAATGTAAAAATTTGTATGGGGCGTGCAACTTCCTAGGTTAACAGGCAAACCATTGTTTTGTCTGTTTGAGCTAGAAGCCATCATGTGAGGTTGTCCCTCACAGCTAGGACCTGGAGTCCGGTTTTCCTGCTTACCAAGACTGGGCTCCCACCAGCACCCAAAGCGGCTTCTGCCACCTGCCTCCTCAGTCATCCCTGAGAAAATGGGACCGGTTTGTGGCAGAACAATGGAGCGAGAGCTGAGATGTAATGGCGAAATGCCACCGAGGGAAGGGGGTTGTGTCATACCCTCCATCCGCTCCTTTAGGTCTCCCTGTGGCTCAGCCTGGCGAGTGCAGGGGCCTCTTTCCTAGAGCCACCGCCCAGGAGCTGACCCTGCCATCTCCCCAACCTTGCAGCAGCTCACAGCATCACCCCAGCAAAGCATCCCATTCTCTGCTTGTCTACGGGAGGGCCAGGTACTGTGCACACAAACTCTCATCTTCCCACCAGCTCTGTAAGGAAGGTTTTATGGTATCCATTTTGCAGGTGAGGCTCAGAAAGAATAGGTAGGATGACCCTGTAAAACCTGTCCTGAACCTGCCTATCATGCTGCCTGCCTCTCCATGGTTATCACCCCGTACGTGCCGTCAGCGCTTCCCTGCCTTTACTTTCTATGTATTAATTTTTATTGAGGTGTTAGTTACACACAGTGAAACCATAAATCCTAAGTGCACAGCTGAATCCATTTTCACATTTGTGTACATGTGTGTAACCTGCACTCAGACTGAGATAGAAAGAACAGATGCTTCAACCCAGAACATTCCTTCCCGCCAATCTCCTGATCTCCCCCCCCACCCCGGAGGTCACTTCCGTTCCAACTTCTGTCTCCATAGATTAGTTTCACCCCTTCTAGAAGGGCATGTAAATACACTATACTTTTATTTTTGTTATTATTATTATTTTTTTGCATCTGACTTCTTTCGCTTAACATCTTGTTTTTGAAATTGAAGTTGTTGCCTATATTGGCACTTTGCTCATGCTTCTCGCTGAGTACAGTTCCATTGTAAGGTTGTACCACAATTAGTTCACCTGTTGATGGATGTCTAGATGCTTCCAGTTTTGACCATCATGCAAAAAGCTTCTGAGCATTCATGTATGAGCCTTAGTGTGAACCTGCTTTCGTTTCTCTTGGGTGGGATGGCTAGTTCTTGGTAGCGTGTGCTAAACTCTATAAGGAACTTCTCCCTCCTCTCCACCTTCCCCTTGCTGATGTCTGTAAAGGCTCCCGGGACAGCAGTGGAGAAGCAGTTCAAATCCCAGGTCTGCCTCTAAGTGCTGAGAATCTGAAGCCAGTCACTCCATCGACTTTGTGGATTGGGGATGGGTAACCTTGATATCATGACATCACGGGGGTCCAGTGAAGATACAGGGCATACCGATCATGAACGGCTTGGCTTGGCTGGATAAATATTCCCTTTTCGTTCATCCTTGGGGTTGTGTGGCTGTTGTTTTAATGACAGGAAAATGGAAATTAAATAAGTCAGGGAACAAAAAAACAAAATGCTCCAGGAATTTAGTGAGAAATCAATGATTTCCATTCTGCTTAAACGGGTTCTCAGGGGCTCGAATTCAAGTTTCCACCTTGTGGTGTTGGGCAAGCAAGGTAAACATAGGTAGGTCAACAGTGCCTTCAGGAGGAAGGTCTGTGCTGAGCAAACAACAGGATGCGTGTTTTTCTGGGCCTCCCTCTGCCCTCTTCCCCGCCCCCACTGGGCTAAAAGGGAGGCAGGCAGGAAAAGCCCCGTGAAGGAACTCCACTCAGGCCCTGGAGGTGGTGAGGTGGGATTAAGGCAGAGGTGCCTCTCAGTCCCAGAGGCTGGAGCCTGAGGCTCACGGGGGAGGGTGGGGCCGTTCAGGGGCTTGAAGCAAGTGTTTTACATACACACACAGGCAGACACACACACAGAGACATGGTACCACCCCCACATGAGACCCTGAGACTCCTCTTTCTTGTATGAAAAGCTCTGGAAAAATGGTGGCCCTGACACTGCCTGGGACAGTGTGGACTTTGGCAAGAACATGGTCTTATGGGCCAACCAGAGCAGCCTCAGTCACTGTGAAGAAGCTTCTTAACCTCTTGTGGTTCCGCTATCCATCCTTATCTGTAAATGGAGATTAGAGTCCCAAAATCAGGGTGGTGGTTAGGATAAAAGAAGGGAATGTATGTAAAGGACCAGAAATGAAACAGACACTCCATAAATGTTGATTCCCTTCTCTTTTCTCTCCTTTTTTTTTTTTTCGTTTGGTTTGAACATGAAAGACTAAAAGAACCATGCAGTTCATAATACACTGTATAGGGCAAGAGCTTATAGATCTGGAAACTAAAGTATATGTGTAGAAGTTTCTAGAAGGAGATAAACCAGTGATTATCTGGGAATGCACACTTACCGGTTGGAGTGACTTTTACTTCCTCTGTATATTCTTGTGTGTTTATGTTTTCGCAACAAGAACACATCGCTTTTATGAAAAAGCACATCTTTGACTCCTTTTAACTTAATCACCAAACAGAAGGATGCTGTATGTGACATTTTCTTGTAGGATCTTCTAGACAGGTGGCCGGCCTGGGATTTCTCTTTTACATCTTTGGCTTTCCTCCAACCACCCTAACCCTTGGATGTCAGCCTGATGGGGGTGGAAAAGCTTTCCCGGGGAAGTCAGCCAGCACAGGGCTCACATCCTGGGCAGTTGTTTACAAGGTGGGACCTGAGGAAAATTCCTCAATCTCTCTGTGAGCCCAGCAATAAAATAGAAGTTGGATCTACTTCGGAGTGGTTTGGTGAAGGCCAAATGAGATGACAAGCTGTGGCCCAAGCCTGTAGAAACTTTAACAATGGGAAGAGTGGCTTTCCTCCCCTCCAATGTGTCAATCGCAGTCCCCATGGGGATGGCCTCTGGCAGCCTCAGTGACCATGGCACAGGGTCACTGCCTGTCATTATTATCTCACTCTGCAGGAGAGCAACCAAAACTCAGAGATCCTAAGGACCTTTTCCAGGTTTGCCCAGGATAGGCAGCAGTATTCTTTCTTCTAGGTCATACTTTACCATGTGAACATTATGTGCGTTATGGTCATATTTTGACTTTGATCCTGGTGCCTGGAGAGATTGAAGGTCTGTGTTTGTCATTCATTTGTCCTCTTGCAGTTTGCACCATGTATGTACCCTCGAATGGGACACTGGAGGGCCCCCTGGGTATAGCAATCCCCATGGCTGGATTTTAATATATCCTGTTAGCTTGATTAAAAAGCAAAGACTTAGGGAAATCCAGTGTTTATGCATCTAAAGAACATCTTCCAGATGCAAAAATCAGCACTGACCAAGAAACCTGTTTGGCTCCTCTGTCTTAGTATTACTTGTGTTGGCCATGCAGTCGGCTAGGGCAAGTGGGAAACATTCTCCTCAATCGAGGGCAACCGTGACTCACAGCTAAACATGTGACAAAGGCTTCAATCAGCCTAATGAGCTGACTCATCTCTACCAATGAAATAAAAAATAGTACCTCCAATTTATGTTTCTTCATTTATTTATAAGTTATATACCTGTGCAACCACCCCGATGCATTATTGGCCTTAATAAAACAAATAAGACATTTTAGGAAAAAGGAGCTAAAAATAATAATAGAATGTTATGATATTTTTTCCTGGGCTCCAGTAGATCCACTGGGTCTGTCTGGGCACTCCTGGACTGGGCCGGGAAAGCCATGTAAGACTGCAGCGGCCTAGAGCTGGGGCATCAAAGAGTCAGTGAACTATCACTGGACATCCAGATAGATATTTACATGAACAATGCAAACCGTAGGTACCACATACATGCATGTGAGGTTAGCAGCTGACCTAAGTGCCTGCAAGATCACATCTACTCTACCTTTGTAACCAGGGAAAATGAGCCCCCTTCTCCGTAGCGATGAGGTTGGCTCACTTTCCCTGTGAGGGGCCTGCAGGTTCTGAGGGAACAATAGCCCCGAAAGGCCAGACATTGATGTTGCTCAAAACCTTTCCACTGAGTCTTCTGTGTCCGAACGTGTGGCTCTGCATTGAGCTCCCACCGCCTCCCATTATTCCACAGAGAGAACAGAGAGTTCCTTGGTCTCTTTCGGTACAAATGGGAAAAGGCTAACTTCTGGAACCTGCGTATTCACCTTTGTGCATCCATGGGCACCTGACACAGTGTCTGGCAGGGGTTCGCTCCGTTTGTTAGCAGAGGGCAATGGTCAAGGAGAGAGGAGAAAATTGGTGGTGCAGAAGTGGGAGAAGAGATGTGTGGGGCCTGTCCTTGAGCTGGAAAGGAGGTGGGTCTAGTCCATGAGTACAGGCGGGTCATGGCTCGTGGAACGTGTGGGCGCGATGTCCATAGCACAGAAGAGAAGGAAGAGAATAAAGGCATATTTGTAGGAAAGTAGAAGACGGTTGAGCTGGAATCTTGTAGAAGTTCTCTTTTGATTATTTCCATTTTCTCAGAGCCGCCAAAAAAATATAAAGTCATCAGTTGAGAATCAGAATGGAGAGGAGGTTTTGGAAATGTTAGGAGCAGGGAGAATGTATGAAGCTGTCATAGGAAAACGGGAAGGAATGGGTTAGGGAAATGCAGTATGATTTCTGAGGAGCATGAAGGGTCTTTTGTGATTATAGGCATTGTCAAGTTAAAGTGTCACCAGTCACTATGGCCACCTGCTTTGGTCCCATGTTCTTTGGTTGTACAGCTCTACGTGGAGTAGATGAAAAGAAGGGCTTAATCAGGGTTTGGTTTTGCCAGCGTGATGGAAGGCAGAACACAGTGTGTTCATAGAGTGATTATAACGATGGGTCACACAATCATTAGAGGGTGTGACCATGGGAGGGAGTGTCTTAGAGTAGAGGGACACATCATCGAAGGGGAAGAGAAGGTCTAGGGCCTGGAAAGTTCTGTTTATGCAGTCATGGAAATTGTGAAGAATGAAGGAAGGAGAAGTGTTGGAGAGCATGACAATGAACCAGCAGCTGAAGTTCTTCAAGAAAGATAAACAAGTAAATGAGATAAATGTTATGGTATGAATGGAAATAATAAAGGGCTAAGATAGACAATAAGGGTGTGTATGGGAACCCGATGTAGGTAGGGGGATCAGGGATATCATCTATGAAGAAGTGACGTCAAGTACTATAGGATAAAGGCTGAGGGTGAAAGCATGCCAGGCCAAGGAAACAATAGCAAGTGTAAGGGTCCTGAGGCAGGAAAGAGTTTATTCTGGGACCTACAGGAAAATTCATGTGGCTGGGGAGTAATCACAAAGTAGGAAAATGGAGGGAGATATTTGTTAGGAAAAGCAGAGAGTAACAGCATACACTGTAAACCGCAAATTCCAGTATGCATTTCTTTCAACTCATCAAAATAGCCTAACAAGCACTGGGCCTTCTCTCTCTTGGTAGATGGTCCAGGGGACAGCAACTTGTCTTTCACCTCATCTCAACATGGCCCAGGCCTCCCCAACAACTCCAGGGAGGTGGCAGGCCTCTGGGTACTTCCAGTGAGCACATGTGTCACTAGGGGAGCTAAAGCACTTGCTACTTTCCTGCTCACTGGAGGCATCATCATCACATCATCAATGTTGTGGACCAGTGTGGTTACAGTTTACAATCGTCCCAAGTCATTCTCCAATAGCCACTGACTGCTGCTCCGACCAAACAGGTGAGGGACTGGGCCTGGCGTCAGAAAATAGGCGTCTCAGTTTAGCTGTGACTCTAGTTTCATGGGTAACCTTCAGCAGGATGCGTTCCCTCACTGGACCTCACGGTCCAGTTGGGTGTGTCTTTAATGGTTACCTTCCACTTTGCCGACGTGAGAGAGCGCCCCCTGCTGGAGGGATGAGGGAAACAGAAAGTAAACAGGGAAGGAACCTGGCAGGGCAAAGACAGGTATCTGGATTTTAATAAGACAAAAAAGTGCCTGGAAGACGGCCTGCACCCACCCCTGGTTACCCTTTTCTGAATTCTGTCCTTTACCCAGTGGCCCCCTTTTTCCAGTTCCATCCCTTCAGAGATCCAGGATTCTCTGCCTTCTGGTATCATGGGCCTGTTCTCTGGAGGAGATCTGACCATGTGACACACAGTGGGACAGGTTGCTGAGGTTGAACACCCTGCTGTTGCCAGTCCTGTTCCCCTGGTGGTGGGATGTCAGGCACTAGCGACAAGCCAGGGGTTCTGAGCAGCAGATTTCTTCCCAAGTCATAATTCCCACCAGAAAATGGTTGACTGGCTCCTTTGCATTCTTTCCTCTTAAGTGTATATCACTCCTCTTACTGATGTCTGGGGAGGTGGTCAAGGACCCCTAAGAAAATCTAACGGGCAATATGGTTCCTCTGCCCAGAGAAATACGTGGATGTAGTGTACACAAATAATTTAGGTGTCAGCTGGGGCGTTCTGCCCCTTGAGAGCTAGGGACAGTCAAAATGAAGGTTCTAATTTGGTGAGGTTGGCATGCACCTTCGGTGTAAAAGCCGTTTTCATGTTTGCTTATCTCTCTGGGTTCTTGGTTTCTTATCCTTTTGCTTTAATAATTAACTTTGCTTTATCATCTTTTTGCTACTTCTAAGAATTTTGTTTACATTAAGATGTTCTGGTTGTTATCAGTAGTAGGGTTGGTTCCAATAAACAAGCCGGCTACTACCTAGAAACAGGTATTTATTTATTTGATTAGTTGCCTTTTAACAATGAATGTCTGTGTTTTCCCTTAATTAGTAGCTGTGAGAAGGCAGAGAGTCCTTCTTATATTTCTCAGTCCCATCAAAGCACCAACAAAGGGCCCTTAGACCCAAACTATCTCTGGTGGTCCTGAAACAAAACGTGCCCCATAAATGTGAAAATGTGTGTGTGCGTGCGTGCATGTGTGTTGCTCCCTGCAGTTTTTTAATGAACTTACAATTTTTGAGTAGTTACAGAAAAGTTATAAAGATTGAGTTCCCATATACCCAGTTTCTTCTATGTTAAATTTGTATCTAGCCATGGTACATTTGTCTAACTAAAAAACCAACATTGTTATATTACTATTAACCAGACTGTAGACTTTGTTCACAAAGTCTATATTAAAAATAAATTGTTGCCAGTGTTTAAGAAATCAAGAGATTTTTCATTTTTGTTTAAAAAATTAGAAGATCTGGCAACATTGGTGATTCCTACCTGGCAATAACTGGCTGAGGCTAAATATTACAACAATAGCAATAGCAATAATAACATAAATGTAGTTAGCATTTACTGAGCACTTATTATAGGCCAGGCACTGTTTTAAGTGATTGACATGTATTAAGGTATTTAAGCCTCATTGCAAGTTTTTAGGTGATTACGAGTATCACCCCTGTTTTACAGAAGGGGAAACTGCGGCACTCAGCGATTACATAGCATGCCCTAGGTACCCACCTGGAATGTAGATCAGCAGGGGTACAATGGAAGCAGTCCCAAGTTCCCGACCAGCACGGCGCGCTGCCTCCTCGACCCTTTAAGTCTATTGTCCCTTATCTGTCTCTTTTACTCATTTACATTTCTTTCCAGGTCCCTGCAGATATTTGGTTTCAAAACCTACGCTTTTTGGCAATGTTCCCAGGCAGCCCTTCACAGTCTATAAACCCAGCCCTTCACAGTTTATAAAGCACACTTACATCGGTGACATCACCTGATCCCTAGCAGTGAGGCTACTTTATCCCTAAGGGGTCTCTCTCATGGCCAAGGGGCTGAGATGCGAAAGAATAGAGATACTGGAATAACTGCTGTTATAGTTGGTGGGGTGCCTCAGACATCGCTCTCCCTTCACCTGGTTGGGGGCTGCTGATCATTTCCCTGCCACAGACGGCAAGCGTCTGCATTGGGAGGATATCCCATGGCACCCCCAGCCTCTTCCAAGACCCTCCTGAGTCACGGGTAGTAGTCACACCCACAAGGTGAGGGCCAGACCTGCACAAGGGTGCAGGAAGCACATTGTCCTCCTAAATGATCTCTGTCTCACAAGATTACCTCTGCCCACTGGACAGAGATGGGTCGGACCCTAGTGCCTCTCTCCTGTTGGATCTACTCAAGTCATCTGGTGCCAGCTCAAGGAGAGTCACGCCAGCCCACGTTCCCTTGTTGAGCTCCCTCCAACTTCTGTACACTGGACATAATTTCGTACCTTAGTGGCCCAGGACTGGGCCAGGAAAAAAGAAGATGTTCAAGGGAATCTATTTGGATTCTTCTTAATCTAACCTCACACGGAGTGCAATGCAGAGGAAAGATACGTATCAGAGAGCAAAGAAGACACTTAGGCCTAACTATATATTGTGTCATGGGCTGTATATGAATTCCAGTTTTTCTGTCCTTGCTGTGTCCCTTTGTTATAAAGAGGACCATGAACTGATCATTTCTTGGTGGTGTTTATTCATGGCTTTCCTGTGAGGCAGCTAGATGTGGCCAGTAAATAATCCCATTTTCCCCTCTGTATGGTCACTCAGTTGGTTTGGCTAAAAGGGAGGCTTGGTATTGAGATCACCAGACACCTCCTCCTGGGGCAGCTGCTTGCTTTATGCTGTATCTTCAAGGCCCATTTTGGGTCTCCTGTAAAGCAGCTCTGTGGGATTATGAGTTCTTTTTTTGTGGTCCATCTGTTCTGTTAAGAGCGTGCTTGCTTTCGAGCTACGTGCCTGATCCTTGCTATCTAGGTTGTTTGGAAGAATAGGTATTAGATTTGGGAGTAGAAGATTGTAAGTTTTGGAGAAAAGAATAGAAACCATGCCAAGGACTGGGAGGGTTGTGCCAGACAAACACTCATACATAATTACAGGGTGTGGAGTCCAAGGGAGTGTCGCAAGGGTCCAGAGGAAAGACTCAACAGCGTGGGGCTCAGCCCTTCATTATCTGCCATCGTTATCATGGCTCCACTGGCATGTGAGATGAAGAGTGAAGAAAACCACTAAATAGTGAAGATAACCATGAACAAAGGCAGAGTGAGCTACTATCTCTACTGTGCTGATAAGCTTGGCTCTGGTGATAACTTCCTTTGAGTAGTGAGGATTCCAGGTTTTAACTAAATGTTTCAAAAGACTGTAATTCCTCACTAGGAATCAGGGAGGACCAGGAATTGTGCCCGCCAACCACCTCCGATGTGGCATCTATAACTTGATGCCTTGACATTGTGAGGTCTTTGAAAATCCACTCAGCGTTAACAATGTGGGTTGCTATGGATTGTTCTAGCTCTAAGAAAGAGATAGATATGTTAATCTGATTCCTGCCTCATCCAGAAGATTAACCATGGACTCTGTACCAAGAGCAATTCGAGTCTTGCAGGAGAATTCCTTCTGCCATGTTTGCTTGGCTGGATGTCTCTCAGAGCTACCCAGATCAGTGCTTCTCAGACTTTGTCATCAAATTCCCCCAGGCTACAGAGGAGCCCTGTGGTATGGAGCAGGGCAGGGCTTTATATTTTTTGTTTTCCAAGTTTTCTCTTTTGCCCGTGATTTTCATAACCTATCTTTTAATCAGATTGTGTCCTTGAATACTTTCCATAGTTCCATGGTCCCAGGCTGACATGATACATAGTCACAGTGTATATCATTCACAATTTTCTTCCAAAACTGCATTCCTAGCAGCCTGATCATTTTCTCAGAGCATGTGCCTTAACCCAAACCAGCTTTATGTTAAAGGCTCTTAGTCCATTCAAGCTCCTATAACACAATACCTCTGACTGGGCGGCTTAAAAACAACAGAAACTTGCTTCTCACAGTTCTGGAGCCTGGAAGTTAGAGATCAGGTGCTAGCATGGTTGGGTTAGCATGGTTGGTTTCTGGTGAGAGTCCTCTTTCAGGCTGTAGACTGCTGACTGCTCATGTCCTCACGCAGTAATGAGAGGGTGCGAGAGCTCTCTGGGGTGCCCTTTTCTAAGGACACTAATCCCACTCACAAGGGCTCCACCCTTAGCACCTAATCACCTCCCAAAGGCTCACTTCCTAACACCATCACATTGGAGCATCGGATATCAACATATGAATTTTGTGGGGATACAAACATTCATTCCATGGAAAAGGCCCACATATCATAATAGAATTTCAGGATCCCACCAGTAATAGTAACAGGGTGTATAAATATCCTTCATCATCATATATCCTATTTATCTCGTTCTCCTACTGTGCTGTAAGTTCTATCATGGAAGGGGATATATTTTGTTTACTGACTTATCCTCAGTGTTTAGAACAGTGCCTGGAATATATTAGGTATTTAAAAAGTACTTGCGGGGCCGGCCGAGTGGTGCGGTGGTTAAGCGCTGGCTTGGGAAGCCAGCGGCCCCGGTTCAGTCCCACATGTGAGGGCCAGTGACACTGCCCTCAAAAAAAAAAAAAAGGTACTTGCTCCTAGTAAACAACTTTTCTTCACTTACTATGTGATGAGCACTCTTCTGCTGTTCAATTCATCCATAGATGTCTTAATTGCGTTTCAGTTCTAGAATCAATTTTCTTCCAAATCTGTGATGTCACTTTTCATATTTTCTAGTTCCTTGCTGAAGTTTAGAAGAATTATTTTTATCTTTAGAAACATATTTGGTTTATAGCTTTTGTTTGGTAACTCCAGACTTTTTTTGTTGTCTATTATTTATGCTTATTTCCATTCATGTTGTCTTGTCTCTTGATATTCCAGGTTGGTTATCTTTGATTGTGTGCTAGACATCGTATTTGAAAAAGTGTTTGCATCAATAATTTTAGGTCTGGATAAATGGTATCTTCTTTCAGATAGGAGTTTTTGTTTGTTTCTACCAGGTATCTGGAGTATCACCATCTGGGCTCACTTTCGTACAACTTGGGTCTTGAAATTACATCAGGTTCACGCTAAACCCCGGGTGTAGTCCTTGATGACCCCAGATCAGATTCCCTAGTGTACTGTGCCTCTATTCTTAGCACAATCTGAACTTCAACTTGTGTCCACCTAGCTTGCTGCAGTTGTTAAAAATGTTGCTCAGCCTTTCATAAGCCTCCTCTACCAGCAGTCTCTTCCAGATCAGCAAACATGTCCTTGTTAATGATGGCCTCAGTTTACCTTTCCGGATTTTCATCCTTTCCTAAAACTTGGTACAATGAGCCTCTCTAGTCTATTAGCTATTTTCATGCCGAGAGAAAGATTTTTGAAAAATATTTAATCCTGAAATGTTCATTGTCTTTAGTGGGATGGTTGGTTCATATTTATATACCATTTATGTATGATTTTTGTAATTAAAAATTATAATTCAAGAAAATATATGCAAAGGTCTACCATGATGGGGGGCACATTATCATTATTCAAAATGTGATCTTTTCACTTGTGGCTTCCTCTTTTTCTTGTCTTCCCTCTCCCCATTACCCCTAGGATAGCAGTCTGCCTCTCTTGGCCGGGCTCTCCTGGACCTGTGACTTCTTCCTCTGTCACAGGAACCCCTCCTGTTCTTGTCCCTCACTGCATAGGCTCGGTCTTTAGGGGTGACTCAAATCTCAACCTCACCAGGGATGGAAAGAATCTATGTGTCCCTGGTAAAACCTAGAATGACGTGGTGGTATTGAGACCCAGGAGGGTACTCTAACCACCTCACTGTTGGAGAAATCCTATAGCTGTACGGACTCAAGATTTGGGCAGCCTAGTAGTCATGGAGCTGAAAAAATCTGGAATAAATCATGCCAAAGACATACTGATTGTATTGACTCTGTTAATATAAAAAATATAAAGGCCTTTCAAAGGGCACAACAACAAGCATTTATTTGAGATTTAAAACAAAAGGAATAACTATTTGGGAAACGTTGATTCAGGCAGAAGGCCAAATGTTCCAATTAGGAGACAAAGGCAATGGGTATTTATGAGAAAGGGGAGGGGAACAATGATATCAATAAAAGGAAGCCATTCTTTTTTAAAAAAAATTGGGGAATTGGCAGAGGGGAACAGCACTAGGGAACCGGGGAAGGGGAACAGACAAGCTGCTGTTCCCCCGTTCCTCAGTCTGGAAGCCATTCTTATTGGTGTACATAGCATAACATAGTGATATTAATTCTAAACAATTAAATTTTTTTTTTCCAGTCCTGTAGTCATCATAACTACTTTTTTGCCATCTTTGCTAACAGTTTTTGGGAGTCAATGTCACTTTAGGCCCAGCCCAAAGGTTTATTTTTCCCTGTTTTTTTTTTTTTTCCCCCAAAGGTTTGAAGAATAAGACATGCAAGGTAGTTCCTCTGGGACGGCAGCTTTGGCTCTATTGTAAATGACTTCGTTTATTATTTGTCACCACTTTTTGCACTCTCTCCTGGAATAGGATGCATGAAACCGCACTCTAGTTTGTCTGTTTCTTGTAAAGACAGTGGCAAGACGCAACATTGAAAAACCTTTATTTTTGAAGTACTCAGGAATAGACTCTCAGGCACAAGGCTTTGATTGTGCATGGAATGAATATTGAGGATTCTTGCAGCCTTTCAAATCCAGTGAGCCCCCAGTGAACTCGATAGGATCTGCATGTGTTCTCCTTTGGTGCCTCGTAGCTTCTGAATTTTTCTACTCAATTTTCCATTCAGTTTCGAGTTTCATCCTATGTGATGTTTGGTTTTCATATCAAAAGGAATCTCAAACCAAGTTTGAAGGCAGGAGTGAAAATATCATAAATCACAGGTGAGGGAACACAGATGCTTTTGCAACATGTTCCTCCAAGGGAGGGGCACATTTCTGGGTCACTTTTTAGAGAAGCCGCAACCTCCAGGAATGTCCTCACCCAAGCACAGCAGGGGTACACTTTTATTTCAATGACACTTATATGGCACTTACTATGTGCAGGTGCTTAGCTGAATTATTCCCTCACTGAAGGGAATGGTGAGTTGTAGGTGGATTTCATGGGGAAGACCAGCACACAATTGTCTCCTCTGGCTGAAAGTGAAATGGAGCAGATGAAAGATGCTTTGTGCATCAAGGTGCTGGCTCCAGAATCAAGGCCATGGAGAATCGGCCATGTGACTGGTGCCTCTACTATGGCTGCATGACACTGACCTATGATGCGAACTATCCTGACTTGGATAACGCATGCTTGCAAGAGCCACATCCAGTCAGCATGCCGGGGTTCTGGACAAGGACCTAGGAATGGGAATATCGGAGCCAAAAAGAGCACCCAGGTCCAGCTATCCAGGTCATACTATCCAGGGACCAAGGGTCACGGAAAGTAAAAGGGGTTGACGGGGAGCTGAACTCCTTGTGGGAAAAACTCCCAGTTTCAGGCTTAAACCAGCAGGACCAAAGCTATTTGGGGTACACATTCTGGGAACATTATTTCAGAACTTCTTTCCAGCATTCTAGCACATTGCTTTTTATACTTTTCTGACACTAAATGTAAGGCCTAGTATCTAGAAATAGAACAGAATATTCAAATAAAAGAAAAATAATTTATAGGCAGCATCAAGCTCTTGATTAATTGCAAGTAATTAATTTTACCTTGAAAGTTTTAAATCAGTACGCCACTTTCTCTTTTTCTCCTGGGTCCGATAAGTATCAATGTATTGCCTCTCCTCTAAATTCACCCTTCAATATATGCTCTGATAATGGATGTGATTCCTTTAAGCGTTTTCCCTTTACAGTGAGTACTTTAAGTTTCTCAGTAGGGGGCGCTGGAGAGGCACTGCAGGAGGAAGCTGCTTCCAGCAGCTAATGGTGGTGGTAGTTGGGTGGACAGTGGGAAGACTGCGGTGTGAGGACATCCAGTGATGCTCTTGTCCCAGAACGTGCCAGAAATGTGCAGTCCCTTGGCAGCCTCCTGTCCACACTGGTGCCCCCCCCCCCGCTTGTCTTCCCCGTTGGATTTTTGTCTCCCGTGGCCCTTCTGAGGCTGTGGCCCTCCCTACACGGGCACCACGTGTCCTCCTGTCTTCAGGAGCGCCCACACTCCCCCTGCATGCCTGCACAGACAGCCTCTGACTGCGGCTTGTGTGTGCCTTGGAGGCTGCCTCCTGCTTGCCGACTGACTCCAGCCCAGCTCTGACCTGGGCAAACTAGAGATTTCTGCAACACCAGTGGGCTGCAACAGCGCCTTCTCCAGTGAGGTCTGAACCGCTTGAGGAGGGGGCCCCCTTTCAGCCTGGTCTTCCTTGATTATTCTCTGTGATCCCTACAGCATCTTCTAGAGTTCTAAGTTTTAATTCTTTGTTACTAAGCTATGATCCAAAAAACAGTAGCTATAAGGCATAAGTACTTGGCAAAGTATCTGATACCAATTTAGCATTCAAAGGAGTTTGTTGTTAAGATTATTAATACAACAGAGACCTTATTATCCCCATTTTACACATGAGGAAACTGATGCTCAGAAAGTTTAAGTAACTTTCCAAAGTTACATAGTAAATAATGGAGCTAGGATTGAAGTGTGTGTGTGTGTGTGTGTGTGTGTGTGTGTGTGTGTGTGTGTGTGTGTGTGTTCCTTTATGCTACCACTGTCTGCTGCCTCTTGTTCTTTGGAGCTGATTAGTATAGTTTTGATAGATGTTTTTATTAGAATAAAAAGTTTATGGAGGCAGTTGAGAGGGGCAGGTAGAAGCTTGTCTTTGAGGCTTATGGAAAATATGTGACACTCAGCTACAAAGAGGTGCAAAGAGGACCCAGGTGTACAATAAATCTGTAATAAAGGCTTCTATGGGAATCAAACTTAAGAACGACAAAGCAGTGGCATTAAAGAAAGCACCCAAACCATTGTCTGGGGCTGCCATTCATAAGAGAAATTGGAATATTGAAGCAATGCACTTCCCAGAAATTTTAATGGTTTTCAGAGTTATTTTTAACTATTTAGTCAAGTTCTTAGAAGTGGAGGAAAAGACCCACAGAGTTTTTGTTCTTTACGTGATTTGTACAATTCACAGGTGGGTGGGTTTTTTTCCCACTCTGCGATAATGGAAATAATAATTCTCTTGGTAGAAGGTTCTCCTGAGCACCTCTGGTTGAGAGTAGAAGGAACATAACATGTAAAGCCAAATGAATAAGGAGCCCTTTCTATAGAATTGGGAGCCGACAGGAAACAGCCAATGAGGAGACAATGTTTAGAGCATCAGTGGTGCCAGCTCTCCACATCCACCCCTCTGGGGGTCATTGTCCCCAAGACACTGTGGGCTGAGCTTTCACCATTGGTCTGGGGCAGAGCAAGGTCCAAGAGGGCTCAGGGAATGCCTCCTGGTCTTTTATCTCTGCCTGCTGTGTCCGAGACCCCATGGGACACTTAAAGGACGCAAAGCTTCACATGGTAGAGCACATGGTGGGGACACAGTTAGCTGCCCTGGAACACGCGCTAGGGGCGGGGAGGCTGGGCAGCGCAGTGGCGTTCCCCATCAGAAAGAGAAGCTGGCTCTCCTTTCTCTGGCCCTGAGTAGAATAAAGCATTTCGAGGAAACAAGATAATCATATGACCATGCGTTATAGTGCTGGGAAAGCCAAGAGAAGAAAACCAAGAAGTTATTAGGCACAATTCACATGTTCAAAATGTTCATTCAGGCGGGCAGTTAAGATGTGAGTCTGTAGTTTTCCTATACATCGTATAAAAGCCAGCCAGCAAATGGAAGAAAATATTTATGCATAAGAGCAACAAAATGTATAATGCACCCATAAATGAAATGAATAGGAAATGTGCAGGAACTGTACGAAGAAAAGAAAAACAAAACTTGGTTAGGGCCATCTAAAGATGAGAGTAAGAGAAGAGATTGTCTTGTTCTTAGATGGAAAGACTCTACATTATATAAGATATAAATTTTCTCTAAATTGGTTTACACATTCCAGCAGAAGTTTTCTTGGACCCTGACAAGAGGGTTCTGGAATTTATCTAGAAGAATTACTTTATTAAAAAATTCTGGGGTATCTTTTTTAAAGTAAGAGTAATATGGGGGACTTCTTCTATATAATAAAAGTAGAGTGTCAACACCTATGGTACCAGGTGCAAAAACACAGACAGTTCACCCTAGCTAAGAAAGAATCAAGAAATAGATCCATGTGTGTATAAGAATTTGATTTATAAATGATCACAATTCAAATAAACTATGGCTACCCAGTTAATTTGATACAACTTCTTTTGGAAAATAATATGAAAAAGAAAGCTTCCATATCCTATAATCTGCATATACTTTGTGTGAGCAATTTTAATTGACAGATACTTTCAAAGGATATGCATTTTGGTGTTTTTAAAATTAAGTAACAACTAAAAAGCCAGTTAAAAGAGAATTTTAAACTCAATGCTTATGTTTGGCACACCTAAAATGGACTATTATACAGTCACTAAAAGGATATGTTAGCATGTCCAGAAAAAGTTTAAGAAACTATATATATATATATATATATATATATATATATATATATATATATATATATTAAGATCCCATTTTGGTAAGAGAGAGTGTGTGTGTGTGTGTGTGTGTACTTTAGCAATGCATGTATTTATATAAGAAAAATATATAGCAAAAAGCTAATGGGACTTACTCTGGGTGATGGGGTTTTGAATGACTAAATTTTATTTTTCATATATCTTTCAAGGACATGCTAACATATCCTTTTAATGACTGTATAATAGTCCATTTTAGGTATGCCAAACATAAGCATTGAGTTTAAAGTGTGTATAGCCATCATGTATGACTCATGTAATTAAACATTAATAATAGCTTTTGTGGAGGCGATTGAAAATCCTCATTGGTGGAGCAGCTCTGTCTCATTTGCTGCTCCATACAATTGATGACATCACTGAGTGTCTTACTCATTTAGTCACAGGACCCATCAATCCCAAGGGAGAGCCCTCTTGGGGAGAAACGTCTTGGCAGACAGTGAAAAATCTGAACCTCAATTGAGTTTCCTGTTTGTCTTGCTTCTCTGAAACCTGAGCTTCAGAGTCAAAGCCCAATTGTTCAGATTATCTTATCCAGTTCAGCCAATTCAGATATATCCATGGCACATGCTGGACCTTTTTAGAGCCACTGCAAGCGTCAGTCATTTGAACAATACGTCCGTGCCTTTTAAAATCAGAGCAGGGAGGATTGTACTAATATAAAGAACAACTGAAGCCGGATTCCAAAAAGAAACCAAAAAAGCCCTTTTATACCTTCAGCCATCCATGCTCTGTCGTCACTAAAAACTACATAGCTTACATGTTTTCTTAAAAGCCAAGAACTTATTACTGAATTCAGTGCATGCGTACGAACAATATAAATGACTGACACGTCTATTTCTTCATTCTTTCATAGTCTTTAAAATGGCTTTTCTAGTATTAAAAATTTTTTTTTGAGTTATATTCTTTCATATTGTGCAGTTCTATAAACAGCCTCAATCCTTTTAGAAAAAAGTTAGATTCGGGATCCCGTCTTGGGGAGGCTGAAATGGTGGAGAATCTGTG
This sequence comes from Aselliscus stoliczkanus, assembly GCA_033961575.1. Classification (NCBI taxonomy): domain Eukaryota; kingdom Metazoa; phylum Chordata; class Mammalia; order Chiroptera; family Hipposideridae; genus Aselliscus; species Aselliscus stoliczkanus. The sequence continues at coordinate 153,013,122 of CM066732.1, forward strand.
ACTGTCAGTGATAGCTATAAGCCAGCCTGCCTGGCTTGTAAGGCAGCCCAGTGGTGGTTCCAAAGCCAGTTCTGACAGGTCCAAACTCAGCCCTGCAGGAATAGCGGGGCGGGGGGGGGGGGGGGGCTGTCCCCCTAGTGGTGACGTTGGCAGGTGCAGCAGGGTCTGTCGGGCTTTCTCTCAGGAGGGAGCGTTTCTGAGGGCTCCCAGCCCTGGAGACTCGGGCCTCAGGCCCCAGTGGGGTCGAACCCAGGGAGGGGAGCCTGTGTCAGAGGCGTTGGAGCAGGAGGATGTCTCCTTCCGCGTGCGGAGGGCCGCAGGAACAGACAGCGAGGCCCAGTGGTGGTGGCTGAGGTCACTCATGATGGAGGCAGTCACCTCCATCGCCCAGGCCTGCGGCTGCTGCAGCTCGGATCATTCACTAATGCCCCAAGACATTCCCAGCCCACGGCCAGCTCACTCAGCCCGCTCTGGCCCCCGCCCTGCCCCGTGCTCCAGCTTCTGTCTTCCGGGCACAGACAGATGGTTACCAAGGAGGGTGTGTTCCCAGGGCTCCAGGTGCAGAGAACAGCGGAGAACCCTGCTCCCAGGGAAGAGTCTTGCTCACTCTTTGGTTTTATTTCTCTTTCCACCTGGAGGGTTTATCTCTTACCTGCCTCTTAACCTCTATAGTATCTCATGCCGGTGCCTCTCACTTAGGCTCGCTAGACATGGCTGCCGTTCTTGTTTGTTTCCTACATGGAGCATACGTGTTTCTGATATTGTCTAATAGTCTGTGCCAGACTTAGTCCAGGTTTGCTCCGAGGGACTGGGGGACCGTGGGCGGGACAACTACCTCTTCAGGCCTCAGATGCTTCTTTAAAAAGAGGGAAAAAAGAAAGAAAAAAAGGAAGGACACTAGGGAACATAATGCAGATCACAGAGCGCTGGCCCTTAAGTGGGCAACACAGGACACTAAATCTATGGGATGTGAGGAAGTGTTAGGAGAAAAAAAATATTTCTGGGATCCAATGACCTTGGTAAATACTGTAATAAACAAAGCAAGGCCAGTTGGTTTTTTTTTTTTACTGCAGGACTTCTCAGTGGTCTAGGATGACCCTGCTCACAGTTTTGCAAAAGGCTGCTGGATAGCAGCCATGGTGATGGGACACCTGAGCCAGGCATGTCTCATCCTTCAGCAAACTAGCCCGGATGTGTTCACACAGCAGACACAAGGGCCCTGAGCTGGGTCCATCTCACAGCCCATTCACCTGAGTTCTCTCTTAACCAAACTCACTGCTCTCTCTATCCTGATGCTCAGACCAGCCTGCCCTTTAGCTTGACAGGCCTTCCTCTTCCTCTGACCCCCTCATGAGTGTTGACCATATATGGCCCCTCCCTGGCTTGCCAGGTTTGACAGGTAAAAATACCGTATATCCTGCTCATTAGAATATTATATAAACAATGACAACAAATTTTTTTAGGATAAGTATGTCCCAAATATTGCATGGGCCATACTTATACTAAAAGGTTATTTGTTGAAATTCAGGCTTAACTGGGCAGCTTGTATTTGATCTGGGAACCCTCCCCTCCCGGAAACTCCTCAGCCTAGCCTCAGGGAAGAGGACACATCAATGACCCTCTGTAACCAGCAGGGGGCAAGACAAGCCTTGGGTCGCTGGGTGTGGGCTAACCATCTTCTCTTCTGTGCTTCTCTCTTGTAAGTGGTGGGTGATAAAATGTAGGCTTGGGATACCCATTATCTGAGAGATCCCAACCGCTTTGAGAAACATTTGCCCTTCAAACACAAAGATGATCAAGGCATCTCCATAGACTCATGATTCAATGTCGCCTCATTCATCTTACTCTATTTGGTGCCGAAGTCAAGAGACTTCTCTGCCCAGGCTATCCGGATATTACTTAGACATTTAGTAGTCTGAACATTTCATAGATACTTCAAACCGGAGGCCCACAAACGGAACTTGAGACTTGGACTTGGGAACTTTGCCCGTGGGTGCAGACCCCGTGGGTTAAAATGTCAGTCGAGGAACACACTCTCATCTCTAGTTCTGTCTCCTCCCAGGAGATGGCTCAGCTATCTCACTCGCTTTCTAACATCCCCATATACCTACCAAAGCCCTTCAAGCAGGCTTGGTCATCCTTTCCTTCAACTTTGTGGGGAGGACTTTCATTTTACATGGGCAGCCAGTGTAAGTAATACCCTGTCACACATTTAGCATGGGACATATTCCGTTTCATTCTGCTTTCTGGGTACATCCCAACCCCATACTCTCTCATTCCGCCACCTGTATTGGCTTTCTATCTTGAAACGTCATAAGAACAAGATTCCAGATTTGGGGCTGTGGGTGGAACAGGCCCTGGGGGTCTGAGGCGTATGTCAGCGGGTCCAGTCCAGGTGACCAGGGTTCTGTAATGATACTCGTTCAAAGCCACTAGCAACAATACAACAAACCTTGGCTTTCCATTTGCCTTTTGTACCATGTTCAGACATCACTGCCGAGAAATTCATGGGTGTTTCCAGATCCTGGCCCTATTACAATCTTAATAGCACATTGGTTTCTAACACATCAGTGAACAAAACCAAAATAAAACCCTATTCTACAATATTGAGAGATCCAGAAAAGAGGTAACAACGTTTCTTATTACCAAGGGTCATCTCACACACTAGAGTTGACATTGGGGATTGCAGATGAGTGCAATGGGGCTCACCAGAAAAATAAAGCCAATAGGAGATATCTATATATCTATAGCCACGTCTCTATCTCTATCTTTATCTGATTTATTATATGGGATGGCTCAAGTAATTATGCAGGTTGGCAAGTCCAGAATCTGCAGAGCTGACACCCCAGTTCAGAGTCCACCAGGCAAGAGGACTCTCCCTTAATCAGGGGAGGGGTCAGCCTTTTGTTCTATTCAGACCTTCAGCTGATTAGACAACTCCCACCCAAGAGCATCACAAGATCTTTAAAAATAGAAATTTTAGGTAGCTGTTGACTTACCGTGATCAGGTTCTTCCAGGTGGTTAAAAGGTCCACGTGGAATATAAATACACCTGGAACCTCCAGTTGAAAAGAATATTGCTGAAGTCACAGGTGACTGAAAGTGACAGCTTAAGAAGGGAGGGAAGAAACAACACAGTAGATGGTCACTAGCAATGATGTTTCTGTGGAGAAAAGCCCCAAGGCTCTTACTGCTGTGAGCCTCCGCAGTTCAGCTCTGATCCCTGGGTCAGAGGCGTCCTATTAGTGACACGGTGTCACAGCAAATGTCCCTGCAGCAAGAATGGTTTTGCCCTCCAGATGAGGCTTTTCATACCCAAGCCAAGTGTTTGAAGCGTCTCCATCCACACCTTTGGGGTTTGAAGAAGTGCTGCCTACAGGGTTTCACTGGGAGGAGTCACATCTGACGCCTGTCCCAGTAGCCACTTGGGATTTGAACATTCCGCAGAGATGAGCTATGCTCTGAGGAAATAAAGGACAGCCTTGATGGCTGGGGCAGCCAAAAGGATGGAGTGGGAAGAAACGAATGTGTATTGAGCATTTACTGGATAACAACTGCTCGTAAGGCTTCACATTCATGACCTCATGTGATTTTCACAACTATTCTGTAAAATGGGTTTTATACTTGCCATGTTGCAGAAGAAAGCGAGTCACAGAGAGATCAAGCAATGTGTCCAAGGTTGCCCAACCAATGGGAAGGTGTAAGAATTTGCTAGAGGGGGCAGCCGGGTTGGCTCAGTTGGTTGGAGTGTGAGCTCTGAGCAACAAGGTTGCCGTTTCAATTTCCACATAGGCCAGCGAGCTGCGCCTGAGCTGAGGTGCTGTTGAGCTGCCAATAAGTGGCAGGATGGCTCAGCTGGTGAGGGCACGTGCTCCTAACAACAAGGCTGCTGGTTCGACTCCCACATGGGATGGTGGGCTGCAACCCCCAACCCCCAACAACTAGATTGAAAATGGGGACTAGACTTGGAGTTGAGCTGTGCCATCCATGACTAACATTGAAGGACAACAACTTGACTTGGAGCTGATGGGTCCTGGGAAAAACACACTATTTCCCAATAAAGTTTTAAAAAAACGGAATATCTTTATTAAAAATAAAAATTCGCTAGAGTCCAGAAGCCTTACTTCTGCAAGGAGAGAGGAAAGGGGGAAACTGGAGAATCTGCTGTCCGCACAGCTTGGAGTAGATCAGGGTTCTTCCCACTAAACTGTCACTCACAACTCTGTGGACCTTTATACCATGTCATTCGCCAAGCTATTTCTGTCCCTACCTCTGAGTCTTTACCTCGAAATTCCACCAGGTGACATTACTTTCCCCTGGAGGGGAAGAAAAATAATTTTCCATCTATCCTTTTAAGTTCTTCTGGCTGGTCTAATAATCAAATTGACATGAGACAGATTAACAAAAGAAAATAGCCACTTGAATTACATATGTACATACGGGGGCTCCATAAAAATATGGGACTTGAGGACCAATGAGGCAGTAGAGGCTTCTATGCCATTCTGGGCTAAAGGGAAAGCCGACCATTCACAGGTAGCTGAGAAAGAACAAAGATGTGGAAACCAATCCTTGTCTGGCCACCGGAAACAATGGGACACAGAAGGGAGCCGAACAAAAAAACTTTATTACAATAGAGTCCTCTCTGCATGCCACAATTAGTTTATATTATGCTAACCTTAAATCATGCTTTTCTATCTAAATTCCTTTAGGCAGGTAACAAGGAAGGTCAAACTTTCTTTCTAGTCTTGTTTCTTAAAAATAACCAGCTTAAAATAATCAGGATCCCCAAACAGCATATTTTGAGGTATCAAACTCTGCTTCCCTTCACCCCTCACAGCATTAAGTTATAATACTAAAGGGGTTTTGCTGCTTATTCTGTGCCAGTCCTGTCTCAGGTAAGGTCAATAAACAGATGAGTGGGTGTTCTTGTCTGCATTAAGTGCTACTGAAACCCCCGGTTTCCACCCGTGCCTGTGGGCCTTCCCGTCATCTTCCCCCAATGCTCCTGCTCATGGGATTTCTCCCCACTCTTCCCCTTTCTGTCCCTGAGAGCCAGGTCCCTGCAGAGTGGAAGCCAGGAGGGAGTGGAAGGGTGGCTTCTGAGGGGTGCTCCTAAGAGGAGGTGTGGCAGAGAGGCCAAGGGGCTATGGAGCCCTGTAGCCTGCGTTCAAATCGAGGCTCTGTTATGGGCTAGCAAATTGTGCCTTTGTTTCCCCACCTGTAAGATGGAGACGTAGCAGAGATTACTTCTCATGATTGCTGGGAGTGCCAAGATTGGTGATCCCTGTCAGCTCCCTGGAAGTGTCCAGGACACAGTGCACTTTTAGGGAGACCTAAGGGGGGTTCTATGATCGCCGTGCCTGGGCCCGAGCAGAGACTTAATAAATACCTTTAGACCATTGACCACCTGAGATGACAGAAGAGATGATGGGCGGCAGCTTCCAGCTGTACTTTCCCTCCATAGGGAGGATGAAAGGGAGCACGTTACAGCTTCAGCTTACACCCCGCTTCGCCACCGAGCACTCTGCTTGGTCACCCTCAGAGGATCTTGCCTGGGTGTATTCTTGTCCACAGAAAACTAAATCTCACTGCTCTTGTATAGTATAAACTTTACTTGCTTGTTACATTTACTGTCTGCTCTCCCCCACTAGAATACTCTCCCCATGAGGTGAGCTTATTGTCTGTTTTGTTCACTGCTCTATTCCCAGGGCCTCAAACAGCACTTGGCACACAGTAGGTGTTCAATAAATCTGGGTCGAAGCAGTGACTGTGTGTGCCCCAATAGCCTACATGAGGTCCTTGGAATGACTGTCCACTCACTTTAATGTAAGTACTTGTTTGATGTCCATCTCCCCGCTAAGCCTGTAAGCCCCATGAGGCTGGGTGTTGGCCCAGTTCTCCACTCCACTCTCAGAATCTTCCAGAATGCCTGACCCAATGTAAGATGTTTGATTAAGAATCTTCTTTCTTTAATATTTTTGGCTTGCACGTCCCTTGGAAAGTCAGCCACTTGTTTCTGCAGGAGCCAATCCACTCTGGAGAGGATTTGGGCAGATCTTCAAGTGTCTGAATATAGCTAGTATTCAATTTTTAGTTCAAAGCAACAGAGAGGCACTGTGCATGGCAGGTTGCCCAGGATGTGGGGTGGGCCTTCTGTAGTTTCTTCCTTTCTGATAAGAGAAGTGCTGTCCACAGACCCAATAGGCAGGCAGGGCAGAGTGGGGAGGGGTTGTAGAGGGTCATGGGGGGCTGGCTGTGATGTGGGATCATGCGTGCTGGTGGCCTGGTGGAGGAGGGATGTGGGGAGGATCTGAACAGGGCGTGTGGCCAGGGTACACCTCACAATGCAGTACCTTCCTGCCATCCCCTCACCCTGGTTTCGGTCTTACTCACATCCCGCTGTCTGGTGATTTCCCCACTCACCACTTTAGCTACATCCACACCTGCCCATGAGCCTACAGATACTCCCCATTGTCTGCAGGACAAAGTTCACAGCCTTTACCCTGGCATCCAAAGCCTCCAGCCTTTAACCTCCCAATAGTTCTCCAGTGTTACTTTCCGCTGTGACCCTCCATGAACTTGCTGTTGCTACAAAACTGGTTTTCTCTTGTTTTATCAGGATCCACCCTTTTCTTTTTTTCCTAGAGTCTGTTGCCCACAGCATGTCTCCCCAACCCTCTCCTAGACTGTCTTTCCCTCTTTCCCTTTAAGACCCACCTGATTTTCAAGATCCAACTCAGGTCTCACCTATGTGGGGTGGCTGTCCTACCACTGATGCTTTTTTGTATGACTTCTTCCTATACTTGCACCATCTATAGCCACCCTGTAGGTCCTGGCACCGACTTCATTGTGGGGGTGGGTATTGTCACATGCGTAGCACACACATGCAGCTAAGTTGGCATACCTTTGTGTTTCCCCACTAGTTTCAGGTAGATCCCTCTCTAAGCCTGGAGGGACACGCTTGTGGGAGTGGAGCTTCCAACTTCTGAAGGATGTTCCATTACAATCAAATACTGCTCCCAGTTCATCCCACTAACCAAATATGTGGCCAACACCCATTGCCACCTGGCCATGTTGACCCACCCACTTCCTTTGATCTTGAGTTGTCCTTGGGCATGTGATCTCCCATGATGGATTGGCCCATCTTTGCACCACCTTCTTTTGGGGGAGTATGGTGTGGGCCCTAAGCCCTCCCTCCCCCTTGCCTTGGCACTCATCCCCGCTGAAGGTGATCTAGACACTGACATCTGGCAGTGACATTTCAGGATGAGCTCACTTTTCTGTACAGCCAACATCTGCCACTGTGAAGGGAGAGACTTGCTTATTCCTCCTGATGTCCTTTGTGCCTTTTCCTGGGACTCTTCCCCAGTGGACACTTGGGAAAGACCCACAGTGGTGATGGTGGTGGCAGATATCTCCCAGAAGGCCTAAACATAAGGCAGTTCTCATTTTCAACCTTCTAACCATAGTTGACACCAGATTCAAGGAGATTGTAGAGCAAATGCTAAAATGGAGTGGGCCCTCTTTAAGCATTGCTGTTCAGTGTTCACAAAACCCAGGGTCAACTTTATTAGGATCTTTGCACACTGATGAACTGGTCTTCACAGCAGCCCATGATGCAGGCTAGTGCTGGCTCCCTGTTTGTTTGGCGGGGGAGAGACAAGACACCCCCTGGTCTCTGGCCATGTCACCCTGCAGTTGGGTTGACGACTTTTCCCAGGAAAAGTAAACTCTGGGTGGTCACCTCCCAAAGGAGCACCAGGAAAGGCCTGTTGAAATGGGCGTGTGGGGACGATGTCATGTTCAGAGACTGGGATTGGGAGAGGAGGCCTGAGGCAGCCCCTGCCTCGGTTCCCCGCTCACTCATGTCCACTGCCGCCTTGTGTGACACCTAGAAAGAGAAAAGAGGGCACAGACAGCATCAGCTCAGGGCACTTCAAGGGGACAGGTTCCACCTTGTGCAATGCTGAGGAGATGGAGGCAGAGTCACCCCATCAGGCCTCACAGGCCCCGCCTCCCAAGACAGGCACTCCGGCCTGTGTTTCACTTTCCTCTTCTCCTCACTTCTCCCCTTCTGCCTGGAGGCTCACCCTGAGGGTGCATTTGCTCTTTGATGGGGAGACAAATGGCTGTGAGCCGGGCTGAATGCCACCGAGCATGCACCAGGCTGCAAAAACCCAACAGCATCTTTTAGAACACCTAGCCCAGATGTGTGGCCCAGGCCTACATGTCATTCTGTGCTGTGAGCTGCACTCATCCTCGGCTGAACCTCAGTTTTCTCATTTTTAAAGGGTTTGCTCCGCCCAAATCAATGGTTTTCATGAACTCAGTGGGACCAGGCTGCCTGGTGTGCCAAGACCTCTACTGACCTCTGTGAGGAGAATTCCTTTTTTTAACAAAACTCAGTGTTATATAATTTAAGAAGAAAGGGTTCTGAGGCTTTAAAAAAGTTGAAAAACTTTGGCCTTGACAATCCCTTTCATTTCTGAAGAGCTCCATGAAGAGATAAATCTGGCATTGAAGGTCACTGTGAAAGAGAAATTCTTTAACACGTACAATAATTTCTTTCCCTTCTTGTTCACCCTCTCCACCGTAGTGTGGAGATCACATCCCTATCATCTTGGTTTCACATCTCAAATCTCAGCTTGTCTTTCCCAAATAGAAGACAGAGTACTTTCATTATGAAATTCCTAGCAAAGATTCACATGATAATCACTGACTCTATTCTAAAACAAAAAGGGTAACTGAAGAAAGAAGGGAAGGGCTTTGCTGCCTTCCCTCCTGCGGAAAATTGCATTCCTCTTTCCCAGTATTAACTCTCCCTTCCCATTAGGGATTATTGATCCTGGCTTGTCCCTGTGACTAGCAGGAGGAGACCCACCCCACTGACATCTGCCTTGACGGTGGGACTTGTGTTAGCCAGTGGCAAGGGAGTGGCCTTGACCTATGCTCTCTTGAAGAGAAGTGTTAAGAGCCATTGCACATTTTCTCTTGCTTCCCTCTGCCCCCCACTGTTATGGGAATGGCATGACCTAAATAGGGGCCTCTCCTTTAACCTACATCCTGAAAGCCAGATCTGTGAAGCCAGATGGTGGTGACATGCCTCTAACCTGCAAAGTGAACAGGAAATACGCCTCTGTTCAGATAAGACACTGAGATTGTGGGGTTGTTACTGTAGAGAGGCTGATGGCTACACCTCCTGTTCACGCCCCCACTACTCTCTATAGCTCTAATAAAAGCAGACAGAGTTTCATCGCCTGCCCTAACAGGAAGTAGAAGGGATGAAAACAAAGTTATTCCCACAGCTGGGGAAATTCTCTCTGCAGTTGACCCCAAATATGTGTCTGCTGGATTCTGGGCTCTGTGTCCCTGCTCTGAAGATTATAGAGGGAGGTGAAAAGAAGCCTTAAAGGTTGTGTTCTTAAAGAACCAGAATAGGAGAAAGAAAGGGAACTTGACTTTCAAACAAACACTTTATGTTCAAGGAGCAAAGACCACCCCCGACACATACCCCACACATATCCACATTCACCACCTTACCCTGGAGATGGTTTTGTTGAGCTGCTCAGTGATTCCTGATAAGTCAGCTTCCGAGTTGAATATGTCAGTGAGACCAATGTGGGGAAGTATTTCTTCCAGGTTGTATGTTCCAGAAATGGAAAACCTTGGCAAATGTAAGTCCAACAGGCTGGAGAGAGAATCAGACAGGGGTGGGGTGCTACCTCCTTACCTGTACTTCTCCTGCCCTGAGCTCTGGGAGGGAGAGGTGTTTCCCAGAGGGCGGGGAGCCAGTCTTCTCACGACACTACCTGCTGTGCCAGAACATTCCATGGCCCAGAGCCCCCTTCTGTTCAGACCTTACAGCCCTCTTGTGACCTCTTTACAGCCCTCTTCAGACCTCTCGTGTCTGGATCTGAGAAGACTCTCAGCCATCCGTCTTCATGTTCGGCACACCGATGGGGAGCTCTCTAGATGTCTGGCTTTGGTCTGGGGGTTCTTACAAAGTTCAACAGATCAAATCCACATAATAACCGTGAAGGGAAATATTGTTCACATTTCCCCCCCTCCATATCCGATGCATCAGCCAGTTCTGTTGGCCAAACATCTGAATTACATCTTAAATCCATCTATTGGCAACCACGCTGACACGTGCCACCATCATCTCTCCCCTGTCTGAGCTTCAGGGATCTGATGAGAGATGGTATGTAAAGCGTGGGCGGAAATCAATAGAATAACTGTCCTGCCTGTGACTGGCATGCCTTTTCCATCAGATCACCACATTCCTTGTGTTAAGTACATCAGTTTCTTGTGACTCAGGGCAAAACTGTCCTTTTCATCTTGGGTTTATTCTTCTTAATTATTGTCTGACAGTTACTGGGCACCTGCCAGCTTGGTTAGTGAATTGCCAGTTTGGAGACTTCTGCCTCCAAAGCAGTCAAATTGGAGACCGTAATCCAGGTTAGGGGATCGTTGCCAGCTTAACTCCTGGGGGCAGTACGAGGGTCCAAATGCCTAAGTAAAGTGGGAGGCAGTTGGAAGTTGGGGGTTAAACTGTGAAAAGGAGAAAAGAGAGGTGGAGAACAAGCAGCACTTGGGGGCCAGGCCCTGCCATTGAGGGCCTTTGAGTAGAAGCTAGCACAAAGGTACCGGCAGACAGCCCAGCAGAGTAGGTGTTCAGCCAATGTAAATGAAGACTGAACAGTTACCAGGAAGTGTGATTTCCCTACACAAGCTAACCTTCCTCACAGCTCCTTGGAGGGAGAGATGGCAGTCTGAAATTTTCATGTCTGAAAACCCATTAAAATGCTGCTGTAATATTATAATGCTGGCACAAGAAACTATAATGGGAAGCATCTGAGATTTAGCAAAGTAAGTTGGGTTGGTCTTGCTTCTTGAAGGTCAAAGTGAGAGGTCAAACCAGACCCTTCCTGAAGGAAAATCTACTGGTCTAGACTTCTATGGTATTTCCTCCTGAGAGGGGAAGGGGCCCGCTCACCTGGAGGGAGCCTAGCTATGGACTGGAGTCAGAAACTGACCAGAGCTGTGGAGACTCACAGACAATGAGATATGCCCTTACATCTGGCCTCTGGCGTTGGCCTGTATCTTTTGTTTGGTACTTGAATCTCTGTCCAAACACAAGACACCCTTGTCTGTCTCTGATGCTTCAGTGTTGTTGGGTGCTAAGGGAAGGTTCCTGTGGGAATGAGGGTGACTGGTGCCTATCAGGTGCTGGTAGATTAAAGATGGCAATCAAGAGGTTGGGTCTAAAGCCAGTCCCCTTGAATCTGGTGGGTTCTGTGACTGCTCTGACCAAAAGGATATGACAGAAGCAACACTTCCAAGCCCAGCCTTAAGAGAACAGGCATTTTTACTTCCTGTCTTCTGGAATATTCCTTCATAGAGCCCTGAGCTGCCATTTAACAATATCAACTATGCTGAGATGTTGCACAGAAGACTAAGCTTGCTTCGTGAAGATGCTGCATGGAGACAGGGAGACACCTGCTCAGCCCTTAGCTGTGCCAACCACCCAGCCCTAGCACCATACACCTGAGTGGAGTCAGCCACCATCTGACTCCAACAGAGGGGAGACCCCAGGTTAGAACTGCCCAGTTAGTCTGGTCAGTTTCAAGAGATAATAGGTGTTTTTTCAAGCCATTCCATTTTGGGGTGGTTTGTTATGCAGCAAGAGGTAATTACAACTCAAGGCCAGATTTCATACCAGAGCATCCCATAAAAGAAGACACACCCCAAGAAGGGATTGGCTCGTGAAGGGGGTCCAGACAAACCAGAGAAGACTGAAATTACTGTAAGAAAACCACAAAGCAAAAAGCAAGTGAGACAGAAGGGGTTAGGACTGAGGCCTCATAAAACCGGTACTTCGATTTTACAGTGCTCTTTTTGGTATTTAATTTCTTTAAGGAATGTTGTTGTTTTTTAAATTTTTTTTTTTTTTTTTTTTTAGAGGGCTGTGTCACTGGCCCTCATATGTGGGATCCGAACCGGGGCCACTGGCATCCTAAGCCAGCTCTTAACCAATGCGCCACTTGGCTGGCCCTTTAAGGAATGTTTTGATTAAGAAAGATGCACTTTTAAGAAATATACACCATTCTGCGGGTGTCATAATTATTCTTAATAATTGTCCTTGACCTTATTTTTATGCCTTCACTTAACTGCATTCTGATAGTAAGTAATTATTTGGGGAAGAGAGAAGCAAGGGGAGAGGAAGTTGGCAGAAAGATGTCCAGAAAGGATAATAATGATTACTGCCCGGTGAGCCCTCCTCAAGTACCAGGAAGCCTCCCCAGTGCTCTCTACATAGTAAATCGATTAATCTTCCAAGAAACCCAACGTGGCTGTTCTCATAGCCTCATTTCGCAGTGGAGGAAATCTGAGGCCCAAAAAGTGAGACAATTGCCCCAGATTCCACAATTGATTAAGGGCAGGATGGCCAGCCTATCCAGGGACTGGGCTTTTGAGATTGGAAGTGACAAGAATGGCTCGGGTTCTTAAACAAGGTCTGCAGGTGTTCTTCTGCTCTGACACTTACCTGGGCAGGAGCAATTGGCCCCATTTTCTCAAGGTCTCAGGCTGCAAAGTGGCCTCCACCTGCTCCATTTTCCCCGGGTCTGGAAGGATGAGCAGGGCCAGTGCATTTCCGCGGTATTCTATCTGGAGGACAGTGCAAGCCATCTCCTGGTCGTAGAAGAACCTGTGCATTTCCTTTTGATGCATCATGGGGATGCGGAGGGAGGTCCTCTCATCCACAAAGAAACTCTCCTGCTTCTGGGTCTGGTAGTGATTGAAAGGATGCTTCCACTTGGCTTAGGACACAAAACCCATAGAACCATGAGAGCACAGTCCAAGAGAGCAGCTCTGGGCAGGCATAGGCTAAGCCACACTGGTTTGCTGACTTCCTCTCGGGGATGTAAGTATGAGGCAGAGAAATGGCATGGATACAGATTCAGGAGGCCAGAGTTTAGGCCTGGCTCAACAGCTAGAGCAAGTCGCTGGAGCGTGAGTTCTAATGGCCTTTGATTGTGTTCCATTTCAGAGCAACTTAACTCTCAAGAGGCAAAAAGGTAGTATTTCAATCTACTAAGCACCTTCCATGTGTGAGACATCTCGTTATATCGCCATCAGAATTACTGTTAAACAACTATTATGTTCTCCATGTCAGAGATGAGAACTTGCATCTCTGTGAATTTATGGAAACATTCCAAATGTGCAGAGCCGTTAAGTGGTAGAATAGAGATTGGGCCTGACTCTGGCTTCACAGCTCATGTTCTCTGCAAACACTGAGCTGAACAAGCTGCCTCTAGACAATAACAACCTTCTCCGGACAAGCTGGAGAACCACCCGCTACCTCCCAGCTCCCTAATGTTCAAACTGGAAAAAAGAAAGAATTCAGTTAATGAAATGTAACACATAATGCGAAAGCTCTTTAAGGCATAGTTAGAAATGCAGAATTTGGTGGTCACCGTCTTGTCTTCTCTTTCTACTTATAATCTCCACCCACAGCCACCTCCTGACTTGGCCTCTTGAAAGCATTGGTCCTGGTGTTAGAAGGAAGGTCTGGCTCATCGTGTCCTCTGCATCCATACCTAATCAAGGACCAAGTATTTCCGACTCTACCTCCAAAGCCACACCTTTGCTCAAGACGACCATCTCACTTACTGTGGACCACTTCAAGTACATCCTACCTGTCTCTACTCTCCCACCCTTACACCCCTCAAAACATTTTCCAAATTGTAGCCAGCCTGATCTTTCTAAAGCAGATCTGTTCATGTCACTTCACTGCTTCAAATTTTCTGGTAATCCTGGGGTCCTATGGACAAAATCTAGGGTTCTCAATAGTTCCTGCTTATCTTTTCATTGCATCGCTCAGCTCTCCCCATCCCAGGCATTTCCCTATTGGTTCTATGTTTCAGTCAAACTAAATTGGTTTCATTTCCTTTGAAAATGCCTTGGTATGACTTCTGCTTGGACTTCTGCACATCCTGTGGTTTCTATCTAAAACACCTTCTTGCCATCTCTCCTGCAGCTTCTTTGCCTAAGTAAATCCAACTCATTCTTCATGTCTCAGATTAGATTCCCTCTCTTCCAGGAAGCCCTCCCTTGCTCCCCGAGTCCGGATAGGTGTTTCTTTTAAGAGTACCAGGCACCCATTCCCACTCCAGCAGAGCATCACTTTTCCATTGAGTTGTAATTGCCTTTTTACTTATTTACAACTCACATGGGACTGTGAACTACACAGGGTGGGAAAACTGTATCTCATTCATAAATTTCCCCAAGGGGCTCGCACAGTTCCTGTGATGTAGTCAGTACTTAATACATGTTCTTGAATGAATGAATGAATGAATGAATGAATGAATAGCATTCCTAGAGGCCTCAAACATGAGACCTAAGTTAAGCTGAAATGATTTATTCAGCAAACTTTTAAGGCATGCTTAGTCCCATGTCAGATGCTGAAGAATCAAAACTGATTAAGACTTAGGCCTTTGAGACTTCTGGTCAGGATCACAGATTGAATTAAAGCAGGAAAACCTGTTTTTTTCTGCTTACATATTTATACATTCTGGATAAAGTAATGGAAAAATAAACAAACAGTTCTGAGTTCAAAAACAAGGTGCAAAGCTTTCAGAAACAAACCAAAAATGCATAGCTCTGATCTGAAGCTAATATCATCTGGCTCATGGGTTGTCAGAATCCATATACAGCTCTTAGGGGGGGTGGTTAATGTCTTCTCGGTGGGTAAGTGATAAAACTCAGGCCCACAGTGGGAACCGAGCTCTCTGCAAGTAAGTAGTCAGGAGTTGCTAAAGGCAATCCCTTCCTTATCTGGGAAGCCTGCATTGAAAACCTGCCCAGCAGCCTGGAGATGGGACAGGATCGGCCACCACATTTCCAAGGCCAGAGGGGAAACGTCGCCTGCTCTGTGTTCTTTGTTTGCGTTTCTCATTCAGCACAGGAACTCTCCAACCTGGAAATTACTACAGAACCAGTGAAACCCATGGGACTAGATCAGAGGAAAATGTGAATTTGTCCCCCAGAGACATTTCCACAGCAGGCCATAAGAATCTCTCTCCTTCTCTCTCTCTTTCTCTCTCTCTCTCTCTCTCTCTCTCTCTCTCTCTCTCTCTCACACACACACACACACACACACACACACAATTTCAAAGTTGAAAATTTCAATCCTGTCTTAGAATCAGCAGGGCCAACAAAACCAAGAATTCATAGTTCAAAATCTGCAGATACCAGAATAATCTGAAAGATACTATTTCGAAATGTGTTTCCTTAGGAAAAGAAGGAATAAAATTCATAAGCAAAGAACAGGTCATTATGACAAAATAATAGGTTGATCTGAGAAAAATAGGAATTCTTAAAATGAAAATATAGTCAGTGAAATTGAAAACTCAGTGGATGGGTTAAACAATAGATTAGACATGGCTTATGACAGAATTATTAATATAAATGAGAAGAAATCACCCAGATGGTAGCACAGAGATAGTGATGTTTTCCTGGGGAAGGAAGTATAAAAGACGGGCCTGGGTTGCCTTGTAGTACCAGGAAGTGGGAAATGGGGGCATATCGAAGGGATACAGGGACCAAAAGAAAGAGCTCCCAATGGCCAACTTTGGAAAATTCTGAGCAACAAAGTAGTATTGGATTATAATCCAAAGTATAAAATAAATATCATAACTGTATATTTATGTGAGTAAATTATTGAATAAATGAATGTGGGAGAAGAATTCTCCATGCAGCAGAATTCCTGATAGTCAATGTATGTTCTCCCTCAAGGAGATGGAGCGCAACTCCCTCCTCCATACATGTGGGATGCACATAGCAACTTCTTTCAAAGGATGGAAAGGGGGGGAAAGGATAACTTTACAGTGGGGGAAATATGACAAGCATTACCCCAGCCAAGGGACCAAGGTCATCATCAGTATGGATAAATCCGGCTGATAGTATGTACCCTTGACATGCTGGGATAAGAATGGTACCTTGCCTCTGTGGTTTTCCTCCCTAAGTCTCATAACTCCAGTCTTAATGGTGAGTAAAACATCAAACACATCCCAATTGAGGGATATTCTACAAAATACCTGGTCAATACTCTTCAGAGTTGCCAAGACCATTAAAAGCAAGGAAAGTCTGAGCAACTGTCACACAGCCTCTGGGGAGGCCTGGAAGGAGGCAAATAGGATGAGCAGAACATTAAAAAGAAGTTGAACTGTATCTGCAATATCATATTTAGAAAAAAACAAAACCTGAAGCAAATGATAAAATGTTAATACATGTTGATTCTTCGTGGGGGGAGCATATGGTGGTTTTCATGTAATGCTCTGTATATTTCATGTATGCTTGAAATAGATACTAATATATAAAAATAAAATTGTTTCTGAAAAATGAATTACTAATAGAAAAGTGAGATTGAGTGTATAACAAAAAACAAAATCCGAATCAAAATAGAATAGAAAAAAACATGGCAAGAGAAACCAAATATTGATAAATCAAGGAGTGGTATAAGCACATTAGTTAGATATAGGGATGGTAAGTACCAGAAGAAACAGCTATAAGACTTCAGGTGATTTTCAGGGGCAGGGCTGGCGAGGGTGGGGGCAGCCGTAACTGTGCCTGAGCCCGGGCTCACCTTTGAAGAAGATGTAATTCAGGAGCACCATCAGCGTGTCTTCGGAGAACTCCTGGAGGCAGTCCACCACTCGCCCGTATGTTTGCTTTCTCACGAAGTCGTTAATCTGCCTCCTAATTGTAGCAGAATCCGAGAAGTTGGCGGAAAAGGCAAAGGCGCCATACAGCTCCCTGATGTTATCCAGAAAGTGCTGCCGAGGCTTTAGCTGCTTGTCCAGGAACAAGGAGCTGCCTAGTTTCAGTTCAAGTTTGGGGCTGGGCAGGTCAAGCGTGTGGAGGAGGCTCTGGAAGCCGTGGTGGATGCTGGCTTGCGGGGTCTCCGTGAGGTTGAAGCCCAGGCCCTCTAGGATCTGAGTCGAGGTGTTAGCTTGGGCCCCGAGAGAGAGCAGGGCCAGGGTGGTGGAGATGCTGACAGGAGAGAAGAGGATGTTTCCTGGGGTTTCCTCGGCCAGCTGCTTGTACAAGCGCAAAGCAAAGTCAGTGATGGTGGGTGTGACCTTGTGGTAGGCGGGGGCTGGCTCTGAGAGCTGACCACTGGGCACTTGAGGCACCGCCAGACTCTTATCTCCATGGGCAGGAAAGGGCTGACAGTGGATGGAGACCAGGATCCCTGCTCCCAGCAGCCACAGCCACGCTGGCCCCATCCTCTGGAAACAAGTCGTCAAACATGTCACTCTACTGCATAGATAACCTTGCGGCTCCCCATTGCTTACACAACGAACCTCACATCCAGACTGGGTCCTACCGAAGGTACCCGGGGGCCCTGCAGAGGACATGGAGGGGATGCACAAGCGGGGCTCCAGGCACCCCCACACGGCTTCAGTCCAATACGGAGCCCTTTATCTGCTTCATACGGATACGTCTGTAAGGTTTTGTTGAGTAAAGGACTCTAGGCTATAAAAAAGAAACTTGAGGGCCGGCTGAGTGGCGTGGTGGTTAAACACTGGCTTGGGAAGCCAGCGGCCCAGTTCGGATCCCACATATGAGGGCCAGTGACACTGCCCTCAAAAAATAAAATAAAAGAAACATGAATGGTGTAGTCTCCCCGCCTACATCCCTGAGCCCGCTTTCTCTCCCTGACTTCTCTCCTCCCTCCTTCCTGCCTTCCTCCTTTCCTTTTTTCTTTATTCTTTCTAGTCATTCTTTGGATCATTCATTAACTTTCAGGGATTGGGGTGGTGCTCAATACTCCAGAGCAATTGTTCAGGACACTGTGACAATGAGTGATGCTGGGCCGCCCTGCATCTATGTGTGGCCATTAACTATAATCAGTTGCCAACTGGATGATGCGTGCAACTGCTGGGACAAGCCCTCAGAGAGAGGAGAGCTGTCTACTCTTCGGCCTTCCATTAGCTGGAGTGTGGATGTGGTGATCAGCCATGGGGCCTTGAGGATGAAGGTAGCCTGTGAAGGGTGGCAAAGCCGGAGGATGGATGGGGCCTCAGGGGAGAGATGAGAGAGAGATCAACTCGGCCTCCATTAAACCTCTTATCTCGAAGACCTCTTGTCACCTGCAGTGGTTGAAACCTATATCTTAATTGGTGCAGAGGTCTGGGAAAGATTTCTGTCATGGATAGAATTGTGTCCCCTTCAACTTCATATGCTGATGTCCTAACCCCCAGTATCTCAGAGTGTGATCTTGTTTGGAAATGGGGCCATCACAGATGTAATTAGTTAAGATGAGGTCATTCTAGAGTAGGATGGGCCCTAATCCAGTATGACCGGTGTCCTTATAAAAAGGGGAAATCTGGACACAGACACACGCTCAGGGGGAATGCCACGTGAGAGGAAGGCAGAGAGCTACGAGCTGAGAAACGCCAACGGCTGCCAGCAGCACCAGGAGCTGGGGGAGCAGCCTCCGGAGGAACCCGCCCTGCTGACGCCTTCATCTTGGGCTTCCAGCCTCCGGAGCTGTGAGACAGTACATTTCTGTTGTTTAAGCCACCCCGTCTGTGGTACTTCGTTATGACAGCCCTGGAAAGCTGATACAATATCTCTTGTGCTTTAACTTATATAAAAAGAGCCAGGAGAGCCTGGGGTTCACCTCTGGGGGGGGTCCAAGTGAGGCGGGAGCAGGAGACCCCTTGCTCGGTGCCAGGGATGAGCCCCAGCTTGAGGTGAAACCGCAGTGTGGATAACGCTTGTCTCGGCTCTCTCTTCCTGTCTGGGGTTCCCCTTTCCCTTTTGGGGCCTCTACAGACACATCCCTATGTGCCCACAGAGCACACACCTCCCATTGCCACTCAGACCCCCACCTTGATGTCCCCAGTAAGGAGAGGACCATCCCACTGCTCCCTTCAGCGCTGTCCTTCCTTCCACTGGCCCATTCCTCAGCGGCTGCCCCCTGCTGACCTCCCATCCTCGGCGTTTGTTCTGCTAAAGTTGGTGTCTTCTTTAGCAGCTCGAATACCTGTTACCCAAACCAGTGGCCTCTAGATCAAGTACAAATGCTGTGGTAATGTGGGAGAGATCCTATGCTTGCAGATGGTTCATGGTGCCTGGTGCCCTAAATACGCTGCCAAACCCCAAAGGCCAGTTGTCAGGAGGGATGAATGTAACCTCATTATCAGTTATGTTGAAACCCGTTTGCTGGTCAAAGTACAGCGGGCCGTGTCCCAAGGCCATTGCCTCCCCCACCACAGCTCACTGTGGGCTTGCTTAGTGGTGTCCAGTCATGCTGAAAATTCTTTTGAGGGGGAGCATTTAGAAGAAGCAGAACAATTTAACAATGGATCCGCCCCCGGGGGAAAATAAGAAATATAACTATGATGAAACAGTTTCTAGTTTATTCTCTGTATCCCATTTTCTACCATGCTGCACCCCATATATTCCCAGGCTTGAGGGAGGATTGATTTCCCAGAGGACTGGATTGTAAGCAGAAGACATAGGTTTGAAGAAAGGCTCTGCAGTAACTCCCTGTGATGCTGTAGAAAGGGACCCCCCTGAACCACAGAGGGGTCCCCACCTTCCTGGGGGTGGGATCACTTAAGAATGATAAGACATACAATGTATAAATCCCCTGGTACGGGGAAAGTATGCAGTGTTAATTTTCACCCCTTTCCACAGAGGTTGGTGTAATTATACCCAATTTCTTTCTTCCTTTTCCAGAAAGATCCCAGAGAAAATTAAGAACTCCCTTCATTAATTTTAATATTCCCATTTATTCTTCATTTTGGGGTGAGGTTACTAGACACACTGCATCACTGGTTCCCAGCCAGAGATGCTGTAAAATGCAGAGGGAGGGATGAAAGCGAAGAGGGGGTGGTACTTCGGATTGTCTCTAAGATTGGAGAAGGGGTGCTACTGGAGTTCACTGGGAGAGAGAAAGTTCTAGAAATGCCAGAACAGTCACACATGATGAAGACTGGTCCCACCCAAATGCCTCAGTGCCCTTGTGAGAGATACTTGCTTCATGTCATTTAATTGAATCCTTATTAGAACATTGGACATAGGGATAAATATCCCCGTTGTACATGTCGGGAAATGGAAACTCAGAGTCAAGACGAACACCAGTTAAGAGGCAGGAGTGTGGTTCAAAGTCCAGACCAGGGCTCTGAAGCATGACTCTTTTCATAGAACAGAGTTTCTAGTAAATTTGCTAGAATAACGTTATTATTTTGCTTCGGGTTGTATTGTTCTGTTTTCTTATCTAACCGTCAGGAACACTGGCAATTTCTCCCGCAAAATTTTTTGAAGACCAAGTTTTCATGAAGTTCCTACTACAAGCCTTAGAAGTAATAGATCATGGCGGTTTTCCTTTAGGGGACTTAGTTCTCCCATGCCCACTGTGAGAAAGAGTAGAGAGAGAGAGGAGAGAGAGAGAGAGAGAAAGAGAGAGAGAGAGAGAGAGAGAGAGAGAGAGAAAGAGAGGGGGGAGGGAGAGGGGGCAGAGAGGGGGGAGGGAGAGAGAAGAGAGAGAGAGAAGAGGGAGGGAGAGAGGAGAGAGTGAGAAAGGAGAGAGAGGGACAGAGAGAAAAGAGAGAAGAGAGAGAAAGGGAGAGAGAGAGAGAGAGGAGAGAGAGTGAGAAAGGAGAGAGAGGGATAGAGAGAAGAGAGAGAGAGAAGAAAGAGAGGGAAAGAGAGAGAGAAAGAGAGAGAGGAGAGAGAGAAAGAGAGAGGAGAGAGAGAGAGAGAGAGGCAGCCGCCACCCCTGCCTTGTTCCTGGTACTCACAGCGAGGAGTCTGGGCTGAGAGAGCCCTGGGTCTTCAGCACCGCATCACCTCCTACCCACAGGAAAATGGTATTTGAAGATCACAGCAGCCTGGTCAATATTTGTCAGGTCAGTTCCTGGAACCGGTGTGAAGACAATGTGCAGCAAACAGGGAGGGACCTTTTTCCCAAAGGGTCCGTCCCTTCTGCCTGTCCTACAAATGGTGAATTGTGATTCTCGACCCAGCTGGGTTTGAGGAGGGTCTGATATCAGTGATGAGGGGAGGGGGTGGTGATGCAGTGTCTACTGATCCATGATGGGTGTCTCGTGTGTCCCAGACACTGGTCTTTGAGGAAGACCCTCATGATAAGAATGCGAGATGTTAACTAAGCCGCCTGTCATCACCACTGCACACTAAGTGTAACTCAAACGCTCACGCTGCAGACCTTAAACTTGTGATGCATGTCCACTATTTATCAATAAAACAAACAAAGAATGTGAGAGAGGCATGATCATTCCTACTTTACAGAATGGGAAACTGAGGCTTTGTGATGGAATTGAAGTGACTTTTATATTCTTCTTTGTAGGTTTTTGTATTCTCCTGATTTCTCACAAAAAGCATGTATCTTATTTATAGTAAAAATCAATAAAACAATGTTAAAAAGTAGAATTATTTAATCATACACGTCAAGCAAGAGCCAAGCTTGTGCTGGTTGGCACAGTGGTTCCAATGAAGATGCACTTTTAAAACCTGAAAGCTCCTGGAAACTGAATCTGATTCTCCAAGGTTGTGGGGCTGGCCTGTCTCGTGTGTGGGGCGCAAGAAAACCCCAGGTGGAGAGTCATGAGGGCTCATGGTGAGACTCCATCAGTGCGTGCTGGAAAGGTGAAGGCCAAGGGCATCTGGGCCAGGCACTGATGGGGTCTGCTACACCCACCAGTGGAGACCTTACCCCTGGGCCCAGAACAGTGCTGAGAACCTTATAGGTGTTTTACAAGAACACATTTGTGGTACAAGTAAACAAGAGAATTGGTCTATGGCCAGAGTTCTTTTCACATCTAAGAGGAATCCTGTTCACTCCTGGCTTGCGCATAAATTACCTGGCTCTTTACAGGAACTTTTCACATGCTAGGAGAAGAAGAAACAACCCTGGCAGGCACGCATATTCAGTTCTTTCCCCTGCTTGGCCTCCCATAAGCTTCAAGAGGATGGAATCCAAATTTTTCAGGAGGGAGAGATGCCCTGTCATGCTCGGGTTTCTGAGCAGCCTGCTATACTCCATCATTCTCCCCTGCCCTACAATGGCACCTACCCCACTGCCTCATCCCATCACTCCCTCAACCCCCAGCCTTCACTGCCTCCTCCATCCACCCCTTCTGAGTAGGGGAAGGGGCAGTGAGCGGTGGAGGGCATTGTGGCTGAGAGGACAGTGAGTGGGAGGGGGTTATGTGGTGGGGAGAATAGCAGAGGGAGGAGATTCCAGAAAAGAAGCACTTATGCTTGTTACACCGGATCTTCCATCATCTTCCGTAAGGCAGGCACTACCTGAAATATGGCTGAAGATCATCAAAACACCTACTGCCCTGGAACCACGTGGCCCCTGGTTTTTGTTTGTTGGTTTGTTTAGATGCTCTTTGGAGGTTTTGTCACCTGGCTCAAATTGGAAAGTTACCTGAATCTGCTTTAGAATATAGTCACTTCTGCCCTGAGTGACACTGTCGTGCAATTCTGTGATAATCATAATCATTCCTGATATTGTGTGAGGGATGATTTGGCATCTTGAAAGCATGGGTCATACTAATGGCCAGAGTTGTTGACATCTGCACCATTGCTGTTTTTACAGGCACATGCAAATCATGGTAGAAACCCACCAACTACAAGCTTCAACATCTGTGTGTCGCTTCCTGCCCCACATGGGACGTGCCCAGCTAACTACTACCCACCACTACAGTAAGAAAGGCCCACGCCCACGCTTTGCCCTCACTCCTCCTGCCGCCTGGTGCTTCCTCGCCTGGCCCTGTGTGCTGTGACATGCCCTCCTCCTGGGAGCTGTTAAGTGATGCAGTTCTCTCCAAGGCTGTTGTCTCTGTGCCTGTCATCTTACCAGACCTGATTAAAACACATCCTGGGCACCTTTCAAAACCAATGCAAAGGAGAGGCATCTGAAAGCACAGAGAGAAGCGATCTCCCACCAAGTTGACAGAATATGTTTTATGACAATCTCGTGCTAATGCAAGTCTGAGCGTGGGGGCCTGGAAGGCCACCTGAGGCGGGCTTTCCTTGTAACATGCCCCTTGGTTAATGAGGCTGTGGAGAAGAAGCTGACAGCCTTCACCCAGCCCTGACTACTGGGGGCTCCCAATAGCTACTGGAAGGAAGGAATAGTTGTGAATGACAAAAAAATAGTTTAAGCCAATTCTTCACGCATGCTGTTTCCTTTGTGTTGTTATTATCTTCAAATCATTTTCCTTTGTGGCATGCTCTGTGTGCCTGGATCCAGGTCACACCCCGTGTGCTCCTTACAGGAAAGGCTGGTGTCTGCATTGGAGTTTTTTTTTCCAGAAATAAACAAATACACAAATAAATAAATTTATTTTAAAATTATAATTGGTGTACAATAATGTCAGGTGCGCAACATAATGATTAGACATTTACAGTGTGATCGTCACAATGTCTAGTATTCATTTGGCACCATACCTAGGTATTACAATATTATCGACGGCATTCCCTATGCTGTACATTGCATCCTTGTGACTAATAATTTAATAGCTGGCAGTTTGTACATCTTGATCCCCTTCACCTTTTTTCCCTACCCCATACCCCCTCTCATCTGGCAATGATGAAGGATAAAAATTACATGATCATATCAATAGAGACACGGTGATTTTTTTTCTGTTAATTTCTTATTTTTCAATTACAGGTGACCTACAATATTGTATAAATTTTGGGTGTACCACATAGTGATGAGATATTTATATAACTTATAAAGTGATCACCCGATAAATCTAGTACTCATCTGACACCACCCAATTTATTACAATATTATTGACTCTATTCCCTAGGCTGTGCTTTACAATCTGATAAATAAAATAATTATCAGATTTTTTTTTTTTAAAGATTTTTATTTGGGAATTTGGGGAGCACAATGTGGGGAACTGGGAAAGGAGAACAGACAAGCTGCTGTCCTTTTGTTCTTCAGTCTAGTGGAGGACATTGCTTGCTTCACTGGCCCATGTTGGTATCGTAATTGCGCTCTTCCCGGATGAGGCTGATCAGTCGCCGGCCTCTGGATGGTCGCTCACAGCAGCTCTTGGCAGCTCACGCTTGGCTGCCAGCCACTCACTGTAGCCTATGGCAGCCCACTGCAGCAGGGGCTGCAGCCTACACCGTCGCCGGGGATCGCACAGCCCAGCTCCAGGTGGAGCTTCTGTTAGTTGTAGAGGGCAGTGTCACTGGCCCTCATATGTGGGATCCAAACTGGAGCCGCTGGCATCCCCAAACCAGCTCTTAGCCAATGCGCCACTCAGCCGGCCCCCGATAATTATTTTGTAATAACCAACTTGTACTTCTTAATCCCTTCCCCTTTTTCACCCATTCCCTCCTAACCCCCTTCCCTCTGGCAACTGTTAAATTGTTCTCTATATCCAGAAGTTTGGTTCTGTTTTGTTTGTTTGTTTGTGCTTTAGGTTCCACATATAAGTGGAGATCATATGGCATTTGTCTTCTCTATCTGACTTACTCCACTTGGCACAGTACCCTCTAGGTCTATTCATGTTGTAGGTCTTACCAGATGGTAAGATTTCATCCTTTTTTTCTGGCTGAGTAATATTCCATTGTCTATATGTATGTACCACCTCTCCTTTATCCATTCATTGATTGATAGATACCCAGGTTGCCTCCATATCTTGGCTATTGTAAATAATGCTACAATGAACATATGGATGCATATGTCCCCTCAAAGTAGCATTTTGGGTTTCTTCAGATAAATACCCAGAAGTGAGATTACTGGGTCCTTCTTTGTCTCTTGTTATAGCCTTTGTTTTTTTTGTTTTGTTTTGTTTTGTTTTTTAGCTGAGCCCTCCTGCCACCCGTTGGCAGCTCAACGGCAACTCAGCTCGGGCTGGCATCGAACCGCCGCTGCTCAGAGCTCAGCTCGCGCTCTTGAGCTAGCTCTTAACCAACTGAACCACTCGGCCGGCCTAGCCTTTGTTTTAAAGTCTGTTTTATCTGGTATAAGTATTGCTATCCCAGATTTTTTTTCATTTCCATTTTCATGAAAAATCTTTTTCCATCCCCTTACTTTCAGTCAGTGTGTCTTTCGATCTGATGTGAGTCTCTTGCAGACAACATATGTAAGGGTCTTGTTTTCTTATGCATTCAGCTCTTCTATGTCTTTTGATTGAATTATTTAATACGCTTACATGGAAAATGTTGATGGATGTGTAGTTATTGCTATTTTATTATTCATATTTTTTATCTTTTTTCTTCCTTCTTCTTAAAGAAGCCCTTTTAATATTCATTATAATACTGCCTTGTAGGTAATGAACTCCTTTAGCTTTTTCTTGTCTGGGAAGCTCTTTATCTGTCCTTTGATTCTAAATGATAGCTCTGCTGGGTAGAGTATTCTTGGTTGTGGGTCCTTGCTCTTCATCACTTTAAAAGTTTCATGCCAATCCCTTCTGGCCTGCAAAGTTTCTGTTGAGAAATCAACTGACAGTCTTATGGGAGTTCCCGAGACACTGTGACTTTTAGGGCATGCCTGAGGGCAGACCATCATGCATACAATGAAGTTTGGTACAGGCAGCACAATCAAAGGTCCAGCGTTGGAGTCCCAACATCTGAGCTTTGGTCCTGGCTCTCATTCTGCCCAGGGCATCCCTGTGGCCCAAGGTGACAGTTCTCATCCTTTGAGTCTCTGTTCTCCTATTCAGAAATAGGGTGGGAGTGTGGGGATTCCCTTGAAGCTTCTCCAGCTCTCTAGCAGCACTCCCTTCTCAGTTTTTCTTTCTGTGCAAAAGAGCTTCAAAAAGCCAACATGAGGCCCCCAGCGCATCTGAGGTGGTGTGGAGTGCCAGCCTACCCCCCAAGAAAAGGAATCTCTGGATCTTATGGGAGGCTGCAGAAGACACCTTTGATAATGAAAGGTGAAGTGGGAGAAACCAGAACAGCCCATTTGGCAGCAGGTGGGGGAAGAGTGGCAGAGCAGCCTTTGCCTGGTACCCCTGTGGCCCACTGTATCATGTATGACTTTGAGGAATCAGAGTAAGAGAACCAGGCCATCGTCACTCCAAACCAGTAGGGAGGAGGCTGACATCCCGAAGGTTATGTGTGTGTATGTGACACTGCCAGAGCCAGGGAAGCATCCAGCCTTGACAAAGCCTGGATGGAAAACAAGGCCTATACTCAGAAAGGTCTTTACAACCTGTACACGAATGTGTCACCTTCCTGTTTGAGGAACTCAGCTGGTTTAATGGCACCTCCCATCAAACCCAGACTCCTTTCCTTGGCCAACAACATCCTACACAATCTGACCTTATGCTTCTCTGACCTTGGTTCTACCATTGCAGACACAAGGACCTCTTTCTGTCTCTCCAGTGTGACTGCTCATTCCTGACTCAGCCTTTGAGCTCACAGAAACACCCTCTCATCATCCCATTACCCCCTTTCATCCTAGTCAATGCCTTCACAGCCTTTACCAGAACCTATAATAATCATGCTTATTTACACTTGATCTTAGCCAAAAGGCTGAGAAGTGATAATAACCACATTTATTTGTAGGCTTGGTTTTATTGTTGTGGTGGTGATCTGCCACCTCATCTAGGTCCATAAAGCCAGGGACTTTGTCTGATTTATCCCTAGCATATATTAGGTACTCAATATTTTCTTTGTTGAATGAATGGATGAATTCATGCAGCCACTGAAATGTCTCATAGTGACTACCTGGTCACTGTGAGTTAGCCAATAAACTATTTTAATTTTATTTATTTTATTTTTTTTGAGGGCAGTATCACTGGCCCTCATATGTGGGACCCGAACCAGGGCCGCTGGCTTCCCAAGCCAGCGCTTAACCACCGCACCTCTTGGCCAGCCCTAAAGTGAAGAGATTTTATTTTATTTTATTTTATTTTATTTTATTATTTTATTTTATTTTATGCCAATAAGTTATGCCAATAAACTATTTTCAAATTATGATGCTGGAAGCATGTGGGAGCACTGCTACTGGCCAAATCCACATTTTAGGTTTATTAAATTTATTACTGTAGTTCTTTAATAAAGGTGACTGGCCCATTCGTTACTATTCTTAGGTGCTCTAAGGAATGGAAATATGTCAACCCAGACACATTCCATGAAGCTAGTTACCTGGGAGATTTGTTGAAAAGAGCACTGACTGGGGGTTCATGGGCTTTGGTTTGTAACCCACATCTCTGCTGACTTTTGATGACTGCGACTCAACAATGGCACTGAACAGAGATTAAAGTTTTGCTGGGGTCAGGGGACCCTCGGAACAGGAGGTCGCACGACCTAACATCACACCAGGAGCATCAGGCAACGTGATTTGTTATTTCCTGCACATTGTCAAGATGTCGTCAGTCAATAGGCTTTTTCTCAACTAGAATTTAGTGGGATTTTCAACTTTCCCTAGGAAGAGCATGGTCTCTGTGGCTTTGTTGAAAATTAGCAGCAGGAAGGTCCTATTGAAGCAGATGATGGAGTGAGGGGAGCCATCCTTTGATTTGGTTGTGAGCTTGGTGGCGGTAGCTGCTGTGGCCTCGGTCCCCTCTTCACTAACATCCAGCACAGCCTTGTGGGCAACCTGCCAGGGGGAAAACAAACATCAGAACCCCCACAAAGACACTTTTTAAAAACTGAGTTTTGGTGTTTTGCCTGGGGATGGGATGGGAAAGGGATGCCCCCCTCAAGAGTCTTCAAGATGACGGTATATGTCAAATGCCTGGCATGAGATTTGCTTAATCAATGGCAGCTACTGTTGCTACTGGTCCGTTGGTCCTTAAGCATGGAGTTGAATAATTATAAATACAGACAAGAAAGACCTAGGTATGAGTCCCTGTTCGGCCACTTTTTGTTGCAAAAGTTATTTAGATGCTGTGTGCTTCACTTTCCAAATCTGTAAAAGGGTGATGATAATTACACGTGTGCTACAAGATTACTCAGTGAATTGAAGGAAATCATACAAAGTAGGTATGCCATAGTAATTGCTACAATGGTTGCATGGGAGACATAGGTTATGTATTACTGAATATTGGATCCCTTCTTGGTCTTCTAGAGAAGAGATTCTTAATCTGGGGTTCAGGCACTGCTAAGCTTCAGGGGGCCTGTGAACAACTGTAGCCATTATTTTATATATGAATATAAGCACATAAGGGGGAAAGGTCCATTATGCTCATCATATGCCTGTGGGGTCTCTGCACTCCTTCCCTGGACACCAGTGACAAAGGTGCCCTTCAGTGGCCCAGGATCCTTCAGTGGCCCAGCTTCTGACCCTTATAATCTGTTATAATCAAAATAAGTTTTGGGTCAGGGATCAGAAACCCATAGGCAGACAGGGCCAGACATGTAACCCCAATGAGATGGGGAGACCTCTTGTAAGAGCATGAGGCCAGTGGGGAACCTGGAGGGTACCCTCTAGCCAAAAGGAGTAGAGGTTTGGACTCACTGTTGTCATGTAGGAGTTGGACTCCATGATTCATTTCAAGAGAATCAGAAGTCTAGATATTTAGGTCTAATATCCTACATTTTAGAAGTCAGCTCTCTCCCTTCCTTCCTCTCTTTCTTTTTTCCTTCCTTTCTCTCTCTCTCTCTCTCTCTCTCTCTCTCTCTCTCTCTCTCTCTCTCTCTTCCTTCCTTCCTTTCTTCCTTCCTTCCTTCCCCTCTCTCCTTCCTTCCTTCCTTCCTTCCTTCCTTCCTTCCTTCCTTCCTTCCTTCCTTCCTTTCTCTCTCTCTCTCTTCCTTCCTTCCTTCCTTCCTTCCTTCCTTCCTTCCTTCCTTCCCCTCTCTCCTCCCTTCCTTCCTTCCTTCTTTCCTTCCTTCCTCTCTCTCTCTCTCTCTCTCTCTCTCTCTCTCTCTCTCTCTCCCTCCCTCCCTCCCTCCCTCCCTCCCTTCCTTCCTTCCTTCCTTCCTTCCTTCCTTCCTTCCTTCCTTCCTTCCTTCTGCTGCAGGCCAAACACAACACATCTGCAGGGTGCTAATGACCCATGACACATTGTGACCTCAGTGTGAGGACCTAGACTCCAGGGAGGTGAGGCTGAAGGGCAGGAGGGCACCTGCCCGTCTGCAGCAGATGCTGGGTAGCAGTGCTGCCTGCCAAGGAGATGCCTGATTCTCAAAGAACTGTAGCTGGACCTTAGGAATATTTGTTTGAAGAGGGATAAAGGGTGCCCATGTAACAGAGGTAGAATGGCCATAAAGCCACAGGCCTGGCAGCAGTGAAATTTCACCTACTGCTGTCATGGACAAGTCACTTTGCCACCCAAGGCTCTGTTTCCTTATCA
The DNA here is from genome assembly GCA_033961575.1 of Aselliscus stoliczkanus. Lineage (NCBI taxonomy): Eukaryota > Metazoa > Chordata > Mammalia > Chiroptera > Hipposideridae > Aselliscus > Aselliscus stoliczkanus. Next base: position 153,042,431 of record CM066732.1, read on the forward strand.
TTGAGATGAGAGTGCTCGGTCAGTCAGTCTCTACAAGCTCTTCCAACACAGGCTTTCATGCAAATATTCCCATTGGCCAACTCACTTTGGAAACCTGCAGGAAGCCTCTCTTTGTAATTCCAGAAAAATCGGCATTTTGGTCAAAGGCATCCCGGATGCCCATCTTCGGAAGAATGGTTTCCAGGTCATAGGAGGTAGAAATGGAAATTTTTGGAATGAACACCTCTATCCACCTGTGGAAAAGGAGAGTGGGAGAGGTGAGGTCACAGGCCCTGGGTCCCCATCTCTGCTTCTAGGTGGCATTTCAGAAGACTTCTTCTACAGGCATTGCTGGTTGCTGCTAGAGGGGTCAACACATCCCAAACAACCAAGCCAGGTTGCTCTGGAAGTAAGCCCTTGGATGAGCAAGTCCAGCCCTGGAGATATATGAGATGAAAAATGGGCCCCCTCATGAAGTAGGGGACAGAGCAGAGAAGGGGACCCAGCAAGGGAGCCTATGGCAGAGACCAATGGAAGGCACTCGGCAGTGATGGAAGCGTGCCTACTACCCTTGGACCAGAGTGCCCCCCAGTAACCCTTTCGGAGACAAACCCTGCTAATCCCTAAGACCAGCGAAGTCCACTAAAACTTTTTGCAAAGTTGGAATTATTCTATATCTGCACTCTCCAATATGGTAGCTACTAGCCACATATGGTTATCGAGCAACTTCTTGGGTTGTCAGGAAAGTCATGACGCATTTTTACAACAAAAAACAGAAAAATACATTATAACTTTTCTGACAACCCAATATATGTGGCTGGTGCCAACGAGGAACTAAATGTTTAATTTTATTTAATTTCAATGAATTTAAATTTAAATAACCACATGTAGCTAGTGGCTACTATGTTGGACAGCATAGTCAGAGTTTGGTACAATGTTTTCTTCCTCTGCAATGGTTTCCCTGAGCCAAGAGTGAACAGCCTGCATTTATCACGCATTTACTACGTGCTAGGCATTGTCTCAGGCACACTCATGAATGTTACCTCCATTTTTTTTTTTTAGCTGAGCCATCCTGCCGTTGGAGGCTTAGCGGCAGCTCAGCTCAGGCTGGGCATCGAACTGCTGTTGCTCAGAGCTCAGCTCGCACTCTTGAGTGAGCTCTTAACCAACTGAGCCACTCAACCAGACCCGATCATCTCCATTTTAAATGGTAGTAAGGCTTAGTGTTAGTGCTTTGCCAAGGTCACTTGCTCAGTAAGTCAACAGAAATTACAGCACAAAGTGTTGGATGGACACTTCAATCCTCATTGATGGACCTCTCACAACATCTAGCACAAGGGACAGCTCTCTTTTTCCTGTTACTGTCTCCTGTGCTGGCTTGGCCATCTCCATCTTCTCTCTGCTCTGCCTCTTTATAGATGCCCTTGCCCCACTGCCAGCCTCCGTGCTGGCTCCTCTCCCTCTATCCAGCCCTGGTTATAGTCGGAGATGAAAAGAAGCCTCTGAAACATCCTACAGTGTCCTCTCATCCCCAACTTTGCATCTTTCCCTAGTGCTGTTTGCTTTACCCAAAATGCCCTTCCCAACCCTCTATGTTCTAGCCATACTTTGACTCAAATGTGCCACCTCCTTGAAGCCTTCCCTCAATCCCAGCTGAAAGTGATCCCTCTTTGCTCAGAAGCTCCTTAGCCCTCTCTGCCTGCTTTCTCCTGGGCATTGATCTTTGTCTTTCTTGAGTTAGTTATCCCTGATCTTGTCTTTTCTCTCCTGTTAAACTATGAGCATCTAGGAGTGATGTTCAAAATGCCAAGAACATATTGCTAAGAGATTATACATAAGACTTGGACACTCCTTTTTATCTAATGGTTAACATCCTTTTGATTCTCTTCATAATTACATAATTACAGAACTAAAATAATAATATTACTAATAGCTAACATTTATTGAACACTTACTATCTCCCTGGCATTCTTCTAAACACTTCAAATGGTAACTTATTTTGTCTTTTCAACAACCTATGAGTTCAGTGATATTATTAGCCTATCCTCATTTTGTAGGTGTGCACCCATATTTTGTTGTTGTTTTTGTTTAATTTTATGGAATCATGTCATGGAATTAAGTATTGGATTGGCTGATAGAGTGAGCTCTGCCAGCACAGGATAGCTACAGTGACATAATAGGGACATATTAGCTACATGGCCTTGGGCAATTCACTTCCTGTGAATGGGAGTGGTAACATTCCTCATCCATCAGGTGATTGTGAAGTTCAAGTGAGAACACATATACAGCACCAAGCTCACTGTCCCACTTTCAGGAGTGATTATCCAATGGATGCTATCCCGGTCTTGCCCCCACCCTTGAAGGTATGCTGTCGCCTGCCTCAGGCCCCTGTAAATTGACACAGATGCCCACCTCATCTTGAGTGAGTGGCTCCACTTCCTCAGTGTCCTGGATGACAAGGCCTGTTCCAGCTGCCCCATCTTGTCCTGGTCAGGAAGGACAAAGAAGGCCACAGTGTCCCCACTGTAGTTCAGCTGCAGGACAGAGCAGTTCAGCTTCGAATCCACAGCAAAAGCAAATTGCTCCATCTGATGCATCATTGAGACCTTCACAGTGGTCCTCTTGCCCACCAGGAATGGGTATCTTTTGCTTGTATACAGAGGGTTAAAGGGCTTCTCCCACTTGGCTGACACAAAAAAAAGCAGAGAGGTCTTTATATCACAGTGCAATTAATGAGGTGAAGACAGCAAAAATGGTGAAGTAAGGGCCTCTGAAACTCTCTCCTCCATGAAAGCAATGAGAGAACAGCCAACAGCGGTTAATAGAAATTAACAATGGTTAGTGGAAATTAACCAGATGCTGTCAGCAATTGGGAAACAATTTATTAAGGAAAAACAGCTAAATCTTGGTAAGAAAGTGAAGTTTGTGGTATTTTAACATGCTTTCTTTCATTCCATTCCCCACCCCCAGCTCTTCAGTAGCCTTGGAAATAATAGCATGACTTTGCACTGAATTCCAGTAAACTGACAGGCACTAAAGGAAAAAAATGGGGCTGGAACCCTTTCAAAGTCTCATTCCCAAAGAATTGTCATTATTGGAGCTGTCTTGTGCTTCCCTGAAAGACCTCGCTTGCAAAGCTGTCTGTATCTGATCTGACTTGGAACTCAACCAATGCAAAAAGCCATTTCCTCAGGGAAAATTAGTCAAAAATAGTTATAGGCAGTGATAAGTTTTGTAGCTGCCTCAGACAGTGGATAACAGTTGGGGAAAACAATTGACTAAAATCAAAAAGCTTAACAGGACAGGCTGAGGATGATGGTGAGGGTGGCATCTGCAAAAATGACTGACTAAGGTCCTCTGCATAGTTACCCTTTCATAAATGCAACAAAGGAAACTGGAAAAATCGTCAGCTTTCTTGGAACTCTGGAAATTAACTTAAGGCTTGCAGCAACCTAGGACGAGTCTATTTTTAAAAAATGGCTGAATCTTGATGAGAACAGTCAATGTTGTGACAGTTTAACCTGCACCAGTTTCATCCTCCACTCTAGCTCGGCAGTAACCTTGAAAAATAGCAGACTGTATTGCTAGTATCAGAGAGAGGAACAGAGCTAGGGAAATTTCAAAGCCTCATTCCCAAAGAATTATAATTATTTGAACTGTCTGTATAGTTAACTGGAAGACCACACTTACAAGGTTGATGGGAGCTCACTCAGTGCTAAAAGCCTTCTCCTCTCCAGGTCAGGGAGTATTTGTTAGAAACAATTACAGTCGAGTGTTTTAGCTTCATGGTTGCCTGGATGAGGACAAACAATAGACTAACCAAAAAATTTAAAAAGAAAGCTGAGAAAAAAGATGTCCATAGAGACTTTGGAAAATATACCCTGGACATTTAGAGACTGTATGCGTGTGTAAAGCAGTATGCATATTTGAAAAAAATATACGAAAGGGCTATAAGGTCTTAGCTCTGGCTGACTTTGAGCGTCTGCAGAAACATAAAGTGGAGTCTGGATCAGCGTTAAATCTGCCTTGCTAAGTGTTGATGGCATGCCCCATAATGCACACAAAACCCCCTTGCAAAGACTGGGATATTTATTTGTTCCAGACATTTAAGAAATCTCTGCCCAGTCATAGCTGATTACTTAACTAACCAAGAAGAGATTTCCGTGACCACATATGACAAATAAAGACTTTAAAAAATTAGTTTAAAAAAATCATTAAACAAACAATTACTACAATAGACAACAACCTTTGGAAGGGGAGAGGGGAAGAATCTGACTTTCAGAGTTGTCACATTACATTATTTTAAAAATCCAGCTTTTACAAAAACATATGAGATATGAAAAGTAACAAAGTATGGACAATACACAGGAAAAAAACAATCTACCAATATCAGAAATGAAACAAGGAACACTACTACAGATGCTAAACATTAAAAGAAAAATAAAGGAATACCATGAACAAATCTATGCCCACAAAGTTGATAACCTAGATGAAATGGTTCAATTCCTTGAAATACACAATTTGCCAAAACTCACCTAGAAGTAATAGACAATGTGTATAGGCCGATATCTATTAAAGAAATTGACAATAATAACTTTCCAAAACACAAAGCGCCAGGTCCATGTGGATTCACTAGTGAGTTCTACCAAACATTTAAGGAAGAAATGATACCAATTTTCTACAATCTCTTCCAGAAGAGAGAAGGAGAGAGAATACTTCTTAATTCATTTTATGAAGCCTGCATTACCCTAATACCAAAATCAGACAAAGACATTCTAAGAAAAGAAAACTACAGACCAATATCTCTGAACATTGATGAACATTGATACAAAATGCTCAACAAAATATTAAGAAATCAAATCTGACAAGATATAGAAACCTGTTAATTCTTCCCAACTTGACTTACAGATTTAATGAAGTCCCGATCAAAATGCTAGCAAGGTATATTGTACATATCAACAAACTGATTCTAAAGTTTATATCAAGATGCAAAAGTCCCAGAACAGGCAGGCAACACAATATTGAGGGAGAAGCACAAAGTTGGAGGACTGACTCTAACCAACTTCAAGATTTATATAAAGCTATAATAATCAAGACAGTGTGGTATTGGTGAAAGACAATAAACAAATGGATCAATAGAACAGAATAGAGCCTACAAATAACCCACATGAATATAGTCAGCTGAACTTTGACAAAGGAACAAAAGACAACACAATGGAGCAAAGACAGTCTTTTCAACAAATGGTGCTGGAATAAATGACATCATATGCAAAATAATGAATCTACAAATAGATTCATTGTAAAAATTAACTCAATGGATTACAGACCTAAATGTAAAACACAAAACTATAAAATACCTAAGAAGATAAAGTAGGAGAAAACCTAGATGACCTAGGATTTTCCAATAACATTTTAGACATAACACTAAAGGCACAATACATAAAAGAAATAATTAATAAGCTGGATTTCATAAAAATTCAAAACGTCTGCTCTGAAAAGACAATGTCAAGAGAATGAGAATGCAAGCCACAGAAAGGAAGAAAATATTTTCAAAAACATACACCTCATAAAGAACTGTTACCCAAAATATACAAAGACCTCTTAAAACTTAACAACAGAAAATAAACAACTGGATTAAAATATAAGCCAAAGACCTTAACAGGCACCTCATCAAAGAAGATACAGAGATGGCAAATAAACAAATAAAAATCTACATCATATGTCAGCAGGGAAATGCAAATTAAACCAACAATGAGCTATCATTATACACGTATTCAAATGCCCAAAATCTGGAATGGTGACAATACCAAATGCTGAGAAGGATATGAAGCAACAGGAACTCACACACACTGCTGGTGGGAGTGCACAAGGGCACAGGCATTTTGGACGACAATTGGTGGTTTCTTTCAAAACCAAACATACCCTTGCCACACAATCCTGCAATCCTGCTCCTTGGTATGAGGAATTCAAAAACCATGTTCACAGAAATACCTGCACATATTATATGATTCTATTTATATGAAATGTCCAGAGCAGGCAAATCTATAGAGACAGAAAGCAGATTACTTCTTTCTGAGGAAACACCAGGAAGGAGCCAGTGACCCTTAAAGGATGGGAGGTTCCTTTTGGGATGATAAAAAGGACTTGGAGTTACATAGTAGAGGTATTTGCACAACCTTGTGTGTATACTAAAAACCAAACCCCATCGAACTGTATACTTTAAAATGGTAAATTTTATGATTTGTGAATTATATTTCAATAAAAAATAAAATTAGTTTTATGGAACAACGTATATTAAGTGCAGGAAACTTAGTAGGGGCTCGAAGCGTATTAATTGTTTTTCCTTCTCCTCCCATTTTGCATAATAGATGGATAAATGAGTGGAAGGATGGGTAAATTGGTGGATACAGGGATAGATAGATAGATAAATGGGTGGATGGGTGCATGAAAGGAGGGAGAAAGGAAGGGGAGGAGAGAGAGGAAAGGGATTGTGCAATTGTGTCCATGAAAACTCTGCCTGGAGAGTCCAGGCACTTCAGCCGCAAACACAACCCTGTGAAGTTGGCTTCATCATCCACCCACCCAGTTAGCATAAAGGCTGGATTATGCATCAGGCACTTAATACATGACAGGTCTTTTAAAGCAACATCCCAGGACCATGGAGTAAGCAAGGGGCAGGGGTGGCCTTCAAACCCAGGGTTGTCCAACATTAAAGCTGAAGCTCATGCTAATGAAAATGTCTGTAAACTGAAGCTCTGGATGGATGTACAGGGGACGTGACTGACAGCTATCCTGGCCTGTCTGCACTTCTGCATCTATGAAAGTGTTCTCTTTTGAAACTGCTTCTTACACTGGGGAGTCAGAGAGCTTTGCTTCCTCCTCAAAACCGTCAGGGAGCAGTGAGGCTGCTACCGGTGGCAAGAGATAAGGTCCATTCTCCCCAGCTAATTTCCAGAAGACTTTTCCCATGGGCTGCCCACTGAGCCCAATGTTAGCCCCTCTGGACTCATAACCAGGCTATACAAAGACAGAACTGAATGAGCCCCCATTGTAATTGACAAATTGAAGCTAAGAGAGGGAACATGAGATATCCAAGGTCATGTCGCCAGCTTGTTCCACAGCTAGTTTGAACTTAGGCCTTCCCACTGCTCCCTTCTGCTGTCTAGAGTTTGTCTAGCTTGCTTATTTGACTTGGGGGAGGGGCAGGGGAACAGAAACAATACAATCAATAGCAACCTCTCCGAGCCTTACCTTTAAAGAAAACGTGGTTCACCAGGACCATGGTGGTCAGAGGTTCAAGGTCTTGGATTAGGTCTATAATCTTCCCTCTGGTCTCCTTCTCCACATATTTGTTGATCCTCTGCCGGGCAGTGGAGGTGTCGGAGAAATCTGTAGAAAAGACTCTCGACTCATACAGCTTCTTGACGTTGTCCAGGAAATTTCTCTGCAGCTGTAGGTCCTTTTTGATAAAGAGGACACTCCCCATCTTCAAGTCCAGGCGCTTGCTGGGGACACTGAGTGAGCGGACCAGATGCTGGAAGCCCTGGTGAATGGCGGACTCAGGCGTGTGTGTGAGGTTGAAGCCCATGCTTTGAAGGATCTGGGTCTTGGTGGCAGAGTGGGCGCCGAGGGAGAGCATGGCCAGGGAAGTGGAGACGCTCACGGGAGAGAAAAAGATGTTCTGACTCGGGGTCTTCAAAGCCAGCCTCTGGTACAGGCGGAAGGCAAAGTTGATGTTGCTGGAAGACACCTGGGAGGCAGGGGTGCTCTTTGTGGGGGACAGTCGGGGGGATCCTCTGCTGGGGGGACCAGATGGGGACATACAGTAGATTGGCGTATAGAGGCTAATGACTAAGAAAACTCGATAAAATGAAGATGCCATCTTGGAACGAAGTAAGTCTGCAAGAGAGGAAAAGCACCATTCAAGAGGGCTTAACTGAGGGTCCATCCCCTGAACCAGAGGCCTTGCAACGCTCCACACCTTTAGCAATTGAATGGGGACAAGCTGGACAGTTAGCAGAGCGGGTTCTCTCATCTAATCTCCTTTGAGTCTCACAATAGCCCCCTGATGTAGACTTTGTTGACCTTGTTTTGAAATGAGTATACCGGCCTCAGAGAGGTCATGTAATGTATGTCAGTTCACACAGCTAGTCCATTTGTGCCTGGAATTCAAGGTCAGGCCCCAAAACCCAAATCTCAGATCCCATGTCATGTCCTTTTTCTGCTTCATAGGCTTATTTTTTAAAGAAGTGAGATTGTGAAACCAGATTGCAGTGCCAGAAAATGGTATCTTACCTCTCAGAGTTCCCTCCGCACATTCTTTGTTCCTTTTGTGGAAAGCTGATCATCTTCTCACCATGATCAGATCTACACAATGTACCAGTAGGTGCTGGGGGCAGACAACCCCAGCCACAGGCATTTACTGGCTTGGGGATGTCCCTCAAAAAGGGGAAACCGGGGCAGAAGTCTGTCCTGGAACTGGGCCCTCCAAAGGCCCTGCGTGCAGGTTGCTGATGAGCTCCCAGCTATAGCGACACCTGCTTGCCACCCCCACCCCAGGCCTCATCTGGCAAGACTTTGGCACCAGGAGGGTTTTAGACGAAATGACCGAATGGTACTTGGAAACTAGTAGTTTTGGAGTAGGAGAGGGTTGGGCTTGCCCTCAACTCTGATGTTCACAGTGGATGAGTTTTTAACTTCTCTGAACTTCCGTTTTCTTTTTCTGCTTTGTAACATAGGATGATTATCTGTACTTCCTATAGGATTGAATGTGATAAGGTCACTTGTCTAGGTTACACCTGCTCTAATGGGATGGCCACATTCCCAATGATCTCTTTGTCGAAACTGAATTGATGTCAAGTGAATAGCATTTGATTATACCAGGTTATGACTGAAATGAGAAGAAACTATGTGAAGAATATTTTTGCTAAAATGAGTAATTCTTTGCGGAAAATTATGGCTTTCTCTCCATTTCCATTTACTGGACTGGCAATTTTTGTTTTATAGTTTTGTATCCGTTCTTCTGACTAAAGGTGAGTTTTCTCTCTAAGTTACACTCACATATATCACATATGAGTTTGGACAATTCAGTTCACAAAATTTCCACTGTGTAAGTGCACAGTGGAAAGTTCATGAACTTAATTGTCTGACCTTTTCATGTATCCACCCACCTGCTGGACTCTTTATCCACGTGTCCTAACCTGACCTCCTAAGCTATCCCTCACTCCAAGCCTGCTCCTTCTTGTCTCTTCTCCAAGGTGGTCACATTACCGGTGCTGTCACCCAAGCAGACGCCACATCAGGACATGGCCAGCCATTGTTCCTTCCCGAGACATCTCCAGCCCCACCTTTTCTCCACCCCCTTGCCCTTCCCTTGGTCCAGACCCTCTGCATCTCTCCCCGGAATAGCCCCCAAAGCCTCTGGACTCATCTCCTTCCCTCCAGCCATGTTCTCTCAAATTGATTATTCTTCCAGTTGCCGAAGTGAAATCCACCAGCCTGTCTGCACAAAGACCATCTCCTGGGGGAGAGAGGCCAAACCCTCTGTGTGGTACATGCCCGCCCTCCCAGAGTTGGCCCCTTCCCCTCTCTTCAGCCCCACTGCCCACTAGTATACCCATCCGCAGCCCTTCTGCACTCTACAGCAATAGCCAGCTGCTCATATCCACTTCCCTTCACCCGTCTCCGTGCTCCCCAACCCCCACTCTGACACAACACTCCCTACTGCTAACATCCTTATGCCTTGTAACAAGCTGATTGCTCTTCTGAGAGGCCCCTCCCATCACACATGGAAACGCCCATCTTTCTCACTCTTGAAATCTCTACTTAGCCGTTTACCTGCCCCCCCCCCCCACCCCGCGCAACCTCCTTCCCTGTCGTGGCTCTGTGACTCTCTCTCCTTTCTCTTCCTGCTTCTGAAACTTGATTCACTTCTATGACTGCATGGATTGTCATGGACTACACGTATGCCTGCCTAATAATCAGTAAGTTCTCTGAGGAATAGGGACCATTTATTTATAATTCACGCATTCAATACATTGAGTTAGACATGAGAGCATATATAGGCTTTATATGAGGTGTTGGGGCTCCAGTGGAGGACTATAATCGGGTTCTTTGCCCTTCATGGGCTTATTGGGATGATGGACAATTAGGAAGTATCACCAGGCATGAGAAGTGTGTGTGCTGGGTGAGGACAGGCTTTGGGCAAACCTCTCGTGGTAAAATGGCTTCTCCTGGAAGTGACAGCTGGTTAAAACTTGAAAAGTGTGAGTAAGGTGAAGGGGACAAGAGAAGATGAGAGGTTTAGGCTGAGAGAACTGCCTGGACATGATAGGTCTGAAGAACAGAAAAGTGTCCATGAAACAGAACCCCAGTCCTAGAAAGGCTGGAGGAAAAGGGAGTGGTGAGAGACAGGCTGCAGAGGTCAGAGGCCTCATGCAGTCATCTGTAGATTTGATTCTGGGCCATGGGACCCACTGAAGAACTGAGGCAGAGGACTGCCTCCATCCCAATGGAATTTTCTTTTTTATTTATTTATTTATTTATTTATTTATTTATTTATTTATTTATTTTTATTAGTTTCAGGTGTACAACACAATGCAATAGTTATACTCTTTACCCCCCAAAGTGACAACCCGCCTCCCCCAGTTCGCCACCCCACTCCCCCCCATATCATACATATCTATCACAACTCCCCTGACTCCCCTCCACAGTATACTCCACATCCCGTGACCATCCACATATTCAGTTACTATTACGTTGTGTGAAATAAGTCAGTCGGAGAAGGACAGGTACCATGTGATCTCACTTGTGTGTGGAGTCTGAAGAGCCAATGGAATTTTCAATGACTGTCAGAGCTACATGTGTCATTCACTGCTCTACCCACCTCCAGCTCATTACAGTGCCCAGTATCGGGGCTCAATAGACAGTTGGTCCACTGGCCTGAGATGGAGAACATTTATACCAGTGTCAGAACCAGGGTGGAAGGGAATGAAGGAGCGAGAAAACGTAGGGCTAAAACCTTGAGTTTTTCCTATTTGATGAGTTCTGTGACAGGCTGGGGGTCTTCGGGAACTTGTGTGAGAATGTGGGGTCTGAAGCACAGCTGTGATGGGCTGGGATCTGCTGTGCCATCTTGGACAAGCAATGGCAGAGCAGCAGTACTTGATGTTGACAACCAGTCGAAAGTCAGAGCCTGAGAGCAATAAATTATGTTTATGAATGCAGGCTTATGCAACTACTTTTGCGTTGTGTCACCTCTCTGAGTCTCACTTTCCCCATCTGGGGAAGAGGGTGGCTCCAGGGAAAAGTGAGAGTCTGTATGACACTCAGCATGGTATCTGGCACACAGCAGGCAGGAGATCAAAGCTACTTCTCCTTGGTGTTTCTTGTAATATTTCATTCTTCATTAGGAAGCGGGTGAAGAGACAGGCACATTCCTGGATATTCATGACTGTGAGAAGGGATGTTGAAGAAAGAGAATGCCAGCCATGCCCTAGGGAAGACACGCCAGGCAGAGAGATGGGGTGCCACAGAGCACCAGGGGCCTGTACCAACTCCTGATGGGGGCTTCCACTGGCTCTGCCTCCCAGAGGGTCCGCCTCCCCATCAGCAGACATGGCTTTGCCAGAAGACACTTGACTCCATGAACTAAACCCTGCTGAGGGGAGGCCTGGGCTACGCAGGGGAGGCCTGCCTGAACTGGTCATCCCTCAAGGAGTCACTAAGCATTCATGTGACCTTAGGCAAGTTGCTGATTCTCTCTGGGCCTCAGGGGGGTGACCTTAAAGGGCTCCTTGACGGCCATGGGCCTGAAGGAGTAGGTCCTTATACTCTTGAGGAAAAGCTCTGGCAAAAGCTCACTCAGTCGTCTCAATATCCAACCCCCTTCCATGCTTGGCCCTCTCCACTCCAAACTCCTGTCCTCACGTGGTTGCCCCTTTTTCCTCCCACCACGTCTCTCTGCCAGTCCTGGGAAGGCCCTCTGTCTGCTGTGACATGACTGTGGCCTGAGTCCTGTCACTAAGCTCTGTCAATCAGGGTGGCAGGGACATTTGGATCTCCCTAGGCCTGACCCTGTGGGTCCCCCTTTCTCCCAGCTGCTACAGCCTTCATTCCACCTTCCGTCATTTCTCACCTGCTCAATTCTTCACTTGTCTCCCAGCTCCAATCCCCAAGCACCCTGCAGACAAGGGACATCTCGCGTGTCCCTCACCTACTCAGATTCCTCAGTGGCGCCCCACTGACCTTGGGAGGAACACCCAAGTGCCTGGCATATCAGGCCCTTCTCCATTGGACCCCGACTTGTTCCCAGCTTTATCCTCAAGCACCTTGTTCCAGTTTCCTGGAAAGGATGAATCACTCTCCGTCCACCCACACCCTCCTGTCTCCATTCTCCCTCTTACGTGGCTTGAGTATCGAAGGGCCTCATTTTATTCCAAATCCCTACATTCCCTGGGGCCGCTGACTTTGTGACACACATTTTCAGCAAGACCTCAGCCCTAGAATAACCCACCGAGCTGTTCCTTCATTGGGGGGAAGGTGGCTCAGCCAAGCAGGTTGGGCCACTGTGGATCCCCAATCACCAATCTTTATTTGTCTGATCAACTCATTCCCCCACTGACTGTAGGGAATATCTCAACCCTTTCCATTTCCTTAAGATGGGCTCATTACCCTGCCCTATACACATGTGTGTGCGTACACACACACACACACACACACACACACACACACACTCCAGATGGACTGCCTCTTACCTCCCATCAAAGAGAGCCCCTCAGAAAAAGAACTGCCTTAACCTCGCTACTTTCCCCAGCACTCCTCCTCCTCCCACACGCCTCCACTCCACTCCTCTTGCTAAGATCAACCCTCCTCCCCGCACTTTAGAAAGCATCCTTTCCATCTCAGGACCCTTACACCTCTTTCTTCTATATTTAGGCGCTCGTTCCCAACTGCATCCTTGCTGCTGGCTTTTAAAGACGTTCAAGTCTTGCCCATGAAAACAAACAAACGGCCTCCAGTACAATAAAAATCCTCCTTTTACCCTCTCATTCCCTTCTAGCTACTGCCCTATCTCCATCCTCCGTGTCACAGCCCAAATCTTCAATAGCCGAGTACTCATGGCCTCTGTGGCCTCAGCGCCCACCCACTCCCTGGCCCACTCCAGTCTGGCTTCTGAATCCACAGAAATGGGCGCACCTCGTGAATGTGTCTAGGTTCTCATCTTACCTGACTTTTCAGTAGCATCTGGCACTAGAGACCACACTCGGCTTCATATCCCGTCCCGCTCTTTGGCTCTGTGACACCATGTTCTGGGTTCTCCTATCTGTCTGCTCCTTCTCCTTGGTCACCTTTGCTGGTTTCCCTTCTCCTGCCCCGTCGTTATATGTCAGTGAGCCTCAGCCCTCAGTCTACGCCTGTAGCACTCTCTTCATTTCAACTCTCCTCTCATCAGCTCATTTCATCATAACACACCCATTGCTTCATTGCTAACAAATGCAAATCACTTAGTGTAATCTCCAGCCCAGACCTTTTCTCTAAACTCCATCTATAGAGCTACCTACTTGGTCTCTCCTCCTGATGCTGCAAATATAAGCCCAATAAGACCCAAACTGAGCTCAGGCTCTTATCCAAACATCATCTTCCAACAAAAGTTACAACCGAGGACCCAGCAATCCTACTTTTGGGTATTTATCCAAAGAAACCTACTTCGAAGAGATATGTGCATCCATGTAATCATTGCAGGATTATTTACAATAGCAAAGATGTGGAGGCAAACCTGGGTATCCACCAATGAATGAATGGATAAAGAAGTGGTACATAGGTGGTCTGACAATTAAGTTCGTGAACTCATCCTAGAAAAAGTGCTACAAACCTCATTGCTGAATATCACTATGGTCACCTTCCAAGCATTCACCTTGGGAAGCTATGCACCGATGCCAGTGCCTAGTCCATCCTTCAAAGCCATTCTGTATCTCCTTTTCTGTAATGGCCATCAGAGCTGTCATCGTATTACCCTTGATGTCCTGAATGTCATCAAAATGTCTTCCTTTCAATATTTCCTTTATCTTCGGGTAAAGAAAGTCACTGGGGGCCAGATCAGGTACTCACCCTCGGGAGGGTGTTCCAATACAGTTATTTGTTTACTGGCTAAAACTCCCTCACAGATAGTGTGAGCTGGTGCATTGTCGTGATGCAAGCTCTCCTTTGGGACCATTTTTGCAACACCTTTCTCACGCCAAGATTTTCAGTGAAGATTTTCCTGTTTCTCTATTGATGTTTACTTGGTCTGCTATGCTTCTCACAGTCAGCCGAGGATCCTAACACACAATTTGATGAAGTTTTGCAATGTTTTCGTCAGTTCTGCTCATTACGGCCGCCCTGACTTCTCTTCATCAGTGATGCATTCTCTCCTCTCAGTAAAGTGTTTAATCCATTTGCACACTGCAGTTTTCTTCATGGCATCATCCCCATAAGCTTGGACTAACATGTCTCTGATTTCACTTCCAGTCTTACCAAGTTTAACAAGAAATTTCATGTTTGTTCATTGCTCCAATTCAAGCTCAGACATTCTCAAGATGTCACACAAAAGCACGCAATACCAATAATGAATGCCACGCAGCAAGACACGGCCACACGTCGACACAAACACAGCTGTGAGACACTGATACACCAAGGTCATGAAACCTTACTGAGTTGTTTGTGCAGTGCTGCCAATGTAAGCGCATGGTGGCAATTTCTTGAGCTTAATTGTCAGACCTTCGTATATACAATGGAATATTGCTCGGCCATAAAAAAGAATGAAAGCTCGCCATCTGCAACAATATAGATGGAGCTAGAGGATTCTGTGCTGAGTGAAGTTAAGTCAGACAGAGAAAGACAAACACCATATGTAATTTCACTTATATGTGGAATCTAAACCACAAAATAAACAAACAAACAAAACAGAAACAAATTCATAGACATAGAGAACTTATTGACGGTTGTCAGATCGGAGGGGGGAGGGGTGAAAAAGGTGAAGGGATTAAGACATACAAATTGGTAGTTACAAAAATAGTCATGAGAATGTAAAGTACAGCATATGGAATATAGTCAATAATATTGTAATAACTATGTATGGTGTCAGAGGGGTACCAGATTTATAGGGGTGATCATTTCATAAGTTATATACATACCTAATTAATATGTGGTATACCTGAAACTAATATAATATTGTATGTCAACTGTAGTTGAAAAAGAAAACAATTATTTTTAAAAAGTTACAACCAAAGCCTCTTTCGATATTTCTGTTCATGGCACCACTACTCACCTAGTTATTCAAACCTAGAACTCATTCTTGAACTTTCAGTCATACAAATACATGTGAAATTATGACAGCGATAAGTGTTTCACAAAAAAGTTAATGGTACTATAAAAACGTTTAATAGGAGGAATTTTCCTATTCCTCAAAGGGAGCTCCCTTGAGGAAGTGGCATGAGCTAGGACCTGAGCAATAGATAGAAATTAATTAGGGGGAAAAGTTTGGTGAGGGAAGTGGGAAGAACACTTCATGAGCAGGCAACAGCAAATATCACATGTGAGGATCATAAAAATGGGCAGAATGGCTGGACAGAGCAGTCTAGAGCAAGGGGCTTTGAGCTGTGTGATGAAGTTAGAGGGGCCAACAGAGCCCAGGCAATGAAGGTTCGAGTAAAGATTTCACTGCCCACTCTAGGAAATAGTAGGCTATTGGAACACTTTAAAATAGGTTAAGTGTTGAAACAGGGAATGGGGAAGAAAAAAGGAAAGGGATTAAGACTACAGTTTGAAAATGTAGTCAATCAGGGAAGTTGCCAATCTTATTCTCCCTGTAAACCACTATTCAGCCAATACCCAAGAGCTCAGTACCTGTTTGATGAATGAATAAATGAAAGAGTAAATGAATGAATGAAAATATAAATGAGCAATTTACCTGCAAGGGTTGATACTGACTGGAAATGAGCAAGAGAGATTCTTTCAGGGCTTTTAGGGTTAATTAAGGTGATAGTTACACACATATGTGCATATATAAAATTTGAGTCGAGGTAGACTTCTGGCCAAAACAAAGTAACTGACATCTGACTTATAAATAATTAGAAATATACACAAAACTGAAAAAACATATGAAACAATTGGTAGGTGTTCTAAGAAATAGGATAATGTGACCCATGACAGGAAGGTGGAATCAGTCAATAGAAACATACCTGGACATTACTGAGATTATGAAGTTAACAGACAAGGACTTTAAAACAGCTACTTAAAATATGCTTAAATAAGAAAAACATTAATATAATGTGAGAAAGATCAAAACTATAAAAAACTATCAAATTGAACTTTTAGGGATAAAAAATTCAATATCCAAAATGAAAAATTCACTGGCTAGGCTTAAGAGAAAATTTAAATTATAAAAAAAAAGATTGGTAAGCTTGAAAACACAGCAGTAGGAATAATCCAAACCAAAGAGAGCAAACTGGGAAAAAATTAACAGCCCCAATGACCTTTGGGTCAAAATCAAAGAGTCTAGGGGTGGCCAGTTAGCTCAGGTGGTTAGAGGGCCGTGCTCATAACACCAAGGTTGCCAGTTCGATCTTCACATGGGCCACTGAGTTGCGCCCTCCACAACTAGATTGAAACTTGGAGCTGATGGGCACACTGTTCCCCAATAAAGTTTTTTCAAAAATGTTTAAAATCAAGTAGTCTAACATACCAATGTTAATGTTTGGGGATGCCAAAAAAAATGTATACAAGTGGACACTTTGGTCAGCGTTACTCAAGCAGTAGTTCGCCGTAATCAGAAGTGTCTGGACGCTGATGGTCACCACACTGAGCACCTCTTGTCATTGCAGAAGTCAAACGTGACTTGTGTTCATCTTTTGTTATCGGTATATGTAGAGTATTACAATTTTAATACACTTCTCCTTTCTTAAAATGTGTATGCATTTTTTGGGCACCCTCAGTATGTGCACTTGGAGTCGTAGGCAAAAAGAGGGTCAGGGAGAACAGAAAAATTTTCAAAGAAATGATGGCCAGAACTATTTGTTAATTTACTCTTCGTAAACTATACCTCAAGGAAAAATACTCAACACAATAAAATTAAGTGAAGGCAGCCCTGCTATTTCCTTCCCTACGCTGTTTGACAACCGGTGATGTCCCGTCTGCCTAAACTGCCCTCCCAGCCTCCCCCCCTGACAAGTCCTTTCCATCCTGCCCGCTCCCGTTCTAAAGCACGCATTCCAGAGCCTTCCTAGATCCCACCGAAAGTCTTCCCCTCCCTGGCGCAGGCCACACCTGGAGAAGCCACTGCAGTTTACCTTCTCTCATGGGTCTGTCTCCCTGATAAGATAGCCTGGGCCTTGTGTGGCTTCCTCTAGGGCAGGGACTGTGATCAGCGAGTGATGGGACAGAGTAAAGGGGATATAAAGAGGAGTGGGAGGGCAGTGGGAGGAATGGTTGGGACTCCAGGGCCAGGCTCTGTTGACTCACCCGCCCCCGAGACTTTTGCAAAGACCTACTACTGAGGAAGCAGGTTGGCAGTCTGAAGGAGTATGGGGTTTCCCAAGCTTGGTTAATTGTCAGGAGAACCTGTGGTCTCATTAAATGCAGGTTCCCAGGCCCCACCAAGAACGACTGAGTCAGACTTCACAGGGCGTGCCGAGAAGACTTGGGAGTGAGGGGAGCTGGCTTCTCCTCCCCCCACAACCTCTGCCTTTGCCCCCGAGAGAAGCTCTCCAAGATGGCCTCCAGCTCTGAGCTCCTCAGTTCCTGGGACCTTAGGGCCTCCCAGAAAGCAAGGGGCTGTTTCTCTTCAAATTCATAAGACAGGTCCGCTGTAGCAGTGACAACGCAGGCCCTGGGAGCCCGCCTAAGGTCCCATCGCCTTGAAACCTTATCTCAAATCCGTGGTCCTCCATGGAGCCTCTCCGGCCCCGTCCAACACTCTCTAGAGTCCTTTTTTCCTGGCTATGGAATCTCTTGCCTCTCTCACATATCTTTATGCTTTTGTCCCATGTGTGGTGTATGGAGATCTTTATATCACTTAAAAACAAACAAACCTGGCTACAGCTTTATACTTGTCCCTTTTAATTTCCTTACAAATTTAACCTATATTAGCTGTTGACTGTGGAGTAGATCAGGTGACTCAAGGCTGGACTTGCGATGTCCTCTTAACCAGAAGCTACCCTTCAGGGGGCTCCTGGGAGGGTCTGCCAATACCTCCTGTGGGCATGTGCACCTGCCTCAGGAAGGAAGGGCTCCCCAGAGCTCCCTGGGATCCCTGTTACTGCATCATTGTTCATGTCTTAGCCTGTGCGGAGTGGTCACGTGACTTTTAGGACTCTGAGTCAAGTTGAGGCTGGAGATGGTGTGTGTGTGTGTGTGTGTGTGTGTGTGTGTGTGTGTGTGTGTTGGGGGTGGGAAGCATGCGTTTAGAGGCCCTGAGGAATTTTGTCTGATTTTGCATTTGTTTCCAGTTGGTCTTTGGCAAGAGATCCCTGTTTCAACATTGTAGGACACCTGAGCTTCCTGTTCCAATGGGATCTTCATCCTGGAGGGCTCCTTTCCTCAGCCTAGCCGAGGAATCGCTGATTCCTTTGTTCACATCACACCGAGACAAACAAGAGCCCCAAGATTACATGTGCTGGGAGGACAAGCAGCTTTCACGGAAGCACTGGGAGTGCACATCCCACCCCCACCCTGGGTGCCTTGAACAGGCGTCGCTACAGAAGGGTGCCTGCCTGGTGCAAAGTAGGTTCACACGTATGATATCAATCCCCCTAATATTCTGGGGGATGGATATGATGACCCCCACTTTACAGAGAGTCAAAATTAAGCATTGGGGCCCGCCGAGTGGCCCTGTGGTTAAGAGCTGGCTTGGGACGCCAGCGGCTCCGGTTCGGATCCCACATATGAGGGCCAGTGACACTGCCCTCTAAAAAAAAAAAAAAAAAAAAAAAAAAAAATTGGGCACGATTAAGTGCCTTGCCTAATGTCACAAACTAAACATATGGCAGAGCTGGGATTTGAACTGCAGTCTGCCTGACTGCCGCCAGCTTCCAGCCCCTTGAAGTCCTCGCCAAACGCAAGGCCACCAAATGCAGCACGGCTTTGGGTTTGAGCCTGGAACAGAAAAAAACAATGTTAGTGAGAACAACTGTTGAAATAGCAAATAGCATCGTAAATACTCGTCGCCATGTACCAACCTTAGTTTCTTGGCTGTGACTAATGTCTCATGGTTATGTAAGATGCTAACATTGGAGAAACTGGGCAAAGGGCATGTGGAAACTCTTTCCTGTCCTCACAACTTTTCTGTACATCTAAAATTATGCCCAAATTTAAACATTTATCTTAAAAAGAAGAAGAAAGAAAGGCCAATTGTCAGGCACATATATCATGCACATATTCCCACCGTGGCCTAAGATCCAGGCGGACTGGGCTGTGGTGTCCATCATCTCAGGTGCTTTCTGCCTGTGATGTGAAACCACAGAGTGGCAAATCCTGCCTTTTCCAGTTCTTTCCTGATTTCCGCAAGGAGAATGCCTGGGCTTGGGGCCAGCAGTCTTGACAGCCATTGTACTCCAGCTAACTTCCCTTTTGAACAAAGCAGACCAGGCCTCAGGCTGGGGGCTACAGCAGGCAATGGCAGTCCGGGTGGAATTTAATCACTGAGTTGGCTTTGTGGTGTATATTTTTAGTTAATTTCTATTTGTGGCAGGTGTTCTCGGTTTCTATATATGATTATGATATTAGTTTTTCTGTGTAAACACATTTTTTTTTTTAAATTAAGATCAATCTTGAGTAAATCATGTACAAAAGAGATGAGGAGTCAGCCACGATCATAAAAGGAGTTCAGGAATGAATGAAATCTGGGAAACTGAGCAGAAATGCACAGCATGTTTCCCAAAGTCAAAGGACACCTTGTCCTTGCACTCGTATTGTCACACCTGAGCAGTGACATGGTGACTCAGCAGGATGGGCTGAGCCTGGATGGAAGGAAGCTGCCCAGGTGACCCTGACCTCTCATCTGGTTTTTCCCACCTGACACGCAGCCTGGCACATAGTAGATGCTCAATAAGCACCTGCTGACTAAGTGAATGCATGGAAGAATGAATATGTAGGTGAAACTTGGCAGCCAGTTCTATCATGTCCAACACGAGCATCAAAGTATCGTCTGAGATAGATGGCGGCCCCATCCTTGCACAAATGGGAACGCGAAGTACGGGAAGGAGAAGGCATTTGCCCCAGGCACACAGCCAGCATCTGGGAAAGCAGGGCTGGGACCTAGGACTTCCTCCCTGTGATTACCCTGCCAGCTTGCCACTCCTGGTGTGTGCCTGTGTGAATGACCTCGACCTGGGCAAACAGGAAACCAGCCTCCTGGCAGCCTGGGCGCTCAAAAAGCCATCTGCTTGGAAGCTGCACAAAGGCTTTCCGCAGCTCATGAAAAATCAAGCTGGATCACGTCAAAGAGGCCTTGGCACCTTGGGTTTCTGATGTTGGGAGTTTTCATTCTTGGTTGGGGCTGGCCCCCCTCCTATCATCAAGCACCCCCATGCATGGGCATCTCGTGGGTTAGAAGGCTCCAGAGGCTGACTGGGCAACAGAGGCCATGGAGAGAAGAACCATAAAATCTATTGTCTCGATGGTGAGTGTCGCTTTCCCAGTGAGGCCAACCTGACCACTACAAGCACCATCAGCACCTCCGGTCACCTTTACCTGCTCTATTTAATGTTCTTATTTCTTTATTACTCCTATCGTTTATTGTCTATCTGGAATGCCCATAAGAGCAAGGAGCTTTGTATATTTTGTTCACTGATGTGTCTCAAGCCCTTAGCACAGAGTGGACACCCAGCAAATATTAGTTGGCTGGCTGGCTGGCTGGATGCCTGTCTGGCTGGATGGATGGATGGGCAAACGTCCCAAAGAGTCACAGTTCTGTGGCTTCCTAGCTGTAGGACCACAGGCAAACTGTGTGGTCTTCTTGAGCCTGTTTTCTCATCAATCAAATGGAATGGTCATACTAACTGGAAGGATTGGTGGGGTCAGGGGCTTTGTGAAGGCACCTCTGCAGTGCTAGGGTCTGAGAGCCATTTAGCGAGTGCTGGTTACACCAAAGCCAAAATTCATTCATTTATTCATTCATCCATCTGGTCAGTCCGGCTACAACAAGCATGTGGCCTGGGGAGGCTTCTTAGGAGAAGGATGATTAACTCCTGAGAGGAACTGGTGGGAGTGGGAGAGAATGGGGAACAAGGCGGGCATCCGGGCAGAGTGGGATGGCATGAGCAGGCTCAGGGAGGTGGCAGTGCCGAGGGTGTGTTTGGCAGACTCATGGGAAGAAGTGGGCATATAACCTTCCCTTCCCGAGAAGAGGAGGGCTCTGGAGGGGGCTGGCTGGGTTGGGAACATGGGCGATAGCTACAGCAGTCTTCCTTTCCAGCAAATACATACTGAGCTGTTCTCCATGACACACACAAGCCTGGCCACTGGGGACACAGGAAAACCCAGTCTGCAGCCAGAAGGACACTTACAACACACGAGTTTGCCTGAGTCCGACCCTCCAACAAACACCCACAACAGCGTTCTAGTTCTTCAGTTAAAGTCCAGCATGCTCCTTGTGGCCCATGAGTCCCCAGCCTACCACTCCAGCCCACCTCCTCTGCCCTTATTTTCTTGCTCTGACAATGTTAATCTCATTTCAGTTCCTTGTCCATGCCACCTTCCCACCCCAGGGCCTTTGTACATGCTGTTCTTTCTGCTTGGTAATCTCCCTGTGTTCCCATCCCAACTTCTTCCCCTTATTTTTTTCCCCCAGGAAGAATTTATTTCTGTAGGTAAGAATGAAAATAGGGTTATGAAGCAGGAAATCAATAGAAAAAAATTTAAGAGTGCAATAGTCATGTTTAGAGAAGTTAGTTGAAAGGAAGATAAATAAAGCATTAGTATTTATGCTCAATTTCTATTTGAAAGGCCAACCAGTATTTTATATATTAGTAACTATACTGGGAAAAACACAGGCATACATAGTTTTAATTAAAAGCTATAGTCCAAAAATGGATAAGCTCCCAGCATTCAGAGCTCTCCCCAATTGTCACACCTTGAAACCTTTCCTGAGTCCTCACACTGGGCCAGATTCTCCTGTTACAATTCTCAAAGCACACGACAATCATCTTTCATTGTTCTCACTGGAGTTCATGATCATAAATTGATGTGTGTGGTTACTCTATTCATGGCTGCTCCTCCCACTGGATATTAACTCTGTGAAGGCAGGGGCCAGGTCTGTTTGTATCAGCAGTTAGTCCAGGGATTACTGCCCCATAAATCATTACATAATGTTAGATTCATTGCAGCCCATATAGAGATGGAAAGAAAATTCAGACCCAGGAGCCATCACAACGCATGGAGTCAAGTGCTTTATTGAAGAGCTGCTTGGAAGATGCTGGAAAGGTAGAGAAAATTTCGTGGAGGTCATCATGGACTGGGTGTTGAAGGATGAGTAGGAGCTCGTTAGGCAGGAGGCAAGCATCCCTAATAACAGCAAAGGCACATGCCTGGAGCACAGTTTTTAGAAAACAGCTGGTCGTCTCGGGCGGTAGGAGATCCTGGCAGTGGCTCTGCTGAATGCCTGCTATGTGCTCCCTTTCAATAAATGAGGGAGGGACTGAGGCTCAGAAGGGTTCCATGACATGCTCGAGTCACCCAGCTTCAAAGTGGCTTACCTGACTGTCCTGTGCCCCAGCGGCGTATGTTGCAGACCTACTGTGTGTGTCTGGTGTCTTCCCGCCCCTACCCCCTCAGGCTGCTGCAGGGGAAATGGTGATGACGGTTGGCAAAGCACTGTGTGGAGACTCCCAGCTTTTGGTCCCACATGTGTGTCACTTGTGCAGGCTTTCAACCTTCTCCCCCTCCCCACTTTCTCAAAGAGGGGCTGCTTACTCCGGCGCTTCCTGATCTTAGCACTGACCACCGAAACTAGCCCAATCCCTCACCAGGCTGCTTTCTCCACCAGACTGTGTATGGTCTCCAGGGCCCTGTGGGTGCCCAGGATGGAGGAGGAGGCATTTGCTGAATGTGCATGTGCCAAAGTGAGCTGGGCAGCAATGTACCTGGGAAAGGAGCTGAGGAATGACTAGCCAGGCACTCAGGCCCATGTGGAACCCCTCACTTCCTGACCCAAAACGCGAGGTCACAGGGTAGTCACTTCTCTGAGTCTCAGTTTCCACAATTGTGCTGGAAATGAGAAGTGCTTATAACCTTAATAGCCCTGTGAGCTTTGGTGCCCACTAGTGGTCATAGGCAGACCCTGCAGGGCCATGTTTTCTGCGGCGGGTGCATGGATCCCATTCACTCTTCAGCTGAGCTTGCTAACAGGTTCAAACGCCAGGCTCTGCTTCCTGTGCTCTGGAGTCAGACAAAACTGGCATTGAATCCTAGCTATAGCCTCTCTAGGTTGCATCCTTCTAGTGCTGGACCAGCCCCACCTGTGTTGTGCTATCCGCCTGGATGCCTGCCTGAGCCCAGAGCTCCTATGTGGACCCTCTGGGAGAGATAACTTCGTAGCACACATACCAAAGACCCAAGGCCAAGGGCTCACACAGGTGAACTAACTTTTCTGTGTGCTAGTTGCCTTAGAGCCCCAAAAGGGAATATCATTGTCTTTATCTCAGAAATACCGAAATAGAGGCTCCGGGAGGGTATGTGGCTTTCCCAAAGACACTTCGTTACTAAGATTTGAAACCAGGTCCCTCTCATTCCGAAGGCCAGATGCTTGCCTTGGCTCGCAGCTGCCTCAAATTATGCACCAACAGTCAGCAGACCTGCGAGGGTGTTTATTAAATCATAAAACTCCTCTCCCTGCCAGTGGGAGAGGAATCACTGCCTGCCAAGTGGATGTGGGTGGGGTGTCTCATCCCAGCCTTTGAAGGAGCAGGGAGGGGGAAAAGCCCCAGGCCCTGAGAGGAGCAGTGCTGCCTCTTTGGATGGCCTAGGGAGTGCATGATGATGTGGGATTAGGTCAGAATGTCCCTGCACTCTCAGTCCCAGGGAAACGAAGCATTTTCAGCCCCTGGCCATGCCTGGGGTTGGCAGCAAACTGGGGTTGCTCCTTATGTTCCGGTAGGATTCACAATCTTTCCCATGAAGAGCATGGTGGGCATGGAGTCCTCTATAATCACCAGCAGGAAGGAGGTGTTCAGCTTGAAGGTTAACGGCATCCCCATGGGCAGCGTCTGCATTCCTGAGGCTGCGGCTGCCTCTGTGCCCTTCTCATCCATCTTCAGCTTAGCCTTGTGCACCGCCTGTGGGAAGCACAGCAAGGGCAGTGTCAGGCCAATCGGGGACTGAGGACAATGAGAGGCTCAGAGAGGGAAAGTCCTCAGCCGAAGTTGCCCAGCACAGCAGTAACTTAGCTGGTGCCAGCTTCCCTGGGCCTTCTGCTGTCATATGTCAGCACTAAAGGATACTGAACCAGCAGATGCAGAGTCAAGAAAAACATGATGCAGGGTGAACATGAACTACGGGGGATGGGGTAAGGGAGGCTGTAGGACAGAGTGGCATTTGCTGTCCTTTCTGGGAAGTACAGAGAAGCGTCAATGGTTAAAATGGCAGCAGGTGTTTGTTGAGCCTTAGCTAGATGGAAGGGAGATGGTTGGATCCTGCCAGGAAGCCTCCAGCCCCCTCCACACACCTTGCCTCTGCCTGGTGGATGATTGGTGGATGGTTAAGAGGGAGCCAAATTCCAGGATGGCTGTTGGAGACGACTTGGACCCCAGATCCATCCCAATACCATCAACACCTGTGACTAGGTGATCGACACTGGGAAATTGATGGGCTCTGTGAAATAGTGACACATTTCATGCCAGTGTACAAAATCCTAACAGCTTTCTAGCAGGCCAATAGCCGTTACTCTCATGGAGAATCGCAGCTATCAGCACACCTAATTGCAGAAGGAAACGAGCCATTGAACTCAATGAAGGCCTACAGGAAAGGGGTGGTTGGCACTGAATGTTTATAGGAAGCTTATGGCAGGAAAACTTAGAAGTGAGACAACTCTACTAAGAAAGACTGCCTTCCTTCCTCTTGCAAACTGGAATAAATCTGATTCAGTACTTGGCAATTTGTATCCCTCCCAGGTGGGCTTGACCTTCACCCAGACAATCCCCACCACCCACTACTTCTTTTCCTACCTCTCAGCCCTTGGCCATGCTGCTCCCCCTCCTGGAAGACTCTCACCCTGCCCGTCTCTGCTTGTTGAAATCTCTCCTACTACAATGCCCTTTTAACCTAACAGTAGGGTTCCAGATAAAATACAGGATATACAGTTAAATTTTAATTTCAGATAAATGATGAATATATATATATATATATATATATATATATATATATATATATATATATTTAGCTCAGCCATCCTGCTACCTGTTGGCAGCTCAGCGGCAGCTCAGCTCAGGCTGGGCATCGAACTGCTGTTGCTCAGAGCTCAGCTTGCACTCTTTTTTTTTTTTTTTTCTGAGGTCAGTGTCACTGGCCCTTATATGTGGGACCCGAACTGGGGCATCTGGCTTCCCAAGCCAGCACTTAACCACCACGCCACTCGGCCAGCCCAAAGGGAGTTACATTCAATGCTTTTCTTTCTTTTTTAGCTGAGTCATCCTGCCACCTGTTGGCAGCTCAGAGGCAGCTCAGTGGCTGCTCAGCTCCGGCCGGGAATCCAACTGGCAACCCTGTTGCTCAGACCTCGCACTCTTGAGCAAGCTCTTAACCAACTGAGCCACTCGGCTGGCCCTACGATGAATATTTTTAGTGTAAGTATATCCCATTAAATATTTGAGACATTCTTATACTAAAAAAAAAAAAAAAAATCCGTCACTTTTCTGAGATTGAAATGAATCTGGATGTCCTGTATTCTGTCTGCTAAAGCTGGGGACCCTGCCCATTTCCTCCTCTCTGCTTGTCCCCAACAGGCAGGTGCTCAGCCTTGCAGAGATCATAGGTCCTTAGCTTGCTCATCTCTTCATCATGTAGACCATGTTTATGATTTACTCCTAACAGGCCTGTGAAGCCTTTGAGAAAGGGTCCAGGCCAGACCCACACCCCTTCCAGGCCTGATAAATGGTCTGGATCTTGACCAATTGTTTGTTGCACTGAATTGACTTTCAAAACAGCACCAGGAGATTGGTTCCAATTTTAAAGACTGAAACCATGAGGTTTGGGGAGGTTGATGATTTGCTCAGGATCTCATGGCTGGTAGGGGCAGAGCTGGGTTCAAGCTCAGCCTCCCTGGTGGGTGGAATCCTGGCTTGTACTGCTGCTGTGACAGTGTGAAGGCTCCCTGTGCTGGCAGGGCCAGCGCCCAGGCCATGCAGGCTTACCTCACCCACTTTCAGGCTTCGATTAGGGACGATCTTGGTGAGATCGCCATGCTCCTCAAAGATTTTGGTGATGCCCAGGTGGGAGAGAGTCTTCTTCAGGTTGTAGGTACCAGTGATGGAGAACCTGGGCAAGGACACGTCTACAACCCTGGGGAGTGGGAAGCGACAACGGTGAGCAACAAGGTTCTGCCCCTTGCCAGGGCAGGCCCCAGCATCGACAGTGAAGAAGACATTTGTACTCCCAGCCCCGGAGGTCGAAGACTTTCTCTTTATCCACAGAATGAGGAGGGGTTCCTTCTGAATTAGGTCCCTGCTTCTTACCCAACGCGCTCCAGAGCCCTCATCACGGAAATGTTCTCAAGTCCCCACTGCCGCAGAGTCCCTTTGGCTGCAGCCACCAAGGTCTCACCACTGCAGCCTCGGCCAGGCCCAGGCCCTGAGCCCATCCTGACCCCAGCAGGCCTGTCATTAGAGGTGGCAGGGCCCCGAGAACTGAAGCCAGGCAGAGCTGAATTGAAATCCACTCTGCCTCTCATGAGCTCTGTGACTTGGTGCAAATGATTGGAACTCCCCAAGCCACTTGTGCGAAAATGACGGTGATAATCGTAGCACCCGGGGACTGTAGAGTGCTGAAGGAAACGCACGTAAGACGCTCAGCAGAGCCAGTGGTCAGCAAGCGTTTATCCTCTTGCCCTGGAGTTAGCAGCAGCTTCCCATCCTCCGTGGGTGGCAGCTGGGTTGGCCTGTCTGCCAAGGCCCTGTGGTCAGGTATCCATGGGATACCTGTGAGCCTGGCCCCAAACCCCATTTCTGCTTGCCTCTCCAAGAACCTTATTCCTGCCTATGTTTCCCCTTTCTCCCACGCCATCTATAAATGGTGTCTACCTGATCAGTCTCAGAGCACACTACCTGCTATAATAGCCCCTATCCTAAAAAAACAAAAGCAAAAACACTTCCATTGGCCCTGAGTCACTTTTCCAGCTTCTGGCCCATATCGTTTTTTTCATTCATAGCAGAAGCTGTATCTACCAGTAATCTCCACTTCCTCGCGTTATTGTCTCAACCTACTCCAATCAGGCCTTTGTCCTCCACATTTTACCAAAGCAATTCTTTCCAGAATTGCCGCCGATCTCAGCTTGCTGGATCCAACAGCGAACTCTCAGAGGCCAGCACTAGATAGCTGACCTGTTTTTTCATCTTGATGCATTCCAACCCAAGTCCATGCCCTCCTGCTTTTCCCTTCCTTCATTGGCTACTTCTCTCACCCTTCGTTGCATCCACCTCATTGCCCATCTCATTGCTGTGAGGCTCCAAGCCTCAGACCTTGATCCTCTTCTCTTTGCTGTCTTTTCTTCCTCCCAAGGGATTCCATTCAATGTCATGGCTTTAAATACCAACGATAGACCCAATGACTCCCAAACTTACCTTTCCACTCATCCATTCATTCAACAAATGAATTTCTTAAGTGCCAGGCACTGTTCTAGATGCTTAGGTGCATCTGTGAACAAAACAGGCAAAAATCCATGCCCTTGAGCTTGTACTTTAGCAGGGAAGGCAGGCAATAAAATCAACACAACAAAAATCATAGTGTAGCATAGATACATAGACTGGCAGTCTATGTATGAGAAAGTGGTATGTGCCATGGAAAAAAATACAGATTCCCTTATGGGAATCAGGAATGCTGGAGTAAAGGCAAGATTTGAGCAAACTTCAATAGAGGCAAAGGAGTTAGGCAAGTTATGTTTTGGTTTGTTTTGTTTGTTTGTTTGTTTGTTTGTTTGTTTTTTCTGACTGAAATGAAGAGCCACAGTAGGGTTTTGAACAGAGGATTGACATGGTCTTGCTTAGGTTTAAAAGGATCATTTTTGTTTGCTCTGTTAGGAATATACTCTGGCGGCAGTGGGTGGTAACAAGAGTTGGTGGGAGATCATTTGGAGACCTGGTGTTGGGAGTCACAGAGATGGTGAGGAGGGATCAGACTCCAGATATTTTTTTAAAGTGGGGCTAACGGGATCCCCTGACAGACTGAATGAGGGGCTGGGGAGAAGAGAGTGATCAGGTAGGTCCCCAAGGTGTTTAGCTTGGCAACTAGAAAGATGGAGTCACTATGGAATTAAATCAGAAGCGTGAGGAGGTTTCATAGGCTGTCTGTTTCCGACACGTTGAGACTCAAATCTTACCAGGCATCCAGGGGAGATCCTGGGTAAGTAGATGGATCTGTGACCCTGGAGTTTGGGAGAGAGAACTGAGACTAGGGACAGAATAATGTGGAAGCTGCAGTAATACAGATGGTATTGAAAGCTCTGAGCCTGATGCGTGCATTAAGGGGGTGAATATCAGTGGAAAGGGGGAGTGAAGAATGAGCCCATGCCACTCAACTCTGAGACCTGGAGGAGAAGGGGGAGGTGAGAGGAACCAAGAGATGGTGGGGGCCTGAAAGCCAAGTAAAGAACACCTCTTAAGAAGGTGGGGTGAGCCACTGGGTCAAACGTTGCTCACAGGTTGAGAAAGGTCTGAAACGAGCCACATGGATGCCCTTGGTAACCTTGGTAACAGAAGTCTCCATGGCGGTGAGTTCAAAAGGCTGACTGGAGTGAGTTTAAGAGAGGATGGGAGGAGAGGGGTTGTGGACAGTGAATAGAGGCAAACTGCTTCCAGGTATTTACTACAAAAGGGAGCAAAAAACCCCAGAGCAATATGGGAGAACCGAGTCAGGAGAAGATTGTTTTATGATGGGAGAAATAACAGTATCTTCATATCTGATGGAAATGATTCAGTAGAGAGGAAACACATTTACTGACATAGGAAAGAAAAGAGTTTCTAGGGTGATATTCCTGAGTAGTGAGAGGAGGTAGGAGCCGGTACGTTAATGGGAAGAATGGCTTTAGTTCATGTCGAAGTGGGAAACCAGAAAATGTGGGGCCGATGCTGGAAGGTGGCTTCATATCACAGCAAGTATGTCAAGGTGTGCTGGGGTACTCAGGCTACGAGTGGACCCTTGAAAGTTTTACCAGGGAAATGGATGTTTCAAAGTCACCAGCAACTTGTGCCTCATACAGGTGCAGATTTCCGTTTGCCTTTGGGGAAACTGAGCCTTTCCTCTGGGGAATCTGCCACAGCAGGCTTCTAATTATGCAAATACAAAGCGGGAGTGTGTCTCCATAGCAGAGCCTGGGCTGCAGCCTTCCACAGCCTAAATTCCCAAGTGTGCTGGGCCTGTGTCTTTTAGGTGTGTGTGCCTGTTGGCTTGGTCACTTCCCCTGGGGAAACGGTGAGTTTTCTCCTTAGCCTGTCTCAGGCCTTTCAGTCTGAAGGGGACTGCAGAAAGTGCACACAGGAAGAGCCCTTCTGCCTGGCCTCCCCCATTACAGACCATTGGAGTGGTCTAGACTTGACAATTGTCCCCCAGACCCCATGAGCTCAGAAGGTAGGAGTGTTGGCCTACTGTGTTCTGATGGAATGCAGTTTACCGCCCTGGGAACCATGGACAAGAGCACTTCCCTGAAAGAGGATATGAAGTTTCCCACGAGGGGGTGGACATTACTGCTCTCAGTATCCTGGGGCCAGACGTGAGTGGGGAGGCAGGACTTCATCTGCAGTGGGAGGAACAGCCCTTTCCATGGTCCTCCCAGCAGGGAGGCCTGGCCTAAGGAACAAGATGCTGGAAGAAGTCCTAACATGATTCAGTTTGATTCAGGAGACAGACGGGGAGTTAGCTAGGAGGGCACTCTGGAGAAGACCCTAAAGGAAGTCTGCACTTGAACTCCACAAGAAGCCACTACTGTAAGTATCCCTGGGTTCTGTTATCCTCAGGCCTCCAGTAAGGCCTGTGCTGGCCTGCAGGAAATCTCACAGGGCCTATCCCACACTTAAGTGGAGGAACAAACGGAGAAGTGTGGACCATCTCCTGAAACCAGAGAGCAGATGACAGGCCCCCCCCCCCACCGCCCCGAGAGATCTGGGTGTGATTAGAAGTGCCTTGTAGTGGTCTCAGCTCCGGGGGCTGCAGAGGGGCTTGGTGAGGGGAGCATGAAACATGCTTGCCAGCCCGGAGCTGCAGCCCCGTGAGAGATTGTCAGGAATAACTTGGAGATGAGGAGGGATGAGAGCTCAGTAAATCTGGGATAGAGGAAGTAAACAGAGTAGGAGAAAAGAGGAAGAAGGAAGAAGCTGCACACACCAGGCACCCTCTATACCTTTGCTTGACTAATTTTTTCCATCTGTCAAAAGTGTCCAGCCTCAAGGCCTCCTCCACCTTCTCCATCTTGCCCTCATCAGGGAGAATGAAGGTAGCTGTGATGTTGTCCTTGTAGGGCATTTCCAGGACAGTGCAGCTGAGCTGGTCATCATGGCCAACTTTATACATGCCCACACGAAACATCATGGGCACCTTCACTGTCTTGTTTCCATCCAGAATGAAATCTTCCCGTGTAGTTATTTTTGGATCAAACTCATGTTGCCACGTGGCTTAAGATAAAGAAGGACAAAGTGGCATTAGTGTTCTGAGGGAGAATAGATGACTAGATGTAGCTAACCACTGGTCTCTGTCCACATGGATTCAAGGAAAGGGGTTCGAATACTGTGAGCTATCAGGACAGATCCCTAGGAATTCCTGTCCTCATGCCATGTCCTAAAGACTTTGGGTGAGGAGGACTTGGGCTTCATGATCAGTTTCCAAAGAAGCCAGAACCAAGGCTACTGAGCTAAGAAGAGAGCTATAGATTGCCCTAAGCCCACGTACTCTGGAGGGTGAGCAAGCCTGTGGACTGTGTCCCAGCAGAGGGGACTAGATTATACTTAGCAGGGACTATTTGGGTCTGATGTGAGTGAAAATTCTCAGCTCTCTTGTAAGTCAGCCCTGAAGGTGCCACTCTCATGTGGGACTAAGAAAAATGATGGAATAGGCTGAAGGGCGGAGAACTCACAAAGCTGAGTGTTTGGACCCCTCCTTTTCTATCCTGAAGACCTGGGTCTTTTTCATACTCGCTACCCTCAAAGCTCCCAGTATAGGCTTCTGAGGGTCAAGTTCCTGAGTTCAATGTCTAGATTTACTGTTTTAGAAGGATAACCTTGGACATGAGTCTTAACCTCCCTGGACTTCAGTGTCCTTATCTGCAGAATAGGGATATTGATGGGTGCCTCATAGGACAATTGTGAGACTGGGATACGCCAGCACAGCTTAATAACTGTGTATAGTAAGTGTTGAATGGATGCTAGTCATCATCAGCATCATTGTCACCATTGTTCTTGTAATCTGCGGGGTATAGGGACTTTGGGAAATTCCAAATTCTCCTTTCTCCTTCTGCTTTGGGCAGACAGAGATTTCAGTGTACCATTATCACTCTTTTTTTCCCTTTTATTGCCATCATTCTCCCTGTGGATTTGGGGATATTTGAACTTCCATATTCAGAACCATGTTGCTGACAGCCCAGCAGTAATCTTGCCTGGCCTGATGGCTGTTGGCCTCTGATTCTTGCCTATGTTGGCCAACCTTTGTGTGTGAATGTGGTGTATGAGTAGGTGAGTATGGTCAGGGGGATAATGCTTGGATTTGGGAATACTCTTCCACTTTCTTTTCAGTCTCTCACCCTCAGGCTTGGGAATCTACAAGTTCAGATAGGAGACCAAGGCCCCCACCAAAGTAAACATCATCACCATCAACAAGATCATCACCATTCTGGGCATCTTCTTGACTTGGAGTGATGGAAAATGCATAGCCCCTGGCCAAGAAAAGTGGGTTTTTGTCCTTTCATTGACAGACTTTGTAACTGAGTAAGTCAATTACTGTCTCCCTGAATTTCACTTTCCTCATCTAAGAAATGAGGCAAAGAATGTCCCTGCAACCTCTACAGCAATGTTGTGGTAGTATAATCAGCAATAATGAAAATGCACATATGGAGGATAATTTAGACTTCACAAAGTTCATTTCACGCACATTTTCACTTTGAATCTCAATAACTGCCCTATGAGTTATGTGTCAAGATACTCATTTTGCAGATAGAAAAAGTGAGGCTCTGAGAAATTACTCATGAATTCAAGGTCACAGAGCAAGCAAGTGGCCAACCCAGGTTTTAAATCCAAGTCTACCAGTCATCTTATCTTTTCCATCTCAGCATGTCCTTTTCCAAGCCTTACCTTGAAAGAAAATATAATTTCCAAGGACCATCACCGTGCCAGGATCTATATTCTTGATCAGGTTGTCAATTTTCCCCTGGGTTTTCTGACTGATATAGTCATTGATCTGCTTCTGAGTATTTTCCAAGTTCTGGAAGTTGGTAGGTATGACGTCTGCATTGTACAGGTTCTTGCTATCTGTCAGAAACTTCTCTAGTGGCCGCAGCCTCTGATCGATGAACAACGTGTTCCCAAAGCTCAGCTTGAGGTTCTGGTTCCACCGGTTCAGCCTGCAGAGAAGGGCATGGAAGCCCTCGTGGAGACCTTTCTCGGGCATGTCCCTGAAGTGGAGGCCATTTTTAATCTCGTCCAGCGTGGATTCCTGGGCACCCAAACACAGCATGGCAAAGGCCGTAGAGATGCTCACGGGGGAAAAGAAGATGTTCTTGCTGTGGCCAGTCGAGGCGATCTTCCTGTACAGCTTGAAGCCGAAGTCCATATTCCGCCTTGCCAGCTCCTGGGCTGCTGTCCTGTCCTTCCACTGTTGGGCCCGGCTCAAAGCTCCATGATTCTTTGGAGAGACGTTGGGCTTCAGGAGACCTTCCACGGTGAGGAGGCCAGCCAGAAGCAGGCCCAGGCCCAGCATGGGGTTCATTTTTTGTTGGAGATGGTCCTGTGGAGTGGTAGACCTGAGGTTAGTGGAAAAAAGAACAAAAGAAACCTATTGCTGTATCTTCTCCACAAGGAAGACCAGATGAAAGAAGGAATACAATGCCTAGCGTGTGCTGTGCATAGTGGTTTGTCAGGGCTTTGACGTCCGTTATAGCATTTAAACTTGACAGTCACCCAGGGGACTGGAAATGATGATCCCCATTTCATAAATGAGAGGCCTGAGCATAGAAAACAGCTCCTGCTTTTGTACCTGTCTGCCCCATCTTAAGGTGACAGAATCTCAGTTCCTTTGAGGGACTGCTCTTTCCACTCCACATGATCACAATAAGAAAACCCCACAGTGTGGGCGTGTGGCACAGGCTAGGCCATCAAAATACTCCATCCCCTGCCACCCTGATTGATAAAGAAATGTGAGCGTGATCCAAATCAGATCAGCCATGGTCTTCCCCTGGGAATACGCAGGCCTCATAACTCTGGGGTGCCTGGCTTAATGTGGTGGCCCTGGAGCCAAACGAGGCCAAGACTTCCACATGCAGAAGGAGAGAAGAGAGAGAGAGAGATAGAAAGGGAGAAATGGGGAGAAATACTTGGTGACATCCGTGGAGTCCCCAGATCGAGCCTTACCTGAAGCCCAACCACCTCCATTTTTCTAAGTTATGAGCCAATAAATTTCACTTTTAGGGTTGGATGGTTTGAGATGATTTTTTTCCCCTTACAACCAAAAGAATCCTGACTAATGTGCAGAAATCAAGCCCTTTGTCTAAGATCACGTGTTCTGTAAGTGGTGGGTGTGCACCCGGGTCTAGTAAACCCAGGTCTCTAGTTAACCTCCTTCCCTGCACCCTTTCAGGGGTAGGGAAGAGGGCAGTGTGGTGGAAAGGAAAAGCCATGTCTGCCTGGCAGTAGGTCTGCTGTGTTTTTTGCCACCTCCCAGTTTTGCCACCTCCCAATATGTCTGTGAGCTTTCGGAGGATGAGAATTTCATTTTTCATTTTCCCTTAAATGCTAGTCGCAGTGCTGCAGAGAGCTGCCGAAAGGATGACCTTCCAAAAAGCTTGTTGAGTTCTCTAGTTGGCCGTGCTACTGTCAGTGATTCTGATACCAATTTCTATGTCAAGTAAAGGCAGATTTCTTTGCTTGGTCTTCTGTGATCACTTGCTACATTTTTTTCCTGTAATTTACATCTTTATGTATCTGTAATCTGTGGGAAATAGTGAGTTCCTTAACAGTAAAGGGATCCTTGTCTGGCTTAGCTTGGGCTGCTCAGAAGCAGGGCCTGAGCACGGACTCGGGTGTAGGTTGTGTATTGAGGGAGTGCTCTTAGGAGGAGTCCCTTGGGAAGTGAGGGAAGCAGGCAGGAAAGGAAGGAGCTGAGAAAGGCTCTGGGTCACATCTAGCCTTGGCCTGACCCCAGAGGGGTCAGGAGCACTGAGCCTGTGAGGCAAGGAGACTGGCTTCCCGAGGGGAATCAGTGGCTGTGGTCTGGAGTATAACTTCCTGGGTCAGTTAGCTCCTATCAGCCAATGACAGGTTTCTGGAGTGGGGAGGGCTGTTAGCAGCCCACCCTTATAACGCCACCAGGGAACTGGCCCTGCCCCACAGGATGCTCTGAGCTAACTCCTAGTGTCTGGCATGGAGGAGGCTGACTGGGAGGGCGAATGAACCCAGCACAGGGTTTGCACCTGGGAGCACTCCATATCCCCAAGTCTGTTGTACCCCCAAACCCTCTATGCCCGGTACAATGGATGCAGCCATCTTCAAAGCAAACACGGGTCTTCAAGGAATTTGTGGTCCGGAGTATGAAAATTCTCGTGGAGACTACCCATCATTCCTCATACTCCCCTCCATCTTCTTAACTAAATGTTTTCTTTTGAGTGCTTACCCCTCCTACAGGCAGTCCATGTACGTCAGGGACAGGGGCCCTGATTGGACAGGGTAACCCCAGCTCCCCTGCCAGTGACTGCTTTAGGGGCTGGGCCTATTCCAGTCAGTGTGCGGGTGACTTTCTGTCCTGATAGTTGTTCTCGGGGGGACATGGGACTTAAGTGATCCAGTGAGGGTGAGATTTGGGGCTCTCTTTAGAATGTTGGGGTGCTGCCCTCTCTCTTTCTCTGGGTATCCTGAGCAGGAAGGGGCATATGCCAGGGACTACCACAGCCATTTGCACAGCGAGGGAGGTGACTCTAGGACAAAGCCAGATCTCAAAGAGGGTGCACACAGGGCTTTGCAGGGAAGCTGGGGCTGAGATTAAGGTCACCCTGACCACACCCTACCTCTAGTCCTCCAGTGGCGCGAGTACAAATTATGTGGTCAGTTCCTTGAAGCCCAAAGCACCCTAACAAATGCAAGCATATATATATATGGTTTGTTTTTTTGAATGCTGGGCCTACCAGGCAGTCAGGAGATCTAGCTCTGACCTCACGCCTCATTGCTGTGTGACACTGTGGAAAAGACTTCCTATCTCTCAGCCTGGGTAATAAATACCTAAGCACTTTCCACTCCCAAGGACACATTTTTTAGTAAAACATTAAAAACAACTGGTGATGAACAAGGGCTCTAGAGGCTTCTAAAAATAGATTATAGTAGAGAAAATGAATAAAATCCACAGGGATCCTTAAGATAAAGGAAAGAAAATAGAAAATCCAATGGACCCACTCTCGGATTAGTGGGCTGGACTGAGCACAAAGTCTGCCTGGGTTAATAATAGAAGCTTCTCGTATTCAGAGCAGCTTGCTACCCCTCTGTGCGCTATTTCCCAATGCCTAGGAGTGGAGATGTTTAAATCCTTTCATCCCAGAAACATTTTATGGCACCAACAGCGTACACACACACACACACACACACACACACACACACACACGAGTTTTACAGTGATGCCCAGTCAGTGACTCCTAAAAGTTTTTCCTACCTCATCAAGTTTTGGGAACAAAGACTGATCACAGGATCAGAAGTGTGGATATTGGGTTCTCCTGCTTACGTGTTAGGTGGCACAGAACAAGCCTCTTTACCCTTCGGGGCCTTGGTATTATCATCTGTTAAATGGGGGTGGGTAACACTTTGGCTTCCTCTGCACTAGATGCTGCTAATCAGCCCACAGCTCCCACCCTTTGGGACACCACTTATACCCTGCTGGGTCTCGACTGCACCCTATTTTTTTTTTTGAGGGCAGTGTCACTGACCCCCATATGTGGGACCCGAACCAGGGCCGCTGGCTTCCCAAGCCAGCGCTTAACCACGGAGTCACTCGGCCGGCCTGCCCCCTATTTTTATACACCTGGGGCATAGTGGTCCCCACAGACATCCTACATAGTCCCACTGAGTGCCGACAGCCTGGCCTTTCTCCCCCCAAAACAGCCCACACTAGCTCTATTTCTGGGCCTTTCAATCTGTCATCACAGACCCTAAACTGACCCAAACGTGTCAGATGGGTTCCAGTCCCAGATGCCTGAGCAGGCTAATTGTCTGTTTAAACTGAGTGGCTGGTTATTTCTCAGTAAATAGATAGATTGCCCAAGTTGAGCAGTTCTTTTTTGGTTTTTATTTTGGAGGGAGGGAGGGAAGAAGGGAGAAAGGGAGGGAAAGAGGGAGAGACAGAGAGAGAAAGAGAGAGAGAGAGAGAGAGAGAGAGAGAGAGAGAGAGAGAGAGAGAGAGAGATTGTCACTCTAGAAAAAATAAGTAAACAAAATAAAGAAGAAAAAGAACAAGACAGAATCTAAGTCCTGTGAGGTACATGTGGGGCAGACAAAACTAGAGGCAGTACCTCAATTCTTTTCTGACTGTCCTGGTCCCACATTCCCCATTAACTTGGGGAAAATAATTTCCTTCTCTAATGAACAGATAAACTAGCATGTCACTGACTCAGGAGTCATTCACCCAAACCAGGTATACACCAGCTATAAAGCAGGAGCCCTCTGGACCAGCCCTCTGGACATAAGGCCTGCCCGCGGAGGAGATGACCCATGGAAGGGCTCCCACGCAGGGCAGCCTGCCGGCTTTCACCTCCCACACCATACTGATAAGCTTACTAATTGGGATCAGCCAATCTAAACAATAAGGGGTGGGGATAGTGAGATGTGACGGCACATTCGACAACAATAATATTTGTAATTTTACGAAGTACTTTCACACTTGTTTCACCAGTAGTTAGGGGCACGCACAGGATACAAAAGAGACACTCAGTGCTGAGGGGTTTGGAGCCATTTAGAGGGCAGACACCTCCCCAGCGCACCCCAGGTCACCTCTCTGGTGACAGTATGCTATGCCAGCTCTCCTGCCTGTGATGGAATTGACTGGGAGGAAAAGCTAAGGTCATGTCCGTCCTAAAGCCAATGAGACTAAGAAGTTTAGGATGCTTTGGGTGACTCCCATCCCCAGGGGCTGGATTCCTAACGAGCCAGCGTCAGCCGGCCAGACTGTCCCCACTCATGCAGGAGCCTCTTCCTGCACCGGCTGGGCACAGGCATCCCGCCCTGAGGACCCCCAGCCCCTCGGAGACCCCAGCTCTCCTCCAATCCCTTCCGGAGTTCCCCACAGAGGGCATTTCAGGCCCTCCTTGGGCTGAGGGGCCCTGATGATGTGCTCTGGCCCCGCAGAAGGTGAGCACTAAAGCCCTGGACTTGGGGAGAAT
Organism: Aselliscus stoliczkanus; assembly: GCA_033961575.1. Taxonomy (NCBI): domain Eukaryota; kingdom Metazoa; phylum Chordata; class Mammalia; order Chiroptera; family Hipposideridae; genus Aselliscus; species Aselliscus stoliczkanus. The sequence continues at coordinate 153,080,205 of CM066732.1, forward strand.
GTGCCAGGCATGCTCTGTGGTCCACCTATTCTAAGGGATCAGTAGTGTTTTAAGAGGAGACCTCTGTAGACATACTACAAGTTACTATTTTTTAAAGCAAGTTACAACTAAGTGATGGTAAGACACACCCTCCTTCCCCTGGTGGAAGTGAGAATAGGCCCATAAAAGAAATCTAATGACCACTGCGCTCTGCTTTATCCTCCTTCCAGGGAAACAAAGAAGATGGAACACAAGTCCCTCACCTCACCTCTAAATGTGCAGTGGAGACTGCTGCCTTCGCTCCTTTAAGAAATATTTTGGGCCCTCACTATGTGCCAGGCACTGGGGCTCTGAGACACGCCAAGGAACGGTCTGTGCTGCTGCTGCTGCTGCTGCTGAATGGCCCTCAGCCTCCTTTGGCACCCAAACACCGAGCTGTCTCTGAGAGGCAGTGCCCACAACCAGTCCCAAGGACTTTTCCAAGTCCCCAAGCACTTCCCAGCTCTTTGCCTGTCCTGTTCCTCCTGCCTTCAGGACTTCGTGCTAGGATGAGGGACTGTGTGGGTTGGAAAGGTGGAGCGACCGTCAGCTTCAGGGCCACTTGTGCTGTAAAGCGGAAACTGAGGCCCAGAGTAGATAAAGGAGCTATCTAAGGGCCCAACATGCATTTTGATGGGTCAAAGTTGGAATCCAATACATTAAGGCGATTCTGCAAAAAGTGCATGAAAAGGGCTGCCTGGCTTCGCTTTCTCCATAAAATAGCAAATTGCTGGATACAGCCTCTGTCCTCAAGGAGAGGTAAGATACACAGACACTGACAGACCAGGCTGACCATGGCCAGGAGCAAAGGGCAGGGCAGGCCGAGTTGGAAGGACTCCCTTACCTCCCAAGACAACCCCATCCCCACACCCACCAAAGATTCTCCTCTAGAAAAGCACTGGAAACAATTAGGCATCCATGAAGATGAATCAGGGCCTCACGCTTCCAAAGAAGGCTTTCCCAGATTGAACCTCCTCCAGGACTTCTTTCAAGAACCCACCCTGGGACTGGCCTGCTTCCTCTCGCATCTGAAGCAAACTTCACGTGAGATAGACAAGAAGTACTTAATCTTTTCGGAGGGCAGAGACCATACTCACAGTACATTCAGGAGAAATCCACGGAGCCAGCCAAGTGGGTCTGCTGGTCTTGTTTTATTATACTTCCATGGCCCCTTGGAAAAATAGATTGAGGCCACTAAATTAGCTGGCTCGAGTGGGCAGGTGATGTAGGCTTGGGAGCAATGGCCACACCACCTCCCCGGGACTTCTCCTCACTACCCAGGCAGCAGGGTGATATTTAGATCAACACCCCACTGGGTGGTGGCTTCTCTAATGAAGTCCATTCGTATCTTTTGCAACTACTGTATTTCCCAATCATTGTGGGTCTGAAGCCTGGGATTTTCTACAGGTAGCTCAGCCTGTACTCCTGAACTGTTCAACACAAACTTCACCACTGCCATCCATAGGAACGGTTGATAGCTGACTTTCTTGGGGTCCTTCCCTTTATCCTTCATTTATTTATCTTTTGCTCTTTTTCAAATGCTTTACAGTTATCAGTTCAATTACCTGAGCTCCCATGGAGTCCTTTTGGGGAAGAGAACCAACAAGACATGAATAGACAGTTAAATACTTAGTTTCTGTCAGGGGTGACAGGGACCAAACATTCACATCAAAGGTTGTGATTATTCAGGAAAGTTACAAATTGTTTTCCAGTCGCATATTTGTTGTGTGAAGTAATGAGATGATGATTGATTTTCCCCCCTTTATTTTTCTGTGTTTTCAGAGTTTCCTTTAATGGACTAGGTATTACTTGAGAATTAATTTTTTAAAGATTAAAAATAAAATGGAATTCTTATCTTTGGGTTTATCAGAGAGAGTAGCGGCAACGGTCAAACCCACTGGTCCTGGGATGGGACAGCAATGGGCCCAGTATACCTACTTCCACTTCTGCTTCCTCTGAAGAACTATAACGAGCAGAAAATCATTAAACAGTCCTTCCCATGTACCTACGTTTCGCGATAGATGCTGTGTGACTACAGCACCAAGATGTGTGGACCGTGTGTCTCCTTCCTGTGGGATGCTGCTTTTAACAGTCGTGACTCTCATGTGAAGCAGATGCCCCAGTGAAGCCTCTAGGACAGAGGTGACATTGGCTCTTTGCCAGGCATGGTTCAGCCACGTCTCGATGCGCTCACAGACCAGACCAGCCAGGCCTTGGGGATATGGCGCCCCAGAGCTCCCAGAATCAGGAAGTGCACTGAAGGGGGCCCCCAGCGGCCACTTTCCCTGACCCGGGGATGCAGGCCTGTCTGTGGGAGTACATCTGGTCAAGTGATACCGCGTGACCTGATGAAACAAGAGGTGTCCCCCAAGAGGTGTCCCCCTATGCCTCTGTTCACTGAGGGGTGCAGATGGGAACATGATCCTGACACAAGGACAGGCTGAGGGGAGGGCAGCAGTCCCACCATGCTGGAAGTTGACAGCCAGCCAGCTGACGCTGACCCAGAATCCAGGTCTGTGCCCTGATTTGGGAGGGAAAAGCGCTGCCTGCTAATGACAGGGTGAGGCCTGTGAGAGTCTGTGGGCCACACCCACTGGCCTGTCCCAGACAGACTCTGCTGTAGGGCAAACTTCCATGGGAGATGCTTAGGAGAGGCCCAGGAGGGATAGCACTGGCTGACCGGATGTGGACACTCACTGAGTGACTGGAGGCTGCCCTTGGGATGTCTGACTTCCCACAGTGCTCAGAGACTGGGAGACCACAGCAGAGGGTAGCCACAGGTGGGCTGGAGGCCAGGCCTGGCCAGGCACTAAATCTCAGTAAGGAGTTGCCCACCCTGCCCGGGAGAACAGCCCTTGGAGGCTTGCATCACCCATCTTGTCCTGTGAGACATCTAGGAACATATTAATGACCATGCCACACTCTGATCCCAGGAACCCGGGTCTGGTGGGTATATAGGAGAACACAAAGATGCAGCCAAGCTCGGTAAAGGCTGAAGTGGGTGCATGCAAGAGGAATCTTATGCCACCTGAAGTGTTTGGGACAGTTTCATAGATGGGGCACTCTTGAGCTGGTTTCTGAAGGATGAGTAGGAGTTCTCTAGGTGAAAACTGGGCAAGAGTAGCACAGCAAAGATCCTGCAGTCTGAAGAAAGCGAGGGAACTATCTGATACCTCTAGAAAATGTAACTTTGAACTTCTGCTTCCTTTTGGAATAACCTACTTCTAAAGCGGTCGTCTCAGCCCTGGGAGCACATTAGAATCAACTGGGAGCTTTAAAAATATCCATTTCTTGAATATCCCTCAAGAGATTCTGACTCAGTTGGCCTAGGACCATACCTGGGTAATTTACCCTCAGAAGAACCTCTCCTGAGGGTTATAATGAGGATCTACGGTTGAGATTCTCTGCTCTAAAGCAAGTAATTCCCACCTGATGACCATGGAAAGGAACTGGGGCATCTCTGAAAACAGAGCTTCCTTACGCCACCAAATATCTAGAATTTCTATAAAGCTACAGCAATTAAGACAGTGATGTGCTGGCACAGAGACAGATAAACTGGCCAATGGAGCAAACTAGAGAATCCAGGACAGTCCCACCCAAGAAGAGCCATCTGATATGTAACAAAGCACCACGGCAATAGAGCAGGGCAAGGATGGTCCTCTCAACAAATGGTCCTGAAAACACTGGGTGTCCACACAGGGCAAAAAATGAACCTTAACCCCATCTCACTCCACATACAACAATTAATTTAAGATATCATAGACCTAAACGTGAAAGGTGTTAGAATGGACCATATGAAACTGAACCGTATTCAGTGATTTTTTTTTACCTCAAAACTCACAATTATCGAAACCACAAAGCATCTAGAAGAAAATGTAATAGAATATGTTCATGACCTTGAGATAGACAAAGGCTTCTTAAACAGCACACACAAAGTACTAACATAAAAAAGAGATAAGTTGAATTTCATTAACATTAAGAACTTCTGTTCATCAAAAGTCACCTAAGAGATGGGCCAGCAGAGTGTCACAGTGGTTAAGCGCTGGCTTGGGAAGCCAGCGGCCCTGGTTCGGGTCCCACATATGAGGGCCAGTGACGCTGCCCTAAACAAACAAACAAACAAACAAACAAACAGTCACCTAAGAGAGTCCAAGGCAAGTCAGAGACTGAGAGAAGGTATTTTTAAGACGTCTGTCTGATAAAGGATGAGTGACTGACTTTTTAAATTTCTACATATCAATAAGGGTAAGACAACTAACAAACAGGCAAAGACTTGAACAAATGCTTCACGAGAGGACCTCCAAATGGCCAATAAGCACCTGAAAAGTTGCTTAACGTAATCAGTCATCAGGGAGATACAAAATAAAACCACAACAACATACCTCTACACGCCCACCAAAATAGCTAAACTTATTTATTTTTAAAATTTATTTTTAATTATAGTTGACATGCCATGTTCTATGGGTTTCAGGTGTACCACAGAATGATTCAATGTTTATATACCTTATGAAGTGGTCACATGATAAGTCTAGGAATCGTCTGTCACCGTACATTGTTATGATATTATTGACTATATTCCCTATGCTGACTTATTTTATAACTGGAAGTTTGTACTTCTTAATCCCCTTTCTCTTTTCCGTCCATTTCCCCACCCCCTCCCATCTGGCAACCCTCAGTGTGTTCTCTGTATCTATGAGTTTGTTTCTGCTTTGTTTTGTTTGTTCATTTGTTTTCTTTTTAAGATTCCATATATACATGAAATCATATGGTATTTGTCTTTCTCTATCTGACTTATTTCATTTAAAATAATAATCTCTGGCTCTGTCAATGTTGTCACAAATGGCAAGATTTCATTCTCTTTATGGCTGAGTAATATTCCATTATATATATATATATATATATATATATATATATATATATATATATATCACGTTTCTTTTATCCATTCATCTATTGATGGACACCGAGGCAGCTTCCATATCTTGGCTATGGTAAACAATGCTGCCATGAACATGGGGGTGTATATCTTTTCAAATTAGTGTTTTGGGTTTCTTTGGATAAATACCTAGAAGTGAAATTGCTGGGTCATAGGTAGTGCTATTTTTAACTTTTTGTGAAACCTCCATACTGTTTTCCTTAGTGGCTGCACCTAGTATTTACAATCCCATCAACAGTGCACAAGGGTTCCCTTTTCTCCACATCCTCTCCAACACTTGGTGTTTGTTGATTTATTGATAGTAGCCATTGTGACAGGTGCAAGGTGGTATCTCATTGTGGTTTTGATTTGCATTTTCCTGATGACAGAACAGCTAAAATTAAAAGGACTGACAACTTCAGGGTATGGAACTGGTGGAACTCCCTTACATGGCTGGTGGGTGTGAAAGCTGGCACGTGCATTGTGGAAAATTGTTTGGGAAGATCCATTAAAGCTAAACCCATGTTTACCCTTTGACCTAGTAATTGTATCCCAGGGTTTAGATCCAGAAATGAGCTCTTGGGGTTCATAAAAGACAGGTACTGGGATGTCCATAGCAACTTTATGTAAATAGCCCCAAAGTAGAAACAACTCAAATGTCCATTAACAGTAGAATGAAAAATAAAAAAGATTCCAGCCACCTTCCCAGATCATAATTTCCATTTCCATTGGTGATGCCATAATTCTGTCTTTCACAGGATCCTCAATTGGTGCTCATCACCATGGGAGACAATGACCAAGAGTGTGAAATGCTATGGAGCCCAAATCACATTAGAACAAATTAAACAGGACTTCCAAGCAAGAAGGTAAATATTGAGTTAATGGAAATGTAGCTTTACTCATTAAATTAAACTCCAATTAGAGCATCATAAATGATTTTAAAAGAGAAGTGAGATTTTTAAAGCACAAAATCCTAGGTTACCCAAAAAGGGTTTCAGTACAAAATGGTGAAAGCCTTTCCATACAAAAATTGAAGCACGTAAGAAAAAAAATAAGAAATATAAAAGTCATAAAAAAATTGAAGACGCATTATGAAAACAACAAAAATCATTGCATTCAAGATAGCATGTCAAAACCAGGGCAAAAAGGTGAACAGTTCCATAAATGTTATTGGAAAACAAAAAAATATCATTTTTAAAATAAAATATTTTAAATTTAAATTTTTTTAAATTAAAAGATATTGGAGAAGTATCTTTTTATAATATTAGAGTGGGAAAGAACTTCCTAAGCTTGACACATACCAAAGCCAGAAACCATGAAAGAGAAGATGATATATTGTGGTGTAATATATTAAAAGTGAACAGCATACACCAAATGAGGACCAATTACAAACGGGAACACCTGGGTGAGCGATAAGAGGGCTAAACTTCTGGACAATGACAGTTCTAACACGTCAGTGATAACCACGTATGTTCCCGGATAGAGAGGTGAAAACGTGGGACACCATTCACTGAAATGTGAGTGGGGCTGGCTTTGAGCACCCCCTTTATTTTCTCCTTCATCTTTACCTCTGCAGAACAAAACACTTTCATACACCTTATTACTAGATGCATGTACTGATAGATATTACGTATCTTTCACATCGACTTTGTAAGTTAGGTGCTGTTGGACTCATTATACATATGAGATCACCGAGCCAAATAATTAGCAGACTGAGGAATCAAAAAGCAGGGCTTCCTGTGTTCTAATCCTGTGTGCTATTGACAGCTCTGGAAGACCAGAAGGGAAACTGGGGACACAGCGTGTAGACAGCCAGCGCTGGCCTCTGGAGCCCCGCCCAGGCTGTGTTCCAGTGCCTACTACAGCCAGGATTGGAGAAGGAGGCAGAACATCTATTCCAGCGGTCACCTTGGTCCTTGATTCTCCCCCTTAAGGTACGTGTGTGCGCGCACACACACACACACACTCTCCTTGGATTGCTGTCCCCTTGGTCAATCTTCTTTGGCCTTCCCCAGGTCTTGCTGCTCTCAGCCTCCTGGCCCTCTTTCTGTCCTAGTCCTGTGGCCTCCAGTTTTCCAGTGTGGTCCCCTCGATTCCCCAGCCCCACCAGCCTCATCTGTAAACCGGGCTTCTGCCTAGGACCTGCTCAGCTTGCCTCCTCCACCTCGGCTGCTGCCCCTGGGTCAGCGTGGCCAGCCGGCCCTGCTGGGGTCCCCGCCCAGATGGCAACCCGTCTGGGAGTTCCCTTTCTCACTCCCTGGAAAAGCTGGGGCCTGCTGCTGCTCTCCATCCCAAGCATCTTGCATGGTGCTAGGCGTATTGCGGGAGCTCTGTAGAGCCATGTACCTGGCTTGCTAGGGCCCAGATGTTTGGCTCCCAGTGAAGCTCAGAGAGAAAAGTGAGGGCACACTGCCTAGAAATCAGGGTGCCATACTCCATTCCAGTCCGTGGTTTGACAGCCATGATATCTGTAACGTCTTTGAGTAGAATCATCCACCCCAGATTCCTTCTCTGGGCAGGAGAGGGGTGGGTGTGGGTGCCCTGGCACCGCTGTAAAATACCAGCCATACAGCAGATGTCTGCACGGCCCCCGCCCCACTTCTCAGGGGCCGGCTGGGAGCAGGCACCTCACCCTGCCCTCCCCCAAGCTCTGGGAGGTCTGGAACTGTGTTCTGGGGTGTGCACCTGTGTTCTGGTGCCTTTAAAAGGCATAGGTGACCCATAATGCACCAGGTGACTGGGAAAGACCTCTCTTGCTCTGCTTCTCAGCTTACCTACTGTACTGGTTCAGTGGAGGACACGGAGATGCATTGGACCTATGGTTGCCTGAGGGAGCCAATCTCTTAGAAATCATGCTGTGAATCAATTCCACTTAAAATCATATAGACCCAAGTCTGTGCTAAATGACATGGCCAGGACTAGAGGCTGGTATAGCAGCAGGGCAACAGAAGGTATAGGAGCAGAACATTCCAGAAAAATCTTTATGGGAGGACAATTGCAAATTGCAAAAAAAAAATTCCCTAATTTAATGTTTTATTACATTGTAGGATAAGCCCACCAACTTGATTTCAGCCAAGTGTGCCCAGGCCCACACACACACACACTCACACACACATTCACACACACACTCACACATACACTCTCACACACACACACTCACACACACTCACACTCACACACACATACACACTCACACTCACACACACATACACACACTCACACACACATACACACACACACACACACGTAATTCTTACAAGTACTATTGTAATTCCCTCTATATAGATTAGGAAATTGAGTTTCAAGATAGTGAATAACACTAGATGCTGATTAGCACCTGGTTATTAAGTGGATGTACATCTTCTTAAGAATATCTTAATATAAAAGAAGAAAAAAATTAAATGTAGATACTATTAGTGGAGAGAGTGGGAGAAATTGAGGAAAAACTGGGGTTGTCTGTGTAAAGCCATTGTTGTTAAATAGTTTGCAGCATTCTTCCAGACGGTTTCTGGTTCGTCTGGTTTATCTGGTTCCCCGTAACCCAGAGGGGAGCAGGAGTCTGGCACCGCCTTCCATTTCTGAGCCATTTATTCAGCTTTGCGTGTCTCACCTTCTCCTTGTCCTCTTTCCTACGTTCTTTCAAAGCGGTCTCCTCTCTGTCACTGACTGGCGGTTTGGGTTGAAACATGGATTGAGTGGGCGGCAGCAAGCCAGACCGGAGCTGGGAGAAATCACCAGTCCGCCTCTGGGAGCTCACAGACCGGGGAGGGGTGGACACAGGAAGAGTCCTGTGATAGACGCCTGACCAAACCTTTGGGGATTCCCGTGGAGAGATGCTTCTTAGTCACCCAAGAAAGCAAGGAAGACTTCCTGGAGTAGGCGATGTCTGTCTTTCTAAAGTAAAGTCTGAAGCTTTTCTGTTTCATTCCAGCAGCCTCAGCACAGTTGTAGCTGGAGGAAGTGTGGCCATGACAAAGCCACAGGCAGCTATGGGACGCTCACAGGTGAAGGTTGGCCTTGGGAAGTCCTTCTTCTCCAAGGTGCCGCAGAGCAAGCCAGGTGGAATTTCAGCACATGTACCCCAGGCACATGGCTAATTTCAATCTACTTCTTTTCACTGAGCCTCAGTTGGTTTCTCTGCATGATACCTGCGTTGAAACCAGGGCCAGGAGCAAGATGGACCCCTCCAAGTGTCAGGTGCTCAGTTGGTGGGAAGATGGGAAAGATAGGGAAGCAGAGGTGCACAATGAATCAAGTCAAGGCCCCCCAAAAAGCAACACGTAGCTCCCCGCCCCCATCCCCATTCTCAGAGAGGCGTGGTGATGCTGAGGTAGGGCACAGATCCTAAAGTCACAGAACCTGGGGTCTAGTCCAGTACCAATCACAAGTCAGCTGGGCCACCTCCCACAAGTCACCTCACCTCTCTATACTTCATCTTTTCAATCTGTTCTATGGGACCCCAGAAAGAACTGCATCGCCCACTTCACCAAGCTGTCCATAATGCTATTGAATGCAATGCTCAGTGTGAAGTTGGTGAGTGAGTAACACTTGGTAATAATAACAATAATAATAGAGGCAATGAGCATGAGAAGCTGATTCTGCTCATCCAAGTCACTCACTGCTCATCATTTTCATCTCCGTGATTGGGTGTTGGGTGCTTAAGACGGCGGGAGGCCCAGGGGCAGGGCAATTCCTTCCCCTCAAATGGAATATGTGCTATACATAGGGGATCAAACAGCAAGGAACACATTTTAAGGAAGGAGGAGGTGTGTAAATAATTTGGTGAGCACAGGAAAAGATGTCCCTATTTGGGTAACAGGTATGGATGGGAAATGCTTCTGAGTTTTTAGAAATGGTGGAAAACAGAATTGACTGTCTGCCGAAGACCAAGGAAAGGGCCAAGTTCCGGGGCTGGCAAAGCTGAGCCATGTGGGTGAAGAGTGGGGAAGAAACACGCAAGACTATGCAGCCATTCTCCAGGAAAGGTCCATGCCATCCCAAATGGGGTCCAGGTCCAGCTGCAGGCCACGAGGGCAGGAATGGGGTGACATGGCTCTGGAGGCAGTCACCCCACTGCTCACCCTGCAAGGCACCTCAGAAATGTGGAAGGGAAACTTCCCTTCATACATCCGTGTTTCCAGCACTCCTTCCAGGATGAGAGAAAGCAGGCTGGTCGGCACCACGTGTGGCCTGGGAAGCAGGTCCCCTTTATTTGCAAGGTTGTAGTCTGAGCTGGCACCGCCTGTTTCTGATTCCAGACAGACCTTCTGCAGAGGACTGTCTAGTATCCAAGGCAAAATGAAGGACGATTGCTTTTGGAGAGAGGGTATATTGCCTAACACTTACTCGCACTAAGATGTAAATGATTGATATCAGATACCTTTACTGGGGGCAAGCAAGGAACAGTAGGGCCCCAGGAATCTGAAGCAGAAAGGAAAGGCCTTAGGGTGGAGAAAGATCACAGTGGGGACCTGAGGATTTGGTCTGGAGTTAGAAAATCTGGGCCCAGGCTTTAAATCTGCTGCTTCCCAGCTGCACAGCCCTCCTCATCTCTCAGGATCTCAATTTCCTCACCCACAGAACGGGGTAATACTTGGGAGACTCATTGGGAGGATCCATTAAGCAAGTGATTAGAAGAAGTGCAGTGAGAGCCATGATCTCCAGGGAGAGGGCATGCCGGTGGGCCCAGATATTCTCTAGGCCAGTGGGTCTGATCCAGGGACTTGACTTGGGCAGATGTAGGGATTTAGGGGGCCCATGGGAAATGCACAACTGAGGGGCTTCCGAGGTGATGGCAGTGTTAGCTGGTGACAGGTGAGTGGTGCAGCTTTCAGTTCACTGTCATTTGAACTTCTGTGGCCCCTGGGCATGGAGACCAGTGCATGGGGGTGGGAGTGAGCAGGTGGACAAGTTAGGCGAGGAGTGAAGACGGGAGAGGGAGCAATGAATCAGAACATGGGGGACTGCTCTGATCCCCTAGCATGCCTCCATGGTCTGAGCCCCCTAGCACATTCCCCAGAGCTCTTCCCTGACTCTGGTCAGGGGCTTCTGTCCTTGCCGGGCTCTCTGTCCTGTGGGTCTCTGCTCCATCATCATCTCGTGGTGCCCTCTTAACTTAGTTGACACACCTGGATGGAACTATCACTCCCAATGTCTTCCAAGGTTTATTTATATCTTCTGCCACCAACACATACCGCCTGAGCTCTCCCTGATCCAAGCCTTTAATCCTGGGCCCAGATCATCCTCGCCTGGTTCAGGTGTCCTGCTTGGGCTGAACACCTCTGGACAAGGGGTCAGGGCAGGACAGGTGATAAAATGACAGCTCCTACAGGCAGCGGGAGGGGAGTGATTTCCTTAAGGACAGGAAGGATGAGTCCATATGTGTCACCTCAGTTATTACACACACACACAGACACACACAGACATTAAATTAATACCCTAGGACAATGTGGGGTTCGTGGGAACAGTGTTAAAAGGAGGGCGGCTAGTCTGTTAATCATAAATGTCAATTAAGTTGTCTTTTGGGGGCCATAATACATGATTCTGTGGGTCCCGTAACCAAAGACCTGATGAGGAAGGAAACTTTATGGTTTCCACTGTTCCCAGTATAAGTGTGTGTGTGTGTGTGTGTGTGTGTGTGTGTGTGTGTGTGTACGTGTACACTTGTGTGTGAGGTTCACTCTCTTACTCTGCTGTGGGCGTCAGAGCATGAGACAATGTCTAATACAACTCGGCATCCAGGCAGTGTCCATCATGGCAGGAAGCACAACAGGGAATTTCCAGGTGTATTTGGGAAGCTCATGTCTCATTACTCACCTTCTGTCTCCTCAAAGCCAACAGCAAAGCTTTCATTGGCTTCTTTCCTGCAGGAGAGCATCAGCCAGCTTTCTGGTCAAATCTTTCTTTAGCCTTCACTCACTTCATTCATTCTCAAACATGCATTTGGCACTGGCTATATATACTGGACACGGAGACACAGCAGAAGGCATGGCTGACGTGAGAAACTGACATCAGAGTCATTGGGAACCATCTTGTAAAACCCCAAATTCAAGCACCAGTAAGGTTCAAAAAAAGAAGAGGAAGGGATTGTTTCTACAAAGGTAGAGACAAAGGAAGAAACCAGGAATATAAAATGGCCAGATTTGGGACACTCACTTCTCATTGGATGATGTTATTGATGAGTTAAACCCTTCCTCCCTCCCTCCCTCCCTCCCTCCGTCCCTCCTTCCCTCTCTTCCTTCATTCTTCCTTTCCTCATTTGCTCATTTTTGTTCAACAAGTATAATACAAGCATTTATCCCATACCTGGCATTAAGAATTTGACAGTTCACAGAAGCACCAGAATCCTGGCATTGACATAGATGGTGCTGTGGTGATGGTGGTGATGGTGATGGTGGTGGTGGTGGTGGTGATGGTGATGGTGGTGGCGGTGATGATGGTGGCTGTGATGGTGGTGGTGGTGATGGTGGTGGTGTTGGTGGTGGTGGTAATGATGGTGGTGATGGTGGTGGTGGTGATGGTGGTGGTGGTGGCAGTGATGATGGTGGCTGTGGTGGTGATGGTGGTGGTAGTGATGGTGGTGGTGGTGGTGGTGGTGATGGTGGTGGTGGTGGTGGTGATGGTGGTGGTGGTGATGGTGGTGGTGGTGGTAATGATGGTGGTGGTGGTGGTGGTGATGGTGGTGGTGGTGGTGGTGATGGTGTTGATGGTGATAGTAGTGATGGTGATGGTGGTGGTGGTGGTGGTGGTGGTGATGGTGGTGGTGGTGGTGGTGATGGTGGTGGTGGTGGTGGTGGTGATGGTGGTGGTGGTGGTGGTGATGGTGTTGATGGTGATAGTAGTGATGGTGATGGTGGTGGTGGTGGTGGTGGTGGTGATGATGGTGGTGGTGGTGATGGTGGTGGTGGTGGTGGTGGTGATGGTGGTGGTGGTGGTGGTGATGGTGTTGATGGTGATAGTAGTGATGGTGATGGTGGTGGTGGTGGTGGTGTCAGTGCAGACATTAAACAAATCCTTATCTTAATAAATATTTAAATACAATTGTGATGTGGCTGACAGAAAAAGTGCTCTTATATCCCCTTTCCTCTCTTAACATTAAGGGTCCTTAGCTTTGACCTGTCTTGGTCATCTATCCCTGACTGGGAGTGAAAGTTCTGGAGGTAGCCAGGTAGCCTTTGACAGAGAGGTGGGAGAAATAAAAAATGGAATTCCTTTTGGCCTGTCTTCCACTCTCATTCATTCACTCATTCATTCATTCATTCATTCATTCATTCTTGTTTCTCTGTGCCTGGCACTGTGGTAGGTAGGTTCTGGGGATACAGTGTTAAAAGAATCCCTTCAGGCTGTCACAAATGCAGGTTTCCCAAAAAGAAAGCACAATGGTTTCATCTCCTCTTATCTGGAATCCAATGAGAGAAATATCTATAATTAGAATGCATCTCTAGTTCTACTATCCCAAACAGCATGCTGATCTAGATAAAGTACCCAAGCCCAGAAATTTAATAAAAGGAAGAAAACATAATTCCTCAACTGAACTCTTTGCTTGAGTTGGCAAAGGGATTACGGTGACAATCCAGCGTGCCCGATGTCTTGGGAATCTTTTGGGCTTCAGGCTTGGGCCTGGGAGGATGTGACAGGGAGGGGAGAAGCAGGCAGGCATAGCCAGAACTCCTTGGTGGGCAGAAGCCCCTTTGGGACCTGGAATGCCACCAGCATGAGCCACTGCCAGCACAGCATGACCACTTGACCCCCAGGTTGGCATGTGTCCCCACCCCAGGGCCTTTGCTGCCACTCTTTCTAATCTAAGGGATAAAATGTGTCAGGATCTCTCATCTCCCGCCCTGGAGAATGACAGTGCTGGTCAAAGGGGTTTCTTTAGAAGATGAAACCTCCACTATGCCTCTGGGGAACTGTGGTAGAAAACCCATTTTTCTGTCACCTTTTGGGTTACTTGTGATCTTTTTTTTTTTTTTTCTAAAGTGATGCCCTCATGCCATCATTCCATGAATTTCTTTTTCTTTCAAGGGAGCTTTCAATCTGAAGCCGTTGCATAATGGGGCTTTCTACAGGGGCCCAGCCCCCCATTTGCACACCTGCCTGGCTGACCTGCTCTGTTTCCTAAGCAGCTCCCCCAGGAGTCTGGTTCCCTGCCGAGGTGCTGGGTCTTAAAACAGAAAGCAAAGGCATCCTGTATTGCTAGCTAAGTGCTTTCTTTCTTCACACCCCACTTCCCACCATGTGTTAGCTTCCACCCATCTTTCTAAAAGCTTTCCTGCTACCTCTTCACAAGTCTACCTGCAGCTAAACTTTGCCCATTCCTTTTCACAAACTTCCAGAAGCTCCTGGTTTATGGCTGCCTTTCATCTTGAAAACTCCCGCCACTCCAGCTCCCTATAGCTAAATTCCATCACCTCCAGAGAGCCTCCCTGATTCCTCCCAGTTGGAAGAGGCCACACCCTTCTCTTTCCCGCTGTACCTGACCTACAGGTTTCCTATGGCACAGAGCACAGACTGGTGTTCATGATTTGCTGACTGCCCTGGTTTCAACACCACCACCAGCAGCTGCCATGACACTATGAACCAGTCAGTGTGCCTAGCCCGGGTCTGTGGACACAGAGACACGCTGCCTTCAGCCGTGGGAAATGTGGGCAGCAGACAGTTCCTTCAGGGTCTGCCCTTGCCCGGGCAGGCTGCGTCCAGTGGCTGAGTCAGATGGGGACTTAAAGGCCCCCCCCATTTCAGCCCAAGAAGGGACAAGCCTGGTGATCAGTGCCCCTCTTGAGCTCAGGTGTTGGTCAGAGCTTTGTCAGGCTGGCGTTGCAGCTCCACGTTCCCACCTGCCCAGCCTTGATTCCTCCCACTTCCGTTCATAGGTGTTGATCCCCACCAAGCATTTTGTCCCCAGACTCCATCTCAGCATCTGCTCCCAGAGAACCCTGCTGGCAGCACTGGGCCTTCTCCTGAGCTGCTTCATTTGTTCTTTCTTTCATTTAGCAAATCTTGGTTCAGCCCTGACCATGTGCAGACACAATTCTGGGCAACTGACATCTGCCAGCAAACATGAGACTTAAAGACTAGTCATACTAGGGCAGACACATGAAAAACGAATAAATGAACAAGATGGTGTAAATGCTGTGAAAATGGGCAGGGTAACGGGTCTGAGAGTAACTTGGAGGTGACTGTTCTAGATGGAGAGCAGGCGGTATGGAAAGACTTCTCTGAGGAAATGTTTGATCTGAGTACTGAAGGTTGAGAGGGAGCCAGCCGTGGAAAGTGCTGTTCTATCTGGTTGTTTTTGTCCAGCTGCCTCCTGGACAACTCATCAGATGTTCCCAGGCCCCAGATGTCCCCTACTCCACCCCTCTGCCTGTGTTTACGATCTCAGGAGATGCCACCTTGTTCACCAGCCACTCAGCCCAGATCCCAGCAGTCACCTGTCCCCTTCCCTCCTCACCAGGTCCTGATGCCACCAATCTCCTGAGGCGACCGCACCCAGCAAGCCAGCTGCAGACCATGGGCCCTTGTCATCCAATCAGCTGTTGCAATACCTGCCAAACAGGTCACCCTTCTCCATCTGTCAGCGTCCTCCTCGCTGACAGAGGGAGGTCCAGGTTCAGTGTACCGTCCTATATAAATCCCGTGCCCGACCCCAACTTCACCTGCCCCACACAGTGAAGCACCCCCAATCTGGGATCACACATCACCTGGTGTTTCAGTGTGGAGGCCACCAAGAACCACAGACTGGGAGGCTTCAACAACAGGAGTTTCTTCTCTCATAGCTCTGGAGGCCGGAAGTCTGAGGTCAAGCTATGAGCAGGGCCCTGCTCTCTGAGACTCTGGGAGAGTGCTCCCCGCCGCTTTCAGGCTCTGGCGGTGGCTGAAATCCCCCGGCTCGCAGCTGCGTCACACCAGGCTCTGCCTCCTGGGTCCCTTACACTGCCCTCCCTCTGCCCATGTCTGTCTCCATGTTCAGACTTCCCTCTCTTGGAAGAGCACTAGATACATTGGATTAGGGCCCACTCTAATGACATAATTTTATCTCTAACTCTACCTCCATAAAGACTATTTCCAAATAAGATGACATTCGGATGCACTGGGGTTAAGACTTCAGCACAACTTTTTCAATCCATGACACCTGCCATGCCTCCACTTAGTCTAACTCATGTCTTGGCGGAATATCCTTCCAGTGGGGCCACGCCCCTCCTCTCTCCCCCTTCCAATACTCAGGTCAATGGTCTTCAACCTTCTTTGATTTTGCAGCACAATTATTGTTTAAACATTATTTTACATGCTACTCCAGTATGACAAACACAAAGTGGAGGTGGTTTCTGATTAAATGGGAGGGTGGCGAGGATGGAGGTGTTACTACCCGCCCCTGGCCATGGCACCTTCTCTGACTAACTGCTGAGGAATTCTAGGGTACCATGGACCACAGTGAAGGAACATTGGTTGGACAGTGAGCCCCTTGGGATGAACCTTGGCCTGGGCCACCTGGAACTTCACCCTCACCTCCGGAGGTGTCTTCAGGGTTTCCTTATATGACCTCTATGACCATCTCTAACTAGCGCTGATAGAGTTGTTTTCAGGCCAATGTATCATCCTCATACTGAACTTTGTTGTTCAAAATAAACTGTTTGAGGAAGATCCCAAACTATGAGAATTTATAAGGATTCAAATGTAAGGCAACTGTTATCTTCCCTCGTTACAAGGAAGACAGGACTCATCTTTACTGAGCTTTCCCCACATGCCAGTTCCAGTGTTCACATTACCTTATTTAATTGTCACCCCCACCATAAAGTGGGTAACTTGACCCATTTTATAGAAGGGGCATTGCGGCTCAGAGGTTAAGTGACTTGCACAGGGTCATGTGGCTGATAAAACACAAAGCCAGGACCCACATTCAGGTTTCTGAGACTCACTTCACCAACTCTGGTTTCCCCTGTGCCTTTCCATACAGCTGCTGTGTTTGCCCATCTGGTTTTATTTTATTTTTAGCTGAGCTATCCTGCCACCTGTTGGCAGCTCAGCAGCAGCTCAGCTTGGGCTGGGCATCGAACTGCTGTTGCTCAGAGCTCAGCTCACACTCTTGAGCGAGCTCTTAACCAACCGAGCCACTCGGCCAGCCCTGCACATCTGGTTTTTAAAGGAGGTCATTTCTTTGCTGCATTTGGAGATAAATTGTCTCCTATCTTACAGTGACAAATAGCTTCAGGTATGGAATTTTAAACCCAGCCCTTGGAGGGCACTGGAAATAGCAAAGCCTTTGAACTCAGGAGCCCTGTGAAAACACTCTTAGTGGCAAGGTGCGAATGGGCAGTGCTACTGGTTACCAGGGGGAGTTGCCTGCACTCCCAATAGCATTTAACAATTTCACCTCCAGAAAACAGCGGAGACTGGAGGCTTTGTGGGGGGGACAGTAGGAATGGAGAGGTACGTGCACCAAGTTCAATGATATCAGTTAGCTAAACAGAAACTCAGGGGAAACACTTGTTCGCCTCATTTATTTTGTTCCCAACTTCCTATCCAGCTCGTGATCCTCTTTTCAGAGGCCAGAAAACAGACCATTGTCAATAAAAGAGATATCCAGGAGGCTCTCAACAGTGCTCAGGGGCAGGTGGTTAGCTCCGTTGGTTAGAGCACAGCACTCCTAACACTAAGGTTGCCGGTTTGATCTCCACGCCCTCCACAATTAGATTGAAACAACTACTTGACTTGGAGCTGATTGGTCCTGGAAAAACACACCGTTCCCCCCACCCCACCCCCCAAAAAAGAGTGCTTAGGAGGTGGTACAATGAGGACATTCAAGTGGCACCCATGACGTCCACCTCCGTCTGTTGGCCAGTTAAGTCTCATGGCCAATCCCGGAACCAGCGCGAGAGGGCGCTACAGATGTATACAGGGAGCGTGCATGCAGGGAGAGGTGAGGAATAGGGCTGAGTTTGCAATCTACACCGCAGGTGCTTAACTGAGATCACAAACACGTATAAAAAGGAGGCCTTTAATGGTGCTCAATAAATGTCAGCTAGCGTTATGATCCTTATCATGCCGTGAACTCTTCATAAGAGTATAGGACTCGGTCAAGGAAGTCACAGTTACTGTTTTTACTCCCACAGATAAACTGCTGGAGGAACTCGCAGTTCCTAGCCCTCCCCTCCACCCACTGCTACACACGCACTTCGGGCAGGCACTGCGATGACGCGGGCAACGCGCCAGGCATGCCTCTGAGCTCTGGCCTGGTCTCCCCAGACTCACCACCCTTCCCAGATTCCTCAGGGCCTCCAGACATGGTTTCCTTCCTAGCCCTTTGCAGCATGGTCCGAATCTGCTCTTCTAGCCTCATCTCTCACTTCTTTGCCATTTCTTCCCTGTGGTTCCGTCAAACCCATCACTACCCATTCCTGGCTTCATCTGCCAGGCTCCACGCTACACGTCTGTCACGGGCTGGTGCAAGCTGGCTCCATGCCATCTTCACTCTGTGACCCAAACTCCTCCCCAGACACTGCTGGTCACCATGGTGGTGGGAAAAGAGCGTGGTGAGCTGCGTGGTGCTCCTCAAGTCTGTTCCTAGAAGGGACATGCATGACTTCTGGACACATAGGTTTGTCCAGGGTCAACACTCCATCTTCTCCCATGGAGGGACAGTCTACCCAGGTTCAAAAATCCCTGAAACATTTTTAAGTAGATTCAAAAATTCTATTCCCAGGTGTTTTCAAGTTTACCAATATGAGAATTTTTATAGAGGACACATTTTCATGGCGTTCAACAACATTATGTAACAGCAGAAGTGTTTCCATACATCTGTTGAAAACATTTTCAAAGCTTGAGGCTGGTTTTTGTTTGTTTGTCTTTTGAAAACTGTTACTGTCTGGCTCATAATCAAAACTTCTTTTATATCAAAGAGACAGATTTGAGGGAAAATAAATCCACTAGGAAATGAGATCCACTTATTATTGTGAAAAAAATCAATAAATTTGAAACACCTGTCCTATGTAAAAAAAAAAAATTGCAATTCATCTTTAAGAATCACACTTTCAAGTACTTTTACAAGATAAGCAGAAAATTTCTGTGATTTCAAAACTTCCAACACAATTCTTCATCCTGCAAAGATTCTCTTTGAGATATTCTTTTTATAAAAGTCACTATATTGATATCTTTCAAGTCAAGACTTTCAAAATGACTCTCCATTTCCTCATAGAGAATTGTAAGATTGTTAAATAAAATTAAACACATTGATAATCTCTTAGCTTATTTACAGAGGATGTAAGGAAGTGTTTCCTAAGTGCTTCCAGGTTCCTTTGTATATTCTAGTCTGAACAAATATTGTATCTGTGCCTACAATCTTTTCCCATAAAAATACTGCTTTGACTTAAGAAATAACAGTGTTGAAAATTATGTATTCTCTTTCCTTTAGTGTTTCACCAAAGATAAATAAATAGGTAGTTTTTCAGGTGTATTTCATTGTTGAAACAGAGTTGAAGGATCTAGCAAACATCCCAATTTGAGACATAGTAGACTCCAGCCATAGGGCAAAGCCCCTACATGAGGAATTTTTTCTGCTCAAATCCTGTTTTTGTCTTCTCTGCTTCATTAAATGATATTTTCTGACAAATGAATTCACTTTAGTTTGTTACCATATTATTTTCCATGCACTGTTTCAGTCATTTTTATTGCGACCAGCAGTATGTGGCTTTTTGTCTTCACTATTAAGAAAGAAATCTCAAGGAGTCGGCCGAGTGGCTCAGTTGGTTAAGAGTTGGCTTAGAGTGCAAACTCTGAGCAACAGGGCCGCCGGTTCGGTTCCCACATGGGCTAGTGATGCTGTGCCTGAGCTGAGCTGTCGCTGATCTGCCAACACGTGGCAGGATGGCTCAGCTGGTGTAACAACAAGATTGCCTGTTCCATGGTGGGCTATGCCCACTCGCATCTAAGACTGAACTCAGCACCTTGAGCTTAGTTGCCCCCAGATGGCTCAGAGGATAGAGCGTATGCTCTTAAAAACAAGGCTGCTGGTTCGACTCCTGCATGGAATGGTGGCTACGGCCACCTGCAACTAAGACTGAACTCAGCACCTTTTGCTTAGAGGCCACGAGCTGTCAACTAGAAGCCAGATGGCGACTGGTGCCCTCCACAACAAAGACTGAAGAACAACTTGGCTGGTCCCCTTTTCCAATTCCCCAACACTGTACCCCTCCCCCAAATCTCCAATAAAATCTTTTAAAAACAGAAAAAAAGAAAGAAATCTCAAAATATAAAAAAGAAAAAGAAATCTCGAAAGAGACTTCTTCTGGGTCCAGTTGTCTTTCTTGACCTGGTTCTTATCTATATGGATGTGTGAGTAATTAATGAGCTGTACACTTACAATATGTGCTTGTTTCTGTACATGTATTATACTTCAATAAAATATATTTAAAGAGATTTCATGTGTTATTTAAGTTAGTGCCAATTTGTAATGCACTGGATTGAATAATACGTGATTTTAGACTTTATCGAGGCAATTGACAGAGGTTGGTCTTAGTTCTTAAATAGCTGGTGGATTGTGATGGCTCCACATTTAGGAACAACATCGGCTGAGGAGGAGTGAATCTGCTAGAATTGTGTTCAGTGGCAAGCAACACAAAACCTGACCACACAATAGCTTACACAAGTTAGAAGATTGCTTTTCCTGATATAACAGAGAGATGACAGTTCCTGGCATTGTTTCAGCAGCTCAGAGGTGTCAGGATAAGTCTCCACCGCTGTCTTGCCCTTTCTCTCAAGGTCACAAAACAGCTGCCACATCTCTAGTCATCACACCTGCATTCCAGAAAGGAAGAAGGAGGAAGCCAAAAGGAAGAGGGGGATTGACTATCTTAGAAAAAGAAAGTTCTCCAAAAATCCTTAGAAGAGGCTCCATTATTTCTCATGACCTCCGATTTCTGTTCAGTGATTATCCTTAGGAGTACAGGAGACTGGGAAACGTAGCTCTTTTGCTCCTGTAAAACCAGGGTACTGCTAACAAGAAAGGAGAGGTTGGCTGTTGGAGAGGCAATGGGCAGGGTCTTCAAGGCAAGGCTGGAGTAGTTACGATCCTGGGTGCAAATCCCTGTTTCAAACAGACTTTGAGGCCTCTTGATTCCTTGTGAGATGTGGTTTGACTATCAGAGCGCCTTGTGACGGGGCTGATGGAGAGCCAGTACCTGGAGTAAGAGTGGGCCACTGGAGCCCACTGCAGCCTGTGTGGATACAGGGAAAAGGTGTTCTGTCCCAGTGGACACAGCCCCACATGTGGCCAGGGGACCATAGACAGGATTTCAGCCCCATTCGCCCCTGCCTGAATGCCCTGTGCAGCCCCCAACCTGCACAACTGTAGGCCTCAGCCCTCAAATTCGACACACGTCACTTCTGCCATTTTCTGTTGTCCAGTTCTCTTTGAATAACTAGTTTTATTATCGACAGCCACAACTTCTTTGTAGGAATCTCTTTAAAGGGGTTATGTATTTTTATAAGAATGAGTTTAATTAACCCTTGGGTAATACATTCTGTATATTCTGTAAATGCACTTAGCAAGGCACCCAGAAACTGCACTGCAAACCAATAGTCAGAAGTTGAACTAAAGTCTGAAGACACACTGCCTCCATACTATGGGGGTGACCTCCCATCAACAGACCTTGGATTCTGCACATATTGGGTGCCTGAGAGAGACATGTGACTAAGTGTGGGTGCAAGTGTCAACACATTTATTACATACCAGCAGAGCTTAATTTCTTCCTTTTTTATTCAAACAATAAAAGCTAAACAAAGTTCTAATATGTTCCTTGTGCCTGCCCGATGGATCATCTTCCACACATTGCTATAGAGACCCTGAGACCCCTGTATAGACAGGTGTCTGCTCTCATGAACGTTACATTCTAGTGGGGCAAGACAGACAGCAAACAAATAAATGGCACAATGATTTCAGGTAGATTTCATTGCTTTGAAGGGACTAAAGGGGACAGTGTGATTTGGCGTGACTGGGCAGAGTCTGGCAAAGCTCTTTCCATGGGGTGTCACCAAAGGCCTCCCTAAGGAGGTCACATATGAGCAGAAACCTGCATGACAAGAAGGATCCACTTTGGACGTGTTTTCCCAGAACGGGGAATAGGACTTGCAAAGGCCCTGAGGTATGACCAAGCGTAGCATGTTGGAGGAAGAGAAAGAAAGGTAGGGGGGCTGGAGTGGTATAAATAAAAGGGAGGGTGGTAGGAGGTGAAACAGGAAGCAGGTAGAGGCCTGGCCATTTGATGCCCTCTGGGTCATCGTAAAGGCCCTGGATATCATCTCAAGTGAAACAAGAGGCCATTGGACAGTGGAGTGCCAGAGCCTACTGCTTCCCAAACCTTGGAAAGTCTGCGAAGTCTGCAAGCTCCTTGCGAGCGAGGCCTGTGTCTGGCAGCGTGTCCCAGAGGCCTGCATTGTTGCTGGCACAGAAGCACTTAGTGAGTGTTGGGTGAAGATGGCTGACTGGCCTTCAGGCATCTCATGGTACTCCTCAGCTCATGCCTGTAGGACCTCTTGTCCAGCGTAAATGCCAGCTTCTCCTTAGTTAGGACACAGTGTCAAGCACCCTCGTCATCACTGTCTACATTCTTCAACCATGTTCCTATTGTCTATGCCCGCAGAAGAGGGCACCCTCGATGGGACCCTTTGCTCCACGCAAGGTCAGAAACAGGCAGAGGATGAGGGACTCCCATCTCCCTTGTTCTAGAGTTTATGGTGCTTTTAATGCAGCGTATAGGTATGACACAAGGAGGGTAACATTAATTGAGCACGTACTATGTGCCAGCTGGTTATGTACATTATTTTATTTATTCCTAACAACAGCCCTATGGGGTGGGTGTCCCCACATATAAACGAGGACCGTGAGGCTCAGAGAACCGAGCCACTTGAAATCTCACCAGCTATTTGGAATCAGAGCTGAGATTCAGGCCTCACCAGACTTCAGTGTCTCCAAAGAGTTACAATCAGTCAGCTATTCTCCATCTCGGGCTTAGCAATCTCTTGGAGAGTGTGCTGAGGGCAACAAAGGGTCCTTTCTCCAGATCAAAGCTCAACTGAAGGAACCTCAGCTGGGCCCATGGGGAGCTGATGTGGGCGCCTCTGCCCACTAAGTGAGTCAGACCCAGAGATGCATCGGGAGGGGAGGCTAATGAGTAAAGATGGAAAACCCTGAAAATCCATGTTGACTATTGTTGCAATAGTGTTGCCTGGAAAAGTTAACCAGGCCAAGGCCAGCTTTATCATGTAAAACAAACCGAGACAATAAAAGGAGGGCAGCATGGGGCTGAGGCTCAAGTTCCAGATTTATCAGCCTCAGGGCTTCCAGGGAAGAGGAAACAAAGAAAAACAAACAACAGAACCCTTGTAATTACACTCTTCAGAGGGAGAACATGATGGCATCGCCCACTTGCTTGCTGTCTGGTTCATAAATGAATCCTGGCTGGTGTTCAGCTCTTCAAAATTTAGGAGAAGGTCTCCATCCCTTCTCTGCCCAACAGGGCTGCAAGGGGTGTGTTGTGACTCCCATTTCAAGGAAAGCAAACCTGAAGCTAGGATGGGTGATGGGACTTGGCCAAGCTGAGCAGAAGCAGAGGCTGAAGTCAGAATACATGGGAGCCTGGCTTCGAATATGCCACAGATGGAGAGGTGAGCCAGGAGGTAGCACCCACGGAGACAGCACACCTACACAAACCAACCCACACAAGGGTCCAGAGATGGTTGCCCAGCACCTCCTCAAAGACAGAGTTCTCAGGAAGAGTAATTCTGGTGAGCAAACTGTTTTCCATCTTGGAACCATGTAATATGCCCCATGAGAAGAGGAAACCACAAAACTCCTCCATGCCAGTCCCATTGCCTCCTGTGACCCTCTACACACATGTCAGTGTTTATCTGTTTTATAGTGAATTAATTCAGAGGACTTAGGGTTTATAAGAGAAATCCTCTCTAATGGAATCTTTTCCTCCCAATATTCTGGTTAGCTATCGTAAGGTTGGCAAAAAGGCTGAATTTTTTGGTCATTTAGTTCTGCATCCATAGCAGACATGACTAGTCGACCCTAGGACTTACCTATCGAACCCAGAGCTTCTCAACCCAGTGCCCCGGGCAGCCATTCACAGCTGGTCATGAGGCAGGGCCAAAACGCACCTCCTGCTGTCATCCATCTTCAGAGGTGTAGAGCCTGAGTCAATCCAGTTCAGCCAACTGCTCCTGAGCACTCCTGCTGGATGTGGGATAGAGAGACAACGAAATCAGACGCTTTGCCCTCCAGCACGGGTACTTGCACATCTTCATCACAAAAAGTTTTCATGCCATCTTGTCATTACAGCATATATTCCATGGCGGGACACCACCATACAGATAAGCTATCCTGTTCACTCATTTATAAATCAGGGTTTCTTAACCCCAGCATCGTTGACATTCCAGACCGGACCATTCTTTGGGGTAGGGAGGCTGTCCTGTGCACTTCAGTGTGTACAGCACAATCTCTGGTCTGGACCAGATACCAGGAGCATCCACCCCCCGCCCCCAATGCGACAACCCAAAATGCCTCCAGACATTGCCAAATGTCTCCTGGAAGGCAAAATCGCCCCTGTTTGAGAACCAGGGCACCAAAGGCCCCCTCAGCCCCAACATTACCCAGTTCTCAGGGTAAATCAAGACAAACAGAAGAGAAATCAGTGCCCTCAGAAGCCTGGAAGCATTTCTGTGCCACCTGCTGGCTACCTGCAGCCTTGTCTTCTCAGAACCTGGCCACCTGCCCTACAATCTGCTGAAGGGTGGGGAGGGGTGCTGTGAAGGCTCGGCCTGGGGGAACAGCTGGAAGAGCAAATAGAAAATGTAAGACTCATGGGTGTGCTTTGTAGATGATTCACAATTTAAGGCAGAAACCAAGATGCACAGGATCCTGGGGGAAGAGCTACAAGTTTCTCTACGCCAACGTTTTCCTCCCAGGGGACATTTGCAATGTCTGTAGAGATTCTGGATTGTCACAGCTGGGGTGTGTGTGGGGGGGATGCTACTGGCACCTAGTGGGTAGAGGCTTGGGATGCTGCTAAACACCCTACAAGGCATAGGACAGCACTGCTCCCACTCCCAGAAAAGAAGGATCCAGCCCCAAATACCAATAGCTTCGAGTTGAGAAACTTGGCTCTACACCAAGCACTGGGCTCCCCGGAGTGTCCCTTGTCTCCTGGGGAGAGCTCCTGGGCCTTGGTGCACACATACATATACACCAGAACGCACCCCCGAAGAGCCTGGGGAAATGCCCCAGCCATTTGGAAATGAGTTTGGGATCATTTTAAGCAACAGGGTAAGTTGGGGATGGAGTGAAGGGAAGGTCCACTTATAACCCAGCCAGAGGGTCAGTTTCCCCCTGCGAAGGAAGCAGCCCACAGCAGCGTTCATTTATATGAGGATTGCTGAAGCCCCAGCCCTGTGCTGAGTGCACAAGCAAGTTGATCCCTGGGGCCGGCCAGTGCTGCAGAGCCCTGGATTTGGAGTCAGAAAGACCTCGCTTGAAAGCTGGCGTTGCCACTTTCTCACTGGGTGACCTGGAGAAAGTCAGTTGACCTCTGGAAACCCCAGTTTCCTCATCTGTGAAATGGGCGTCATACCAGTAGCACTAAACTTACAGGGAAGTTGGGCTGATTCAACAGAAGGGTTTTATGATTGCTATGTAAGTGCTCACTAAATACCAACAACTGTAGTTGCCTGTACGGATGTTTGCCTTTAATGAAGCCCTCCTCATTTATCCTCTCACTGCATCCTCATTGTGTCACTCTAAGGCAGGGCCTCTGGGACTGGCATTCTGTGATTCTGATGGTGTGTGATTGGCGAAGAATGAAGACACACTTGGTTGCCTCGGATATGGAGGTTTATGGTAAGAGGACCTCAGGAAGTAACAGGGGGAGATGGGGCTCAGGTGGCTGCACCATCAGCTCACAGGCAGAACTGGAACTGACGTTGGGAGGACAGCCCAGCTGTCATGCTCTTAGGAGGAAGCCACTGTTGCTGCCCTGAGGGTGACTGCTCCTCCCCCGACCTGTGCTGCCTCTGCTCCTGCCTCTACCTCCCCGATTCCTCTTCAGCCTGGTGATCCCTGGGCATCACCGTTCTCTGTGAACTCTGTGCCTCCCTGAGAGAGGGATCCGACTGATCAATGGGTCACTGGCCAAGATAGGGGGCTTCCGGTGGCCCCTCCATGGACCTCCAGCCCCTCTGGGTGGGGGACAGGCTGTGAGTGGGATGCCCATCCCTGAAGTCGTGGGAAAGAGCTCACTGGCACACAGTAGGGTTGCCCTTGGTGGGGTTTGACGGCATAGCAGGTGCGGGTAGGGGAGGCAGTGTATGCAGAAGTATGTGGCTGGGTGTGTGCCCCCAGGAACTGGTGATGTGGTCAGTGAAAAGAGACCCTGGTGAAAGGCAGAGCAGTGGGGGAGAAGGAAGGGATGCTGGCAGGGTGGCCTCTGGTTGGCGGGTATCTGAGAAGCATCCACGTGCCAGGTGTTTGGCCAGAACATGCTGGTTCACAAAGCTGTTTTGGGTTTCCTCTTCCAGCTAATCCTCAGAGCAATGGTCTGTGGCAGGAAGGGCAGCCTCATTTTCCAGTGGGGAAACCGAGGCCCACTAGGAAACCTCTTGCCTCTGGGGGTGCAAACTGCAACTGTCTAACGTAAATTTTGCACAACATGGCTGCCTGGAGCCAGGGGGACGCTTGGAAATGGAGATGGAGGTGTCCCCTCCATGGCTTGGGACTTCCTCACTGCCAAAGGCCCCAAGTTGCTAGGACACAGAGGGCACGTGCTATGACTCGACCTAGACAGCGTGCGGAAGCGTCACCCTCCTCTGGTGGCCTGCACCTCGATGTAGGACCCTCCCCTGGAGCCTTCAGAGGGAGCATGGCCCCGGCGACACCTTGATTTTGGACTTCCTTGTCTTTAAAACGCAGAGAGAATACATTTCTATTGTTTTGAGCCACCCCGCGTGTGGCACTTTGTGATGGCAGCCCTAGGAGCCTGGGACAGCATCAAAGCCCAGAATCCCCGCTCTGACAACCTGTCCTAATGGCGAAATCAGGAACGGGCACGCGTTCAGGTCTAAGGACGCACACCCAGCAGTGTCTCCGGAGGCTGAAAATGAATTCGTAAGTAACTGTGTAAATAAATGATGGCAGATCCTGGGAGAGGGGTGTTATGTATGTTGCAGTGTGGGGGGTGACACATAGCCTAACGCTGAGTGGCACGAGCAGGACACAATGCTCTCTGTTAAACTAAACCATGCAAATTGCCGACACTGATGGGTTTGACCTACAACACCAGAGTACGTGAAGGAGCACCTGTCTCCCAGCGTCGGGGGCTGGGGGCAGTGAGGGTCATGGAGGAAGACAGTGGCTCCTGATACTGGAGCAGGAAATGGCCAGGAGGAGGGAACAGCATCAACAAAGAAAGGCCAGGAAGCAGGCCAACAGCTGGGTCTCCGGACCTGTCTCTCAGGCTGACGCGTACCTAGGCACACAGGGCTGGACACGGAGCAGTCAGAAAGCCCCTTCTATAACTCCCCCCAGCCTAGAGCTGCGGGTACCCTGAGCGCTTCTGCTCCGTTAGCCCTGACTGAGAGATGCTGCCCCAAGGGAGGCTGCTACTGGGCTCCCTGCTCAGCCCACTCTGGCTGGGAGGCAGGAGCAGGTGTGCAGCCAGCCAGGGCCGACGGGAAAAGCCGCCTTCAGTGAGGAACCAGCGTCCCTCCCCGTATGAGCAGTGAGAACGGTACAGGAGGGCACCACCCCTGTCGCTTTGGTCTCTAGGAAGCGCAGAGGCAAAGAGCCGTGGGAAACCTTCTGGCCGTGGCCTTCTGTTTTGGCTAATTGACTGTGCCTTTATAATTTCGTGAAATCAGGTCCCGTGAGTTCTGCTGTATCATTGCTTTCATCAGCATTGTAACTTAATTTATATTTTTCCTGACTCTGAGTCTGGTTTTTAAATGTTTAACTTTTAAATTCAAATCTGGGGAGGTCCCCTACGCTGGCCTCAAATCCTTCATGGGACCTAGTGTGACATAAACATTTTTCTTTCCCTCCCAAGAATGCAGAGTTGGGGAAAAGCCTTGAGGATCTTCTAGCTGCCTGGTCGTTGCAAACTGGCATCAAGCAGCCTGAACCTGCATAACCTGTACTGTTTAGCATGTACAGATTTTTAAAATGTATTTAAATTGGAGGCCCACACTTTAAATTTGGTATGGTTCACATTAAAAAGGAGACCCAGATTTCCAACTTCCTTGGAAGGTCCAGTGGCGTCATCTTAGATTGGGCACAGCGGTTCATCTCTACGATCGGCAAATACCTACTGAGCACCAACTGCGTGACGGTCACGGCCAGGGCACCGAGGACATTCAGTGAGCAGTGAGCACAGTCAGAAACTCCGGGCCTCATGGAGCGTGTGTCGGCTTTTCCACCATGCCCCCAAGGTTTGCCTCATTGTCATGTTAACAATCTGGTCCCTGAGAAGGTGCAAACCCTCACTGGACCAACCACCTCAACTTACAGATGGGGAAACTGAGGCCCAGAGAGGGAAAGTGACTTGCCGAAGGCCACCTGTGATCATTGGCAGCATGGACCTAGGACCCAGGCCTCCTCACTCCCATTTGCGGCTGCCGGGCCCCTCTCAGCTGTGGGAAGCTCACATCATGAGCCGGTTTGTCAGCGGCTCCCTGCCCAGGCTCACAGGCATCTGACTAATCAGAGCCCACGAAGCCTACATTTCAGTAACATGGCAGCCTCTTTCCGTGTTTTTGGTTTGTTTTGTTTTTTTCAACTTACTATGATCAAACTATCACCAGGCACATCCAACTCAGCCATCCCTGTCCCCAAACCAGTCATTTCAACTGACGCATTGTTAATTGTCAGCTAACAGTCTGGACACCTTTCATCTTCCACCCACACACCTGTTGGAGGTTGGCCACCTCACTGCTTTTCCTCCCCCCACCCTGTCTCCCTCTCCCGGTTTCTATGGTGAGTGCGGAGTGAGCAAGAGGGACACCAGGGGTTTTTTGAGAAGGTTTCCATGGCAATGAGAGCTGTGGATTCAGAGCCTCCCTGGCATCCCTCAGATGCCCCACCACCTGCCCCAGCTGCTGATGTCCAGCGTGACTTGAGCAACTCATGCTCTTCCCTCAGCCTGGAATGCTTGGTCACACTTGTCCGCGTGGCTTGTCCCTTCCCTCCACGCAGGTCTTGGTTCAAAGGCCACCTCCTCAGAATGGACTTCCCTGAACACCCACCCCCAGTCTTTATCCCCTCTTCCCTCTCTGTATTCCTCCTGGCACAGATCTCAACTGAAATGCTTTTTTATTTTACCATCCATCACCCTGACTTGAACATTAGCGTCATGACGGTAGGGACTTTGTTCCGCTCAGCACTCATTCCCAGAGCCTTGCACAGTGCCTGCCACAGAGCAGGGGCTCCATAACGACTGACGGCAGCCCTCCACGTGGACCGATGCCTCCTCTCCCAATCTCAGGGTCCTCATCCGTGAGCACATCACCTGTCTGATGTGGTGTGGGTTCCTCGGGCCTGTCACATAACAGTGCTTCAGATCTCTTCAAAGCTCAGATGAATAGACCTTAGAAAAACCTTACAATATTTGTCGTTAACATAACACATCCCCCCAAACCTCAGTGGCCAAAACCAACAACCACTCTATCTGCTTGGAACTCTGCGCACGGGGAGCTGAGACCAGGCCGGCCAGGCGGTTCTTCTGATCTGTGTGGTGCGGGCCAGTGTCATTCACTCAGACTGTGGCCGGGCTGGCCTCAAAACCTTGGGGCCTCGGTGCTTCTCCACATGACCTCCCTCTGTTTGGTTAGCTCGGGCTTCCTCACAGCACAGCCTTCCAAGGGAGTCAGGCTTCTTATATGGCAGCAGGCTCCCAAGAAGGAACCTTCCAGTCTGTGAAAACAGAAACTGTCCATCTCACGGCTCAGCCTCGGGAGTTTACACAGTGTCGCATCTGCCCCATAGTATTAAGACAAGTCACAAAGGAAGTTCTGACTCAAAGAGAGAGGGTGGGAAAGACTCCGCCCCCAGATGGGAGAGCAGCCAAGACTTGGCAGCCAGACGTGACCATCCCTTCCCAGACCCTGCCTACGGGACCTGGATAAAAAGGTATGTATATTCCAGGAACACAGGGTAGGGTCTCACCCAGTGCCACTAACATGAGGATTATCACTATTCACATGAAGACTATGCGAAATAATGAGCTAAGCGATAAAGGGTGGACTTACTGACCCAACTCATACGAAGGGCAAAAGAGAAGGAGAATATCAGAGAACATCTTATGAGAACATCATCTCATTGTTTCTAAAATACATTAAGAATTGTGCTGGTTATGCTCCTTTGGGCTGCAAAGAGGCTTAGGACACTTTGGATTGCTTAAACAAATGAAAAAAGAGAGAATTTATTGGGAGGACTAGGATCCTGCCATAGAAGGCTGGAAGTCGAAGGTCAAAGTATTGGCAGGGTTGGTTCCTTCCGGGGCCTGTGAGGGATGCATTGGACCCCAGGCCTCTCTCCTTGGCTTGTAGGTGGCCGCCTTCTCCCTGTGTCTTCACATGGTCTTCTCTCTGTACATGTGTGTTTCTAGTCTCTTCTGATAATTCAGTCATACTGAAAATGACCTCATTTTAACTTAATAACCGCTTCTAAGACCCCCACCTCCAAACATGGTCACATTCTCAGGTATTGGGGGGGGGGGTGGTGGTGGTAAGATTTTAACATATAATTTGGGAGGCACACAATTCAGCCCATAACACACCCTCACCTAAAATTCGGTTTGGATGTCAACACTGATGACACCCCATGTGCACCCAGAGGGCATAGAAAGGTTTAGTGCTCACACAATGAAGCTTTCCAGGGAGAGCTGGGCAGGCTCCCAAGATGGTCCAAAAACGGCTGAAGGAAGCAAGGACTGAAGGCGGCTTGGGGTTTTCATCATGGTTGAGGGTGGTGCTGGTGTGAAGACTCTCGTGCATGAGGGGCGGAAACGGGAGAGGGAGGGA
The DNA here is from genome assembly GCA_033961575.1 of Aselliscus stoliczkanus. Classification (NCBI taxonomy): domain Eukaryota; kingdom Metazoa; phylum Chordata; class Mammalia; order Chiroptera; family Hipposideridae; genus Aselliscus; species Aselliscus stoliczkanus. The sequence continues at coordinate 153,111,202 of CM066732.1, forward strand.
TGAGGCTAAAAAGCTGTCAACAGCGAGATATCAAGAAATGGAGTCAGACTCTATTACAAGGGCCTGCACTCCACCCCTTATATCTGCACATTTATAAAACCTATTACTGGGGCCAGCCGAGTGGCTCAGTTGATTAAGAACACGAGCACTAAGCAACAAGGTCGCCGGTTCAATTCCTACATGGGCCAGTGTGCTGTGCTCGAGCTGAGCTGCAGCTGAGCTGCCAATGGGCAGCTGGATGGCTCAGCTGGTGAAAGCACGTGCTCCTAATAACAAGGTTGCTGGTTCAACTCTCACATGGGATGGTGGGCTATGCCCCACCCACAACTAAGGTTGAACACGGCACCTCAAGCTGAGCTGCCCTGAGCTGCTGATGGGCGGCTGGATGGCGACTGCACTTGGAGCTGAGCTAGCTGCGCCCCCCACAACTAAGACTGAAGGACAACTTGGCTGTTCCCCTTTCCCAATTTCCCAATAAAATCCCCAGCAACTCTGAAGTGTTGAGATCCAAGTGGCTCTGAGCTGAGAGGTGCAGAGGGTTGGTTGCATGCAGGGGGCTCAGCCCTACGCCGTGTGTTCGGCCTGCTCTGGTTGGAGCTGCGTAGAACCAGCAGTGTGCACAGAAGAGCCGGAGTGGGCTGGAGCCACAGTAGGGAGAGAGACAGAGCTTGGAGGACCACGCTGGCCTTTGAGGAACAGACATCCTTATCCTCTTTTTCCCCTCTCAGGTCAGAATGATTTTTACCTTCTGGAATAATCTGCTTAGGATCAAAAAGAAAATCCACATGGTTAAGATGACACCTGCTTTGCATAGTCAGGGCGAGGAGCCCAATGCCTTAGAATCAAACCAAGCTGGGAATAAACCAAAATGTCACCTCCTCCATGAAGCCTGCCCTGTCTTCCCCTCCCAATCCCTTGCTCTGTGGTGTATGGCCTTCCTGGGGCTGCCTCATGTTGATGCCACTTGTGTTCAAACCTTGTCTCCTGCCCCTTTAAGGTCAAGCTTATATCTTGAACACCTGTGTTCCCTATAGCTCACCTCTCTCCAGCCTCTGCCAGCACGCTGTCCTTCACACCTTGATCCCAGGCACACTGGCACCTTTGTACCCATCATCCTTCCATGATTCATTCTCCTGTAAGACATTGAACAGGCTGTTCCCCTAGCTGGAACACTGTTCCCTGCTCTAACTCCTCTCCTTTAACTTGCCTCATCCTGCTCAGCTCAAGAGTCCCTTCCCCCGTAAACCCTTCCTAACACCCTGCCCCCTATCCCTGGTCAGAGCGAGTCCCCATGCTGTCAGTCCTGACTCCTGAGTTTGCCCTTCAGACCACATGCTACAGTGTGTGGTTACCGGTGAGCGTGCGCTCACTGTCCCCTGCCCCCACCAACCAGAATGAGATAGTGTTGCTCACAGTAGCAGGGGCTGATTGAATAGCCCGAGATGATTGAATGAATGAATGAATGAATGAATGAATGAAGGTACGGGACAGCCAGTCTTCTCCTTAGCCACTGGGTGTTTCTATTTCCCCTTCAACCTATAGTCAAGTCTGAGCGCGGAGGGAAAGGGGCCTGTATGAATGTGGACAGAGCTGTGCCGTCTTTCTGAGCCCAGCTCTGCCACTAACTGGCCTTGGGCACGCTCTGTTCCTCTTTGGAGGAGGACTTGTTTGGCTAGATGAGCTGTCTTGAACACTCTTTCAGAATCACAGAGGGCCAGGTGTGCTTTCTCAAACACAAAGGCCACCCTTTGCACTCCAAGCCCCAGGACAAAGGTTTTAGGGATTCCTGACGGTGGACGAGATACCCAGGGCTGATAAGAAGTGGTGACCCTCCCTCTGCTGGTGAAACTGTAAACTGCAGGAACCTGGTCCTGCGAACGGTTTGCTGTGAGGCGGTGGGTGACTTTTAAGACTCTTTTGGGGGAACTGATTAAAACCCAGATTCCCACACCCACCCTATGCCACCTCCATGACTCTGAGTCAAGAAACTTGGGGGAAAGACGTTGAGTTTTTGCTTTCAACAAGTACCCGTTTATGAAGAACCCAGGACCCCATTTTGAGGAAAGTTTCCCAGCTGTTTCTGCTGTCTTCTGGGCCCGTCATTCCAGTCCTGCTACCATAAGTGTGGCCTCAGGAACAGCAAGGTCAGAGTCTCACATAGCCCCTCCCTGGGCTCTCAGCTGCCATCCGATCCCCTTGGGGGAAAGCGGGGATGTGGAGCTCACTGGCTGGCTGGCCAATAGGCTGAGGTTAAATCGCCCCTTTCTATTATTAATAGTCACAACTGGACATTAGGTCTTAGGCTTTAGAACCAGAGACTCCCAGGTTCAAATCCAAGCTCTCCCATTTACTAGCTGTGTGATTTCAAGCAAGATAATTGAATTTCTCTTTAATGAGGCTAAAGCATACATATCTCTTAGGCCTCCTAGGGTGAGATAATGAGGGTAAGTCACCAAGTGTCAGACCCGAGACATGGTGAAAACTCAGCAACAGGATCTGATATTGCCGTAGTTATTATTATGTTTCAACAGACGCTTACATTAGGCTTATTCTGGACGAAGCAGTGAACGTTAGAAGGAGAGGGGAAAACACAGGGAGAAAAATGAATAAAATGCCATTCCTGCTCTCAGGGAGCCCGGAGTCCAGTGAGGACATAAGATGTGGTGGTTTGAAGCTTGTCTGTGTTCAAGATGATGCTGGTCCCAACCACTGTCATTGAACCTCCTGCGAGACCCTGAGTGAGAAGCTCGGTGACAGCCAAGCCCAGTCACGCCCAGAACTATGAGAGATGACAACACTAAAGGACTGCGACTGTCATTTGGTATTGCCACGAAATCGGGGAGGAAAAGGTTCTTGCCTGGCAGTAGATAACCGGGACACAGGCATATCCCAAAGCCAGATAGAAAGCGATGAATTAAAGAGAGGGACAGAAAAACTGACAGGGGGTTCCCAGGAAGTTAACCAGCCCACCTCTGCCTTTTTGATTTTCCAGACAAGCATCCGGCCCCAGTCTACTGTCTCCCCTAAATATAGAGGTGCACATTGTGCTGTATGAGTGCCCCTGTTGAAAGCCCTTGCTATAGTCTGAATGTTTGTGTCCCCCTCAAAATTCATATGTTGACATCCTGGCCCCCAACAATGATGGCACTAGGAGGTGCGGTCTTTGGGAGGCATTTAAATATGCGGGTGGGCAAAAAAAAAAAAAACTGTCTGAGATTTATAAAGCCATGGACCGGCCGAGTGGCACAGTGGTTAAGCGCTGGCTTAGGAAGCCAGCGGCCCCGGTTCGGGTCCCACATATGAGGGCCAGTGACACTGCCCTCAAAAAAAAACAAAAAAACTGTCTGAGATTTATAAATATGCAGGTGGGGGCCTTATAAGTGGGATGAGTGTCCTTAAAAATGAGGCCCCAGAAAGCTCCCTCGCCCCTTCCCCATGAAGGATGTGATGAGAAGGTACCAGCTATGAACCAGGAAGCGGGCCTCCCCCAGAATGCGGCCATGCTGGTACCCTGATCTCTGACTTCCAGCCTCCACGACTGTGAGAAATACGTTTCTGTTGTTTCTAAGCCATGTAGTCTTTGGTACCTTGTTATTGCAGCCCAGAGGGACTAAGACACCCCCATTCTTGCCATGGCACTCTCCTTCCTCCTCTTCGTAATTCTTCTCTCACCACGTTTAAATCCTCTTTTATTGATAAAGCATTTAAGTGTGAGCGGGCTGGTTCTTGACCATCTTCTCTGTTTGTACATGAATCTCTTTGGACTCTAACAATCTATTGTATTTGTGTGTCTATCAAAACCAAGACTTGGAAGGGCCTTATTGTTGACACTCTGTATGGGCATGCATCCATTTTTTTAACGACTATAAGGAAATAAATTAAATTTAGTTATAACTAAACAACAGGTTTGCAAATGATTTTAGTTTCTTCTTTAGACTTTGTAGCTTCCCAAATTTTTCATAACAACCATTATTACATTGGCAATCAAATTAAAAACAATGCGAGCCATTTTAAGGGTAAAGTCCTGGCTCCATCTGGAATCCAGGGAGCATGAAGGGGTTCGGGAGTGGTTAGGCGGAGGACCGCTTAAGCAGTGCAGCTGTGCTGGCTTTGGAGGCCAGGACATCCACAAAGAAAAGGCTGGAACTCGAGCTGCAAAGTGACAGAGGGAGGCTCCTGAGGGAGTAGAGTTGATGCCAATGACACAGCTCAGACTGCTCCTCAGAGGCTGGGAAAAGCAGCTCCCCGCAAGGGCCTCCATCTTGCCTCTGCAGCAGCGCCCCCTGGAACAGCAGCATTTCCACTGGCATTGTGGGGGTGGGGGTGGGGCGGGCCGGGAGAAACGGTCAAACCCTGCACTTCTCTACTTCCACCTTGGACTTCTAGGTCAGATAGCTTTTCCGCTATCATTTAAACTGGTACTTGCTGAGATCACAACTGTTTTCAGGAGCATGCCACTGCCCAAGCTTTGAGCAGAACATCTGGTGTCCCTTCCTTCCTTCCTTGCTTCCTTCCTTCCTTCCTTCCTTCCTTCCTTCCTTCCTTCCTTCCTTCCTTCCTTCCCTGACTTTTATTAGCCATCTTCTCTAGGCAAGGCCTGTTCTGATACAGAGAGACAGATAGGTCTGCGACATGGTTTGTTGCCTACTTGGATGTCACAAACGATTAACGAGAAACTTGTGGCATTTCAGGATGTAATGTGCAAGTTTTTCACAGTTCTTAAGTCCTCCCAGAGGCCTTAGCGTAAGGGGCAGCCAGGTGCTGGGTGGGAGTGTGCTCTAAGATAGTGGCTATACCCAGCCTGCTACCCATGCTGATGGCCATCAGCCCCGGCTTCCTCCACACTCTCAGGCAGTGACTCCCTCTAAAGATCTGAAGGTCATGCCCATCTTTCCGTTACATGGGCTGTTTTCTGTGGGAGAAAATGGCTACTTTAGCACACAGGGACCACATGGACTTCATGGGATTGATAAATGAGGAAAGTGAGGTTCAGAGACATGGAGTGACTTGCCCAAGGTCACACAGCTCAGCAGTGGCAGATCCTGCCTGATTCCAAAGTTTAACTTCTGTCCAGAGCATCACAGGGGCAGGCGCCAGGAACCAAAGGGCAGTGGCAGTGTACTCACAGGGGCCAGGCCACCTGTACTTTCAGGTGTAGCTAAGCACATATCAAACCTTAGAATGTGTTGCATCAGCCATTAAGTCACTGCAGAAGCCAGACCAAGGAAGTAAAAACCCAAATTTTAGACTACTGTAAAAGGAATCATTTATTTTTGCACTCATAAGACCAAAATTCAACAACCATCTTTCCCTCATTCTTCCACTCAGTGAATATTGCTGGAGGACCTATTGCCTGCCACGCCTTCTAGTACCTGGGTCACAGCAGTGACCCAAAGTGGGGCTGATATTCTAGTGGAGTGCCGGGTTTGTCCATACAGAGAAAGTCCAGGGTGCAAATCCCAACTCTGGAATCTGAGCTAAGCACTTCTCTGGGCTTTAGTTTTCTCATCTGTAAATGGGATAAGGATGGTGTGTGTGCACACACGTGTGTGTGTGTGTGTGTGTGTGTGTGTGTGTGTGTGTGTGTGTGTGTGTGACATAATAGTTCTCACTCTTATCTGGCACATCAAGTTCCACTCTTGATACATTTTTGTCCTGTGAATTTGGACAAGCCCTCTGTCGCCGCAAGAATGTCCAAACCTGTAGAAAATTTTTATAAATATTTGAGTTCAACAGAGGATATGCCTGGAAGCAAGTTCTCCACAGACTGAGAAAAATGGGAGGAAGCAAGGAGGGGACTGGGTTACGCGATAGTTAACAAGATCTGGTGCTCTCTTGGGGGAGCGGGGAGTCTCGCTTTAGAAGAAAGGGTCTGAAAAGAGACACGTCTAAGGTCTGTTAACCTTGATGCACAGAAACAATGAACAGTTAGGAATTTATGATCAGGTCACCCTGTGAGGTTACTTTCCATAGAACCCCTTTCCATCCATACCTTGTGCCTCTTTGTGCCCCACTGGCATTTGGGCCCCAGGCCAGCTGCGTCCAGGTCTGTGCTTGGACCTACTCTACTGCTCTGTGCTCTGCCCAGTTCAAGGGTCCCAGCCAGGCCTCGCTGCTCAGTGGTGCATATTCCCCTCAAGTTAAGTGTCCAAGTATCTGGAGACACATTTAGAAAAGTGTACTGGAGGAAGCTTGAACATCAAGGGCATCTCCTTTACATCTTGATGTGACGTGGAGAGCTACACCACTTCCTGTGGTCCTTCCCCAAATGCCTCGGGAAACAGCGAGATGTCACCCACATATCCAGCTGCCCCAAAATCGCCCAAGGAAGCCAAGGCTCACTAATTACTGGGGAAAGAGCAGCTTCGAGCTCCACAGTGAAGGAGGAAATGTGCAATTGGAGTCCTGGCCCACCCCACACCACTGTTGTCCCTGGGATGCCCTGTCCTTGAAGGCCAACACATGACATGTTGGCGAGTTCTATCACAGAGCCATGCCACTTCACAGCTGGAAGGCTCTTCAGACATCACATAGTCCAGAGCTGTGAACTGGAGGCACTGGGCAAACCCCAGCCCCTGGTGGGTCTCATCTGGCTGCAGAATGCTGAGCCTTTCCAGCTCCATGCACCTGCCACTATTCACCACCACGCCACCCTAGAAGCCGCCTTACCAGGTTTGCGAAGGCACTGGAGTTTGCTGTCTCTGGTCTGGCCCAACTTTTCATTTTGCAGGGAGGGGAGGCAAAATTGGGGGGAAAGAGGAGACAAAAGCCCAGAGAGGGGACCAGACCCACTAAGGGGATCCCCCTGAGCCTCAGGGAGAAGCAAGTACCGGGCACACCTCAATGCATAACAGAAACAAGAAGAGGTGAACCCTGGGAGAGAAGAAAGGTTCCCTTGGGAGGAGGAAAGCCAACTTCCAGTGAGGTTTTTCTCTGTGAAGGGATTCCATGCCACACCCACTGGTCTTTTCATTAATAATTACCTAATTGTGGAGGCAGTAGGCGGTGCTGAGAGGGTTCTCCAACCTTCTTGGGCTTGATAAACCCAAGCTACATTCCTGGGCTACCTCTACAGCCCGGGCAGCTGCATGGGGGCCGCTCCAGGATTGACTGTGCCGTGAGTAACCCTCTGAGGGAGACCCCAAAAGGAAGACTAAGGGTTCTGGGATGTAAGACTTTCAATGCTAGGTCAATGTAAGGACATCTAAACCTGTAGAAAAATATGATAAGAGCTTATTAGAGTTTATGTGAGCCAAGCAGACATCTGGAGGCAAATTTTGCTTTTAAGATTTTATTGGGGCATTGGGGAAGGGGAACAGCCAAGTTGTTGTCCTTTAATCTTAGTTGTGGAGGGCACAGCAAGCTCAGCTCCAAGTCCAGTTGCCATTTGGCCACTGACTGGCAGCTCACAGCCGCTCAGCTCAAGGTGCCGTGTTTAATCTTAGTTGTGGGTGGACATACCCCACCATCCCATGCAGTAGTCAAACCAGCAGCCTTGTTGCTAAGAGCACACACTCTAACCACTGAGCAATCCAGCCACCCACTGGCAGTCAGGGCAGCTCAGCTTGGGCGCAGCTCACTGGCCCATGTGAGAATCGAAACGACACCCCTGTTGCTCGGAGCTCGCTCTCTTAACCAACTGAGCCACTTGGCTGGCTCTGGAGGTAAAATCTTAACAGACAGAAAAGTGCTTCTGAAAATGACTGCACTTTCCATTATGCACTTGGAATTAAAGGGAAAGTAAGGAAGATTACACAGACAGGCAGGCGTGGGAGGAAGAGAGGTGAAGAATGAGTTACAGGACAGTTAAGGAGATTGTGTGCTCCCTTGAGGGGAGTAAATCTTTAGAAGGAGGTGTCAAAATGTCACATTTCAAAGGTCTATTAACCTAGATGCACAGAAACAATGGACAGGGTTTGCTTAAGGCAAAAAAAGATAAACCTTTCACTGAAGAAATTACATGCCTGAGGCATGACTACCCATCATGACCTGCACAGTTAGGATTTTACAGTCAGATCACCCCGTGAAGTTACTGTCACTGGACTTGTCAGTTTTATTATAGAACTCCTTCTTCATCCACAGCTAAAACAAGGAAAGTCCTGGGAAAACTGGGACAATCGGTCACCCTACTTAGAGGTGACAAATCCTAAGGCTAAAAAGACTCCCACTCATGATTGCAACAAACTCCTCCCTGCACCAGAGGGAGAACTAGTGCGCAGGCCAGAAAACAGCGCCCTGCAAGGCTGAACACAGCCTGGGACCAGGTCTCCCGGCTCCTAATTCAATGCTTTTTGGAGAGCACCTGCCAGAGGGGAATGCTGGGTAATCTCGCCGTAAAGCCACTGATACAGGATCCTGCAGTCTGGTGCCAGGAGGCTGTGGTCTCACGTAGAATGAGAACGCAAACTCGGAAGGAGAGGGAGAGGCGCAAAGATCTTTACTGAAGCTAAAGTACAGCTTTCTTATGAGAGGGGGTTCCCGAAACTGGGATGCCCACTGGCTAAGACAAAAAGCTCTTATCTTACTTTTACACTTTCTCTTGTTTGCTGGGAGAAGGGAGTTGGCGCCTTCTAATGGATTTTGTCTGTCACATTGGCTCTGTTGCCCAGCCTAAAGGGATTTATGAAATAACCCTTTCTGCCCCAGCGCGCAATTACATTTTTGCCCTGGAGCGAATGAGTAATTTCAGAACCTGGATTTCCAAGATATGGCTGCCTTTGTTTTATTCTACCACGGACTTTTCTGTCTACCTAACAACATGCTAGCTAACCTGTCTCACCACAGAGAAGTATATGAGAGTTGGGGGCAAGGGAGAAGTTATTATGGGTTGCTAGGAAGCCGTATTGGGGGGAGGGGTGCTGAGTTGGTGAACGAAGTGGCGGTTAATGTCTGTTTTTAAATGACACTCCAACGGCTGTATGGAAAGCAGAGAGTAGAAGGAGCAGTTAGGGAGCTACTGCAGTCCAGGCCAGAAGTCCAAAAGCTACAGCCCATGGGTCAAATCTGGCCTACTGCCTTTTCTTGTATTGCCCATGAGCTAAGAACGGAAGATATAAAATATAAATATAAAAGTTTGTGGGGTTTTTTTAAGGAAATTTTATTGGGGAACAGTGTGTTTTGCCAGGACCCATCAGCTTCAAGTCAAGTAGTTGTCTCAATCTATTGGGTTGTCGGACAGGTCATGATGCATTTTTGCAACGAAAAACATAGAAAAAATACGTCATGACTTTTCCGACTACCCAATAGTTGTGGAGGGCTCAGCGCCTTGGCTTATGTGGGAATCGAACCAGTTACTTTGGTTTTAGGAGCCTGCGCTCTAACCACCTGAGTTGACCGATTGCCCTAAATATAAAGGTTTTAAATGGTTGGAAAAAAAAATCAAAGAAGGACAGCATTTTGTGAAATATCAAAAGTATATAAATTTCAGGCCGGCCGAGCTGCACGGTGGTTAAGTACTGGCTTGGGAAGCCAGCAGCTCTGGTTCGGGTCCCACATATGAGGGCCAGTGACACTGCCCTCAAAAAAAAAATTAAGGAATGTGATCAAAATAAAAATAGATTCTTTAAAAAAAAAGTATATAAATTTCAAGTTTCAGCATCCATAAATAAAATTTTACCAGAACACAGCCATGACCATCCATGCATGTCTTGTCTGTGGCCACTTTCCAGCTAGCACAGCAGAATTGAGTAGATGCAACACTCACTATATGGCCCACAAAACCCTAGCTATTTACTACCTGGCCCTTTACAGGAAAAGTTGTCTGATACTTGCTCTGGATGGAAGATACTGGAGACTTGAATGAAGGTCATAGCAGTGGAAGGGCTGAGAGGTAGAAGGAAGAAGTTGTGGGGTAACCTGATAGATTGAAGCAGGGGTAGATGGAAGGCCAGGCAGATGTTAGAGATGACAACTGAGTTTGGGGCTGAGAACTAGATAACGGTGGGGCAACTGGAGGGGGAAGAACTGACTCGGTGGAGAAAACTGAGCATCCTGTTTGGGGCAGGTTGACTTCATTAGGAAAAGGAACCAATCCTATCCCTGTGACTTTGGGCAAACTATTTATTCAACTTCCATAGTCTCACCCATACATGGTAATAAGAATATCAGTTCTATTAACCTCTCCCTCGGTAAGGGGGTCAAACAAACTGGCATAAAAGTGATTTTGTAAACTGTAAGGCACACCATGGAGGTGTGTGGTGATTAATATCTGGTGTTTAGTACCCTTGGTGTGATGAGGCGCTGGGCTAAGGAAAAAAACTCGCATGGTGGAAGACACCCCAGGCTGAGGGTTGGGAGATCTATGTTCAGCTCAGGTAGTTACCAGTTAGATGTCTTGGTGAAGTCAGTTTGAGAACCTCTGTTTTCCCGTCTCTGTAATGGGAATGGAGTCCAATGCCATGCAGAGCTCACAAAGATGGTGAATAAAATGAGATGGTGGACACAGGAGCGTGCCAGAGAATACACACATGTGGAGTGCTAGGTGTTCACTAGTCTGTCATAAGCCCATCTGCAGGAGCTGAGGGTGTCCCCACCCTGGGGCTCCGTCCCCTGCCCAGCTTCTCTGTAGAGGGGTGTTCTGAACTTCCTGGGTACTCTCTTTCCTCCTGTAGACCTGAGAAGATGCATCTTATCAACCACTTGCTCCCCCTCCTACTTGGACTACTGGCCCTTTCTCATTACGGCCAAGGTCAGACCGACAGCCACAATCAGGAGGCTCCAGGCACAGGGGAGGGCTCCCCCAGTCTGAAGATCGCCCTGAGCAACACCATCTTTGCCCTCAGCTTCTACCACCTGATGGCTTCCCAAAACCCTAGGAGCAACATCTTCTTCTTCCCCTGAGCATCTCTGCCGCCTAGGCCATGCTGTCCTTGGGGGCCTGCTCCCACACCTGGACCCAGGTCGTCGAGGCTCTGGGCTTCAACCTCACGGAAGTGTCTGAGTCCAACATCCACCTGGGCTTCCAGCACCTCCTGCACACTCTCAACCTCCCAGATGACAAGCTAGAGACGCATGTGGACAATGCCCTTTTCCTGAGCCAGGACCTACTACTCCTTTCGAGATTCCTTAATGATACCATGGCATTCTATGAGTCCAAACTCTTCCACACCAACTTCCTTGACTCTGAGGGCACAGCCCAGCTTATCAACAACCACATCAAGAAGGAAACGCAAGGCAAGATTCAGAACTTGGTGGGCGGGCTCAGCAGAGATACAGTGATGGTGCTGGTGAACTGCATTTACTTCAAAGGTAAGCCGATTCGTTGATAGATCCCACATCTTCCCTCTTCCCCCCTTCCAATTTATTGATGCATTAAGGATTTTTTAAAAAGAAAACGGATGCATTAGTTCTGACAGGGTCGAGCAGCTCTCAGAAGATTTAATGGTCGAGTGTCAGATATTTAAGATGGTGTAGTATTGAGATTTCCAGCCCTTCATATCTTTAGACATATTTTCTTAAATAACAGTAATTTATGAAATACATTATATCCAATTACCATGAGTGGAACTGCTGGATTTATATCAAAACTCTGCCACTTATCAGCAGGGTCAACAGGGCAGGTGGTTTGCTTCAAGTAAGAATAATAAGAGTCCCTGCTTCAAAGTTTTGTTTTGAGGATCAAATTATGTCACATGTATGTGTATTCCTTAGAAGAGGGTGTAAGGCATGGGCAAACTACAGCCCCCAGCCAAATTTGCTGAGCCACCTGTTTTTATAAATAAAGCATTATTGGCACACAGCCATGCTCACTCATTGATATCGTACCTATCGCTGTTTCACACACAGAGAGACAAGCAATTGCTATGGAGACAGAATAACCTGCAAACCCTAAAATATTTACTTTCTGGCTCTTTGCAAAAGAAGTTTGCCCAACCCCATTATACATACTCAATAAATAAGTACAGTAATTATAATTATTCTAATGATAATGATGCTCACTTTGAAAAACTTTAAAAATATGTAAAAGTACAAAAAAGAAATTGCCCATAATCCTACCACCCTGAGGCAACCAATGTTTACATTTTAGCATAACTCTTTTCAGTCTTTGGTTCACACACACATGCTAACAGAGTTGAAGTCACAGTGTGGGGACAATTTTGTACAGTGTGCCTCAGTCAGGGTTCCATCAGTGGAGCAAAGCCACCAGGAGTGTTACGGGAAAAGGGATTGTTACAGGAGTTAGACCTTGCATGATTGTGGGAGGGGCTGGGGAAATGAAGGTCTGGAGGAAGAGGGAGGTGGAGGGACAGAGAAAAAGTCACTGGTGCAGGTGGACAGACTAGAGCTTATCAGAAATCTATGCACCAGACACATCCAGCCATTCGAGGGGTCCCATCTAGGGGGAGCTTGTGGAGAGGCCCATGCTGGGTACCTAATGGTGGTTTGGGGACACTGTTGGTCAGCAGCGCTAAAGTTGGGACGACAAACTCGGAGGACAGCATGATGAGCTGGAGTATGCTTCATTGTCCCATCTGCCCGTGATGACCTTCAGTGAGCAGTGGCTGCTTTACATCTACCTCTCAATCTCACACTTGTAATCAGTTTGAATGAGAGTCTACAGGAAACAGATTTTAGGAAACAGTCCCAGACTAACAATCCAGCGAAATTGGTCATCCCCTACACTTTACATGAGGAATTTTCATGCACTGTTGAAAACTTTTTGAAAACCTTTTTAATTGTGCAGTAAGTATAAGTTCTTAGGAAGTTGCAAAAGTAGTACAGAGTGGTCCCACGTACCTTTCACCCAGGTTCCCTAGGTAACATCTTACATAACTGTAGCACAACAAAAACAGGAAATTGACATTGGTGCAATCTACAGATTTTATTCACATTTTCCTAGTTTTAGCATGCATGTGTTGTGTGTGTGTGTGTGGGGGGGGTGGATATAATTTTATGCTATGAGAAACTTTATTTAGATCTCACATTAGTGGCTGCACAATATTTTTCTGACTCCATTTGTGGCCAGAAATAATTACTATTTTTGGTGCTCTTTTCTTGAAAGAGTCCTAGCTTCAACTGGGTTAGTGTTCTTAGCAGAAGGAAGAAAGGTTCTCCAGAAAAAGAGGGGAGGTAGAGACACCCTGCCCTCTGACACATCTGCCCAGCACTCGGGGGATATAAATGTAGCCCTAAACTGTCAGTGTAGGTCACATGGTAAGAGCAGTGGAATAATTGTGGCTTGTATTTAAAAATGAAAAGAACCTAGAAGACTACAAACAAACCATGTGCAGGATCTCTGTAGATAAGATTATATTGAGAGATATTAAAGTAGACTTAAATAAAAAAAATAAACTACATCCATGAAGACGATGGTAAAGGTATCCATTTTCCCTCCCAATAATCTAAATATTTGATGTAATCCCAATCAAAATTCTGACAGAATGTTTTTTTCTTTTTGGTGGCAGTTACCAAGCTGATTGTAAAATGTATATGAGAGTGCAAAGCGCCAAGAATACCTAAGATGAAAAAAATTGTCTGCCAGAGAGCAATATGAGGTGTAATCAAACGATATGGTGAATGTTTAAATTAAAAAAATTATTATAGGGGGGGCCGGCCGAGTGGCGCATTGGTTAAGCGCTGGTTTTGGGATGCCAGTGGCCCCAGTTCGGATCCCACATGAGGGCCAGTGACACTGCCCTCTACAGCTAACAACAGCTCCACCTGGAGCTGGGCTGTGCGAGCCCCGGTGATGGTGTGGGCTGCAGCCCCTGCTGCAGTGGGCTGCCATAGGCTGCAGTGAGTGGCCCGCAGCCAGCGTGAGCGGCTGGCAGCCAAGCGTGAGCTGCCAATAGCCGCGGTGAGCGACATCCAGAGGCCAGCAACCGATCTGCCTCATCCGGGAAGAGCGCAATGACGATACCAACAGTGAAGCAACGTCCTCCGCAACTAGACTGAAGAACAAAAGGACAGCAACTTGTCTGTTCCCCTTCCCCGATTCCCCAACGCTGTTCCCCTCCACCAATTCCCCAATAAAATCTTTAAAAAAAAAAAAATTATTATAGGGCCGGCCAGGTGGCGCGGTGGTTAAGCGCTGGCTTAGGAAGCCAGCGGCCCCAGTTCGAGTCCCACATATGAGGGCCAGTGACACTGCCCTCAAAAAAAAAAATTATTATAGTAAAAGACACATTGCCATTAATCTCCCTCAAAATATTCCCCCTCACTTTGGACACACTTATCCCATCGTCCTTGCTACTTTCTGAAGCAGTTCTGGAAGTCCTCTTTCGTGTCATTAGTTGTGCTGTCGTGGCTGCCTCCATGTCCTGAATCACTTTGACTTTAGGGAAGAGCCAGAAGTCGCATGGTGCCAGATCCGGTGAATAAGGTGGATGAGGACACACCGTAATGCTTTCATTTGATGGGAATTTCCATACCAGACGCAATGTGTGACATGGAGCCTTTCCATGTGACCAAAAACGATGGTGACTGCTGCTGCCAACTGCCATCCAACAGAAAGGCAGGTACCTTCAATATGGGAAGCAACACATCAAACCTTAGTTACAGTGTGTGGCAAGTTGCAACTTGTTCAGTGCAGTCAGTCGGATGTGAGCTATGGTTGAGAGAAGGTGTGTTTTAAAGTGTGCCGTAAATCATCCTCCATCATGACAACGTTCCATGTCACACATTGCTTCTGATATGTGGCAATTTCTGTCAAATAAAAACATTACAGTGTGTCCTCATCCACCTTATTCACAGGATCTGGCATCATGCGACTTCTGGCTCTTCCCCAAAGTCAAAATGACCATGAAAGGTAAACATTTTGAGTCGATTCAGGACATGGAGACAGTCACAACTGCGCAACTAAAGACACTCGCGAAAGAGGCCTTCCAGAACTGCTTCATAAAGTGGCAAGAACGATGGAATAAGTGTGTTTGAAGCAAGGGAGAGTATTGTGAGGGGGATTAATGGCAATGTGTCTTTTACTGTAATAGATTTTTTAATTTAAATTTTTACCATATTGTTTGATCACACCTTGTACTTACTATAACTCTATGTTCACTTAGACTGTATGGTACAAATAGTCCAATGGGACAGAATAGAGAGAGGACAAAATAGAGCCCCGAAATAGCCCCATGAATAAATGGACACTTGATATTTGTCAAAGCTGCCATGACAGAGCATTGAAGACAACTATTTACCCATATGAGGAAAAAATGGTTTGGGATCCCTTCTTCCCACCAATCAAATGTATTTACTCCAGGTCAAGTAAAATCCAAAATGCAAAAGATAAGACCAAACTTCTAGAAGATAATGTAGGAGGGTATCTTCACGACCTGGAGGTAGGGAAAATTTTCCTAACCAAGACACGGAAGACCTAACCATAAAGTAAAAGACTGATAAGTTCACTGCATTAACGGTAAGGATTTCAATCACCATAAGACACCATTATGTGAGTGAAAAGACCAGTCAGCAAGGGACAGAAGGTATTTGCAACATATATAACTGATATGCAAGTAGTATTCAGAAAGAACCCCTTCAATCACTATGAAATAGCCCTATAGAAATACAAATGAGAAGAGAGAAAAAAAAAAAAAAGAACTGACACTGGACCAAAAACAGAGGACATCTAGTTGGTTAGTAAACATACAAAGGTTACTCGACCTCATTTTTAACCATAAAGTGCATGTCAAAACCACAATACGCTTCCACCACACAAACAAAAAATCTAAGTGCAACAATTTTAAGGAATTAGGGAACACAGAAGACAGCCTTACTGAGATCCTCTGGAATCTCTCAATTTTGAATCTAAATGAGCCCTAGAGATCCAACCCCCAGGCATGTCAGGTTGTGAGTGATCTAAATGGACTGATGACATGGGAAGGCGGGGTCCAGAGTGGCTGGTGGGGTGGCATTCCCTGGCTGGAGGTCCACAGACGCCATCTTTCCTTCTTCCTGTCAGGTCAGTGGGAGAAACCATTCATCCCCTCGAAGACTAATCCCCAAAACTTCTATGTGGATAAGAGTACAACAGTCAAGGTACCTATGATGTTTGAAGACCGTCAATATCACTAGTATCTTCATGACAAATACTCACCCTGCTCGGTGCTGAGGATGGATTACAAAGGAAATGCAAAGGCCTTTTTCATCCTTCCTGACCAAGGGAAAATGACGCAGGTGGAAGGTGTTTTGACTCAACAGATAATGACAAGGTGGAACAACTTGCTCGAAAACAGGTAGTCAGTGGGCCACGTGGCCATCAGCAGTGCCCTGCAAATGGACCTTTCTGATGAAAACCAGTGCCCAAAATAGGGAGTGAATGCCAAATTATCAAAGAATTCTTGTTTGCACTAAAACATTCGGTGGGTTTCCTTAAATAATCAACTCCTACTGCATCCCAAATATGATTTCACCCTCATCAGTGAAAGGGGAACCAGGCTCGGAGTTAGGAGTCTTGGTTCTAGATGTAGCCTTGTATGCATACGCCTTGGGTGAACTTGTAGGCCCTCGGAAGGTCTACTCCTGTACAATGGAGGGGGGTAGTCCCCCAGTCAAGATGGATGACTGAACTGGCATGGAGGGGCTTAAGAAAACTCCATCCACCCACCCCAGGAAGTAACAGGGAAGTTTCCCGTCACCCTGGGGCTCAACTCAAGGCCATATCTAGATGGAAAATTCACACAATTCATGTGGCACAGGGATTTGAGCCAAAGATGTCACCTGGTTCCAAATAATTGAAAACCACAGGTCCCCAACAGAGGCAAAGGCAGGATGCCACAGAGGAAGACTGCATCGCTCTGGGCCCGGGTACGCACACAGAAAGCACCCCTGCTGAACACGAGCACCCAAGGGAGGGAGGTCCCACAGACAACAGGCCCTGGGACAAAAGAGCCTGGCCTTAAGCCACCAGGGACACTCATGTGAAGGATGGCATGAGCAAATGGGCATCTGTGGTGATAGAGCCCAGGTGAAATGGAGCCAGCAGAGAGCGCAGTCAAGGACTGCACAGCCTGGCAGCGATCCTTAGCTTATTCATGAGTCCAGTGTTTTAACCCAATGCCTCTTTCAGGTCTTTTTATAGGAAGCTCGAATTGCATTTCCCCAAGTTCTCCATTTCCAGCTCTTAAAACTTAGATCAGATTTTGCCCATGCCGGGCATCAGGGACCTGTTTTCACAGCAGGCTAACTTGTCTGGCATCACCACAGAGCAAAACCTGCTGGTGTCTAAGGTAAGTCACCGGTGGCCGTCAACACCTGGAGTCCTCAGTGGGAAATTCCGCGGCTCGGGAGTTGTTGGGTGATGGATGCTCTCCCGGCCACCATGTGAGGTCTCAGAGGCTGAGTCTGTTCAATCACCCACAGGCATGGATATCTACAAACCCACCACCACATGCTGAGGGTGGCATTGGTGTTGGGGATACAGTGTCCACCCAGTCCCTGTCCTAAGGGAGCACTCCCAGTCACATCGGGGAGACAATGCCTTCATAGGTCATGGTCATGGAGAGCGACAAATGCAATGCCAGAAACAGATGCAGCTGGATTGGATGCATGTGTATCAGAGAGATTTCTTAGATGAGAGAAAAGGACCTATGACTTCAGCTAAGTAAGACAAAAGTGTACTAGGGGGCAGAGCCTTGGGGTTGAGAGTTTGAATTCCAGTTCCACCTCTCATGGCATTAGAGGGTTACCTAGTCTCTGAGTGTGTTTTCATCGTCTAAAAAATCAGACATAATCCATCGACCTCATACGGTGGTTTTGATGAGTAGAAGAGCACGGGGGACATACTAAGTATTCAGTTAATGATAGCTATCACTATTGTATACATATGAGGCCATTTAGCTCAACAACAACCCAGCACAGAAATTCCTGCTGTGAGATTCCCCAACAAGCGGTTTTGCTTGCAATGAACCTCAGCACTGATTTCCAGCTATCTCTGGCTCCCCTAGTCTTCTCTAAGCCCCCACTCATGTTCTCTCAGAAGTAATGCTTGTGATTTCTCTCCCAGAGTTTCCGCAAAGCCGTCCTGGAAGTGGATGAGTCTGGCACCAAGGCTGCAGCAGTCACCAGCTTCTCTGTCACCTTTCTGTCTGTCTCACCTGATCGCCGAGTCCTTCGGTTGAACTGGCCCTTCTTTGTGGTGATCTTTTCCACCAAGATCCACAGCGCCCTCTTTCTGGGCAAAGTTGTCAACCCCACAGCATCCTCGCCCTCCCAGGGCTGCAGGTCAGCAGGAGGACATGGCCTGGAGGGCTGGCCTTGCGCAGCTCTGCTTCTGGAGTAGGGGGTGTAGGAGATGCCAAGAGTCCAGGCAGAAGCTATTGGTGAGGGCAAGGGATGTGGGTGGCACCAGATGGGTGTGGGCTGGACACTCAGCTCCCAGGTCTATGCAACCTCAGGCAGCTCATGTAATCTCAGAATAAGTTCCTGCCCCAGAAAGTGTGAGAAGTAAACAAACTGCTGACTATGAGGAGCTGGCTTGGTGCCTTGTACATAGCAAAGGCTCAATAAATGCAGAACATCTGGAAGGCAGGGCCCTGTTTACCCCAGTGCCTGGCCCCAGTGCTGATCGTAGGGTCTGACATGTGGCTGAGGCCCAGAGAATATTTGGCAAATGAATGAATGAACGAATGAAAGAAAATGGCTATATCCTGAACATGGTTCCTGAGCTATTTGCTCTGCATCACCACCCCCGACAGGTCCCTGGAATTGATTGGGTAAATATTTAGTCCCGTTCCTCAGATTTCAAAATGTCCTTTTGGAACATTAAAAAATAAATAAATGAGAAGACTTTGTGCAGGACACCTTGTCCCCTGAGAGTGAGGCCTGGGCCTCCTTCTGTTCCTGTTGGCTACTCTCCCACAGGGTCCCTTATTTGTGGGGTTTGTGATGACACTTGGGAGGCACACTTCTTTGGGACCAGCGTTTAGCACTCAGAGCAGCTGCAGCAGTGGAGAGAGGAGGATGGACATGGGGTCCCCTGCAGGTACCGCGCTGGGATCCCCTGGCTCTCGCTGACTGTGGTGGGCAAAGGGCAGATGAGGTCCTTTCTATCCCTGGCTGCCTGGGAAGGCGGGATGCCCTTCTCTAAGAAGGGGCCGATCTAAGGCGAAGAGCTGCTGTGCTCTGAGCACCTGTGGCAAGCACAGCACGGTGACAAGTGTTTCCGGAGATATCAAGAGGCCTCAGAGAGCTGCGTATAGAACTTGGGTTTTAGAGCCAGAATGCCCAAGTTCGAACCTGCACCCTACCAATGATTGAGTGTGTTAGTTTCTTAGGGCTGTCATAACGAAATACCACAAACTGAGGGGCTTAACAAACAGAAATTTACGTCTCACCACTCCGGAGGCTGGAAGCCCAAGATGAAGGCGTCAGCAGGGCGGGTTCCTCCGGAGGCTGGGAGGGAGACCCTCTCCAGGTCGCTTCCCCAGCTCCTGGTGCTGCTGGCAGCCATTGGTGTTTCTCAGCTCGTAGCTCTCTGCCTTCCTCTCACGTGGCGTTCTCCCTGAGCGTGTGTCTGTGTCCAGATTTCCCCTTTTTATAAGGACACCGGTCATATTGGATTACATCTGCAGTGACCCTGTTTCCAAATAAAGTCACCTTCTGAGATGCTGAGGGTTAGAACTTCAGTATAGGGACATGGGCCACCTCTCTGTGCCTCTGTTCCCTCAGCTATAAAATAGAGATAATACCACTTAATGTATTACTATTGGGGATGGTGCTCTTTGTTGTTCTTCATATCAATGGAAAAATAAATCTATTATGACCTATATGGTCCATTTAATTTCCATATTCTGACCCCTGACCCATCCTATGTTTTCACCCTCGTTGTTATGGACTGAATTGTGTCTCCCCAAAATTGATATGTTGAAGCCCAAACCCCCAATGAGACTATATTTGGAGACAGGGACTTTAGGGAAATAATTCAAGTTAAATGAGGTTATAAGGGTGGGGCCCTAATCCCATAGGACCGGTGTCCTTAGAAGAGGAAGAGACCCCAGAGCGCCTGTGCGCCCGCCCTCCCTCCCTCCCTCCCTCCCTCCCTCCCTCCCTCCCTCCCTCTCCTCTTTCCACGTGCACAAAAGGCCATATGAAGACACAGCAAGAAGATTCCATCTATAGCCCAGGAAGACAGATCTCACCAGAAACCAACCCTAACATCACCTTAATCTTGGACTTCTAGACTCTAGAACTATGAGAAATGAATCCCTCTGGTTAAACCTGAAGAAAAGAGTGAAGAAATGAAAGGGAGACATTATAGTCAAGCTGTCAAATTACCAAAATCAGGTAGGTTGAGGTATGAGAAACTGATTCTCTTCTTTTTTTTTTTTAACTAACCTGGGAACTTAAAAACGTCTGAGCTTTCCAGATAACCCTCTGAATACTCCCTAAAGGGCTAAGGAAAGAATGTTCAGTTATCACGACCACCTGACTGATGTCCAGTATCCAGACCACCTGACAACCAGTACCCAGATGACCTGACATCCAGCACCCAGTCCGCCTGACTCCAGCACCCAGACCGCCTGACATCCAGCACCCAGACCGCCTGACATCCAGCACCCAGACCGCCTGACATCCAGCACCCAGACCACCTGACATCCAGCACCCAGACCACTAGTCATCTGGAGGATGACATCTGGGACCAATCCAGAAGCTCAGTGTGGAGGACTGATTCTCCCCGAGAACATACTTTTTACTATAAGAACTGTTTACTATAACAGTTCTTATGGTAAACTTTTTACTATAAGAGCTTTCCTTTTTTAGTCAGAGCACTCTGGGTGTTGCCTAGTTGTATTTGCGGTTTGCAAACCCTAAGACCTTTGAAAAAAGTCTTTATCATTTATTTCTAGTCAAAGCCTCCAGATTCAGTGAGTTTGTGCGACAAGCCACCCACCCTGTGCGACAAGCCACCAGTTTCTTATGATGGCTCTAGCAGACTAAAGCATGAGGGTACCATGTCCCAAGAAGCCCTCAAGCCTCTCCCTTCAAAATTTACCCATCCTCAGCCCCCATTCCTTCAGGACCCTTTCTGAGTAGCAATATGGAATCAGGGGTTGCTACAGACATTCCCCCAAATTCCAGATATTCCTTAAAATGCAAGCTTGGGAAATGGTACCTGGGATGTCTTCATGAATAGCACACACAGGCCGGAGAAGTCCTGCCATATCTTGGTTAGTCCCATCTTCCCCAAGTAGTTTCACCTGGAATACATTCTAGAGTATTGTTCTAGTTTCCTGTTGCTGCTGTAACCAATTATGACAAACTTAGTGGCTTAAAACAACACATGTTTATTTGCTTCCAGTTCTGGAGATCAGAAGTCGAAAATAAAATAGGTCTCACAGGGCCAACGCCAAGAAGCTGACAGGGCTTTCCTCTGGTGTTCCTTGGCCCATGGCCTCACATCACATTGTTCCCCTGCTTCCATGATCACACTGCTTTCTTCTGACTCTGATCGCCCACCTCTCTCTTATAAGGACTCTTGTGATTATACTTAGGACCCACCTGGGTAATCTGTGATCACCCCCCCCCCCCAATTTCAAGATCCTTAACTTAGTTATATCTGCAAAGTCCCTTTTGTTGTATAAGGTAACATTCACAGGTTTTAGGTATTAGGACGTGGATATCTTGGGGGTGGGGCTATTAACCATCCTGCCACAGGTATGTAATAAATGATTTCCAACCTCTAGAACATAGTTTAGGTATCTTTACATTATGAAATAAAGGATTCTTGCTTAGGTCACATAGCACAATAGAAACAAAGCAAAACCTAGACAGAAGGGACCTAGCTACTATGCCCTTGCTAATGCCTCTCCTGATTAGCTGTGTGCCTTTGGGCTGATTAGCTAACCACTCTCAGCTTCCATCTTCTCACTGACTCAGCGGGGATGCTAGTACCCACCTTCCAGGGCCTTGTGAGCACAAAGCAGGCACTCAATGTCTGGTGGTGACTGTGTTTGTCTCTAGCTTGAGGGGGTGCTGAGGATCCTCTTTGTAACATGGTTATAAGTATTCAAGGAGAAAATGGGCCATAAACAGACCCTAAAACTGTGAAGAAAAGGGAACTGTCTCAGAGGTTGTAGAGGGACTCTGCTGAGTATCAAGAGCCCTTCCCCTGGGAAACGCTTGGCCTTCCGTCTCCTCTGCCAACTCCATGCCCCACTTGCAACCCCACACCTTTTGGACCATGGCTACACACAGTGCACCCAAACATTGGGAAGCTGCAGGCATGGGCACCTTGGGAATGGAACAAGGGTTGAGCCAGTACCAGCCTCTTGGAAATACTCTTCGAAGTGTGGGGCTGAGTTCAGGAGCTCCAGTTCCAAGGTAGGAAAGGACAGTCCAGCTGAGCCCACAGAAATCTTGCAGACAGCCCTGTTCTATGCAAAGAGCACTGGCCTTGAAGTCAGCAGCATGGACACTTGACTCCACCCTGTCCCCGCTTTGATGCAGGACTCTGAAAAATCCCTTTATCCTTCTGAGCCTCGGCTCAGTTGCTGGTGCAATAGTGGGGGTTGGTACAATGATGCCTTCATCCTCCTCATCCTGAGACCCTCTGGACCCCTCTAGTTTCCACCAGGATCTGGCTGGTGGGTAGTGAACACACTAAGCACCTAGGCCTGTGGGGTGCCTGAGTTCAGCACCACTCCCCAGATCTACAGCAAACTGACTGCCGGAAACACAGAAATCAGCCTGGCGAAAGGGTGGGCGGCCTGCGGGTGTCCCTTTCCCTGTGTCTGGAATGCTGGCAGCCGGTTGCCTGTCTAGCGTCTTCTCCCAGGAGTCCCTGTGCCACTGCTGGCAAACGGTGTCTGAAGCCACCACCTTAAATACCACCTTCAGCTAAAGACAAAAGAAAATGTTGGGGTTGAGGGGGAATCAGTTATGGGACAGTGACAGGAAAAGCCCAGTAGACAAGGATCAGGTTTTTCTGCCAATTTCTGTCCAGGCCTTCTCCATCAGGCCTGGTGCCTTACAAATGTAAATGTCCTTTTACAGTAAAAGGGGAACTTCTAAGTGGGTTTCCAAGCTTCTCCCCAGTCTGCTGTGCCTTAAAATTAAACAGCCTAGAATAATCAAGATCCCCAAAGAGGCATATTTTAGGGTGGCCAACGCTGCTCCCCTTCAGGGGCTTGCGGGGTGGTGGGTGGGTGGCCCTGGTTTTGCTCAGGTGACTTTGTTGGAAGCCTAACTTGGCGCTGGAAGCCGGCTACAACAGGACAGGGCAGGGCTGACGGGGCGGGGCCAGGGAGGGGTGGAGTCAGGTCCCAGCTGTGGTCAGTGACAAACTCTGGCTCCACTCCAGCCAGCCGTCTGCTCTTTCCAGAGCCCCACGGACCGCCGCCTCCACTGTGTGCACACTGGGCCACGGGACAGAGTAAGTACAAGCACTGCAGACCCAGGGCCCGCGGGGCTTCATGGCGTGCGGAGGGCTGGGAAATGGACTCTGGAGTTATGGAGTTTGGAGGGCTTAAAAGCTTTGGAGGTGTCCCAGAGTGAGCCGGCAAAAACTCCCTGCTGTGCTGGGGAAAGAGCCAGCCTCTGAGACAGCAGAGGTGACCTTGGGCACAGCACCAAACCTAGCTGAGCCTCAGTTTCCTCATAGAGAAGATGCAACTTACTGCATCTCTGCAAGGTGTGACTGTGACTAACGATTGAGTAAGGTGATGGCTCTCACCCAGGCATGATTTTATCCCCACGGCACATCTGGCCAAGGCTGGGAACGTTTTTAGTTGTCACAACTGGAGGGGAGGCAGCTATGGGCATCCCCTAAGTAGAGACCAGGGAGGCTGCTCAATATCCTACAATGCACAGGATGGTCCCCCTGCCATCCCTCACGACAGAGAATGATTCAGCTCCAAATGCCATCAGTGCTGAGGTTGAGGAATCTTCAGGTGGCGGGGACCAATGTCTGGTACACAGGAAGTGCTCCGTAAACCGGTGCTTGCGTTGTTTCCTGTGTCTGGAATCTCTAACCTTTAGAAATCAGGAAAAATTATCAACTATAAACCTGTTTCCCTGAGATACGGGAGATACGGCCGCCCTGTCTGGGGGCTGCCACCCAGTGAGGTCCAGCTCCAAAGGTTTCCTGGCCAGTTTGTTAAGTAAACAAACGGAGATATAAAATGAGTGGAATTTTTAGTTCTTCTAAGGATGGGGACCTTGGCAAGAAATGCAACAATGAAGGGAAACTGCTCCCCTGGGCCAATGTCCTTCATAGGTCAAGGCTAGGCAGGGCAGAAGCTTTGGGAGGTGACGGATGTGTTTATGGCAATGATGGCAAGTGATGATGTCACGGGCGTATACTTATCTCCAAACTCAAGTTGTATACATTAAACCCTACTTTAATGAAGTGCTTTTTCAAAAGAAAAAGAGGGGAAACTGAAGCTGAGCAGCATGGGGAGTTTTTCAAGGTCACCTGTCAAGTCAGCCCCAGGTCCGCCGGAGCTGAGCTCTGGGGGCCCAGCCTGGCTGTGTTTCTAACCATTAGCTGTTCAGAACGTGGTCTGACACCTCTGAAATAGAGACGATGAGACAGGGTTCATTCATTCATTCATTCCACGAAGGTACCTCAGCACCAGCCCTTGACTGCAGTGGGGAGCACAGGAGGGTACTTTCTATTGTGAACACGTATTCTAGTGAGAGAAGTTGGAATAATAGAGGCCAACAACAAATGCATATGTAATTGCACTTATATAATTGACTGAAAGATGAAGAAACAATGAAGCGGCCAGTGGAGATGGGTGAGGGGGGCCAAGCATGAAGGGGGTGTCACGGGGACATTTCAGCATCAGCTTGAGGCCTGCGGAGATGCTGGTCCTGGTGAGAGGGTTCCAGCAGAGAGCAGCACGTACAAGGGCCCAGGGCTGGGATGGGGCTCGCTGTGTTTGAGGCCGTGAAAAATGAAGTGTGCCCAGGAGATACACACAACTGAGAGCAGAGCTTGAGTGCTCTGCTCCCTTCCCTGTGACACGTGGGGGCATTTCTGCAGAAACACTGACTTCAGGGACCCAGGACAGAGTCAGCTAAGTCAGGCTCTGCTTGAAAGCGGGGGCCAACTGAATCCAGGGCTCCTGCTGCCTGCGCAGCTCAGCCAATAGACCAACACAGGCGCTGGGTCACAGAACAAGCGTTTATTGTCAGAGCACCCAAGATCTGAGAAGGCAACGGGTTAACACCTCCGAAACCTGCCTTCTCATTCTCAGACTGGCTTGGGGCATTCAAGAGAAAAATCTGGGCATTCCTCCAGAGGTTACATGATGAGGGGTCTGCATGGAGCTGTCCCCCTGGCCATGTGATTCTCTGGTGGAATCAGCAACCCAGGAACAATGATGGGACTAGCCTGGGAAGAATGCTAGACCACAGGGATTGTGATCAATAAGCCTAAGGGTATTAATGATCAGTTTCAGGGTAATTTTCTAAAACAGGGAACTGGGTGGGACAGGGAACGCTCTGAGCTCAACCCTCAGGGGGATGATCTACTGTTAAGATATAGGTAGGTCAAGGAAAGGTGAGGCTGGGGACATGGCAAGGCCTCTACTATGGGGGGGCCCAACCAGGCCCTGCTTCGTGCTGGCACCCTGTGGGTGATCCCCTGAGTACCAGGCTCCCAGGGCCCAGAGCAGACACACGATTCAAAATTGGCACAAAGCTCTGTCAAAGCTGTGTGTTTCCACCAGAGGCCCAGGAGTTAATGGTAAAGCCTGGGCTTTGAAACCAGGAAACCCGAAAGGAGTACCCCGAGGCCTCCACATTCTCAGGGGCGACCTCCCTGACGTGTTTCCTCCTCTGTATGATTCTGATGATGATGCCAACTCTGAGTTGCTCCAGAGGACTGTAAATGAGCTAATACAGGTGAACAGCTTGGGAGAGACCCAGGGATATTCACCAGGAGCTACCGGAGAGGAAGAACGAGGCATCATTCCCCAGGGCCAAAGGGAGCCAAGAGGCAGTGTGTACACCAACCCGAGGAATCTGGATTTTAATCCAGTGTCATCACTCACTGGCTGGGACAAATAATTTCATTTTGCTGAGCCTCAGTTTATTCATCTGTAAAATGAGGTCAATAATGCTTACTTTTGGTGAAAATTAGATGTATTGATATTAATCAATACATATGGACATATTAATGTCCATAATAAAGAGGGGCTCTAATAAAAGGTAGAAAGAGATAGAGTGGGCCCAAATGGAGCACGATTTCTGGGTCCTAAACCTGCGTCCAGGGGAGCTTGATTGAAGCCAGGATCCTCTCCACGGAGACCTGCTCTGCAGATAGACCCAATGGGTACTTGGTGGGGACAGTGGTAAGGAGGAAGTTCCTGGCTACAACATGTGACCGATCTCCAGTTTATGAATAAACTGAGGCCCAGAAAGGGGAAGGGCTTGGTCCTGGGTCACCAGGAGGGAAGATGGGAGGGTGGGAAGGTGGGAGGCCAGAACTCGAGATCCTGCTCTCTAATCAGCTGCCTCTGGGCTCCATCCAGGCAGGAAACTCCGTCTGCATCTGTAGCTTTTCTTTGAAAGCCTTTCTTTTAGGGTAAGTTTCAGCTCAGTGTTAATCAGCAGAGGTGGGAGGTGTTGAGATGAACTGTTTCTTCAGCAGCACCCGGGGACATTGATGGTTCTAAGTCTTGGCAGGAGGGACTGCATTGTGCTGTACAACAGAGTAATTTGAAGGACCCAGATTAAACCACCCACCCTGCCCTTTGAAGGCCTCCTGGAAGGCAACTCTTGGGAACAGAAAGGGAGTGTCAGCATGGGAAGGCCAGACCATGTTTCCTAATTATCTGCAGATTAGGCGCCTGGGACACAAAATTGGGAGGCTGTGACACACAAATGGAGGACCAGAGCTCTGGGGAAAGCCAAATGGTGCCACGGCTTAGAGTGTGGGTTTTGAAAGTCAGAGCTGGGTCTTCGCCACGATTAGCGGGTGACTCAAGCTCTCTGACTCAACCCATCTGTAAAATGGGGCTTGTGGTGGAATCTACCCCCATTGATGGGTGTGAGGCCGGAGGAGCTGACACAGGTGAGGACACCGCGGCAACTAGCAGTGGGCGTCAGCCATGGGCCTGGGCCTCCCACGGGCACAGTGATTGCTGAGGCTGCTGGGCTTGGTTCTGGGTAGCCGGAGGTTGGGAAGGCAGCACTTTCTAAATGTGCCTCCTCTGTGAAATCAGATGCAGTTGGGAGGTCAGGGGTGGTGAGTGTGACCTGTTCAAGTCACTCAGTTTGGCCCAGAGATGGAACTGCAGCCCTGTTCTGTCTGACTCCCAAGCTCATTGGTATTTCTCTGCCTTCTAACCTCCTCATGGCCCCCCAGCCACAGAAAACCACTTTGCAAGCACCATCCAATGCAGCTGTTTGGGATTCCTTGGAGTTTGGTTTTGCACGGGTCACGTGCTCGGTGGCAGTGCCCGCCCTGGGGTTGGGGGGCCTGATGACATGGTGTCTGTCAAGGAAAATACAGCAAGAGCTCCCATCAGCAGTCAGTCAGGTCGTCAGCAACCTGGGAATCAGTTGCTTGATGGCTGCCAGGCACACATGAGTGTGTGTGTGTGTGTGTGTGTGTGTGTGTGTGTGTGTGTGTGTGTGAAAGCATGTACCCCACAGCATAGCTGAGGAGATGGGGGTCCCCGGTGGGGCCTTGGCCAGATGCTGCCACCCCAACAGCTCACACGCCTGCAGCACTGCTGGACACTGTGACAAAGGCTTCACGTATGTTGTGTCATTAAAGCCCCCAGCCACCCCCGCGCAGGTATTACCGTTACCGCCATTGTACAGGTGGGGGAGGGTGGCACAGGGTGTAACTGACTTGCCCCAGCTCACACTTGGAGGAACTACAGAGCTGAGATTTGGACGCAGGTGGTCAGGCTGCCAACTCTGGGCTGTTCACAGGGAGTGGAAGGAAGATTTGGGGAGGCCC
Organism: Aselliscus stoliczkanus; assembly: GCA_033961575.1. NCBI lineage: Eukaryota > Metazoa > Chordata > Mammalia > Chiroptera > Hipposideridae > Aselliscus > Aselliscus stoliczkanus. Next base: position 153,139,052 of record CM066732.1, read on the forward strand.
AGGCATGGGAAGGGTTTCTGGTTGGAGAGGGTGGGTCTGGGTAGATGGGCATGAGTGGGGAAGGGGACAAAGGGCTGAAGGCAGGGGGTGAGGCCTGAATGAGGAAAGACCCCTCTCAGGGCCCACCTGGGAGGCTAGAGAGAGAAAAGGTGAGGGCCTTCTGTCTGGGGATGGAAAGGAGAGATGACTTAGCTCGGACTGCAGGAACAGTCTCACACACTGGGGCCGCAAACGACAGCCATTTACGTCTTACATTTCTGGTGCCTAGAAGTCCAAGATCAAGGAGCCTGCAGGGCCGGTTCCTGAAGCCTCTCTCCTTGGCTTGTGGATGCCATCTCCTCCCTGAGTCATCATGTGGTCTTCACTCTGTGAGGGCCTGTGTCCTCATCTCTTCTTATAAAGACACTAGTCAGATGGGATTAGGGTCCACCCATATGACCTCATATTAACATAATCACCTCTCTAAAGATCCTAACTCTAACTACAGTCATATTCTGAGGTATTAGGGATTAGGACTTCAACATTTAAATTTTGGGGACACAATTCAGCCCATCACAGAAGAGCACAGAAGTTGGGTGCTCACATTAAGAGGACATAATTTCTTTAAGAGGGGAAGGTGGCTCTGATGAGGGACAAGGGTGGCCTTGCAGGGTCCTGGAGCAGCCCCTGGGCGAAGGAGAAGTGGACTGATGGGCATCCATGTGTCCACTGGTGACTCTTAGGAGCCCGGCACCCTGCCTGCCACATAGTAGATGCTCAAAGCCTATTTACTGAGTGAACAAGGACAAATCCAGACGTGCTGCAGGTCCCGTGAAAGGTATTTGGTCTGAATTCATAGAAGCACCTCAAGGCCTTGCAGATGCTGCACCCAGGGCTGAAGGAAGGGTTAGAGGTCACGTATGCCAGCAGGCTGATTAGTCCCCCAGGGATCTCAGAAATGCTGACCAGGCAGAGCAGGGGAGAACACTCCGCCCCCACACCCCACACCCCTATAATGTGTACCTTGATGTGAAAAAGAGGGGAGGATTCTTGCCCTGGCAGCTAGTACCCACCTTGGCCTACTTCCTCTCCCTGCCATTAGATTTCCATGTCCCCAAGTCTCTGTCCTCAAACCCCTGCTGGCCTCCTCAAACCTGCGCCCTCAGCCTCACAGGTCCGTCCTTTCCTTTTGGTGCTGCACCTTCTCTTTGCTGGTGATAGCTCTCTGGGATGTCAGTCTTGCACACTTCTACCCTATCTTTCCTCCGAGGAGCCCTGCTGGCTGCACACCCTCCTGAGGATATCTCCCTACTCTCCCTTCCAGGACCGGGGCAGCCATCCACCATGCAGCTCTGTCTCCTCTTGTGCCTGGCGCTCCTCAGCCCGCCGGCCGTCAGCCTCCGCCGCCAACACTCCCAGGCAACAAAGAAGAGAGTCCGGGAGCTGCCCGTCGCTACCACGGTGGCCCCTGGCCACAGGGACTTTACCTTCGACCTCTTCAGGGCCTTGGTGGCAGCCGGCCCTGACCAGAACATCTTCTTCTCCCCTCTGAGCATCTCCATGGCCTTGGCCATGATCTCCTTGGGGGCTCGGTCCAACACAAAGGCACAGATCCTGGAGGGCCTGGGTCTCAACCCCCAGGGGGACCCAGAGGAACAGCTTCACAAAACCTTCCATCGGCTGCTGCAGGAGCTCAGCCAGCCCAAAGAGGACCTCCAGCTGAGCCTCGGCAACGCCCTGTTCATCAAGCCCACCGTGCATATCCAGGAGACCTTCCTGAGCGCCGTGAGGATGCTGTACCTGGCTGACACTTTTCCCACCAACTTTGAGGATCCTCAAGGGGCCCAGAAGCAGATCAATGATTATGTGGCAAAGCAAACTAAAGGCAAGATTGTGGACTTGGTAAAGGACCTCGACAGCACCAAAATCATGGTCATGGTGAATTACATTTTCTTTAAAGGTAAGACATTTGGGCTCAAACTTGAACTTTCTGTTTCTTTTCAGCTGCTTTTGTTAAAAGAATTCCCAATTCCCACACACATAAAGGAGTAGAAGTAGTAGATTGTCTTTTCTGCTGCCTGTGGGTAGAGTGAAGCCAACAAGCAGCCATGGGTAAGATGGTGTCTTCTTACTGTGTAAGGTGATGTTAATAAGCCCAGATGCAGTTTCTTCCACTGGGGAAGCGCTGTGTTCTGTCTGTAGGGCCCTGGGGACGCCTGAAGCCACAGCTTCCACACAGGCTCTGAAGCATGAATTTGTCATGGCCACAGTACCCGAGAAACTGATGCCATAGCTACTCAGGGCAGAACTGTGGGGCTTAGAAGGACCTTAGAGGGCATTTCCTAGTCCTTCCCTTGATCCCCAGATTGTTGTCATCCTAGGGGCTATTTCCTTAGCCAAGAAATCACAGGTCAAGAGCCTGTTCCTCTGAAAAGTCTTCTCTTCCCTCCTCAAGAGCTGATCCCCCCCATCTTCCGCTCCCTGACATTTTTAATAAATATCCCTACTCATCTCAGCTCACACTTCTGCCTCTCCTTCAAGAGGCTGAGCCCCCAGTGCTCTGTATGGGCCCTGGCTGAGGACGAGAGGAGTGGATGAAGAAGGGAGAGGAAGAGAGGGAAGGAAAGATGGGGAGGGAGGGGCGGGAAGGGAGAGAAAGAGGAGAAAAATAGTTAACTACTAACCGTTGAACCCCCCATCCTATGGTCACAGATGGTGAGTATCAAGCTTGGATTCTAAGATTTCTTGTCCCCTAGTCCAGGGTTCTCCCTGTTGCACCTGGATGCAGAGGACAACTGTCAAATAAGCTAAGTGGGGTATTGGGGTGGAGGGTTACATTTGATAACTATTAAGAAGGTGAATAATTACTTATATTGCTTTGATCAAAAAGTCCCATAGGAAACATAATTGAAGACTTCCCAGTAGGAAAAAAATCATGTATTTCTAAGAAGCTTACAAACCTCTCTCTCAAAGTTAGATAAAATCTAATACTTGGAAAGAGTGAAAAACAGAATAACTCCCCCAGGTATGGTGTAGCTTTATCAGCCACCCCTGTTTTTTACCCAGTCCACTTGGATATTTGACCGTGAATACATCAGAGAATCAAACAAACAACATTAGGGCCCCTGAAGGCATGGAAACCAACCCCTTTGTTTTGCAAGTGTTACAAAAGCCCCACAAAAGGTTCAAGCATGTCCCCAAAGTTATAAAGGGCATCAAGGGGTTCAACAGTCACTGCTACCAAGGAGGCTGCTCTAAGGAGGGTTACCTCTGTTGAATAGGTTTACTGTCTCCACACTTTTCACTTGTAGCTGAGAATTTCTCATTTCTTGTCCATATTCATCTTTAGCTAAATGGGAGACAAACTTCAACCTCAAAAGCACCACAAAACAGGACTTCCACGTGACCCCAGAGATGGTGGTGCAGGTACCCATGATGACACGCGAGGATCAGTATTACTACTTCCTGGACAGAAGCCTCTTCTGCAAGGTGGTCAGCGTCCCCTACCAAGGGAATGCCACCGCTCTCTTCATTCTCCCCAACAAGGGCAGGATGGGACAGGTGGAGGCTGGCCTCAACCAGATGACACTGAGGAAGTGGCTCAAGATGTCCACAAAGAGGTAATCTTCAGATTCTCCCAGGGCCACCTAACCTTACACCCCTCCAGGGCGACACAGCTCCCAGGGCCACTCAGTGGTGGCGGGAAGGACTCACCCAGCCCAAGAGCTGCCTTCAAGCCCAGAGGCCTCTGGTGAAGTTCCCGCTCCCAAGGCCTGGCCCAGCTGCAGGGAGCCGGGCTGGATACCCTCTTTCCTGGTGGTGCCATCAGAGTGGGCAGTGACTCCAGGCAGTCCAAGTTCAAGTCCAGAGTGAGATGGGTTCTACTCTAGGCAAGGGGCTGAAGGGTCATGATGAAGCTGAGGGGAGATGGTAGAAATATGACCCTATTGAGCCAATGCTCTAGAAGAGTCTAAGAAAGATCCTGGTCGCTTTCTAGGAAGCTCCAGCTTTACCTTCCCAAGTTCTCCATTGAGGGCTCCTATCAGCTGGATAAAGTCCTCCCCAAGCTGGGGATCAGGGACATCTTTACCTCCCATGCTGACCTGACTGGATTCACCAACCAATCCAACATCCAGGTGTCTGAGGTGAGCATGTTCTATGCTATGCTATGCTATGCTATGCCATGCCATGCCATGCCATGCCATGCCATTCCATTCCATCCCGTTCCATTCTATCCTGTTCCATATTCTCTCTCTCTCCCTCTCCCCCTCCCCCTGCTCACCCCGTTTCACTCAAGAAGCTTTGTATCTTATATCCTTTGTACAATGGGAAGCCATAGCCATCACTGCCTCGGGAAGGAGCTGCGTCAAGCAATCAAAACTAAAAATCAGGTGGCATCTCCTTGATTCACTAGCTACTTGACCTCCAACAATTACTTGACCTCCCTGAGCCTCCTTCCCCTCTATAAAATTGGCGAGTCACACTCCCGCTGTGAAATGCTGTTAGATTTCAACAAAGACACATGTGCACACATCATTTCCCATCTGCTTTGAGGCTCCATTGCACAGAAACTGACAGAGATACCACAAGCAGAAGCTTTGCCATTTCTTGTGCTGGCATCTCCCAGGCCTGGTGACTTGGTCGTGTCTGGTGTCTCCCCTGCAGATGGTGCACAAAGCCATGGTGGAGGTGGACGAGTCGGGGACCAAAGCGGCTGCAGCCACGGACGTGGTCTTTGTGTTTAGGTCTGCCCGAGTGGGCTCTCAAACGATAGTGTTCAACAGGCCATTTCTGATAGTCATTGTGGAGAACACAGAGAACATCCTGTTCCTTGGCAAAGTGATGCACCCCTGAGGTGGGGATTTCACTCAAAAGGCCACAGACCTCCATATGTAGCATGGTGGCCATCTATCTACTGAGAGCTAGTGATCTGCACAGGTTTAGTTGACTAATGAGACTTTCACAAATAATAATAGCAATAGTGTTATACTCATGATTGCTTCTTTTCACACAATTGCAAGACATAGGTGCCTTGAAGAGCCTTGGAGGATATTCAGTCTTGCCCTCACCTTTCATCAGTGGAGATTAGCACCAAAGCCCAGAGAGTTTGGTTGACTTGCTCAAGGTCACACAGCATGTTAGTGGCAGAGAGAAGCCCAGGAACCAGGCCTCGGATTCCCAACCCAGTGCCACAAAGCTCTACAGGAAGATTTTTCCGTAGACATTTCCACCAGGAAGTATATTTCCAAGCCTAGTCCCCCAGTTGTCAGCAATACCAGCTATTAATTCATCATGGTTTGGAACGAACACTGGAATGGGAGTCTGGAATGGGGCTTCTGTCCCAGCTAACCAGCTGTGTGACATTGAGGTGACACTGTCCTTCCCTGGACTGCCCCATGTGTACATTAAAGGATCAGGTCAAGGACTAAAAGATCCTTGAAATCATATAAAAAGGCTGGGGTGTGGCTGGCCGAGTGGTGCGGTGGTTAAGAGCTGGCTTGGGACGACAGCGGCCCCGGTCTGGGTCCCACATATGAGGACCAGTAACACTGCCCTCAAAAAAAAAAAAAAAAAGTCTGGGGTGTTACCTGCCAATGACAGTTGATTTTAATACATTCAAGTGCCATTCATCCTTTAAGAAAAGCAAGTGGACAGCAGGGTGGAAATGGCCCATCGCAGGATTATAGCATCCTGTAGATGAAGTTAGTCCCGTGGGCTTGGCTGGGAGTGGGAGAATGGAGGCCTGTGGAGTATCAACTGGAGACACTGATGATTAGCTGTGAATTTTAGTGTCAGCCCTAATAATAAAGCATTTTGCAAACACTGGTGTCATTGTCCTTATGGAAGTAGCTCTGGGGAAGGTGATGTTAACAGCTTATGCTCCAGGCTAGGTGCTAGGCACTTCACCTGGATTGTTGCATTTACCCCGCACAATACCCCTATGAAACAGGCACAATTATCCCCATTTTGCAGATGGGGAAGGTGAGGCTTGTGAGTGGGCAGCTTACCCAGTCACACCTCCTAAAGGATGGAGGCAGGGTGTGGCCCTGGACTATGGCCCCAGGCCCACATTGTCGGCCCTGTGCTCTGAGGCAGGAGGGACATGACCGGGAAACAAGCCCAGGTCGGGCGCATCTCAGCCATAAGCTCCCCTATGATCCAGGTAGATTCACTCTCCTTTACAAAACCTGCCACGTTTCCTTGTCCATGAAATGAAAGGAATCAGACACTTGAAAGGGTCAATGAATGAATAAGCAAGTAAGTCCTTCACTCAGCCCCAGACTGTCCCTAACTAGCTGCCCCAAACTCTGACCCCCTGAACATCTGCCCACCCCAACCTGCATATTCCTAGCTTGCTCCCACCACTCTGATCCCAGAGTCTGGACTATATCACAGAAGGGCACCACTTTGAACTAACAAGATTGGAACCCCAAGCTTTGACTGTCTCCCAAAGTACTGAGCACCTACTATGTGCCAGCCCTAGGGGACCCTTTGCACCTATAATCTCATTAATCCCTCAACAACCCTGCATGGTATACCAGTTGTACCCATTTTACAGAGGAGACCATAAGGGCATGCCCAGAGCCCCTCAGCTGATGACAATGAGGCCCAGACCCTGGAACCCAGATGACACGTGTTGGCTGGTGGCAAGGCTACAACCCAGTCCAGACAGCTTATCCACGTTTATGATTCAAGTTCAACACAGCTTTTAAGGATTCATGGGGTCGAACCCATTCCTATGTGCCTTCCCTTGTGACATGCCTCATCTGTTTTGCCAAATATTTCTCTCACTATTTACCCAGCCAGTCCAAGGTCAGGAGGAGGCTCTGCCTGTGTGATGTTTAAGGCCAAGGTCCAATGCTGTCTGAAGTTTCCTGGTCAAACAGTCACAGAGCAGCTACTGCACGTGAGACCAGGGTGGGCTTCGGTACTGACTCATAAGCCTGAGCTATGTCACACACTGAAGTGCCCTGCTGGGTGTCCTCGCGGGCCATGTGACTCAATTGTCCTATGATCCTGGGATGAACAAGACCATATAGCAGCTCAGAGAGAGAAAGAGAGAGGGAATTGACTTCTGAGGGATCAGGGAGGCTTTCGCGGGACAGGAGGCACCGAGCTGGTCTCGGGAACGATCAGGACTTCGACAGACAGCAAATTTGGAAGTGGATGGGGCTTTCAGGCAATGGGACAGCTTGAAAAGACCATGATGTTGGGGAGCTGTGGTGTGTACAGGAAATCAGAGAACTCAGTCTGGACCAGGGTAGGTATGTGAAGGAGGGCAAGGAGAATGGGGACCGTGCTTGCAGTCCTGTGACAGGGGCCCTGACCACAAGGATGGTGTTTTGTCTGTTCTCTCTCATCCCAATTTCGGGGCAGTTTGGCCATCCACACCGCACCCTGAGCGTCCCTTGGATGCCTTCTTGTCCCTCACTGCCCCATCTGCACATCAGCGGGTGCCTTCACCCAACCCTCTTTGGGGCGCCCACATCCATCCACTCCTGCTTCTCCATCACCCCACCAGCCCCTCCTCTGACTGACCTCATCCATCCCATCCCATGAAAAGGTAATGGGTTTGTTGGGCGCCTGCACATCCAGGCATGACTGTCCCCCTCAGGATGTTCTTTCTTAGCCACCATAGTAGTTTACTAGGTCTGCCATGACAAAGTACCCCAGGCTGGGCAGGTTAACCACAGAAATTTATCTCACAGATCTGGAGGCTGGAAGTCCAAGGTCAAGGTGTCGGCAGGGCTGGTTCCTTCTGAGGCCTCTCTCCTTGGCTTGCAGACGGACAGCTTCTCTGTGTGTGTGTCTGCATCAGAACCCGCTCTCCTCTTCTCCCAGGCTCCACCAGTCATATTGGATTAGGACCCACCTAGTGACCTCATTTTAATGTAATCTCCTCTTTAAAGGCCCTGTCTTCAAACATAGTTCCATTCTGAGGTACTGGGGGTTAGGACTTCAATATGTGAATTTGGAGGGACACCAAATTTTAACTCATAACAGCCCCCCCCCATCTTTGATTTCCGGCAGCGCTTGTCAAGTTCATTCTTGTTCTTAGGAACCCACTTTTATTTCTCTCTCTGACCACATGAACTCTCAGGACCTCTTTTTGTGACCTCCTCGGCCACCAGCAGATAGAAGAACAACGCTGGGGCCCAGGACCCCTTCCCCCATCTCTCTCTGCAGGGACCCAGGCCAGAAAATGATCGTGGTTTCCAGGGGAAACACTTCACGCCCCTGTGAACAGCCATGCCCATCCTCCACCTGCTGTTTAGCTCATTCATCCAAAGGCCATTGTTGTTGGGGAGCCTACAGGGACTCAGATATGGAGCTGGTACAAGGGTACAATGGTGAGCCCAGCAGATGGAGGCCCTGGAAATAACCAGGTAAACAAACAAACAAACAAACAAACAGAGAATTACCAACTCTGGTGAAGGACGTTTGTCCACAGATGGCTATTGAATGTCCACAGTGTAACTGGCACTGTTCCAGGTGCTGGAGAAAAATGAAGAAAACAACAAAAATGCCTGCCCTGTCAAATGACATTCTAGTGTGGAGAAACAATAAAATGAAAAATCACCAAGAAGAAAAGGGAAAAGTGAAGTGCATTCATTGCATGTCAGTTGATGACCAGTGCTATGGAGGGCGAGCTGGACTTACTGACCCACCTCTATGAATAGTAAAAACCCTCACAAATGGAATTAGTACTCTTATAAAAGAGAGACCCCCCCTCCTTCCTGCCATGTGAGGACACAGCCAGAAGCCTGTGACCCAGAAAAGGCACCCAACCATTGGTGCCTTGATCTCAGACCTCCAGCCTCTAGAACTGTGAGAAAACAAATTTCTGTTTATAAGCCAGCTAGTCTGCGGTATTTTGCTAGAGCAGCTGAGCTAAGATACCTGAGAAGCTGTCACAGGCCAGGGGAGACGACGGAGAAATGGAAACTAAATGTAATGTGGTGTCTTGGATGGGATCCTGGAACAGAAAAAGGACATTAACGGAAAAACTGGTGAAAACCAAACAAGTCTGTGCCGTCCCGATGTTCATGTCTTGGTTTTGATAAATAAATCATGGTGACGTGAGGCGTTGGTGTCACAGGAACTCTGTACTGTCGCTACAACTTTTCGGCAAATCTAAAATGGTTTCAAAATAAAAAGTTCGTTTTCTAAGTAAAGTATTTAAGACACACACACACACACACACACACACACACACACACACACACACACACCCAGAGGAGGAGATGGGGCGGGTGGGGGTTTCAAAGGCAGAAGCCGGAAGCCAGTTAAGGATAAGAACGGGGAGCATGGGGGGCCCAGAGGGAGCTCTGAGGTGGTGGCATTGAGCCAGGCTCTGAGGGACAAGCAGGACGGAACTGGATGTTAGTTCACTAGTGTTTTTTTGTTTTTTGTTTTGTTTTGTTTTTATGCTTGAGTATTCATTTTCTAAAATTGGGATTAAATTGCCTCTTTTCTTTAAGTAGGACTTGGGTATGGGGAATTCAGTCTATGAAGTGACAAAGACAACACATCATTACAAATGGCATGCCAGCCTTAAAATGTTGAGGTGTCTTTCCTTTCTTAGGCACTGGGGAAATCTGAATAAAATACAATAAAGGGAAGAGCTAGATTTTGTGGGGTAATGCTTAAGAAATTAGGGGTCAGCAGAAAGCTTTCCTGTTCTTAGCATATTTGACATTAACTTCAAATTAACCTGAGAGTATCATTAAAATAGTACTCATATAAAAGACAGCCTTCTCACGCTGTGAAAGCTCAAAGGATACAAGGAAACAAAATAGGCAAGTTGCTTCCACAGTAACCCAACCAGATTTTTCTTTAAAAACAAGTTAGTACCTTGCAAAATACAAATGTGTACAACAGTCATATATGCAGAGTGCTGACCCAAACCTTACAATTTATTAATATTAAGAGCTTCCCATTTTGTTCCCATTTGTGAAGCTCCAGAGGTGGGTAAGTGCGTGCTCTGTGAGGCTCGCTCCTTTCCTGGCACCTGTGACATTCTGTGGGGTCCTGGGGGAGGTGATATCAGTAACAATACTGGGTAGCTCTTGGATATCACTTACTGAGGGTCTGACACTGCTCTAAGCACTTTGCATATATCGCCCTGTTAACAAAGAGGCAGAGAGGCACCTGCTGAAAGGAGCTGGGGACTGCAAGCAGGTGACATCAGTAACCCTCCTCAGCTTCCTGCCGAGCTGCTGCGTCTTTCCCAGAGGAAGTGAGGTGGGAGTGAGGCGGCACGGAGGTGGCAAAAAACCACAAACACGAAAGTGGGGAGAATCCAGTGTGAGTCCACACGCCCTTCCTGGTGGTGATTTTTTATGGCATCATTCAGACTACAGATGACAGAAGTCTCCTGCGCACACCCGCACTGCTGCTCATACACACACGCATGTGTACACACACGCACACACACGTAGCCTCTGGCTGTACTAGGAGCTGAGCATACATTGTATGCCTGGGGGGTGGGGTGGGGGGTGTCTCCAGGGTCTTCCCCTCTCTGAGCCCTTACATCTCCTTCAGCCCCTCCCAGAGAGGCTGCTGGGAGCCATTTGTGGATTTGATCAGCAGGTGAATTTTCCTCCACAAATGTGAAGGGACCGAGTGGGTGAGGTGGTTGGGGTGGGCAGGGGTAAAGAAGCATGAACTGGGCTGTCCTAGTGGTGCATTGATTAAGAGATGGCTTGGGGTGCCAGCTCTGAGCAGTAGGCCCCCAGTTCAGATCCCACATGAGGGCCAGTGACGCTGCCCTCTACAGCTAAGATGGTGAACAACAGCTCGACCTGGAGCTGGGCTGTTGTGAGTCGCTGGCCACGGCGTAGGCTGCAGCCCCTGCTGCAGTGGGCTGCCATAGGCTACAGTGAGTGGCCGGCAGCAAGCATGAGTGGCCGGCAGCCAGTGTGAGCTGCCGTGAGTGGCCCATCCAGTGGCCAGCGACCGATCTGCCTCATCCGGGAAGAGCACAATGATGATACCAACATGGACCAGTGAAACAGCGTCCTCCACAACTAGACTGAAGAACAAAAGGACAGCAACTTGTCTGTTCTCCTCCCCGAATTCCCCAATAAATTTTTTTTTAAAAAGCATGAACTGGGGGCCAAGAGGCGTGGATCCGGGCCCCTGTTCCCAGCTGTGCCCAGCGAGGTGCCTGTGAGCAGACACACACCGTGTCCATTTCTCTGGCCTCGCAGTGGAGTGGCCATAATGGTGCCTGGGTCACTGGTTGTTTGAAAGCTTAAGAGGGAACCAGGGAGGGCCGGCCGAGGGGCGCGGAGGTTAAGCGCTGGCTTGGGAAGCCAGCGGCCCCGGTTCGGGTCCCACATATGAGGGCCAGTGACACTGCCCTCAAAAAAAAAGAGGAAAACAGGGAAAGGAAGAGGTTTTTCCTCCAAGCCGTGTTTCTCCAACAGAGATGTGTACCTCCTGAGGAGCTGGTTAAAATGCATATTCCTGCACTTCCAACCCGGAAGTCAGGATGGTTGAGGCCGGGCCTGTACCCAGCCCCCTCGATATCAGACGCCCACCTAGATTGTTGCTTCTCCATTGTCACAGCCCTGTCACTAAGCTTCTGTCACAGTCCATGCAAGGGCAAGGGATCCGATTCAGGGATGCACGCCTCCACCCCCTGCAGCTGCCACTCAGTGACTGATGACCTTCAGACTCCAGGGGTTGATGAGGCCAGATGCTCTTTGCTTTCAGGCACTGTTCCAGCTAATCATCACAGGGCAACAGCCAGGCTGCAAACACACCAACCCAAGCACTTCCTCGGGGCTCTGGACAGAGGCCCCCCTGTGTATGCAAAGGGCTCACCTCATCTCTGCACCCCCAGTGCCTGGCATGGGCCTTGGCCCAAGCTGGGCTCTTGACAAATATTGGATGAATGAATGGAAGGGCTAAGTGAGGGAAGGTTCCAGAAGATTCCAGGCCTCTGCAAGCCCTCTGGTCACTGCCTAAGACTTCCCTGTTCCTTGAGTGTTGGACCCTTAGAATACACAGCCTGAGCACGCCCTGCAGGTGGGTTGATGCAAACATAAAGGATGCCCAGATAAATACAGATTCCAGACAATGGGTCACTTTTTAGTGTATCTATACCAGGAATTGTGGGGTACTTTTGTTTGCCAAATCTGGCAGTTCTATCTGTAGGGAACAAGGATAAGTGAGACGCAGACATGCCAATGCCCGGAAGACAACAGCCGTCACTGCAAAGAGTAAGGCGAGACAGTCAGGACAGCAGGCAAAGGCTTCTTGCGGGGACGGAAGTGGGGGCAGGTTCAGACCCATAAGAGGTGGGTCTGGCTCCCCAGGAAAGACCATGGGAGGCTTCCTGTCATGTACTGCACAGCCCTGAGTGTAACAAAGACGATTCATCTGTCATTGCATCAAACTGAAGCCTGAGACAGAATGTTCCCGGAGGTCCCCTTGTTTGTAAAGGGAGTTGACACCCTCCCTTCTCCTGGCACAAGCTGAGGGATTCTGCAGGGACAGCTCTGCTGGAGGGAGTGTGTTTAGGGCTCTGCAATGCTGGTGTCCCCTTCTGGACCAGGGGAAGGACTAGGATGCCAGTGCCGTGACGGGGGGTGGGGGGGAATGGGGGCGCATTTCAAGCAGGGAATGCCGTGAATGACCTGTATTCTTAAAGATATTCTGGAGACTGGCTAGAAAATGGACTGGGGGAGTGAGGGGGCAGGTGGCAGGCAGTGCGGGGTGCAGACAGCTTAGCGGTCACTGCTGAAGGGAACAGTATTAGCTGCTGGGACCGGAATGTGGGCAGCAGAGGTGGAGAGTAGGGAGTAGACTCCAGGATGTAGAAGGGAGTCCCCATCCCACAGGAGGCAGTGAGGGCGTGCAAGGCGCTCCCTTCAGCATCAGCCATGTTAACGAAGAGCTCTGCAGCCTGCAGCCACCTTCATGCCCTGGGACCCCTCAAATCAGAAACCTGCCACTGTTCTTGTGACTAGTAATTGGTGCTGCCAGGTCACAAGCCTGGGTTTTCCGGACTGCATGCTGGGCTCTTTCCACAGGCCGGAAGGGACCGCGGGCAGAGCCTCGGGCTGCAGTCAGGGCTCCTCCACTTTCCTGCTGCACATCTCATGTCTGAGGTGGCTGTGTCCCCGAGGCCAGGCGGGGAACAAGTCAGCAGGAGTGGCACTGTGTTTCCTGGAGAGGGCAAGAGTATGGGTTGGGAGGCAGCAGCCGGCCTGGCACGGCCGGGCACTCCCCACCTGAGACCATCTCTGTCCTCAGTTTCCTCCTAAGTAAAGTCACATAATTGGACCTGCCTCAGAAGGTATTGGTGGGAATTCTCAGCATAAAGAACAGTACAGCTGTGATTACATCGTCATTATGACTGGGCCTCTGTGTGGGTGAGGGAAGAATGGGTACATTTGATTAAAAACCAGGAAGGCCGATGGAACACCCATTTCCTGAGGCATCAACCATGTGGTCCATGACGTACTATGAAATGGACCCGCTTTCTCATACAATACTCAAATTTCCCTGGTTAATGTCTTCCCATGATCCTGAGGGCCACAGGCAGGCAGATGACGTGGAGTGGGGTTAGGCTACGGCTGCAGAGTAAGCCATTCCAAAAGCCAGCTGTTGGGAACCACAGAACAGCTATTATCTCATAGCTCCTGACGGGGCTGGGCTGGGTGGCTCTGGCTAAGTGTGTCTCATGAGCTTGTCGACAAGTCATGGGCTGGGGCTGCTCTCCCTGAAGACTTGACAGGGGCTGGAATTCCACATCCAAGCTCACACACGTGGCTAATGGCCTCAGGTACTTGGAACACAGAACTATTCACAGGGCTGCTCAGACATGACTTCTTGTGGAATGTGTGTGTGTGTGTGTGTGTGTGTCTGTGTGTGTGTGTGTGTGTGTGTGTGTGTGTGTGTGTGAAAGAGAGAGGGAGGGAGAGGTAGGGAGGGACAGAGAGAGAACCCAAGACAGGAGCAGCCATGGTCATTTATAACCCAGAATCTCAGAAATAACACCTTTGCCTTATTCACTTCATTAGAAACAAGTCACTGAGTCGGTCTAGCTCTAAGAGAGGGTCATTAAGCTCTGTCTCTTGAAGTCAGAATTATCAAAGATTTTGTGGAAACATCTCTAGAAGGACCAGAGTATTGTAACCCCAGACTCTAGCTGAGTAAATATCCTCATAGCAGAGCCTTAATTATGTGTGGACCGAATGAATGAATGAATACATGAATGAGCGTCTGAAAAGACTGTTCCTGCCCCCCTTTACAAAAAAGGAAGACTCTGAGGCTCAGAAAGTTGAAGGGTGTATAAGGTTGGCAGGTAGTAAGATGGGGAGTGGGGCTGCTTTTTCGCCCACAGTCCTGGCTCATAAGGAATTCTCAGGCGTGCCTGTAATACGGGAGGAAGGCAGTGTTGAAATAGCAGCCAGTGGTGGCCAGCGACAATAGGCGTCTGTCCTCAAGGGAAGAGGCGGGATGGATGACTAAGCAGCATGCGAAACAGACACAGGAATTTTCCTTGCTCCTGCCAACTACTTCTGCAGGAGCGCCCCACTCCACACGTGGATGATGGGCTGTGCTGATGAGAATATGCAAATGTACCTCAGATCTGCAACCAGCACCTCCCCGAAGACCACAAACCAGAGCAGCGCAAACACAGCCAGAGAGAGAGGCTGGGTGTCAGCAACAACAGGCGGCTGCCTCCTTACTTCTCCCACTAGGACTCCACCAGCCTGTAAGAGAGAAGACGGGGCTTGCGCAGTTGCCAATATCTAATGTCTTCCTAAGAATTCGTAAGGCGCTGTGATTGACAACAGAGGTTCAGAGACATGAAGTAACTGGCCTAAGGTCACCCAGCTAGTAGGTGGTGGCAGAACCATGTGTCACAGGAGTGAGTGAGGGCCCTCCCACCACCGCACCTCCTCCTCTTCCAGGACGGAGCTCTCTGGAAGGAACCAGCATTTTCCCTCTCCGTGGAGGCGGTGCACCCTCCTACCTGGATTCCTGCTGTCCGTCCGCACCTCTCGAGCCCCAGAATACACTCAGGACCACTGCAATCCCAGCCCAAGTGGGGACTTTTCCTAAGGTTTTCCTTAGATTATCTCTGCCAGGTCAGCATTCAGGAGTCAGAAGCTGCAGCATAAAGGCCCTGTGGAAAATAGGCAACAGCCCGGTCAGGCTCGCAAAGTCCAAGTCAGTTTAGTTCCCATGGGCTCCATGTGTGTCTCAGGACAGTGAGAGTGATGGTCCCTTGGATGGAGCGCCTGTTAAGCCCGGGTCCAGGCTGAGCATGCGAGGTATGCCTTTCATTTCCTTACCTTTGGGCAGGTGCTATGGCCATACTCCCTTTCCGCCTATGCTGGTCTCCACTGGCATGTGCTGCCAGGTTTCCTGAGCTCTAAAAATAAGCTGCTGGAAACCTTGGTCCTGACCCCACCAAAGCCAGGAAGACCCCTCCAGTGACCCCAACACCTGTACAAGAATTTTACTCCTGACATTGTCATGTTATCGCATGGTTCAAGAATGCAAATGTCTTCCTTTTCCTTTTTTCTCTTTCCTTCCTTCCTTCCTTCCCTCCTTCCTTCCCTCCTTTATTTCCTTCTTTCTTTCTTTCCTTCCTTCCCTCTCTCCTTCCCTCCCTCCCTTCCTCCCTCCTTCTCTCTCTCTCTCTTTCTTTTCCTTCCTTCCTTCCTTCCTTCCTTCCTTCCTTCCTTCCTTCCTTCCTTCCTTCCTTCCTTCCTTTTTCTTTCTTTCAGAGCATGGGAGGGTGGAGGGAGCCTGGATGTGACATTGGGTTGGTTCTGCCCAAGTCCTACCAGCTCCACCATTTAACAGCTGGCGGGTCCCCTAATCAGGAGATTAGATGTTGGCATTTTTTCTTCCTCCCAAACCTCCTTCCTGGAGGCTGGCACATCCAAGACTTGGTGATTATGCTTAAAATGAAAGGGGGGACAGAGGTTATTTTTCCAACATGGTCAGGAACCAGAGCTACATGAACAGAGAGGCGGTCAGCCCTGGCCATGTCAGACACTGACTACGGCAGACGTCCTGTCTGTGGGTCCCAATGGGCCTGATGAAAGAATGACAATCTGACAGCCTGTCCAGGAGCTGGGAGAAGAGGGGTGCCCGGGGAGGATGGGACCAAACTCTTCCTGGTTGCCTCAGTGCGTTAGAGTCAACAAATATTTATTTAGGACTCTAAAATGCAACACTACACCAAATGAACGAACGAAAATCCTCTCCCAATAGAGCTTACATTTAATATTACGTCACTTATTCTTTATAACCACCCTGCCAGGGAAATGTTACCTGCATTTTAGAGAAGGAGGAGATTAAGACTGAAGGACTTCCAGTAAACTGCTTGAGGTCACCCAGCTGGTGAGCGGTACCTTCAGAATCCAGGCCTACCTCATGCCAAAGCCATTCCCTCCCCACCGATCCAGGGGGTTCCAAACGGTGCTCTGTGTAAGGGCTTTACAGAGGCTTGTCACAGATGGAGGGCTGTGATTATTAGGGATCAAGGGGAAGGTTTTACCCACGAACTCAAGAAAGGCCTGTGATTAGCTCAGAGAAATCTGAGGAGACCTCAGGTCAGGGATGAGGGACACTCAGTTCTTAGGGTGAACCTGTAGGAGGAGAGCAGTCCCAAAGACAGACAGGGCTAGAGACCAGGGACCCCCACAACACGTGTGCTCTCCATATGCCTGGGGCCTTCAGATTAACACAGCCGCCTCGAGCTATAGAAAAATAAAGAGTGTTGCATTTTTAAAAATATATCTGAGTTGGGGCCGGCTGAGTGGCTCAGTTGGTTAGAGCATGAGCTCTGAGAAACAGGGTCACTGGTTTGATTCCCACATAGGCCAGTGAGCTGCGCCCGAGCTGAGCTGCTGCTGAGCTGCCGATAGGCAGCCTGATGGCTCAGCTGGTTAGAGAGTGTGCTTTTAACAAGGTTGCTGGTTCAACTCCCGCATGGGATGGTGAGCTGCACCCCCCGCAACTAGATTGAAAGCAGCTGCTGGACTTGGAGCTGAGCTGCACCCTCCACAACTAAGGTGGAAGGACAACAACTTGACTTGAAGCTGATAGGTCCTGAAAAAGCACAATATTCCCCTTCCCCAATTCCCCTCCCCCAAAAAATATATATCTGAGTTTCTGTATGGAGACTCATATCACATACACACATACACACACACGAAAGAAAAAGGAAAGTTGACTCTAAAAATACAACAAATGCTAGCAGGGGTTTTCCCCTAGGGAAATTCTGGGGAACATTTTTCAATGTCTTTTCTATATTTTCTGGGGTTTTACACGGTCTTCCATGAGTACTTCATAAACAGGAAAAAAAACTAATAAGGATTGTTGTGTTTTTTTAAGGACAATTATCAGGGATGTTTTTCAATGTCCCTTTGTATATTTTCTGGATATTTACCTGTTCCTCAATGAATATATCATAAACAGAAGAAAAATTAACAAGGGAGAGGTTTGGTTTAGTTTTGCTTTTAAGAGACAAAATGTTAGCTGTTCCTGTATCTAGATTAGTAATAAGTCCATGTTACCAGAAGTGATCATTTGGCCATTTCCAGTCTGAAAAGAAAGCACTTGGTTTCCCCACAGCATTTCCTAACCAAGGGGAGGAGTCCTTTGCAGGGATAAATAAGCATGAGCACGCATGACAATCCAGCGCTCTTGGGCAGGCAGCGGCTTTGGAATCCTCTAACTACATCCAGCCCTCGGAAGCAGGTAACCCTTGATTCTGCGCTTACCGAAAGCAAAGGAATCCATTTGTCCAGGGTGGTTCCAGGTATTGGCCTGGAGCAATAGGCTGTGTAGCAGGACGGAGCCAGGAGGCGGTTAGCCAGAGGGCTGGCGACTGGGCTTGTGCCCCCTGAAGACAGTTCTCTCTGGGTCTGAGATTTCACACCTGCAAAGAGGTAGAAGTGCCATGAGGGCATCCAGGGTCATTTCTGCCCCGGACACTTGATTTGAGCCCGCTGTGCACCCCAGTTCGGCTGCGTATCCACGCTCAAGAGCAGAACTCCACTGATAGACTGGGTGCCTCCCCTTGCCTGGCACAGGGCGCTGCTCTCAGCGGGGCTGTGGACAGAATGGCTGCACTGGGTGCCTCTGGACAGAAGCCACAGGGTCTCAGCAGGGGCTGTCCTGGGCTCCAGGCCCCTGGGCCAAGCTGACAAGCAGGCTGCTATCCAGCAACCACGGAAAAGACAGGCTGCTCAGAAACAGAGCCAGCCCACCAACTGGCCAAAACAGACAAGCCCTTTTTCTCCAGAAATAATTTCTGGGATAAAAAAGTTTAACTCTTTTCCAAGTAAATGGTGACATTAGCCAGAGAGTAAACATTTGGGGCAATTGAACTGCCTTTGCCCTTGGGCTTTTCCAAAGGTGATTCTACTGTCTTCTCAATGAGAATCAGCTTGGCTCCCTCTCCCCTCCCCTCCCCTCCCCTGCCCTCCTCTCCCCTCCCTCCCCTCCCCTCCCCTCCCCTGCCCTCCCCTCCCTCCCCTCCCCTGCCCTCCTCTCCCCTCCTCATCCTCCCTCTTCCTCTCTCTTCACCTCCCCTCTCCACCCCTTCCCTCCTCTTCCTCCCTCTTTTCTTCCTTTCCCTTTACCGGCCCCCTCCCCGCTACCCAAGCTGCTCTTTTCTCATCTGAATTCTGGACTGACTGGGCAGAGGCTGAAAGTAAATAATCCTGTTTGCTGCAGCCACAGGCTTTGAACTCTGCCTCTCTGGTCTTCCTTTAGCAATAGCTCCAGCCCCTTTCCCCATGGAATCATGGCTCTGGCTTATAGTTTCAGAGAGGGGGAACACAGGAGGAGATAATTATTCTTGAAGATGGATTCAGAGGCGGCACCTTCGTGGTTTATCTTGTTGTATCTACTCAACATGTTGTATGAGAAGGGGATTGAGGCTCAGAGAGGTTCAGTCACTTGCTTGTCACCACACAGCAATCACAATGAAATCCTAGTCCAGGCCTCTGGGACTCTGAAGCCCACACTGCTTTCTCCCCACCAGCAGCCCTTCCCAGGCTTATTGTAGAAACAACTACCAGCTGTCAACTTGGCAAGGCTGGAAAGAACATTCTACCTTTCTTTGGTTTGTGTACCAACCCTTATCAGGGCCCTCTAGCTACAGCTTTGCTTTTTGTGCCCTCTCTCTTTTTAAAAAAATTTTATTGGGGAATAGCCACGGTCATTATTTACACATTGCTTTCATGCTACATTGGCATAGTTGACTCTTTTAGGGTGGGCACAGCTCACAGTGACCCATGCGGGGATCGAACCAGCAACCTTGGTGTTATCAGCACCACGCTCTAACCACCTGAGCTAACCGGTCACCCCCTTTGTGTCCTCTGTTGATGAGCCCTTACTGCAACCGGGTATCACGCAGAGAAAGCCTGCCCAATACTGGTCATCAGGAGATCAGGAGCAGTGCTGTGATGTCTCTCAGCCCTGGGCTCCTTCCTGGCATTCTAGTTAGGGGCAGACAAGGGGTATAAGGGGAAAGGAGGCCCTGCTTTCTAGTCCCTTCTGAGTGGTGTCCACTCACCAAGCAGGAGGGGGAGGATGTGTTCTGATTGGACAGCACCGCATGCCCATCACTGGCTTCCCCATCTAGGAGGCAGGCAAACCTGGCTTCTCACCCCAGCTCTGCCACCTGCTTGCTGTGTGACCTTGGGCAAGCCCCTTCACCTCTCTGTGCCCAGTTTCTCCACTTGGGGGGGGGGGGAATGGCAACACTTACAGTGCTCATCTCAAAAAGTGAGAAGGAGCATAGATCATAATCCTGTATGTTGGGTGACCGGGAGATCACAAAGCTAGCAGAGGCAGAGACCAGAACGCTGGCCACGTGGGGGGCAGTCGGAGGTGGTCAGGGTGCCACCTGTCCCTCTGAGACTTAAAGGAGCTTTGCTTTCCAGGGTTGAGGGCAGAACAATGTCACCCCTCCTGGTTCTGGGGTTCCTGGTGGCGGCACTCTGCCCCACTGTCCACAGCCTCCCAGGGGACATACTTGACCAGGAGAGGGTGACCCAGGAGGACCAACTCAACAGGATGCCTGTGGACAACCTCAGATTAGCCTCTAGCAACACAGACTTTGCCTTCAGCCTCTACAAGCAGTTGGCTTCAAGGAACCCCAATAAGAATGTCATCTTCTCCCCGCTGAGCATCTCTGTGGCCTTGGCCTTCTTGTCTCTGGGGGCCCGCGGCACCACCCTGACGGAGATCCTTGAAGGCCTCAAGTTCAACCTCAGGGAAACCCCCGAGACAGAAATCCACCAGGGCTTCCAACACATCCTGCATTCCCTCAGCCAAAACAGCAGCCTGCTGCAGCTAAGCATGGGCAACGCCATGTTCATCAGCGAGCAGCGGCAGCTGCTGGACAAGTTCAGAGACGATGCCAAGACATTGTATGCCTCTGAGACTTTCGCCACCAACTTCCAGGACTCTACTGCTGCCCGGAAGCTCATCAATGACTACGTGGAGGAGAAAACCCAGGGGAACATTGTAGATTTGGTCACAAATCTTGATCCAAACACAGCGATGGTCCTAGTGAATTACATCTTCTTTAAAGGTGAGTACCCAGCTTGGGGTCCGGAAGGAACTAGACTTTCTTTCGGAGCCTTCAGGGCGATTGCTGTCTTGGCTCAGCGACCTGTGTTAGTAGGCACACTGCTCTAGAGGAGGGACCCTCGGCTGGTGGGGGGGTCGGGGAAGGTGATCATGGGCCCCGCTCTGCCAATAGGCCTCGTCTTCTCCTGGGGCTTTCCAAATTACAGGTTGTCATTCCAGGACATAGCTGCAGAGGAGCCCATCAGCCCTTGGTCTGAGCCAGAGTGGCACTTTCTAGCCTGACTCAAACGTGCCCAGCTCCCGGAAGGAAGATGCCGCCTCTCCGATCATTCCTGGGTGGTCAGAACTCGAGCTTTCTCCCCTCCAGAGCTGCTTTTGGGCAGGCACAGGAAAGCCATCTGCCTGTGCACACCACCGGTGTTCCTGGCCCAGCAGGGGGAATCAGTCTCTGGGAGGGGCCTGGCAAGGCTGGTGGTCATCTGCACGGGAAGACAGCCTCTAAGGAGCCTGGCCATCCCGGGGTCCTGTGATTGTGCTCTCTTATCATCTGGAGGGAATGGTATGGCCACCATCTGGAAAGAACCTTGGGGAAGGGTGATATCCAGGACAGAACCCTTTCCTAGATCTAGTCGGTCCAGGGCCCGACCAATCCGATGGACAGGAACATGACAAATGCAAACCTCAGCCCTAAGTTCTGAGGGACAGAGTGCAGGCAGATAGATTCTGCCTTATGGAGCCAGCAGTCCAAAAGGGGACAACAAATAGATAGGGACACAGAGAGTGATCATTGAGTCAGGGGGTGGTGAGGTGCCTGAGACCCATGAGCTGTGAGGAGACACAGAGGGAGCCCTGTGCGAGGGGCTCCTGGCTGAGGCCCGGGCAAGCTCTCCTGGGCCTGCATTTTCCTCTGCACGTGGAGGCATGGACCCGGATTCCCCTGTAAAACTAATGCAGGCCTGACGCGTGCTGTTTGTTCTTTGAGTCTCTTGCTTTCCCTTCCTGCCAGCCTGGCATATCCTAGGACTCTCTCCAAATTCTCCTCCCCAAGGGGTGGAAAACAAAGCAGAGGAGGGGGCTACACAGATCCAAGGATGCCCCAGGTCTCACATCTCCCCAAGAAGTTCCCGCCACTCCACTGAGTATACCCCAGTCCTCCCAGGGGAGGAAAACTGTGTTCCCGCTCCTCAGCTGACTGTCACCCTGCCCTCAGGTTCCCTTTTTCCTTCTTGCTTCCGCCTGTGGGTCTTGCTTTCACTGCTGGGGTCTGTGTGTACACCCCCTGCAGGGTCAATGCAGAACAACTGGTTCCGCCCTCGCAGCAGTCAGGAGCAATTTCCCATTGCTCCCCGGGCCCAGCCTCCCACAGCGCTGTCGGCCGCTCTCCCACTCTTTTCCTAGCCCCCATCTCTCTTGTTGCACTTCCTATGCCTGTGGGTTTCTCATTTAGCACAATTAACCAGGTCTTTGATTCACAGCCTCCCTTTGCAACCCAGACCTGTGGGGTTCCTCCCACCCCTGTTGGCTTCTCCACCTTCCAAGGTGTTTTTGCAAACCAAGGCAGGGCCACCCCTAAGAGGAGCTGTGAGGTGGCTGTTGGCGTGTGGGGTGTCCTCACGGCTCAGGGAGTCCTGGCAGAGAAGGGTGGGGGCAGGGCAGCTCTGGCATTCACAGGCTTCTTTCACCATTCCCCACACCTCCAGCCAAGTGGAAGACGCCCTTTGACCCCGACGACACTTTCGAGTCCAAGTTCTACTTGAGTAAGAGAAAGTCGGTCAAGGTCCCCATGATGAGCATTGAGGACCTGGACACGCCTTACTTCCGGGATGAGGGGCTCTCATGCACCGTGGTGGAGCTCAAATACACCAGCAACGACAGCGCATTGCTCATCCTCCCAGACAGGGGCAAAATGCAGACGGTGGAAGCCATGTTGCTCCCTGAGACACTGAAGAGGTGGAGAGAGTCCCTGCAGATGAGGTGACTATCCCCAGGTCCTAGAGCTATCGGCTGACCTGCCTTCCTTCTGGGCCATCCCCTCTCTTCCCAGCTCCCTGTCTCCCCATCACTCATGGCCTCAGGAAGGTCCAGGGGTGGGAGTGTAGCGGTGGGAGAACCCATACTGGGGCAGGTGGAGTGTGGGATTACCTTATCCTGTGCGGTTTGGGGCTTGCAGTTTTTCCTTCTATAAGATGATGGCATTAGCTGCGACAGGGGCTGAGGCTGCCTCTGAGTGTAACACGAATCCTCGTCACTACACCCAACACTCATGCCCGTTCTCTCTTTGTCCCAGCCCCTTGAAGGTAGAGAGGGGCAGATGGAATTGGGATCCGTTGAGGGCTAACTGAGCACCTACTATGTGCTAGGCACTAATTTAGACCCTGAAGGTATATCCGTCAATGAAACACAAAGGTCTCATGGACCTTACTTTGTAATTGGGAGAGAGAGATAACCGGTAAATATAATTAATAAAAAAGTTATTTGGTATGTTCAAAGGTGAGAAAAGAGAAGGGGGAAATAGCAGAGCAGGGTGAAAGGATTAAGAAAACTGAATGGGGCGGTAGTTTGTGATTTTTAAATAGGATGGCCATTAGGTAACATTTGAGCATCAACATGACAGAGGTAAGGGACTAAGCCATCTAGATAACGTGGAGGGAAAACATCCCTGACAGAGAGAACAGCCTGTGCTAAGCCTCTAAGGTGGGAACAAGCCTGGTCTGTTGGAGGATCAGTGAGACCAAAACGGCCGGAGCAGAATGCGGGAAAGGGAGCGATGATAGGTCAGGCGCCTGCTCCCCTGGGGGAAACAGCCTCCTTAGAGCGGGCAACTGTTAAGACCCCGCACAGTGTGACGAGAGTCCTAAGGGAGACATATACAAAGGGAGAGAGAAACTTGGAGGCCGGAGGTATCACCCCTTGCTCCGAGAACTCTCTACCAGCTCTGCTCAGAAGCAAAGCCTGCAGGGAGCTCACTGGGGAGGCAGGATGGGGAATTTCGATTGTTTCAGGGTCTCTGAGGCTCTTCACGTACCGCCCCCAGGCCCTTCATGTCCCTCCACTAGCCCCTGCCCGACCCTCACTTCTCTCTTGCCCCGACACTAAGGCTGCCCTCTTTCTCTTCTTCCCTTCTTGCAAGTTCATGCATCTGCCTCCTCCCACCTTTCACCCAGCCAGCTCCTTGCTCTCCCCTGGGACTCAGGCTTGATGCCACCTCCCACAGGAAGCCTTCCTGGCACCCAGCACAGTCTCCCAGCATGCTGTGAAATCTCTTGGCATGTGTTTCCCACTGCACTGAAAGCTGTCAGAGGAAGGGCAGGGCTGGGCCTGGGAACCCCCTCAGCCACAGTCCCAGTCCTGGCGCACTGCCTGGCACATGTAGGCACTTGCTGATGTGAGCGGATAATGAACAAATTAAGAAGAGGAAGCACGAAGGGTCAAGAACGTGAGGAAAAGAATATTTATTTCCAGAGAGAAGATGGTGATTGTAGAGAAACCAGGGCACTGAGTCAAGCAGATGTTCAAATTTATTTTTCTCATTTCCTAGATTGATAGATGAACTCTACCTGCCAAAGTTTTCCATTTCCAGCGACTATAACCTGGAACACATACTCCCCCAGCTGGGAATAAGTCAAGTGTTCAGCAAACAGGCTGACCTGTCAGGAGTCACAGGGGCCAAGAACCTGGCGGTTACTCAGGTGAGTCTTTAAAGTTTGGACAATTCCCCCTCCGCATGGGAGCTTGAATGATGAAAGCCAAGCAGACGTTTGGGTAATCTTGAATCTGCATACATAGCTGCATTTATCATTATCCAACCACCCTCCCTGGGACTCCACCAAGCCCAGGAAAGCCGAGGAACAAACATCCAAGGGGCTGCCACCTCCCTGCAACATAATGTGACACAGAAGCCGGTCATGGAGAAGGGCCTGGGGTGGAATCAATGGTGGACCCCATCCCATGCTCCACCTTTTACTGCTGGTGGGGCAAATAATTAAAGTCCTCTTCCCGTCAGTTATTTCATCGGTCAAACAAGGTGATAGCTCTTGGCTAGTGTGCCGTGCCCGGCAGAGCAGGTAAGAAGTCTTAGGTAATAACAATGGTTATAGGGCACTTGTGATCAAGATACACTGAGAATATGAGAGAATACCAGGGACCCTTGCATTGCAGAAGCAAAGTAGTTGAAAAAAGGGGAGCAGCTGGACAGCCCTCCACTGTCCTCTGCACCCCACCTTCCAAAGGGTGTGGCAATGGAAGAACTTGAGAGGAAGGGCCTGCGTGGTCCAAGAATGGGGAGCCACCTCTTATGTCAAGTATCCCAGGGCCCCAGGGACATTCGAGCTGGGGCAGGAGAGGTACAGAAAGCAGTGCCAGCCCCTCCTGTGAGTCCATGGTGTCTGCATCTGCTGCTTCGAGGTGGAGGAAAAATGCCTTGAATTGCTCTAACCCCTGCCCCCTACAATAGCGGGCATTTGGGGGGCAGCAGAGTCTGTGGGCTCAGACAGAGAAGGATCAGGTCAGGGTGACCCTGGCAGGTCACTCCCAACCTGGGGCCACAGTTTGCACATCTGCACATCAGGACTGCAAAACCGGTGACAGAGTGGTTGGGAGGTACAGACAAATTGAACAAGTTGACCAGCACAGCGACAGGTCAGCGATAGATGCTCAATAAATGTCAGCCCCCGGGCCGGCCGAGTGGCGCATTGGTTAAGTGCTGGTTTTGGGATGCCAGCGGCCCCGGTTCGGATCCCACATGAGGGCCATTGACACTGCCCTCTACAGCTAACAACAGCTCCACCTGGAGCTGGGCTGTGCGAGCCCCGGTGATGGTGTGGGCTGCAGCCCCTGCTGCAGTGGGCTGCCATAGGCTACAGTGAGTGGCCCGCAGCCAGCGTGAGCGGCTGGCAGCCAAGCGTGAGCTGCCAATAGCCGCGGTGAGCGACATCCAGAGGCCAGCGACCGATCTGCCTCATCCGGGAAGAGCGCAATGACGATACCAACAGTGAAGCAACATCCTCCGCAACTAAACTGAAGAACAAAAAGACAGCAACTTGTCTGTTCCCCTTCCCCGATTCCCCAACGCTGTTCCCCTCCGCCAATTCCCCAATACAATCTTTAAAAAAAAAAAAAATGTCAGCCCCCATAGAGACATGTGGGCAGTCTGCTTGTCTCCTGCTCACTCTGTCTCTGGTGGGTGATGCTCTGGTGTCCCCACAGGTGGTGCACAAGGCCCAGATGAAAATGGCCGAGATGGGCACGGAAGCTGCTGCCGCCACAGGAATGAAAATTATCCCCATGTCTGCAAAAGGGGGCCAGTTGACCATTGTGAATTTCAACAGGCCATTTCTGTTATCCATACTCTCCAAAGACACCCAGAGTGTCATGTTTTTGGTCAAAGTTGCCAACCCCAAACAAGCCTAGAGCTCCCCTCTGAGCGGTGGGACCCCTCGCTACGAGTGCCCAGGTCTCTGGGTGCAGCCTGGCCTCTGTGCACAGAGGAGCCGCCGTGGCTGGCCCTGCCGGCTCATTATTGGGAAAGTGACAGTGACTTTGCTTGGTGGCTCCCACACGTGCAGAAAGCCTGTCAACTGTGCAACCAGAAGCTCTGAGACCTCCCAACACCAATAAACCATCTTCTTTGGACAGGGTGTTTTCCTTGTGCCTTTCTACCTGATCTGCCTGACTCCATACCCTGTAGCCACCTATGCCTGAGGACACACACCCCGACCTCCCACATGGGCTCAGCCCCACCCCAGGCTCTGGTCCCCTCTGCCTTCATCCTCAGTAGCTTGGCCAGGACCAAGCCCACCTAGACCTCAGACCCATGACTGGGAGGGGAACCTGCTGCCCAATTCCTACTTCTGTGGGCTCTCTGGTCCCCAGTTCCAGTGTCACTCTTCCCTTCCCCCAGATTCTGCCCACCTGCTGACCCTTGCAGGGGTTCCTGACCCTGACCCCTGCTGGCACAGCGCCTGGACCTCTTCTGCCCCTGAGATGGGCCTTCCCCCCTCTAGGAGATCCCTGTTCAGCCCACCAGCACTTCCAGTTTGGGGAGAGTGGCTACTTTCCAGGTTTCCCACTTCTGAGTTGTCTCCCCTGACAGATAAGGGGCTGGGTGCAATCGAGCAATAGACACACAGCAGCAATAAAAGTGATCACTCCATCATTCATTCCACTGATGTCATCAAGAACTGTGTGATCTTCAGGGAAAACACAGGCCATCGTGACCATATCAATAACGGGACACATAGTTGAGATCTTTCTGCCAGTCAAGCAGCTGGGATCTCCACCCGGAATAGCCCATTTAGTCTTTGTGATGTGATGACCCTACGAGATAGATGCTATTACAAGTCCCAGTTAATAGATGAGGAAACTGAGGAACAGAGACTTGGTAATGTCCCCCAAGGCCACACAGGGTAAGAGGCGTTTGCAGTTTGAGGTTATCCCAACCTGCTTGATGTCAGAGAAACTTTCTAAACCACAAAACTATTCTGCCCTGAAAGATTTTCACAGTGATAGCCTTCACAGGACTTAGAATCTGATGGGCAAGATCGATGATGAAACAAGGAAGCTGAGAGGACAGCACCAAACTCAGTCAGGGACGGCTGCCTGGAGGAGGTGACTTCTGTGCCGCAATCAGAGGACGAGTAGAAGGTGGTTCTGGGCAGGAGAAGAGTGGTGCGGGCATGATCAAGAAACCGAAAAGCAGCTGGGCAGCTCTGGAGCAGAGAAGGAGGGGCTGCAGGGGGGCGGGCGTCCATGATGGAGCCGCTGGACTCCTGAGGGCCTGGAATCTGAGTAAGGATCCTGGAAAGGTTCCTGAGAGCCACAGGCAGCTTTAAAGGACTTTAAACAGAGAGTTGACATGAGCAGATTTACCTACTAGAAAAATGACTCGCTGCTGTAAGGAAGTGATTCAGGCCTCCGGACAAAGATGGGGCTGGCCATTGAGGGGTTGTTGCAGAAACTGAGGCAAAAATGGGTCCCAGCAGGAGAGGGAGAAGGGCGATGATTCGAAGGCTGTGAGGAGAACTGATGTGACTTTGAGAGCAGGTGTAGAGCAGAAGGAGCGGAACCCACATATGGGTGACAAAGAATTCCCAGAGACAGGACACCAGCAGGCGCAGCATCGTGGGAGGGGAAGGTGACTCACTCAGATCTGGACACACCTCAAACTCTGCTGTCCCTGGGAGGCTACCCAGGGATTTGTTCAGGAGAGAAATCTGGGCTGGAGGGGAGCAGTCAGGATTTGTCCCCCTGAGATGGACACGTGAGCAATGAGGGGGAGCAGTTCCCCCCAAATGAGTGCCATGGAGTAGGAAGAGAAGAAGGCCCAGCCTCCACTCAAGGGGTTCGCTGAGAAAGGATAGCTCCCCAAGGAGAGTGACTGGAGTGGAAGGAAGGGGGGGTACTGGAGGAAAGTGGTCACCCCAGCACCAAGAGCAGAGTAGCCAAGGGGACAGGAAGAGGACTCAGGGGAAAGCAGGGAATGAGTGGGGGTGAGCAGTATCTCACAGTAGTGCAGTGGTTGTGTTCACCCTGATTTCCCTTAATAATCGCCCCCAAGTGTAAGAGCAGTGATGCTGGCAATTCGATATGTCAAAGGGAAGCTGCGAAGGCCTTCCTTTAAACGAAAAGGTGCAAGTTCTCCATTTAATAAGGAAAAAAAAAAACCATCATATGCTGAGGTTACTAAGATCTACGGTAAGAACAAACATTCTATCCATGAAATTGTGAAGAAGAAAAAAGAAATGTGTGCAGGTTCTGCTGTCACACCTCAAAATGCAAACATCTCATCAGGGAAGCACTGTATCATCTCACATCACACAAAAAGGAGAAGGGGTGAGTATAGGGAGAGAGAGAGAGAGAGAGAGAGAAAGAGAGAGAGAGAGAGAGACCACATGACTTCCATAATAATCTAGTATTATAGGTGTACTAATTTATCATTAGGTATTATTGTTAATCTCTTTCTGTCCTTAATTTATAAATTAAGCTTGATCATAGGTGTGAATGGATAGGAGAAAGCTTGGTATGTGTAGGGTCCAGTGCCATCGTGGTTTCAGGCATCAATTGGCGGTCTTGGAACAGATGCCCTGTGGATAAGGGGGGACTGCTGGGTTAAAAAGGCCATGGGTAGTAGACCTTGTTTGAATCGTAATTCAAACAAACCAACTGTTAAAAAAAACATTGGGGAACCAATTAAGGAAACAATGACTTGAAATTTGATGATATTAAGGAATTACGGTTTTTATAAAGGTGTGATATACTATTGTGGCTAAAAAAAAAAAAAATCTTATAGATTCAATGATGTGTAGAGTTTACTCCCAAGCAATCCAAAGGAGAAAGGGACTGGGTAGAAAAAATGATATTGACCTCATGTTGAGAATAACTGAAATTGCTGATGGGTACGTGGGGTTCATTATACCATTCTCTCTATGGTTGTGTATGTTTGAATTCTTCCACAATCCAAATTGGAAACAACACGATCCCCGAGGGCAGGATTATGCTTTATTCCCCAGTATTCAGTGCGTCTTCAGAATTTGGATATGCCAAAGAGAATGAATGAATGAATGAATGAATGAATGAATTTCATTATAGTGAATGAATGAATGATTCTCATGATAGACCCCTATCTCCCCTTGAATGAACACCAAGAGAAGAATTGAAGTTCCTGAGACATCAACAAGAAGTGACTGTGTGGGTGTTTATGTCCAGGCAGTGGGTGAAGAGAGTAAATACAAAGTAATAATAAACAAATTTGGGAGAAAAGTAAGCCTGGGCCATACCTATTAACCCATGTAAACTCTGTCTCTGCACTCGGTTGGCAGGGCACCTTTGTGCCTTCCTTGCTGGCGCTCAGGAAGGAGAAGGTATTTGAGTTGCAAAAGCTTTGCAAATACTCTTTCTGTTGAGTACATATTAACTTTCCTGTTTATGCTGCATCCAAGTGGAGAATTCGATTGATGTTCCTGAAGAATTTATAGTCATTACAATTGGAAAACACTATAAGCAGGATGAATAAGCAATCGTGATGTTTTAAAGAGTCATAACCCAAGCTCCCTGGGGGCAGGAGCTGATTTGGGCTGCGCTCCTGTGAGGAGCACAGCATCTGGCAGGCAGTAGGTGTCCACAGATGTGTGTTGGAGGGAAGAGCAAATGCCAGAGAGGCTGGAGCATGGCTGCAATTAGCTCAGCCTTTTACTAGTTTTAAAGAATGTCCACTTGCGTCACTAGATTTAATCTTCATGGCCATCTTGAGCAGTAACGGGGGCAAAGGAGGAAATTGAGACCCAGGAGAGGTCAGTCTGCAAAAAGCCGTAGGATTGAGAGGCACCCCCAGGACGCCAGCCCCACCTGCAGGGTCCCAGCATGCTCTAGTTCCCTTTCTTCTCTGTTTTCATGGATTTCCACACAACCCAAATTGAGGGGGAGGGTTGTTTTTTCCGCTGTTGGCTGTGCTGAAGGTGGACATTGGGCCAAGGGCAGCCTCAGGACATTCTGCGTTCGTCCCAGAAGTCCAGCCTGTCACAATCCTCCCCGCAGGGACACACTTCTGTGCCAGGGGCCATGATGACCGGCTGAAGTTCCCCAGCACCTTTGGAGACTCATGGGAAGCATTTGATTACAGGTGAGTGTGGGGCTGTGGCCGGGGCTGGAGTCAAGGACCCTCAGCCAGCATGGTAAACCTGCCACGAGCTATCTCATCATGAGACACACACATGCGCACACACACACACACACACACACACACACACACACACGGGCATGCATACATACATACACACACACATGCACCCCTCCTGCTCCAAGAGCTGCACATACAGACAACAGCCTGGAGTGGAGCTGGCTCACCCTGCCTCCATGACCTTGAGCATGGCCTTCCCCCTGCTCACACTCCTGTCCCGGCTCTCCCTGATCCATCTTCCTGTCTCAGCTCAGGGCCACCTCCTCCAAGAAGCCTTCCAGGAACTCTGCCTCCTGCAGGCTCCCCCTCCACCGTGTGTAAGCAATCACCTCTGACTGTCCGGGGCGCTATAATTCTCTGCATGTCCATCTCGCACAAAGCTTGTCATGCTCTGACTGCCCAATGTTTGTGGAATGAGTGAGTCAGCGAGTATTGAACAAGGTTCTCTTTGGGCCTCCGTTTTCCCATCTGTACAATGCTCGGATTGGTTCACAGCCTCCTGTCAGCTCAAAAGCTATGGTGCTGGGAACTTGGCCGTGCTACTCATACCACTCTGTGTCCGTGAACCCAAACCCTCTGAGGGAGCAGTGGTCTCATCATCCTGCATCCCCAGCATGAAGCTCAAATCCCGACACAGACTTCCCGTCAATAGTTGTTTAGTGAATGAGTGAATGAATGAATGAATGAATGAACAAATGAATGAATATTACATGTAATAAGGAAATGAACTTTCATAAACTTATCATCAAAGCCAAGATAGTCACCAAAGCAAATTCCCAGGCAAATGGACAAATAGAGACATGTCCGTTCTCTGCTGATAAATAAAGTGTGGAACAAACCTTTACCAATGAGGCTTTCCTTGAAGCTGAGTTTCAGTTGCTTGTTCCCTTTACAGACAAGAGAATTCAAGTTTAGAAAGGTCCAGGACTGCCCAAGGTCACATGGAAAATCAGAGGCAGGGTGGGGTGGGCTGATGATGAATTCTGTCAGCAATTACCCAAAGCCAGGGTGGACAAATGGGGCCAAGAGGACTATGGTAGGGGGAGCTAGGAATGGTCCCATGTGAGGGGCAGGGTCCCAGAGGACCAGTGACAGGCTTGTGCTCCAGGGGTGCACAAGTGTCCATTCTGTGCTGAGCACTAGGAATCGAGCAGGGAATGACACAGACAGAATATCTGCCCTTGAGGAGCTTACCTTCTAGCGGAGAAGCCAGACAAATATGGGATATCATTCCAGATGGGTATAAGGAAAAGAAAGCAGGGTGTGGAGTGGCAAAGGCAGAGGAGAGCGCTCTCTGAGGGTGTGACCTTTGAGTAGAGAACTGAGTGAAGTGAGGGAGGGAACCATGGAAAGGGCTAGAGAAAGGCTGTTCGGGGCAACCAACAACAAGTGCAAAGGTCCTGAGGCAGGAATGAGCTTGCTAAATTCTAGAATAGCAAGGAGGCCAGGGTGGTGAGAGCAGAGGGAGGGAAGGGAAGGAATGTTAGAGGTGAGGTCAGGAGGTTGGCAAGGGCCAGATCATGTGGGGTCTCTAAGGGCTAGTGAGGAGTGTGGGGTTTCTCCTAGGTGTGAAGGGAGCCACTGGAGGTCTTAGGCAGAAGGTGGACGAATCTTTACATCTTAACCTTGTAAGAGGACCTACGTAGAGCCAAGGGCAGCTTAGGCACTCAGTAAATACATTCTAGGGTTCCACTGAGATCCACTGAAGCAAAATCATTGGAGAGAAGGTGTCAAGTTTGCCCGGGTAATAATATCTGCTACTTCCTGGAGGCCCGTCCTACGCCAGACCCTGGGCAGGGTCAGCCTGGTGCATGATCACTTTGAATTTCTACAACCCTGTGATGTGGGGGTTCTTAGCACTACCCCACAGAAAGGAAGCGGAGTCCCCAAGAGGTAAAGTGACTTGAGGAAAGTTGCTGGGCTCCTAGGCAGCGGCAGAGGCTGAGCTGAGCCCAGGCGGCCAGGACTCCTCGGGGCACTGCGAGGTGCCTCCCACTCCTTTCCTCCTCCGGAGCTATCTGCAAGTCCAAGAGAAGCGATGAGAAACAGGCTCAGAGGGGCTAAGCAAGTGCCCAAGGTCACGGCCTGGGATAGGGCGGGGGCAGGAGGTGCAGAAAGGCCAGCTGGAGAAGGGGTTCTGAGTGTCAGATGACAGCCATTCTGCGTCCATGAGCAGGAAGTCGCAGGGGTAGAAAGGAGGGGACACAGTGGAGCTTCCCACCCGCCACCCCCACAGAACAGAGGGGCCCCTCCCAAGCCACAGAAGCAGGTGGAAAAGGCTCAGCTGACTTGAGACCTGTGCTGATGCCAGAACCTAGGATCGCTGTCCCTGGGGGAAAGCAGAGTCCCCCACACACACTGTGGAGCCAGGGTGGCCCTGGCAGGTGCACAGCACAGAGTATGGCTGCTTGGGTGTTCTCATCTCACCATGAATCTACCCCCTGCCCAGGCTCTGGGTTCAAGTCCTGACTCCACCACCTACCAGCTACTTGACCTTGGACAGGTTACTTAAACTTTCCAAGCCTCTGTTTTTCTTATCTGTAAAATGGGGGTGTAAAAAACAGTGCCTCCCCGTTGGGCTGTGGTGAGGATCGAAAGGGGACATGCCTAGGAAGTATTGGCACAGTGCCTGGCACAGAGCAGACGCTCCATGAATATCATCAATGACTATCGATTACTATTACTGATGATGTTGTTGTCCTTTTATGCCCTTGTTTCCAGACCAAGGACATCAGAGGATGGAGGTCTCTCGGTGGTGGCTGCTGGTCCCTGTGCTCTTGGCTGTGGTTCGTTGTCTGGCCCTGGTTAGCCAAGAAGCTCCTGATCCCATTAACCCTGGCCCCCCAGACAGCCCTCCCAGGCCGGCCCTGCCCTGCCACAAACTTTCCGTCAGCAACATTGACTTTGCTTTCAACCTCTACAGACAGCTGGCTTTGGAGTCCCCCGGGGAGAATCTTCTCTTCTCCCCAGCGAGCATCTCCTTGGCTTTGGCCACGCTCCTCCTCCGAGCCCCAGCAGCCTGCAGGGCCCAGCTCCTGGAGGGCCTGGGGTTCAACCTCACCATGGTGTCCGAGGCTGAGATCCAGGAGGCCTTTCAAGACCTGCTGCTCAGGCTCCCTGTGCAGGAGCCCCAGCTCCTCCTGGCTGTGGGCCAGCGCTGGTTCAGTGGCCTAGGCCCGGGCACCACCCAGGACCCAGTGGGGGCCCAGAAATGCATCCAGGAGTATGTAGAGAAGCAGACCCAGGGGAAGCTTGGGGCCTGGGCAGAGGAGCTGAGGAATGAAACTACAGCAGCCCTTGTGAATCACCTGCTCCTCAGAGGTAAGAATGAGGATAACCCATGTGGAATCTCCTTCCGGGAGCTGGGGCTCCAATCACACTGCAGCCCTGTTCCTCACAGCACCTGTGAAGCCTTACTGCTGACTTAGATATAGGAGGCACTCCTGAGGGTCTGCCCGCTGATGTGCCTGCTTGAATACCTCAAGTGATGGGGAACTCATCACCTGTTCCATTTTAATGTTCCCTGTTGAGTTTTTTTCAAAGAAGGATTTTTCCAACTTGCGTGTGCATAAGAACTCCCTGGGGAGCTTGTTGGAAATGCAAGTATCCTGCACTTAGCCCCCGGAGATTCTGATTTAGGGGATAGGTAAGTCAGGGACCCAAGACCTGCATTTGAGGAAGCTATTTTTCCTCCCTCCACCCTACCGCCCACAGTCGATTCTGCTGGAGGAGGGCTGTGATCTCCACTTTGAATAACCCCGTCAGCAGCACTGAATCAAGGCGAATGAAGTCCCTTCTTCTCTCAGGTCCCAGAAGGCCTGATTAGAGCAGGAAGAGCCCCAAGGCAGGGAGACCTTTTATTTTTCCAAAAGAACCAACAAGATGTATGCCTCACTCTTTAAGCACTGTCACCTCCATGGCATTATCACTCCCAGGGCAAGTCATCCCCAGGGTACTATCACCCCCAGGCTACTGTCACCTCCAAGGCACTGTCACTCCAGGGAACTGCCACCCCTGAGACATTGTCACCTACAAGGAACTCTAATTCCCCAGGCACTGTCGCCCCCAAAGCATCTCAGCAGGTGAACCCAGCCCTCACATTTGCACAGTGCTTTGTGGGTCTCAGGCGGTATTCATACTCACAACCTCCTTTGACCTTCTCACCTGTATAAAGCAGATAAAGCTAAGATTAATGTTCCCATTTTACAGATGAGAAGACGGGTTTTTTTAAAAAGAAGAAAAGTTACTTGCTTGAGCCAGTAAGGCATAACTCAAACATATGTCTGTGAATATTTATAATATGTTTTATGTAAGCATGTTTGCACATGCACACAATCTAAATATGAAGTCCCTATGATTATGCCTGTCACTGTGCATATTCAATTGTTTTTAATTCTCTTCACGACCCAAGAAGGTGGATATTATTATGTCCACTTGAGAGAAGGCACAGTGTTAGGTAACCTACCCTAGACGTCAAAGCCAGCACAGCCTCACCCTCAGATCCACACCAGCATTCAGAGCAGCTTGTACCACAGACACATGCTTTGTCTTTAAAATTAACCACCTCTGAGAGAGGCTGAGACTAGCAAGTGAAATCGTATTTATTGTACGATCATAATACTACTATGCTGTTGTGACACAATTTATCCCGACTTTACCAATGAGGAGACAAAAGCTCAGGACTGTGAAGGGCTCAGCCCCCAGGGTCGCCCAGGTAATAAAGGAAGGAGGGAGTGATGGAGCCGGTCTTGGTGTCCAGGGTGTGGGCTCCCCATGTCCACGGGCCCCCTGGTGGGTCACCCCTGAGCCCGCGCTCCACTCTTTCCAAGACTGATATCTGCATTTCTCTCCCCCTCAGCTGGGTGGGCGCAGCCCTTTGACCCGAGCGCCACCAGCACAAAGGAGTTCTTTGTGGATGAGCACAGGGCCCTGCCAGTGCCCATGATGAAGCAGAAGGCCACGCACCGCTTCCTGCACGACCCCGAGCTGCAGTGCACCGTGCTGCAGATGGAGCACGCCGGGGATGCCACCACCTTCTTCATCTTCCCCAAGCGGGGCAAGCTGGCGCAGCTGGAAGACGCCCTGCTGCCCGAAACGCTTATCAAGTGGGACAGCTTGCTCAGGACAAGGTGGGTGCTCACGGAGGAGTCCTGGGGGGCAGACCCGCCTCCTCGCACAGTCACCATGCAGCGCCCCTCAGTGATGGTCAGCCCCAAGACACTGTCACCTCCCAGGGCACTGTCACGTCCATGGCATTGTCACCTCCCAGGGCACTGTCACCTCCCAGGGCATTGTTATCCTCAGGTTACTGTCAATCCCCCAGGGCAAGTCACCCCCAGGGCACTATCACCCTCAGGACATTGTCATCTAGAAGGAACCCTCATCCCCCAGGACACTGTCACCCCCATATGGCACTGTCACCCCAGGGCCTCCCCAGGCCAGCACACTGAACCAGGAGGGTGGAGGCTGGTTCTAGTCCCAGCTTTCCTGTCGACATGGGTGCCCCTTGACAGGCCGGGGCTCCAGCCCTTAAACAGTGAGAGAGGCAAAGGGGCCTGGGAGGGATGCTGAATGGAGGGCAGACTGCATTTTAGGAAGCAGCAGAGACACCAGCGGCAGGAAGGAAGGTGACAAGGCTGCAGGCCTGGGCTGGCTGGAGGGCGGAGGCCGAAGCCTGCAAGCGGGCATGTGAAACGCGCGGGCCCTTTTGGGGTCCTAACAGCGAACCGATTCTGTCTCTCCACAGAGAACTCGATTTCCATTTCCCCAAATTTTCCATTTCCAGCACCCCTAGACTGGAGCTGCTCCTCCCACGAGTGACTGTGGACAGAGGTCTCCCTGGGCAGCCTGGGCTAAACATCTCTACAGTAAGTTGGCAGTTAGGTTTTGGGATGGTGGTGGAGCCTCAGTGTCTCTTGCCAACTACTGGAAGAAGTTGTCCTGTGTCTTTTTAAAGACAGGCAGTGCTGTCTCCTATAACTTTGCAAGTTACTGTTTGCTTCTCTGCATTTATTGCACATCATTACACTCCTACCACAAGGCGCTGGGGTCCCAGGAGAACAAGTCCTCAGTCCTGCCCCCCGGTGACAGAGAAGGAAAGGGAAAGTAGTGACAGATGCTCACACCATCGAGGTTGGAAGAGCAAAGGAAGCTCCGGGAAGGTCATCCCTGATCTCAGGCCTAAAGGACAAGCTGTGTAAAGAAGGGGCCTAGAGGGAACATGGGGACAGCCTGGGGAGGTCAGGCTGGTGCCTCAGGAAGATAGGAGTCCCCCATCTGGGTGGAGCTGAGGTCCTGGGGGACCCTAGAAGCCACTCTGATGACCTGGGCCTCTAGTGAGGCCAAGTGGAACGGACTTGGGGGTTTCAAGCATGATCGTGTTTGTGCTCTAGAAAAATCTGTGGAGGGGCCCAGGTCAGGCTGGGCTGTCGGCACGGAGAGTGGAGGGAGCTGTCCGGAGCTGTGCTCTCAGGGGGAGAGCCACAGAAGAGGGCAGCAGAGGGCTGAGGGGGAGGGGAGAGCTCATCACTCTCAGGCACATCAGCCTTGGCCCCTGTGCTGCTCATTGGACATTCACTGAGCACCGCTCTATGTCAGGCACCGTGCCAGCACTTCACAGTACACTGATGAGGCTAAGTGCTATCACCCCCATTGCCTAGATGAAGAAACTGAGGCTTAGAGAGGCTAAGAAAATCATCCCAGGTGATGACTGCTAGTTAGTGTCAAACCAGCGCTGAAGCCAGGTGAGATCATTTGACACCAAAGGCCTGCTTTCTTTTTCTCCAACAGCACTGGGTCCCTGAGGCCTCCCATCTCACACACATTCTAGAAGGGACAGTAGAGGGTGAGTGAGGGAGTGTGTGCTTTGAGGTCAAACAGACCCAAGTCTGAGCCCTCGCTTTGTCCCATCCTAGCTGTGTGATGTTAGGCAAGCCACACCACCTTGCTTCATCAGGTAATTAGGGGCTCTGGGCCCCACCTGACGGGGAAACCACCTGTCCAAGATCACCCGGGAACGTGTAGAACCAAATCCTCTGACCTCAGATGAAATGACCTTCCACAGGCAGCAGTGGTAACGAAAGCAACATGATGGTAGAGTGAGGGTTTACTATGTCCCAGGCATAGATCAAGTTCAAGGACAGAAGTGAATAGAACAAGTTATAATCTAGTGCGTTGGATGGGAAAGCACAGCAATAAAGAAACAAATAGATGTGTGACACAGCGGGTGGTGGCAAGTCCCACAATCCAGAGGGTAAATAGGATGGGCGACTGGGTAAGAAAACAGATGGTTAAGTATGGGGTTAAGTAAGGGATTAGGGAAAAAAAAAAAAAAGGTACAAAAATTAAGACCTGGTTGATCCCTTCTATGTGGGCAATTCATGATTCTAGAATTTTCCTTGCAGATCACTCACAAGGCTACGATGACTGTGGATGAGGAGGGCTCCGAGGCTGCTGCTGCCACCAGCATCCAGCTCACTCCCAGGCCTCACCCTGACCTTAACCCCACACCCACTCCAGGCACTGTGTTCAACCGACCCTTTCTGGTGATGACTTTCCACACAGAAACAGGGAGCATGCTTTTCCTGGGGAAGATTGTAAACCCGTTGGGGTAAGGCTCCCTTGGACATGCTGGAAAACCCCAAGAGAACAAAGTAGGGGACCACTCTGGGGTCCCCTACTCTGGGGCCCAAGTCAGCATTGTGTGGCCCTGGAGACATCACCAGACTAAAAGGGATTATGTTTCTTCATCTAGAAGTGAAATGGGAACTATTTTGAAGCAGTATGATGGCAGCTCCTCTCGTACAAGCTTTATGCCGCCATGAAATAATCCCCTGGCCCACGTGCACGAGTTTCTTGCAGGATCAGGTTTCAGATATGACGTGTATCCTGCCTATTTTGGGTGTGAACTTTCATGGGGGCCTGTGGGGTGAGGGTAGTATGGGGGACCAAGGTTATGCCATTGAGTGACCATCTAAGTGCTTTATATATTTTATCTCAGTTTAAAATTAATTCTCACAACAGCCCAACATGCGATTACGTGGAACCATATGAAACTGATTATATTTGGCCTTTATTTTTTTTTTTAACCCACAAAGGAGGGCAACTTTGTATGGCTCCACATAATATCATTTTCCCCTTGTCATGGCTGAGGCTCAGAGCTGACGACACATGTGCAAGGTCACTCAGCTGGCCAGCAGCAGAGCTGAGGTTCAGGTGTGTTTTATTTCAAAGCCTAGACTCTTTCCCTCCCCATCCATTTTGCTAAATCGGTGGTTCTCTGACTTGTTTGTGTGTACAAATCCCATGGCATCCTGTGAAAAAAGCAGGTTGCGGTTCCATAGGCCTGGGCCTGAGGTCCAGCTGAGGTTGCTGGTCGGGTCACCAAGCTCGGGGCAGCAGGTATGAAATGCTCAGGTCTCCAGGACCCAAGGAGGGGTTAAGTTGGTGTGGTCAGCCTGGCAAAGGAGTGGTACCGGCCCTCAATGCATTCCTGGGGCTGAGCACATCTTATTGAAGACTGTAGGCAAACCTTGCCTTAGGGTCACCTGTTAATGAGCATCCTGGGGGAAAAATACGTGTCTTACATAAAGGCTTTTCACCCATTCTAGGCGTACCGTGGGGGCTTGTAAATGTCAGTGGGCTGTGTTCCATGTCAGTCACTATAGCTGGGACGCTGCCAGCTGGCCCCCGTCCCTGCGTCTCCACCTGCACAGAATGGAGTCACACAGGCTTTGGATGCAGATGCACCAGAGACCAAATCCTGCCCTCCGCTCCCTCTAAAAGTCCACCTGGAACAGTAACACAGACGGTAGACTGACACAAAGGCTGTGCTGGATGCTAGACAAGGGGCTATGATGTGTGACACCCTGTAACCTTCATTTTGCATTCACTGCCAGAGATAAAACTTCCTTATTTGTTTTTCTCTTCTCAAAAACAGGGGTGAGCAGCCCCAAAGTACTAGAACATGATGAGTCTTACCTTTTGTTTCTGAGAGGTGACCATGGGGATCCCAAACTCAAATGCTTATGGGGTCAGGTGGGCAGTAAGCCAGGATTAGGGAAAAAAAATAATAGCTCAAGTCCAGTAGAAGATGTCCGCTGACCTTGGTGTTGGGGAAGCATAAGGAATAGTGGGGACTGCCGTAAACTGGGGAGTGGGGCCTCATCTAAAGGAGGCACCCCATTGTGAGCTGCCTGTAACAGTGGCTTCAACAAGATAGGAATTTAAATTTTGACCTCGCCTGAAAGTGTGAGTGGGCATGGTGGCTCTGCCTCACCCCGTCGTCAGGGAACCAGGCTTCTTCTAAATTGTGGGCCTGCCCTCTCTAGGGTGTTGTCTCCTTCTGGATGTTTGAAGGCCACTTACCAGCATCTCCACCTTCCAGCCAACAGGAAGGGGGCAAGGGGAAAAGGAGGGCAAACCTACTCCCTTTAAAGGTACAACACTTGAATTATACACATCCTTTCAGCTCATATCCTATTGGCCAGAACCTAGTCACGTGGTGCACCAACCTGCAAGAGAGGAAGAGAAATGTCGTCCTCTCTTGGGTGACCATGTGCCTACCCCAAAATTGGGGGTTCTCTTATGGTAGAAGAAATGATGATTGGTGATGGGGACCCACATACACAGCCTCTGCCCAAGCTCCTGCCAACCTCGGGTAGATATTGCAGAAAGGTGTCTCAGGCTTGCTGGCATTTCAAGCTTTAAGAGAAACTAAAGCCAGGTTTTTATGTGAAAATGTTTCCATTTTTGAATGTTGACAACAAATTCAATTTAAAAAAAGACAAAAAAACCCAAACCACCTAGCAGACAACAGCATGTAGAGTAAATGAAGCAGGCAGTGGGTTGGAAGGCAGTTGAGAAGAGTGAAGGGAGGCTGCAGGACCCCTAAGCCTGGGGCTAGGAGCCTCAGTTAAAACCCAACCCCAGGGTACGACCGGCGTTGAAATCCCAGGCAGACATGAGGCTGTCCCCAGAGAGAGGATGGCAGCTATGACGCAGCTTAAATCACAGGACTACACATGTTCAGAAACGGTTGCCTACATCTTACCAAAAATGTGCGACATTCATTCTTTAGACTATTTTTGTCAATAGAGCCAATTTATATGAAGATCATTATTACAATGACAACGTCAGCGGACTTGCTGAAATGAAAACAGAAACAAATGTTCCAAAAAAAGATTTGTGACTTACAGATGTGTTTAGTTTATTTCTCTTGTAAACATTATTGGCTCATGAAAAGACACCTAGACACATGCAATGGCGATTAAACTCCATCAGTCATCTTTGGTATCTTGCTGATTTTCAGTCATACAAAACTGTCTATATTCAGAATTTTCAGTTCTACTGTTTTGAAAGCATTGTTTTTTGAAGGGAGGAATTATATCTAGCAGTTTGGCTTGATTGGTAGGCCATTCCCACGCATTCCTGAGTGGTTCTTCCCAAGGTCCAGTCATCCTGCGGCCTCTGTGAGGAAGTGAAATACTGAGATCCTGCTCAAAGCACCCCACCTCCTCCCTGCTGGGTTTAAGGCACTTGGTCCTGTTTGTCCCTCTGATTTGGCCACCCGTCTGTCTCCATAGCCTGAGGCATGACCTGGTCCAAGTCCCCAGCGTGAGCGTGGGTATCCATAACACCAAAGCCGGGAGGGGTCCTCTGGCTGGCTGGTGATGTGGGCTCTTGGTCCTGTGACCCAAAAGTCCTGCATCAAGGAAGCTCAAAGACATGTCAGCATTCTGGGACAAGCAAGCACACCAGCAGCACGGGTCATATTGGGATAGGTCATCCTGCCCCACACGGACAAGCCTGACACAGTCCCTGCCTTTGAGGAGCTCACGTGGAGCTGTGCACAACAGTGCAGAATGTCAGACAGCC
The DNA here is from genome assembly GCA_033961575.1 of Aselliscus stoliczkanus. Lineage (NCBI taxonomy): Eukaryota > Metazoa > Chordata > Mammalia > Chiroptera > Hipposideridae > Aselliscus > Aselliscus stoliczkanus. Next base: position 153,180,165 of record CM066732.1, read on the forward strand.
ATGCTTATGATGGAGGGCAAATCAAAGACAGATTTAGCTTGATAAGGAGGAGGGGGTGGCAGGCCCTGGGAGCCACCAGTCCTTGGCAGGAGCTTGATGCTAGCCACTAGCTGTGTGACTATGAGCAAATATGAGGTCCTACAATTAAGTTCGCGAATGCACCCTAGAAGAAGTGCTCCATACCTCATTGCTGAATATCACTCCGGTCACCTTCGAAGTACTCCCCTTGGGAAGCTATGTACCAATGCCAGTGCCTAGTCCACCCTTCAAAGCAATTTTGGAACTCTTTTTCTGGAATGGTGTCAGAGCTGTCGTTGTATTATCTTTGATGTCCTGCATGTCATCAAAATGTCTTCCTTTCAGCATTTCCTTTATCTTTAGGTAAAGAAAAAAAGTCCTTGGGGGCCAGATCAGGTGAGTAGGGAGGGTGTTCCAACACAGTTATTTGTTTACTGGCTAAAAACTCCCTCACAGACAGTGTGAGCTGGTGCCTTGTCGTGATGCAAGAGCCATGAATTGTTGGCAAAAAGTTCAGGTCGTCTAACCTTTTCACGCAGCCTTTTCAGCACTTCCAAATAGTAAACTTGTCCAGTTGGTACAAATTCATAATGAATAATCCCACTGATATTAAAAAAAAAAAGGTTAACAACATGTTCACTAACTTGATTGTCAGACCTCACACATCTGTAAAAGGGGGGTTATGATGACGCCGACCCCCTGACAGGTGCCATTGCAGAACCTGACACCTTCATTCACTTCTCCCTACAACCCTATGAGGGATGGAGCCAGGTTGTGGGGGGCTCCTCTTATTTTACAGAACAAACTCAGGGACAGAGGCTTCAAGAGTCCCCTAAACGGAAGCAACGTCTGCCCTGAATCCCTCAGTGCCCCCCACACCTCTGAGTCTTGACCGGTCCCTGTCAGGATGTTGGTTTTAGGCTCCACCCCTCATGCTTACAGCAGACTGGACCATAGCTGAGCTACCTCTGGATATTTCAGGGACCTGAGGCAGTGTGTAGGCCAGGGTGGGCAATCGAGCGGTGCCACCTGGGCTCCTGGCAGACGTGGGCTGACCCACATAGGGACAGAGAGATGGAGGTCAAGAAGAGAAAGACAGAGGTGTTAACACAGCCATCTGATGTCATTGTGCTCAGACGTGCGCGCGTGCACACACACACACACACACACACAGCAAGCAGGGGCAAGAGGGAAAGCAGAACCCCAGGGACAGCCACAGAGAAAGGCAGCAGGAAGACAGGAGAGAAAATTTCACAGACTCCCAAAATAGAGCAAGAAATTGTTTCCAGAGGCAGTTTGGAGCTGGGCCCCTGGCCCCTACAGCCCCGTCACTTAGCAGGTCTAGAGGTCCTCAGGCAGCTGCCAGGACCAGGAAGAGGTGGGGGGCAGGCAGGAGCGCACGGGGCCTGCTGGAGAAAATCTCCCCAAACCAGGCTTGGCATCCGGGCCTCGGATTGCCCTGAGCCTGGGGGAGGGGTGGCAGAGGAAAGTGGTCCAATATGGTTGGTCCACATGCACACCCCACATGCCCATGTGCTCATTACAAGAGGCCAGGCAGGTAACCTGAGAGCCCTGAAGGTGTGGCCCTTAGAACCAGGGCGTCCCTAAGCAGGGGGCTCAGTCTGCTGTATCTGGGGTTGGCAAAATTAAAGCATGAAGAGTGCAGGTGCCGCTCGCTCTGGAGGAAATGCAGCGTGAGGTGAGGGGACCCAGCTGAATGCCTCCTCCCCACCCCCCACCCCTTTATCACAGGGAGAGCACTTATCCTTTTACCAAAGTTTTCACTTTGGTACAATGCAGTAGTAACTATAGGCACAATATTGTACAGCAGACTCTAGAACTTTTCCATCTTGCATATAACTACAACTTTATATCCACTGAGCAACAGTTTCCTGTTTTTCTTTCCCTCGGCCCCTGGCAATCACCATTCTATTCTTTGCTTCTATGAGTTCAGCTGTTTTAGATACCTCACATAAATGGTATCATACAGTATTTGTCCTTTTGTGACTGGTTTATTTCACTCAGTGTAATGCCCTCCAGGTCCATCCATGTTGTCACATATTCCAAATTTCCTTCTTTTTGAAGGCTGAATAATACTCCATTGTATATATAAAGAGAAAAGAAAACCTACAGATGGAAGAAAATATTTGCAAACCATGTATTTGATAAGAGATTAATATCCAAAATATATTCCTACAACTCAACGGCAAAAACATAAATAACCTTATTTAAAAAGATGGACAAAGGACTTGAATAGACATTTCTCCAGAGAAGACACATGAACGTCCAACAGGTATATGAGGAGATGCTCACTGTCACCAATCACCAGGGGAATGCAAATCAAAACCACAAGATATTACTCACATCTGTTAGGATGACCATTATCAAAAAAAAACCAAAAGATAAACATTGGCAAGAATGTGGAGAAATTGGAACCCTCGTACACTGTTGGTGGGAGTGTGAAATGGTGCAGCTGCTATTGAAAACAGTCTAGAGGTTTCTCAATAAACTAAAAATGGGATTAGCATATGATCCAGCAATCCCACTTTTGGAGAATATATATATATGTATATATCCAAAATGATTGAAATCAAGATGAGATATTTGCACGCCCATGTTCACTGCAGTGATTTCACAATAGCCAAGAGACAGAAACAACCTAAATGTTTATGGAAGGACGAATGGATAACAACTTCCTCATTCTTTCCCTCTTTCAGTCTTTATCGTCCAATGTTAGAGCAGGATGAGATCCCAGAGCACTGACTCCTGTGCTTTTCAAACAATGCTTTCCCGAAGAGGGGACAACAGGGGATTGATGGAGCAGAGGTGCCAGAGGGTGAGGCTCGGTGCCCCCACCCTGCTCCAAGCTGGCGGTTCTACTCCCTGTTCTTGAAGTAAGATTTCAACTGAGATAGAGATTGCACTGCTAAAAATATTTAAAACGTAAACAATTCTAATGGCATCATATGACATAACTTATTATTTCCTCAGGGAGGGGTAAGTGGCTGGTAATGTCCCAAGGACTCATGGCTGATGTGGAGCACATGGGCCAGAGTCAGGCAGCCCTGGGTTCAATCTCTCTCTCTCTCTCTCTCTCTCTCTCTCTCTCTCTCTCTCTCTCTCTCTCTCTCTGTCTCTCCTGCTTCCTTTTAGCTGCATAACCTTGGGCAAGCTATAGAACTGAATTCACATCCCTCCCTTGTAAAAGGGGGTAATGCATTGCCTCCTTCATGGGGGTGGTCGACAGGGTTCATGAACTCTAACCCTAAAGCACTTAGCATCATGTCTGCATGGCAGCCTCGAGAAGCATAGCTGAGAAGTTATCTGGCTGCAGACCTGGTCTCAGCTCAGCCACGAACACCTCACATCCTCTCACTTCCCGTCTCTCCTCACCTTCTTAGCAAGAACATTGGTCCAAAGCAGTAGTTCTTCACCTTGGCTACACAACAAAATCATCTGGGAGGTTTTCAAAGGGTGTTGATCCTCAGGCCTCACTCCCATGGCTTCTGACATCATTGGTCTGGAAAAGGCCTAGATACCTGTGCTTTTTAAAAGTTCCCTTACTGATTCTTATATGCAACCAGAGTTGAGCACCACTATTCTACCTAATTTCAAGCCCTGTTTCTAGCCCTAAAACTCTGTGAACTGGACTCACTTTATTCCAAAAATATTTGCTAAAGCACCTAATAGGTTTCAAGCACTCTTAGGTGTTAGGTCTCTGGCCCAGTGATGTCTCCATTCATTTCACTGCCTGGTAAATACCTGATGTGGCTCAACCTGGGAGTTTTCAAGTATGATACTTTTTTAACTTGACATTAACCTGTCTCCATCTTGCCAACTTTCGAAATAAACATACTTTGTCATAACAACCATATAGCTCGAGTTTATTGCCCTGTGAGATCTATATAGGTTAAATAAGGGAATGAAAATGTCTTTGAGCAACTCTAACTTACCCCTATGTTATGTTAACATTGGGTTGTGCCTATTCCACTCTATCTTTGCCTCCAGTTTAATGATTTAAAAAGGGTTTTGAGAAATCAATAATTTTCACACAGACAACGAAGGGGAAAGAGAGATCAGAAGAGGGAGAGGGAGAGGAAGAAAGAGAAGGAAAGAAGGAAGGAAGGAAGGAAGGAAGGAAGGAAGGAAGGAAGGAAGGAAGGAAAAGAGGGAGAGAGGGAGGGAGGGAGGGAGGGAAGGAGGGAGGGAGGGAAGAAGGACTCTTTTTCAAATAATAGCAATGATTATAAGAAATAAGTAGTGAGAAACACACTTGAGAAATGAGCAAGCTCTAGATGGAGAAAAAAATGTAAGTGCTGTTAAAAAAACATAAAGAAGATTCAAACAAATGGGAAGATGCATCATGGCCTTGGATAGGAAGATTCAGCATCATAAAGATGTCAGTTCCTCCCAAGTTAAAGTATAAATTTTACAGAGACTCAATAAAAACGTCAACAAGATATTATACAAGATGATTCTAAAACTCACATGAAAAAGTAAACAAGCAAGAATAGTTAGTAAAATTCTGAAAAAAATAAAGAATATTGGGGGAGGACTAGCTCCACCAGATATTAAGCATATTATAACATTCCCAATTTAAATTATACAATTATAAGTTATTTATCATAAAACATATAATCAAAACCACATTGTGAACAAATAGACAGTCTGATCAACAGAACAAAATGGAAAATCTGCAAATAGTCCCAAATGCATAATGAAATTTAGACTATGATAAAGCGGGTATTTCAAATCAGTGAGGGATTAGTCATTAAATAAAGATGAAACAACCAAGATGTCATCTGGAAATACAAAGTTGGATCCATAATTCTTGTAATAGTCATCAAGTCTGTTCACAAATATTCTGCTTCTCTCCTTCTGACCATGTGATTTGCTTCCATCAGTGAAACGAGAGCATAAACATTTCCCTTCCAAGAGGAAGTTGTTAACATCCAGGGCACGGTGTTCCTGCCACAGAGACCAACAACATAACCAATAATGTGCTGGATCCTAGAGCCCTCAGCTAACCAAAAATAGACACATAATATGAATAAGAAATTAGTTTTTACTGTTTTCAGCTGTTGGGACTTGGAGTTGTTTGTTACTGCAGCACATGTTGGCTTATCCTAACTGTTGCATTCACAGTGTACGCCACAATAAATTGCATAGACATTAAAGATTTAAATGTAAACAATGAAACCCTGAAAGCACTAGAAGAAATCATGAGAGACCTATATAAAACCTTGGAGTAAGCAATGCCTTTTTAACTAAGAAACAAAACCCAAAAGCCATTTTTTAAAAGATTGATAAGTTTAAATGCATACAAATAAAAATATTGCTGCATGACAAAAATTTCCATCGGCAGAGTCAAAATACAAAGGAAAACCTGGGGGAAATACAACTAGGGACTATATCATGGAAAGAGGACTAATTTTATTTATATACAAAGAGTTCCTACAAATTAATAAGATAAAGAATAACAACCCAACATAAAAATGGACAAAAACATTAATCGATTGTTCATAATAAAACAAATTACCCTGACTCTTAAACTGATGGAAATATACTCAGCTTCACTCAGGTTAAGAGAAATGCAAATTAAAACTACAAATGAGCAGCTCTGTTTCATCTGTCAGGTTGGCAAAGATCAAAAAAGTTGATATGTTGATAAAAGTGTGGGAAATGTGGACTTCCACATATTCCTAAAACAAATATAAATTGGAATAGCTTCTGTGAAAGGATATCTGATAGTATCTCTCAAAATTATAAGAAGACATACGCTTTAACCCAGCAATTCCATTCCTAGGAATTTATCCTGAATAAACATTTCTCCCAAGAGAACACAGAGATGGCCAACAAACATGTGAAAAGATTCTCAATGTCACTAATCATCAGGGAAATGCAAATTGAAACCACCATGAGATGCCACCTCACTACACACACACACACACACACACACACACACACACACACACACACACACACACAAAGTGGAATAATATCCAACAGTAAAAAGGAATGAAATCTTGCCATTTATAACAACATGGATGGACCTAGAGGGTATAGCCTAAGTGAAATAAGTCAGACAGAGAAAGACAAATACCAAATGATCTCACTTATATGTGGAATCTAAAGAAGAAAATAAATGAACAAACAAAACAAAACAGAAACCCATAGATATAGAGAATACACTGATGGTTGCCAATGGGAAGGGGCAGGGGATGGGAATAAAAATTATTTAGTTTAATTAAAATAAAAAATAGTCATAACTAAAAAATAGTCATGAAATAAAAATTAAAAAAACAAAGAAAAAGAAAAGGAAACACCCTAAATACCCATCAATGAATGACAGTTTACAGAAATGACAGTCCATGTATACAAAGAAATATGATGCAGGCAAAAAGAATGAGTAAATGCTCTGTGGTTCTTTGGGAACTGATATGAAAACATCACCAAAATGTACTGTTAAGCACCTGAAAAGAGCAAGGGGCAAAACACTGTGAATATTATGCTGCCATCTGTATATGAATAAAGTATTTCTAGAGAAAATATCCAACTTGTTTAAAATGTGTTTGCCCTGGGAAGGGGACCTTGGTCTGGAAAGAGATGTTACTGTATTTCTTTAATTCATTTTGAATTTTAGACAATGTGACTATTACCTCTTAAAAAAACAACAACTTTAAGTAAGGGGGAGAACGAAAACTCGCTGCACATAACTGGCTCTCTCGAATCCGCCAGCACAAGACCACAACTAGGACCCATCCAACAATGAAATTAAGTGTTTATGTGTTTCTGAGTCTTGGAAACAATTATGTAACCCTAGATGCATCTGAAATCTCATACCAAGAAGGTTCAAAGCAATTGACCATAATTTCCTGCTGCGTTGAGTTTCTTATATTTCAGAAATGGAAGACATTTCTTCAGAAAAGCCAAGACCAAAAATTTTTTTTTAAGGCCAACTCTAATTCCATTTCAGCTAAGAGATTTTTTTTTTCTAACTAAAGCCATCAAATTGCTCCAGAATGTCAAATGTATTTTTTATCGTCTTCTCTTAGACAGAAGCTCCCATGGAAGTTATACTCACAGTTTCCTCTTAATGGAGACAGCCACGAAAGACCTTTCCCAAATGGAGAACTTTCTATCCACCTAAACCATTGATTGTACGGTAGAACTACTAACCTGACATTACCTGGGAAGAATCGTGATGACACATCAGCGAGCTGTGGTGCTTCAGTGGGGGCTAGGGGACAAAGTGAGGTCCCCCACCCAGAGCTCCACCCCAATCCCACGTGGCTCACTCTAAGAACTTTGGGCATAGGGTCAGCAGGAGAAAAAGCCTCAGAATCAGGAAGACCTGGATTTGAATCCCTCACATTCCAAAACCATCTGTAAAAAGACACTGAGGTGACAACAATGGATTCCCATTGGAATGCATACTGGAGAATCAGGCACCATGACCATGACAATAAAGATTTGACAATGAGCTTATCCCAATGAGTTCAAACAATTTAATGAGTTCCACAGAAGCCTCCTCTTCAGCCTCCTCTTCAGCTACCTAGAAGAGAGGGAACAAACTAGAAAGTATGCAAATACCCACCCACACCCATTCCTGATAATGACTGATAATGGATTTCCAGCCAACTAGATGGGGACTCAGAGCCAGGTGAATTTAAATTTAAAAAATAAGGACATGTAACTTTTCTTCTAGACCTAAGTTGGTGGAGTAAAATAATTTTCCACCAATTATCTACCACATTTGCGTTGTTATTATTATTTTGTTCATAGTTTGAGGGGGATGCTGACTTTCTGGTGTCCCACCCTGTTGATTCACATAACCTGGGACATACTCGTTCAGAGCTGGTGTCTGCCTGCATCCTTTGGGTCAATGTACCTCTTGACGCTTGTGCTTAGTTATGAGTCCAGCATTGCCCAGACACTGCCCCTTAGCTCCACTCTCTATTCCCAGATAGGTTGGTCCCACCCATTCCCATATCTGGAAGTTTTAGCCCCAGTAGGTGACCAAGGTCATGCAGAAGGGTCATCTGACTTGCCCACTCTGAGCACCAAACTCTCAGCTAAATGATTCATGTAAGGTAGACCCCATCCACTTTGAAAGCTTCTTTAACTTGGAGTTTTATGCATGTAAGAAAAAAGTTTATTGAAAATTATTAATGCCATGTTTTGGAATAAGCACTGTATTAAATCAGTTGAAGCATAAGTATATACATCATGGATATTATCTGGGGACTTGTCATGGTGCTTCTAGCTTCATCATCAAGGAAGCAATGAGAACCCTCAACCAGGATGGTAGGAGAACTGTCACAGCTGACATCACCCTGTACCATAGATTCTCCACAAGAATCACCATGAGATTCTTGGAATTCTCATCCTTGTCCTCTCTCACTTGAATGTCGCTTTCATGAGCCCTTCTGATGAAGCTCTCATCAACTGCACTTGGAAATGCTTAAGTTCCTTTCGAGTAGCATGTCACCGGGCTCTACTTCCTCTGGTATGTCCCTTAAAATTCTGACTGACTGCTGTAATCCATCCACTCAGTGAATATATTATACTGGGTGCCTTCTCCTTGTCTCTTTTTAAGCTCTGCGGATAGCTCTTCCGGTTTGTGGCAAAACACACACTCGCTTTCTTTGCCAATCCATTTGAAAGAAAGTTGCAAGCATCAAGACACAGATATATACACATATACACATACTTACACACATATATATATATACTTATGCACACACACGAAAATATTAAAAAACACCAAGGCATCTCTGGCTCTCAGGGTTGGGTGCTCAGTCCGAGCCTAAACATCCATGCTCATGACGAACACCGGTCAGCTCCTCGGGAAACAGAATCGTATCTCCATGTCTTTTGCCATCAAAACAAACGATAAGTGTGTCCAGATGCTGGGAGAGATTGTGGGTGGTGCTCCCGTTGATTTTGGAGACAGAAGCTGCTTCTGAATGTCGGAAGGTTTTGAGTGCTGGTGTAAGAAGGAAAGCTAGTCAACCCTTCCTCTTCGAGAGCAAGAATGCAACAGGTTCTTACACAATGGTGCATCGCTTTCCAGAAGTACACACATCCATTCTTCTGCTTCTCTTTTGTGTTACAATTTCTGCTTCTGGAGATACTCACCAATTTAGCACAATATTCCCAAACAGTTAGTTGTTCATGTCGGCTGGAGAATATTTTTCAATATTAAATAATTCATATTACTCCCAAATGTGCATAACATAGATCTAGACAAGCCCACATGAAACTTAAGATGGGGTTTTCACATTGCCAATTCTGCTAGAATTGCAAAGGGTTTTATATTTATTAAAGTAGTAAGATTAAATGAAATTTAAAAATAAATAAGTTGTGCTGTATTTGAGTAATTCTGAATTAAAAATTTATATTAATGATAATCTGCCTTCTGTCCTTTACTAAAAGATAATTTTAAATATTTTAGAAGAAAAAAACTCATGATTAGAAACCATGAACAATTTTGAATTTTCTGTCTTTTACATTTTTCATTACATTTTTATGAAAGTATATTCACATTTTGAATTCAATTACATTTATTTTTTAATGCTTGAGCTCAGTACTGTCAGTAGGAAATATTGTGTGATAATCTGGATCATAGCAATATAATCAGTGATTTCGCTGAAATGAAAAAATAAAAATGTTTTGAAATAAACATGTAGCAGTTTAAGAATTTTGTTTTTATCTATTGTATTACACATCCAAACATTGACAGCCCATCATTGGCACACTCATACATGCAATGTAATAATTAAATTCGGTCTCTTTCTTAAATATTTTGTGAACTTTTAATCACATAAAAATCATAGCTTTATAGATTATTTATGTCATCATTGTACAAGTATATTTGAAAAGGCAGGATAGAATATGTATTATTTACTGGTTCATAGGTTTGGTGTACAACGTTTTAATGTTGAGGCATATGGCATGTGGGCTTCTATTTATACTCGGACCACAGGGCCTCTATCTATAGTCTCATTCTACATCCTGTAAATGGTAGTTTAGAACAGTCCTGCACACAGAGACCTGGAAACATACACTTATTTATAAAATGTGACTCGAAAAGGAAAGAAATATGAGCAAGCCAACCCTAATTAGTTTACAATAATGTTCTCCAGGATCTAGCAGAGAAACTTGGAAGACACAGTGGTTTAATAGGAGGCAAACTATTAATTGAATAAAAGATGCATTTAAAAAAACAGTCTTCACAAATGCCATGTGTGAAGAACATTTGATTAAATTTGATATTTATTCTCAATCTAAATTTCTGAAACATTTTAGAAAATTAAGAAGGATAGAACATCGACCTTCATCTTACATTTGATGGTGAAGTACCACAGATATTGCCATTAAATCTGGGCAAGAAAAGGATGCCAGGGGTTATTTTATTAGTACACATTGTTCTTGAATCCCCATCCTGGAGGAAGAGTCTTTTTAGACAGTATGATATGTCAAGAAAACCCAAGAGAATCATCTCAAAGGCTATTAAAAAATAATGAGAGCTCAATAATGTGGCCAGATACATGATAAATATGCCAAAGTCAATAGCCTGTTTTATTCATCAGCAAGAACAGACGCGAAGACATAGAGACAAAGGGAGGCTACGGTGAAAAGTGACTCCACTATCTAGAGAGGCTAACAGAAGATAAGAATTACTGTAACCAGGTCTGCTTGTGTAGAATTTTCTCAGTCTCAGCTTCTCATCCTTAACGACGAGAGTGTTACTTTCCTTCTGGTACGGGAATGACAGCTTTCATACAGCTATTTTGTCTCCTGCTTTTAAGAAAAAGAAAGAAGGTCAGAGTGTTTTCCTTGAATTGGTTGTTTTTCAAATGCCTTTTCTTAACTCAGAGTAGGCAACACACCAGAGTGGTACATTTGGGAATGGCACGGTCTGAACCCTGTCACATTTATTGGAGTAACTGCACCGCTATTTAAAAGAGAGAAGCAGTCCCTCTATTTAACACCCCCGCTGCCTCCAGCTTCAGAGCTCCGGCCAAAGAAGTGGGGTCCATAAGGGGTCTCTATCCCATGGCTCTTACAAAGCAGATGGCTTCTTGGCTACTGCACATATCTGGTTGGCCCTCGTGAAGACATCAAACTTGTGCTATCCAGGCCACAAGGTTAACACTTGAGTTAGGAGGTATGCAGTCGGCACACTACATTTGTGGACTGTATGCTTAAGACGTCCCCAGGATGGGAAACATGTTGGTCTCAAAACAAAACAACAACAACAATGACCCCCAAAACCCAAAACTCTTCTTGTTATTGGTAGTTCTGAATGCTCAATTCTTTTTCCCTCTGGGGTCAAAAGTACCTAAGTATATGATTGCAAGTGGAAAAATAGGGGACAGAAATCTGGTATTGGCAGTTCTATTTTCATTCAGCTTTATAACAATTATTAGTAAATCTATTAACATTTTCTGGACAATGCCAGCCTTTGGATTTTTTATAAACACCAGGAAATTTCTTATTGGAGGCAACTAAATGTTGTTTTTAGCATTTAGCATGAGACTCCACTCATTTAATATATTTCTCTGGTTTGTCCACGTGCAAGCACATGTTTTTTTATCTTGTCTATTTTCTGTGCTATTCCTATAAGTTTGCTATTAAAATACATTAAACTCTCTTTTTTAAAAAGGAAGAAACAGATGTTCAAATACTGATAAGAAATGATACATTGCTATGTGAACAAGGTAAGATGTGGCAGACTGTGTGTAATGTGCTTCGATATTTTCTGTAATACATATAATACCTCTAAAAGGATACGGAAATGCTGGCAGTAATTGTTAAAACGATGAGCCTCTGGGTAAGGAGCTGGGTTGAAGATGCAGAGGGGAGGGCAGTGGTTAGAAATGTCCTTTGCAATGACATGTACCCATATTGAATTGCTTATTGCATATTAACCATTGAGATAAATACATAGGAAAGACCTTTACCCTCTGAGAGCTGATAAATAATCACTTACATTTTCTTCTAGCCTTTGACATTTTTTTTTTAAACATACTTTTACATTCAGGTCTCTTATTTTATTGGGATTTATCTTGGGAACTGGTACAAGACTTTGCTTTTCCGACTCTGAGCCCTGGGGTCCCATGGAGCTACAGTCCAGGGGGACTTCTGGGCAAGAGGTAGGAAGAGGAGTGTGCCATTGAGACTGATGACACAAGAAAGCTGAAAATCTGTTGGACTTGGGATGGCTTATGCCTTCACTCTTTGGTCTTTCTTGATCTCCAGGAGCTGAGAATACAACAGGGAGCAAACAGCCATGCTAGTGGGGAGACGGACGACAAACAACAGTGTAAATGTAAACTATATGGCATATTAGATGGAGATGAGAGCCATCGCAGAAACCACAGCACCAGGGCAGCGGGGAGGGTTAAGGAATATGGGGCCTGGAGGGGGTGTTTGGAGAAGGTATCCTTTCAAAAGCAACATTTGACGCTCAAGAGTGTGAGCTGAGCTCTGAGCAACAGCAGTTCAATGCCCAGCCTGAGCTGAGCTGCTGTTGAGCTGCCAACAGGTGGCAGGATGGCTCAGCTAAGATAGATGATAGATAGATAGATAGATAGATAGATAGATAGATAGATAGATAGATAGATAGATTTTTAAAAAACAACAACATTTGAGCCAAGGCCTGCGGGCCCTGTCTGGAGAACCAGGGGCAGACTAGTCAGATGGGCAATCACGGGCACAGGTCCTGTACAAGAGTACCTGGCATGCTTGAGGAAAAACCAGGAGGCAGGGCAGAGTGGGAGAGAGGGGATATGCTGAAGATAAAGTCATAGGAGGCATGATGGTTTCACTGGTGACTTCTCTTCTGCTGGGACTAGAGCTGGACCTCCTGCTTTGTTTGGGGCTCACATTTTGATAAGGACTAATTGAAGCCCAAGGCATTTGGGGATGCCCACTGAAGCAGGAGACATCAGCAAAAGGTCTGCGGAGGCAGTGCCCTACTGGGGTGGTACCTCAAAGAACCCTCCTCCCTCAATGCACATCGCTGCTGGAAAGATTTGCTTCCTAAAACCTTAGCTCACCAGAAATGTCGGTTCCTTAAGTGAGCTGAACTTCAAGTTTCAGAAAGTCAAATTTGAAGGGCAACACAGGATTAATTTTTTTTTTTAATGCAATTGTTCAGATCTCTCCCTGAAGGGGGTCGGAGAACATGTGTGCCCTATGGCCAGATACAAAGCTCAAGGCACAGCTGTAAAAAGAGCCATCTGGCTGTCTGGTGTTGGTCACTGTCACACAGGAAGTGGGACTCCAGCCCCACCTGAGGGCTTTTCCAGTGTGTCTCCCACAGAGACCCAAGAGGGGGTGGTACTGCTACTGGGTTCCTCCCCTGGTCAGACACCTCTGAAGCTTCACACTTACATTTCTCACACCCCAGGTGAGGGCTGGACCATCGCTGTCATGATGGCACATGGTTCTCTGGTCTCTCTTCTCTGCTAAGATGTCTTCAAGACATTCTGCCAATCAGGGCGGGATTGTCTGACGCAGTCAGCACCTGGCCTTGAGGTCCCAATGGGAAGGCAGACAGGGCTGGTTCTGCCACTTGTTTGCCATTAGACTTCAATACTGAAGCTCTCCGGATCTCTGTCCTCTCCTGTGAAGTGTCCTGCTTCATGGGATGGGGGTTAGTCACCCTGTCCTCTTCAAAGACAAAGACTGGGTCTTGTTGTGCCAGCTTTGGTTACACTTTGATAAGGACTAATTGAAGCCAAGGCATTTGAGGATGCCCACTGAAGTAGGATGACATCAGGAAACGGTCTGTGGAGGCAGTGCCCTACTGGGGTGGTACCTCAAAGTACCCCCCCACCCCCATAATGTCCATCACTGCTGGAAAAATTTGCTTCCTAAAACCTTACTTCACCAGAAATATCAGTTCCCTAAATGAGCTGAACCTCAAGTTTCCAAATTTGAAGGGCCATGAAGAATTAAGTTTTGTTTTTTTTTAAATGCAATTGGTCAGATCTTTTCCCAAAGGGAGTCGGAGAACATGTGTGTCTCATAGCCAGAAACAAGGGCTGGACCATCACTGTCAAGATGGCACATGGTTCTCCGGTCTCTCTTCTCTGCTAAGATGTCTTCAAGACACACCCCAAATCAGGGCGGGATAGACTGACACAGTCAGCACCCGGCCGAGAGGCAGACAGGGCTGGTTCTGCCACTTATTTGCCATTAGGCTTCAATACTGAAGCTCTCCGGATCTCTGTCCTCTCCTGTGAAGTGTCCTGCTTCATGGGATGGGGATTAGTCACCGTGTCCTTTTCAAAGATAAAGACTGGGTCTTATTCACCTGCATTCTCAGGGTCTCTCCCAGTGCCTTCAGATTAGTATCATCCCACTGAAGTCCTCCATTGAAATGCAAGTGCGTGCAGAGCCCTACAATGTAGTAAATGAAGACATTAATACTTCCGTATCACCCAGAAACAGCAGCACCAGCTGACAGAGCTCAGGAAAGGGCACCGGGTGGTATCGGAGATAATCTTTGCCAGGAGCCCCGTTCTGGATCCATTTGGGAAACAGGGAGCATGCCGTGGTGGTGATGAGCCCTGCATGAATGGACACAAAGGGGCATGTGCAGTCAGAGGCCAGAATCCCAGCCAAGGCATTGTGCTTCCTCGTGGTAAGATTCTGAGCAAATTCCTTGACATCTCCGAGCCTCGGAACCCTCATCTGTAAAATGGGAACAGAATTAACTGTCCCACGTACGCGTATTATTGAGAGTGTCGAGTGAGATGCTTTGTAAGATTCCTTGGGAACGGAGTGCCAGCCGTGATGTAGCCAGAGGGTGAGCAGGACGAGCCATTGTCACCCCTGACCTCTTTGCACAGGGTGTTAAAGTATGACTTTGTCTCAGGTTTCCACTGATGTCCCAGAGGCTGGTGGCAAAACAGTAGGTGTCAGATATCCCCACATTTCAAGGTAAGGTTCTGAACGACCTAGTGTGATTCACAAAGAAGGGGTTGAAAACCTGTTTTGTAACTCTCAGCCCAGAACCCTACATCCAG
Source organism: Aselliscus stoliczkanus (assembly GCA_033961575.1). Lineage (NCBI taxonomy): Eukaryota > Metazoa > Chordata > Mammalia > Chiroptera > Hipposideridae > Aselliscus > Aselliscus stoliczkanus. The sequence goes on from CM066732.1 coordinate 153,195,227, forward strand.
GTTGAAGGGACAGGGACAGATGATTTCTTGGGGAGAGCAGTGGCACAGCTGGGGTATTGCCCTGCCCCATGAAGGAACAGTCTTGCCCTTTTACCTCAAGCCTGAGAGAGGGTTTCAGGGGACCACTGGAGAACTTGTCCTTTGTGTCTCTGGATGCAGGGCTGGTGGGTGTTGGCCCGTGCCTGAGAAAGCCTTAAGGCAAGTGGCCCAGCCACCAGCCTGGTGTGGGAGAGTGGGGTCTGGGGATGGTACTTCCACTGAAGGCGGAGCCGTGATGGGAGAGGCTGTTTCCACAAAGTAGACCCACCAAGGGAGCCGGGGTGTGGCCATCTTGGAAGGGACTTTGCCCAGAGGGTGCCTGGTGGGGCATAACAGGACAGGACAGGGCGGGCTGATAGAGCCCAGTAGCCAAGGACAAAGGTGAGAGATGTATCCAGAAGCAGGAGGAGTGTACGAGGCTCCTGCTGGGGACTCACTAAGAATTCTGCAGAGGCACCAGGCAAGGAGAACGCTATGTTGCCAACCCCAGGCCACCGCTGCTCCGTCGAATAGAACCTTCCCACAGCTCGCTTCTCCCGCGCTTTCCTTCCTGGAGCAGCAGGGAGGACACTGGTAAGCGCCCCACCCCCACCTCACCGGAGAAGCACTCTTGGAGGAAAGAGGAAAGAAGCTGCCCCATCTATCCCCTCTGGGTTCCAGTTTGAGTTTGCAGGTGGGGAAAGGAGAAGTTTACCTTTGGGTGGAATTCAATGTTGTCATTATTACACTGGACCAAACAAAGGAATTGCTTTTTAAGCCAAAAGTAGATAGAGGACATATTATTTTCCAGGAATGACCTGCAAAGCTATGGGATGGGACTGGCCTGAGACAGCATGCAGGGATAGAGAAAGAGGTGATCGTCAGTGGGAGGGGAAATGCAGAAAATTTAGGTTAGACACCTAAGGACCCCTACCTGCTGCTAGGGTACTTACCTGTGCCTAGAAGCCTACAAATGTGTGTGTGTGGGGGGGAAGGGGGGATGGGGAGACAGTAAGGCAAGGGATAATGAAAGGAAACTACAGCTTTTTTATTCTAGATGCTTTGGTATTGGGGACACTTTTTGGAATGAATGTGTAGGCAAGTATCAATTGGGGAATTACAGGACAAATTATATCTATGTGTACACACACACACACCATATGTTACCCACCCCACCAAGGCCAACCTTTGTTCTTTGGCCTTGACCCCCCACTTGTAGGTAGAACTGGCTTCTGGCACCATTCCATAAACATGTGCCACCATTGACCCAAATTCTGGCCTGCCTTGACCCAACCCAGCAGTGAGGGCCGAGGGAGATGGAAACTCAGACAGGGGTGAAGGGGAGACAGATTGGGCTGGGGGATCCATATGCCTTCTTTTTTTCCTTTCTGTTACATAAACACTGTCATTTGCCATTAAATGTGAAGACAACATTGATTAGAGAACCCGCATGACAGCTTAGTGAAAAATACTCTCAGCTCATTACGCAAATATCCAAGGCCTCACTTTTAATTACTCATTTAGGGCCAGATTAAGACCTCATCTCTGCCAACAGCATGGCCTTTCTCCTGGAGAGGGCAGAATGAAACAAAAGGAAGCCAGATGAGTCAGAGCCCGTCGCCACTCCCTCTCAGCCAGAAAAACAGGGTCACCACTCAATCGAGACGTATTATTGAAGGGGGAAACAGACCCACTTCCTGTTGGGTTCTTTTCCTTTGGTTTTAGCCCCAAGGACTATTCTAGGTGGGAAAAGCGTCCTAGAATACTGTTTTCTTTGGGGAATCGAAAGAAAATCTGCATGGTGAGCTCTCTTAGAAGCCCCAGATCTCAGAGCAAGTGAGGGCTTTCAGATGGCTTTGTTGTGGGCAGCAGGAAACTCTGTGACGTGGGGCTTGTCATTCACTCCATTCCTTCTCACGCATGTGCAGGGCACCTACTGGGTGCCAGCTCACTGCTGCACATGTTAGAGTCAGAGACAGAAAGGATATGGCCGCTGCCCCAGAAACTCAGTCTTGGGGAGAAGACAGACATGAGAATAAATAAGAACAATTGCTTCGGTAGATGCTGGGACATAGATCTGTCCAGGCACTGCACAAAGACATAAAGGAGAGAGCAGTGGGCAGAAGCAGGAAAAGCTTTGTGGAGAGAGAAGATGGGTCGGAGATGAACAGGGAGAAAGACAAGATGGAGCCATGAGAGGGAGTGGGGCAGCAAAGAGCTAGGAAAGCTTATGGGACTGAGAAGGAACCAATGTGGATATGAAGAACATACATGGTGCTCCTTAACATTACAGAAGCTTTAAGAATATCCCGCTTAAGAATCGTAGCCTTCCCAAGGCAGAAGCCAGCAACTCTCTTTCCCAGCTTCACTTACAGCTGGGGCACCACCGTGTGACCTTGAATTCACCAATCAGACACAGCTGTGGGAGGCTTCATTCTGGAAGCCAGTGGTATGATGAGAGGTACTGTGTAGAGTCGCCTTGCAGAGTCATTCTGCCGAGGGTAGTAATACATCTTGCCAGCGTCTGCTTCCCTCTGTTCTGTAGTGGTGAAACTGGGCCCTCCACTGGGGCGAAATGTGGCCGTTGCTCCTGCCTGTGAGCCTCCAAGCCTGCACTGCTAGCCTTCCTGGAGATCCTGACAGCTGCCAATGTCCTTTTACAATCCCCTGTTTTCTTTTAACTAACTAGAGTGGGATCTGTTGCTTATAACCAAGAATTCTGATTGGTACAACCCAGTGGCTTTCCACTGGGCCCTGCAGAGACCTTACAATTTCTAGGAGCCTCTTCAGGGCTGATATGGGGCCCCTGTATCATCTTCACCCCCAGCTGCTCTACTTTTGTCTCTTGGATGCACTGAGCTTCCAAATGAAGATTGTATTCATGAAACAGTAACAATAACAGCACCCAACATGTCACTGAGCACTTGCTGTTCGTTGGATGCTGTGTGACAGGTTAGATTTTCCAAGATGGCCCAAGTAGAATCTCCCATTCCATATTCACTTCTTATAATGTGACCTTGACATGCCCAGCTTACCCCCGCCCTCTTCTCATGAAGTCTATGCTCGCTGCCTCCCTTTGAATCTGAAAGGCTTCTGACTTCTGTAGAAGAGCCAAGTGACCTCCCAAACCAGGTCCTGAAAGCTCACGCGGCTTCCACCTGGTTCTCTTGGGCTTCTCAGTCTCAGAAGCCAGCCACCTCACTTGGAGGAAGCCCAAGCCCCTGTGGGTGTGGCAGCCCACAGCCCCAGCTGAGATGCCAGCCAGCGGCCAGCATCATCCACCAGACAGAGGAGAGAAGATTCCAACCCCACCACCATCGGACCAAAACCTTGGGAGAAACCCAAATGAGAACCGCCCAGCTGAACCTAGTCAATCCCAGGAAATGTGAGAGATACTAATAAAATAATTTTCATTTTAAGCCACTAGGTTTTGGGGTGGTTTATTATCACAGCCATAGATGACTGGAACACACTGTTCCAAGTAGCTTATTGACTCATCTCATATTTGCCACAATCATGTGATTGTTCATTATGATCATTATTCTCCTCACTTTTATCAGTGAAGTGGCTAAGGCACAGAGCGGTTGAGTAACTTGCTAAGTGACACAGGTGGTTAGTGGTAGAGCTAAGATTCAAACACAGACGTGTGCCTTTAGAGTCATGCATGTTGCCACATGGTATGCTTGAAAATCCCTGTTGTAAACAGTAAAGTCATTGAGTGGGGAAGTCCAGAGGGGCAGCCATGGTTAGCTTTCTGTTTTGTTTGTTTGTTTGTTTGTTTGTTTATTTAGCTGAGCCTTCCTGCCACCTGTTGGCAGCTCAATGGCAGCTCAGCTTGGGCTGGGCATCGAACTGCTGCTGCTCAGAGCTCAGCTCACACTCTTGAGCGAACTCTTAACCAACTGAGCCACTTGGCCAGCCCTAGCTTTGTGTTTTAGAAGGATTGCTCTAGCTGTGCCATAGAGGAGAGATGGAAGACAGGTGTCAGGGCCAAGCTGGAGGCAAAGAGGCCACCTCAGCCACTGCAGCATCCTGATTAGCGATGACCAGGCCTCAGCCCATGCAGTGGCTGGGATGGAGAGAAGAAAACAGATATGAGAGACAGCACTAGGATAAATCACTGGCTTGGGCAGAAGAGGGACCTAGAGATGGAGCATCAGACAATGTCCCCATGGATTATCTGGGTGGCTGGGAGACAAAGATACCAGTCACCAATTACCTTATTGATTTCAGCAATGGCTAAATGACATGAATCAGTCACTCTTAATTGTCAGCCTTGGTTATTAGCTAACATCAGAGTTTTCATCAAACATCCTGTAAGGATGAATGGAACCAGGTCTTGTAAGAGTGGGGATGTGCTCGGTTCTGCTGCTTTAACAATCAACCCTAAAATCTCAGTGGCTTATCAGGAAAACACGCTCATTGAGCACGCCCTCTGCAGTCAGCAAGGACTCTGGCCCCACATTTCCCTTTCCCATAGCCCCCATCTCAAACATAGATAGAAAAGACAGCTTTGGAGAGTCTCAAGGACCAAAAGCATGACCCACTCCGCTCTGTCCTAGCAAATCTTCACATTGACCTGGGTGCTGGCTGCACAGGCTGAACATTCATCCAGCTGTGTGCTTTTTCTATGTGCACATTATATTTCAATAAAAAGCTAATTTGAAAAAGGTAAGGACTCACATGCTCCTGTAGGCTAAAAACCCTCTTATCCCAGAATCTCTGAATTTGGGAAGGATCCCATTGAGATGAGGATCTCCTCATCTCAATCACTCAGGGGATTAGAAAGCTGGCCCTCAGCCTGACAGTCAGTCAAGGAGCAGGACCGACCCCACCTCCGTCCTCATCCATTCTCCATGGGGTCTCCCTGCTTTCCGGCTGAGGCCAGACAAAGGTGCCGAGTGGGTTAAATGTGTGGCTGGGCAGCATGAGCCTCTCAGATGTACAAAGTCCTTTAGCTGGAAACCTGGGTGAGGAGACACCACCATTTGTCTGCCGGCCCATGCTCTTGGGAACTGGCAAACATCTGACCCCCCTCCTGGATGACTTTTCCAGGGTCAGCCTATTATGAACGAATCCTGACTAATTCGGTCACCCTCCCACTTCTCAAGTATGATTTGTGGCTTAATTGCAGCAGGAAAAAAATAATGAAAAGTGCACAGCCCGGGCCATATCCATAATTCATAACCCCAATAAAACCCTTGACATGCTGTTGTGACTTATGGCAGTCTGGGAGGTGTGCACCCTGGGGCCAGAGGACGGTCCAGATGTTTCCGTTCGAGAACATTTTAGAGTGCACAGGCTGGAGAATCCAGGCTTCCCAACAGGGACGGCAAAGTTTGGTCCTGGTCGGAGGCCAAAGTCAGAGCTTTGGCTCCGGGGCCGGGGGCCCGGGAGAGGCCGTGCTCAGGCTGTTCTGGAGAGCAGAGCATGTCAGGGGTGCAGAGGCTGCCACCAGCACCTTGGACACAACCTCCAAGCATCTCAAGCCTACGGAAGGCCCTGTCATGCTGGAGGCTGGCCTGCACAGGCCCCAAGACAGCATCAGGATGATATATCAGTTAGGGGATTAGGCTGTGAGCGACAGAAAACCCAGGTCAAACAGTTTAAACCATAAAAGGAATTTATTGGCTCACATAACTGAAAACTCCAAAGATTGTTCGAGTTGCAGGGGAGGCTTGATCTAGGGGGCTCAGAGGGTGTCACCAGGGAGAAGGCATCTTTTTTTGATTCACATTTCTTGCTCTGTCAGGCTCCACAGTGCCCAATGGCTGTCCCAGGATTTCTCCCTCAGGAAACAAAAGGGCTGCACCCATTACACAGCTTCAGGGGAAGAAAGACTATCTTTTAGCCCAAGTGTTGAACAAAGACCCCTAGCTCTTACTGGCACCCATTGGGTCAGGTATCCATTCTTGAACCAACCAGTATTTGAGGGGTAGGGAGGAAGGCGGAACACACTCATTAACTTGAGCCATATGGATAACTGAGGGCCAACTCCGCATATGCCATACATTTGAAAATGGGGGAAGGGTAGTTCTTAAAAGAAAGACTTGTTTTACCACAAAAGGAGAAATTCCTATGCTGGCAGGCAAAGGGCAGAGGTCTGCTACATAGAGTACAGTGGACAAGCAAGGTCCAGGGGCCAAATCCAGCCCGACACTTGTTTTTGTAAATAAAGTTTTATTGGAGAGCAGCCACTCTCATTCATTTATGTATTGTCTGATGTTGCTTTCACACTCCAGTGGCTGTTAAGAATTGCAACAGGGTCCATCTGGTCTGAAAGGCGTTAAAAACTTACTATCTGGCCCTTTTCAGAAAATGTTTGCTGACCCTTGACATAAAGGATGTTCCATTTTAATGGGGGCCTTCTGAGGTGATGGCTCAACGCAAACAGTAAACATTTCCAGGGTCCAGACACCTTGCAATCATAGTTGGCACCTGCTCCTGTCTTCTGCTCACTCTGGCAGAGGACCAAGGTGAAGCCAGGGTGCAAGGAGGGGTGGAATGCGGCCTGGGCCAAGTGCGGCCAGGTCAGGAGGAGGGCACCTGGTGCTAGATGCCCTGCCCGCTAGCCAGGTGACTTTGGACAAGTCACATGCCTTTCTTGGCCAGGTGGATGGGATGGCTCCACGTCTAACTGAGGATCTCACATCCAACAGTCTGTATCTTTCTGTGTCCTGGCATAAAGGGAACCACTCTCCCCTCCGCATTCCCAAACCTGTCTGCAGCAGGCAAAATCCACCACCAGGGGGCGCTAAGAGGCACCATCCCTGCAAGACCAGAGGAAGGCAGAAGGCAGGCACCTTCAAGGGCTGTGATCACGCGTTTATCAGACTCTCACCCTCCTGCATGCCTTAGTTACCTGCTGGATTATTCTCTTGCCTCATTTTCACTTAGTTGTGTTCGTCCTTTACTGGCAAATCAAAAGTCTCAAATCTTCCCAGTCTGCATAGTCTGAAACGCCAGCCTCAGGCAGGATGGAATGGCTGATTCCCACTTGCCTCGGCTGTCTTCATGTTCACGATTACGTACCTGCTCACTGGTCTCTGTGTTTGGAAAGTGCACGAATGAGGCTGCAATCAAAGGAAGATGCATGCAAGCCTGAGCCGTGAGGCGTTAAGGAACACACTTAGCTTTACAATCTGTTCTTGCATTTAAGGAATTTACATCTTGCCTTTCACTTGCATGAAGTTATGAGATGGTGGCCGAGTTACAGAAGATTTCTTCTCTGTGGGCAGAAAAGCATGTACTCACAAGCACATACACTCACAGAAAATCCATCAGCACCCTTGTGCATGCCCCGATTACACAGCAATTCCTAAGAGCGCTTGTCTGCCTGTACCCACCTGTGCACATACACGCACACACTCCATGCAAGTACGTGGACGGATTCGTGCAGACAGAGCCCCCAGGCAGCCCTTTGACTCTGCATCACATACATCTATTGCATATTCAGGCGTGCTTGCACTAGCACTTATGTGTGCCAGGGTCACACGTCAGCTCCTAGAGGCCCTAAGCATGGAGCAGCTCCTGGAGATTCTCTGCGCACCATACAAAATTTAAAAGAAAAGATTATTAATTTTTGAAATGTCAAATGTCACAAAACGCACATGTGTGCTAAAAATACAGTAACTTCTTTCTGCATTTTTCTGATTGCAACTTTAAATTATTGATTTTCCATGCATGTATTGATTTGTTTGTCTGTTTATTCAGCCATCCATTTGTTCATTAATTTCAGTGCCCCTGGTTTGCCAGAGCCCTGGACGTGTATGCGTTTAAACCTGCCTTCTGAGTAACCTAGCAGTGACATGCACACATGTTCACACAGCTGTACACCCCAATGAGGAGTGAGCACTGACCCATGCATGGTCACACCAGTGTTCCCCACGTGCACACGGATATGGACACACATACACACACAGAGCTGAATGGAGCTCCCAGGAAGAAATCCAGCACTGGCACCCTGCCAATTGAATATAGCCAAAACTCCTATAGGATGCCACTTTTCCATCTTGGAGTTCTGGCCACTGCAGGCCCAAGCTTAGGAGGATACCTCAGAGTGCTCCCACAAAGGGATCCTTGTAAACCCCAAGGTGGGAGGAAGTCTGGTTCACAGGTGAGGCAAAAGACGGGGTGGGGGTTCAGGAAGGGGAGGAGGAGACACTACACTAGTGGACTGGCTGAGGGGTAACAGGAGATGTTCCTAAGAGATGGCTGAGAGTAGCCAGTGGACACCAGACAGGGAGCATCACTGTATTCTGGACATCTGATGAATGATCAGTGTATGCCCGTCCTGATCCCGTCCAAATTATGTGATCGCTCAACCCCAGACTCAGACCCTAGTCCAAGTCAGGAATTCGTTCATAGCTTTAAAAACTGCTGGGACCTGGGTCCCACCCACAAAGTTCTGATTTAATTCATCTGGGGCGGGGCATGGGTATTTGGATTTATAAAATCCTTCTCGGGTGATTCTAATGTGCAGCCAACATTGGGGACCTCTGAGCCACAGGACCCCTGGTGAGCAAATGTCCCATGACTGGGAACTCTTGACCTGTCCTGGCAGCTACCTTGCTTTGGGGACAAGTTCAGAGTTAAGAGCCTTTCGTCCCAAATTCCCAGAACGGTAACAGCAGGCTGGGAAAGTGCTGGGCAAGTGCCCTGCCATCATCACCGCAGTGCCTGCCGCCCAGCTCTCTGGATATAAGTATCATGTTAAATGCTGTGTAGTATGTATTGTATTTACATAATATATCATCTAAATAACAAATGTATTAAATAGTGTAATGAAAACTGATATAATTTCCTTCATGTTAGATGAAATCTTGCCTTTGTATTCCACGTTCTCACCTAACGTTTCAACATAAGCATTTCCCAACATCACTAAGATCCCCTGTAGTCATTGTGCTTAAAGGTTGTATAAAACCTCGGAATTTATTTTTCTATTTTATAGATGAGAAGACTGAGGCTCAGAGAGAGCGACAATAAGGCATTCACACGTTGGCCCCTGGGCTCTGTTCCCTCTCTCTGGAGTTTCAGTGTGAGGAAGGGAACAGCATAAAATATAAACAGCCAAGCAACCAGGAAAAAGGACACTTGACGTGCAATAGAGCGACGAAGCGTTTGAGGAAGATGAAAGACGTTTTGTTGGCTGGCTTATATAAATACGAAGCAGAAAGAGCTGAGAGTGCATGGGACCTCCCGTGTGGGTCTTGGGTGAGATGAACACGGCGCCCCGGGCTCCAGCTTTAAGGGGTGCCCGCGCTCGCCGCACTCACCACGAGGCGGCGTCAGAGCAGCGCCTATGGCTGGGCCAGCCAGCCCTGGCAGGGATGTTGCAGGAAGGCCCATGGAATCAATCCAGGGCCTCTAACCAAACTCTGGAAAAGATCAAGTAGGAGAAGGCTCCGGCAGCGGATTAGAAGCTTTTCAAGGACACCCTCCACCCTGCCTCCGCATCCTAAAGTACCCTAAGTTTCTTAAGTTCCAGGAGCTGCCCTGACTGACCTCATTTGTCAGCCAGGAAGGAGAAGAATAGAAAGAGCTTGTGGAGGGCGCAATCAGACAGAGAGCAGGAGAAACGATGATCCCTCACTGTGCCTCCCACCCTTTCACAGGGACCCTCATCCTTTCAGCCCACAGATGAAGAACTGTCCAGCCAGGCAGGGCCCCTCACCTTTACAGCCCAGTTCAGAGAAGGCCACCAGCGAGCCTGAGGCCACCCAGCCACGATGGGTCTGACTCTCACCAGGCTGCTCTGCACCTTGCTGCCTCCCCAGGGGGCCAGAGGTCTCCCGTGGGCACCCGCCTCACCGCTCCTACTGGGAAACGTTTTCCAGGATAACTGGAGTCTCCTGCAATATAGAAGAAGGAACCTTTCAAGTTGCTCTTCTAGACACATTTATGCTTTGGGTTGAAAAAAACAACACTAAAAAAAGCTTGAAGACAAAGGCCACATGGATGTCAGAAGAGCGTGTGGGGCGTCTTCACAGAGCCACTGTGAAATCTTCCATTCAGAGGAAACGTTGAGGCACCTAGTCTCACAGTTCATTCCAACGACTGGGGACCCGAGAGGTGTAACCGCCCAGGGCCACCCAGCCAACGTGAGGTCACTTACCTCCAACCAACTGAAACTCCTGCCTAAGCGGAGGGGTGGGGGTGGGGTGGGGTGGGGGGAGCCCTTCAGTCTTTGTGCTCCGCGGGGCGCTAGAAATGGCTGGAAATATCCTTCACCCACAGGAAGTCCAAGAAACAAAATGGTGCAAAACAGAGGCGGGAAGCCACTGAGCTGGAGAGGCAAGGCCCCCTCCCCAGCCAGAGGAGCCACATTTCAGATGGGAGGGCCGCCATGTGGCACCTCCCTCCACCTTGTGTCAGAGCCTTTCTCATATGGGAATGGTGAACCAGTGGCTGACACAGTGTGGACCGCTGATGACACAATAGTAATTCTTACTGGCATCATTACTATCACTGCTGTTAACTCTTGGGCACCCAGCCCCCTGCCAAGTATTTGACGCTCATCACTTCTAGTCCCACAACAACTCTGTAAAAGTATATACTGTCTTCTCCATGCTATAGAAGAGAAAATAGTTGGGGAGACAAAGCGACTTGCCCAGCCCCCCACAGCTAAGAACCCCGGACTGCAGTGAGCAACAGGGGGTTTCCTGAGCAAGGGGGACCCTGGATGTTCAACCTGGAAGGACATGTCATGATTGTCTCTCGGGGAAGCTTCTGGATGGGGTTGGCAAGGGCAACTGTACACACGGGCACACAACAGAATGGAAATCCTACACCTCATGATTCTGGTTCCGGCCTCTAGTCCCTTCTCACTAAAGTACTGGTGGAACCTCCGTCAGATGGAGAGAAATGCCTCCGCTGGAGTTTGGGCCAAATCCCCTCTCTCCTCTCGTCTGGGTTCTGCACACCCACGTCTCTCTGGCCCCTGCTCTCCCCATTTCTCCCTGCTATTCAGCTGAGTGGGCACATCTTCAGTGGCTGAAAGTTCTCACTCTCCTGACACAATTGCTCAAGGCACACCAACATGGCTCTGGGCTAACCTTCTCTCAATGGCTCACCTCGCTGGGTCTGTCGATTGGTCTGTCTTTCTGTCTGTCCACGGGTCTACATGGTCCTTGAGAGTGGGACCAACTTGTTCGTCTCCTGACCCAGCATCAGTCCCAGGCTTGGCAAGCGAGGGTACCCTGGCCTCCAGCTCAGGGGGTCCTAATTTTCTGTTGCTATTGAGTAGCAAAGGGTCTTGGAACTAGGGCAGGCCTCATCTAAGTCATGACTGCAAGTTCGGATAGTATACTCTTTACATTTTTCTAGAAACCCCAATACCTCCAATTGCTAGATATTCATAGATACCCCTACACTCTAAGCTGTAGCTTTCCTAATTGAGGAGGCTATGACACATCTGATTAAAGTGAGAACCACCCTCATACTATACATCAAAACAAATTCCAAATGGAACAAATATTTATATGCCAAAAAATCAAAAACCAAACAAACTCTCACAACGTTAGAAGAAAACACAGCATTTTTATATATAATTCCAGAGTGGGGGAAGTCCTTTCAGTAAGCATGACACAGAGCTCCAATGCCATAAGAGAAAAGACTGTAAAATTCTCATAACTAATAATTTAAAACTGCAAGAGGAAAAATTAAATAAAGGCAAAAGGCAAGCAACAAACAGGTAGGAATATTTGCAACTCATATCACAGATAAAGAGGCAATTTCCTTGCTATTGAAAGACCTCCTACAAATCAACAAGACCATACTCAATAGAAAAAAGAGTTCCTAGGACATGGATTGCCTGGGTTCAAATCCCAGCTCTGCCAGTTACTAGCTGTGTGTTCTTAGGCAAGTTACCAGACCTTGGTGTTCTTGTCTGTAAAGGGATCCTGACCTTATAGGGGTTGTTGTGAGGAATAATACATGAATATTCCCCAGAATCATCACTGTTTACTTGTCTACTCTAAGACTTGAGTATCTGGGGGCCAGGGGCTGGGCCTAGCATAGACCCTCCTTGTCATGCAGCTGTTTTTGGTGAATGAACCCGTCTGCCTTGAACTTACCAGGAATGGCAAGTTGGGTTGTGGTAAAGGATCCAATCCCAGTTCTTTTGGCCGAAGACTCGCAGTTCCTGGGACACAGTGTAATACTGCTAGATCCCCGTGGGTGACCAGGTTAGGGGAAAGGAGAAAAACACAGCAAGGACTTGGAGTGGCAAATGCAGGCCTCTGCGATGGAACATTATAGCTACCCGGGCCTGGGTGGAAGTTAAAATTCATAGACTGTTAATTAGCATGTGGAACAGGAAGTTTCTAAATAGCTTTGCAGAGAGGCAATCAGCAGGCTGCAGGCCAGCGCTTAAAAGCCTGGTTTAAAAGAGGGAGAGGGGGGAAAAGGGAAGGCAAAACAACCAAGACATTCCTGCTTCTTTTTACATCACAGCAACCCAAATGCGCGTTTCTGCTGGGGACCTCCTCAGGTCATAATGCTGCCTGCCCTCTGGGTGGGTGGGCTTTGAAAGGACATGGGGCTGCAGCAACTGGGGGTTGGGAGAAAATATAGGAGGGTGGTGTGTGTGTGTGTGTGTGTGTGTGTGTGTGTGTGTGTGTGTATCCACCTTCACAGGTCACAAAATGCTTCTCCTACCTGCTTTCTTGATGAGCCATTATTCAGTGTCAACTGTCATGGTGAGATGACAGACACGGTGAGATGTCACAGTGAAATAAGGAGGTGATGGTGGCCTTGATATAATAAAATGATGCCTTTGGCGTGAACCTAATATTTCTGGGGACCTTGAATCCCAAATTTGCAACCCAGTGGCCCCCTTTCCTCCTTGGGCCTCAGTTTCTTCCTTAACAGAGGGAGGCCCAGGCTCTCTGGCCTGAGACTGTGGGGCTTCCTGTGCGGCTCTCTGATGTCCAACAGGCTCCTGTCTGAGGGCAAAGCTTCCCAGGAAGGTCATGGTCAGTGAGCATTTCTTCCTGATGTCTGGGCCAGCTACTGCCCTTTTGGTGCTCCAGACACCGCCGCAGCCTTCCCCGTGGACCAGGCCAGCCCAGTGCAGTGCCCATTTCAGGTTAATTGCTCTCAGTGTCTGCCACAGGAAGTCTGGGCATCACACCTTCTCAATGAGTACATGGGGGGCACACGTCTCCCATATTTCAGCCTGTGGGATGGGATCTTGCCACCAAAGTTCCAAGAAGTGGCCTTTTGTCACTAAGAGGTTCTAAAGAAACCTGTCCTCTGGCCATGAAGCAGTTCCTATTCCCATGCAGCCCTCAGGTCCTAGCCAGTGGACACGGCCTCCAGGAATCCTTCCTTGACTTGACCAGCTGATCATCCCCACCATGCCAGGCACTTTGCAGAGCCAGGAGTCCTGTGAAATTTCCCTCTCCTCTGAGCTCCCTGCTCTCTTCCTGGCCTCCCAATTACTGGCTCTGTTGCCCTGTGGCTTCTCTTTGATTGTTGCCTACCCTTTATAGCCTTTGTCTCTCTGCCCACCACCCCTAGAATATTGATAACTTAGTGTGTAAGAGCAAGATAGCCTGGGTTCAAATCCTGACCCTGACGCTTCTGGCTGTGTGACCTTGGACCATTTATTTAATGTCTCTATGCCTCAGTTTCCTCACAGGTATAAAGATCATAATAGGACTGGCCTCATAGGATTTCCATGAAGATTGAAAGAGTTAAATTTCATAAAGCTCTTAGAACAGTGCCTGGCCCCAAGTAGGTACTATGTAAGGGTTTAGTTTTAAGTGAATGAGGCATTGATAAGATAAGGCACATGTTATCCCCACTCACCCAGGGATCTCAAACTCAACTTGACTAGAGACATCAGACAACAGACAAATGAGCAGAGAGTGCTGGGCGAGATCACAGCACACAGGAGAGGCCCAGCCCTAAGGAGGGCTGCGGCTCCAATGTTCATGGAGCTGCTGGAATGACATACTAGATCTTTCTATTTTCAAGAGAAGTTAGGAGTCCTGTTTGAGTGTGTTTTTAATATGAAATTTCTCAGCTTTTAAATCTTGGCAGCTAATTTAGAAAAAGTCAACACCTTGAAAACGTCTGTCCACACAAAACCTGCTCATGGATGGTTATGCAGCTTTATTCATAACGGCCCAAATCTAGAAGCAACCAAGATGACCTTCAATAGGTAAATGGACAAACATTGGTCCGTCCAGACAACGGAATGATATTCAGTGCTAAAAAGAAATGAGCGATCAAACCACAAAAAGGCGGAACCTTAAATATGTGTGATGATGTGAAAGAAGCCAGTGAAAAGTTACACGCTGTAGAATTCCAACTGTATGACATTTTGACAAAGGCAAAGCTGTAGAGGCAACAATAAAGGCAGTGGTTGCCAGGGCTGGGGAGAGGGAGGGGTGAATACAGAGCACAGAGAATGTTTAGGGCAGTGAAACTAATCTGTGTGATACTCACTGTAGTGATGGACCCATGTCATTATACATGTGTGCAAAACCATAGAACATACTAAATCAAGAGTGAACCCCACTGTGAACTGTAGGCTTTGGGCAATGATGACGACGTGTCACTGTTGGTTCATCAACTATAATAAATGCACCACTCTGGGGGGTTGGGATGTGATAGTGGGGGACACTGTGGGGGCAGAGGGTATGGGGGAACTCTGTACTTCCTGATCAATTTTGTGTGAGCCTAAAACTGCTCCAAAAAGTAAGGTCTGTTTTAAAAAATAAAATAAAAGCACATTGCTGGCCAAGCAAAGCACATGCACAGGTTGGATACTATCAGCTCGTGTGTAATCTCGGTCGGGCACCGTTTTTGCTCAACAATCAGATTGTCGACTCCATGAAAGCAAAGGCCCCGCTGTTTGTGTTCAGGGCAACAGTGAATGGCAGAACTAAAGGAATGAAGGAAAGGACAAATGAGCCACACGTCCTTGACCAGGTGATGAAATCAGCATTTTCTGAGTGCTATATGGAGCACTCAGGGAGCCTCCTCACAGGAATGCCACTTCACACTCCCCTGATGGAGATATTATCTACACTTTGCAGGCATAAACCGAGGCTCAGAAGGGTTGCTGTGGTTGCCCAGCATCACACAGCAGGTAACTGCACAGCCTGGGAGAGCTGCCAGGGTTTCCAGACTTCGTGATGAGATCCCCCACTGCAGCCTGCCTTGGGGAGGATGGATGATGCATGGACAGATGGTGGATGGATCATAGGTGGATAAATGGATGAACAGTTAGATGGATGAATGAGGGATGGATAGATGGTGAGTGGGGGGAATAAATGACTGGCTAGATGGATGAACAGATAATAAATGGTTGGACGGATGGATACATGGATGGGTGGATGGATGGATGACAAATGGATCTGAAGAGCCCGTTCCCTAATGAAACTTCCAGCATAATCTTTCTTCCCTTTTTCATTTCCCATCAGTGCAGGCTCCACTTTTTCCATTAGGCAGCCAAGTGAGATGCCCAAATAGAGTTAGTTTCACAGTTAACAACAAAGCCAGTTTAAACTGGGCTGGGGTGGCCGTGGGGGTTGAAACACCTGTCTTTTCCCTTCACACCTGGCCAGATATCAACAATGTAATTAGGCTAATCACAGAGCCATCGTGAATCCACATTTCCTAAACCCCTCACTGAGGATCAGGAACAGCCTCCTGCCTCCCTCCTGTACCACCTCCCCCACCCCTTGATAATGGGCCTCTTCTGGGGGGAGGGGGGAGATGCACATGACTCCCCAAACATTTCCCAATACCCACGCCCTTCCTAGCTGTGCGATTGGGACAAAGAACGTATCTGAGCTGAGGCCTCTGTTTTCTCATCTATACAAAGAGGGTAAATCATACTTTACTGATAACAAACAGAAGAAATGGTACATGCCCAGTGCTGAGCACAGGGTATGTGCTCATGAAATTTTAGTTTCCTTCTGCCCCCATACCCAGCCCTTTCCCAAAGGGTTAATCCAGGTCCAGGCTAAAAAACTGGGGGAACTGGACCTTTGCCTTTGATACATTGACCATTCCCATTCTCTCCTTGCTAATGAGCTAGTGAGTGCTCCATCTGGGTCCCAGATACTCTTGAACTCAAGGCAAGGGTAGTGGAGAGCTAAACTACCCCTTTCAGGCTCCCCCAAGCCTGGGTTTAAGTTTCTTTCTGTCTCCCCAAGTGCCTGACGCCCGGTGAGCACTGGTTCTAACCTCAGAAACTCAGTATCAGTATTTACTCCCCAATTAGGTGCCTGAACCAAGAGGTTGGTTGCTCCCTGAGTGAAAGGGGCATTTTGTTTGTCCCCAGACCCTCGCTGCCAGCGCCGGCTTCTGCTTTTTATGTGCCCCAGTAAAAAACCAAAGATCTTTTCTGGTTAATATGGTAATTATGGCTCCCAAGTCAGTGGGAAGACTAAGCCTTTCCCAGAGTCTCCGAGAGGAAAGTTCTAAGCCTGGGCCATAAAAATGAGACCCAAGCGCAGTGAACTGAGTCCTAGAAGCAGTGTGACATCATGGAAAGCAGCTGGAGGCCAAGGTCCTGCAAGAGCTCCAGCTGGTTCCTGTCTTTGACCTGACCCTGGTGAAGCACGTAACTCCTTGGTCTCAGTTTCTCCATCTGTATAATGGGGTCCACCCACAGCACAGACTGCTGAGGCCCAGGGAGCTAGAGTACCGGGAGGCGTTAGTATTCACATGCACCTCAGTTCACCAGGGACGGGGCTGTGTGCTAGGTGGCCAGAATAATTTATCCCATCCAATTCTCACAGACATCTTCTGAAGTAGGTACCAGTACTCCATTTGGAGAAATGAGACTCAAGGAGAGTAGGCGACTTCACCAAGGCCACATAGCTAACGAGAAACAACAGTGGTCAAACCCAGGTATCTTCAGAGCCAAAACCTGTGTTTCTGCCACTGAACTATAGATGTCCCCGTTGGAAGGCTCGGGTCAGAGCTAGAGTCACCTGAGGTACGTCCAGGTAAGAAAACGAAGGTTCAGAGAGACTGTGACTTGCCCGGGGGCCATAACTGTTTGTGACTACTCCAGAGCTGGAGCTGGGCACCGTCACAGATGAGGTCCACAGTCTCGTGTGAAATGTTCCCCCTTGCAAAAGAAATGCCCAAGATATGCAGCTACCTACCTCTCTCTATCCAGAGTGGAGTTACCCAAAGGCAGGAACGTGCCAGAAGTGGAGGAAGCCACCTTGAAGAACAGAGTCAGCCGGGGGAAAGGTGTCCCCTTTACAGTTCTTTCCCAGTCTTGCTGACTGTGTCAAGCTGGTGCTAATGTTTTTACCGCCTTTCTAACACCTAGTCATCCCTGTTTGCCTACTGGGAGAAAGCCTGTCTCACAGCCACATCCTCCAGGAGACAAAAGGGGAAAGTATACAGCTAGAGTAATACATCTTGCTTTTCATTTTGTTTATTTTTAAGACTAATTTCTGTTTATAGCAAAGGGTACGGTTTTCGGTTTTTGTATATATAGTTTCTTCTTTAAGGAAATGTATTCGAGTAAAAAGAGGATCCAGTTAAGAAACGTTATTAGGAACTAAGGGGGATTTAACATTTTAGTGTAATTTAAGTTTAATTTAAAATTGTTAAATAAACAATATTTCTGGCGCTTCGCAGCTACGGCCCATGCCTGAGCACGACTCCTGCAGGGATTGAGGTGGGCGAGTCCCGTCCAGCCCCGCGGCTCTGGTTCAGACTGCACTTGACCCAGACGGGGATGGTGCACAAAGCCAGGTCCATGGCTCTGTGTCCTGCTGTGGCTACGCCAGACGTTGTGTAGCACTAAGCCCGATGACCGGCACCACTCAGTCTGCCCAATTCCCAGCACACACGCGATCAAAACCAGTATGCAGCCAGTCGAGACTCTGAGACCGGTCGGTGAGGGGACTCTCACTCTTCAGCCCTCCCCTTCCCAGCCGCGGGAACCTGGGGGCGGAACCTCGGATGCTGACTTCTCTGTCCGTCAAGGAGAACGTTGTTGATCCCTCTGACCCCTCTGCTGTGTGGTGACATCCTCCTGTATGTGAAAGGTGCCCAAACTCTGGGTGACTCACCTCCGGGTCTGGATTTGGCCTCTCCTCCCGCTGGGGCTACCTACCATTTGTTGTATGTAATAAGCTGTTACAGAATCCTTCTTACATATCCCTGGGCTTTTCACGCGTTTAATTCAGTCGATCCTCATACCCTATGGGCAAGGTACTGTTGGTCTTCCCAATTTACAGGTGAGGAAACTGAGGCAGGGTGATTCAGCTCGAACAACTAGAAGCAGCAGAACAAGCTCTGACGTCTGTCAATTTGGGCTTGAGTGACTGACATCGGAGAAGCACTGCCCCCACCCTCTCAGCTGACAGAGGGCTCAGTTGGTTCTGCCCCATAACCCAGGGAGTTGGTGTGAGTGTTAAGTCCCACTCCAGCCAGTGTGCCCCCCGTTAATGGGGTAATGATGCCGACCACAGGGCAGATGGCAGGGTCACATGTGATAGTGTGTGGGCAGGGCCTGGCATGGAGCATTACCTTGTCTCCAAGTTCCCTTCTTTCTTCCCTCACTGTCCTCTTACCCCTCGCCTGAAGGCGTCTCCCTCATTCTCATTTCACCTGTTCACCAGGAGCACACTGAAAAGAAACATAAGTATCAGAAACAGCACTGGGAAGAGAGTCAAGCCTTCTAGCATCTTGCCCTGGGTCCCCCACTACCCGCTGTGTGACCTCGGTCTAGTCCCTACCCTCTCGGAGCCTCAGTCTTTTCATCTGGAAATGGGCAGATGTTATCCCAGATCAGGAGTCAGAAACTATAGCCTACTGGCCCAATCTAGCCAATCTTTGTTAATAAAATCTTACTGGAACAGAGTCACGCCCATTTACTTACATACCACCCAGGAGTCATGGCTGCTGTAGCCCTGCAGCCTGATGGCCGTCTTAGTAGATCTGGGCACAGACTGTGTTTGGCTCACCCCTCTTTTCCCAGAACCTAGAACAGTGCACAGCATACACTAGATACTTGTTGTCACTCCCAGACTGTGATCATGGCTGGTGTACCGGGTGCCCTAAAGGCCCGAAACCTATATGCCTCCTTCAGCTATCATTAAGAGGATGACTCAGAGACGATGGTCGTCATGGAGATGGAGCACTCAGGTGTCTCTTCAAGGAGGGCAGTCAGCTGACCACCTTCAGCTCCTGGTGCCATCCAGGTCTCCCTCAGCTTTCAGGCTGAGGTCGGACGTTTCTGGGGCAGTCCCTACAGCCGATAACTGATCTCCACGGGAGTATTAGGGCTTGGCCACTCGTGCCCAGCATGGAGCTCCTTACCATGCAGTCCTTGTTCCGGATCTCCCCACTGCCATTTGTGGAAGAGGAAACAAGTCTTAGAGAGCCAAGGACTGCCACCCTCCTGAGTTTGGAAATGGCAAGAAGTAGGCACAGGAATCATGTAATAGCAGATTGCTAGGTCAGCTTTATCAGAAGAGCTGATTGGAGAGGAAGACTTAGTACTATGGTCAAATCTGAATTCCTGAGACTTCCCACAGCGATCAATTCAACCACACAATGCAGGCTTTTTTCCTCCTAAAAGGAGGGCTGGGTTGCACCCTTTGGTTCCACCCCAAAGTCACCATCAGTTCAGTTACTCCTCCCAAAGAAAAGGCTGTGTCAGGGGCTGGTGAGAGGCCATACTGTTCACCTCTCACTTTTTTATCCTGCAGAAGGGAGAGCCCCTTCTATGGACACCCAAGGAGGGTGAAATTAACAGGACAGACTTATCTCACATGTAGACTGCTGATGGCAGAGTTGGAACTAGAAGGAAAAGAAAAACTGACAATTTTGGGCACAATATATTGAGAGGCCTGGCAGGTAACAGATAACACACTCCACAGCTGGCATCTGAGAAGAAGGTAATGAAGGAACTGGTCACAGAGTGTGGGCAAGGCAAGGGGACCAGCAAAAGAGATGCATTGCCACTCCCTAGGACATGCAGAAAACTGTGTTACTGGACCCCAGTGAGAGCTGGAGCCCAGGGGAGGGGCTGACTGGTGGGAGCCATAGTTCTAAAAGGACTCGGACACCCCCTCAATGGCAACCCTGAAGCAAGGAGGCACTAAGGAAGACATACCCCTGCCTCTCTGCACTGCTGCCTCTGAGCTCGCACAGGCCATCCTACTGGCTGATGCCACCGAGCAAAGGAACCTGGGTACTGGAGTCCATAGGGGCAACCTTCCCGGGGACAGAGCAACAGGGAATGGATCTGGAAGGTGGTAGGGGCATGGAAAGGATGTGGGTGGGCAAAAAACAGAGAATGAAGAGCATAAAAGCTGTCCTATATGTCTTTCATTGAGTCCTCCTAGCAGCTTTGTGACAGGAGACTTCTCTGCCTTATACCGGTGAAGAAGCCGAGGCTCAGAGAGGTTTGGAAACTTGGCCAAAGGATCCCAGTGAAGAGTCGGTGAAGCCAATGCTGGAGTCCCCACCTTCAGTCTTTCCACTCCCTCACCGCAGAGGGGTCACCGAGCTCCCTGGGGCTCTGTCTGGGTCCTTACCAGGCTGGGGAAAGGCTGGCTTTTCCTCACTGAATGTTCCAGCATTTTATAAATTCATCCTGCATTAGTTCCAAGCACTATTTTATTTGCCAATTCTGCAGCAAAGTGCGAGTCTCCACTAATCAAGCCCCAAAGGCCATCGACTCAGAGCTTTCAGCTTCATTACCCAAGTGCACCCCTCATTGCATTTCTCCAGACGTTTAGAAGCATCTGTTCAGCATTTGGCTTGTGAAACAGTCCGGCCAGAAGAACTTGGATGAATATATCAACAGACAATGAGGGAAAAAAAGGAGAGCGGGAAGGGTGTGAGACGAGGCCACCCCATCACTGACGAAGAGGCAAGCAAGTCCAGTGGAGTTGGGGTGCAGTGAGGAGGGTATGGGAGCGACGCTGCTGTCAGCCTCCGCACAAAGCGGGTGCTTCATAAACTGTCCTGAAATGAACGTGCACCGGCCTTGTACGTACAATGTTCTAGGGAAAGCTCCCAGCACAGAGCCGGAAGTTCAAACACAGTGGGCAGCAGGATCCGAGTTCCAGTACTGGCTTCCCTACTCATCGGCCGTGTGATGGCGGTGAGTACGGGCCTTTTCAGTCTCATTTCCCAAAACTGTAAATTAAGAATCATAAACATGAACCCAATGACCAGAACCTACCTCTCAAGACTGGTAAAAAAAAAAAATCTTCAATGATAGAAGAGCTGGGAAATAGTTAACTCGGTAATTGGTATATAAAAAAGCATACAGTAAATGATACCTGTGGTTATTTTAACGAGCTCTCTGAGCCTGGTCAAGTTACTTACCCTCTTCGTGCCTCAGTTTCCTCATCTATAAATGGGGGTAAAATGGCGCCTACCTCCCTGGGTTGTTGTGCAGATTACATACAGAAGCACACGGAATGCTAGCACAGGTGCCTGAGGCACAGTATGAACTCCCTAAATGCTAGCTAGCTCTCTTATCTGCAATTATCATCATCAACAAGACTAGTCTTTCTTCCCTTGCCTAACTCTTACTCATCCTACAAGGGCCACCTCCTCCAGGTAGCCCTCCTGGACCCTGCTCTGGGGTCTCCAAACTGCACAGCTTTAACCCTCCCTCTATTATTGTATTGAAATGACCGCCTCCCAGGCCACTGTCCTTCACCTATCTGCTTCCTCCCTGGGGCCAGGAACTGGTTCCTGTGTTTTCCATCCTCTCAGTTCCAGGTGCCAGGGCTCACCCCACAATAGGCTTTCCAGCTGGATGAATCGAATGGATCTGAACTGGAACTGAAACTGAGTCTGAATATAGGGGGTAAGGGAAACAAAGAGAAATGCAAGAAAGTTACATTCCCTCTTCTCTAGGAGGTAAGATTCTGTGCGGGGAGAGAGGTGAGCCAAAATTTGTTGAGATAGGTAGGCATGAGATGGATCTTGTGAAAGGTGGAATCCAATGCAGTGGGCCTGAGAGTCTGCATTTGTCACAAGCTCCTGGATGAGGTTGCTCCACTGGTCCACAGACCCGTGTGCAGTGGGGTGCTGGGATCCCTCCACAGGGCTCTTCTCCCCGGAGCCTTCCTGTCTAGCCTACCACCCCAATAGGTACCTTGCCCACAGACCCTCCACTAGCACTTACACCTGGTGGAAAAGGTGGCTAGGGTCCCCCTTCAATACCCTTCGCCCCTCTTCTCTTTGATATGAACATTTTTTTCAGTCATATTTAAAGTAATGGGAAAAAAGGCCCTAGGCCTTGCAAACTACCTTCCCTGCCTACAGACAGCCCGACTGTCCCCTAAACTGCTGCCATACAGAAATGTTGGGCCCCTGTTTTCCTTGCAATTGTCATGGTCAAGAGCAGAGCTCTGGAGTCAAGAGGCCTGGGCTGGAATGCTGGCTCTGCCCTGTACTGGTTGTGTAACCTTGGACATGGTGCATAGCCTCACTTTTCCTTACCTGTAAATTGGGCACAGCAGCAGTGCATCTGCTGTGAAGAGGATTAAATGAGTTGATATCGAGAAAGCACCTAGCACAGTACTGCATATGTAAGTGCTGTGCCAGGCTGGTTAGATGATCAATTACATCTCC
Organism: Aselliscus stoliczkanus; assembly: GCA_033961575.1. Classification (NCBI taxonomy): domain Eukaryota; kingdom Metazoa; phylum Chordata; class Mammalia; order Chiroptera; family Hipposideridae; genus Aselliscus; species Aselliscus stoliczkanus. The sequence continues at coordinate 153,217,835 of CM066732.1, forward strand.
CCTCCTGCCGCAGAGACCCACAGCCATTCATGGTCGCTGCCCTTGGCAACGGGGGCGTGCCTATGCCTCGTCTCAGTAGCTTTCTTCACAACAACCTTGACACCTGTTATTATTATTCCCGGTTCACAGGTGAGTGACTTCAGGCTCAAAGATGTAAAGTGAGTTCCACAGCCAAAGTCAAATGAAGGAAATAGGGCATGAATCAATTTAGCCCCAATCCTGACCAAAATGCTGGGCACATAACCTAACTCAATAGCTGTTGGGTGGATGAAAGAAAGAATGAATGAATTATCCGAGGAGAACACCAGCAGTTTATGGTGGGGCTAGAACCAGATGGTCAGATTGTGCCCGAAGAATTCCACCCAGCCTGAGGGTGAGGGGCTGACAAGACATGAGACGATTGGTAACTAAAAGTTACCTTGTGCACAGTTTCCAGTGCTTTAAATGACACTGGGAATGTGGTAGCCATTGATAACTATTCTAGGAAAGAGAGGAGGGAAGGAAGGAAAGAAGGAAGGAAATGACTGAATTCATTCTGATCAGAAGTTCTGCTGTTTCATTCATTCAACCCAATAGCTATTAAGCACAACCAGGCTTTGGGGCCCCATTCTCAGTCCTGGAACAACAAAGCAGATGTAATTTCTGCCCTTCCGTAGCTCACATTCTTCTAGTGGGGAGAGAAGGACCATAAATAAAGGAGTTTTCGAAAATAAATAACACTGTAATTTGGCCGGTGATAAGTGCTACTGAGAAAAATAAGAGCAGAAAAGTTGTTTAGGGAGTGGGAGCTTTGTTGCCCTTTTACAGCTATAAAAATCCTAGAACAAGGAACTTTACTTGGGTCCTTTTCAACTGAAAAAAAAAAAAAAAGAAGAAGAATGCTAGCTGTCGTTCAGTGAGTGCCTCGGGTGCCAGGCAGTCCCTGTAGCCATCATATGACCACTAGTAGCCCCTTTCAAGGAATGGGTTCAGAGATGCTAAGGAAACTTCCAGAAGTCAGGCAATTAGTAAGTGGCAGCCTCAGTTACTATCCCTGAGCTTTATATCCACCCGTCCACACTGTGTTTGGGGAAGCTGGGGCCCGGGTGAGCGAACGCCCTTTCTCAGACCCATCAAGCAGTTGGCTTCCCTTTGGGCTCTGCCAAGAGGGTCACTAGAGGTGATTGGATGGCAGGAGGCAGGAGAGGCACAGCCGATGTTCCTATTGCTGTCACCCAGCAACATCAGCCTTCACCCCTGCTCTGCAGTCCGCCACAGCCCCATGTATTTGCCCATCTCAGGGGTCTCCCCCAAGTTCCCCAGCCTTAGTTCTCGTGTCTCCCTTCCCCGTGGGTGGTAGTTGCTCCCTGTGTTGACCTCTGGTCAGCTGCATCTCCTCTTTTCAGCTCTTTCAGCCTCCCATCACCTGTGAAGTCAATCCCCATATTAACCCCTTTTCCTGGAGTGGCTTGTTTTCCTGGATGTACCCCAACGGATGCAGTCCTTGCCAGGAGAAGTCTCAGGAGAGAGATCCACAAAGACAGGTTTGGAGTCAGCATGGCTATGCCCTTGGTCTTGGATGCAGTACGCAGTCTTGTCTTTAGAAAGAGGCACACGGTGATCCTTGGCGCATAAGGCGGCAATCCTACTCATCAAGTCATCGCTTGGGTGAGTTGGGATGAAGGGCCATCGTAGCATTTACTGCTAACTTGCAATGACCTTGTTTGTGTATCTGGCCAGTCGCTCACCATCTGTAAGCTCTGTGGGTACCAGGCCCAGGCCATTTCCCGAGAGCCAAGCACAGGGCCTGGCGCATAGTAGCTTGCAGATGGACTGACTGAAGGAACTCGGAAAGGCGTCAGGCCCCCGGTGGGGACGCACATCTACTCTGATTTCAATTCCAAGGGAAGGATCATGTGACCTGCCAAGACCAAGATGGGATTTCCGCACTTGTCCTTGGGCAGAGTCACCAAATCTGAAGAGGGAAATAAAAGCCATGGTGGACAGTTGGAAGCACACAGGCTGGGAGTCAGATCCTTCAGGTTCAAATCCTGACTCAACCACCTATAGTTACATGGAAACCTAATTATTCTTCTAAGCTTCAGTGTTTTCACCTGAAATGTAATAATAATAATATCTACCTCTCGGGGTGTTCATGAGGATAAAGTATCATTGAGCTGTCATCAGGCTTTAATGAGGGAAATGACACATCAAGATCAAGGATTCCAGGAATCCTAGTCTTGGAAGATGAGCTGACATTTGCTCACAGAGACAATCATAAAGTTGAAATTAACATCCACTCCTGCGGTCAACAAGCTTTCCTGGAGCACCACCAACCTGCGGGCAACGTGCAGGGTCTTAAATACGGGGCTCACACGATGGGAATCTAGATGGTGTCAAAACTGATGGTGTCAAGAGACCCTGTGGACAGAACTTTTATTTCCTACTATGTGTTGGCCACTGTTGTTGAGCTTTTGCTATGCTCTCCTGGTGTTTTTCTATTAGCAAACTGGAACATCTTTTGTTCTGATTATAAAACTAATGCAGACTACATTTTGAAAAAACTCAAGTAATATATAACCGAGGGACAAAGATGGGAATGTTAGAGAGTGGGGGGGACCCAAGGATGGGTATGCTTAAGAGTGGGGTGATAAAGCATGGCTATGCTAGAGCGCTGAGGGGAATCAAGGGTGGGGATGCTGGTGAATGGGGGCATAAAGGATGGGTATGATAGAGAGTTGAGGGGATCAAGGATGGGTGTGCTAGAGAGAGGGGAGCATCAAGAGTGCAGGGGAGGGGATTCAAGGCCTCACAGGTAGGTTCCTGCCAGATCCAGAAGGACTTTGGATGCTTGGCTCAAATCCATCACTTTATCAACCTAAGGCCAACATCATTCTATCCTCTGCTGGCTGCTTAGGGATCTGGAAGCCAATTTGCAAGTACTACAGTGAAAAAAAGTATGCATTAATGGAAAGCTTTGTGCTCATCGTAGTCCTAATTTCCACTGGTTTTTGGTTTTCAGCTCTATAAATCCTAAATGTGCCTTTCATTTCAGTTTTCCAGCCTTTGAGGACATCTGTTTGGCATTTGCCTTGTATGATTGGGAAGGTGGGAAGGGGGTGCCAAGTTAAGTTCCTTTTTAACTTCTTTACATTGAAGTAAGAGGCCACAAATGTGCCCCAGAGCACGGGGGCAGCAGCTGCCCTCTCCCAGCTCCCTGAGGCCACTGCTCACCTTCCCATCCTCAGGTGCTTTATGAAGATGGCTCAATTTCAAGTCAAAGTACTAAAAACACAAACAGGGCAACTTCACATGTTTCCAATTTATGGTTTCTAGCATGTTGTAATATGGATTTTATATACGTGTATAGTCAGGTTTTTTTTTCTTTTTTCTTTCGATGTGCCTTACTTTGCCTATATATTTCCATTTTAATTTGGCCAAATATTGCTGCGTTAGATCTGTGGGCTCTCATTAGGGGACAAAAGCTTACATAAAGTTTGAAGTTGCTACTTGGGACCATTGGTGTCATGAGGCCCTGTGGACAGACCTTTATTTACTGAACATCTACTATGCATTGTTGGCCACTGTTTTCACACATTATCTATGCTCTCTTGGGTGTTTTCCTTTTAGCAAACTGGAATGCCTTTTGTTCTGATTGTAAAATCAATGGAGGCTACCTTTTGAAAAAAAATCAAGCACTATAAAATGGATTTATGGGCTGGACGAGTGACTCAGTTGGTTAAGAGCTCACTCAAGAGTGCGAGCTCTGAGCAAAAGGGTCGCTGGTTTGATTCCTGGCCCGAGCTGAGCTGCAGCTGAGCTGCCAACAGGTGGCAGGATGGCTCAGTTAAAAAAAAATGGATTTAGTAGATTGCAAACACTTCCCTATGCTTATCCCAAAGGGGTAAACACTGCTGACAATATGGTTGGTTTGTACTTCCAGATTATCTATGTATAGTAGTCAGAAAATATATAAATCAATGCATAGTGTAAAGATTTTACAAAAACAGAGGAATGCCCTTCGTAGTGTTCCATAATCTGGGGTGTGTGTGTGTGTGTGTGTTTTAATTTCGGTTTCACCTCAAATCACTGGACACAGATTTTCTTCAGTGGATGCAGCGTATTTTATTGGGGGGCGGCACCCTCTTTGTTGAACCTGCCCTCTATCAGTGGGTGGATATATGTATTTTCACTCCTGTGCACTGGGTGGTCCCGAACCTCTTCCTCCAAACATCTTTGCCTTTGCTCAAATTACTCACTAGGATCAATTCCACCGAGTGGAAATACTGGGTCAAAAGACATAAACATAGATTGCAATCACTGAGCTGATATGGTTCAGCCCATTTCCATGCCACTAACTGTGCAGCTGAGACCCAGGTCCTCAGACTCTCACCTCATCACCTCATAAACCTTAGCTAACTCCGCAAAGGAAAGTTTCATTTCCCCCAAGCCCTGAGGAAACTGAGGCTGCTGCCAGAGACTAAATTCTTAGAGTTAGAGATTCGGCCCGCCCACAACCCACCCAGCGCCATCTGATTGCAGGGAGAAGTGTGCAAGCACTGGACACAAAGTGCTCTGGGCTGTCCTTGCTCCAGATCTGGGGACCCGGCAGAAACCCTGCAGAAAAACTTGCTACCCAAGAAGAGGAGGCCAGGCAGACACCCACGGGGTGCTAGTACATGAACGGGAACAGGGCCCCCCTCTCCAGGCAGAGGTAGCCCCGCACCAGGGGGCATAGTTAGGGGAGCAGTTCAAAACCCAGAGGCCTGTCCTTCACCCCCTGCAGGAAACCAGCACGACAGGTGCAGGTGCGATGGCCCTGCCTGGCACCTGCACCCCATCTGTCAGATAGAGAGGTGGGTGACCTGCCCTGCTGCCCCTTGGGCCTTTCACGAGGGTAAATCCCATTGACATGGAAGCAGACGTGTCTGGCTGTTTTTCTCCCCAATGAGGATTCTGGGCCTGAAGCCTGCCCTGCCCCCTGCCTGGCTGGCAGTCACCCCCACACCTCCCCAATGGGGGAGACTGATCATTTCCCCAATTTGCCCCTCAGCCTGCTCTGCTCTCGCATGAAAGCCCGAGTCCTTTTTATTGAGTTATAAAACCAGGATTGTTTTTGGACTGAGTTGGTTAAAAGGCCTGGAAACTTGGTAATTTGAACTTCTCAGGTTTGGAGACAGATCTTGTTCTCAGAGAGATAATGAGGGCTGCGTTTGCAAGTATTAAATTATCGATATTTTCATTTTTTTAGACGGTGCTGGAGGCGACTGGGCTCTGCCCCTTGGAGGCCACAGCGTGACGTGACGCTGGATGGGGCTGTGGGTGCACCCAGTGGAGGTGACCTGGCAAGGCTGGGGCTGGGCCCTCCCTGTGACAATCACTGGCCTCCAGCGAGGGAGGGGATGCAAGAGACATCCCTCCCAGTCTCCTTTGTAGGATGTGGGGGGTGGAGGCTTGTGGAGGGGCCATGGCTGTGAACCCAAGGAAGCCTCCTCCGCTATTCAGTCCTGCCTTGGATAGGGCCAGGTGACCCCCACATCTGCTCTTATTCTGCTGCAGTTCGCTGTGTGACCTTGGACAAGTCACATGCAGGCACAAAGCCCCAGTCTTCACATCTGTAAAATGGGAACCTGGAACGTCCCCTCCTTCCTTACAGGGTTCCTCCGGCTGGACTCCTTACCCTGCAAAATGACGGCCCACGTCCTCTACATGTCCAGACCCTTCCAGCCATAATCTCAGTGGTAATGCAGGAGCTAATAACAGCTCAATAAATGCTAATACCAACTCTTACTTCATGAACACCTCTGAGGGTGTCAGCTTTCAGGCACAGGAACTTAATGCATGTGATCTCTCATGCTTGCAGAAATGATCATTCAAAATAATGATGACACCGGGCCGGCCGAGTGGCGCATTGGTTAAGAGCTGGTTTTGGGATGCCAGCGGCCCCTGTTTGGATCCCACATATGAAGGCCAGAGACACTGCCCTCTACAGCTAACAACAGCTCCACCTGGACCTGGGCTGCGAGCCCCGGCGATGGTGTAGGCTGCAGCCCCTGCTGCAGTGGGCTGCCATAGGCTACAGTGAGCAGCTGGCAGCCAATGTGAGCGGCTGGCAGCCAGCGTGAGCTGCCAATAGCCATGGTGAGCGACATCCAGAGGCCGGCGACTGATCTGCCTCATCCGGGAAGAGCACAATGACGATACCAACATGGGCCAGTGAAGCAACATCCTCGGCAACTAGACTGAAGAACAAAAGGACAGCAACTTGTCTGTTCCCCTCCCCCAATTCCCGGAAGCTGTTCCCCTCCCCCAATTCCCCAATAAAATCTTTAAAAAAAACCCAAAAAACAAAATAATGATGATACCAATAGCTAATGCTTTCCCAGTGCTCACTCTATGGCCAGTGCCACCTCGTACTGGTGGGTCCAATGGCCAGTGGCTGATGACACGAAAGACACACACAACAGTGCCTGGTTCCACCATCATCTTGCAGAGTCAAGCAATTTTCCCAAGGTTGAGTGGCAGAAGAGGGATTCGAACCTGCACAGCCCTGCCTCTCAGATGATGATGAGGGACTCAATCCCTTTGTCCCTCTGCATTGCAAAGGTCATGGAAGAAGTAGGGAGTGGGGGGAGGGGGGGACGCTGTTGTTATTATTAATAGTTACCGAAGGGAGGCTGAGACGGGACTCCACCTCCCAAAGAAGCAGGGCGCTCCAGGTCACCCCAACAGCCCCCAGTTCCAATGTTTCCAGGCCTGCCTTCATGTGAGCCCGGAGAAGGCAGGCCCCATTCCTCTTACGCAAAGTGCAAGCTGTGGCTAATCTGAAGTTCCATAGGCACCGTCCCTCCCGGCCCCCAGATGCCAGTTGAAAAGCACACACTGTGCCAAAGACCATTTAGTCCTGCAGCCGGCAGATCCTCTCGCCCTGGAAAAGCCGGCGTCGCGCCCCGTGACTGCATTCTCTCTCACATCTCTGGCATGACCGTCCCAGAAACTAAACATCATCCACAGGGCAGGACTATTTTCTAGACAGCGGCTCCCTTATAAAATAGGGCGCCTCTCTCGGAGCTGGGCTCTGGATCCCGTCAAGACGACGTGTGTCTTTCCTTTCCTTCCGCGAGAAGGTGAAATACAAGCCTGTAATAACACCGTGCCCGTTCTCCTCTGGACAAAAGTCAAAACTCGAATCTGATAAATCTGAAATCAACGTTAATTTTCTAATTGGACTTCACGGGGCTGGACATGGTGTCACAGCCAGGGGGGTTTCACATCGTATGTTATTGTTGGTGCTGACAGAAGAAATGTATCTTTCAGGAGATTCAAAAAGAAATTAATGTTTCCTGATTTCAGGGAACTAAATCCCACCCCCCACCCCCACCCCCGCAATCTGCTTATTACAAAGGGGCTAATGTCCGGCCCCAAAGGCAATTCTGAGGGTGACCTTTTACTCCTCCACACTTTTTCACAGACCAAGGGCCCTCCCCTCATTTTCCTTCCAATCTGAAAAACTCCTATTCACCTTCTAAGACCCAGGTCAGAATGCCCACTTCTGAGAATCCTTCCTGACTCCTCTAATCAACTAGTCGCAGGTTCTCCTTTAGTAACCCAGGGCCTGGTGTGCCCCTGCACCTTCCTAGCCCATTGGGAGACCTCACCTGGCTCATTTGCTGCTCCAGATGCAACCCCAGGGCAAGAAAAACACCTCTTTTATTCTTCTGATGGCCCCAGAGCAAGCTCCCAGCATCCAGAAGGCGCCACTTGAATGCTTGTTGGCTGAATAAATAATTATTTTGATTATTAGTGGAAAGGAGTGATTCTTAACTGGCTGATTTTGCACACCTATGCTGGGCCGTGGGCGTCACCTGGCAATGTCAAGAGACATTTTGGTTTGTCACAATTTTGGAGAGGAATGCTAATGGCATCTAGTGGGCAGGGGCAGAGCTTTTGTGGGCCCTACATACTTTCACCATCACAAGTCCCTTTTTCTGTAAAAAAAAAAATTAAAAAAAAAAAAATTTAAATTATATTTAAAAACTAAATTGGTATAAAGAAGAATATGTTCCCAGCTGGTTTCATTTGTGCACATCGATTTTAAAGTTAAATTAAAATTAAAACACTTTTGTAAGCCCATAAAAGAATCATGAGCCTTAGGCATGGGGTCTACTGTGACTGATGGGTAAGTGGGTCCTGGGTAGAGGCCAGGGAGCCTGTTAAATGTCCTACAGTGCATAGTACCACCCCAAACAACCCGGGATTATTCAGCCCCAAATGTCAACAGCGCCGAGGTTGAGAAACCTGCTATGAAAGAAAAGTCCAGAACATAAAAGCCTGGAAACTGAAGGTCGGAGCTCCCACAGCAACCATAGTGCAATACTGGAGGGAGAACATAAACTTTGGGTAATTAGCAAGACTTTGGGGTAGGGAAGAAGTCAATGAACACAGCGCACACTTTCATTAGAGCGTTCATAAAAAATCCAAATGTGTTTTTTCTTTTTTTCTCCAAATGGTGGATAGAGCACGGAACACATATTTTGTTCATAGTCAGCTATGCAGGCAATGGGCAACACTTCATTATTCAGACAAATTGGGGAAGTCCCATGATGCCTTCTGCCTCGTGGCCAGCTTCTCATTATCATGAAACAGAGCTTGTTGCTCAGCAAAGCAGCTCAGAGGTACTGACGCTGCACCCTTCACCTGCCTGCTATGGTGTCCAGGCAAAGCTGCCCCCGGATCAGATCGGTTTCCAGGCTGACTCTTCTAAGAGAGGTGTTGGGTAACACAGAGTTCTGAGCTGGGGGGTCTGTGTTTCTCAAGGTTCTCCAGAGAAACAGAACCATCAGGGTGTGTGTGTGTGTGTGTGTGGAGAGAGAGAGAGAGAGAGAGAGAGAGAGAGAGAGAGAGAGAGGGAGAGAGAGAGAGACAGAGAGAAATTGGCTCATACAATTATGGAATCTGATGAGCCCAAAATCTGCAGAGTAGGCTGGCAGGCTGGAAAGCAAGAGAGAGTCGCAGTTTGCGTCTGTCTGCTAGTAGAATCCTTCCTGTGGGGCAAGGTCAGCCTCTGTTCTATACAGGCCTTCAACTGATAGGATGGGGCCCACCCACATCCGGGAGGGTAATCTGCTTTACTCAAAGTCCAACACTTTATTTATTTTTTCCATTTTTTAAAATTAATTTCAAGTGTACAACACAATGCAATAGTTATGCTAAAGTCCAACAATTTATATGCCAATTTCATCCAAAAACAAACACCTTCACAGCAACACCCAAATGTCTGGGTCCTGTGGTCCAGCCAAGTTGACACATTAAGTTAATCATCACAGGGTCTAAATTGCTTTTATTCTCTGTTGCCTCTCTCTTTTTCTCTGAATGACCAACAAGCAACCGTGCTGGAAGGGGAAATACACAAGGTTTCACATCAAAAGGAAGCAGTTAGCATTCACTGGGTACTTATTGTGCAGCAGGCATTTGCAAACATGATTTCCTGTGGCTCTCACTGCAGCCCTTGGGGAGTAATATCGTTGTCCTCCTCTGACAGTTTTGTCGCTTGCCCAGGGTCCCACAGCTGGCCGTCATCAGAGCTAGGACTCAAACCCAGGTCTCTCCTGAACCCAAAGCTGTGCTCTATCGACTCCCACGTGAGTAACAGTTACCTGGGTGACACCAGGGGAAGGACAGAGGCAGCCCAGATGGAGGAAAGAGCACTGGATCAGAGTCACAGACGAGTGGCAAACCCTTCACTGCTAAGTTACTGCGACCTCTGCTCTGGCTTCTCCCCAGCACTCTCCTACCAGGTTCTACCTCTGTCTCCTGTCTCACACACACACACACACACACACACACACACACACACACACACACACAATATTTAGATGATGCATATGAAGTGCCCAATAGTGCATGCACTTTTTTTGCATATTGAAACAATGGTAGTCATTATAATAACAAGTATAAACAATGTATATGTGGTAGTAAAATGGTCCTACGTCAACGGTGAGGGGGAGGGGGCATAAGAAACAGAATGGTGGGGGAGGTAACTTAAAATGAATAAGACTTTGGAGGTGAACCCATATGATACCACAAAGTCCCTAAATAAATGATCAACGGCTTCCTTCTTTCAAAGAACACATTTCTCACCCCTTTGGTGACCTTCCTAACAGCCTGGTTAAATGGGCAGTGCAGGGACCCTGTGCCCTTCTGATGGGTGAGAAATCTGTGGCTCAGAGAGGTTGAGTGCCTTGTCCAAGGTCACACAGCACTGTGCTCTGAGAATTCAAGCCAGGCCTCCTTCCATTACCATCTCCACAGAGAGTAGACAGCCCAGGGAAGGGAGAGCCTGGAGGGTCTTTAAAGGGTTCAAGTGCCTGTTGTCTCTGTCTCTCAGGTCAAATTGGGAACCAAATTCCTTCCCCACAAAGGGGGAGCCACAAGAATTAGCAACAACCTATGCAACGGTCCCCCCGGCACTCGGCACAAAGTGTGTAATAAATAAATAGGGAGTAATAAGTAATTATATAGCAGTTGCTATTATCATCACCATCATTCCAGCTTCCAGGTTCAGCAGTCTGCACTGCAGCACACAAAATCCAGAGGCCCTCGATGGAGAGGGGGAATAGAAAATGCCGGTGCGAGTATGACTTCCAGTCCTTTGTTCTACCCCATTCTTCCAAATGTCTCCCAGGCCAGAGATTTCCACGGCGGCTACACAGCGATTCCCTATTTTTCACCTCAAATGTTCCTATTTACGGTCTGCAAATGTTGGCTGGGATGTGAGGTGAGGACTTTTTTTCATTTGCACCCAGAAGGCCCATAGCCATTACATCACTCCAAATTTCCCAGGGCTTGCTCATGACGATACACCCACCCTCACCGGGCAGACACCCGCTTTATTTTCCGCATGACATGTGAGGCCAGGAAAATTCAGCACAATAGCCGTGAGGTTGGAAGGAGCTGCAGCAGGAAGACCCAAAACCAGGATCATCCCTTCAGCGGGGATGGAGAAAGGCAGGCTTGCAAACAACAAGTAGGCTGGGGAACCTGGCCACTCCCCAGCAGCACAATGGCAGACGGCTGTATTTTCTTTGAAAATATATTTTTTTAACTTTGGAGAAAGGTGTTGGTTGAGTTCATCACACCCCTCATTTAATGGCCTACTCTCACCGTTGGTCCATTCAAGGCATCTGTCTTGGTTCCTCTTGCCTTTTACCCTCGCCCATGGGCCATCCTTCTAATGCCTGTTCTGGTGCACATCACATCCGTGTGAAAGTATTGAATTTACATAAGCAGTAGTGGGCCACAGGTCTCCTGCTTCTTACTTATTTTACTCAGCACTGTTTTTAAAGATCTATAATTACGCTGCTGACCCCTGCAAACTAAGTATTCCATAGCGTTTGTCTACCCCATTTTATGTACTCGTCCCCCCAGCACAAGCACCTAGGGCTGCCTCTGAATGCCTCGCATTCAATGCCCAACTTGCAACCCTGTGATGAAAAGCCTGTATGTGTCACCTTATGGAGATGTGGGAGAATTTCTTGGAGAAATAATATCCCAGGTGGAGTTCTGGATTATGGGGTGTACATTTACACCCCAACTATACTGAGGCCAGTCAAGTGACTCTCCAGGATGGCCGCATTCCTCTAAATGTTCCCAACAACCATGCTCAAGGTTTTTTTCTATATCCCTGCATTATCCTGTCTTTCTTTTTTCTTTTTTTTTTGCAAGTCCAATAGGTATAAGTGATATCTCATTGCTGTTTTAATGTGTATTTCTCTGTTTGCTGCTGAGTTGGCACCATCTCTTCATTTGCTTGTTAGCCTTTTGGGGTTTCCTCCTCTGTGAACTGCCTCTTCATCTCCCTTACCCTGTTTTCTCTTGCAGTTCCTATTTCTCCTTGTTTGGCAGGAATTCCTTAGGATATTTTCAGTATTAGGCCCTTGTCCATTTCGAACACTGCAAACACCTTCTCTCAGTCTTTTACCTGTCTGTGAACTTGCTCCAAGGTGTCCTTCATGGAACAGAAATCTCGAATTATATTATAATCAAGTCCATTCCTTTTTTTCCCTTATGGGTTGTGCTTTTGAGACCACCACACACACACACACACACACACACACACACACACACACACACCATAGTTTCTCACAAAAAAAAATTATTTTCTATATTATCACCTATATGATCTTCTATTGATAGTCTAGTCTTACTTTCAAATTTAAGTCTCACTCCATCTACAACCCACCTTGTAAGTGGTGTTAGGTAGAGAACCTACGGTTCTATGTGCCTCCATCTGATGGCTCAGTTTTTCCAATCCCAGTGACGATCCATTCCTTCCCCACTGACTTGTGGGAGTACCTCCATGGTACTTGAGTTTCCATACACGCACACGGCTCAGTCTCTGAGCTCTCTCTTCTGTTCCATTGGCCCAATGGAATATTCCTTTTCCATAGTGTTTTTATGACATGCCCAGGGACTAAAGGCTCACTACCTAAGAAGATAGCTAACAGCATGGAAAGAAACACAGGCATTGGACTCAAGCACTCTTGTACGCTGGCCCACCCTGTGTTCCGGCTTATCATCTATGAACCCCAGTGTCCTCATCTGTAAAGTGGACGAAATATTTAGCTGTGATGACCACATGAGCTATATCTCCATGCAGGGCCTAATGCAGCAAGTGGTGCATACCTGTGCACTTTTGCAGTTAGTCTTATTGCACCCAAGCCTGCTTGCTGGTGACTCCCACATTCCGCACTTTGATGATGTAACTTCTATCTGAAGGAGCTTCAGTTATTGTAGGAAGTGGGATAGTCCCTGTCTCTGAGTCTCAGCTTCCACATCCGTACAACAGGTGGTGCCACCTGATCAAAGCTTACACACTGCTGGCCCTCAGCCAGTTTGCGACATGTTTGGTGGTGTTCCTGCATTTTTTTTTTCCTCTGAGAATCCAAATCTATTTCTTATTTATAAAAGGGCAGATTTCACCTAAAAATCTGGGGTTCTAGCATCTCTTGAAGAAGAACAGGTTTAGCAATACTGGGTCTACTTCATGCATGGCGACAATCTGGGGGAACGAGCCACGTGACCCCCACACAGGGGACACGAACTCTCAGCCACCCCCCACTCTCCATCATCCTGCTTCACTCATTGTCTCACTGCTGGCTCCTGTAGACATTTGACTTCACAGTTCTTAAGGTATAAGGGCTCCCTGGCTCCTCGCACCTCTCCTCGTCCATGAATCCTGGAAACCAGGAGTCGCTACCCAAAGCAGAAACACCCTTGATAAATTACCAGAGGAGACTCTAACTACTGATGATTTGCTATGGTCTTTACTTAAAACAGAAGTGCCTGGACTCTGAAGGAGGCCATAGCCAGCTTGTCAAAGCTAGTGGAAAAGCTACTTTGATTTGCAAACTCTATGAAGACAGTGGCCAGGTCCAGAGCTGAAGAGGACGGGAGCTGGGAGGCCTCATCGGGACCTGGTGGCCTAGGAGTGTCCCCAGGGCATAACCATGTCACGTGGTGGCACCAATCTATCCTCGCTGCGGGCTCCTGACTTATTTCACCAGGCATCTGAAGCAGACCTTCAGGAAGTAGGTGGTCTGGAGAGGTGAGGTAGGGGTGCCATGTAGACACAAAAAATAAAATAAATCACACTATGACCCATTCTGGAGATGAAGTTGGTCCTTCCCAGTTAATTTCTGCAGGACTTCTGCATGTGGCAACAACATTCTCTCATCAAGTATCTCTCAGTATAAGCCATGCAGCAGAATGAAAAAGCCACAGTTTAGACAGAGCTGGCCCTTAACTGCTTATGCAACCTCAGACAAGTCACCCTCTGTCATCCAACCTCAGTTTCCTCATCAGAAAAGTGGGGATAACAAGAATACCTCCTTCCCAGGGTAGCCACACTTCAGCTAATGGGCCTCTATTGCAACCTCCTTCATTCTGTAGATGACAAAACTGAAGCGTGGGCAGGAAAACTGACTTACAACATGTCAGTGCTTTTGAAAGTCCACATGGCTGGCTAAAATGTAAACCAACGAATCAAATCCAAGGGAAAACTTATTAAAAACAGATCTCCAGTACACACAAAAGGGTACTATTTAACTAGGAAAAAAATATAAACACAATAATACTCAGTGCTGGCCTCATTGTAGTATGATGGAGACACATACTGTGATGGGTCTGTCTTGTCACTACAGATGAGAAACCATGTCATACAGTGGGCTCTCAATATATGTTTGCTGGACTGTTGACCTTAAAGCAATTTGGCACTTGTCTAGAGGGCTATTAAAAATGTTCATTATCTTTGTTCATTTTGTCTTCTCTCCTGGGAATTTTCTAAGGACTCAATCTTATAGAAAAAATAATGTCTGTGAACTCACTATGTATGTCAGAAAATGCTTTACAACGTTTTCTAGAATTATGCAGAGTAACGGGTTGAACCTTGAGGTCAAGGGTCGGTCTGCTGCTGATACCCATGGGGGCGTGTGATGTGGCTGTGAAGAACTGAAGGTAACCTACAGGCCCAGCAATTGGGACACGTATAGGAATGAGGTACCTTCGCTCAGTAGTGTCTGAGAGAGACTGAGTCGCAGAAGAGAAAGTATTCACATAATAATGTTAAGTCCAAAAAGCAAAGTAAAATAATATTACAGGAGGCGTTGAGGAAACAAAAGGACTTTGTGAGGGGTGAAAAGCATAACTATTGCATTGTTTTGTACACTTGAAACTAATAATAAAAAATTAAAAAAAAAAAAAAAGAAAGGAGAATGACGATGGCTGTCAGAATGGTAAGATGAGCGCAGACTTTAAAGATTCCTTTCTGTGATTTTTATAATACGTACCCCTCGAGATGAAACGCCGTGTCCTGCACACCCCTGAAACTCAGACTGGGGTCTCACCACAGATGTGCTGATCTTTTCATAATCAAAGCCACACACTAAGCACCCACTACGTGCTAGGCACACACGGTGTACCATGCTGATAGGGAGCGCCAGGCCCCACTGACCGGGTCTCAAAGGGTGGACTCAGTGTCACAGTCTCTAGAGTTGGAAAACTGAGATCACAAGGAACTTGCCCAAGGTCCCACGGCTGAGAAGGGAAAAGTTGGGGTCAAAGCCCCGTATGATCTGTGGACAAATCCTGGTCTCTTTCCAGCACCCGGAGTCCCCCAAAGAGGTGGTCCATGGAGGAGGGCATTAACCAGCCTTGAATGATAATGTCCAAGGTCCCTCTGGTTCAAGGCATTACATTCCTTGAAATGACTTCTAGAAGAACGATGCTCCTTTATAGAGCAACGAGGAACCTGCCCTGGAAAAAGAAGGCGCTAGAACTGAACACCTCCGCTGTGCTTTCATTAGTCCCATCCTCTATGGTCTTTTCCATCTCGGTGTGGCAGACAATGCTTGTGTCCCTTAAACTGTAGTGATGGAAAGTTTCCTTTGATGTCCTCTTCCTCCAACATGAATTTGGAATGTGCCTCTTTAAACACCTATTTATGGATTTTGGGCCTCTGAGACTTTAGGCTTAAACACATCTCTGCCACAGTGTTTTCTATTACAAAACTCCTGAAAATCCTGCCATCATGGGGCAAGTAGGGTCCACACCTTCAATCACAAAAAATGTGTTGCGTTATTATGAGGTTCATGAAAACCGATCAACTGATTGGGCCTAGGCTGTTTCATTTTTAAACAAATGCATTTAAGTTTTAAAGCATGAAACAGTTTTTTTTTGTTTTTTTTTTTGAGGGCAGTGTCACTGGCCCTCATATGTGGGACTGAACCAGGGCCGCTGGCTTCCCAAGCCAGCGCTTAACCACCGCGCCACTTGGCCAGCCCTAAATTTTTTTAAATGTCAACTAAACCATCACACAGGTGTCAGTCTGATGTGCAATGTGTAGCTAGCTGGTTGACATTTTGGCCACGTCACCTTAGCTCAGGCCTCTGAGCTTTTCAGACAAATCATTCCTCACTGGCCTGGGTTCAGGATGCTGTTTGGGGTTTCTTCTGAGCCACCAGCTTCTCTGGGGGCTGGAATTCATGTGCTCTACTGGAGCTGCCTGACTTGGGAGTCTTTCGCCTAGACTAATCTGTCCCACTTTAAATCACAGCCCTGCAGAAGCTCAATGACAAAAGAGAGAGCTGGCCAGCGCCAGGAAAATACCATTGGAAGTCCAAAAAAGCAGCCAAACCCTTGGTAAGCGGATTAACTCACTTAGCCGCTGGAAGGTAAGCCTTTCTAGAGATGGCATCCAAGTTGGGAGGCAGGCCAGCCATCTGTCCTGTCGGGTGGGCTCCTTAATGCAAATGGAATGTGGGTTTGGAGCTCTGATGCAAACCCGGAGGGGCCAGGGATGGAATGATCCACAGTCACTGTTTCAGACTGCGAACCCAAGGTGAAGCAAATTTGAAATTACAACGAAGGGAAAAAGCAACAGGAATAGATACAGGTACCTGGAGGGGACTTGCCTTGGGCTCAGGTTCCCTTGCATTCCAAACCTATTCTCTTTAGTGTGAAAAGGAGCTCTTTCTTCAGGAGGAATCCTACTACACTCTGCAGAGAAATTAGAAGGAGTGTGCTGGGCTGATAGGTAGAAACAGACAAAATCCATCAACATCATGGAAATCGCTCAGTTAAATCTCCAGGTCAAATACTAGAGTTGGAATCCCAACTTATAGGTCACTACCCTTCCAGTAATATGCATGTGCTCCGTGTGTGTATTGCTTTTAAAGAAAGAGTTCGGCTACTATCCTTCAAGTATCCAAGGACACCTGAAAAAGAGCGTCTAAGACAGACTATCCATCCATTCTTCCAGTTCCCTAAGCTCTCAGTCTGTATCAGGTTAAAACACCAAAAAGCTGTTTCCTAGACCACAAGAACTTAACCTCTTACAAAAAATTCCTTTACTAAATTGCACTGAAGTAATAACATCCTTTGCTTTTATATTGGAATGTTATGGCATCGTTAGAAAATCCTGATGCTGCTTAATATCTTCATGAGTAAGAATCCTCATGAGAAAATATTATTTGCAACATTTGAAACAAGGATGACTTTATCTTACTTAAGAGGTTGGTCTGTTTCCTTTAATCAGACAGGTATTATATAATCCTTCATATTTCTATTTTTGATTTGGCTACCAGGAAGCTCAAAGTTAAATTACCTATTTAAAGACCAGTAACTGTATTGGCCTAAATTCTGAGTATGATCATTTTTCTACTCATTTCAATCTTTTTTTAACAATCAATAATAATTTTAATAGTCTTATTATATCTGAGACTGGTACATATATGTTATTAATCAGATATATTATATATGTTGTATATTATATCAGATCGCTTTCTGCTGGCAACTGACAGATATCCAACTTAAGCAATAAAGGGGAGAGTGGAATCCTATTGGTTCATATATCTGAAAAGTTGAAAAGTTCAGGGCAGATCCAATCATAAAACCTTAGAGACAAGTCACATAGACACGGAAGCCAGCCTTAAAGAACTCCCAATGACCAAAGCTAGAACAACTTGAACAACAAAATACATAACATATATTGAACTATAATCCAAAGTATAAAACAAATAGACATGAGTCCATGCTTATATAAATGAATAAATAAATAGGGACAAGAAACAAATCTTCCTTACAAAAGCATTTCAAATTATATCTGTAGATACTCCCTTTCTAGGAGGTGGAGCTTAATTCCTCCCAGCTCCCTACCTTGAGGATGGGCTAGATTTAGTGACTTGCTTCCAAAGAGCAGGGTATGAAAAGGGGAAAACAGTACCTGTACAGGGGAGAACCCTGGCACACAGCACCTTAACCACATGATGAAGGCCAACGTCACCAGTGCTGAGTCACATTGATTGATGTCATGAATCCCCTGCCATGATGTGATGAGAAGGGCACTTCATTTCCATGGTGCTGTATTCTTTCCAAAACTCCGTAACCCCAGTCTAATCATGAGAAAAACATCAGACAAGCCCAAGCTGAGAAATATTCTACAGGATACCTGGCTAGGACTCCTCAGAGCTGTCAAGGTCATGAAAAACAAGGATAGTCTGAGAAACTGTCACAGACCAAAAGAGACTTAAGAAGGCATAATGACTAAGTGTGATGTGGTACCTGGATTGGAAAGAGGACATTAATGGAAAAACTGGTGAAATTCAAATAAAGTCTGGAGTTTAGTTAAGGGTAATGTGCCAAGGTTGGTTTAGCTGTGACAAATGTACCACGCTAAGGTATCATGTACGATGTTAACAACGGGTAAAAACTGGGTGAGGAACATATGGAACTCTCTGTATGATTGTCCTTGTCTGTTCCAGCTGCTATTACAGAATCCCACAGACTGGGTAGCTTATCAGCAACAGACATGGCGGCTGGAAGTCTGAGATCAGTGTGCCAGGATGGTCATTTTCGGTGAGGGTATCTTCCTGGTTTGTAGATAGCCGTTTTCTCACTGTGTCCTCATCAGGCAGAGAGAAAAAGAGGGATCCTGTGTCTCCTTCTTATATAAGAACACAAATCCCATTCACAAGGTCTTCGCCCTTGTGACCAAATTACTACCCAAAGGCCCCACCTCCCAATACCATCACATTGAGGGTTAGGATTTCAACCTACGAATCATGCAGGCACACAAACAGTCCATAGCTATCTTCGGACCTTCTCTGTCAACGTGAAATTATTCTACAAAGCAGTTTTAAAATGTTGGGGGATCATTTCATCAGTTTTATAAATATCTAACCTTTATGCTGTGCTCTGACACTAATTTAGTACTGCAGGTCAACCATAATTGAAGAACTAAAAACAATTTTTTTTAAAAAAAAGGAACAAACAGAAAATAAATAATAAAATGGTAGGCCTAAATCCAATCATACCAATAATCACATCAAATCTTATTAGCCTAAACACTCCAATTGAAAGGTAATGCATAAAACAGACCCAACTATATATTGTCTAACAGTGATGTACTTTAATTATAAAGACAGTTAGACTGAAAATAAGTGAATGGGAAATAATTTACCATACAAAAAGTAAGCCTAAGAAGGATGGAGTGACAATATTAAAAGCAGGTAAAACACACATCAAGGCAAAGGGTACTAGTAGAGATAAATTACATAGAAACACACATATGTAATCTTGAGAAACACCCTAAATGTGGTCCTCTTCATCAAATGGTGTTAGGTCTGCATTTGTCCTTGTCTTATATTTCCCTTTTATTTTTGCTTTTATGTGGCTTCCTGTCCACTTCCTCTCTGCCCCCCACTTAAGCAATGTTAACACCCTACTATTATTCTTTTCCACATTTTCCCCATGCTTGTAAAATTATTTCTAAGCATTTAATGAGTACACACATACATGTATATATACATATATACAAGTGTTGTCTGTGTTTTGGGAAAACATGGGTTCATACCATATACATCTATTTCAGCTTGTTTTCTCTTTCAATACCTCATGCAGATCACTTCAGGTCCCCCGATATAGTGCAATTCATTATTTTCGATGAATTATTAAGAATTATCCATCATTATAATGGTAATGAGTTAATACAGATTATTACAAACTATCCACCATTTATTCAGCATTGAATCCACAGCCTTGCTATTTGTAAGTATTCCCAGGTGTGGGATTCTGGGCCAGGGCCACCGGGGCTGTGTTTGTGACTTTAGTACATTTTGCCAGATTAGTTTCCAAAAAGGTCGTGACAATTGCACGTTCACCCGCAACGGAGGCATGTTTGCCTTCTTCCCTGCACAGGAATCAGATGCTACCTGTTCAGCCTGAACTTCCGCACCGCCCTCGTGGCTGGTGGAAGGGCAGACACCTTTCGCTCATACACATTGTCATGGGGCCCCAGGCCCACATCTCCTTCAGCCCCTGCCCCGTCTCCTCCTTCCGGGTCCCAAATCCTGGGTCAGGCTGTGCATGAAACCATTCATGTCCACCTGCACCAGGGGCTTCTGTGAGGACACACCCAGCTCTTCTGCAGTTCACCGACGGCATCAAGCTCACGGGCTTGGAGGACATGAAAGACCAACGTGGGATCCCATGAAACGCAGTCTCCTGGTGGGTTCCAGCTTAGCCTCCCAGGTTCCAACTTGACCTTGCACTCCCCCACGGCACATTCATCTTCTCTTCCATCCCCCAGTCCTGCTGTCCTCAGACCCACCACAGACCTGGGGACAACACCCTGGTATAGACTGTTTAACTGGTTCCCATTCACGTGTGAGGTCTAAGGCCTATGGTAAAGCCGTGACTAATACACCACGGTCACTCTCAACACAGCTCTACAGTAAAGCAGAACTTTGAGCCTTGGTTGTATATGCTGATACCACCTGTTATTACCACTGGCCATCATTTAATCTGTAGATTGGAATTCACTGATGCCATTGTGCAGCAAGTCAACTCAGCAAACATGTGCTGAGCACCTACTGTGTGCCCTCTGAGAGGTCTGTCCACCAACTAGTAATCCTCCTCTTTTATAAAGACAAGGAAAAGGGAAAAATCTCAAGATAAGGTTAAAAAAAAAGTTTATGCTTGTAGTTTTAGCAATTTTATATTAGATCAATGCTCCAATTGTTTTTAATGAAAATAGACCTTTCACTGGGTGAGTAATAAGATGACCCAGTGAGCTGACAGCGGTAATACATAATTCTTTTTGTGTGTATGATTCCCTAAGAGGCTAAGATCTAACTAATTGCCTGATGCTGACTTTCTTTAGAAAAAGAAAAATAATATAACACACTCACATGAATCAGTATCTTCAGAATTTCAGCAATAGTTTTTAATTTACACCTAATGCTTGGATATGCAAATGTTTGAAATGCATTCTTATCACCTATTTTTAATGTAAAATAAATAAGACAGCAAATCCCTGTTCATCCCATGGAGGCCTCAAAGCAGCTCTGTAAATTTTTGAAGCTCCCCCCTTTAAAAGGCAGGGTCTAATTACCTTCCATTTGAAAATGGGATGGACTTCGTGACTCTCCTGGAAGTGACGGTGCATGACTTCTGAGGCTCATTCCTAAAGGGAAACCCAGGCTCTACGTGGCTCTCTCTCTTTGGGGTCATGTGCTTTTGAAGTCCAGGGCCACCATATGGACCCCAGCTCTCCTGATGGTATCACACTGGAGAAACCATGTAAATAATCTACACAGAGACTGAAATGCCCAAGTTGCCCAGCTGGCCAGAAAGGTATTTGAGCCTTCCCAGTCAGACACATGAGCAA
Source organism: Aselliscus stoliczkanus (assembly GCA_033961575.1). Lineage (NCBI taxonomy): Eukaryota > Metazoa > Chordata > Mammalia > Chiroptera > Hipposideridae > Aselliscus > Aselliscus stoliczkanus. The sequence goes on from CM066732.1 coordinate 153,239,037, forward strand.
GCAAGTGACCTTCAGGAGATCCCAGCCACCATCTCATCATGTGAGACACGGCATGAAAACCGCCCAGCAGAGCCTAGTCAACCACCAGAACCATGAGAGACAACAACATGTTATTTTAAACCACTAAATTTCAGAGTGGTTTGTTACGCAGCAATAAATAAGTGGAGCATTCTGCATAGAGAAATATATAGCACAGTCACACTGCTCCCAGGATGCAGAGTCTATGGGGAGACAGAGTCACAAACAGTTTCAATACAACCTTCGCATGCTATGGAAAGTGCTCAAGGTTCAGAGAAAAGAGACACAAGGCTAGTCTGACTTCCAGATATGAATCATGAGGCATCTCACATCTTTTATTTAAAAGCAACAATGACAAAAAGCCCTTTTATTTAAATAACAGCCCTATCTGCAAAAATATTAGGAGACCAAACCACTCCTGAAGCATACCACTTCCAGTTGGCTGCTGTTACATTTGTGCAATGACCAGCACAAATGAGCTGACGACTGTCAGCAGAGGATGGTACTTAAAGACTGCTTCTCTTGGGTGGCCGAGTGGCGCGGTGGTTAAGAGCTGGCTTGGGACGCCAGCAGCCCTGGTTCGGATCCCACATAATATGAGAGCCAGTGACACTGCCCTCAAAAAAAAAAAAAAAAAAAAGAGACTGCTTTTCCTTCCCATTCAACATATGTATGTTCTGAAAATCTTAGCACAGATGTCACTTGCCACAGACACCCTTTCAGATACTGCAAACATTTCTGATTGGAATATTTCATGAATTGCCCTGAGGGAAGGAGGCAGAATGAACACAGTGGAGGACCTGCTCCATGATGAATAATTTGCATCATCTCATTTGATCACAGGTCAGCCCTGCCAGGCAGAGTCTGTGACAGTCACTGTACAGAGATAGGAATCAAGTCTCAGGGAGAATGCAGTCAGCAAAAGGCAGGGATGGGATGTGCTATTGAATATTCCTGCCCCAAATCTCTTTCTGTTATGGGTTGAATTGTATCCCTCAACTGATATCTTGAAGTCCCAACCCTCAGGAACTCAGAATGTGACCTTATTTGGAAAGATGATCGTTGTAGATATAATTAGTGAAGATGGGGATCATACCAGTATAAGATAGGCCCCTAATCCAAGAAGACACAGAAAGGAACACACACAAAAGAAAAAGCCATGTAATGATGGAGGCAGAGACTGGAGTGGAGGCCAGAACACCAAGGATGGCCGGCCACCACCAGAAGCTGGAAGAGGCAAGGAAGGATTCTTGCTGAGAGCCTTCAGAAAAAGCATGGCCCTGCTGACACCTTGAGTTTGGACTTCCAGCCTCCAGACCTATGAGAGAATAAATTGCTTTTGTTTTAAGACACCCAGGTTGTGGCACTTTGTTGCTGTGGCCGCAGGAAGCTGACACACCATGGTCCCCTAGAGGAGTGACCTGCAAAGGGTGCTCACGCAGCCCCGGTTCAGATGATGTATCTGGACCTTGACAGTTGGGGGTAGAAGCAGCGGGTTCCAGAGAAATCTGTGAAGGATTCAGTCTGTGTTTGCATCAGGCCAAGCAGACCCTGATCTCTCTTGGCCAGACTGAAAAGGTCTGGGATGGCCTGGGTGTCTGCGTGTCAGCAAACTTGTTTTACAGAAGGAGCTCGGTATTTTTTGTTCCAGTGTGGACTATATCACAGAAGTTCTTGTTTATCCAAAGGATTTTCCATGTAAATAAAGACATTTGCAAATTGATTTAGATTAATCAGGTGTGACTGCTGGATAAACAGAGGGAAAAATGCTGTCACTGAGATTCGGGGGCTGGAACAACCAGAACCCTGTGCACAGGCCTGCGACATTGGCAATGGCAGGAGCAGGGCTTCTGTGGTCCAGGGGAGAAGATGAAAGCCAGAACGGGAAAGAAACCCGAAATATGAAAAATATCTTGGGGTGTAATCCCAAAAGATGTGGCCAAACTTAAAGGTCTCCCAAGAGATGTGAGTTTAAAGAATGGGCCCACCCAACCCAAATCTCTCAGATTCATACCTTCTGGCCTTCTCCCATTCCTTCCCTCCCCACCCCCACACACAGACAGATGTGCAGACAGAAAAATACACAGAGACACACAGACACACACACAGAACAGACACACACAGACAGAAACATACACAGAGACGCATAATAGATACATAATAGACGCGCGCGCACACACACACACACACGTGCATACACTCACCCTTGGGCACAGGGGTAACTGCACATTTGAAGTATTTTTTGGAAAATATAATTCATGTATTTGGCATCAGTTAAATGAAATGTTAAGTAAAATATTTAATGAATAATCATTATTAAATGAAATAAGCGGAGCACACAACATTGTGCTCAGATCGGCCAGTCTCCAGCCAACTCACGGACTTGGGAGCAACAATAAATAGGAGCATTTGGAAGCCACGGAGTTTGGGGATGGTTTGTTTACATAGCATGAGCTAACTGATAAACATCATACTCACGACTGGTGATACTCAGTATTGTAAAGATGTACCTTCCCTACAAATGAAGTGTGCGTGTGTCGCCAATCAAAATACCAACAGATATTTATTTCTCTGGGACTTTTAAATTAAATTGTAAACCAAATTAGCCATTAAAAATTTGGGAAAGAAAACTAATGGAGGATAAGATTTTACCCATCAGATATTTAGAGGTACTATAAAACTAGGACAGTTACATAAAATAGCAATAGATAAATGAACCAATGGAACAAAACCAAGGGGGCAGAAAATATGATAGATGATAGATAGATAGATAGATAGATAGATAGATAGATAGATAGATATAGATAGAAAGATAGATAATGGATGGATGGATGGATGGATGGATGGATGGATGGATGGATGGACAGATAGATGGAAAGATAGATAGATAGATAGATAGATAGATAGATAGATAGATAGATAGATATAGGATGCTACAGACAACTATAGATAATGTTATCTTACAAATCAATTGTGGGTGAGGTGATAGGCTGTATAGTAAAAGCACTGGAATAACTGGTTATCACTTTGAAAAACATAAAATTAAACTCTTACATCACCCTAGATACTAAAATAAATTCCAGATGGATTATAAACCTAAATGTAATAAATCAAACTATAAAAGTAGTAGAAAAAAGTATAGACGACTATTATCCTAATCTTGGGATAAAGCAGGCCCTTCTAAGCATCACCCAGAAGCCATTAAGAAATAGACGCACAAATTTTACTCCATAAACATTAAATTCTCTATCCAGCAAAAGACCATAGACAACGTTGAAATACAAATGACAATTTGAGAGAAAAGTATGTGTAATACATATAACGAACAAAAGACTTAGTTGTCTGACTTGCTCAAAGCTCGGACAACAAGAAAACCATCACTGTCCCATCGAAAAATAGGGGCAGGTATGAACAGACAACTCATGCAATAGGGAGAAATGCCCACAAGCAGTAAAAAGAAGAAAAAAAGCAAAAAGCCCAGCCTCTCTCTTGTGCCCCTCCCCCTGGCACGAATTCATGATGGACATCTACAGTGTGGGGAAGTAAGGCCGGCCAGAAATTCTGCGAGATTCTGTCCTTCGGGAGGCCCCCTGGCAGGGACAGGGCCAATAGGATCCCCACACAGTGGTCTCTGGGCATTAACTGTGTCAGTGAGACATCAGGAATGGCTACCTAAACAGCAATAAGGAAACGGGCCAATAAATTAAGGTATATCAGTACCCACTGAGGACACGGGCAGAGAGAAGAGTTCACGGGTTGTTCATGGTGGATTGTTTAATGAAACACACAGGAAAAGTATGGAAGACGATGAGAGGGTTTTCACCCCTTACTATATCCACTTCCGAATAGTTTACATTTTCGCATGGGCATGTGTGATTTATGTAATCCTAAAAGAAAGACAGGAAATCATAAACATGGAGGTGAAGGAATACTGGTGTTCTGGTTCTCAGAGTCTCAGATAGGCACAGGTAGAGGGGTGGGTACAGGTATAGATATGACACAGCAGTAGATGTAGATTTTAAGCCCCTTGCCACTTCCTATTTTAAAAGTCACTGTCTTTAAACCTGGGAGTCCCTCTTAAGGGACCCGCAGAGCTGTGCGTGTCCCAAGCCATGAATGGAGCTGTCACCAATTTAAGGCACAATCAGCCTCATATGCCTGATTTGGTGACACCTTTGTCTCAGCAAAGACATTGGGAACTTCATTATTCCAAGCGGAAGAAAAGTCAGGGATCCATCCCTGTTAAGGAGCAGTCCCACTAAAGCCCCACTAATCCAGCCCTGCGGCCCCACCCCTGGAATTCCATCCCTCTGTGTCCAGTCCAGCCAGGACCTCTCTTCCCCTCCCCCTCACCAGCCTCTTTAAACTCCACCTGGACACTCTTTGTGTGGCCCCCTTGGAAAAGGCTTTAGAGAGTGAAGGTTTAAAATCTTTATTAATTCTGAAGTTTCTCCTGACTTCACCTCTTTGCCTTCCCGTGCAGGCCGACAATGACAGAGCAGCCAGCACTATGGCAGGGCCCAGCTCTGTGCCCTCCCTGGGCCCTGCACTGACTGCTCTCTCATTGGTCACTGCCTCCAAAAAATTCATGTGTCGGCATCTGTGCCCTCCCCTAGCTGGGGTCCTGTCCTTTGTGTCTAGCAGAGGACAGAGGTGTTGGAGGCCAGACAGGGAAGAAAGGGAATGAAGGACTAAAGTAAGGGAAAGAGGGGAAAGGAGGAAAATTCAAAAAGGACGAAGAAAGGGAGGGCACATTGTTGGGTCCTGAGTGCGAGGTGATGGGGGCAGAGATAGGCAGCCCTGTGGGATCAAGACAGGAAACGGTCACCTTTCATAATGGGCCTTCGTCCGAATGTTAGCTAAAAGCAGTTCTGTTCCCACGGAGACTGTGCATTCACTCAGCTCCCAGGGTAGAGTCCTATGTGGACCTGGACACAGGTCCCACCAGGTGCTGCCTCAGTGCCTCCCAGCCTGGAATCTTTCATCCTGCAAGCCTGCCCCCTGCCTTCATGGCCGGCACCCATTCACCTCGCTTACAGCGCCATCCTGAGCCACTCACCCCAGTGCACACCATGCCCAATTCCCAAAGTTGTTCCGGTCAGCTTGGCCCTGCACTGAAGGCCTAAGTCCCAACCCCAGCCTCGCCTTACCATCCTGGCCTGAGGCTTCGGAGTTCTTCTGGGGGATGACCCTTGGCCGTGTCTGCTTGGCCCCATCTGCCAGTGCACTGGGCACTCCTGGGAGACCTCTGTGCTGCACTCTGTGCTCAGCTGGCCCTCACCTTACAGATGCAGCCAGTTACAGTGAGACCCTGGACATGTCCCATGCTTCTTCCTCCCCAAGCCTCTGTTCATCTTCCAGAACATTCCTTGCTCTACCTCATCCATTCTCACAAGCATTCACCGTGAAAATGACTCACTCGTACTTGCCGTCACTCCGGGGTGGTTGTGTTTTTTTCAAGCACGCAGCCCCTTTTTGCATAGCTTGCATTGTGCCTCCCAGATGCTCTTCGTAGGTCTATAAAAAGAATACTTAGATGCAGGCAAAAATATGGACTGTTATCAACGTCATATTCTGCCGTTTCACATCCAATTCATTTGAAGAGTCCACTCATCCCCCTCTCTCTGAGGGAAAGGGGGGGGGGGTTGCTTTCGTGCTTCCAAGCTTGCCATAATTTGCGCCAGAGAGAACAAAGGGGCTTGAGTTATTAGCTCTGTTTTATACCGGAGGCAGCCATGTTTCTGAGAGAGTAAACGGCTCGCCCGTGTCACCAGGCTCTAGGGGCCTCGGGAAGCAGAGCCAAGCTGCCTGGCTCGCCCTCCGCAGACGACAGCTATTCCCACCACCCCATCCTGCTAAAGCACTTTTACTGCCGTCTGTCGGCAGTCACATAATTTGGACCAAATGCAGACCAACCCCGCAGGACAGTAAAAATAGAGACAGCCTCAACGACGCAATTGAGTGGGGTCGAAATGATTGAAAATTGCTCATTTCCAGTGAGGACCCGAACAAAAACAAAAGCAAACCAGCGAGAGTATGCTCTCATTCTGAAGGCTTCTGGGCACTAGTATGTGCAAGAGGCCACTGCACGCTGGGTTCCCTTCACCTTTGCCCTGGAAACAAGCCTCTCTTCATACAAGGCAAATGCATCCAGATTTCCAGGGGGCAGTGACGCTAACACCCCGTGCACTGGAAAGAATGAGCAGCCTTGAGGTCAAACACCCTTCACTGCAAAGAGACACGCCCACACTCCGTGGCTGGCTGGCTGGCGGTCACCTCCATCCCGTGAAGGTGCTGGTCCGTATCCAAATGACCCCTCTACTTGGAAGCCCTCAGCTCGGCTCAGCCTGGAAACCGTTGCTATGTGTGGGGAAGGTTTTTCCCCCAAGTCCTGAATGTAATCGCAGGCAGTGAGAAGGCTGCGTGTGCCAGTGACATCGCCGCGGAGCTGGCTTTTGGATTATTAAAAGGAACACAACAGTTTCTCTGGTCAGGCCTGTAACCTTCCAAAGAGAGACACGGAAGTTGAAGGATGGAATAAAAGGAGGGTGGCAGTGCCTGAGCTGGGTGTTCCAACATTCGCCTCTGAACGAACAGAGGTAAGAAAGGATGGTAGGGGGTAGAAACACAGCCTCCAGTCAGATGGACCTGGTTTTATGGCACCTCCCTGACACTTCCTGGCGGGGAGATCTCCCCCACTCTGATCCTTAGGCTCCTCATCATGCAAATGGAACAAATGATTGTCCCCACCTGTCGGGTGAGGGTGAAGTGAGACCTGGACACGTAGTGTATAAGTGTCTATCCCCAGTGCCTGCATTGCATTCAATGCTCAATGTGTGGTAGCAGCATTGTTAAGGAGAGGCCCACAAAAATCACAGTGAAATGCCTATAGATGGCTGAAGCTCCGATAGGCAGTATTGATTAATAAACCTGGGAAAAATCACGGATGACTTAAGAAATTCAGCATCCATCCAGTAGGCCAGATCCGTCAAAAGGTTGGTTCCACTGACGAAGCTAATCAAAGGGGGTGTCTAGGGAGTGAACTGTGTTCCCTCCAAATTTATATCTTGAAGCCCTGCTCCCCAGTGTATTTGGAGATAAGGCCTTTAAGGAGGTAATTAAGGTTAAATGAGGCCATACAGGTGGGGCCCTTTTCAGATAGGATTAGTGTCCTTATACGCAGAGGAAGAGATACCAGGAGTACATGCACAGAGGAAAGGCCACATGAGGACAAGAAAATGAGGTGGCCATCTGCAAGTCAGGAAACCAAACCTGTTGGCACCTTGACCTTGGACTTCCAGCCTCCAGAACTGTGACAAAATCAATTTCTGTTCTTTAAGCCACCTCCCTCATGGCATTTTGTTATGGCAGCTGGTGGTGACTCACACAGGGGGTTTTCAGTCCCATATGTGATTTGCTGTTTCCAGGGTTTTCACCTCCCTGGCACTTGCAGCATACCCCTTGGGCGCCGAGGGATGCCACTCAGGCCTCAGAGTGTCATAGGTACATGTATGTCACCTTGGCATGACTGCATGGTGAGTGCCTGGGGAATCTGCAGACCTTAGAATGGTAAGCAAGCAAAGCATTTCATACTCTGCTGAGAAATGGGGTCACAGCGATTCTCCCTTTTCCTTACCTCCTGGAATGGGTTCAGTGGTGGCCCTCCCAAAATATATGTGCACATCCTAACCCCAGGAACCCGTGAATGTGACCTTATCTGGGAAAAGGGTCTTTGCAAATGAAATTAAGGATCTCGAGATGAGATCCTTGACTTAGGGTGAGCCCTAAATCCTATGACACAGGTTCCTATAAGAGAAAAGCAGGCGATCTGACACAGGCAGACACAGGGGAAATGGTCATGTGAAAATGGAGACAGAGATTGGGGTGATGCAGCCACAAGCCAGACGCCTGGAGCTCCTGGAAGCCGCAAGCGACAGAATGTCCCCGAGGGTCTTTAGAGGGAGCAGGTCTCTGCCAACACCTCGACTTCGAACTTCTCACCTCCAGAACTGTGAGAGAATACATGTCTGTTGTTTTAAGTCACCAAGTGTATGGTAACTTGTTACAGGACCCACAAGACACTGATACACCTCCCCATCTCCTACTAGTTCAATCCCTAATCTTAGATTAATGAACAAGAAAAATCGTAAGTAGCAAACGATGTCATGACACCAAGTTCCCAATGACAACAGCTGCCGTTTCTTGAGGATTTGCTCCTTGTAGACACTGGGGTACATCCATTCTCTCTTTGCAGAGAAAGAACACGAAGCTCAGAAAGGTTAGGTGACTTGCCCGAGGTCACAAAGCTTACACCTAGCCGTGCCGGAATGAGAACAGTGCCTGTCCAGCTCCGCCAGTGGGATGCGGAATCGGATCTCCAGGGAACGGCGACAAAACACTCAGTGAACCCCAACCCGGTGCCTGATGACCACAACTGAAGTTGAGGTAACCAACCCCAGCAGAGCCAAGGACATAGTCGTTCTTTGGGGTTTGTAGCAATAGGATTTTATCTCAGTGAACATTCATGGGTCTGGACAAGGGGGAATCAAAATGCCCTTAGGTCCTTTGGTGGCCCAATCACCTGGTCACATTGCAGGAGCCCAATCATTCAGCAACAATCCAAAGTCTTTAGCATTCGTGCCCCTCCTAGTCAGGGAGCCACCAAACACGTGGCAGAGGCCATATGCCTCCGGTTAGATGGATGACTAGGGCAGTGAAAAACAGATACTTCCACGAAGCAACCTGAACGTGGGAAAGGCCAGAAAACAGAGGCAAAAATGTCAGAGCTGAAAGGGGCACTGCCAGGTATAGCCCAAAGCCTTCATGCTGAGGGGACGCCAACACGTGACCCTAAGACTGTCACACAGCATGTTCACATCCATCAAACTGTGTGAGCCTCACAAGGAGTTATCCCAGGCAGGTGGACAAGGCAGGACTAAAGACTCTCCCTAACAGACAGGGAAACTGAGGCCCAGAGGTTGCGTGGGGCGGCCAAGGGTCACCCAGTGAGGAAGCGGCGGAGGCCTAACTTCTGACAGCTAATCCAGTTCTCTCTCTGCCCCATGCCTCCTCACCCCCATGCTTAGTCCTAATGCAAAGCCTAACTTTGTAATAATCAGCAATGAAACGGATGAAGAGAGAGGAGTGGGGCTGATCTGCCAGGGCCCAGGTTGCAGAACACATCCGACGATACGCTCCTGATCTTTCTCACCCAGTGCCCAGCCCTGTATCTCAGGCCAGAGTTGCCGTCAAAGGCCCCTGGAAAAGCAGCTGGACAGGTGGAGGGCAATCCTTCCTGTCCTGGGCTGTGTGCTCAGAGGCAGCCCCACCTCCCCATGCTGAGCTCAGAGAAGGGTTTGTTTGGCTCCTGCCTGCCCACAGAAGCACTTCCCCTGGGCCTGGGGAGCTCGACAGAGGCGAGCAGACTTAAGTAGCTGTTCTTGGGCTGCCTTTTCCAGAAGAAAGGTCAGTCTACTCAGCAAGAGCAGAGGGAGGGTCGAGAGACCACTACTTCTAACCTACCACAGTCCCACCACGGCCTTCCAATGCTGTGAGCTCACAGGGGACCCCACTCATCCGCCCCTGCCTGCCCCTCACTGTTCTCCAGCCACACCCCTCCCACATGTGCTGGGGGAAGGGACACTTGCCCCAAAGGGAGGTAGTGGGGGACACATGACAAGTTGCATGCAAAAATCACTCATGGACTGCCAAGGGCTTCCCAAACACTGTCTTCATGATCAAAATGGACCTGTGTCCCATTCTATGAGACAAAACAGCTTAAAAATGAATCCATGCCACTGAGTTAATATAACTCCTCCAGGGTTGCTTTTTGCCAGAGTTTTTGAAAAGAGATAACCCCTCTTCCAAGGGATTATGAGAGGGGCGAGATTCTATGGGGATGCCATGGAAATCAGTACAGAGGTGGGGAAGGTGGTGGCAACAGGTAATTAGAGTAGATCTGCTCCCTGGAAGTATTAGAAGCTCATGGTCACTGGCAGACATGAAGAGTGACTTAATCCCAGCGGGATATCATGGCACTATAGGTCTGTAGGAACTCTAAGCATATCCAAGGATGTTTACAAACTCTTAGAATCCCCAGGAGATCAGGCCAAAGTCGCTGAGGCCTAAGAAAGGCTGGGGTGAGCCGAGAAGGCTGTCTGAGGAAGTGGCCTTTGGAGAATTTGGTTACCAGGAAGAGCATGAGTTGGGCCTTACCTGATGCTGAAACAAACATGCTGTCATGTCCAGAAGAGCAGTTGTACCCCTGAGCGCAGACCAAGCCAGATACAAATGGAAAATTTCAGGGCCTGGAAGACTTCTGCTCTTCTATTCTTCCCCTGTGACTATGTGATCCTAGGAAAGCAGCTTGATCCTCTGTAAAACGGAAAGCATAGTCCCTGCCATGCCCGCATCCCATATTTATTGTAAGGACAGGTCCTATAAGCTGTAAGATGCTGCGTGCATGCCTTGGCCAGTTCTGTGAGGAAGCGTTGGTGCTTAAGGCTGGAGAGAAACTTAGAACTTGGGGCGGGGTGCAGGGGGAGCCTTGATGTGTCAGCAGCCCAAGAAATACAGCATCTGGAAAAATCACTTTGATGAACTCGACTACCAGCCACAAATCACTGTATTTTAAAACCCATTCCAAATTAAAAAAAAAAAATCTTCTCTGCAGAAGGCTCTGAGTGAGATGTTTTCCTCTCCTTCTGCTGAAGCAGATGCAGAGGACGCCTAGCAGCTGCTGACAAGATATGGCCCACAGGCCCCTCTTGGCCAGAAAGGCCCATGGTTGACAGTGGACGTGAATGCTGTGTTAGCAGGACCCTGGTCATCTCCATGGCTGTCTTCTGACATCTGGGCGGGGAGGGAAGCCTTCTCTATGGGCCAGTTTTTAAATCGTGAACTGGGTACTACACAGAGCCAGACTGCAGATACCCACCAAGTTCCTGCCTTCAGTCCTTTCAGGCTCTGCTCAGCCAAACCCATGGCTGGTGGTTCTTTTTCACACTCTGCATTCCCACCTCCAAGCCTTGGCTCAAGCTGTTTCCTCTTCCCACCCCCGCCCGTGTCCATCACCAGGTGCCTCAAACCACCTGGCTCCAATGATCCACTGCCAAAAGCCTAGGATCCCTCCTTTGCCCAACCACAGCATGTCATGGGGGCCCCCACCCTCTACCTCAGCACTGGTCATTTAGTATTAGATCAGCCTAATTCACATGTCTGAGGATGGACACTGCTCTATTCATGTTTGTGACTCAACTCAGCACAGGGCCTGACATTCGGTAGGTACTTGGCAAGTATTGGATGGAGGGAGCTAACAGGTCCACAGAAATGTTGGGGTGTGACAGCCAGCCTCCTCTGTCATCTGATTAAGGGGGCTTCCTTGCTAGCCAAATACTAACCCACCTACAACTCTCACCTCCTCCAGGAAGCCTTCTGGAGTTGCTGCTGTCTTCCCTCTTGGTCTCCTAGTCAGTGTCACATAATTGAGCATTTCTTGATGTCCCGTTTTCTATTGTTCAGAAACTGTTTCTTGCGCAAGCAGACTACATCACCAAAAGAGCAGCTCCCAGGTATCAGGTGCCATATTACAAACATTGGGCTTCCATATCCAGCCTTATATCCCATCCCCCACCCCCATCACAAGAAGCCTGACACTGTGAAAGGAAATGAGGCATTAGGCAAACAGGTGTGAATCCTGGCTCCATCTTTGTTAGCAACAGCTTCCATGTCTGGTTTACACTCTAAACTTTAAGACAGGGGTCCACAAACTTTTTCTGTGAGAGACGAGATAGTAAATATTTTCAGTTTTATGGATCCCACAGTCTCTATTGCAACAACTCGACTTTATCATCATAGGGGGGAAACAACCATAGACAATACATAAATAGGCAGGGCTGTGTTCCCATAAAACTTTATTGACAAAACAGGCAGTGGACCAGATTGGCCCACCAGCTGTAGTCTGAATACCTCTGCTCTGGAGGATTACTTGAGATGACATTTAATTCCCTCGTCACCCAGACCTTAGATCACATTGTAAAATATCCCAAGTCATCCCCTAATACCCTCTATCACCTCAGCAGCCTTGGTTTTTCACCTTGGCACTGAACCCTGTCTGAAATTATAGCCTGTCTATTTGGTGACTGGCTGTCTCCTGCAACAGAACATAAAAACCCAGGAGGGCAGAGGCTGTACTCCAGCATCTGGAACAGTACCTGGCACAGACAAGACATCCTTTAAATATTTGTGAACTGAATAGAGGCCATTATTATTACTCCTATCATGATTATTGTTGGAAGTCTTCAATAAATAGTTTGTTTATGTGCTTCCGACTATGTTTACTGTGTTGATATATTGACCATGATTAATCATGTATGTTTGCAAAACCCCATGTAATTTTCATGCGTTCCAGGAAATTATAATCCTCCCATGTTGGAAATGATGGAGCAGCTCAAAGTTGTTATCTCGTGCTGGTGACCAGGCAGAGATTCGAACCCAGACCTCCTGGCTTGGCCTTCTGAAAAGAGGTGGTATGGTGGTGTAGAAAGAGCACTGGACTGGGAGTCTAAGATTTAACCTTACTTAAATGGAAATGTCATTTCGCCTTCTGCACAATGGTGACAATAATGGCAACTTCACAGAGGCATGGACCAGGATTAAATAAAATACAGAAGATAGAGTACTCAGAACAGTACCAGACACAGGACAAAACTGTAGGAAGCTATTGTTATGTAACAAGATGACAGTAACTACCTCCACCCTGCCTCATAAGGCTCGGAAGGGCTTACATGAAGGACATGCCTGGGAAAATGATTATGAAACTGTCAATCCCCCCAAAAAAACATAGGATCCTTTTTTTCGACACCACCCAGGCAATGCAGAAAATATTTCCCCTTTTCAAAAAAAAAAAAACAAAAAAAAAAAACTGTACACGAACATCTGCCATAAAGACAGAAATAAATCATAAAGACCTACGCTTTCCAGAGCTTTAACTGCAGTCAAGAAAAGGGTTAAGCTTTTTTCTGCTCACATTGGCATAAGAGTCCAGTTACCACACAGGCCAAAACCGAAACAAAACCAAGAGGGTTTCATCAAGCTAAGGACAAGGGGACGAAGCCTCTGCTTCAGCCCCTGCACGTCTGGAGCGTTCTTGCAGCAAAAGCAGCCGTGAAACAAAAAGAATCCTAAAACAGAGAAGGCACCACCATCTCCTGGTGTCCTGTACCAGAGGCCAGGGAACAGCCTCTTAAAAGGTTCCGAGTGTGGCAGGAATTGTGCACGCTGGGGTTACGTTTAGGACATGGGGGCGGGCGGGGGGGTCACATCGACACACACACACACACACACACACACACACACACACACACACCACTTTCCATCCCTGCCCACTTCAGTAGAAAGTGATTCACTTGGTTCCAGATTTAAATATTTATTCCTCAAACACAAAACCACGTTGAACACGCGCATCCCCCGTGATGTCCCAGCCATCTGGCCTTCGTAGGAACATCTTCAGATGAAACGACCAGCTGGGATTCCGACTTCACAGAGTTCTGAGTCTTCCTCACAGAGGGGGACTTTCCAAATGCTTTGGGCCTCTCTGGTTCTTGGAGGAGGACAGTTTTCTTCCTCTGGTCCCAGAGTTAGCACTTTGAGCATTTACAAAGGAGGATTAGCCATACTCCATCTGGAAAGAAACATCTCTTGGCCTTGCTGGGTGATGTCAATAATTGGCTTGGGACACGATAGAAGTGGGGGCATTGTCACCATGAAGCTAGCTGGCCAAACACTGCCCGATTCAGACCACGCTGGCCCCCAGGCTGTCTCTGCAGTGCGCCCCTACCTGGCAGACGTACCCCACCCCCCAGGCCCACAGGAGGAATGCCTGTGCCAGCATATAGATTCCCTCCCCGCAGTGCGGCCCTGCGGGGGGTGGGAACCCTGCCACTGGACTGTGTGCAGCCTGTTTGGGACGCTACACCTGTGTGTGACACCTCATGTTTCTTGCTGCAGGCTGCTGGAAACAGATCTTTTCTCTGAAACATTCTTATTTTTAAGATATTCCTGTCCCACCCACCCTTCCCCCAACTAAATTTTAACAAGTTACCTCCTGTGAGCTCTGAGTGTTGTTGGGTCATGGCAATAGCAGGGGTGGGGTGGGGTGGGGTGGGGGTGAGATTCATGCTGAAAAGGAGCTCAGTCTTTCTCAGTTCAACAAGCAGAATTTGCCTCCTTAACCTGCAGGGGCCTCTCCCAGGGACAGCCTCGCCCATAACACAACAGGGTTGAAGCATTTCATGGACTAGGCATGACCCAACTATTTAGTAAATCAGTGAGGAAAGGATATGGGCACTTTTAAGCACGGTCCATCTTGGCTACAATGATCTCACTAATTACAGCTTCTATAAATCAGCTCAGGTTAAGAAGGCAAGGGGTGGGTGCCCAGCCTTGGGGAGATGCAATTCACTGGACTAAACCAGGCCATTTGATTTGGTCAGCAGACCCTGGAGGACTGGAAAAGTAGGAAAACAGAAGGTATATGTGGAACAAACGCCTAAGGAAAGGGGGAGCGGGGAGCTGGGAGAGGAATTCTTAAGATCTACTGATGCTTCCCAGGACAAGACACGTGAGAACAAACGAGGGCTGCTGGAATCCAAAAATTACAGACCCACTTTAAAAACCGCAATGCCATAATTCACCCTGTTTGTTCCGTGGGTCATTTGGACTGCAAAGACAATAGCTTGTTGTTTTTTCCAGATTTAACACCAAGCCATAACAAGCAGAGGTCTCCCATATTGTCACATGGCTCTATGACAGGCCTGGGGAAGCTCCATGTTCCCCCAACAAGTAGCCCCAACTGCCAAAACCCAGCCGAAACCATTTCTTCCAGGACTTTCAGGGAGCTCTGCCCTGGCTGCTGCATTTTGGCTTTGCTTTATTTAAAAAACAACAACATAAAACTTCAAGGTCATTTCACAAAACACAGAAATTGAGTTGGAACCCACTCCAAATTCTCTCCTCCTTCACTCCAAATCTCCTTGTCCTAAACCTCTTAGGGAGAATGCAACCTATTATACTTTATCAGATGCTTCCTTGTCTTAAATCCATGGCAATCACATTTAATTTCATTAGAGCTTATGTCCTGTGGTCATGCATAAACTCCTAAACCAACAACAATTAAAAACGCGATACATTCCTTAATTCCTTATTTCAATCTACTAATGCACGGCATTACCTAGCTGATTTGAGGGTGTCTTTCAAAGCATACAATAATCAATGTGTCAGACACTCCCCTGGGTTCTTTATTTATACTATCTCTGATCCTCTCTGCCCAAGTCCGTTTTGCAGGTGAGAAAGAAACAGGACAGACACAGACCTTAGTGACCTGTTCCAGGTCACTGGGCAAGCACGTGGCCCCATCTGGAGGGAGGCTTGGACTAGTGTGGCTTAAAGGCCTGCCACCCAGCTGTCCACTTGCCACATCATGGTGCCCGGCCCTCCTCAGGCTGAAATTCCACCTTCTTAAAGGTGTGCAACGAACAAAGTGAATTTGGGGGACCTGAGATACGGACCTAAAGATCTTTGGGGGAGAGGGGAGTCTTGGTACCTAAACTATTCTACCTGAGTCACTGTAAACCTCACCCAGCTCAGATGATGAGCTCCCTGTCACCTCTACCTCCGGGCCCCCTTTCCCCTACACGCAAAGGAAAGAGGAATCTGCCAGCTTCACTCTAACACATAGCCATTAAAATGACATCCTTCACGCCAGCTTAGAACATTAGCTCAAAGTTCAAAAGCTGGTGAAAGGCAACTTGATTGAAGAACTGTCATTAAGATATACTCTCCATGGGTGCGGTTTGTAAAGCAATTGTTTCCAAGCCCTCTGCCCTCCCACCCAGGCCCAGCCCACTGCTAAGAATGGAGAGAACACACCCTCTGTGGGGCATATTCAGATTTCTTCCCCCCACACTCCATTCCTTACTTGTCAGCTCCTTGAAGCCAGGGCCCTCCTTGGCCCAGGTGACCTGGAGTTCCTGGAGGCCATTACCCCATACCTTGCTGCCACCTCAAAAGGTGTTTGGAGTCTGCTCAGGTCTGGGGGTTCAGGGCCTGCTTTGCCATTTACTAGGTGTCCCGGGCAAAGTGTTTAGTCTGAGCCTCCATTTCCATCTGCCTAATGGCTGTGGTTCCCATCTCTTGAGGGCCTGAGATGGGTGTAGGACTATGCAGTGGAAAGTGCTAGACTAATAATGTAAGGGGTTATAATGGCTCCTTTTCTTTGCGGGTCTGTCTGGCACTTTGCAGCAGATGAATTCGTGTGTCCCCAGGGGCAATTGCAGTCATTTGCTGTTGAACTTTTATACACAGCTCATATCACCACAAAAAAGAACAGTCTGCGTTCTGTGAGGCAGCCTGATCTACGGAAATCACAAGAGCCTTGTCCCTTGCAGATGACAGTTCTCATTTTAGCCCTTCTGTGTTAACTTTGTGCCTCAGTTTGCTCAACTGTGAAGTGGGGGGAACACCTTCAGTTTCGGGGGAGGTGTTGTGCAGACTGGAAGTCACTTAGGCAGTCACCAAGCTTATGCCTTGCCCATTTGAACACGTATACACGCCACTTTCTAACAACGTGATCAAAATTCCCACCAAAGACAATTACAAGGCCCAAAGATGACTCTTAAAGGCCAAGTGCCTTCTGCTCTATGACACCATTCAGCCTTTCCTGACTCCAACTGTCAGGCTAAGACAATGGTTTGAGCCCTACAGCTGAATGGGGAATGCAGAAGGAAGACGGGTAGACTATAATTAGACAGACCATCCTGACATTTCTCTCTTCACTCCAGATGTTTATTATGTTTATTTCCTGTGAGCTGGGCCGATCACTTCACAAGGGCCTCCAGCGTGGAGACGTGGACAGGGAAAAAGCTTTTGCTTGCCCCCTCAGGCTTGCCTCCGGCCAAGCTGGGAGCACCTCTCCAGTTCTTCCCCCGCTCCTTGCATACCCCTTCATCCTGACTTTTCACCAAGTGCTCTTGGGGAAAGTGTCTTAAACCTCTCCCCCCTCCCCCGTCCTCTCCCTGTCATTTGCCATGGACCCCTCTCCAGACTAGACAAATGCAGATTTAAAAAAAAAAAAGATTCCCTTGTATAGGGAGTCTAAGAACAAGTTATGAACAAAGAGACACAAAGGAATTTATAAACAGAGTTCTGGAGATGTCAGCTCTCCCAGGGGTAAATGATGCTGCCTACCTCCTCCCTGCATTAGAATGTTCTAGACTAAAGGAGTACTGAAGGAGGGGTGGAAGTCACAGCTCATCCTGGACTCCCACGCAACCTCACCCCTCCCCAGTGAGACAGGGGACAGCATCCAGGACCAGTGATCAGGGAGCAGGAGTGCACGGCAGGCGAGATTCTCACCCCGGAAGTTTGAATTCTAAGGAGGAGGCATCATAACCATTGCAAGAGTCATTTGAAATTAATGCATCAGCCTCTTTGAGTATTTCTCGACAGAACTGGTATTGGAAACATTTCCAATTATGGTCAAAGGCTTATTTGGGCAAAGATGGTGTGCCCTTTTTATTTCTTGTGAGCTAAATGTGGTTAAAGTATTCTGAACCTTCCTGGACTTTAACTTCCTCATCTATAAAATGGTGAAAACATTCCCCGATCTCAGAGTTCTTGAAAAGTAAAATGAGATCATGTACACAAATCTTGACGTGCTGGGTCTAACACAAAATAAATCATAACATTAAAAAAAATAATAATAAGTAGCCGCATGGAAGGATTCCCCTATGACAGGCAGCACCCCGCCTGAGTTACTGTTGTTAATTTTCACTACAACCCTGAGAGCAGACATTATTACTCTGCCCATTGTACAGCCACAGAAAGCAAGGAGCAAAAGGGGTTAAGTAACTTGCCCAAGGTCGCCAATGATGGAGTCTCCATGTGAACCAAGACCATCTTGCCCCTCCCTCCAGGCAGACCTGTCCTCCAAACTGCTGCCTCCTCTTTTCATCTAGGAATACACCCTATTAAAAAGGCATGATTGGGAATCACTTCATATTTCATGTGTTACTTCACCTGCTCCAGGAGTACCTTTTAAACGTACAAGAAGCTGTGAAAAAACACTGCTTCTTGTAAAAATCTGTTACATGGCATGTGCTGTGTTCCACAGCCAGGACGCACAGCCTGCCCCTGGGGGCCCTTACAACAAATGCAGGCAGCAGCCCAGGAGGAATCACAAGCTCACCTCCTCCCAGGCAGCAGACATGGTGGGCTCAGTCGGGAAGTTCTGAGCCTTAGCTTCCTGGCCTATAAAATGGATTTAATGCAAAATCTATGAAGTTTAACTCACTAGAAGCTATTCCTGCTGGCCCTTGGCCTCCACCCCATCCCACGATGGTCTGGGGAACCCAGAAGGCATGCTTTTGCTGCATCCCTGTCTCAAAGGCTTAACAGGTATCCGGAAGCTTCTTTGGACTTTTCATGGTGGGGATCAGCACACGGCAAGCTCCCGCCACTCCTCTGGCCCCAGCTAGTGCAGAGGGGAGACAGTTCGAGGGACAAAGTGGGAGGCATCGGCACTCCCACCTCGGTGTCTCCACTGCCAGCTTGCTCTTAGACCTGGTTAGCCAAAAGATCTCGGGGGGCCCAAATGCCTAGGGAGATGCGTGATAGACCCAGCACGGGTCAGGGTCTCCAATGGGTTCTGGGGCTCGCAGCTCACAGCCACCCCCCAGGAGGGAGACGTGCCCATCAGGGTTGTGGGTTGGAAAACACTAGCCCTGGAGGAGGGCAGCTGAGCGACTATGAAACATCCAGAAAGTCTCCTGAGAGAGGGCAGGGCAAGTCCACTGCCTAATTTCACCAGAGGACCCTTCGCCTTAGGTTTGGAGATTTTGTAAGAGCAGGGCCTGGTGAGCCGGCTGCGCAGCTAAGAGGGGGGCTCCCAGGTTCTCTTAGCTCCCGGGTAGATCCTGCTTTCCAGCTAAGGCTTCTCGTCAGCGGCAAGAAGGGAGCGTCCTGGTTCTGCCCGAGGCTTGGGGGAACTGGAACCCGGGGTTGTCCCTCTCATGGAAATGCTACACCCTCCCCCTCAAACAGACCTCGGCAAGGTCACTCTCCACCCCTTCCTGGAGACCTAGAGACGAAGTGTACTTTTAAGCCAGGGCACCCGTGCTGTGACTGACTGATTCGTACCCAGTTTCTTTCTTTCTTTTTTTTTTTGAACAAGTCAGAGCTGCCCAATTTTTCTTTGGAAGCTACAGGCTAGATAGATTTATTTTCTCGGCCACAGATCGGGTGGTGCTGGTGGTTGCAAGGGTACGAAATACGGAATGTGGCCGGTCTATATCGCCATCACTTTATTGTATTGTCACCGTTAACTTAACTATAAATACTACGGTGGGGAGCGAGGCACCGGCGGCCTCGGACTGCGGGGCTGAGAGGCCCCGCGCGGCCCCGACCCCAGGCGCCGGCCCTCCGGGCTCTGTACACTATTTACAGCTCCTCGTTCCTCTTTCTCGACCCCCTCCCGCAAGGCAGCGCGTGTGCAAGAAAGTAGCATCGTCTGTCTGTGCAAGTCCTTCGAGTTAGGCAAGTGCCACGGCCGGCCCGCGGCCGTCAGCTGTCTGAGTCCAAATCGCTTTTACCTTCCTCTTCCCTCTTCTCCGGCGACGCCTTCGAGGATGGTTTGTTCCACTTCTCGGCGTTTTCTGACTCTTCAGACGAGGACCGCTTCTGCCGCCTCCATTTGGCCCGGCGGTTTTTAAACCAGACCTGTTGCACAAGGGAATACAAAACGACCGTTAAGATTCAAAGGCACGCTCCCCCCAGGCCTGGGCACCCCGGGGCTTGGCGTGGCAGCCGGGCAGCCTCTGGGTGGGATCCGAATTTCGATGCCTCCCACGCGCGCGCGCGAGCGCCAACAAAAAGAGGGGAGACTGGCTCCCGCTCCCGCGTTTCCATCCCACTTCCTGGGCCTAAAGCGCCCTCCGGCAGCCTCCGGGCCGCCACTGGGATGGTTTTCAGGCGCAGGGAGACTTCGGCAGGGCTGGGCAAACCCAGGACGGGCCTTCAGGCACACCGCGCAGGGCCCCGCGCCTACCTCCACTTTCTCCTCGCGGAGGTGCACCTTCCGGGCCAGCTGCTCTCGTGTCCCCACGTCTGGGTACTTGGTCTCCTGGAAGAGGTTCTCGAGCGCTTCCAGCTGCTCGTCCGTGAAGATGGTGCGGTGCCGCCGCTTCCGCCGGCAGTGCAGCTGGTTGAGGAGCTGCAGCTCGGTGCGCGACAGCGTGCCCACGTTCATGTAGGGCAGCATCTGGTGCGGCACCGGGGACACCAGCACCGAGCCGGGGCCCTCATAGCCTGCGACAGAGCAGAGCGCACGGTCAGCCGCTCCCCTAGCCCCGCGCACACGCCCGCCCGCGACCACTCCAACCTTAACGGCGTCTGCAAGGGAGAGCTGGGGGTTGAAGGGGCGCAGAAATCGAGGGTGCAAGGGCATGAAGGAGCGCGTCAGAGCGCCCAGCCGTTCAAGACTCTCTCTGCCCAGTCTCCCTATGGAGGCCAGGCACGGCGTTACATTTTTCCGTGAACTCGCATAAAGTTTGCAGCAAGGGTGCAAAGCCCAGCGCCCGATCCGCAAACCATAAGCGAGGGTGCGATGCAGATTTGCAAAAGGGGGAAAGTTTGTGCAAAGTGAAAAAAAAAAAAAAAGCAAGCGGCACCACCCGCGGCCGCCCCCGAAGCCGACAGCCGCGGCAGGCGGCGAAGGCCCGCGGGAGCGCGACCCTACCTGGGGGAGTCGGGACGCAGGAGCACTGCTGGGCGCCCAGCGGCGGCACGGCCCCACAGCAGGCCGGGCCCACGGGCGCCGCCTGCACGTGCAGCTGCCCGTAGAAGTAGTTGTTGTAGCCGAGACGGGAGCTCCCGACCGCGGCCGGGAGGCCTGCGCCGCCGGGGGCCACCGGGCGCGGGTAGAAGGCGCCATAGTCCGAGGAGGCGCCGCCGCCGGCGCCGTAGAGCGAGTCCCCGTGCAGGGCCGGGAAGACCACGGGAGCCGCGGCACTGGGAGCCACCGGCAGCACCGAGTCCTTGCAGCGCGGCCGGGCGGCCAGGATGTTGTCGATGCTGAACATGCTGGCGGGCATCCCCGATCCCCGCGCCGGGACGGTGGGCAGCGGGGACGCGCCGAGGAAAGAGCCTCCGGGGGGGGGGGGGTCCGCTCTCCGGAGCCGGACCAAACCGAAAGAGAGCGCCGGCGAGCGCGCGGCCCTGCACCCCTCCCCGCCCCCTGCGTCCTCTCTCCCTCCTCCCACCCGCCCCTCGCCGCAGCGTTCGCTGAACTCAACCCGCGGGTAGGACGGAGTTTAGCCCAGCTGAACCTCTTGTTGGTTTTATACTGAGTCGACGTCATCCTGGATTTAGTTCCTGGTAATATGCAGATGACAAACAGAACCAGATTTGGCCCTTTCTGTTCCTTTGGGTGGTGGGGCTTTTGGAAGGGGGAAGGGGGAGAGGTGCCAAGGGGAGGGGGTTACGGGGCCTGAAAAGAGATTGTGGATTGAGAATTAATGAAATTAACCTAATCTTTTCCATTCAGCCTCCCCGCCGCGGGCCGGGGGAGCTGGGAGGGCGTCCTAATTGCCCCGGTTAATCTCATTAATTCCATTGTGCGGCCGCCGTTAACAACTCCCTCCTCCGGACCTCTCCGCCCCCACCCTGGTCCCTCAGATTCGGTCCTATTATTGGGTGCGATTTCCTCTGCTCGAAGCTCAGATTCATTGTGGCCGATTTTATTTGGGGGTGACGTTTCTGTTTTCTCCTTTCCGAATTTGTTTTGTTTTAGAAAATGTGAGGGGCTGCGTCCTACCTCAAGCAGGATTGAAAATTCCGCTCCTCCGGGCCCCAATGCACTCACCGCCTAATTTCACCTCTATTTTCTTTTATCTTGGGATTCTCTCCTTAACGGCATTGGTGAACCCCCTCCAACACTTTTGTTTTGCAAAGGCCAAATTTTGTAAAGGCAAAACAACGATGAAAGAGGTGCATCGTATTTCTTTAAAATATATATATAGTTTTGCGGTCACTTTGGGTCTCAAAACTACCATAGCATTCGCCGTACACAGTGGAAACCAAATTCAGCCACTATTTAAAACTGGCTACCAAAAGTAGCACTCTAGGCGATGCTTCTAGGGGCTTCCTGCGTGGACGTCGGTAGGTTTTGTGAGTGGCTTTTTTTTTTTTCATTTCTTTAATTATTATTTTTGGAAATGAGGTGTCTCCTCCCCCAAACTGTTTGTTTCAATAAGAAAAAAAAGTGGCTTTAGGGATTTCCAACCTCCTTGCCCAACAATTGAGTCGCATTTTCCCCTTCCGACTTGCCGGCTCCCTAACAGGGCCAGGCCCCTCGCTGCCCTTCATCCGGCAGGCCCGGGCTGGGCTCCCCGGGCACCCGCGGCCTGGCCCTGCTAGCAGCAGGCGGCCTCCTTGATTTGCAGGATCCTCGGCGCGGCACGGCCCTCCCTCTGGAGACGCATCCAGCGCAGGCTGCCGAGCGCCCATCAAGAAGGTAGGCGACACCGCGCGCGGAACGAAAACTGCCCCCCGAGGTCCTACGAGTCCGGCGCAAGCCCCCGTCTTGCAGCGCCGTCTTTTCTCGGTCCTTCACGCAGGTAACTCCAGCCAGTTCAGGGGAAGGAGCAGTACCCGGCCCAGGCGAGATCTCCGAGTGCCGAGAGGTGGGGAGAACTTCGGGTTTTTCGAAGGAGGGCCGCCTTTAACTCACTGTTTTTCGCTGTTTCTCTCTAGTTAACTAACTGGGGTCTCCGCAGGGTTGTCGGAAGTCGCCGCACTAAGGCTAAGTATGTGGACCGCCTGCTCCCCGACGCTGGGGCAAAGGGGAAAGGGCACTTGTCAGCTGCTGTTCCCGGATCAGAGGAGCGCTTGCGCGGAGGTTTGGTCCTACCCAGGCGCAGAAATCCCGCGGCGCGTAGGAGTGGCGGGGAGAAGCTAGGCGGTGGCGCTTCTCCTCCTAGGCCTGCCGGCTTGGACCTCCGCGCTCTCACGCCCTCACGCCCACCCGCTAGTGGCCTGAGAGCCTCGCTTCTTTGAGTGCTGAGCAAACTAGAAAGTGGTTGTAGCTGGGGGTTAAGGCAGGACAAAGATGGGTCTCAACTTGGGGAAGCTATGTATTTTTTATTTTTAAACAATAAAAACCGCTTCCAGAGGAAGGAGTGTGATCCTCCCCTTCAGAGAGGTCGGGTCTAGGGAAAGGAGTGTAGCGCCTTCCCTCTCCTACCAACCAGGGATACAGGCATTCCCCCCCGTTCTCAGAGACTTAAAAATCACCAGCTTCTGCGCACACACATTCCTCCCAACCTTTCCCGGGTTTAATTCTACAGGGCAATTGATGGGAGACAACCAGAGGCTACAACTTCAGCAGGGACTCTGGCTGCATTTGTGTGCGTGGCTGGGCGCGCGCGGCAGCGGCGCGTGAATGGATCTTTTGAGACCTTTCCCGAGCCTGGCAGAGGCAGAAGCACCGCGGAAAACCAGGCGGCGTTCTTGTTGATTTCTGCAAAGATGCTCAGACCAACGCGCAGCAGAAACTTCACCGCACATCTAAGAAGAGCGCCTCGGAGTTTTAAAAATCAGGCAACCTCCCCCACGCGCGCCACCCTGCCTCTTTCCACTTGGTACATTTTTTAAAAAAATTAGATTTAGCAAACCCTTAGACTTCGCCCCGTGTTTACCTGCAGTCCTCCCACTGTACCACCGACTCCTGAAAGGAGGAGCACTGTACAGCGAGTCTGAGCGTCAGAATTT
The DNA here is from genome assembly GCA_033961575.1 of Aselliscus stoliczkanus. Classification (NCBI taxonomy): domain Eukaryota; kingdom Metazoa; phylum Chordata; class Mammalia; order Chiroptera; family Hipposideridae; genus Aselliscus; species Aselliscus stoliczkanus. The sequence continues at coordinate 153,262,878 of CM066732.1, forward strand.
TCTAGACCAAACTTTGCTACTTTGCAAATCATCCCTCCTCTCTAGGCCTCGGGTTTTTTAGTTGATTGAATCAACGCCAACATTCATTGTGTCCCTTACAACCCTAACATTTAATGAGGCTGCGTTGTCACCCGTTCTCCAAGGAGACTTGGGGTGGCCCTGGGGGCACTTTTTAGTTCTTTTATTGGGACAAAAGAGTGAGCTGTCTCCACCCCCACCCGAGGGCAGGGTCTGGGTATCAGCTGGATCCAAGATAAGGAAAAGTGATTGGAAAGTTCTGTTCTCCTGCAGAGGGGACTTTCCGGGAAGAGGTCACGGGAACCTCGAGACCACCCTACTCCAATTATTCAACCAGCTCTCTTGGAGCTCACCCCCCGGCGCCGCAGGGCCTCCCCCTCGATGTTGTCCTTCAATCTGCTGGAGCTCCACTGTGTCGGCAGGGAGGCAGGAGCCAGGAAGGCAGGTCCGGGGCGCCACCACCTCCTCCGCTGGCCGAAACCCACAAGTGTCCGCAATGCGCTAAACAAACAATCAGCGGCCTTGCGTGGCTCTGTGCAACTGGAATAACAAATGCGACGCACGCAAATTGCCCACCTCGTGTTGCTACGCGATTGTTTGTCGGCCCCGCACGCCTCACTCAGCATGGGAGGACCGCAACCGGCAGATGCGGCTGGCGAGCGCTTAGGTCGGAGATGCAGTAAATACACCGCTGATTTTCCCTATTATTACCCAAACACGATTTCACACAAAGCAATCACCACGCAGAAGTCTATGAAAATGTGTTTGTTGAAGAGTCAGTCGCCTTGGTAATAGCCCTCATTTTTAAGATATTAAAGACTAGATCAGCGGATTCTACATGCATAAGGTATATCCGCGGTTCCGCATCTATCAAGGCGCTTTTGCGCAGCAGTCGTTGCTAAATTGATGCATAGAGCGTAGATTAAATTGCTTCTCTGATTTAAAACAGAATGCCCAAGTTTGGAGTGTGCGTCTGGGTATCTCATCCCACCCCAAGACACCTTCATCTTGGAGAAAACTGTCTCCCACTACACACACACACACACACACACACACACACTCGCACCCATGGCTGTTAAAAAATAAATGCATATGGGGCCCCCAACTTCTTACGATTTCAGGAACTTTCTTTTCTTAATTCTTTCAGCCTCTTGCCCGGTCAGAGCAGAGTTCAAAATCGGATGCGTTTAAGGAGGGTTTTTCGTGGCATGCAAAAAGCTGGCCTGCCTTTTCCGAAGGTACGGAGCCCCCTCGCCGGGCGAGTTAGCGAGGTCAGAGGAATTAGGGACAATACGCAGGGCCGGCGGCAGCCAGTGCAGAGTCCAGACCACGCACAGTTTTCACAGAGCAGATCGGCTTTATTGTTTGTATTGGGGCTTAAAAAGAAATCCAGTGTCTCAAAGCTAGTGCTCAAAACCCGCTCCACGGCCCGGCTGCTCCCTCGAAGACACCTCCAGTAGCCTCGGGGGATTTCCCGTGTGAGGTTAGGTGGGTGGAGTGGAGCACCCACCACAAATGCCACCCCGCTAAGGGGCAGCACGCACCAGGGATGGGGTTCCCGCAATCGGCGGGACGTAGGGACAATTACTACGAGCTGAGTGTTGCTCGAAGTTTTGCAACATTCCAAATAAACACACGGAGCCCCTGAGGACGAAATAATCAAGGTGTTAGGAAAACTCAGCATAACACTGGGGGGGGGAAAGAAGCTGGTGTCGAAAAATGACGTGTTCCCAAAGCATCAGAAAAAATAGCTCCGGGTTTCCAGCGTTGCAGGGATCCGCTTTCAGCTGAGCTATTTACAAAAGTTTGTTTCAAAGCGCTTGCACCGTTGCTTTTGCAAATCACAGAATGCAAATGACGATAATTTGTTCTCAGTGGAACTTTCTCTTGAAATGATTAGCAAAGTCAGTCATTTGAAAATTAGAGCGAATGCACAGACGGTTCCGAAGCCCCTCGCTAACCGATATCAGCTTCTAAAGTTTTCATTCATGTAAACCTCATTAATGAAGATCTTTTATTTAAACGTCAAGGGGATTTGAAATTTAGAGTAAATTATGAAGCTTGTATGTCTAGCCAAGTCATGGGTCAAATGCATTTGTGAAAAACTGCTAAAAGAGCATATGGTTTTGAATTTTTCTACAATGACTAGTGTTTAAATAAATTGCTTGTACTGCTTAACTTCATGTGTAATTTTGACAGAAATTGGCCTATAGCCTTTTGATATGTAAACATTTCAGCCTTTTATGCGGTATAAAAAAGACACTTGCTTTTTAGGATCAGCTCAGGCAGTCACCCTGTAATTCAGAAAGCTGGCACCTACCATTACATTCTTGCTAGATTTCAACTTTCAAGTGGCAGCCTCAGGGAGAAAAAAAGAAAGAAAGAAAGAGAAAGAAAGAAAGAGAGAGAGAGGATATTTCAAAAGCAATGTCCATTTGGAATTAAAAGCTGCAAATAAGGTGAGAACGTGCCACTTACTATCTGAAAGAAATGGATAAACCATAGTTATTAAAGAACATTTTCTGTCATTTTTCTTTAAGCCAGCCAGTCTGAGGGGACACTTAAGCAGGGCTGGGGTGTCATTAAATGCTTGTCTTAGAGCCGAGCCAATCAGTCCAACATACAAAGAGGTGTTAAAAAAATCTAGGTATCACTTCAGGATGTTACCAGCGAAATGGCTCCGTGTCACAGAACCCATTAAGGTACAAAAACCACTCAGTCTCCAAAGAGAGTCACCCTGGCATGGAATCACTGGACACAAATGGCATATCTGAGCCTTGCACGAGGTGTGTGTGTGTGTGGGGGGGGTTCTTTCCTGGTGGGAGGCTGTTGCTGGGAGATACAGAGTCATCAATGCAGGGCAGTTCAGACTGCTTTAAGCTGCCAGGGTTTCTGAAACATGTATAAATCTGCATAAACCCATTTGTTGCTAATGTATCCATAAATAAGCACTGGAATGTGGATTGGACGGCAGGTCGCCCAGGGGGAAACAGAGCAAGTGCCCCTCAGATTGCCCGAGCACTAGCGGGGTCCCACACATTGACTTCGTGTGAGCTAGGGCTGGGTGGGTACCGCCTTCCCCTCAGTTCTCCTGGTCCCGCTCGTATTTATGCTATATGTCAGCTTTGTTATATACAGACTTTCCGAGAGACATCGCCCCTTTTGTGAAGTTTTAGAGGAATTGGGGGGTGGGGGGAGAGGACACTCATGAAGCAACAGAGACCCGTTTCTTTGTACAGAGTTTAACCTTCCTAACAAACTGAGATCTCTTTATAAGAACTGAGCCTGGTGAAATGTAAGTAAGAAAAAAGACTCACAGAGAAAGACAGGAGGAGGTGTTTTATTTACATTTCTTATGTGTTCCAACATATCATATTGTGGGCAGCAAACCGGAAAGAAAAGGACATGTTCCGTGACATAAAGAAGACACCAGCCTTTTCTTCCCCGCCTAAGCATTCTACATTCCTGTCTAACTTTCTGTCCATTTTGAAATGAGTAAGGGTCACTTTTTTTCATTAGCTGCGGTTTTAAAGTTCTTGGAAAAACAATTGATTTGCTAGTAAAATACTTCTGATGCCTTCTAGCTGCTTAACTTTTAGAAACTTATCCCCAAAATGTATTTGTGACCAAGGTTAGCTAGGCAAGACATATATTATGTGTGAAACGACACTTAGTACTTAAAAGATAATTTGGGAGGGTGAAGGTTTGTTTTGGTTTTGTTTTTTAAGAAAGAATATTATAAAATGAAACTGAAAATTACAGGAAAATAGAGCCATACGTGGGGGGCTGTGTTACATGTATAAAATTGTGGGTGTAGAGAAGTTACACAGTGGAGATGTGTGCAACAGGCAACTTTATTGGTGTATTTATCTTTGAAAGGGGATTTGGTAAAATGGCCCTTAAGGTCTGGATGTGAAATTTAGGATGTGGCATTTTGATTCTTTTTACTCATTGAAGTGAAGAAACTAACAAGCACATTCTTAGCGGTGTCTTGTCCTTAAAAGTAGTCGCTGAAGGAGACTCCAGCTTGCTTCAACATCACTGTCGGTGGTGGTTTTGAATACTTTTCTGAACTCTTAGAAGGGCGTTTACTTGGGCCCATTAATTCCTGACTGTCTTTTAAAAGAAGCAGCCCATCTCCCTTGCCCACTGCTCATATACTGAAATCAAGACTTTTGAAGTCTGAAGAGTCAAGCAGAGTCATGGGAAATGGGGGAGAGGGGGGTGGTGCTGTCAGAGGTCAGAGGTCATGTCACCAGCTCAGTGCCACCATCAGAAAGATCTGGTGCTGTGACTCAACTCTAGCTTGGCCTTGCTATGAGCACAGGAGGCAGATCCCTTACCAGCCTGTCTGGGTAATTCCGGCCAGCTCTCTCTGCATGATCCTTATGGGAAACAGGAGAATTCCCAGGAACAACCTCAACTTTCAGTTTGTTTGATTTGTGTTGGGAGCTTTCATTGTCTTTTCTTAGCCAGGAATACATTGCCCTTCACTCACACACACTCACACACACACTCTTCCTTTCCTAACCTCTGACTCCTTTGTTTTGCACACCTGACCATCACTGGGGCAGTCAATCCCCAATATCAGCTCCCTGGTCACCCCTTCTCTGGGGTATGTGTTTATGTTTTTGTTTTGGGTATCTGCCCGCAGCAGCCAGGGATGAAAACTGAATGATGCTTGTACCACGACGATATGGATTTGGTTTCCCTTAGCAGTAAAATTCTTTCTGCAGACCTGAAGGTCTTAGTTTTAAAATCACAAGAGTCCATCTCCTATGTCATTGGGTTGTTTGTAATTTATGTATCATGGGAGAAAGTAGTCTGCTCATAATAGTGATAGCTTGGGGAGTTCAGTGTATGAGCCAAACAAACACAGGACAGTTGAACTGAAAAGAACCCCTCTTGTCTACATGATCCCTTGCAGGTTTTGTTGTTGTTGTTGTTGTTGTTGTTGTTGTTGTTTTAAACAGGTCCCTAAAGAATATTGTATTCTCCTCTCATAAGCTTTGTCAATGCAGCCATTTTCAGCTCTGCCTGGTAGGTCAGCACAATATCTGCAAGTGAAATGGTGACGTCAAAACACATTCATACCCAACTAATGACAATACTTTCTCTGAAACTCTAGAATTCTGGAGTTATTTGGACCTTAAAGTATCTCCAGTTGACTCTGAGACGGGAACATAAGTTTTTGATAATGCTGTCCACATTCTGATTTAAGCCTTGGCCATTTTTTTCTACCTCCCCCTCCCCCCTGCCCAAACCCTCAGAAAGTAGCTTTCCAAGTTAAACTAGACCAGGGTGATCAAATGAATGTTTGACTTGAAATAATTTTTAAAATAACTTGTTCACTGTTCGAGTCCTTCAGTGAAGTGGAGCAGAAGCAGAGCGAGTTGCTTTTCAAAGCTCCCCCGGTTGGCAGAGGAATTCGGCACTTCCGATGAAAGATGGATATTGAATATGTGTGGCGAATGCACACCGCTCTGTATTTCAGGGAAATTCTTTATTGAATACTTCTCGCTCACAAAGCTGGAGTCACTGTGAAATCTCGCTTCTCGGATCTCGGTCGGGGCGGACCTAGTCTCCCAACCTAGTAACGAATTGCCTTTTTATGGGTTCATGTTCTAAATGAGAGCAAACATCTGCGTCCTAGGGCATAGAGCAGTCGAAACTTGTACTGAGGGCTAGTGACCATGTTCTAAATTAGTGCAAACTATTAGTCCGGTTGTTCTAGAAAATGGAGCAAATGGACCTGGCATAAAATCTTGACACTGACCCAAAAGAGAAAGAGAAGGAGAAGCGCATCTCTGTGTGCTCAGTGGATGGTCACCACACCTCGGGGAGGTGGGCTCTGTTACAAGTGAGGACACCAAGACCAGACAGGGGTCATTATCTGCTCAAGGTCTCCCAGCTGAGGCCTGGCTTTGAACTCAGCTCTGTTGAGCTCCCAAAGCCACCCTCTTGCTATCTTACTATGCCAACTCCTGTAAAACAAATGAAATGCCTAGCCCCTCAGCCTGGCAAGCAACACCTTTGTTCCCTGGCACCAAGTACCCTTCCTGCCTACCCTCCCCGCATCGTCCCTCTGCTTTGTGCTGCTCAGTCTCTGTGCCCTTGCTGGCTCTGTTCTCTCCTCCTACATGGCCATCCCCTGCCGGTTCTGCATGGCCACACGTGGCTTCCCTGTGCCTGTGGTTGGAGGTAATTGTTGGGGTCTTCCTGCGCTTCAGAACAAGTTCTCCTGGAGTCAGAGGAGTCTGCCCTGGGACCCCACAGGCTAACTCAGCATCAGTTCAGCTCCATATCTCCCTCCAGCTGACCACAGGCCTTGGCACAATGGGTGTGCTAAATAACTCTTTGTTTAAGAAAAGAATACATTTTCACCCATGTCCCCTCCCTCCTTCCTTCTGGATCTCCCCAAATTCCAGGCCAAAGACCATTAGCAGGAGAGTGTTAATTAAACACAGTGGGTGCTCTCCTGAAATAAAGACAAGAGGGACAGTTCCCCAGAAGCTGGCTGGGGTCATAGCACAGCTAGCCTTGGCCTGCAGGTAACATGGGTGTCTCTTCAGCCACACCTGTGTACACAGGCTGGCTGACTGTCACCTTGGAACCTGAGGACTGATACCTCTAAAATGCGTGTCCCGTAGTCATTGGAGTGGGTCCTGAATGAGGAAAGCATGAAGACTTTTCAGACCTGGGTTATGTCCCCATTCGAGGCTTCCTTTTCCCATCTGTGAAACGGGGGAGCAGTCAGGGCACAGAATGCAAGCTTCCTCTTAGCTCAGATACCTGTCACAGTTCAACATTAAGCTCTGGCTGTGTGCAGGAAAGACATCTCTGTTACCCAGTGGTGAAGCCTAAGGGGCAGAAAGCTCAGGATCTAGCTCAAGGCCCCATGGGGTGTTGGCGCAGGACTGCCTGGACACAACTGGCCTTCCATGATGCCTTCCTTCTGGCCTTGGATAGTTGTTGGTGGGCCCTTCTCCACTTTTTTTTTTTTTTTTTGGGGGGGGCTCTATTTTAAGATCACGGTTACTACTCCCTGCCTATCTGATTGACAAAGCAAGTCAAAGAGAGATCATTGGTTGGCCCAGCCAAAAGAATGATTGCAATGGGGGGATTCCAGGCACTGGCAATTCATCTGGTGAGAGAACAAGGCTGAGCCCTGGCTATCTCATTCCAGAGCTTCTGATTCCCACGGCATCAGCCCAGGAGAGTAACCTGAGCTGCTTCCCCCGTGGGTGGTGTGGTGGCTAAGAGTCCAGGCTTTCCTGGTAGGCTGCCTTCCAGCTCTGCAGTTTATGAGCTGGGTGAGGTGGAACAAGCCCTGTACATGCTCCAAGGCTCAGTCTTTGACTCTATAAAATGGGGATGGTAGGACCCCCTTCTCAGGGCCAGGAAGTAAAGGTGTGTGATAGGCACTCCTCAAGCAATTGTTTTAACAAGCATAAGGTCCTTAGCACATTCAGGGACTTTGACCATGAAGGCCCCCAGCTGTCAAACAGTTTCAGGAAGTTATTCATCAAAGGGGCAGAGAAGCCTTAATATCTGTAGGTAGGGCCTGGGCTTTGTTCGGGCTGCATAACAAAGGGTTAAAGGCTATCCTGGGGGAATCTCCAAGATCAGTGCTGCTTCACTTAGGAATTGCAATTCTGCACTACATTTCATTCTCAGATTAAAGCAGTAAGGGGGCCACAGGGCAGGGAGTAGCACCTGTCAGAGGAGCCCAAAGACTTACTCCAGGTGCAGAGCTGGAAGTGCTGTCACCTGAGGGGCCTCCTGGTAGCCCCGGGGCTCCAGTCCAGGAGACCCCTCCTAGAGCAGCCTGGCCTTTTGAACCTTCAAACAAGAAGTCATCCAACTCCCCTTTGGTAAAAATCAAGGAGGCTTCTAGCTGTGATGAGTCTTAGAAGCTGAGAGACCACTTGCTGGGTGGATGTGGACCTCCGGAAAAGCTGTGCATCCTTCCCAAGGTGGAGACCATCCTTAGCCTATCTTTCCTCCCAAGGAAGCCAGTGAGAAGGGCCCATTTCCAGGTCAGAGTTCAGTTGTAACCCCCACCCCCACCACCACCAACTGACCAACTGACTGACGCATTTAGCAACTCTGCCTAAGCAGATATGATTCAGAGATGAACCTACTAAGGTTGAAATTTAAGGCCCCTTAAGTAAATCCACCCTAGAAATCCCCTTGAATCCCCTCCACTCAGTATACACAAGATTTTGTGGAAGGATATTCATGACATTGAAACAACCTAAATGTTCACCAGTAAACTATTCATGAAATAAACTGGTGAACACTCATATAATAGATAACCATGCAGTCTTTGAGGAAAATAAGGCAGTCTTATATGTACTGATATGGAAAGATCTCCAAGATGGATTGTTGAGTGGCAAAGGCAAGAAGGCAAGGGTAGAACTCTAGCATAGTATGTGTGTGTGTGTGTGTGTGTGTGTTCGCGCCACCCCACGCGTGTATTCACATATACATGAGACAGCACTATTTTCTATGGGGTCATGATAAAAATGACTTAATATTTGGAAGGCAGTTAGAACAACGCCTGGGACATAGTAAGTGCTGTCTCATGTTTGCGAGGGAAATAAACATGCAAAAGAAAAGGATCTGGAAAAAAAAAAAAAAGAAAAGGATCTGGAAGATCCACTGTGGAATTAACAGCAGTCCTCACCTCTTTGTAAGAGGGTCTGGGATTGCAGCCAATTAAGGGGGACCTGAGCCTTATCTCTAATTGTTCATTTTGCACAAAGACATGACCTTCATGTTTCACTTGTGAAATGGACGTTAAATATGCATCCAAACCCAGTATCTCCAAAATACGAATCTATTTTCCTGCTGTTCACAGGCCACATTAGAGGGAAAGAGCACCAGGGTCAAATAACTGGAGATAAGCGACAGCCTACCCACCCCACGCTCATTTCCTTGAGTAACACCTCATCACAGGCAAACAGTGTCCTTGGAAATGTGTCCCCCTTGCTAATGACTCACTCCCCTGGGTTCCTGGACAGCAGCTGGAGGTGTGGGGAGGAAAAGGGGCGGGTGGAGGGGGGATGGTGAGTCCTGAGTGGACAAATTGTAGGTTTTAGGTCTTAGGACTGGATTTAAATCTCCAAACTTGCCCTTTGCATGTGTTAAGTCACCTCTTATCTCTGCAGTGAGGATCTCAATCTCTTTACCTTGCATCCCTCTTAATCCTTGAGAATCTAGTTGGGGGAGTATGTGAGTATAATTATGATCATCTTTGTCCTTTGGACCCTAACAGTGTCTGGCACACTGTAGGTGCTCAAAGGATGTTTATGACACTGAGCTGAAAGTAGTCAATAAGCAATGAAAATAATAACCAAGTCCTTGCTATTAGAAAGCATGCAATTACTATTTTTTGATCTTTTGAATTCATATTTGCGGGGTACTCACTCAACAGGTATTTCTCATTTACTGTCTGAGTGCTGGGAAGTAAAGGATGAATGTGAAAAAGTCCCTGACTTCATGGAGCTTATACTGAAAAGAGATTTCCAGCAATAAAGAGCAATGGCTAAGGAGGAAATAAAACAGGTCATTTTCGCTGCCTGGTGCAATGAACAGGACCAGGAAATTGTTGTCGCCATTCAAAGGGTTGCCATGGACGGAGTGCATGTGTCAAGTGGTGCGGCGTCCCAGAGACTCATAACTCCAATGGAGATATAAAGTGTGATTTTTACATATAGTATTCATGTCTCTTGCTAGACCTGTTTTCCAAATAAGCCTGCTAGATCTTCATTGACAATCTTGGGGAAAGTAATTTGGGTGCCATGAAGTTTTGGAGCCACCACTATCCTCAGACAGACCTGAACCCCAGTTTTACCAACTCATAGCCAGGCAATTGGGGTGACAGGACAAGTTATCAGGGTCTCTGAGCCTCAGGATTCATCCATGTCAGGTTGCTTGTTAAGACTGCTCTCCAGGGGCTGGCCAAGTGACGTGTTGGTTGAGTTGGCTTGGGACAGCAGCTCTGCGCGGCAGGGCCCCGGTTTCGGATCCCACATGCAGACCAGACACTGCGCTCTCTACAACTAGGATGGTGAACAACAGCTCGACCTGGAGCTGGGCTGCCATGAGTCACCTGCGATGGCGTAGGCTGCCGTGGGGATGGCTGGCAGCTGGCTTGCACTTTTGTGAGCTGCAGTGAGCTGCCTGGGCGGCCAGCCAATGGCAGGCGAACGACTGCCTCACCAGGGAACAGCGCAATGACAATACCAACATGGGCCAGTGAAGCAATGTCCTCCACAACTAGACTGAAGAACAAAAGGACAGCAACTTGTCTGTTCCCCTCCCCCAATTCCCCAATAAAATCTTGAAAAAAAAGACTGCTCTTGGGTGTCATTGCCCACAGTGGGGATTCAGCCAATGGGAGCTTTCTGGCTGAACAAGACACCCACACAGAGGCTGGTCACTAAATGGTGCCTTGGGGAGGCACCCTGGGTATTCAGACTTAGCATTTACCAAGACCCTAAATACTTCTTTTTTTTTCTTTTTATTATTATTATTATTATTATTTTTAGTTATAGATATACAAAACAATGCAATAGTTATTTTTTTCACCCCTTACAAAGTGACTCTCTCTCCCCCTTCCCTGCCCCCCACCCTCGATATCACACATATCTATTACAATTCCATTGACTCCATCCCCACACTATATTCCACATCCCATGACTATATATGTGTTAAATTATAGTTGACATATAATATCGTTCAGCGGTAGCTTCAGATGTACAGTGCAGTGGTCAGGCCCCCACACGTCCATGAAGTGGTCTCCCTAACAAGACATGAGTCCATCGGGTCTCCTAAAAAAAAATATTTACAACCTTATTGATTATATTCCCTAAACTGTCTCTTCTAAGACCCTAAATACTTCTAAGGCTCAAGTCATTATATGGATATTCAACTTGACTCAGAAAATTAACCTAGGTCTTCTTCAAGGTGAAAGATAAAGAGGACCCTGATAGTATTTCCTTATCTTTAATATATTTTAAAGCCCTTTTAATTTGCATCATTTCTCAATTTGCACATAAGGAAATGAGATTCTGGAAGATTAAGTGATCGCACAGGTTGCAAGAAAGTAGCAGAAGTAGTATGCAAACCCAAATCTGCCCAAAGCCTTTATCCTTTTCACTCCGCTCAGCTCTACTGGTGGTTAGGCAATGCAGAAGAATGGAAATTTCCAGCAAGGGCTTTCCAAGTCAGCAAGACTCTGGTCTGTGTCAGCTTGCTTTGGCAAGTTTTTTAACCTCTCTGGCCCTCAGTTTTTGCATCTGTAAATTGGGTTGTATTGTAATCCTGCCCATATAAGTTGTTGTGAAGACTAAAGGAGTTAACTGGGAATGGCTTTAGCATGCATGATGGCCCGTAGGATGAGGCCATGTGAAAACACAAGGGCTTAGTTCATAGACATCAACTCTGACGTTGGAGGAAAACAATTCATGTTGCTTGTATTTTTTTAGTGTGCGCACAAGAAAGTGGCGTGTATGATAGAAACCACTCTATGGCTACATAAGCCTAAGGATCTCATCACGTGAGAGTGCTAAGTGGCGTATGTATGCACAGACACACGTGGGAAATCTTAGTATGGTGCCGACCAGCTACTAAGTAGAGATATGGTGAGCCGGTGAAACCAGGACTGGAACCAGGCACCTGGCTCCTAAACAGATGTATGTAGCTGCCCGGCTGCCTTCTAGGTGATTTGCTTTGCAGGGGGTCTTGCTGAGGGTAGCTGAGAAAGGAGATGCAGCAGCACTTGACAAACTGCCCCTGGGATGCAATATTTGGGGAGCACTGTCCCAGCCCTTCTCCTCTGCCGTGCTTGGGACAATGTGGAGTGTTCAGCAGAGGTGGGGCTGACCGACCACAGGTGTGGGATGTGTTTTCTTAGTATGCTCTAAGAGTGGCTCAAGGAGTTCTTTTTTTTTTTATTTCTGTTGAGTATCATGAGTTCATGGATTTATATTTATTTTATGTGCTTCGGTATACTGATGCTCACATTTTCCCATCTTTGGTGGATGGGAACCCTTCCAAATATGCTCCTGAGTCTTCAGTTGATGAGGCCCTGGTAGTCTTTCATAACTGCCTTGCTTTTCTTTGTGAAAAGATGTTCCAGATTCATCTCATCCATTTCCTGCCCAAGACCCAGAGCAACCATTCCTGGTTCCTTTAAGTGAGAAAAAGGACCATGATCTGGGTTCTGGATATGGGGGATGCCCATTCATGCTGGTTAGATATTGCTTCCAGGCCTTTTCAAGTAGATCTCAAGTCAACGGAGTTAAATATATATATATATATATATATATATATATATATATATATATACAAAAGATTTATGTATATATACATAAATATATATATATATATATACACAAAAGAATAATTTTAAAGATAAAAACATATATCATGAGTTTGTACTGATGCTTCTAATCCTAATTCAGGCAATAGCTAACGTTTTTAAGAGTAGATTTCTATCGCCTTTTTCCTATACCCCAAACCCTATACCTCCCAATAACAAGTGGGGGAGATAAGATAAACTGATAAGTGATGTGCAAACAAAAATAGCTGACATTTATTGAGTGATTATAATGTGCTGGGACCACTTCAGTCCTCACAACCAGCTTAGGACCAAGTTGTTATTATACTTGGGGAACGTGAGGCACAGAGAGGAGGAGGACCCCGCCCAAGGCAATGACCTCACTTTAACTTGATTTCCTCTGTAAAGACCCTCTCTGAAAATAGTCACATTATAAGGTACTGGGGTTTAGGATCTCAACATAGGAATTGTTGGGGTGGGGAGGGCGGGGACATGTCAACCCTAACTAACTAGGGGCTGGAGGAATCATCCCCTTCAGTGGCACCTGGGCAGCCCAGAGGCTCAAGTAGTCACCGCCCTTCCTCTGGGTTCCCTCTGAAGCCCTCTCTTTGCACTGTCCGGCCACTCCTTTCCCGCGTGGACGAGTGTGTCTGGCCTGTGTCTGCCTTGTCTCTCCCATCTGATCAGGAATTGCTCTGCTGGACCACATCTCAGTTATCTTTGTACCCTCCTCCCAAGCCATGCTGTGCAGACTAAAAGTTCTCCATACAATGAAGTTCATTTTCTAGGCCTTTATCTACAGCAAGCTCAACCCTTCAACTGTGTTGTCCATCCGCCCCACCACCACTATTTTACATCTTTAAAAATAATTTGCAACCATCCTAATAAAAATTGATTCCGGGCAAGGATTGCCCATGGATGCTAAAATCGCTAGGTGAAATTGTTGGGAAACATGATATTTGTACACTCAAAGCCTCATGCTATAGATTACTTACTAATTATAAAAGGAACCCACTGGCTCCTTAATAATGAGAAAGGAGATAATCTGGCAGAAGCCATCTCTACTCTGTAATCTACAGAAATGGCAGTATCATGAAAGTTGAGGCTAAAGAATTGTTCCAAATGAGAGGACACTAAGTAAGGATGCATGACAGTGAATGAATGCGAGATCCCAGTTTGCATCCTGGGTCAGGGGAAAGTTGCTCTAAAGGATGTTATTAGGGAAAATTTCAACATGGAATGCATATTTGATAATAGTATTGTAAAAATGTTAATTTTCCCGTATGTCATAGTTGTAACTATTATGTAAGTGAACGACCTTGTTGTTAAATACACACAGAAATATTCAGGAGTACAATGTTATCATATCTGCAACTTACTCTTAAATAGTATACGAACACTTTGTCACACACAAAACTGGGTACACGCTACCTCATGCCAAGTTTAAGGGCTTTTCACGGATAATTTCACCGAGAACAATTTTTTCCTTATGCTTTAACTTTAGAACCTAACCCTCGGAAGGAGGTATCTCCAGGGTAGGTATTTGTCGACAAAATACAGCCATAAAAAGGAAGGTAATGGCCCCAGGATTTGGGGTATGTTGAGGCTGAATCATTCCAGTGAGTGGAAGAGAGAAGAACCAGGGAACAAGGAAATACATGAGCCTCAGGCCAACAGTCCTTGTGTACATGATTCAGGTTGTTAATGATGGTAGCGTGTGCGTGAGAATCAGTAGAGTGAGTAGCTGACAGCTTAGACCACACTGTTCAGCAGAAGTCTAATGCTACCCACAAGGCAATTTTAATTTTTCAGTAGCCACATTAAAAAAGTACAAAGGTTTGGTTCATCACCACCAAACCAGTATTACAAGGACTTTTTTTTTATTTTTTTTTAGCTGAGCCGTCCTGCCACCTGTTGGCAGCTCAGCAGCAGCTCAGCTCAGGCTGGGCATCGAACTGCTGTTGCTCAGAGCGCAGCTCGCACTCTTGAGCAAGTTCTTAACCAACTGAGCCACTCGGCCAGCCCTAAGGACTCTTAAAGGGACTTCTTTAAGATGAAAAAATAAATATATTAAAAATATGAATAATAAAATGGTAATAACTACATACCTATCAACACTTATTTTCAATGTAAGTGGATTAAATGCTCCAATCAAAAGATAGAGGAGCTGAATGGATAAGAAAACAAGACCCTGACATATGCTGCCTACAGGAGACTCACTTCAGATCAAAAGATACACACAGACTGGAAGTAAAAGGATGGAAAAAGATATTTCATAAAAATGAAAACAAACAAAAAGCTGAGGCGGCAATGCTTATACCAGACAAAATAGACTTTAAAACAAAGACTATAACAAGAGACAAAGAAGGACCCAGTAATCCCATTTCTGGGCATTTATCTGAAGAAACCCAAAACGCTACTTGGAGGGAACCTGCTCATCCATATGATCGTTGCAGCATTATTTACAATTGTCAAGATATGAAAGCAACTTGGGTGTCCCTGAATGGATGAATGGATAAAGAAGTGGTACATAAATACAATGGAATATTACTCAGCAGGAAAAAAGCACGAAATCTTGTCATCTGCAACAACATGGATGGACCTAAAGGGTATTGTGCTGAGTGTAGTAAGTCAGACAGCGAAAGACAAATGTCATATGATGTCACTTGTACGTGGAATCTAAAGAACAAAATAAACAAACAAAACAGAAACAAACATAGATACAAAGAACATTTTGATGGTTGCCAGATGGGAGGGAGGTTGGGTGTAAGTGAAAAGGGAATGGATTAAGAAGTGTAAATTCGTTGTTACACAGTAGTCATGGGGATGTAGGGTATAGCATGAGGAATATAATCAGTAATATTGCAATAGCTATGTATGGTGTCAGATGGGTACTAGATTTATCGGGGTGATAGATGGGAAGGGTGTTGGGAGCAAGGTGTAAAAGCTAAAGGGATTACTAAGTATAAAATGGCAGTTACAAAATAGTTATGGGGATGTAAAGTATAGGGAATATAATCAATAATATTGTAATAACTATGTATAGTGCCAAGTAGGTACTAGTTAAGGGATCACTTCCTAAATTATATAAATGTCTAACCACTATTTGTACACCTGAAACTAATATAAAATAATATTGAATGTCAACTCTAATTGAAAAATTAAAAAAGGGGGGGGAAGATAAAGAATGATAAGAGGTTCAAAGTTCCAGATATAAAACAAAGAAATCATGGGGATATAAAATACACCATAAGGAATACAGTCAATAACATGGTGATAGTGTGGTATAGTGTCAGATGGTTGCTGGACTTAGTGCAGTGATCACTTCTTTAGTATAGGGAATATAATCAATAATGTGGTAATAACTCTGTATAGTGCCAGGTGGGTACTGTTGAATAACTATGATGTACACCTGAAACTAATATAATATTGTATGTTAGCTGTATTTTTATTTATTTATTTATTTATTTATTTATTTATTTATTTATTTATTTATTTATTTTTAGAGGGCAGTGTCACTGGCCCTCATATGTGGGACCGAGCCAGGGCCTCTGGCTTCCCAAGCCAGCACTTAACCACCGCGCCACTCGGCCGGCCCTAATAAAAATATTTTTAAAAAAGTAAAAAGGGACATGTGAGCTTAATTTTGAAAATATATTTTATTTCAGCCAATACGTTCCAAATAAATCATGTCAACATAAAAATCTTCAATGAAATAGCTAGCTTGCTTCTTTTCTTCCTTCCTTTCTTCCTTTCTTTTCTTTTTCTTTTTCTTCTTCGTTTTCTCTTTTTCTTTCTTTCTTTTTTTTTTTGAGCCTGAGATGTATTTTACCTTTCCAGTATATCTTAGTTTGGACCAGCCACATCTCAAGTCCTCATAGAATAGCAAAGGATTAAACCATGAAACCAGACATTGGTGTGTTCAAATCCCAGCACTGCCAATTTTTAGCTTTGTGAACTTTGGGCAAATCATTTAATCTCTTTAAGCCTTATTTAATGTTTCCTAAACTGTAAAATGGGATTTGGTTAGGGAACCCATCTTTTAGGGTTGTTTTGAAGATTAAAGGTAATGAAGTGGGTAAAGTACTTCAAGGAGTATTTGTTCATTCATTCATTCATTCATTCATTCATTCATTCATTCATCCACCCATTAATTCATCCATTCAACCAATGCACTCCGTGCAAGCGTTCTATCTGTACTGAGCAAAGCACTGAGCAAGTACAGATTGGGACCAAAGCCGGCTATGCTGTGCTCATGATAAATGCAGGTTAAAGATTCTGGGAGGAAGCAGCATTCTCTGAGGTCGCCTGAAAATTGTGCTGACTCCTAGCTTAGAGGTAGACCATTCCGAATGCCCAGACCAGCCTAGGGACTTCATTATTCGACAGTCTTTCATTCTACAAGCATTTGCTGCACCTAGCAGTTGTGCCTGGAAGTGTGGGAGGAAACAGTGGTTGGAAGAGAGGACAAGGCCAGCATAGAAGAGCTTGGAAAGTGAGCCAAGCAAGTCTCTGGGAGACATGGGAGGCAGGAAAGGGCTATGAGGGATCATAAGACTTGGGAGAGAGGTTGGTGCACAGGACAAAGCCCCCGATGAGGCATATGGGGGATAATACACAATGTCAGGACCATCGTGTGGACCAAGTGACCAGGAAGGGTAGTAGAAGTAGCTCCCTTCTCAAGTGAGTAGACATTGGAGCGGTGTCTCGCACAAGTAAGAGGCAGATGGCATTTCCGAGAGGAAGAAACCACTCATGCAAAGGTCAAATATCAGAATAGGGCCTGGGGAGTTAGTTTGTGGACTGGGCAAGGCTGAAAAGGTGTGGTTGGCAGACGGTGGGGAGTGGTTGGAGCCAGAGGTTGGATGGACTGTGAAGGGTAGGGTAAAGGTATTAAGGGGGTTTGGACTTTTATCAAATGGCATTAGAAAGGAGTTAAATGGTTCCTCTCAGCGGGAGCAGGAAGGAGGTCCTTTGGCAGAGTGGGGAGGGGGAGGTGTGGATGGTGAGGGGTGGGTGGGGGGCCCTCTCAGGAGAAGATAGCAGATGGAGGATGATCAAAGAGGAACTTGCCCTGGGTCTCAGCTTGGGGTGGAAGAACCAGAACAGCAGCCCTGTATGCT
Source organism: Aselliscus stoliczkanus (assembly GCA_033961575.1). Classification (NCBI taxonomy): domain Eukaryota; kingdom Metazoa; phylum Chordata; class Mammalia; order Chiroptera; family Hipposideridae; genus Aselliscus; species Aselliscus stoliczkanus. The sequence goes on from CM066732.1 coordinate 153,280,368, forward strand.
CCCTGGAAACCAGATTCCTGGAAACCAGCCTTGGCCGGTGGACCAGTGGAGAATCAGTCTTGGCCCTCAGCCTAAGTTTAAGATAACACAGGACCAAAGGCTTGACAGTGGAGTTAGGGAGGAAGGGCTGCCTTGGGTGGGTACTCAGGAAAAGGATTAACGAATTTCCTCTTACAAATCTAGATCATTCCATTCTTGTCTCTAAGCCTTTGCACTTGCTGTTCCCATCTGTTACCTGGAAGCTAAGCTTACGCTCAGTGTTTGGGAAGCTGCCTCTTTCTTGGCTAGCAGGTCTTATTCAAACACCATCTATGAAAGGAAGGCCTTTGCTGACCACACTTTCTAGCTCTGTCTTCTCATCTGTTCTTTCCCCACCACTCCAACTTGTTATCATCTTTTTTTAGATCACACCTCCCACCATCTGAAATCACCTTATTGGCTTGAAATTGTCTATTTCCTCCCCTAAAATGTAATAAGCTCCTTAAGGGTAGGGGTTAGTCTTGTTCCCTGTTCTCTCTCTATTATTTGGGACAGTACTTGGTATCTAGTAAAAGTCCAAAAGATAGCCGTTGTCTGAATGAATTCATGGATGGATGGATGGATGGCTGGCTGGCTGGATGATGGATGGATGAACAGACAAACTAGTAACTGTTTCAATGTGATTGAAACTAGGATGGATGGAGAGGCTACCTATAACCTGAACAGAAGGTGGACATTTTTTTGGTGTGGTCCTTGTATTTCAGAAATAGTTCAGAGCTGGGCTTGATCTTAGTGACTGCCTATGTAGTTTGCATGTGGAGGAAGTAGGTAAGGAGATGGGATCCTAAAACAGAGCATATAAAGGGCCACATAGAAGCCATGTCCATTCTGTATAGATGGTTGGTTTGAGCTTTACTATGTTCAAACAGATTTTGGAATCAGCTGCCAGCATTTTAAAAATCTCTAAAGATTTCATATAACAAATTTAAATATCTATTTTCACTTAACCAAAATGCAGGCAACAGCAGGCCTGAAACGGACTGAAGCTGACAGGTGTTTTCTCTCATTGAACCTGGCCTTTCCCATTGGTTCCCTCTAAACCCACCTGGCTTACCTCCTTAGCCTCATTTCGGGCCTGGCCCCATCAGCCTTTGAGCTTGCCTTTCTTGTTCTAATGCTCAAAACAATCATTCAAAGCAGTGATTCCCAATTCTTGGAAGTATGAGGACTCCTTTGGAAACTTTTCCCTATAATGAAACTGAGGCATCCTCACAGCAGGAACTCAAGAAACACAGAAAAATAACAGAAGATAGTAAATATTACCCACACACCCAGCATGTGTGGATAAGCACTGTTTTTTAGTTAATGGATGTGAGGACCCCTAAAATCTTCCTGGTCCCCACATCCTAGTAGTTTTATATATAGTAAATGTTGATTGACCAAAATAAGATGTAATTAAAGAAAAAACACACGATGATTTCATAAAACGAACGAAGGCAGGTGTCCTTCCTTCAACACAGTGTTTACCCACAGCCATTTGGAAAATGGTCACACGTGCATGTGGACAATATTACAGGCTCACCTGCTGGGCATTCCTTGGTGCCCACATGGAATTTCAGATGCTTGGCTTATCTCTGTGGGCCCATAACTTCTACTTTAAGGAAATATAGTAAAAACTTCAAAGTAAGCCAATTTGGCATTACGGTACTCTAGATACTCTGAGGGACTCTCTCTCTTTTTTTTAAATTGGTGAACAAATGTGTTTTTCCAGGACCCATTAGCTCCAAGTCAAGTAGTTGTTTCAATCTAGTTGTGGAGGGCGCAGCTCAGTGGCCCATGTGGGGATCCAACTGGCAACCTTGGTGTTATGAGCCTGCGCTCTAACCACTGGAGCTAACCGGCCACCCCTCTGGAGTACTCTCTTATCACAAGTAGACCCTGGCTTAATTACAGTAAACATACATTTCAATGCATTGATGGGCTTATTGGCAATAAAGGAACTCTTAAGGGCTACAGTAAATAAATAAGTAAACAAACAAATGTCACCGAGCTGAAACCAAAGCAAGGACTGAGGAATAGTAAGGGAGTAAATTAAGTAGTTATTATAAGATAGGGTTGTCCTGATGTTTTAGCACCACCAATGAGAAACTAAATTTTGGTCTTTTAGAAAGGAGGGGGAGCTAAACCTGAGACAGCTACATTGAGCCCCGGATTCTCTAAAAACAGACAAGAAAAGAAAAAAATAAGCACAGAAAAAGTGCAACGTCAAATGATGTAAGCAAAGTCTGATTATTTTGATAATCACAATAAATTTAAGTGGACTAAACCTACCAGATAAAAGACAAAGATGTTCAGGTTAGATTTTCTTAATTTAGCCATATATTGATAAGAAACAGATGAAACTAAAAACATAGAAAGATTGTAGGAAAAAGGAGGATAAAAAATATAAAATTAACAATGAACATCAAATAAAATAATTTTTTTTCTGAGGGCAGTGTCACTGGCCCTCATATGTGGGACCCAAACTGGGGCCGCTGGCTTCCCAAGCCAGCACTTAACCACCGCGCCACTCGGCCGGCCCTCAAATAAAATAATTTTTAAGAAAATGCAATGTTAAAAATAAAGAGGATTAATATATAATGATAAGTTCCATTCACCAGTAAGATATGACAATTATAAACTTGTATCCATTTTATAAAGCCTCAAAAATATAAAACAAAAACTGAAAATAACTACAGGGAGAAATGGACAAATCTACCATAATAGGAGATTTCAACACACTTTTGTTAATTATTGATCGATCAAACTGACAAAAAATTAGAAAAGACATAGAAGATTTGAGATACAATTGACAGCTCAGAGTTAATGGACTTATATAGAGCTCTCCCAACAATTAAATAATACTCATTCTTCTTAAGCAATGTGGAAAATTGTGTTTTAATATTTTTTACCATTAAAAAAATTGATTAACTTCATTGCATTGTGGTCAGAAAACATGGTTGAAATATATAGACATTATTAAACCACAAAACTTGTGTAATTCCATTGAAAATTATCGTTATCATATAGATATCATAATCCTTTGATCACAATGGAATTAAGGAAGTAGAAATAGATAAAGCAAAGACAAATTTTAGTAATCTTCTGTTTGAAATTTAAAAACATACTTTAAAATAATTCATTCATGAAAGAAAAATAATAATGTAAATTTAAAATAATTGGAATTGAATGTTACTGAAAATATTACTTGTCAACGTATCAAAAGTGGCAATTTAAAGAGAAATCCATAGGCTTAAATATTATATTAGCATAAAGGAAAAGCTGAAAATGTATAAAGTAAAAAGAACAACAGAATACCCCCAAAGAAACAGAAAGGCTGCAGTAAAGATAACAAACTAATGAAATAGAAAAAAAAAAATCAAATAGAGCAAATCAACAAGTCTAAATGTTTATTCTTTGAAAATATTAGTAAAGTAGACAAACTTCTTGTAAGACAGATAAAAAAGAAAGCACAGAGGAAAAAAAAACAATATTAAGGATAAGAATGGATCAAAACCGTAGCTGTAGCAAAACCATAGTAGAATTTAATAAAAATTTGAATTCTTAGATTAAACAGCAAATTTTTTACAAAAATGTAACTCCAAAATTGATTCAGAAAGAATTAAGAAGCCCAAATATTTTTATAACTGTTTTTTAAATGAATAAGAGGTTAACGATTTTCCTACAGGAAAAAACAGCTACACATCCCAGATTTTCTTTTTTTTTTTTTAAACAAGGGAGTTCAACCAAACTTTCAAGCTCATGTCAACTTACACAAAATCTTCTAGAGATTAGTTCAAAAAGTTCCTAACTCATTCTATGGTAATATAACCTTTTAAGAAATATTTTATTAAATTTACTTAGGTGATATTGGGTAATAAAATTATAAAGGTTTCAAGTATACAATTCTATAATACATCATCTATATGATGATACATCAATATCGCATTGTGTGTTCACCATCCAAAATCAAATTTCCTCCCAACACCATGTATTTAACTCCCTTTACCCTTTTCTACCTCCTCCCTGACCCAATGGTAATTTAACCTTGATATCAAAATTAGTCAGTTACTATATGAGAAAGGAGTTTTACAGATCAATCTCATTCATTAATATTAATGCAAAAGTCCCACCTAAAATATTACCAAACTGAGCCTAGCAATGTATAAAAAAGATAATGCATGAGAACCAAGTTGGGTTTAATCCCAAAAATGATTTAATTGAGAAGAATCTATAAATATTCACTATTTAACAAATTGAAGTAAACGAACCATCTCAATATGTGTAGAAGTAAGAATCTGGAAAATTTAACACTCATTTATAATTAATCAAACATACACAAAAATATTTACCAAAATAGAAATGGAAAAAACATCTTTGACAAGGTAAAGATATCAACCAAATCATTAATCTTAATGGTAGTAAGTTAGAACCTTTCCTTAGAAATTAGAGCTAAGAGTGTCTTGTATCACCGTATGGCCCTAGAGGTCCTGACCAGTGTGATAAGGCAAGAAAAAGATGTAAAAGGTGTAATAATTTTTAAAAAAATGGAATAAAGATGTCATTATTCACAGATAATAAGATTGTTTAAATAGGAAATATAAAAGAATCTACAAAGTTTTCAGATTAATGAGTTCAGCAAAGTACCTAGATACAAAGTCAGTAATAAAAAAAATTAATTGCATTTTTATACACCAGCAACAAGCAATTAGAAAATGTGCTTTCAAAAATGATATCGTTTATAACAGCAGCAACAAAAAAGGTATGAGTCATCCAAGGATAATTACTTTTAAGACTTTTATAAAGAAAATTATGTAATGTTAGAGAAAACCATTAAAGGAGTCATTAATAAAGGGAGAAATATTTTCATTTCATAGCTGGGAAGGCGTGATATGTTGAGAGTCTCAAATATCCCTAAATTGAGCCATAGGTTTAATACAATTCCAATCAAAATCCCAACTGGATTTTTCAAGGAACTGAACAAGCTGATTCTAAAATTTATATGGAAGAACAAAGGCCCGAGAATAGCCAAGACATTCCTGAAGAAGCATGAAGTGGGGAGATTTGCCCAGAAGATGTTGAGATTTATTACAGAGTTATGTGGATTACTGCAGTGTACTATTGGCACGGAGAAACTGACCATCGAAGCAGAATAAAAAGCTCAGGAACAAACCCAAGCACAGTTGGTAACCTGATACATGACTGCAGCAGCATTTCAGGTCATCAGAGAGAAGAGGAACTAGTCTGTAGAAGATGCCAGGACCACTGGTTCTCCACAGGGGAAAACCCAAATATGGGTCCTTACCTGACCCTGTGACTTATAAACTCTAGATCCAGATAAATTAAATATGGAAATGGAAAGGCACAGTTTAAAATCTTATAGAAGAAAGTATAGGAGGATATCCTTATGGCCTCCAAATAAGGAAGACCTTTTGAAACAAGACTCAAAAAAAAAAAAAATCATGGAAGAGATTGGTAAACATAACAAAATCAAGAATTGTTGTTCAACTTCACCTTCAACACACAAACCACAAACAGGAACAAGACAATGCAACACACACAAAGGTTTACCATCAGGACATACGCACAATTCCAATGAGAACAAACTTCTAGGGATAATTTTGATATTAGAAAGGGGTCCTCCCATCCCCAAGACATAAGCAGAGTGTTAAATTCTTGGGCTGTTTGGTGGTCTCTGAGTCTTGTGCTAGAAGAAAGCTAAAGAAATATACTGGACAACGAGTCCTCTTCCTTGAAGAAAGGGGACACTACTGCATTGAGGAAGGCTTTGAAGGGGAGCAGCCAACTCAAATTGCCAAGGGGCCACAGGTTAAGAGGAGTCAGGTGAAGGCAGAGTGCGGCTGAGTGGATTATGTGAGATCAGCAAAAGTTTTGTAAATAGGAAAACAAGAACTCTCCTTTTATTATTGCCTTTAAAGTAATCATTAAATCAATGGAATTAAGATATGGGCAAAAGATTTTGAAAACAAAGGGCGATTTTATCAATGGTGTGATGGGGTCCCTTCCTGGTGATGAATTATCAGCCTCTGTAGCTTAGTCCTACTGTGAGCTAGAAGCCCAAATGAACCCCATGAAGCCATGGTGGGAGCTTTTCAAGTTCCCAGCACTCCCAGGCTGCAAGCCGAGATGGCCAGACCTGGGGCCATTAAGGCCTGGGGGAGTGGGGTGACACCTTCCTCCCAGGATGTGATGTGATGTGACCTGTGTCACTTGGGTAGCCTGAAGCCTGGCACACAGTAGGGGCTCAGCCAAGTTCCCTGGGCTCTTCCCTTGGGAAACCCAACAACACACTCTTACTGAGGTTTCAATTTTTTCCTCCCACCACCCTCTTTGCTTCTCCTTAGTTTTGCCCTTTCCACTTTCCATCAACATTGAACCAACAGTTCTATCTATATTGGTTTCCAAACCCCAAATATGGATGCGAGTGACTACATCATAAGACACACAGCCATTATAGGTATGTATTAATTTAAAAAAATTTTTTTATTGGGTAACAGTGTGTTTTTTCCAGGGCCCCATCAGCTCCAAGTCAAGTCGACGTTTTCAATCTAGTTGCGAAAGGTGCACAGCTTGTCATCCCATGCAGGAGTCGAACCTGCAATCTTTTTGTTCAGAGCACGCAGTCTAACCAACTGAGCCATCTGGCTGCCCCCCATTATAGGTATTATTGATGGAAATGGCCACTCTGGAATTATATGCTATGGTCATGATAAAAATGAACGTCAATAAAATAAGTAATCATCATAATGAAACTTTAGCCAGTGCTGTGCCCAGGGGCTGTGCGAAATGCGCTGCCTAGTTGCTCCTATTTAATCCTCATTCCATCCCTAGAACCAGCACTATTGTTAAGCCCATGTTGCAGATGGGCAAACTGAAGCTAGAGGAAGGTTGTGGATCTCGCCCAAGGTCACAAGGCTTTTAGGGGTAGGAATCTTACTCGGACATATCCTGGAGACCTGTCAGTAAGCTTAGCACAGCGGCTGCACTAAGTGGTGGAAGGTAACTTGGCACAGTGGTTGGAAATGTGTCCCTGGGCTGACATTCCTGGCTCCAACCTATCAGCTTTGCGACCGCAGGCCAGTGACCACTCTGAGACTCTGCTGTTCTTGTGTGTAAAAAGGGGCTAACACCAGCTTCAGAGCATTTTTGCAAGGATTCTATCAGATAAAAGCACCTGAAGACCTTTGCACAATGCTTGGCACACAATCTGTGAGGATTAAGTGGGTTAAGACATGTAATGTGCTTAGAGCCATGACTGGCACAGAGGAACTGCTCCCTCAGGGCTTATTGCTGTTATTGTATTCAATGCTGGGATCGTTGGGCCCCTTCGCGAGGACCCCACCGAGTCCTGGGGATCACATGAGCAGTTCAATCATGGTCTCAGTCAGAGCTCTGGCGACACACTGACCCCTTTGGCCCATGGATGTCTTGGGGGCAAAAATCAGATTTTACACAAAAATCTGAATAGGAGCATCCAGCTTCTCTTGGAAAGTTAGATCTGGTGGCCCTGGGCCACATTCCTGTAGATGACCGTCACCTCTTTAGAGCTGGCAGTGTGGATCCGTCCTGCCAGCTTCAGGGGAGAAATGTCACTTGCCTGGTCCGCGTAGATGATGGATTTTGTAACCCCAGGGAGGAAGTTCCCCGGGAACATAGAAGAAGCTGTGACTCACATGGTCTGAGGAGGGTAAGGACGACTTCTAAGAGAAGGTGATATTTCAGCAGGTTTCTTTTAAAATTATGAGATACAGCATATGTACTAAAAAAGCATGAAGTGTATATAGCTACTTTAAAGAACAATAAGAAAACTCATATTCATTGACCTTTTATCACGCTGAGAAATTGAACATCACCAGTAATTCAGAGCCTTGGTACGAGACGTGGTGCCCCACCAGCCGTCCTGGCGTGACAGAGGTCATGCGTCAGGCCAAGGGGAGAGCCAGTCAGATCAGCACAGTGGCACAAACTTTCGTGGTTTTTCTCTTCTCCTTTCCTTCCATCCTTGTGGGGTTGTCTTCTCTAAAAATCCTCTTACTGTAACTTAGTGGGATTTTTGAAGGGGGTGGAATTAGAAGTGTGTGTTCTGTGTGCCCTCTTAACCTTGGCCAAAGAAAGGTCGGAGCAGCATCAAGGAACAGTTTTCCCATAGGACTAGAGCTGTGGCCTGGGAGAGGGACGGTGTGGTAGTGCCCAAGGGCTATGCACCAATGTGCCTGGCTTAAAGGCTGGCTTAAAACAACAGCCATTTATTGTCTCACAGTTCTGGATGATGTGCCAGCAAGGGCTGAGCGCCCTCTGAAGGCTCTATGGACTGAGTCTTCCTGGCCTCGTCCAGATTTGGGTGGTGGCTGGCCATCCTTGGTATGTGGCTGTATCATTCCAGTCTCCGCTTCCATTGTCACGTGGCCTTCTGCCCTGTGTGTCTGTGTCCTCAGCTCTTCTTATAAGAACAGTCGTTGGCTAGAGGGCCCACCCTGCTCTTAATATGACTTCATCTTAACGAATTCCATGTGTAAAGACCATATGTCCAAATAAGGTCATATTCTGAGGTTCCAGGTAAACATGAATTCCGAGAGGGAACACTATTAAACCCTCGACAGATGGTGTGGCTGGAACTCAGGGGGCGACAGGGAGAGGGTGGCAGGAGATGCTGGAAAGCAGGTCGAGGGCTGTGACCCCATTCCTCACTATTGGGACTTTATTCTCCACCCGTGGAGGGTTTTAAGTGTAACAGCGATACTGCCCTGACCCCAACACTCTTCCATATCCCCTCATAGTTCTCTCTGCCTGTGGGGAATGACCCATCCTTCCAGGCTCACATCAGCTCCCTGCAGAGCCATCCCTGACCAGCCCTAAGAAGCTCACCTCTGCCCCTGCGCAGCCCCGCAGGCAGCCAGCTGCCCTGCGCTCACCTTCTCATGACCGGGGGATGCACCCATCTCTCTCCTCCTTGTCCAGGAGCTCTTTGGAGCTAAGGCCATCTCCATTCATTTCTGTATCCTCTGCTCCCAGCAAGGTCAGACACCAAGTGGATGGGGACAAACCCATGGGAAGCTTTATGAATCCAGTCTCAGAGGCAACACCTGGATCTGTCAGGGTTGTTTCCCAAAGAGGAATTCTTTTCTGCATTCATACGAGGACAGCTTTTCCAGATGAGAGGTTCTTTTATGATCTCTCTCTCTGAAGTTACACTCCCTTCTAAATGTGCTCCTACTCCTTAGCAGCCAAAAGAAGGTCTGCCCATCTTCAGAGCTCACATGCCCCCGTGAATCAGGCCCCCATATCCCCACCTGCCTTGCCAGCAGCCCCACATCCCCACCGCCTACTGCTGAGACCCCTCGGCTTGCAGCCCTCCTCTTTGACGACAGGCCTCGCGTTTCCAAGACAAGGCGCGGCCATAAAATCAACTGTCCGCAGCCATTAGGTCCGGGCATGGTTAATGCCAAAACTGGCCTCCAAATTGACAGTTAATGAGGGAAAATGACGAGGGGGCGTGTTAACAGACGCAGGCTGAAGGTAATAAACAGGCCATTAAAGCCAGGTAGTAAACAGCTTGCCAAGGATCATTTATGAATTTATTTTTTAAAATTAACCAACAAGGCTTGTCTCCTTTGGTGACTGGGTCTGACAGGCAGTAGGAAGAAGTGAGACATTCCTGGGAGGCAGAGCTGGCGGGGACATTGAGGCTGTCCTAGGAGGCCCCCTTTGGTGGGATTACAGGGGCATGGGCCAGGTACAGGGACCTGGGCAGTGGACTACCTGGGGACCCCATGGACAGGATTTTGGTCCCAACTGTCCTGCATACCCCACATACCCCTGGCACCCCTATATATGCTGCCAGGGATCCTGGCAGGGATCCTCGCTCTGATGCCGGGAGCTGGAAGAAGTAACCTGACTTCTCAGGCCTCAGCGCCCCCGCTGCAAACCTGAGGACGAACTCCATTATCTCGTCAAGGCCTTGAACTGAGTTAAATAGTGCTCCCCGCCACTCCCCCACCCAAAATCCGTGTCCTTTCTAGATCCTCAGAATGTGACTTTATTTGGAAATAGGGTCGTTGCAGATGCAATTAGTTAAGATGAGGTCATGCCTGGGCAGGGTGGACCCTAATCCAATAGGTCAGGTGTCCTTATAAGAAGGGAAGACACACCGTCACACCCCTGCCCCTGCCCCTGCCCCTGCGCTGGCCTGGCCCAGGAGTCTGCTTCAATGAGCACCCACCTGGGGGTGCAGAGAGGTGTCCGCTGCATCTTTCTACTCCCTCTCCTCTTCCTCACCCCTCAGGCTCCTATATTTCAGTGAGTAGTGAGCAGACGGCTAAGCTCTGGGCTCTGGCTTCAGGGTGCTTCTTGGTTTCGCAGCTGCCCTGAGGCTTCTGTAAGTTCTGTAAGCTGCAGAAGTCACTGTCCCTCATTTGTAAAATGTGGGCTGTCGTATTAGCATGAACCTCTCAGAGTTTCGTGAGGATAAATGAGATGACTCAGCGACATAAAGCACTCAGCACAGCACCTGGCATAAAGGACATGCATCGGAAACCCCCAAATGCCTGCTTCACAGCACCTTTGTGGCAGAAGTAGATTTTTTTCCCTCCAAAGCCCAGTCTTTGGGGGGCAGACAGGTACTAGCCAGTGACTTCTGGTTAGTGACTGATTTCTCTGAGCCCCTTTTTACACAGCTGTAAAACGGGAATGATGCTTATCTTCATATATATTATTGGGAAAATTAAATTAAATTAAACCCTCAGTAAGGTACCTCTATGTTTTATACTCATTCCTTTCCCTCTCTCCACATTCAGGAAAGGGACCACCTCTCCTGCCACTGAGGAAATCGAGGGCCTGGCTAGGAGAAGCGTGGGGCTCCCCGGGTGCTGGTCACCGACACCTGGAGGTTGGCAGGTCTGTTTCTGGAAGCACATCCAAGCGTAGATTTTAGGGTGTTACCAAGAGGCAATGAAAGGAAGCCTGAGACCTGAATAGGACAATGACCCACTAAGGTCACTCAACAGGTCAGAGCAGAGACCCTAACTCGCTTTCATCCTTACACTGTGCTGTAGAGTCCATTCAGTAAGTGCTTGGGATCCCTACAGAGCCAGGCAAGATCCTGTGTCTGCCCCCAACCAGCTGTCATGAGTTAAATGATGGCCCCCAAAGGGCTATGTCCAAGTCCTTTGGATGTAGCATTGGAAAAAGATAATAACATCAAGAATCTTGAGATGGGATAATTCTGGATTAACCAGATGGGCCTTAAATCCAGTGTCCTTTTAAGGGACACAAGAGGAGAGAGGAGAGAAGAAGGCCATGTGAAGATGGAAGCAGAGATTGGAGACAGATACCCTTATTATCCTATTTTACAGGTAAGAAAGCTGAGACTCAGGCCAGAAGGAGAAGCAACTGGGATGGAACCTACGTGTGCCCCAGGACTGGGCTCCAGACCTCGGTCCTGGGCTGTCAAACGCTGGGGGCCATTCACCTTCTCTGCGGTGCTCTCATCAAGCCAGCTTTTTGTAGAGATCTGCCCAGCCTGGCAGCTCTGGGGATGCAGGGCCAGTGGAGGAATAACAAAAATACAATCAAACCTTGGATTGCAAGTAATGTGGTTTGCAAGTCTTCTGCAAGACGAGCAAACATTTCTAATACATTTTAACGTGGTCCACATGCAATGTCTTGCAACATAAATAGTTTGTTGCCAGAACGAGTTATGCTCTCAAACCAAGATATTACTGTACTAGCAAGGACCGTTTACTGGGCACCTGCTCTGTGCCAGGCACTGTGCAAAGCATAGCTATAGCCCAACGCCTATTATTATTATCCTATTTTGCCGATGGGAGAACTGAGGTTTCCAATGCAGGCCTGTTTGGCTGGAGTTCATGGTCTCAAGTGCCGCGTTTTGCTGCAAGCCGCCCTGAGAGGGGTCCAGGCCACTGGCCAAGTGTTTGCACACAGCTTGAGTGTGACTGTTGAGATCTGATGCGCTCCTTCCTGAGGGCAGGGACCAGGCTCAGGGTGTGGAGTGTTACGTCTCCATCGCTAGTGAGGTGAGTTCAGTGCCACAAGAGGACTAGTCAAGCTATCTGTCTCCTCATGGAGACTCTGAACTCTGCCGGGTCAGGATTTTGTCCTTGGGCCCCTCCCCAGCATCTAACGCAGGTAGAAGCTGGACGTCTGCATGGTAATGACCTCGGAGCAGCAATTGGAACGTGAATGTGGAGGAGACGGAAACCCACGGAGGAAGGCCTCCGAAAACAAACACCCCCATTTCTAGGCCTGATATATGTGAATGAAAATGGTATTTAATTGGCTAAAACCAGAGCTGTCATCACCTAATCAGAGAGCCTGAAAATAGATTTTCAGCACCTTCTGCTTCTGCTCAGGAACAATGGCACAGCCGCCCTGGGAGACCGGGGCTGTTGGAGACGTCAGCAGGCGTCCGTCTGTCTGGGGAGCAGCTGGAGATGTGGTTATTCGATCAGGGGAGTCCACAGCGATATAGAAGGCTGGGGTGCTGAGGAAGCCTTCATTTCCGGTGAAGCCGACAACCCCATTTGTTTCTTTGGCCTAAATAATGGTCATCATGGTTCCCTTGGGTCCAGTATGTTCTAAAAGTTTGCAAAGTACTTTCACATTCACAAGTCTTCCCTATGTGCCTGGGAGGGGGTCAGGTGGGATTGTCACCCAGTATTATGGACAAGGGAATTGCGGGGGGGAGTCACATCAGACAGCTGGTTATGAACTGCTATGCATCGTCTGATTCCTTAAGAGGTGATCTTTAAAGGGTCATTTCCCAAGTGCAGACGAATCCTTCCTACTAGTGGGATGGGCTGTCAGAACTCATCCTCCTCCACTTTGGGAAGTCTAATGAAATCATGCTTGGGACCCCATCTCACAACCCCTCAGCCTTTTCAGTCGCCCCTGGTCTTTCCTCCTCGTGCCCAGCTCTCCTGGGCGCCTGGGCGCCTGCATCTCTCGGCAGCCCCTCTTCCTGCTGTGGTGCCAACCCCTCACCTGCCCTGCTTCCCAGCACTTGTCCCTGTGAGGCTCAGCTTGGAATTGCCCTGTCCGGGAAGCTTCTCTGACCCTACAGGCCAGGTGGGGTGACCTTCCTCTTCCTTCACAGCCAGGTTCCAGAACCTTATCCCAGAGGCTGGAGGTGGAGGTGGATTTCACTTGGACAGAGACTGAAGGCTGCATGGAACTGGATGGCATATACAGGGGGTTTCGCTAAAGACAGTGGGATAGTGGGATGGAGGACAGAGGCATGAGCAGGACTAGGGGAATCCCCAAGGGGTGATGAGGTGCCCCACGGCTAGCAACGGAGGAGACTGGTACTACTGCCTGGTCTGAAGGGACAAGTGGGGGTGGCTCTAAGAGGGGGCTGCCTGTGGGAGCCATGACCTTGACCAGTGGCCACCCAGCAGGGAGTGGCATGAACAGGAAACAGCATTCTCCCCCCTGCTTCTGCCCCCTGGTCTCTTACCCCTGCCCTGAGGTCCAAACCCAATAGAAAGCCAGCGGGCGAGGGGTCAGGTGAGGTGCCCCACACAGGGTGGAGAAAGGGGGAGAGTGACCTGGGAGGCAAGTGGAGAAAATGCAGCACGTGGACTTCAGGTAGAATGGAGAGGCCACACTGGTCCAGGCAACCAATCACCACCAGGGGTGGTTTTGAGTTTCAAAATTCAGATTCCCTGGCCCTCCCCATCCTCTGATGTTCTAATTTAATAGGTCTGTGGTGTGTCTCTGGAATCTGCTTTTTGGAAAAGTGCTCTGGGTGATTTTTTAAGAACAATATCAGCACAATCTCAGCATTTTGGGGGTGCAGCTGATTTTCTCAGGTCACTGGGCGGTCTGAGCTCTGGTTCCATCCTAGTTTTGCTGTGTGGCCTTGGGCTAGTCACTTCCACATTCTGGGCCTCAGTTTCCCTATCAGTAAACAGAGGGGAAACCAAGGGCTTCCAACCTGAATAGACTGTACAAAGTTACCAGTCATGCAGCCAGACTGTTAACTTTCTTTTTTTTTCTTTTTTTTTTTTTTTTTTTAATTTTATTGGGGGAGTGGGGAAGGGGAACAGTGTTGGGGAATTGGGGAAGTGGCACAGCCAAGTTGTCCTTCAATCTTAGTTGTGGAGGGCGCAGCTAGCTCAGCTCCAAGTCCGGTCTTCATCAGGCCACCCATTGGCAGCTTGTGGCCACTCAGCTCAAGGTGCCGTGTTCAATCTTAGTTGTAGGTGGGCATAGCCCACCATCCCATGCGGGAGTTAAACCAGCAGCTTTGTTGTTAGGAGCACGTGCTCTTACCAGCTGAGCCATCCTGCCACCTGTTGGCAGCTCAGCAGCAGCTCAGCTTGGGCGCAGCTCACTGGACCATGTGGGAATCAAACTGGTGACCTGTTGCTCAAACTTGCGCTCTTAACCAACTGAGCCACTTGGCAGGCCCCCAGCCTATTAACTCTTTCCTGAGCCCCAGGAGCAGTTGAAGGAAGAAAGGGGCTGCGGTGGAGGTGATGGTCTCTACCTTCAGCTCCTGACATTCTCCCACTCTATGAAGTTGACAAAGGCCAAGAGAGGTTGAGACACCTGCTCTAAGGCACATGGCTGCCCTCTGCGGTTGTTGGTCTGTCCTCCTGACATGAATGGAGGTCATCGACATTGGGAACCCAAGACAGATGCAGGGAGGCTGGAGGGAGGCATGGGTTTCTATAGATTCATGATGAGCCCACACCCCACCATCAGGCCTCCATGGCCAAGGGGGCAGGCAAATGGTGAGCCACAGCCCATAGTCTGTTGGGAGCCTTGCCTGGCTCCTCTGTACTTTGGTTTGGGGGTAGCCAGGTATAACCTCCAAGAGGAAAGATACAGAGCACTCTGACTCCATAGGTGACTATGGTCTCGAGATGCCTCCATGCCCCACTTCCCGAAGCCAGCTCCATGAGGCCAGCTGCAGAGGAACACTCCCACCAGAGCCCTGGACCCTGGTATGTGAGCACAGGGCTGTCCTATTCTTTAGGCCGTGCTGTCATTGGGCCTCATTTATCTTTCATTCTGACAGCCCAGCACAAGTCTGGAGCCCAGCAGGGGCAAATAGATCTAGTTGGACTTCCTTTGTGTATTGCCAGCCCCTAAAACCAGCTGCACGATATTTCCCTGACTCACAACAAAGTCCACCCACCTGCCCAACTGCCCAGAGGAAACCCAGCCACCATTTAGTAGCCAATTCTCAGGCATCCTCTAGTGGTTGAGAAGGGCAGCGGCCAAGTTAAAAGAGCTCTCCCCAAAAGGGAGAAGGGATCTGCTGTCCTCAGGGTTTATTATTCTCCTGCTATTACGATTCCCGGTAAAGGTTACCACTTACGAAGGTTCCGGGAGGTTCGGGGACCTACATGTGCTCACTCAGCTAATGAGCAGCCTCATCCTTCCTGTTGTCTCCAGCGTTAGACACTTCTGAGTCCCACGCCCCACTCTGCCCTCTGCTGACCAGCCCTCACGCCCCTTAGTGCCTCTGTCACCTTTCCCTGAAAACATACAATCTCTCCCTGCCTGCCACATTTCATAATGTTCCTTCTCAGTCTTCTTTTCTGGCTCTGGGGTATCTTCCACCTCCAGCTGTGAGCACCCCGAGGCATCCAGGAACCTCCCATGGGCAGCTCGCTGTCTTGATGGCTTTAGCTGCCCCTAGTTCCTCAGACCACTGAGGATTGGGGCAAGGGACAAGACTAGAACCCAGGCTGATCTGAGTCAGAGCTCAAGCACTCATACCCTTAACCACTCTGTCGTAGGGATGGACAAATATGTCATTATGAGAGTGTTAGTTGCTTTTCTAAACAACAAATCTGTGTGTGTGTGTTTGTGTGTGTGTGTGTGTGTGTGTGTGTGTGTGTATATATATATATATTTTTTTTTTTTCTTTTTTTTCTCTTGGAAGACTTCCCGTCACTTGACCAAACATCACTTCGCTTCCCTACAATCATGCCGCGGTGTCCCCATTGATGTTCTAAGAGGCCACTACAAAGAGAAGCCTCGTGTTTGAAGCATAACATTGAGTCACAGGGCACTTGCACCCTGGCATTAAGCTGAGTCACGCTGGGTTTTATGTTTCCAAAGCACTAAGACACTCCTTGGCTGGCATTTCTCACCCCTAGGGACACTAGCAGAGCCTCCAGTCTCCTGAGCTGCCTTGCATTTCTATATTGCCCAAGTATTTACTGTTCTAGTCCCGGGGGTACAGCAGGGAACAATACAGATGAGCTCGTTGCTCTCATAGGGCCAGACATACAAGTGGAGGAATCATGATTGTAAGGAAAGATCATTTCAGAGTGTGGTAGCATTTGAAAAGAATGTGACATATATGATATAATGATGAGGGCAGGAGGCGTGGTTAGCTGGAATGGTTGTGGAAGGTCTCCTTAAGGAGGTGACATCCAAAGGGTGAAAAGTAATAGTCTACATGAAAAGATGGGAGAGGGACCAGTGCAAAGGCCCTGGGGAGGCCAGTGCTGCTGGAGCAGAGTGAATGAGGAGAAAGGGGTAGTGAGGAGGTAAGATTAGAGGGACAGGCAGGAGTCAGTCTGGGTTTCAAAGGTCATTTTAAGTAGCTTGAATACTTTTCTGATCAATGGACATCCATCTTACTGGGTATGTGTGCTGTATGGAACCTCCCAGCTACCTCAGTGAGACCCATGGCTAGGCCTAAAAGGGCCCCACTGGGCCTCAGTCCTCCCTGAACTCCCAGTGGCCACCCAGGTTCTGAGGTCCACTGTCTCTGGACCTGGCCTGAGGGAAGACACTTAGTCAACAAGACAAAGTCTCCAGAGCACAGCAACCAGCCTTTAGAATTCTTTAAATCTGGACTTAACTGCCCACTCGCAGTGTGACATTGGGTAAATCACTTGGCTTTTTTTTTTTTTTTTTTTAAAGATTTTATTGGGGAATTGGGAGAGGGGAACAGCATTGGGGAATCAGGGAAGAGGAACAGACAAGTTGCTGTCCTTTTCTTCAGTCTAGTTGTGGAGGACAGCGTTTCACTGGCCCATGTTGGTATTGTGATCATTGCACTCTTCCTGGGTGAGGAAGATCTGTCGCCCGCTCACTGAGGCTCACAGCAGCTCACGCTGGCTGCCAGCCACTCATGGTAGCTCACAGCAGCTCACTGCAGCAGGGCTGCAGCCTATGCCATCACTGGCAACTCATGGCAGCCCAGCTCCAGGTCGAGTTGTTGTTCACCATGTTAGCTGTAGAGGGTGCAGTGTCACAGGCCCTCATGTGGGATCCGAACCAGGGCCCTGCTGCTCAGAGCTGGCACTCCCAAGCCAACTCTTAACCAACACGCCACTCAGCCGGTCCTCACTTGCCTTCTTTAAGCCCCATTTTCTAACTTTGTAGATCAAGGGTAATGGTATCCGCCACTTGGGTTGTCCTTTGGGTTAAACGAGATACTTCATGTGAAACTTGACTGCAGTGCCTGACACATTATAAACACTCAGCACCATTGGCTGCTGCTTCTATCTATCTATTCCTTCATTTCATTCAATGAATGCTTAATGTGCACATACTCTGGGCCAGGCACTGTTTCAGGCTCCATGGATGCAGCAGTCAACAAAACTGGCAAGTAGAGCTTACATTGTAGTGGAGGGGAGCAGATTAGGAATAAATAACCAAATGGAGACCAATAAAGCAGGGCGTGGTGGAGGCTGTGCTGGGCCACCCGCATGCCCCTTTTTCAGGATGGCATCCTGCATTCCCCCACTGGCTGGCAATGGGCTGCAACAGCTCTCTCCTGAGTATCTCTCTGCTGACTGCCCTCAGCTGAAGAGAGCCAGCTCATGCAAGGTCATATGCACCTCCCAGGAGCGTCTGTATCCAGTGCCTGGCTGATGTGGAGGCATAAAAGCCTTGGCTTAATTTGGGATAATTCCAAAGGGCCACCTCAGCTCCAGGACTTCTGGAAGATATGAGGCCTTTGTTGTGTAGTAGAGTTCAGAAGTGTTGACTGGAAAGGTGATGGATAGATGGATGGATGGGTGGATGGATGGATGGATGAATGGATGGATGGACAGATGGATGGATGGATGGACAGATGGATGGACTGATGGGTGGATGGATGCCTTAGGCTTGTTGTGTTTAACTTGCTCACCTGAAATCCAATCTTTTTGGTCCTCCTTGTTGACATCAGCTAAACTCGCTCTCTACCAAGTGCTAAATTTAGTACCGTGCTGTTCACAGGTTTATTCTGCTACTGACTGGCCTTTTCCCCATTGGCTGTTTGAGGAGTGGAATGATAGCGTGGAGCACGCACAAGCTCTGAAATCAGGGAGACCTAGATGCAAGCTTCACTCAGCCATTCTGCCTTAGAGGATCTGCTGAGCTTCTTACATTTTTAAAAATTTGTTTTAAGTGCTTACATAGTGCAAAACACATAGTCCATGCCCACTGATGGTCATTTTCCTCCTTTCTTTCATTCTGTCTTGATATTTTTCTGTCAGTTCAGGTCCTGTGCCCCATGCATGCTGAGCTCTCAGTCTAAGAGCAGCAGCCACTAAAACTAAAAATTATTTAAACAACTGTTATTTCTTTGCATCGTGCCTCTTTTCTGAAGACATTATAGGTAAGCTTATGTTGAAATTTAGTCTTGGAAAGGATAATCAAAGGTGGAATCAAGAATTAGGAAAATGTAAGACTCCGAGACACTAACCATAGGCATAATCAGTTGCTGGTGATGAGCTACTTGACAGATGAGGTGAAAAGAGAAATTGTAATCATTTGCAAAGCTCTTGCTATCAGAAAAGGGAGAATCCATCAGCCATCCTAGAAGATCAGAAATGGAGCATTCTTGGGGCCGGCCGAGTGGTTCGTTGATTAAGAGTTGGCTTGGGAGTGCCAGCTCTGAGCAGCAAGGCCGCTGGTTCAGATCCCACATGGGTCAGTGACACTGCCCTCTACAGCTAAGATGGTGAACAACAACTTGACCTGGAGCTGGGCTGCCGTGGGTAGCTGATGACGGAGTAGGCTGCAGTGGCGTTGCAGTGGGCCACCGTAAGCTACCCTGAGTGGCCAGCAGCCAGCGTAAGCAGCTGGCAGCCAGCATGAGCTGCAGTGAGCCCCCATGAGCGGCTGTCCAGTGGCTGGCAACCGATCTGCCTCAGCCGGGAAGAGCACAATGATAAAGCCAACATGGGCCAGTGAAGTGACGTCCTCCACAACTAGACTGAAGAACAAAAGGACAGCAACTTGTCTGTTCCTCTTCCCCAATTCCCCAATGCTGTTCCCTTCCCCAATTCCCCAATTAAAAAAAAAAAAAAGAAAGACATGGAGCATTCTACATGCACCAAAAGAAATTAAATCCCATACTCTTCCAGATTTCTTAAATTGAAATAATTTTGCGGGGCCTGCCTGTTTCTAGGTAGAATTTTTACATAAAACCTACATGGAGGCAGAGGGAGGGGAAGGTTGGAAAGAAGGGAAGTCGATGCTGTGAAAAAACTATTATTATTACACATAGCAATGGACTTAAACTAACATCTCTGATCTGATGTGCCTCTGTGGAGAAATGAAACTCATATGCATGCTGGTCGGAAAAATGCTCCCACCTAATTGCTGTGGATAAAGCACTTTATTTATAGACATCCAGAAGGAAATTTGGCTCCCCTGCTCTATAATACGGTAGGGAACGGGGCCAGGGGGTTGCCGGCTCCAGGGCGCTCTGTGTTCCATATGGCAGGAATGTGGAACCACTTGCCCTGTAAACATAGTGGGTTCTTCTTTGTTTCTTTCTGAAACTTTTTTTGTTTTTAGAGCTTTTTGAAGAAGAACCGCTTAACCATGAATGTAAGGGGTTAGTTACCCACTATGTTAAGTGGTAGGATAGCAGGGTGAGGAATTCTGCCAGATCTCACTGCCCTTCATGCTTAAATGAACTTCCAAGGAGATAAGGAGGATGGAGTCCACCCAGCTCCCAGGTTCTGGAAACAATGCAAAAGGCGACTTGACATTCTCACGTGCTGTCTGCATTAAAGGGAAATGAGAACTGGGGACAGTGTAGATAATCTAATTCCTGCCCAATCCACTGCCTTTTACAGCAGGAAGTTCCCCTTGGAGGGACACCTTTGCTCCAGTGACTCACATGGGTCAGGGGAAGCCAGAGAGGATTGTCAAATGTGGCCCAAGGCAAGTTCTGATTTAAGATGGGAGGGGATTTGGGGTTTGAGCTGCTGCTCCGGTTTCCTCAAATGGTGCTTCAGTCCAAGGATAGCAGCCTGAGCAGAGAAGGCCTAACTGATAACAGAGAACACTTGGATGGTGCTGTACAGTTTGCAAAATGCTCTTAGCTCCTTGTTTTTTCATGTATCCCGTGTCAGCAAACACTGATTGTGCACCTGCTATGTGCCAGGCATGACACACAATGGATTGGTTTCTGGAAGAACAGAAATAAACAGTATCTGCCGGTCCCACCTGCACATAGGAGGCATGTGCCTGTGAGTTTGCAGCCTCCATGCCAACACTGTGGTCCACGGCCCCCATCCCCTGAGGCATCATTGGGTACCTGCAGTGGCACCTGAGCAGTCTCCCTGGTGGCAGCCAGCTGTGTCCCTGCAGACCATTTTCCATGAAGGAGCTGGGGCATCCTTTTCAAAGTCAGGCAAGTTATGTCACTCAAAAGTAAGTCAGAAATGACACCAGGTAAGTGAACAGGAAAAATGTCACAGGCATAAAACCTTCCAAGAGCCTGGCAATGTTGAGCGTCGCATATCAACTTGCCTGGGCTTCAGGACCCAGTTATTTCATCAAACATGAATCTAGGTGCTGTTGTGAAGGTATGTTGTCGGTGTCAGTTGACTTGAAGTCAAGGAGATTATTACCTTCGAGAATGTGGGTGGGCCTCATCTAAGCAGTTGGGAGCCGAAGAACAAAAACTGAGGTTTCTGGAAAAGAAAGCATTCTGCCTCAAGACTGCAGCATCGGCTCCTACCTGAGTTCCTAATCTTCCAACCTTTGGAATTTGGACTTGCCAGCCCCTCTAATCACAATCACATGAACAAATTCTTTGAAATAGACTTCTACACACACACACACGCACGCATGCACGCACGCACGCATGCACCCACCCATTGGTTCTGTTTCTCTGGAGAGCCCTAACTGATACAAACCTCCTCTCTTATTCAGAGTAAGTGCCCAAGTCTTTACAGTGGCCCCACATTCCTTGTCCGTCTCTCCACCATCAACAAGTACCCTCTACCTGCTCATTATGCTGCAGCTGTACCAAGTGTGTTTTCTCACAGTCTTTGCACCTGCTGTTCCCTCTGCCAGGCACACCCTTCCTCTCAATATCTACACTTTACTTCACCTTATGCTCTCTACTAATATATCACCTTCCCTGACCACCTAAATACTATATCCTATCACTCCCTATTCCTGTACCCCACTGTTTTTCCCCCCCTCTTGAACTTAGTACCATCTGATGTAATACATGTTTACTGGCTTTTTTCCCTTTATTTTGGAAGCAACCTGAGGGCAGAGACTTTGGTTTATTTTGATGACCACTGTATCCTCAGCACCTAGTAGGTGCTTGACACATAGTAGGTGCTTATTTTAGCCTGCTCACGCTGCTGTAACAAAATACCACAGACGGGGGTGGCTTAAACAACAGAAACTTATTTTCTCACAGTTCTGGAGGCTGGAAGTCCAAGATGAAGGTTCCAGCTGAGTTCTGTTCCCGGTGAGGGTCCACCTGGCTTGCACATGGCTGCCTTTCTGCTTACTTACCTTCATAGAGACCCTGTCTCCAAATACAGTCACAATGAGGGGTTAAGCCTTCAACAGAGGAATTTGGGGGGAGGACACAACTCAGTACATATTAGTACTCAACAAATGTTGGAGGAATAAATGAAAGGGCAAAGGAAGTCATGTGATGACGATTCAGAGGACACTCACCAGTCTGGAGGGTGCCAGAAGCTTCCAGAAAAGAAGACCCTTGGGCTGAACCTAAAAAAACCACTCTGTGTTGCTGTGCATTCTGTTGGCATTCTGTCCACTTCCCACGTCAGAAAAGTGCTGCTCTGTGATGTAAAGCAACTCGTCAGAGGCTGAAACTGAGGACAAAAAAGCCTGGGCGGGTGTATCAGCAGGGTCAGTCAGGAGACTGAAACCACACCAGGGAGCTGAACAGAGGGACTTTGATATACAGGGTGGTGAACTAGGTACAAAGTTGTTAACTGGGTAACTGAAAGGGTAAAAGGAGAGCTCTGAGGCATTACGAGGCAGCAGCTACAGGAAGCAGCTTCCACCTCTAGGGGTGGGGGACAAGGAAAGGGCTCCGAATTATTACAACTGAGACACTTATAGGAGGGTCCAGGGGGCCTAGGCCCCAGGCCTCTGAGGAGGACTCCAGCAGGCAGTGGGGGCCTTCGGGGATGGGGAGGCACAGTGAAGGGTTCTATGAGTGTTGAAAAACTAGATTCAGCTGTTTCTGTAGAAAAGCAGTGATGCTCAGTGATACTCTCAGGAAGAGCTTCTATCAAGAGGGGGCTGCAGAGTGGGTACCATGTCTCATTAGGGAGTCGGGCTTGGGTTGGGTAAATGGCAGTGTCTGCCACACTTCAAGAAATCAGGAATAATAAGGAAATGATTTCCATTTTGGGAAAAATACCAAGCGTGATTCAGATGACCAAACTTAGCTCTATTGTCTACAGTCAAGACAGCATAAAGGTAGGAAGAAAAAGTTGATGAAACTCTATGAAGCACTTTACATGGTGTTCTGAGTGATATTTTTCTGTGGCAATGTATCATATTATCTACTGAATTAAAAAAGAAATGGTCTAACTTCTTCAGATCATGTGATTAGCTAGACTAGCAAAGGTGCAATATAAATCTTCACAATTCCTACAAAGTGCAGTTTGATGTTTCCTCTGACAAATATAGAAAAATTTGTTTAAAATATTAAGTTACTTTGGGGGAGAAAAATGTATTTTTTAACCTAGTCTCCTTCTACCCTCTCCCAGCAAATAAGAAAGAAATAGAATGAAGACCAAAATGTAAGCTGGGTTTGGTCCATGGCCATGCCAAGTCAGAGAACACTTACCTGGGCACCAGGTCACAGATAACCATGGGAACACCTGCAGGACAGGTGGGCAAGGTCTTTGCTTCTGGAAATAGTAGGTTATTGAAGGTTTTGACACAGGAGGTACCCTAAAATATATATGCGCACTTATTTTATGCCAGGAATTATACATTTACGAACTCATTAATTCTCTTGACAAAATTAGGAAGCAGGCACATTATTACCCACGTTTTCCAGGAAGATGCACTGAGGCTACAGAGGTGACATAACCTGTCCCAGGCCACACAGCTGACTGAGCTCAGATTTCAGCCCAGTCTTTGTAACTGTCAGAACTGGAAAGTTCCTCAAATGTTATATATCTAATAGAGGTGATTGAGCTCAGGGCAAGCAAGGCCACATTCCCAGACACACACAGTGAGTCCCCGGGGCAGCAGGAACGGACCCGAACTTCTGGGTTCTCAGCTGAGGGCTGTTGCCACACGAGTCCTAAATTGCAAGCCAGAGACCTAAATTATGTCCCGTGATTCCAATAAAGGGGTGTGTGTGTGTGTGTGTGTGTGTGTGTGTGTGTGTGTGTACAAACAAAATCAGAAGAGGCATTGGGAAAAAAGGGCCAAGGGGATGGGAAGTGTCTACGGCAAAACACAGGCTGAGCCTTTGACCCGACAGCTCCACCCTTGGGCATATATCCAAGAGAAATGAGTATGCAGGAACCCCAAAAGACATGCACAAGAATGTTCATAGGAGCTCTAGTCATAATCATCTCCAACCGAAACAACCCAAGTGTCATTCAACGAGAGAATGGATAGGTTGTGCCGTACACATGTAGTTAAATAGTGCATAGTAATAATAATAATTTAAAAATCCAAGTTATTGATATATAGATGAATATCACAAACATGGTGATGACCAAAATATGTTTTGCCAGTGTTTGAACTTCCTATAAATGGAATTATCCAATATGTACTCTTTTGTGTCTCCATCTTGGATAATTCCATTTATAGGGAGTTCAAACACAGGTAAAATAACTGATGGGGAAAGAAATTAGAAATGGTTATCTCAGGTGAGGTAGAAGAATATTGACTGAAAGAGGGCAAGAGGGAGCTTCCTGGGGACACCAAAAATGTCCTATATGTTGATCATGATGGAGGTTACATGATACACATGTTAATATTTGTCAAGTTGTACATTTGAAGTTTATGCATTTTACTGTAGATAGACTACACCTTCATTGAAATTTATTTTAAACAAAAAGTAAAAAACAGGGGCATCAGGTGTGGACAGAGACCAAGGCAGTCACCTCTCGCCCAGGCACCAAGCACAGTTGCCTGGTACATAGAAGAACTCAGTAAATTATTATTAGAAGAATGAATGCCATCAATAGTCTCACATGAAAAAACATTTCAGCTCCTCATAGAAATGGAAAATGAAGCTAGACAAAACGCTCAGGTTAATAAACCACAAATATCCATTTATCTATCCAATTTGGGGAAGGTAAGAGTGCTGGGTGGCCATGATTGCAATGCCAGCCCTTGTTTTGGTTGACAAATTAATCTGCCCAGGGTTTGGGAAGTGAGAGAGCTTCTTCCTGTATCATCCCACAGGCTGGGGTGGGGGGTGGGGGCTCATCTGATTTCAGTGGAGGCTGCCTGATTTTCATGTAGATTGCTTGAGAGCTGAATGTAAATTGATGTAAATCAGGGAAACAGATCAGCGGCCACGACACCTCATTCTCCATGATGGGGCCTCCCTGTGTGTTTGTAGACTGGCTAGTGGCTCTCTGTGCATCTTCTTGGTACCTTTCCAATCTGAGCCAGGCAGCCTTCTGGGGGTAAGGTGGCAGGAGCCGGGGACTGAGGAAGCCCAAGGGAGGTCTCGTGGGCTCCGTGGAGCCCTTGAGGAAATAGCAGTCCCCGGAAAGATACCTATGACAACTGCCAGCAGCGTAGCTCTCTGCAAGAGCCACAAACACATTCCCCCTCTAATCAACACATCAAGCCTGCAAGGAGAAGGTGGTTATGGTGTTTATACAGGCAATATATGTTCACTGTAGGAAGACGCGCACATTTAGATAAGCAAAATGAGAAAAACAAAAAACAAAACACAAACAAGGACCTACAACTCCATCCATCACAAATAATCAGTTGAAATTCAGATGTGTTTCCTGTCAGACCTGTTTTAATATACACGCAGATATGTATGTCTGTGCATAAAATGTATGTTTTTTGTGGGTTTTTTAAAATGATTCTATTGGATTATGGGGGAGGGGAACAGTGTTGGGGAATTGGGGGAGGGGTTCCAGCCAAGTTGTTGTTCTTCAATCTTCATTGTGATGGACACCAGTCGCCATCTGGCTTCCTGTGGCAGCTCGTGGCCTCTAAGCTCAAGGTGCTGAGTTCAGTCTTAGTTGCCGGTGGGCATAGCCACCATCCCATGTGGGAGTCGAACCCGGCAGCCTTGTTGTTAAGAGCGCACACCCTATCCACTGAGCCATCCAGGCAGCAGCTCAGCTCAAGGTGCCAAGTTCAGTCTTAGCTGCGGGTGGGCATAGCCCACCATTGAACAAGCAATCTTGTTGTTACACCAGCTGAGCCATCCTGCCACCTGTTGGCAGCTCAGCTAGGGTGCAGCATTCACTGGCCCATGTGGGAATAGAACTGGCAGCCCTGCTGCTCAGAGCACGCACTCTAAGCCAACTCTTAATCAACTGAGCCACTCGGCCGGCCCTGAAATGTATGTTTTAATGGTTTATCGCTTTTAACTGTTGTATTCCTTTGGCTCCATGTCGCGAGTTTAGAAACTGAATCAGGATAAATGAGATTTATCTAGAGGTAGAGTTTCCATGAAGCCCATCACACTTAAACTATAGGACCCCTCACTGGCTCAGCACCTCCTAGGGCCCTGAACCTAAATTTGATTTATAATTTTGTGTTCTTATCCTTAAAGAGGGCTAGCTCTCCAAACTGTCTTTATGTTCCACAAAACCTGCTGCTATGCCTGCATTTAACTTAAAGCCAGTGCTATGAGTTGAATTGTGTCCCCTATAAAGGTAGGTTGAAGCCCTAACCCCCCGGTACCCATGAATGTGACCTTATTTGGAAATAATCAAGTTAAGATGAAGTCTGAATGGATTAGGGTGGGCCCTAAATCCAATGATTAGTGTCCTTATAAGAAGAGGGAAATTGGGGTGGGGGAACACGCAAGGGAGAGGACCACGTGATGACGGAGGCAGAGATTGGAGTCATGCTTCTAAAAGCCAGGGACTGCCAATTACCACCAGAAGCTAGGAAAGGCAGGTCAGCACCCTCCCCTAGAGTCTTCAGAGAGACCAGGGCCCTGTGGACACCCTGATTTCAGATTTTTAGCCTCCAGGGCTGTGAAAGGATGAATTTCTGTTGTTTTAATATGTGCAGTTTGTATTATTGTGTTAGGGCAGCCCTAGAAAACCAATGCAGCCAATGAACCCCAAATCTGACTGAGCACTGGAGTTTCTGGGGAGACTGCAGTGACCAAGAGGAGGCTGTTAGGTGAGCAAAGGCCCAGATCAGCAGAAGCAAGCATGGCCCTTAACTGAGGCCACCTCCCCCATCTGCAAACCCCGCTGTCTGCTAGCCAGGGTCTGCCGTAGGAGACGCTGGAGTAACATCCTTATTGTTTCGACTTCCATTTTTCTGCACTGACCCAGGGGAAGGAAAGTGTGTTTATTAAGCATCTGCTAAGTGTCAGGTGCTGATTGGGTCTTCACTCTTGCCATTTATCTATGTAAAGCTTACAGTAGCCCCCTCCTCCCAAATAAATAGGATTATCCCCATTTTACTGACAAGAAAGTTGAGGCTCTGGAAGATTACACAGTTTGCCCAAGGTCACAGTGGATAGATGACAGAGCCAGGGCTGAGCTTAAAGGATTCTCGCACCAATGCCTGTGCTCTTACCCACCCCACCCCCCGTTCCCTAAGTGGGGCTTGGAATCCCATGTCTAAATTTCAGCTCTCACTGTCCATGGCTGGAGAGAGACATGCCTGGATGGACGCTCTCAGCGTCCAGGATTGTTTGGAAGTTTCTTTCAGAGCCTGACTTTCCCTGTAGTCCCCCCAGCAAATGAGCCCCGGGAGGGCAAGGCCAGGCTGCCCTCTCACCACCATTTACCAGCCAGAGAGACCATGGTGAACACTGAGTAAGACAAGAGAGAATTTCTCTTTAAACAAACCACTTAAGAAAAAACTGCTTCAAGTAAAAAGGAAGGAAGGAAGGAAGGAAGGAAGGAAGGAAGGAAGGAAGGAAGGAAGGAAGGAAGGAAGGAAGGAAAGGAACGTTAGCGAGGATGTGGAGAAACTGGAACCCTCGTACATTGTTGGTGAGAATGTAAAATGGTGCAGCCGCTGTGGAAAAACAGTCTGGAAAAAAAGTTTAGAAACTGCATCAGGATAAATGAGATTTATCTAGAGGTAGAGTTTCCATGAAGCCCATGACACTTACACTACAGGACCCCTCAGCATGTTAAAACACACAATTACTGTGGAATCCAGCAATTCTGTTCCCAGGTATCTACCCAAAAGAATTGATGACAGGGGTTCAAGGAAAAACTTGGATATGCATGCTCATAAGTGGCACTATCCACCATCGCCAAAAGGTGGAAGCAACCCAAATGTTCATCAATGAAGACTGTGCAATAGCCACACAACGGAGTGTCAGTCAGTCACAAAAAGAAATAAAGTACTGACACCTTCTTCAGCATGGATGCACCTTGAAAACATGCTCTGTGAAAGAAGCCAGTCACAAAAAGCCGTGTACTATGATTCTATTTATACGAAATATCAGAATAGGCAAACCCATAGTGACAGAGTGCAGACTGGTGGCTGCCAGGGGCTGGGAGTGGGAGGAATGGGGGTGAATGCTGATGGGTATGGAGCCTCCTTTGGGGGTGCTAAAAATGTTTTGGAACTTGATAGTGGTGATGGTTGCACAGCCTTGTGAATGTATTAATGCCACTGACGAGTACACGTCAACATGGCACATTATGTGTTATGTGTATTTTACCAAAATGAAAAATATTTCAAAAAAGCAAAAAACAAAGCTTTGATGTATATCTCACACTGCTGCTTGTTCTACCCTCTCTCCTCTCTGACCCAGCCAAACTTCTCAGAAGTATATCCATACAGGCTTTCTGCACGGGGTCATCACCCCCTCAACTACGACCTTCTCCAGTCTGGGTTCAGGTCGCTTTTTTTTTAATTGTTTTTTTTTTTTTTTTTTTTTTTTTTTTGAGGGCAGTGTCACTGGCCCTCATATGTGGGACCCAACCGGGGTCGCTGGCTTCCCAAGCCAGCGCTTACCCACTGAGCCACTCAGCCGGCCCCAGATCACCTTTTTACCTCTTATCTTACCTGGCCTGAAGGCATCATCGCAACACACACACACACACACACACACACACACACACACACACACCATTTTCCATCTAGGATAAGCTGCCCTGTCTGAAGGCTATATTGTTACTGATGCATCTCACTTGTCCTTGGATACTTTCAGACTAACACCTCAATGCTGACCTTGAACAAGATTTCACTCAGCCAGAGAGAGACAGGTTGAACCCAGCAATTATGTGCTGATGGCTGCCAACCTAGCTCATCCGGGGGACAGAGATTCTCGGGCTGGCAGCATCAGAGGCGGAAAATATATATTCATGAGAGTCAAAAGGTAATTTGCACATGTCTCAAATGGCACCCTACTTTGCCCCCATCAGTTTTTCTCTCCTGCAGAAGGTAAAATTAAAGGCTTCAGAATATTACACCTTTTCATAGTTACCAGGTGACAGGGAATGGAGGTGTCAAAGCTATTGACAGGCTGATGGGTTGAACTTGGGCTTGGACTATCCCTTTATCACGGCTACAATTAGGGCACTTTGTCACCATGTCCCAGACAGGAGAGCAATTAATTTAGGGAGAACACAATCACAGTGAAAACTCCTGTGAAAAACGTTACCTGCACACCTTCTGAACACTTCAAACCCTTGGGGTTCCATGTCATTGAAAATCAAAGATCAGAGAGCACAGGGGTTCAGAATGCAAGCCTTTCTATCAGGACAACTTGGCACAAGCCCTGGCTCTGCCACTTACCAACTGGGTGGCCTAGGACCAGTCACTTGTCTCAGAAGTTTGCTTTCCTCTTCTGTAGAATGGGGAGAATACCCATTCCAACAGTGTGGGGTTTTTGTGACATCAAGGAGCCCATTTCTCCACCTGACAAACCAGGATGGAAATCAAGCAGGTAAGCCCCTGCTGCCCCACTTCCTGTAGTCTAGAAATACTGCAGATACAGAATTAAGGCAAGGTCTGGCTTCCAATAAGCCTTTAGTGAATGCTAGCTGATAAGATTTGAAGGAAGAATTTTTTTATTTTTTTTATTTTTTTTTTTTTGAGGGCAGTGTCACTGGCCCTCATATGTGGGACCGAACCGGGGCCGCTGGCTTCCCAAGCTAGCGCCTAACCACCACGCCACTCGGCCGGCCCTATTTTTTCTTTTTTTATTGAGTGATCACATGCTGAACGGTGCACACAGTCTACTGCTCAATAATGTTGCTTTCAATAGACTACTTTTTAGAGCAGTTTTAGGTTTACAGTGGATAGTACAGAGAGTTCCCAGAGAGTTCCCCCCACCATCCCCTACTCTACTAACATTCCGCACCAGAGTGGCACATTTATTATAATCAGTGGACCAGCACTGACATGTCACCATCACCCAAAGTCCACAGTTTTCATCAGGGTTCACTCTTGGCGTTGTGCTTTCTGCGGGTTTGGTTAAATGTATAATGGCAAGGGTCCATCATTACAGTGTCACACAGAGTAGTTGCACTGCCCTAAGCATCCTCTGCATTCTGTATTCATCCCTCCCTCACTGCCAATCCCCGGAAGCCATTGATCTTTTCACATATCCATAGTTTTGTCTTTTCCAGAATATCATATAGTTAGAATCATACAGTATATAGCCTTTGTATATTGGCTTTTTTCACTTAGTAATATGCATTTGTTTCACCCATGGCTTTTCATGGCTTAGTAGATCATTTGTTTTAATAAAAAGGAATAATACTCCATTGTTTGGATGTACCACAGTTTAAAGCTCAACTCATTTTTCACATGGACATATGTAACCCCCATCCAGGTGAAGAGATGGGGTATCTCTCGTCCACACCAGGCTGCCTTCTGCCTCTCCAGTCAAACCCCACCAAGGTGACCACTCTTCTTTCTTCTGTCACCAAGGATTAGCTTTGCCATGTTTGAACTTGATAGAAATAGAATCTTACACGATTACTCTTTTATGCCTGCTTCTTTCATTTAATGTTATGTCTGAGAGGCTCATCCACATTGCATGGAGCAGGGCTCGTTTGTTTATTGCTGTATTGCCTGTCTATTTTGTATCATATCTTCAAATATGATCATGTCCCATGGATCAGATTCTGTGCCAGGTACCAGGGACACAGGAATGTGCCCAGCACAGGTCTTGTGCTCAGAAAGTGCACAGTTGAAACGTGGATATGAAACATTCAAAAATTTCCGCAATGTGCAGTGTCTCATCAAGTGTATCCAAAACAAAGGGTACAATATTCTTTATGGGAACACTGCCATGGAGAAAATGGATTCATTTAAGTACTCTTTGAGCTCTTACAAGGTGCCAGGCCCTGTGCTAGGAGCTGGGAAGAGAGTAACGTGGGTAAGATATGCTTCCTGTTTTTGTGGGGCTAATCTTTGGGGGTAGGGGGCATAGAGACAACTTGAAAATGGTAAGTGCTATGATAGAGGGAGTGAAACAGGCGGTGGGAATCCAGAGGAAGAGGGACCCCTTCCAGCCCGGAGGCTCAGAGAAGGTGCAGTGGATATTATTGATGGTCTGGCCTGCAGATATCTGCACTTATCTCCCCCACACCCTCAGCTCCAGAGGATGACTCCTGAATGGTCCATGTCAACCAAGAGGCTCTGCTCCCCACCGTTGGGTTAGCCATGGACATGTGATACATTCTGGCCAATTAGGTGTGAGGGGAAGTCCCCTGGGGTAGGTGGCAGTCAGAGCTTCTGGGAAACATTTTCCTCACTGATATAAAACAAAACAAAACGGCCTCTCTAGGGAGGAATCACCCCTTTTTTCTGCCTCTGGTCTTCATCATGAGTAGGTGACACTGTGTCTTTTTGCTCATTAAACTGCTAGCAGAATTAACCTGGAATCACTTCATCCCTGGACTTCTGGTTCTGTGCCACAATAAACCTTCAGTTACCTGCAGCCAAAAATATCACAGTTTATATCCTCAGAGGACAAGGATGCTAAAGCATTAACCAGAAAGAAAACTCCATGGAAGGGATGACCAGTAATTCAGCATGCGAGCCATGACATCATCAAGGGTGAAAGTGGGTCTTGCTAATGGTGACCCTGGGACAGGAGGCCTAAACTAGCTCTGTTCCCAACAACACAGGATATAAGGACACCTTTTCCACAGCAAGGGCTCAGGGTGAAGTAAAACATGGAGCTTCTTCTTTTATTTATTTTATTTTATCTAACAAACATCGGATGCCTGCTTTGGACCAAGCATTGCTCTCAGAGCTTTATAAATATGAACCCAGAAAGTGGTCATGACTGACTGTTATGGAGGCAGGAGGAGAAGAGACAGGGATGGCTTTGCGGAGGCAGAGGATATTTCAGCAAGACCTGGGCGTGGGAAGGGCACACCAGGCAGGGGACAGCCCGAGCAGGAGCAGAGGGAAGAGCTGGGGATGTTCACGGAGAGGCAGAGACACCACAAGGCTGGAGTGTTATGTGTGTGTTATGTGTGCAAGGAATGGCCATTGAGGCCAGTTGGCAAGAATCCAGACTCTGTCCTGAAGACCTCCAAGGATCCGAGCAGCAAAAGTAGATGCAGGTTCTGTGGGATCTGAAGCTTATACAACCTGAGGGGACCCTCTAAAGACAAAAAGAAGACAGCCTTCCAGTGTAGGGGTCACGGGTCCATGATCAGGGCTGATGACCTGTGTTCACACCTTGGCTTGTAAGTTACAACTTGTGTGGCCTGGGCCAAGGTTTTCCCATCTGCAAAACAGGCGTAATATTAGTACCCATCTCCCAATGCTGTTGAGGGGAATAAAAGAGTTCATACCTAAACAGGCTGTGACCATGGCCCGGCACACTGCAAGCTCACAATTAATCAGAACTATTATTTTTATTACAAGCTAGGGTTCAAATCCACATTCCACCCCTTCCATGTGAGGCAAGCTTGGCCTTTCACTTCTCAGCCCCCTGGTCCTTCTTATAAAATAAAGACATCAGTTCCCACGAGCAAATAACACAGTATTCATAAAGTGCCTAACATTGTATATGGCACACAGCAGACTCGGATAAATAGCATATCATTTCCTCCTCCTTTCTGTGATTTTTGTGTCAATTCTGAGGACCAGGAGATGTTGTGTTTCATCAAACAAATGTCTCCACGCTGCTGGACTGTTTCTCACAGTCATCAAGGCTCAAATGAAGGCATCCTTTTTGTCAACATACAGTCTGGTCACAGGCCCAGGTAAACTTCCAGCATGAAACTTCTCAGGATCAACCCTATGCCCCATCCAGAGTTTGAGCAAAACTTAAAGAGACAAAAAATGTGAGCCAGCTCCCATCGCAAGGAGCCTCATGGGCGGGGCACTCTTTGATTGATTTTCCAGGCCTGGAAACTTGAAAATTGCACTCGGAGGCTGTGTCTTTGCCTCTTCTCCTCTCTGTGATGTGCATTCGGGTCTGGGTTGTAATCTGTTTCAGGTCTGCAGCTCCACATGCCACTGCTGGTTTTGCTCTGTCTGACTGATGGGGTCCAGGAGATGACGCATCCGCCCTGTGTGGGACATCGCATTTCCGAAGTGGAGTCGCCTAGTGGAAAGGCCTGGAAGATGATTTATGGGTGGTGGGGAGTTGCCTTGCATGAAACAAGGGATGAGTTAATGGGCTGGTCCCCACCCGGGAAAGAGCTTTAGTTCCAGGAAGCTGAGGAACACAACTGTTTCGGACAAGCAGGCTTGGCAGTTCATTTCTGCAAAGCTTCACGGGAGATTGCAGGGCTCATCAACTTTTCCAGGCTTTGAAGCAAAAAGGCAGCTGTGGTGTGGTAGAAAGCCTGCCAGCATTGTAGCTGGGAAACCCAGCTTCAGGTCCCAGCACTGCCTCTTGCTACCTGGCCTCTGTTTCTTCATAAGTGAAATGCGGAGAATAATGCATTACTCCAGAGTTACTTGAGGATTTAAAATGATAATGTATGAGAAGGTGTACCTGGCTTAGAATGGTGCTTCCTACATGTTTATTGAATTGAAACCCATCAGAAAGTACACACAGTCTCGGGAAAGAATCTGTGAGAAGAGTTTGTGGCTGTGGCTGTGAAAAAAAATGCAGAAAATCTCAGAATTCAAAATGGCCACCAGGGCCACTGTGCAGGCTTCCTGCAGGATGTAGGTGGTAAGTCTTGCCGTGGTTGTGAGGAGAGAAGACAGGACTAGTGGCTCCTGGATGCCTGTGTCTAGAATCTTTGGAGAAAGCCCTTTGTCATGGACATTGTATATTTTATGCTGCCTCAGAAAAGATAGCTAAGCATTCTGTGCCCATTGACTGGCTGTTTTGCTTACGTTGTTCAAATGGCCAACTATACCCAGTATCCATTCTCTCCTTTTTTTTTTTCTTTTGTCATAAATACTACAACTTTCTCCCCTATACACACATACTCACACGCACACAGACCTATCCCATCAGCAAGTTTCTTGCTACCCAACTAGACCCTATACTTCCAGCCTCCCTTGCAGCTAGATATGACCTTGTGATTAAATTCTGGCCAATGTGATAGGAGTGGAAGTATGCAACTTCCAGGCTCATCCTTTAAAAGGAAGTTGCTTTTCCTCCTTCCCTCTGGCAACAACTGAAAGAGCCACCATGGATATAGGACTGGGAATTGTGTATTGAGGGTGACAAAGAGCCCTGTCAGATGTTTACTGATGGCTTGGTGGAATCAAACCAACTTCCAGACCTGGACTACCCACTTATCTCTGCACTAAGAAAGAGAAATAAACTTCTCTCTTACTTAAGCCACTGCATTTTGGAGTCTTTTTGTTAGAGCAGCTTAGTGCCACCCTAACTTACACACAGGGACAGTGTAACATTAGAACTCAACCAAATGGGAGCAGTTTTGCTAAGGCCAACTTGTAATGGAAGATTTGGGGGGATGTTTCTCTCATGTGTTCCTTGAGAGCAATAGGATATTTTCTTTTCTTGGGACTAAAATTCGTTTATTGTTTTAGTCTAATTATAAATGTAATGCCTGCTCATGGTAGACAATTTGGAAAATGACAATAAAAATAATCTCATCAGATGTAACTAATCTTTGTTAATCATTTGATGACATCCTTCTAGTAATTATGTCTCTATGTTTCTCTTACAAAAGAGAATTCACACTATATACTAGATTTTGTATTTTGTGGGTTCCTTTTTTCACTTAAATTTACATTGTGAAACCTATCTTTTGAACACAGGCAGTACAGATGTTATTTGATGTGTATGTTTTAAAGGTCAGCATTAGTACATACATTTAGATGTAAACTAAATTCATGCAACAATTGCAAAGTATGAATGAGATCATCATAGGCAAAAAAATAGACCTCCAATAGCTGCATCTCTCGTGAGAAATTTTAAGACTGTACAGATGAATCTTTAGGACTTATGAAAGACAACATGTGGATGGCTATATTGCTTTGAAATTTATGTCATAAACTTTAAGTATGTAAACACTTTTATTGTTAATAAAATGCATAAAAAGTTGTATCACCCGTCCAACTGCATTGTGAGTGCTTTCCAATACTGTTACATTTTCCTTGGAAACATGACTTTTATCAGCTAATAATATTCTATAACATGGAGAGACCATTATTTGCTTATCCAATCTATTGTTGGATATTTGATGCTTTCATTTTCCCACT
The DNA here is from genome assembly GCA_033961575.1 of Aselliscus stoliczkanus. Classification (NCBI taxonomy): domain Eukaryota; kingdom Metazoa; phylum Chordata; class Mammalia; order Chiroptera; family Hipposideridae; genus Aselliscus; species Aselliscus stoliczkanus. Next base: position 153,315,432 of record CM066732.1, read on the forward strand.
CTTTTGCTATTATATGAGAAACCTTATATTAATGTCTTAGTGTACATTTCTGACCCTAGCTTTGGGTAGATTCTTCAAAGTGGAGTTCTTGGGTCAAAGGGCACGACTATATTTAAGACTTGTAATACATCTCACCAAATGTCCTTCCAGAACAGTTGCAAGGTTCCCAGAAGCAGCATATGAGGATAGATCTTAGAATCATGACCTGGATCATGGGGACAGAGAACCCACCAGCTCAAGTCCCATCCCCGATGTCCCTAGGGAACTTGTTAATCCTCATTTGTTAAAGATGACAACATGACTGGCCAAGAATGGCAGACACCCAAACTACTTGTGGGGATGGACACTGTTAGGGCACACTCTAGCATGATTCCATACCACACAGGGACCACTGGAGTTGCCACATTTATTTCTAGTTCCCTCTTCACCAAGGGACAGTGACTGCTTTTAGCCTGAGTGACCAACGTGCTGGTGATGGGGCTGGCTTATTCTGGATGTTACAGCTTTCAAAATCTGTGTTCACTGCATTACCCTGGTATGATCACTTTCTTTGGTTATCATCTTTGCTCACAGTTTCTGCCTAAAACTACTTTAATCTGAGTCCTTACTAAGGGTATTACTAAGCAAGGTAGTCTTCTTGAATACTCTCAGCATAAAGTCTGCCACCAGGGACTTGAGACATTGGCTCATCTATTTATACATCCATGTTTCAGTCAACACATATACCGGGGGCGCCAAAAAATGTACACAAGTGGACACTTCGGTCAGCGTTGCTCAAGCAGTAGTTCGCCATAATCAGAAGTGTCATAATCAGATGGGAACCACGTTGAGCACCTCTTGTAATTGCAGAAATCAAACGTGACTTGTGTTCATTTTTTGTTATCAGTATATACTGAATAGTGCAGTTTTAATACAGTTTTCCTTTCTTAAAATGTGTATACGTTTTTTTGGGGGCACCCTCTGAAGAACAACTACCTACCATGTTCCAGGCATGGCAGAGTGGACAGTGGTAGACAAGATATACGTCCCTATCTTCATGAAGCTTATTGGCTTGTGGTAGAGCCGCATGATGAGCCACAGACAAACACGATAATATGTAATTACCATATTTTGATATTCATCATAAATGGCACAAATAGAACACTATGCTAGAGACCACTGTGGATCTACTTCAGAGAAGTAGGCAGGGATGCCTCACTGAGGAGATAGTGTTTGAGACCTGAAGAATGAGAATGAGAATGGGATGATGGGAAAAGAATTCCTGGCAAAGGGAACAGCATATCCTTGAGATGGCAGAGTTCTTTGTGTTTATAAGGGACTAAAAGATAGCAGTGGGCTAAAGTAAGAGGGCAACAATGGCAGGGGTGGGCTAGGAATAGGAGGCAGTGAGCTGTTTGACTTTTGTTCTAAATCCAAGCCACTGAAGGGTTTAAGTCAAGACACACAGCGGGAACAGGGCCCCATGAGCCCATTCTCATTTGTCATCGGAATAAAAAGAACGAGGCCATGGAGTGGCAGCACTGGACTGTTGCAGTAGTCCGAGAGAGAGATGACTATGAACGTCACCAGGATGAGGGGTAAAACGAAGCCGGGGGGAATTCTCATGGCTTCTTATCCAAACCATCCTGCTCAGCAGCTGGTAACTCTGGGGCCAGGTGAGGCTGACCAAGGGGTCCTGGGTGCTGTCCAGGCCCAGTCAGCAGCCATCTGCATAGTGTGCTACCGGAGCGCCAGGCAGACCTGAGACCCTCGCTCACCCGTGAAGGCCGCAAAATCCATTCAGAGAAGAGCACACCCTCTCCAAGGGCTCCTGTAATTTCTAAAGGAAAAATCAACCAGGAGAGGCCCACCCAGGGAAAGAATTTACAAAACTAAAACCTCAGGCAAGCTACCCTCTCCATACTGGCCTCTGTTTTTCTCCTCCCCTCCCTCCCTTGATTCAACAACTCTGGGTGCCCACTGTGCCTGGCCAGGTACTGGGGAATGCCTTCTGCCCCACAAGAAGCTTAAAATCCAGCAGGCCTCTGAGGTTCCTGTTAGTCTGTAAAAATCAACTTCACTGACTTCCCCATTCTGCTGAGCATCATCCCTGACCTTCAGAGACTCCCACCCCTCCTCTCAGACCTCATCTGGAGGTGCTTTGCATGGCTTGATGCCTCCTGGGGGCTTTCACTCTGGTTTCTGAGCTGTGATGGCCATTAGGGACTTGTCCTTATTTACCTGGCTGGTGTACCACAGGGCTTCCACTCAGACAGATGCCTGTAGTTTGTGACAAATGATATGCAATGTGACATTTCTGCGCCTGGACATACCCTCAAACCATTCCTTCCTGGTGCTTGCTTCTCCTACCCCACCCTCATCAAACACCCTCTTGTCTCAGCCTTGTCTCAGCCCCGGCCAGCAACTGGTCATCAATGATTGTCAGAGTGAATTTCCACAGCCTGAAGACATTCAAACACAGCCGCCAAGGCTACTGCCAAACCTTGTTATTGTGGTTCTAACATGAATTCTTTCTAGAAAGGTCTTGCTCAGGAGGCCAAAAACCTGTTTGATTTTTTTTTAAGAGGAGGAAAAAGTGAAACGAGATCAAACAACAGAAAGAAAATGCAAAACTTGGAAAGACCCCGAAAAAAGGCCTACTATGTGCCCGGAGATGTCACATACACTAACTTTCTCGTTGACCATTTTAAAGATAGGTCTTTTGAGGCTGAGAGGTTAAGAAATTTGAATGTTCATCCAATAAGTTTGAAGGCTGGGAATCAAATAAAACTTGTTTGTGTCCAAAATTTTTTCTTTTTACTACCTGGGCACTCAGATGAAAACAGGACTGGAGAAAAGATTGGTGGAATTTTGGACATGGCTTATGTACCCCCGTATTGTGCTTGATTGAATACTCTTAATTCAGCCAACAGTTAGTGAGCCCACATGTGCCTGGGGCTGGATGGCCGAGAGGTCCCAAGATGTGCTCCCTGCCTTCATGGAGCTTAGATCACACACACACACACACCAGGAAAAGAAGAGAGAATGCAACAGAACACGGCTGTAAGTTAAGGGGAACAAGGCAGGCTTCCTTTCAAGTGTGTCACAACTCTGATAATTTCTTTCCTTGGGAGGTTTCCTCTTTGATTGTAGGTAATCAGTGAGCTCCACCATCAAAGGATATGGATGTGGCAAAAATGCTCTTTGGGGGCAGGAGGGAGGATTTGTTTTATGGACGTCTGAAAGAACAAAGGTCTTGGCTGAGCGCGTGCCTTCCATGTTGGATGAGCTCCCATGGCAGACTTTCAGTCCCCTCTGAATCACATTCCACTGACATTCGTTTTACAGTGAACACAGAAGAAAGTCTATTCCGGGGTTTGTTTCTGTATCATGACTATCCATGACATGCTTAAAAAGAGAGAAAGGAAGGAGGAAAGAGAAGGAAGGAGCAAGGGTAGGAAAAAAGTGTTTTCGTTGTCTGTTGCTATGTAACAAATCATCACAAATTTAGCAACTTCAAGCAACACAATTTATTCTCTCGCAGTTTTGGTGGGTCATGAGTCGGCATGGGTCAGCAGGTCAGCAGGTCAGCCCCTAGATGGAAATCAAGGGGCTGGTCTTATCCGAGCTCTGCCAAGCTCGTTCAGGCTGCTGGCAGAATCCAGGGTCTTACATTCTTGATTCCCTGCTGGGTGCTGATCAGCAGCCACTGTCAGTGCCTAGAAGGCACCACAGTCCTTCCCACGTGATCCCAACCCCTTTGTGCCAGCAATGGAGTTGCTGCGGGCTTGTTACAATAATTGAGGACAGGGCATAGCTGGCATTTCTTGGGTAGATAGATCTACCCCCATACCCTATCACAGGGCGGTTCCACAAAAAAATGATTTCCCAGCTAGAAAGTCAAGGGAGATAAATGAAAGTAAAAACCTTTATGCAATTATCCAAGCCCAGAGTTATGGTTCTCAACAGAGGGTGATTTTGCTCATCAGAAGACATTGGACATGCCATGGGACAGTTTGGTTGTCACACTGGGCATGGAGGTGCTCCTGGGAGTGGAGACTGGGGACACTGCTGAGCGCCCTGCAATGCACACGATGGCCCAGCAACAAAGAAGGATGGTATCCCAAGTTCAATGGTACCGAGAGACCCCGTTCCAGAGTCTTGCTCTGCTCTACAGATAAACTTGGTCTTTTCTGCAAGATTGAAGTACACACTGAATTTTTCTGGAATGAAACTCATATAAGTCAATGGAACTTGATTAAGAATCGTCCTCCTTTCAGCAAATCACCTTCCTGGGCACGAAGCTTTTTGCTCTGTGAGTTGCCAGCCCAATGCTGTATGTCCATGTGTCTGTCCGATGGGAGTGGATGTTACATCAACAGTGATGGTCCCAGTGCTCACTAGTGTACCCCACTTCATCATGGGTCCAGTGCAGTCAGGCCCACATGTTTACCTACTGAAATGCATGCATTTAAAATTTTTTATTATAAATCACTTTCTTTTTATTGCTTCTTCATCAAATATTTAAGGCATTATATTGACATGTAAAATTATGTGTAGTTACATTAGAGGATCTAAGCATTTTTATTTCAGGATGGTAAAGGGGAGGTAAACAAATTATTGGAAGGGGATGTGCGTTGGGTGGGCCAAGAACTCTCTCTCAGAATACACTAAGGTGCTGTTCCAAAGGCAGAGGGATAAATGTGACCTCCACCTCCCCAGTGGGGCCACCCTGGCAGCACTGATCCCAGAGGTGTCACCTAATTGAGGGCCCAGACTATGGAGCCCTCCTTGAGGCTACAGAAGGGACTCAGCATCCCTGTGTGTTCTGCCCAGACCACATGTTCCCCGGCAATGACAGGCCCAGGTCCCCACCTTCACTCACACGGCTGTTTCCGCAAACCTCGCCTGCCATTAGGACCCCTGGAGTCAGTGTCTCTGCAGACCAGAACCACCATGCCCCTTCCACTTGTATCCCTGGGGAGGAGTCCCACCGGCCCCATCCATCTCTTCCCACCCTGTCCCTTTGGCCTCACTACTCTGGCTTTGATCACAGCCATCCTGTCCACCTGCCTGTGGGGCCCCAGTTCAGACACAAGTTCCAGTTACCCCGTTTCTCTACCTCTTTTATTCTCTATCAAAATATAACAATACACCCATTATGTCTAGTCCAGGCATAGCACTCTTTGATTTAGTTGGCTCAATTAATTATTTTAACAGTATAATAAGCACCCGTCGGTCACCACCCAAAACATAGCTAAGCTAAGACCTTAACCATAATCGCCATGTAACGATATGGTCCTTATCACCAGCACATCCCCAGCCCTGCATTCAAATGACCTTGCTTTCTGCTTTATATAGTTTTATTGTATCCGCATGAATTTTCATAAAATACCTTTATTTTCATTTAATTGTATTCAAAGAGTGTCGTACTATATGCAATCTTGGAGCCATATTTTTCTTTTTCTTTACTTAATATTATTTCTGGTACCTTTTAACCTTCATGTTCTATTGCTGAGTCCCGCCCACATTCTGCGTCCGCTCATTTTCCTGGATGCATCATATTCCATGGTAGGCATACTGTGCAGTTGTTCGTGCCTTAGTCCTTTCCAGCTGCTATAACACAATGCCACAGGCCGGGTGGCTGATAAGCCACAGACATTTATTTCTCACAGTCCTGGAGGTGGACGTCCAAGATCAAGGCATTAGTGTCTGGGAGAGCTCTCTTCCTGGTTCCACAGGGTGGAAGGGGCAGGGGAGCTTCCGGGCGCCCCTTTTTATAAGGGCCCATTCATGTCTCATGACCTCATCACCTCCCAGAGGCTTCACTCCCTAACACCATCGCCTTGGGGATTACATTTCAACACATGGATTCTGAGCGGACACACACATTCAGTCCAAGGCACTGCAGTTCTGAACCATCGAGTGCACGGCTCTTGTCACCTCGAGCAGGGACTTGTCTTGTGCCCAAATCCCTGCTTGAGGAATGGCTCATCCCTGCCTCTTCAGGCAGACAAAATGAGGTGGGACAAGCCGACCCCTCGCTAAGTGATTTGAAGTCACCATTATGGTGAAAGGACACAGGTTCTGTCACAGAAAGAACTGGCCTTGCCCCCTGCCTCACCACTTGCCAGCTGTGACTGAGCCTCTGTCCCCTCACCTCTAAATTGGGGAAATGACATGTTCCTCTCAAGGAGTGAGAATTAGGACGACTTTGAGTTCCTCAAAGTGAGGTACAGATGGCCCTGGGGACAGGTATGGAGAGTGCTGTGTGGGTACAGAGCACAGCTTCCTGCCATGCCAGCTTTCCTAGGCTGCTGGGCACGGTGGTGGTGGTGTGAGGGGCATGACATTTTTGTATTAAATCAAACACAGTCATGTAAGATAGTAAAACAAAACAAACTCGAAATCTTAAGCTAAATCAGCTGCCAATTTAAGAGGCAGCATGTGGGCCATTGGCTTCACCAGGGATTCGAATGGTTTCTGCCCCAGCTCACAGCTCCGGCAAACAGCACACGTCCACCTGCCCCCAGACCACGTCAGGTACCTCAAACCCAACGGGTGCAAACAGAGCCCAGCCTCACCGCCACCCCCAAACTCGCCTCTCCTCCAAAGTCCCCAGTTGTAACGCCGAGGTCCAGGCAGTCCCCAAGTTCCTCTCAACTAACTATTTTCTCAGCTGTGTCTCTTCCATTTCATACTTATGTCTCCTGGCCGTAAACAAACACACGGAGTGCTTGGTACTGTTCTAAGCATTTGGCACATAACAACTCATATAATCTTAATAACTCATATAAGAAGGATGTTATTATTATCACCATTTTGTAGACGAGGGTCTAAAACTCAGAAAGATTAAGCCATCTTTCCCAAGGTCCACAGCTTGCAGGAGGCAGAGCTGGGATTTGAACCCCGGGCTGTCTGGCCCCAACACTCTTGGGGGTGGCAGCCTCCTAGAAGTGTCCAGCTTAGACACCAGGGTGGAGCCCCTGCAGAGTACACAGCCACCCGGAGGACCTCAAGAGGCTGGAGTCCCCACCTCCTTTCTGAGGCCCAGGCCGACTGGCGGCCAGGCTGGGGCGGGGCACATGGATTTTGTCTGTCAGGGAGCTGCTGAGTACACGTGGCAGCTACTATAGAAGAATTAGCCAGCTACACATCTCCCCAAATTAAATCCAGCCCGACATAGACTCACAATTGGCCAGAGCACAAAGTAATCTTTGTTCCTCCCCAGACCTAATATCATGATCCTATCAACATGGGAGCTTTACCTGAAAGGCTCAGACAGGAGCCCGGAGATGCTGGTGAGGATGGCCAGGGAGCCCTGGGCTGCTTAGTGGCCACAGCAAGGGGTCAAATGCTGAGCGGGACCCATGGGAGTTCTCCCGTGTCAGACCTATCCCCGACCTATGCCTCCCAGCACCCCCAGTAACCTGAAGACCCTCCCCTAAATGCCCAGGCTGGTTCCACAAGTCCCTGTCTTTGCCTCTGGGGTTCCCTCTGCCAGATGTGCCCTTCCTTTTTGAGGCTCTCTCTCTCCCAGGCTGCTGCAGATAAACGCCAGTCAGATCACGCACCCAGCTCAGGAAGCTAAAACATCACCCTATCCACCTTAGGGTTTTGAAAGAGACTCAGAGAAGGAGGAGGAGGAAGAAGTCACCTCTTCCAAAGGAATATCGGCTTCAAAGTTGAAAGAGAATGACTTATTATTCATGTCACCCTACATACACATACATAGTGTCTCAGGGTAACTAGATCAATATTGGTACTTCACAATACGACTGCCTGAAACAGTTTAAAACGTTTTCAGTTAGTTTTGTTCTTAGGATACACTCCACTGGGGCTAGTCAGGCAAATGACCATGCTTTCCCTTGAAGCCATTCTGTTCTGTGTAGTTATGCCACATGGTTACGTTCATTTGTTTCATGTGGCTTTTTATTTGGGGGACTCCCCCCACCCCATTTTGATTTACATGTGTTGGGTCTCTTAAAGATTCTGGATGGAGTGTGGGCTTTAGGATCACATGTCAGACTGCCGTTCTACTCTGGTTCTTCCTGGTTGTGGGACAGTGGACAAGTCGCTTGATTTCCCTGACTGAGCCCGAGTGTTCTCTTCCTTATATAGGATGGTGACAGGTGTTTGCGGCAGAGGGTAGGGACCAAGGGGAGGAACCACTGAGTCATGTCAGCCACCAGCGACATTCGGTTCCTTTGGGAAGCCCAGTGTCCGCCCCAATTACCCTGCTGCCCCCTGGCCTCCTAGGACGGGGCAGTGAGGGATGGTCGTGCTGAGAGCTCTTGAGCCTTATTTGAGGTAGCATAATTTATCCCGCATAGAACAAGCTGCTCATCTAGTTTTCTGCTGGGACCTTGAGCTCGTGACTTTCTCCCTCTGAACCTGCACTTGCCACGGGTAAAATGGCGACAGTGACAGCACTTGTCTAGAGAGGTCACAGTGGGGCACAGGAGCTAATTCCCTGGGCTCACATTGCCACTTCCAGCTAGATGGAAGCAGGGACATCAACCTCTCTGTGCCTCAGTTTCCTTATCTGCGAAAAGGGGACAATAATTACACCCACCTGGCAGAGGCGTGGCGCTAATTAAATCAGTCAATGCATGCGAAGTGCCTGGCCCAGTAAGTGGAATCAAGTAAACACTCAGCATTAGGTATGGTCATAATGACTGAGCTGGTTATTGTTATGAATTCCTCAGAGGACACTATTTCCACCCTGGTTCTGTCTTCTTTTTCTTTTTGTCACTGAGGCCTCTGGCTGGCACTTCACATCCTCCTGTGATCTCACTTTGCCATGGCACCCTCTCAAGGGTACGCACTGCGTCATCCCCATTCAGCCCTAATAGAGGTGCAGAGGGACCTGCAAGGGAGTGATGGCCCCAGCTCAGCCCTCCCCCAGTGGGGGCAGGGTCCAGTGGATAAACACCCTGCCTTCCATTTCTCACTTGGCCGATTCTTAAAGGTGTCTTCACAGTTCTCAGGAAATGGAATTGGGTCCCCATGCCTACAGCAGCAGCCTGGGTAGAGCATCTTTGTGTGGGCACCTCCCTCCAGCCTGTCTCACTCTCCCCTTTCCCCTTCACTCCTGCTTCCTGGGAATCACCTCCCAAATAATCTACCTGCACCCAAGTCTGTACCAAAGGTCTGATTTGAGGGGCGCTCAAATTAGAACACTCTAAATTCAAGAAATCAAGGAGCAAAAACAATATTTAAAATCATCCTAATTTTACCATGGTATGCCAAAGACAAGCTTCTTTTTTTTTTTTTTTTTTTTTGCTTATTTCCTTTTTATCAACTTCTGCAGCACACATAGTTGCCCAATGCAACAATGGATAGGCATCTTGTGCACAACTTTTCACTATGCATTATGTCAACTATGTCCTGTTCCTAATTTTCCTAGTTTTCAGTTACTTTAATGGCCATCTTGTTGATAATTTATTAAAGTGATTTTCTAATTTTGGATGTTTAAGTAGCTGCCAAGATTTCTTTATTGCATGGGTATTTCTGTGTATGTTTTTTTTTTTTTTTTACTATCAGGCCTTCATAGTTTTGCTACATGATGATGTATTGATTTGCAAGAGTATTACAGTAATTTAGAAAGCTACCAGCAAATAAATGCACTTGGTAGTTTTGTTTCAACCATGCCAGAAATGGAAATTAACATTAAAAAAAATGTGTACTATTTTATTAGGAATACAATAGGATATCCAAGTTACTTCAATTTGCATTTCTTTTACTAATAATAAACATAAATTTCCAGTATATATTAGTTTGTGTTCCCTCTGTGTGATTTGTCTGTCCACGTCTTGTGCTGATTGTGTCTTCTTGATTGTATTACATCTGTATTTGGATATGAATGTGACCTAATCCTTGCTATGAATTTATGTGCATATGAATAATACATATGACATGTGTTATGGGTTACTGTGCCCCCTCCAAAAAGACATGTTGAAGTCCTAACTCCCAGTTCCTCAAAATGTGACCTTGTTTAGAAATAGGGTCATTGCAGATGCAATCAGTTAAGACGAGGTCACACTGAGCAGGGTGGGTCCCTGTTTTAATATTACTGTGTCCTCATAAGAGAGTAGAAGAGGCCCAGAGGAGAAGGTGGCCATGTGATGATGGGGGCAGAGACTGCAGTGATGTGGCTACAAACCAAGGGCCACCAAGGATGGCCGGCCACCACCAGAAGCTACAAGAGGCGAGACAGGATTGTCCCTTAGAGCTTTCAGAAGGAGTGGGTCCCTGACGACACCTTGATTTTAGGCCTCTAGTTTCCAGAGCTGTGAGACAGTACATTTCTGTTGTTCAAACCACTTAGATGGTGGCACCTTTCTATGGCAGCCCGGGAAACTAATACAGTGTCTAATAAAAAGCCATTCACATGGTAATGTTTAAAATTGAGGGGATAAGCAGGGAGGTGGGAGAGCAGAGTGGTAACTGTGAAGAGACTTCCAGGTTCAACTCCCTCACTCACTAGCTGTGTGCACTGAACTTCTCTGAGACTCAGTTTCCTCATTTATAGAATGGGTACGTTGCCCTGCCCTGTCTTCCTCTTAGATTATTGGGAGCCTCAAAGTGGTTGATGTATGTAGAAGCACTCCACTGCCTTTAAGGTGCTATAAAAAAGTTGGGTTTTACCTTGAAATGAATAATTTACTCAATAAACATTATCATGCTCCTACTATGTGCTCGGTTTTGTGGCAGGAGACACAAAGATTGACTCAGAATCAAATTCATCCTTCAGGGATTTGGGATAAAAGAAACCTGAAGACTAAAAAGTAGATTTCCACTTGTCTCTTCCGCCCCTTAGAAAGAGCCTTCCTTAGCAGGGTGGTGGTGGGGAGAGCGTGTTTATGAGAAAACAGCGTAATCCAAACCAAGGGAAGGGGCAACACAAGAAACCCAAGATGTTGGGGAAGGCGTCCCTCTTTATCTGCTGGATTGGGGGCCAGCTCCCTGTGCAACAGACCATCTCATTCACCGCTGGGTGGCAATCAGAGGGATTTACTGAGGCCATCCCGGCAGGAAAGCAAAAACCAACCCCACCGAAAGAAAAACAGCTTCCCAAAGCCAGGCCTTCATCACCGAGGTGCCACACCCCCTCCTTACAAAGGAGACCAGCCAGGCGCCTGGGGGCCAATGAGTCCCCACTGTTGGGGTGCGAGGTGGAGCTGTAAAGCCCTCTCTGGGTGTGCTCCCCATCTTCACACGTCCTACCCATAAAGGGTCCAGCCGCTCAGCAGTCTGCTCTCGCCATTTTTATTTGGGGTCGTTCCCAAAGGCCACGTGGCAAGGAAACAGGGCTGGGGACACAATGGTGGCACAGTGACCGGCAGCCTGGCCCTTGGTTAATCACTCAAAACACCTGGAGGAGCTCCTCGAAGGAAACAAGAAACAAAATCCCAGCGATTAGGGTTGCAGGCTTCTGGTGGTCCCAGCTAATCTCTTTCAGGTGGAGGGCTCGTGGGGGGGCCAGGCTGCCTCCCTGACCCCAAGCTGTCCCAGAGCTGGTAGCCTGGGGGTCAATGGCTGGAGAACGTGCAAGGCTGGGCTGTGGTAGCAGGTGCCCTACAAGTGCCAGTGGCTGTCGAGACAAGCCGAGGTGTGTGCAGGAACCCCATAAAAGGGATCAAGCTATTTAACAGGCCACCCCCCTCTCTGTGGAGAGTCCTCTACCCACACACTCCAGTCCAGCCCGAAAACAGGCCAGTAGACAGAACGGCCAAAAGTGGAAGCTGAGATAAACAAGTCCTGCAGTGCTCAACTCCTCAAATAAAACAAGCAAACACTGATTATTTTTGCTCATTACAAAAGTAATACATGTTCATGGTGAAAAATTAAGATGATACATATAGACAAGAAAAAGAAGGGGAATTTAGAAGCACAAAGTTCAAACCACCCAGAAATGATCATGCTTACTCTTTGGGGTTTATGCTTTATTGCTAGATACAGTGGAAATTTATAAATGTTATGTGTTTCCTTCCCCAAACAGAATCATGTCATACACTCCATTTTAAACCTATTTTATGTACTCATCCATATATCCTTAGCATCTTTTTGTGCCGTTAACTGTTCCCCTACATCATTCATGAGCCTCTAGAGCCTGGTGTTGTGTGGAAACTTGAATTCATTTGGTGAATACTGCCTGATGGCTTCTCCAGGTTTCCCTCACTCATGTTCAGGATTACTTTGATGCATTTTTAATCTTAAAAATGTCATGAACTCCCACCTGGAGCACTGGTTGGAAAACACACACACACACACACACACACACACACAACAAAATAATGAAAAGCTTTAATGAATTTAATGAGAATTTTCCATGAATTGGTGTATTGATAACCACATTTGGGGTGTGTGTGGAGATCATGACCTGGTCCACTCCAGCTCCTCTCCCCGCCGCCACCAATTTTGCACATGGGAAAACTGAGCCATGGAGAAGGAGGTATTTTTTTTTTTTTTTGAGGGCAGTGTCACTGGCCCTCATTTGTGGGACCAAACCGGGGCCGCTGGCTTCCCAAGCCAGCACTTAACCACCGCGCCACTCGGCCAGCCCAGAAGGAGGTATTTTGGTCAAGACCACAGGACAAGGAAGTATCTGAGGCAGGACCTGAACCCCAGACGCTGGCCAGCTGGGTAGTCACAGGGTTAGGGTTTTGCCTCAGCCACAGGTGAGCCTGGAGGAGAATGCCTATAGGAGTTACATCTTTACATCATTTTTTCTTTATCCAGCAAAGACTTTTGTTCTCCAAACTCCTGAGGGCTAAAAGCACCTCTCACTTTTGAATATTGGTTTTTGGAATGACTCGGCCTATCCCAGAAGAGAGGAGAGGCAAAAAGGAATGCTGACCAGCTGAAAATCGAGTCACTGTCTGCCACTGAGAGGGTGCATCAGGGACCACTCTGAGGGCAGTGTTTTTTTTTAAATTTTTATTTATTCTTTTTTATTTTAGCTGAGCCATTCTGCCACCTGTTGGCAGCTCAATGGCAACTCACCTCAGGCTGGCCTTGAACCGCTGTTGCTCAGAGCTCAGCTTGCACTCTTGAGTGAGCTCTTAACCAACTGAGCCATTCGGCCAGCCCAGGACAGTGTTTTTGAGCAAGGCCAGATTCTCAGGTGACACACAGAAAGACTCCGCACTCAACTTAATGTCTGTTGCTGCCATCTTGAAATTCTGAATAGTTTTTGAACTAAGGGCCCTGCTTTCTCGTTCTCCCTGGGCCCTGTATATTATGTAGCTGGTCTTATCCTCAGGGTCCGGACATTTCTATTTCCCTGTTAACTTCATCCCAAGTGCCACTCAGAGAGGTCTGTCCATCTCCATGGTACAAGGAAGTTAGTTCAGACTTCCAATGGGAAAATGACCCAACCAGTGTCATGTGACCATTTGGGACAGGGCTGGGTTTTCAGGTCTGCTGCAGGTCAGCCACCTAACATCAAACCTCCTTTGGACACATGATAATCAGGTGGCCGTCCTTTGACAGCGGGAGGGAAGGCCACACGAGGGAGGGGGTTTGAAAGTTCTGGCCAGGGTTTCTGCCTGCAGACATGGCAGCTGTATGGGCCTGTCATGGTGCCTGAAGTTTACCACTAGAGAGAACTTGGGCTCAAGGCACTGTATCCCTAAGCCACGTCTTTGGAACTTTCCATGGATTTGTAACCTGCTACACGTTGGTTCTCTAGTGGCTTAGGGTAAACTACAAGCCTATTGATCATAGCTGCCCTTTGTTTAGCACAGGGGAAATGGACATCAGACCAAGTCCTGGCCTCTGGGAAGCCCACACTCTCATGGGCAGGTGACTCCTTGGATGCCCTCAGGCTCCCTAGGGAGACTTTGCAGTCCTGTGTGAACCTGGGTACGTCACTAGAGTGAAGCGTGGCTGGCAGCCACTTTGCAAGTAAGTGGCTAGTACAGTGCCTGATAGACTAAAATGGTGTACATGCACACACAGATGTGCAAAGGTAAACACGCACCTTCCTATCGGTCAGGGCACACTTTCGACGTCACTACCTCAGCGAGGACAGGCCCCTCCCCGACCCCTACCCCAACCCACCCAGCCCGCCACCTGCTCAGTCCCATCCCACCCATCACTTTCTCTCAAGTCACCCTGTCAGTTCTGCTCATCGCTCACATCACTAGCTGATACTTTCTTTTGAGTCTCTGTTTGTTTCTGGCCTGATGCCTGCACAGATTGCATGCTCTGCAAGGATGGTGGCTCTGTTTTCCTCACGCACTGCTCTACTCCTAGAACCTGGAGCCATGCCCAGCACACACATACTAGGTGCTCAATAAACACTTACTGAATGGAGTTGAAAGTGAAGTGGATGTAAAATTCCACTATTTCCTTATTCATCATGTTGAACAGCCCCCATTGCCACCAGAAAGAAACCCAAGCCCCTCAGTCCGACACTGGGGCTGGTGCCAATGACCCAGCCTCAGCTGGTCCTCCGGCCTCACTCCTGGGACACGCCCTGAGTTCCTCCAACATCCTGATGTGACCCCAGGGTCCCTTTGCTTCTGGCGCTCTCTCCCCCTGCACAACCTGACTCCCTCATTCCTGCTGGCCCAGCCTTATGGGTCGGGAGCGATGTGTGACACAGAGCATTGTCATGTTGGAGGATGATTTATGGCACACTTTAAAACACACCTTCTCTCAATCATAGCTCACACCCGACTGACTGCACAGAACAACTTGCAACTTGCCACACACTGTTACTAAGGTTCAACGTGCAGCTTCCCATATTGAAGATCCCTGCCTTTCTGTAGGATGGCACTCGGCAGCAGCATTCACTGTATTTTGTGATCACAATGGAAAGGCTCCATGTCACACATCGCTTCTGGTATAGCAATGTCTGTCAAATAAAAACATTACAGTGTGTCCTCATCCACCTTATTCACTGGATCTGGAACCATGTGACTTCTGACTCTTCCCCAAAGTCTAAATGACCACAAAAAGCAAATGTTTTTAATCAATTCAGGACATCGAGGCAGCCACAACAACGCAACTAGAGACATTCCCGAAAGAAGACTTCCAGAACTGCGTCAGAAAGTGGCAAGAACGAAGGGACAGGTGTGTTCAAAGCGAGGGGGAGTACTTTGAGGGGGGTTAATGGCAATGTGTCTTTTACTGTAATAAATTTTTTTTAATTTAAGCATTCACTATATTATTTTCATCACACCTCATACACACGCATACACACATATGCACTTACTGAGCATATGTGCACACACACCTCACCAGCATATACGTGCACACACACACACATGCACACACACACACACACACACACACACACACACACACAAATGCAAGCCTATATAAAAAGGACACAGGAACTGAGTACAGTGAATTTCTTGTGAGAATTGAAATGTAATGGTTAGAATATGGGCTCCTAGCTCTGCCACATATTAGCTGGGAAATCTTGGGCAAATCACTTCCACTCTAGCTGGGTTTCCTGATCTGTGCAGTAGAGCTATTAGCAGCACCCACCTCAAAGACTGCTGTGAGGGTTGCTTGGCACAGTGCATGGCACACGGTAAGTGCTCAAGAAACGTCAGCTCTCGGTGGCACTGTGTTCATCAGGCAGGCCTTCCTGGCTGCAGGCCTTCTTTGCAAATTTGCCATTACTACATTTCCTCAAAAATCTGTGCGATGTGTTTTTCATGCTTATGGGGACAAAATGATGGTATTTCCTCGGAGCCTCGCACCTTCCAGGAGAACAGGAAACTCAGGTGGCCGTTTGGACCAAGTTCATCCGACTTCCCTTTGGTGGCGGGGATGCTGCTTCCTCCCTGCCCTCCAAATCACTCACTCCCCTCTGAACTCAGCACGCTCGCGGGTGATTTCACTGTTTGTCGACTCAAGAACAGTCATCGCATTGTTTCATCCTCAGCCCAGTTCCACTCCCTTTACATTTTTACCGCTAAATTGAATCTACTGCCAGTAATCTAATTTACATTTGAAGGCACACGCACGATGCCAACATGACCAAACGCCAATAAAATTTCTAGTAAAACCCATAAATGGCTCAGTGCTCGTGTTTATGGAAATCTTAGCCTGCTCCTGCCCCAAGAACCCTGCAGCCCAGAGTCCTAATCATTCCCATATGACAGTGAGACACTCGGGACGCCCCCAGCAATGAGAGCTGCAGTGGAGACCCCAGAACTTCTGTCCCGTGTAGTGGAAGAGGGTGGGATGGGGCCGGCCCGGCGTCAGGTGCATACACCTGCAGGGTCAGACTGGCACTTCCTGCCCCAAATCTGTCACTTCTTCTCAGCGTGGCTGCCAATCAGGAACAGGGGTTAGAGCTGTTAGTGACACACTCCCATTTTATAAAGGCATCTGCAGGCCACACAATGAGGCCAGGGCAGGGGACACCTCAAGTCAGAACTGCCTCATGGAGGCCATGGTGAGAGCCAAGGCTCAGTTGGGGCTAGTGGGCCTCCTTCGTGGCCTGGGGTATCCAACACAGCCCTGAGAAGCCAGAACGCTCCAGGAATGGGGGGTTCCTGTGGGGGTGGTGAGGACCATCAGAAGTGAGAGAGGCCTACAAGTCGCTGGAACCAGGAAAGGGACCAGAATCTTTTGGCTCTGAGACAGCACAAGGAGGTATGAAGAGGTAGATGGGCTGGGTCAGAGAGTAACCTACACTTGGGTGGGCCATTAAACACCAAAGTGCTATCATACAGCCAGTTGCTTTCTGTCTAGCAGACATTCTACTTGGACCCAACTCCTTTCTGCTCACCTCTGTGGCCCTTTCTGGCCCAAGTCACCTGTGTCTCGTTTTCCAAAAGGTGTTCTTCTCAGGAGGCAGCAAACCACCCTGCTGCTAAAGGTAACAAAAGCTGGGAGCATGTGAGAAATGCCGACACCCAGGCTTCACCCCAAACCTACTGAATTCAAGTACGCATTTGAACAAGGGCCAGGAGCACTTTTTGAGTCTGAAATGCTCTTCACTACATCCTAAGTTCTGTGAGGGTTAGAAGCAGGTCTACTTTATTCACAGCAGACATTCAAGGTGGAGAAGCAATGATCCAGTAGCAACTCCATTTGGGCAACTCTGGGCCTGATATTTAAACTCTGTGCCTCTAGTCCCTCGTCTATGAAAAGGGGGTGATGATAACAGTTCATGCCTCAATAGAGCTGTGGGGTGGACTAAATTATTTGATAAAGAGAGAGGCTGGTCCATGGTAATTGCTATATAAGCATGGTTGTCAGCACTTCCAGGCCACTTTTCTAAACATTCCTGGTCACTGAGGTAATAGGCCATGGTCTGCCTTTATTTAGGTGCCCACTTTGTTTCTGGCACTCATTGTGTCTCCTTATTTGTTGCCCAGATAGTACAATGATATAATATATATGCAGAACACTTGGGGTTGTCCCTCACCCCTTACCAACCAACTCTTCCTTCCGTATGTACCCATACTCTTTATTAGTTAATACATCTATCCAATATTTATTGAGCATGTGCCAGGCATCATTCCAGGTGATAGATACAGCAATGAACAAAATAAACAGGATCCCTGCCTTTCCATCCTCAAGAATTTTACAGTCTAATAAAGGGAAACACACATGAAGGTAAATAAACAACCAAGATAATTCCATGTAGATTCTGGGTTGCATGCTTCCATTCTACTTAGTATATATCAGATGCATTTTGCATGTTGTCACAAAGTGGTCACTTTAGCACCCTTTTTAATGTCTTCAGAATACTTTGTGGACCCAGGTGATGAAACGTATAAATTATGAATATAAGTCACCCATCTTTTGTCAGAATTGATCTCACAGGCTGGTGGGACCTCTCTTTCCTTTTAATGCAAGTAGGTCCCTCATGATGGGGGCACCAGATGTAAGTCTAGCCAATCAGAGCATTAGCCTCCACTGGCCCTCACAGCTGGTGGAGGGAAGCGGGGGTGTGACTCGAGCCTGGCCAATCAGCTCCAAGCAGAAGACCTTGGTTTTTGTCTGAGGGCCTGGGAATGGGTTTTCTGTCTTTTCCACTGGACTTGAGCTTCTGAGAACACGGGAAGAGCAGAAGAAAGGCTGGAGATGGAGCGGGAGAGACCACGTCCTGGACAGAGTATAGGAGCCCTGTCAGCTGCTTGTAAGCGTTTCATTGAAGACAGGGCTGTTTTTCTCTCCTCTTCTCAGGGAGACATGATGTTATCTTTGTTCTCACAGAAAAAGCTGGAGGCACCATGCTGTAAGATGGGAGCTAAATATAATGAACGAAGACTCTCCCAGAGCATCACTCAACCAGTGACGCTCAGGACGTGAGGTAGTCATACCCCAGCCCCATCGCCCCTCGTGTGGGAGGGTCCTGAGTGTGAGTTCCACCCTGGCTCCCAGGGTCCCCAGCAGCACCCAGCTCCAGTTGCTCCCCCCACCGGGTGCTGCCTGCTAACACCACTCTGATAGACCGAATTCCTTTCCCCACCTCCTTCCCCACCTCCCTTTTGGTGTTTTCTTGGGACCACCTCCCAGAGAAGCAACATGTGCTCCATTCCTTGTTTCAGGGTATGCTTCCAAGAGAACAAACTAAGACCACCCCCCCACCAGAGGTGCCTGTGAGGGTTGAGTTGGGGAATGTCTGGCACAGAGCTGGCATCTAGGAGGCCCCCAGTCAATGGTACCTATTATTATTATTCATTTGTTTGGCTTTCGAGCACATGCTATGTTCCCTTCACTGAAGGGAGCCAAGCACTCTTTGCAGGTAAATGTTCATTATAAATTACTCATATGAAAATGTGTAGGGCACAGTTAACAAATAATAAAGCACGCAATACTCTTTATTGTACACTCCACACAGTCCGTTCATTCTCAAAGAATGCTTTCGCAGGTTGTTGTTGAACTTCCATGTCCACAGCCAAGTGATGGTTGCAGCAAAAGGGGGGCATTTCCAAAGACACGGGTGTCAGTGATATTTTCATTTATGCAAACACACGAGACAAAAGCAAAACAATGAGGACCCTACTAGATCAGGAATGATACGAGAAACTTCTTTGCTGACTCAGATAATAGTTTTCCAAGGCTGGGAGAATAGTTGCTCAATTTGAGAGGCGGGGCGTGGGCTATTTACTTGTTCATGTAATTCAGCTATAGACACACGCTCTTCTGCAAACTTCCAAGTCTAAACAATCACCACAACAATACAAATTAATCCCCGATGTGCAGCCGTTGTCCAGTTCCATGGCGTCGATGTTCCCACCATGGCTTATTTCAAGCTATTGATGCAATGTCACTTGAACAAAGAGTTGGGAAGAGTCACGTGATAGCACTTCATTATCTAGTATTTCCACTGTATGGATACGACAGACATATAAATAAGCTCAAGAGCTTAGGTAATAGTAAAAATCTACTAAAATAATCAGGAGGTGATGAGTTTTGAGTGTTTATTACCTTCGTTTTTTTCACTGGTAGACTTCATTTTTTTTAGAGCAGTTTTAGGTTCACAGCAAAATTGAACAGAAAGTGCAGGTTTCCCGGATCCTCTTTCCCCACACATACACAGCCTCCCCCATTATCAACGTTCCCCCACCAGAGCAGAGCATTTGTGGCAACTGATGAATCTACAGTGACACATCATCATCACCCAAAGCCCAGAGTTTTACATTGTGGCTCACTCTTGGTGCTGTACACTATAGTATGTAGGTTTGGACAGAGGTATCATAACATACATTCACCATTATACTATCATACAGGGCAGTTTCACTGTCACCTGTGTTGTTAATATAAGTTATTGAATTGTAAGTTTACATAATTTTGTTTTTAATGATGTCTCTGTTTAACGACCTGCTCATAAAATTCCTGAAGTGTCAGCAATGGGCTCTCAGGGGCCAGTGCATGCACACTCCAGCACACACCCCTGCCACTGGGCCTCCATGGAGAGCCTCAGGTCCGCAGGCCCACCTGTAAGGCCACCTAATATCCTCCAGGCAAAGCCAGACATGCTCTGGGTGGCTGTGAACTCAGAAGACCCTCCTTGGAACTAGGTAAATCCAGGTCCCACTCCTGCGTCCCCTGTTCCTGCCAGGGCAGGCAGGGCCCTCTCTCCTGCCATCTTCAGCCAGAGCTCTGAGCCATCAGGTTCCTGTCTGAACTGTCTGGTTTGGGTACAGGCACAGACCTGGGAGCCCCACACAGGCAGGCACAACAGAGGGGATCGCAGCGAGGGCGTTTTCTCCAAACCTCTTATTCCTCCAGGGTGCAGCTGTTTGGGTAAGTGCAATTCAGCTTTTGGATGGGAGACCCCAAGAAGTTTACAATAAAAATCAAAAACAATATTTAGCTGAGGAAGAATCATTTAATTGAAGTGCCACAGCCTAAGGTTTCTCTGTTCACAGGCTTAACTAGCATGGCTATTATTTTTATTGCCCTCCGGAGAGATTTATGCAGGGCACTCTGCCGCAAAGAGACAGCCCCTGCAGCTGAACCTGGCTGGGGGTAGGGAGCCTCCTGACTCTCTGAGGTCCCAGGGCTGGGGAGTCAAAGACAGTAGATCTCACAGTCTGTGGGGATGGATGCTTCCGGGGCAGGGAGATTTGCTCCAGCATTCGGGGGGAGACACTGAAGGGGCACCCACCTTTAACAAACCCTCATGTAACACTTGTGATGCGCCATGTGCTGTTCTAAACACATTTAAACCTCATAAACCAGGTGCTATTATAAACCCATTTTCAGATGAGTAAATCAAGGCCTCTGAAGAGTAAGTAACAGGGTTTGAACTCAGGCAGCCTGGCTCTAGCCTTCCCACTAGGATGCCGTTCATGAAGGCAGCAAAGCATGGCGGAGTTGGGCACTTTGCCTGTATTTCTCTCAGGCTGGTGTGGGACGTGTGAGTGTGGAGAGATGGGAAAGAGTGAGTGGAGGTCAGGTTTTACACCCACACACACCCACACACATGCACACACCGGTGCATACAGGCATAATCATGCACACATGCACACACGACTATGCATTATGCGTACACATACAGTCACGTGCGAGCGTGTACACATATGCATGCACACAGGGGCATACGTATATGCACCCACATGCAAGATCACGCACACACACTTTGTCTTTAGCCTGAGGACAATGGCAGGCCTTTGAAATAGGAGCATGTCACCATCAGATTTGTGCTTTAGAGAGACCACTCTTGCCAGGGTGCAGGTGGGGAAGTCACGTCTCTGCACCTCTGCTTCCTTGTCTGAAAGATGCGGGACCTGTTTTTTTCTGAAATGAATGGGAAAGTTCTTTGTAAACTATAAAGCTAACACATTTGCAAAAGTCCTTGTCCTTGTCAAGAGAGTAGAATGTGAGAGTTACCGACATAGCTCTCCATGCCCTATGTCAGCATGGGGGTGTGGTGAATGTGTGTGCGTGTGTGTGTGTGTGTGTGTGTGTGTGTGTGTGTGTGTGAAGTGAAGAAGCCGGGACCCCAAAAGAGTAAGAAAAATGGACCGAGTCACCCAGTTGAGGATTTGAATCCAGGCCTGTGTGACTGAAACCCCCATGGTACCTGCCTGATGTTTTAAGATACCATGAGAAGTTCCAAGGTACCTTGGAAATAACCAAGAGTCAAGGTTACAGAACATGTTTCCCAGGCCACTCGTCTCCTCTGACCATGTGACTTTCTCATCCCAGGGGCAGTGCTAGTGGTCACTTCCAGAAATCCTCGCAGGACAGCGCTCTATAAGCCATTAACCGCAGGCAGCCTTTGTCAACCCAGAAAGATGGATGTGTGCTCTTCACAGCTTGATAAGTTGTGACATACCTTGACTGGCCCTCTCTTCTGGTGCCCTTTCCTGTCTTTTTTATTCCTTTTAAGCAAGAGCACTTCCCCCGGAAGGAGACTGTAGACATCAGAACAAGGGAGGCAACTGGGCCAAGGCTCGGCCATCGCATCAGGGACCTGGGCTCCACTTCTAGCCTCACCACTTCCTAGCTGTAAAGTGGGTATAAAATAATAGCTCACCTTAGGTGACCTCTGAAAAACAGGAAGTGCTGGGGAAGAGGACGGTGCTTGATAAGTGCTGAGAAGTAAAAAGCGGTGGGTGTGGGGCGACAGTCCTCTGGGAAGTGAAAGGGGAGTTTTAGTTGCACAAAAGAGGATGACTAATCCTTTATCCAACTCCGGAGAACCAGTGCCAGCCGTTCCAGAGAGCTGCCAGCGGGGACAGTCACAGAAGTGACCTCGCAGTCCACAGGTCCCAATGCTTGGATGGCAAAAGTGACGGACAGAACAGGGGCCACAGAATGGAAAAGGCCAGCAATGTGGGAAAGACTGGGCTTGAGGACCAGCTCTGCCACTTATTTGCTGAGCAACCTCACCAAAATCACACAGCCTTTCTGAGCCTCAGAGAGCCTCTTCCATGAAGTGGAGATTATGACATCCACCCCTGAGCTATGGAGATGGTCGCAAACAGTGTGGAAAAGGCCAGTCACAGAGCAGATGTTAAAAACAAAAAACAGCCGTTTCTGGAGAGTGACTGTTGTCCGGACAGTTCCCCTCACTGAGGCAGGGAACCCAGTCAGCCAGGCCTCAGGAAAACTCCAGACGGCCCGCAGTGAGGAAAACTTCCAGCACCTCCTTTCCAGCCGGTACTTGGGGCTTCGCTTACCTCTCTGAAAATTAAATTAAAACTTAACAGTAGTACCATTGTGGCTTACACATCGCTGGCCTTGCCAGCAAATCGTCTTTAATATCCACCGCTGACAGGATGGAATTAGCTGCATTTTTTTTTTTTTGTTTGGGTTTTTATTTCTTGCTCTAACTTTCATTCTCCCCCACAGGGTGTAAGCTGGTGTTTAATCCCATCCTGAGAGCACTGGGCCACTCTTAAGTAGGACAGGCGGGAGGCCTTGGCCCCCGGGGGAAGGCCAAGGTGAGTGGCGGGTGGAGGGAGCCTTCTGTTGATCTCCCCGTGCCTGAGTTGGCCAACACAGGTTCTGCAGGCACAAGAGAATCAATGAAGAATTATTGTTAAGCCTCCCGATCATTATCCTCATTAGAGGTAACCGGAGCTCGGCAGGCCCGAACGCAGCTCTAAATCCCACTAAGACGGGACGCACTGGAGAAGAGTACGCTGTGTGTAATTTAATAATCCTGGAAACAAGTCCGCATTCTTTTTTGTCTTTGGCCCAAAGAAAGAGGTAATTCCTGACGCAGCCAGAGGAGCGGAACCGTGCGGACACGAGAGAAAGGCCGAGGCTGAGTGGACAAGGAGGATGTGATAGGATTTGGAGGCTGTGCTCTGCTTCTCCTAGGTGGAATGATCTCTCCTTCCTCCACAGCCCCATCCACGGGGGCTGTAGCCCTTCAGAACCTTCTGGAACCTTTGTGGGCATTAGAGAAAGGGGCTCCTTTCTCCAGGTCAATGCAGCCCTGTACTCGACATGGTGTGGCAAGTGGAGAGGAGGCTGGATTTCAACCCCACTGTGGCCCCTACAGCGTGCCCCTACGTAGAGGACTCCCCGGCCATCCCCCCACAGTGACTTTCTTCCCAGGTGCCCACCTATCACTCTCCATCAAAACCTCACCCACAGGCGGTTCTGGCCTCCGAACCCCTGCCATCCCTGACCTCCTTTCAGGTACCACCAGCTGCACTGCAGTGCAAGCCCTCAGCCCCACCTCAGGCCTGCCTCGAGCCAACCCACCTTTCATCCTGACTTTCCCTGACTCACCTCCAGCCACACACAAGCCCATCCCAGGACAGGGATAGTTTTGGGTGACACAGAGACAGTGTCTTACAGTTTATGAAGCACTTTTGCATCTTTCACCTCTGGATTCTCCCACAGTCCCATGAAAGAGGCAAGGTGGGATTATTAAGGCCATTTCACAGACGGGAGAATAGAGGTTCAGACATTCGAAATGTCTTCCTCAAACTATAGGGCTACCAGGGACCACGGCGGGGCCTGGAACTCGGG
This sequence comes from Aselliscus stoliczkanus, assembly GCA_033961575.1. Taxonomy (NCBI): domain Eukaryota; kingdom Metazoa; phylum Chordata; class Mammalia; order Chiroptera; family Hipposideridae; genus Aselliscus; species Aselliscus stoliczkanus. The sequence continues at coordinate 153,339,333 of CM066732.1, forward strand.
CCTTCTGACTCAAAGTCCTGGCCCCATTCTTGTGTCCTCCGAGGCTGTTATAAGCTGAACTGTGTGCCCACAAATTTAAAAGTTGAAGCCCTAACACTCAGCACCTCAGAATGTGAAGTATTTGGGAATAGGGTCTTTAAATAGGTAATTAAGTTAAAATGGGGTCATTAGGGTGGGTCCTAATCCAATGCAAGTGATGTCCTTAAGAAGAGGAGATGAGGACACAGACATAGAGAAGGAAGACCATGTGAAGACAGGGAGAAGGTGGCCTCTACAAGCCAAGAAGAGAGGACTTGGAAGAAACCAACATTGACTCACTGTTAGCCTCCAGGACTGTGAGAAAATAAATTCCTGTTGTTTAAGCCTCCCAGTCCGTGATGTCTAGTCATGGCAGCTCGAGATGGCTAATGCAAAGGTTCTGCCAGGCCCCTGCCTCCATGGAGTCTGCTCTACTCTGTTAACCCACCCCTGGCTCTCTTGTCAGCTCCCAGCCCTGCCTGCTACCCAGAAGGCACTTGACAGCCACCTGTTGAGACTGAGACCCCAGATTGGTGGGTGGGGGGCAATGGGCTCCAACCGCAAGGTTATCCATTGAGGCCTGGACGTGATCGAGCGGAAGGCTTCTTGAGCCCATTGGATTGAAGGATATTCTTTCTTATTAACCTGTGTTTTCATTAGAATTTATGCTGTGTAATCAGTTTCATGTATTTCAAGAGTGCTAGAAAGCTCTGCGTTTGGGAACATGGTTCACGGAAGAACTTTTCGTAGCTTTCATTTCTAGGGTCACATAAATGCATGTGTATGTTATATGTACAGAGACATATGCAGACATGCTTCATGATTAGTTTTATGTATAAGCTTATCTATTGAAAATTACATACATACACCAATGCACACATGTTTGTATTTTTGTCATATGTATACACTTCTTGTTTTTTATTCAGACTATGTTTATCATCAGCATACAAACATACAAAAAAAAAGAATTTCCCTCCTAGTTTTCTTTTCCAGAAGCCTATTTAGATGGCATTAAAAGAGGCAAAATTACTATAATATTTGTCACATTTGTCCTTGATATTTTCAACATTCTCCTTAAAATGCTTTGAGGATTGGACATTAGACCATTGAATTAGGCAGAAATCTTCAAAATCAACAAACTAATTTCCCATTTTCCCAAATCCGCGTCTGTCCATCTCATATGGGTGTGTCCCCATGGACCTGAGCACGGGGTGAAGATACAGCAGGCGCTTGATGAAGGCTGATGCTGTTTCCAGGTCTAGCGCCATCCTGCTGGGCGAGTCCCCTGGGGTCACTGAGCAGTAGCACCACACAGGGAGGGGGTGACGCTTGACTTCACTGCTCCTTGTCCCTCCCTCCAACCTCCCATCTTCACCTGGGAGAATAGGTGCCCTGGTGGGAATGTCCATGTTAAGAGCTGAAGCCTCTTGCAGATGTGTGTGTATATGTGTATATGTGGGGGTATCCCAGCCTGCAGCCACAGCAAAACCCTGACTCTAGTCCACACGGCAAAACAAAGGCTCACCTGACTCTAGTCCACACGGCAGCTGTGGGGCCAGCCCTGGCCACTCCCAGCTTCCCAGGGACCCAGCACACAGGGACATAGACCATGGAGGTGGGTGACTCATGCAGAATCTCACCCAAGAGAATAAAGCAGGGCCTGGCTGAGGGATTTGTGACTTGGGGCTGAGATGGTAGGGCCAAGGGGGACAGCTGCACAGCCTGGGGGAGCAGGAAAGGCTTTGCAGGAGAACCGCATTCTCAGTCAGTCTTGAAGGTGAACAAGCCCCCATACGTAAAGAGTCAACGGTACACGTCGCACTGTTTTGGCAGCCCCTTGGTCTACCCTCTGGGTTCCTTGGACCTGACTGTGTGACCTTGGCTGAGTGTCTTCCTGTCTGGACCACTGAGAGAAGCAGGAAAAGCCAGTGAGTTTCCTGTAAGCACCCCGGGCAGGCTGGGGTGTGAGTGGGCTGGCTGATCTTTGTGGGGGGACTTTGGGAGGAGGTGGGTCATTCAGGGAGCCAGCAGGAAGGCCAGTGACCCTCCTGAAAGTGAAAGCAAGAAACAAGGAGAAAGTGGCTGTCCCTGGGGTAAAGCTCACTTCCCAAGCAACCTACCAGGAATGTGCTGACAGGATAGGCACCCTGTCCGCGGCAGTACCAAGGCCCTTCCACCCAGCTCCTTAACAAAAACAGCATCTGTCTTGGAGTCCAGAGCTCCCTTCCTCCCCACATGGGCCTCGACAGTACCTGAGATGTACAAACAACGCCTGAGCCTTCAACTATTGAATTAGGCCGCTGCTGGCGTTGCTATCGTTGGCACAGCAGTTCCTCTGTGATTGTTATCAGCTATAATCAAATCTGGAGAGTGGCTGGAATGCTAATACCTTCCCCAGTGGTGTGTCCTTCTGCGGACAAGGGGAGCAATTCCCCCCTTTTCAAGTCACCCAGGCAGCTCCAATCCACCAAGACCTTGTTTGTTTCAGCCAGGTGGCTCCCCAAATGCACGCTGCCAACAGACAAACTGGTCAAGCGATGTCATTTCGTGTCCCAGGAGAGGCCTTCCTTCCCCACCATGGGGCTTTGTGTCTGATGCACAATGAGGAGGTAGCAGTGATGTACTGTGGCCCCTGCCCCACCTTTGCACAGGTGAGCACCAGGTGGGCTTGAAATATGATCTGTTTGTGCCCCAGCAGAATTTGTTCACTTTTATATCCACTAAACAAAGGTGGATTGTATACTTTACCACAGGGTACAGCTTAGAATAAGAGGAGGCTGCTGACCTCTAGGGTTCACAGTCCAGGGGGACAGCTCTTCAGCTTATGGTAGCATGCATGGTACAGACACCACGAGGAGTGCAAGATAGGGGCTTAAGGAGCATTATGGAGGACTTCCTGGAGGAAGCTACATGTTAGATGAATCAAGAGCAGGGTGGTAAGGGTTGGGTATTATAGCAAGAGGCTCTACTTAAAGATCTTCGAGGGTCCCAGCAGAAGGGTTTGAAATAGCACCAGATTCCTGTGACAAACAAGAATTTGGCGTGGGGTGGGAGGAAGGAGGGGTCTCTCATGTTCCCCACTTCAGCCCATATAATCAGGAAAGTAGCTCCCTCTTTGCCAGAAATGGGGAAATGGGGAGAATGAGGAGAACCCAAGGGAAAGGTCCTGCTAACCCAGCTGAAAAAGGTGCCTGAGTGACTCTGTGATCTGGATACCAACACTCCACAAGGTGCTGACGAGAAAGGCTGGGATGGCTCATGCCTCATGCTCAGCAGAGGTCTTGCATCTTCCCCAAGCACGGGCCCAGCGGTGTCCTACGCTCAGGGGCTCAGCGTGAAGGAGGCAGATTGCTGGGGGTCCACGCATAGCCTGGGCCATGCTGACTCCCAAGAGCTTACACTGTAGAAGGAGAAGGCAGGCGCGTTGCTGGACACACAAAACTTAGTAAGTGAGCGAGATTACAATGGCCGGTACATTTCCTGTCACGTGCTAACTCTGATGAGAGACCACTGGTGAAGCGGTTAGGAGACGAGACCCCAGAGCCCCTCTGCCTATGCCCATGTCCCAGCCCACCACACACTCCTGGACACACTGGGGAAGTCACTTAACATCCTGTGCCTCGGACTCCTCATTCCTCATCTAAGGTCACCCTGGGGATGACCATAGGACCTGTCTCGGATCAGTGCACACTGTGTTGCTTAGAATGGTGCCAGGGGTAACCAAGTGTCACAAAGGTGCTGTATTGTGCTTATTGTTGGTGCCCTGGGTTGAAAAGGATCCTGAGGTCATGTCGGGATCCATGGGGCCGGAAGCCAGGAACCTGGGGGATGCGCTCTGTTTCGTCATCCTGTCCGATCTACCCCAGTGACTGGCTCTGCTCGGAGCTTCCTGCTGTAGTGACCCCTCTGCTGTCCTTGTCATGGTTCTGACCAACGCCTCCACCCACTAAACCTCCCACCTTCCTCTGCCCTCTTGACCTCATCCTTCCGTTCTTTCCCTCTGTCACAGTGGGTGGCAGAATGAAGTCTAGACAAAGGTGGCAGCAGTGGTCCTGAGGGGAGGGGGCACCTCTGCCTGAAGTGTCCCCCTCACGCCTTTGATGGCACGAGAGAAGTCTACTCAAAGGAGCACTGGCCTGGGAGGGTCAGCCAGCCCCACCTACCCTGGGTCTGTGGGCAAGTCACTCCTCATCCCTGGACGCAGCTTTTCTCAACCAGGGAGGGGAGATGGCCAAGGAAACAAAGGGCAGCTCAGCCCAGTGGAGGGGGAATGACCCAGGCTCGGCCACCTTAGATTCCAAACCCAGAGCTGCCACGCTGACTGCAACCCCAGGCCTGCATTTGGCCTCCCAGGGCCTCAGACTCCCCATCTCTTAGAGGAGGTCATCCTCATGGCGGTGGGGCATATGCAGGAGTGGAGTCGCAAGGGGAGCCTGCAGGAGCAGCGCAGGCCAGGCCCATCTTTGCTCTCACGAAGCCTGGTGGGACCTGGAGGTGCTCCAGCTTGTCCTCTCAGGAGTCCCACCGGCACCTGGCCTCCTCTGCCTGGATCCCCTCCCCTTCCTGCAGCCCCTCTCCTACCCTTCTCCCCTGAGGCCAGGCTGATCCTCCTCTCCTACAGGACCTTCTCTGCCTTCCACCCAGAGTGCATCTCTTTGGCCAAACCCTTCCCATCCTTCTAAGCCCAGCTCAAGCCTCACCTACTCTGGGCAGCTTCCCTAACCGTTCCAGCCATGGACCTTTCCCACGAAACTGCCCATCAGCCTGCACCTGAAATAGCCTTCCCCATCTCCCTCATGTAGTCAACTCCCAGTATCCTTTCAAGACCAAGTTCAAAGCTCTATAACTCAGAGTGCTTCTTGCCTCCACTTTTGGCATCAGAGCCCTGCATTCGTTGATGCACACAACTCAGTCCCAGGCACCAGAGTTCAAGCCCTGGCCTTGCTGCCTCCAGCCCCTGAGACCTCTGAGCTTCAGCTTCCTGATCCGTGCAGGTGGGCATAGTAATACCGGCACTTTCCTTGTATGAGGATTGGCTGCCATAAGGACACACCGTTGTATTATTTATCATTTATTCACTTACGGCCCCCCACCCCGACGCCTCGCACAGCACCGCAGACCCCCAGAAGGACAGCTAAAGAACTCAAACTCTTTTTTTTCTGAGGGCAGTGTCACTGGCTCTCATATGTGGGACCTGAACCGGGGCCGCTGGCTTCCAAAGCCAGTGCTTAACCACCGCACCACTCCGTCGGCCCCTGAAACTCTTAATATACCTTGTGCAGCATCGTTTAAAGTCCTTCCACTTGTATTAGTCCGTTTTATTTCTCCCATGTGACCCTGTGGGACAGGCAGGGCAGTAGTATGGTCAGGCCCCCTTTTCAAATGAGGAGAAAGTTCCACGCTGTTCACTGAGGCCCTGGTCTTCTGCTCATCCTGACACTTCAGCTGCAAGACTTATCCCCAGTAATGCAGAATAATGCAGAATGGAAATGCTCAAAGCAAGGAAGTGACAACATGGAGTGACTGTGATTACATCCAGCTCCGTGTCCATGTGATGACAAATTATCAGGCCGGGTGGCGCCCTGGGTGGCCTTGCGGGGATGAGAGGCAGGGCGGAGGCTGGAGGGAACCCAGTCTAACAGACAGACCAGGCCATTTGGACCAGAACCCCCCCATTGGGGCCAACAGGGCTCAGCAGGTTTTGTGCCCCTGGGAGAGCTCTGGGGACCTCCTTTGAAAAAGGTAGGAGCTTCTCACTCATTATTTCACACAACCCTGTACAGCCTCCTAAAGCCAGTATGACTATTATCCCCAATTTACAGATGAGGAAACTGAGGCTGAGGAGGATGAAACAACCTGCCCAGACTGCATAGTTTTTAAGGGGCAAGCAGGGGCTCCGCCAGGAGTTGTCTATCTCCGCTTTTCACTGTGCCCCCTTCGGGAAGGCTGGCATGCCAAGCCTGGAAGCTGTCCCCCAGGCCTGCATGCTGTTCAGAATGGGGCTTGGAAACGCCCACGGGTAGGACACTTTCCACGTTCCAGAGCACTTTCACATGCGGAAATGCCGCCCCTCAACCAGCCATGGCTTCTATCCTGGAATCCTCGTCAAGAGCAGGAAAGCCGTCACCTTTAGAATAGAGACTTGAAAGCCCTGAGCGCTCACTGCATCTAGGAAGCTCCAAGGACGCCCGGGCTGCCAATTCCAGATGACCCAGAAGCACTGGATGCGAATTTGCCATAAATACATCCCGTTTCTATGGTTATCTCCCTGGGCTGGTGGCTGACATCACCTTAGCGCATCGTAATTTAGAAGGGCGTCCCTGTGCTCGAATTTACTCATTCGTCCAGCACCTGTTGGGGGTGACCCATGTTCCTGCCACAGGGTTAGGTGCTGGTACACAGCTCCCCCCTGGAGCTCATCCATGCGAATCAGGGGGAGGCAGTCAACAGAGGGCAGCCAACGGTTATAATCAGAACCGCGTGATGCCAAAGAGAGAGAGCACTGTCATGGCGAGAGAAGGGGGTTTTGGGTTGGCCGCCCTGAGAGGTGGCCTCCACACCAAACCTTAAAGGGCCATTTTGGATCCTCATGTCTCTTCCTGAGTCAGGTGGTCCAGGGGTTAATTATTCCCATTTCACAGAAGAGAAAACACAAGCTCAGAGAGGTTAAGTTGCTTATCCAAAGTCACACAGCTAATAATCAAGAGCCAGGGCTCCAACATAGCCCTCCCAGGGCTCCAAGCCTAGGGCCCTTTCCCTCATACTTTCACTGCCTTACATATCTTCCCTGTAAATTACTCTGCAGAGTAAAACTGCAGAATTGACATTTAAAAGCCTGATACTGAATAGGGTCCCTATAACTGAAAAGATATTCTGTTTCCATTTCCAAAAGGGTCCCAGCCCATTCTGCAAGTGAAGCAAGACACCTCTAGGGATGTTCTAATAGTCACGTGATGAAGTCCTGGCAAGAAATGTGGGCAAAACTCACGCCCTGTCAATATGTTTTTGGGAATGTCATCACACCCAGGTTTTAAAAGCCACCGACAATAAAAACAAGACTCAGCAGAAGATGACAGGGCGTGTGTGTGTGTGTGTGTGTGTGTGTGTGTGTGTGTGTGCCCATGCGCATGTGCGGCCCACGTCTGCTGTTCCGTGCTTTCCTGCTCACGGTGACAGGGTCAGGGAAGAATTTTCTGTGACTAATTAGGTTTTAACTTGCCAGAGAGAAAGTGGACATTGGCAGCCTATTGTAAAGAGTGAAACAAAGTTTGAACTAGAGTGAACTTAATTTCCTTTGCACTGAAAGGAAAGAAAGATTAATGAAATATCCCCAAATCCATCCTGTTAGTTTTTATTAAATCAGCAAATGAAATTTAACCTCCAATTCTGTTATAACGTCCTTTCCTGTAGATTGGGTTTCAACAAGCCTAAGTGAAATAGACACCCTCCCTCTAGAACAACATTTCGATATGAAAATTGCATTATTGCAGTCAACATCGGGATACTGGAGGAACAAGTCATTTGGAAAACAATTATTTCCACAAAGAGAGGAATGACACATACGTTGCCTTACATTTATAAGAACCACAATGTTTTGATTATGGTATTTCTGCAAGGCCACTTCTCACCTCTTTGCTAAATGCTAATTTTAAAAAATCAGTTGAATTTTGTGTCACAGCAGCTGCAATACCTTTCACCTTTAAATAAGGGTGAGAAAAGGTAGGGGAGAGACAGCCCGCAGTGATCTGTCATGCACCTACAGTGTGCCAGGCACCATCCTTCCCCTCAGGCTTCAAGGTGACAATGTACCCGTTATGAGAATGAGGAAACTGAAGTTTTAGGAAGGCGACATGAATTCACAATGGTCACAGAGCAGCTATTCCAGCCCATGCATCTAGCCTGCCATTGTTTCCTGGCTTTCTAGCAAGGATGTGTATATATCATGTTATTCATTCATTGGACAAACACGGGCAAACTAAGCATGGCTAAGGCCAGGGTGTCCTGAAGGTCTCGGGAACCCCAAGGATCCACATACATGTGCTAACGACAACAATTCCTACAACTTCTGTGCAATCCCCGGCCCTTTTTGACTTCTTTCATTTGACCTTCATATGGCCCCATGAGAGGGGATGCGAATGCCATTTTGTACAGTTTCAGAGAGCGGAGGTGACTAGTCCAGGGTCACAAAGAGTAAGCGGTCAGCCTCCAGGTCCAGGGCCACCCTCTTCATGGCGGTGCATCCAAGAGTGGCACCCATTATATGGTACTATACTCCTCTGTCCTGGGGGCGCTGTGACAAAGAAGGGCCAACGCATTCAGGACCACGTCACCAATGGTTTCAAGTGAGTCACACAAAAAAGCCAGTTTCCTTCTCAGTTTTCTGACGTTATCAGATTGAAGGAAAAAGTATAAACTAAGAAGAGGTGTTTGGGAACAATTTTTTTTTTTCTTTCTGTGGGGCTGAGAACAGGCTCTGGGGGCAGGGATGAGAACTTTACTTCTTCTGAGGCTGGGAGAAACTTCTAGACTCAGATCTCAGCTCAGAAAAAGCTTCCATCAGCCAGAGCTGCCCTCAGATGTATGCCTGCCTTCAGGAGAGGCGAGAGGCCTGTCCCTGGAGGAGAACAAACAGAGGAGATAAACCGACTGCTTGGCAGGGGGTTGTGATGGGGAAGCAGCTCACACTTCTGCCATTCCCGGACACTGTGCCTTCGGACACTCCGGAGCCTGGCTCAGTGACCCCAAGAATGCTGACAGGGTGCAGCACCAAGTTCCTTCAGGAGCCACAGCAAACAGGAGAGGGTCGCGCTTACCAGCCTTCCACCTGGAATGCAGCAAGGCCAGTGCTGCCCTGCCACTTTCTGCCTGGGCAACCGCCAGTAGGTCCTTCCTCCCCCGCTGTTATTCTTCCAGGGTTAAATGAGAGGGTGAGTGCTAGGCACACAGTCAGCGCTCAATAAATGTGGGCTGTTTGAAGATCTTTTCTTCCTCTAAGGTGTGAAAGTTCATGTAAAACTATTGGTTTAGCAACCTGAATATTCAGGCCTTGTCAGAGGGCCTCCAGAAAACTGCTCTGAGGGGGAGGATGACATCCCTCAGAGCATCAGTTCAAATAGGACCCCATAGATTTCCGAGTGCCCACATCTGGGGCCCCACCACAACTCTATTAGCTGCATAAAATATTCGAAGAGATAGCCAAGGAGGAGGCCCCTTTGCTCAGGTTCCCCCAGCCTGGCCTCTGGAACGGATTACTCGAGCCTCTCAGAAACGCAGAAATAAAATGATGCCAGGGCGGATGGACAAGCTGGGGATGACTCATGTTTCTAATCCAGTGCCCCCCCTTCCCCTCCCACCCCGGAACAAAGCCTTCTCCAGTTTTTAGTAAACTTAACTTGACAATCGTCAAAGGGAATCAAACAGCGCAGTAACGAAGCCTTTAAAAGATGTCAGAAGAAGTCAGAATCGGTAGAAATCTACTAGGCTTCCCGCCCACCGCCCCCTCCCCTGAATTAGTATTTAAATCTTTTAGGAATAGGCTCCAGGGGCTGGATTATTTAACTTGCTGGCAAGAATGCACTTAGCAAGGGTCCTCGTGTTTATTTTGGGTATTACCTCCTCACCTCCTTACTGTAATCCCCGGCCTTAATCAGAGGGTTATTGGGAAGACACCAATTAGCAGCACTGGCTTCCCCCTCCCCACCCCAAATCCCAGATCTGAGGGGACAATCCCCTGGAAGGTAGATAATTAGCAAAAGGTGCTGCTCTGTTTTCTGCAGACCGAGGGGTGGGAGCTGGCACAGACCACCAACACACTGAGGGGCTCTTAACACACACCCTTGCTTTATCAGAAGGGCCTCCGCCAGCTAAGTGAATCCCTCCCTCTCCTGCTCATTAACAACTCCAGCTGGGGGCTTCTCACCACACAATGCCTGTTTGCAGCGGGAGGATTTAGCACAGAATCGTCCTGAGGTGCATGCAAAACATCTGGGCACAGCTGGCTTGTGGGGGGCAGCACCATGCCAGGGTCTCAGCTTCCCAATGTTACCAGCTTCCTGGGTCCAATTCCCACTGGAGAATGAGGGGGTGCGATGTATATGTGTTGATCATCTCCCATGTGCCAAGCTCTGGGCTGGACCATTTATAAATGCTTTTTAATTTAATTCCGCATTTTAAATTTAATTCCCCTCTCACGGCTCCACAGGTCTAGCCCAAATACCCCATTTCTGCTTGGGTGCCCGAGATCTCCATCTCAGCATGGCCCCCCGTGGGAGGGGCCAGGTCAGGAAAATGCTTATATAAAGGTGTGATATTTGCATATAAAGACACATTTGTACTGCCCATGCTTCCACCTGCCTGAGCATTTCCACGATGGGGTTTCCTCATGACCAAAGGCAGCCGATGGGCACGCGGGCACCAGGACCTCAGGCTGCCCCCCCTGCTCTGTCCCCAGGAATGCCAAGGCCCTCTTTTGCTTTGCCAGCTTGGAGGAGACCATTTGGAGACAATTTTACTGCTGTTTTCTTTCCGGCAGCAGAACAGAATGCCTCCAGCCTGCTGGGGCTGGGAAACTTCTGTTATGATACTGAGGAACTGGTCTCTTAGGAACTAACATGGCGACCTGCAGAAGCTGGAGGTCAGAACTGGGCCAAAAAGCGTGTCTGCCCAGGCCTGCACGTGTAAGAAGACACGGTTGGGCGACATAGCTGGGTCACTTGACATCGCCAGCTGCTGTCTCCTCATCTGTAAGGCCAGAGAATAAACCGGCTTCCGGGGCCTGAGGCCTGGCACGTCGCAGCACCTGGTGGAACGCAGTGAATGACGTTCCTGCCTTCTCCTGTGAGCTGAGGTCAATGAATTTTCTGAAGATGTTCTAACTGTGAAAGCGCAGGGACAGCAGTTTTCTTGCTCTGATGTAGACATCGTCCATCTTCCAAACAGCTTTCTGACCTTGTGAAAAATGGCCAGGTCCAACATTACCTGCCCGTACTGGGTCCTAGCAGGGGAGACCTTAAACATTGTAACACTAAATCTTCCTGGGGAGCTAAATGTGAGTGCGGGGGCAGCTTCAAGACTTTAGGGAGGCTCTGACATCTGCTCTTCTGTTTTCCCAGGTGAAAATCCTGGGCTAGTGCCACCCAATTCCAAGGAGCCCTGCAGAGAGAGATCACACACACACACACACACACACACACACACACACACACGGCAAACCATCAGTAACAGCAGCGTAATGTGGTGTGAGGTCAGCCCTTAGGAGACCGAAACCTCCGGCTGTGTGACGAGCTTAGGTGTAGGTGCTGCACGTGTAAGAAGACCAAGGGCCAGACGCCCTGAGTGACAAACGTCACTCTATTGCTGAATTGCCCTTTGACCTCAGCCATGTCACCCTCTCTGGGCCTCCGTGTTCTCATGCCCGGATAAGGGGGTGTTGGATAGGATGGTCCAGCTCTAAGAATCTGCCTTGCAGGTATCCTGGAGACACCTGGGGTGGCCCTCCCTGGACAAGCATTTTTGAGTTGATTGAATGAGACTCTAGGTTCTGGTGGGCCTCTCTGACAGCTATCTTGAACTTCATTCATGGGCTTTCTACTTAGAAGGTATGGTGAGAATGTACTCGTCACAGAATTTCTCTAGAAAGTACATTCCAGCCATGGCTTCCAGACCAGCGACCATGGTGAGATGAGGTTCCAGGAGCCACCTGGAGCAGCTCACCTCATGATATGACCATGATTGTCAGGCCAGCCGCCTTCTCCCCGCCGCATGAAATGACCGGTTTCATGGGAAGTGCTCAGAGGATCCTAGGCAGGGTAGAGAGAGGCAGGACTTTGCAGTCCAACAGCCCAGTTCAGATCCCAGCTGTACACCTTACTCACTGTGTGTAACCTTGGGTCAGACCCCTAGCCTCTCTGAGCCTCAGTTCTCTCATCTGTATGCTGGGGATAATGGCACCTACCCCTTGGGTGGTTGGGAGGATTGAATGACAAAAGGTACATAGTGAAGTGTACCCAAAGAGAGTAGAAGAATGGGTCTCCATCATTAAACTTTTTCCCCTAACCTCTGGCCTATTGCTTCATTCATCTCTCTTCCATTGATTGGGTAGCTGTTTTTGAGCACCTACAATGTACTCCATCTAGTGCTGCTCCTAGGGACAGAGAGATGGAAAAGCTCCATTCCTTGCTTTCAAATGCTCATTACCTAGAGGAGAGAGGCAGGTCAGCAATTATATGAGGGCGCAGGTGGTGATGGACACACAAGGGCCCTGGGAGCACGAGAAGGGCCACCCAAGCTCACCTTTCCATAAAGCAGTGTTTAGATGCCATGATCCCAGGGAACCTTTCTACCTGCCCAAGGGAGTGAAGTGACCAAGAATTCTGAGTCCGTGTTTTGGGGTCTTTGCATAAGTGAATGCTCTGTATAAATGGGGGAGTCTTCACCACATCATCCCTGCCATTATGATGCAGGCACCCCAACTTCCCACAGGGTTCCTCCTTCTGTGAGCACCACAGCCATGACTCCACACTACAGGACACACTGTAATCCCCAAATGACACGCAAACCACACTCATCACTCTTTAGGCTTCCAGTCACAGGGCCTTCATTTCCTATTTGGTGAGCACCCACAGGAGACTCCCCAATAGAACTCTCAATCTACAGACCCCAAAGGGAGGAGCTGCTAACACCACCTAGGGATCCCCCCAAATCTCCCCAGCTTTCCTGCTCAACCTCCTCCCCCCAACACACTCACGTGCCTCCTCTCTTAGCACTCTTTTCACACAACAAAGGGAGATTTCACAGACAAGGAAAATTCTGGAAGACCTGGCTAAGACTGGCTGCTGATTTCTGGGTAACTCCTGGTGAGTCGCTGGGCCTCAGAAGACTCTCAGAGCATGAAGGCCTTTGCCAGGGGGATGGCGGACCAGCCCCCAGAAGCTCAGACAATCCCTGGCCTCCCTCCTTTGCAGCAATATGTCAGGGAAGAGGGGTGGGATGGGGTGAATTATGTGAATAGATGCGGTATTTTGTGAAATACAAGAAGAAAAATGCTCTAAAACCCATAATCATAAACACAGCATATGGAAAAAGGAAAGAGTGAGTTTTGAGTAAGAAGTGTCTTTTATCTACTCCCACCCCCTCCCCTTCCTGGTCAATATTAGATACATAATCAGAGAAATGCTTAAATTTCACCCAAGCCTTGCATGAGTTGGAAGCTTGATTTTTTTTTTTAAAGAAATTTCCAACCATCCATTCTATTGCAAGAAGGATTTTCTTTCTCAAATGCTTTCACCTGTCAAAAGCCCTCTGTCCAGAAACTTAACAGATCACTCTACTCGCTTGTTCTGCAAAGCAGAGGGAAGGGAGGCCACATTGTCGAATGTCTACAGGGAGCCGGGCACAGATGCAGACATCTGTCATCTGCCGCCGGTCTGGAGGAGGGAGGGTCTGCCAGGGCACAGAGGCCATAAGCCTTGCCGTGGGGCACCAGCTAGGGAACAGCAGGGCCAGGAGTCTGTGTAACCCCAAAGCCTAGTGCATTCCACCTCCCTGGACAGCACTCCCCACTGGAGGAGGTTCCCTGTTAAAAGGCAGAGGAAATGGGGTTGAGGGATGTTTTCCCCCCAGTCAACCCAGGTTAATGGTCCCCATTTCCTTCATGCTTCTATATTTATTATTCCTTTCCTAGGAATAGGCCCGTGAAGAGACTACTCGGTATCTTTTCCTATCCGATCCTTCCTTCCTTCCTTCCTTCCTTCCTTCCTTCCTTCCTTCCTTCCTTCCTTCCTTCTTTCCTCCTTCCCTCTCTCCCTCTCTCCCTGCCTTTTTCCTCTCTTGATTATTCATTTTTTTCTTATTTATTTGATATGTGTCATTACCATGCACACATCTATCAGCTTGTGATGGATTTGTACATATACATATATCCATAGAAACTCCACTCAGTACCCGCCTCCCCCTGATCCCTTCCCCTCCCCAACAAGCCAGCAAAGGGCTGTCATGACATTTAACACCACAGATGAATTTCACGGGTTCTTGAGCTTCTCTGTTGCACGCATCAGTAGCTTGTTCTCTTTCCTTGCTGTGTAGTATTTCACTGGGTGATTATACCACTAATTACTTATCCATTCTACTGTTAATGGACATTTGGTTGTTTCTATTTTTTTAGCTAATGGGTATAATGTTCCTTGGAGCATTCTCGTAACTGTCTTCTGATGAATATAAATAATCACTTCATTCACATCTATAACCAAGAGTAGAATCACTGCATCATGATGCGTGGGATATTTTTCTTGATTATTATTACTTTTATTTCTGCAGTGATAGATATTAACGTAAAACATTAAATAAAGAAAAAGTTAAGCCCCATCTCCTCTGGACTCATCATCCCAAGATATACTCTGACACACTTTTCTACTTGTTCATACCACATACAGACACACATACACCACACACACATATGGTGTTTTGCATTTCTTCTATGTTTTTAATTTTTAAAACAAACAAAAAATAAGTTCATTTTATAATCTTCTTGTGACTTGCCTTTGTTTTTCTTTTTTTCTGCTTTTCCTTTGCATGTCTTGGCCATTGCCTCTGACTAACAAATCTGAATCTACCCATGCTGTTTAATAGCTGTAGAATACCCCAGAATATAGAAGTCAACTTATTTATTCAACCAGTATTCTCTTTTGATGGATGTGATTTCCAGTTTTTGCACCTTGGCACAAATTGCTATAATAAAAATCTTTGAGATACCTGTCATCTAGTATTGCTGCTTTTATTTTATTTTTTTATAAAGCAGATTTTCAGAGTTGTAATTTCTGGGTCAAAAAGATATGTGCATTTTCAAGTTTAATATATCCAAGTCAGACACAAAAGGGCAAATATTGTAGGATTCCATTTATACGAGGTACACAGAGCAGTCAAATTGACAGAGACAGAAAGTAAGATGGAGGTTATGGGGGGTAGAATGGAAGTTAGCGTTCAATGGGGACGGAGCTTCTCTCGGGACGGTGGGTGGTACTGATAGTTGTACAACAATGTGAACGAGCTCAGTGACACTGAACTGCGCGTAAAAATGGTTAATTTAGGAGACTGTACGTCACGCGCATATTATCGCAAGACAAAACTTTTTAAAAAAGAAAATTCAATATACGAGTATTCAGTGATGACTTTCTGAAATTCTTTATTTACCAAGGGTAGCAGACACTGGTGTCCCACCCATATCTCTTCAAACTCTCAGTTCCAGTGTATTCCAACTGCGTCCTGCCGCAGGCACCTGGCTCCCCACCTGAGGAATTCTCGTGGCCCAGGTGGAGCAGATGGAGTGCTGAGGAATAATGCTCCCTGGAGAGCCCTCAGCCAATGCTGGGAAAGGCCCCAGTTCCTCGCCTCTCAGGTGGGGCACCTCGGAGGCATGGCCTACACTCTCCAGAGGTCCCCAGCAGATGGCACCTCAGGAGCCATGATGACAATTTGCTTGGTGATTCACCTGCTATTTGCTGCCCCACTGCCTTCCTGAGTGCTTTCTGAGATCACCTTCCAAATAACTGTGACACTCACGCCTCATCTCGGGGACCCAACCCAAGACAACAGCTCCTGGTTGGATGGCTGCCATGAGTCGACATTGCACTGGGCATTGTTGGGGAGCCAAGGGTGCGTTGGTGCACTGCAGAGCCAGGTGCAGAGACAGGGCTCCATGGGGTGCAAGGAAACCCTTCCACCGTGTCAGGCAGTGGGTGCAGGCCAGGAGAGCCTAGAAAGAGCACAGTGTCTGAGGCTGCCACATCTGGGCAGCCTGGAAAAGAGCTGCGTGGAACGGTGGGGATGAGGGGGCGGGGCGCGGGATGGTGATGGGTGTACCTGTCAGGAGGACGGGCACATGCCAAGGGCTGGAAGCTGGAATCCGTAAGCCCCGTGCAGCGCAGGGATGGCTGGCTCCTGCCATGGGCTTGTGACTCACCTCTGCCCTGCAGTAGCTGGGAGCGCTGGGGCAAATCACTCAGAGGCAGTGAGCCTTTATACTCTCCTCTATAAATCAGAGCCATTGCCAGGGTCCAAGGGAGGACTAAGCGAGTTAGCGTGCCTGGACGTGCTTTGGAACGTGTGGTGCAGATGGTAGCCATTTGGATACGTGCTTCCTGAAGAGGGTGGACATCTGTGCCTGGGGCCTTGAAAAGACTACCACTCCCACCCTCCCCCTGCATACACACTGCTCCGTTTGGGGTTCCTTGAAATAGGAAGCACAGGAAAAGGCTGCCATTTCCAGTGGCCTTGGTACTCTAATTAACAGTAACGTTTGGTTTTTATGACTTCACCAACATGAACAGGGTGCTCTCAGCAGCCCCCAAAAAGGATATCTTACCAATTTCATTCTCGTTATTTATTAACTGCCCGCCAAGTGTCTGGCACTGTGCTAGGGCTACAGGAGAGATTGGAGACACACAGTCCCTGAGCTGGTTGTGCTCTGGGTAGAAATGCAGACCTTTGAATAATCAGGTGACTCTGAGCTAGTCATTTCACTTTCTCTGAGCCTCAGTTTTCTCATCTATGAAATGGGGAGAACGCCGCTAACCTTATACAGCTGTTCAAATGATTCATCAACCTGATAGATATGAGAGAACCTGTCAGGCCCTTGCCTGAGAGCCTAGGAAATAGGGGTTACAGTGGCCACTCTCTAGTCACAGTCACCCCAGTCGCATGAAACAGTAAATTCTCTCAACAACCAATGTGGTCTATAAAACATAGGACATCTGAATTAGAGGGGCGTAGCACATTTTACTTACCCAGTCATTGTTAACGGACATCTCAGGTGTTCCCTATTAAGAATGTTTCTGTGGGGCCGGCCGAGTGGCGCATTGGTTAAGCGCTGGTTTTGGGATGCCAGCGGCCCTGGTTCGGATCCCACATGAGGGCCAGTGACACTGCCCTCTACAGCTAACAACAGCTCCACCTGGAGCTGGGCTGTGCGAGCCCCGGTGATGGTGTGGGCTGCAGCCCCTGCTGCAGTGGACTGCCATAGGCTACAGTGAGTGGCCCGCAGGCAGCGTGAGCGACTGGCAGCCAGCGCGAGCTGCCAATAGCCGCGGTGAGCGACCGATCTGCCTCATCCGGGAAGAGCGCAATGACGATACTAACAGTGAAGCAACATCCTCCGCAACTAAACTGAAGAACAAAAAGACAGCAACTTGTCTGTTGCCCTTTCCAGATTCCCCAACGCTGTTCCCCTCCGCCAATTCCCCAATAAAATCTTTAAAAAAAAAAAAAAAAAAAGAGAATGTTTCTGTGAACATTTTACATATGTCTTTGGTGGTCATACATACACATTTCTGTTGACTGAATGCTAAGAGTTGAAATGTGGGGATATACTGCATGCATATCTGGAACTTTAGGAAATAAGGCCTTACAGTTTTCCAAAGCAGATGGTACTAATTTCCACTTATATCAGCTGTATGGGAGAGGTCGCATGGCTATACATCATGCCAACACTTGGTATTGTCAGCCTTAAGTTTTAGCCACTCTTGTGGGGTAGCAGGATTGCACTGTGGCTTTATTTTGTATCTCCCGGATGACTAATTCAGTAAAATATCCTTTCACATGTTTGTTGGCCATTTGGGTTTCTTCATTCATGAAATACCCTTTCAAATCACTGGCCTGTTTCCCTCTTGGATTGTCTGTCATTTTCTTATTGATTTGTAAGGGTTCTTTATATATTGTAGCTACCAATCCTGGGTCAATTATATGTACTGCAAATATCTTCTCTCCCTCAGTGAGAATATGTCAGAGATTAAATGTAATGTGCCCAGGGTCACACACTAGTCAGGTCTCAATCATTCTTTTCCATGGACAGATGGTAAGTAACCCCCTAGGTCCATCTGCACACTATACTACCATCATCAAGCCTGCAGATTTAACACATCTTTGTACAAACAAAGCACTGACATCAGCAATCATGGACCACAATGGGAAGAGAACTGTCCATTGCTGATTAGAGGTAGCATGTTAGGAAAAGGCTGATACCCAGAGTTTCTGCATCATTAGCAAATACCTTAGATGGTTCAAATATGCCTCCTGTAGAAACCCCGAAGGAATTACCTGTTTATTTAACGAGGTGCTGACCACAAGATGATGCCCTTGGTACATCCCTAAGGCACTGGTTCTCGACGTATGGTCCCTGGACCCACAGCATCATCATCACCTGGGAACTTGTCAGAAATGCAGATTCTCAGGTCCCACCTCAGACCTTCAGAATCAGAAACCATCTGACCCAGCCATTTGTGCCCTCACAGGCCTCCAGGTGATTCTGATCCATGGTTAATGTCTTAGAACCACAGTCCGAATTAATCCCACATTTATCAGAACACAAAGGGTCACAGTGGGCCCAGAGCTTTAGCTTTCTGTGGCCAACAATTACTGCATGTCTTCCAGGCCTTCCCCTGGTTAGACGCTTTGCAGATATTATCTCACAAAATCCTCAGGATAACAAGGTATGATATAATCATTTCCATGTTGCTGATAAAGAAGCTGAGGCCCAGAAAGGTTGAGTGACTCACCCAAGGCCACACAGCTTTGTTGCGGGAGCCGAGGTTGCAGCCCATGTTTGTCTGACTTCAAGGTCCACGACTGCCCCCTATGCTGCTACTGAAATCACCTGTGTGCAGTATCGAGGTCCTGACACAGCCGTCCCAGAGGAAAGTCATGGTTGGGTCTTGCCTTCCTCCCTTGTCCACATGCAATAAATGGGTGGATTGAGAGCTGGTCTCTCAGCAAACATTAAATTCTAGAATGCTGAAGCTAGGAGACCCCTCAGCACCTAAAGAAACCAATCCACCCATTTATTAGATCTGCCATGTGCTGGGCACTCTGCTACATACTGTGGGGGCCACAGACACCATCTGTCCCCGTCCCTGCCCTAAAGCAGCTCACAAGGGCCAAGGAAGCTGTTCAGAGCTTTGGAAGTCACCCAGGGAGGGAACAGAGGAGAAGAGAGGGACCTGTCCTGCTGGGGATGCTTGGGCTGGCTATTTGCAGGATTGGTTTAGGAGACTACTGAGGGATGGGCAGGCAGGCTCTCAGCACGTGGCCAGGACATGGGGCTGTGTAAGAAGAGAAACTCGGGATGCAGAGGAAGGGGTGGGAGGCTGTGTTCATGGAGACTCCCCCCACCTCCGTGATCGGGTTGGAAGGAGAGGACAGATGGAGCGAAGCAGAGGAAGACAGCTACAGCAAGAGGTCAAGATCTGATTGTTGGAAAAGTCTGAACTTAACTCTGTTGAATCCAGGGGAGCTACTGAAGGCACAGAGCTGGGGCAGGAGGAGGGCGGGATCTGGCCTCGAGGACCCGGAGATCAGCTAAGATCCTCTCCATCCCGTCTTGTCCAACCAGCCTCTGAAGCAGACAGGATGGTACAGGGGCAGATGGGGCGAGGTCAGAGCAGTCAATAGCAGAAGTCAAGTTCAAAATACTTCCCAGCCAGAATGGCGTGGGCACTGACCAACCAGAATGGATGTCAACCAATGTATACAACCCACATAAATGCACCGGTGCGAACAGACTGGTCACCAGCCGCTTTACACTGGAGGCTGGCATTGGCTTTGAATGACAAAATGGGTTCCCCAGGACCTTAATACTCCTTCCCCAATGCAATTAATCTGGAAGAGTCTTAGAAAACTGTCCTCTGTCCCTGGTGGACAATGCCCACCTCATGGTAGCTGTTGGGGGGCTCCCTGAGTGAATACTGTCCAAGAAGGTGCGCAAAGTCTAGGGGACATACCTGTTCATACCTGCAACAGCATCACCTGAAGGAGCAGGGAACAAACTAGACCAGGGGTCGCCCAATGACAAATATGAAACATGTTGGGTGACCAGTCTTTGTTAGTGTTTGAGAATCCGTCAAAGGGTTTTAATTAAAGTTAAGAGGATCTTTGAGGAGCCTGTGGCTTTTCAGTCTGTGTGACTGTAAGATTAGTTCTGGCTGATTGACGGGTGATGGGTGGTGGCTGTGAGGCCTCGTTCCCAAGCTTGCCTTTGAGAACCCAACACATTGACTTTTACAGTGTTCAGTTTCAAAGAGGATTGCAAACCTCCAGCAAGCTTAATCTTTGCTATTTACTTTGCTGTGAAAGCCCAGAGTTACCAATTCTAGTTCTTTTTATTTCTTTCTCCTAGAACCCAGGTCTCCTAAACTCTAGTTTAGGAGTTTTTGCATTACCTCCTCAGGCCTCCTTTAATTAATTTATTTTTGAAGAAAACGCTCAATGGTCATTAGAATGGCTAACCTTTTTCTAACATTTGCTAACATTTCCAAGATATTCTTGTTCTATTCTTACTTCCTCCCTCCAAAAAAGAGGCTAAATTCCTGTAGTTCTATCTGATTGGCCTGGTAGCATTACCTGATTTAAGAGATAGGCCCAATTTTAGAAAATTCTACAGAGAAATGATGAAAACAGAATCTGTAAGGGTTGGGAGAGGACAGCTCGTCACATTTTAAAAGGAAGCTCTGCTTCAGCAAAGCTTTTCACCTGGTTTAGCAAGCCTACTGTGCTGCATGAAGCATCTGGTCAATCAAACCGTGTCCTTTGTACCTACTGTGTGTCCAGCACTGGACAAGGCATTAGGAAGAGCAAAATGACGATGATGTGGTATGAAACCAGCTATAATGGGAGCAAGGCCGTGGGAGAGCAGGGAACAGAACTGTGTGTCACCTACTGCTTTGGAATACCCTGGTCCCCCAATCTCCCTCTCTTCATTCTACAAGCCCTGTGTTCCCATCCGGTGGCCCTTACCACTGCTGTTTTGCGTGACAATGTGTTGGGCAGAGGCATCTCAAGAGCAGTGCTCAACACATTTCTCTCTGGTCTCCTGGTCCTTAACTTGGTGATTGGCACACAGTAGGTTCTCAGTAGATGTGTGATGTGTGATGAATCAATAAATCAATACGTGAGTGAGACAACTCGGGCAGACGAAGGACCTCTGCCAGTTGGGTCTCAGAGGAAACGACTACAGCATGAGCCAGTTGGAAAACAGAATTCAATTTCTTAAAAATTCAAATGATATGGAACATTTTCAGGCACTAAGTGTTCCACAGTTGGAAATACTGGTGTTCGGTGGAAGGGGGAATGGTGATGATTGGTTTCAGTGTGGCCTGGGACAGGGAAGTAGGATGAAGGGCCGCTCACAAAATGATTGAGGGGGAAGCTGATTCAACCAGCAGTTTGTTGGAAGAGCTCTGGATTTCTTTGCTAAACAGAACGGGGTTCAGCGGCAATTGAAGGTGGCATCTGAAACCCCATTTGGGTTTTGCTTTTACTCTGAGGTTGGAAAACTATTAGCATGTGCTCATTGGTATCTAGTGCTCTCCCAGCACAACCAGATTCCACGCTGTTCCGGAACCAACCACAGAGCATGCAGGCTGAATGGATCTCGAGTAGGGTGATCAACTATCCCAGTTTGCCTGGGACTGTCCTGGTTTGGGCACTGAGAGACCTCTGTCCTGGGAACCCCCACAGTCTTGGGCAGACAGGAACAGGCACCCAAGTCTTTAGACATCATTAGGGACTCTAGAGAGACCCAGGTACAGACCTTTGTACATCTATCTCTTGGCCTCAGACTTTGGTTTTCTTATATCTAAAGCAGGGAGACTCACAGAGTCTTGTTCCAAGGTGATTCTGAGGATTCGACGAGGTAATGCATGTATGGTATTTAGCACAGGACCTGATCCCTGCAAAGCAGGTGATACATTACAGTGATTATTGGTGTTAGGTACCAAACACCTCACCTTCCAGATCAAGGCCAGAGGAAACACACTGGTCAAGGTCTCCCAGCAGGGCCTAGTGGAATAGCCACGACTCAAAGCCAAACCCCTGACTCCTAATCCAGTGCTCTTCCTAAACCAGACCAATAGAGGTGTGGACTCCCCCTGAGAGAGGAGTTCCTAGCTCTTTGCTGGCTACTCCGCAACGCACACATTTGTCCTGAGTTCTGTAAAAGCCACTGCAACAGTTGGAACTCTCTGGTTGAACACAATAGGAACAGTCTGCGTAAGTAAGAAGAAGGGGTGTTTATGGGGAGGACATAGAGGTTTCCAGGACCACCCGGAAAGCTGAGGCAGGAGCAGACTGGACAGACAGGTCAGGCGCCCCTGAGGGTACTACTGACAGCAGAGGCTACACAGCACTGCACCGAGGTGCTGCCATGAGAATGAGTATGCTCTAAACCGTTTTTCCATCCTTAAGCCCACCCACGGGTCTAGGCTCCAGGAGAGAGAGCCTAGCTTTCTGAGGTGAGCGGAGAGAGAAAAGATGGGAGAGAGGGGCCTCTGGAAGTCATCTGTTCTTGCAGCAGGTGGCAAGTACCAGAATCCAGGGTGCCACCAAGACTGCATCCCAGGGGGATGTCCCAAAAGGAAAGCAGGGTGCCATTAGAAAGAGGAAATGCGTGTAAGGCAGGTGGCCCCAAACTACAACGTCCACTCCAGCCGTGAGCTCAGGGAAGGGTGTTCTGCAACTCAGCCTAGAACCACCTTGCAATGGGCCCCCCCTCCTTTCTCTGCCATCGCCCCATTAGAATCTGGCCTGAACTCAGCCCAGCTCCCAAAGGGACTGCCAAAGGGAAGTAGTGTGTTTGTGTCACATGTGTTCATGTCGAACAATCCCATGTCACCACCTTCTCTCTCCAACATGACACTTTTTCTCCCAGGGTCCACCTCCTTTGCTCTGTCCCCTGGCTTGACTTCCTCAAACCAAGACCCTTTGGGATGGAAACCCACTATGGGCCGGACAAAAATCACAGCTGGCACAACCTTTGATTCCACGTGAAACCCAAGTCAAACATTCTCATTGGAGCAAAGATGCTGCAAGTTTGGGAAAAATACTGTAATGAAACAGTAGTAAATGTCCCAGAACTTTGGGTGTGAACCGACACCAGGAGCTGGTTATCCCCCAAATGGGTCCATTTTTCACATTCTACTTTTCCAAAAAGTTCAGAGTAATGACTTGCTGAAAACCTGGAGTACCCCACATTGTTTTGAAGTCCAGGCTGTCTTCAAGATTTTTTTTTTTTTACCTCTGATTTAACTTTCTGGGCACCTCTGGAGTCTGGTATTAATAATAAATATTATTGCCGTGCATCCTTATTTTTCCTTTAATTTAATTAGAGAAAATGTAATAGCCCTTATGAAAACAATATATGAGTTTTCAAACCTAATTAACATGATACAAAGTGCGCAGGTCACTAAAATTGTTGTTTTCTCTGGAAAGCTTCCATGCAAATAGATAAAAACAAAACTGCATTTAATTCCACAGCCTGAGCTAACAGGCAAATCAGAGATGACAAGCTCTGGCCTGAGGGCTCTGTCTGCCTGGTAATAAGTACTTTCCTTTTGTCACAATTCAAGGGAGAGCAACAGCGATATGCAAACCCTATCAAATATTCTGAGGGGAGTCAAGTCAGCCGTGACCAGGGGTTCAGCCTTCGACCCTTCACGATTCTTAAGCTGAAAAGCAGCCCAGATGTAAGGG
Source organism: Aselliscus stoliczkanus (assembly GCA_033961575.1). Lineage (NCBI taxonomy): Eukaryota > Metazoa > Chordata > Mammalia > Chiroptera > Hipposideridae > Aselliscus > Aselliscus stoliczkanus. Next base: position 153,362,862 of record CM066732.1, read on the forward strand.
CGCCCTGCTCTCCTGCATGGCCTTTTGTGTTCTGCCCGCGGTACCCCCTCCTCCTTTCCCGGTCAAGTCTGGCCTGTCCCAAGTGCCAGGTATCTTTCATCCTCCCCTAGTGGGTCTCCCTGGGTGCTGGGGTCTGGACTGTCACCAGGGGGAGTGGACAGAGAGCCCCAAGCTCCAACTCTGGGGGTTTTCTGCAAGGCCAAGCAGGAGCTGCTGCTGCTATTCACTCAGCAAGGAAGACAGCACCCCTCAGCCTAGTCTGGGCTCCACCAGGCACCTCTCCAGCCGCCCCAAAGTGCTGCTTGGGCTCATCTCTCAGGGCTCACCTCTCCTGCCTTTCAGCAGCAGTGCTTCCATGTGCCAGGAGTTTGTCCCACTTCACTCTCCCGGGTTTGAATTCAGGCTCCCCCACATGAAGACCTGGGTGAGCCTCCCCCCTCTGTGAGATGGACATAGTAAGAGTCTCTCTCCCCTAATGTTGGGAGAAGCTTAAAGCGCCTACTGTGGGCTTAGTGCATAGTAGGCATTTTATAAATGTCACTTTCATTTCTTTTCTCTAGAGTGACAACTCCTAGTCATTTTATCCGGTCTGAACACTGAGTGGGACAGGGTTCCCCACCCTCACCCCCCCACCCCCACACACAACTGTATTCTGGGCTCTGATTTGTTCCAGGGAACTAGAACATCAGACCAACACAGAAGGCCGGTGGACCCCACTTTCCAAGGAGAGTGCAGCTTATCACGGTGGGGCAGTCTGTCAAAATAACACGCTCACGAGTGGCCAAGATGAGAGTCTGTCCCAAGCCTGCTGGTTCCACACACGGTGCGCCTTTCATTCCTCAGACAAATGACAGGCCATCTAATTATAAGACACCAAATCAGAAAGGAGCTCTGTTTACACTAAAATATGACTATGTTGTCATGGTGGTCATTATGTAAATGTATTTATTATTATTACTTTCTATTATTATCATTATTAATGAAAACATACTTCCTCAATGTGTGTGTTACAAATGCTTTAACAACGCAGGACAAAAACACCAGGTTGCCAATGGTTACTGATTCCAATTGTCACTAATTTGCATAGGCACATGGTGTCTCCTGGCAAGTTTGAACGTTCTTTAACTGAATTGTGGAGGTGTGTATAAGTGTGTGTGGTTGCATGTGGTCCAGAGAAAAGAACATTCATGTGCTAAAGAATAAAAGGACACCCATGAGCTGACTTTTAATAAACACAGAGGACTAACACACGTTTATCTCCTCTCTCTCTCACAATTTCTAAAGTGACAGTAAAGGAATAATGACGGTAGGACACCCCCACACACACACACACACACACAAAACAACACAAAAACAAGAGAATTGAGCGGGAGAGGCAGGCTTCAGAAGACAAATATTTTGAACATAAATTATTGGATGACAGCAGAGCAGTGCCTGCCCGGGGTGAGGCTTAGGGGAGGCCACGTTCAAAAATCCAGCTGATTCAGGGACCAGACCCCAGGAGACTCAGGAGTTGGAGGCTGCAGGTGCCACAATGGGTTGGGAGTCAGGTATGTCTTAAAATAAGAAGATTAGTCTAGAAACCATGTAAAAAGCAGGTAGCACCCAGCTTCCCTTTCCCACCATGCTCTGCCATGTAGTACCTGGCTCACATGATAGCCGGAGGTAAAGGTTAATCTCTGAAGAAACTGAACCAGGGGGTTCCCTGGTTTAGAACCCAAGGAAGCCAGGCACAGATGTTGTAGGGTGGCGCCATATTGAAAACAGGGGATTAAGTAAGCGTATGCATCCTAAATGGTGGACCCCCTGATTTTTCCCCCTCTAGGCTCCTAGAATGCAGGGAACATCTTCTACAAGCAAGCGTGTGGGGTAGACCTCTCTGGGAAAAGTGACTAGCCTGAGAAAAAAAATAACTCTAGTTACTCACATTTGAAGTCCCTCAATGAAACAGCCATAACTGTAAAGAGGCCTGCCAGTCAACAAGGCCCACCCCTGCATTCAAGGCTTCCAGTCGATCTTTTAGTGCTTTGTTCTTAAAAGTGAACAGGCAGACAAGAATCACCAGACCTTTGAAGAAAGCACTAAAACCAGTGAACAGAACAAAGGAACATGTAGGAAACAGAGACTTCAAAAACACTAATTAATATCCTTAGAGAGATAAAAGAAAGTACTGCATTCAAGAACAGGATGTCATTTATGGAGCTCATAGAAAGTAAAACCTACATCAAATAAAAATGCAATAAAGGGTTGAAGACATAATTGAGGTAACCTTTTGGAAAATATAACCGAAAGACAGAGCGATGGAAAAGCCAAAGAAATGAGAGCATCAATACAGGAGGTAAAATATCAAATTGTTAGGATTTCCAGAAAATGAGAGAATTGAGAAAAGAGGAAGAAGAAAGTATACCAAATAATGCGATTATGTTTGGCAGAATATAATCAAATGAGTTTCCAGATCAAAAAAGCTCACTGAACACCTAGCTCACGGTAAGAATAAAAAGTCTTCATCAAGGCACATGATCAAGAAATAAAAAAAATTAGAAAAAGGAATAAAAGGACCTTCAATGCTTCCAGGAGGCAGGAGTTGGGGAGTGGGGACAAGTCATATACAAAGAATCATGAATGACAATGGTCCTAAGTTTCTCAATATTTGGAAGGTAAAAATGATGGAACAACATTCCAGTCAACTTTCCAAGGAAAATGATTTCCAACCAAAAATTATATATCTTGACAAAGTATCAGCTGAGTGTGAGGGAAGACTAAAAACAATTTTAGATATGGAAGGTGTCAGAAAATTTACTTCCTTTAACCATATCTGAAGAAGCTACTAGAGGCTGCACTCCACAATAACGGAGTAAGCCATAGAAGAGGAAGACATTTGTCTCAATCTGCTCGCATTGCCATAAGAAGATACCACAGACTGGAGGGCTTAAACAACAGAAGCTTATTTCCTCATAGTTCTGGGGGCTGGAAGTCTAAAATCAAGGTGCCAGCTGATTTGGTTTCTGGTGAGAGTTTTCCTCCTGGTTTGCAGACAACTGCTTTCTCACTGTGTCTTCACATGGCCTTTCCTCAGAGCACACACATGGGGAGAAGAGAGATCTCTCTCTTTTCTTATAAGGCCACAATCCTATCAGATTACGACCTTACTCTTATGATTTCATTTAACCTTAACTAACTCATAAGAGCGCCATCTCCAAATACAGTCACATTGGGGGTGAGGGTTTCGATGTATGAATTTGGAAGGATGCAATTCAGTCCATAGTGACATGCAATCCATGATATAGGTAACAACACAGGACTAAGGACATTTCTAATATGACAGCTGGTGACAGGTATAGGAAACAAACAGCATAACAGCTGTTTGTAAGTCTCTAGGAGTTAATAAGGAAACTGATTACCCAATGTGTCTGAATGTATCAAGACAAAGTTCACACTTCTGGCAAAAATACTTGGGATACACAGAGAAAGACATTAAAAAAAAACCCACAGCAATAATTAGCTACTTGATATGCAGTTATTGATATAAGGTAGGTAATTCAACAACAGTGTACCACATGGCTTAGCAGTGAACAATGTTTATATAAGTCCTAGTATTATAAATATTGAGTATTAATTTTTTTCAATTGTGACATAACGATATTGAGCCTCAATGCATTATGCTTTCTGCCTATGATTATAAAATTGTTGGATCATAGAAGTTTGCTTTACGTAAAATGTTGTCTCTTTCATTCTAAGGTGGGACCTCCCCGCTCCTCTGAGCTCCCACCACTCAGTACTCCCATCTCTCCCAGCTCTTAACATACTGCTTTGTCATTGTCTTTGTACATGTCAGCCTCCCGCCAAGACTACCCTTCTAGAGAGCACATTTAGTGAAGGAGACAAAGAATAAATACAGTAAAGGTGGGCAATGTAGCATATTAGACATTATAAGTGCTATGAGAAAAAGAATAATTAGGACAGATAAGAGATCATGGGGACTTGGCCAAGGTGGTAGCAGCGAAGGTAGAAAGAAAGGGTTGGAGTCTGGATATGTTTTGAAAGAATGAATGAACAATATCAACCCATGTGAGAGTCTATTTGACGTCAGATTTTTCTAGGGGAATCTGGAGAGCAAGAATCTTGGTTTAGAATGTTGATTTGGAACTATCTGTTTCCTTTGACACCAGTTTCTGTTTTCTGGGAGTCTCAGAAAGTCTCTCCAACCCACTGGGTCTGGTCCATTACCTTCTTGAGGAACCGGGACCCAGGGAAGAGACAGACACTGAGCTGGGCCTGGCACCCATGCCTCCCATTTCTCTGCCACTGGCTCTCACCCACGTCTCCTGAGGAAGATATTTGCAATTCTGAAGCCAGGGTCCTCCCAGATCCTCCCCAAGGCTGAGTCAGGGGAATAGGCCTGAGTAACAGGGCCTTGGTCCTGGTTAGTGAAGCATCAAGGGGTCTGAAAGCACCCTGCAAAGCAAATGGAAGCAAGGAGGGAATGGCCACTTTCAGAGGGCCTCCGCTCTGTGCTGAGCTCAGCACCAGACAGCTTGCCTCCACCATCTTTTTGAATTGGAGCAACCACCCCATTTCCCAGATCAAGAAACCCAGGCTGATGAAAAGAAAATGACATACTGAGGTCACCCACAAGTAGAAGGTGGTAGAGCTGGACGAAAACCCAAGTCTGCTCATCACAAAGCTCCTGTGCTCTCCAGAGGGCTTAGGGTAGGTCTGGCTTTGGGCGCAGCCCTCCAGGGTTCAATCCTAACCAGCCCCAGAGACAGCTGAACTGTCAGGAATCTCACCCGAAATATAGCCTTGGCCTGCGTGGTTTAGAGGAGATCAAATAAGGGACCAGAATTGCCTTGTGATTCCTGAGAGCTGCCTGTCACTCAGGCCTGCTGACGTCTCTTGCTATATCTCCTTGAGGCTTCAAAACTGTGAGTCCTAGGAGGTGAGGGAAACTTTCGGAGTTCCCCCAGAGGGAGAGATGCTCATCCTGCTATCTCTGCTTTCCTGCATGGTCCTTTTGCCTTCAGACACCCCCACATTTCGTAAGCCCCGTCTCTTGCTGCAGCACGCAGGCAATGCACATTTATACAAACACCCCATACAGCTTCTGCAAAGACGGTCATATGGGCAGCAGCTGGGACTCACAAGTTTCTTTCCACAGGATCTGAAAAGGAGCAAGAATACCATGTCCTGCCTCCCCCGGCACCCTTGAGTGGGTAATGGAAGAGAAACAGCAGGTCCAAGTTGAATTTCTCGTTTCAAGATAAAACACGGAAGCTTTGGATCCAGATGGACCAGAATTTGAGGCATGGCTCTTCCGCTGTCCTATACGGGACCTCCAGCCATTCATTCAAGTCCTTGATACTTCAGATTCCTTGCCTATATAAAAGGGAGCCACGTGGGGCTGTGGTAAAGATTCGCAATAGTGTGCATGAAGTCATGGCACAGTGTGTGGCACATGGATGGTTGCCATTAGGGCTGGGTATTAAAATTTTACCAGGGAAGGACCAGTTTCATTTCTTGCCACTCTGGACCAAACTTTTCTATATACTTTGATGTGGGAAAATATTTTTTAATCACCATGTATTTTATTTTATTTTATTTCATCCCCCCTGTCATCCTATGAATAACCATAATTTTTTTTTTTGAAAGAAGAGGGAGCTCTGGCACAGAGAGGGTTAAGGTCACCCAAATAAGTACATAGTGGGTGTGGAAACTGCAGAAACAAAGCACAGGACTGCCTTCCTGTAAGAACTGCCCATGTTAGCTGAGTGAAGTCTCTATGCAGGGCCTGGGATGAGGATGAGAATGATGAGGTGAAGGAGGCAAAGTGGGAGACACTAATAATGGCTATAATTTGTTAGGCCATCAGCGGGCACTAGCCCAGGTAGGAGCAGGGGCTCAGGACCACTGTGCCTTTGTCCACACCCCAGGTCTTCTGATCTCTGGCTACACGATCGAGGGTGATGTGCCTCACCTCTCATGCATCAGTTTCCTGATGTAGGAAATAGGCAAATAAACAGACTTACCTCCTAGTATTGGGAGAAGTTGTGAGATGATGCACAGAAAGTGCTAGAACCATGCCTGACATGTAACAAATGCTCAATACCATTAAGCTAGTTTGTCTCCACTTGACAGATCATTTGTCCAATGTTACCTTGCTCATTAGTGGTAATTTTTGCTAAATAAATAAATAACCTCAAAAGCCATTACTGAACACATGTTATAGACCAGGCAGTATACTAGGTAAGGTATTAGATGCAAAGGGGACACTCTCCAGGGGCACACACTTGCTATCCCAACTGCTACGGACTGAATGTGTCTCCCCGAATTTATATGTTGAAGTCCTAACTTCCAATGTGACTGTATTTGGAAATAGTGTTTTAAGAGGTAATTAAGGTTAAATGAGTTCATAAGGAGGGGAGGCTGATCCAATTAGATTGGTATCCTTATAAGAACAGGGAGATCTCTCGCTCTCCCTCTCTCCCTCTCTCTTTCTGTCTTTGTCTCCTTCACCCCATCTTCCCTCCCCTCTCACTCCCCTCTCCTTTGGGCCCACAAAGAAGAGGTCATGTGGACACAGAGAAGACAGCCATCTACAAACCAGGATGAGAGCCCTCGTCAGAAACCAAACTTGCTGGCACCTTGATCTTGGACTTCCAGCCTCCAGAACCAGGAGAAAACACGTTTCTGCTATTGAAGTCCCTCAGCCTGGGGCATTCTGTTACAGTGGCCTGAGTTGACTAAGCCACCAACACAATCAGGCTCTGTTATCAAAGGAGACATGGGGTGGGCAACCACTGTGTCACCACTCGAAACCATGCCATGCTCAGTAACGATTAAAAAGATGAGCCCCATGACTAAGGGCTGGTGTGGAAATAGGCTCAGGCAAAATGTTGAATGAAAGGCAAGTTGTAGAATGATTCATAAAGCATAGTCAATGTATATAAAGCACACAAAATATTGTGCACACTCACACAGATACAAAATGATCCTCTGTATTTTCGTGGGGTCTTACTTCAGTCAGTGTGTAGTATATAGATCAGGAAAAGTAGACTCATCAAGCTAATTCCCTTGATTAAATCCAAGGAGGAGACTAGCATGGGGAGGGTCGAGGAGGACTTTACCTGCAAATTTTAACTTTTACACGGCAAATATATTCATGTATTATGTTTCTTGAGGACTAAAAAAGTAATAAATTTTACCAAAAGGAAAAAAAAAGGAGAAGAAGGAACGGCTGCCTGGGGTGATCTATGCCTCTATCACACACATAAAAGCCGCTGCTGGCATAATTTTCTAATGCCTCTTCACCCCACACCCCATTACATCTCTTAAATGAAAGACTTTTTGAAAAGAGGAAGACTGTAAAGAGGATGAGAGGATGGGGAAATCCATTAGATAGTCTGAAGACAGGAGAGGAGGGCTGCAGCAAACGAGAGCGAGAGATAAGGGAGAGAGGAAATTTGATCAAAGGATATAACGTCGTAGGCATCAATATTTGACGCATGTGTTCTCGTTGAATTTTTGTGGCAGCCCTGCTGAGGATTAACCCCATCTTGCAGAGACCCAGTTACTCCAGCCCCGTGTCACTGTCTCCTGCATGCTGCCTCCCTTCCAGAAGGAAGGAGAGAAGGGCGGATCTCACAGGAACACAGTCCTCCCTACAAGATGCAGCCTGAGCCTACTCTTGAGTCACTGGGCACTCCCTGCCCAGAGGAACCAGTGGCAGCCCTTGGTCACACCCTGGGTTACTAAGCGCCTCCTGTGTCCCTGGAAAGCTAATCCACCCCTCTCTGTTGGCCCAATGCCAGAGAGTGCCTGACACGTTTGGGCAGGGCCAGCCTCATTGGGCAAATTGGGTCATCTTCTGAGGGGACTGTTTCAAAGGGCCAGAGGTTCTCGATGTATAGAGATCACAGTTCAAAGAGTAGGGCACGAAAAAGATCATCTCTTCAAAGCCTGTTTAAAATCTTTCGGTTTTAAACTAAATTACTTTTTCGAAGAATGGAAAAAGCCCAGACCACACCATTCATAGCCTATTTCACATAAGTGGCTGAGAATTTTTTTTTTTTTTAATGACAGAGGGAAAGGTGAGCACCAGAAAAAGCAAGGAGATGTTTCAGTGATGTTACTGTTTGTTTCATATTTAATTGCCTTTTTAGGTTGGAAATAATGTGATAGAAGAAAGGTAAGCCATACAAAAGGCTAATCATTAGAGTTCAGTCCCCTTTCCACCCCAGAAGTAGATGCTATTACGAGTTTCTTATGTCTCCCTACACACACACACACACACACACACACACACACTCTCACACACGCCATCTGCTTTTTCATACATCTGGAAGTAGACTGTACATACCATGTAGCATTTCATTTGTTTTTCAATTGACAATATATAAAGAAAAAATGGATGACGGGTTTTCCTGTCCTAAGTCTTCTCAAGACCTAGCTAGACCTTGGTTTAAGAGGTATAATCCGACATTGCCTAAAATGCAGTATAAAGGCGATTTAAGAAGGTGTGTATATCTGTCCACAGAAGCCCCCAGGGGCATGGGACAAGCATGGCGAACAGTTAAATTCATGGGGCCTGCCTGACAGCTATGAATTCTATCACAAAGGTAGAAATAAAATGCAGGGAGGAAGGAGGGATTTTGTTCTGAATGGAAGCATCCAGAAAAGCTGGGCCATGGACTGCCACCCTCTCAGGCTGTAGGACACAGGTAGGGAATGTTCGTGTTCACACAGGTACAAAATCACACTTTCACAACATGGCGGACTCAGCTGGCACAGAAGGAGGCGCAACGTTTTTCAGATTTTAGAAAGATATCACGTGTAACCTTTCAGTGCAGTCTGAGGCAGCCTCTCCTAACCAAAAACAATTATATTTCCGTAGAAGATGTTTTTAATCGTTTTTGGTTATCAAAGCTTTTTGAATTTCAGAAATTCATGTACAAGATGATAGATCTTAATACAAAAACTCTCAAAAAAAATATCACATCCAATAAAAAAGAGGGGGATTCAAGAAGCAATGGTGAGAAATGAAACGAGTAAGTATGTTGCTAAATCTACATAAGTAAACATTGCTTGTAAAAATGAAAAAAATCATGGTTTGGGGGAATTTTTAAGACAAGAAGGAACTAAAATACTTGACAAAAATTTGATGAAAATTGGGGGGCATAGATCAGAATTAAAACACTCTGAAATCATTATATTGTCCTAGAGGATGATGGAAATATTTTTTAACCTACAAGTTAAGCTCTCAAGTTGAAACATGTAAGGTCAAACACTCAAAGTATGAAAGAATAACTTCCAAATAATTAAAAGAGGGAAGAAACTAATGAAAACTTGATTTAATGTTATGAAGCAGGCAAAGGGCCTGGGAGAAACCATGGAAAACCATAGTAAATATTAGAAAACACAGAGCCAGATGGCAGACACACAGCAAATGTACGCATCAAGCTCATCTATCAAAACACTGAGACTTTCAGAGTGACCTTTTTAAAACCTAATTCCCTAACGTTTGAAAGATACATTTAAAATACGATGCCACAGAAATACTGAAAGTACAGTCATAGAGGAAGCTACACAAGGCAAAGAAATACTAACCCAAAGAAACCTTGTGTCATGATATTTATAGCAGATAAAGCAGTCTTGAGGATGTCATTTAACTGTGGCCCAGTTAGTACGAAAAGCAAAAAGACCCAATCAGTGGTATGAAAAAAAAATCTAAATGTATAAAATAGACGAATGCCCATATATTGGTCCCAGACTTGACATTACAGGGGAAATTGTCTGCTAATGTATCTGTATTGGCCTCTAGACGCTAAGCTCCTGCAAGGAGACAAGCTGTGTCTTATTAGTAGTCACTCATTTCCCAGCACTTTAAGTCCAGGTCTGACTTAGAAGGTTCTTAAAAAATGTTTATTGAATAAACCAGTGGTTCTTGGGCCTGGCTGCACATCAGAATCATCTGGGAGTTTTTAAAAATATTGAGGCCTGAGCCCCACCCCAGACCAATTAAAAGGAAATCTCTAGGGGTGGGGCCTCAATATGGTATATTTTTTGAAAGCTCCCCAGGTGATTCTGATGTTTGGCCAGGGCTGAGAACTGCTGGGATAAATAAATGACTGAATGACCAAATGAATGAGTGTCTCTTTGATTTACAAAAGAATTCATTGCAGGATTCCTTTTAAAGGCACATTCCCATGGTACATTTTCGAGGTAATTCGATTTTAAGAAATTTGATTTACACCCAATATTGCTGGGACAATCTATTTTGTAAAGCAAGGAACATCTGTATTATCTATCAATTTTTTTTTAATGGATTTGGGAATATTCTGTTTCTCCATTTAGAAGGGAGCTGGAGGCTTGAGCAAAAACTGTATCATTTCCTGTCCTCTGAAAAATGCTTTCTCCTCCTCTGGCATTTAGAAGCTGTTTCCCAGCAATATTCAGCATGTGATTAATTAATGAGACACTTAAAGCAGTTTTGGGAAGTATAAAAACATCATTGTCTGGGGTTCCTGCTGCTGAAGTTGTGGGAGCGACAGGCTCACTCTAGCCCTGATGTGTGAGGGGCCCTTGGTGTGCTGAGTGGTGGGTCAACTGCAGGGAGCAGAGCTGGAGATGAAAGTCAGCTCAGGTAGACAGCAATAAGGAGGGCTGCAAGAGGGCATCCACGTGTCAGGTAGGTGGACAGAGGTGGTGCTTTCCCAAAGTAGAGTCCATCCACTGCTGGGCAACAAGAGGACAGACTGAGACCTTTGATTACGGTCAATACTTTCTGGTGAAGTCTCAGAGAGGCTGGAAGGAGGAAACACCTCACACAGGAGCCCTGGAGCTATGTCTTAATCAATGGGGAGGATTTCTCCTGCCGGGAAGTTTGGGGGAGCACATTCTGGCAGGGGGGGATAGTGTGAGAAGTTAGGGGAACAGCAGCAGACAGAGTGATGCTGCTGGAATATTCCTGGCGCTTTTCTTCCAAGGCTGAGACCCCCTTGTGGACACCTTACTCCCACGGCTCACGCCAGCTGGCCACTGGGCATCAACTATTCCTTCCCGCCGACCCCTGCTTTCATAATTGCCATTTTAGTTTCCTCAGGCCGCTGTAATAAAGCAGTACAAACTGAGGGCCTTAAAACAACAGAACTTGATTTTCTCACTGTTCTGAAGGCCAGAAGGTTGAAATCAAGGGGTTGGCAGGTCTGCACTCCCTCTTAATCCCTCCTTGCCACTTCCTAGTGTAGGTGTCACTGATGATCTTTGGTCTTTCTTGGCTTGTGGATGTGTCACTCCAATCCTCCTTCACATGGCCTTCACCCCATGTATCTTCATGCCATCTGCCTTCTGCGTGTCTGTCTGTCTCTTGTCCAAATTTCCCCTTTTCCTAAGGACGCAGTCATAGTGGATTAAGGCCCACCCTAATGACCTCATCGTAACTTGATTTTCTCTGTAAAGACCCTGTTTCCAAATAAGGTCACGTGTTGAGGTGTTGGCATTAGAACTCCAATATCTGTTAACGCGGGGCACAATTTCACCCACAACAACTGTAAAGGTTGAAAGATGGCCCATTTTCATTGTCATTTCATTCCCTTTCCCCTATTCCTTTTTCTTTCCTACCTCTAAGCAGTTAGAATTTTTCTTTCTCCCCGACCCCAAATTCTGAGTCTTTTGCATCAGTCTCCCTTCCTCCACCCGCTCTCACCACCAGAGTTGCCCCTCCCACCACCCCTAACTGTGAGCAATTGGGTTTGCAGCCTGGGTTTCACTTGGAGTACTGCCCCCCTTGCCTCCTGTCCTCCCTTGTCCCCACATCTCAGCGGGCAGAGCACACCTGTCAGCCCTTTTCCTTCTGACTGGGATTGAGAATGGCTCTTCCTGTACTCCTCAGAGTCTGTTCACTCAAGCCAGCTCCCAGCCATCTGCTCCAGGTACCATCCTTCTAAGCAGTGCTTTGCTGTTTCCACCTCTGGGGGCAATTCCACTGGGACCCCAAATCCTCAATTTCCCCCGCTGTCATTAGCAGCATCTTAGAGGTAACCCCAGAGCATCGCCACGACCTCTCTCTCGCCCTCTTATTTTCTTTCCAAGCTAATCCAGGAAAAGTCCAGTCTTAACTTGTCCAGGATTTTGGCTCCCCCTTCACCTGTCTCCTGGTACATTCTTGAGCGTCTGCAGCCAAAGCTGTATTTCTTTTCTGCTTCCTTTTCCTTTTCCCCTCTTTTTCTGGCTTGCTCCCTGCCTGTTTCTTTGTTCCTCTGCCTATGATTTATAACATGTTCCCTTCCATGTTCTTCATCCTGTGGAGATCTCTGTCGAGGCTTCCAGGGCCCAGTGCTCCTTCCCACACTTGGCTTATACCACTTAGTCTTTGCTCAATCACTTCCAGCTTCTCACGTGGGGTGTCACCTGTTGTGGAAAGAGGCCCATAGAGGCCTGATGGGGCGTGATCCTGCCTGGCAGGGTGGCACCAAATAGACCAGGGTTTGGCCTCTTACTGTCATTTATGCAGTGTGACATTGGGCAGCGTCCTTCACTTATCTAAGGGGTGACTTCCTACTTCGTGCAAAGGGGGACAGAGCAGCGTCTATCTCATGGAGGTGAGAGGTCAGTCAGATCCCAACAGTAAACAGGTGGAAACTTTGAAATTAGATGATTCTAGGATGATTCAAGAAGTTTATAGACAAAAGGCTTATTTACAAAGTGGGGGTTTGCAGCCCGCTGTAACTACCCCAGGACCTAAGGAATAGGATGGGGGGCGGCAGTTACCAGAAGGAGAAAGTCCTAGAGAGTCAGCTATCTTGAGAGAGGAATAGCCCCATCCAGGGCCATGGTCAGCTCTGCAGGGCAGGGGCCAGGGCAGTAGAGACCCCTTGTCTCCCTCCTGCCCTCCTGCCTCCTGCTGCTGCCTCCCACTGGCTGAATCCCGCAGGAAGCCCGAGAGTCCTGTCCATATGGTCTATGGACCTCCCCAGCAGGTGGGATGGCAAGGGGGAACGTAAAGAGAGAATTTGGAAAGCAAGTGGATGAACCAGCAGTTTTGTAAATCAAATAAGATAAGGCATGTAAGACCCAGCACCTGGTACATATCAAGAGATCAATAAATGTTAGCGCCTTTCCTCTCCTTATGATTGTGATTATGATTTAAGAAAGTAAAGCACAGCCTTTCCTGACTTCTGTATCACCAATTCTAAATCTCCAGGAAGAGAAACTACCAGAAACAACCTCTTTGAGTTGTTGAGGAGTGCCTGCCCACTCCCAGTCCTCTTCATAGCCCCACCCAATGTTTCCACCTTGGCCTTAGCCGATTGGAGCAGGGGTGGGCATCTAGCGGCTTAAAGGGTTTGCATGTGAGCTATTTAGAGGAGTCCATTTATGGGTAGGTCCCAGAGCTAGGGGAACAGAGCCCTGCTAAGGTGACATAGTAGAGAAGGAACAACAGACATACAATTCGGAAAGGCTTACAGGCGCAAGAACCAGAGCTCCTGCTTCATCCCGTATACTGGTCCAGCTGTCCTTGAAGCCACTAGGGTAGCTCTGAGCTTTTCCTGCCTCCTCATTCACCACATTCTCCTCCAATAACCCGCCTCTTAGGGGAGCTTGTCCCTGTCTTCTGCGACAAGAATTCCTAAATTCTCCTCAGACACGTTGTCAAAGTCAGCACACATGGCAGGCAGGCAGGAGGCATGGCCACAGCCCATGTTTTTGTCGTGAGAAAAGTGCTAAAAGTTTACGATAAAGAACATGCCTCCTCTCTAACTTGTCAAAGCAGGAGGGGAGAGAGGTGAAGCACTTTAAATATTGAAGGACCTCTCTTGATTATGCAGTTACTCAGTTTGTTATTTTTATAATCAAGAGGACCCACTAATATGTTAAAGGAATTTATTCAAAATAAATATCGGACAAATATTTAAGCTACACTGTAATAGAGCTTAGCCACCAACTTGCTTCCTTCCTAGCCCAAACCTATTCATTCACCCTCACTGGACAATTTTATATACCTTTTTTAAAAAAAATAATTAATTGCTATTGTTTTCAAATCCAAACCCAAAATATTTTACTGTCTGACATGTCTGTTGAGCATTTGATGTATGCGTTCTCCTTTCTCATTCTGAATGCAAAGCCAGGGATGTGGGACCTGGCCTCCTTTTTTTTTTTTTTCCAGGTGAGAAAGCCAAGGCTCCATGGGACTGGTGGGTGCATTGCCCAAGATCTCAGGAGGTTAGAGGCAGAGAAGAGACCAGAACCACGGTCCAGAACTCTGATCCCTGCTCCTGCCAACACCCCATACTGCCCTCTTTACCTGCAGGCAAATTGTCCTCATGGAGCTTGGGCATCGTGAGCCTGCTGAGGTTCCCACGATGGCTGCAAGACCACCACCTCCCAGACGCCTCTCCTGATTTAGGTTTACACTGTTTGCACCAACCTTAAAATGTTTCTTCCTTTCAGCATGGTCAAGTGTCTTCATGCCTTTTACTTCCTATTGGGCCCCAAGTCCTCTGAGGTCAAGATTCTGGATAAATCACCTTCACACTTGCTATAGTGCATGGCTCAGAGCCAATCAGTGTTCATTGGATGAATGAGGACATAAATTATTGGAAGCATGGAAAGAACAATAATTCTACTGTGAAATGAGCAGGCACTTGATAGTCGGTGGCCAGTGATGAGATAGGATGGAGGTTGAGACTCCCAATCTACCACTCACTATCCGGCGACCTTATGCAATTTCCTTTTTTTTTAGAGAGCCGTGTCACTGGCCCTCATATGTAGGATCCGAACCGGGGCCGCTGGCTTCCCAAGCCAACTCTTAACCCCCGCGCCAGTCGGCCGGCCCTTGCAATTTCCTTAATCCTCCTGTGCCTCTGTTTACCTATCTGCAAATGAGGATCACGTGAGCCCCTCACTCCATTGTGCTGGTGTGAAAATTAAACAAGGGAATGCCGATAACACATTAGCACAACTCCTAGCATACAATAAGTGCTCAACAAATACTTGTTATTAAACAGATATTATGGTTGGAAGTTGGAAACCATCCTCACCTCATAAGCTTTGTGTTTCTTTCCTGTGAAAAGACCCACCTTCTAAACTATATTTCTATAGTTTCTATTTTTCATTTGGAGCTTGGGCATTGATGAAGTCTTATCCCGCTCCTCTTGATCCTTCATAAAGTGTTACACCTTACAGCACAAATTCAGAATCCTTTATTCTCTCCAACTAAATAAGTGCTACATGCTTATTGGGTCTTGGCTTTGATCTTGGGGCCTCTACACCTTGGTTGGGGCTAGAACTAGGGCAAGTGAGGCGCTCACCTCAAACACAAAATTTAAGCTGGATCTGAGAAACCCAGTAATCCAGAAAAAGAATATATATATTTTACTGTGGTAAAATATAGTGAACATGAACTTTACCAGTTCAATCCTTTTAAAGTGTACAATCCAATGGCATTAAGATCATTCACATGGTTACGTGACCATCACTGCTATCCATTTCCAGAAATTTTTCATCTTCTCAAACAGACATTCCATACCCACTCAACAATAACTCCTGAGAAATAATATTTTAATGCAATATTTTCAAAAGTCAAAATTAATGTAAAAAAATCCATGATGACCAAAAAGACAAAAATTTAAGGACACAGTTAATAAGCTGAAGTTAATTAAAAATTCTTTAAAATTATAATTTGGTCAAAAGAAAATGTCCACCATGGCAATTCTCTCCACTAAAAATGAGATTAGCAAAGAAGTAGATTTTTAAAAAAAATGTTGATGAGTCTGTTTCCATTAAAGGCAGAAAAGTAAAATTATAATGAATTCTGTTTGAGATATTAATAACATAAAATATTGATATAAAATAATCTTGTGAGTTTTCAGGTTTTCAAGTATTCTTTCCAACCACTTTAATGTATCTGGGGGAAAAAAAATAACCACTAAAAATATGGAAAACATGTATATTGGGGGACACGTTTTTCCTCCTGCCTTGGACTCCAGTGGGGCTCAGCACAGCTATGTTACTGATCCTGTAAATATAAAATGTTGATATTTTGTTCATCACGGTGCTCTGGCATTATTTGGATTTTAAAATACTATATTAAGATATTGTTTATGTTGATTATGTTTTTTGGTGGTCCCTTAATTTTTGGCCTGAGATGAGGGCCTCCGTCACCTCACCTTAATCCTGCCTCTGTCCCAGGGGCTTCCAAAGACCTTGGACATGACTTTGCCTCCAAAGAGGACTGATGTCCACTGAGGGAGACAGGCTATACACATGCCCCCCCCCCCAGAAGTATGTGGAAGTTGAAGATGGAAGGTCCTGGCACTGTGCTTCTGTTCACACCCAGAAATAGCTCCATATTTTGCAGGACCCCGTGCAAAATGAGAGCTCAGGGCCTTCTTCAAAAATGAAGCATTTCAAGATCGAAGCATTTCAAGGGCAAGTGCAGGGCCCTTCTAAGTGTGGGGGCGCTGTGTGCCCGCCCAGGATGTCTCCCTTGAAGCTGGCTCCACTCTCACCATCAAAGGCGTTTGGTTCCTAGCCTGGCCCCCTCATACCTCTCATTTCTCAGCTGGGTTTACCTTTCTCTCCTCATCAGCCCACCATCTCCACAGTGCATGCTGTCTAGCCAGACCTAAGCTGTCTAACTAGACTTTTCCACCCCTCTGCAATACCTGCAGCCCAGAGCACCTCTGCAGAAAGCAGGAGGCTGAGCATTGAGTGTGTGCCCATGCCTCCCTTTCCAAATAAAAAACATCTCAAAAGTGGGACATTTGTTCATATGGTCATTCATTCATTCATTCATTTATTCACTAACCTTGCCTTGAATCTCTGTGTGCTAGGCACTGGGCCGGGCACTCTGGATCCAGACAAGATCAGCACCAAAGCCCTGTTTCCAAGGATTCATGGGGATCTAGGTGAGCAGGGAAGTGATGACAGTGTGGGTACCTTCTAGGGACTGGCAGCACAAAGCAGGGGTAAATGTGTCTGTCGGAGTGAGAAGTAGCATGGACTCCTTTCTCCTTTTCATTCTCATTGTGTGACCTCTGTGTCCTCTGACCTTGCAGGGGAAGGCAGCCGGGGGCTCTCTTCTCTCTAACCAGGAAGGGGTGCAAAGCACCCCGTCTCCAGAGTGAGATGTGAAGCTTCTCTACCTGCCAGGCCTGAGACCTGGCACAAGTTGAGTCACCTTCAGGGCCTCAGTTTCTTCCCTTGCAAGTGTGAAGCAATCTTCCCTCATGTGTCCCTGGCTCCTATGCGGCAAGTCAGCCAAGTGCTTACAAAGTTCATATACATGTGAGGGAGTGATCTTGTGATGTGATCATACAACATATCTGGATTCCAAGAGCCATTTTTACACAGCTACCTGATTGTTTCATAGTCATTCAGCAAACATTCAGCAAATGTTTGCTAAACACCTACTGTGACAAGCCCTGTGACATCTGTGGCATCTTAAAGCTCATTCAGCACCTTTAATTCTTCCACAGGAAGAAGATAGCTGTAATTAAGTTTACTTTTACAAATGAGGAAACTGGGGCTTAGTTACATTCAACCCAAAGTCACTTGGCTAATCGGGGGCCCTCTGAGATTTGAACACATATCTGACGCTGTGCCCAGTTCTCCTTTGGCTGTATCTCAAGGCCTCTGCAGGGCCTGCCAGTGCACCCCACCGCCCCGATCTGGCCCTGGGAAGGGGCTTTTAAGAAGGGGTTCCATCGGCCTCCTCCTGCCTGCTACTGCTGCAGCCCCCAGACTGTAGTCAGCTCTGACCTTGTGCCCCACAGTCGCTCTAGCAGCACAGCAGTGGCGTCTGGCAGGAAGAGCCTCCAAGCAGGCAGGCCTGGCCTCCAGCCCCAGCTGCACTTGGCTGAGCCTTGACCTTGACCTGTACATGCTCCTTTGCACAATGGGAAACAGGTCCTAGCAGAGGGCTGTGAGGACTACACAGGGGTACATGTGAAAGAGCCTGGCACAGAGGTTTCTGTTTTCATTCAAAACAACACAAGCGTCATCCTTACTGGGAGCCCATCGGTAGGGTAGTGGCTGCATTACCACTTCCCTGTGCTCCTTCCAAGCCAGTGCCTCTGGAGCAGGTCACAGCTTCCGCCCATGTGCATGGTTAGAGGAATCCCCGTTGCAATCTACTCCAGAAACCACCCCCAGCCGTTTGTCCCCTATTTACAAGCATTTATGAGCCCTCACCGTGTTCCCAACACTATGCTAGGCACAGCAGACAACTCTCTGCTCTTGGGAGCTTGCAACCTGCTGGAAGAGGCGGGAACAAGCAGGCACTCTTGGGAAATAAGCTCTGCCTCTCCATGCTGGCCACTGAAGCCCCATGAACTGCTGACAAACTTCACCCTACCCTCCTAGAGGATGCATGCCATTAGGAAACCGTGCACTCCAGGAAGGCTTCCTAGAGGAAAGGGTTGAGGGGTGATGGCGGGGTGGTGGTGGAGGGGGTCCCGTCTTCCAACTCTTTAATGGGACACCTATACAGACTGTTGAGAAACAGTTCATTTTCCCTGAAACAGTTCATTTTTCAATTTCTTGGGGTTACTTTTCTTGTGGGTGGTAAAATACATCTAACATAAAATTTACCATAGTAACCATTTTAAATGTACAGTTCAGTGGCATTAAGTACATTGATACTGTTGTGCAGCCATTATCCATTCATCTCCAGAACTCTTTTCATCTTGTAAAATTGATATTCTATCCCCATTAAATACTAACTCCTCATTTCCCCTTCCCCCAGTCTCAGACAACTATGATTCTACTTTCTGTCTATGTGAATTTGACAATTTTAGGTCCCTCATAGAAGTGGAATCACACAATATTTGTCCTTTGCATCTGGCTTATTTCACTTAGCATAATACCTTCAAGGTCCATTCATGTTGCAGCAGTGGTCACAATTTCCTTCCTTCTCAAGGCTGAATAGTATTTCATTGTATGGATCTAACACATTTTGTTTATCCAACCATCCATCGATAGATATTTGGGTTGTTTCCACATTTTGGCTGTTGTGAGCAATGCTGCTATGAACATGGGTGTACAAGTGTCTGTTCTAGTCCCTGCTTTCCATCTTCTGGGATATACCCAGAGGTGGAATTGTTGGATCCTATGGTAATTCTATGTTTAATTTTTTTGAGCAACTGTCTGGCTGCTATCTACAGTGACTGAACCACTTTGCATTCCTTTCAGGCCCTGGGTAGCGAAAGCCAAGTATGTGGCCAGCATCACCTGAGTTAAAAGCCCAGATAGAAGGTAATGTTTAAAAATAGGCAAGACCAGGTTGAGGAGCAACTCTGGGGACTTTCCAAAACCGTAGGAAGGGCCATCAAGAGGCATTCGAGGAAATAACTCTGAGCATAGAACAGCCCAACGTGTAGAGCTTGCTGTATGGCTGCCTTGGAGTGTTCTTGTAATCATGGATTATTTTATTACTTTTTACCAGATGCCTGGTAAACCCCTTCCTATAAAAAGCAATGATTTTTCGTTTGCCAAAGGACTTGGGAAATACCTATTTTGAAGCCACAAATGCCAGGGATACCAAGCAGAGAGCGAAAACGCCCGTGCAAACCCGTCTAGCTTTCCCAATAAAGAATATTATAGGAACAGAGGATTTTTTTACATGCTTATAAAATGATTATGCTTGTTCTGAGAATTTCCTGGTTTGAGCATGGCTGTTACAGTCTTATTTCATAAGTCGATTTATTTTTTTAACGGTATCTGCAGGGACCTGTGTTTTAATTCCAGTTGGCTTTTTTTGTTTTGTTTGTTTTGTTTTCCTCCCCCCGCCTGTAGCACATCTGAAAAATCCCTTTCCGGCCCAGCACGTTTGAAGGCGACTAGAATTATGAGAAGCCCTTGGCACTCCGAAATTCTGTTCATATTCTCAGCTGCTCACATTCTCCTCGGAGGTTTTTCCTTGCCTTGACTATCCACTGGCCATTTCTGTTGTTGCATTTACCAAAATAAAATTGACTTCAGTTTGTTCCTCTCCGGGAAAGGGCTGGTGAGCAGTTTTCTGACAGTTGTATATTAAATGCAGGTGGCTTCATGAATGCACTTTCTGTCTGGCTCAATACATTAACCATAACCCACAGCTTCTTCTAAAGGAACTGGAATGAATTAAATTGTTTAATAAAACCTTACTTACCTGGATAAACTCATTTCTATTTTGCATTTAGATTCCCTAATGCATCTTTCCAGATTGTTATTTGTAAAATAAAAAGCTAGACGTGTTTACTTAGAAAGCCAAACATCAGACTCTAATCCTGGTTCCTATCCAAGTTCTTTGCAATGTCTTTTTTTTCCCCCCTACATTTCCAACACGGTATGAACCATTGCATATTTCATTTAGCATGAATCGATAACTCCAACCCCACGTCTGAAGGAAGACGGGGGGCATGAAGTTTACTTCTCAGCGTCCATTTCTTTTTATCACACCCCTGAAACCTGCACTATGTCACACAGAAAAAAGGCAGAGTGGCATATTTGGAAATTGATTTTTAAAGCAATGCCTGTTCAAGAAGGCCATAAATGACTCCCGGTTGAAGCTCTCTGGGATTATCAAGGGTCCGTTTAAGAAGCTGCTTGAAGGAATGTTGCTACGCCCCCTTGTACATCATTCTAGAAGACTGGGTCTTCTGTAAGAGCCAATATGGTAAATCCAGCTTAGAGTTTAGTTCTTGGAGAAAGCTGGACCTGAGAAATCTATCGTCTTTCCTCTTATCCTCGCCAAAAGCAGCTTCTCTCGCATAGTATGCCTGAAGCCAGTGCTTGCTAAATTCATTAACTGAATACATGAATAATGAGGATGACTTATTTTGCCTTATTTCCCTTTTTGCCTTTTTCCAGAAACCCAGTGCCAAATTTTATACTCAAATACAACGAACTCTATTAGCCCGGATATTTAATCCAATTCCTTCCCGCCTTTCTTTTTAAAATGTAAGAGTTCTATTTCAACAATTTTATTATATACCTGTCTTAATATCAAGTACTAAAGATAATGTCTTTCCGTTTGAGCCAACATTCGCCGAGCACATACTTTTTCAGATGTCACCTGACTTAATTTGCTCACCAACCCTGTGTGCCAGGAGTCTGTGCCCTACTTAATATATAAGGAAACCTAAACATTTTTGTCCTTGACTTTTTTTGGGGGGAGGGGTGGTAGCTGACATTTTTATAGTGCTTACCATGTGCCAGGCGCTACGCTAATCATATGACTTAATTCTCGCACTCAAAAAAAAATTCACGACCTAGATATTCTTGGCACCTGCATTTTGTGGATGAAGAAACTAAAACTTGAGAGTTAGGTAATTCACTAAAGGGGCACAACGGGGAAATGGCAGAGACAGGAATTGAACCCAGGATTCCTAGCTCCCAGGCCAGTGCATCCAACACGATTCATAGGTGCAGCGCAAGAATATCAATGTGACAATGTTTTTATTCAAAAGTAAATGATTTTCCCCCATGATTGCAGCCATCCAGCTGTTTCTCTACTACTCATTGGACTTAGGGTAAAAGCAAAGTGAATGTTATTGCAGAGAGAAATGGCTGCTGGACCAGGCATCACTGGAACAAGCAATAGGGTCGCAGGCTGCATGAACTCAGCTTTGCTGTGTATTTCCGGGGCAACTCGGTGGAGGAGAAAGTGGGCTGGGCAGGCTGCAGGGAGCCCAGGCAGCGACTGGTTCTATCCCCAACTCACTGTTCCGACCTCAGGCAAGAGCCTTCCTCTCTTTGGGAAGCCTCGCCCTCTGATAAAACCTGAACATCAGACTAGGTGTCGCTGGAAGTTGGCAGCTCAGTCAACCCCCTCTCCCCGCCTCCTCCCCATTTACAGGACACTTGCCTCTGAACAGCCTCCCAACCCTTACTCCCACCCCCAGTCTGCAAGCCTGCTGCGATCGAGTCCTTCATGTCAAACCACTTGAGGAACTTGACAGGAATGTCGGAGATGAGGTGCTTGAGGTTTATCAAGTTTTCAAGATTACACCTCCATAAACCCCTTTACAAGGCCGCTCAGCACCGGCCCCCAGAGCCTCCCGGTGCATCGCCACCACCTCTGGCAGGCGCCCCAGAGGTTCAGGGGAGTCAGGCCACCCCCCACCCACCCAGCCAGCCATCAGACCCACCCTGTCCCTGGGAGAAAGCGCCGTGCTGGTTACCTTATAATCAAATTTTCACTGCACTCTCTGACAGGTTTTTAAGTCACTTAAGGGATCTATTTATATGTGAAAGCATCAGCATCGTGCAGTAAATCCAACCACAAGCCAGTCCCATATTTTATTAAGTTTAAGTTCAGTGAAAGTGCAGAGCGAATGAGGGCCCTGTGTCTCTCCGTTACATCTGATTTGCGGTTCCCATAAAAAGGCCCACATGCCGCTGTTTCAGATGTGTTTTGGATTGAAAATAGGATTAATGTGCTAAAGTGTGATTAGAATGGTTAAACACGATTAATTGGAACAGACTTTTGCTGCCAGGGGAGCTCCTCCGAGGCTGGCCTCGCTCCAGGTTACCAAGTGAACAAAGCCGGCCAACTGTCCAACTTTTTCCATGTCTCGCCTCACGTGCCCTGCCCCTTGCGTTTTCTCATCGCCAGCCTGTCTCAGGGCAGATTAAATACAGCTGAGAATGTTGGTCTCGCTCGGCGGCGGCCGTCCTCCGGGAATAGGCAGGAACCTCGGCCCTGCCCGGCCTCCTCGGTGCCGGCCGTGAGCTGCCATGCACAAGGCGCAGTGGGCCAGGTGGCTGGGCCGGGGGTGGGAGTAATTTGGCTTTTTTTTTTTTAAATGATCTATTAAACCCCTGAACTTTAATCAAGCTGCTACCACACTGATGGCTCTGATTTACTCTTGGAGCCCAGGAGAGGGCAGAGGCCAGGCCAGGCCTGATGCTCGAGTGGGCTGCCTGCAGGTCAGTTGGGGCGGGCAGGCCGGCTGGGCCTAGTCAGGCCAGGCGGCCTGCTCAGGTCACCTAGGGCCCCCAGGGGTTTTGTCCTTGCCCGCCAGGCTGGACAAAACCTTCTTCCCACTCCTGCTCCCGACACAGACGGAGGCTTTAAAGCCAGGCTCAGCCAAGCTTCTTCCCATCCTGTACCCTGAGGCTGCCTGCCTCTGGGTGTCCCCTTGGATGGGTTGTCTTGGCTGTGGCTGATTTCCCCACATTAAAGTCAAGTGGTAAAATGCGGTCTCCAGGCTGTGGCTGGTCCCAAGTCAACAGGCAGCCTGAGGCGAGGCCAACCCAGGTGACTTTCTTAGGTGTTCCACTCAGGATAAAAACTTTTATAAAAGAGGCATTTCTCATAGCTGGGAGTTTGAAAGAAAGTCTTTTTAAACAGTGAAGAAGAAAACTTATTATAGGCCCTAAAATTGAAAAGCGTATTGCCTCTTTAAAAGGGTCATCTGGCTACTAAAGGAAAACATGTCCTAGGAGGAACCAGGCCCCGAGGTCCTGCAGCTCCAACAGTGTACCAGGCAACTGCTGTGTTTCAGGGAACTTTACTGTGGAAAGTAGTATTTTTACTTGTCTCTTGGGTTGACTAAGTAAGGGTGTGCGTGTGTCTGTCGGTGTGAGTGTGTATGACTGTGTGTGTGTCAGTGTGCATATGTGTCAGTGTGTGTACATGTGTATATGTGTGTGAGTGTGTGTGTGTGGTTTGGTGTACAAGGTATAATCTAAAATTACGGTGAATGTTTAAAAAAAAATTATGGTAGTAACAGACACATTACCATTATTCCCCATCAAAATACTCGCCCTTGCTTTGAACACATTTATCCCATCATTCTTGCCCTTTTCTGATACAGTTCTGGAAGTCCTCTTTCGTGAGTGTCTTTAGTTAGTTGTGCTGTCATGGCTGCCTCCATGTCCTGAAAACATTCAAAACGTTTAACTTTCATGGTCATTTTGACTTTGGGAAGAGCTGGAAATAGCCTCAGAAGTAGAGCCAGATCTGGTGAATAAGGTGGATGAGGGCACACTATAATGTTTTTATTCGACAGAAATTGCCGTACCTGAAGCCATGTGTGACAGGGAGTGTTGTCATATTGGAGGATGAAGTAAAGACACTCACGAAAGAGAACTTCCAGAATTGCGTCAGGAAGTGGCAGGAACAACGGGATAAGTGTGTTCCAAGCGAGGGGGTATACTTTGAGGGAGATTAATGGCAATGTGTCTTTTACTGTAATCATTTTTTTTTAAATTAAACATTCACCATATTTTGTGATCACACCTCATATGTGAATGTGTCTATGTGATGTGTGTGTCTTTTGGTATGTGTGAGTATATGTGTGTGCGCATGCTTGTGTTTATGGGAGACACTGGAAACAGTGGTAGGGCCTTCTAGAAAGGTCAGTACTTCCAGGCTTCGGCCTTAATCTGCTTTTGCCCAGTCCTACGGAGGGTAGGCTGAAAACCTTGTGAGGCATGAGAGGTTTCACCATATGATTTATGGCATAAACCAGAACATTTCAGAGTAAAAGAAGGTGTCAGTAGTGATCAGAGGCATAAAGGAGAACTGAGCAGTCACCGGGTCAGGGCCCCTGGTGATCACCTACGCCACAGTCGAGTAGACCAAGCCCAAGGGGGGACAGCCACGTCCGAGATAACACAGTGAGATGGGGTGACTAGAGCCGTCTGATACTTTTCTAAGGATTGTATTTCAAGAGGCCCCGTGTGACATGTGTCCCATTCCATACCTGCAGCTGTTTTATTCTTGTTCCTTCTAGAACACTCTGACCCTTGATGCCTTCCCACCTCCCATGCTTTATGGCCTCTGCCCATCTGCCCAGACTCTCTGCTGGGTCTCTTCTGCTCTCAAGGCCCAGCCATCAGTCACTTTGTAAACATTTATCCAGCCCACCGTGCATCTCCAGGGCATCCACCCCAAGGTCACGCCAGGTATGTCATGCTTCTCCATCTGCCCTGCCTGTCACTTCTCCATCAGCCCTGCCTGTCTCTGTGAGGGAAAAGCGCTGGAGTTCGGGGTTAGCCAGCCAGCCTGGGTCCAAATGGCTCTACTGCTCTTTAGCTGTGTGACTTGGGGCGTGACCTAACATTTGTGATCCTCCATTTCCTCATCTGTAAAATGGGGCAACATTCCCTCAAGTTTGATACCTACATTTTTTTGTAAAAATGTGGGCACATTTCAACTGAATGCACACATTTGAATTAAGGCATCTTTCTTTCGTACCCTAAAATGCAGTGGGTTTTTTTGTGTTTTTTTTTGTGTGGGGAGGCAGTATCACTGGCCTTCACACGTGGGACCTGAACCGGGGCCGCTGGCCTCCTAAGCCAGCACTTAACCACTGCGCCACTCGGCCGGCCCTAAAATGCAGTTTTTAAAGCAGAGCTGGGTCTTCCAATTGATCCCGTCTTAGAGCTGAGAAAATTTAGAAATTCCTCTCACACAAGATTCTTCCATAGATCAAGCAGCACATTTTGTATATATATTAAAAAGAGAAAAACGGCACAATGGCAGGCAAGGTCTGAGCACTTGATGGAAGTTAGCAATTACCTGCAGAATCACGTGAGTCAGGTAAGTGTCTGGTTTCCTCTCATGCCGTGGGTTCTTGGAGGGGAGGGGAGGTCACCACAAGAGACCTTGTCACCACTGGTAACTAGAAGCTTCTCCCACCCTCTGCCTGAAGAGCATCCCTGACCAGCTGGCCAGGCCTCCCCGGGGGGATGGACAGAGCTCAGTCTGCATCCACTTGTTTGTTTTTCTGGAAGAACATGCATCCTGGAGGTGCGCGGTCTGGAAAGAGCTGAGCCACCTGGCAGAGGGCACCAGGAAAATCAAGTGTTTACGGGATTTACAGACAGAAATGTTTCCTCAGCACCTCGGGCCTCATGGAACTCTGTGTAGCAACATTAGACTGTTTGAAGGGAGAAGGGTGTCCAGGCCAGAATTTCTGCTCAGCCCACTGCAGGATCCCTTCCCCTGAGCTGGGGTTGGGGTGTCCCCAGGGGCTTTCCTGCCACCCGCCACCGAGGGCAGAGAGGGGTCCACTCATCAAATTGAGGCCAACACTGCTGGTCGGCCACAGGGCTTCCCGTCCACCCCTGGGTGGGCCAAGGCCTCTGTACTTCCCTTGCAGGAGGACTCTGCCTCGTGCATTGGCGGCACCACTTCACATGCATGGATGAATGAATGACGGCAGGGACAGAACGAGTGAACCGGGTCTGGTGTGAGGAGAAGCGACACGTCTGAGTTCGAAGTGCTAACCCTTGAGCCCTGGCAGGTCACTTTTTCTCTCAGTTGAGCCTCTATTTTCCTCACCTGTAAAAGGTGCCGAATTGACAACCCCATCTGGCTCGAAGAGCTCAGGAGAGACGCCCCATCTCACTGTCTTCTACAGCCTCGGACCATGTCCAACTGTAAAGGGGTCTCTTGGTTTAAGCTCCCCCAAATCAGAGGCCTGAGACAAGAGCTTGGGGCTTGGGAACAGGTGAGTGATGTAAGAGGTGGTCCCAGGAAGTAAAGCGAGAGGGAGTGAGGCGGCAGGACAACCTAAGAGGTGCCGCATGGCTCTGGTCACGGCTGTGGGCAACTTGGACTCATTCCTGTTGGGTTCTGGGGAATTACATAGAATGGGCCACAGAATTGTCCCACCAAGGGGACATGTACCTCCTGTGGTGTTAACTTTCCACACTTCAAGGCTGTCTTTGCTTGCAGGCTGAGCAAGCTCCTTCAGCTTTCTAGAGAGTTCTATGGCAGAACACTGAGAGACAGTCAGCACGTGTGTGGGCAGCCTCCCAGGGCAGGGTCTGTTCATCCCAACTGCAGTTAGGACGGGGGGCTGAGGTGATAGCATGCAGGGCACCACCAGCGTCTACAGCAGATGGGACATTATTCACCACCCTGCTCAGTGCTCACCACCAACTTCCCATTCCGAGGTGCATTATGACTTTTGTGAACCCCTTCACCTCACAAAAAAATATTAAAATTATATTTTATAACTGTATTACTATAAAGATAATCGGGGCTGGATTCATTACTACGTGTGCATGCCTATATTTATCTTTTCTTTTAATTAAAAAAAAGTGCCATGAAAACATTTTTATGGCCTCTCAACATATGGTCGGCCCTGAGCACACACCGACTTCAGCTAGTGAAAAACCCATGTTTCCATTGCTCAAAGAAAAGTTCCAACTCCTGCCCCTTGGCCTGCCAGGTTCCTGCCCTGCTGACCCCCAACATGGCTGCCTTCTGTTTGGGAGCTGTCACAAGCCCTTATTCCTGGGGCCTTTGGCATAGGTCTGAGCGTACATGTCAGCTCCTCTCAGAGGCTTCCTTCTTATTCTCTCTCATGGCCTCTCTTGCTCCTGATAACGCTTACCCCCCTTACAATTAGGCGGGAGTTCATCGGCTTGGTGTTGGATGCCTGTCACCCTGTCCTGACAATCAGCTCCATGAGAGTAAGGACCGCCCATTGTTCCCAGGGGCTGGAGGCCCTCAGCTGCCCACTCTTTTCAGAGATTGCCTTTACCCAAGAGAGCTCCCTCCCCTTGGGTCTCCCCACCTTCCAGGCCAGTCTGCACCTGATGACCTAGTAACCTGGGGATACAGCCTCAGCCCTTTGACCCCACTTGGGGCAGCTCAGATGGGCAGAGCTGCAGCACTCCTTGGAGGGGAGGGAGAGATGGGCTTCTCTGGGCCTCTACTGAGATTGCATCACAGCTCAACTTCCCCTCACCCAATCCCACTGCTTCCTACCCATCACACGGGTGTTGATAAGGAGGGCCCCCCACGTTACCTACTCGCATCTATGCTCCATCTCATTGTTCACTTCCTTGAGAACCCATCAATAACACCACCCATCTCACATGGATCTTAGTCTGATCCGTGCAGAAGAAAGGAGATAGGATTGTAGCAAAAGAAAATGGAATTTAAGAGCCTTCTAACCTTTCTTGATTTGTATCCACTGAAGAGATTTTTAAACATTTTTCTTGACACTCTCTCCGGGATTATGTGGGGCGGCTTTGAGGGAGTTTATTTTGAGTAGGTAAGGCACGGTCTCGGCCCCTCCCCACTTCAGTCCAGGCAGCTCTGCCTTATTTCAGCTTTAGGCCCTGGCTGTCTGCATCCAATTTGGCTTTAAGAAAAGGTTCTGCCATTAAAAAGC
Organism: Aselliscus stoliczkanus; assembly: GCA_033961575.1. Taxonomy (NCBI): domain Eukaryota; kingdom Metazoa; phylum Chordata; class Mammalia; order Chiroptera; family Hipposideridae; genus Aselliscus; species Aselliscus stoliczkanus. The sequence continues at coordinate 153,390,980 of CM066732.1, forward strand.
ATTGACTTCAGTGATTAACAATGATGCTAATAACAATGGTGATAGAAAATACCCATCCACAGATTCGCTCGTCGGACCCTCACATCCATCCCTTGAGGTCGGACACATTGCCATGCTGTGTCTCAGGAGTCAGGACACTGAGGCACCAAGACGTGACGTGACATGCCCCAGGTCATACAGCTGGGAGCTGCCGTAACCAGGAATTCGACTAGCATTTTGTGGAATTTAATCCAGGAGCTAATAGGGATGCAAGATTTAGGATCACAGCCTCTAGAACACAGCTGGTCACAACTCGCTTGAATTCATTTAGAGGCAAGCACCCGGCTTCTTTTGAAAATCAAAAGCCCAGCAGACTTCCCTCTCTGCTCTTTGCTGTGTCTTCTTTCCCTGGGGTAATGAATACCGACGGGCTCTGCTTGACTTAATAAATCAGAGGAACGAGAAGTTGAATTTTTCAAAACGTACCCCAACAACCTCCTGATAGTCCAAACCCCTTATTTCACAGGTGGTGAGACTGGGGAAGCAACTTGCCCACAGGCATAGAAAACCAGGGGTTTCCAGCTTGCAAGCCAGGCCAGGGCTCCGTGCACTCCGCCAGGCTGCTTCCCTTACTTTCAGAAACCTCCAGAATGAAGATAAGGCTTGGTCCAGGGACCCTGCCCAGTAAATACTGAATCAAGTCTAGGGGGAAAGTCTGACCTAAGTGCACTGCCCTGGGGCCGCTGGGCTCGGGGGCCGCTGAGGCCACCAAGCAGAGTGGCAGTTGCCAAACTCCATCTAATCCAGTTTCAAAATGTGGTTTATTTAGCATTAAACTAAGGTCCTGGGAGCCCATCAGGAAAAGAGCACGAAGTTCCTCAGGGTCCCTGAGGGGACATTCTGGGGCTCAGTCTGGCCTAGGCTTTCCCCAAGGAGAGGGAGCAGCGAAGATAACATTTAGGATCCTGCCAGGCGGGCCTCCCCCAGGTCCAAAAGGCCCTGGTTCTACCGGACCCTTCCAGGGTTCACTGGAGGTCAAGGTGTTGCTTCAGCTTGGAGCTCTGTGGCCGAGTGAACATGCCAGGGGGCGGGCCTGGGGGTCCCCCGAGAGCAGCTTCACCCCCAGCCTCCTTCCCTGTGTACATGTGCAGAGCAAAGAAGAGGCTGTCCTATCCAGAAAGCTGACATAGCCATTTGGTTTAGAAAAAATGGGAAGGGAACGCATCTACAGCAGGATTGTCATTTCAGTTTTATTTGAAAGCCTCTTTCCCTGTGTTCCCTGCCCAAGCTGGCAGGAGCATGGCTGCTGTGACATCCTTATACAATGGCATGGAGACACTTTATTCAAAGAATGCCTCTTTAGACGGAATTGTATTTGTTGGGGACAGTCCTGTGAGGACGATAGTAATGGGACATTAACTACCTTCCTGGTCAACCTCTTTGTCTCATATTGGAGTATATGGCATTTCAGACAAAGATAAATAAGCCTGAGGTTGTAAGGAGGCTGTACCATCTCTTCTTGGGCAGATGCCTGACAACTGTTGGACTTTGGCCATATTTAAATGAAGTGACGGGCCTCCTCACCATACACACACTTGCTCCTGTCTTTATCGATCAGCTGTGAACGCCCACCAACCAGGGACACTGCATCCTAAGCATTATTTCCCCACTGGATTAGACTGCTTGACCTCTGTGTCCCTCTCCCAGACTACCCTGGGATGAGCTGCGTCACTCAAGATGGATGGGCTCATTTGGCTGATTTGGGTTTTAGTCAGAGCTATTCCTACTGGGATCAGCTTTGTGACATAGGCAAGGTACCTCCTTCCATGAAACCCAGCTTCCCCATCTGGGAAACGAGGATGGTTATTCTAATTTGGTTTCCCTCGCTTATTGAATAAACATTGGCGGCCCATCTACAGGGTGCAGGCACCATGTGGCTGCAACCTGTGGTGGGAGACACAGCGGTGTCAGAGAGAGAGGAGCCAACGGTCCCCAGGAGGGGAAGGCAGCTGTCAACATTCCGTGCTCACTCTTGATCACCTCAGAGGACTGGTGGGCCCAGGGGCCCTGGACCCCCCATATCAATCCCAACTCTTAATAAAAGCCCCATACTTTCATTCATTTCACAAATATTTACTGAGCTCCTTCGATGTGCCAAGTACTGTTCTAGGCAGCAGAAATACAGCCCTAAGTAAATCAGACAAAAGCAGGCAAACCAAACAAAATAAACAAGTAGACAGAATAAATGTACTGTGGATGCAAGAGTTTGTCATAAAGTGAACGCAGCATGTTCTATTGTGAGTGATAGTGAATGTTATAGCATATTATAACGTGATAAATGCTATAAAGAAAGTAAAGCAAGGAAGGGGAACTACGGGGTACTGGGAGGGGTGTGGGTGCTATTAGCAGCGTGCTGGTCAGGGAAGGCCTCCTTGAGCAAAGGCTTTAAGCAGATGAGATAGTGAGCCCTTCAGATATCTGGAGGAAGTGCATTCTAGGCAGAGGGAACAGCATATGCAAAGGCCCTGCGGTCCCCATGGTAGGAGTGCGCCTGGCTGTAAAGAGAGCAGTGGAGCTTGACGGGAGGGAAGAATAAAGGGTAGAAATGCAGCCAGCAAGAAAGGAAATGGGGCCAGGTCACACTGAGCTTCACTTGTGATGATGTTGGCTTCGCTCTGTCTTCCTTTCAACATCGCAGTCCTTCCACAAGCCACAGACAGGAGAGGAGGGGAGGGTCCACCTGAGTGCAAGTCCTGGAGAGAGACTTGCAGAGAGCCACTGGCTGCAACTGTCGCAGCAGCTGGCGAGGGTCCTCAGTTCTGAAGGGGATGCTGGGCTGCACTTAAGGCATCACTTCACCCATCATGCCTGTATCCCCCACACCAGATGGTGCCCCTGCCTCTCCTTGCATACTTCCAGTGTGTACAGGAGCTCCGGAAGGGAGCTGAGGGACTCTGTCCCATTCAGACAGATGGGACTATAGGAAAGCCATCATTACTTAGGAGAAACCCCCCACTACCATCACCAACAACCTAGGTTTCATGGCTTGGGCAAAATACTTTAACCTCGAGGAACCTCAAACTCCTGGTAGGGTGTGATAGAAATGGTGACTGTGGTAGGCTGACGAATGCCCCCTCAAAATGCCCAGTGTCGGGTGTGTAAGAATAGAGGGTCTTTATTTTCCACAAGCCAACTCAGTTTTCACAAAGAACCTCTTCCACTGAATTTTTATCTCATTCATTCCTTTTTAAAAGACATATTTTTCTGAAGAAGTGCATACATGCGCAGGGTGTAAGTTTGCCCAGTGAACAGCAGATCTCCCCCAACTCGTACCCTAACCCCCTCCCAGAGGTAGCTGAAATTAGCAATTTCTTGTTGGAACCTTCCACACAAATGTATATGTGGACTTTTCTCCCTATTTTGACCCACATAGTCATATATTACAACCCCGTGTGTATGTTATACACCTTTTCCCACTGAAAATATCTTGGGAGAAATTTCTATACCAATTCATAAAGGCCTTCCTAGTTATTTTTGCCGACTGCATGGTATTCCATTGAATGGAAGTGCTATGTATTTAATGTCTTAAGGACATCTGGTTTATTTTCATTCTTTAGCTATACACACAAAAAAATGCTGCAACAAATGACCTGCCTGCCCACTGGTTTGCTCACATGAGGGTGTATTTATAGGACAGGTTTCCAGACGAGGGCCTGCTGGCTCACTGGGGGCATTTATATCTCTTAAGTTTCCCACCGTGGAGACTGACCCTCAGCGCATAAGATGTCCTGTTTCCCCACTCCATGACGAATCAGGGCTCTATCAAACTTATTGTTGCCCTTCTGAAGGAGGGACATGATACCTTATTTTAATTTGAGATGTTCTTATTGTGAATGAACCTAAGCATTTATCATATGTTTAGGAACCATTTGAATTTTCTGTAAACTGTTCATATTCTAGCCTAGTTTTCGACTGGGCTATTAGACTTTTTCTTCTTAATTTGAAGCAATTCCAGTCCCTAATGATTTAACAAAAATTTTTTTTTGAAAAATCAGGAAAATAGAGATTCACTCTGACAACCGCTGAGCCTCATCATCTCTTACATTTGCTTTGCCATTTACAAGGAAGAGCTTTTTTCCATTTTCTTTTTCATTCTCAACATGGGATTCTGTGTGGTAGGCAGAAAAGAGATTAGTACTCCTACTTTGTGGAGAAGGCGACTGAAGCTCAGAGATACCAAGCAAGTGTCCCAGAGTCACACAGCATGTCAGGATCTCCGAAGTTCAGCAAGCTTAGCAGCTTAAACGTTGTGTCTTTTAACGTCATTATCAGCTCAGATCTCTGTCTTTCCCTGTTCCACCCTGGTTCCCTACCCCTGGCAGTGCTTGCAAATGTTCGCTAAGGGGAGGGTGCTCCATGCAGATGGAGCCACCACCCTGGCAGGTTTCCATCTCCACAGAAGTAGCTGATGTCAGGATGTGGTGGGCACGCCGGGGACTCGGAGTCCCACTCACAGCCTTGACTGCCATCAGCTGGGGGTGAGCAGCTGGAAAATCACGACCACACCTGCCGTGGAAACAACCATCTTCCCAGCACTCACCACAATATCAAATGTTCTTGTTCGTTTATTTTCTTACTCATTCTGTTGACTTCTAGTTCTGGAAGTTAAGGCCCAAGAGAGAAGAAGTCACCTGTCCTGTTCGCCATGGTATCCCCAGCACTGAGCCCTGAGCCTGGCTCACAGTCGGTGCTCCCTAAACTTTCACTGAATGAATGAATAGATGAATGAATGGCCAGTTATAGCCACTGCTTGTGAATCCTTCACAGCTTAGAAAACACATTCTCATGTGTTCCAATTAGTGACTGCGGCAGAATCAACCATCCCCAAACTCACTGGCTTGCCATGACAATGTATTATCACTCCACACAGTTCTGTGGGCTCCACTATGTGTACGTGGGCATCGCTTGGGGTCTGTCATGGAATCAGATGCCGGCTTGATGAGCTGGACATCACAGGAAGTCACACACATCTGCTCTGAAGAATTACGCAGAACCAGAGGCCCACCCCATGGCCACTTTCTGTTACTTTCTTTCTTTTCCAGAGAAGACAGGCGCTCTCTGGGTGTCACTGTTTTCTCTCCCAGGCTTTTTGGTCTCCCTCGGAACTTTCTCGCTACAGATAGCTCACATCCCAGAGCCGGGACAAAGCGGGAGAGGTAGGTGCAGGCATCCCACCACCGGAATGCCCAGGCACCTCTCTCCATTATTTTACCTGAGGCCTGGAACCCACCTGATTGCATGCAGCTTTGTGAGAATTCTTTTCATAGTCACAACGTACAAAGTCCCATTACGCAGTCCAACTTGGAAAATAATACACCATTCCTAACTGGGTTAAGCCTCTGCCGTCTGGCTTTGGTTAAAATGAGTTCCCTTTAGCAATGCCTTTCTACTGTCAATATTTTCTAGGAAACGGGATGTCCTTTATCTGAGGAAAAGCAATCTTAGGATTTCAGCCTGAGGCTCCATCTTCCAACAGAAGAGCAGAGCAGGACTTACGGAGCGGAAGAGAGAGACAGGAGGACGCGGGAGTGAGATAGGCGTCCTTCAGCTGCGTTCTGTGGAGGGCAATAGACTAGCCATCTCCTGGGTTTAACTCTCCAGACGCATGCAAGACCATGAAAAACACAGGCTTTCAGGCCGAGAAAATGGAGAGGTGAGCTAGTCTGCAGCCACCTGGAGGGCCCAGGTGACTGGCTCGGAGTTCTAGAATTGGGTAATAGGGACGGCGGGGATGGACCCACATCTCCAATCCACAGCTATCTCCCCTCCAGCAAGCCAGCATGTGTCTCCTCCCAGCTTCCGTGCAAAACACACCTTGCCCTGATTTGCACTGGGTGGCATCCTTCAGATAAGTCATTTGTTCATGCTACATTAAGACACTGCTGATTACCAGGTCTCCGATGCGATGATGGGACCTGAAGAGGTGATAATCTGACCCCCAGGGAGTTTCCAGTCTAGCGGGGAGAGGGATATGCCACAATCAATTACCACACAATTCTAGGGTGACACCCTTTCTAGAATGTGAGGAGGGTTGGGAGGGTAAGCTAAGCTTCATAGAGAAGCTGCTTCAGCTAGATCTAGGGAGGGGGATCGCGGCTTGCCAGGCAGTATCAGAGGGGAGGGAACTCCAGGCTGAAGCAGCAGCTGCGTGGAGGCCAGGAGGCTGCTTGCTGCTGCCTTGGTCTTACCCCAAACTGTGAGTAGGCACAAGCCCCTGAGGGTACAGGCTGGAGGAGGGCCACGTGGGAGAGACCCAGAGGCAACACAGGAGCAGGGAAGCCCACTATGAAAGACCACCACCTCCTGACTTGCCTGTTGGGGGCGGGCCTGTCCCTGCCGCTGACCCAATTGGCTCCACCTTCCTCTGGAGGCTTCCTCAGCCGTGAGAACATCCTCTAGTAAATAAGCAGACGGAGCCCACTACAAGAAAAGGAAGGAGGAAAGAGCTAGGTAACATTAAAAGGTGAAAACAACTATAAAGTATCACCACGTAGCAGGAGTTTAAAATGCAAATCTGCTTCTAAAAACCCAAAGCTGTGTAGCCTGCGGTGAGGTCCTCTCCCTCCCATCCCCCTTTCTTCTGTGAACCTGGGTGATGAGTCCCTAGCTGGCGGAGCTGCTGAAAGAATCCAGGGGGTCCTGGGCACAGAGCACCTAGCACGCACTGGGCACATGGCAGGCCCTTCCCAGATGGTGGCTGTCATTGCTAAGCCTGGCTGCAGACCATCACAACTCAATGAAAGAGCTGGAAGGGGTAAAACTGTGAAATACGTTTAAATGAGTCAAAAGAAACCAAATCACCGATGTAATAGTTTAAGCCTTAGGAGAAAAGGGAACTAAAGCCAAATTCGAGTTCTGGTTTTCTTGTTTGTTTTTCAGATAAAACTGAAGGAATGGGCCTCATACAGATACAGCTGGTGGTCCTCAAGGTGAGGTGGGCCACTCCCAGGACCTGCAGACTCCCAGGGGCTCTCAGTCCCAGGGAGACATGGGGAGCAGGGTGGGAAGTAGGAGCCCTGGCGGCTCTCCCTGCCCCCTTAGGATTAGGTGTGAGGAGGAGACGGGCCCAGGGAGCCACCAGCCTGCTCCCGCCCACAGTCCATGGGGGACAGCACAGCCTTGACTCCTGGGTGGAGCCTAAGCCCCTTCCAGCCAGTTTCAGCCCCGGGCAGAGCACAAAGGTCCCAGCTGAGCGGGGACACTGAGTGGGGACCCCAGCTGAGCATGGGGTGGAGGACACACCCCACCTTCCTCGGAACAGAAGCGATGAGCCTTCCTGAGTGACCACAGATGCCCCTCCAGGAGGGGCTCCCTTGCTGATGTCCCAGGATTTCGGAGCATGTCCGTGTCCCGTTGCCCATCCTGGACCCTTGGCTCATGCCATCACCAGCCTTCTTTCTGCCCTGAGGAACTCAGCTCTTTGTCTGTCTGCTCCCCACCACACCTCCCCCATTTTAGCAGACAGCTGTGACTTACTGGAAGGAAAGGTGGGCAAGGTCGTTGGAAGGAATCTGGCCATGACCTTGACAACCAGACAGCCCCTGATGGGGTGCAAGTGAGATGACCCACCATCCTAGCCTGCCTGGGACTGAGTGGTTTGCCAGGATGTGGGGCTTTGTGCACTAAATTGGACAGTCCCAGGCATGCTGGGACTGTTGGTCACCCTAACACAGAGGCAAGATGACTTTTCCCCCATCCTGCACCTCCAGAGGGGGAAAAACTGTTTCCTGGCTGGTTTTCAGGCTAATCCATCACCACCAATCAACCCCTTTCGGGGAAAGATGACAAGAAGCAAAAGGCTTTGCCTGTGGTCAAATTAATAGCAGTAACGTCTTCACCATTAAAAGGAAGCATATGGGTGTAGTTAGATGCAAGGTGAAAAAAACCAAAAAAAACCTGTGTGCACATATAAATCCCACACCACAGGGCTATTGACAGCTAGAGACCTGCTAGAGATGAGCAAGGTGAGGTGGAGATCTACCTGAGCAGCAACAGGTAAGGACAAGAGGGCTTCGAGCCCTGGTGGGAGCAGCACTGGGCCAGCTGGCATTGGCCTTCTGAGTCCATACAACTGGGCCGGGAAAGGGAGCAGGCAGTTCCCCAGGCCCGAGAGTGACCCGGCGATGTGGCAGAATCAGTACAGAGAGGTGTCCACATCCACTGGACCTGCCCAGCCAGTGCAGAAGCCACTGCCCGCCTGTGACCTTTGACACCACATTTCAAATGTGACTGGTGCATTTGAGATGTGCTGTGCAGGTCAAGTACACACATGGGATTTTGAAGGCAAATGTTAACAAAATGCGGAATACCTCCTTAATAGTTTGACATGGATATGTTGGAGCAATCATATTTTGGCTATCACAGATTAAAGTATATTATTAAAATTAGTTTCAACTGTTTATTTTTTTCCTCTTTTAATGTGCCTATAGGAAATTTTAAATTTATATATATGGCTGTATTAGTTTGCTAGGGCTGCCGCCACAGGACCCCAGACTGGAGGCTTCCACAATAGAAGTGTGTTCTCTCACGGTTCTGGAGGCCGGAAGTCCAAGATGAAGGGGTCAGCGGGGCTGGTTCCTCTTGAGGCTGGGAGGGAGACCCTGCGGCTGGCCTGGCACCGACCTTGGCCTTGGGGAACTTGCTAAGAAGTTCCCAGGGTGGAGTGAGGAGGCCAGCACATACACAGCTTTGGTTATCCTCACACCAAGAAAGCGAACACTTCTTCCGAATCAACATGTGCTAAGTGTATTCCATACCGTAGTTCGTTTCATGTCCTCAGCAACCCTGAGATGGGTACCGTTGTCATCCCTACTTGACGGATGAAGACACCGCGGCACAGACCGGGGAAGTGTCCTGGAGCAGGCTGCAGGAGTAGGCGACGGCGATGCTGAGGACCAAACCCACGTTCTGGCTCCGAGTCTGGGCTCCTCCTCCTCAAGCTGAGGGGCTCCAGTGGGGCAGCCTCAGGCCCCCCACTCAGGCATTCAGTTTCTCTGAAATGGAATATATGGGCCCCGGGCTTCCCCTCATTTCTTTCTGTGGGAGTAAGTACTGGAGAGTAGATTACCCAAAGCTTTTCTCCTGGGGGGGCCTTTCTGTATCCAGAAAGGGGGTGAAGGGAAAGGAACCAATCTTTGGGGGAGGGCTTGCTTTGTGCTAAAATGTGCAGCCAAGAGCTTTTATATTTGAGCATTTAAATATTTCAATTTAATCATCACAACAGCCCTCTGAAAGGAATTTTAGTTTCCCCATGTTGTAGGTGAGGAAGCTGAGGCTCCTGAAAACCAAATGACATGACCAAGGTCACCCAGCAGTAGGTGAAATAGAAGCCTCGTTTCTGAAAATGTTTTTCCTTCTTTCTGAACCTAGTAACATGTATTGGGCAGCGCCTGGTGTTTCTCAGCAATTGTGTCTCTGCTTCTCATTTTCAGTCTGGTTTTCAAAGGTGGAAGCAGTTAAGTACCCAGGTACAGTGGGTCAGGGGCAATGATTACAAGATTTAAACTCAGTTTGGGTTTGTTGAGGAATTTTTTCTTAGTCTTTTCTTATCATCTCCATTTCTCCATTTTTTTTCTACTTTTTGGGGCCTCGGACTCACCAGACTGACTTTTCAGCTACACAATCTGTACAGACCACCACTAATGGCCTTATTTTACTGAATGCCTCTCCAGAAGGCCAGAGAGGCGAGGTGACTGGCCTGAGGTCACTCAGCAACTTAGAGGAGAGCTAGGATGAAAATCTTTGATGCTGGACTCCTCACCAGGGCTTGTCCTCTACAGGTGTATGCTCTTTCCCAATTCTTCGTATTTTTCTCAGGTTGGCTTCTGTGTGACATAGCCTTAGCCGAAGTCATGGCTTGAGATACAACTGTGGTTTGGGTTCCTTATCCATCATTCATTGGGAATCATCTCTCCCCTATTCTCCAATAATCAGCGTGTTCCAGTGGGGCTGACCCAGGAGAGCACAGGTGGCCAATCAGAGTGATCGATTGTGATAGGCTCAGGGCTGGGCCAATCAGAGTCTTCCCTGGAACTTCCAACTTCAGTGGCACTTCACTGCAAGAGTTTCATTTTCTCTAGCTTTGGAACAATCAGGATAATACAGGCCTGGAGCTACCACAGCCGTCTTTCAGCCACGTGGAGAGACCCTATTGGAGAATGAAGACAAACAGAATGAAGAGGTAGAGGGAAAAGTCCCACTCTCGTCATCTGAACCTCTGGATCCATCCATACCAAAATAGAAACTTCTCCGTTTCTCATCCATACCAGAACATACTTCTCAGAAACATAAGCAAATACATCTCCTTTTGTGAGTCAAGCCACTTGGAGCTGGGTTTTGATCATTTACAGATGAGTCTCAATTCATACACAGTGCTTAGATAAAAACTGTGCTGAAGGCTGACATGCCTAAAGGGTGATTCTGGAATCCCCTTAAAACATCAGGGGCTCCCCCTGCAACCTTGATAACAGGAGGTGTGTGAAAGTGAATGCAAATTTTGGTTCAAATTTTGCTGTTCAGTGGCTCCTTGGAGGTCCAGCCTTCTGCTCTCTCAGGCTCTTGCTGCAGACATGCCTGTATTCTATTGCAGGATTCAGCAAAACCTCTCGACAGAGTCAGACACACAATTCTCCTACAAGCACCCAAATAGGGGCTGATTGGGAATTCTAAATCTAGGGCAGCATGACAAAGGCTAATGGGCAGTGGTCTCTAGATTCATAAAGACTATTTATGTACAGGCAGGGGGACCTGTGCAACATCCCAGAGAAGCTATACCTTTGAACATCACTCGTTTCACCCACAGAAAATCATCTCTAATATACATCATGCTCATTAACAAAGTTTCTGATTTTAATTGGAGAGTATGATAGCCAAAGCACTTCTAATAACTTTTACTTTTTGGAATAATATTAGATTTATAAAAATATTAATATCTAATAGTAATATGAGATATATCCCTCACTCAGTGTCCCCTAATGGCTCACATAACCCGAGTTCACGTGTCAAAACGAAGGTACATTACTATTAACTGAACTCCAGGCTTCATTCCATTTTCCTAGATTTCCCTCTCATGGTCTTTTTCTCGTCCAAGATCCCATCCAGGAAACCACATCACATTTAGTCATCATGTCTCCTTAAATTTGTCTGTGACAATTGCTTAGACTTGTCCTTCAATTTGGGTTTGTCTGATGATTTTCTCATGGTTAACTGGGGTGATCAGTTCTGGGGGAAGATTACCACAGAGGTGGGGTCCCCTTCTCACCACATAATGTCAATGGCTCATGCTATTAACATATCGCTGATAAAATTGACCTTCGTCTCTTGGTTCAGGTCTTGTTTACCAGGCTTCTCCACTATAAAGTGGCTTTTCTTTCCCCTTTCCATATTCTGTCCTGTGAAAGCAAGGCAGTGAGTGGAGCCTACACTCATGGGAGAGAGGGGTTAAGCTCCATCTCCTGGAGGAAAGGGCTTAATCCCCCTCCCTGAGTGTGGATTGGATTTATTGCCTTCCTATCATCAGTGAATTCTTCTGTAAGCAAGATTTATCTCCTCTTCCCCTATTTATTCAGTCATTCATTTATATCAGCATGGACTCGTGGATATGTTGGCTATAATCCAATAGTATATTTGTTGCTCAAATTATCCCAGCTTTGGCCATTGGAAGTCCTTTTGGGTTGGCTCCAGGGGATGACATTTTGATGAGTTAGTTCAAATGCTAAGTAACCCGCTTTGCAGTGGGTATTCCTGAGTAAGGTATGCTTCTGACATTAACAAGGGTCTTCTGGAGTGTAGATTAAGACTAATTAGCCTCATAAAATGGCAATCAAGCTATGTAGACTTTGCTTTTTTTTTTTTCATTTAGCTTTTCCATTAACATCCATATAATGTTCCAGTGAGTGAATAGAACAGAGCTTACATAACTTGTGTTTTGCTATTATATATAACACTGAAATGGACATTTTTGTACCTTTTTACATTTATAGTTATTGCGTCATGAAAATGACTAAAGCTCAATTCATGTGATTGAATCACTTTCTAAAGGGGTTTGTACTGCCACCAACAGTCTGTATGAGTTACTAAAACTGTTATAATTATAATACAGATAAAGCAAAAATGTAACAAAAAAAAACAGAGAAAGCCCCTCACTGAGACACAGAGACATTTAAATAACTCACATGCTTGTACCAGGCTGGCTATACTGAAATGTTTAAGAGTCAATTACAGGTGACTTAGCAAAGAGGTGGACCAGATGATCCTTTAGATCTTCTAAGGCCCTTCTAATCCTGATCTTTTGTGATTCCACCTATGGTATATAAATATCAACATTTAAAATAGAAACAGTTTTGTACTTCTTAAGGGGAAAAACACCCCACCATTTCTCTGGGAAGGATGCCATCATCATTGCAGCATCCCCACCACATAACACAAGATTCCCACAGGGCAGGCATCACACCTCCCATTTTACATACCTGCCCTCAGTAGTCCTGCCTACCTCCAGAAGTAAATCCTGCATGTTCTCATTTTGCAGAAGAGGAACCCAAAAGTTTGCCCCCGTTACACATTTGTTACCTCCTAGAGCAGTGAAACTTATGGCTGATTGATCTGTCAGTCTTTCTGTTTCTGTGCACTTCTTAAGAGTGGGGTCTGTGTCTTCCTCCTTTTTCTCCCCAGTGCCTAGCACAGGTCCTGGAACACAGTAGGTGCTCAACACATACCAGGCGAATTACTGAAGCAATCAAGGAGAAAGCAGAGATCAGGATATATGCACCCAAAAATTTATTAACAAAAATCCAAAGTGAAAAACCAAAACTTGTACAAAGAATGCAGTAAAGGAATTGAAGGCAATAGTGATCCAGAGGAAAAGTTTTGTCCTTGGTCCAACACCCAGTTCCACTCTGATTCTGTTCGGCCTCTCGGAACCTCACTTCCTTCCCTGTAAAATTACTACGACCCTTCCTTCCTGACAGGAGCTGTGAGAATTAGACATGATAATATTATTTATTTGGCCAGTGACCTGCGACAATCCTCTTTACTCCTCTGGACTTCTATAAAATGGGAACCATAAAGTGTCCTCAGAGTGTTAGAGAGAGGGTTAAATGGGGAAACGTAGATGGAACCCTCAGCTTGATCATGGACTTCGGCAAGGGTTCCATCAATGGTTGTGGAATTGGCCTGGAAAGATACGTAATGTACTGTGACTGTTAATCTCTTCATTAAAAGAAAACCTCACAAGATATGCCAAAACTACCAACAAGAAGTCAAATCAGATTGGTTCTTTGGAGCCAAAAACAACAGCTGAAAGTTTCAATTCAGCAGCATGCGGTCAAACTCTGGTGGGAGTGGACACAGCCGCAGACCCTAAGCTGTGGCAGTGCCCAGCCCTTGGAATTGGCCTGGGTGCCTCTTCTGCGATCTGAGACAGCAGTGCCAATCCCCTCTTTCTACCTCTGTTTCCGCTGCTCTCCGCTTATGTCTTAGGCACGCTGGAACCTCTGTCTGGTGTGTATGGCACAGCGCTGAGAGCACAGGCTGAGGGGTTTTAGACAGACCTGGGTGTTAGTCCAGAATCTGCCACTGCTGTGTGGCTTTGGACAAGTAATTAACCTCTCTGTGCCTTTTCTTATCTATACAATGAGAAAAATGCTCCCTACATAACACTTGATATGAGGACTAAATGAGCAAATGTGTAGAAAGCCCTCAGCCCAGTGCCTGGCACAGAGGAAGCCATCTATTTACACAAGGAAGCTTGTGAACAGGGCTGGTGATATGCCAAGTCTTGCACAGTAGGTGCTCACTAAATGACTTTCTGAATGACTACATGCATGCATGAACAATGCATGTATGAATGAATGAGTCAAGTAAAGTCCCTGTCCTCCTTAGGGCTCTCTGTCCCTTGATTTTCAGAAGGCTGCCACCTTTCCCTCTGGGCTGCCGGGGGCGCGGGGTGGTGCCCAGGGGGCCTCCATGCTTGATGACCTCACTCCTCAGCCCTCCCTGAACTCTCCTGTCCTCCTTGCTCCCCAGTGGCTGTGGTCATGGTAGGTGGTGGTGGTGGTGGTGGTTGGTGGCTAGAAACTGAGCAGTGAGCCCCCTCTCCCTTTGTCACCCCAAACCTGGCAGGCTGAGCAGTCAGGGGGCCACATTAGGATTCCTCCCCAGCCCACCCCACGGCCCCTCCTCCCCGTGCAGATTTCAGAGTTGAAATGAAAGGTGAGAGGTGGGTTTGGCGAGCACCGGATAACCCTGGGAGTAACTGCAAAGTATTATAAACAGTGTCACGTCAACTCGAGATATAGCATCAGATCCTGACTTGAGCGCGAGGAAATGGGGCTGTGACAGGGAGATGCTTCCCCCAGACGAATGTCCAAAGGTGTCTCGAGAAGGGCCGTGATGACAGGCAGAAGGCTTAGTGGGGTAGGAAGCCGCTGCTTATGTGCTGCAGGTTTCTCTAAGTGCTGTTGAGGGGGCGCCTGTGAGAAGGGGGCGGGGGACAAGGGAGATGTCCTCCCCCTCCTCATTACAGCACAAGTTGGGGCCAACAGTCACCACCCCGTGGAGGTGGAGCATGGACATCCTCCAGGAGCCCCCAGGGCCCACAGGAGACCTCAGCATCCCTCCCAGAAAGACCCCTGCCAGGTTTAAATATTCCTAAAGCATTCCCCCACCCCCACACCTTATCAGACACTCCTGGAAACTCCAAGCTCTGGTGACTTCAGAAACCTTTGAGAAAGGTTCATGGCACGTAGTTGAACCTTTCTGGAAACATTTAGCAGGCAGTCATGGTTCTAAGATGAGTGAGACCTATTTCCTAGGGCAGACGTGCCAGATGAAGACGGAAATGGGATGTATGCTGGTGACTTCCCAGCCCGGGCTGCCCTGGGCTGGTCTGCACAGAGCGAGGATCCAGCCTGGCTCAGAGCGAACATGACATAGCAGGCAGCTGAGTGTGTGGACCCAGGCAGACAGCCAGACTGTCACCACTCACTCAGGCAAGTGCCTGAGCCTCTCGGAACCTCAACTCCCTTATGTATAAAATGAGGATCATTTTATGGAATGAATTGTCCAGAACGGAAGGTCCATTTTTTTCCCCTAGAAAGCAATGCACCCAAAAATATTTCAAGCCCTGAGGCCATCAAATAATGAATCGGCTGAACTGCAACAGCAGATCAAGGCGTTTCTCTGTCTCTTCCATATTCAGTTTTCTGCATGAACAAAATACTATGTTTTCCAATCATGTTGAACGTAAATGCTTTCTAATTTTTTTCAACTACTTACCCCACCCCCAAGAAAAGTAAATTAGAACATACTTTATCCACCATATCTTATCCACAAGGAAGATGACAGGTTGTTGCGGGGGTTTGACGAGATGACAGTGGGGACAGTACATTACATATTCGTGTATTTCACAGGTTGATGGAGCACATGCCCCATGCAAGGCTGTAGGGTCCAGACCCTTAGATACCATCCCTGCCACCTGGATGGCATGGACTTAGAGGAAGGCAGAGGCTATAAGAGATGACAGGCGTGTCCTGTACTGACAGAGATGGGGACCCCGGCTGTGGGAATACATGTATACATCTGTCAGGGGTCCTCAAGGGAGCCTCCAGGGTAAGTGACATCTGAGCTGGGCCTTGAGCACACAAGGATTTAAGGGAGCGGGCATTCCACACCGTGCAAAGACCAAATGCAAAATTAGAGGGCCATCAAAGAGTCTGGCATTTCACACTGTGAAATATTTCATTACAACTACTACTACTACTACTACTACTAAATAATAATAATAATAATAATAATAATAATAATAATACAAATGAGAATAGTATTAGCACACATCGCCTTGTAGCACAGATGACGTTTGTGCATCTGGCACTGTGCTAACCACTCCATCGGCATTACTTCAGTCCACCTTTACCATAACCCATGAGTGACAGTCTCCTGTTGCCCCCATTTTTTGGATGAGGAAGCTGTGGGAGGGCTTGCAACAAGCCCAAGATTAGGGAGCTAGTAAGTCCCAAGCACTCTGACTTCAACACCTACAACCCTTTCTGTTATCATTGTTTGGGGAAGACAGCTCTCATTTATCTATCCTCATAACCCCTGAAGGTATGCGTGTCAATCTTCCATTTTGCAGACGAGGGTCAATGGCTTAGAGAGGAGGGGTACATGGCTGAAGGTCACAGGGCTTCTGGGGATGGGAGTTAGGGGGGAACAAGGCCTGCTCATGGCTGCTGGCCATTCTGTGCAAGAGCTGCCTCTGACCATGAGACTGTAACCATCTGAGATGAGCAGGCCAGCACCCTCCTGGACACATTTTGATCATTGTTAGTAGTAGAAGCAGCAGCAGCACAGAGGAAATCAATCTAAGCATAAGGCCAGTCCGAGTGCCCTTGCTCCCCCTTCAGGAGAGTGAGGCTGGGGTTCCCCTCTCTGCTGTCCTGTCTCCTCAGGACCCCACAGCCCACACCTGCCCCTGGTCATTCCATGTGCCGCCCTCAACCCCACAACTCAGTTGGCCATCTTCAAGGCCCCAGCCCGCTGAACTTGACCTGGCCTTCTGTGATCGTTGCAAGTCCCACTTGGTCCTCGGGTGAATTAAGGGGGCCCTTGAGAGTGGCGACCGGGACTGATGTCCTGAGCCCAGCTCCCCAGCCATTTCCCTGGCCAGTCATTGGACCTCTTGATCTTCAGTTCCTCGTTTATAAAGGGGCGAGGGACACACTACAGGACCAACCCTAGGGGCCTGTGTGAGGTAAGATGAAACGAGGTAAGTACCAAGCACAGTGCTTGGCACAGAGTAGGGGTTCCACAACTGTGAGCTGCTGGTATAATGTCAGCAGGCAGTAAGGGACCACTACATATGATGGCCGAGTCCCAGGTAGCCACAGGAATCTAAAGCCTCGGAAGCAAGACATGCTCCTCGCTTCTCTGAATCCCATGTGACACATAGCATCGTGAAAACAAAACAACAAGAATGGAACCAGACTCTGCAGTCAGTCCAGGCTCAAACGCCAGCTCTCCTATAATCTGGCTGTGTAAATGTGGCTCAATTACTTAACTTCACTGAGCCTCAATTTCTTCAGTTGGAAAATTAGGATATTTATACCTACTTGGTGGGCTGTTACGAGGAAGGAAAAAGATGCACTCGTTCCTTCACTGATCTAAGCCTTCTCTGAGCTCCTGATGTGTGCCACACACTGGCACTCAGGGCTGGGAGTGTGACGGTGAACTGGAGAAAGGCTGGTGTGGAGGCCTCATGGCCTGCCCATCATGTTACACGATGTTTGCACAGAGAGAAGTGCTTGCAACCCCTCACATTGCATGGCCCAACTTCATTTGCAGCACCAGTCAGGATCTGAAGCCACAATAATCTGGGCTCATGGGAGGCAGCTCATGGGAGACGGAGGTATCCTTCTGTGGGCAACGGGAAGGGGGCAGCGGGATTTACAACCCTCTTAATGGAGCTGTTGTTTCTACTGAGACTATATACCCCTCTTGGTGTTCGGGGTCCAAAACAAGAAGTAGAAATAGGAAGGTATATTTTACAACCATCTGGGTTTGCCAAGAACACACTTTGCCAATCGGTTCCCTCTCCATCTTGAAACCAGGGGTGTCCCTGGAGAGACCTCAGTCGTGTTTCACTTTTGTCCACACCTAACTCATCAAAACGTTGCACGGAAGCAGGCCATCGGAGTCCCCAAGTGTCCCTGGACTCATGCAGAGCACATGAGAACCTGGGGCTGCTTTTGGCACCTGGGCCCCACGAAGCACCGCCTGTACCCACTGCCCCTTAAAGTGTCTCCAGAACAGGATCCCTGGGTCTTGTGGCTCTGACTCATCCCTCCTTGGAGCTCAGAAAGTTGGAAGAATCTCAGGGCTAGAAGACCAATCTTCACCCCAGGAACCAGGCTTCTCCACACACGCACATACACACACACACACACCACGCCTAGAGACCCATGGGCATCACCAATTGTCTCTTTCTAGCCAACAGAATGTTAGCTCTATGAGGACAGAGAATTCTGTCCGTCATGTTCACTGTGGTCTAATGCTCTGTGCCTGCAACAGAAACTGACACATAGTAGGTGCTTCTAATTATTGTTGCAGGAACAAATTAACGAAGAGTAAGCTTTCTTAAAGCATTACCTGAGGGTGGGAAGGAAAATTACTCATCTCTGTTGAGCACTTACTATGTGTCAGGCACTGTGCTTGATGCTTCATGCGGACTCCTTTCTTTCTACAGCTGTGACCTGGGGTCACTGTGCCCATTTTATGAGGAAGAAACAGGCTCAGAGAGGGTAAGTAACTTGCACAGTGAATGACACACAGCTGATGAGAGCATGGGTTTTCATGTGGAGCTGATGGACCTCGAAGGCATATAGCTTCCTGTGCCTTATGCCTGTCTTCGTGAGGTCAGTAAACAGGTGAGTTCCAAATGCCAGTCGAGCCACCTTGCTGACTCCCAGCCCCCTAGAGCCTCAACAGAGCAAGAGGACAGGACAGGCTACACCATGGTAAGAGGTCACTGCCATGGCTCAGGGGCTTGGTGCACTAAAGGCTGACTTATTTCTCACACCATAGGCAGGTGTGGGTTGAGCCACACCCCAGGTGGCTTTCCTTAAAGAGAGGACTCGGCTCGTAGCTTCTGAGGTTGCAGTAGAAGGGGACAAGAGGGCTAGAGGGCAGTATAAGATGTTTCTAAAAGCCTAGAGGTACCATGTAACTTCCACCTTGTTTCACCCTCTACAGTAACTGACCCAACCTAACTGCAAGGGAGGCTGGGAAGAGAGTCCTCCTGATCTTGGAGGAAAACCAGCCCTGAGCCCTGGGTGCCACACGCAGGTCCTCAGGATCCCTGTGCCTTAGGTCCATAGGATCTCCCTATGCCTTAAAGCTTCCCTCAGCTGCTCCTGCTAGGCCCTCAGAGCTCCAGGGACCAGCCAAACCCCAGAGCCCTGGGCGTACTCAGAAGGCCTGTCTTCTGAGCCCCACGGCTGAGGCCAGGGGCTCCGCTGGGCCCCAGGTGACATTTAAGACATTTGCCAGAGGCTGGGTGAGCAGGGGCCTCTGAGGAGCCTCCTCCCAGCCCGGAGGAGCTGCAGGGAACCCTTTCCCCTGTGGGGCCCTGAGCCCTGGCCCCATTCCTGCTCCTGCCCAGTTAGGGACCCGATCACAGTGTCCCAGAGCTCCGAGATCAGCTCCTTTACACAGAAGTCTCCCCCGGCGCCCCGGTGCTTGGCTCAGGCAGCAGCAGAGGCCCCATGAGCCTGCACAGTCTCTGTTCTGGCTCCAGAAGCAAGTTGTCCAGCCCGAGCTCCCAGAGACCGGAGTCTATCCATCACTCAGCACAAACCTGGGTCTGAGCCCACCGAGGCCTGGCCTTCAGGAGCCAGCATGGCCTGGAAGGACTCGAGCGAGCCCTGACCGCCCCTCTCCCAGGGAAGGGCATGTGGGAAGTAGGGAGCCCCTGAGAGCCCCCTTGGCCCCTTCTACACCTGCCACCCCATGAAGCCGGGATGTTGCAGCAGCTGCCACATTTTGAGGAGACTCCCACCAGTATGAGATGACGTTGACCTCCCTGTGACCAGTCCAAGGACAGCCTGCGCCCTGACACGGAGAGCAGTCCATCCCTGCAGATGCATCCTATGAAAGAAAGAAAGCCCTAGACTGTAGATGGGATCTCAGCACCTCTTCAGGCAACTTCCCCTCACTAGTTCCCCAGGTACCACTGCTAACTGCCCTGGACCAAAGCCCAACAAGATGACATCCACTATAAGCAGCCACCCTCTGCCTCAGACCATCTTGGAGAGTCCCGATGCAACTTAGCCTATAAAGGCTCTGAGAAGCCCTGCAAGAAAGACCTGTTTTATATAGCTTGGCACCTCACAAACTTTAACCACAGAATCCATACCTAGAATTCATAGCTAGTAATGATTATATGGAAAACATTTTGGAAATCTGTCTCAGACAAGCCTAGACTCAGCTTCAGAGACGAGTCACAGCAGAGCCCTGTTCTGGGGGTTGCTCCTATCCCTGGGTGGAGGGAATGGGCAAATGTAACAGTGTGACCAGTGCTTGGTCAACCAATGTAATTCACAAGAAATTATGCCCCTACTAGCTTTATTGTTACTGTAGCATTATCTTTACCTGATATATTATGAGTTTGTTTACAAAGTTATTCTCTGTTCCCCTCACCCTCTCACTTGAGTGAAACCTCCATAGAGGAAAAAATTGTTGTCTGCTATGTTTACTACCACATCCCCTTCCATGTCTATGACAGAATTTGAAACATATCAGGTGCTTAAATTTTTCAGTGGAGTGACTCTGTTAATCACACGAGTGAGGAAAACTGAGGCACAAGGAGAGGACCTAATTAGCCCATCGGCACAAGGCCAACACATGATGCAGTGGAGACTTGAAGCCAAGAGTCTGACTTCAGGGTCTGCACACTGACCACCCTGCTCGTCTGCCCCCACTGGGCCCAGCTCCCCAACCTGTCCCTCCCCTGGCTTCCACTTGACCTCTGCACCAGTCCGTCTCCATACCCACCTCAGACCCTAGAGCCACCAGCAAAGCTGTGGAGGCGCCAGCAATCGAGCCTGGGGTGACACTCAGGGCAGCCAACGCTGGGTTCCCATGAGGAAGACAATTCTACTGAGAGCCTAAGAAACTCAACTTGACAGCTTCCAACCCTCATCCCCCGACACACACCCCGAAATTAAATGCCAAATGAAGTTGCCAGATAGAATGACTTGAAATTGGCAATCCCCCCACTCCCTCCAGTCTAATAAAACAGAGGATGGAGGGGGGAAAGGGCTAAGCTCAGAGCTGGAAGTGCTGGCTCTGCCCACCGCTGTGTGATCTTGACAAGCTGGCCCTTCTCTGGACTTTGGCTTCCTCTGCAGATAATGCTGAGGAGGAGCTGACAACGCTGGCCCCACAGCATTGACAAAACGATCAAGGAGCATCGGTTTAGAAGTTCCACAGAAACTTAATTCTTGCCAGTGTAGAGGTACGGCATGGTGCCGGGGTTCCCAGAGCCAGGGGTCCCCTGACAGAGGGGTTCATGGAAGGCTTCCTAGAGGCTCGGTTGATCTTTTACATGAGCCTCCAAGGATGGGTTGGAAATTTGGGTTGCAGATGAGGCCAGAAAGGAAAGTTAAGACAGATTGTACAGGCCTTGAAAGCCAGGACTTTCGCCTTTAAACAGTGGGAAGACTGTGAAGGTTTTAAGCAAAGTACTCTTTTGTCTCAGTATGAGGATCAGGTTCATCTCTGATTTACAGAAGACTCAAATAACTGTGGCTTAAATACATAAAAATGTATTCTCTTCCAGAAAAGCAGTCCAGAAGCCGGCGTCCAGGACTGGAGTAGCAGGGCTGTGGGACAGGTCTGAGCAGACACCAGGGTCTTTCTGCTCCCCTAACCGCTGTATGTGTCTCCCATCTTCAATATCACTCATGGTCAAGGCTGCCGGTGAAGCTCCAGCCTGAACTTGCAGTCCTGGCAGCAGGGAAGATGAGTGGGAGCAGGCCAGACGAGGCACAGCCCTAGCAGAGTCAGCTCCTTCTGAAGAGCCTTCCCAGAAGTCTTTCACTTACATCTCATTGGCAAGAACTTAGTCTGATAGCCACGTGAGCTGCACAAACAGATTGATAATGCGGTCTTAGCTCTGAATAGTCGTTTACCCTGCTACCTAGAGAAATCTATAGCTGAAAAAGGTTGCAGGGGATATTGGATAGACATCTGGCCGTCCCTGCTATAGTGGCTTTTCCTGTAAGAAACAACATCTGACACCCAGACTTTAATACTTCCTTAAGAAGTCTGGAAGGATGGGTCCCAGGGTTGGTTGCTGACTCAACAATGACATCAAGACCCAGATTCTTTCTAGCCTTTATTCTGCCATACTCAGGATATTTGATGGTAACTAAATGAGTTATGATTAAATTAGTTAATATTTATAAAGCACTCATGGTGTAATAAACTATGTTAGCTATATCACCTCACAATCACAAAATGACTGCCACAGCTCCAGACATCATATCCTGCCCCTCCATCCTATGACATAGGAAAGGAGTAAAGAGGGCAAAAAAGTTTTCTCCTTGTGCCAGTCTTGCCTAATGTCAGGAAAACCTACCTCAGAAGTGCACCTTCCCCCATCAGACTTCCTTTTAGGTCTCAATGACCAGAATCAGTCCACAAGCACATCCAGACCAATCACTCTCACAGGGGGATGAGGCTGCCACAACTGACTTAGATCAATTATGATCCACCCCCAAGGGCTGGACTCATTGCCACCCAAACAAAACCAGGGTTCTAATAGCAAGGCAGAGGGGACAGGCTGGAAGGAGGCGAGTCGCCCTTGCCTGTTCTTCTGCAGAAGAGAGCGGAGGGTGAGAAAGCAAACGAGGCTGCTGAGACTGACAGAGAGGTGCTGAGGGATGGGGGCTCAGCTCTGCCCAGAGAACCAAAGGCGGCCTCTCGGTACAACTTGGGCCCTGAACAGTCACCATTATCTTGTCCTTCAAAACAAGATGGCCACCTCCCCAGGCCCAGGGCCCGGAATGGGCTGCAAGCATGCGGGCAGCCCCAGCGCTGACTGGAAATTGCATCAAACGCTCTCCTTTTCTGCCATCAAGAATGCATTGTGCTCATTTCACCGGTCCCGAGGGTGCGGGGGCTCCAAGCAGAGTGTGTCAGGAATTCTGTGCTTTCACCTTGGCCTGAGCTTCCCAATTTATCTCGCAGTTTCATTAAATCCCTCGCTACATACCACAGACATATTTCTCTTCTAGCGGCTTGTTGCAGGGGATCCGGGACACTGCAGATACAGAACGTTCTTTGCCTAGTTTTCTTTTTTTTTTATTAAATCAAATTATTCACTGCTCCTCCCTGTGTCGCCCACGGTTCACTTAGATTAATAACATTGGAGATTCTGCCTATTAGGTATTGAAAGCAGTGAGCAAGGGCCCTTCCAGCCAATTCCAATTCCAGATACTGCGTGATGGAAACTATTTCTCCCCCTGCCTGCTGCCAGCAACAAGCTTTTCTCTAACAGCTTAATTAGGATTCAAGATTGTGTTCAGAAACCCAGAGCCACAGAAGGAGCCAAGCCTGCGTGTTTACAGGCTTCTGTATTCAGTTCGTTTCTGGTTTTGTATTTTGCAAGAGGACAGACAAGGAAATGAGAGAGAGAGAGAGAGAGAGAGAGAGAAGAGTTTTTAATAACAGGAGGAAGCCTCAAATATGGTGACAGCACAGGTAAGTTGGCAGGCGAATGGGAAGATGGGGACACTGGAAATGCAGACAGAAGTAGGTGCTGAAGCCTAGAAGTGGTTCAGATATGCTGCAGAGATGAGAGTAACGGAAGGGCTTCCTCCTCGCCCTCCACATCATGGGGACAAGAGGTCGTGACCCTGTCCTGTCTCTCCCTCCTGATGGGGACTGAATTTGAAAATGGCAGAACTAAGTTGAATTTTCTCTCTGTTCCTTCCTGGCTGTGTGGCCTTGGGAAAGTCACCTCACCTCTCTGAATGCTAGCTTCCTCTTCCAGGGGAATAAAAATACTGATTCGTGGAATTGTGAGGTTTGTATGAGAAGTATGAGAAAAGCATCTGGCATTGCCGTGACATGCAGGGGGCTGTTGGTAAATATGAGTAGGTATGAATTGAGTCTGAACCCCATGAACTTTTAGGCCACTCTGGATACGATGTTCAAACATTATAGCTGGAGACTGGACAAGCCTCTGAGGTGCTCTGGGTACAATTTATGGTCCTTTGGCCTCAGTTTCCTCATCTATAAAATGGGTTAATAATAGTGCACATAAAGTCCTTAGCTCGGGGCCTGGCACGAGGTAGGTGGTCAAGCCAGGGAGCTGACAGAAGGGATCCGCCTAAGCCCATAGTTGTGCTAATGAAGACGGCGAAGCCCCCTAGTGGGAGATGACACCCAGTGGTTTCACAACGAATCAATGAAAGAACCAAGTTAATACCACGTGCTATTTTACCACCGGCCAATAGAAGTAAGCTCCATTTAAGGTACATATAAAGGGATCAATAGAAGCCCCCAAAAAGCATGAATGCTTGACAACATGCTGGTGAGGAAGAATATGGGAATTCAAAATAAACAACTTCAACCTGGGAAGGGCACATGGCAGAAGAGAAATCCTCCCGTGAATCTCAGTTTATATCAGCTTCTATCTTATCAAAATTGGAATCATGAATTAGGTCAGTTTCCTAATTGCTCTTAGAAATGCAATTTTGCATCTGACCTTGTATTTCCACGTCCGGGGTCCTTCAAACCATAACTGCAAGTTACACGTGAGGACATTCATTACAGGATTTGTACTAGCAAGACATTGAAGCATCCTATATGTTGGAGGGTTGGTTACATGAAGCATGGAAATCAAAAGCGTGGAATACAAGGCAGCTGTTACAATGGACATTGACAAAGAATTTTTAATGAAACAGGAAAATCACTTATGTACAATGTGAAGAAAAAGATACAAAAGGACACACAAAACTGTCTCCACAGTGATTTCAACTGTATAAAATAGGTGTGTGTGTGTGTGTGTGTGTGTGTGTGTGTGTGTGTGTGTGTGTGTCCGGTCTTTAGAAAAAAGACTGGAAAGGAAATACATCAAACTAACACTGCTTATACCAGAATAGTAGAATTAGAGGTGATCTCTGTCTGTTTTCTTACTTATGTTTTTCTGCATTTTACAATATTCTACGGTGAATATATACTTATACATCCAGAAAATCCTACTGAAATGTTAAATAACAAAATGAAAATGAAAAGTGAACCCCTGTAGCCCCTAACAGCACCTTTCCTCACTCCTAAATAAAGCCACTCTCATTAAGAAGGTCTACGAGAGCAAATCCCAGTCCACCATCACATCCAAGATAAGTGACATACGTGCGAGGACACAGATCTTTCTTTTGATGCATTATTCATGTCAAAAGATGGCTCAGAGACAAGTAACACTTTTATAAAGGAAAGAGAAAATGCACTTTCAAAAAGGGCCAGGGGTTCCAGCTGCAGAAGCACCAGCTTGTCAAGCATTAAACACAGTAAGAACGTAGGAGGAGGATAATGGCTTGATGTAGGACAAAGGGTACAAACTTTCAGTTATAAAAAGAACAAATTCTGGGAATCTAACGTCCCGCATGGTCTACAATTAATGATACGGTATTATGGACGTGAGGGGCTGAGAGTAAATCTTAAGCATTCTCAGCTATGTGAGGTGATGGAGGTGCATTAATTATTTTGGATTGGTAGTCATTCCATAATGTAAATGAACATCAAACCATCGGGCACTATGCAATTTAAATATATACAGTTATATTTGTCAGGTAGTCCCAATTATTCCTCAATACAGTTTAAAAAAAGTCTAAAAGGGAACAAAAAACTGCAAAATTATCAACACTTCTGTTTTAATTACCTATTGCTGTGTAACAAATCACCCCAAAATGTAGCAGTCAGGGCAATATTGATTATTTCTCATAATTATGTATGACAGGAATTCAGGCAAGACTAAGCACAGGGCACAACAACCAAAACCACACAAGCATTCACAGAGGAGACGAGATCATATAGTGTCCATGTGGTATATAAATGGATGGATACAAACCGAACTCATTACGATTCCTTCTAGGATGTGGCACAGGGTTGGATGGGGAAGGGGATCAAACTGGACTTCAAAAAAATAAATGAAAAAAATGGACTCCAGCCTTGTCCATAACGAATTCACATTTATAGTTATAGCATGTAATATATAATGCATCGATGTATTATTTGTGTAATTAGAACATTAAAAAAATAACTTCCATGAACATAAATGGGGCTGCATAGCAATTTAATTTTGAGATCTTTGATTTCAACATCTGTACTTTAGACTTGAAGACACCAAGACTCATTGAAGAGAAGAGTCTGGACCAGGGTGGGGAATTTGTACTAAACCAATGGCATTCCAGCCCAGCATCTTTCTACTATGTCACACTGTCCCCCTCAAGCTGAGGCCACCCAGCCATCTTCCTAGCATTAGGCAACGTTCACAAAGACAGAGAGCCAGCGCCTTCGATGTCCTTATTATATGTTTGGTCCTCCTCCACTTGCCTGGCCATCCCCAGGACGCCAGGAGAAGAGCACTGGGCCAGGAGGCAGGAGTAAGCTTGGGGTTGCTGTCTGCCCTCAGCCTCCCGGGTGACCTTGGGTGAGTGGGCGGCTGGCTCAGTCCTCTTCCTGCTACCTTCTAGCTCTCGGGTGCTACCCTCTGTGAACTTTGCCTGTGGCCAAGTCCATATATACCCTCTGCGTGACCCTAGATCTTTGCCTCCTGTTCATAATTAAGAGAAGAAACCACCAAATGAGCATATGCCTAAATAGACGCGGCAATGAAGTCCTTTTTTTTTTCTTTATGTGAACTATTTTGGCCTAATTCTCTTTTTTACAAAAAGAACGGCTAATATTTCATGGGGAGAGATAAGATCTTGCTTTAATACAGTTAGCTTCAATTGACCTTGAACTGAATCTACAAATTTCTTAGAGGTGACCTCTCCATCGATGCTTGATACACATTCATAAGTAAATGAACTGAGAAGATGCCTATTTAGATAACTGGTCCAATAGAGGATCCAAAATAAAGGCAGATGTCCAGGGCGCACCAGGAGAGGCATGGAATCATGGAATCTTAGAATAACAGAGTTTCTGAGTGATCGAATTATAGAATCTTAGAGTTGAAGAATCCAGAGCTGGAGGGGATCCCTAACGTGAATAAATGAAAGAGCTGAACTGTAAGCTCTTCAGGGGAGGGGCTATGTATTGGTCATCCCTGGCACTGAGCCTGGCACATAGTAGGGCATCATGAATATTTCATAACAAGTAAATGAATGAAAGATTAAATGTTAAGGAAGTAATAATATGAAAGGAAGCCAGAGAGGGAATCATTTATTCAACAAAGCTCTACTGCACACCTACTATGTGTCAGGCTTTCTGTGACACAGAGGGCACAGAGATGGGTCAACACAGATTTTGCCCTTGAAGTGGTTCTAATCTAGAGACATTACCATGGGCTGTGGAGGAGTCTTGTAAGATTTCCTCTAATCCATACCCTTTTTCCCACTCAAGCTGCTTGTTCAGGGGGCCCCATCACCTCTAGGACCTTGGATATGGATTTCAGAGGGAGAAAAGAAAAATTTTTAAAGGGAATATAGCCCCGACTTCAATCATTAATGCCAGGGGTACACAAATTTTTGAAATGGAAGAGCCAATCCTGTCCCTCACAAAAATTTAAAAATTATTCAAGAGCCCTAAAACAAGTGAAGTCACCATATAAATGAAACTATGATAGTTTTATTTTCATTTTCAATTTTACTTCAGAGCCATATGTAGGTACCCAAAGAGCCACATGTGGCTTGCAAGCCACAGTTTGCCAACCCCTGATTTATGCTTTTGTTCCATATGCAATTATAGATGTTAGTTAAAATAATTGTAAATATTTACCACTTGGTATGTACCAGGGTATTTTGGGTGGCAATCCTAACATAGGTCAAAATCTAAAGGACTACAAACATATGGGTTCAAACTATCTCCACTAAACTTTCACTGTTAATGACAACTACTGATTCTAGCTCAGGCTTCCCCTGCAGGTAAGCCCGTATGCACTACATACCAGTGTTTCTGATAAAATTCAACTAACAACCTCTGGGGAAAACTTCTGCCACAAGTAGGTTTGAAAAATGCAAGATCAGGGCTGGCCAAGTGGCGTGGTAGTTAAGAGCTGGCTTGGGATGCCAGCGGCCCTGGTTCGGATCTCACATATGAGGGCCAGTGACACTGCCCTCAAAAAAAAAATGCAAGATCAAAGTCAAGCTCACCATATTCTTTACTACAGGACTTGTCAGAGCCTTTATCATGCTCAAGGTGGCAGAGAATATCCTTAGGGGGCACACAGGATGCAGCTTCACTCAAAGTAACTTGACCATGGAGGCCTTTTAGAGAACCCCTGAACTGGTGACAGAAAGCAAACATGGTGAAGCTGAGACCAACAAACCAACATATTCACAGTGTGACCCTATCGACCCCAGGGAGTTGATGCTCTCATCATCTTTTTCATCTTCACACCCCATCAATCACCACCTAGACTTTTTTCCAGCCGAGCTGCCCTGAACTGCCATGCTGTGGGCAATCACCCCGTCATTGCTTCACCTCTTCCCATCCCCTTCCACACTCTGTGGGGGCAGAACCTTTGGTGGGCTCACCCCCGGCTCGCCAAGCATGAGCCAAAGCAGATATGGCAGAAGGAGAAAAAAACAACGTGATTTGGGTACAGACTTCAGGGGGTCGGGCCTGGTTGATGCTTGCAGTGGGGTTGGGAATAGCCATGGAGCAAAAGTGGCAGTGTAGACAAGGAGCAATTTGGGAAAGATCCGGAATACCAAATTAAGGAATGCGGGCTTCATCTGATAACGCCATTGCCGCGTCATCAGGTCAGCGCACTATTCCCATGGAGACTCCCTTGGTTCTTTTTGTCCCCTCATCTGAGTCTCTGCTCCAAGCACACCTCCTCAATGCCAGCCCTCTGCCTAAAAATCCATCCCACACTCTATGCCTCATGTAGCTTCTTTCTCTTTCAGAGTGCTCATCACTACCTGACATTATATTATAAGGTGGGGTTTATTTGTCTCTTATCTCTCCCCCTGCCAGTAGGCAGGCCCCAGGAGGCCTGGTACTTTGGTTTGGTCACTGATGTATCCTGAGTACCCAGCAGAGGGCCTGCACACAGTAGGCTCTCAATAAATTATAGGAAGAATAAAGGATTTTAAGCAGAGGAGGACACGGCCGGAGGATTCCCGGGACACTGTTCCTAGAAACCATTCCTTATGCAGCTGTTCAAAACGTTGACTTTTTATTTAAAGGAAATACATTATTCGCAAAGGCATGAATCCATCTGAATACTGGCATCTACAACGTTAAATGAAGAACTAAAAAGGTCAAAAGACTTAGAGGATATTTAATCCAAGTACCTCAAACAAGAAGTCCAAAGGCCATCTGTAATGAAAAATATGCTTTTGTTCAACAGGTTCAGCTTTATTTTTAAATGCTGTAGGCCACTGTGCCACACTCCTCCACCTTCCCTTTTGTCTCACACTTGGCTCACTTCATCCATTAACATTACCAGCCATTAGGTCACTTGAGTATATAACACCAAACCTTTCGTTTCCCATTTGAGAAAACAGATGCGGAGATGGGTGGGATCCACTTGAGGTCTTACAGCTTAACAAGAGCCAAAGCCTGTTCTATAACCGATGTCCCCGGACACCCAGCCCACTGTCCTGCCCTTCCTCAAACCTGCCTTTGTTGGCCAGACCACAACCGGATTCCTGCTTTCTCCCACAGGTGCTGGATTTCCCTTCCTCTTGATGGACCACAACTGGGAAAAGGCCAAGACCAGAATGAATGGAACAAGGTAGACCCTGTGGAAAGAGAGGCAGCAGAGCCAGGAGGGAGACTGCAGCTAGCTACCTTGTCATGGCCACACTGTAAGTGCTCTCAGGCAGGACACTCTGCTTGGTTCCAAAAGGCCATGTAGACATTTTCATTCCTACAGCCCCTGTCCTGAAACATGCTCGTTCTCACACAAACTCTTCTCAAGAAACTTCTAGTCCCATAATGTGCAAAACACGGACCTCGGGTGCACAGAGACCTGAGGTGGAATTTCTACTCCACCCCTCCTGACTGGGTGCATCCTGTAACCACTCTGAGTCTCCGTTTCTTATTTGAATATAATGAGGGTAAAATTGCCTCCATGATATATATATATATATATATATGAAAGAATGTGTTTCAAGAGCCTGGCAGAGCATGTGGCACATAGGCTAAGCCTAAAAATGATGGCTAGCTGTCTTATTTGGGGTTCCCACAGAAGCAGACTCTGAGACAAGAATCTAATTTTGAGTGATTTATTCAGGAGGTGATTCCAGGAAACATCAGAGCAACTGGAGAAGTGAGACACTGAAGGCAAGCAGCCAATAAGGGGTGAGTTATCAAACATGTTACCATCACACAACCAGAGCTCAATTCCATGGGCTCAATTCCAAGCTCTGGAAAATGGGGCAGAATACATGCCTGGGTTATCCCCCTAAGGGGTGAGGAAGCTGAGGTATTGATCTACCAACTTCCATTAATTATTGGTTGAGGGCTGCTCCCCAGAAGCATTAATCCCCCAGCACTTCCAGGCCGCTGAGCCAGGCAGAGAGCAAGTCCTGGGGAAAGAGATGTGGTGCTGACAGCTGGGAGTCAGGTGGGTGTACCCTGAAGTGGTGCGGGCATGGCAGGCACACCATCTGCTGCCCTTCTGTGACTGCCCTCGTCACGAATGGCTAACGCTTAAGGAGCCCTCAGTACCTTCCAGGCAAGGTCATAAATATTTGCCATTTTTTAAAATTTCATCCTCACAATAAATATACAAGGTGGATCTTACTGCTGTTCCAATTTTATAGTTAAGAGAATTGAGGCTACGTGTATGTAGCTAGATGTGAATGCGGGCTAGCTCCTGAGCTCATGCTCTCACACACACTGCCTCTTGGGAAGGAATACGCAACGACATAGCTAGTTAGTGGTGAAGCCAGGAGCTTGAACTGTGGAGCACGCCTTCACTGCTCAGTGTTATTTGAGTTCCTTGACTGCAGCCTTTCCTGGGCACAGTGATCTTATGCAAGATGCTTGAGGTCTCCAGGCCTCAATTTCTCCAGCTGTAAGATGGAGTGATAAGCGCACCCACTTTATAAGGTTAATGCCAAGATGAACAAGTAGCTGTGCTATGTTCAGCAATTGGCATGCAGGGTAGTCTCAGTCAACGACAGCTATTATTTCCCCCCATATGGAAACCTCCGCATTCTCACCTGTAAAATGAAAAAACATAAACCTATCTCAAAGGCTCTCTTGGTTGTCAAGGGAGAATGTATCTGAAGACATTACTATTTCTATTAAGATAAGAAATTGGAAGCTGAGCTAAATTATAAAATATTCGATGAGAGCTGGGAAAGACCTTAGTCCTGACCCCTATCACTTTCTGTTCTCCCTCAATCTAGGGCAATGTCATTCATTCCTATTGTGTCACCTACAGAATTTCAGATATTGTATTTTTTTTCAATTCTTTTTTGTTCTGGACTTCTTTTTGGAAGGGTTTTCATTTCTCTGCTGGCGTTTCCCCTCTTTTCATTCATTAGGAGCATATTTTCCTTTATTTCATTGAGCACACTTATAATAACTGCCTTAAAATCTTTTCCTGCTAATTCCAATATCTTCCAAGTGACAGTCAGTCTCTATTATTATTTTTTCTTAAAAATGGGTCATATTTTCCCATTTCTTTGTTTGTCAAGTACTTTCGGATTATATCCTAGACACTGTGGCTGTCATGTTGTAGAGGCTCGGCGTTTTGTTGTTCCTCCAAGGTGACAATTTTCTGTTGGTTTAGCAGGCAACTGTAATGTTGTTGGACTCAAACTTCAAACTGTGTCTCAGGCAGCAGCTCAAATTTCATTTCAGTTCTTTTATCTTTAGCTGAACTACTTGTGATCTGTCCTGCTCCTCCATGGTTCAGTAATCCACCAGAGATGTGAGTCTATAAACAGATTGTGGCTGCCCCTCTCTAGCTCTCTTTATTCTGAGATTTTTCTCCCCCTTCACTGTCTACCACCCCCCGCTGAGCACCGGGTAGAAGTTAAAGGTGTTTAAGATACTGTACCTTCTAGTTTACAATCTAGAAGGGAATGACACACATCTTATTCCTTTCTAAAACCACAGGTTTCTGCTCACAACACAGCAGGTGCCCCTTCAATGTTTCTTGAACAAATATTGACTGTAATAATCTAGCTCAAAGTCAAAGCAGACTTGGCCACATGAGACAAGGAGATAGATGCAAAGGGTGTGTGTGGAGGGAACAGAGGTGGGTCCAGAAGGGAATAAAGGCTAAAGGGAGGAGGGGTATGTAGATGGGATGTGAGGAAGTCACTGGAGGTCCAACTAGACCATTTCTGCATGTTGGACTTGGACAGGATTGGGGAGACCCACTCACTCCCTCCACCTTGACAAGGATGCTCTTCCCATGGCTCCCAAGACCCAAGGTGATCAGAGTCCCTGGAACTCCCAGAGGAAGTAAAGAAATCAGGCCTCTCCCTCTGGAGGTACTCCCTCAGGTCAGCATTCCTCATCGCCGGAAGGAAATTCATGTCTTCTAAGCTTCAATCTCAAGGAAAAGTTAATGGACAACCACAGACTGGCCACTGTGCAAGGACTCCCCTCCAAGTTCACGGACCCTCCTTTACACTAGCTCCTCTGCATGGTGCCTCATGAGGAGTCAGGTGGCCACCCCTGGAAGGAGGGAAGACCCACACCCTTTAATTAACAACCTGAGACAAATTGGAAACAGCTGTGAAAAATTAGACAATTTAAGTGCTGTGAAGGAGGAATAATTTCTGTAGTCTTTGTAATAAATCTTATGCTGTCTCATTCCCTATGCTGGACTTGAACTTTTTTTTTTTTTCCAGGGGTGAGTTAGCACATTACTCATAAAAGAAACAGTATCCCTTTTGTTTTGGCTGGGTCTGTTTAATAACAAAAGAGCCTATCCCAATTACAGGGGCAGCATGGTGACAAAGCAAGTGCCCCCATCTGACGGGGCTTGCAAACTTCATGGTGAGACCGGCAGCAGTTTCCTGACCTGGCTGTCCTGTCCAGTGTGGCTTGATTTCCACCCCAAATGATCCTCACTTTCAATCGGCTCCAGATTTGGGAGACTGCGGTAGGAAAGATAGAGTGCCCAGATGTGTTCCTGTCAAACACGAAGGGCCTCGAGTCCATGCAGGGTTGAACTTCTGCAGGACTCCAAGAGTTTGTTTTATCCCACCATATTTCTAAGAGAGGAGAGAGAGATTGGGAAAAAAAAAAACTCATAATGAAAGAGCAGGAAAGGAATAGAGGTGGCCTCTAGATCAATTCACTCATTTTAGAGAGGAGAATCAAGGCCCACAGAAAGGAACTGATGTGGCCCAAGTGACCAGTGAACTTGTACCAGAATTAGATCTAGAATTCAAACAGCTTTGGGTTTTGCATAGCAGTTTCCATATAATTAAATAATCAAAATCACTTAGAGCTCCCTTAAAAGGTATGTACAGCAGCTACATGAGCATATTATTAATACAAGGATTAAGATTGTGAGCTTTGGAGCCAGTTCCAATCCTGGTTCTACCCTTTCTTCAATGTGATCTTGGGTAAGTCAGTTCACCTCTTTAGGTCTCAGTTTGCTTGTCTGTAAAATGGGTATGAAATAGTTTCTAAGATCTTTCATGAGGATTGATGAGATAATGTATATTAAAATCTCATTAAATGTAACTGTTGCTGCACACTGGCACCCATGCCACTGAGCATGGCTGGGGAAAGGCACACAAATGGGCTGTCCTTGAACTCTTGACCAAATGTTCAGGTGGACTCTCAGAACCACCAGCAATCCTTTTGTATTGATCCTAATCATTCCTCTCCTAGAAGATCATCCTATGTCTCCCCTCTTCTCAAACTGCCAACACACTCTCTTTCTCCGCTTGCTCTCAACACATGACCAGGCATATATTTTATTTCCTTGAAACAAATTTGAACCAATCAGAATAGAACTTTCAAACGACCCTCCATGAAGTTGACCAACCTACCTCTATCCATATACTCTACTTTTTCTCTGGTTAAAAAGATGATATAAGCCTTTTCTTCACTGTACACTAGATCAAAGATCAGAGAAGCTAAGTAATTTGCCCATGGTTAACAGCTTGTAAGTAGTAGAGCTAAAATTTTAATTCTGAACCTATTTGAAGGTAAGTTCTGGGAGTCTTTTCCTCAGTACCCAGCAGAGAGCCTGGCATACAGCAGACACGCAATAGATGTCTGTGATGAATAAATGAATGAATGAATGAATGAATGACTAACCTATGGATCTCAATGGACTCTCCATGACACCAGTGACTTATCAGTAGTAGATTCCCATCACTCCTTCCCCATCACCCCAAGAACAGTGGTCCCAGGTGCGTGTAAGGACATGGAAGAATGGGGATTCTTGCAGAAAGCCACTAGCAGAAAAATGGCAAGGGAGGTTACCATACATCCACAGCCCTGAGAAGGAAAAAAATCTACCCTCTAGAATTTGGTAATCCAAGTCAAACTTTATATTCCTCATAAGAGGAGCATTTGCATCCTAAACTGACACATTAACATAAAAACTATTCCAGCGAAACTTGAAAAGATCGTTTTGTGGAGACAATTTATAACCCAAGGTGCATAAGATTCCCACAGGAAACAATTCCTTGGGAGATCAATTGCAAGCAAAGATTACAAACCACTTGAAGAAATGAATCACCTTAAGGGTAAACAAGCAAGTTTGCACCCCAAAAACCAAAGAGGAAAATAATCAGAAAGCAACTATTTGAAAATACTGCATTGTATCATAATTACAGAAATGGTTCAATCTGGGCTCATTTTCCTAGAATTACAGGTTCAACTAGCTCTAGATCAATAGACCTAAAAAAAACCCCACTCACACCACTGTTTCCCCAAATTCAGTCATTAACATACCGCCTTTACAATTTTTGCTACATCCACAAAAACTTACATTATTTACTTATTTTTCTTTCTGTTGTCTCCCTTTAAAAATTTCCATTAATTTATTTTTAAAGGGAAATTATAATGATGTATAATACCCACAAGATCATGGGTTTTCTGTGCTAGTTATATTGTTTTTATCAAAACATTAAAATAAATACATAATTATTATATATTTTTTAAAGATTTGTGCATGTACTAAAAATGTCTCATGCGTCACCAGTGGCATATCAACCAAACTTTGGGAAACACTGGCTTAGAGAAAACCCCTGGTTTTAAAGATAGGAAAGTAAAACGTTGCCAGAGGTCAGAGAGTGCATCCAGAACAGAGCCAGGCTTGAACCCAGATACTTGCCTCTTAGTCCAGGGATTGAGATCTGCGTTCTGCATCTGTCACCCACCATTCATATTTTTTTCCTTATATAACTTTTAAATCTGTTTGAAAACTTCAGAAATTCTTTATGCATTTTCCAAAATAAATATATAAATGGCCTTAAAAGTGGGGAGGGGTTATTTCCCACAGACATTTATTACGTCTCCATAAATTAAACCCATACTTATGCATGCTAATGAGATGGGAAGTGAACGGTGATCCTTCTCTATGAATGAAGAGGCAAGTTTATGTGGAATGTATTAAAGTAATAACATCGCTAAAGTCACAGTTAATGGAGGAGCTCAAAGGGCTTCATTAAAGTTAAATCATTCATAACACTTCCAAAGAAATTGAATTAAAGGGAAAGAGATTCCCTTTCCCACAGAAATATTCCTAATCTGTGGGTGAACTGGAGCCTGCTTCCTTTGTATAACCACATAGCAAAAAAGATGTTCAGAGCATTTTTTTTTTAATTTTATGAAGCCATGATTGCAAGCAATTTCCAGCTATCTCTGGGAGCAAAATGTCCAGCCCCATCCACACACTTCAACTCCATCTTCCTATTTACCACCACTGCTTGATCTATGAAACATCTCAAGGTAAGTTTGAAAACTCCACAGAGCCTCATTCAAGGCTCCTCTCAGTTAGATCTCATCTGAGCTGACCACCCACCGCCTCCTCACACACATACACACTGGATTTATACATAAGCCTGTATAAGTTATGGAGGTGTCAGCTGCTGTAACAAATAACCCCAAAAGTTCAATGGCACAGTGCAATAGAATTTTCTCCTTTCCCTAACAGATCAATGTGAGTGTTCGGTGAGCAGTTTCCCTCCATGTGATGACCCAGGCCCTTTCCATCTTGTGACTCTGCCATCCACTGGAATTCAGGATTCTCTAAACCCAGCCATCAGATGAGGGAAGAGTTCAAGGACATGATATAGCCCTCCCTTAATCATGTCAGCCCAGGGATGGCATACATCATTTGTGCTCACATTCCACTGGCAAGAACAGTCATTTGGCACCCTCCAGATGGAAGGATATGCAGACCATCTTCTGTGCCCTTTCTCCTGCCATTCTTCTACCTTTTGAACTCCTAGTCATCTTTCCAGGCCCTATTTATTCATTCTTCAAATGCCACCTCTTCTGCAAAGCCATCACACATGTCCCAGACAGAATTAACCAATCTCCCTTTCTCACTTCCATAGCCTTCTTCTCTGTTAGAAGACACATCAGGTATTCAAGTATCTGTCTCTTCTGAGACCTGAGCCCCCAAGAACGAGATCTTTGTCTTATGCAACTTATTGTCACTAGTAGTATCTAGCACAGTTCCTGACCAGGACAGTGGGTATTCAATACATGTTTATTGAATGAAACTAATATATGCTCATAAAATTCATTAATAAGCATTTAGTGAGTTATTACCATGCTCCCAGGACTGCATGAAGCACAAAGAAGTTCCTAAATAAATATAACAATCATCTTTAGTTCTGTAAGTTAAAATTTTAAGCAAAATGCATAGTGAACTTGGGCAAAATTCAATAGAATGTTGGAAGACTTTAAAAATTCCTTCCAGAAGCAAATAGAAATCAACTGAAGAATATTCACATCTCTGCCTTTTCTCTGCATTACTGTTCTCCTCACTAACAAAGATAAGCAAGAATTGTTTGCTTATCCATAACTAAAGGACATGCAGCCTGTAGATGGGGGAGAGGTACGGAGAAGGGAGACAGTCAAAAAGAAACACTGCATGGAGTTCAGATATTGCAAATATTTTACTTTTTTTAAAAAATTAGTTTAGACTTACAGAAAAGTTGCAAAGATAACAGTATCCATATGTCCCTCACTCATCTGCCCCTAAAGCTAACATCTTACATAACCATGAGGTAATTATGAAAACCCAGGACACTGATAGTAGTACAATCCTATCAGTTGAACTAGAGACTTTATTTGAATTTCCCATTTCCCCACTATGTCCTTTTTCTGTTTGAGGATCCTGTCTGGCACCCCACATGACATTTACTTAGTATTTCTCTTGAGTCTCCTGCAGTTTATCTTTTCTTGTCTTTTATCACCTTGACACTTTTGAAGAGTATCACTACATAATTTTATTAAATGGATAGGGCAAAATGCTTGACAGAGATGATGTCCTAGAAGGTCAAGAAACTGATTCCACAAGGCAAAGTTTATAGGCCTGGACAGCGACATGGCTCTATCTCCAAGGGTTGGGTCTCAGATGCAGGGCTCTCCATAGATCCCCTCACCCTCCCACCAGCGTCGAAGCCTCGCACCGACCTGTCTCCCATCTCACTGTAAGCAGAAGCTATCTAGGTGGGAGTCCCATGAACACATTATCCACAGGGGATGCCTTCAAAACAGCTTTCAAGATAACATGTAAGATGATGATCATTAAGACTGTGATGAAAAGATGGCAAAAGAGATAGGGTGAAAGCAACACACGAGACACATAAAGAAGGTGATCGGCGGGCTCCTCCGTTTTTAAAACGAATGACATTGGTTAATAAAATTATATTCAAGTGTACAATTCTGTAATACATCCTCTGTATATTGCATTGTATGTTCACCACCCAGAGTCAAATTCTCTTTGGATGGGCTGTTTCCCTGAAGCCAGAAGTACAGACTTGTCCCCTTGTGTGGCCACCAGGACCGCATGTCCCTTCCCTCCTTTAATTAGAGCCTGCTTGACCTCCACCTGGTGCAGGCCCCAAGCTCTCCCTTTCTCCCTCATCTCCATACGCACATTCCAGAGGGTCCGGGGACTGAGAACCGCCCCCTCAGCCTCCAGTGCGGAGTCCCAAGTCCCTTTTACGTCAGTGGGTTTTGCTTACACATTAAAATTATTGGAGGTGCCTTACAAAAGAAATCCATGCCTGGACCCCAGCCCCAAAGATTCTGATTTTAAAAATCAGCATTAAAAAAATATATATATCCCCAGGTGATTCTAATGTGCCTCCAAGAGCTGAGAACCACTGTATATGCTAACCAATGTATATGCCTTCTGGGTTTTCTTTGTCCAGAGATATTTACTCCCCAATCCTATTTCTGCCTCAGATTCTATAAATGATTCTATTGTATAGCATTTTGGAGCTGGTGGTCGGTTTCTTCCATGATCCCTACAATCTAAGGAAATACTGATTTTGTTGGAATGATACCAATGCTTCCTGGTAATTCTCTAATGATAGGATTGTCCGGTCAACAGTCGGAGTAACCATGTAGAAGACAGAGGACACCCAGGGCTGCAGCTGTGCTGGAGCTGGAGAAGTGTGCTAGCTGTGCTGGCGGAGACCATCATGTGTGACAGGGAAGGGGCCCAAGTCCTCATCCGGCAATGAGACAGCAAAATTCCAGAAGAGACCTTCTCAATGTCACGCAGCAGCTTTGGGTGTAGCAAATGCCAGCCTAGCACTTGGTGGCCCTGTTAGTTACCCAGGGCGGCTGTAACATATTACCACAACCTTGGCACCTTCAAACAGCACGCATTTATTCTTTCACAGTTCTCAAGGCCAGAAATTCAAAATCAAGATGTCAGCAGGGCCACACACCCCATGAAGGTTCTAGAGAAGAATCCTTCCTGGCCTCCGCAACTGGGGGCTCCAGGCATCCCTTGGCTTGTGGTCGCATCACTCCAATCTCTGCCTCTGTGGTCACATGGTCTTTGCTGTGTCACATCAGTGTCTTCTCTTCAATCTGTTATGGGACAGTTATCATCGGATTTCAGATCCACCAGGGTAACTCAGGATGATCTCATCTCAAGACCTTTAACTTAATCCCAATGCAAAGACACTTTTCAAACAAGGTCACATTCACAGGGGTTGAGTAGTAGGCCATCGGCAATATATTTTGGGGGCCACCCTTCGACCCATGACAGCCTCTGTGTACTCACAGCCTCTGCAGAGGGCGGGTCTGGTCTACCTTCCCCTCATGCTTCCTCACTCACAGCCAGATACGGAAGAGAACTTTCTTGTTCCAGATTTCACAGTCAGTATCCTCTTTGGTTTAGGAGCAGAGAGGAATAAAGGTGAAAGCAGGGGTGGAAAGAAGGGCAGAAGGAGGACTAGACAAGAAAGAACATGGAGCTCCAGCCCGGAATTAACTCCCAAAACGCCCTGAATGGACAATCAACATGGAGGAAACCACTCCCTTGGTTCCTCTCCATCCTTCAGACGGAGTTCCGGCACTGCCCGAGTTCCCTTCCCCTCCAGGGGCTGAGTAGGTTGTTCCCTCCCTCTTTCCAGAAGCCCCAGAGCCCTGGATGTGGTGGAGGATGGGGAGAGGGGGTTGCAGGAAAGCAGGGGGTCCGGAAACTGGACTCTGATGAAAGGTTGAATTAAAACTTGTCAAGTCATTCGATAGAAACAGCCCTTGAGACTCTAAGATTATCAAACCAAAAAGGGAGCTGACTCTATCCTGTGCTTTTTCCACATTCACTGATTCGGGGGTGGCTTTATTTGTGAAAGAAACCACGAAAAATACTTATTTTCCATTCTTCTGGGTTATTCACAACCCCCTCTTTTTAAAATAAGCAAATGAGGCCCCACAAAATCTGGCATATGGCCATGTAAATTAGTGATTATTTAATGCCATAATAATGCCACTTCTATAAGTGTTTAAGTCACAGGCTATGACATTTGGAGCCAAATGTGTTGGGCAGAAATGACCAGGTAGAGCTCAGTGCTGGCTGGCACTGGCTGGGCAGAGCCCACAGCTCACATATGCAGTGGACTCCGAAGGCACTGCTGCTGGAGTCCCCTCCTCACCTTCGAGGCAGCCACCCTTGTCATGTAAGCCAGGACTTGCACATAAGCAGAAAAGAAAGCATGAGTCAAAGCTCATGAGGGTAAATGTGTAAGGTGAGCTCACTCAACCGATTTGTTCAGCATCATTTCAGAAGTAGGAAGTTAGGTGGGAGGGGGACAGGAGGGTCCCCACCAACACACCTGGATTTTATGCTAAGAACTGCGAGGAGCCATTCAGGATCTGAGAGCAATGCAGTGACATAATCAGATGGATGCTTTAGAAAGATTATGTGACCCCTGATGTAGAAGCAGTAAAAACCAATACATTATGTCAAAAGAAACTTTGTGTAAAAAAAAAAAAATTCTGCATGGGAAAAACACATGAATAAAGTCCAAAGAAAACAATAAAGTGAGAGAAATATTTGCAAGTCATATTACAGAGAAAGGGTGGAATTCCTTAATGTCTGAAGAGCTCCTACAAATCTGTAAGTAAAAAAACAAATTCTGCAAAGCACGTGAACAGAAAATAGGTTTTAAACATATTAAAAGATGGTCACACCCATTTTTAATAAAGGAAATGTAAATAAAAGTACAATGAGATTCCATTTTTATTCACATTTTATATATGTTGTGGGGGGGAGGCAATAATCTTCATCTTTGTGGAGAATAATTTGTCAATATTAATTCTAAGTTAAATGCAGATACTCTTAACCCAGCCACCACTTCTAGGAACTTGAATTTTATCATCATTTAAAAAAAATGTTCCATGGGATTAGAAAAGATACAAAGCAATTTCTGAGGTAATAAACATGTTATTTGTATCATCCTTATTCCCATTTTTCCCTATGTGATTTTTTTTTTTTTTTGAGGGCAGTGTCACTGGCCCTCATATGTGGGACCCAAACCAGGGCCACTAGCTTCCCAAGCCAGTGCTTAACCACCGCGCCACTCAGCCGGCCCTCCCTATGTGATCTTAAATGACGAATTTTTCTTCTTAATGCTAAACTCTCCTGGTCTCATTATGTTTGTGATCATTTATTTTTCTTGGTATCATTAACAGATTCTTGCTTTCTAAATTTTAATACTATGCAATTCATCCCATAAAACTTTGTGATTGTTCTGTTTTCTTTATAGATTTTATTAACTTTCATCAACCAAAGTTTATCCTTCATTTTATTTGTTTTGCCTTACAATTAATTGCTTGAGAAAGGCTTTGAAAACCATTTTCCTTCGAACTTTTTGAGCCACTTCCTTCTACATGTGTCTCGTGGAGATGGTACATGGCTGAATTTGGAGTTTTATTTATTTTTTTTATCCCATCTAAGAGAAAGCATGAGGTCTAACCCATTTACATTTATTATCATCACTGGTAATTTTGTTCTTGTCTTCATCACCTTGGCTTACAGTATATTTTTAATGATTTATTCTTTTTTTCTTTTGCTTTGATTTTTTTCTCTAATGATTGAAAAGGCGTTCATGCCATTTTAAGTATGTCTTCTGGACATACTAATACCCACTTGCAGCTTCAAGAGCCCATCTCTTCACTGTCACTTCTTGCTTTATTCCTGAGGTAGCCACCCTTTTATTTATTCATTCAACAAATAGTTAATGAATATATACTATGTCCTGGCATGGTGCAATGCTCCATGAATCAGAGATGAGCAAGGCGGTCTGGTAGGCAGGGAGAGACTCTAAGCAAGTAATTGCTAATAATTACATAAGTTAAATTGTGATAACCATATATGCCAGTGTGACAATTAAGTTTACAAACTTTCCTCCATGTCGCAAACTCTCCACCAGGTACATGCACAGTGGAAAGTTTACGAACTTAATTGTCTGGCCTTCAAATTCTACTAATGTACAGAAATTGAGAGAAATATAACTTGACTTGCTGGCAAATATATCCCTCTGAATAAAGGGTCTCCATAATGTCCAGGTTTCTTCTTACAAGCTACAATGCTTTCTGGAAAAGGTGAGCTGCATGGGCCCTCAGAATACGAGTAATTTTGGAGCCTGTCCTCTATCTGCTGGGATCCCTTTCTGACCCATGCCTGGCACCCTCCCCTAGCTACCAGCTGGTACAGGGTCTTCCCTGTTGCCACATTTCATGCCCATTTCAGTCGGAGCCAGAAGGAAAGAATCACTTCCTATTCTCTTCATTGGGAACACCACAAGTTTTTTTCTTCCACGTAGCCCCAGCAACTAGCTATTGAAATAGTGAAATGAACCGGAATTCTTTCTTCTGAGCTGCTTCAACCCCTTGAAGAGAAAAGAGGACACAAGTAATTGATGCATTATTCGGTTCTTAACCACCTGGGCAAGCCTAGGTGAGCCCCTTCACCCTCTGAGACAAGGCTTCTTCTCTGTCCTTATGTGGCATGGCAGATGCAGGCCATGAGTCAATGATGGAAGTCTGGGTGCCTGAGGTTTTGCCCCAGATCTGGGGGCAGCAGAAGTAGAGAGTGTGGGGGCAGGAATTAACATTCACTGTTCACTGGGAGAAACTGTAAAGTCTGTTTCAG
Organism: Aselliscus stoliczkanus; assembly: GCA_033961575.1. Taxonomy (NCBI): domain Eukaryota; kingdom Metazoa; phylum Chordata; class Mammalia; order Chiroptera; family Hipposideridae; genus Aselliscus; species Aselliscus stoliczkanus. Next base: position 153,433,314 of record CM066732.1, read on the forward strand.
GAGAAATCCAGAAATTCCACAGCCAGAAATAGATCTAGAACCAGAGTTGCTTGCCAAGCCTCCAAGGAGGCAAGTGGTTGGGAGATGCAGGCGGGACCAGGAATCAGAGAGGATGAGCTAGTCTTATGGGCACACACAGGCCCTGTGGGCTTCTGTCAGAGGAAGGGAAATGGTCTTTTGGGTGCACCCAGCTCTGAGGCTGTGGTTCTCTGACCCTGATTCATCCTGGTATTCTGGGAAACAACTTCAGGACGAGACCACCATGGTTTCCCCTTTTGCTTCCACTGTGATCAATTGTTGCAACTAAATCTTTCGCATTACACTCCCCTGCTAACACCAAACTGCAATTTTCCAAGAGGCCCACCCACAAGGAACAGTTTATGAACGTTGGGATCAAACCAAAGCCACTGGGGTCGGCAACTGCAAGCCTGCTCAGAGGGTGGGTACAAAACCCCAAGAGAGGGAATTCAAGCGGATGGTGTGGGCAACAGAGGGCGGTGCTTAAGACTCCAGCTCAGCCCATATGCTGGGCCCTCTAGTCCTGGGTGCCTACAGCCAACAGGGGCTTAGCAAGAACGTAGCTGCCACCTCAGTCACTCCTTTAGTCCCTCGTCTGTCAGCATCCCTTCTGTCACCAAGCCGGGTGGCTCACCATCCATCTCTGCCTTGCAAGCAAGTGTATTAAAAGAACTTTAGTTTTGGGGTAGGGATGAGGAGTAGAAAGGGGAAAAATCCACCCCTATGTTCTTCAGCCCCGCCTTCTCCCAAATGTAGTACCTAACAGGAGGCACCATTCATAAATAGAGTTAACTGCTGGCTAAGATTTTTCTCTTTTTCTTCCTCTTTTTTTTTTTTTAAAAAAAAATCTGGTGTTTATAATTCCAATTGGTGTAAAATTTCCTGATGGTTAACACATCACATTACTGACACTTTTGAATGAATGACTCATTCCCAAATAATTGACTACCTTTGTAATTTGGGAAGTAAAATCACATTTACGAGTCCCCCGAGTGGAGGGTCTATATTGTCGTGCATAAAATGGAGATAAATCATAAAAGCAAAATCTGCAAACATTCCCATTAGCCTTTGTCCTTGCATTTAAGGCAATGCCTCTTAAAAGCACACAGCTGCCTAGACTCACCAGAGTGTTTTCACATCGGCCCTGTTTTATCTTGATGGTAAAATTACACGTTGGTCGCCATAATCCTGTTGTGTCCAGCAGGCTGGCCATGCTCCGAACCCCCCCTTTCCCAGCTTGGCCTCACATTGCAGTTCAAGCCACCCAGGCCACAATGCTTTGGGTGCTTTGTGGCCAAATGTGGAACCCCGTCAAGAAGAAACACTTCCCAATTAAGCCAGATTCAATTACAAGCAGCATCCACAAATAATAAATAGGTGTGTTGCCGATTTCAGGTTCAACAAACTCACAACGTGATCCTAATAAGACCTGACAAGGGCTTTTTTTTTTTCTTTCTTTCTTTTCTTTTTTTTCAGTGGTTGAGAGTCAACTATTATTATTTTGTTTTAACGACACACATGCGTGCATTTTGAAGCATATCTATTTTTAAGGGCAAAAAGGACACATGGAACTGAAAAGGCAGACGCAGGCATGAGCTATTTGGTGCCGGACTCTAATTGTATTTTTATGTGCTGTGGATTTGAAATCTAGAAGTCCTGGGATTTTAAGCCTCAGGTCCTTTTTCCCACTTTTCCAGAGTACTGTAAATTAGTTTAGTATGCTTGAAAGAACCCCTAATTGTAACTGCTCTTGTTGACATATCAACTTGAGGCCGCACAGAGCTGGCTCCGGCACTGTTGCCCTTGGTTTTGTAGTTACAGTGCATTTTAAGGGCCTGACAGGTCCGGTGCTAAGATGTTCTGAATTAGATTTGAATTACAACCGCTAAATGCCCTTGTCAAAGATTGTTAGTCCTGACACTAGCCATATACCTTGAGCTGACTGTTCTGATGCAAGGCCGACGGCTTAAACAAAGACATGCCCCCGAGTTTCATTCCGAATTGTCAAAACGTAATTGAGTTAAAAAGAGCAACTACAGCATAAGAATTGCAATCTTTGCTGCTTCTTTTCGCTTTGAAATAAAGCCAGGGGACAATTTAGCAGCATCATAGGCGCAAAATGAGAAGAGCGTTTTCCTCCAAGATGCAACGTGCTTCAAAAATAAAACTCCAGGCCTGTCCCTGCATTGCAGGGTGAGAATAGCCAAAGACCTTTGCAAATGCCTTTTGCTGTTGGACTTAGTCCTTCCCAAGTGAAAGAAATAAAAACTACCAGCTAGACAATTGACCAGCGGGGCCAGATCCATGGTTGTCACTCAACAAATGTGGGTCACAGATGGGAACGAATGAATTTTAAGACAGACAGATTATAGGGAGAAATAGGGGACACTAGAGGCAGGAGACCTGGCTCGAATCCCCTTTTTGCTGTGAGACATGTGACCCAACCAGTGACTTGTCCTTTCTGCACCCCCATATCCTCATCGGCAGCCATGTGGATAATGATGCCTAGCTCCTCGAGTCTAATTGGGATCATGGCTATTAAAGCAGTGTTGGCACATCATAGGCAGTTGACACATTTTCTTTTCTTTCTTCGAAAGAGGATGCACAACAGGGCTTCATGAAGCACCCATGAAGAATCTGGGCCAGGAAAGGAACTCGAAGCCATGGAGACCAAGCAGCACATATACCTGGGAGGCTGTTGGTGCCACATAAGTGGTGGGGATTGTGGGGCTCTACCTAAAAATCCCCAGATTCAAAGTCCAAATACATCAGCTAAAACAAACTTAGCTGCTAGTGGATTCAGCCAGGGGCCAACAGTTTGCACCTAAAGGATTCATATCCTCATCTATTTAAGGTCAGTCACCCAGTTAAATTTGAATTTTAGTATATGGATGTCCTAAATATCCCACGAGCATATTTAAAAGTACTCGGTGTTATCTGAATATTAATTTAGCTGGGAGTCTTCTTTGGCCAAACCTGGAAATCTTCATTAGAAAGAGCTTAAAGCTGAGAGTCAACAATGACCTGAGATCCAAGAAGTCCTGCCTTACCTTCTTAAGGAACTTCGCCCCCTGGCGCTGTGGGTCCCTCAGCCCTGATTCGCGGAGGAGGGAGGAGGCAGTGAATCGGGATGGAGCTGTGGATGCTGTGAAATTCTCCAATGTTCACCACTGTTCTTATTTCATACCTGGCAAGTGCCATCGAAATGCAAACGGAGGCTGTTTCATTACCAGAGTGAGAGGTCCCTGCCTTGGTTGCTGAGAGAAGGACTCAGCGTCCCGGGTACACATGTATTTCTTAGCAGGGATGGAAATAGCAAGTTATCGAATTGCACAGTTGGATTCTTGGGCTTGTAACAATGAGCACAAATCTGGGCCCCCTAGCATGAAAAAAATAAAATAAAATTCCCCAGAGAAGATGTTCCAGGGGCTTGTTTGGGGAACCCCCCGTCCAGGGACAGGGTGGGGTGGGTGATGAAAGATGAGGTTCTCAGCCTGCGTCTGGAAAAACCATTTTGGGCTTCATTAGGGAAAAGCACAAGGCGCCCAGGAATGTCAGTCCTTTTGGAGTGGCCTGGAAGACGGAAAGAGCAGGTAGTAGAGAGAGATAGGGAATTCGCTGAAATCAGGGGTTTTCACTTGGCCTTAAACTTTGACCCAGAGGATTGGGAGCAGCTGCCCTTTCCCTCTTCTGGGCTGCACAAAAATTTCTCCCCTGCTCTAAAATAAATAAATGAAAGGAAAAATAATAATTTTTGTGGGTCGTGCCTAAAGCCAAAAGCAAAATATCCTCTTTTTTAAAAAAGGTGGGGGGGGAAGGGAAGCTGAAATGATGAAATATGTGTCTGAAATTACCTACTGGCACACCCGGACGGATAAACAGGCTTTTACGAAGGTAAATTATTTCTCAGTTAGAAGACTCGAAATGGCCAAGGAGAATGAGACCCTTGTCTCCAGGCCCATCAGCTCCAGAATTTAAGCCACAGGTTGGGGGAGAATTAGCTCAAGGGGATACCCCTCCACCCGTTCTTGGCGTTAATTTCCAATTCCATTAAGAAACCCATTGGCTCTGAGCGGCCCCCGCCTCCCTTCCACCGGCCTGATTCCGATGCAAGTCACAGCCCTAGAGTTCAAGCTGCTGCCGCTTAAGAAGGCTTATTTTGACACAGTAATTACAGGGCTCGAACGATGCTTTACATTAGAGTATAAAACACTCATTAAATTAAAATTCTTCCATGAAATCATGAAAATAAACAGTCTGTCCAAATTGGCATCAACAAATTCACAGGGCGCCTCTGCGTTTTCTCAGGCCCGGCCCAGCTAGAGGCTGCCTTTAACCGCGAAGTGTGAATGGCTCGCATTGCTTTGAAGGCCACACTCTGCTTCTTTTTAAGATTATTGCTTTAATTGTTTTTACAACTTGTAAGATTTTAAAGCTATTAAGCTTCAAAGTTGGGGATGGGAGGACGTGAAATGGGGACCCTTTGTACCCTGCCCAGCTTGCGAGGGTTGGGGGACAGGTTACCACTCTCCACCCCCAGACCCTTCTGGGACAATTACAATTCAGGGGACAAGCGGGATGGGCCATTTTTCCATGACCCCTTGAGGGATAGAAAATAAACTTCGCATTTCAAAGGTTTTGGACAGGAGAGGAGGGAGCAAGAAAGTGGGGGCAGCACTGTTTGGGGTTGGGGGAGAAGGGCAGGGGCCTCGGAGCCAGCCAAACTGGGCATGAACTTGGCAACGGACTTCTCTGAGCTCACTTCCCTTGTGTATAACATGAGAAGGATAAGTAAGCACAGTGGATTCTCATTATTCATGGTAGTTACGTTCCATAAAGTCACCATGAACGCTGAATTAGCGAATTCTGAGCCATAGCTCTTCGGAGAAACACAGGATTAGGCTCCTGTGAGCCTCTGGTCACAACATTTTTTCCAACCGATCAAGAAATAAGCTTGTTTTACGTGTGTTTTGGCTTAAGGACTCCTTATTTACTATATGTTGTTGATTCATTAACACTGAAGTCACGGCCAACTGCACTGCAATCATGCCTGAATGAATGCGTATCTTTTCTAGTAAGACACATCAACATCACAGCCATCTCAAGCTAGCCAGCATTAGGCTTGGGGGTCATTATAACGGGGAAATCACCAACAAAAAGCCCAAAAATGCAAAAATTGCGGCGCGAAATAGACTGCAACAAGCACCCTTGTTCACAGTACGGGAGTGGAAGCCGGGAGCCTTCTCCGCCTCACGTGGGATCTGACGCCTCCGCAGACCCACAATTTTCTCCGCTCTGCGTATGTGTGAGAAACGACTGCGAAACCACCCCCGGTATTGATTTGGGGCTTACAAATAAATTTCAGCAGGAAGTAAATTCACAGACATGGAATCCAAGAAGAATGAGGGTCGACTGTGCCTTATAGGCATGAAAAAGGAGGGTGTTTACAAAATAAAATAAAACTGAAAGTAGCCACGGTTTCCTTCCAAGCCCGGGAGTCAGGGAAGAGAGTGGGGATGCCAGATGACACTGTGTAATTTGTATCAGGGAAGGATAAACCTCAGTACTCCTTCGCCACCTACAGAGGCAGGAGGGACAGAAGTCATGACCAGGAGTTGAATCGAGTAGCAGGAAAGGTGAATCTTAAGATGTGGGGTCTCTACCACTTTGTTTAGCAAAATACATTGATGCGCCAAAAAAGGCTTTGTCCAAAAGCTGGGGGCAGGGGGATGGGGAGGAGAAGTTCTAGAAAGACAATGAAATTGAAACAGAAAATTTGAAAGAGAGAGTTCATCAAGGTAGGTGGGAGCAGAGCTGCTAACGGGAGCCTGGGGTCAGCCGCAGGGATGCCCGCCAGGCAAGGCCTTGTGAGGAAGGTGCAGGGTACCCTGCCTTCCCCTATTCCGTTGTTTGTTTGTTTGTTTGTTTTGTTTTGTTTTCTTAAGATTTTATTGGGGAATTGGGGGAGGGGAACAGTGTTGGGGAATCGGGGAAGGGGAACAGACAAGTTGCTGTCTTTTTGTTCTTCAGTCTAGTTGCGGAGGAACGTGCTTCACTGGCCCATGTTGGTATCGTCATTGCGCTCTTCCCGGATGAGGCAGATGGGTCTCCAGCCTCTGGATGTCGCTCACCGCGGCTATTGGCAGCTCACGCTGGCTGCCGGCCACTCACTGTAGCCTATGGCAGCCCACTGCAGCAGGGGCTGCAGCCCACACCGTCGCCGGGGCTCGCACAGCCCAGCTCCAGGTGGAGCTGTTGTTAGCTGTAGAGGGCAGTGTCACTGGCCCTCATATGTGGGACCCGAACCGGGGCTGCTGGCGTCCCAAACCAGCTCTTAACCAATGTGCCACTCGGCCGGCCCCCCCTATTCCATTTTAAGCTGCGTGCATCACTGTGCTCCTGCTCCCACACAGGTTTTTCTTGGGTATGGGGGAAATTCAGGTCCACAGATAGACCAAGGAGAATGGGCCAGAACAGAGCCGGTGAGGCGGGGACAACATGAGGAATTCAGTGGAGGCAGAGCTTAGAGTTGGTGGAGAGGAGATTCTCCAGAGAAATTGGGTGGAGGGTGCTGATGAGGGCCCTGTCACACGTGGGTAAAGGGTTAAGCCATTCTCCTTTATTAAAAGGAAAGATGACCCCAAGGGCAATATTAGGGAATACCCAGAGACTAATACATACTGGGTGGTGGCCATAAAGAGTCAAAATAATTTATCCGAAGTGCTCAGAACATAATGGCACCCCAAAAGAATAGTAATTTGTAGGTACAATTGTTACAGATAAAATGCGTTATCTGTTACCTCCCGTTCTTCACCTTACTTCTCACTGTATAGTAGTAACTCCTCAGAACAGGAACTATCTCAGTCACTTCTGCATCCCCAGTGCTTCAAAAAAGGCCTAGCACATAGTAGGTGCTCAGGACACATCCACCACAAGCAGAAAATGAGCACAGATTTCACAAAGACCATCACCTGCCTTCTGAAGGGCAGATTTGCTTTGATAAGAAGACATTTGCAGGGCCACAGTCTAGAATATATGCCCAGTGTCTTCAAAGCTACCAAAAAATAACATGACTCCCCTCTGGTTCCAGACTGTCCAACCTGGGCTGTGAGGCACCCCAACACATCACAGAGGGGCATCAACTACTCTTGAACCCAGGGGCAGAGGTCAAGCAGAGGGCAGGCCAAGCAGACCCGGTTTAGGGAAGCCCCATTCAATGTCCTTCACTAGCCCAGCAGCAAAGGTTTGTTTAGTAGACTGTTCATTGCAATAACAAGGTAGGTATTAGTCAATGAAAAAAGCAAACAAACAAAAAAAAACTCTTGGCTGTAACTGAAACATAAATAAATAAATTTTAAAAAATAAATACATTTTAGAAAGAGCTCTTGGCTTCAATAATAATAAAACACATAGTTGTATAATACATTGTTGATATCCAATCACTTGATATTGGAGAGAAGAAAACAGAGATTCAGAAAGTGAGAGTGACTCGACCAAGGTCACAAAGGAACAGACTTTAGCCTGGAAACCAAGTTCCACCACACCGTAGGATGGTCCTGATGGAATCATCTACTTACATGTGAATTTCATGTATTGGTGAGGATGGGCTAGGCTAAGCTGCAGTAACAAGCACTCCCCACCAAACCTCAGGAATTTAATACAAAACTTGATTGCTCACTCACACAAACTCCAATGCATGTCTGGGTGATTCTCCAGGGCAGCCATCCTCCATGTGGTGACCTGGGATTCAGGATGCTTGTTTTGTGTGCTCCCACCAGCTCAACACTGGTCCTCTTCTATAATCCCCTCAGGCCAGTGCAGAAGAAACAGGAGAATCAATCACAAAAAAGCCCTTCCTTGGGTCAGCCTGCAATGGGACCTTTCACTTCCACTCACATTTCATTGGCCAGAGCCAGTCATGTGACCCTGCCTAGTTGTATAGGGGCTGGGAAGTATAGTCTTCATATGCCTAGAATGAATAAAGAACCGGATATAATGTAGGCACTCTTCATTCTGACCAGGTGTGGGCTTTTATTCAATCCTTAGGAGAATAGAAAAACCTTCAGACCTGGAGTGAGAAAACCTGAGTTCAAGTCCTGGTTCTACCAGTGTGACCATGTGAACTCAGGCAAGTTAGCAGAACACCCTGAACCTCACATTTCTCTCAAAAATGGGTGTAGTAGTAATACCGCCCTTCTCTCAGGGATATTTTGAGGTTCAAAGGAGCTGAGGCATATGAAGTTGATTCAAAAATTATAATGTAGTCTATAAATGTTATTTATTCTAATTGTTACCGAAAGGTTAGGCCCTTGTCAGAGCTAAGCCCGAGGAGTGTTAAGCCCAATTAAACCACATAATTAACTCTCAAATGAGTTCACACTTGACAGAAAGAACCAGTGTACAGCGTTCCTGTGGATATCTGAGAAAGATGTGGAAGTGTAGCCCACCAGGACTGAAAAAACTGCAAAGACTCTCTCCCTCCTGCCTCTCATTACACAGAGGAGGAGACTGAGGCAGTCATTAAAACCCTGTCATTAGAACTATAAATACCATCTTAGGAGGAAAGAATTAACCCTGGTTTTCAAAATAACCATTTGGGGCTTTCCCCATCTGTTCACCCTGGAGCTTCATGAAATGCTTAGCTGTCAGAAAAATGCAACTGTAAAACTAAAACAAAACAAAACAAAAAAACAAACAAAGAAAGACATTGAGGGCATTCAGGGCTTTTGAGTATAAAATGAAAACAGACATGCGTGTACCTTGTTGGTTGGTCTGAACATGAATCAAACAATATTTTTAAATAAAGTTAGGTCAATAGTAATATGTCAGAAACTTTTTACCCAATAATTCCATACTGAGGAAACTATTTAAAATATATACAAACTGTTTTGCACATAGATGGTAGCCATAACATTTTATATAATAGTGAAAATTTTTAAACTCTAAAAATATAACAATAGGAGACCAGTAAAGACTAAGTGGTAGAATATTATACAGCCATTAAAAGTAGAAACAATACAGAGATCATGTAATGAAATGAGATCATGTTTCTGATAAAATGTTATGAAAAAATAGCATTTAATTACTGTCTTCAATTTTAATGAGAAGTTGCTGTGTGCCAGGCTAGGAGCTGAGATAAAAAGTATTCATTTATTTCCTTATTTGTTCATGTAACAAAGATTTATTGATGGCCCAATATGTGCCACACATTCTGCTAGATCTGAGATAAAAAGCACCCATTTACTTGTCCATTCATTGACTGTGTTTGTTGGAGTCTTCCTAGCCAGGCAGTATGATAGACACTGGGAAGAAACTGAATCTAAATATGTAAAGTATACCAATGTGGGGAAAAAAGACTGGAAGGAAAGGAACCCACACCAAAATGTTTGCAGTGATTAACTCTAGAAATAGGATTCTGGATGATTTTGATTTTTTTCTTTACACTGTCCAAATTTTCTGCAAGGGACATTTATGGCTCTTGAAATCAGAAGGAAAAAAAAGGTGAATAGAAGGGAAATGTTAAAACCAGAAGTGGGGCAGTTGTGAAGATGAATTTGAAGAGAACCCATCTTAGGGGACAGTGAACTCAGATGCAAACAAGTCTCAAAAACAAGGCTCTGCTTGGCTCTGCTTCCACCTTCTGACCCCAACAGCATTTGCTTTCTGATGAGTGGGGCTCACCTTTCCCGCCAGGCCACAGCCAGCTTTCTCTTAGGAAGATTGTGGAACTTCTGGCTAAACAGATCCAGATTTGGGCCCTAGCTCTCACACTTAAGTTAGAAGACCTGGAAAAAAGTGTTTAAGCTGTCTGGGCCGTACTTCCTGATCTGTAAAATGGGGGTGATAATATCTACCTCCTTAGCAGTTCATGATGGGTGGGGGTTTTGCTATATGGAAGGCCCCCAGTGCATATCTAAGAGATGTCCAGTACATGCGATTTCCCTCCTGTATACACCATCCATCCTCCACCCACTGTGGGAAACACAGGAATTCTGATACGACACTTGAAAATATCTTCAAGAATGATAGACTAATGAGAAATGTTCCAAGACCCCAGGGATCGGGCCCAAAGCTGATGAACCATCTCCAGGATCTCCTCAAAGGCCAGTGTCCTTCTCTCTTTGTCCTCTACCAGCTTTAGGGGTGGCTTCCATTCTCCTGGTCTCAAAGCCATTCCCTTTTGAAACCAACAGTTTTCCCAAGAGTCTGAAGCCACAGGCTGCTGTTTCTTCTCATTGAGGCAACAACCAATGCCAGCTGCAAGGGTATCTGGGGAAGTGATTTTCATGTCGCTACCTTGAACAGAATCTGAGGTATGGTTATAAGGAAGAAGAGGTATTGAGTGGGCAACTGTGAATGCTGTGGTTTAATACTCTTTACCAGGAATGTTCCTCCGGGATTCCATCCTAAAGAAATAATCCAGAAAGACTTTGTGCATAAAACTATTTATTGCTGAATTGTTTTTTAATGGTAAAAAGTGGAAGGCAACTTAGGGTATCCAAAAAGAAGACATTTGCTAATCAAGTTGTAAGGGACATTCACTCAATAAAATATTATGCAGCAACTAAAATTATTCTTAAGGAGACTAGAAGGCAGCATGGAAAAATGCTTATGCTATTATGTTAAGTGAAAAAGCAGAATACAACATCACTTCTGGTATATTACTAGAACTATGTAAAATATGCATGCGTCTGGGAAAATGCTGAAAGGGGCTACAGAAAAATGATAGTAGCTCTAATGGGGTGGTCATGTTGGGTCTGAAAATTTTTCTTTCTTCATTTCAAAATGTTCTGCAATGTTGTTAGATTAGTTTTTCCAATAAAAAAGGCTATACATAAAAAATTAAATTATCCCCAAAGCCAAGCAGAAAATACCATCAAATACTTGTCAGGCTCCTGGAGAAGTAGTTATTTCCTAAGCTTTGAAGCCAAAGAGAAAATTGCAAAGGGAAAGGCATGCAAGTCTGATGAAACGAAATAATAAAGATTAGGCCAAATGCAATCTTTAACCAATATACTTTATTTAGCAAAAGAAATCGTTTTCACAGGACACAAACTGCTGGCAATGTTATTGTAACCCAGAGCTTGCTGGCAGGAGGAACTGGAATGACCTTTCTGAAAAGCAACTTGGCAAATATTTCAAGAGCTGTAAGTAGGATCCCAGGTTTGGGCCTGGTATGACCACCCTGGAGTCAGTATGCTGAAGACACAATTCAGTAGAAGACCAAGCGACATGCAGATAGATGTCCCCTGCAGCATTGTCTGGAAATGAAACACTTGTAAAGCTTCTCATGACATGCCAGTAGCTTAGGGGAGCAGAAACAATGGTCCATAGGATCCTCTTCAGCCTTTGGGTCTGAAGACAATGCCGCAAACTGGAAATGCATTTTCTATAATAATAGATGTTAAAGAGTAGAATCCACAGAGCTGCACAGGCTAGTATTCAAAAGCATTTATTGAGCACTTACTCTGTACTAGGTGCTGGGGATAAGTACAGGGCTCCGAGAGATTGTTTGAGGGAAAATTGCCCAATGTAACATAGTCTGATGTGCAAACTGGGATTTTGTGTGTGCACAGGTGTGTGTGTGTGAGGAATATGGTGTATGATGATGCCTGTGGTGCGGAGGGTGTGTGTGTCCAGGGGCTACCTGGGAAAGTGCCAGGTAGGATTTGGGGTGATTTTTTTCCCCCTCTGTTCAAAGTTTCCTTACAGCTGTTTTATTGCTTTTAAAATACAATTTTAAACTTTCAAAATAAAATGATTCTGTTCTTGTTCTCAAAGCACAAGGAACTGAGGAAAGGTATGTGCCTGAATCATTAAAAAATGTAACTTCCATTTCCAAAGCTGGATGTTTAGACAGTTGAGAGCAAGGGCTGGGCCAGCACCTTGTGGAAAATGTGACTAGTGCTACTGAGGAGCTGAATTTTTAATTTAATTTATTTAAATTAAAAAACAGAAGCAGTGTAAAATATTTTTCTTTAAAGCTTCATTATATACATTACATATCCACATTAATTAAACCTAATTTTACCTGTTTCTTTTTCCTTTTGTAGGCTACTAAAAATTACAAAGCCACCTATGTACATTGCATTATATTTCTATTGGACTGTGCAGTTCTATATGTCACTCTTTAGTCAATTATGTTTTACAAAAATCTTTTCTAGCTTAGGCTGGTCTTTTCACATTTCATGGAATCTTTTGATAATAAAGACTTCACTATCTCTATGACTTTTAGGTAGGAACAGATTTCTCAAAGATGACCCTCAAAATCACAAGCCTTGAAAGAAAAAATTGACAACTTTGACTTCATCAAAATTTGATCTTAAATTTTACTCCAAAACTGTAGAATTTTTGCCTGTCACATTGAAATTTTTGATCCATGGTGTGAGGTAGGGATCTATCCCCTTTTTTTTAAACATCTGCCAGGGAAAGTCACCCTGACTGCTGTTTTTTCTTCAGGAGAGTCTGCTATTCTTGGTCTTCGTATCTTTTGTATAAATTTTAAAATGGGGTATCAAATTCCTTTTAAAAAAGGATAACTTCTGGAAACTTGATAAAATGGCATCAAATCAATAAATCAATTTGGAAAGAACTGATGTCTACAAATATTAAGACTTCTGCTCCATTCAGATGTTATGTTCCTCCATTTATTTAGATATTTTTAATGCCTTGCAACACATTTTTACAGTTTCCTACTTAGCCTTGATCAATCCAAGATAGCTTAATTTTTGTTGCTGCTGCAGATGGTATCTTTTTATTGCATCCTTGATCATTGTTGATATATAGAAATGCTTATATTGCTTTTATATCTAGTGGATTAGTCTGCTCAGGCTGCTGTAACAGAATACCACAGATTAGTGGCTTAAACAGTAGAAATGTATTTTCTCCCAGTTCTGGAGGCTGGTGTCCAAACTCCAGGTGCAGCGTTTGGTGTCTGGTGAGAGCTCTCCCCTTGGATTGCAGACAATTGCCGTCTCCTTATGTCCTCAAGTTGCCTTTTCTGTGTGTATACATGAAGAGAAATCTCTTCTTATGCAGAAACCAATCCAGGCGATCAGAACCCTGCCTTTATGACCTCATTTAATTTTAATTACTACCTAAAGGTCCTATCTCCAAATACAGTCACATTGGTGGTCAGATTTAATCAAATGCTTTTTCTGCAAATATTGAGATGATCATTTGGCTTGTCTTCTTTAAGCTATTAAAATGAGTTTTTCTAATATATGTTTTAATGTTGATTTGGCCTTGCATATCTGGAATACATCTAATTTACTCATGATTTGTTTTCTTTTAAAAAATTTCTGGATCGGGTTGACTAATATTTTGTTTAGGATATTTGCATTTCTGTTTATAAATGATATTGACCTGTAACTTTCCAAAACATAGCATCTTAAAGCAATAAACATTTATTATCTCACAGCTCCTTTGGGTCAGGAATCTGGGTATGCCTATGGCTGCAGTCTTATCTGAAGGCTTGAGTGAAGGAAAATCTGCTTCCAAACTCACTCCATGGACCTCTGCTTCTCACTGGCTGTGGGCAGAGGTCTCCCTTAGATTCCCTCATTCAGACCCTCCACTGAGCTGCCTCAAAATATAGCAGCCAGCTTTCCCCGTAGCAAGCTACCCAAAAGAGAGAAAGAACACATACCTAAGATGGAAGCCACAGTGTTTTTTTGTAACTTCATCTTGGAGGTGACATCCCATTACTTTGGCCATATTCCATTGGTTAGAAGTGAGTCGCCACATCCAGCCCACTCTAGAAGAGGGATCATACAAGGCTATGAATAACAGCAGGCGGGGATCACTGCGGCCATCTTGGAGGCTGTCCACCACCAGGAGGAAAAGCTGATCAATGGCCACTCCGTCCCTCCACTGTGCAAGTTCACCAACAGAAGGGTCCCCCCTCACCCCCCACCCCTGCTTGCAGCCACACAGCAGGGAACCTGGGTCTTAGAACCCCAACATCATTCACTAGGTATACGACTTGGAAAATCATTTAAGCTCACTGTCTTTTCAGCTTCAGGTCAGGTTTGAGTAGAAAAGGCAGAGCAAAGGGTTAAGGGAATGACTCTGCATAAAGAAATGGGCTGGGGGGTTTTGTCTCCAAGAAGCAGAGGAGAAAAAAATGAGAGCTTTTATAAACAAGAATAACATATTTAATTTTAAGTTCTTTAACATATAAGTAAATCTAACTCAATAAAATGTGACCCTTTCAAAGGCCTCTGTGTGTGTGTGTGAGTGCGTGTTGTGTGTTGTGTGTGTGTGTGAGAGAGTGTGTGTGAGTGTGTGTGTGTGAGAGTGTGCGTATGTGTGAGTGTGTGCATGAGTGTGTGTGTGTGCGTGTGTGAGTGTGTGCGTGCGTGAGCATTTGCGTGTGTGTGTGAGTATATGTGAGAGTGTATGAGTGTGTGTGAGTGCATGTGTGAGAGTGTGTGAGTGTATGTGAGAGTGTGAGTGTGTGTGCATGAGTGTGTGTGTGTGAGTGTGTGTGTGCGTGAGCATTTGCATGTGTATGTAAGAGTATGTGCATGAGTGTATGAGTGTGTGTGTGTGTGTGTAAACCAGGGAAAGAGGCTGAGGTCCACGAGGGAGCCCAGGTGCATGTGAAGAAGACACTCAGTGTCTAAACTAGGGCAACTCTGGTATCCCAAAAACGTTTGAGGGAGTACTGTGTTCACACAGAACATGGAAGGAGGGCCTGGGCCAGTCTCTGGGAATGTTTAGGGGTACAGAATCCCAGCTGATATCGAGATGTGAGGGATATCACAATGCTTCAGTGTCTGAGGCAGGTGGCCTCCCGATGGCTCTCACTGCTTGTTTCCTATTCAACAGCCTTTGTGCAGTGAAAAGGGAGAGACGTAAGTGTCTCAGCATGTCTGGAGAAGCCTTCTTCTCCCTGGGAAGGAGGATCTAGGATCATAAAAGTCCTTGGGAAGAAAGCTGAGGGTCCAGGGGCCGAAGGGGATTCTAGTCATTCGTCAGGAGAAACTGAGTCTCTCATGGCTCCATAGCCTGTTTCTGGCATCTTCTCTCCTCCCTTTTGGCTTTGGTGGTCTGTGCTCTCTTGGGTGCCTGCCTCTCTCTTCCTCTGGAACAAAGGTAGACTGGGCTGGCAGCCATCGAGTTGGGTAGAGACACTCCAGGTTTAGGGCCCATCGGCAGCACTCTGGAAATCCCAGCCTGCTGCCTTCAGGACAAGCAGCTGCCCCGTGGTAGGAAGCCTCAATCCGGGCTCCCCGAGAGAGAGAGGGCTGATGCAATCATGGTGGTTGGGGAACATTCTTGGAACATCTCCGTTCCATCAGAGTCCTCAATTATGGCTGCCGGGGCTCCGTCTGAAGCCGTTCCAGGAGATGGCCTGCCTTGGTAATTGCCCCGTTTTATCTCAAGATGCACAACTGGAGGCTGATCTCCCAGCCTTATGGAGTTACAACCAACGCGATGCTTTTTCCATTTGCATAATACAAATCTGAAACATACATAGATTTTTGTCTTGAATCTGTGAACACATATAAATCCCAGCAACTCCAAGAAGACTAGTCTAAGCTTCTATTTTATAACCCAGGTTGTGCAACTCAGACCATCTGGGGTTGTGGGGGGAGGGGAGACTGTTTCAGTATTCTGGCAATTTCATGGGAACGTCTTTGAGGTATCATGGGGTTTTCCCTACTCCAGCCACACACATTGGTGGATGGCGGGCATGCTGGGGGCAGCCGCCTCTCCCCAAACCATTCAACAACTATGCCACACAGGTCCCATGAGCTGACATGTCACATACACAGTGTCCCCCTTGAGCCCAGGATCTTATAATTTTTTCTTCCTTCTCTGCAACTTTGAAGGATTTACAAATGAGAGAAATGAGGTCTGGGGCAGTGTCATATAGCCCAGCGCTTCCCAATCCTATTTCAAAATTGGGATTCATAAGCCGCTAATTAGTGGACTTCAAAACAAAACAAATTGAAAGTTATTAAATATTGGGTAAAATTTTTCCCAAGACTTTTAATCCTTTCCTGCAGGATTTCTCAGAGCCTTCATATGCCGAGGTGCCTTGTGAATTTCTAAGAGTGAGATCTAGTATGTACCATTTCCCAAACCAAGGCCCAGAACGCCCTCCCACAGCAGGTGCAATGGGCATTTGCTTCTGCTTGCCCAGCACCCCTTCCCTCTTCTTCCAGTAACGGTCTTCTTGCTCCCATGGTGGTTTAGAAGGGGCTGAATCGGAGCCACTCCCATCAGCCTCATCACAAAAGTGGACAGATGTTTCAGATCTGGTCCCAAAGAGTCCTTCCTGGACATTCTCTGCTGCTTCTATTTGGGAAGAAGTCCCCTTTTTGTCAGGGGGGGACCTAGCTGATAGATTGTGGGCTGTGCGGCCCAGAGATACGCCACAGCGATATGGTCAGGTTCTTCGGATCCAGCCGTGCCTGAAGCCATTCTTCCCCAGACTTGCGGTTGGGTTTTGTTCCGAGGAGTAGGGAGAGTTGGCTGATACAGAGACTATCCTACGGGCCAATATTGGATCAGGGTATGCCTATGATGGTCAGTATGATGCTTCCAGCTACCAGATCAGAAACCTCTGCTGAGAACGGCTTCAGCAGTAAAGAACAGGGATTCTCTTTTTTTTTTTTTTTTGAGGGCAGTGTCACTGGCCCTCATATGTGGGACCCGAACCGGGGCCGCTGGCATCCCAAGCCAACACCCAACCAATGCTCCACTTGGCCGGCCCATGAACAGGGATTCTCTTATCCAAACAAAGTCCCTGTGGGGTGGCCCAGGGGTTGGTGAACTCAGCTGCTCACTGATGCATCAAGGAACTGGTTCCTTCCCCGTTTCCAGTGAGGAGGAGGTCCCTTTAAGAAGTGCCCCTTACACCAGTGCCTTAGCCTTTCCAAGCCTTGGTTTTCTCATTTATAGAATGGAAGGAAGAGTAACCGTGTATGTTCCTCCAGTACAGTGATGCAGATGACTGCATATTGTCACCATGGCCTCCACTAGGGTGTCTTCCATGCCCTTCACACATATCCAACCAGAACTCCCAGCTTCATCCCCCAAATTGATGCTGTTCCACCTTCCATGTCAGTACATGGCTTGAATTTTTCAGGCCGAAACCTCAGAGTTACTTCTGATCCCCATCTCTTTCTTCACCATCCGTACCAGACCCATCCGTGGGGTAAATTCCACACGATCGTGGTGTATAATCCTTTTTTTTTTTTTTAATATTGCTAGATTGGTTAGTGATTGTTTTGTTGAGGATTTTGCATCCATATTCACAAGAGATATTCGTCTGTAGTTTTCTTATAATATCTGTGTTTGGTTTTGGTATCAGGGTAATGGTGGCCTCATAGAATGAGTTACGAAGTGTTCTCTTCCTTTTGGGAAGAATTTGTCAAGAATTGTTGTCAAGTTTTCTTTAAATGTTCAGTAGAATTCACCATCTGAATGAGTTTTTCTTTGTGGTGCATTTTTAAATTACTACTTCAATATCTTTAGTTGGTAGAGGTCTATTCAGATTTTCTGTGTCTTCTTGACTCAGTTTTGGTAGATGGTGTGTTTCTAGTAATTTGTCTGTTTCATCTGTGTTATCCAGTCTGTTGGCATATTCAGCCTACACCCTTATAATTCTTGTTATTTCTGTAAAGTCAGTTGGATGTCCTCTCTTTCATTCCTGATTTTAGTCATTTGGGTTTTCTCTTTTTCATCCTGGTTGGGCTAGCTAAAGACATGGCAATTTTGTTGATCTTTTCAAAGACTCAACTTTTTTTTTTTTTTTTTTACTGTTTAAAAATTTATTGTACTAAATGGTTCTAGCAAGACTGCTACTGTGTCAAGCCAGTGAAATCAAAAGAGGGTAGATGGGTCATTCACCTTAATTGCCTGCCCTCTCCAAATCCTCAGCATAAGCAGGAAAATAAGAGGTCACAGAGGACATGCTGCCCAAGCCCCAACAAACAGCCATGTAATAGAAAGCCCCTCCCTGGTTAACGAGGCTTGAAGGTAGAGGTGAGCCTTGAGTATGTGGCTTTAAAAAAAATAAAAGGTAGAGGCCTCAGCTCATTCTTGGAAGCAAGAACTGTAATAAATCCTTTGGGATCCTGAGTCCTATACACAGGTTTCTCTGGATCCCACATAAATGGGTAAGACTTAAACACTTCAAACACAAACCACAGGGCTGCCCTTTGATGTTCCAAGGTTTGCAGGGTGTCCTGGAGATACCTAGGCAGCCGGAAAACAGTGCTTGTGCCATCCTGAGGCTATGGGCCCACTTCTGGCCTGTTACTTGCTTGGGAAACCAGGGGGATAAACTCCTGAACCCAGCATTGCCCTCCTTCGGGCTGTTTCCTTGACAACACTGTGGTTTAGCTGCCTCAGGCGTTCCTGGGCATTCTGTAGAATGTTGTTGACCAAGACAACTCTTCCCCGGGCATTAAGTAGCTTCTTCACATACGGGTCAAGATCCAGGGCCAATTTCTGATCCTCATTGATACGGCCCAATTCGGTAGCTAGGTTATCAATCTGTTCCCAGAGCTCCACCTGGGTCTCCCTGATGGCGTGGACGTGAGAGTCCAGCTGCTGCACAGCCGGTCGCAGGAACTCGAGGAGACCCTCGGCGAAGAGGTCGCAGCCTGCAGGTGCTGCCACAGGGGTTCCAGCTCCAGACACAGCGGCAGAACCAGACCCGGCCATCACGAACTGCCCTTAGGCCTGGAACCTGCCGTGAGGGCCGCCGCAATCAGAAGCCCCACTAAAGTAAAGACTCAACTTTTGGTTGCCTTGGTTTTTCTATTGTTAATCTATTTATTTCCTCTCCAATATTTATTATTTCCTCCCTTCTGCTCGTTTTAGGTTTAGTGTGTTCTTTTTTCCAGTGAGTTAAGGTGGAAGATTAGGATATTGATTTGAGGGTGTGTTTTTTTCTTTTTTTAATATAGACATTTATACCTATAAATTTCCATCTAAGCACTACTTTAGCTGCATCTCATATGTTTTGATATGTTGTATCTTTATTTTCATTAGTCTCAAGATATTGTCTAATTTCCCTTGTGATTTGTTCTTTGATCCATTGGTTATTTAGGAATAAGTTAATTCCCACATATTTGTGAATCTCCCTAATTTCCTTCTGTTATTGATTTCCAGTGCCGTATTAAATTAATGCTCTAGCCATATTAAAATTTACTGAAGCTTGTTTTATCACCTACCAAAGGGTCTATTCTAGAGTCCGTTCCATGCAGACTGAGAAGGGTGCATATGCTGCTGCATTGGGTGGAGTATTTTATGGATATTCGCTGGATCTAGTTGATTGATAATGGTGTTGAAGACTTCTATGTTCTTACTGATCTTCCATTAGTAAAATTTCCACCTTAGGAGCAAGCTGGCAACTGGCGCCCCAGTAATCTTGGCCTGCCTCACCTGGGTAAAGCTTCCACTCAACCAGTGGAGGCTTATTGGAGGAAGAGAACCCCAGAACCCTCAGCCACTCTTGCCTGGAATAAAGCCCCTGTAGCACAGAGGTGGGAAAGATGAGAAATGTTGGTGGCCTGTCCCTTCTGAGGAAATGCTGCAACTTCCACTGGGAGCTGGAGAGAGAGGGAACCTGTGTCTTGGCTGCACTCACCCAGAGTGGGGCTTCTGTCGTGCTGAACTGGAGAGTGGAGAAGATGGAGTGGATTTTATATCTGCTGTCACAGGCTAAATAGAAATCTTGAATGAATGTTTTTTACTTGCTATATTCCCTTAGAACAATTTCCAGAGATTTAAATCGTTGCTTTTTAATCATTTTTTATCAGTTATGATTATTTCATTGGCAAGAGGGTTTGCAGAGCCCCTCATACTGCAATTCCAGAAGGTGTTTCTTCCCCCCTGGATTTTTGCCACATTCTTGTAACTGGACCCCCGCTTTTGCAACCGTACTCCCCTTGACCCATCTTCCACCCAGCAGCTGGAATGACTCTCAGAAAACATAAGATCATGTTGTTCCCTTGCTTATCACTTCCCTAAGGCTCCCCATTAATGTTAGAATATAAATGGCCTACTAACTCCACTTTCTTATCATCAGGCTTCCTCCAGGAGAGTCTCTGAAGCCTTGCCATCGTGTTTCCTGCTTACTCTCCAGTACCTGGAACAATGCTGGGCACATTGGAAGGGCTTGACAACGAGGTGAATTCAGCACTGGATTTCATACTTCTTTTAGTATGTTTGAGGAATGTGTGTGTTAATTTTATGTGTCACGTTGGCTAGGTTATGGGGCCCAATTGTTTAGTCAAACCCCAGTGCTGATGTTGCTGTGAAGGTATTTTTTGGATGTGACCAATACTTAAACCAGTGGACTTTGAGCAAAACAGATTACTCTCCATAGTGGGTGGGCCCCATCTAATCAGCCGAAGGCCTTGAGAGCAAAGACTGAGGTTTCCTAATGAGGAGGAATTCCACCTCCAGATTGCCTTTGGACGCAAGGCTGGGGTATCAACTGCTGGAATTTCCAGCTTGCTTGCCTGACTGGCAGATTTTGGACTTACAAGCCCCCACAATCATATGGGCCAATTTCTTAAAATAAATCTCTCAATAGATAGATGGATGATAGATAGATGATCAATAGATAATAGATACAGATACACACCTACCTACCCCCCACCCCACACACACACACACGTTAAATATATGCACACGTTTTTCTTACTGGTTCTGTTTCTCTGGAGAACCCTGACTAGTATATTAATGGTTGGTCTTACTCGAAGGACTGAGTCTTTGGAGGCAGGAGCCATAGCATATCATTCTATCCATTTCTCAGTGTCTGCCCAGCACCTAGTGTGACACTAGGCACACAAGAGCTCCTCCATGAGGCCTTGATGACTGACAAATCGACGAAGCTCTCTGGGTTTCCTTGCATTTAGACCCCTCACAGCTGTGCAAGAAAGGGAAAAAGAAAACCTATCTGTGCCCCAGGTTTCCAATCTGTTTCTTTTAAAACCAATGAATTTTATATTATACGGGAGCCTCTTAAAGAGAACAGGCTTTATCCCATTGAAATTGAGTCTGTAAATGCAAAACATTAAAAAAAATAACGAATTGGTATTTGATATTCTTATATTTCAATATTCCTTTGATATTCCAATATGAAACTTAAACTGTTGGGGTTTTATGCATTCTTCATTTTCCCTTTGATTTGGCACAACGCTTTGCTTTGAATATGTTTGCTTTAATCACTGGACCATGGAGCAGGAGGGATGTGCATCTTGTTTGGGGAGGGGTCCGGGGGTGCAAGCCATCTGGGCCCAGAAAATGACTGCTTTCTGCAAGTCACTGAATCTTCCTGCTGGAGCCCGGCTGGAGGGGATTGCCAGGCCCACAGGGAGGGGCGGATTCTCCTGGCCTTGCTCCAAGGGAGACACTTGAGCCTCTACCTTACAGTTCAAAGGCGGAAAAGCAGAAAAAGCAGCTGCAGCAGGGCCTCTGGCAGGTGCCAGGACTGGAGACAAGTTCCCCGGACATCTGATTGGCAGCTGATCTGGAACACAATTATGCTGAGTGCCTGCCTTCAAGTTCTGTGCAGGGGAGTGGGGAGGTGGGGTAGGAATATGGGTGAATCTATTAAGTTAGGCAGCCTGGTCCAAAGAAGAGACATGACTTTGATGATCAGGGTGATGGTGACAGTGACAAGGTCAATGATGGCACAAGGGTAATGATATAACTACAATGGCCCATATTTATTAAGCACTTACCGTACACCAGGTATGGTGCTCAACTCAGGTACGGACTATCTCATTTTACTTTCCAAGTAACTGTCTCCATTTGCATTTCCTGGAAGCAAACCTTGAGACCAGGTCTTGGGGGCAGCTATTCATTTGGAGGTTGTCCCAGAAGGAAAAAGTAAGGGATTGAGGAACAGAGTGGGGCAGGAAGGGTGTGCTAACGAGATAGTCTCCTCTACAAGCCCTGGGGCTCCATCTGGCTGGGGAGCCTCTAGGAAATTACAGAATGCACCTCAGTATCGTCCCAGAAGAGGATGTGGAAGCTGGTGCATTTGTCTACTGACCTCCACCCCCATTGGTGGGGTTCCGCCAGGGTAGGAACTCTCCTGCAATTCTGAGTTGCAATTGCCAGCTAGGGACAACCCCTAGTGGTGATCCGCAGCCAGAGAGAGTGCCCATGCAGAGTACAAGAGTGACCCAGGCCCTTGAGAAGGGGAACTGCCTTCAGCTGGAAATGGACTATCACAGCTGCAGGTGAACTTGGACATGGGGCCAGTCCCCAACAGAATCTGCTACACTTTGTTTAAAAAGAGAAAATGTCATTAACCCCATTTGCCTTGAGGAAACTTAGGCTTAGAGAAGTGTCCAGATCTTGCCCAAGTCTGTCCAATCTGGAAAAGTACTAAACCTCAGAAGGTACTTTCTCACTGCTGACATGGTCCAAATGGGGCTGTGTCCCCCAGGGTGTCTCTAAAGGTGTCGTGCAGGATGGAAGGAGGCCAACGCCCAGTCCCAAGTGGCAAATATCACCAGAAGTAACATCGGGTAAAGGGAAGGTTCTGAACCCCGCCTGTGGGAACAGCTCCCTGCAAGAAGTGACACCTGTTTTGGGGGGGTACATAAATGTATTTATATATAAGGCAGCCCTGTTTGTTAAAGAACAGTTAGAAAATATCTACAAGCAAAACGCAGCTGGTGCTCTGTCAGGCACGCACTGACTTGGGCACAGCCCATGCTGCGGTGCCCGTGTACTCTCCACTCAGGGAAGAGGAACCTTAGGTCCATCTGTGAAGAGGAGCCGAGGACCATAGAGACTCCACACCTGAGATCAAGCCACCTGATCACGGGTCGCTCTCAGAGGGATCCGGCAGCCTGAGAGGCTGGCATGAAGGAAACAGGTTTAGAGCCCCCGCAAAGGCCAACGACAAAGGAAGAGCAAGGATTGGTGCATGAACCCCAATTTCCAGTCCTGGCACCTCCACTTAGACAGCCCCATGACCCAACTGTCTTCTCACCATGCCTGGCCACCCAGCTCCCACTGCTGCACCTCAAAGGGCCTGCAGGCTCAGCACCATCTCAGCCCCTCACTGCACTGCTCAGGGCGCCTTTGGGTGCAAGGACTAGAACCCAACCCGAACTAATTTGGGCAAAAAGAGGGTTGATTTGTGCCTATAAATGAGTCCAAGGGTGGCTCCAGCCATGGGCACAGGCTGATGGAGAAACACACCCTTCCGTCCGGACTCTGCTCCGCATGTGTGTTCTCTCAGTCTACCAGAGCAGCCGAGGGGACAGCCTCCTTCCAGAAGGTCCCAGCCAAAGAGAGACCTTTGGCCAAACGGGTCCATGTGCCCGCCCCTGCACTGTGGTTATGGCCAGAAAATTCCTGGGGCCCATGGTGGGATCAACCCGTGCTGAAATCTATGCACTGAAACTAGGGATGGGCAGGTCCCCCAAAGAAACTCAGGGTGCTGATGCCAGGAGAAGAACGGATATGGTCCCCAGAGCGGAAAGCTGGTGCTCCACAGGTAAAATGGTGGTGCTTTCAGGAGGGGCTGCCCACCCTCACTCTTCCCTAGGGAGGGAAAGAGTGAGAGGTGTGCTTGTGGAGGGGGTGTGAGTGTGTGTGTGTGTTAGCCTGTGGAACTGTGCCTGGGAGCATGTGTGTGAGTGTTTGAATGGATGTGTGTGGGCTTAGTGTGGGGATGTGAGTACCTGGAAGTGTGGGGGCAGCGTGGGAACATGGGGGTGGGGGAGACTTGGGAGGTGGAGCGGTCTGTGTGTGACTGCAAGTGCCCATGGTGGATGGGGTCTGGCCAGCCAGGAGGACACACACAGCACATCCTGTCACTGCCCCCTTCCCCTGAGACCTCCTGAAGGCCTGGGGATGGGGAGTGGCAAGGGGAACCAATGTGGGAACCAACAGGCCACCCAAATGTCCCCATTAGACAGGCGAGATGGACCACGCTGCCCGAGGCTGCATCTGGGGCAGGGCCTGTGCCACGGGCAACTGAAGGGCTCAAGGATGGAGCCGTGCCCTCCTCAGGGAGCAGGGCCGGGAGGAGAAACGGCTCGTCGCACATCCCACGCCCAGAGCAGGCCATGCAGGGCTGGATCTCAGGCTCCCAGCCCTGCGGCCCCTGTTCGGTTAGCACCACTATTTTCTACACCCAAACCCTTCACTGTTTCCAGGGAGGGTTCCACCAGGAAAACCAGCTCCAGCCTCGGTCCACCCCTGAGCTGGGCACTCATCCTTTACTTCTCTTTACACAGTGCGTGCCATGCCAACGAGCGCCGCGAGTGTTTACAGGACAAAAGAAAAATCAAACAAACATTCTAGGAAAGGAATTTGGCTGGGGTTGGGGCAGGGGTCCCCAAGCCTTTGGCCTCCCAGAGAGTTTAGAACAAGGAGTGGGCATGGAGGTGGGGAGACATTTGTGCTCAGAGGGAGGGGTGCAGCATGGTGGGGTGTACGTGTCAGGATGTGGGGCAGTCATGGGGAGCTGCAGCGATGCTGGGGCAGTGGCCTTGGGACAAGACCCCACCTTGAGCCCCCCGACCTGGACCCATACCCTAACCATGAGAATGACACGGAGGGGATGAGAGTGACCATATTATTTGCTAGCCGGTCACTTTACCATGCCTGGCTCAACACAAAAAGGATTCAGGGCAGCATGAAAAGATACATAAAATGTAATATAAAAATGAGGTGGAGAAACATCCAAAGGGAAATGAACAAAGCTGGAGAAGCAAGAGTCAGGTCAGCAATATGACGAGGCTAACGTCCCGAACCCTTGGGCCGTGGTGGACTGCAGGCTGGGTTCGCACCTTCCAAGGAGTCAACCTTCCTCAGAAGTCATTTCAGCAAGAACCGCAAAAATACGAAACAGATGGGAATGAGGCTGTTCTGGGTGACGGAGGGGAGCCCTCAGGGGCCCGAGCTCCGCCCCCTATGTTCCCCCCACCCCCACAGCTGCCCTGAGCCATCTCCTCAGACCCCCAGGCTCCTCTGTGCTGGTCAGTTCAGCCTGTGCGCTCACAGCAAGCCCAGCTGTAGCCAGGAGCAGCCCAAGCCTAGGGCGGAGGAGGAAGAAAAGAGCCCACCTTGGGTCCTCATGGGACACGCTGCCAGCTGCTAAATAGTGTCCTGATAACATCCTGACAGTATAGAAGTAGCTTCTGGGCTGCTTGCCTGGCCTGTGAGGCCCCGTAGTGCCATGCACCTCTCCATCCCACAAGGTGGGCCCTGTGGTCACCTGCACATCACAAAGGAGGATCCGGAGAGTGACAGTCCGGAGCTCAGATCTGTGCCTGGCACTGCCACCTCTCTGAAGGGCTGTTCTTTGGAAAAGAGAGGGGCTAGTCCACTGTGTCCCCAAAACACTGAACTGAGAGTGGGGTGGGGAAGCTTTGCAGGTAGCTGTGTCCACAAATCAGAAGTGCCCACAGACTAAAGGGCGCCCTTATCACCCAGGTGTCCAGCACCGCTGACCTGGAGCAGCACAGGGGTCAGGGGTTCCCACGCACCCTGAAACCCTGTGCGTCCAGAGCCCAAAGGGTTTCTCCCACCAGCATCCTTCCACCCCACACATCGCAACTCCCAGGCAGGAGCTCCCAGACTGGCTGCCCAGTCATGTCTGGCCAGTGCCAGCCTCTCTCTGGGGTCATCTACACCCCATGGCACTCCTGAACACACAGCCCTGACTGTTCACTACCAGGGGACAGGGTGGAAAAGAATTATTTCCCCAACTGCTGGCCTGACAATGGACATCTCGCTTTTATGCACTTCCTACAGCGTACACATCATTGACGGGAATTCTTCTCATTTAGTGGTTTGCGTTGTCAGCGGGTAAAGTCTGATGCGTAGCAAATGTCTCTGAGTTCACCAGTAATAACCCCCAGGAGACCATGCTGAGGAAGTTATATGCTACCAAATAATAAAATACCTCCGTCGACTTTCAGAAGCTTTGGACTGCAAAGAGAGACCACCAGGGGACTCGGACAACCTTCAGACAGGCCCTGTCTGGCTCGTCCAGCCTAATGCACAGTGACTGAGCACATCACAGGGAAGGGGTGTTGGGGCCAGCAGGCCAAACACAGCTAGATTTCCTCGATATAAACTACCATCGACTGGAAGATTTAACAACAGTTCTGTGGGGACAAAAATACACACAGATGTATAATGTATCCTGACTTCAAAACGGCTGAAAAGTAGCAGGAAGAGAAAGAACACCCATTTCAAATGAAGGAAATATGGTAGATTTCTGCCTCTTTGGAGCTGCAAAGTCTTCGTCTTCCTCCCTTTTCCCTGGGGCACGCTTTTTAAAACTTCGATGGCCATCCTGTAGTATGAATCACACACTAAAAATGAAAGAGAGACAGAGTGCTCCAAGCCCAACACATCGAAGGGCCCCAGGCAACCTAATCTGTCCCCTGAGCCTCCCACACTGCCACCCCCACAGCCCACAGCCACCCAGCTCTGTCCACATGTCCCTGGATGAGAACACTTAGGACATTCAAGGATGGGGGAGAAATTAACGAGCCTGTATGGAGCACCTGCCCTGTGTCAGGCACTTGAGGGGTGTTGGCATGACCAGGCTGAACAAGGCCCATCCCTACCTTTGGGGTGAGGAGATGGGAAGATGATTATAACTTATTTAGGGCCTGCTGCATCAGCTTCAGTGCTGGGCACCATGCACATGCCGTCCCCGGTCCTTGCAACAGCTCTGTGAGATCGTGATTACACCCATCCTACTGATGAGGAAATAGAGGCCCAGGCCCACAGCAGGCAGTAGATGGTGGAGCCAGAATCTGAACCCTGTTCAGAGCCCGTAGGCACTCTCTGCCACCTCGAGTAGCCCTTTTCCCATAACCCGCAGCCCACTGTCATGCCCTGACCCACCTCTACCCCTCCATCTGCAGATGACATCAGCCCCTAATTATCAACCTCTCCAATCTGTCCACTTCTCTTAACTTCCACTGCCAAATGCTTAGACCAGTTCACCATGGTCATGGTCACAGGAGGCCACCATGACCTCCCAACAAGCCTCCAGCTTCCATTCTCTGCCCCTAGGGTTCCCTATCCACATGGCAGCCAGCGTGGTGTTTGTAAAACACAGACCGTACAATAGCTCTCCCCTGCTTACAGTACTGTAAAGCTTTCCCCTTGCCCTGGAGATAAAATGCTTCATTTACGAGGATCCAGCCGATCCACCCAACCTTGTATCAGACCTCTGGGTCACAACGTCAGCACTTCTGCCTTCTGCCCATTTTTCCAATGTGTGTACTACTTCCCAGCCTCAGAGCCCTCGCACATGCTGTTCCCTGGTCCGGAATGCCATTCTCTTCCACAAACTGATGCCCCTTCATCTTGCTCAGGGGAGATGGCAGCCACCACCCTACCCAGTTACCTTCAATCCCAGAACCCTGCTCTTTTCCTTAAAGCCCTCACCATAAGTTATAACTATATGTTCTATTTATTTATGAAATGCTTTTCTCCTCCCCTGAGCCATAAGCTCCCAGACATCGGGTCTCATTTGTTCCTTCTGCATCGCTCATACTGCAGTGTTGGTGCCAAATACCTGTACTGAGTGGACATGTGAATTACTGAATAGGAACAGCATTGCCGAGCACCATGGCGATTCCTCCACTGACCAGGACGAGGCTGAGTCGTTCCTTGTCACCACGTCCCAGGCAGCCAACCCCAGTTGGGCTGACTTGGCAGTGTTGATGGAATTCTGGTTCCACAAACTTTGCACATCCACACCATGGATGATTACGTCTCAGTGATAAGAAGGAATAAACTTGGTTGGATCTCAAGGGCATCCTGCCAAGTGCAAAAAGCCAGCCTTAAGCGGTTACCTAGTGTGGCTCCATTTATCAAACGGTCTCAATGTGACCCAGTTATAGAAACATGGAAAACAGAAGAGGAACTGGGGTTCAGCACCGGAAGGCGGGTGTGACTGTGGAGGAGAAGCAGGGCAGGGCCCCTTGCGGGGAGCAGTCTGGGTCTTGCTGGAGGTGTGACAAATCGACACATGGGACAAAACGTCATAGAACTGTACACAAGGACAGACAAAAAAATACAACCACGTGAACGCATGTAAACACGAGTGAAAGCCAAGCAAAGCCTGTAGTCCACGTCACCGTGTTGGGCTGAACAGCGCACTGGTTTTGATAATACACAATGGTCACGTGAGATGTCACCGCAGGAGAAGTTGGGGGAGGAGCCTCAGGGCCGCTCGGTACTGTTTCTGCAATTTCTTGTGAGCTATCGTTATTTCAAGGTAAAGAGTTAAAAAAGGAAAAAATATAAAAAAGAAGAATCTGTGTACCAGCTGAGGCTCACAGTCTCCATGCCCGCCTGTCCTCCTTGCATCCTTGGAACGCCAGGTGACACCTGCCCTGGGTGGCTGCTTCTCAGCTGGGAAAACAGCGGATCACGCTGAGCCATGACCAGTCCTGCACACTCCCAGGAGTGGAAGGGCCTGGAACCCACAGGCCTACGCCCCCGGCCAGGTCAGGTAACGCACAGAAGTACGACCACATGATGTCGCATTTTTGCACCAGATTCCAAGGGAGGACCCTGTCTGGCCCCAGTGTGATCTGAGGTACAATGAGAAAGTGCTTCTCTGATCAGCTGCCGCTCCTGCCCAAGGCCTGGCGGGCGCCCTGCCTCTGCCTCTCAAAAGAGGCGTTCGGGGAGACGGCCCTGTGCAAAGCCCACGCTGGAAACCTTCCCTGTGGACCCAACCCCAACAATCTAGGGGTGAAGAATCTTTACTTGTTTTGTCCCAAAGATGACAAACCTGCTATCTATCAACTATACCACCGACCACAGGCAGAGAAACCGCTGGTTTTCGTTAAGGGTGGAAACCAAGCCAGTGTTGCTGAGTTAGACCGTAAGATAGATGCGCGAGGAGGCCTGCTTGGGCTTGTGGCTCAGGGATGGGATGGCAAGTCTGGTTTGAGTTCAGTCCAGACTCTGGAGGGGGAAACAAAATGGGGGATGGGGGGAGGGAATGGGAGGGGAGGAAGGGGGGGGGAGAGAAGGAGAGAGAGAGAGAGAGAGAGAGAGAGAGAGAGAGAGAGAGAGAGAGAGAGAGAGAGAGAAAGAAAGAAAGAAAGAAAGAAAGAAAGAAAGAAAGAAAGAAAGAAAGAAAGAAAGAAAGAAAGAAAGAAAGAAAGAAAGAAAGAAAGAAAGAAAGAAAGAAAGAGAAAGTTCCCGACTCACACAGTGGGCAGGCACTGCATTCACACTAATGCAAGTTTGTGGACACCGTGTTGTCTTACTCCTTGGCTGGAACTGAGCACTGACTGTCTACACAGGCAAAGGGCTGGCAGAGATCAGGGGTCTCCCAGGCGAACGGGGACACCGGCCCAACTGAATTGGCCTGGTGTAGGGGAATGAGCACTGGACGAGGAGTCCATGGGGACCTGGTCTTGGCTCTGCCTCTGATTCACTGGGCACCTGCCCCCCCAGCCTTTGCTCCTGCTGTTCTCGCCTCCCAAATGCTTACATGTAGTTTTACATGGAGAACTATTCTGGGTTTTCACTCAAAGGTTAATTTCTCCATTAAACCTTCCTTGGCCACCCTCCCTAGAACTTTAATGTCCCCTTCCCCTCCCTGGGCCTCAATTTCTCCATCGTCAAAATATCCTGACATCTGAGGTCCTCTTCAGAGCCTAGCATTGACCTACTCCCGGGCTTCTCAATCACAGCACTGGGGGTACTTTGAGCCAGACCATTCTTTGTTGGGGGAGGGTTGTAGCGAGCATGGAAGGGTGTTTAGCAGCATCGCTGGCCTCTACCCACGAAATGCCAGGAACAATATATAATATTGTAATAAGCAAAAACGGTCCCAGACCTTGCCCAGTGTCCCCTGGGGGTAAGATGGCTCCTGGGGGAGAAGCGCTGCCCAAGACTCAGGGACACTCAGATCAAGAAGGGGTGCGGAGTCCAGACCCACACCTGATGGAGGGAACCCGCCCACCTTCTCCATCAGACGCTCTTCCTTCCAGCTCTGCTGCAACACCTGTGGGGGCTCAGGCGCAGAGTCCTCCCTCGAAATGAGAATAAATCAGAAACGCTGTACCTGCGGGTGTGACCTCCACGCCTTTGCCATCTCCGCACAGGCTGTATTGTGCCTCAAATCCCGACCTGCGATAAGAAATAGTCACAAACTACCTGGGACAGGTGGCCCAGGAAGTCCTACATGTCAGCAAGAATAAGCCCTTATTTCAAGGCTCTCCTTGACCCCTCGCAGCCTGAGCCCCATCCTCGCCCAGCTCCCTGTTTCTCCTTAGGGGTCTCTGTCACCAGGCATGGAGTGAACATCACATTTCTGTACCTCATTCATTGTCAGTCTCCCCTTTCAGTGTCACCTCCATGAGATGGGCTCTTGGCCTTGTGCATGGCTGTCTCTCCAGCAACTCGACAGGGCTGCCCCCAATAGATGTTACTGTACCAGTTGCATGAATGCAGGATAGTGAGTGAGTCTTCACTGAGAGTCGTGGCAGATAGATGATGACAAAGAGAAAATAGAGGTGCCTGCCTGAGGCTTGAAGACCCCCATGAGCTGGCGTGGCGAAGGTTGGGGTGAAATAGAATAGACATTTAGAGCATTGATGCTGGGGCAGAAGGAGAAAATTAATGAGCTGGAGTCAGCAGCAAACTTAGAGGTTACATCAGTTGCCCTTATACAGATGCAATCATCAATGTATTGATCAAGTGCTATGATAATATAAATTAATACATTAAGCCATACATATATAAAATTTGAAGCACATTTGTGTGTAGGTATGTATAAAGCAGGTGATATTAATTACGGTAGAAATTGCTCATCAAGCCATTCTAAAAATTTTGCATTGGACGGTTGGCTTTTAGCAATCGTTGGGCGATGCTTTGTGATGGCTATTACTAACAGAATGACATCCCTGCCTAAGCTTTGATTGACATCCCTGCCTGAGCCTTGATTGACATGGGGCAACTCCTGTCTTAGTCTAGTTGGGCTGCTATAATGAAATACCACAGACTGGGTATTAGACATTTGGGAGACATTTATTTCTCACAGTTCTGGAGGATGGAAGTCCAAAATCAAGGCGCCCACAGGATCAGGTCCTGGTGAGGCCCATCTTCCTGGCTTGTAGGTGGCCGTCCTCTAACTGGGCTCACATGACCTCTTCTCTGTGTGTGAGCAGAGAGCGAGCTCTGGGGGCTCCTCCTCCTAGAAAGATACTCATCCCATCATGGGGGCTCCACCCTCATGACCTCATCTAAATCTAATTACCTCTCCAAGGCTCCGTCTCCTGATACCATCACATGGGGAGTTTGAGCTTCAACAAGTGGATTAGGGGAGACATAAACATTCCATCCGTAATACCCACAAACTCCTCCAATGGCCGGACCACTCAGAGCCCTTAACACCCAGGTTCCCAGACCTGTGCTGCAGCCAGCAGCAGTATAACAGCGCCATTGGTGTGACCAGGCCACATACCCACCTGGACGCCTGACCCCGTCTGACCCTGCCATGTCCCTAACTTCATCCCCATCACAGTCCCCTGACTCCAGCCTCAAGCACCCTGCCTGCACCTGCCCTGCAGTCTCTGCCCCTGCTGATCTCTCCTCCCAAATGCTTACATGTAGTTTTCCATGGAGAACTATTTTGGGTTTTCACTAAAGGTTAATTTCTCCATTAAACCTTCCTTGGCCACCCTCCCTAGAACTTTAATGTCCCTGCTTGAGATAGCTCATCCCTCTCCCCTGCCTCGTTTACTCCCTGCCCTTGGCCCCAGCTGGCCTTCCACCCAATGTTGAGTTAGTAGATAAGTAACGAAGGGCAGGAGGCTCCTCTGGGCAACCATGAGAAGGCTGCTCGCCAAGAAATAGCAGGTCCACTCTAGTGAAAATATAATAGGATATTAAAAGAAAAGGGGAGGGACAGAGGAAAGGAACTTTTTTGAATGTCCAGCACCCTCTGTTTATTATCTCTTTCATTTCTCACAAGAACTGATGAGGTAGGTGTTTTCACTCCCACATTTCAGGGGTAAAAACCGAGCTTCTGATGGTTTAAGCTCAAGGTCACCGAATCATTCAGCCCAGAGCCAGAACCAACCTCAGGTCTGCCCAGCTCTGAAGTCCAAGTCCTCTGCACAGCTCCACACCTAGGAGGCAACAAAATCACAAGACAGAAACCAAACCCGCTGGGGGCCAGAGCCTTCTGCTCATCCGTGTCCGACCAAGGGTCCCAACGGTCTGGATCTCAGAGCAATCAGAGGGAGGCTGGTGGCAAGGCCCTGACACTTGGGAGCCAGGAGCTCACGTCCTCCTCATTGAAAGGAACCGAGGGCCCGTGCCCTCTCCGTATCCTGCCCATCCAGGCTGTCCGCTCCCATCAGGACGGGGCTTCTGACGTACACAACCCAGGCTCTGCCTCGGGCGGCTCTCAGGTTTCCACAGCACAGTCGATCGGCGTGTTTTTATTCCTCCATCTGTAAACATCTCTCCATCTAATACGGTAACTGCTGTTTATACAGAGCTATAAAAACAGAGGTCAGCGCACAATAAGATTATAGTCTTACTTCAATACATCCAATCCATAATAAAATAAAATCTTACAAACGATCCAGAGAACCCATTCGGGGGTTCTGTAAGAATTAATGTCTGTCGTATGTAAGGATTCTATTTGGGCATAATATTTTCCACAGCTGTCAGGACCGATTTAAAAGGCAATATCCTTTCGCTGGCATTTGATTTAGACTCTGTTTATACCATGTGGAGGATTGTTAATTCTGCGACATCTGACTCGGGTGTCTGATTACACCAAGGCCACCGCCAAGGGGACGACACATGATGCAGTGTGAGGTCGGGGAGGGGGCCTGTGGCCCTGCTCTTGCCAGGCCCCTGTCACTGATGAGGTGTGCCTGCGGGGACGGGACCCAGCAGCAGGCAAGTGAGACGTTTTTACTTCCCAGGCAGCGTGGGCTGGTGGCAAGATGAGCTTTGGTATGAGATGGACAGGAAGTGGCCCGACCATGGGCTGGTGATGGGCCTTGGATGAGTCGATTTTGCCTCTTGGTGATTTGGTGTCCAATTTGTAGTTGGTGGACAAGCAAGCACTGTACCTTTCAAGGTGTTATGGGCTGAATTGTGTGCCCCCAAAATTCATATGTTGAAGGCCTACCCTCCAGGGTTTCAAAATGTGACTGTATCCGGAGATCAAGCCTTCAAAGAGGTGATGAAGTTCGGATGAAGTCACGTGGTGGGTTCTAATCCAGTGTGACTGGTGTCTTATAAGACGAGGACACAAGACAGACAGAGGAAGACCTGGTGAAGACATAGAGAACATGGCCATCTACGTGTCAAGGAGAGAGGACTCAGAAAAAATACCAACGGATATATTTCCAAGAGGAACCTCCATGGGGAATAGGGGTAGTGAGTGAGGAGGAAGGCAAGGTCAGACACCTCGGGTCTGCGTATTCCAGGAGCTCAGTAAGAGTCACTGGTGTCCTTTTAAAAAACATACAGAGGGTGCCAAAAATATATATATACACATTTTAAGAAAGGAATAAACCACTAATTATAATACTCAATCTCGGGCCGGCCGAGTGGTGCATTGGTTAAGAGCTGGTTTGGGATGCCAACGGCCCAGGTTCGGATCCCGCATATGAGGGCCAGTGACACTGCCCTCTACAGCTAAGATGGTGAACAACAGCTCCACCTGGAGCTGGGCTGCTCGAGCCCCGGCGATGGTGTAGGCTGCAGCCCCTGCTGCAGTGGGCTGCCATAGGCTACAGTGAGTGGCCGGCAGCCAGCATGAGCGGCTGGCAGCCAGCGTGAGCTGCCAATAGCCACAGTGAGCAACCATCCAGAGGCTGGCGACCGACCTGCCTCATCCGGGAAGAGTGCAATGACGATACCAACATGGACGAGTGAAGCAACGTCCTCCGCAACTAGACTGAAGAACAAAAAAGACAGCAACTTGTCTGTTCCCCTTCCCTGATTCCCCAACGCTGTTCCCCTCCTGCAATTCCTCAATTAAAAAAAAAATCTTAAAAAATAATAATAATAATAATACTCAATCTCAATATATACTGACAACAAAAGATGAATACGAGTCACCTTTGACTTCTGCAATTGCAAGAGGTGCTCAAAATGGTTACCATCAGCATCCAAACACTTCTGATTATGGCGAACTGTTGCTTGAGAATAGGTACAGCTCTTGAAGCATGTATAATTTTTTCGGCACCCTGGTATACTAAGTACCAGCCTTGCCATCTCACCTACTTAACTGTCAGAACAAGCCAGCTAGGTAGCATCACCTCCCCATTTTGTAGAAAGGAAAAATGGACGCCAGGTTTAAGCCAGTCTGCCCAAAGTCACACAGCTAGAACATGGTGAAGCAGGCCCTGGACCAGATGTCCTGCCACTGTGGTCTCCATATCTCCACACTGACAGCAGTGAGAGACAGGCCTCTAGCAGGTAGGATGACGTGGGCCTTCGTGGCATTCTTATTTCTGCTCTATTCGTCTGGAGGTCACTGACTATCCCAGATTGGAAGGAACCCCCAAACCACCTGGTACACAGGGACACCTGTACAGGGGGGTAGGGGAAGATGGAAGCATATAGCTGGAAAATGGCTTGGTCATGGTCACAGGGCAAGTACGTGCCAGAGGTGGGCTTAGTCTCCGGTGTACTGCCCTCAGGCATCGCCCCTTTTCCTGCTCTGCACATACCTGTGCTGGAGCCCACTTCCCCCCTCACAGCTTCCTAGCTGACCCCCATCCTGGGCCACACTGAATGTCAAAAGGTTCCATTGGAGTCAATTTCAGGTTGTCCAATCTTAAGCTCTCCCTCCTACTGATGTCCACTCTTGAGAAGGTATATTATCAGTCAGGGCTCTCCAGAGAAACAAAATCAATAGGATGGATGGATGGATGGATGGATGGATGGATGGATGGATGGATGATAGATAGGTAGGTAGGTAGGTAGGTAGGTAGGTAGGTAGATAGATAGATAGATAGATAGATAGATAGATAGATAGATAGATAGATTTCAAGGAATTGGTTTGCACAGTTATGGAGACTGGCAAGTCCAAAATCTACAGGGTAGGCTGGCAAGCTGGCAAGCCAGAGAGAATGTCAAGGTTCAAGTCCAGCTGCTGTCTGCTGCAGCATTTCCTCTTGCTTAGCGGAGGTCAGTCTTTTAGTCTATTCAGGCTTTCAACTGATTGGATGGGGCCCACCACATTAGGGAGGGCCATCTCCTTTACTCAAAGTCCACCAATTTAAATGTCAACCTCATCCAAAAACACCCCCACAGAAACATCTAGAATAATGTTTGGCCACATATCTGGACCATGGCCCAGCCTCGTGGACCCATAAATTAACCAT
Organism: Aselliscus stoliczkanus; assembly: GCA_033961575.1. Lineage (NCBI taxonomy): Eukaryota > Metazoa > Chordata > Mammalia > Chiroptera > Hipposideridae > Aselliscus > Aselliscus stoliczkanus. Next base: position 153,468,686 of record CM066732.1, read on the forward strand.
CACAGAGGTGAGAATGTGTATGCAACAAGCAGCATCTCGGATCCTCACACAGGGTCCGCCTGCTGCTCTGCCTCTGAGCAGCTGTGGGACCTGGGACAAGGCACCTGTGTGTCCGGTGCCATGCCCTTCATTGATAATGGGAGGAAGAGTTTTGTACCTTGAGCCTAGGGTGCACACTGATTGGGACAGTGTCTGTAGAAGCTGGGCAGAGCTGGGCACGGGGGTGTCCAGGAAATGCTATTTCACAGTGGCAGTGGCAGCAGTACGGCTCCCCTGGCTGTGGAGCCAGGACCCGCTCTCTACTCTCCACTCCTGTCCCACGCCTGCCAGCCCTCTCTGCGTCTATCACACGCCTGGCCTTTGCTGAGCCTTTAGCTTGACCCCCCTGCTCTCCTTCTTGGGAGCAGAACCACCGCGGTCTAACCTCTCCACTCGTTTCTGGATGTCCTAGCCACTAGCTGATGCTGCCAGACCCTGTGGACCCCTCCCTGGCATCTGTCCATGTGACCACCAGCACAGCTCACCTTGGAGCTAATCTCCATTCCCCAACACACACGTACACATGTGTGAGCTCACACACATGCACCCCAACATGACACATAGGCACCCCTACACACACATATGTACGCACCACACACACGGGCATGCACACACTCCAGACTGGGCAGCTCTGACTTGAAATGAGTCTGTTTGGTGTATCAAACCTCCTTTTGTCTGCAGGCTGACATGAAAGCCAGTCACGTCCAGCCCTCTTAGGGGACCATCATCCTGTAACTAAATTGTTCTAAACATTATACACTTTTGTTTCAAAATCGTTTACTGAGGCCTCCACACTGGGCTGCATTCTGGGTGGACAGAGACAACAGCAAGAGCATGTGACAGCCCCTTCTGGGCACCATGATGTTACCTGCAGGGGTTATGTGTGTGAGGGGCAGGCGAACACCTGGCACAGAAGAGGGGCTGACGGGCAAGGCACTTTCCTCCCACAGTTACTGAACCCCCACAATATGCCAGGGGCTTCACTGACCCCTCTGAACACTTCCACCAGAGGATGTCATTGTCCCAGCCGTGAGCTGCCCTGGTACATGCCCCATGGGCAGTCCTGCCCCACCCCCTTTTTACTGGGAGCCTCAACTACAGTGTGCTCTGTGCCCCCGAGAATGTTTCTAGGCTCCGCCGCTCTGAGGGAAGCAGGGCCCCGCCTCCACGCCATTCATCACTAAGCACACGGGAGCCAGTGGCTCCTCTGTACCAGGCCCAGGGACACTAAGGCATCACCACGGCCCTGTCCCCAGCAAGAAGGATGACAAGCAAACCCACTCCGTGGATCTTATCCTCCCAAGATTAGAGACGACACCAGTACACATGGCAAGAGTCACACAGAGCTCAAATACCCAGGCTCCACCTCCTACCCACCGCCTCAGGCTGCCCCAGCGCCGGGCCTGGGGCCACAGCCACCTCCTAGCCAGCCCACCTAGGCCTGTCCCTCCCTGCATCCCCACGGGCACGCTTCCCCACCTGCCCACCAGCCCACCAAGCTGGCTGGTGTTGAAGCTGAAGTTGAGGACAAAGTGTACCTGTGAGTTCCTGGGAGCTGGGGCTGAGGCAGGGACGGTGGCCTGGCCACTGCTGTCCCCAGCTCGGTCCCAGGCATCGTCTGAGGGGAGAGAGGGAGGAATCACCTGCGTTATTTAAATTGGTTTTTATTCCCAGTTTTGTTTCACTAGGTGCATATAGTTGAATACGAATATAAAATGAAAGTTATATAACGCGACTCCCCTGCTAGTCCCGAAATCATAGTTCAGAGGGCTGTGTTCTAGGACACAGGATGAGGTTCCAGTGGGACTATGGCATGTTCTGTGATGTCGTTTTGTGTATAAAGATGCATGCCCATCAAGAGCCTCAGCTGTGCAGCAAAGCTGTGTGGGCTGCATTTATATAAAATACCCACCTGGAGACCTGGCGCCTCAGCCCAGCGCCACTGCCCAGTGTGTGGGGAGCATGTCACTTACCTCGTCTGCACCCACACAAGGAGCAGATCACAGGAGGCCATCTTCAAGGCTCTCCAGCTCTAAGAGTCCCACAACCGATGGAATGTTCTGGGCTTTCTCTAGGCAACAAGCTATAGTGGCAAAACTTTTCACAGATAACTTCCTTCTAGAACACTGCTGGAAACCACAGTGACGAGACTGGGGGTGTGGGATGGAGAGGGGAGAGAGAGAGGAGTGGGGAGGGAGAGCCTTGGGGCTTATCCCAGTCTTGAATTAGGGCATTGGAGGTGCACCACAGTGGGTAAGTATCTGGCCTCTGAAGTCAGACAGACCTGGCTACCAATCCTGGCTCGGCTCCTCCCAGGCCGTGAGACCTCGGGAAAGTCACTCGACCTCTGTGGGCCTCATTTCCTTCATCTGCAAAATGGAACTGAGGACAATGGTACTGACCACAGAGGGAGGGGTGGAGGTGAAAACACGTCACACGAGAACCTACTGGCAAGCCGCAGGACAACTGATTAGTGCTTCACATGTGTTTGTTGTTGTTGTTGTTGTTGTTGTGATTGAAATGTGTTCCCAGGGTGCACCTACACAGCCCCATCCCCAGCGGCCAGCCAACCACAGGGCCAAGCCGCACACAGCAGCATTTTGCCTGTGAAAACATTTTGGTGCAATTTTCTGACCCGCGAAAATATTTTTACAGTGAAAACGCACGTCTGGCGTGGAGCTGCTCAGTCTCACCGGCTTGTTTAGCTTCTCGGGAAAATAAACAAAAGCGAATTTGTGGACACCAGGGGATGGACTCAAATCAAACAAATGTGGCACTTGCCAGCCACCAGCATGCCTCCCAGCCCACACAGCAGAGCAACGGAATCTCAGACCAGTCGCCTGAGAGGCCACTGAGCACAAAACGCAGCAGCCGGAGGGAAGCCAGGACTTGGGGGCACCCACCCACTCCTCGCTTCTCAGAGGAGGTGACAGAGCCCAGAGTGGGAAGGGGATTTGCCCAAGATCCCACAGCAAGATTGTGTGGGTTCATTAGCTCGGTTAGCTCGTTTGTTCAGGTATTTGACGTTCCTTACTGAATGCACTAATTCTTTCAGGAAGCCATTCCCGGCACTGTTTCTACAGGGGGAATGCAGTCAGGGAAGACTGCCTGACATGGTCACGGTCACCAGGCGCCAGGGTCCCAGCTCCCTTCCTTCTCTGCTCCTGGGAAAGCCTTCGTTCTGCCCACATGACAGTTTTCCAATCAACTTACTTGACTGGAAGGAGACAGAGAGCTAGCTCTTGCGCCTTTTGGCTGATTCTTAGCCCCTCTCTCTGGTTTAGCCAATGACAGCTGAGTGCGTTTGCAGCCAGCTCACCCCAGGAGCCCCGCGGGAAGCTTCCCTGGTCAGTATCTAGCCCCTGAGATGCTCGGTGAAGTCTGTCTATAGCAGAGGCACCCACAGAAACCACTGTCCTCAACTCTTCCCAGCCAGAGGGCTTTCTCTCTGTGCTTCCAGTGTTTAAACATTTGGATGGACCCAAAAGATAATCTTGGAGAAAAATATGGGCCCCAGAATAAGAACAGACAGGGAGTCCCTTTTGTATAGAATGCCATCCCCGCTACGTTTCTTTCTCATTAACTGAGTCATGCAGCAGCCACTGTGCCAGGGAGGGGGATGCAGCGAGGCGGGCATGCCTGGCCGCTGCCTCTGTCACGTGTGAGCCACCGCAAGCACACACAGAACTGCACCGGAATCACTGCAACAACTGCACGGCTGCATGGATGCAGATATCGGGGGGCCTGGCTCGTCTGGAGTGAGGGGAGTCTTCATCCAGGAAGGATGCAGTAGCAATTGATAGGGGAAAGGGAAGGTATGCCAGGCAGAAGAGGCTTACATGGTGCATTGATGAGTGACAGGCTGGTGACTGCCAATCAGGGAGTGGGTGCACAGAGCATAAGATGGGACAGGGCCATCTCAGGCAGGGCCGCCAAACCTCGGCAAGGATTTGGGTCCTTCTGGGAAGAGGGGGTCAGGGGACAGGGGGCTCTGAGGGCTCAGCAGGAGCGTGACATGGTGGGAACTCGAGTTTTTAAACATCAGGTAGAGAATGGCTTAGGAAAGGCAGGTCTGGAGGACAGGAGACCTTTAGGGACGTAAGAGTCACCCAGACAACAGGGAGGAGAGGCTGGCATGGTGTGGGAGGGGACAGGCCTCTGTCCTTCCTGGGAAGTTCCCGTCTCCAGGGCCTGGCGACCAGGCAGGGGTGGAGGGCCAAGAGAGGTACAGATTCTGGGTGATGTCTGGGTTTCCACCTAGAGGATGTGGGTGCCCCAGCTCCTGTGGAAGCCCAGCTGAGCCCAGAGGCATTGGAGACGCACGTCCAGCCATCCTGCTAGCCTCCCCATCCACAGTCCAGCATTTCTCCAACACCATGTGCCTGAGAGTCGCCGTGAACTTGGTAAATGCAGGTTCTCCTTATGTGGGTCTGGGGTGGGCCTGAGAATCTGCCTTCCACAGGCTGAGGCCATGGGTCCCTGACGGCTCCAAGTAGCAAGGGGTCACACAAACTCTGCCCTGGCTCCGGGTTAGAGATGTGCTGCCCGCCCTGCCCCCCATGCCTGGGGAGGACCAGGACCACAGTTACTATCCACCAAAGAGCTTTCCTGTCATCTGTCCCCACCCTCAAAGGCAATAGCTTCACTACTTTCTGCGGGTCCTATCGTTGGCTCTCCTGGGAGTCCTAGTAGGTTGTCATTTGCATGCTTGGGACCAAGTCCTCTGGGCCAACAGGTGGAGTCTGCCGTTTTCCTGCTCACCTGCTCCAGGACCCTGTGGTCTGGAAACACCGAGGCCCCTGAGACCCGGCAGGCCACCATAAGGGCACAAGCAGGGCCTGCTGCAGTGAGGCTGGATGGGAGGGGCCCGGGGAGCTTCAGGGCAGCATGGCACGAGGGTATTTGAGGGTCTGAGCCCAGAGGGGCCTCGGTGCGAGTGCACAGCGAAGGGATCCTCGCGAGACCCTGGAGGTAGATGGGTGCATTCGTTTTCTAGGGCAGCTGTAACAAAGAATCACAAGCTGGGTGTCTTCAAACAACAGGAATGGATTCTGTCCCAGTTCTGGAGCTGGAAGTCTGAAACCAAGGTGTCGGCAAAGCCCTGCTCTCTGAAGCTTCCCGGGAAGAGTTCTTCCTTGCTTCTTCCAGCTTCTCGCAGCTCCTGACAATCCGTAGCTTGTGGCTGCATCACTCCAATCTCTGTCTCCATCTTCACCGGGCTTCCTCCTCTCTGTCTGCACATGGTCCTCTTATAAGAACACCCGCCACAAATGATGGGCGCCCGTCCTCCTAGTGGCCTCAGGTGCATTTGACTATGCTTGAGCAGGTCTTATTTCCAAATAAGGTCACTTTCACAAATATCTGAGGTCAGGACTTCAACATGTCTTTTGAGGGGACAGAATTCGACCCACAACAATAAAGGAACCAAGAGAGGGCCGGCCGAGGGGAGCGGTGGTTAAGCGCTGGCTTGGGAAGCCAGCGGCCCCGGTTCGGTCCCACATGTGAGGGCCAGTGACACTGCCCTCAAAAAAATAAATAAATAAATAAAATAAGGAACCAAGAGAGTGGGCAAAGTGAGGCAGGAGCCAGGCGCCCCCCGGACCGCCCAGCATGGCGGCCCCATCAGCAAGCACATCCCCAGGGGTCCCCAACATGTGAGCACCGGCTAGATGTCTGCCCTTTCGGCAGCCACTCGGGCCGCCCAGCAGTGAAGGCCTTGCCTAGAAACTGTGTGCGCCATTGGCTGTAAACTGTTTGTAAGGCTTTAAATAAACACCCACAGCCCTTCTGAAGTCTGGTGGCTCACCACTCACCCAGGGCTTTGGCAGCTGTCGGCAAACTCCACCGCCCCAGGCTGTGAAAACTCACCAATGGGCAGAGCCACCCACAGAGGCCAGGGAGGAGGTTCCAGGGAGGCACTCAAACCAGGCCACCTCCAATGGCCCTGCCGAGGCCAAACCAGCAGTGGGGACACAGCAGTAAGGAGGCTGGGGAGGGTGGGTTCCTCCCTGGTTCAGACACTGCCTGGACAGTGGGAATGTGGCATATTCTCCTTTCCCACCAGCCTCAGTTTCCCCAGGTTGTATAGGAAGGTCCAGTTCAGCACCATGTGGGGGTGCTCCAGTGAAAAGCTTTCATCCCCTCCAGCAGGCTGGGTCCAGGAGGGGGTCCCTCCCTTCACCATAATGGAGGTTGGAGACCTGGGTTTCCCTGTGGAGAAGACAGAGATCCATCCCTTAAAGCTTCCAGCTGGTGGCCCTTTACAACGAGGGTCACTAGCTGGCAGCCTGTGGGCAACATTTGGCCCCCAGCTGGGGATAATTGGGCTCCTAAAAGGTGGATTTGAAATGTTTTCTTTTTTTTTTTTAAAGATTTTATTGGGGAATTGGGGGAGGGGAACAGTGCTGGGGAATCAGGGAACGGGAACAGACAAGTTGCTGTCCTTTTGTTCTTCAGTCTAGTTGCAGAGGACGCTGCTTCACTGGCCCATGTTGCTATCATCATTGAGCTCTTCCCGGATGAGGCAGATCGGTCGCCCGCCTCTGGATGGTTGCTCACTGCGGCTCTTGGCAGCTCACGCTGGCTGCCAGCCGCTCACTGTAGCCCATGGCAGCCCACTGCAGCAGGGGCTGCAGCTATGCCGTCCCCGGGACTCACAGCAGCCCAGCTCCAGGTGGAGCTGTAGTTTACCATCTTAGCTGTAGAGGGCAGTGTCACTGGTCCTCATATGTGGGATCCGAACCGGGGCCGCTGGCATTCCAAGACAGCTCTTAACCAGCGCGCCACTCGGCCGGTCCTGAAATGTTTTCCAATAGTGGCCAGTATTTTAAAATGGGAAATTTAATCCAGAAATCTGGATTTCGAGCTGGCAGCGTGGAGCCATGAGCATTTACCCTTGTGCTGCTGTCTCCTTCTGGCAAGTCGAGAAGACAGTGAGGTGTTCTTGTGGCCAGGATGTGCATCGGTGGGAAAGGGAGAGATCAATTTAAAAGGCAGTGTTTCAAAAAGACTAGTGACACGTGAGGAATGGCCTATTGGCTGGCCTCGCAGGACTCTTAGCAGCTGCCTGGCCTGCTCAGCATTCGAGTGGGGACCTCCTAGATGACAACCTACTGTGTGTTCCCAGGGTCATGCTTCTGGGCAGTTCCACCAAACAGCAGCAACCAAAGTGGCTGTTTGCCTAGAGGTTAGATGGCAGATTCGATGCGCGATGCCCGAGCTGGAATCCCAGTGGCGCTCTCTCCAGCTGTGAGACCTCAGGCCAGCGTAACCTGTCTCAGCCTCACATCCTCACCTGTAAATAGTACCTACTGCTGGGGAAACAAGAGATTGGGTGAAGCTGACTCTTGAAAACGATTAGCATGCTAACTGGCAGCCATTTTTATTGTTGTTATGGTTTTTTTTCTTGCTGTTGCTGTTGGCAGACAGCACGGTGTCTTAGTTTGTTCTCCCAGAGGCAGACTCTGAGATCAGGAGGCAGCATAGATTGTTGGTGTGAGAGGAAGGACCCCAGGACACACTGTAGGAGCTGGGGAGATAAGACAGGGACAGGAAGGCAGCTGAGAAAGGGTGCGTGGCCAAGCTCAGTACCACACTGAGCAACTGCCCCCCAACCCTGCTGGGGGCCCTGGGGACGATGCAGCCCACACACCCCAGAGCTTACACACCTCAGCAGTTATACACAATGAGCTCACACACCCCAGAGCTCATACACCCCAGAGCTTACACACCCCAGAGTTCACACATGCTAGAGCTTACATGCCTCAGAGCCCACACACCTCAGAGCTTACACACCTCAGAGCTACTCACCTACTTCTGTGAGCACGGGAGCAGTGGCTTTGATAAACCAACTCCAGCTGCTCATTGGTTGAGAGCTGCCAGCAGAGGAGGTTAATCTCCTGGCCCACTGGCCTGCATGGGGAAGGGAAGAGTGGCTTCTGCAGCCAGAGAGATTCTGGTGCCAGCATCAGGGAGATGAGTGGTGAGACCTGAAGTACTGAGGGTGAGGAGATATGGGCCACCAATAATGTCTGCTAGAGCTCATTTTCTCTTTCACACAGATGCAAAATTTGCATTTGATTCCATAATACATCCGTGTTTGTTTATAAAAATATATTGGATCAATCAATCAATCAATATTGATTACATAAAACTGATATTATAAAAATTGTGTAAAACTGATAAGAAAGTGCCTCATGTTTACACTGCAATTCTCTGTACTCCCTGGCACACCGCTACACATACACACACTGAGATATCCATGACCCAGCTTGGATATACCTTACTTCATTTGAATCTCACAACAAACTTGTGCATTAGATACATGTCCCTATTTCACAGATGAGGAAACTGAGGCCTAGGGTCTCATGCGACTTGCTTAGACCCAGGCTGGTAAATAGATAGAAACGACAGGCAGGCAGCCCTTCAGCAGCAAGAACACATAGAGCAAGGCTATGGAGACACCCCCTACGGGCCCTACGCAGGGAAACAGCCTCTTGGGACCAAAGGCCTCCTGGGAGGGAAGGTGGTGGAATCAGGCTTGCATTTCAGAAACATCATTGTGGTGACCGTGCAGAGAAGGATCAGAAAAGACTGAACTGGGACGGGAGAGCCCTGGGGAGGCTGCCGAGACATGTGCCCTGGCTGGGCTGAGAAAGAGGACCAAAACCTCTTTGGTCCGCTGGCGGGGGAATGAGGAAAGGATTTCCGATTTGGACAATTGGATGGACTGTAGTGCCATTTACTAAGCAGGGGAGGAGGAGTGGCTTTGGGGGTTGGGGGATGATCAGTTCTCAATGAGTTGATGTGTAGGGCCATTCAGGGGCAAGAGTCCAGGAGATGGACGGATATACGGGTCTGGGGATGAGGAGATCAGTCTGGAGTGGAGACTTAGAGCTGGGAGCCACTGACACTGACAGTAATTATGGCCATGGGAGTAGAAGGTACCACCCAGAGAGAATGAGGAGTGGGAGGGGAGAAGACAGGCAGAGCCCAGGGCAGAGCCTGAAGAGGCCCCACACCCAGGCAGCAGAGGAGGAGCCAGTAGAGATTGCTTAGCTGTGGCCACAGAGGTAGAGGGAGAACCTGAAGAAAGAAGAACATGGAGGCTGAGAGCAAAATGTTAGGCTCCCACAGCCTCCCTGAGGCTGGCACGTGGTGGTTGCTCTCTTGATTGAAGATGTGCATGGATGCATTGCATTTCTTTAGTGCTTTGCAGCTTGCAAAGTTCTATCACAGCTATGGGCCCATTTGGCCCTTGTAGCAGGCAAACAAGAGTGACTCCATGCTACAGGTCAAAAGCCTGAGGCTTCAAAAACTCCCACAGTTCGTGGGGAACTGAACTTGTAGGTGCCTCACAGAGTAATTTCTCTTACCTTAATCCTGCTGTACAGTTGGGCATTTCTCTGGCTCCCCATGGCCCTGTCTGGCCCTGAGGGCAACTAATTAGTGCCCCGGGGTTAAGCACTTTCCCAGAGCCCGCCTCCACCCCCACCGCTCTCATACTCCTAAATACCAGGCTGGTTGCTTGCACCAAGAAGGGATATTTGGTGTGTGAGAGCTGATTGGTTTTTGACAAATCCAGCTTGGCCTCTTTTTAGCACCTACTCATCCCCCAGGGGCGGGAAACCTGATATTTTAATGATTTGCTCCAGACCCTTTGGGGGGGTGGGGCGGAGATTTTGTGGAGCCAAATTCCCCGGTGGAGGCAGGCCTGGTAGATGTAATTAGCAGGTGAGGACTTGCTGGGCTGGGAAATCAGGTGCTGTCAGCACACGGTGGGCTGTGCTGTTAGCCCACTTCCATTCCAGCATCTTCATCCCCAGAAGGGCAGGGATAGCCTTCCCAGACCAGGGATGAGACAGACTTTAGGAGAGGTTGTTCTTTTGTCCCAGGACTGCACAAACATTTCCCCTCTGCTCCTGTTTCTTCAGCCCCAACTTGCCTCTTTCCCCCCCAACCCTTTTCTTTCTTTCCTAAAAAAATGTTTCCTACATCCTTCTTATCCTTTCTTTGGATCACAGAATCTCAGAGGGAGGAGACTGAAGGTCTACCTCTTCTTTTTATAAATGGAGAAACTGAGGCTCAGTAAAGATAAGGGACTTTTCCAAGGTCACATACTGAGTTAATATGATCATTATCATCACTATCATCATCATCACCATCATCATCTCCTTCACCATCATCGTCATCACCATCATCGTCATCACCATCATCACCATCATAGTCATCACCACCATCATCACCATCAGCAGCAGCATCACCATCATTATCATCACCATCATTATCATCACCATCATCACCATCACCACCATCATCACCATCAGCAGCATCATCACCATCATCATCACCATCACCATCATCACCATCATCGTCATCATCACCATCAGCAGCATCATCACCATCATCATCACCATCACCATCATCACCATCATCTCCATCATCACCATCATCACCACCATCAGCAGCATCATCACCATCATTATCATCACCATCATCTCCACCATCACCATCATCGTCATCATCACCATCAGCAGCATCATCACCATCATCATCACCATCATCACCATCATCTCCACCATCATCATCATCACCACCATCATCACCATCAGCAGCATCAGCAGCATCATCACCATCATTATCACCATCATCTCCACCATCACCATCATCGTCATCACCATCATCATCACCATCATCTCCACCATCACCATCATCGTCATCACCACCATCATTATCATCACCATCATCTCCACCATCATCATCACCGTCATCACCACCATCAGCAGCAGCAGCACCACCATCATCATCATCATCATCACCATCATCACCATCACCACCATCATGTATTTGTTCATACTGAACATTACTCCGAGAAGGATCCCATTAGCCACCACACCAGCCTCCTTTCTTCAGAATCCTCCTTCCCCCGTCGTGCCCTTCTCTCCTTCTGCAGGCCTCCCACTCTCACACCACCTCTTCCTCCCCATCATCCCTCCCCCACACCAAGAGATGACTTCTGTCACCTAGGATTTTCCCTCTAATTCTCCTACCCCCTTCCCAGTTATTTCTCATATACACAGTCCTTTTCAAAATCCCTTCGGTCTCTACTTCTTCCCTTTGCTTAGGGGATGATTGAAACTGAAGGACCCTGGAGAAGAAACATATACAACATGGAGGATGGAGTAGGGGAAGTGGAAATGAAGAAAGGAACATGTGGCATAAAGTGAAAGGGTTGCAGGCAACCTGCTGCTTCAGCTCCACAACCAGATAGCTGGGGACCCAGAACAAGCCACTCCCCCTCTCTGTGCCTCAGTCTCCCACTTACGAAATGGTCGGGGGAGGAAAGGATTATGCTGGAAGATCTGAAAGCCCCATACAGCTCTCATACTGCACGATTCTAAGAGCATGAGCAGGAGGGAGGAAGGAGGAGGCCCCTAGTCTGGGTGTTCCCTGAAGGGAGCAGAGGAAACATTCATCCCAGGCCCCAGCCCCTAGAAGCTGTTCAGCCCCAGAGTCTGGGCCGCCTCTCCATGATTGGCCCCTCCTTTTCTGGATGCCTCTCACTGGAGCCTCCTTAGATGGGGCCCAGATATTCATGCATGGGAAGTGCCATCGATCTCTGCAGGGACAGCGACAGCCACACGGCGGTGCCACATTCCAGGCCACACCCTCCTTGGTGGACTCCTGAGAGTAGAAATCCCCAGCCTCCCTTCTTCCCATCCACCACCTCTGCCATGCCCTCTTTCCCTTTGCCTTTGCAGCCTGACACTTGGAAATGCAGGATCCAACTTCAGTGGTTTGACCAGAAAACACGATCCGTCACAGCCACATCTTTGGACAGAGAATGAAATTCACAGATCCTCCTCCAGAAGCCTCCCAGCAGGGAGGAAGGCCGAGTCCACTCCCCTCCCCGAAGTGATGAGCGAAGGGATGTAGCTGACTTCCAGCCCACGGAGTGCCCCCATGAATCCAGGGCAAGTGGCCCAGCCAAGGCCTGAGTTATGCCTGGCAGAGTGAGTCTGACAACACCGCCCAAGAAGACCCTTCCAGAGAACAGGGCCGAGTAGGGGAGACCACAGCAATGATCACCGCCAAGGCACAAATTCAGTCATGGAACAAACGACCTCGCCGTGTCTCGGTCCAGCAACCAATCCCAGGCTGGCCTGCAATACTGAACCACCCCAGTGTTCGTGGTTCCCAAAGGCTGGGTCCTTTGGGGAAAAGGAATCCAAGGTGGCCCCCCCAATAAGTGGGGCAGCCAAGAGCAGCGCTGTGGGGATGGGTCCAGCTGGCACGGGATGCGAAATCATTTGTGAGGCACCAAATGTGACTTGTCATGTGCCTGGCCATGTGCTAAGCCCTAGAACAGCCATACTATGGTGCTGTCATGGTCATGTTTTGCCAGAAGGTCATACAACTGGTAATCTGGGTTCGATCTGGGTTTGAACCCAACCCTGCCTAACTCCAAAGTTAGGCTATTCTCCATTATGTCATATCGCCTCCATCTCTGACCATTCACTCCAACCAACCCACTCACCTTAGTGACACAAGAACTAAAGGTCTTGGCTAAGTAGCTTGTCCAAGGTCACCCAGCAAACGGATGGAGCCTAGTCTATGTGGCTCAAGTGAAGGTGGTGGAAGGGTCGGGGAGATGACATGAAGGAGGAAAGCTGGAGCCAGGTGACAGCTGGGACGGGCCAACTGAGGAGCTTAGTAAGAAAGGTGGGAGCAGAGGGAAGAGGAAGCCAGGTGAGGAGGGCGGGGCCGGAGCGGAGCAGTCTTTTTCGGAAAATTCTGGCAGCTGCTCAGGACAGGGATGGTAGGAAAGGAAGGCTGAAGGCAGGGCAGCCACACAGGAGCTACGAGAAAGGTCCAGGCAGAGCCAGAAGAGCAGCAGAGCCTGAGAGATGGTCACGGCGGGATGGCGGGGGAGGCATCTCTAAGAGAGATGGGAGGAGAGGGGGCGGAGGAGGGGAAGGTGGCCTGATGTTCCTAGAGATGGAATAAAGCAGGTCCACCAGCCCAGCAGAGAAAAAGGGGAAACAATGGGTCCACTGGCCCAGGCTGGATTTGGGGAAAATGCGGAGGGTGTTGGGAAACTCAGACTGGGCGTCAAGTCAGGGCTGGAATGTAGATTCAAGATCCACTCCGCACATTCCTCATTCATTCATTCATTCATTCATTCAATAATGATGTATTGAAAACCTCCTGTTTCATGCTCTGGACTAGACAAAGAGGGAGACAAAGATGACTGTGATGGGTCTTGCACTGTGGGGGTTCAGACTCCCCCTGCTTAGGGCACCAGGAATGACAGGCAGAGTCCTCACCTTCTCCTTCTTCCTGTGAACCAAGATTCAGAATGCCCCCATCTCCATGCACCCCCATTTCCTTCCTCCCTTGTCTCCTTGGTATGAGTGTAGATTTCTCCTCGGTGCATTGCTGTTTCCCTCTGTGCACCACCTCTCCCTCTGGACTGGGGTCACCTCCACCCCCCAAAAGGCCCAGTGCACAACAGATGCTCAGCAACCAGCCAGATCACCATGATCACACACTGTGTTACCTATAAAGAGCCAACAGACCAATAATCATTCAATAGTTTCAAGCATTCAGCTGTGAAAAAAAAAAAATCAAGCAACTTATCTTCCCAAATTGGTGGATGAAGACAGCTCTTTGAGATCAGCTCCTCCATCTTGCTTTCTCATTCATTCAACAACAGACTGTGGCCGCCCCAGGTGATACAGAGAGGAATCTCACACCAGCCCTGGAGCAGCTCACAGAGGGGCTCCAGGAATGCAAAGAATAAGACCGAGAAGTCATGACAGATCTGTATGGTGGGGGCACCGAGGAGATGGTCAGTACTACCAAGACTTGGAATCCAGGGAGCCTTTCCGGAGGAGAGGCTGCCTTGAGGGCGGGGCCGGTGGTGGAGAGCGCAGGCTGTTCTGCAGAGCAGATAGGGAGGTTGCAGCCATGATAGGGGGCGCATGCGTGGAGGCTGGAGTGTGGGGATTTGCTCCTTTGGGGAGGTGAGTGCATCTGCCAATCTGTTTGTAACTATGGACCAATCTCTGTGCTATTAGGCTGATCGGATGCTGGAGTTTCCAAATCAGGGTACTTCTGGGCAAACTTCCCAGCCCTTAAAGTATCTGGCACTGGACTAGCGACCTCCAGGGTCCGAGCTCTGCCCAGGGCACCCCACTCCCACCGCTGCCCCAGCCTCAGGATCCACCTCCCTCCCAAGTGTCCCCCTGGTTTCACTTCTGCCCACCTCCCCCAGAACCCATCTCTCCCTTCTCTCTAACTTTGGGACTCTTTTGATACCTTCCTTGGGGTACAAACTGTGTTCTGGCCAGTCAGTCAAATGTTCAGGGGTTTCCTTACCCCTTCGTAGGAGGCCACACAGCCTAGTGGATGAGAGCGTGGCTCTGGAGTCAGGCTGCTTGGGAAGAGGGCAAGGGAGGAACTGGAAAGCTTCCTGGAGGAAGTGACCGAACTGAGTCTTGAAGGGTGAACAGGAGTTTTCCAGAGGAAGGAGAGAGGAGAAAGAGAAGCTCTGGCAGAGTAAATAGCACAGACCAAAGGCTGGAAGCATGAAAACAGTTGGTATATTTAGATCACGGTAAGAAGCTGGTGAGGCGGAGTGGCAGGCGTTTGGTTGAATAGGACGTGGAGTTCATAGGGCTGGATCAGGATGAACTGCCCGTCTAGCGTCCAAGAAGAAGGAGACAGTCCCCCTCGGCCCCTAGAATGGAGCACATGCCAGAGGCCCCCAGCAGGCGGTGGCCGCACAGCCACCTGGATGACACACCACCTTTAGCTGGTCCAACTGTCCAGCACACCAAGGCATCTCCAGAAGAGATTTCTGACTGACCCTTCCAGGGAGGCGCTTCCTTAGCCCTCCTTCTCCCCTCCTTTCCCGGGGGCTCCAAGTCTGCGATCCTATCAGCCATCATCTTTTTTTTTTTTTTTTCATTCATTCACTCACTGATCATTATCCTACGCCCTTCCGATGCCTCAGACAGGCCGTCCATTTAATTTGGTAAAGCTAAACAGCACGCTTAGTCCTTTCAGGACGCACTCTGAGCGTGATATGGTCTGGGGAATGTTTTTCAGAGCAGTGAAAAATTTAATTTTTTCCCCCAGCATCAAGATGTGTCAAACATAATTTATGCCTGGACATAATTCATCCCTAAAGATAAATATTGAAACCCAAGAGAGGAGAGACGGCTGCAGAATTTCCAGGGGCGAGTTGTGGGGCGGGGTGGGGGGGGAAGAAGGGAAGGGGGTCTCCCTTCCTGATCCCACCACTGGAGGGGTGAAAAAAGTGTAAACTAAACGAAAGGAAAGTAGCTAACTCCAGGTCTGGTCCCAGTCTCACTGGAGAGCCCAAGAGCCGCTACAGACTTTTTTTTTTTTTTTTTTTTTTTACAGGCCTCTTTTGTGTCTGTTGAACTGTTGCTCTGTCTTGCATAAAATCTCCTGCAATAGAAGCCCTCAATTAAAGTCACCTGCTGGTCTTTGTCAGCTGAGCTTGACGCTGTCAAATCATGCAGAGCACCTTAAGCCAATACAAGCCATTAGAGATCCGACATGGCGGACAGGAGCCATCCATAATCAATTGATATCTTCCTCCGCCGGGGGGCGGGGTCTCGGGGAGCCCCCTCCCCACGCACTGCACCCGCAGGGGCCCCTACCCCTGGATCTAATTAGGCTGAGGCTCAGCAGGGCCGAGGCAGCGCTGAAAGGCCATCAGTGGGCGAGCCCATTAATAACTCGCCGGTGCCCTGCGTATTGTAATTGTCAGGCTGCAATTTCCAGTAATCCTCCAATGCAAAAACCCCTAAATCGGGGCAGCTGATTGGAAATTCATACACCCATTTGAAAGAGAAAAACACAAGATGCGTGGGTTAAAGGGTCAAAGCATGCAAGTGTGTGTGTTGAGTGACAGACATTTTAGTACTAGCCTGGGACCATATTTTAAAAGGTCACTGAAAACTCTTGGCTTGGGCCCTCTGACAAACAATGAACGTTCCATATATTTATTTGCCATCTCTTTGTTTTTACAGCAAGCAGAATAAATGAGTGCAATGACGTTGTGCCGGCCTGCATATTGTCAGCACAGGTTATAAGTCATTATTAAACGCCATCAAATCAACCAAACCCAGTCAAGGCAATGAGACTAAAAGTTATTTGCATTCCTTCTGTCATAAAAAATCATATCCCCTTACTCAAGACTTTCGTTTCTTTATTAAATGCAGCCACAAGAGTATTTCAGGTCTGGCAATATAAGCTCAGGAAAACCTTTCTCGGTATAACTCAGTGTAACAGCTTCGACCCGATTCCACTAAAAAGTCCCAGTTGAGCGTATCTGGGCACTCAATCAAGACATACATATTACTTTTAAATAAGATTAGCCTTTATATTTTGCTGCTTAAGTTAAAACTTTTCATGTCATTCTCTACTTTTATGTAAACTCCAACATAATTCTGTTTTAGCAAAATACTTCAAACAAATTAAAAACCTCAAGTCGAATGTGTCCTTAACAAAAACTTTCTTAATGGCATCGCAATGTGTTTGCTGACACTAAAACACTTTTAAATAAGATGGATTTTCCCTCCATTTCCCGGCGTTTGTAACCACGGCTGTGCAGAATGCCTTTGGTTACAATGGCAAAAGCAGTTATCTGTGTTCCAAATATTATCTGACTAATAACATACCAGGGACCCACAGCAACTGTATAAAAAATGGCCTTCTCCTCTCTGTGTCCAATGGGGTTCTGCATTCATTGTGAAATGGAAGGTGATCAGCGGGGACTATTTGGGAGGAGAGGGTACCGGGAAGGCAGAGGGTAGGTGGGAAGTGGGGGGAATGTGTCCCACTGACTGGCACTCATGGTCCATCACAGAGCTGTCGATCACAGCATCTTTCTGATCGCGATGAATGGCTGGGAGGAGATTACAGAGCCAAAGCAAACGATTGGACCCTGAGTCCACTCCTAATCCAAAAAAGATGTCTGTGGTCACGATGAAGAGTGTGGGGATGTGGAAAGGCAACTGTTTGGAAAAGCGAACTAGTGGTTTCGGTGCCCATTTGGATCACTGGTGGAACAAAAGGGGATGGGAGATTTGCCTGTGGTGTCTCCACGTGTGTATCCACGCAGTGTATTCAGTGGTGTCTTCAGCCTGAAGCAGAAGTGCGGGGTGGCTAATACTCCCCACATCGTCATTCACTCAGGTGCTTCCCACCAGAGCGCTGCACCAGCGACTTCCCGGCTTAGACCCAGATTTCCCACATATTGTCTCACTGAGGCCAACAAGATCCCTTCAGGACAGGTAGGAATTACCACCCCCACATGACAGCTATCAAAAGGAAAGCTCAGAGATGCAGAGACTTGTCTAAGGTCACATCCATGATGTGGCAGGCAGAACTGTAAGATGGACCGCAAGATTCCCGTCCTTTGGTGTACTTGCCCTGTATAACACCTTCCCCTGGAGTGTGGGACAGGACCTGAGACTATGATGGGGTGTCCCTGTTGTGGTTCGGGTATGTTACATGGCAACAGTGAAAGTATTTCACTGTCGACCTTGAATTAATCAACATGGATATTATCCTGGGTGGGCCTGGCCTAATCAGGTGAAATCTTTACAAAAGGGTCCAAGCCTTCCCTGAAAAGAGAGACTGAAGTGGGGGAGATGCTCTCCTGCTGGCCTTGGAGAAGCAAGCCGCCAGGAGTTCTGCATCTTCAAGGAAATGAAATCGGCTAACAACCACGTAAACTTGGAGGGATCCTGAGATGACATCTTAATGCAGCCTGTGAGATCCTGGGCAGAGGGCCCAGCCAAGCTGTGCCCAGACTCCTGACCTACAGAAACTGTGAGGGAATGAATACATGCGGTTGTGAGCCATCCAATTTCTGTGAATTTTGTATTATGCAGCCACACAAAACAAATATACGTGGCTAGTGATGAGCTCAGGGCCTCCTGGCTACCAACCAAGCGGACTTGCCCCAGTATGCACACTCCGGCCATACTTCAACCCTGTATGTGGACTCCTTTCTAATATTTATGGTCAGCACATCAAATACAAGCTGACTTTTAAGTTGCTTTTATCCTACCATTTTCTTCTCCTAAAATATATTCTTAAATATACTAAAATCTGCTTCTTGATTTGGCTTTTACTCTTAGTATTATCTAAGGGCTTTCTTAAGATACAAAAAAGAGGCTACAAAACCTCTTCCTTTTTCATTTCAAAGGCCCGCAAACAGCAGCATACTTGACACCAATATGAAATTTTCTTGTTAAGCCCATAAAAGTTAGTACCTTATGAGAAAAGTCATACCTTTAAAAACACCTGACTAAATATTTCATAAATGCAACACACAGCAAATTCCTACAGTAGATTCACTGGATTTACAACCATCAAACTATATTAAATTTACAATATCAAGATTTATCACCTATTAAATGGAGTCTCGTTTTAGTAATATCTCGCATTTGATCCCAAAGGATCTCAAATACCTTCGACCCTTCACCAGGGCACTCCACCGTAACTCATAACGAGGTAATCAAAACCCTCATTGTAATGCGACAGCGGCCACATTTGGGGGTTAGCTCACCTATCAAGGAAAGGTAGCCAGACGTGGGACGGAATTCAGCGGCTGCTGCACAGAGGGCAGAAATCGTACCAAGACCCAGACCGCGAGGGAAATCCCACAGGGAACCACCGCTGTGGAGCTGGAGGGTCCTAACAGGCTTCTGTCCCAGTTACTTTCAAACATTAGATTTTGGCAGTAGAGCCCTTTCTTCCAACATGATGTCATAAGGAAGTTCAATAAATAGAACAGGTAAAACTGGAAGGCTCTGGCTGAATTAGGCAGAATTAGTCCCCCCTCCGGCCCATCAGCCTCCTGCAGTGCACGGTGGGAGACCCCGTTTCTGCTCCCGTGGTCCCTCACCCAGGCTACATAGTAGGATCACCCGGGCAACTCTAAAAGTGCACATGCCCAGGCTCACCCCCAAAGATTCTGATTTTGTTGATTCTAACTCACTGGTCTGGCTGAGCCCCCATCTTGTGTTTGAGGAACCTGAGACTCTGAGAGGGAAAGAGATTTGCTTAAGGAAGTACAGGTGTAAAACGACAACCCAGAAAAACATAGCCTGCTTGCAGAATGTTTGCAGGGATGTCATGATCCACGTTGCACTGTAAAGCTGTGTTCAAATGTGTGAGTTAATTTTGAAGATTTATAGTGATCACTTACCTTAAATAATTCCTCGAAACCATTTAGAGATTTATGACATGGACAAATAAAATGAGCCACATCTGAAAGTCCCCCCTCGATCCATCATCTTAAGAATAATGCGGTCTTTTGAAGAGACTGCAAATGTCCGTGGCACCACAAACCAACCACTACTACAGTAAGACGTTCTGTAAGTACTCCTACTCATCCCTTAAAACCCAGCTCAAGTATCACACCTTCAGTGAACCTTCCCTTAAGCCCCCAGCTTTTTTCTACTGTGCCCAGGTCAGCCCTTTATTGGAGGAGACACTGGACTGCAATTATTTGGTTATATGTACACAATTGTCCCACCATAATTTGAGCCTGGAATTCAGGGTCTGTGTTTTATTCCTTTCCAGGGATGTCTTCAGCACCCCTGCATCTCTTTACTCATCTCTATAATGGGAATGGCAGCAGTACTGACTCTTACATGAAATGCAGGGGAAGTACTTAGAACAGTAAGTACTCAGTAAACGCTTTCTATCCTTGTTACAAAAATTTGGCCATCCCACTCCACCGGTCACTCGACTTACATTGCCCTGTTTTATTATCGTCTCACAAGTCTCATTCCCTGAAACTGTCAGATTTGTGGAAGGTCTGTCTCCCCAGCCCCACTCCCACCCCACAGGAACGTGAGCTTTCGTGAACCTTTTCAGGACTTGTCTATCTGACTGGTTCTTATCGACTCCACAGCGCCCATAAGGGGGTGGCCATAGTAGGTCTGGATCACATTTGTGGATGAACGCTCAGATGTTGAGCACAAGAGCAAGAACATGACCTTGGCCTCTAGGAATTTATGGTCTTGACCAGCCACGATTCAAATCTTGATTACTTCTACATTCACAAATTACATTTCTGTGGCTTTGAGTGGGCCAACTCCCTCACTGTATAGACAAGGAGACAGAGGCTCTGGGAGGCTAATGAATGGCCAGGGAGAGGCAGATCAAGGCGACCCTATGGGCAGGCTCCGAGCCCCAGCTGACTGGCGCCTTTCAGCATCCTTGGTACAGGAGGGTTAAAGTTGGATGGCCCTGGCAGCATGTCTGGGACTCAGGAATTCCAGATGCCTAGAAATGCACAGACCACTAGTTGACAGTACCTCCCCTTTGTCAACAAAATTGGTTTGAGTGAGTTTCAGAAAGCCTAGATTTTCTATTTATAAACACAACCTCAAGCTGGAATTCTGGCTTGTTAAGAGGACTGATTCAGCCCTTTATTCCAAAATAGGTAAATATAAGTAAAAATAACTAACCACCAAACAAAACCCAAAGTGGCCTTACAGTTCTTAAAAGAACTTAAAGCTCAAACACACTTTCCCATAAAAGCAACTTCTGTCCCACTGTGTCTGCCCACATTTGACCCTGGCCTCTCAACAGGAGAAAAACCAAGAGCATAATGCCCCCTGTCGCGTGAAGAGCCACTGCTGGCTGTCATCTCGCTTGTCTCCACAGAAACGGAGTGGGAAAACTGCGGCTGTGCCCACTTAACACGCTGGCCCACTGGGACCCAGCAGCAAAAGCCAGCACCAAGTTAAAAGCTGTGACTATAGAGTGCTACCTGCTTCCTTAAGAACTACCTTATGCATCTAAGTCAGCTTCATGTTAAATACTTAGTGGCTACTTAGAAAATACATTTTGGAGAGATCCAAGATGGCGCAGTACATTCATCCAGGAACACATTAAAATTACAATTAAATTACAGAACAATCAACCTGGTGAACCATCTGAAGCTTAGGCAAACATAAGTCCTACAACTGAAAATATAAAGAAGTCATGTTGAGACTGATAGGAGGGGCGGAGACGTGGAAGGGGCCCCACACCTGTGTGCGGCAGCTGAGAATCAGAAGAGGTAGCTTAGCAGCCTTGGTTCCCCCTGGAGGAGGGAGAGACCTCAGCCCCCAACACCAGGCTCCTCAACCCAGAGTACTGGTGCCAAGAGGAGCCCCTATAACTGGCTGTGAAAAACAGTGGCTGTGAAAAACAGGGGGATTCCGAAAATTCCAACAGGTGGGTCTGAAGGCCGTGGAAAACCCAGACATCCTCTTAAATAGCCCTCGCACGAAGACTCGCTCGCAAGTACTCACCTTGGGCTCCAGTGAAGGGACAGTGACTCGGGGGTCCTCAAAGACATACAGCCCCCCTGAGTGTGTCTGGCTTAAAGACTGGAGGACAGTTGGCATTTTCCAGGTGAGGGATTTACCTACTGAGCAGCCGACAGGGAGCACCACCTGTCCGGTGTTGAGCCTCCCCCTCTGGCCAAATCTGAATCCGATTGGCTTGCTGAGCTCCTCGCTCTCCACCTGCTGCTCCACCCAACGCGTGCACAGCTGGAGGCATTCTCCTTGAGAAGCCAGCCCTGCCCACGTTGCACTCTTTCTTGGGAAATTATCAGAGTCCATGGGCCCCAGGCAGGCAGTAACTGGCCTCGGTGTGCTCTGAGACTTTTGCTCAGCCCTGGCACCAAATTATGGTCTCCATGAACCTGGTGACCACAATTCTCCCCACTCTAATGACTCCCTGAGACCCTGCCACCTAGCTCGCGTACCACACACAAGGCATTATCAATGGCTGAACCTTAAGGGAGCCAGCAGGTAGCAGCAGGCCTCGGGGTGTCCTGGCTTTTTGCAGAGCTACCCCAGGCCTGGTACTGGTGGCAGACATCCTCAGTTCACAGGCATGGCCTCTCCCACCTGTCTCCAGGTTTAGCACAGGCAGCGAACTGGCTTAAATGCTCCAATTAAAAAATATAGGAGGGCTGAATGGATAAGAAAACATAACTCTTACATATGCTGCCTACAGGAGACTTGCTTCAGATTGAAAGACACACACAGACAAACCAAAGAGATGGAAAGATATTTTATGAAAATGGAAACGAAAACAACAAAAAGCTGGGGTAGCAATACGTATACCAGACAAAACAGACTTTAAAACAAAGGCTGTAAGAGGCAATGAAGGTCCCAGTAATCCCACTTCTGGGTATTTATCCGAAGAAACTCAATATGCTACTTCGAGGGGCCATGTGCATCCATATGTTCATTGTTTACAATAGCCAAGATGTGGAGGCAGCCTGGGTGTCCATCAATGGAAGAATGGATAAAGAGGAGGTGGTGCATATATACAATGGAATATTGCTTGGCCATGAAAGGGAATGGTTTCTTGGCATCTATGGTGGCATAGATGGACCTGGAGGGTATTGTACCGAGTGGAGTATGTCAGACAGAGAAAGATAGAAGCAATGTGATTTCACTTATATGTAGAATCTAAGAACAAAATTAACAAACAAAACAGAAACTCCTAAATACAGAGAACATTTTGATGATTGCCAGATGGGAGGGGGTGGAGGGTGTAGGTAAAAAACAGGAAAGAGATTAAGATTACAAATTGAGATTTGTAAAAAGAGATTAAGATTACAGTAGTCATGGGGATGTAGGGTATAACATAAGGAATATAGTCAATAATATTATAATAACTAAATAAGGTGTCAGATGGGTACTAGATTTGTTGGGGTGATAGATGGGAGAAGATTGGGGGGCCTGGTGAAAAAAGATGAAGGGATTAAAAAGTACAAATTGGTAGTTACAGTCATGGGGATATAAAGTAAAGCATAGGGAATATAGTCAACGATATGGTCCTAACTATGTATCGTGCCAGGTGGGTACTAGACTAGTCAGTTTCCCCACTCCCCAACTTCTGTGCTGGTCCTGCACTTCATCCTGTCTGCGGACAGTAGATGGGGACAGCCAGCACTGAAGTCAGGCAAGCACTGACACGTTCTCCTGCAGCCCAGCTACCTTTGGGACCCAGAACAGGGTGTGTTTAGGACACAGGCCTTTGCACTCCGGCAGCTCCAAGATGTGAAGAGATGGTGACAATAGGGTGAGATGTGTTGTGAGGAGGCAAAGGGCTGCAGCAGGGACCCAGGCTGCGGGTGGGGCAGGGTACGGGGACGTGTCCTGGGGGCTTGGTGCCCAGCACGCCTGCAGAAGGGTAGTGTTTCCTAAGTGAGCGGTGTCGGGGGAGGCCAGGAGTTTCAGGCAGTCAACGGCACATAGAAAGGTCTCCCTAAAAGCTGCCGATTTGGGATTACTAGGAAGACAAGGCCCATCAACCCTCTGAGGGCAGCAAACTCCATGAATGGCTTCCTGCCCTGGGACTGTCAGGGGCTACCACTCAGACATGCATGCGAAACCCATTTTGACATAAAACACACATTTCCTTGAGTTTTACTTTATGACTACTAGTTGCAAGCCGACCACAGGACCCAGGATCACCCACCACGAATGTAGAGTCAAAGTGACCCAGTGATTAGAAAACCACAGGGTCCTCTTCCAGTTCAACTGCAGGGACAGCTGGTCAGTCACCTTCACATGACCTTGGGCCTGCTGGTTGACAGGCCAGTCAGGCTGGGTTTCTGAGCACCGTCAGCGATGTGCTTCAGCAAATGCCAAGATGCCCCTGGTAGGTCATGTCTTCGTGTTGACCAGGTGTCTGTGGTCTGATAAGCATGGGAAATGTGGTCTGATAAGCATGGGAAATGCAGCCCTCCCTTTAAAAAGTCCCAGCGCACGTTAGCTTCCAGGACCGGAGAAGTACTGCGAAGAATGCTTTCTTTAACCCATACTGCCCAAACTTAGGTATCCATGGAACCTCTTCTTGCATTATCACATCTATTTACCTCCCTGGAATCTACTGGTCTCCATCTCAAAGGCAATCCCAGCACAGCAGGAAAGCGGGGATGGGGTGGGCGCAGGGAGGAAGCCTTACAAATGAAAGGCAATGTTTGAAATCTACAGGGAACGTTTGTGCTGGTGGCGGCTCATTGAAAATTATTTCTTAAAAAAGTTACAAAAAAAATTTGAGGATACAAATAGGACCCTCCTAGCAATACATCACCACCTCATGAATTCCTAGTCTCAGTGATGCACACACCAGCCACCTCCCTCCGTCTGCCAACCGGGAACTGGGAGTAGGTGACAAGACCAGATACACAGCCTTCACGCTGCAGGGTGAAAAAGCCCTTCACTATGGGCAGTGCTTCAGCTGGGGGTGTGTGTGTGCGTGCGTGTATACACACACTTTGGAATTGGAAGCCCCAGCTTCCTTCATTTAGTCCTCACTTTTGCAGTCCTGTTAATGAGACCCTAGTCACATATTTTAATTCTACATTCATCTCAAAAACCCCCACATAAGTTACAGCATTACTGAATGATGGTTAAACCTTTTCTATTTAGGTAGACATGGGTTCAAGGCCCAGCCCTCTTATTGTGATCTTGTTCAAACTACTTCACTTCCTCAGTGTTCTCACCTGTAAAGTGGGGATCACAGTAACAACTAGCATTGATTATGGGCTTGTTACACGTAGGGCACTGAACTCTCTGAATCCCGATGACTCTGCTTCACAATGGGAAGGAAGGGTGTGATGCTCGGTGTTTAAATAACCTGCCCAAAGTCACGGTGCTGGAGACCAGGTGGCCTGACAGCAGTTTTCTGCTTGAATCTCTAGGCTTTACTTCCTTCCAAAGGGAGCAGATTCCACAACTGAAGTGAGGCATAAATGGCATAGGACGTGTGAAATTTTAGCACAGATCAGGCACCTAGCACATGCTTCATCATCTCAGCCCTTACATGTCCAGGAGCCCTTATCTGAAATCCTTGAAGCCAATGTGATTTGCAAGTCAAAATTTTTCAAGAGAATTTCAAGGGAGTAAAAAGGCAACCCCACAGAATAAGGGGAAATGTTTGCAAATCACAAACCTGCTAAGGGTTTAATACCCAGCATTTGTAAAGAACTCCAAAAACTCACAACAAAAAACAATCCAATTCAAAAATGGGCAAAGGACTTGAATAGACATTTCTCCGAAGATAGACAAACGGCCAATAAGCACATGAAAAAAAATGCTCAGCATCACTATTAGGGGAATGCAGATCAAAGCCACAGTAAGGTATCACCTCACACCCATTAGGATGGCTATTATCAAACAAAGCTATTACCAAAAAAACAAGTGTTAGTGAGGATGTTGGAGAAACTGGAACCCGTGCATTGCTGGAGAGAATGGAAAATGGTGCAGCTGCTGTGGAAAACAGTTTGGCAGTTTCTCAAAATATTAAACATAGAATTACCGTATAATCTTAGTAATTCCACTTCTGGATATGTAAACTAAAGAACTGAGAGTGGGGAATTCATACATACTTGTACAACTGTGTTCACAGCAGCACTGTTCACAAAAGCCAAAAGGTGGAAGCGACCCAACATCAGCAGATGGATGAACGAAATATATGCTGGATTATTATTCAGCCTGAAAAGGGAAGCTCTGACACACGAAACAACAGGGATGGCCCTTGAAGAAATTGTGCTCAGTAAAATAAATGGAGCCGGACACCAAGGGACAAATATTGTCTGATTCCAGTGATGAGGCCCCTAGACAGTCAAATTCAGAGACAGAAAGTAGAATGGGGATGTCTAGGGACTGGCGGAGGGTGGGGAGGGTTAGTGTTTAACGGGGACAGAGGTTCGCTTTGGGATGAAGGACAAGCTCCAGAAACGGATGGTGGTGCTGGTTGCACAGCATGAATGTACTCAATGTCACTACACTGTACACTGAAAAATGGTTACGTTTTACGTGTATTTTACTGTGAAGGAAAATGAGGAGCGGTTCACACACTGCCTTGCAGGCAGGCAGGTTCGGAAGCATCCCTGGCCTGCACACATCGTCTGGGCGCACCCCCTGCTCCTTAGGTCTTTGCAGAGATCATACCTCAGCCCACAACTGAGCTGCGAAGCGACACCTACCGCAGAAAGAAGCAAACTCCACTTCCACCAGGATTCTTCGCAGGCGTATCACGATCTGGACACTGATACGCTTGGCCTGGCTTTGTTCCCTACTGTTAGGCCTGGGGAGGCAGGGTCACAGCGGCAGGGAGGAGCTGTGGCACCGAGGCGTGGCCTGAGCTATCCAGTGAATTCTGAGCCGTACAACCAACACATAAGCATGGAGTGCTTGACCAAATTCCTCAGGATTAAACTATGAGGTCTGACAAACTCATCCTAGAAAAACTGCTACATACTTCACTGCTGAATATCACTACGGTCACCTTCCAAGCACTCCCCTTGGGAAGCTATGCACCGACACCAGCGCCTAGTCCACCCTTCAAAGCCATTCTGGAACTCTTTTTCTGGAATGGCCATCAGAGCTGTCTTCGTATTACCCTTGATGTCCTGAAAGTCATTAAAATGTCTTCAGTATTTCCTTTATCTTCGGGTAAAGAAGTCATTGGGGGCCAGATCAGGTGAGTAGGGAGGGTGTTCCAACACAGTTATTTGTTTACTGGCTAAAAACTCCCTCACAGACAGTGCCGTGTGAGCTGGTGCATTGTCGTGATGCAAGAGCCATGAATTGTTGGCAAAAAGTTCAGGCCGTCAACTTTTTCAGCAGCCTTTTCAGCACTTCCAAATGGTAAACTTGGTAAACTTTTTATCCGGTTGGTACAAATTCATAATGAATAATCCCTCTGATATCAAAAAGGTTAGCAACATTGTTGCAACAAGTTCATGAACTTAATTGTCAGACCTCGTATATATACTTTTTTCTTCTTTAAACTAAAGAAGGAATTAAACTAATGAAGGGATTAATTTAAACTCTTATAAAGGCAAACTAAAATTTTTTTCTTGTTCTAAGACACTATACTTACCATCTTGTTTCCCCAGCCAAGTCATTCTATTAGTGCTTACTTTACAGGTTACAAAAACGTTGGGTCAAAGCTTGAAAAAAAACAACAACATTCTTTCCTAAGCAACAATTTGGAAGTGGGTCCTTAAAAACCTAAAAGTTAACATTCTGGCCACTTGATTTCAGAATAACCAAATTCTCTTAAGGAATGTGTCAAATCTATCATAAATAACCCAGGACCTGGATCGTATCAACGTGGCAGAATTTCAGAAAAACATGCTGGTATTATTTAAATCTTAAGAAAAGACAATTGTTCCTATATTAACTCTACAAGTAGATGTGAAGCAGAACTTGGTAGACAAGATTTGATTATGTTAAAATATGCATTTTCATAAGACCATGGAATTAAAACAGTTTAACGGTCACTTCTGCTATGACTATCACCCACTTGCACTGACTTGAACTGAGAAAAAGAAAAAGATAAAGGACACAAAATGAACAGACCATAACTTTATTGGAGATTTACTCGGCTACAATTATTACAAAAAAAACGACTAAAGGTATAATTGTGACCCATAGGTGCAGACCGCAAGTTTCCGCAGCGCGCTTACTGTGTGAATGAGTTATATCATGTTCCCTAAAAACAGCTGCAGCATGTGATGGTAAATACTGTATTGTCGATCAAATTACAAGTTGGTTTTACTTGATTTTAGTCATTCTCCTTCACTCTATTTACAGCAGAAAAGCCAGAAACGTTACTTCCTGTTCACCTTTGCATTTTTGCTCTGCAACCTGCTGCTGCAGTGAACTCGGAACACATCTCTAAAATTGAAATTGTCTGTGGTTAACATTCAAATAAAAATGGACTAGGAAACAAAAGCAATTAATGATTAAAACATATTTACAAGTTCATTTTGCAAGGTCATTTTCACTGCTAGTGGAAAATACAATAATCACAATGCAAATTCCCTAGATATTGCTACTGGCGTATCCAACAACTTTTAAAATCATTTTAATATTCTTGGTCTTCGACATATCTTAAAAACTTTCCATGTACAATATAAAATAAAGAAATTTATTTGGAAATAATTAAATTCCTGAAAAGTAACCAGTGGTTGAAAAAATAGACTTATATAAATGTAATTAAAATAACCATATAGGTACTAAACATGACATGAGTTTCTCTTCCGTGGGTAATAAACTGGTTAAGGAATCTTACCCTAATTTCAGATGCCGTTTAAATAAAAATATCCAGGTCTGTTTGGTGGCATAAATTTCGTATATAGGGGATAGATACCCTAACAGAGCAAGATCTAAGATTTAAGTCTGGGCCTTACGCCTGAACTGTGGTAGGTCTGGATTTTGATTATTCTCTGTCCTCGGCAGTCACCGCCTGATTTCAGGTAATGACTCCAAAGAGCTGACTGCTGAGTGAATAATTGTATTTATGAACTGAACCAACCAAACCAAAGTAGCCTCAACTCTCTTGCTATTTAGGCGGGGTAATTTGAATCTTTCTGAGGGTAAGCTATTATTAAGAAAATAAAAATATTAGTATTTTAAAAAGATAATTACAGGAGTGTTAGAGGTCATTCTAAATTTAATCACTTCACATAACGTAAAAGAAAGAAGAAAAAAATGTAACGAACACTTTTAAAACATAATTAAGAGTTCAGTTAACAAATCTTTGTCATACTTTCACAAACAGTAAAAATGCCACAGACAAAAATGACCTATTTAAGTTGTGCAAGTATGTGACATATTGCAGGCATTATAATTCTCTTTTTCAAATTCGGTAAATCAAAACAGCAGCGAGGCCAAACCACATTTTTCCTCTCAGTTAAACATATTTTCCTTGAAATGAGGTAAAGCATGGTACCAAGTGCAATGGTCATCTGTGCCACATGAACAGGAGAGAGGGAATGAAAGCTATTACAGAACGCAGCACAGTTAGGACAGCTGAAAACGTGTTACAAGAGAAATTAAAACATTTACAATGGAGGTTCACGCCACCTAATCCCCGCACAGTCATCATAAGGAACTGCTGTGGCTGCTTTTCAAGCCCCGCGTCACCAGTCCTCCCTTCTCTCGCATGCCTGACGCACACCTCCCACTAGCAGGCTGTCCATTTTACATTCGGTCTCACATTACAATCACAGCAACAAAAGGATGACACACGCGGTTGGAAAGTGGGGCAACGGTGATTTTTTTTTCTCCCTTAATTAATGGATGCGAAACATTTCTTTCAACAAGCTGAACTGGGGAAAACTTTACAGCATTAAAAATCAGCAGCACAAAAGCGTTCATAACCGTTTTGTATGTCTAACTCATAGTTTTTATTTTTTCATGTAGGAATCAGGGGATCATAGAATGCTTCAAAATGTGAGTCACAAATTAAAATCTGCTATTTT
The DNA here is from genome assembly GCA_033961575.1 of Aselliscus stoliczkanus. Lineage (NCBI taxonomy): Eukaryota > Metazoa > Chordata > Mammalia > Chiroptera > Hipposideridae > Aselliscus > Aselliscus stoliczkanus. The sequence continues at coordinate 153,498,075 of CM066732.1, forward strand.
TCTCCAGCCCAAAGAAAAAGAAGTATGAAATAGCTAAAGTTTGCTGTTGATAGAACATTTTGAATGGTAGCAGGAAATTTGAACCCCTGAGAATGTATGACCTAATCATATCCAAGTCTGAACTTTTTAGTATTAACAAAAAATACTCTTCTTAAGGTTACAAAATATATTGAGGCATTTTTCTCCCAACGGGAATTGTAACTGTGAAACAAACTGATTTTGGTGCCAGGAGGCGAGAGAATCCCTTAACACTGGGATTAGTGCACTGCACACGATGCAAAGCCCTAAGCTCCTGGCATCAGGTAGTTTATAAATTATCAAGAGATCTGTGACACAGCGTCATCACAAATCACCCTCCCTCACGAGTAAAATCCACATCCAGTCTTGCTTGTTCATTGTTCACGTTTACAGTTATAGAATTCAAGAACTGCCTGGTTTTAACTTGCCAGATCTTATGTTGAGGTTTTTTAAAAAAAAAACAAATAGAAATCTAAGGTTCCAAATCAGAATTCAGTATTTGAAAAACAAGTCGCCCTAACTAATTTGCTCAAAAACTCATTTAATAACTTAGATCTCAATTTAAGTTTGGAGACAACAAATAGTGTTGGAGAAGCTAAACAGCCCTTCACTCAGGTCTCCTTTAGCAAGTGGAGCTGACCGTTTTCTGTATGACACGTGCAGAGGTGTTTCCCTGGGGGCAGGTGCTGTAGATAAAGCGAGAAGTACAGTATTCAACTGCAATTTAAACATAAGTGCAGCATGACATGAAGCATCAAGTTCAGAATAATGTGCTGGAAAATATTAGACACCTCTGCTCAGCTTTCTTAAACTTCAAGCATAATTAATGGGGCAAATTGCAGCAAACCTCTACTGGTATGTTGGTGGGAGTGCAAAACCGACCCACAGCTTTTATAAAGGTAAATTAAGAGGTATTATAGGTACAGTGCAAAAAAAAAAAAATTAAAATTTCAAGCATAATACATAAACATAGCACCAAACAGGGAAAAAAAAATGCATGCAAAAGAAAAGAAGAACTGAGGTATTTAAGTGAAGAGTGCCTACGGGTCTAATTAAAGAAACTTAGGCAAATGCCTAAAAATGTCTTTTTTTCTCTTTTCCAAAGATGGAAATAATGAGCTAGTTTATCTAAATTAATGAGCTAAATCACAGATGTATCAAAATTACGGCAGTTTATCGCAAACGTTAAAACTTTCATGGCATTAACAGCACAGCTTTGGTAGGTGAAATATGCATGCAACACTGTGAAAAGTACAGTAAGGAGTTTATGTGAGAAGACGAAGGGTAAAGGTGCTGGGTTCTGCTTCTTTAAATAAGTCACCAACCAATTATAAAATCTGCAGCATATTTTAGGTGTGATATGTCTAAAGTTTATTTTGTAAGAGAAACAGCCTACAGGGCAAAAAACTATTTGCCACAAACAATTTCCATCAGTGGAACTACCTAGCAGGAGGTTTTGAGTAAAATTGGGTATTTAGCTAAAGATCATTTTTATTGTGGTGTTTTTTAAAAAAAATCCAGACTACATACTCTGGTTTTTAAAATGTCTTCAGTACACATACGACAGAAACTGTAATATCCTGTAATAAGTTACAACTATACTAACGAGTTGTAAATATCACGCTGTCTCAACATCTAATGCATAATAAAACTAAGGGAATGTAAAACAGTTTGTTCCAAAAAGATCAGAAATTAAAGACCATCCATGAGGGTGTTACTTTTAAGGCAAGAACCTTTTTTATGCAAGACTATGTGGCATGAGAACACTAAAATCTGATTCACCAACATGCCAGCCAATGCTATTTAGAAACCTGTCCCTTACAAGTCAGTGCAACAGCAACCAGGGTACCTCATCTTACACAACAGAATATGGAAAGAAAAGACGCCACTGGCACGCCTATCCACTCGCAAACTGCGTCACTCAATTCGGCTTATTGATTATGTGGGGCTGGTGCCACTGCACGAAAATGAGGGATGGCGGGAAGGCCCTAAAATAACTCTAGGGGCTGTGAGGTTTCAGCTCCCTGGCTTCCCAACACTAAGCAAAGGTGACAGAAATTAAACTAAAACAAACAAACAAACAAACAAACAACTCAATAATTATTTTGAACACTTGCTAAATGTCATCATTAAAGCACTCTTGTGATTTAAACAAAGCAGAAGTGAGGAAAGAAGACAAGATTGTGTTTGCGCAAAAAACTAAAACTACAATTAGTTCCAAAATTTTTATACATATGTTAAATGTTTTATTCTGTAATCTATCTTGTTATCAAACAAACTTTAAATTCTGCCTTCAATTCATTCCACTCAGTATCAACTTTAAATCATCTTTTTCAATTTAAATATTTTCCACCTTAATTCTGTTTTTAAATTTTAAAAAGGGTTTTCAGCTGTTGGGAACCTGAGGTTGGTTAGCTTTGAGGCTTCGTAGGGCTCTTCTCGCTGCTGCTGATTTGGCAATCCTGTAACTTCGGCCAACACCTTTAAATTTCCCCTTTCCCACTACTTCCACGGTGACTCTGACCTTGCCATCATACGTTCTCTCAGCCGGGCTGTAAAGGGCCAAACAGCTCAAATTAGAAGTCAGAAGTATTTATTATCACTGTCAATCAGCACTGAGCACGCAGTCAGGCGGGCCGGGTACAAGCCGACACCACACCAAGCCAACGTGCACGATGGCTTCTCACACACCGACAGCATTTTAATTCAGCATCACTTTACAGAAACAAAGCGAGAAGTCAATCAGACTACAAGTGGCAATCGCAGAAGAACGTGCCCCAGTGTAAATATTTTCCAGAACCATTAGTTTGTGGCATCTGTGAGAACTCTCCCCCACGCCCCCGTTTTTAAGTAAGTTAATTTTTTCCATGCACATTTTTGCTTACCTAAATTTGGCGGTTTCTGGCTCCATTTCAAGCAATTCTCGCACAGGGGAACGGGGCACATTTGCAGAAAATTTTTCTATAATCAAATGAAAGAATACTGTGAATAATATCCTTGACGGTGTTTTTAATTTTGATTTTGCTTCTTTCAAAGGGGAGCCAACAGTACCTATTAGCGGCCGCATCATAGGATAGTACACCTGCCAAACCACCTCCAGTGACATCCCACTATCCATGTAAATGGCACCAGCAAGTGACTCAAAAATATCCCCCATGGCCTTTGGAACTTCAATATCCTCTTCCTTCTCTTCATCCTCCTCAGATCTCCTAAGCTATTAAGGAGAGAAAAGGGATGTGTAAGCAAAAGCACCATTTTCATAGGCAGTCCACAGGGGCGCGTTTCGTTTCTTGGATACGGCTTTTATTATATCTTTATCAAAGGTAACAACACCAACCGTTTATGGCATGCCTACTACGTTGTAACAGGTTCTTCAAAAACATTACCCCTTCTAAAAATAATAAGTATTTTCAAAAATTACCTTCCATTTAATATCCATCCCATACCCAGCAACGGGAAAAAGATTACTGGTAAACAAAAACAATTTTAACACAAACTTAGAAGTAGTCAATAAATGTATATTTTTACAACTTTTCCAATTCCCTTGTAATCAAAGAAGTGCACGCGTAACAGTTCTGCCCTGGCGCTGGCGAGGGCGCGCGGGGCTCTGGGGAGTGCAAACTGCCACTGTGGGGGCAGGAGATTCTACTGGGAAGATGTTTTCCTTCAAGTTCCCTTTTTATTAAACTACTGGATACATGTTAGCTATAGAAGAGTACCTGACACATAGCGGGTATTTCCATTAATAGAATAAAGCCTTACATATGTATCAAAAGCCTTTTAAAAAGTTCATAATTCTTTGATGCAACAATCCATCTCTAGGAATTTAGCTTAAGGAGGTAACTGGATATACAGGCACATTTATCACATGCACCTAAAAGCCCTAACTAAAAAATAAAACACCTTAAATATCCAGCTACAAAAGACTATTTAAATACATTACATTACAGCTGTATATTGACTAGTGTGCAGCTACTGAAAGTCATAATGCCAAGCAATACAGGGTAAGCCATCCACAAAGTTGTAGAGGAGGAGGTGATAGTATATTATGCATAATATCATTCTATTTTATATATGTTTACGCCTACATTCATTAACAATAATACATCCCCAAATGTTAACTTTGGTTACTGCTGAGGTAGTATATTAGTGTAACTTTAATTAGTTTTCTTTGTGTTTACGTGTATTTTCTAAAATAAACCAAAATTACTTGTGAAAGAGAAATAAAAAGAAGGCAGGATAATAATTTCTAAATAGATTGTTTAGTCACACTAAGTTATAACACATTTATAATGCTGACTACTGCAAAAATAAGATAGTTATTGTTCATATATCCAAGTTTTGAGGAATTTTAAAACGTAGGGAGTGTAATTTGCTCCTTTTACAGATGAGGAAACTGAAGCCCAGAAAGGTGGAGAGATTTTCTGAAGATCGAGTAGTGAATTAGAAAAGCCAGACCAGGACATGTTCAGTTTTTGTAACTTCTATATATGTTCATATAAACAAAGGGAAGAAGAAGGAACGAAAGCTAACAGAACCAGTATGTCCCACTATCATCAAAGGGGAATTTAAGTCTAATTTTAGCGAATTCCTCAAATTCTAAGTTTAACTATTCCTACAGAAGGGGACTAGAACACTACTGAATATCTATGAGGCGGCTGTAATTCCTGGCCTCGCTGCCAGCTGTGCGCCAGCGCAGGCTGTTGGCCTCGGGAGAGCGCACAGGCGAAGCACCGCCTATTAACTCCCCTCAGCACAGAGTCCGCGGTTTACATGTTGGACACGTTGCCTCATGGCTGGATCTCAAAACCTAGTCTCACAGAAGGTCAAGGAAATGCAATACACCCCCAACGGTTTGGTCCAACTAAAGAAAGGGAAGGTACAAATTAAAGGAAGGAGGGTTTAAATGGCTACCCGAGTTGTGAATAAATTCCTTAACTCCTTGTAAGAGATCTACGAAAATAAGAAAAACAAAAGGAATCAGATGGGAAGAACCAGGAGTGAGAGTGTCCTCCAGGGTACACAAGGATGCAGACAGATGTCAGTGAGGGGTTATGGGAGGTGGGAAACGCCCGAGCTGCAGCCTGCCCGACAACACTGCGAAACAGTTCACAAACACACCAGCTTGAGCTGCACATCAGACAACCTTTGGCTGAACTTACAGAAGCCTCTCCAATTCCGATGGTTACAAATCTCCAAGTTCGGTTTTTAAATGAGATCTTCCCATTCCAAGCACAAGCAGAGTATGTATGTATGTGTGCGGCTTACCTGCGATCTGAACACATATTCCGATCGGTTTAAGCGGAAGGCAGCCCCGCGGAGTTTTCTCTCAGGGTACGGCCACCGGGGCCGCGCGTCCTCCACGGCTAACTCTGGGAGCCCGAGGCGCATGACCACTCCCGGCACCTTGAGCTCAGGTGAACGGCCATCCCGCCGCAGCGCGGGGTCACGTTTAAAAGGCCCACCTGGAGACTCGGGCTCCTCCCCAGTTCCTCCCAGAGAACAAGCGGTGTGCTGAGCTGTCCCCCGGACAGTTGTGTAGCCAGGGCTCTGAGAACCCCGGCCGGATGGCTTCAGCACCGACTTGAACGTATTTTCAGTAGCACTAACCTCAGAATCCATTCCTTGCATCTCGTTCTTCTCCAGCTGGAACTGCACGAAGTCGTCGATGACATGGAAGAGCTCAGGGGACACCGCTTTGAAGTACTTATGGTACTCGTACTTCACAGCCAGCGACGCGAAGATGGTGTTGTTGACCAGAGCGGAGCGCAGGTCGGTCAGGACCCCGGGGGAGTGCTGCCGCGGGTCTTCGTAAAGGTGCTTGGTTATGAGGTAGTCCAAAATCGCATCCCCCAGGAATTCTAGGCGCTGGTAACAATCTGAGGGAGGGGCCGAAGCGGAGCCGTGAGCCTGGGCAAAAACATCTCTGCGGGTCCACATAACCAGGGACATAAAGGCCTGATCCCCAGAGCCACGTAAGACTTTTATTTGGGTTCATTTCCATATACAGTCTTCAATGACAAAATTATTTGATACACCATACTTATGGAAGCCTCTGGCAATTAAATTTTAATGGCAAATTAAGCACATTTCATATATATATATATATATATACACACATATATATAAATAAATTGGGGTCTTAAAATCTTTTAAGTGGCCCAAAAACTAATGCTCGTTAAGGACGAAAACCTTCCCCAGATGACATCATTCTCACGGAATCCTTTTCCTGTGGCACTGAGGCTGTCCTCAAGTCTCCGTCACACAGCATGACCTCAGGGAAGCCGGGCCCTGCACAGCCTGCCACACTCTCCGCCTAGCTGCCATCACCGCACACTGTCGCCCTCACAGTCGGGACTGTGTGTGACACCATGCCTCGTCCCTCCTTGGTTCTGTCTATGTGCCACACAAGATGACAGCACAAGACAACCCTCTTCTCAACCTGGATTAGAAATATTGGATCTGACACAAACCAGGAGACTGAGAAAGGAGACTTGTGGGAGCGAGCAGAGATGTTAGGCAAAAGCGGTCAATCGTCAAAATGTGGAAACGCTATCAGTACCGACCAGCACTTCGATTTTCTCAGTGATTAAAGAGAGTCCACTCAAGTGAGGAAACTGAGGCAGGGGCCACCGAAGAGACTTGTCCTGGCATCCCCAGTGAGTTAAGAGGCAGGGGCCGGGAGAGGCTGGACCCCAGATCACATTCCATGGTGCGCAATAGAAAACCGAGCCTCGTTTCTTCTCCACCACAAAAAATAGGTTTTAGTTTCACCAGCGTCTTTCCAGTCCAGAGTCAGATCGTTTTTCACTTTCGGGCTTTACATTTTTCAGACCATCTTAACCTACATTGTTTTCCTTAAACTATGCTTTGCTTTCTGGATTCAAGCACTTGGTACTCTGATACAGAAAAACCATGGAGACTTGAGCTGTGTTTTCCAAGCTGAAGCTGGTTTTAGTTTTTAGTTCAGTTTTTAGTTTCTGCCTCCTGATCTAATGAATTGGGAGCCTATTAAGTAGAGAAGGGGGAGGAACACGGAGCACAGTGCAAAGATGACAGGAGAGCCAGAGCGGGGGCGGTGCACCGTCCGTGAAGTAGTTTCTTATCACCTATTCCTTTTTTGATTTAAAAAGACCTTAAGAAAGGAGGGTATTTCTGTTCAGGAAGAAGAATAAAAAGATGTGGAATACATCCGGACAATGCAAAAAAATCAAGAACCACAAGCAGCACTGAACAGGCATCAGAAAGACACTGGGGGGCCGGCCGAGTGGCGCGGTGGTTAAGAGCTGGCTTGGGACACCAGCGGCTCCAGTTCGGGTCCCACATATGAGGGCCAGTGACACTGCCCTCAAAAAAAATAAAAAATAAAAAAAACTCCCAATCTGATTAATTCCAACATCCCTGTTATGTGTGGTTCTGATGTTTGTTCTGTCTCTCCAGATTGTATTTAAAAAAAAAAAAGAAAAAAAAAAAGAAGAAACACACTGGGGTAGGATAAAATAGGAGAAATGCAACAAAAGCCTAAGGCTCAAATTTCTCTAATTATGCAGCACACAAAATGATACATACGCGAGCATCTAAGACAGCTACCCTCTCAACTGTCAAAGGTAGGGAGCAGGGCGTGCTCCCAAAGAGATGAGGAAAAGAGGCCTCTTTCCTTTTTCTCGTTTCCTCCCCCGCCATGCACAGTAGGAGCTAGGTCTTACATACACAGAGCATTTCTTTACAAGGCCAAAATCATGCGATTACCACACGGACTCCTCCTTGGAGAAACGGGAGTTGGGTCTGGGCTCCTTACCAGTAATAGTATTGTAGTGGTAAGAGGCGTGTGTAAAAGCCTGCAGAAGGTAAGCCTTATTCTTGAATCTGTAGTTGATTTTCTTTTCAAAATTTTCAAACCCCGATATCAGGTGATTCAGTGTTTTATCTGCGTCTGGATGATCAAACATACATCTCGGTGGAATCTTCAGACAACCATATTCCAAGTCCTTAACCACAGGAGCGCATGAGCTGGCTACCGAGGCAGCAGCACGGCTCCCTGAAAGGGTCCTTTGTTGGCTGCTGGAATTCTCCCTTGGAGGGCACATGGCCTTTTCCCGATCCGTCCTTTTAATTACCGGGAGCACCTTCAGCCCCAGCGAGCAGAGGAAAAGCTGAGCAGCCCTCTCACCACAGCTGGTTAAATAGCAGCCCAGCAGGGCTTCCACACAGTCGGCTATGCTTTTGTCAGCAATACACTGCTCGGTGTGCAAGTCATAAGAAATGGACTGTTTCCCTGTGTCAACACCACAGTTCTCTTCTGATGGATTCCAGAACCCCACCACGAAGTCATCCTCCTCCACGGCTTTGCTAGGATCCAGGTAGCACATTGCATCCCAGGAGCTATAGTCAAAGTCCTCAAACTCCGATGAGAAGGGCATGCTGCCTAAGGCGGCCTTCTGGGGCATCTTCCACTCGTACGCAGCGTCGGCGGCGGACAGCGGCGACAGGGAGATCTTCTTCACGAAGGCCCCGGACCCCATGAGCACATTGTCGATGAACTTGATGTGCTCCTGGTCGTACTCCAGGAAGTCGTCCTCGTAGTCGGGGTCCTCCTTGGGGGCCCTCCACAGCAGGGCCCCCTCCTCGTCCTCGTCCTCCTCCTCAAAGTCGTCCTCCAGCCTGCCATTGGCCAACATGCAGTCTTTTGTCTGCAACCAGGGGGAATGGGGAAGGAGGGGAGACATGGCTGCTGTTTTTAAAAGGGTTTGAGACTCAATAAAAGCAAGGGTTATGGATAATTTCAAATGACAACCACAAATACTAAAAGGCAACTTTAAAATCATGGCCATTTGTTTTCAATTAACATAAAATAAGTTATTTAATCATATAAACAAAGTAAAACATGTTCTTTGAATGTTCATTTTCTAAGTTATAAAATGACCTTTATCCACTATGAAGCTTTAAGGAAAGGATTTTATACATGGGTATAAAGTTAAAATTAATGTCCACAAGGCAAAGCTTCAGCTAAGAATTCGAACTCTGGCAGATACACAATGAGAGCTCTCATATGCCGATCACCGGGATCTTCAGCTTTGCTGACAAAGTTTTCAAATATTTTCAAATTAATAAAATTAAATTCCAGATGTAGAAAAAACATTATCTTTGCAAGTAAGTAAGAGCATAATAAGAAACCAGATAAAAATGTTTAAATCTTTATAATGGTAAAAATGTAAATTAGTGTTTTATGATAAAGTTTTTGTCCCTATTTCCACTTCAAATCAAAGTATATTTGCTGCCATGTAAAACTAAATTGTTTTGCTTGAAAACTAAAACTGATCACTGAAATAGGCTATGAATTTGAGAAATTATGCTTTTCTCCGCCACTGAGTTACAGTAATCAGGGTAACAGATTATAGCATAACTGACAAAAATAGAAGAAAATTTACACTAACGTGAAACACAACAATCCAATTTCTGTCAGAAGCTCTTTTCTAATTCCAATTTCTTTGTCAAAAGCTTATTTGTGAATGACAACCTTAATAATGGGCTAGGATTCAGTAATGATGTAACTTTTTTGCAATGCTAGCAAAATGCCAAATTTCGGTTGTGCAATAAAATTTTAAAAAAACACAAAAACACAAAAAACAAGACTTTACTTTGGAGGGAGAGGCAGAAGGGTGTGCTTCAATTTTGAGAGTTGACAACTTTCTGGAGCATTCTGACAAAAAGGTTTTCAAACTTTCTGTCAAGCACTTTTTAAATACTGCAAATATTTTCATTTTAACGCAGACTCAAAAGAGATACACAGTGTATTTGTTTGAAAAGAAGAGCAGTGAGCCAAGCCATATACCTGTAACTATCCACATTTAAAAAAAAAAAAGTTTATAAAACCTTTTCAAGAGCTAGGAAGAACACCAAAAGAAATTAGTGGTAGACCTCTCGGAACTATTTCCTGTTAACAACCTTATGGTAACATGAGGTATTTTGACTATTGTTTGGCCCTTAAGGAAAAAAGTACCAAACTGCAATTAAAAAAAAAAAAATCAGACCGAATAAATTTTGTAATTAAAAAAATTCCTTATGTATCTTTAGTAAGATGCTAACATCAGCTAAAACTGGCAGAGCGCAAAAAACAAAAAAACCCCCACACACAATGGACTGGGTTTTCTCACAAATAAGCTGTGTGATCTTGGGCGAAGTTCTGGGTTTCAGTTTCTTTTTCTGCAAAATAGCGGGATTCTACTTCACTAAATGGTTTTTCAGAGCACTTCCAGCTCTTAAAATCAAACAAAAAACAAAACACCAATATGAAACTCTTCTCTTAATGTCCAAGTGAACATTAAACCTGAGTTCTTACCACCTTCGGTATTTGTATGCAAAAGTTTCACTTAAACCCATCTGCTGAGGAGCTGGGAGGGGAACAGGAAAGGGACAAACATGCTTTTTAATATCACGTAAGGACCAATTTCAATTAGTTAAATTATTCAGTGAAAACACGAACAGTTGTTTTTAATGTATCCCAAGAACCAAAGTGCCTGGTCATCTGAAATGTCAAGAAAAATAAGAACTTTGTGTTGTATCTTTCAGAAAAAATAGTGTTTTGATCAAAAGGACAAACCAATGTCAACTTTATGCTAATTTTCTTTTTTTTTTCCTGAGGGCAGTGTCACTAGCCCTCATATGTGGGATACAAACCTGGGCCACTGACTTCCCAAGCCAGCTCTTAACCACCACGCCACTCGGCCGGCCCAAATTTATGCTAATTTTTAAGAGCCAATTACATTATGAAATAGTATTTACAAGGCAGGATAACTGTTACTGGAATGTTTTTTGTAGAAATGAAATATTTTCTCCAAAGTTCTCAAAATCTACACACTTTTCTCTAAGGTTCTACTGATTTCTAAATTAACAATAATGTAATTTTTCTAACCCAACTTATATTAAAATATTCTCTTAATGCTTTTCCACATTAAGTTTAATTTCTGTAATAAGTCAAATACTGCATGACTTAACAACACAGTCAATAAAGAGGTAAAAATCAAAATAGTCACAAAGCATGGGACCTGTAATCACTTAAGACAGACACCTAGGATGTGCTTATCAGAAAGAACAACATGTATATTTAGAAAATATAACCTGTAAGAGAAATGGTATTCTCGCTGGTGGCCTGAAGTAAAAATGAAGTAACGACGAGCCAGCGTATCATTAATGCAAAAGAAATGTCGGAGAAGTGAAACTGCCTGAGCACGCCTCCCCCTTTGGAAGAGGTAGGTGCACAGGCTTCCTGCCAAGCCCGGCCAGGCAGCTTTCACAGCTCAGCTCCCAGGCCTCCCAGGTGCCCTCTGCTGGCCTTCACGACAAGACAACATGAAGCGGCTAACATTTATTCTTCTTAAATCACTGGCAAGATTTAAACTATTTGCAGAAAACTACACTTATGTACACTGATTTATTATTATTATTATTATTAGGTCACAAGAGGACAAACCATCCCGAGAAAACCCTACGCTACAAAAGCAAGATTTTATTGAAACTTCATTATTTCACAGGCAGACTGGCCATCACAGGTCATCGAAGTCATTCCATTAAATAGATCTACGAGAAACTATAATATATGACAGTAAGTGAAATGTTATGGGGTTATGGGTTTTTTTTGTTTTTTTTTTTTGAGTCACAACATTAGATACTCTTCTATCTCTAGCAAAGGAAGATAATAGAAATTGTCCTCCATCAAAATTGTAACATTGTTGCTAAATTCAATGCAAAAAGTCTATTTATAGTTATGAATTCCATATATCAAGTATCTATTATAAACAGACCAGGGTAAAGAAAACAAAAAATAGAAAATTCTCCCCCTCATCAAAAAATAATCCTTCCAATACCAAAAGCTTACCATTTCATCTTTTTCCCATTTATCTGTGTTACTTTTGTCTTGATTTACTACATAACCAGGAGGAAGCCAATTCACAGGGGGATCAAATATTGACACCACCATGCGGCTGGGCAGTCCCTTCTTTTTTCCAAGCCGATACAGGTTACAGTTGCTGACCTTTCGCAAAAAAAAAAAAAAAATTTATAAGACACCATAAACGATTACTGCTGGAATTACACAAGGCATATTATCACATTTTTACCTCAATGTTCTTCATATTACTAATTGGTCATCGATTATAAAGATTGTATAGTTTTTTTTTACCTATTCATGATAGGAAATATTAAATCCCCATATAGTCTATATCCTTTAGTATAGTTAGGTAAATATGTCTGACCATTAAATGCAGACAAGGAAAAAAACGGATGTATATAAATATGCAAATTCCTTGCAAAGTCAGAAGAAACAGTTCAGACGATTTCAACCTCTTGAAAGCACAATAAATGATATAAAATGCGAATGGCTAGTTGGGATTATCAGAAAAGAATCCATATAAAAAGTCCAAGACGTCACAATATTCTCAATGAAATAAAGGGGGGAAATCCCATAAACTTTAGCTATACATGAAAATTGGCATGAAACAGAGCTAAAATAATTTTATATTCCTAGAACCTATGCCACAAATGTGACTTCAATTGTAATGTTTTCTCAAACATTATTCCTTTGTTTTGGTTGGTATTTCAAGATATTTTTGTCCAACTATTTAAAAATAGAGCACAAGGCAATAAAGAACAACTCCATGTTTATTTGCATCAATAAAACTCTCAGGGTCTGTTTTTCCTAAGGCCTCCATCTCCTCTCTAATTTACTCAAATCACTGCACTTCCGTCTCGGTTTTACTTGGAAACTACGTTCCAGGGCTGTCAATCTCATTTTCATTTTCTAAAACTCTGGTTCCTTTTTATTTAAGTACAGGAGCCCCTTCTCCAGGTGACTCAGTACCATGGAAGCAGCACCCACCGCGGGAGGCACTAGGTCAGGCATCCCTGAGAGAACAGTCGGCAAGGCCGAGGGGCGTGCTCCCTGCGGAGCGCTCAGCTGGGAGGGGAGGGTCCACACATCAATCACTGCGTGCTACAGGCCTTTCCCACGCGGCCTGAAACGTAACCGCACAAATATTAAATGCTAGCTTCCTTTGTCATACTATGAGGACACATCACAGATGCCAACATGAAAATAAAGGGCAACAGGGACTCAAAAAGGATGGAAAGCACAAAGTCACAGAAATGGATGGCAGGATGGGAAAGGAAGAACTGAGGACTCATGTGAGGCTCACTGTGGGACAGGCAGAACTCAACAAGTGGAAATGGGGCGAGCGCTCTGAGAAGGAGCAGCAGCCGTGTGGGTGTGGTGGGGACGGAGGACGGCAGGGGCTCAGGCCCAGTCAGGGCACAGGTGCAGCTGGGGTCTGACCACCCAAAGGCCTTCAACCCCAGGCTGGGGGAGCGAGGATTCCTGCAGGAAACAGGAAGCGTAGCTTTCTGAGCAGACAAGTGGATGAATTTTCAAAATATGAAATAATGTCTTTCTTACCTAATAGAGTATATGGACTGTTACTTTCCACTCGTTCTTAGCCCCCGATACTGTCTTCCTGCAACCACCCCAGGGAGTCAGCCTTCAACTCTCACTCGAATGAACACTACTCCCCCAAACTGAATCTACGTCCTGAAGTCTCAATGATCTGAATGTCTCACTGAACATCCCACTTCCTTCTCCATAAGGTCAAAAACCCTGCCGTCCCTGATTCCCACATTTCCGTCTACCTCACAGCCAGCACTGTCACTGCACCTGCCTCCGTCCCAGTCTACAGGGCTGTCGTTACTGCATGACCAGGCTCCCTGCCTCCCCGCCAGGCTGGGAGGCTGAGAGAAGAGGGCGAAGGGGACAGACTCTAGTCAGACGGTCCTGACTATTCTGGAATTCCTACCTTACCTGAGCTAACTGAGCTCTAGGCCGTTTCCTCATCTGCAAAATGAGGACATGCCACCTACCTCTCAGGGGCTTGTTGAAAAGACGGAGAGAGAGGGCTGTGAAGTGCTCAGTGTCATGCCCGGTGCTGACAGAGTAACATCAGGTTGCTCAGTGCAATGGGAAGAAAGAGCAAGGGCCCTTAAGCCATACTGGGCTCTGCCACCTACCAGCCATGTGACTTTGGGCAAGGTAACCCCTCCTGCCTCAGGATCCTCATCTATAATGCTGCAATAGTAAGTGCGAGCTGAAATGGTTATTTCCTCTGATGATCACCCCCGGTCCTGTCCTCCCGGTCAGAGCTCTGTTTGTAGCCCATGTTCTGCTTTGGCTTAGGCTTCCTCAAGGGCCCGACTGATTGCTCAGCTTGGTTTGGTTTTGCTTTTCAACTCAGGCTGCACTGTGCTACCGGGCTGATCACTGAAAACTACCGCTTTATTACGAGTGACGGTCCCTTTTGCCCCCAGTGCCTTGGCGCGCTGCGTACTCCTCAGCCAGCATGAAGCTCTTTGGCGACGCAGCACCTGCCCGCCTCCTAAGTCTTTCCTCCGGCATCTGCACGCTTGACTGCCGCCGCAACCCGTTCATTTCGTGTACACACTGTAAGCTCATGGCTTCCGCTAACACCTTCCCTGACCACACGTCATACTCCTTCTGCCTGCTTAGGGTAATCAGCGGCTTTGGATGTTATTTGTCAAGCGAGAACGGGTTGCCATGTGGCACCTCTTTTACCGTCACTGAAACGTATTATCTTCCTTATGTTTCTCCTGGAAATCTCGGTTCCACACTGAGTTTCGGGGCACGCCATTCCTCTGGCCTGTCGAGCACGGCTTGCTTGGGTCTCCAGGCCACTGTTCTTACACTGAGACTCTGGACTGGGGAAGGCCTGTTCTTCCCACCCCGACTCCCGAAAACCTTGAACATGAGCTCCTCCTGAGAGCCCTGTATCCTATCTGTGTCGGGGTGGTGCCTTCCATGCCAGGACAGCACACTCCCAAGTAAACGCCTAACTCATAAATTAAGGCACCAGTTCCTGGAACAACTAAGCTGCGTATTTCTGCATATCCTCCTCAGAAGCTAGCAGATGCACACATGCTCACAAATAGTTTCATTTGAACTAAATTTTTGTCAATAAATAAGGCACATACAGATCAGCTAGCCCCCAAACTGAGTGGTGCCTCCGTGAAACCAGTCTCGTGTCAATGGGGTGGGTTTGCTGGACACAGGCTTCAGCTGCACATGTCTGGACTAGCAACCCCTGAGCCTGGTACTTGCCTCAGCCTCTGAAAGTATTCCCACCCTTCAGACCACTTTTAGGCTCACTAAATAAGTGCTTGAACTGCTCAAAAGAAATGAACCACTTCCTACCTTTTTGCTTCTCATATATGAAAGGCGGCCCTCATGAGCATCAGGATAAGTGCAAAATAGATACGTGGTGATGGCATGCTTTAAAAAGGAGTCACCAAGCATTTCAAGCCGCTCCAGGTTAAATCCATCGCTGGCATTTGAAAGGGTCAGAGCCTGAAGAATCAGTCCAGGATTCGGGCCGAGAGTCCTGGAGGAATACCCAGGAGAAGGGCTCTGCTCAGGGCCCACCCTGTCCTTGGGCGCCGAAACAGTTTCTGTAGTACCAGGCATCGCGGCCACGGTGGGACTTCCTTCTGAGGTAGGTTTGTTAGCGTTTCCATCAAGGTATTTATTACTCAGTAGAGTACATTCATCGCTGGGCTTGGGCTGGTTCTCATAATTGTATAAATTCTGAATGGGATATGAGGTAGTTGGTTGTACAGGTATTTCCTGCTTGTAGTAATTCAGCTGATTTCCTTGGCAAAAGTCTCTGTTAGCTAAATCGTAACTGCCATTGGCAAGATTTCTATTGTAAGAAAGACCGTTAATTGCTGTTAGATCTGTCGAAACTTCAATGGGGAGCTTCCCAGGTGACTCACTGAATAACGTTCTGCAGGTCACAGATATTTGGTCATGGTTTTCTCGAGAGGAGGTTCTAGTAGCACCTTGATGTGCAGCATTTTCAGGGACCACAATTGTGCTGTGCTTACAGTAATTATCATTTTCAGCTGAAGAGGAGTTAGCAACTGAGATGAAAGATTTGCTGTCAATAGATTTTTTCCATCCGAAGTCTAAGTTAGGGTATCTGCAAAGACATTTTTGTAACTTTTCATCAGATCCTTCAAAAGGGCTAGGCTTAGAGCAAGAGCAATTTGAGTAAATGATATAAAGATTCCCTTAAATATATTAGAAGAAAAACAAGTTTCCAAGGCAGAAACCAACATTATTGGAAGTCTACACAGTGCACACTGTCAAGTAAAGGGCTGCTCATGGACCCCGTAGTACAGTCTGGTGGCTGGGTCATGGAGCCAACAGGCAGCCTGTGGGACCCAGGCTCTCTGGTTAACAAGCTGGGTACCTTTGGGCAGTTCACATAACCTCTCTGTGCCTGAGCTTCCATGCTTGGAAGAGGGGCTAATAACAATTCCCACTATTACATATATTTTAAAGTTCCTCAATCTCTAGAACCATCCCAGTCTTGCCAATTGGATAACCAAAATTAATTCAAGTGGTTAAACCAGTAATGTCCTTAGAATGCAGTGACTATTCAAAGGGAGGAAAATAATGAAAATGAAGAACACACTGAGGCAATTGCTGTGTTATACTGGATTTTATAAGAGGAAGCAGCCTTAAAATGTCAGCACAGTAACAAGGGACTGTTTCCATTTGCACTGTCATCACTGAGGGAGGGTGATTATTTCTGACCTTAGTGTCTCCTCTCCCTCTCTAATTTCACCAGGACTTAGTTCTCAATGATCCCCATATAGAGATTCTCACTTAGGAATCACAGGATGCATTAGTTTTCATGTAGTAGACATGTTTTCTTTTTAATCTTTTAGAACCGTTTTATATAAAATTAAAAACTGCACTTCGTTCAGTTATTTTCCAAAGAGGATTTTGTGGCCCGTATTCTGTGTGGCCGACAACGCAGGCATACCTAAAATCCACAGGAAGGGATCTGACTCCTACACCAGCATCGCTGGCCGTCTGGGCCCTCAGCTCCTCCGCGGTCAAAAGGCAGTGAAGACGATAAAGTATGCTGGGGAGACAAACTGCTTTTCTCCACAGTGATGCTGGGATTGGGTGGATAGCACAGAGTTCTGGAACCAGTATCTTTGAATATGGAAAAATGTGGGTGAATATAAAGCAAACACACAAAAGCATGGAAAACAAATTTAAGACCCATTTTACCAGTGGATAATAACCATCATTAAGTACTTGCAGAATCTTATTTTTAAAAACATTTTTTAAAATAATCCTTTAAGACCAAGAGGAATTTATCCTAAGATTTATAAGGATGATTTCATGATACAATTTTACAATGGACCAAATATAAAAGCTAAACTGATGATTGCCAGATGGGAGGGGGTTGGGGGGCTGGGTGAAAAAGGTGAAGGGGTTAAGAAATACAAATTGGCAGTTACAAAACTGTCACGGGATATAAAGTACAGTAT
Source organism: Aselliscus stoliczkanus (assembly GCA_033961575.1). NCBI lineage: Eukaryota > Metazoa > Chordata > Mammalia > Chiroptera > Hipposideridae > Aselliscus > Aselliscus stoliczkanus. The sequence goes on from CM066732.1 coordinate 153,515,496, forward strand.
AGGGAATACAGTCAATATTGTACTAATTATGTATGGTGTCAGAGGGGTACTAGACTTATCAGGGCGATCACTTCGTAAGTTATATTAATGTCTAACCACGGTGCTGTATGTACCTGAAACTAATATAATATTGAACGTCAGCTGTAATTGGAAAACTAAAAAAATTTTTTTTTAATTTTTAAAAATAATCCTTGAAGTCCAAATGGGACTTTTCTTAGGATTTATAAGGGGTGCTTTCATGAGATAATTGTATCAATGGACCAAATATAAAAGCCAAACCTCTCATACTTACCAAAAAGACATCAAATAAATGTCAACATATAATATTAGTTAAACCAAAACAAAACCCAAGGACTGGGCAATTTCCAAAATATTCACAAGCTGCTTAGTTCACCTGATAATATACAATTCACACTTATCTTTACAAATACTAAGCTACGCTAATATTCATGAACTCATTACCTGTTTGTTCTGCAGACTTTCCCATTTTGCTTTCCTCTTTTCAGCACTGCTTAAAGGAAGAGCTTTCCCCTTCTGATTCAAATGGCGAGGGGTCAAAAGGTTCAGTCTACAAAAATTTCAAAATAAGTTTATCAAATGGACAGAAACAAGAATATTCTCAGTGCTTCTCCAACTTCAGTGTATGTACAAACCACCTGAAGAGCTCGCTTAACTGCAGAGCCGTGGGCCATCCCCTAGGCAATTCTGTGTGCCAAGGACTCCGGATTTCCCAGAGCCTCCAGGTGGACAGCGGAGACAGTGAGCCTCTATGTGTGCCTATTGACCTCTGTAAAAATGCCTCAAGTGGAACTGAAACCCCTTACCTTGAAGATGTGTGGTCCACATCCAGCAGAGGCTGGTTGAGATTGGTCAGGTCAAGGTTATACTTTGTTTTATAATATTCTGCAAAAGTTTCATACTCAGGGGATGGAAATTTACTCAGTGGAGTAAGATCAGTGTACACATCAGCTACATAAAATCTATGAGGCTGATCGAAATTTCGATATCTAAAAAAGAAAAACCATCAATGACTTCTTGGTTTAAATCAACTATTCTCAAAACACAACTGTTTTTAACATGGATATGCAAATTACGATTTTAAAGAGTTCAAAAGGTTAAAAATAAATAACATTAGTGATAACTTCAATTCCTAATAATAGATTTCAGGTGGATTTGAGACAAGAACTATATATTTGTATTAAGTAAAAACTAACTGACTTGCCATTCTCCCCTACTTTACTATTATTTTTTTCCTAAATATCTATACATTGATAATAACACATGAAAGCTAAATGGCACCTTTAAGAATCTCTTAATTTTGTCAATATAAACAGTACAGAAATCTTCCAATATCCAAATTGAGTAAACACTTTGTACATTACCATGCTAAACATGACAAACACTTGCCACATGAAAAGTATTAACTGCATCACTGATGATGCTGATAATCTGATGAGAGCTAACATTTAAAATACGGCTTTGAGGTGCAAAAACAAAACAAAAAAAATCAGAGAAAGACTGTATACAGCCAGTACTCTAATGCTCTGAAAAGTGTCTTTCTTGAATTTTATTGCTAAAAATCTCCATCCCCTAAATTTTTACAAAATAAGAAGAAAAGCATTCTGATTTACTATTTTCTTTGTAATTACAACATTATTCCTAGTGGAAATTTTAAGAAAGGAAATATTATTCATGATCAAATTCTAGAAGACTTTGGGGATTACAAGGATGGAGATTTTAAGAAGAAAGCCTGTTAACACCACTCAGATCACCTGACCTTCAGAAAGTAAAATCTCTTCACTGACAGTGTTTAGGTTTGGATTTTTAAGGATGGAAACGGGAAGAGAACAGATCCACCATGAAGGGAGACTGATATGCTCTAATAGTAATATCTATGCCCAAATCACATCCACTTGCGTCCTCCTGTCAACAGTGAAATCTTCTGAAACACAGTATGATCAATACCTTGCTTTCCAGTTCAATACCTACCTTGGAATGATAACTGCATCCTGATAATCCTCCAATTGGAAAACAAAAGGTGTTTCTTTTGAATACTTTGTACTGGGAATGCCTATGCGAGCTTCGGATTTTTCAATATCTTCCATGAATTTAAAGTCGATGTCCAAAGTGCCGGAGTCATTCACTTAGGGAAGAGAAGGACTCCTTAAGCTTGTTAAAATAGAGCGATGCTGCTAAGATTCTTCCTTACGCTTACACTCATCTGAGTCTAACTCAGTTACCAAAGGGAGAGATTTCTGTGGCATACACAATAAGCTAGTTGTCAAGCAAAACTTTCATTTTTTAGCTAGCGTATGTGAACACTGCTTGGGCCGGGGTTCTTCTTACCAACGTTCAGAGGTAGAACACAGTATGCTGAGTCAGCGTCTGTGGGTTTAAATTCTAGTGCAGGTTTTTCAAGGCGAAGAATATGTGAGAATATATACTGGTGAAGTCTCGTAATCAACTCAAGCATTTGCAGAGACAATGTGAAGCCAGACTTCTTCAACTCAATAGATATGGTAACCTCTCCAGACCGGGTGTACACAGGAAAGTGCGGAATCTTAGCCAAGACAAAAATAAAGGACCCCCAAGGTTAGCAGGTGTTTTCTTTCTTTATAAACATTTAAGTTCAAAAGAGGAATGATGCTTTCTATCAGGGACTTAAAGACACCTCAAATTTTAAATGTGAAACACACTGAGGTGACAAAAGACAGTTATTCTTAAGCAGTTAAGAGTAAAAAGCAGTTACTCCTTTTTAAAAATATAATGTGTTTTTTAACACATAGCCTCACCATGAGGTGTCTTACGAGGTGTCTTACCTGAGGTATGGGTTTGGCTGTCAGTATTCCAAAGCATCTCGTGGTGTCCTCAGGGGGATAAAGCTTCCGCCTTCTGAAGTTCAGCTCATCAGGTAACGGTGTCGTTAGAACCATGCCTATCACATACAGGTAACAGGGCTGATCAGGTTTGGGATAGCTATCCCTCAGACATTCTGGAATCTGGAATTAGAAAGAAAAATTAGCATCGAGCTCAAGTATAAGAGCCTCTTTTCCAGATGTTGGCAAGAAAACAAATTTTTTCCTGGCATTTCTAAAAGCTGATGAGGAAAAGCTACTAAAATAACAAAGGAATCAGACCTCCTGATCTCTAAACAAGCATTTCTCAGGTATGGAATGTAAGGTGGCCCAAGCTCACCCACCTTATAACGCATTGTTGACTCTACAGCTAACACCAAAAATATACAAAACAAACACTTCAGGGTCTTTAAAGAAAATATCCTACTCATTTGATCTATTTCTTTTGACTAGACAACTCTTTTCTCCCTTGAGTCTTTCCTCACTATAGAATATGAGAAAATAAATGTTGTCAAATTTTTTAAAATCCCACAAAATATTATCACTCAAAGATAACCTTTATTCCATTTTGATATACTGTATCATCCTTCAGACTTTTTCCTAAGTATAAATGTACATAAACATATACACATACATATTATTCATTACAAAAGGAATCACACAACAAAGACTGCCATAGCCTGATTTTTATCTCTAGCTACTACAATAAGAACATCTTTCAGGGTTAATATGAATCAGTTATCATCATTTTTAATGGCTACCTCATTATATGAGTAAACCATAATTTAATTAACCTGAAACTGTTTCTAAACTTTCAATATACATACAATCCCACCCAAATCTTCAGTTTCTGAGGTTAAATGACATAAATGATTATATCTGTAGTTAAACGACAGAGAAATGCTGGATAATAGATGGTTATAATTGATAGATAACCTTTATTAGATACAAAATGCATCTATTAATTAAACAGGATGTAAGGCAGTACTATGTGTCTCAAACACTTTTAGTGACAACGATTGTTGTATGAAGCTAATCCAGTGATCTTTGGGATAAATGTTAGAGCAGGAAAACGGGATATGAGAGAAAGAAGCATTTCAGGAAAATGGGTAACATTCATGATTTTCGAAAACTGACATGACTCTGAATCTTGAAAATGTTTAGCCTGTGCAAAGTTTTCACAAGTAAAAATGCAATAAAACTGCAACAACAAAAGGACTACACATTTAGGCTAAGATGAAAGTACACAGCAACATTTTGTTTTTGTTGGGGTACTGATGAGGCAAGAACATTAACAAATATTTTTAAATTAAATACGTCAGCCCAGGATGGCTACGACCAGAGAAGTCAAACTCGGGAGTATGAGTGCATGAATCCTGCTGGCATGCCACAGACCAACCTCAACACATGGAAATAATTGATTTTGACTCCTAGTAGGCCATGTCCTAACAGACAAACATCTGTACTTATACCTGCCAGTGTCCACCTCATGTTGAACGGACATCTTTTCACTTGCCTATTTTATCATACAAATCATCTTTTGTCATAGCCACAAACAGAAGTAAAGCAAGAATCTTTACCACTACAGTGAATGAAAAATGTCTCTCTAAATGAAAATAAACTCATCCTGGACAGACTCTGACAGATGACTCCTCCTGAGAAGAAAAACAAACGCAGTGTCTGAAGTGGGGAGGGGCACACAGTGTGCGCACGAAGCGAAAGGGCTGCTCCAAGCTGTGAATGGGGGTGGGGAGCTGAGGCCACAGAATGGGCCACATCAAGAGGGTCTGGGGAGCCAAGCAGAGCACTCCAGGTCTGCTGCAGCTGGAAACAAAACATCAGAAAGGCGTGAGTTCCCTTCAGGTCTAACCAATACTAACTGCTTTTGGGTAGCACTGCCTTCGCTTTGTGGAACCTGGTCTGCCTGGCACACTGGTCTCCTCTTCATCGTGCAAGTCAAGCTCTTCTTCATATTTCACGGTTTCTTTCCCAACTGGCATCAAATGGTCATCCAGTTCACCTAAGAAATTAACAAGAACAATCCAAATTTTGCTTCTCTGATGATTAATTAGCAAAGAATACAGAATAGCACTGTTAGGAAGCAGCTGACGAGAAATGACAACTAAAGCATCTTTACTTTCAATAATAAAAAAGTAATTGAGACACTTAAGGCAAAGTATCGGTATTCATATATATATATATATATATATATTTTTTTTTTTATCAATAGCTTCTCTATCTATCTATCTATCTATCTATCTATCTATCTATCTATCTATCTATCTATCTATCTATTTTGAGGGCAGTGTCACTGGCCCTCACATGTGGGACCCGAACAGGGGCCACTGGCCTCCCAAGCCAGTGCCTAACCACCGTGCCACTCGGCCGGCCCTAGGTATTCATGTTGTAACGTGAGCGAGATTATAAACTCCGCTCTAAGTTTCAAAAGTAAAAACATCTAATCAGGAAAACAGCACATATCATCACCTCGCAAAAACCAAGGAAAACAGGTCTTCCCGTTTTTAGAAAAATGGATTCATATGTCCTAATACAGATGAATTTGAGAGACTGACACCTTAAAACACACTGATGGTTCCCAGTACTAGAGAAAACCTTAACACATTTAGGAGTCGGTAAGGAAAGTGAAAAACGACAGCTGTGTGCAGCTCAGCTATGGAAAACCAAGAGCCTGCATCCACGCGGGGACTTGAGTTCTATCGCACTCACACCCAGGCGCCCGAGTCCAGAACGCCAAGTTGACAGCGGCACAAAACCCACAGCGACCTCGAGTCCCTGACACGCTTGTTTTACAATCTTTTTAACTTTATATTTATTTGCATGTGCTTTTCAAACACTTACCAATTTTGTGCAGTTTTTCACAGCAAATAAGAGCTACGACTCTTTCAGCCAATCGTATACAACTCATTGGTGGACCCTGAAAGTAACAAAAAACATTTCCAATGTATATTCACCAAGTTAGATTACCCTTAACACCTAGAACAGCTATGAAACCTCTGCCCCAAAACCTTTAAAGTTAAAATTTACCGAAGCAAAGTTCTTTATTTTGAAAAATGTCAGCAAGTTAAAAAAATCCAAATGTCCGTATCCGAAATAGCCATCTTTAAAAAACCTTGCCCAGTCACAACTAAATAAGTTATAACCAAGATTTGACAATTTTGCTTCATTTAAATTTCAATAAGGTTTTAACGTATCTTATTTTCACTAATCTCCAAATATGTGCCAAAACAATAAAGCTGTATCAGGATGTGACTATAACATATACATGAACAGTTCTGAAACTTGCCATGTGCGATAGAAACTAGTCATCTTGGAATGTCTGCATATCAGCATTGGGACCAAGGGCAGCAGCTACACCAAAGCACATTTTCAAGTCGACAACAAAATAACTAGAGCAGCCCAATTATACTTAATGAATTCGGTGTCACTGTACATATCCAGGCCACAGCTGAATGATTCTGCCAGAAATGTTTATATTAATGAGATCGTAGAGGAAACTTCAGAGGCCATCTATTCCAACTCAAAGCATCTGTAAGTTGTACAATCTATTGAAGATCTGAACAGGTAGTTGATTGCAAGAGATTTATAAATCTCTTTACCTATAAGTTGGCATAATGGGCTTAGAGAAGCTGAAAAAAAAATTCATTAATGACATATGGTAAAGGCACAATCATTTCTTTTTCTAAACTTACAACAATGGAGGCTCGAAGAGGTGAGTTAATTGGCAGATAAAGAGTTGAGTAAAATGTACCATCAGGCAACTCTCGGGTTCTACATTTAGGAGCTAGATGAGTAAACGGATCACTTGGTAATCTAGCACAGTATCTGTGAAGAAAAAGAAATTCTGATGCTGAATCTTCAACTGAGAAATAGATGAAAAAAATTTGTACCAATAGTCGCACCCCAAAGTTTGATTTATGTCCCTCCCTCTACTGGACTGGTATTTATATGTGCAGTTAGAGCTTCATTGCTTCAAACTTTTAGTAAGATGGAACAGAGTTGTCTGCTAGAAATTTCTGAGATGATGTTCTGTATGTCCAACAGGGCAGCCACTGAGCACCGGAAATGTGGCGAGGGCAGCCAGGGAAACTTTTTATTTTATTTAATTTTAACTCAAATTGAAATTTGGATTTAAATTGCCTCGTGTCTAGTGATACCATATTGGACAGTGCAGAACACACGGTGCCTAACACGTTAAGAGAACACACTGCCAGTGTTTGCTCCTTAATAAACTTACCCGTGCACCATGGGGGCCTGCAAGGAGGGCATCAGAAGAGGGTGGAAGGACAGCCCAGGGCTGACACAAAGGAGGGTGTGAGAACAAGACTACCCCTCAGCGCACAAGGAGCGCATCACGGCAGGGCAGGGCAGAAGCTGGTCTTCAGGGAGCCGAGCCAGAGTACGGAGACTGCTGGGACATGAGGGCAACCCAGAGGGGCCAGGACCCATGCAGAGGGCACTGGAATGGGCAGCAGCCCTGCAAGGTCAGGGCCTGGGAAATTAAGAGCATGCAAACATGGCGCGAGTCCTGCAGAAAAGGAGACTGGCTACATCCAGGGAGACTGAACATGAAAGTAAGTTCAGAAGACAAAAATCATACTTCTCACTATTGAAGAAGTCAAGAACAAAGACGGGAAATGAGGAAAGCTAGAATCAACCACCTGGTGTCATACTCAAAATGGAGGTGACAAGAGACAGGTAGTCAGATACAGAAATAGGTAGAGATGTGAATGTGCACATGAATATGCATAAACGTATTTTCTAGCTCTGTCTACTGAAGAGCCCAGTTGCAGCAACACTCCAGCGGCAATGATACACCCAGTGTTCAGATCTTGGTTTTTAAACACCACTCATTCTCCACTAAAAGAAACCAGGGCCTTTTGGAGAAAAAGCCAGTATCTAGGCTGGGGCAGGGAAAATGTGAGTTGAGTCTAGAACGTTTTGGTATGCCATAAAATAAGGAAGTGTTCAAAGAATCATGGTGACATGTTAAAAAGTCACAGAAGCGGGCCGGCCGAGTGGCGCGGTGGTTAAGTGCTGGCTTGGGAAGCCAGCGGCCCTGGTTCGGGTCCCACATATGAGGACCAGTGACACTGCCCTCAAAAAAAAAAAAAAAAAAAAAAGTGAAAAAAAGTGATGGAAGCTCATTTGAAGGGGCTCCCAACTGGCCAAATCTGAGATAATTTTAACATCAAAATAAATAAGCAATGATAGTAATCAATTATAACCCATTGAATAAAACTGGAGTCCACTAGTTCATATTGAATGAAAAAATAAAAGGAATATATTTAAAAAAGAAAGCTCTTTCTTATAGAAGAATGCCAACTAATAAATGCAGAAAATAAAAATGGAATTAGAAAATCACCATTCTGCAGAAATTACAGAAATAATCAATTCAGGCAAGAAATACCAATAGATATGTAAAGTAATGGGTGAAACTAAAGGGAATTTTTATATAGTCTCCAAGTATGTCCTCAAGAAATTATTCAATAATTGTAAAGGGGGGAAAGGATAACTGTAGTAGAGAAAGCAGGCAGATCTTATGTAAATGATCAAAGTCACCACCATCAGTAACACAAATCAACATTAAGTGTGCCAGATAAAGTGAAATGAGAACACAGCACCACTTCTGTGCGATGCTGGCCAAACATGCAACACCTGGGTCTAATCATGACAATATCTGATAAACCCAAACTCAGAGACAGACCACAAAATGACTGGCCTGGAATCTTCTAAAAGGTTCAAGGCCATTAAAGTCACGGGAAGGCGGAAGAAGGCTTCCAGGATGAATGGGACTAGAGACTCTGAGAAAACCATACAACCAGGAACCAGGACCGGATTCTTTCACTGCAAATGAACTTTCTCATGGAACTCGAATGGGTCTCTGGGTGAAGTGTATATGGAAGCTCTTCGTAGTATTCTTGCAACAGTTTAAAATTTGAAATTGTTTCAAAATAAAAAATTAAAAAGAAAATCTCATGCTTGTTGCTCCTTTATTTTGCCTCTGCATGAAATTTATCCTGATACAGACATAGCCTAGGCATGTGTCTGCTTTTCTTAGTTCTTAGAAACATTATTACCAACTTAGGACAAAACAAATTAGAGCATACTCAAAAATAGAAGTTAATTTATCATCATCTTAAATCACTGCTGATGGAAAATTCAACAGTCCCCAATATTCATGGCACAAAACAAATTTCAAAATTCAGAAAAATATTAGTGAGTGTTGTAAAATTAAATTAAATCTAATTAAAATAAACACCTTCATTACATCAGCCTTGCCAATGAGCACTTAACATTAATTACTGCCCAATACTGGTTTTGACTTGAACCAAAAAGAAGAATGAACAGAAAAAAAGCAACATCTTTTCTTTCTCACATCAAAATAATATAGGCCACAAATGGAAAGATTGGTGATTGTTTGCAAAGGTAAACAACAATCTAATACTTACAAGTTTATATTTAAAGCTTGCAATACTCATAGGCTTTGCATACAAATGAGCTCATACCATACCTATTGATGTGTCCAATGGCCGTGTTGATTGTGACACGTGGACCACCATCATCGGGCCTCAACACGTATGGTGGGAAAATGTCATCATCATCCACAACAGGCTCAATGTCAGCCTCACCAGTATCAACTGACTTGGAACATTTGTTTCTCAAGATCTGAGTATTTTACAAACAGAGTTTACGATGAGAATGCCTTCTTGGCCATCCACTGGCTGTCTACCTCTGTGCCTACAGAAAAGGCTCCCTGGACATGGAATACCTTCCTCCTAGCACAGCTCAATACTCGGTCTCCTGCTCCAGAACCTTCCTCCCAGCACCAATCACATGGAGACACTCATCATAACACCTGCAAGGTTTACACTGTGCTATCCCTACACACACACATGACTGCCCGTCTTTCATGAGTATAGGAGCTATGTCATAACTCCACAACACAGTCAACTGTTACCGCCCTGTCCACACCAACAGTCCACTTTGCAGGCATTCTTCCCCAATAATCCATCCAGCCATTTTCACTATTCTATGGTGAGCTTTCACTCTGTAAAATACTGCTGGCTCTTTGTAACTGAACATGCTTGACTTTCTTATGACATACACATCACACACCCCTATTGAGACTGCTCTCTGTACACAGAATTGTTTTGCTCTATTTCTATGCACACAAAAAAAGTAACTTAAAGGTACTGTATTAATTTTTGGATCTTACCTTTTCAATAGCTTTGTATGTTTTAAGGTCTTCTTCAAAACTTTTTATTTTATCTGTATCTGCTAACATTATATAGTTAGAGATCGGTGCCCTTGCTCTTCCCTTAGACTGAACGTAAGATCGATACTCTGTGGGCAAATCAAAGCGAACCACCAAGTTGCACTTTGGTATGTCGACACCTTCTTCCACAATACTTGTTGCAATAAGCAGGTTGGTCTCATGTGCTCGGAATTTCCTCAGTACCTGAAAAAAATCCACCAGAAAAAAAAAGCAATCCTAGGAAATTTTCCAAAGGAAACAATGTAGTAAAAATAAGTGACAACTGTCATTTCCGACACATACTCCGGGCACGCAAAGTCTTTAGGGTGAGGCTAAAGATGACATCAAACAAAATTTGAGATGCATGAAACTCCGGGTTAATGACAATTTTCAACTGCATGTAACTTGAAAACTCAAAGTGCCTTTCAATTTTACAGAAGTGCCCGTTTACAAATCACAGCAAGCCTTCAGGTTGGAGGGGCTGGCTTCTTTAAGGACCACAAGAGAATCTAACTCTAACCCCGTGGCGTGCAAAGGTCAACTGTAACCTCCAGTGCCTGGAGCAGGGCCTGGCACGTGAAAGTCATGTCGCCATGTGCAGAAGCCAGGACTGTGGGCATCTGGGTGCAACGCAGGGGAATGGCCTGAAAGTGAACGATCAAGAAAACATGTTGAACGAAAGTAATGACTCCGCTGTAATGAAAACTGAGGGGAACTAGGGAAGAGAAATGAGGGGCTGAGGCACCTGACATGGGGTTTGGTCTGCATTTAAAACATGAACGAGAAAGGGCTGGTTAAGTTCCTGGGCAGGTTTTCTTTTCCAGCCACCTCCTTTAGAGGTCCTTACCCATACAGCATGGGCCTGTCTCAAGGACTGTTTCTTGGGGGGTCTTTAAAAAATTTAAATGCTGAAATTGTGTACCCAGTCCTTATTACATTAATTCCATATTTATTAAATGAATACATCATTTAATTAATTGATTCCAATTTAAAAAAATCTAATTCAACAAAGTGACCAGATGAATCTATGCTGCCTCCTGCTGACATGCTGGCCCCCCCATAATGGTATCCTATGTGCATAAGATGAGCCAAAAACCCTCTAAAGATGTCAAAATTCTTTCCCTAAAATTCCTAAAACACTTTGAATTAAAAATTAGAAGCAAGGCATTACTTATTTTTTTGGAATCTTGGGAATTTTCAGTTAAAAACAAAAACAGAGCTAATTAAAAAATAAAGTGAAAACTTCTTTCACACTAGATTTAAAATCACATTGTTTCCCAATCCAGGTTAAGTTAAATGATGAAGTAAGTTGGGGTTTTAGAGAGCTCAATCAGACTCTGACTATTGGACTCCCCAAACTTGGAATATGATCAACAAGCTATGATGTAGAAAATGACATCAATGTGAATCATTCTGCTAATTTTAAGTTTAAATAACAAACTTTCAATAAAAAGTTTTTGTTTGTAAGCCAGAACACTATATTAGGCTTTCGTATCTTTACAATGCTGTTTCCTATATTAAAAATCTTAAAAAGCAATAAAAAAATTAAAGCCAAACTCTTTCTGAAAAACAAAATATTTTCTAGGAAAAACTTTCAGTTAGTTGCTTCAGAGTCATATGGAGTCGACAGGAGTTATGGTTACACATGCTGTTTTTCTATGAAATGTAATTGTGTGCCATCAGTCCACCAAAGGAAAACGTAATGGCTGATAGCAGTTAGGACACAAAATTGACTTGATAGCTATTGTAATTCTGAAATCATGAATCACGACACAGCTACCTCAGAGGAGTCCGCTACCCTAATTACGAACAAGTATTCTATATGACCAGAAAATGCTGAGGAACTAGGAAGAAGGTGGGTTACTACAGGAAGAGTTTGTCTGCTATGTTCTGAACATGGTCACTGTACCATTATTTGAACATTTAAGTTACCTCTTCCTGTTTTCTGAACTCCGCTTCCATCTGCTTGTTACGAGGCTGGTTCTTTCCGATGCCGTGTCCAGTTATGAAATTGCTGCTGATGTAAGCCAGCTCTGGATCTTGTTTGCCCGCTTCCTTTATCAATCTAAGGAAATTATATACGTTTGGAAGTTAAGCATTGCTGAGGGAAAACAAAGGTAAACCTTTGTTTGTACTGTCTCCCTGAAAATGGAAATACTCGTATTTTTTGCCAACATACCTAACAAAATGGTCTTGGTTTTTTTTTTCAACTGGCTTAAACAGGAATCACTGCCACTCTCCCCTGAGCAGATGCGTGGACTACATACTTATAACACCAAATACAGGGTTTATTTATACTGATGAATGGAATGGTCACAGTACCTCAAACTTTCTTTTTTTTTTTTTAGGGCAGTGGCACTGGCCCTCTTATGTGGGACCGAACCGGGGCCGCTGGCTTCCCAAGCCAGCGCTTAACCACTGCGCCACTCGGCCGGCCCTACCTCAAACTTTCTAATTTGACTGTGATGACGTAACAGAATCGTGGCCCAGCAGGGGATGGAGCTAGGCAGAGAGAAACAGGGGTTCCTCATATATCTTGGCCACACACACTTCTCTAAAAGCTCGGTGCCTTCCATCAATGCGCGCACCTCGTGGCAGTAGTCACGGCTGTGCCTCTGGGGCCATGTTTCCACAGAAGAAGTACCAAACACCTAGCACCAAAGGGAGAATTTCTACAGCACGAGAAAACCTCATTCTGCCTCTACATGTAAAAAGTGAGTTCCAGGTGTGCGTGAAAAGAGGCGTGGTTAGTTCTTCCCATCTTACTTGGACACCTTTTCACCCCTATGGGTAAGCTGGAAGTGGGGCTCTACACAAAGAAATGCCTGCATCCACTGATGAGCATCTTCATGCCTAACACTTTTCTGTCCCTGGGCACTGGCCACAGTTCTGCGTAACAGAACACTGGACTTCAGCACAGCAATGCCCGAGGCCCATCCCACCCCGGGAGGAAAGAGCAGGACTCCGCAGCCCGGCCCTCTCTCTTCCTGCTTGCTCCTCTCTGCATTAACCAGGGCCACGTAACCTGAAGCTGGCCTTCCAGCTCAGAAATGGAAAAGAGCTATGGATGAGATCACATTACACGGGGACACAAGGTTAACAGTTAGTGTTGCCATTACAGCTATTTTGGAAATATCCACATTCAAAAACTCAGCACACAGGATAAATGGTTCCACACCTGACGTAAGTGATTCCATATGGTTCTTCTGAAGTCATACAACATAGTATAAATTCCTAATAGAAAATTGCATGTTTAAGTCGAACCATTCTTTCCGCCCCCCCACCCCCCTGCCCTAAATACATGAAACAGACTAATATCAAAGAGCTGGAAGAAACCTTGAGTGGCCATCTAAAATATCTTCCTGCCTCCAGCCCAGCAAACCCCTGGCATGTCCAGGTTAATCTGAGAGCCTGTCTACAATTCCAGTACTTAAAATGCTCAGAATCAGAAACTTCCTCAATATGTTCCAGGCTTTGTTTAGTTATTGTAATAAACTTATGTCAGTAACAGAAAGCTCCATTACATGCAAACAAATAGCATGCCCCCAAATCTAAAATATGGAATTCTTAGAATATGTACTTCTAAAATTTAGTTTATGGAAATAAGCATCAATTTGAATGCAACAGAGGTAAGAAAAATGCATTTCAAGTTACTCTTAATTAGGCAAAGAATATATTTTACTTTGCCAAAATGATCAATCTGGCAGATTTCAATTAGCTGAGAAGTGGAAGAAGCACTAAGTACATTTATTTCTCCTAATGAAACTCGCATAAATGCTGCAGAGCACAGAAGGGACATCATGCATGTTAATAAACAGTCTCTTATGAGCAATAATGAAACGCTCTATACCTAGGCATTTAGAGAGAAAAAGCTTATTTCTCTATTGGCTAAATTGAAGGGACTCCTAAGCACGTGCAAAGCAAGCTGCAGGCTTCCGGAGAAGCACCAGGTCTGCTGTTGTCAGGGGGCTTGTGGGGTTCACGGTGCCACACAGCTGGTAAGACGGTCTCATTTGTCTCTTTTGCCTCTTCACTGAGTGTACGTGAGCTGTTTGGCAAGAAAGCTGTCTGATAAACTGTGCTGTTGTTCCCTAGTACACAGAGCATCTGAAACTCTCTGTGGCAAAGAACTGGGTTTTTTTCCTAATTTCATATCCATCAAAGATCAATATTTCTGTAAAATTCCATGAAAATTAACTAGTAACAAAATGAAACTTGGAAAGCATTATGGTTGCATCATATGCAGCAGACATAACTTACAGTCCAAACGAAGAGTTTCTGGATGCTTCTCCTCAGTCTCTGTGCCTAGCTCACCACAGCTGGCATCGCCCCACAGATCACAGTGTGTGCAAATGCACGCTGCCTCCCCAATTACTGGAAATAGCATGGCCAAAACCAGGAAATGTGTAAGCTCGATTCCAAAAACCAGTAGATGTACTACTGAAAACTGTGATTTGACAAAACGTGGTCATTTACACAGACTACCATAAGGGGAAAAAAATTCAAAGATACAAACATGTATCATTTGGCATGTCTGCCAGGTACTGATGCATGTCATCAACAAGCCCTTTAATAGCATCCCTTTTTCCTTATATTTTCTTATCATTGTGAGAAAACCAAATGTAATTCCTTTAGGATCCTACCAAAAAAACTTTCACTGATAGTTATAATACGCTGATACTTTAGTCCCCAAATGTATGCATAAAGAACATGAGAAATTAGCACCTACTGTGTGTTAGGTGATAAAAGAGCCATTTTTATATTGTCGCTTATTAACAACCCAATAGGACAGAGAGCTATTACTCTATTTTACAAATGGGGATGGTGAGGCTTTAAAAAGTTCAGTAACTGTCACGAAATATACATCTAAAATGTGGGTAGAAATAAAAGGAACCAGGACTCCTGGAGAAATGGCTGATTTTATAGCTAGAACAGAGAAAATACAAGAGCGTGGAGCTCCGTAGAGTGCCAGGTGGGAAACGCTCCCAAACAAAGGGACGAGGGCACGTCACAGGAACCAGCTCAGGGCCCCCCACAGCCCCAGGTGGAGCAATCTAAGCAACAAAACAATGCAGCATTAGATTATAACCCAAAGCATAGAACAAACATGAGTCCATACTGATAAAAGAACATGATTCAATAAATATAAATAAGGGCCGGCCGAGTGGCGCGGTGGTTAAGCACTGGCTTGGGAAGCCAGCAGTCCCGGTTTGGTCCCACATATGAGGGTCAGTGACACTGCCCTCAAAAAAAAAAAAAAAAAAAAAAAAAGAAATAAAAAAATAAATATAAATAGGTAAATGGGATAAAAGGGACATGCTTTCCTTACAGAAGAATTTTAATAATAGGTATACATTAATCCCTCCCAGGGTAAACTAGACTTTGTGATTTGCTTTCCAAGATAAAGTAAGAAAAGGACAAAATAATAATTTTACAGGGGAAAAACCTGGCAAACACTATCATGACCACATGATAAAGTTTAACATCACCGGTGATATTTCATGTTGATACCATAACCCCTCTACCACGCCCCCTGATAGGATGTGATGAGAAGGGCACTTCATCTCTGTGGCAGACTTCCAATCCTAAAACCCCACTCTAATTCTGACAAAAATATCAAACTAAGAGTCAGTCTACAAAATACCTGACTAGGACTCCTCCCGACTGTCAAGCTCATCAAAACCAGGGAAAATCTGAGAACTATCACAGACCAGGGGAGACTGGGGAGACGTGACAACTAAACGCAGTATGGGACCTTGGATTAAAAAGAGAATATTAATGGAAAGCTGGCGAAGTTTAAATAAAGTCGGGAGTTTAGTCAACAGTAATACACCAATGTTAGTTTCTTGGTTGTGAAAAATGTCCCACAATAATGTAAGATGCTAATAATATAAGAGATGGCGGAAACCAGGTGAGGGGCATAGGAGAACTATGTAATATATTTTCAATTTTTCCGTAAACAAAAAAGTTATCAGGAAAATGGGAGTAGCCTAAGAGAGGATATGAACCCAGGTTTATCCATCGCCAATGTCACACAATACTTAGTAAATTACACAGTGAAAAGAGCACTGGACTTGGGAGAGTGGAAGCTATTTTCTGCCAATTGATTATCATTGTTACATGGGGAGGGTCACAAACTGAGTTTCAGTTTCCTCGTCTATAATAAGTAAAAATACTTACCTTCACCCCTCATGGAGTGTTACAAAATTTTTAAACATATATAAAGGTAAACCATAAAGCCCTATATATAAGGCAAAAGGAAAACTACAAACCTAAGACTGTACATATACCTACATTGTATATGGAAGTAGCTGTGATTTATTTTTTTAATTAGGAGGGGAGAGAACTGCCCATGTATTACAATAGCTTATACTCCCATGAAACAGTTCACTGAAAAAGGGTTTTTCCTCCCATTAAATTGATGGAAGGAAAGAATCTGGATTTCAGGAAGTTTTTCTAAGCTTATTAAAAAGCTTACTGGAACAAGACCTCTATTGTATATTTAATTAGCTACTCATAAAGTCAACCCTCAAACCGCTCTTGCTTCATCATCCAACACTAAATTCCAGCCACATTTTATGAAAGTTGATCACAATTAATCTGATCCTAAAGTCAACAGGAAGGACCTGATTGATTTTTGATAAGCCTTTTCAGACTAATACTTCTGCAATGAGAACTGGCACATCTAAAATCATATGTAGAGAAGAGCAGCAAGGAAGACAATCAACCACCATTTCTTCTCGCCAAGCCCCAGAAAATTTGTTTCATTCTTAAACCATCCCATAAGGGGGCAGGGAGAATGTCTGTAACTAGGCTTAGAGCTGCCAATATGAAACTCTCCTGACCGCTGCGATGTCTTTTCCCCCTTCTGAGAAGGAATCCCAGCAGTCGCACTCTCCCGGGGCTGTCTGCTGGCACTCTTCCCACTGTAAAGCACTGGCTTACCGCTCTGCGGTGCCCAGGGGCGTAATGATTGCAAAAGGACTGGAAACCAGGAGGGAGGATGTCAGGATTCTTGAACTGTCTCTGCCACTGACTAGCAATTTAATTCAGAGCAAATCACTTTTCCTCCTGAGCCCCTTTCTTTTTCATAAAACTAAGTGGGTTGGATTAGATAGTGAAGTCCCTTTCCAACCTTAAACTCCTGATTTCAATGTAATTCACTACCTCAAGTTATTTTACTTTGTATTCATCACAAGGATCAGGCCCAATGACTATGAAAATTACCAGACGGGAAACCACCAGATGACGACCCCAGAGTCCAATTTCTCGTTACTCAAGTACGTTTTCAAAAATCCCAAACCAGTCAGAAGCAGTTTAGGGGGAAAAAAGGAAAAAATCCCAAATTACCTCAGGAAACAAAGCTTAATTTCTCCTCAGAGATCACTACTTGCAGAAAAGGCTCTCAGGGATCAACTTTGGCCAATTAATGGATCTTGTAGAAAGTGAATTGTCTAAAGTACAAAATAAGGACCCTGTTTTTGGCCTTATAAACAGAATGTCTACAAATGATACAAACCAAAAGCACTAGACGTTAGGTGACGGTGCGACACAAATTTGCAGTATAGCTCCTTGGCTGGGTCTACGTTCAGGAAAGGTAAACTTCTACTGAAACGGGGTGGGGCAGAGAGAACCCACAACCTAATTTAGATTTACTCTCATCTTGGCCAATAGTCTCCAAATTCCTCCCTAATATTTTTATTCTCTCCTGATTCAGAAAACTTTAATATATAATCTATGAACCAATCCAAATTGCAAATCCAGCTGTTGTAAACTTTATTCCACTGCAAACTTGCAAACTTGAATCGACATTTGTTAAGGGAAAAAAGGGATCAAAAAAAACTAGCCACAATAATACCCAGACAAAACTTATCTTAAGATCCCTTTCCAGATAAACTCTGGTGTGGAATATTAACACCATCCCTAACACAGTCACAGATTAATAAATATCTGCATTTAGATCTAATAATTGAATACAAAACAAGGAATGCTTTACTTCACCTTAATTATTTTACACTTGCTCTCTATTTTAGATGGATTAGAGCGGATTAGCATCCTCTAAGGAAAAATCTCAGTCAAATCTAGCCTTTTGGGAAAGCTACTGTGTACACACACATCCTCCCTGCCAATCCCAAAGGCATTACACGTGCACATGACACTGGGAAGATGCCACGTGACGACACTTACACAGCCTTTCTGCCAGCTCTTAAAGCCATCAGAGCGATCATTTCACCAAAGTGCCTCGTTCTCCTGGAAGAGATGTTAACCTTTAAGGTTTACCTGTTTAAGACAACTGCTGTGTATCTTCTTTCCACAAAAATAATTCCGCATAAAATATTGGTAAATGGAGAAGGAAAATTTGTCTCTGGCTTCTCCTTTTCTTCAATTTCTTCATCCTCATCATCATCCTCAGAATCACTCCAAGACACATAATTATCCTGATTCCTGTTATTGTACCACTCAACGCTTTCAAACTGCTGTCGCTCATATGGTTTGTATTTGCGCAGGATTTCCAGCAGTTTGATGACTTTCGGAGTTACAAATTTCAGGTCAAGGGACGCAGGTGAGAAGTGCTCTTCACATAGTGCATGTATTTTCCGTAGGAAAGTGTCTGTAAACAATAGAAATTTCCTGTGCAGCTCCTCTTGCTCGTGTTTGATGTACTTCTGCAGTTCTCTTACCATCATCCCAGCGACTTTATCTGCACACCAGGGTCCCAGAACCACCAACACCGCACGACAGTCGGACAGTATCTACAAAAATATAAAAGGGTCAAATGCTAAACAATGATCATGTAGTATACTTCTGTGGGGTTTCCGTTGTCTTCAGTCTGCCCCTTCAAAATAAATTTACCCCTACTAATATGAACACTGAGGTTAATTCCCCAAGGTCTAGGAGAGGGCCAGTTGTCTGTTCAAGCCTACTTTTTCATATACCAGGGGGTGCCAAAAAAAATGTATCCACATCACTTGTATTCACCTTTTGTTACTGGCATATATTATTACAATTGTAATAGTATTTTTCCTTTCTTAAAATGTGTATACATTTTTTTGGCCCCCTCTGTATATGTCCACAGAACCATCTTTTTATTTTCCCCAGCAAAAAATTATCAAATGATAGAAATTAAAAGACGCAATTGTATGAAGTTAATAAAACTTCATTTTAGATCTGTGATTAGTTAGTTAGAAGTACAACTGAGTCATTTATTTCCAGGTAACTATGTAAGGAGTTAAACAGCAGAGTCATTTTATTTTAGGTATCAAAAACAAGACAATTTTCCTTTAACTTTCTGCCCACACCTTACATCCCTGGCTCAGAGCAGAATATAAATCCATAGCTGCTATAACTCAGGAACCTTCTGCAGGCAAGTAAAAGACACACTGGGTAGTACATGGACTTAATACAAATGCAAGGGCTGAGGAGTGTGTGCGTGTTGCTACTTCAGAAAAAATCAGGAGAGAAATTAAGATGCAGATTCAACACCGTGCTAACACAAAGGGTTGCAAAGTCCTAGGACAAAGGTTCCCAAGTACTAATAAGCAGGATAACTGAGGGCTTGTCAAATCTCAGCCATGGATCCCCACCACCTGATGTTCCAGGAGGGTACTAGGCTGAGGCTGCTGGTCTGGGTGCACACTTTTGGGAGCCGTATCCTAAGGGATCTCTTCTCAGAGCTGGCTCCCACTCAGGAATGACGGGCTCATACCCAGTTACACACCAGGAAGCATCAGAGTACCTTTAGCCCAATGGTTTGAGCAGAAACTGACTCATCCGATCAAGAAATGAAAAAAGTGGACTCGCTTCTTTTATTGAAATAACCATGACATGAATCCTAACTCACCTCTTAAATCAGGGAGGTCTATACTTAATAATAGAAATGTCTGTGAGGTAATAGTAAACTCAAACCAATAATGTTCAATGAAAAATGTCCAAAGAGATAAGAAGGCCTTAAGCTAAAATGAATAGAAAACAGCCTCGTAAGAAGCATATTTTCACTTCAATATTAAAAACAAAAACAGAAGCCTTTTATAATACATTCTATACTTACTTTGTATATGCTTACCTGTTTAGAAATTAAAGTAGAATCTCTTTCTTTCGAATGTACAGATATGTTACAGTCATTGATAAAATTAAGTGCTTCTTCTAATTCCATCAGCAGTCTCTCATAAAGTCCACTTCTGTCCGTAAATGGTCCGCAGTCTACCACAATCTCACATGGCTGAGAAGTGTATCTTCAGTATCAGAAACAAAAGTTGGTGACACTACAATCAATTCACTACAGCATTATGAGCCGTTACACATCTAAACCATAAAAGAAACTTCTATGTTTGGCTTGTCCACCTACTTGGGATAACAGGTTCCTAACGAACCTTACTTATGCGGTACTTGCTTTGCCAATATACTGTGTTTGCCTGTTGGGGCTCAAGGAACGACAGTAGAAGGCTGACAGTCAAAGAATTTTGTGATTGCATTATTATCTCAGGTTTTTTATTTTATATTTTAGGATTAGACTTTTTATCTTTTGCCCCTTTAGGAACAATGTTGGTAAAATACTCAAGAAACTCAATAGTGATTAATTCTCAGAAGCAGAAATCAGGGATTTGGGTGGGTGGGTGGGTGGGGAACGACGGGTAGATCAGGGGGAAAGTGTTAATCATTCAATTTATCCATTTCCATACTATTTGAAACTTTTAGCATTTGTAAATGTCAATTTTGTTGTTAATGTGTTTTTAACATATCCTCATAAGAAAAGCTCCCCCCAGCTTTCAATTAATTACGACACCATTCCTTGGATCTTTCTTGCCTTTCATAATTATATGACAACCAGAATGGCACATACTATTCTAAAAGCACGTACAATGATGAATTAAGGAAAAGAAATACAATAATGACATACTTAAATACTACCGTTTTCATTATTCTCAACCGGAATTCATACTTAACCAAAGACTCACATTTGGAGAACAAGGTAATGTCAAACTCAACAGGTTCCTGATGGGTTACTTAAAAGCTCTGACCTTTACTTCTGAAGATGTCAGTAGTACAGGCCCACCACCCTCATTCAGGCCCAATAAAAGCTGCTCCCTCACAGAACACTTGGCTCAGGAAGTCAGAAAGGGCATGTCCTCAAGTTCACAAGGTCTGTATTTCATAGGGCATTTGGACACCTAAGTTCCACGACCCTGAAACGTTACCTTTTGCTCTCATTCTACAAAGAGAACTTTCTCCAAATTCTACTAAATGACAGGCACACTGCAAGGTGTTTTCCACTTGCCAATGTAATTAATCATCAAAGACTCCTGATTGTCAATGCCATTTTACAGCTTTGGGGACAGTAAATGACTCACTTTAAGGCACACAGCTTATAATTAGTGGAGCCAGTATTCAACATCCATATCTGACTTACCTCCTGAGAAATCACTCTTCTTTATTTATTATCTAGTCCAAGAACCATCACTTAGTGATCTCTAGCCTTGTTAAAGACTATATCTACTAAGGATATAAAGATATTTTAATATGAATTGAATTCGTTAGATTTATTTAAAAACCTAATTTATACAGGTTCCCTTCCAACTTAAACAACAAAAATGTGTGTCAATGAAATTCAAAATGCAACCTCCTCAAATAGAGACAAACCTAGAAATCACAAATATCTTTCACAGGAATTCACACCCATTTCCAAAAGTACAGGATATCTCCAATTATTTATTTATTTATTTATTTTTTGAGGGCAGTGTCACTGGCCCTCACATGTGGGACCCGAACAGGGGCCACTGGCTTCCCAAGCCAGCGCTTAACCACCGCGCCACTCGGCTGGCCCTGTCTCCAATTATTTTAAAGCATATTATAAAATACTGAATTCTCTAAATAAAGTTCTTTCAAATCATCATGCAGGACATTTAGGCCAGAACAAAGCACACACACTGACAGAAAAGGACACAAATTCACTGTCCAGGTTCCTAGTCCTTGTCACTATCAGCAAATCTGAAGGGCCAGGGTTTATGCACTATTCTCTCTTACGGCAGAGACACCTCCATCTGCTACTCTCGGTGGAAACAAGCTTCAATCTTTGCCTGCACAGTAACTGTCCTGGCGAAGAACTGTTAGTCTTGCTCATTCCTTTTAACGGCCATCTGTTCACTTAGACACGTACTATCTGCAAGGCACCACAACAGGTACTAAAGGCTTAAAATCAGGTCGATAGCTCATCTCATTAAAGCCGCGTCATCTTAAGTTCATACCTGTCTAAGACCACCAAGTCGGTTGCAGTTTCAGCATTACTCTTTAGAATTTTCTCCAGTTTCTGAATCTTCTCTTCCAATTCCTCTGGATCACATTTCCCATTTAAAATGGAAGCAGTTAGTCCCAAAATACGAGGGCATGATGGACAACTTTCACAGAGCTAACATAATAAAAGATACTGACAGTAAGAAATTCATTTTGCAAGGCCATGAAAAGAGACATCACCATATCAAACATGTCAAAAAGACTGACAAATATGAAAAATATTACCTATGGAATTACTGTTGCTTGTTTAAAAGATCTGTTTATCAAAAAAACATGATCTATTTATCATAAAAGCACATTTAAATATGCTATGACATTATCCAATTCATTTGACAGAGTATGTAACTCATTTATTAATATTGTTTAAAATTTTATTACAGATATAGATTATAGATTATTTATTATGTTTATTATTCTAGATTATAGATATAAATGAACATTAATTTTATATTCATTCATTCATACACTGGAACCAAGTTCCCAAAACTGGTAATTAATATTATTGTTTTTGATATATAAAAGCACTGCTTATACTCAGTAATTTGAGCTGAATTATTAAGACTAATATCTAAAAACTTACCTTCATAATTTCTCGGTAGGGGTGGTCTAGGATTGCAAGGTGACACTCATCAAACACCAAAAGGTTAATGTCTGACAGTAATAAGTAACCATTTTTCAAAACATTCAAGGCGACAAAGCAAGTCATAACGAGAACCTAAAATAAAATCAACATCAGTATACAAACTGCCATTCACCTTGCCTGGATATACTTATACGAAAGGAGGTTATGATACCATTGTACGTAGGTGAAGACTAAGAAAGCCATTAGTCAAAACAAAAAGTCTAAATGCCTGGAAGCTCACACTTTAGAACCAAGAAGGAGAATTAGGAAAACATGAAACAGAGTAAGAGAAAAAGTTCTCGATAATGGAGACCATGTTTTTATGATAAATCTATTAAATCGATTTCTGGTGTTCAGGTTCCTATAGTCCTATTTTGACTGATGAGACCTGTCAATTTAAATCACAAAAAATTCACACTGTTTTTTCCCTTTTTTTTCTGTTGAACTGACAAGGTTTTCTGGAAGATGAATACACTAAATGTTCTTTTTATAGCATATTATTCTGTGGACCTTTATGTGCTTTTTTAAAGAGGACTCAACCCAGTATGTGAGGCATACTAGGAGAGTACAGATGCTTAAGTTAGTTAGGAAGCATCTCTTAACCAGATCCACCAACACCAGTACACAGGCCCCCAACACGTGCTGGCTGCATGGAAACATGAAGTTAGAGGAATTCTCCAGCACGGACCCAAAGAGCTCAACTACGATATCATCTGCAGTTTTGAGACACTTAAGAGTAAATTTTCTTAAAGCAGGTAGGTAATCTGCAAGTTGGAAACAGGCAGTGGGAATTTGCACTTTTCAAACACATAGTCACACTATAAAGCTATTTCTTTTCTATGAAGCAAGCAACACATTAGCAATTTAGGTGGTTTGAGGATGAAAGTCAGTGAGAAAGAGTAGATAAGGGCTAGTTTCTAGAGAACAAAGTACAGGAAAGTATAGAGTTGTCAAGCCTAACTCAGACAACCAAGGCTACAGGTCATCTCATAAACCAAGTCAAGAACTTGTAGGGATTTATAGCGTGAAATTCTCTACAAGTCTTACCTGGTGCTTAGCAAACTCTTGGTTCCATTTCTCTTTTGTCCAAGATGCATTTACTTCTAGGTTTGAGTATTCCCCAACCTTGAGATCTGAATGAGTTCTGACAGCTGACACTTGTTGAGCAACCTGGTTTGCTGATTACAGATACAAATTCGATGTAAATATGAGAAATCTTACCTAGTTGGCCCTTTGGACTACTAATGATTAAGACAGTTAAGAAAACCCTTATTATTATATATTATACCTAACCACCTATTTTTTAGATAGCCCACTTAAATCACATTTCCAAGGTTATATCCTCCAAGATGTACTTGTCAGACTCACCACCCTGCCTTCTGTCGTTCACTTCAGAGAACTTTATATCACCATTCCTTCTTTACAGGTGATTTCTCCCAATCTAAGAATGAAACTTCTACTGGAATGGTAACTATTCCACATCCACCCCTCCTGTTTTCTTCAATAAAATCAGATCGTTTCACCAAGAAATAAGCCAGGCTAGTATGTATTTAAAGCACATGACAGCATCACATGCTGAGACAATCTTAAAAAAAAAAAAAAAAAAAAAGAGAGAGAGAGAGAGAGAGAACTGACATGGTTATACTAGTACCCTCACAGCTCAGCTTCACATTTTATACTTTTGATTTTAATATATAATCCCAAACACAGAAAAACCAGTATTTTAAACTATAAAGAAGCATCTTTCTACAGCCGATAGCAAAATCATCCAAGTTACCTATCTCATAATCAAGCACGTTTGGACATACTCTGCGAAGCTAAAACATCAAAACAAAAATAACTATAATAACTGAGATTATATCCCAAAAGTCACCCATTCAAAAGAAACGTGGAATTAGAATTAAATGCAATTACACTGAAGAGAAAAGCCAGTTTCACACGTGTGAAATAAAATGGCTGGCATTTCAGAGAAATACTATAAAGAAATTAGACAAAGTTGTCTTTCTGTATTTCTTCTATCAGAGCGTCCACAGGACTTGACTCATCAAACTCTCTACACTTTCAATCATTTAACCTACAGCCCACAGAGAAAATCTGCTTCCCCCTAAAATCTCATCGAGTTTCCTCCACGCAGTGTGATAAAATATTTTTTTATTACCAGAGTTGACCAGGAACACCGTCCTCTTCCCACGTGTGCAGAGGTCTCCCCTGATCTGATAGGACAGCTCTTTAGTGAGTAGTACTGCGATAAACGTCTTCCCTGAGCCAGTGTTCAAACAGACTATGGTATTGTGATCCAGAGCTGCCTCAAGCAGTTCGACCTGGAAATACAGTGGAAAAGAAGATTATACACTTCTCATCGAAGCACAATATTTAGAAAACTGGACTTTGTTTGAATTCAGGAAATTTCACTGTTTCTAAAGTCTTCCTCCAATAAATTTGCCAAAAACCATACTTTCTACATCTTTATATAAGAATCATCAGAGGCATTAAAATGCCTGTTATATATAGCTGTGCTGCATAAACATGTTGAAACACATTTACAGTTTAAGAATGATTTCTGCAAGGAAAGCATACTTCTCTAGTTATATGAACAACTAAATTTACAGTAACCGTGGTTCTGCCAGTTCATGGCTGTTCAAATCCATCTCCATTCTGACCCAGCTCATGAGGGCAGACACATCCAAACGGCTGTTAAGGAACAGTGAGGTTTTCAGAGGGACAAAAATATGGAATTTCACAAATAAAATGATCAAACCAATTATCCAGCAGATGTTAGAAAGGAAAAGGACTATTAAGAACAAAGTATTTGGAATGAGAAATTAATCAGAAGAGGAAAGCTGGAAAGGTAAATGAGCTTTATAAGTTGTGTCAACTATATGCTAATTTATTCCAGTTTAGTGAAAATGCTCCGGTATTAGTGTTCTCATTAGTACCTGATATTTTCTTGGCGTATAAATGTTATCATGAATTGCTTCTTGTTGCCATGGCAGTCCAAAGAAAGGACCCATTGGTGAGGAAGCAGGGGTCATGAGCTGCAGGCCTGCCATGCTGAGGGGTTGCAAAGCAGGGCTTTTCATTCATCCAGTGTTTCTTTCATTGCATTTTTGTTCTAGCACAGCTTACTACAAAAGGGAAAAAGAATACCATTACACAACCATGCAGGGTTAAAAACAAAAGAAAGCACAGAAACAAGAGAAACATCAGAATATCATTCCTAAGGGTCTCTTGAACTCCTCCTATAATTATTTTAGCCTTTTCTCAATCTAAGAGGATCGTTATAAAGTCAAGCATTCTATACTATCCAACCCAGCAACCCTACAACCTAGAAACTTGTCTAAAAGAATTAGACAACTACTCGTATACAAAGGTGTAAGTACAAGAACATTTACTGCTGCGTTCTTACTAAGAACAAGGAATAACTTTAAATGTATTAATAGAAAATTAGCTGAGTAAATTATGGTATGGCTATATAATGGAATACTTTGAATCCATTAATATATATGTGTATCTGCACCTACTGACATAGAGCCATGTCCATAACATACCTTTGAAAGGAAACATATATAGTATGACGCCTTTTTTTGTTTTTTGAGGGCAATGTCACTGGCCCTCATATGTGGGATCTGAACCAGGGCTGCCGGCATCCCAAGCCAGCTCCCAACCACCACGCCACTCAGCCGGCTCATGATGCCTTTTAAATACATGTATTGGGTTGTCAGAAAAGTCATGACGTACTTTTTTCTATGTTTTTCGTTGCAAAAATTAGTCATGACTTTTCCAACAACCCATTATATATAAAACATGTACGTAAATATTATTTCAATTTTTATTTGTAAGGTCTATGATGCTATTATTGATAAAATAATGAGCCAACAGGCAAAAGGCACTTAGCACTGTGCCTGCAAGTAGGATTCAAATGCCTGCCAACATTTAGTCATTTCATCAAAAGACCAGAAACACAGGTCTTTTTCTCAACAACCTAGCACAGATGATCAACTACATAAATATGTATCTTTAAAATATACATATCCTGGATAAATGAAAACAAAGCACACCATTCTGTGAAATGATCATTTTTTTCAAGGTATCTATACACTATTCTATATTTCATGTACTCTTTCCCAAAGGTAAATTTAATTATGTAAAAATGACAAAATTAAAACTGGGTCTCTCTGAAATTCCTAACCTGCAGAGTGAAGGTTAAGGCTTCAAATCTCTATGTGAAAGTCCCCCATCAGCTTTCCTGACTATCAGCAGAATTTACTTGCCCGTAGAAGGGAATTTTCTCCCTGTACTGCTGTGGAGTGCTCATTGCTATTACTCTCTGCAACTGGAAAGAAAGAATACTGCTCTTTATTCCTTGACAACAGAAACTTTGAATCCCCTGCCATATTAAATTTATAACCATGGTATAACACAGTGACTTAAGTTGTTGCATCTAGCCCAATGAGAAGTCTCAAGCGTAGTCCTCTTTTATGCACAGGCGTGATACCAAATTCGGATTAGAGAGATTGATTCAGTCGACCAGAATTCACCATCCAACTAACACAAGTATGATCTCTGCAGGAGCCAGGGGCCTCAGCACAGCAGGCGCATCTGTCTGTGGGCCAGACTGCACCACTGCTCTCATTACCTTCTCGGAGGAAGATGGCACGCAAAGTAGGCCAGGGCATATTATGGAAATCCACCAACTCACTATTTCCCCTGGATCAAAGAGACAATTGCTCATCTCCCTGGAATCATGGACCCAACAGTCATTCCCTTCGCCCCACACGATGCGCTCAGTCTCCTCAATTCTGCAGGCCCACAGACAGTACCCTCTCAGGTTCACCATTCTAGCCTGTCACTCAAACACGGCCGTCAAGAACCCGAATGCAAACCTGTTTCACCTAATTCCCTGAGATCCACCAGGTGGCTGAAGGCCCAAGGCTGAGAACTGCAGTCACTTCCCATCTGGCCACCTTCATGGGAGCCCTCTATCCATCTCCTTCCTTCCTGGAGGCTTCTTTCCATCTAGATCACTTATTCTTAAGCCTGACCCCTCATTTCTCACCCAAACCAAATGCTAACCTTAGCTCAATCACGCACGGTAGAAGGTGTCAGGAAATCAGTCTAAATCCTGGTAGTGGGTGGGATAAAAAGAAGAGAAGAGGACCACAGTGTAACTCCCCAAATACACCTTTCCACTTTCAGAGGCCTTGTACAGCCAGGAACAGAAGCACCCCGTCCTCCCTACCACTGTCACCGCGTCATCATTGCTTCTCATATAGATGACATCAGTAATAATAATTAACAACTCCAGAAAAAACTGTCTAAAAAATAACAATCTATTTTTTAAAAGAGAGAACTGTATTCTTCAAAAATATATCATAAAATACAAAGAAAAACCATGAAAGCGTTCCAGATTAAAGAGGACAGTAAAGAGACATGACAACTCAATGCAGAAACTAAGCTCAGACTGGACCCTGTACCGCAGAATAAGGCCACCAAGGACATTCTGAAGCCACTGAGAAAACGGCAGAAAACTGTTCAATTCACTGAAGTTCTAACTGCAGGATGGCCCCGAGCTATGTAAGAGAATATCCTCACTCTTGGGAAATGTACACTGAAGTGTTCAGTGATAAAGGGTCATGATGTATGCAGCTTACTCTCAAATGATTCAGAAAAAGAAAGTACGTGTAGTGTAGATATAGGAAGTGTGTGTGTGTGTGTGTGTGTGCGCGCGCACGCAACTGAGAAAGCAAATGGGGCAAAAGGGGTGAAGCACATACTCTTTGTTCCATTCCTACTCCTGCAACTTATCTGTAAGATTGAAGCTATTTCCAAATAAAGAGTTTTAAAAAGTAAATAAATACGACCAACTAGATGAGGAGTTCCTTGTGTATGTCTCACACATCTCTGTATCATCCACTGCACCAAACCACACCCAGGACATGGCAAACATGCGATGCAAGTTTGTGGAACAAAAACAACGTCCAGTGAGTGACATAAAAACCTCCTAACAGCCTCGTTGTCTTTCAGAAGTGGCACCATGCTACATGTACTCACACAGAGATACACATACACACACACACACACACACACACACACACACACACACACACACACCCCTTATTCTTTTGCGGGCACACGTGCTCCCTAAGAACAGGATGTCTGTCTCATTCCCTGTGGCTCTTACATTTCTTGGTACAATGTCCCATACATGCTCTCAAATAAATATCTGATGAAATGAATCAGAGATTCATGATGTCCACACAATAACGTACAGAGCAGATCACAGACAGTTCAACAGATATTTCCATTTGGTTTGGAAATCCACACCCACCCATTCCTGCTCTCCTCGAGGGTGGTGCAGGAGAGAGAAATGATTTGCAAGGAAAGGGAGGATAGCAATTTAACCCTCCCAATTTTATTTTCTGTAAGGTCATCATATTAAATTAATTTTCATTCATTTAGTATACAGTGGCTGGCCCCAGTAATGTACTTCCTATTTAGGGAAAGCAAACTCAAGATTTTGAAATTCAACAGGTAATCCAATAATGTGAATACAGGAAAACCTATAATTTTGCCAATTTTTACTTTCTTTGGCAGGTTGGAATAGATTTTCTCCCTTAACTTGGCCTTAATGAAAAGCTCTGAATCCCCGAAGGTAAGTAAAGTTCTACAGTTTCATAGATGAACTGACTACAGTTAACTGCTTTAGTAGCACCAACAGTAACTCTACATGACTTTTTCAATCACAGATTTTAAATTTCTGGTCAAACAATTTATACTCATAAAACTGGGGAGGTTGTTTCATAGCTTGCATGTATTATTCACTTAGAAATAGCTTTGTAAAACACATGAATAAACTATTTTCCTCTTTCCACATAGGAGAAATCGCTGATTTACCGTTTTAATGTTTGCGATGCCTGTGTTGCTGCTGTTTGAACTGCATTTTGACATTGTGATAGCAGTTTATTGGAAAAATCTCAGCATGCCCAAGCTTCTGCTCTAGAAATAAATGCAAAAATAGCCAATTTTAAGATTCCTGTACTTAAACTGAAAGTAAACACATCGTAAGAGTCCTATTGATATGAAGAGTTGAATAAAAGGCCATTATTTTTGTATTAAATTTTAAACAAAAGACATTTGGGTTATTTTAGGATACTAAGTGTTATCTAAAACAAAGAACAAGAGAATGCGCTGTGACAATAGCATGCCTAATTCCCAGAGACCTGAAAGCAAAAGAGAAAAGTTCAAGAAAAGATTTCAAATTAATACAAGGAAATGAAACAAATAAATCCTAAAGATAGGGACCAAAAAAATAAAAAGCATAAAAATAAAAGGATAAGTTATGTGTTATTTTCTAAATTCACACACACACACACACACACACACACACACACACGTAATGAAGATGAGTCACCAGAAAAGGTGGCTTGGCTGAAAAATCCAAGTCACCTGGTAATAAGTATTTAATACGTGTAGAAAATAAGAGCAATTTCAACTTCTCAAAATGAAATTAAAATACAAACTCAAAGAACAGTTAAATCCACACTATAAACTCTTATAGAATTCAGTTACAAATAAAAGAATTCAGGACCACAGTTCAACAATGTTAGTATTGTGAAGAAATTTAAATATAGCGGTGGTTCTCTGGAAAGAGATTATAAATCAAAAACTAAGGAAGCATAAAGTACTGAGATGAAAGGCTTAATTTAATCACCAAGTGATGATTTTGTTAGATTTGACACCAGATTTCATTTATGCTCTTTAACTCACTGCAATGCTTCTACTAGCACAAGCTCAGGAAGAACAAATTGACAGTGTCTCTTTTCACTTAATCTAAATCCAGTCTAGTTGTTTAAAGGACATTCCTGTGGAGGTTAAACTGTCTCATTTCACACACAAATTTCTTTTACTAATAAATTAACAAAGCAGAATGGGAAAACCTTAACACTATTTAAGTATGTACATATTTACCTCAAAATGCTGATTCTAAGTTCTTTCAGTTTCCAAGTCTGTATTAATTCATACCCTAGGTAACCTAAAAGCAATCAGAGAGAATATTTTAGAACAAACAACTCATTTTTAAAAACCGAATTTCCTACTTAACCAAATTTTCATATTTAACTTATCAGAATAAGATCCCTGGTAAAATACTTTATCTTTTGGGAATCAAGAAAACAGTACACATCTGAAAGAGCTGCCCTTTAAATTTTGTATTTATTATTTTCTAATACAAATGAAAATTTAAGAAGTTGTTAGTATAATCCAAGAGCTATAAGGGAGAATTCTTGGCGGTAAATTACATTTTCCCCCAGTAAAATCTGGCGTTAAAAACACTTCAGCACTATGGTAAGTTAGTATCATGCTTTACAGAAGCATACTAGGGTCTCCCTATCTCCTAGTTTACTGGTTCGTGTTTTCTAAAGCTACCTCATACTTTGACTTTTAATTCCACTGTATACTGCCACCACATAGGACAAAAATTCAATACACCAACATCGCACTCAACATTTTTTCTAATCCATATTCACCTCTTTTCTAGAAGCGCCATAACCAAAATAAACGGATAATCCTTTAAAATTCATTGCAAATACAAAATTATTGATCTTATCCAAATTATCTCCTTGGATAATTCTGTATAGATACATTAGAAAGTTACCATGCCAAGTACAATGACAACTCATTTTATGTTCATAATACCGAGCCAATAGCTTACATTTTCTAATTTTGATGACCACAACTTAAATTACAAACATGCAAACTCCGGCTTGATAGGCCCTTTTAAGATAATTCTGAAAAAGACATGCCACATACCAGATACAGTATTAAGTTTCAGTATAAACCAACCAACTTAACCCACATTCGCATCTGCTCCAGTATGTGGCTGCTCCGTTGCACACAAGGGCTTGTACAACGGACAGCTAGCCCTTCTGGCCTGAAGGCGAAAGGCATCTAGAGCTTCCTGGGCACATTTTCAAAATTGGTAACAGAAAACTTCCAGCTCATTCATTTTATTGTAATGTGTCACAGATTCTGACACTATTTTTACAAATATTACTGACCTGACGTCATTGTTGCTCTTGTGAAGTCCAAAATGCACAACTACCAGAAAGTCCCATAGTGAACAAAAGAAAAAAACATGAACATTGTAACATCAAAACACGGCCAAAAGTACTTCTGTAAGCTAACATACAAAACTAAAACATGTTTGAAGAGCTATTAGGTAACTAGTAACTGATGAGAAAAAAATGTTGCGATGTCCTAAATTAAAATTACAGCAGCTAGCTGTGAGTCCCCAGGATGGTGTAGGCTGCAGCCCCTGCTGCAGTGGGCTGCCATGGGCTACAGTGAGTGGCCCGCAGCCAGCGTGAGTGGCCGGCAGCCAGCGTGAGATGCCAATAGCCGTGGCGAGCGACCATCCAGAGGCCGGCGACCGATCTGCCTCATCCGGGAAGAGCACAGTGACGATACCAACATGGGCCAGTGAAGCAACATCCTCCGCAACTAGACTGAAGAACAAAAGGACAGCAACTTGTCTGTTCCCCTTCTGGGGTTCCCCAATGCTGTTCCCCTCCCCCAATTCCCCAAATAAAATCTTAAAAAACAAAAAAAAATTACAGCAGCTAGAGAGTGAAAGAGGAAGAAATTGGCCTGTTAGTCACTGTGAGCAGCTCTGACAAAATGTTGCTCACACTCCTTAATGTATGTTGGAATTCCGGATTAATTTCCAGGTGGCTATTTCCCCGATAATTCTAAAGAGAGAAGAGCCAGGCACCTTCCAACCCCAGGAGCCTCCGCTGCTTATTTACACATGGACTTCCGGGACTTGCCACCAGCCCAGGGAGCAAAGCCTTCTTCCTGGGACTCTGCTATCCCAGAAGAAGCCCACTCCACCTTCTCCTGCCCCCTCTCTGTCTACAGCTAGTGTCAATTCTCTCTGACAGGCTTACGCCCTTCTCCCCGCTACCTGATGAATAAAAATGCTAGTACAGCTCCAGGGCAATGGACATGCTGTCTTTTCTGTCTAGCTCTGCTGCTGCTGGTTTACACTCCAGGCCCCACGGCAGGTCTTCTTTCTTGTTAGCAATTGCCTAATAAACACTTCTTTTAAAAAGACTTTTAGCCACGGAAATTAAATTTTTTGTTTAACATAATAAATATGCTACGAGGATCCAAGGCATTATTTTAACTCCAACCAAGCCTAATTGCTAAAGGCACCCTTGGCTCCAAATACACAGTAACAGCTTTATAAGGTTGTTTATATGCTTGTTGGTATAAATGGAAAATAAAAATGAGAGGCTTAATTCTCCCAACAGAAAAGTAAAGACACTCATTCCCCATTCCTTTCTTACAGAATTCTTTCTCAGTCCTTTTCAAATGTGTGTGAATCTTTTGAAAAGCTAAATAAACCTCTAGCCCCTCTCACTTCGCAGGAATGTTTTCCTAAGGACCAGGGAGCCAACTCTGAAATGGAATCAAGAAAGATAATGTCCACTCTTCAAGTGGCCTAGGAAGAGATGGGCCTAATGTGTCACCTGACTCCAAATTGCAAAGCCTACCTTCAGTCATAAAGATACAAGAAAATGAGCAATTTTATCTTGAAAACATGGATGTAATGGGTTCTAACTTAGCTATATAAAAAAAATATGATTTCTCTCTGTCTTTGCAATATCCTTAGGGCTGGCCTGTCATGCACATCACATTCTGGTTTATGTTTACTCAGTAATATAATTTTTCTTTCCTTCCACCTTTGTGGGGACATTTTCTGGGTTGGGAAGAGATTTTATTTTTAATTATATATCCCAAATATTGGCTTAAAAAACAAACAAAAAAAAACCCAACAGTCCAATTCTCAAGTAGTATTCATGCCAAATAACAAAATTCCATTTTTTGGAACTTAAATACTGGAGAAATCTTAAAATATACTGCCCAATTATACTGGGGAAAAGAATTTTAAAATACACATGGAGCTAAGAGGGCAAACACTTAGCTATATTAAAAAGAAATCTGCACAGCAAAGGGTCCAGGTTGTTTAAAAACAACTCCCATCAACCTCCTTTTTCTAAATTACAGTTAGAGATCTACATCTCAGCTGCTTTAATGCTCTCACCTCTTACCACTTTCTCACACAAAGTTATGCCCTCCTCACCCAGGCACTCTGCATGTAGGAGTAAGGACCACTCCGGGGACTTTTTGGAAAGCACAGTCTTTTTTTTATTTAAGGATCTCTCATTTAAAATGATCTGAATGCCAGCAAGGTCCAATGCCAGACCCCACTACCACTCTCTAAGGTTGTTTCCATGCCTTAAGGTGGGAACACCTGGCTATTAGGAGGATTAAATAAGATCATGAATGTACACTAAGCCTGGTGGAGAGAAGGTGCTTGCAACACAGAAAATTCCCACTAAATGGCCGTTTTTTAAAAAACCACACCACCATCTCTATCTAGAGCCATGTTTTCAAACAATTCTTAAGACTATAAGGAATTCCTTAAAGAAAGCCTGAAATGTTTCATTAATCCTAAAATTCATATAGAAAATGTATTCTCATATAAATTTAAAGTATACAAGGTTTTTTTATGCAGTATTTTAACCAGATGAACATGAAAAACCACAAACTCCGAACTCCCCAGTCATTAGGAATTTACAGTAGGATGAAATCCAAATTTAAATCAGGAAATATGGTATATAATGTGAAATAAAATTAAATAGTTTTGTGTCCATTAGTTCTCTTTAAAAGCAAAAAACCAAAAAATACTATATACTATTTCTGTTTGGCTCCACAGACTGAAAACATTACTTAACTGTTTTTAGGCAATGAAATGGTATACAGATGGGCAAGAAATCACCATCATCAAATGGGCAAGTTGCGAAAATATTAAAAAAAAAAACAAAACCAAAACAGAAAATATCCAAAACTTCTATAGTATATAAAATAAAGATTTTTCCCAAGGATTTATCAACTACTATTGGTGACTGCAGATTACAAAAAGACTATGGTCAAACCAAATATTCAGACACCAAAGAGAAAAGGGATAACTTCAAGAATTTAAACATTGGTATCTTTAAATAGCTAAATATACAGCACATCAGAAATATTTCTATTTTACTTTTGTCATATCTGTCATTATTAATTAGAAACCCTTGCATATTAATCTAGCCTACATTAACACAAAATACCTTCATACACTCAGAGGAGTGCGAGCTGAGCTTTGAGCAACAGCAGTTCGATGCCCAGCCCGAGCTGAGCAGCCGCTGCGCTGCCAATAGGTAGCAGGATGGCTCAGCTAAAAAACAACAACAACAACAACAACAACAACAAAACCTTCATACAGAAATGCTCCTCCCTTCAATAATACTTCTACAATAGCGCCTCCCATCCAAGCACCACCCCAAAATCTAAATGTCTAACAATGAATTCAGGGAATGGTTTGGTAAACCATGACTCATTTTACATGAGGCAATTCAACTGAGCCCTTAAAAATGAAAACAGTTTATGATGAACAAAATGCTTATGTTATGGCATTCAATGAAAAAAAGCAGAACGTTTTTATTTACAGTAAGATTTATGTCTTCAAGTTAAAAAGTAAAGAAAATAAGGGGAGGAGGGAGAAATGGAAAGCGAAAATCCACTTGAAAATTGAAGAGGGGATTACTACGAGGGGTAATTTCTTTGTCCTTAAAACTTCTCTGCCCGTTAAAATTCCCTACAATTTGAACACTTGACTACTTTTAGCAGTGGAAAACAAACTTTCAAACTAAGTCAGAATCATTTGTATAAAGACAATAGTTTAGAAATATGATTCTGTTTTAGGTATTGGGGAAAAAAACTTCTCCCTTCTTAAGCCATTAAATGTAGTAAATTTTATCCCAAAGTCTGTAACCACAAATTCACTAGCATTCTTTTCTTGCACTACTCTATGAACCAAACAAAACTTCTGGGATTCTCTAAATCTGTAACATAAACATATTATGTTTACATTTCAATGTAATTATGCCTAAAATTAGATTTGTCCAAAATTAAGTTGAATGTAGGTCAAATACCATTTTAACAAAAGCCCACCAATCAAAATCTCCATATAAAAAGTATCTAGGCTGCCAGCCAATGGTCCCCTAGCTTGGAGTACTTCTTTTTTTTTTTTTTTTGAGGGCAGTGCCACTGGCCCTCATATGTGGGACCCGAACCCACTTGGCCGGCCCTGGAGTGCTTCTTAAAAAGACACATTCCTACTCATCAAAATGGCATGGACACCAGCCCCTCCCCTCAGTTTCCTATAGTGACATTTACCCTGTAGTTTTGTTTCAAGAGAGGTAAACACTTAACACACCACTAGCTTTGAAGGTGAGTTTTAAGGTTAATGTTTGATTCCGACTTTCTGTACTTAACAAAAACATTGTTCAACAAGTGTTAGAATTTTACCCAATTCATGACTACCTCTTGCCTATCTTCTACATCAAGTAAGACCATCCATGAAGAAACAGGGACCACAATTTTCTATGTCAAGCAATTTTAATACAATATAACGTGGACATTTTAATACCAAAGAGAAGTCAGTCCTGACAAAATGAGCCTAAGAGACTACTGAGGATGATGGATGTTTAATCCATGCTGAGTCAGGAAAGCAAAACACTAAAAGTTCCAGGCTATGTGCAATATGAGTGACCACTCCTGTGATCTGGTTTTTCTAGAACATCGTAAGTGTATCCCAACCTTCAGAGGCGCTTCTCCTTCTGGGGCCCCACCCCCAAGTTTTCCTTAAAAATCTCCATCATTTGACTCCACTCTGAGCTATACACATGGGCTATCTACCATTCAAATCAGGGCTTCATTGTATCTTCTGTCCCTTATTAGGTGTTATTGCTATTGCTGTTCCTCCAACCCCAAAATTCTAAGATTTTTGAAATGAAAAATCTCATACTTGACTTACACTAAATTCAAGGAAAGATGGAAATATCCATAAATATATTTCATTATTCTACATGGAGAATAAACCTTATTTATCTCAACTTAAATTAACATGTATGCATATCTTTTACACATGTATGCCCCCATCCTGGTCCCCTGCCCCTACAAAGAAAAGTTCAGGGCTGACCTGACATTACCAAAGCTAAAGACATTACCAAAGGCAACAATTTGTATAATAATAATTTTGACATCACCAAACTAGATTCTTCCTCCCATCCTAGCTCGTCCTTCTTGGTTAACTCCCAACCACTACAAAATTGTCTCCTACACTATATAGTCTGATCTGACACTGACAACGACTAACTGGAACTTTAAGCAAACGTCATCAGTCGAAGGGGTCTGTGGGAGAAGCCAGGGCTGATAAAGTTCTCGCCTGGTATGTAATCATGGGAACCCTACCGGTGAGAACCTGCCCGAAGACTTCTATGTAAATAATAGAACTCTATGGTTCTAACTTCCCCGTCAGTTTTCTGCCTTTTCCCTTCTCTAACTACCCCTCCGTCTTGGCACTCAGGCCAGGCTGCACGTGGTTTGCCATGTCTGCATGTGCTGGGTTGCAACCCTTTCCTTTTCTTGAATAAATCCTTGTTTGTCAGGAAACACCTAATCGACAACATTAACTTTGAAAATAGTTCAACAACCATTTAAAGCTCTAATGTTTCAAGTACAACTGGGAAAATACAAGGACTCAAATAATACTTCTCATTAATTTTTCATTTTAGAAACTGTATTTTCTTAGGTTTGAAATCCAGATAAAACTCTATCGAATGTCAACTGATAAATGTAGAAGGAACAACAGAAAGAAAATTACTATTTTTAACCATCACGTTAGTAAAATTGAGGCAAGACTCATTAAATGGATGCAAAACTATTGGGTGAAGACTACAAAAGAATATTTACATCGTCTCAAAGTTATCTCTGCAAAGATTACCTACTATTTCAAATAAAAATTAAAAAGTTTCACTGGAAAAACACAAGAGATACCACTTTAACTAACCCAAGTGACAAAGTTAACACCACCAATATTGAGACAAACTGACATATACCTCCTAATGTGTTGAACTGAGAAACATCACTTATGCAGTTTTCCTGACAAAAGTGCAAAACCTGAATCTAATCATGGGGAAACATGAAACCCATTTTACAAAACAACAAGCTTGTGCTCTTCAAAAATGGCAGTATCATAAAAGATACAAGTTGAGAAACGATTGTTACTATAGGCAGAAAAAAATAGGGCCAGCGGTGGGGACAGAGGGAGGAGGCAGGGAGGGAGGCGCAAGGGGAGACAAAGGAGGGAGAGGAAATGAGATCGTGCTTAGGCCAAGCGCCGCTACCAGACTGGCCAGAACTAGGTTTCAGTTGCCTGAGAGCAGACCCAGGACGCCATCTTGCCCCTCAAGGTCAACTTTAGCTAATTATAACAGATTATAATATTATTAACATGTGGTTTAGCAAAATCTCCACCCCCCTGACCCGCCATGACAGTTTCAACTAGAGCCAAAGAAAGAACAAGAGAACCCTACCTCCCAACAAGAACAGTCACCAAGGACCCACATGTATGTCTATAACACCACCCCTAAATCTTGCATATTTCCTGCCCTCATTTTGGAAATAATAAATTCCTAGGCTTCTTCGTTCTCCAGGCCTGGTGCTCCCACCACCTGAGAAGAGTACTATTCCCTGTTTTTCAGTAGCTTCACGGCTTGCGGGCCTTATTTGGGGCATCCTTGAATTCTTTCCAGCAACGATACCAAGAACATGTTTTTCCCCCTCAACACTATCAGATTAAAAGAGCAAAGAGACAACTAAACACAATGCACATTCCTGGACTGACTCTTGTACTGGGGAAGAAAAATGGCCATGGCTCTTGTCTCTGGAGACCCCATGGACTGGAATCTGCAAACAAACCTCACGGAAATAACCCTTCCCTTCCAGTAGTTTCCCTCAGATTTACCTTGCCACAGCTGACCACCCCTGCAAGCCCAAAATC
Source organism: Aselliscus stoliczkanus (assembly GCA_033961575.1). Lineage (NCBI taxonomy): Eukaryota > Metazoa > Chordata > Mammalia > Chiroptera > Hipposideridae > Aselliscus > Aselliscus stoliczkanus. The sequence continues at coordinate 153,554,486 of CM066732.1, forward strand.
CTTTTCCTTTGTCTTGTCACTTCTCTACCATTTATCACCCTTTATTAAAATGGGATTTCAGCTCTCAAGCTTAACTACAGCTTTGGGTGTTCATTTCTTCATGTGACTTACCTTTGTGCAAGCAAAACACCCTTTTCTCTTGTTAATCTGTCCTTTGTCTCATTCACAGGCCCCATCCACTGACCCTGAACATAAGAGGAAAAGTTTTTTTTCCTCCCCTATAGGAACACTGGTGAAATTTAAATATCACTATCAATGTTAAATTCCCTGAATTTAGTAACTGTATTGTGGTTGTGTACAAGAATGTTCCTGTTCTTAGAAAATACACCTTGAATATTTAGTGAGGAGCTTAATGCCTGCAACTTATTCTCAAAATGTTCAGAAAAATAATAGTATGCAGAAAGAGAACAGTTTCAAAATGTTAACTATTGGTAAATGTAGAGAATCCTATTCCTCAACTTGTAAGTTTGTAGTATTTTAAAACATAAAGTTAAAAACAAAACTCTATTAAATACTGATACATAAGATTTGGCTATCAGAATACAGAAAAATGGAACTTATCCAATTTTATTTGAGAGTAGTATAAAAAGTATTATTTAAGAAGGTTTTCTCCACTTAAAAAATCTTTGCTTTACCTCCTACCCCTTAACTTATTCATTCATTCATTCGTTCAACAAATATTTATTGAGCAAGAGATCCCTAGTGCAAATCTGTGCCATGGAGAAAGTGAGAATCGGGCAGGAGTTCAGTTTGGGAGAAGGCGTAACAATAGCACTAGTCAGGGAGCGGACAGGGCAGGAGACAGTATGTGGAAAAGCATGAACAGACACCATGCAGGTCAAGTTGGGGAAATTTCCGGCAGCGTGCAATGGAACCGTAGGATAAGCAGGCGCCAGCTCACAAAGGGCCTTGCGCACAGCGCTACGGCAGTGTGAACCAGTCCTGTCGGCTTCAAGCTAGCTTTGGTCCTCTGCTTGCTCCTTCTACACCAAGGGTTCTCACCTAGCTCACCTCAGTCCAAGAACAACTACCTCCATATCCAAGGCCCACAGATAGGAACCTCTAGACACAACAGGGAAGAGCCTTCTGAACTTGACATTCCTGTAGAGAAGACATTTTCTTGGTTACAAACAATGCCTCTATTCATACTGGTTTGCCTGGAACTGTCCCCGTTTGTGCAGGGGAAGTCCCTTGCCCCAGGAACCACCCCCACACCGACCCCAACCCTGGAAGCACCAGGACGGTTGGGGACCCCATCTCAGCTCTGATTCGCTGTCCTTGCAGCCTACCACACTGCTTGGGAGAGCCACACTAGCAGACAAGGCAACTTTTGCCTGTTCCACAAATTAAGCTAATCTAAAAAGAAAGACAACTGCTAAATACAATTTAAAAAACATTTTAACCCTCCATTACAGGAATTCTGGAAATGTTTCAAAAAGCAGCAGCATCAGGGCCAACCAAGTTGTGTGGTGGTTAAACGCTGGCTTCGGGAAGCCAGCGGCCCCTATTTGGGTCCCACATATGAGGACCAGTAACACTGCCCTCAAAAAAAACAACAACAAAAAGCAGCAGCATCAGAATAAATGCAGGCTCCTAAGGCAATAAACCTCCCCTCGCTCAACTGCGTTACCCTGAAGCCCAGTACACCTGGAAACAAAGCCCAATGAGGAAATGCACCAGGCTCCCGGTCAGAGTGGCGGCTGAATCCATGTTAACCTGTTAGACCTCGGGCTAGGAACGGCCTCTGAGTCTCAGCCTCATTTCTGAAACGGGAACTACAAAGCTATGGGTCCAGGTTCCTCTTGCTCCCCCTTACATAATCCACAACAGTCATTTACTTCTTTAGACAAGTCAAATATGCAAATCACTAAAAAAAAATAGATAAGATGTTGGGGTGGAAAAAAGCATTGCAGGTATTGGAGGGAGGAAGTCAGACACTGCAGGAGCTGTACAAAATTATACTCTGAGAGCCTCTGCTTCAAGGTCAAGTAAGAAGAGTATGCTACTTTGTTACCAAATGTTGGGACTACAAAGAATGGGAAGAAGACCAAGAAACAAAACTACACTACAACTGCAGACTCTCATTTTTCAGGATACTTATACCCTTCTCAAAAAAAAGGAAAGAACTCATAGGACAAAAGGACCAAAGATACGGCAGCTGCCGTATCCTGCAAGATAGTGTGCTTTTAACATCCTATACTGCCAGAATATGAGCAAAGCCACCAGGATGCCCAAACTGTACTTTAGAATTTTCCACATCTGGTTACACCTTACTGCAGAGACTCAAGTCTGGCATCTCTATGGGATCTATCTACTCAGTAAGTGAATTGTCTGAATGGCAAACGGACACCGTGACAGCATACACTAAAAGTGTAAGTACAAGGTGTGATCAAAAAGTACGATGAATGTTTAAATAAAAGAATTTATTACGGCTGGTCAAGTGGCGCGGTGGTTACTAGCTGGCTTGGATGCCGGCGGCCCCGGTTCGGATCCCACATATGAGGGCCAGTGACACTGCCCTCTTAAAAAAACAAACAAAAACAAACAAAAAAACAGCAACAACAACAAAGAATTTATTAAGACACATTGCCATTAATCATTCTCAAAATACTCCCCCTCGCTTCGAACACACTTATCCCATCGCTCTTGCCACTTCATGAAGCCGTTCTGGAAGGCCTCTTTCGTGAGTGTCTCTAGTTGCACTGTCATGGCTGCCCCGATGTCCTGAATCGATTCAATATGTTTACTCTTGTAGTCATTGTGACTTTGGGGAACGGGCAGAAGTCGCATGGTGCCAGAAATGGTGTATAAGGTGGATGAGGACACACTGTAATGTTTTTATTTGACAGAAACTGCCATATCAGAAGTGATGTGTGACATGCTGCCTTTCCATTGTGATCACAACATACAGTGACTGCTGCTGCCGAGTGCCATCCTACAGAAAGGCAGGGATCTTCAATATGGGAAGCTGCACGTTGAACCTTAGTAACAGTGTGTGGCAAGTTGCAACTTGTTCTGTGCAGTCAGTCGGGTGTGAGCTACAGTTGAGAGAAGGTGTGTTTTAAAGTGTGCCATAAATCATCCTCCATCATGACAATGCTCCGTGTCACACATCGCTTCTCGTATACAGCAATTTCTGTCAAATAAAAACATTACAGTGTGTGCTCAACCACCTTATTCACCGGATCTGGCACCATGCGACTTCTGGCTCTTCCCCAAAGTCAAAATGATTCAGGACATCGGGGCAGCCACAACAGCACAACTAAAGACACTCACGAAAGAGGACTTCCAGAACTGCTTCAGAAAGTGGCAAGAACGATGGGATAAGTGTGTTCAAAGTGAGGGTAAGTATTCTGAGGGAGATTAATGGCAATGTGTCTTTTACTGTAATAATTTTTTTTTAAACATTCACTGTATTGTTTGATCATATCTTGTATACATTTGTCATTTGCCGACTCAACCTCTTGCCAAGGACTAACAAGCATCAATTTGAGGAAAAATACAAAGTGATTAAAAACAAAGGAGTACTAATTAATGGAGCTCATAGCATCTTGTAACTAGGTATGAGAAAGATAATGAATTAAACCAGTACAACAAGATGGCTTAAAACCATCAATGGATTCCCTCTGCACTTAGGATAAATCCCCTAATCTCTACTATGCCCGTCCTGCATCTCTCTCTCCCTAACTGGGCCTGTGGAACTCCACTCCTTCCCCAGAGTCACAGGCTCTCTCAGAACCTTCACCAAGCTCTTTCCTACCCCACAGCCTTTGCCCATACCATCGCTGGCTAACTGCTCCTCACCTGCAGGTCTCAGCTCCAGTGTCACTTTTTCAGAAATAGCTTCAGTAAATGACAGTAAATCCGCATATTCAGAACCATCTGGGGAGCCAGGAATAAGCAGGATCTCTGCATAAATGAACAAATACTGACAATTCTCACCACTAATAGCTGACCCTTAAGTGGAGGTCATTTGAATATTGACTATCCCCTGTCCCAAAATGTTAAGATACTCCTATTTTATACTTGACTTATTTTTATTTTTTCTATCACTTAGAAACAATCCTTCAAAGAATATACTAAATTATAATTCACTAGCTGGATTAATCCAAAGTGAATTTTGGTCAAAGATTAAAAATTTAGCTTCCAATCTAATTACAGTATTTTAAATACTTTTGAATATCATTAGTTTTCAGTGAACTAACTTTGCCCACATAACTCACCCTTCTGCTTAACTTCTAAGACCATAAAAAAACACCTAATTTTGGTGGCATTAAGCAATGTCTGTTCGTCCACATACTACAACAAAGAGTATTCTTTTTTTTTTTTTTTGGGGGGGGAACCACCTTCTTTATTTATTTATTTATTTTTTGAGGGCAGTGTCACTGGCCCTCATATGTGGGACCCACACCGGAGCCTCTGGCGTCCCAAGCCAGTGCTTAACCGCCGCGCCACTCGGCCAGCCCAAAGAGTATTCTTTATATTACTTAATGATCTCTTAAAAAGTTGTAATTTTTCCAAATGGAGCCAAGTTTTACTTGGTTATTTTTAGTATCAATTACTTTAGTGGCCATTCAAGAAAACACTTTAGATGGAAGTGGATAAATTTCTTGAAAACAAAAACCCACAATTTACCAAAGTTAACATCTAAAGAAACAGAAAATCTGAAGAGGCCTATAGCTTTTAAAGAAAATGGATTATTTATAATTGACTATTAAAATCTCCAAACCCACGCAATTCCACTAGTGAATTCCTCTAAACACTTAAAGGATAACTCCAATCTTGAACTCTTCAGAAGGACAGAAATAAGATAGATACTTCTCAGCTCTTTCCATGAGATCAGCACAAACTTGACACCAAAACCCGACAACGACATGACAGGAAAGTAAAATTACAGACCTATCTCTCAAAAAAAAAAGGTAAAACTCCTGAACAAAATATTAGTAAACTGAATCCAGGAATACACAAAAAGGAAAATGCATCATGACCAGCTGTGTGTTGTCACGGGAATGCACAGATGGCTTAACATTAAAAAAAAAAAAAATCCATCAATTTGTTACAACTCAGTATAAAGCTACAATAATTAAGACAGTGTGGGCACTGGCACAAGAACAGACAAGGAAACAATGAAACACGGAGGCCCATATATTAGGTTAACTAAGGGTGAAAACAATGCTATTGTGCAGGAGGGAAAAGAACTGCTTTTCAAACAAAAGCTACGTTAACTGGGGATTCAGACGAAAAAAGGAAATCTTGGCTCCTGCCTCATATCACACACAAAAATCAATGCCAGCTAGATGACAGATCTAAATGTACAAAGTCAAGCAATAAAGTTATTAGAACAAAAACACAGGCAAATACTTGCATGTCTTAGAGTGAGTAGAAACTTCTTAGACAAGATGTGAAAAGCACTAATCATAAAGGAAAAAAACTTGACCAACTGGACACATGGCCCATGTGGGGTTCAAACTGGCAAGTAAGTGTTATGGGCACTGCGCTCTAACCAACTGAGCTAGCCAGCCACCCCAAGAATTACTCCTTTTAAGATACTAATACAGTAATATGTAGAAATTACAGCTTGCCTTAACTCCAGTTCAATTTACATACTGTATTTAAATGCCTAATTTAGGTTTCCTATTACTTGTTCACATATTTTTTTTTTTAATCAACAAAATCTTGCATTTTCCTTAAAACACCCAAAATTATGTTTGGGCTAAGATTAATAAACAGCTTAAGTTTATCATATGGAATAGATATATATGAAGATTTAGAAACTGCTTTTTATTTTTGTTTTCAACGTTTAGCTACACAAGACTGAAAAAGGCTAGGTAATCTCAGTACAGTGTTATACACAAAATAAAAGTTTTTAAAATTAAAATACCAGGGAGTCTATCAGGCACTTTTCATTAATAGGCCTCTCAATGGGTTACTTGAGCTTCATCATTTTGATTGGATGAAAAGCTCTAAACAGTTTGCCAGATTCTCAATTCATTAATAAACATTTACCAAGCTGTACCAGATGCAGAGACAAAGGATGAAAGACTCAATTGTCTCTGAAAGATGCTGCCATGCATTCAAGGAAACAACCGCCTTGATCTGCTTTTTAAGACAACTTCCCAGTATTTTCATCTTACTTTTCCTGCGCAGAACACCTCACAATTTCATCATGTCCTTTCTTTTGGTCACCATATACAAACTTGAACGCACAGCAAATGGCAGTATCTCCTTTACATGTGTCATATTTAGTTTAGATCCTCAGCTTGAAATGGAGAGGTACCTGAATGATATGGGTGCTTCAAAGATTACAGACTATAAGATAGCCTGAAGGCTTGTAAATGTTCTCATTTTACTAGCAAGAAAATTAAAGCTAAGTCTAGAAAGGCCAAGGTGACCTTCCTTTAACGCCCGGCTAGTTATTCAGAGGTAAAACTACACTACAACACAGGTTTCTTAACCACTCATTATTTTATACTGTTCATTCAGTTCCACCAATCATATGCAACTCATCCCTCAATTATTCGGAATTTTGTTGCTGTTTCTTAGTTAACCTATTACTTGTCTTTATATGTATAGACATAGCCAAAAATCAAGCATCTATGGATAGTGTTCGGGGGAGTCCCTGTACCTCCTATAATTTTATATAAGATTATGAATATGTACATTTTTCGGGGATAAGATTCATATTTTTCATCATATCAGCAGTCTCCAAAGAGTAAAAACTATTGGCCCACATCAAGTACATGTGACACACAGATAAAAAGTTCAGACTGGTTAAAAATATAGATTCAAGGGCCGGCCAAGTGGCATGGTGATTAGGAGCTGGCTTGGGACGCCAGCAGCCCTGGTTCGGATCCCACATGAGGGCCAGTGACACTGCCCTCTACAGCTAAGATGGTGAACAACAGCTCCACCTGGAGCTGGGCTGCTGTGAGTTGCCGGCGATGGCGTAGCTGCAGCTCCTGCTGCAGTGGGCTGCCATAGGCTACAGTGAGTGGCCGGCAGCCAGCGTGAGCTGCCAAGAGCCTCTGTAAGCAGCCGTCCAGAGGCCGGTGACCGATCTGCCTCATCCGGGAAGAGCGCAATGACGATACCAACATGGGCCAGTGAAGCAACATCCTCCACAACTAGACTGAAGAGCAAAAGGACAGCAACTTGTCTGTTCCCCTTCCCTGGGGCCCCAACGCTGTTCCCCTCCCCCAATTCCCCAATAAAATCTTTAAAAGGAAAAAAATATATAGATTCAAGGATAATGCATTTATTCACACGTAACAGAAGAATAATGGTACTTAGGGAAAACTAGCAATATTTAAGGCACTATTATACTTGGTATCACTAAAATAGTTGGACTATTTCATCCTGTATAGAGAATTCTTGATCTAGAAAACTAGTCTGTGGAATATTGCTCACAAAGCCCTCTTGTCTTTTTCATCTTCCATTATAAATGTACTTAACATACATCTCATTACTAATAATTTTTTTGGGGGGGGATCATAATCCAATCACATTAAGACTATATATAGCATAATTTTTTCTAACATACATATTTAAATTTAAAATATCAGCTAAATTTTATCAAATTGTGGTTATGTGCCAGTATTAGGTTAAGAACTTAACACATTTTTTGCGGGAAACGAGTAAACTCGTCATATAGCTCAAATGCCCGCTTACAAAGTGTTAAGAAACTAGTTCTTTTCTCACAATCTCAAGTAGATACTATTATTGGGTTTTTGGAAAAGTCATGATGCATTTTTGCAATGAAAAAACATAGTAAAAATATGTCATGACTTTTTCAACCCAATATTATGACCCGTTTACCAATGATGAAGCTGAGACTCAGAGCGGTTGCCATACACTTATGTTCTTCACCTATAAACTGGAAGAATCTGCATTTGAACTCTGGTCTTTGACACCAAAGGCTTGCTCTTAAAGATCCCTATGATGCTCTAAAATAAAATATTAATATTTAATTTTGCAAAGTTGAAAAAGCATAAAATACCACTAACTGGAGCTACCAAAGAGCGAAGGTCATGCAGCAAGATGCAGAAGAGGAGAGGCCATTCAAATCTGTAGGACCATTATGTTCACCTGGCCCTCCTAGGCTGTTGCCAATAGAAGAGACAGAAATCCTGGAGTCTCAAAATAGCAGAGAAGTCTACTGTCTTTCTTTTCCCCTTCAAATAGGGTTATTGATCTAACTCCTTAATCAAAAAGCTTTCTATATCATTTCAAGGTCAGTTTTTAAATTGAGATCACCCTCAAAAAAAATTAATTAATTGAGCTCCTCCCCTCGTGGTTTGCTGACATTTTCTAACCCCCCAAAGAATTTTCAATTTTTTTTTCTTTTAAATTGGGGAATTGGGGGAGGGGAACAGCACTGAGGAACCGAGGAAGGGGAACAGCCAAGATCCTGTCCTTTGGTTCTTCAGTCTAGTTGTGGAGGACATTGCTTCACTGGCCCACGTTGGTATTGTCATTGCGCTGTTCCCAGGTGAGGCAGATCAGTCACCGGCCTCTGGATGGCCGCTCACAGTGGCTCTTGGCAGCTCACGCCGGCTGCCGGCCACTCACTGTAGCCCATGGCAGCCCACTGCAGCAGGGGCTGCAGCTATGCCGTCCCTGGGACTCACAGCAGCCCAGCTCCAGGTGGAATTGTTGTTCACCATCTTAGCTGTAGAGGGCAGTGTCACTGGCCCTCATATGTGGGATCTGAACAGGGGCTGCTGGCGTCCCAAGCCAGCACTTAACCAATGCGCCATTCGGCTGGCCCCAAATGTGTTTTTAAAATCCCTACTTTCAGCCAGCCGAGTGGCTCAGTTGGTTAAGAGCTCACTCAAGAGTGCGAGCTGAGCTCTGAGCAACAGCTGTTCGAGGCCAGCCAGAGCTGAGTTGCTGCTGAGCTGCCAACAGGTGGCAGGATGGCTCAGCTTAAAAAAAAAAACAAAAAAAAAAAAACATAAATATAAATAAAATTTTGGGCTGGCCGAGTGGCCGTGGTGGTTGAGCGCTGGCTTGGGAAGCCGGCGGCCCCGGTTCAGGTCCCACATATGAAGGCCAGTGGCACTGCCTTCAAAAAAAATTAAAAAAATAAATAAAATCCCTACTTTCTTCTATACATTGAGCTGTCCCCTAAGATAGGACCACAACTCAGGGTTAGCCTGCTTCAACAATACAAAAGTCAACACCACCAGTAAAACTCCCAATTTTTATAGCCATTTTCATCTATGAAGTTCTTAACACTTCTCTTGGTCTACAGTGTTTCTATGCACCTAATAATTTGCCCTTCATATGGAAAAGAACCAGGCAGCATGATTTGTCCGAAATCAAAACAGTAATGATTTTCTTAAGAGCTTAACATACAAGCAATGTTACCCTATAAACCTGTGTTAGCATCTAAGCACTTCAAAAAGTAATATAAACGAACTTACTCACTCAACAAATCAGAGCACCTTCTGTATGCCAGGCACTGTTCTAGTCTATCCTTACTATTCTATAAACCTTAACACAGATATTTAATGTCACCACGAGCCTCAAAAATCCAAATACTAAAACCAAAATTTAAGTCTTTCATGTTTTGTTTCTAGTCTTACTGACATCTTCAGACAATGTCTTCTTGTGGCATCTTTTTAGTCACATATTTAGAATGTATAGCAACTTTACTTATAAAAGGAGAACTAACAACTTATTGACAATTTTAGATACATAGGAAAGCCTGCCGGGGTCTCCCGGTGTCTGACAAGGCCACAAGGAACTATAGATCCACGCTCAGCACTGGATGTCTGGGACGCTGCCTTACGGTTGGTCATGTAATATCTCCTGTCTCTAAGAACCCATGTGCCTTTCCTCCTATAGGAGACAATATACTCACTGCATTTGTGACAAGTTCCTCGGGTACCCTGATGATAGCTGGCTAAGTCAATGACGGGGCAAGATTTCCTAAAGAAAAGGAAACTCCCTAAAACAGGCTACAGCCCTGAACTGAGATACTGGGGACTCAAGCCCCTTGGCCTATGCAACTGTGAAAGGTTTCCTTGGAGACCAGGAGACCAAGGTCTCTCGGCCATGAGAGTTCTGATAAGAGACAACTTACTGACCATGAGGTATTTTAATTAACAGCCTTGTTTTAACTCTTTGCTTTGTACATTGCTGTAGCAACAAAAACTGAAGCTCTGAGAAACAGATGTTCCCCTCTATTGCAATAATATGCAGCTCTTCGTAGGATAGAGGAAGTTTGAGACTCCTTTTGCTACTAAGTTCAAGTATACGCCCTGTAACAAAGTCATGGTAACCGGTGTACCCCGGAAAGATACAATTACAAAAAGGTAAAAGCTCCGAGAAAGAGAAAAACATCCTGATCATGTGAAACATAACTTGCAACATAACTTGCAATTGAGGTAATGGTCGAAAGCCCCTATAAAAGCGGCCAGGCTTGTATAATAAAGTGTGTGTGTGACGCTCCTGTGAACCTCTTTCCAGTGTCTTCCTCCATCCTTTTTTTCCCCTCGCCGATGACGCCATCCCACCCGAGGGAACCCCTGATCATCTCGGGGGCTGGCTCCCCGCAGAAAGCCATTTTGTACTAGGAACTTATTTTAACAAAGGCCTTCTTACATGACTGAAAATTTCAATTTTATCAGTTAGATCTCAAAAATACAGGTGACCCTCAAAAAACACAGGTCTGTCTCCACGTGGATTTTTTTCAATAAATACCTATACTGTTTTCCATGCATGGTTGGGAGTCCACGGATGCAGACAGCTGACAGTATACATTAATCTATGCCATTTTATAGAAGCACTTGAGCATCCAAGGATTTGGGTATTTGCGGGGGTCCTGGAATGAATCCCCTGTAGATAGCAAGGGACAACCTAAGTTTTGGGGGAGTCAAAAGTTATAAGCAGATTTTTCACTTGGGTGGGGTCAGTGCTCCTTAACCCCCAAATAGTTCAAGGGTCAACTCGGGTGCTTTCTCTCTATATTCATTCATTAAGTATATGCCACCACAATGCAGTCCTACTTTTTAGGCCAACACACATTCCCCAAGACCGGCAGAGAGAATTTGGAAAATCCTAACTACCTATACTTTCCAGGAAAGAGTTAATTTGTGAATGAATTGTCATTTGGTATCTGTCAAAAGCCTGAATGAGACAACTGATATTTCAGGGACATCATCTGAAAGATAAATGAACCAAACTCTAATAAATCAAATCACCAGAACAATATACACCTATGGTACTAAAGCTTCTCTATTATGTCTGAGGCTTTTATCTGCTTTCTCTACAGTGGCATGTGAAAAATGTTTCTCTATCATCTGTAAAATGTAAAACATTTTCTCCATATATTGTTAATGTCATTTCAAGTATGAATTCAAACAACCACTTAATTCTTCAGACAAAAGTCTGCTTCTCCTGATTAATTGGTATACGTCCTCCCATTAATCAATGCCAACTATGATTTGTACAGTTTCCTCTTTTGCTTTGACTAATAAATGAAAAAAAAAAACCAAAAAACCTTTAGTTACATGCAGATGGCTGAGCTGTCCTTGCCCTAAGCTTTTCATCTAATTCCCTCCAGCCCCCTCCACTCAACCTTTACCATTTTCACAGTCCTTTCAAACCCCTGTCTATTATTACAAGACCACGTCAAATCCTTTCTCAAAGCTGACAAATAATAAAACATAAAAATCCGGGGGGCTTTTTGAATGGATGAAACTCTTGAACATCCAAAAAGCAGAGTGCAAGGTACACAAAATAAATCAGCTGGTTCCACTGCTAGTTACACAAGCTAAACACAGACCCTCACTAGTATCTTCCTCCAGCATGCAAAAGGGCACAACGCAGGTCCAGGATGGATCAACTGAAGGAATTCAGTTACCTGAATATCCACTGCCAGACACTGATAAGAACTCATAAAAATGAGTCAATCCTGGGCCTCAAGGAGATTCAAGTCTTTTATTGACATAGAGGGAACTGTTTGAAGAAAAGTATATATAACTGTCCATAACAGCCCTGGGAAAACTCATATTGCAATAAATTCTGAGTCTAGTGCTCTGATGATCAAGAAACAATCTGACCACTTCTGGCCATATACCCAAAAGAAGTGAAAGCAGGTAATCAAACAGATGTGTGTACACTTATGTTCATAGCAGCATTGTTCACAAAGCCAAAGACAAAAGCAACCCAGGTGTCTACCTATGAATGACCGCATTAAAAAAAAATGTATACATACGCAATGAACTATTATTCAGCCTTAAAAAGGAAGGAAATCCTGACATATGCTACAGCATGAATAAACACTGAATGGATGAACCCTGAAGATGCCAAGTTTCCAGTCGAAAAAGGACAAATACTGTATAATTCCACTTATGTGAGGTTCCCAGAGGAGTCAGATTCATAGAAAGAAAAAGTAGAATGATGGTTGCCTGGCTGGGAGGATGGTGAAATGGGAGGTTGTGTTCAATGGATACAGAGCTTCAGTTAAGGAAGATGAGAAAGTTCTTAAGATGGATGGTGGTGATGGCTGCAAAACAATGTGTCTACTTAGTATCACAAACTGTACACTTAAAATGGTTAAAATAATAAATTTTGTTATGTATATTTTACCACTAAAAAGGGAAAAAAATCAAATATTCAGATAGAGATCACATGAACATTTAAGGTTAGACAGTTTCATTCATTCAACAAGTGTTAGCTAAGGGCTTACCTACAGGTTATATAGGTTTTTCCCCAGAAAATCCACTTGGGAACAGCAATGCAACGCAATGGAAAGAGCACACATGCAAGGACTCTGAAATGAAACCATGATAATCCTGGCTCTGCCCCTTCTAGACTCGTAAGTTGAGGCAACAATCTCTCAGTCTTAGTTTCCTTGGGTGTAAAACAAGGAGAATATCTCAGGGTCACACAGCGAGGATTAAATGAGAATGCATACAAAAGCACCTGGAACATCTTGGCACATAAGGAGGCACTTATTAATAAATGCCCCCTTCTCTCCTTTGCCACAAGTAATGACCACAGGATGTGAAGGTCACAAGTGAGAGAATGTGAAATATTTACTTTCTCAAATGAAACCAGCGTCTCACATGTCAGACGGTGGCAGGCAATAAATACCTCAATGCCATAAAAGTCATCCTTCCTAGAAGGTGTCACTACACTAAAAGTACTACCCACTATATAACACCACAAAATCACTATCAAATAATATCATGATCCACATCAAAATAAAACATTTTCTAAAACCAAGGCAATAAAACTCAGCAATGGCAAAACCACCTCACTGTACAATTTATACACAGAGGCACAAGCACTATACAGAAGACAGAACTTAACCTTTAATGATGAGATAGTAGTATAAAATGTAGAGCAAGCCCTTGCTAAAATAACTGCAGGAAAATAAAGACTTTTCTCCCCAAATTAAATTTAACTAATACATCTTTTCTTAAAATGGCATTTTGATGCCATGAATAAATCTGTAAACCCACATTACCATTTAAATACTTACAGTGACATATTAAAAGTAATTTTTAGTGTTTCTAATTTATAGACAAAGTCAGTTTTATAAAATATGGCCTAGGATCAAGTTTTGAAAATAACCGTATATATAGCCTATATAACATATACACGTGCCACAGGTAGCTAACTAGTTTTAAAGACAACAGTTGGCAAAATAAACTGATTACTCCAGAACCTAGTTCCTAAAGATATTAGGTTAATACTAAAATTATTATTCACTAGCGGCCTCATCTAGAATCCTGGACCATCATCCATCCAGTAGCAAATTACTGGAGCTCTTGGTAAGATAAGCGTTTTTCATTTAGAAAATTTAATGTTTATACCCACAGTTTTCAATTGAGTTCATTTATTAAAGCACATTTATTTATATATATATATGTACTTTTTTTCCCCAAGTTACTTAACTCCTTATTTCTGCCCTTTTCCAGTCACTGCATTTGAAAACTAAAGCAACACGGAGACAACCGAAAATCAGAACTGTAAAAATTCAGAATACTGAAAGCCCCTCAAGAAACACCAACTCGAAAGGAATACTCTTGAATTAGAAGCGTGTTTTTAAACCGCGCTCGTCCTGAGAACACTTAGACGTACATGGGTCTGCAACGCGTCCCTGCTAAGCACGCCTTTCTTCACAAAAGCAGGGCCTGAATACTGTGCAGCAAGGGCTCCGCGCTCATCCCTGTTTTTGCATATCTTCAGGCGGTGCGAGATGCACCGAGTGGCGTGTCAGCTCGGTAGTGCGGGCCAAGCCATCCGGGCAGCTCAGCTTTTGCAGGGCATCTACATAAATCGGACGCGCTAACTCAAAACTCACACTGATTTCCCAGAGACCAGAACCCCTTTGCGGGGTCCAGACGTTCTCGCACAAACCCATCGCAGGGGAGGGGCGGAAAGATGGCTCCGGCCGCCCGTCCCCTGGGACCCGGGCCTGGTCACCTGCCAATAAACGCGAGCAAGCCTCCCCATCCCCCGCGCGCGGCTCGAGGCCCAGCGCGGCGGCCCCCAGGCCGCGCCCGCACCGCGCCGCGCGGGCCCCCGGGGCAGGGCCGGGCCGCGGGGCGCGCTCCCCTGCGCGCTGCGCGCTGCGCGCCGAGCCCCTGCCCCGCGGCGCCCCGGCCGGGAGGCGCCCAGCCCCGCAGGCCGCGCCTTCCGCGCGCCGCCTCCCCGCGCGGGCCAGGCCGCTCCCCGCCCCGGACACAAAGCGGCTCTGCGGGAGCCCGCCTCACCTGCAGCCCGGGGCGCCGCGGGCCTTCGCGAACCATCGGCCCCGCTGCGGCGCGCGCGTCACAGCCCAGGCCTCCCGCGGCCGCCCGGCGCCGCCGCCATGGCCGCCCGATCGCCGCCGCCTCGTGCCTGCGGGCAGGCTACGCCATTCACCTGGGCCTGCAGCAGCCGCGCCGCGCCTCCGCCTCGCCCCCGCCTGCCGGCGCCCGCGGAGACTGCGCAGCGCCCGGCTCGCCCGCCGCCCGGCTCGGCCCGCGGCCCCGGCGCAGCGCTGCTGGGAGAAGCCCGCCGGCGCCCGCGCCGCCCCCTGCGCGCCCCACGCCCCGCTCGTCCCGCACGGACATGAGAGCAGGCCTGTGATTGGACGGAGCGCGGCGGTGAAAGGTTAATCCCGGCCGCCCAGCCACTCAGGAGCCGGGACACGGCGGCGGCGGCGGCGGCGGAGGCCGAGCCGCGTTTGCGGCCCAGCTCTGGGCCGGGACCCCGCCGCGGACGCGCGCCGTGGCGTCCCCCGTGGGCCCGAGCCGCGGACGCCCGCTTCGCTTGGCGGAACCTCTCCGCTCTTGGCCTTCGCGCGCCTCCATTGTTGCCCTGGCTCGCCCCCAGCGCCCTCGGAACGTGGCCCTGCCCCACGGCCTGAATTGTTCGCGGGAGGGCCCGGCGCGTCCGTTTCCCACTTGCCTCCCGTGTTAAAAGGACCTTCGCACTCGCCTGCTTTCGCTCCGCAGTCGTGGCGCAGGGCCCGCGGCCTTTGGGGAGACAGCGGACCCCACTCCTCCCCCACACCTGGGATCACCAGATGGGGGACAGCGGCTCCACTTATGTAAATCGGGCATTTGCATGCCTTGCCACCTGGTACCCTGCCTCGCGGCTGTCAATTAAACTATGGAGGCCAAGGAAATGGCTGGCTTAAAGAAAATCCTATGAATTTATGCCCAAGGGTAGACATCTCCTCCGCAGGACTCACCCGACAGGCTGACTCCAGAGGCGGTGGTATGGCAATAGCAAGCGCGCTTCTCTCAACAATTAGCACTAAGCACCTACTATGCGCTAGACACAGCCTAGGGCTGCGCTGTTCCATGCAGCGGCCACCAGCCCTGTGTGGCTGCTGAGCATTTACAGGATGACTACTCTCATTTGAGACGCTAGTCGAGTTCAGATGTAGGTCTTCTTTACAATAGAATGTAAAACATCTACTAATAATACATCGGTTAGGGCCGGCCGAAGGGCGCGGTGGTTAAGCGCTGGCTTGGGAAGCCAACGGCCACGGTTCGGATGCCACATATGAGGGCCAGTGACACTGCCCTAAAAAAAATAATAATAATAATAATAATAATAATAACACATCGGTTACATGTTGCAGTGGTAATATTTTTGATACATTGGAATAAATACTAAGTTTCATTTATTTATTTTTAAATGGGAGTGCTGGATGAATTTTACTGTTTCATGTGGCTCACATTATATTACTATTGGACAGGCCTGTGTAAGTAAGCCTATGATCTTTATGTGGACCCCTGTGAGGTGGGTGCTGTAATTGCTACCCCCAACACACACACACACACACACACACACACACACACACACACACACGCTATTAAAATGAAAAATAACCTCCAGCAAGTAAACTAAAAAGTGAACAACTGAGATTTGAACCCAGGTATTCCAGCTTCGAGGCTGGTATGCTCAGTCACTACTGCACTCAAATTTTGATCATATATTGACTGTAAATTGACTTGCAGGTTTCCCTGAAACATAGAATGTGCATGGGTAGAATGAGGGAATAGTCAGAATGCTCTTGGCAGACTTCCATAAAAAACTGTTTCTTATATTGCAAGCAAGGTGGGCAATAGACCTCCCCAGTGATATAGGGAAAGGCTTTGGGGAGATAATCCTTTATGAGAGGTGGCATCTCAAAATGGGAACAGGTATCGGGGTCCACTAGCAGTGGGAATTTGTGGGATGGTAACACTTTTAGCCCCACCTGCTGTCCTCCCAATCTAGCTGGGCTTCTCCATCCACAGATTTATCTGATTTTCATCAATTTAAGCTTTTTTAAAAAAAATTATATATATTAAATTTAATTTATATATAATATATATGTACTTCTTATTTTTAAAAAGTAGGCATTAAAAGGTATACAGTAAAAATTCTTTCTCCTCTGACACCTGTCCCCAAGCCCAAATATGTAACCACTATTATTTGCTCATTCTTCTAGAGAAATCCTTTATGCATGTACAAGCCAAGAAGTTCCTCGATTTACAAAAATAGTGGCATGCCATACACACTTACTATGCTTTTTATTACATAATATATCAAGAAGATATGTGTATAGCAATATATACAGAGCTTCTCGCCTTTTTTTTTTCAATTTCCATAATATTTTATTGCAGGGCTATGCCATAATTTATTTAACCAATTCTCTATTGATGGACAGTTAGACCCCCAGTCTTTTGCAATTAAACATTGATCCATTTGGAACTGATTCAGTACATGGGAGGTGGTATGGATTGAAATTCTTCTTTTCCAGATGGCTACACAGTTTGCTATTTATTGGCCATTTGTTGAAGAGTTCATTTCTAGACTCTATTTTGTTCCCATAGTGTATTCATCCTCCAGTTGCTGGTTTATTTTAAATCTAGAGACATAAAATCTTGTAAGGGATAGTGTTTCATACTTTGTTTAGATCACTAGAAATCTTAGAGCTAATATTTCACCCCATCTTAAACAACAGTACAGTTCCATGTGGTATGCATTTTCTGTGAGCTAATTTTTATTATCCCTTTGCCCTGATTATATTCCACAATTTGTTTTATTTTTTTGTAGAACAAGCCAGGATATAAATATACCTTTCTTTAAGACTCTCTGTTTGCAAGTAACAAAAACCAATCTTAACCAAAAGGGAAGAATTTATCATAAGAATGTAGGAGTCTGTCACAAAAGCTAACAGCATGAATACAGCTACTTCCTAGCTAGGACCACGAACCAGGAATTGAAAAGCTTCCAGGAACCCAAAAGATACTGTCTGTGTCCTTCTGCAATATTTTCCATGTGTATCTGCTTTATCTGTGTATCTCTCTCTACTAAATTGTTCTCTCTGCTTTTCTATTGACACAGAGGAATATAGTCACCCCATATTGATCTAGGAAGTCAGGCCAGTGTTGAGGTGTGAGCCCAGAGAACGAAGGTGTGACAACCATCCTGTAAAGTCAGGTGGCTGATTATATGGGGGGGGGGAGTACATGAAGGAAAAACTGTATTAAGGATAATAGCAGCCAGCTTCCTCACTTTAGGAGAAGCAGTTGCAAACACAAAAAGAAGAAAAGCAAGAAGGCTTGTGTGATTGGATGGGAATTAGAGGTGTTGATGTGAATTCAAGGTTTTTCAATATATATAGGTATAAAATAAATACAAATGTAGAAGTATCATGTAGATGAGCCTGGAACATCTTGTGCCAGAGAGTGTGAAAATGCTCAAAGAATGATGAAGACTTTTCAAAAAGACAAAGAAGTCATCTTGAAGGGGCTCCTGCTGGCCAAATCTGGAACATTTGAGCATCATAATAAATTATGATTATTTATATATATATATATATATATATATATATATATATATATATATATATCCATGAATCCACACTTACTGTTTTTAATGAATGAGTAAATGGAAAGAAGAGACAGCTCTTCCTTTGAGTAGAATGCAACTAATAAAGTTGGAAGGGATAATGGAATTAGAAAAATCACCATTTGGCAAAATCATCGGCCAAGAAATATCAGTGTTTACTAAATCTAGTGGGTAAAAACTGGACAAGGCATGAGATATTAACATAGGTTCAAAGCTTCTCCCCATAAAATTCTTATTTTAAAAATGAGACCTTTACAAAGGAGAATCTAGCAGACACACCACCTTACTCGAGTATTCAAAGTTAACTGTCAAGCAAGGTGTCACAGATACTCTCCCCGCCCCCACCCCTCCCCCCACCCCCCACACCACATGGTGCAGCTATAATGTGGGATTTATTAGGGAAAACGTCCATGCAGAGAAGTGGCAGAGCGAACACTGTCCCTTTAACTTTCATTATTACACAGCACAGGCCAAGCACAGCTCTTGCGTGTGCACCAGGGCCAAGGTTCCAGCAAGACGAGGCCTGCCTCCGCCAGCAACCAGGTAGGTGTACAACAGCAGAGCTACGCCCAAGACAGAAGCGGGCCAGCCCCACACTACATTACATATGGATATGTTGGCCTAATGCGGGGTAGAGAATTCCTAGTTTCTCTAAATCCTAAGAACTACATCAAGGGAACTGCTATGATGGCAGATGCATAGGGATGGATATGGGGCCACAAAAGAAGGGGAGCGTAACTTCGTCCACAGGGTCAAGGAAGTTCTTCCTAAGGAAGGAACAAACTTAAATAAGCTGAGACCTAAAGTACTAGTGACCAGGTAAAGGGTTGGGAACTTCCTCATAGAAGGCCCAGGATGCCCAAAGCCCAGAGGCAAGGAGGTATGGCTCATTCAAGGAAATGGAAGAAGCCCAGTATTGACCAACCATCCAGCAAGGGATGAGGAGATGGGACAATCACACCAGAACGGAAAGAACTTGTATGTCATGTTCAGGATTTGCTGTTTCATATCAAAAACAGAGAAGCCATACAAAGGTTGTTAAGCAAAAGGTAATGTGATCAGATATACATTTTTAAAAGTGAACTCCAGCCCATGAGGAGAAGAGCAAAATGAAAGTGTTCATTTGCAACACAGCAAAAGATAAGGTGGCTTTGACAAGGACAGTCAATGGGAGAGAGATGTAGCTAATTTACACATATGAGGGTGGGTATAAAAATGTGACTGTTTTATTCTTGTCTTTTATAGTTCCACTTTCAAGGCCACCAATACTATTTTCTAGAAAGTAGAGGGTACGATTAGGGTAGAACATTGCCAGGCATCAGAGTTTTGCAATCTGACCGATGATGGGTTTTATGAAATGTGATTAAGATTAGGCATCTTTACCACAGGGCAAAACTTCTTTTGTTGCTATTTTGCTCTATTGGTGACAAAATATTAAAGCAGCTAACCATGAATCTTAATCTTCTCAAATAGCATTTTCAGTTAGAATAAAATGTAGAAAAGAAAAAAAAAATAACGCCAGTCAGGCACATTCCTTTTTTACTGTCCCAAATTATATCATGCCTCTCTTGAGACTTGAGTAAAATTAACTCAGTATTTCCTGGCATCTCTTTTTTGGGGGTGACTTTCAATTCAATCATGTCTTTTTTCCTCACATCAGTACTGAATCCCTGAGGCATGATTAATTTAGAACTAAAGAACCCTGACCTTCAAACGATATGGTATTTTACAAGGGAAAGTTATCTAAAACTACTTTCTGCTTTTCCCAGTACCCTGAACAGTCCTTCTATGGAGTTTCAGAATCTTTTCACTCCTACAGGGGAAGATAAAACAACAGAAAGCGTATAGCCATGTGGTAAGCATATCAGTCTCACAGTATTTGACTGACTTTTCCCCCAACTGGAATAAAACAATTTTCTCATAACTTAGCATCAGCTCTTTTTCATTTGGAAAAAGATATAGTGTAATCTTAATTTGTATTGAATTATTACTCAGTAAACAATATTCAGGCAGCATTAGCATTTACGCTCAACACATTTCTAAAGAAGCTTGGAAGTACAAAATCAAGTTTGCCCAGATTTTTAAAAATGCAGTTAAACAGAACTATAGACTTTTAAATTGGTTTTAAGTAGCTTTATCATCCATTCTTTCTCTCTTCGCTACATTCACCAACTCATTTTCCTAGACAAATGAAACTTCTTATCATTTTTTTTTTAGTTCTCACACTCCAGATATACTTTCATCCAATTCTCTTCCCCATGTTACATGAAGCAAGCAAGTCAGAATAAGGCAACTGCCAGGGTAGCTCCCTGCTGTGGTCTGAATGTTCATGTCCCCATCCTCACAGCCCCCCACCCCAGCCCCAATTCTGTTGAAAATATATTGAAATCCTAAGGTGATGGTGTCAGGAGATGGGGCTTTGGGGAAGTGATTAGGTCATAAACGTGGAGCCCTCATGGATGGGATTAGTGCTCTTTCTTTTCTTTTCTTTTTTAACATAAAAAGATACATATTCTTTCTTTAAATTATACCAGGAAGATACTAAATTTCAAGATAATACTATCTTACCTCCCAAAACAATAGAAACTTTGTTTTCCATTTTTCAGATGGTTCTAATTGTAGGCTCTGTTGTACCATGTTTATCTCTGCTTTAAAAATTTTTAACTCTAAAGTGGAGACCAGTTTTGGGACTAAATATGAAATAGGCTGATACTTAAGAGGCTGGCAGAGCAAAGACAGAAGGAGCCTGGGCCTGGACAATACGGACCTCCTGCCTGCCTCAGGACTGTCATATAAGAGAGAAATAAAATACAGCTATTTTGTCCCTTTGGGTTTCTTTGTTGCAGCAGCTTAGACTAATAACAATGTTCCAAAATCTATCCCCAGCCAGGAAAGGAAGCTGTTGCTTATTGAGGGCACCAGATCTCCATGTTCCAGGATGTCTCTGATCAAGTTGCTTCTTTCAGATTCCAATGACAACTCATGGCACAGGTGCTCACCCAGGGAGAGATGTATAAACCTATTTTTCCACCAGCTTTTCACGCTGAGTGCCTTTGCCAGAGCCAGAAGTCAGAAACGAAGTCATGAATCAGGCATGCATCCCAAGTCCGTTGCCTCATTTTTTACTAGAGTCACCATGGTGGGCAAGCCTCGGGGTTTCATTCACCAAGCAGTGTTGAGCACTTACGATCTACCAGCAGCTGCTTTGGGAGATGTGGGTAGAATAGAGGAAGGGATATAGTCCTTGCCCTCAGAGGGAGCTTACTGTCCACGGAGTGGGGCAGATGTTACAGACAAACAACAAGCAGTTCCTATAGGTGGTCTAGTGGGGAGGGGTTCAGGCTGCTACAGGGGCACGGGGGAGCGGCACAGGACTCCCTCTTGGTAGAGATGCAAGACAGAGCAAGTTTTCTGGGGAACTGAATCCACTCATTGTGCAAAGCACTGACCACAGTGCCTCATACCTAGTGGGTGCTCAGCAAACGCTGTTAATTTTTAAAATAAATTGTTTTCATTTTCAAACAATTACCAACTTACAGAAGACTTATGAGTACAAAAAACTTTCTGGAACATTTCAGAATAAGGGGTCCTGGAGAGCTTGCTTGCCTCTTCTGCCATGTGAGGTCAGCGAGAAGTCCACAGTCTGCCAGCTAGAGGAGGGCCTTCACCAGAACCTGACCACTTGGACACCCTGATTTTGGACTTCCAACCTCCAGAACTGTGAGAAATTAATTTCTTTTATTAATGCCAGTCTATAGTATTTTGTTATAGCAGCCCTGACAGACTAAGACACTCTCTATGTATGTCTAGTACCTGAGAGCACGTTGGCATACTGTATGTATTAGCTTCCTCGGGCTGCTATAACAAAATACTACAGACTGGGGGGTTTAAACTTCAGAAATTTATTTTTCTCACAGTTCTGGAGGCTAGAAGTCCAAGATCAAGGGGCTGTCAAGCTTGGTTTCTTCTGAGGCCTTTCCCCATGGTTTACAGACAGACACCTTCTCCCTGTGTTTTCACATGGTCTTTCCTCTGTGCAGCCATATCCCTCATGTCTCTTTTTGTGTGTCCAAATTTCCTCTTCTTATAAAGACACCAGTCATATTGGATTAGGACCCACCCACATTTACCCATTTTACCTTAATCAGCTCTTTAAAGTCATCTTCTAAAGCACTAGAAGTTAGGGATTCAACATATGAATTTTGCAAAGACACAATCCAGTGCATAACACCATACAGTGTGTCTACCATCAATGGGGTCACAGGATGCATGTAACTGACCCCCGGAATACCATCCCAACACTGGTGGGAGCCACTTCCCTCCTTTGTTCTCTATCCAATGGGGACCTTCCCTCTTACCTAATAATTCAGAGGGGGAAAAAAGAGGCCATTAAGTATGAATTCCATGAAATAACCTTACCCTCAAGATTCATCTCTTTAGATCTAGGATCATCTCTTTCCATTTCCTGTACCACACTGCTTCTAGACCGATTTTTCTAACAGAGATGTGATCGGATCATTCTGTAATCACAATCTTCATTTGAACCCCATGCAAACTTTTGAGCGTGTCATTCAAGGTCCCTTGTAGCCCAGCTTGCCCATGGTTTCTGGCCTCATGTTTTGCTCCCTCCTTGGTTTTCCCACAGCAACTTCACCGTATTGTACCATTGATTACATTGCCTTTCCTTTTCTCTCTGCCTCCTCACCTTCACCGCCAGCCCACTGCCCCCATTAAGCAGAGCTGCTCGAGGGCACAACAGTGGTGTTTGGGTCTTACTCCTCTCTGTGTCTCAGTATCCACATGTAGCAAATGTAAAAACAAAGAAAGAGAAGGAGGAAGGACAGAGGGAGGGGGAGAGAACAAAAGCCAATTTTCCTATGATTCCCTATGACTTAAACACATATTTACTCATCATGCCATTAGTCTGAAGAGACCCACCTCTGTTTAAAGTTTCACTACAAACATCTCTTTCATGCAGTTTCAAGACAAGTTATACAGTCCACTGACTACACAGAATGCAGTGGTTCGTGCTTTGATGTAGGGCATAGAGCCATTGTCTTGTCTGTCCTGGTATAGCACACACTTTCATAAGTGGGAATTCTCTTTCCCATGACCTCACCTCTGACAGTGCATTTCTGTGGGTTTGCCAGTCACAGACCCTACCCCTAACCTCAGAGCTGGACATTGGGCACTTGAAGGCTGCTGCAATCACTGTTCACCCTTCTCCTGGCCACATGACCCCAGCCTTGCCAATCAGAAAGCTTTCTAGGATTTTTCTGCCCAGAATTAGTGGAAGATGAATGTGTTTGCCTCACTCACTGGTCAGGATGGAGTGAGTGTGGTCCTGGAAGCTGCAGGCACCATGTTCTCCAAGTATAGAAAGAGCCCATTCTAGAAGAAGCAAGTGATGCCAGTTAACAGAAAGGCAGAGATGAGAGATGAAGGCAGGGAGTGGATGAAGAGAAATAAGAGAGAGAGGGACACTGAGACTAATCAAATTCATCTTGTTTAAGTCTGATTCAAGGTGTCCTTAAAACCAGCTTCACCCGTTCTTGTCTCCATTATTTTTATTTTATTTTTTTGAGGGCAGTGTCACTGGCCCTCATATGTGGGACCCGAACCTGGGCCGCTGGCTTCCCAAGCCAGCGCTTAACCACCGCGCCACTCGGCCGGACCTCCATTATTACTTAAGCTACTTGAATTACATCTCTATCCTGGCAAGTCAAATAATTATAAATAAAAGTAATCGAGACTTTTCATTGATTCTTGGCAAGTTTCTCTACACTGTGGTCAAAGGACAGTATATTTAGTGGGAACGGGGTCGGGTTCTGTGGTCAGATAATCTAGATCAGAATCCAGCTCCATTTCTTATGAGGTCACCTGACTAACTTCAGTTCCCTCCTTCGTAAAGTGGGCATAATAAGAGTACCCATGAGCTGGGGTTCAGAGAATTCGATTAATTAATGTGCATAAAGTGACTACATATAACAAGCATTCCATAAGTTGTAGTTATTATTAATGACACGTAGCAAGAATAGCTGAAATCAATTAAACAAAAGTATCAACAGATACGTGAACACCTTTTAAGTATAGAGATCTCTACTCTTATTACCTGAGCTGGGCATTCTGGGGAATGAGGAAACAGCACACAGTCACTGGTTTCAAGATGCTAACAGTCCCACAGGGAAAAAGATTTTCAAAATGTATGAGATGTCGCAAGATGGGTCAAGATTATTTGCCAAAGAAGAATTCTACATAGGAATTTAAAAGAAGGAAAGTTTGCTTCAGCACCAGTGAGAGACAATGACTAGATCTGAAGGAGCAGGTGGGATCTGTAGGGGCTTGAATTTCCAGTGCTGGGAAAAGGGAGCTGGACATTAGGGAACTGCAAATCCAAACCACAATGAGATATCACGTCATGCCCATTAAGATAACTTTTATCAAAAAGAGAAAGAAAAGGAAACTAATGACCATTGGCGAGGATGTGGAGAAATCGGAACCCTTGTGAGTTGCTGGCGGGAATGCAAAATGGTGCAGGCACTGTGGAAACCAGTGTGGTGGTTCCTCAAAGTTAAACCTAAGAGTTGCCATCTGATCCAGCAACTTCCCTTCTCGGTTTATCCCTAAAAGAAACAAAGACAAGACTCAAACAGATAGCTACACATCAGTGTTCATAGCAGCATGATTCACAGCAGCCAAAAGGTGAAAACAACCCAAATGTCCATGGACAGATTAACGAATAAACAAAATGTGAGTATATATGCAATAGAATATTATTTAGCCTTAAACGGGAAGGAAATTCTGATCCATACTACAATATGGACGAACCTTATAAACATTATGCTAAGTGAAATAAGCCCGTCACAAAAAAGGAAAAATGTTGTGTGATTCCATTTACATGGGATACCTGAACAGGCAAATTCATAGAGGCTGAAAGTAGAATTGAGGTTCCCAGGGGTGGGGGGAAGACAGAAAGAGGGAGTTATCATTTAATGGATATAGTTTCTGTTTGGGATAATGAAAAGTTCTGGAAGTTGACTGCACACTTAAAAAGGGTTACCCTTTTATGTTATGTATATTTTATCACAAGTTAAAAAAAAAAGTAAGGATGTCACAAGTACCAGGGATTGGTTTATGGAGGGACAAGTAGACCAGTTTGGCCTTAGCAGAAGGTTGCTGAAGGGCTGGATGTCAACACTTGTGTGAAGAGAGACCTACTCAGGAGACTGAGGGAGATCGCCTAAGGAAGAACTTGTAACTACAACAGTGCTCCCCAGTGGTTATGGGAGAAGGAACGCTTTTTGTTTTTCAGCTAGAGACCCCGGTAAGTAGACTGCGGGTGCTGATAAACAACCATCTCAGTGACCACTGCAGAGAGAGGCGGTGGTGTGGCAAGGAGTGGGAGATCAGAATGAGACCTAAGTGTGGAGGGGTGTAACAGGAAGTTCGAAACGCTAGTTGGGAAGAGTCAATTGTATCTTCTGTCCTGCCTACCCACTGTCAGAGCTAAGTGCTCTCTTGGGCACCACTCTTCAGCTGCCTTACTCCGCTGCGTCTGCACAACCCCCCCAGCTACGAGTAACTATAGCGATCTCATTGTACAGATGAGGTGTATGAAATCTAGAGAGGACTTTTTAGCCTGCCCAAATTTAGACAGCCAACAGTGGGAAAATAGGGTTTCATTTTCCTAGGGATCATTGCTGTCAGCCTTAAAGGTGCATGAGCCTGAACTGGTGCTGCCAGCAAAGCTGTGGTCCAGTGGCTTGTCATAGTCAAGCTGGTTTTTTAGGTGACTGCTCATTACAGCTTGTGTGCATTGATCAATTTTGGGGGGTGGCAATGAACAAAAACCAAAGTTAGCTACCTTAATTGACCAAGGGATTTTGTTGGAAGCATAGTGCCTAATCCCACAATGCAGCCCTAACCCAGTTTTTGTTTTTGTTTTTTCAGAGGGAGAGCTGAATAACTGGCGGGGGCCAGGGGTGGTGGGGAGGCAGGGAGCAGGAGGTGTGTAAGAATCCCGTCATCAGAAGCCCATGCTCCATCTCTGCATTCAGCTATTTATGCGACTCAACACCTACAAGTCCAAGTTCAAATCTCCACATGCCAGAAAGGACTGATTGGCCCAGCTTGGGTCACTCTCAGACAAAGCAAAAGATAATAGCAAGGGCTGCCGGGAGTCTCCCACTATGGGTGGGCTGCCTCAGGTTCCTGTTGCTGCTGTACAAATTTACCACAAACCTAGTGGCTTCAAATAACAGAAATGGATTGTTTTACAGCTCTGGAAGTCACAAGTCTGGAATCAGTTTCATTGGGCTAAAGCCAAGTGTTGGTAGGGATGTTTCCTTCTGGAGGCTCGGAGGGTAGACTCCATTTCCTGGCCTTTTCCTGCTTCTACTGGCTGCCTGTATTCTTTGGCTTGTGGCCCCTTCCTCCATCTTCAAATCACATCATTCCGTTTCCAACATTACATCATCTTGTCTGCAGTCAAATCTTTCTCTGCCTCTCTCTTACAAGGACACTTCTAAACACCTTTAGTGTTTACTTAGATAATCCTTGATTATCAAGATCCTTAATCTCATGGGCAAAGTCCCTTTTGCCACATAAAGTAACACTTACAGGTTCCAGGGATTAGGACATGGATACCTTTGGGGGCCATTATTCAGCTTCCTACAGCGGGGTAGAAAATTTTCAGATAAGGACAGGTGGACAAACAATCCCAAAGATAACCAAAGATGCCCATTACTGTGATAGCAACTGATGGTATCAAGTGACTACTGGGCCCCAAGTGCTATGCTAAGTACCTGGCATGCATTAATGTGTTTCATCTTTGTGCTGCTTCACGAGTGGATATTAAATGTTATCTCAATTTTCTAATAAAATTAAGAAGCAATAGATAAGGGATACAGATTATCAATGAGAGACTCAATAGACATGACACAGCTACATGAGTTAGAAGTAGATTGGGGATTTCAACCCAAGACTGATTGACTTCAAGGCTTGAGTCACCAAGTTTTCTATCACTAGGTGATAATCCCAAAAGAGCCAACCTGCACCGTTTCCAGGGACATATGGAGGCCTCACGGACTGGGAGATGTGTCAAGGCAAATTCTAAAGTAGGCAAAGCTTGTCTTCAACACTCTTTATGGCTTTTGCTCCTCTCTGACTACCTTTCCTCACTACTTCATGCTGCTTCCTGGTGAATTTGGTCCTTCTTCTAGATTCCCCTTCCCCAAATAGAAATATACGCCCCAGACCCATCCCATTTAGTTAAGGTGACCATAGAATTTATTGTCCAAACCTGGGCAATAGTGCAATGAGACACTATTACAAATAACATCAGGACAACACACATAAGCTGGCACTGTCCCACGCAAGCCAGAGATATACAGTCATCCCACATTTATTCATTCTGCAATTTATCTCCGGGGGGGCCCCATTTGCAGACAGCTTATAGAAAGCAAGAAGTAAATAAGACACTGTAAGGTGTTAATAGGTAATAATGACTTATTATCCCTCCCAGGGGTGTGTGTTAGTATTCTGGAAGAGATTTCTGGAATCACAAAGAAAAAAAATCACAAATGGTATTATTTCCAGTATGGAGAGAGCCTGGGAACAAGATGTATGTTGGAGGTGGAGACTAGAAGAAACTAGGAATATTTTAGGAGGAGGGCTTTCTAGACTCCTCATAAAAACCTTCACACCAGTAGAAACCACCTATGCATGTCCCTAAGGCTAGTCTTAGATCTTCCCACCATTGCTGGGGGGTGTCTGATGGCCTTAACTACAAGTTGCCATGGATCTCAGCAGCAGAGAGTAGGAATGCAATAGGGGTGAGGGTCTGGGAGACCCATGCACTTGTACACTGGAGGCTCCCATGACCCAGAAGAGATTGGTGGGCCTGAGCTTAGTCCAAGAACACTCAGTCTGTTGGGTAGGGCCCGGTGGCACATGAGGGGCTGTTCAGACAGCATCATGACTTCACATAATTTTTCAGTTTGTGATAAGATTTCACCTGGTAAGTGTGGATATTTGGATAATAGTTTGGGGCTCTAAGGAATGAGCAAGAAAAGGCTGAGCAACGTATCCAAGTTTCAGCCGCATCAGTGCGATTCAGGGCTGTTCTTGAATCTCCGCCTAGAGAACCAGAGGACAACCAAGAACTTGGGTAGAGGCCCAGAACCATAGTTTGGGCACCCAAGGCCAGAGTATGGAGGAAAATAGCAAATAGGTGGCCCAACAAAGGCTGTTTGACCAGCTTAGAGCATCAGCAGTTACAGCAGTGCAGGCAGGCCCCCTGCCCCCCCACTACCACAGTGCCCAGTCTTGCACTCGGAAGGGAAGAAAAATAATTTTCTTTTTACCTTCTGGGTTCTTGGCTGTGACCTCTGTGATAAAAGACAGATTAGCAAGAGAACAACAAATAGCTGATTAACACATGAGTACACATCACGTGGGAGAAACCTTAAACCGAAAAGTAACTCAAAATGGTGGCTTGCAATCCCAGTTACATAACATTTTCAACAAAGAGCAATCCATTTGTAGAGAAATGACAGGACACAGGAAAGCAGTCTTAGGCTTCCAAGGTAGGCAAACTTGGAAGGTGGGAAGGTAAATATACGGGAGGAAACTCAAGGAGCCAGGTTTGTTTACAGATTCCACTGGCACTATCTCTGAGCTGATAAGAATGTTTTCTTTCCTCCTGGTACAGAGAGGAGGCCTTTCACAGGGGAGTTTTATCTCCTGCTTGCAGGAAGAAAATGGAGGGTCAGAGTGTTTTTCTTTTTTTTTTCTTTTTTTTGAGGGCAGTGTCACTGCTCTCATATGTGGGACTGAACCGGGACCGCTGGCTTCCCAAGCCAGCGCTTAACCACCGCGCCACTCGGCTGGCCCCAGAGTGTTTTTCTTATGCCTGCTGTTTCTCAAGTGCCTTTAATTCAAAATAATCAATATGTTAGAGTGACGTATTTTGAGGTGACATATTCTGGTTTGCTTCACAGTATAGGAGGGTTCCACAGAGCCTAGCTTTCTGCAGCACAGAGTGGTGAGCAGTACCTAGCACCTAGCACCCAGAATCTTCTTCTGGTGGTTCCTTAGTGCCTCCAATGAACACTTCTCTGTGAATGGCTTTCCCCAGCACCTAGAGGGTGGGTTTCCAATGTGTGCCCCAGCGTGATGCCACAGCAACTGCTCTGCCCTCCAGTAAGCCCTCGAGAGTCTCTGGGTCTTAGCACTCAGCCTTCTTTATATCTGCAATTTCTATATCCTTGAATTCTCTTTACTTCTTTTTTTTTCTCTCTTTACTTCTTAATAGTCAATCCCTCGTGACACCAATCCCTGTTATAGTTAACAATTCTTTACATTAAAATTTTCTCTTTCACATTTCCCTGTGGTTTCTGTCTCCACTGAACCCTGCTTAGTACAGAGTGTCGACCACAGAGCCCTGGCATGTACTGAAATGGGGAGTGCGGCCAGCACTGTGAGCACTGCCCAGTCTTCATTCAGCTTATTCTATTAGTGGGGGGTCCTTCAACTAGGTTCACAGACCCCAAGAAGCCTTTGAATCGAATTCAGGGTGTTGATGTGCCAGGATGAGAAAAAAAAATTCCATCTTTGTTTTGACTAACTTCTAACTGAAAGTTAGCATTTTCTTCACTTATGAATGTGGGCAATAGCCATGGTAGGATGAATAGGGCCTGTGACTTTGACAGCAGAAGGAACCACAGATATTTTTAAATCACGTTACTGTTGTAGATATCTTAAACATTTGTGTATGTCTATCATGACTTTGAAGTGTATAGTAGTTATTAGACCTGCTGCGATTTTTGTTATTCATGCAATAAGAAGCACAATTGCAACCATTTCACAATTATTTTTTAATGTAAATAATTTTGAGAATATGTTTGAGAATTCTGAGAAGAGGTTTCATTAGATTTATGAAAGAGTACATGGCATAAAAAAGGGTAAGGACCCCTGCTCTATAATGATAGGCATTTTAGCCAGGCACACGGATAACCAGCTAAATGCTTCATTTCCCAGAATCCCTTGTAGCTAGCTAGTGTGGCCATGTGACCAGGTTTTGGTCAATGAGATGTGAAAAGAAATGTGTGCAACTTCTGGGTCATACTCTTAAAATGAAAGGACGATGTCCTTCCCTCTCCTCCTCTTTTCCCTTTCCTGCAGCTGGGCTAGGGACACAGTGGTGGGAACTGTAGCCATCATTTTAGACAAGGCAGTAGAAGCTGCATGTTGAAGATGACGAAGCTACATGGTAGAAAGAACTTGGAATCCCAATAGCATGGAGCCTAAACTTTTAGGTGAGAAACGTGACCTTGTATCTTGTTTAAGTCACTGGCATTTTGGTTTTCGTTCCGGTAGCTGAATCAATATCCTAACACCAAAAGCCTGTGGAGTCTACAGAAAGTCTGAACATTATTATTGGGTTGTCGGAAAAGTCATGACACATATTTGCAACGAAAAACATAGAAAAAACATGTCATGACTTTTCCAACAACCCCATGGAAATGGAATCCAAATTATCTGTGATGAAACCTGCCCTCTTGGATGAATCTATTTAGCAGAAAAAGCTGTTCTGGAAAGGGAGACTGCAGGTGGCTTAACTTCAGCTGCTTCTGGTAGCAAGCTGACGGGCCTTTGTTCACTGTGGATTCCAGGATGTCTAAGTGTCTGCCAAGGGTCCATTCTACTCACCCCTTGGCTGGATCATTAGAGCAATTTCCAAGTATGATACACATTATATTTAATCCAAAAGAAGGGATTTTTAAGAGGATTTAATTATATTTATTGTTCATCCATCCATCCATCCATCCACCCACCCATCCACCAATCCCTTCATTTAGTCATTCATTCTTCAACAAAGGGCTTTGGAGCACTGGCCATGTTCTAAGATTCCTCTGGAGACATAATGACAAATGAGTCATACTGTCTGACTTTGGGAAGCTCTCAGTCTAGTGTCAGGACAAGCGATGGAGGTAAATGAGGTCTAATAATATTGTAATGCTTTGCAGTTGCTTTATGGGGCGACACTGAATAGCCTAAGTTATAAAGGCTCTGATTTAAGGATTAAGTACCTGAAATGCAATAAAACAATTTTTCTCGTGACCTCAGGTATTTTGCTTAATGTGAAAAAAAACACAATTATATAGCTTTCCTAAAAATTATCTGTGAATATGAATACCTGAAAAAAATCAGCAAAAGATGACTGAATTTTTGAGATAAACAAGAATAGTAACAATAGTAGTAGTACCAATAAATAATATGGATAGAACACGTTCATATGTCCTTTACTGGGCCAGTGGGTGGCTCATACCCCACTGCCTGATCACCCCTTCTCCAAATGCCCTGTCTTGGTTAAAGATGTCACCCAAGTCAGTAGCAGCCTAGTGCTGGCCATTCCAAAGGCAAATTTGAACTCCCTCTTGTGATTTTGTTTCCTCCTCTTTATATTGTCGCTGCCCTAGTTCTGATCCTCTTTTTCTCTTCTGAATTCATTACAATACCTTCCTAACTGGCCTCTCTGACCTCCAGTCTTAACCTGCTCCCATCCACCCTCCTCTTTTCTTCCGGAAGATTCTCTTGTTTCTGCCTCACTTCCAAGCTCTCAATGGTTCCCCAGTGTCTGCACACTTTTCACCCTGGAGCTCAAGGTGCTGCAAAAGCTGGTCCTGGCTTCTGTAACGTCTTGTTCCCCCATCTCACTCAGCGTTAGCCACACCAGCCTATGCTGTTTCCTAAGCTCATGATGAAATTTCACACCTCTATGCAGTTGTTCACGCTGTTCCTCTTGCCCGAAATGCCCTTCCTCTCTTTCTGTGCCTTGAGAAATCCTACCATCCTTCAGTGTTTATCGCAACTATCTCCTCCTGTGTGAGATCGCCCTGCTCTGAGACCTGGTGGTCCACAGCTCCAACCCCTGCTGTACGCAGTAAAATGACTGTCTTCCTTCTCTACTTTCAAGGCACGTTGCAAATATTTTTATTCTTGCACCCACCACAGGGCAGCGTCTGTACTTGTGTATCCTTTTCAATTACTAGATAGCAGTTGCCTGTGGGTTCTCCCGGTTCAGGACAAGCTGCCAGACCTGCGCTAGGTGGGGCTGCTGCAAACGAATGACTTGATCCGGAATAGAACCGTCCCCTCTGACCATGTCCCTTCCCTGCCTTGAAATGCTGGTTGGCCCCAGGAAAAGTAAAACCACATTGGCTTCTCCTTACCTTGCCTCTGAGTTTTCATTTCTCTACAACCTCTCCAACACTTTCCAAAAGTCCTTTTCCCTCATCATTTAATTTCATCCCACGCCAATGATTGCAGCTTCAGGTAAAGCAGGCTTCGTTCTTTCACACCCTGAAACCTCAGCCCCCTGGGGAAGCACAGGATCAGCAGATCAGCAATGGCAGCCTGGGCTGCCCTAGAACTGTTCCCTTAGGAGACCCCGAGGGCAGCATCCTCATGGTAATCATCTTTATACCCCTCTGAGTCTAGCAAAATGCCTTGAGCAGGACACTGTTTACAAAACTCCTGAATTACATTCATTATGAAAGGAAACCAAGATCCACCAAGTACAAAACCTGGAGCTATCCAATTCAAAGTATTTACAGTAGATGGAGCTATATATTTCACTGTGATGTGGTCTGTATTTCATACATCATGTGAAATTATTAACATTTTGGCAGCTGTTATACTTTTTGCTCAAATATACTAAAAGCCATGGGACTCATTTGCCCTGTTTATCCTTATTAGCTTGAAATTATTAGGAAACATTATCAAAAAGTTGCCCTAAAAATGATACTGTGATTAAAATTAATTGGTACAAATAACAGACATTATTAAAAGAGATGAACCCTAATGAAACCACGAACTTTGGATGACAATGATATGTCAATGTAGGTTCATCAGTTGTAACACAAGAACCATATGGAGGGGGACTTTGAGAAAGGGGGTGGCTGTGCATGGGTGTGGGGAGTGGGGGTGCATGGGAAATCTCTGTAATTCTCCTCAGTTTTGCTGTGAACCTAAAACTGCTCTAAAAAAAATAGTCTTTTTTTAATTGAGCCATCCTGCAAAAAATAAAGTCTTAAAGGAAAACAGCCAGAGATACAATGACACCTTAAAGGTCCCAATACATGAATTAATTGTACCCCTTCATGTCAAGTCTCATGACATTGCTCTCTGGGGCCAGAGAGAACTGTAGTGTCGACATGCTGCTGTCTCTCTAGAACATTCAAGGCTGTCAGGACATTTCAAAGGTTATGGCCGTGGCACAAAAAACTCTGAAAATGAGGACTATTGGATAGGAGGGGAGTTGAGTTCTAAAACAAGTTAATTGGAGCTTTAAGACTCTGTTGTTTAAGAGGAAAAGAAATACGGATGTTATTCTAATAATATTTTAAATTTCTAGTAATATCGTGAACCTTTGACCTTGGGTTATTTCTTGGGTATTTTCATAAGCAATAGCTCGTTTCTATCCTCACAGTGGGAGTGTTGTTATTTCCATTTCATATTTGAGGGAACCGAGGCCTGGGAAAGTTGAGACTTACCTGAGGTTCCTGGGAGATCTGACCGCTGGATGCAGGTAGCAAGGGGAGCACTCCTGTCTGGTTTTTCTCCGTATGGGGGGGTGAGGGCGTTCGACCAGGGCCTGGTGGCCTCTTTTCTCCATGTGGGTCTTCGCGAGCCCTGTCTGGGAGCAGCTACGAATCCCATGACCCAGTTCATTTCTCTCGGGGGGCCAGTTCTGGGGGCACAGAAGGCAGGCTGATATGACGGTAAAAGTCTTAGTCTGCTCTGCTGGGCAGCACGTGAATAAATCTTTTTTTTTTTTTTTAAAGATTTTATTGGGGAATTGGCAGAGGGGAACAGCGTTGGGGAATTGGGGAAGGGGAACAGACAAGTTGCTGTCTTTTTGTTCTTCAGTTTAGTTGCGGAGGATGTTGCTTCACTGTTGGTATCGTCATTGCGCTCTTCCCGGATGAGGCAGATCGGTCACCGGCCTCTGGACGGCTGCTTACAGAGGCTCTTGGCAGCTCACGCTGGCTGCCGGCCACTCACTGTAGCCTATGGCAGCCCACTGCAGCAGGGGCTGCAGCCCACACCATCACCAGGGCTCACACAGCCCAGCTCCAGGTGGAGCTGTTGTTAGCTGTAGAGGGCAGTGTCACTGGCCCTCATGTGGGATCTGAACCGGGGCCACTGGCATCCCAAAACCAGCGCTTAACCAATGCGCCACTCGGCCGGCCCACGTGAATAAATCTTAACCTTCTCATGGGCAGGTCGCCTGCCTCCTGGGATGTTGTGAGTTTTATGATCATGTAAAGGGTCTCTAGTTTAGCCCTTGGGAGAGCACTCATGATAGGGTAGCTATGTTCCATATGCATCGTTTTCCTTTCCAGCTACTCATGAGCTCCTTCAGAGGACAGGCTTTATCCTATGTCACCAACACATAGTAGGCCTTCTGTACAAGTGCTCAGTGCACAAGCTGCGCACATCCAGCCCAGCCTGACAGCCAGGACTTAGGCACGTGTCACCGAGACTGCTAGCTGCCTGTCCCACCTACATCCCTCACCCTGTTGGTAGTTGATTTAGTAGAGTGTTCAGCCAAAGGCTACCTTTCCTGACGCTCTAGCAGCCCGGGCAATGAGATGAAAGCTGATGTGTTGTGCGGTTCTTCTGGAAATCGTAAAGGCAAGGGCAGCCCATTCCTACCTCTTCTTCCATTCTGAAGCCCAGCACATGGATGAGTGGTTTGGATGGACAGACGCCATTTGGGACCATGAGGACAAGGATGGCAGTCTACGGACAATGCAGCTAGAACACTGGGAGCAGTGGGAAGGACAGGGAAGCTGGCAAGTCAACCCCAGGTTGATGGCCTCTCTTGAGACACAAAAACAAAACTTTTATTGCGTTTAAGCCATTGCTTTTGTGGATTTTCTGTCAGAGGCAGCTGAAATTAATCCTAAATATTATGACAACTAATGGAAAGAAAAATGTCGTTCCATCTTCACATTTGAGCTTTTTATGGCATAGCCACCCTGTCCAAAATAAGACATACGCCACCACGTTGAAGCATGATTAGGCACAGCTGGTTACAGGCTTTGGTGCAGGAACCTACCTTCCAATTTATGTTATTCGCCCCTCCCCCAGCTTTAAAATATGAGCTGCTAGTTTGATGTGTTTTCACCCTGTATTTTCTCCTTCCCTCCATTCCAGCAGGGAGCAGGCAGGCTCTGCACGTTAAGGGAGGTTTATGAAGGGCCCCCTGGCATCTGTGTTCAAAGCATCAAAAATGCTGCAAAGGCAGCAGGGTGAGAAGAGGAAAGGCTGTGATGTGGTCGGGTGCAGAGGTAGAAGCCGGGATAGACCAGTCCGGGGACTCCGCAGGAGGCCGGCGGGAATGGCCTCATGGTGCACCGGGAACCTGAGACTCCAAATCCCACCTGAGATTCTTGACCCTCAACTGTGACCCAGCAGCAAAGCAGCGAGGGGACCATGGGGGTTGGGCTATCCCCCGTGTTGACAGATGATCCTTCATGCCCGGGGCGTTCCCCAGACCATGGGCCCAATGACCCATGGGTGTGGAGAGGCAAAAGAGACATCTAACCGGCATCTCAACTCCACCTGCTCAAGTTCAAATGCTCCTCCCACGTCATCCCCTAGCACCTCCATCCTTCCAGCTAGCTGCTCAGGCCACACCTTAGAGCCTTTCTTGACCCTTGTCCTTCTCTCACACCCCATACCCAATCCATTAGCAAAACCAGAAACTGCTTTCAAAATACATGCAAAATTCAATCAGTGCTCACAGCCTGGTCTGTGCCATTGTTGTCTCTTTCCTGCACGGTTACAATGGCCTCCTAGCCGGCCTCCACTCTGCCCTTGTTCTCCAGCCTATTCTCATCATGGCAGCCAGGGTTAGCCTGCTAAAACGTTAGTCCACGGTTCAAAGCCCTCCAGTGGATCCCTGCTCACTCAGGGTAGTGGCCAAGTTCTTACACTGTCCCCCAAGGCCTACCTGGGCTGCGGTCCTTCCTACTCCTCTCCTACCTCTCCCTGCCTCACTCACTGTGCTTTAGCCACATGGGGTTCTTTGCTGTTCTCAAAGACACTAGCCATGACCCCACCTCAGTGCCTTTGCAACGGCTGCTCCCTTTGCTTGGAAAGCTGTTCTCCCAGGTATCCGAGTGACTCGTCCCTGTATCTCTTTCAGGGCTTTAGTCAAATATCTCCCCCTCAAAGAGGCCTTTCCAGCCTACTCTCGTCACATCGTGTCATCTCTCCATCCGCCCCCAGTCTGGTCCTCTTTCCGTGGTCTTTCTCATAGCATCTGACATACTGCATATTCCACTTATCTGGATTCTGTCTCCCCACTGGAATGGAAGCTCTCTGAGTACAAGGACTTTGGTTTCGGTTATCACTCTATTCTCAGCCACCAGCAGGGTGCCTGCCACTTAGCACACAGACGTGTAATAAGTACTTGCTGCGCCGCCTTTTGTTTGCCTTCGCTCCTTCCTTGCCTCCCTCTTGCTGCCTTGTGGTTGCACTCACGCCTCAGTGATACACATGAGCCCGACTCGGGCTCTTTTCTGGGGAACCCGAGTGACTACAGTACCTTGTTGGAGGTCACACAGCTGGTGAGACAGATCCAGGACTCAAAGCCAGGCCCCCAGGCAGGCAGTGTAGCTCTACTACCACTCCCATCACTGCTGCTGCTGCTGCTGCTGCACTACTGCTGTTACTACAACTCCTATTGCTACTAACACTGCTACTGTTAATCACTAGTACTACAACTCCTATTGCTACTAACACTGCTACTGTTAATCACTATTACTACAACTCCTATTGCTACTAACACTGCTACTGTTAATCACTATTACTACAACTCCTATTGCTACTAACACTGCTACTGTTAATCACTATTACTACAACTCCTATTGCTACTAACACTGCTACTGTTAATCACTATTACTACAACTCCTATTGCTACTAACACTACTACTGTTAATCACTAGTACTACAACTCCTATTGCTACTAACACTGCTACTGTTAATCACTATTACTACTACTATTGCTATTACTACTGTGATTACCACTACCACTACTATCACTAGTATACTAGTACTACTACTATTGCTATTAATAGTACTATCACTACTACTACTATTGCTATTGCTACCATGATTACCACGATCACTACTACTACTATCACTAGTATATTACTACTACTATTACTGCTATACTAGTACTACTACTACTATTGCTACTGCTGTTACTACTACTACTACTACTACTACTACTACTACTATTACCATTATTACTGTGTTTCCCTGAAAATAAGACCGGGACTTATATTAATTTTTGCTCCAGCAATCTACATTTATTCATTTATTCATGTACAAAAATCTACATTTATTCAAATAGTCATGTCTGACTGACAGTCTTAACTGTGGCTTATTTTGGGGTAGGGCTTATATTTCGAGCATCCTGAAAAATCATGCTAGGACTTATTTTCCAGTTAGGTCTTATTTTCAGAGAAACAGAGTACTATTGGGTTATTGGGAAAGTCATGACGCACTTTTGCAACGAAAAACAGAAAAAATACATCATAGCTTTTCTGACAACCCAATACAATGACTAACTACCACTACCACTACCACTATACTACTATTACCACCACTACACATATTACTAATACTACTATACTCTATTACTACTATTGCCACTGCTGTTGCTATTAGTACTATCACTACTACTACTACTGCTACTACTACTACTACTACTACTATTGTCTCTTCTTGGAGCTTCACATGCAAAGGCTCAAGGCAAGTTAATAGTTAAAAAGGGTACATTCCGGAGCGGCCGAGTGGTGCATTGGTTAAGAGCTGGTTTGGGACGCCAGCAGCCCCGGTTCAGATCCCACATATGAGGGGCAGTGACACTGCCCTCTACAGCTAACAACAGCTCCACCTGAAGCTGGGCTGCGAGCCCCAGTGATGGTGTAGGCTGCAGCCCCTGCTGCAGTGGGCTGCCATAGGCTACAGTGAGTGACTGGCAGCCAGCGTGAGCGGCCGGCAGCCAGCGTGAGCTGCCAATAGCCGTGGTGAGCACCATCCAGAGGCCCGCGACCGATCTGCCTCATCCGGGAAGAGCTCAATGATGATAACAACATGGGCCAGTGAAGCAACGTCTTCCACAACTAGACTGAAGAACAAAAAGACAGCAACTTGTCTGTTCCCCTTCCCCGATTCCCCAACGCTTCCCCAATAAAATCTTTAAAAAAAAAAAATAAGGGTACATTCCTTACAATCTCTACAACCAGTTGGCTTCAGGTTTACCCTGGCAACAGTACCTTCTGTTGGCACAAAGGAAAGCAAGCGAAATTTCTGGTTGGCAGAGGCACACATGGAAATAAGAATTATCAATGAGGCAGTCGTTCATGAAATTTATACACAAAAATTTTCTTAGGAATACGTGTAGTTTTACAAGACCATTCATCATAGCACCAAGCCTAATATTCCTTAATAGAAAACAGTCAAATAACAAATACTCCAGTTAATTTCCCACAGGTATAAATTATGCAAATACTCATTTATAGCTTCATTTACAATAATCAATAAATAAGAGTGCACATTCATACATTTTTTTTACAAAGATCCCTTTTTACAAAGCAACAGCTATGTATACACTAAATAGACAAAATAATCCTTGTCCTACAAAATAACATTTCACTTGTTTTTTCAATAGTTCTCTTAGAGCTCTCAGTAAAAAATTTCACACATTGTCCATTAAGTCCTGCCATGACATTAAAAGAAACTGTAGCATCAAATCTGATAAATATATTACAGACCTTGCAAAAGTAAACACCTATCAGCATCCAATACAATGTGCTCTGAACAAACCAGTTTCCAGGTTTAGTCATTTGTCCCGGATGATGTACAGTGGGAAGCATCCATTTTTCCACTTGTACAATTTGTCTTTGGCTGATATTACCAGCATCACCTCAAGTGATGCAGGCAGCTATCTTATGGTGCAATTTCAAGGGCAAAGGGCTGGTCTCTTCCTGGCATCCCCTCCCCACCAGGTACCATGCCCACCGCAGGGACATTCCACACGAACATGCCAACCTTTGGTTTAAGGGATCCCATGCTAGAATGCAAACAGCCTGATTCTGAGTGGAATTGCTGTGCTATGTATTTGAGTCTGCTGGGGGTGGGGGGGACAAAAAGGGGGGGCGTTGATAGGTCCAGCCCGTGACACTCATTTATCCCTGTAGCTGAACTTCTCAATTTGAAAGAAACTCCCTGGAAAACTGCCCCCGACACTGACTTAAGACCATTAGTTCCGAGAGCCCTAGGAGGCAGCTCTCCCACATTCTGCTCCCAACTTTCATCCCCACACCTTCAACAGACTGCCTTTTATTTTATCAAACCTTTTCCGAAGGCACCTTTCTCAGATAGGAAAGCCAGAAGCAATGCTCTAAGCTCTGGAATTCACTTACAAATACAGAGGTACACTTATTTTCAGCAAATAGGCCACTGACTGAGATTTTTTTAAAAAATAATCCAATTTGCTAACCTTTTGATTTTTCAATCTAGGACTTTTCAAAGAGGTCTTCCAATCCAAAGAGGTACATGAATTATTCAAGGTGTCACAGCAAGTGAGTCACAGCCAGGATGTTGGTTCCTGATTCCCGGGGTCATCCTGTCCTACTTTGGAACTAAGTTAACTCTCTAGGTTACAGATAAACCCAGAGTTTCCTTTAAAAAAGTGTTCCAAACCTTGCATGACATTTAGAAATACAGGCATTTTTGTGGCCGTCCTTTCTCATAGCATAATACTGCAGAGGACATGCTCTTATCACCTTTTGGTGGGACTACAAGTGGTAGCTGTTTTAGCAAATGGAATAAAACTATTAACATTTTTTTCTATTTGTTTTTGCAAGCATGCAAAACTCATGATATTTCAACTTCAAACAAAGGAAACATAATGAACCCTAACTCGCATCCAAGGAATCCATGCTCTCTACCCCCATTTTAATGGTGCTCGGTGCTGCACAATGAAATGAATTTGTTCTCAGAAGGAGAAAGCCTAACTTCCTACTCTGAAAAGCCTGTTAGGAGAGTGATGAGCTGGGGGCTGGATGTGGAGTTTATTGAAGTCATGGAAATCTTCAATGTTAGACACAGATTTTATGGCTCAAGGTCCTTTAGAGGCATTTTGGTTGCAAATTTGCATCCATACGCTAAAACATGAATTTGGCCTCGCTGGTCATTTCTAGGAGAGTATGAAGGAGACATTTAAGCAGTCCCAGACAGAGTTGGGAGTCAAAGTGGGCAGAAACTTGGGAAGGGGAAGGATGTAAGGTGGGGAAATGCCATGTGACTAACAAAGTTTGGGTGGTTAAGCGCTGGCTTGGGAAGCCAGCGGCCCCGGTTCGGTCCCACATACGAGGGCCAGTGATGCTGCCCTCAAAAAAAACAAACAAAAAAAAACTAACAAAGTCTGCCACCTTCCCAACTCTGAGAATTTCCTCCCACACCTGGTCAACTAGGCCAAAGTCACCAAGAAGCAGAATCTCAATAAAAGCGTAACTTTATTTTCTAAGAAGTAAAGTCTAGGGTGAAAACCAGCATCTGAAAATGAGTCCTATGTTCCAGGTTCTGCCACATCCTCTTACTCTACGACCTTTGTTCTTTTTCCTGCCTGCGCTTTGATTTCCTTTCTGGAATAGCCACCTCCCATTATTGTTGTAAGGGTCAGAGGAGTTAACGGGTCCACAATGGCTTCAACTTCCTCTAGTAAAAGGCATGACTTAGATTTGAGACAGAGCAGCTGGCCAGACGAGGGTGGGTCTGGAGAGAGGTTGGAGGAAGCTATGGAAACTAAATGTGGAGAAAGGAGGGATATTCAAAGCTTGGAGAGGAGGGAAATGGAAAACGAGGAGCATCTGAGCATTTTGCATCATCATTTTGCAAGGGAGGTAAAATTCATTCAACAAATATGTACTGAGTCTCAGCTCTGCACAGGAGATGCTCAGAGAGGTTAATTTACCCAAGACCATCCCGATACCTGGTGACAAAGAGGGGACTTGGACCTAGATCTGACCAATTCCTAACCCTGACCTTTCCCCCTAACCTGTAATACCTCCCAGAGAAAGAGGGAGTAACTTTTTAAAAATGGGTTTAAAGAGAGTCCCGCTAGATGACAGTTAGACTTGACATCCGAGTGTCAGAGGTTTTGCCAAATTAGCAGTGGGATCAGGGCCACCGACTGTGGGGTTGTGTGTGCATTTAAAGACAAAGTGGCCAAACAGCACAAAATTATGGTTGTCTTTTCCCATAAACAAGAACGTTTTTTGGCTCGTTGATGCCACAGCCCAGGGCTGGGAGGAACTGCTTACCTGATGTGTTCTCATCAGGGTTCTCAGAACAAGTTGTAAACACAAATTAAGTTGGTCTTCCCAGCACTCTGGGGTCTGGCAATTCCAGAACAATCTGAGGAGCTGCAGGACTGCTGCCTGTGCTGACTCTCGGAGGAGCAGGAGTTCCGAGTCCCCAGGCCTTTGCCCCATTACTCGAGCAAGCCTGGTCCCGTGCCCAATGGTGAAGGTGAAGTGACAAGGCCTGAAGGTCACACGATCTGCTCTTAAAAATCAGAGCATGTGGGCTGAGAGCTCATGTGGAGCCTGAAGCCACGAAGTGCAGATAGAAATGGAAAATTCGGGGCACGCTCACGCAAAGCCCACACTTCCCATGCATCAGGCTCGCTTCCCTGTGCTGCTTGCTGACTGTCAGTCCTCAAGAAAATGTCTGACAAGAGTCAAACAGATCTGTGGAGCTCAGCATCCCGCCAAGAAATTACGCCTGATTTCTTGGTGCCCTGCCACTGGCTAACTGTTACGGAGAACTCCGCAGCAATTTTCAGCAAATGAGCGCGATGTCACCCATGCCAGCAATCTGCCTTCAACTACCCACCACAGGACCTGGACCCTGTCATCAGAGCAGCCCCGCTCACCAGCTGGATGGGCCCGAGGAATGGCCAGCTATTCACGGGAGGCGCCCAGCGGCAGCACAGGCCCAAGACATTAAATCTTTCCCCACGGTGGTGGAAGTTATGCAGCATCAGGGAAAAGAGACATAACACATCTGGGCCTGAACAGCTTGATGTGCTCTTGTTTCTGGCAAGAGCCTCACTGAGAAGGTCCTGAGAAGCCACGTTGGCTCAGCGCTCCTACACGACTGGCCCACTTTGGGACTTTGGGTCACTGGGCAGAGATCCCTGAGGAAGGTCTCCAAGCAGGGAGGAGACAGAGGCCACGTCTCAAAACTCCGGTGGGGTTGCTGGAGTCCTTCTGGACATTGGAGCAAAACCGAGCTTGCATGGAAGTGTTGACGTCACATGACCACACTCCAACATTACAGCTGCAGAGGGAAGGGTTCTCACCAAAGACACCATGACAGATTCTGACACTAAGACACATTCTCCACTCATTCACTCTGACTCGTGTTTGAGACACTGGCTCCATGATGTGCTGAGTCCTTGGTGAGGATGGGAGCACAGATTAGCTTCAGTGGCTGGAGGCCGCCATATTGTAGAAAGGCTAAGTGGAAACGAAGATGTCCATCCTGAGGGAACTAACTATTAATAGCAGTGTGACTGGTCATCTCTCCTTCCTGATCATCAGTTTTCTCATTTCTTAAGCAAGGTGCTGGACCCTCACATGCTCCCCAGGCAACCAAACAAAAATAATCTAGAATTTATGAAG
Source organism: Aselliscus stoliczkanus (assembly GCA_033961575.1). Lineage (NCBI taxonomy): Eukaryota > Metazoa > Chordata > Mammalia > Chiroptera > Hipposideridae > Aselliscus > Aselliscus stoliczkanus. Next base: position 153,597,616 of record CM066732.1, read on the forward strand.
ACGGATTATCCAGGCAGCTTCTAAATGCTTCTGCCTCCTACCACCTCTCCCCTTACAAAGAGCAGGCAAGCACCGCAAGTGGACAGAGCTGGGGGACCTACGCTGAACTCGAGAAGGGGGGCGCAGCGTGTGTGCTAGGTGGCTGTCGAGGTGTACTGAAGGTGTCCTTTCTTGTTCCCATCCTGATGGGAGCCCATCTCCCCACAGGGACTCGGTTTGGCCAGAGGAAATGTTTGCCATGTCCAAACAGCCCACCAACAGAGCGACCACCCTGTTTGTTCTCTGGCTCACACCAGTGTGGACTACTGGTTTCCGAAAGAAGTGAGGTGGCAGAGGAAATGTAGAAACTGGATGATTCCATAGACAGGACCTTATGGGGAAGTGGGGGAATCTTAAGTTTTGTGGGGGCAGGGGTGAAAACAAAGGGGGAAGGAGAACCATTTTAATCGTGGCATTCAAGCAGTGCTTTCTCGTGCTATTTCAGCCTCTCCTGCACAGCATTATATGAGGGCACTCAGCAGAGCACCGCTCGGCAGGATAGGCATCGCCACAGTCCCAGCTGGACTCAGGGCAAGTGTACCGTCAAGTCCACAGAGCATGGAGCTACCGAATAAGGTGGCGAGAAAGCTCAAATGGCGGCTGTGGTTCAAGATGGTGGATTGAACACATGGGCTCATTTCTTCCCTGGCGAAACCCCATGAAAACCAAGGAATGGAAGTTATGCAATCAGGAAGACAAAGGCATGGAGAGGAGACACCAGCAGGCAAGGAATGCCAACCTGTTTACTGCAGGGGCAGAGCTGCTGGAGAAGTGGACAGGGGAGAGGAATCCTGATACCACACCCCTGCAGAGGCATGCCACTGAGCAGTCAGCGGCAGCAGTCCTCCTGAGTGGAGAAATGAAAGGACTCCAACCCAGCGACACCAGGCCCAGCCAGGTGGGAGCAATTCAGTGAGTCTAAATGCTGTGATGAGCCTCACTGCTCAGCGGTCAGGGCTTCGGCACTCGGGAGTGTGCTGGGGTTTCTGGGTGTACGGCCCTCCAGTTGGTGCACTGCACAAAGGCACATGGCTAAGGGTAATCACAGGTAAAATCTAGCCCTTGCTTTGCTCCTCGAGCCTTACCCTAGCTCAGGGCTGCATCTTCCTGAAGGAGTGGGCAATAGGTACCCCCTGCCTATCAAGCCAAGTGCCCATTGGGTGGCTTCTGCCCAGAGTGGGACACCTCTTACCAAGTCATCTACCCAGAGCAGATGCCTTTTTTGAAACTGCATGAGGGCACAGCATAGGCTAGTAGCAGCCTTGTGTACATTCCTCTTCCCCAGGCAGGAGAGAAGTGGAAGTATCTCTAAAGAAAGGAAACGAGCCCTAGAGAAAAGACCTGCAAATATGGATATGTGGGGTCCTTCCACAAAGAGTCCAGGTGCCCACCTGGAGACCCTATAGAAAAGTCCACCAGTGGACACATGGAACTTCCAATCCATTTTTTGATGCATGACTTTTAAACATGAGCAGATCCACAGGATCACCAGATATTTGAAGAAAACTTGTAACATGAAAGACAGAGACTGAGACTAACCAAGAGAAAGGAAACCTACAGGAAACAAAGACCATACAGGGAGGAGAAAAAAACTTCCAAAACCTCACTAGCATGAACATCCACAGGGAGATCAGATCTGCACCCATGAAACAAGAACAGGACACTACAGAACAGGAACAAGGGATGGAACAACACAACTGATTTGGAAATTAAAAATTAAATAAAACATTCAGCAGGGTTATTGAGAAGATAAAGCTGAATACGTTCTGGAAAGCAGATTAAAAACATATATATATATATATATATATATATATATATATAGAGAGAGAGAGAGAGAGAGAGAGAGAGAGAGAGAGAGAGAGAGAGGGAGAAAGAGAGACAAGAAATAGAAAAGATGAAAAATATTACAGGGTTAACCTGGGAGGTACAACATTGGAACAATAGGTAGTCCAGAAAGAAAGAAGGTGAACAATTATAAGAAAATTTAAGACGTTTTCCATGAGAGCCCAGAACAAGGTATACTATCAAGGGTATAACACCATCAAGACCGTTCAGAACCTAACAACGAAGGGATATTAAATGTCTCCTGGGAAGTGGAGAAACCCAAGCCACAGCTAAAGCCTTGGGAATCAAAATGGCACCAGAATCTCAACAACCACACTGGGGGTGGAGGTGGGGGGTGGGGAGAGGGTATTATTTTCCACCTGCAATTCTTTACCTGGCCACCTTGGGTTAAGGGCAGAATAAAGACATTTTAAGTTATGCAAACACCTCAAAATATTTACAACATTTACTTCCCATGTTTCTTTCCTTAGAAGTTACTAAAGAATGTGCCACACCTCCAAAAAAATCAAATTAGGGGGGGAACATTTAACAAGAAAGCGCATGGAACCACAGAGCATGACTTGACTCAGGAGTAAACAGCCCTTACACACCCACAATGAACAGAGATGCACCAAATAATATGATCTAACTAGGCTGGCAAAACAAAGCGAGGGACGGGTAAGAGCGACACCCTCCTCTACCACAATAGCAAGTCACTAGATGCTTCGAAATTAATTTAAAAAATTGAAGTATAAGCATGTTATGTAGAAACGCAAAGGTAAACAGTAGAAGAAACAACTAAGAGTTGAAAGTGTTACTTCCAGGGAGCAAGATCAGGGGGCAGCTAGTTTTCATTAAAAATCTTATAGTGTTTGTTTCTTTTGAAACTATGAACATGTATTACTTGGATAAAAGTTTAAAATCAGCTCAAAAAAAAAAAGCCATGGGGTGGTTTGTCCTGCAGGTTTCTATATCCACCTTTTATAACCAGAATCTTCCATATAAGCCTATACTCAAATGAGAATTTTTTTTTTTCCTTAAAAAAAAAAAATCGGTTTGCTGCCAACCTGAACCAAATGACTTTCGGGCATTTTTCCAGTAGATGGTTTTATACAATATTACAGGTTGTAATGAGTGAGAGAAGAAGCCTGCAGAGATTTTTCTGAATAAAGTCTAGACCTGCAAATGAAATGATTAACGTTTGGGTCAGCTCTTCTCTGGCTCTGAAAACATCTAATTTAGGCAAGCACTGCATGGTGTCCAGTGTTCTAACATATCACACACATAATCTTTATTATCTGTACCTTGGAGTTTTCGGGGAATGCCAGGGCTCTCATTAATTAGCTCATTTTCCATGGGACTCTTGGCCTTCAAGATGGAATCGCTCCAAGCTCCCAACAGCTTTCGGCTGGGAAGGCTTAGATTCGTTCCTGGAGAGAAGGCAGTCTGTAATCAGAGTGGGTTAGAGGCCAGGTTTTGGCTGTCATCCACTCCAATGTGCTATGTGAATGCTTAGAGCCATGCTGAAATCCTGTAAACTTGAACCTCACTGCTTGAAATAAGCGAGTCCTTGGCTTGCTAAGAGAGAAACGTGATTCCTGGAGAACAATGCTGGTATGTCAACCAACGAGCAGTTAGAGCTGTCTAGGGTCCCCTGGAAGTAATAGGGGACCAGCTTGGAAGTGATTAAAACTTCCTCATGGGACAAACACAAGAACAAAACAAAGGTTGAAGGTTGGTCTAAAAATTCTGGTTTTGTTTAAATGAGGTCATTTTCATCTAATTATTTTATCTTTTTTTTTTTTTTTAGGACATTCATGGGTACAATGGAAATTTTCCAAGAGGTGGCAGCTCTGGACTGGGCATCAGGTGGGTGGTCTGGGTGTGCCTGTGAGTCTGCTCCTGGTGGGCTGAGTGACCTCGGACAATCCACTCTGCCTCTCCGGGTTCAGCTGGACAAGATGCTGTCTGAGGGCCCCTCCTGACCTAACAGTTTGTGAGTTTGTAAGTTGTAACCTAACACAAGCCCTCTGCGGGAGGACAATGCGGGGAGGAAGCAATGCATCTCCAACCTGCATTGGAACGGAGGGAGCCCAGGGCAGGAGATGGAAGGGCAGGTGGGTGCCTCTGTCCTCTCACAAACCACCTACCTGTTCCGGTCTGCTTCTCAGGGTGCTTTCCAGAAAGCCTTTTCAAGAAACCCATTGTGCAGGACCACAAAGCATGCCCACGCAGAGACTGCATTCTGAAGTAGGGGTCCACATAGGCTTTCTTCACACGGGAGCCTGATGGGCCATTCCAGCCCTAACATCAGCTGGAACCTGTTCTGAGCCCAGCCTCTCCTGCACTCTGCAGGCTTTTAAGGGCTCTTTGCAGTGCCGGGTGGGGCATTGGAGATTGGCACAGAGGCCTCGGGAGTCATCGATGGAAGCCAGGGGACTGCCTAGGCAAAAAGGGAGGGACCCCAGGCCTGCCCTGTGTCAACCAGAGCTCTGCTTTTAATCTATCGTTAAAAGAATTCATTTAAAAGGAGGGTCCCATTGGTGGAAAAGATTTGAAAATCACTGCTTTACCTCAAGTCAATCAATGCAAAAGTAAATTTAAAATGCATCCCACTCTCCTACTTTAAAAAACTAAGGTGAAGGGGCCGGCCAAGTGTCTCACTTGGTTAAGAGTGCAAGCTCTGAGTGGCAGGGTCCCTGGTTCGATTCCCACATGGGCCAGTGAGCTGCACCCAAGCTGAGCTGCCACTGAGCTGCTGACGGGTGGCAGGATGGCGACTGGACTTGGAGCTGAGCTAGCTGCACCTTCCACAACTAAGACTGAAGGACAACAACTTGGCTGTTCCCCTTCCCCAATTCCCCAATGAAATCTCTAAAAAAAAACAAAACCAAGAAAACCAAAGACAAAAGATTAGGGCGAAAAAGAGTACGCTACAGCTCATGACATAGCCTTCATTTTCCTCCATGGATTTACCATTCCTGGACGCCCTTTCCTGGAGCTGGCAGCTATGTGCTGCTCAGAGGTCCCCCAGACCACACAGGTGCATGAATACCAGGCACCTTTACTCCAATGTCCCCTCCTGGATAAAAACGTGGCAGTTTTCTTCCCAGTGGAGGCTCTGCCTGGAGCATCCGCCTTTTTTCTGGTCAGGAGGACCCTCACCTGAGAATTAAGTAACTTGGACCTTAAAAACCTGCATATGAGATGGGCTAAGGCCCGGGTTACAGCTAAATACTAGTAACTGACAAAGCAAGGCACGTGAGAACAAAGCCCACCCAAGGATCCAGCATACCCAAGTGCTGAGTACACAGCCAGAGAGAAAGCATGCTTAGGCGCACAGGAGGCAACGGAAACATGAAAACAAAGCGGGTAGTCCAAGCTTCCCGGCACGTCAACTGTCTGCAGAGGTGCCCTCTCCAGAGCCTGAAATGAAATGAAGTGTAAAGACTCCCGCCCCGTCAGGGCCCTGTCTTTTTATTATGCACACACATGCTTCAGAGCCTGTTGACGTCCAGCTGTGGGAAGAGCAGCAGGCAATACACCAGGAGCCAGAGAAAGAGGATAAAATACATCATGTCCGGCTGCTGGACGAACTGGGTCAGCGAGTCGTTCTGCAGGCTAGGGCTCTCTGGCAGTGTGGCTTCTCCGGAGTGGTTGGCCTTCCTGCAGAAGTAAGACACAGGCCAGGCAGTTACAAGTGGCTCCCCAGTTTAGACGGCCCCACTCGCTCCCCATACTCCAACCTCACTGCCCAACTGGAGAGCTCAGAGCTGCCCAGAGAGGCATCCAAGAGGCGTGTAGGCCCAAGGTGGGGGCCAGAGCCCAGGCAGCCCTGTGAGCTTTCACACATACAGTTCATCTCCACAACACAAAGAGGGAGGAGCTGTTAGCCCATTCCACAGATGGGCATACTGAGACTCGTGGAGTGGAGTGGCTTGCCCCAGGTCACACAATTACTGCGTGATAGAGCCGGACTCTGGGCCAAGTCTAACTTCCCTTCCACACCACAGTGCTCTAAATGCAGTTAGATACTGAAAGCTCTGCCATGAGTGAGTGGCAGGGGACATCGTAAGTCATCTAAAGGAACAGAGAGCTCCCTGATTACAGATCATTTAAAAACAGCCATCGGAATCAAAGACACATCTTACTACCACCAAGTTTGGTTTTTGGGCTTTGGAATATAACCTTCAAAATAATTACTAGATTTGGTTTTGGTCAGATTTATCTTTCTTCTTTTATTTTACAGAAGGTGGCATTAAAGTGACATTTTGCTTTTGCCTGGCAGATAAAGCTCAGAAGGGTACTACTATGTGGTGGAGACCAACTACAGCTCCAAATTTCCACCCTGGAAAGGGTTGGGGGCCGTAATCTGATTGGAAGGGGAGTTGGGGGCCTCTGCTTGAAGCTGTATTTATAGAAGCCGAGCATGTAAACTTCTTAGGGTCATTTGGGGCATGCGATGGGGATTAAGAGAAGGGAAACCCACTCCATCCCTGGATTCTGTCCTGACCCAGGGAGAGGCCAGGCGAAGGATGGAGAAAACATTTGCCTTGGTCTAGAAACTGAGTGATTCACAGGCAGATAACAGGCAACTAACAGAATTTCTTTCTCTTTCTTAAAACTGTTTTTACAGAAAATTTATGTTTTTTTAATTGAAGTAATAAATGCTCGAAAACATGGAAAGCACGACTGCATTCCTTGCAGGTTCGATTTTCAAAGTCTCCATCTCATAAAAGCTAAAAGAACTATTTTCCTATGAGTATGTCTCAAGCCTCATGGAAAACTTGAATTAATATTTCCATTTTATGGCAGGGTCTTGCTTCTTTTTAAGAAGCCAGCGAGGTGGAGTTTTAGGGTTTACACTCTTGGGTGTTGGGCAATATTCAGACAGAGGCTTTCCACTCCAATAATGTAAGTCCTTGTCAGCCAATTGAAATCCGTGGAAAATATTTTTAAAAATCAGTAAAATGAAGTGATTTGGTAACTTTCACAGGGATAGAGGCATCTCAGACTTGTTAGCTTTAGAGATTTCTCTGGTCTCCTATGTCCTAAGTGGGCTGTTTCACAGCAATTCAGCAATCTTAGACTAGGTCATCTAGTTCTCCAACAGTCAGAGATACTTTCATAGACATCCTGGCATGTCTGCATTCCCTCTTCATGTCTGCTCTGATGCCATAAAACTGTAAAATCAGCTCAGTGAGCTTCTCAGTATTGTACCTGCAATGGCGACACAGAAGGAACATGGGTGTCAGGCACCGTAGCATTTAGGTCACACTCAGTATCACCTCACTACTGTTCCTGCTGGCTTTTCCTCGGACAGCCAGCCTATGCCACCGTGTTATTTAAATGCAGCTGCACGACCAGAGCCGTCCTTAAGCTGAGTCATTTTCTGTTCATTAATATCCACTTTCCCCACCCACTCATATGCAATTTACATTCATTTTATCTGGAACAGTTATTTTTCTTGCATTATCTCAGACTCTTACTCTTGGTATCAAACAAAGCATAGCTGGAGAATCACCACCCCTGGAAGGGAGGCTGCATAATTAAACAGAAAAATGGTTTTTAAACCCATCAAAACGCGGAGTAAGGCCACCAACCTGCTTAACATTCGGTTCCTTCTCTCATCCACATCAGCTGCATTCCTCAATTGATTATAGCTAAAATGATCCTACAGTGAAATTTATAAACAAAACCCCCGCAACCCAATTAGTAAAGATGAAATCTCTGAAACAGAAAATAAAACGATTTTAAATATACAAAGCCGAGCATGCCATGCTTTTTTTCAACATTGCAAACATCTAGTTCCCAAGTCAAACTGCTAAACAACATTCTGCATTATGCTACTCTCTCCCCCAACCCCCCACTGGTGGCCCCACCACCCACCACCTGAATCAGGGCTGTGGACCTTGGCGCTTCGGGTCCCAACACATCCAGAGCTAAGTAGTTGCTAAGTAAAGCAAACCTTCCACTTCTGCTGCACGTCTGTCTTTGAATGTGATCTTTCTGGGTGTGTGAGCAGGGGTGAGGGTAGGGGTCTTGGATGTGTTTTTTTATTGTTGTTGCTGTTTTTAATATAACAAAGAGGCCTTTGGGCTTTAAAATCATCACTTTATTTATATCCCCTACTGCCCAAACTGGACATCCGATTGGACTGTGCTTAACGACAAGGTTTCAATTTGCTTGTCTTCTATCCAAAAGTCTAGCTGCTGCACGTCAGTAATTTCAAAGCTCTGGGCTGGGGAGGAGGAAGGGCAGAAAGGAACTGATTAGCAGGGGTGCACGGAGACAGAAGAAATTCACATACTAACCAATTGCAAAGACCTATTAGAATGTCGTCGAATGTAAATGCTGGAGTCACAGTGACTAGTCCTGAAAAATAAACACATGTTTTGAATTGATGCCCCTGGTGACTCAGCGAGGCTCCCCCACCTCCTGAGGTTCCCACATGTGGACTTCGGCAAACGATGATTTCAGAACCAGGGACGGAAATGAGACATTTTACCCAATATGCCCACTTGGGCTGGAATGCGGTTACAAATAGGAGGATGGCTATTAGAGACACACTGGGCCCTCATCAACAAGAAAACACAGTGAGAAAGAATTTTAAATAGAAAGCAGACCACATATCCTTGAAAGTCATAAGATTTCGCGGCAGGAAGGATCTCTTTTTCCAAGCACCCCTAAGTCTGGGGACTCACCGGATGTCCTCTGCTAGCTAACGTCAGTCCTGGGCTGGAACCTGGTATCCTCACTCCCTTTCCAGGCCTCCGTCCTATGCCCAATGCTTCTGTCCGCTTGTCTAGCTCTCCGGTGTACCACCTCTTCTCCTTTCATGCCTGAGGAGGCTAATTTTCTGACTACGTCTTTGAGGCTGGTATGGAATGGGTCCCTGACTTTCTATAGTAAATCTGGCTGGTCCAGGTAGATCTCAGGCAAACAGGACCAAGCCAGAGGCCTGAGCTCTCATCCTGGCTGCTGGTTGATTAAGGATTCTGTCTCTGATCAGTTTTCCTCATCTGTAAAATGGATCGTCATTCCCACCCTGCTACTTCACGGAGCTGATGGGGATAACAGCACACTGTAGGTCAAGGTGTCCTGTCTTGCTGTTCACCAGGAGAATAAGGTGTTGGGTGTTGACGTGGCTTGGTACAGAGATGGCCATCTCAGCTTCCTCCGGGGAAACCTACTATGTGGCATCCTGGGGTCCAGAAAAAAGGTATTTGATGCAGAGTTTATTTATCCCCAGGGAATTCGTCATTGGCAGCCCTGGTTTTCTTGCTCACTGCTGTCCTGAAAACTCTTGCTTTCAGCATGTTTCCAACTAATAGTTATTGTGCACCTACTATGTGCCAAGTGCTGGGCTAGGCCTTGTCCTCAATGTGAAGCCTGTGCTAGTTTTTCCTGGCTGGTATCACAGCACAGAAAAGAAACAAAATGCACCCACAAGGGAAAAAAAGCCCCTGTGGCCTGGAAGCCAGCGGTGTCCATAAGAGCTGACTCAGCACACGGGAGCACCTGGAGACGCAGGGAACTCTTTTACCCTGGCGTTTGTATTATTTTCTAATAAAAAGAGCATCTCTATGAGGAGGGGACACCCGCTCTTCCTGTCCCCTTTTCTCCAGCATGCTTTCTTTTAGGTGGTTTTGTGTTACAGTATAACCAACCTGAGATCGATTCAGGCTGGCATCCTGAATTTCATTCTCTCGGCCAGCACCATCACAAGCCTACTGTGTGCTGGGCATTAAGGACAGCAGACTGAGAGCGTACATTTATTCATTCACCCAAAGCATCTGCAAGCCAGGTGCTGTGCTAAATGCTGAGGTCATGCTGATGTGGAGCTAGCTCATCATCTAGGGGGAGAGCAGATGATAAATACATCCGTACACAAATGATTATAGAAATTACTGTTTTGATAAGAGTATAGGCTATAAGAACATATAAAGGGGGATTAAAAATAGCCTGCAGGAATCCAAGAAGACTGCTTGGAGGAAGTGATAGTGAAGCTGAGGCCCAAGGGAGCAAGGCAGGAGACAGGCAGGGGACAGAGCGTCCTCAAAGGTGAAGGAGCTTAGGTAAGGGCTGGGCATTCAAGGACATCAACTAAGACCAGGGTGCCTGGCATGCTGGGGATGAAGGGAGACGGTGACTGAAGGTGGATGGAGATGAAGCTGGGAGACAGGTCATGAGGCGTCCAGCAGGTTATGGAACAACGGGCCTCAACGGGTCTTTCTGCCTAGACCAATGGGAAGCCACAGGAGGTGACGGAGTTAAGGTACAGCCAGGAGAAACATCCCAGTTCTGGAAAAGACAGATGCCCAAGGCTCAGTCCCATTCAATAGCCTTGGGCCAGATATGGATTCTCAACTCAGTTTTCTCGAGTATAGAAGCGAGTCATGGCACCTCCTACACTGCAGGGAGTGGGTGAGATGGCCTGGCACACAGCAGGGGCTTCTGGGATCCTCATTCACTTACACAAGCACACCTCTGCTTTCTTTTGGCCTGTAGCTTTCACCTGGGCTAAACCGCTTCACCGTAATTCCAGCTTTGCTTGTGGTGACATGGGGAGGAGGAGCTGGGAAGATAACTGCTGCCTGCTCTGTGCGGGGAGATCAGAGTAAAACCTTTGCAGTGAAAAGTCAGCCAGTCATCTCCTTCCCACATACGCTGAGATAGCGGTCTACTTTTCAGTATTTCTCCTTTGTTTTACCTCCACAGGGATGGGTTTTGCTGGTACTTCTTGACAGAGCTCATATCAAGGAGCTGGCTTTCCCCCAAGGCTCCTGTGTCTTCCCCCATGCCCTTACTGAGGTGCTTGCTGTGTGTCAGCCACTTGCTCAGGCTATTTCTCTCACCTGGAATGCCTTCTCTCTTCCTCTCCCAAATCCAGATTCCTCTCATCCTCCAACTCTCAAGCCAAGTGACGTCTCAGCGCCCCAGGCTGCCCCAATCCTCTCCACCTGCCCCTGAGGCCCAAAACGTGAAATCCCCACTTGCCTCTTAACAACTAAGGTGTCCGACCAGTCCTCGTAGAACGCATGGAGCATGTCTTTTCTGCCTCCAGCTGTGAGCCGATGGAGGATGGCGCTGGGCCTGAATCGCCACTGTGGCTGACCTTTCCGGAGGTCCCCAAGTCCAGCAAACTCCCTCACACAGTGGTTGCTCAAAGATTATTGAGAACTCATCTGCTTTGGGAGAAGCTAAGCAGCCTGGCAAATGGCCAGCGGCCCCTCCCTGAGTTGTGATGGAGTAGAAGACAGCCCTGAGCCACCTGCCCGTAAGACACAGATGGCTGCTGGTCAACCACGTCAGAGGCAGGGAGAGGAGCTCTGGCCGTCACGGGCATTGAGCAGGAACCTTCCGCTGTGCCTCACCCTTCAGCACCTGGGCTCCCGACTACTCTCCCGTGGTCCCCCACAGCCCGGGCATGGAAGTAAGGCAGCGCGGAGATGGGAAGCTGGGCATCGGCCAGCTCTTCTGGGCTCTCCCTGTATGGGCTTCTCCCCAAATGCATATCTCACCAATTTCCCTCTGCAGCCACGGGCTCACCCACCACAGGCAAGGAGGGGTCATGAAAAGAATGTGGACCGTGGAGTCTGACAGGTTTGAGCTCAAAACCCCAGCTGGGCCATCTCTTCAGCTGAGAGATGCCCCCAAATTCCTTTGTATGCCATAATGTGTACAACCTCACCTACCTGCCTATGGGGGTGCCCGTGAGAATTAATGAGGAAATGTCTGAGCAATGCCTGAACACACGGCCATGGAGTCAGTGACTCCTGCAATAATGAGTGATAATGGGGAGAGATCAGGGTCTTCTGAAATTCGGCAGTTAAATATTTTCCCTGGGACAAATCTGGCTCATCTGGTGGCCTTAGTGTGACAAAGCAGATGTGTGCTACAAGTTTCCTGTAGATGAGGTAAAGTTCATTATCCTCCTTGAGATAAATGAACCATCCTTATATCTTTGGAACCAAACTCATGGGTGAAGCCATATTGAAGTCCAAATTCCATGTGACAACAATAAAAGATCCCTTCGGCACATAATGCAGCACATCCCTTCCAATTCTGTAAGATGCTTATAAACGCCTAAGTCTGATCTCTAACTAACCCAACCAGCGATTATCTGGAGGCCAGGGGTGGCTGGCAGAGTCTCCAAGTCCATTGCTTTTCACACCCCACCCTACCTAGGGTCCAGCCATTCCTCTGCCCATTGCTAGTTCCCACCCAAGGGTACTTGGGGTGAGGAAAGAAGACAAGCTTCAGGTCTTCCCGTTTTGCTGCTTACCAGCAGGTCTGGCGACAGCAAGGTCGGGTGGGGACCCAGGTGCATAGAATGAGGATGAAGCTGTGTTTCTGATTCCGGCAAATGACCAACTTACCAGATGAATTCAGTAGGAATCTGTGTTTCCCCTGCTGTCTGTCAGTCCCACCCCTGCAACCCCCATCACACAGACACTGACAATGAAATAAGTTGAGAGAGTAACGCTCCAGCTGGGCTCCTGGGGTGAGAAAAGACAGTAATAAAATACCTGGAAAGGACTCTCTTGTCACCAGTGTCTTCCAGGTCATCTGAGGAATGAACAGTTCCAGGTGCTATGAATATTGAACTTTCTACTTGGTCCACATGTTTCCTTTTTTCCTTTTTTTTACTGCTGGTCGATTCTTCCATTACCTTTTCTTCTAAAGGGTTTGCTAAGCTTTCCGAGTTTGGGGCTTCCTGGGACTTAAGGACAAGACAACCAAATACAAGTCAGCATTTCGTGCTGAAGGTCGAGTGAGTGACACCACCCAGCAGTGCTCTGCTCCGCCTCGATTCCAAGGCCCAGCTAGGACGCCCCTTCTTTTTTTTTTTTTTTTTTTTGAGGGCAGTGTCACTGGCCCTCACATGTGGGACCGAACCGGGGCCGCTGGCTTCCCAGGCCAGCGCTTAACCACCGCGCCCCTCGGCCGGCCCCAAGGGCATCCCTTCTAAGTCTCATCTCCCTTGAGCTCCTTCCAGCAGAGCCCACCTTGGAAGGGAAGCCCAGCCCAACTCCTGCCCACTGTGCAGAGTTCAAACGCTCCAGAGGGGTGCTGTGGAAATGGCATGGGGTTTAGTCAGTAGGATCTGTTTCAAAATCTTGGATGAATCGGCTATTTGACCTTCAGCAACTGACTTCATCTCTCTGGTCCTCAGTTTCCTTGTCCATCAAATGGGAATAATACTCATCAACCTCATTCCACAATATCACAGTGTTTCCTCTAAAGGATAGCCCAATGGCTGCACCCTTCACACAAGCATCATCCGCTTAAACAGAGAAATGAATCCTGGAAGCCAGGTGGGTGAAAGGGTGTTTGGAGAGGAACGCACACAGGCAAACATACAGTGATGGGATGGCATTCACTGTGCCTTTGGCTGAGGGTGGATTGTAGTGCATCTCTAGTGTTTCTTTGATAAGAAAGATTCTTGGACCACACTGTCCACACCAGGCAGTGTGAAACCCGTTAGCAATGTTCCTGCGTGAAACCGAGAAGCGTGGGAATTGTTGGGGCTACCTCTCAAGAATTCCTCAGGGGCTAGAAGAACCCGCTCTACAGGTGTTGGAATAAGAGGATATAGTGGCCAGGCCCGTAAACCCCACAGAACAAAGCTCCGTGCAGAAATTAAAAGCTTTCTCAGCAATTTGAGACTCCAGTCCCTCTTCCATCATCAATGGTACCTTTTCTGAAGCAATGAGGACTTTTTTTTTTTTAAACACTAGAAGAACTTGCCATTTTCTAGTCTCTATTTTAAAGGGGGGCCAAGTGTCAGAGCAACACTCTGTCCCATATCATCTTGTCTGCCAGGAGGCAAGACTCACAGACCTCACCTGCCATTCTGAGCTGCACCCCCTCCCCCCCGCCACCACTCTCCTACAAGGATCAAGGCCAGGGTTACACTGGGGAGCCCATCGCAAGGTGGGCTTGAGAGCAGTGGGCACCTGCCCATAGTACAGGTGAGAGCCAGCGGAAGCAGATCAGAGCCAGAGAGGCAGGCAGTGCCAGTATTACTCCCACACTGTGCCTGGAACGTGCGCTTTCATGCCCAGCTCAGTGTGAGATGGGTTCAACTCTAGCTTCTCCGATTCCATTCCCAGCCCGAGTCTCGTTCAAGCCCACCCCACATCAGCTGTCCACATGCTGGACACACACAGTTGCACAACCTACTTTTGGCAATGACTGGAAGGAAAGCAGAAGAAAATGAAGTGCTACGTCTGCGATTCCCTCGGCCACATTCAATCAGCTGGGGAGAGGGACCAAGGCCCTAAATAGCTTAAAGCAACACAGAGGGACGGAGAGGCAACTCAGGCTTTCTTCCAACCACCCACCCTCCCAGTCCCCTTTCTTTTGTCCTAAAAGAGCTTTTTGGCCCATAACAATCCAGAGAATCACTCCAGTTGCTGTCATAGTCCCCAAACCTGGGGATCTCAAGTCCTGATCTCATTGAGGGGCATGTCTAACCCTGCTGGATCGTGGGGTCTCCCGTAGGAAGAGCCGTCTGGGGCAGGGCTGGCTTTTGGCAAGTCAGCAGACAGCAGGTGAGGAATTGGGGCTGGGTTCCTCCAAGCGGGGGCACAAGGGGAAGATGGCAGGCGGGTCCCTGGCACCTGTGGAACCGTCCAGTCCCCTTCTCAAAGGTGGCCACAGAGGGGGAGCCCCCACCACAAAGGGCCAATTGGTCCTGTCGCGCTTGCCTCTTAAGCAGTTAGCACCTGAGAATTCCGCTCCCCACAGCGATCCGGGCAGCGATTCCCCATTGTCCAGAGTTGGCAAACCAATAAAAGCAAGCTACCACTTCTGGTCTATCTAAACCCTAAATGTCTTGTAAGGCTTCTCAGGTTCCCCTTTCTCCTGTATGCGTCCCAGGCTGCAAGCCTCCCCGGTCCTCTGAGCACCTCTGGGCCCCTCCCTCAGCTCTGACTCTCAACTGCCACGAGCCAGAGCATCATCACCTGTCTTGGTGATTAACTTACCCTACCTTCGCCTTGCGCCCCCAAATCATCATGCAATAATACATCTTTGGTTCCTGCATTGCAGGCCCCATCAGGCTGGTTTCTAGAGTCCAAAGAATATAACACGAATGCTCATTTTCTCCTGGGAGAGAAAAATCACAACCCACAAAACCAGGCTGAACACTCAAGAAGAGAAGGTTGAAAATATTGTCGGCTACAGATGAGAAAGCAATTGCTGCGCCTGGGGAGGAAGCTGGGAAGGCTCCTGGGAGGAGGTGCCAATTGCATGGGGCTTTGAAGGTGAAAAAATGCTAGCCAAGTGAAGGATGGGGAAGGGTGTTTCAGATGGTGGGACCAGGTCTAGCAAAGCCTGGAGGCAGAGGAGAGAGGGTGTAACTGGGAGCCAGGGAGGAGGCTGGTATGGGTGGAAGGGAGAGGGAGAAGGGGGTTCAGAGGGGTGGGCGGCCAGGTTGGAGAGGAAAGAGTATCAGAGGTCACACTAAGGAATGTGGACTTTATGTTGGAGTTAGGAGTAGGGGAGTGATAAGATGAGACCTGTGTTTTAAGATCCACTGCCACTTGTGGAGGGGGCTGAACTGGGAAGGTGAGATGGGAGAGATTGGGGAAGAGACAATGGGATGGCATCAGAGGTAGTCAAGGTGATCTGGGATGGCCGATGGATGTCCTTAGCAGGGCCCTGCGCTTTCCCACCTTGGTTCCCGTGCTCAGGCTGAGACTTCTACCCAGAACTCCCTCCCCAGCTCCACAGGTCCCGACACATGCAGTCTTTCTGGATCTGGGGTGGGTGGGTGGTGCCTCCCTCTGGTGAACTCCCAAATCCCTTTGCTGGGCCCCATCTTTTCTGTGTGATGCCACGTTCCCTCCTAGCACAGTGACTGGGTCCTTGGTCTCTCCAGCATCAAACACCAGAGGATGGATCACCTTTTGGCTCCATTCTCCCTGCCAGTACCTGCACACTGCCTCTCACAGGCGGGACGGAGTGTGCAGTGAGCTCGCCTGGGCTCCCTCCCCTCCCAGGCTGTCTCCCCTTGGGCACCCTGTCTGCACTGCCCCTGCAGGGGCCCCATCACTGTGGTTTCGGATCCACCCCTGGGTTCCCAGGGCTGCAGTGGGAGGTCTTATTGACAGGACCCCTGTAGGAGGGCCCCTCCACTCTGCGCCCCTGCAGCGTCACACCAGAGCCACCCACCCTCCCACCCTCTCCCTGCTCACTCCAGTAGCTCGTCTTGAGCTGCTGCACCAGGTAAAATGGGAACCCCAAGTGGCAGATAAGTGTGTGCTCAGCTGCTTGATCTCTGAAGTGTGTGTCTTCCCCACCCTCCACCTCCACCCTGTTTACACTACCCACTTCAAACCCCTGGGGACAGGGAAAAACACCTTTAAAAATCAAGGCTGGAGTCAAAGATGAGGCCTGCTTTTGGTTTTCCCAGGCCACTGCCAGAGGCAGGGGCTACGATTCCCTAAGTGCACCCGAAGTGTAGCTATGATTATTATTTAAAATTATTACTGTTACTCCTATGCTGGGCCTTCAAACATGACCTCTTTTGACCCTCTTGGCAGCATTGTGGGCAGAGCTAGGACTAGGTGAAGGCCACTGAGGCGCCCAGCGTTCAAAGTTTAAGGAGCGATCACTCTCGGGTGCGTCTTGCCTTTGCTTGAACATGAGTAACCCACATCCTTAAATGATGGGGAGCTTTCAGTTCCCTAATTTATGAAGGAAGAAGCTGAGCTCCAGAGAAGGGCAGAATGCCCCAAGCAGGGCCGTCACGTACCTGGTGGCTCTCCCCAGGGGCACTGCCTTCAGCCTCCCTCTGCTGGTGGTCCTCCCGGGCAGCTGGGGGAGTGGGTTCCGAGGCTGGTTTGGCACTCTCCGCACCCATGTCCAGAGAGGGCGCCTGATCAGCGGCCTGCGGGAGGTCCTTGCCCGGCCCTGAGAAGCTGCGGCTGCTCTGAGAGGCCTCCGTCTCCTCCTTCCTGGGCCCCAGGTCACACAAGTAGCCCTCTGGTTCTTCAAAGTCCATCTCTTCGTTTTTCAAATCCTCCTCCGTGCCTTCCGCGTAAGCCTCCAAAACTGCAGCCAGGGGCACCTCGTAATGCGGGTAGTAGAAAAGGTCATGGGGGATGACGGAAATCTTGGAGTGGGGAGGGTCAGGTCTGAAATCCAGCCCTTCATCACTGGGACTCCCAAGGGTCTCCAAGCTGATGCTGCTGTTTGGCGGGTTGGAAGGTAAGTCCCTGCCGCACCCCTGGGGGCCTTCAGCCTCCCCATTTTCCTCATCATGTCGCCGCCGATGCAGGGACTTTTGCTTCGCCTTTTCATGTACCTCTGGCTTTTTATCTACCGGTGCCTCCTCTGGGGACAAACAATAGCCCTGGTCCTCTGGGTCAGGGTCCTCGTGAGGTTTGTGCTCGCCAGGCTTCCCTGGGGGCTCGTCCGAATCTTCCTTTTTGTGGGCAGATTTCCCTTTCCTTTTCCCCAGTTTCTCAGCGTGCTCCTCCAAAGCCACGTCCTCAGCAGGTTTTCTCTCAGGAGGCGAAGGAACCTCACTGAAAGCCTGGCTGGTTGAGGCGGAATCTACTAAGTTGCTGTTAAATTTAGAGGCCTTTAATGGTATCCCTTCAAAACAGTCTTCTTCATCCATAGCTTCTACAGTCTGCAGACTAACCTTGATCTCCAAGGAATCAGCTATAACAGTATCCTTTCCAAGGGGTGACAGGGGATGATTTTCTTCCCCCTGGCTGGCTGCCCTCTCCGATGCCCCATTCCAGGAGGGAGAACTCTGGGAAGTCTGAGAATTATCGATCTTACCATCCTCCAAAGAAATGTCACCTAGGGCCTCGTCGGAGGCTACTTCCGGGATCTTTAGGGCTTCCTGTTTTGGTTTTTCCTTGGCAACCTCAACCGCTGAGATGTGTCCATCTTGCTTCAACAATTCCTTTGTCCCTCTTGGGCTCCCTTCAAAGCCAAAGTCTTGACTGTAGGAAGTGTCCTGACTGCAGGAAGCATCCTTGTACGTGTCAGCTTCGAAGTGCACAGTTTTCTTGATGGGCAGAGAGATGGTCTTCCGGTTGTCCTTTCTGGATAAGATGGAAGATTCTGGAGATGGCTCGCTGATGCTGCTGCTCTTATCTGGGACCTCCTGGAGGACCTTGTCGATGATCTGGTGTATGACCTCAATGGAAGTGTCTGACAGCGTATGGTTGGCAACACCACCCAGGCAAGACTCCTTCACGCTCTCAGGCTTGTCACAGACGAAGACTTTGGAGGGTGGTGGGTGGCTGGTTTCATGGTTAACAGTGTAGGCACGCTCCCCATTTTCGGTTAGGAAGAAGACTGTGCTCTCCTGTTCAGAAGGTGTTTCTTTGATGTGGACAAAGGTGGATTCAATTGGGGCTTCTTTATCTGAATCCTCAAAATCGTCCTGCAAAGAAACACAGGGAAAACACATAAAATGAGAAGAACATGTAAGTACAATGTGTATTCTCCTTTCAGAAAACAAAAACCAAAAAAGAAAGAGCTGCTTCAGGACTAATGCCAAATGTACTGATTAAGATGCAGATGGTTGAAAAGACTATTGCTCCTGCCAAAGTGTGAAAACACCAGAGAAATTAAAAACACTATTTTTTTTAAAGGCTATGGATGCAAAGAAATCTCAATGAACTAAACTAACTCTAGAGAAGGACGAACTCTTCCTAAGTGACCAGAGACTGTCAGCTACTTCATCCCTGGGGCCACAGCCTAGTCTGGGTATGGACAGTAGCAAAGCTGACCTACCCAAGATAAGGAAAAATCAGCCAAATCTTCATTGATTGTGTGGGCTCGTGTGAGAGATTGAATCTAGAAGGGCCCCAAACATCAAAACCAATTCTGCTTATATGCTAATTCTCCCACACGGGGACTTTTGTTGAATAAGAGGCAGCTGTAGACAGGGCTGAAAAGCAGAGAGTAACCTTGGTATTGCAGTGTTTGGCTCCCCATGCACTGGTGGAGACAGTGGGTTGAGCTCATCTGAAAATTATTTGAAACCCGAGAGTTGAAATTAAATAAAACTGCAACACATCCCTTATCAACTCCTAATAAGGCCAAATGATCAGCACATTGTAAGTCCTTGTTTGGGAAAGTGCTACATTCTCGGGGAAAAACTATATCACCTATCTCAAGATCTACTGTTTATTTATATGCAGGATCTGGCATAAAATAAAAAAGTTGCAAGATACCAAGAAGCAAGAGAAGGAGACCCATAATCAAGAGAAACAATAGTCATTAGAAGTAGACCCAAATATGACCCAGGGTTAGAATGAGCAAATAAAGACTCTAAAATAACTATTTAACCTACATTACAAGAAATACAAAGGTAGGTCTTTGGGATGAAGAGAAATGATCATAGATGGAAACCTGGATATGAAGGAGGGAATGAAAAGCACCTGAAATGGTAAATATGTGGTCAATATAAAAACCTATTTAACTGTCGAAGGGAGTCAGAGGAAGTGTAATAGATATATATGATATGGGGGTGGCAAATTGGGGGAGGGAGGTTGTCACTCTGAGGGGTAAAAAGTATAACTATTGCACTGTGTTGTACACCTGAAACTAATTATAAATAAATTAAAAAAAAAAAACTATTTAAAAAGCTTTCTTGAAAAGCCTCCTCACTGTATAAAGCAAAAGTAATAACAAAATATTGGGGATTAAAACATATATAGCAGTGAAATAAATGACAATAATAGAACAAAGGACTGGAGAGGAAGTGAGCAGAATTAAGTTGTTGCATATATAAAAATATAAAATATACATTTTACTTGAAGAGACATTATAGTAATTCAAGATAGATTGCAGTATGTTCAAGATGAGTATTAGAATCCCTAGAGCAACTATTAAAATGATTGCAGTATGTTCAAGATGAGTATTAGAATCCCTAGAGCAACTATTAAAACAGTAAAACAAGGAGATATGGCTAAAAAGCCAATAGAAGAGCTAAAATGGAAACCAAAGAATAACTGAATAATCCAAAAAAAGGTAGAAGGACAGAGAAGCACAGCACAGACAGAAGCAATGGAAAACAATAATCAAGATGGCAGATGAGGTATGTGTAAGCAGAAGAAAAACACTAATTAAATGACACACTAATTCTTGTCAGAGTGGAGAAAAAACAAGACCTGGCTATATACTGCTTGTAAGAGATGTGTTTAAATATTAGCACACACACCCTACCCCCCCCACACACACACACACTGAAAGGAAAAAGATATATCATGCAACCATCATGAGAAAGCTAGTATGACTATATTCCTATCTGACAAAGTATACTGCAAGACAAAGAAAGAAATTACATAAAAATAACGATTCAGTTTTGAGGAAGATAAAACAATCCTAAATGTGTATGCATTTATAGCATAGCTTCAACATACAGAAAGCAAAAACCGACAGAACTAAGAGAAATAAATCCACAATCATAAGTTGGAGATTTTTTCACATTTCTCCCTCACACTAATTGATAGGGAAAGTAGAAAAAAGTATCAGTATGTTTAAAGAATATGAGAACAGCATATTAAGTAAGCCAACCTAATTGATATTTAAAGAATGTTAATTCCTTCACTGCATAAGACACATTCTTTTCAAATACATGTAGTACATTTTACCAAAATAAGCTGTGTTAAGCCATAAAGTTAGCCACAGTGGGTGGTAAATGGTTGGCCAGGGCTTAACGAATGTTTATTAAAATGAACTCAGGGCTTAATGAATGTTTATTAAAATGAACTCAACTCAGATGAATTGTTAAAGAACAGTTCAGTGAGTGGCTAGATGGGCTGGGACTTGTCACTTGGAATCCCCTGGGGATTGAATGGACTGTAGTGACGCGTTGTGTTGTTCTATGAATGAGAATGGTTTTCTCCAGGTATCATATCTTGCTCAACTTCTCATTCCCCTGCCCCCATCTCTGACCACAGCACTGGGGAGATGCATGTGTCAGATACACGGAATCAAGGCTGTGACCTTGACTCACACAAATACGTCAGTTTTAGTTGACTTTAAACTCTGCCTACATATTTAGGTCTTCAGGCTAATAAAAGCTCTGGTGCCTAGTGTCTCAGAATTTAGTAATGGGCTAGGAAAATTAAAAATACGATTATATGATACTACAGATATTATATATTATACCGTATAATACTATATAATATATATTATCTTATTATTGCAAAATAATAAAAATCACCATTTACTAAGCATCCACTGTTGTGCCAGGCACAGGACTAGGCATTTTACATATCTATTTGTTCTTCATACAACTCTGAAATGTGGGTAATATTTCCATTTTACAGATGATACCTCATGCAGACATTAATCAGAGGTTAAGTAAGCAGCTTGAAGTCACATAGCTCAAGTGGCAGAGCTGACATTCCAGCCCATGGAATTCCTGTTTCTGAATCACTCCGGGAAATGATCTGTGGTGTAGGGACAGATGGGAAACACAAACACACACACACACACAGGAACTGGAATGAAAGCCACAGCATGGGAGGACACAGTCTGGCTCTTCTGAGCTGCACCAAATGGGGTCTCAGTTTCAGCCACATGTTTTTAGGGATCTAAGAGCCTGAACTTTGAAACCACAGAGACCTGGGGTCACAGAGCTCTGTGCTTGGTGGCTGTGTGACCCTGGAGAGGGCTTTAAGCCTCCGAATGTCCATATTCTCATCTACCAAATGAGGATACTGAGCAGAGCCATGTTGAACCATAGAAATGGCAGTCAGCCCAGAGACATACAGGACAGTTACCTGACCAGCCTCCAGCTAAAAGAGCAGCCCCACCCCTCCTTGGAGCATGCTGATTTTTTTTCTACTTGAAAAAATTTTTTTTCATAACTACTTGAAATCATAACGCATTTGCTGACTTGTTAACTCTTTTCTCTATTAGAACAAAGCTTCACAAGGTCAGGGACTCCATTTGCCTAGCTTATTACTGAGACCCCCCCACACCCTACCCCACCAGGCCAGTAGTAGGTATTCAGTAAATTACCAATGAATTCAATAAAGGGCTGTTGTTATTATTGTTGTTATTATTATTATCATCTCACAGTGGTGCATGGGTTGGGTGGAGGTTCAAGGGAGCCATGACAACCTCTAAAAGGCCTGATTCTGCTCCAAAAAAAAACCCCAAAACCAAAAAATCTGGAACCATGTACATCTGGGATTCTGAAAATAAAAAGGCATGTTTTCACGGTCATTGTCTTTTATAATTTTTCACATTCTGATAAAATCTGGTAGACAGCTGAAATGTTCTATCTAAAATCTAAAAAAAATCAAACAGCCGATCCATATTACAAGCAGCATCTTTTATAATCTTCATAAAGTTTAGTATGGGAAGAAGTTTGTGAGAGGCTCATTTCTACCTAGTTTTTAAACATAATACACATTATGTATAATTTTGAAATTAAAATATGGCAAGGCAACGCTCAAAGGACACGAGATCAAGTTTTGATTATTACGGCTCGTCACATAGAACACAGCCTGACCCCAGCTTCATCTGATGGTCAGCTGATAGAAGTGTAGTTTCTGAATTAAAGGTAAGAAAAACAAACGTACGGCTTCCAACTCCGGGAAATGTTCTAGAAACTGGGCCACGTAAGTCACGATAGACTGCTCATCTGGTGTGTCAACCATGATGTCTGTTAAGAGAGACACAGGCGTTAGAAGGACACACAAACACGCAGTCCTTGAGTTGGATCATGGGATGCTTGACGGTGAAGGATCCCACAGACGACTGAGGTTCTTTTCTCTTTATTTTACACTTGAGGAAATTTAGGCCCAGAGAGGGGAATCATTTGATGGAAGTCTCACAACTGGCTGATGAATAGAGAGGCCAAGATGTAGAATCCAGGCCTCCTGATTCCTAAGGCTGTTCATTAATCTGTCTTAGTCCCTCCACTGTGAGCAGCCGGCTCCATCAGCGAGACTGGTGAACCAGGACCGTTCCTCACTACTGGAGGGAACCCCAAATTAGTCTAATCCATGTGGAAAGCAATTTGACAGAGATAACTAAATGCCTTAAAAGGTGTGTCCTTTCCAACTCTGTCATTACCTGATGGGACCTGGTCCTGAAAGGAGCGATCTGAGAAGCCCACTCAGCTTTATTCAGCAAGTTGTTCACTGCAGTGTTATATAATATACGAACATGACTACTTCTGAAATAACCTCTGTGCCCAGCTGTAGTAGGAGAGCTAAGTGCATTTTGGTTTGCCCACGAGATAAGCCATTATATGGCCAATAAAAATACATAATGAAGACATTATAGCAACATGCAAACTACTTATGTCATATTTATAATGTTAAGTTTTTAAAAGTAAGAAACAAAACTATACATATACTCAATGATCCCAATCATGTAAAACATTGAAATACCAGAAACATGATCTCAGTGGAAGGAATACAGGACACATAAAAATGTCTTCATTAGATGTTTCTGTATTTTCCAAATTTTCTACCCGGACAGCATGTGTTACACATGTAATAAACATTATTAAAAAGGCAAAAAAGAGAGGGAAGCACTGCTACCTTCCGGCTCCAGGAGCCTGGGAATGTGAAGGGAATCGTGGGCGATGCTGAATGCCTTCTCCAGGTTTTCCCGCATGGAGTCTTCCAGGGCCTGCTTCATGTCCACCAGGCTTGGGTCAATGGCCTTGATCACCGCCAGGAAAGCCAGCCCACTCCTCCAGCTGCCCGCGAAGTCCTGCACCGCCACGCCATACCTGAGGAAAAGCAGCAGGGGCGGCCACCATGCCGCTCAGTAACGACACTGAGTGACAAGGGCGTCGACACGTGGCAGCCTCATGGCCTCCGAGTGGGATGTGCTGGGCCCTGAGCCCTGGGGGCACTGCGCTGTACCACTCATCGTTCCACTTCTGGACACAACAGAAGCAGAAGTCAGGTGTCCCACAAGGAGGCCAATGAGGACCTTGTGTTCCCCAATTCCCAGCTATATAAAGGAGCCATTTTGTACACTGTTCACCTTATCCGTGATACTCAAAACGCAGCAAACGAGGATGTGCTGTGCAACAAAATGGAGGCAGGAAGTCCCAAGTTCACACCTCATACTCCTCAGTGATAAAAGGGATCATCTTGCTGTGACCTCTGAGGCCGTAGGGGAGAATGTTAGGTTGAACCCATGAGAACAACTACATCGTGTAGTCAATCTAATGTGCAATATAGGCAGCACATGGAAGCCATCACTAAGTAAGCGGTAGCTAATATCGGCATCATATCGATAGAATTAAACATTTAAAGGTGAGGGACAAAAATAGCGAATCCTGCCAGGCACTAATTTCCTTTAGAATCCATCCCCTGAGGCCTCAGCCAGTCTCTCCACTGTGGTCACTGAACTCTCTTCAAAAAAACAAAACATTTTTTTGTTTGAATCATTTAAGATTCACAATTAGTTACAAAAACAGAGAGCCCCTGTATTCCCTGCATCCAGCTTCCGTCAGTAGAGCGTCGTACGTTAACCAGGGTGTGTGATCTAAACAGGGACTCTGACGTTGGTACAAGACTATGAGTTAAGCACAGGTCTTATTGGGATCTCACCAGTCTCATTTTCTTGGGGGCGGTATATGGTACCATGACATTTTATCACCAGTGCAGAGTCCTGTCGCCACCATCACAATGGAGAGACAGAGCTGTTCCATCACCCCAAAGACACCGCTTCTTCCTCAGTCACCCTAACTCCTGGCAATGAGCTTCCTGTTGGGTGATTTCTTTTAAACAACATGTAATGATTGTTCATGTTAATCATCTCTATCGGGCTCCACCCTTCAATTGAAGCTCCAAACATCCAGCCTCTCTTCCAACTTTTATTCCCATACACTGCGGGGAAGGGATCTGATGTTTGTTAAGTGCTTTTTATGTGCTGGGACTGTGCCAGGCACTGTCATGGGGTTTATGTCATTTCATCCTAATTGTCCCGTAAGGCACCAAATGATAAGTTATCATCTTGCCAGCAGGGAAGTGATTCACCAGGATCTCACCCAGTCTGTACGTGGCAGAGCTGAGATGGCCCCGAGGTGGTGTGGCTTTAACTACACGTGGCCTGGATTTCCACCCAGAGGCTGTTGGCTGCTGCCACAAAAATGCCTGATACCAAGCTGCTGGAAGGCCTCGGCTGCTGGTACAGGGTCAAACAGGAGGCCAGGGACTAGACAGTTCACCGTTCTTGGCTTTAGAAAGGCCAGACCTAACTCTGATATGTGACAGCCTTCGCCGTTATTAGTTTTTAAGGAGATACAGACTGAAAGACACTGGATGCTTCATAATAAATAGGTACATGTTATTAGGATCCAAGAGACAGCTCCACTTTGGGGTTTAACATGGTGGAAGTCCCTCTGATTTGCATTCAGATCCTCTCATCAGCTTTCCGCAAACCAAACACTCTGCAAAAACAGTTTTCTGTGCACAAAAACTGAAAAATGTAGTGTTCCCTGTTCTGATAGTCCACACGAAACGACAGGCACGTAATTTAGTCAGTGTGCATGCCCCTTTCCTTGGCCCACCCCAGGGAGCGCCCTCCGTCCAGTCTGCCGGGCAATAGCACGGGGCGGGGGCACAGGACGTGGCAGCTTACTTCCTCGTTTTCCTTTGCACCCACGCCAGCAGGGTCCTGATGGTCTTCCTCTGGTCTTTCACCGATATGGCCATGCTCCTCTCCGTGGTGGGCGTGGGTGGGAAGGAGGAGTCTGAGTCTGTGCCCCCTGAGCCAGGTGACAGGCTGGAAGATGGGGAGTTTCTGCTGAGATTACCTGTGAGCTCCTTAATCTGGAAGGGAAAACGGCATTTCAGATCCCAGGGACAGACCCATCTGACTGGCGGGGCCAGCTCTTGCAGAACTGGCTCACCAAATAGGGAGAAACCCCTTCCGGATGGCCGGGTGTCAGGAGACAGGGCAGTACCCATGATGCCCTGCCCGTTTTGTGTGGCTTAGGGTGCGTGCAATGACACTTCACAGGGAAAGTCATCTCTTCCCGGGGTCTCTCTAGCTCTCTGGCCAGGCTCTGCATGCTTTGTGACGTGACTGCACCTACCCCTTCCCTCTCCCTATCACTCCCAGAATGCATCACACTGTGTCAAGCCCCACTACCTATGCTCATCCTGGTCCTGCCGACTGGATGTCACTTCCCTCCGTCACCAAAGTACTGGCTACTCAAAATGTAGTGCCTCTCATGGGGTGCTTGTGAGAAATGCAGAAGCCCAGGCCCCATCCAGGACCTATGAAATCACAATCTACATTTCAACACCACCCCCAGGTGATTCGTATGCACAGTCATATCTGAGAAGCACTGGTCCAGTGCACTCCTACTCATCCTTCAAAACCCAGCTCTGGTGTTACTTCCTGCAGGAAGTTTTCCTCATTCCCTTCTCCCCCTGAGGTAGTTTTCTAGTTGGTGCTCTTGCAGTATCCTGCTCATAGCTGATCATGACCTGTACCAGAGGTCTGTAATATGGGACTGACTGGTCTTTGATCCCAGAGAGTCACGAGTGCAGGACTTTGTGTGTCTAGAGCCTGGCACATAGGAGAAACTCAACAGATATTTACTAAAGGAATAAATGAAGACCTGGGATGGATTTAAGGCTTTGATTCTGTACACAATTTCAGGATGTGTCCAGCATCTATCAGGGAGTTTAATAACAAACATCAGTCACGGGAGCCTGTATTTAACAGTGCAGTTGACAAAGGGCATCTCTTGGTGCTCAGCACATATTATGACCATTGCCCCCATTCCACAGATGTGGAAACTGAGGCTCAGAGAGACAGCCTTTGGTTCTTTAAGGCCAAGGCTCCCACAGAACTGGATCTGTTGTGTCCAAATATTGTTTGTGCTTGTTCTTCTCTGAAATCCAAGCCTTGAGCCCAAACCCCCAGCAGATCACCGCCATGCAGGTCATTTTTACTCCTGGGAGGGCAATTAAATAATGAGCCACCATGTTCTATTTCAAAAAATGGGAATTTGAGAAGATGAAATGTCAGCTCACTCCCCGCTCTTCAGGCAAAAGAACTCGAGCACAATTTTAAACGCCGCCTTCATCGTCCAGCCACAGTTCCTGTCCTTTCCTGTAAAACCTGCATTTCCAAATAGAGGCTGAAACTGCTCAAGTTGGAAAAAGAAGGTCTCACCTGTCTTACAGGCCTCTTCCTAGAGCTATCTTTCATACAGGGTCTTTGTCTCTGATGAACACGAGCCATTTCAGGAAAGGAATTCTACCACGTTCAATGTTTGATCGAAAGTATTTCCCCAGCTCTTGTGACACTTTAGAATAAAATTATTTTTCCAAGTAAATGTTGAAGTTTTTAAGCCCCACAGGGATGGATATACCCCTCTGGAGAACAGAGCTCCCACCGCTTTTGAAATCACAGGGACTCAAATCTCTAGCAAGCAGATTCCTCTGGTTCTTTTTCAGGAAGCAAAAAAAGACAAAATCTGTCGGAAACGAAATCTCACTGTTGCCCTTGATCTGGGCCCACTCTGTCCTGTTGGCCCTAAGCAGACGCGGGGAGATGGTTATCCTGTGTCACTGAGAGGAAATGATGTTACCTGGAAAAACAGGATTATGTTCCATATCAGCCCAAGAACCAAAGAGGGGTTGCCATCTGCTATTTCTGCTGCGTCGATGCTAACCAGTTTTACCTGCAGAGAAGCAATTTCTGAGCTTAATAGGGGTGGTCACATAGGTTGAAACAGGTTGTTTTCTGATGCCTTTGTGGGCCTGTTTCTCTTTCTCACCTGTGCCATTTGGTGCCACCTTCCAGGGGCTCCAGCATGCATACATGTGTGTAACTATGTTTACTAAACACATGTATAGCACTTATCATGCACAGGCACTATCCTACGCTCCTTTACAAGTATAAACGCAGTTCGTCCCCACAACCCACAACGTTGGTAGTTCCATCACACCTATATTTCAGGTACAGACATTCCACAGTGGTCAAATGTAATGTGTCAAGGGGTCACATACTAGTCAGGCCTCAGTCATTTTTTCCTAAGGACAGATGGTAAGTCCCACGAGGTCTGTGTGCATGCTACACTAACAACACAGAACCGGCAGATTTAACAAGTCTTTGGACAAACACAGGGCACCGATGTCAGAGATCCGGGAAATTATCCGTTGCTATTTAGAAACATCGCATTAGGATAGGGCCAAGTTTCTGCATCGTTACAAAATATCCTACAGCTTGGTTAAAATGTGCCTATTTGAGAAACCCTTAGGAGATTACCTACTTATTTAACTAGGTTCTGACCACAGGATGGTGTTCTTGGAGAATCCCTAAGGCACTGGTTCTCAGCGTGTGGCCCCTGGATTGATCTCCTTAGAAAGCAAATTCTCCCCCAGAATCACTGAGTCAGCAGCTGTGGGAGTGGGGCCGTTCTCTGCATTTTCACCAGCCTCAGGTTTGAGGACCACTGCCCTAAGTCATTTTATTCTGCAAACGAAATCTGAATCCAGAGATCAGGGGTCTGCAAATGTCTATAAGGGGACATAGAATAAATATTTAGGACTTTGCAGGCCACAGAAGTCTCTGTCACATTTTCTTTTTCTTTGTTCTTTACAACCCTTTACAAACGTAAAATCCATTCTTTAGGAGAAGAGAGGAGAAAGCAAGGGCATCAAAGTAGGCTTTCAAATCCACCCTATAAAGGGCCGGCCGAGTGGCGCGGTGGTCGGGAGCCGGCTTGGGACACCAGCGGCTCCGGTTCTGGTCCCATGTATGAGGGCCAGTGACACTGCCCTCTAAAAAGAATTAAAAAAAAAAAATCCACCCTGTAAAGCTGGGCTGGGAGATTGGGGAAAAAAACTCCCTCTCCCTAAGGGCTTTTGAACATGTTTGACACCGGTCTCTGATCTGTCTGGTCAGATGTCAGGGGTTTCTGACAACACCAGTCTGCAGGGCTTGGGCATTCCTAATGGAGGGAGAGGCTGACTCCAGAGTTTTCTGGCTTGGGGCATTTTGCAAGCTGATGCCAAGAGTAGAACTCAGACAGCACAAGCTCATCATGGGTAGGCTGGGGCCAGAAGGAAGCTGTCGATCCTGAGAATCACACGGCAGATCAAATTCAGGTCCAATATTCTGTCCACATTCATCAAGGCCACACGTCCCATGTGATGAATCACCCATGATGCGTGGCCTTCTGGTCTCCTGGCCCGCTGCTCTGACAGCCCCCTCTGTTTCTGTCACTCACAGAACACATCCGGGGCAGGGAACTGGAGCGCTTAGTCAAGTTCACCACCCCAGGCTTCACTCCCTCCCGCCTGGAGGAGGCCCAGCGCTGAGGTTCATAGAAAGCATTCCAAAGAGAGAAAATGACAGAGCTGCCTTGCAGGGATGCAACGAACAGGATGATGCAGCATCCAGGATGGAGCCCCAGGCTGGGAGAAGGCAGTGACTGCAGGCGGTCCAAGTCCTCAGGCAGCAGATATTCCCGATGACCTTGCCTTGGGCGGCCAGCCCACAGCTGGGTTCCCATGGTGAACAGACAATGCAATAGTCAGACGTCAGTCAGAAGCTTCAGGGACACTGTCCCCTTCCTCCTCTTCCCCTAACTCGGTTGTTTTTGCTACCCTGATAACAGGGGGACCAAGTCGTTTATGGGAGTGTTCCTTCTCCCCCTCTGGCTGCCACATCCAGCCTGGGGCAGCGATAATGGTTGTCGCAGTAATGCCCAGTGGAGCCCGACTTCCTGCTGAGTGGTTTTCATGGGCTGGTTCATTTAACGCTCATAATACACCCATTTCATAGGCGAGGAAGCTGAGGCCCAGAGGTGGGAGGCCACAGAGTAGGTCCTATGGGGCAGCCAGGCTCTGATGATGGAGTGAATGCTATGCTACTGGGGAGAGAGGGCAGGGCACAGGCCGGGGAGAGAGGGCAGGGCACAGGCCGGGGAGAGAGGGCAGGGCACAGGCTGGGGAGAGAGGGCAGGGCACAGGCCGTCCACACCCAATAGCATCTGAATCCTGGAGCAGATGAAACTTGACTGCTGCCCCTCCCGGCACCTGCTTGGCACCGATCACCCATTCTGGACACCTGTTTTGCTCAGGAGAGACACTGGCCCCTCCACCCTCGAGCTGGGACAGTAGGACACACAGGAGCCAGTAAGGGCCCAGGAGTGGTTTGTAGCTTTTGGGAGTGGGATAGAGACTGCCTCTGAAATGCATTTCCTCCTGTCTCACTCACCTGTGCTCTCTGCCCACCCTTTCATGGCCTACGGCCATTCACCTGTCTTACCTGTCTGGCAAATGGAGCACAAAGCTGACAAAACACATCCACATTTGGAATATGTCCAGATTTTAAAACAAAAAATAGAGAGGGGGGCTGTAACATGCTGCTGTGCCATAGGTACCTACTGCACACAGTTTGGGAAACATTTAAGGATGGATAAGAGAAGGTCAGGCCTTCAGGATGTGACACTGCCATACCTGTGCTTGGGCCATCCTACCTGGAGTGCCCGCCCACCCGGAACTCCCAGGCCCGCTGTTTATGGCCCCTCTGCAGGACCACTGTTCCTGCCCATGCTCCTGGTGTAATGGGCAGCATGCTGTCCACGTGAAGTCTGTCCTGCCAGACTCTGAGCTCCTTGAAGGCATGGCCGTGCTTCTAACGCAGCCATACGTCCCGAGCATGGAGCGCAGTCCCAGGCCCACAGAGGACACTCGGTGACCATGCCCCAGAGGACTGGTGGCAGCAAACCTCCGACCTACTTGGGCGATTGTGAGAAATGCAGTGGGAGAGTTTTGCCTACATCACAGGCCTACCAACACGGGGCAGTTGCTCCAAGGCCCCGCGATATCCTGGAAATCACGCCTCTTTGGAATTCAGGCGCAGGCACAGCTCAGAAGAACCAAGGCTGGTGCTCCTGCAGGAGCAGGCTATGGAGGTGGGGGCAGTAGAAGTCTCACATAACAGAGCCCTCGCTCTGCCAGCACATGGCTGAAGGCTACCTGGATGGGCACATTGAATCCTCAACGACTCTCTAAGGTAGACTTGGTTCTCTCACCTGTTTTACAGGTGTGGGAGCTGAGGCTCAAAGAGTCCACGTCATCTTCCAGGATTGGAAGATGTGGCAGCCATGCCCCAGGACCTGTGCCCTGAACTGCCACATGGGAGCCAAAGCTGACGGTGAGACCAACCATTGGGGGCCAGCCATGGTCATGAATACGGGATGTGCTTTTTTAAAGAACATCTTTATTGAGATATATTTATATTCCATTCAATTCACCCATTTCAAGTACACAATTCAATCAATGACTTTTTAGTGTATTCACAGGTGTGCACAAGTGTCACCAGTCAATTTCAGAACCTTTTCATTACCTCAAAAAGAGATACCATATTCTTTGGTTATCCCTATTCCTAATCCCCATCATCCCTAAGCAACCGCTGGTCCACTTGCAGACTCTAGAGCTGGCCCTGCCCTGGACGTTCATAGGAATGGAATCATAGAGTAAGTGGTCCTTTGTGTCAGGTATCTTTTATGATGTTTTCAAGGTCTGTCCGTGTTGTAGGCTGTCCCTGGTTCTTTTTCATGGCCGAGTATATGAATATACAGTATGTTGTTTATCCACTCGTCCACTGATGGCCATTTGGGTGGCTCCCAGTTTTTGGTTATTATGAGTGATGCCATTAGGAGCTGTGCTGTGCTTTTTGGCCACTGCCCTCTGACCTTTCCCCTATGTCTGGGGCTTTCCCCACAGCATGGGAGGCAGAGCCCACCTCTGCCTACAAAACCCAAAAGTGCTTTCCATTCACCCTCTTGGCAGCTGGACGTGGGTGGGGACCCAGGCTTGGCAGCCCACACCACTGAATCTGAATGTGTGACACTGAGTTCATTCCAGGGGCTGTGGTGAGGGCAGTGACGTCCTTCTCTCAGACAGAGGCAGTGGGGACAGTGCAGTGGTGGCCATGCCTACAAGGTCCTTGGATTGGGAGCGTGGGGACTCTGCAGGGGTCCCGGCACCTGGCATCTCTTGGTTCCATCCCTGATTCACAGCTTTTAGCTCACTCCATGTGCTACTCAGCACCCTTTCAACAAATTCCTTTTCTGCTTCAATCAGCCAATCTCAGCTTCTGTTGCTTCCTACCAAGAACCCCAAGTGAACCGCACTTTAGGACGAAGTTTTACCATATGTACTGATGTGTCGGGCAAACTGCAGTGTTTTTACCCCAAGGAACTGCTGAGGCTTAATGGAAGGAGAGTGCTGGAAGTTTCATCCCTTAGGCCGCCCGTTCCCATTGTTTTTAAAAAAAGAAATTTTATTGGGGAACAGTGTTTTTTTCTGGGACCCATCAGCTCCAAGTCAAGTAGTTGTTTCAATCTAGTTGTGGAGGGCACAGCTCTTTGGTTCACGTGGGGATCAAACCAGCAACCTTGGTGTTATGAGCCTGTGCTCTAACCACCTGAGCTAACTGGCCACCCCTGTTTCCATTTTTGAAGGACAAGAATCAGAGCTCAAAACACAGAAAGAGCCCATTTAAGCCTAGAAAGTTACATCAAGGAGGGGAGAACTTTGTGACTTTCCCTGGCTCATTTAATGCCCCCTTTCCGCTTGGCTTCTCCCATATTCTGAGTTGTAAGAGAAGCTTTTACACTCTGACATGCTCACTGTGCTCTTATCCAAAGGTAGGAAAAAGAAAAGGTCAACTAAGTCCTAAAGATCTGACAGCCAGTCAACTGTCCCGCCCTTCCCACAACCAGGCGTCCACTGGAGTTTTTGTCCTGAGTGGGGCGCAGGGAGTCAGGGGCTGTGTTGCCAGTGATGGGTTAGCTGCGTGACTGGCATTAAACTTAAACTTAATGTGACCATTTTAACAGGGTTCTCTTTACGTGCTTGTCTTAAGACCAGCACTGAACTTCAAATAATGTCCTTCGCATTATAGGACCTATGGTAACAAAATGTGTTTCAAATACTTACGTTGCTATCTTCCAAGAACTTAAGTGCTTTCGCTATGTTGTTCAACCGAAATATACGGTGGGATGAGGATTTGTACTCATGCAGCTGTAACACAAAACAGAGCAAATCCAGGAGTTAAACCAACACAGACCCTCCACTCCCAGGGGTGCTTATCTTCTTTACGGTTCACATTAATCTCAAGAGAGGGAAAGGGTTCTCTCCCAGCTGAAACCAGCCCTTATTTATGGTTCCTGGGACTTCAACTCAGTCGAGTTGGTGAACAGGGAACCCAGGGGTTAAACAAGGGACAGATTTGTCAGGTTTTTCCCTTGAACCCAGCTCCTGGCTTTTGATAGTCCTCCCTCCTCCAGAGCTTTTAGTGACACGTTCTCCTCACAGGGATCATGGTTTCCATCAGGGCAGAGAGCCTCCGCTGGGAACGTCACCACACAGCTGCTAAATCATCCAGCTAGTCCCTCCCTGGGGCAGCAGATGTTCCTGTTGGGCTAAAGCTCTGTCAACAGTTATCCCAGGTCAGAGGGACAGAGAGATGGAGACAGACACAGAGAGCAGAGGACACAGAGAGAGATTAAAACAGAGAGACAGCAAGAAAGAGAGAAAGACAGATAGGTACAGAGAGACAGAGACAACGAGATAGAGACAGACAAAGACAGAGGGGGTGAGAAAAGGAGGGAGGGAGAGAGGGAGGGAGAGAGAGAGAGGGAGGGAGAGAGAGAGAGAGATGCATTTGCAGAAGCTACAAGTCTGACATCATTAACTGCACACATGGGAAGCACCATGGGGATAAACATCCGGAATTGAGGCTGGTGATGCTCCTCTAGATGGGTGGTTTACATGACAAGGTAAACCAGTGTGTGTCAGTCCCACCTGATATGAACTGCCAGGCCGAGCTCATGGGTCCCAGCTGCACCTATGTGTCAGCTATGGCGGGTCCCTTAGGCAAATCTAACACTGACTCGAGCAGGGTTTCTTAACCTCAACATTACTGGCATTTTGGCCAGATCATCACCCCATCCCATCCCCAGGGGACATTTGGCAATGTCTAGAGGCATGTTTGCTTGTCACACCTGGGGGTACAACTGGCATCCAGTGCATAGAGACAAAGGACGCTGTCTGTCAAATATCCTGCCATGCACAGGACAGTCCCCACCACAGAATGATCAGACCCTGCTCCATAGAGCTGAGGCTGAGAGGCCCTGGAGAGGACACCCCTGCACACAGCAGACACGCACAATGTGAAGAGGTTTGGCTAAGGTCAAAGTGAAATGAACCTCAAGATCAAATGGTTCAATTCCATTTTGGTCATGCTTATAAGAAGGTTCTAGAAGCCACCAGTTCCACTTTCAGCCTCGGGATGGATGATAGAATTTTGTCATAAGTTGCTTTTCCCCTCCATCTTCCTGACACTAACCTATCTGTCTGGTTAATATAATGGCTGGCCAGCTAAACTATAATGTTCTCGATCCAATCTTCAGCCTTAACAGACTCACAGGAAATACTGGGCTTTTTATTCACTTACTTACTAAAGTATGTTTGCTAAAGTGAAAACAAAAAAAGATGCTGCTTAATATCTTTTTATCTTAGTACACGTGATTTTATCAGACTTAGTCACTGAGAAGGGAATGTCACCCTTCAAAGTTTCTTGTCATGGGATTTACGTGTGGCCAGATAGGCATACAGATCTGAAATGAAAAGAAGCCATCAGCACTGTTTTCCTTTGCGTTTCATCTCTTCCTGACCCTTCTGTGACATACGTACCAGATTTCGCCCAGACAGGACTTCTAACAAAGCCATTAGGATTTTGCCATCTTGTATGTCAATGAATAAATCTTTAACTTCTAGAGGTGGGTTGCACTATGGAAGAAGGGGAAAGAAAGCAGCCGATTAGTGACCAGCTGATAGTCGATCTGTGAAACCCAAAGAACTATGTCAGAGGCTGCAGGCTTCCCGTGAGAGGAAAGGTCCCGATGACCACATCTGTCTACAGGCAGCAAGGCCTGTCCAGGGAGGGAGCAAGCCCGTCCCCTGCAGGGTAGTGGGCACCCTGAGGTGCTGTGGAGCAGAGAGTGTCAAGGGCCCCCATCGAAGAAGTTACCCCTGGGGACCTTTCTAACCTGAGATCTGACCCCAGAGTCACACGTTACCATCCACGTTCTCCTTGAGGGGACAAAGGAACGGCCTGCCTTGGTCACAGCCTTCCATTGTATAAAATCATTCTGGAAGTAGGACTCAAATGAAATTACCTAGGTTTGGGGACCCAGAGGCTCACAGAGGCTGGGTGACAAGCCCAGTGTTTGGACCAGTCCGCTTTTTGGTACATTCCTGTTTCCTCATCAGGACACACCAGCTGACGCCAGCACAGCCTGGATTCACACCGCAATGGTGTGACCCTGGGTCAGTTACCCCCTGGGCTTTGGGCCAGATGTCAGCAGGACTCCCCGATCTCCAACACTGTTCAGTCTCCAGATATGCACCTTCCTGAGGTGCCACTGTCACTTCATCAATATTCAGTCCAAGTCTGGAGAGGGGGAACCCTTGGCAGAGGAAGCCAGGAAAGTGGCTGGTGCATGCAACGTGTTGGGAGGGAGCGGTGGGGGGGGGCAGAGTGGACACTCAACTGGCCTGTTGAATGCTCCATGGTTGGGTGAGGGGAGTGACTCTTGTCTTCTACCTCCAAGTTTGTAGGTCTGTTATGAACTCAAAGTTTGAGAGGCTGATTTATATGTATATGTTCATGTATATTTATATGTTTAGCTACAGAAGTAATACATACTAACAAGTCACACTAGTTAAAACTATGAAAAAGTTAATGGAATGTCACTGCTTCTTTCCTCCAGAAGTCAGGTTTCCTGAGATAAACCAGCATTATTTCAAGATACGCCTTTCACTTATTCCTCTAAGAAGCAAAGGGCTAAGACACACCTGACTTCAAAGCCAGGCTCTATCCTCAAGGAACCTGGCCTTGGGCATTTTCCTTAAGTACCCTGGGCCTGAGTGTCCTTGGCTCCAAGGTCAGGTTAGGAATCTGACCCACCTCAGAGGATGGAGCTAAAATGAAATGAGATCATGCAGGTAAAGTAGTAGCAGGCATAGCAGCTTCCTTCCCAAGCTTACTACTACCAGTCAAACCAGTTTACTATGAAGTGGCTTCCTTCTTGCAGGGTCTTGGGGTACCCTCTTTAGGAAGTCATTTTGTCCAGGGGGGCGTATGCCTCAGGGCTGTAAGTGCTGAAAGGGAGATGTCTTTTGCTGGGACCTCTCCGCAGGGAATGACCCTTGAAGCATCCTCACTCCGCCTCACTTGCTTCTCTTTCTGGATTCCCTGGGTCAGTCAATGGCACCCTCAGCCCCAATTTACCTAGGCTCTTCCCTAGGCAACTCTCCACACAGGATCTGGAGGGTGGAGGGGCCTGGGTGGGAAGAGCTAAAAGCCACCCCAGGTTTTCTCTGAGCCTAGACCTGGAGAAGTCTGCTGCCTAGGAACCAACACTGCCTTGTCCACCAAGAGTTTGGCCGGACATGGCCTGGAGTGCCCAGGGCCAGCAGGACTTGGCAGGCAGATGCTCCTGTGCATGCATCTGCAAACTGGGTTTTGCAGAACCCTTGGCTTCAGCAGAGCAGCGTCAGGGTGGCCTCCGGGGGCCGAGGGACATCAAGAAAGAGGCTGATCCACTGTACCTCCTTCATCACTGAGGCTCAGCTCTTCCGGGCCTTTGTTTAGGGTTCCAGGTAGGACCACTTGAAGAAAGGTGTCTGGCGACTAAAGCTTGATAATAAGTCCTTTATGCAGTATGGTTAGGACTTACCGCAACAAAATCTTGGGGAACAGGGTGTAGAAATGTGCATTTTTAAAAAGCTCCTACCCCAGCATGAGTTCTGTTTACCTTTTGATATTGGGGCCTTAGGCAACCTCAGAACAGTTAGGCTGGGTGCTCTCTGCCCCTGGGCACAGTGAAAAGAGGTGCTCACCAAAGAAACAGGGTTATTGGGGTGGGGAGATAGCAGCTGTACCCAGCCAGAGACCCTGGGGGGAAGGAAAGACTTGGAAACACAGTGGAGCTGTGGCCCAGGTACCCTTTTCCTCTGGGAAGGCCTCCTTCCTGGGATAGTCTTGGAGGGCCCGTGTTTTCCGTTTTTATTAAAGAAGGTAGCATTTCCTTAGCCCTTATACGAGCTCCCTGACCCCCTGTGAGTCAACATACAGGACGAGTCCACCCACAGGTGCACAGAAAAGGGCTCTGCTTCAAGGGCAATGGCGACTTTGAACTCAAAAGGCGGGTTGTTTTCTTTGCCAGCTCCAGCAGAGCCTTGGGCACATTCCAGGCCGAGTGAGAGAGCATCAGGTTACAGAGGCTCGGACAGAAATCTTACCCCTGCTAATGCAAGGCAGAAATCGCCAGGCCTGAACAAAACAGCCCCTGATAGATGGACTAACACAATTTCCAGTTCCCAGCCCCGGCCGTGGCCAAGCCTTGCATTCGCCTTGAACCTGGAGAATCACTTCTATGGACAGTGTCTGCACGAATGCCAGCAGCAGCGCTGGCCCACGGAGCCTTGGCCACAGTCCACCCTGAGAGGTGGCAGCAGGAGAAGCTGAAACAGCGCCAGGGAAAACACTCCTGGGGCCCCAAACGTTCCGTGGGCTTCACGGGATCGGCATGGCCGAGTAAACAGCACCCCCAGGGCTTTCTTCATGATCTAACTCCTTCGGTAAATTAAGGAATTTTTCCAGAAGCCAGAGGCTCAGTAAATATTTCTGACAGCCTTCAAATTGCAGTTAAGCCCAATTCCCCCAAGAGTTCCTGGGTTTCCTTTACATGAAAGGTTGTTCTTGAAAGTTTCGAGGTTGGTAACGTGGCTGTTAATTTTGCCCTGTTTATTAGGCATCAGGTTCAGGTGCTATCTGATTTATCTTCCGAGTGGGCGCTCCCCACCTGCCTTGCAGAAGGGGCCAGAGCATGGTCAAAGAGAAAAGCCCCGATATGATAAATGCTAACGGGGCTCATTTGCAGGGGTGAGTGAGTGCATGGGATTTTTGCTGTATTACCCTCTGTACTTCCCTGTATTTGGTTTTTAATTTAAAAAAGAATGAAAGAGAAGAAAGACGCCATGGCTACACTCTGTCCACCAGGAGGAATTTCCAGCGACCCTGATACACATCAGGCATTAATTTAGAAGTTCAGTAAACTCAGGTTTGGGAGACGGTTTTCTTTTTTTTTTTTCTCCCAGAAATAACACTTCACTTTATGAGCCCTGCCGAAAATGCACCCATAGTCAAAACGACTGGCAAATGATTTACAACACTTCACCAGTGATATGTAGTCTTTCGCCTGAAGAGTTCAGGAGCCTCCTGGGTGCAGTGTAACCCATGCTACAGGCGGGGACTAGAGGTATGGGTGGCCATGTGTGGCTCGGGAAATGTCACAGGCCTAAAGGTCAAGTACGCAAATTCGAATTTTGGTCCAGAGCTCCACTTCCTAAAAGCCACATTTATTCTCTCTGCATTCTAATCATTTCAATAATTTCCTCTAAGAACCTTCATTTGGGTTAACTCAAAGGGCAGTCAGTAATTAATCTTATACCTTTCAAGAAGACAAGAGAGAAAATATACCTAAACTAAGTGAAGTGGGGTGCTTGAATGCCATCAGGTTTAACAAGGAACAAGAAGGGTGGTTGGGTCTATTTGGAGATTCACATAGCGGGATTTCAGAAGCAAGAAGTGAGTGAAAGGAATCCTGATAAGTCAGCTTTCTTATAAAGAGAAAAGTAACCTCTGTTCCCCCAGCCCTGGGCAACACAGAATGTTCTGGGTCAAGGGCTAACCTAGCGTGTAAGGAGGCTGGCGTTTCTCACTGGAGCTGGTCCTCCACTTCCCATTCCCGCCCCTTTGCTGCTCGTCCTTTTGCCTGCTTCTCAGGAGGAGGGTTCTGTTTTTCAGTGTGCATGCCTGAGAAACTTGCAGCCAAAACGCAGCTCGAATCTGCCTGGCCAGAGGACGTTAGAAAGGAAAAGGGGGAACGAAGGAGAAGCCAGGGAAAGGGGTTTCTTCTGGCTATGGGATTGCAGGAACCCATTGGCCTCTGTTTCCTTAATCATAACGGGGGGCGGGGGGGGGGTGAATGAGGGTTGTCATGGGGATTAGAGGAGACATGTGATGCACTGAGTAGGGTGCCTGGTGCACCCCAAGAGGCACGTAATATTACTGATCAATGGCAACATTATGTGATTAACAAGGAGATCCGGCTTTGTTAAAAGGCATCAAGGGTTCTTGCATAAATCCATCCAAACACCTACCAGGAGGGAAGGGGGCTCTTAAATGACAGCCGCCTTCCCTCCACCACCTCCTGGAAGTCACGATCCCCCTCACTTCCTGTCCATGGAGGTGTTTGGGCTGTTCAACAATGAATGAATGTCTTCTAACTTTTGCTCATCGTTCCTATTTAAAGGTAGAGCCCCCCTCCTTCCCCAGCTAGACTGACAACCCCAGGAGGACATAACCCCGCCTTACTTACCTCCGTGTTCCAGCACTGAGCTTGCTGTGAGAATGCACCCGATAGATGTTTAAATGAACAAAAACAATAACAACACTGCCAGAAATCACTGAGCCAGCACCCCCGCCCCCCCCCCACTGTGCTACTGAGCTGTCCACGCCATTATGGATGAAGCCACCAGTTACCAAAAACCTAAGGACGATGCTTACCTTCTCCAGATGTAGGTTTATCCATCGAGTGAAGGTCCTCTTCTGCACATTTTCCCTCTCAACTGGAAACAAAGAAATGCCATTAGCTGAGCGAAAGGAAATCCATGAAAAATCCCACCCTCCACTTCCCAAGGGGGAGCCTAGTGGATGGAGATAGAACTCCGGGGCGGGGGGTCCATGTACGGGCAGGAAGGGAGTTGGCAAGGGGTTCAGTGGCCCCGAGGACACCTAGGACGCATTTTCCCCAGTGCCTTCTACCCCCGAGCGTCTGAAATAGATTAAATACCCATGAAATCAGACACACAGAACAAAATGTCGTATGCAACCTAATGTGAGCATTTGGGCCCTGGACTCCCCAGCTTAAGAAGAGTCAAATGGAAGACACAAATTAAAACCACAAGGCGCCTGGCTGCAGTGACGGGGCTGGGGCGCTGGGACAGACGGGCAGGTCAGTGGGTAGGACCTGGAATGTGGCTCTGGAAGGTGCCAGAGTGTGGTGGGGAGGATACGGCACCCCTGGGTTGGACTCTTAGCCCTGTCACCTCCCAGCTTTGTGTCCTTGGGTGAATCCCTGTCCCCATGTCTGATCTGCCTTAAGATACCTGCCATCCTGCAAGTCAATTCAACACAGTTCCTGGCACAATGACTGCTCTTCTTTTTTTCTTTGCTGCTGTGATTTGGGACCCAGGGGACCCTGACGCCC
Organism: Aselliscus stoliczkanus; assembly: GCA_033961575.1. NCBI lineage: Eukaryota > Metazoa > Chordata > Mammalia > Chiroptera > Hipposideridae > Aselliscus > Aselliscus stoliczkanus. The sequence continues at coordinate 153,637,823 of CM066732.1, forward strand.
TTCAGGAAGGGAGGGTTCTGTGGGGTCTGCTGAGTCAGGACCCCTGTGAGCCAGGGGACACAAACCAGACACAGATCCCTTCTCCCAGGGGACAGCATTTCCCTAACAGTTTTCTTAGGAAATATCTTTTCTTTTCAAGGGTTACTGCCATCTACCCAGCACTAATTGCGACCTGGACACTTTGTTTCCATTAATCGTTAAACCTAACAAGACCACCGGCAGAGTAGAAACTATTATTTTACAGGTGAACAAAATGGGGCTCAGAGTGGGGGTACCATGACTTGCCCAGGGCACCTGATGGAGAGAGGCAGATCTGGGTATCACCCCCAGGCCTGTCTGTCCCCCATCAGCACCCTGGAAAGGGAAGGTCTGGGTTTGAATCCCAGTTCTTCCAATGACGGCAAAGACATCTGCAATAGTAATGGTAACGATTAAAAAAATACGTACTGGCTATGTGGCAGGAACCCATCTAGGCACTTGACCTGCATTCACTAATTTAACCCTATTGCCACCCTCAGAGGCAGGGACTATTATAACCTTCAGATGGGAAAACTGGGGTACTTGCCCAAAGTCACACAGTTACTAAAGCTCTCGCTCTTGTTTTACAGATGAAGAAAATGAGGGTCAAATAGCAAATATGCGGCAAGGTTGGGACTCGGATTCTGTGCTTCTCCCACTCCCTCCTGAGCTCTGTGGCATCAGCTGGCTCGGTGTCCTAGAACCCGGAGGGTGTTTCTGCGATGGGTGGCGGTGCCAGCGCTGGGGCTGAGTGCTGGGTGCGCCTGGCAGCAGCCCCCAAAGCTCAGGCTGCTGTGCCTCTGAGGAAGAAATTGTCGGCACCAGATGGACTCCCAAAATACTGAGTTCTGGGTTTCAACATGTTGGAAGAACACATCACAGATGCTTAAAACCATTTCACGTTTCTTTAGCAATAAGAAAATGAGAGGCAATTTATCTCCTGGGGGAGAGGGGGGGAAAAAAGGCTCCAGTTTTCTGTAACAACTATAGTTCTTTCTTCCTCTCGGCCTCATTATTGGGTAGATAGTGGTGCCCATAAATCAAATTTTAATATTGTGCCTTTCAATCTTTTTAATTGAAGAGCCAGCAGACAGTAATTATGCTTTCTATGACTGCTTTTCTCTCCTTTTCCTCCTTTTCTATAAGGGAAGGTCCCTGGCAAGTAGGCATTAAGGATTAAATATCTAATTCCAGTAAACTGTTTCGTGGGCAGAGAGAGGAGGGTGAAAGGAAAACCAGTTGAGAGAAGTGAGGTAGGGAGGGGGACATTTGCTGAGGGCCATGAGTTATAGAGTCTCAGAGCTTTCCACGAGATGGGAGAGGCTGCTGCCCCCGGCCCCATTTAAGATCTTTCTGCTTCTGCAGCTTTTTCTATATCAGTTTAGTTACCATCCCTAATGACGGCTACTTTCCAGTATTTCAGTGTTATCAACAGTGCAGCAACAAGCATCCTTGTACAAACACCCTGGTATGTGGTTCTCTAGGCAAAAGCGCATGAATATGTTTCTCCTGCTTGACAACTGCAAGTGGGGCTGCTGGTCTTAGTGGCAGGCACATTTAAAATTTTAATAGCTACTTCCAAATTGCCATCCCCAAAGGCTGCCCCAGTTTATACTTTCACCCCCCACCTGTCTTTAAACAAGTTTATGGGGATTGTAAAGTATTTACACACACATTCAAACTCTCAGGCTGGTTTCTCCATATGGCTTCAGAGACAGCAAAGTGTGAAACAGAACTGCATTCAGTGAAAGTCTGAGAGAACCTTGGTTAGGCTGTTGGTTTAACTGTGTGGAAAGGTGTAAACGAGGAAGTGGGTGTCTGTTAATCTATATATGCTTCATCTATCCGTCCATCCATCCATGCATCCATGCATCCATCCATCCATCCATGCATCCATGCATCCATCCATGCATCCATCCATCCATCCATCCATCCACCCACCCACCCATCCATCCACTCAACTTTCCATCCAATGATGTATGTATCCTACCCATCCATCCATCCATCCATCCATCCATCCATCCATCCATCCATCCGTCCCCGCTCCCAGCAGGTACTTATTCAGTGATTATTACATGCTAGGAACTATGCCAGACTCTGCGGGCACACTCAGAGATAAAGAATTAAGCATCACAGAACCTGCACTCCAAAAAGTGACAGCCAAGTAGGAGAGACACCATGGACTCCACAAAGCACATATGCAAAGAGAAATGAATTAGAAATTTCAAGGGCTGATGAGATAGGAACAGGTGATTTCAGACCCATACCTCCAGGGGTCCTAAAAGGGCCCCAAGGTAGAAGTAGGACCTGAAGGGACTCCTGAAGGCAAGGACAATGTTCTGGCCCTGCCCTGACCCAGAGCCCACATCTGGAAGGCTTCAGTTCCATTCCAGCCACGGCCAGAGGGCAGATCTGAGCACAAGTCCACTTCGACAGCAAAGCTTACTTACCCGTGGGAGGACAAGGTGATGACCTAAGATACTAGGGGACCGTGAGGCTAACTCACAAACTACAGATGAGTCCCAAACTGAAATCGGGAATGGAGATCAGGTTTTCTGGACCTGAAACTGGGACACATCACTCAATCCACAGGAGAGAGAGAGACTGTGTGAATTTAGCCTGGCCTAGAATATCCATTTGAGAGCCCCCCACCATTAGCCACGTGACCTTGAGCAGTTCATGACTTTCGAAATACCTTTGCCTCAGTCTCACCCCTACAGAAGGACGATAGCTGTGCTTCCTTCACAGGCATGCCACAAAGATTCGGTGGGGTTAACCCAAAAGGCGCCCCCAATAGCTGATCCGTAAGGCTCACGTTCCCGAGCAGCCATGGTTCCACAGCACACTCTGGACTTGGGCTATTCTGTCTGGGGTCTCGACACAAAGGTCTGACGTGTTCATGGTTTTCTCCATTTTGAAATATCCACCCCCCACCCCCCCGTACTGCAGGCCTTTTCCACTTCTGGCTTGCCAAGACTCCATAAACTTTATATAGTTTCCATAAATCCAACGGCCCCTTTTTTCCACCGCACCTATCACTCTGTAAAGGTGCAGGAAACCATTTCTCTGGAAGGGTCTGGCCTTCTCACGCAGTGTTTGTGGGGCCCAGTGTGGGTGTACTGGGCAACAACAGAGTAATAGCAGGGCTGTCAAATCACCGGGCCTGGCTGCCCGGGGTGCCCGAGTGCCAAGCCAGGGTGGAGGAGACGGGCCCAGACCTCCAGGGACAGAGTCAGAAAGGGAGACCCAGCCTTCAGGCTCAACGCCACCTTCTCAGATCCCCAGGCATGGCTGTGACCCCTGCTTTTCCGAAAACAGACAACGAGAAAATGAGATGTGTGACATTCCTCTCCTCTCCAGGCCACCAGTGGATGTTGGGAGCCACAGACAGAGGGACACAGCTCTGGGGGCTCAAATAGATCCATTTACACTTGTGGCCCTCTTTCCTTCTGTCCACACACCCCTCAAACCTCAATCTTATGTAATATTTCCTCTATAATATTTCTGTTCTCCCCCACACACACAAAAGAAGGATTTGATGGCTTTATCTGTTTATAAAAATTGTATACTCATTAGGAACAATTACAACCATACAGGAAAGCATAGAGAAATATATCTAAACTCCCTTGAAATCTCATTACGTCCAGAGCTCACCACTAATGACATTCCATGGACTGTCCTTCCAGGACCACCCACGCCCACCCACATACACACATGGAGGCAGATATTCCTGCACCCAATTTCAACGTGATCCGTAAACAACTCGGCATTTCTCAAAGCCTGGCCCATGGACCACTGACTTCAAGCGCTTCTGGGGTGACAGTTAACATGGTGGTTTCTGGACCCCATCCATGAGCTCTCTGGGGCCCACGGCATTTTAACCAGCTGGGTGGGTGACCGCAGTGCACGGTTTGAGGACCTGGGTCTTACCTGGGAGGCACAAGTGGCACAATTCTTTGGTCATCTTTGGGAAGAGTAGAGAATGCAATGGGAATGTCACTTGTCATAGGAGAAAGAGCGAGCAGTCTGGGGCCAACACATGACCATAGGATGGAGACACAAATACAGCTCCCAGGCTTGCTGCCATTGCGTGCGATAATCGCTTACCGAGCCTGGACAAGAAAAAGTCATTTTCTTTCCTTCTTTGTCCAAAGGGCCCTTCTGATCGTGCCTTTAGTCACTGAATTCACACAGTTGGGAGGTCTCTGATTCTCCTGACAGATGGATCAGAATATACCCAGAAGGTCTGAATTCCTGCAGGGGAAACTTATCTTGGGACGTCCATCTGGACTGGTCAATGGGGAGCATTCGTTTCCAGCTTCACAGGCACTGCCTGGGCGGGAGGAGGGAGGCAGCTGGGACAGCCTCACCTGTGACCTCATCTCTAAGCCACAGGCACAGGAGACTGAGCGACGCTGGCTGGGTTGCAGACCTCTGGGCAGCTCACCAGACCTGCCACCGCGACAGAGACTCCAGGTGAGCTACAGCACCACTCAGAGACAAAAGGCTCACTTCCCCTCCACCACCGAAGCTGATGTACAAGAGGCAAAATGCAATTTAGGGAGCCCAACCCGTCGAGAACCTGTGAAGGCCTTGAAAGCAGCAGCAGCTGGGGCCTGACAGCAGTGGCCACCACTTCCTATGCACAAGCACCAAAAGGAGTTACCATGCTACCTCGTCGGCAAGCCGCGATACTCCTGGAAAGCTGGTCTAGCACTGGCCCCATTTCACAGATGAAGAGCCTGAGGCACACAGAGTTTAAGTAGCTTGGACACTCAGTGGAAGATCGGGGTTTGAACCTGGGCTCCAGGGTGACACTGTCTGATGTGCCTCCCACACGTTTGCAGGGTCCTCCTGGAGCTGTTAGCTTCTCACACAAACCCCCTGGGAACTCCGCTCCTCAGCCAGCCTGGTGGGCTCAGGGCCCCTCCTCCAGGAAGTACTCCTGCCTTCCAACTGTCCTCAGCATTGTACGGGTTGGAGCCTTCAAGGCCTAGCTCTCAGCCAAGGGTGACTCTGTCCCCAGAGGACATTTGACAGTGGCTGGCGACATTTTTGATTGCCATGACTGAAGGGGTGTTCTATGGCATCTAGTGGGTACAGGTGAGGGCTGCTGCTCAAAATTGTACCCAGGACAGCTCCCATCACAACCCAGAATGACCCAACCCTAAATGTCAGCTGTGCTAGGGGTGAGAATCCCTTCAGGGAACCTGTGGGATTACCTCAGCCTTGCTCCCACGGCACACAGAGAAAAGTTTCGGAGGGCTTTCCTCTGAGTGACCTTGAACAAGGGAGGTTCTATTGTCAGGGCCTCGGTTCACCCATCTGTACAATGGGAATCATTGTACCGACTTCCTCGTGAGGATCAAATGCATGCAAGCTGTCTTTACCACACCACATGCGGGCAGCTGACAAAGAGCCCACCAGCTGGACTGTCACCAGCCCATACATGGTCTCTTACCGCCCACAGACAGTGCCCAGAGCAGCCAGCATTCGGGTGGCCCCAGCCTGTCCCTCCAGCCTTCGCTGCTGGACCCCAGGAGCTAAGGCCACTCCAAGAAGGGGCCCACATCTTCTGGACGCAGCCGGGCCCCGGCCCAGTGGCTTTGCTCCTTCCCCGTCTTTCAACACCTCCCAGAAACACAACCTCATTACATGGCCCCATGCTGGTTCACTTGAGAAATAAAACTCAGAAACAAATTAAACGGCAATTTCATTTCAAACAGGAGAGGGGCCCTGCTTCAGGAATACCAGGCCGACGCCCTTTGGTTCCGACTCCTGGGGGCCACTTCCCCCCACCAGCTCTGGTAGTATTAAAGCTGCGGCCTCCATGTGGTTTGCACCAGCGGTGATTTTGCATTTAATTTCCTTTGTTTTTCCTTCCCAAATGTTTGCTCTGACCCAAGTCCCTTTTATCGAGACGTTGGTAATAAAATGCAAAACCCTCGTTGGGACCACAGGCCAAGCAACACGCAGCGCCTACAAATAAGTGAGCAGAGAAGTGGCGGCCAGAGCTGGCAGGGCCCTCTCACCCTCTCTGGCTCCTCCACAGCCTTCTCTCCTTTGTCCCTTGTGCAGGCCAGGGATGTGCCGAGGGGCATTGGGACAGAGAGGGAGTAAGTAACCTGCTCAAGCGGGCACAAACCAGTGGTCTCCCCGATCTGTGCCCATAGAGACTCAAATAAAACTGCCAAGCTCATTCTAACTGGGGACTTAAATCCAATTCTCTCACAGGTCCCAGAGGCCACCAATTAACATACCATGTTCTGCACTGCTGTGCCCCTGCCTCTCAGCTGCTCCAAAACACGTAACCCGGGCCTCCAAAGGGCTAGTCCCAATTACACACCAAATTAAGTTTTAAGCTCTCTCTATATAGGGCTGGTGCCTGGAACTAAAATAAAAAATAAACCCACTCTAGTTTTTTTTACTGAGAGTGATTCTGTCTAACCTCAGTGCTAAACCTCAGCCCACCTTGATTTATGACAGATGACGCCAGCCAGCCATAAAAACCCCAAGCTGAGGAAAAGGGATTTTAACATCTACCCAGATGGGTAGACCCGGGTGAGATGACCAACCTGGGCGGACTGCCCGATGTGAACAGCTGAAATCGAAACGGGAATTTAAGTGTGTGGCACAGGTCACGAACACCCGCCTCCAGGCAGCAGACATTGATGAGTACACTCACCCAGCGATAATAAGATGTGGACCTTGTCCCTCGTAAGCTTCCTTTGCCAGGTTCCAAAAGGAAGGATGGAGAGTGGGGGAGAAAGAGAGAGGGAAGGAAAGAAAGAAGAGAGGGAAGAGAGATAGGAAAATATTCTCTTCACATACCATGAAGCCTCACTTCATGGGTCCCCGACACCACGATTCCTGGGGGGCTGAACTTTCTGTTGGAGACCACTATGTTTCATGATTTTTTTTTTTTTTATACCAGTGTTGTTGTGAAAGTATTCTGGCTGCGGAACACAAACTTGAATAACTTCTAAAGTAGTGTTTTCCAAACCATATCCTACAGAGTACTAGTTATAAACACCTCTCAAAAGAGAGCCTCAATATGTCTGGGAAATATTACATGTTTCTCCTCTTATGGATATTTATGGTCAGTATTTTAAAGGCTCTGATAAGTCCCGCAATAAAGAAGTTGGTTTAACATGGTGTAAACTAAGCTCACTTGAAACCAGACCCCCTTTCTATGTAAAACTAATCACAACTTCCTTGTAGAATGCTGCTTTGGAAATACACAGAGATGTTCATTAATGAGGGAAGATGTTCCCACTGGGTCCTCCCAGCCAGTGAATTAGACAGCCGCACTTCCCGTGACGGGGAACGCCACGTGTTTGCCAAACCCTGTTTGTTTCTGTTTCTTCTTGGGCACACAGACAAACTACATTTCCCAGCCTCCCTTGCAGGTGGCAGGTGCTGGTAGAATGGGGGTGGGCACAAGGTATGCCCCTTTCCTCCATGCTTTGTGACCACTACACAGAAGCAACAGAAGGGGAGGAGAGGAAGACAGAGGCACGAGAGGGAAGCAGTCTGGACTCTCCAGTCTCGACTCGCCAGTCTCCCCTTAGACAAGGATCACCCAATAGAGACGCCCCAGGAGGAATACCATTGTTGGACCCTTGGGTGAGTGAGAACTACATCATCACTGAATTAACCCACAGTCATTTTGGGGCTGTTGCTACAGCAGTTGCCCATCCTGGCTAACGCCTGTCTTGAGTGAGAACCCCAATGCAAGGGAGTGAGGGAGGAAGGAGGAAGTCAACATTTCATGAAGCCTCTTCCAGGCAGTGAGAATCACTTGACATCCGCCATTTAAGCCTCATGGCAACCTCAACAGGCAAGACATGGGGCTTCCTGTGTGGATGCGGAAACTGTCTCAGTGAGGGAGTGCCGTGCCTCAGCACTTGGAGGTATAGCTCAGAGAAGGATCTAGCCTAGTCCCTGTGAGCCAAGACCCTCCCCACGGCATCGCACTCGGGGGGGTGGAACCCTGCAAAGCAAATCTTACTGAAGAACCCTCACGAAGAATCTGTCTCACACCCAGGTTAGCTCAACTGCAGAATAAAGGCTGACCTGGTGCTCTGTCTCTTAGGAACAGAGCTTAACAGGCCTAACAAGAAGAATTAGCCCAACCTCTTGCATTCAGTTATTTTTTAAAAAGAACGTTAAAAACACTCAACTTCATACCAGTGACCTCGGTTTGCATTTTTAACTACTTCGGTCGGATAAAACCCACACTCACCCTTTAATACCAATATTTTGATGTACACGCAAAGGCCAATCAGCTGAAAGAACCTGTGGTAGTAGGGTGACCAATTGTCCCAGTTGGCCCAGGGCTGAGAACTGAGGAGGAGCCTGGGGCACAGGATGTTCGGTGCCAACCCTGGGAAAGTCCCATGCAAATCAGGGTGAGTTGGGCATTCTAGTTAGTATGCTCAGGAGTATGTCCAGGAGAGCAGGCCCTGAAGGAGCAGCACCTGGGCAGGGGGTGGGTGGGTGGGTGGGGGAGGAGGCAGAAAGCTCTGGGAACCACCGGGGCAAAAGACAGTGAAAAGCAAGGTGGTTAATATTTGCAAGGTGGTTAATATTTTCAAGGTGATTAATATTTGCAAGGGATAAAACAAACTGTGACATTCCCATTTACAACTTCTACCTGCCAACAAAAAGTGACACCAGCATGAATTTCAATTCCTACGCTGAACAGGAGAAGTAATGACTGGAAACCGTGATGGGAAAAGGCAAGAGGTGTCAACTTCTCCTGGAGCTTGAAGTGTCACCAACATTTCATGTTAATTAGCATGAGAGACCAGAGGTTGCTTAAGCCGGAGCTCAGAGACTGAGTTATGCCAAGACGGCAAACACAAATGCTTAACACACCACTGGTTCCTTTGTGAGATGCATTTGTTTGAAAACAGACAAAAGTTATCTACTTACACAAACCCCCCAAATGTACACACTCATGCATGGCTGTGTGTATGTGTGCATACACACACGTACACACACACACACAGCCCTCACCATAACATGGTTCACCTTCAACCCTTTTCGGGACACTGAGTCCTCAGGGTCACTGGAGAGATTTATCATTACAAGGTCTCCCTTATCAGACCTCAAGGGCTGCACCCTGACATTGAGATTAAGGTCAGATCGTTGTCACTGGGTGGAAACTCCACAGAATGGCAAATTCAGTTTCATAATCTTAAAAAATCCACAGAGACTAGACCCGTGATTCTCAACCATAGCTGCACATAAAATTCATCTGGGGAAACTTTGAAAAATATGCCCAGGTTTCAGTCTAGACTAATTGAATTTGAATTCCTGAGGGCAGGAACCCAGGCCTCTGCATAGTTTAAAGCTCCCCAGGTAACGCTGGCACTGAGCCAGGACTGAGAACCACTGCTCTAGGCCAGGAGTTGGCAAAGTTTTCCTGCCAAGGGTCAGATAGTAAACATTTTAGACTTTGTGGGCCATCTGGTCTCTAGCGACTAGTCAACTCTGCAGTTGTGATGGAAAGCAGCCAACACAACACATAAATGGGCATGACTGTGTTCCAATAAAACTTTATTTATAAGAACAGGCGGTGGGCCGCAATTTGCCCAGCCCTACTCTAGACTCCGCAAGCAACAAGCACCACTGCTGGATTTAAGCAGCCATTCTAAATCTTACTGGTGTCCGTACCCCTCATGGCCCAACTTTTAATATTTGGTGTCAGGCGCCACCAGCAGGGGTTTGTTTGCACTCTGCTTACTGTCATAAGAAAATCAAACAGCAGTGACAGGATGGATGGGGCAGCAGCGGTGTGTAAGAAATGAAAGCGGAAAACCGAGGGCTCCATGCCTGAAAGTCAGAGAAATCCACTTAGATTTTTCTCCTCCCATCACCAAAACCAAGAAGAAGTGTCACATTTGGACAGGCAACCCAGCTTTCAAGTAATTCTTGCCTTTGTTTTCCTTCTTCAGCAACTGGAACTTTTTCAAGTTAAGTCATATCACCTACTCCTCTCCCTCCGCACCCCTACTGAATGTCCCCTTTGTCTGGAGAATCGAAGGAGACATGGAGAAGAAAACCGACCCGAAACAATCATCCTTGATCTATGCTTCTTCTTTTGTAATGTTTAAACAGAAACAGCTTTTAAAAAATCAAGCAAGGCTCCTTATAGGTAAAAGTTCCCAGTAGATCAAATTTTGTTCAAGGACAGTAACCTTCTCCCCCATTTTCTTAGCACCACAAGGAACCCAGAATTATTCTGCCCATCAGAACACTTGGCAACTCATTGGAGAAACCCTTAAAGACTGAGGGTAGCTGAATGACTCCTGGATGAGGCGTTCAGTACTGTCCAAAATCAGGCTTCCAATATCTCAAAGTGTGTCTTGTAGAAAACAGGAAAGTTCAGTGGGTACAATGAGGGCCAACAGTTAGGAGCTAGGGGATGGCAGCTTTCAGCCCTGCCATACCCTGGCCTTTGGGTTCAGTGGGACCCCTGTACTTTTCCTAAAGTAAATGCAACTTTTTAGCTTAATCGTGATCCTGTGGGTTTCTGTGGTTACAATTAAAAGCATCCTCACTAATTTCTTGAACAAGTGAGGGCAAAGGAAGAAAAAGAGATGTGAAGGGAAACCTATATTTTAAAAAAAGGGATCATGGACACTGACCAATTGTAATGCATGGTCCTTATTTGGATCTCAACTCAAACAAACTGTTTTAAGAAAGTATACTGAAGGTTCAAAAACATAACTAAATAAATTCTTAGAAAAATATAAAATGTCAAAATTGGGGAGAGAAGATACAGAGTTTAAATTCATCAATAAATGTTAAAAAGAAAAGAAAAACAACAAACAGTCCTTAACTCAAACATTCCTGATTCCCACTTTACAGATGCACTAACCAAGTCAGGGACAAGTCAGGTCATCCATCTAGTAAGTGACAGCGCCTGGCCCCAAAGCTGGTGTCCTAACCATTACACAGTACTGCCTCCTGACCTGGACCCTAATGGAGACGCCACACGTCACAGCTGACTCACAGCATTCCCAGTAAACCAGGACGGAAATCATTAGCAAAACTATTCTTACTTCTTGCAATTTAGGTCACTACCTGCTGCAAAACTGCTGCCACCTTGGCGGGTCCCCTGCAGGTGGACGCATACTTTCGGCAATGGCATTATTCACAAGGTCACATATTTTAGTCAGTTCTCGCCCTCTAAACAACACCTGCAAGGAAAGAACCCTATCTTTAAAGTTGAACAGCCATAAAGGGGCTTCTTTGTGGGAGAAGGCCTGAAGGTGGGGAGAACTGGGCTGGACGACTATTACTTTTACTATCTGCTTGTCAGTATATTTTATTTTTAAAACTATGTGCATGTATTTGATCAAAATTTTCAGTTTTAATTTTAAAAACTGCTATGTACTCTACCCTGTGCAGGATACAATATTTCTGATTTAGTATCCTCAATTCCATCAAGGGGGAACATTTACAAATGTCATGTCTAACAAAGGAATTTTCTGTTTATAAAATTAACACCTATAACAAAAAAAATTGTAAAGAAAACAATAGAAAGAAAAGAGTCACATGTGTTAAATTATTCCAAGACAGTTTATTTCCTTCCATTCTTTCTTCTACATTTTGTTTGTTTGTTTTTTTCTTGTTTTAACATAATTCTGACCATATTATATGCTGTTCTATGTGCTGGGCACTGCTGCTTGTCTGCCTAGTATCATTTCTCACCTCTCCTAAATGCTAGTAATTTATTATTATTATTTATCTTGCTCTATCGCTGTATATTAGCTGTGTTGGGCGAGGAGGGCAGATAGTTTGTCTTTAATTTATAGGCAGAAGGAACCAGACATATTCAAGCCTGATGGGAAAACTGGCACAGCCCTTCATGATTCGGGATTTTGAGCCCTGGTTACAACAACAGAGTGAAACTTTGTGATGTTCCCTTTGGAAAGGTGAATGAGTTCTGATATGAAAAGGGTAGCTAATGGGTGGACTATGCAGATACTGCTCGTTGCCTCCCCAGTATCCATTCTTCCCTTCTTTTCAACTAATAGAATCCTAATTTTGAGTCAGCAATCTGCCTCATTTAAAAATGATCATTTCCCAGCCTCCCCTGCAGTTAGGGGTAGTCATGTGACAAAGCTTGGCCAATGACGTGGAAGTGGAAGTTAGGGGGTGGGTTTTGTAGGAGTGGAAGTTAGGGGGTGGGTTTTGTAGGAGTGCTCGGAAAAGGGGAGGAGTGTGTGCCCCTTTTCCTTCTTCTTTAACTCGCTGGCTTCCTGTGATGGAACTGTGACATTGGAAAACCCAGCAGCCACTGCTAAGAATGAGCGGTAAACAGAAGTAGCTGGTTCCTTGGGGGCCCTGCTGAGCCCCAGAACTGGCCACAGGCTGCTTAGCTCTGGGCTTCATTGTATGAGACAAATAAATCCTCTCTGATGAAGTCACTGTAAGTTGGATGGTTGTTACTTGCAGCTGAATATAATCCTAACTGATATGATACACATCTTCTCTCTATTATAAACCTATCATTTGTGTTGAACAGAATGCTTACTCAACTATATCCCCATTGCTGGATAAGCTAGTTGAAAAAATATTTTTTTTTGTGCCTGCTCTCAATACTTCAGTATAAGCACTTTTATGCATAAACCTTTGGGCCCTAACATTTTCATAGCACTTTTACAGTCTGCAAAACACTTTCACCTCCATTCTCTCATGAAGCCAGAGGAAAACAATTCAAGATAAGACAGCTCAGCAGCCAAATTATAGGCAACGAGCTCTCCATGGCCCTCTCTCTCTCCTTTATGTTCCCCCAACATCTAAGTTCTGCTCAAAACACCATCCAGTGCCACTCTCGGGTCCTCACTTCCAAGATGACCAAGAAAAGAAGGAACAATGGTCGTGCCCAAAAGGGCCGCGGCCATGAGCAGCCTTCTCGCTGCACCGACTGCACCCGATGCACAACCACAGGCAAGGCCACTGAGAAGCTCCTCACTGGAAACACAGTAGAGGCGCAGGGTCCTCCCCAAGGCGAGTGTCTCCGCCGCCTACATGCCTCCCAGGCTGCGTGCAAAATGAACACCCCACCCCCATTTGGACATGCGGGTGCCGCCCCACGACGTCCACCAAAGCCCATGTCAGGAGCTAAGTCCTTAAGGACTGAAGAAATAGTCTCTGGGAAAAAAAATACAATGGAAATTATACCTAGGAAAAAATCCAACTTCAGTAAATAGTGGTTGCTGAGCCCAACAGAGAAATGAAAAACAACTACAAATCTTGAGGAGCTTGGGTCGTATGATCAGGTTCTCAAACGCTGCAGATTAGCCCCACTGGAGGTCGCCCTGTGAAGCCAGGAGGCCCATTTCTAACTGCAGGGCACAAAGAACAAATGAACAAGAGGTGAAAGCATAAGCAAGGGTTCGCAAATACTGTATATGGCTTGGGGCAACATGCAGGCATTGGACAAAAGCCTCAGGGATAATGAGACGTGTGTGTGTGTGTGTGTGTGTGTGTGTGTGTGTGTGTGTTGCTGGGAGGGCGGGAGGCAGGTGGAGCAGCAGGGAGGCTGGGAAGGACATGTATTAGAAAAGGTGGCAAAGATTGTGAGATCTTGAAAAGGCATTAGGAGAGGGCTGGCTCTTAACGACAATACAGGAAATCTGTTGCAGGGACCACCTGGAACCAAACATCGCCCTCACTAACCTCTAGGTTTCCTGAGCGCGGGTTTTATTTCCCACGTGGTATATGCAGTCAGCATCTGCAGGCAGTGCTCCCACGTGGGAGGGGGAGGGGACGGCACTGAAGGGTCAGAGACAACGTCCATCTTAGTTCTTAGACGATGATGGTAAAACCCCCGGCTGCCATCTTGGATTCTGAAAAGGCTTGGTGCCTCTGCCCTGGCGGACGGGTCAGTTTTGCGGGTGGGTTCCAATTCTTCTGGCTGTAAACTGAACCTTATGCTCTCACTGACTGGCCCTATAACATCACAGATGGAGGGAAAGACACTCGTCCCCCGGGCAAGTGGTCTTTGCACGCATTTAAACACATTTGTTTCTTGTCCAATTCTGAGTGCCTTTCAATTTTATAAATGCAAACTCGTTTATTATGGAACAAGGAGGACCTGGTGTCAAAATCACAAAGGTCATCTGTCACCCTTGGTTGTGGAAGAACGTATATTTATTAAGTGGGCACCGTGTGGGCACTTGTGGGGTGGGTATTAGTATCTCTGTTTTACAGCTGAGGACACTGAGGCTCAGAGAGGTGAGGGGATGCAGTGGTCAGGTTCACGCGGGAAATCAAAAAAGGAATTCCCAATGTCTTGGCAGATTGGCTCTAACTCCTGGAGTGAGCCATGTCACAGGGAATTGGTGGGCCTTTGTTGGTGAACAGCCCCTCCTCCCAGCACTCAATCACTTTTTTCATAAGCAGCAGCTGGAACCCTGCCAGGCCTGGTGTTTTTCCCAGACACATCCCTTTACTTTTGCTTCTTTTCAAAGCGGGAGGCCCAGGTTCTAACCAGGGTCCAAGGGCAGAGCCAGGCCGGGTCTCTTCACGCAGAAAAGAGTTTTCTGTCCTTGACCCCTGCAGAGGAGGATTAGTGAGGCAAAGCCCAACTTGATTGAAAAATAACTTCCCTCCAGTGTGCTTTATGGCTTTGCGCCTCTTCCTTCCAGCTCTCTCTGAGTCTGGCACCAAGAGCGGGGGACCCAGGGTGGTCCTTCTTTCCAAGGGGCCGGAAATTACCAAAGGAGCGCCGGGGGTGCTGAGCAGGCCATCTCAAATAGGGCAGCAACTTACTAATTAAGAAGTCCAAAAAACGAACGCGGCCAACTGGAAGGTGTCGAGGCATTGTGGTTCCACCATGCACTGGCCCTGTGACATGGGCAAGGCGCGGCCCCTCTGTCCCCATCTGTAAAGTGTGGGGGGGGGGGCGGGGGACAGTCCACAGCACTGTGGGGCTGACGTGAGGATGAAATGAGTGATGTATTTACAAAGTGCTTAGCGCCTGACACAGGGCGGTGGCCGCAGATGGGCCAGCCCTGGCCTTGTGCCTCAGTGAGCATACTTACATTCATCAGACGGGCCAAAGCCACCTTCCATTGTTACTTCTGAATGGTACAGAATTTGGTCTTGCCCAAAGACAGGTCTGACTTTTGCCTTCGGCTTCTGGGAGGTCATACCCCATAGGAGTGTCTTTGTTTAGGAAAGGTGCTAACCACATTGGACCTCAGAGTGGGGCTGGCCTCTCGAGACCAACCATGGGACTGTAAACAATAGCATGAATAGAGCCACTTAAAATGGAACCGAAGGTGCCATGCCCGGCAAACAGCCTTGCACTTCATTACGCCTTCATTGCAAAGATAACAAGGAAACAGTTATTCTGGCTACTAGACTGATGACTACCTAACTGAAAATTAAAAACAACTGTTTAGAATTAGCATCACTATGTTAGCTTATCTGCACCAGTAGAAATGCACTCCTACTGCTGTAATTGTCCCCCAGGCCCTTTTCATAAGTACCCCTTGCCTTTGCCTCCAATCGGGACACGAGGTGGGCTTCTGCCTGAACCAGGGCTTCCCCAATAGCTGTTTTGATTGATCTCAATAAATGCTTCTTGCCTCTCACTTTGAAAGTCTTTTTTATTTTTAGGTTAGCATGATTTAGGGTGGGTGCTGTGGGTCACACAGCATTTGCAGGCTGGAGACTGAGTTCAACCACGTGGGCAATCCATCCATCAATCAGGCCTATGTAATAAAGCCCTAGTAAAAACTCTGGACACTGAAGTTCAAGTGAACTTCCCTAGTGGGCAACATCCTGTGCCAACTGTCACACGTCGGTGAGTCACAGTCACATGGAGCGTGATGTGAGTATAACAGCTTTCAGTGAGTACTGATGAATTATCCAAACCGAGTTCGGACCCCCCTTGAACTTGCAGTTGGTATCAGAAATGAAGGCAGTCTTTGGTGGAGACTGTTCCCTCAACCTTTGGTGAACTCCAGGCAACTTCCCCAACACAAACTGTCCGGAGCTTCCTGCCCACCATGACCCCCAACCACCCAAACCAGAAAGGGCAAGGGGACAGAGGAACGGGGCTTGTGTCCACACTTAGCAGAGGGCTTTCCAGAAGTAATTTCATGGGGGCTTTGGTTTATACATCCATAAAACAGGACCCACAGTGCTTCTCTCTTGGTTGTGGTTGCCCAAGGTTCTCACAGCGAGGCAGCAAGAGCACAGGACCAATTCTCCAGCCTAAGCCCTTCGCACACAGTACCACCACCTCCCAGGGGGCTGGGGTCCATGTGGGGGTGAGACAGGTTTACCTTCAGAGGGAGGTCTCATTCGCATGGAAAATGCCATTTTAATCATCACAGTTACAAATACGGATCTCGTCTCACCTACATGCTGGACACACACAGGTCAGTGTCACCTCACTTGCCTGGTCATGGCATAAGAATCACCTGGGATGCTCATTAACATGGCGTCCTAGGCCCAGGTCTGATGGACAGGATCCAAAGGCCAGTGGAGGAGCCTGGGCAGCTGCATGATTGACATCCCACTGTGGCTGCATCTCTTACAGGGCAGACGGGAACTGCTGTCAAGATCATTGAAAGGGTCTGGGTTGCCCCGGGCAGCACCATTTTTGGGCAAGTCACAAGCTCTGGGCCTTTGTTTCCCAATCTGTGAACTGGGGGTGATGATCACAGCTGTCCCTTTTCACTCGTGGTTTGGTTGTGAGGATGACACACCAGGGATAAGCCCAGCACCATGACCCTGGAGCCAGTCAACCCCGAATAGTAGCAGTGTACAGCACTTCCTGTGCGCACAGTAGGGCAGCCAGCTCTGCTACAACGCTTGTTAGGAAACACAGTGGGTACCAATACAATGGATGTACTGGTGGACAATTTCAGCATGACGCAGATTTTGCATTTGCTGATGGACAATTTCTTCTCTGAGAAACACTAGATATATACAGAAAGCTGCACACCTGCACGATCGAAGCTAAACAGAGCCACGCAGAACACACACACACACAATTTGTGTGTGCACATCGCAAACATCTACCAGACCCTGTGAGGACACAGCGAGAAGGCGGCCATCGCAAGCCAAGGAGACAGGCCTCAGGAGGACCAAACCTGCCAGCACTTTGATCTTGGACTTCCCACCTCCAGAACAATGAGAAAATACATTTCTGTTGTTCGAGGGCCCCAGTCTGGGAACTTTGTTACTGCAGCCCTGGCAAACTAATATCCACTCTCCTTCACTATTTCACAAGCGCCCACAAGATCACTCTTCTCAGGCTCACTTCCACACATGAGCTTCAGGCCACATTTACTGTAGTCTTTATATGTCTTGTAACCACATAACAGGTATAAAAATCTGTGCTGTTTTTAGTAGGTTTGATCTTTTTCTTTTTTTTTAATGTGTCACTGACAAGTTTTTAAGTGTTGTCCCTGCTATAAACTGAATGCTTGGTCCCAGGCAAATTTGCATCTAACCCCTAATGTGATGGTGTTAGGAGGCGGGGCCTTTGGGAGGTGGTTAGGTCATGAGGGTACAGCCCTGGTGACTGGGATTAGTGTCCTTATGAAAGAGACCCCAGGGAGCTCCTGGCCCAATCCACTGTGTGAGGACACAGTGAGAAGGTGGCCGACTGTGAACCAGGAGTAGACCCTCAGCTGCCACCAAACCAGCTGGCACCCTGATCTCATACTTCCAGATTCCAGAACTGTGAGAGACACATTCCCATTGTGTATCAGTCACCCCGTCTGTGGTCTTTTGTTCTAGCAGCCTGGACTTACTTAGACATGCCCCTGCCCATTTTCCCTTCTTTGTTTCTTTCTTTTTTTAAAATCAATGAATGTGGTGATTTTTGGAGCACATGTGTCATATTATAGAAGAACTGACTGTCCTCTTCTAAGCTCTTCACTGAAATGAATTCTTTTCACCTTCTCTTAGCTCTATGAGGCAGATACTATTATCCCCACTTTGTAAATGAGGAAACTGGTGGCACAGAGAGGTTAAGTAACTTGCCTGCAATCACACAGCTAGACGTGGGCAGAACTGTAATTTGAGCCCAGGCGGTCAGGTCCCAGAGCCCAGGTCCTTGCCCACTGAGATGTACTGTGGTCAAATGGGCGGATACGTGGGAACAATGTCCCCAGGCCTCCTTCCCCTGGTCACCCTCCACTGAGTCCCCACCATCCAGTCCTCTGCTCTCCATCAGGAAGGACTTCAGGACACCCCCACATCATTTTAAATCCAATTTTATTCACAAAAGAGCACAACCTGCTCAGGCTCACGAATGTTGAATGGAAAGGAACTCTCCCGGTTTTCTCAGAGACAATGAATCTTGCCTGAGGAAATTGCAACCAGTGGCTTTGTGGTTCAACAGGTAATTGCAGAGCTTAACGCTTAGAAAATGCTTTCTTTATGAACACATTTTCCTCCTGTGAAAAGGCCCGCCTCCTGGAGCGCATCCCACCTGCTGCGTCCCTGTGCTCACTGAGTATTTGGGCGAGGCCCCACACCCCTCTGCTCAACCATGCCTCAGATGTTCCCCCAAGACATTTAGATGACCAGAGAGAAGACCAGGCACCTCCTGGGCTCAAAGCCCCTTAATTTATTCATTTAAAAATGAAACTGAACAATGCACTGCACACACAGTGTGTGTCTGTGCTGGCACGGGAGAGAAACTGCCGAATACAGGGTCCCAGGTGGCACCTGCCAGGCAAACAGACACAGGAAGCTGTGGAGAAGTCCTCTGTCAGTGGACCAAGCCCCCAGCCAGGGAACTTCCAGGTGGGGGTGCAGAGGAAGCAGGAACTTGAAGATCTGGGGGATGTCAGCAATCGGGGCTGGGGACAGGGCATTCCACACAAAGGGATGGTGACAGCGAAAGCTGGAGGGTGACGAATAATAAATGGTATGTCCTAAGACTTGTTAAGCCCAAGCTCCTTTGGCAGGGAGAAGTGGGACATAAACAGGTAGGGAAGGAGGGGCACTCGGTGAGAGCGCCTTCAACCACCCAAAGGGTGCCCTTGGACCAAATACACAATGAGGCCATTATTCCCATGGATTCCTTAAATGAGAACCTGCGATCTTTCATCCTGGGATGCAGTTTAAACAAGTTAGAATTTGAGAAGGAAACCTAAGGCAGAGACAAGAGTGAAATAGGTGATTTATACTTGGTTCATCCAATGCAACCATCATCAGGTCCCTGTTGCCAGCTGCACCTAGACGAGGAACTACTTGTCACTTTTTATTCAGTTTCCCTCTTTATCCTCTACAACTAATGGATTTGAGTCATGCTCTCAGATGTGACGGATGCCAACTGTAAACGAAGGTGTCTCTTCATTGCCAAAGACCCAGCAGCAGCCATTTAATAGAATATCTATGTGCTTAAGTGTTAAAATGTTTTAACTGCACCTCATTAATTCAAATTAATCTCTTCCAATTAACTTGCATTATGTAAGGGGGTGGGGAGGGGAGAAAGGGGCCAACACATCTGGAGGCTGCAGTCGGCAGAGAGCGCTCAGGAAACCTATTTTGTTTAACTCTTGGAATCAGGAGGCAAACTCTCTCTTTCCATCCCTGCCATGTGGCCATGAGGGGTAGGCCAGGAACTCACCACATCTGCTACAAAGTATCCCCGGAGTTAAGGACATTAAAGGTTTCTCAGGGATGAAATCTTCAGCTCTCCGGCATTCATTACCATCAAACCCCATCTCCCCCACCTCAAAAAAAAAAAAAAAAAAAAGAGCAAAGGGCCAAAGAGACAGGCCTCTCCGAGATGGCAGCTGTTGGCTGTTGCCCTGGCCCTGCATGGTATTGGGAGCCCAGCAGAAGTTGGTGCCTCTCTTCGCGCCATCACCCAGCTGTGTGTGTGGTCAAGGGCAAACCTCTGAATTTCTCTGGATGGGCTGAATCGTGTTCCCTCAAAGATTCTTATGTTGATATCCTAACCCCTAGTACTTAAGAACTGATCCTACTTGGAGACAGCGTCTTCATCGAGGTAATCAAGTTACAATGATGTCATTAGGATGGGCCCTGATCCAATATGACTGGTGTCTTTAAACACACACAGAGAGAAGACCACGTGAAGACACAGAGAGAAGTCAGCCATCCACAAGCCAAGGAGAGAGGCTGGAACAGAGCTCTTTCCTTCACAACCTTTAGAAGGAACCAATCCTGATAGCACCTTGATCTTGGACTTCTGGCCTCCAGCACGGTGAGAAAATAAATTTCTATTGTTGAAAAACACCAGTCTGCGATACTTTATGATGGCCTTAGCAAACTAAGAGACTCTCTAAATTCACTCTTTCCACCCATGGGATTACTAAAGCAAACTCCGTGGCCCTGGGGTGTGTGTGGATGTGTGTGTAGGGGGTGGGGGCGGGTTTGTGACAAGAATTACAAATTAGGGCCAGCCAAGTGGCGCGGTGGTTAAGAGCTGGTTTGGGACACCAGTGGCCCCGGTTCAGATCCCACATATGAGGGCCAGTGACACTGCCCTCAAAAAAAAGAATTACAAATTAAACAAGGCAAGAGTGCCAAAGGCATGCCTTCAGTGGTAGCTACTCTATGTTCTACAATTACACTGTCCCAAGAGCTGCAGAAGTTTCTCGGCAAGGAAGCTCCAGGTTTCCTTGACAACAGTGCTCTAAAAGGCAGTGACATGTTTCCATCGTTCCTGAACAGACTGTTCTCATCTCAAGGGCTGGAGAAAAGCCAACTGGGTCTCTGTGCATGAGGGACTAAGACACTTCCAGGTATGGGCTCGTCCTAAGAGAAGAGGGAATATGGAAGGAAGTGTGTAGAGTTCACCAGACACCCCCAAAGAGCCCAGTGTGGAGGGAAGGGGTGATCCCAAGCTCAGCGTGGTGCCATGTGGCAGACATAACAAGAGCTGGCCAGGAGCCCTAGGCCAAGAGGCCTGAAGGAAAGAAAGCAAGAGCCAAAACAGACGGTGTTGGTAGGAAACCCTTCTGAGGCAATAGAGTGTGTGAGGGCTGGCACTGCAGCCCCAGATAACAGAGTGCATCTCGTGTGCGTGTGTGTGTGTGTGTGTGTGTGTGTGTGTGTGTGTGAAAGAGAGAGAGAGAGGTGTATGTATATGAGGTATGTGAATGCATAGTGTGTATAACTGTGGTGTGTGCATATATGTGTTTGGTGTGTGTGGATGTTTATCTCTGTACAGTGTGTGTATTTGTGTGTGGTGAGTGTGGGGATATGATGTGTGTGTGATGCACATGTGTATGGTATGTATGTTTATGTAGTTTGTATGTCTTCGTTTGTGTGGCTATGACATGTGTGAGTGTGTGAGTGTGTGTGTGTGAGTGTGTGTGTGTGTGTGTGTGTGTGTGTGTGTGTGTTGCTGTAAGACCTGGAGGCTGAAGCAATCAGCAGGCCTGCCAACCCGGGTTGGGGAAGGAAAGGGAGTGGGCCAGACAGCACCTCCTGTGGGCAGAAATGGAGAGAGGTGACACGTGTATGCTTGTTGTGACACAGGACAAAACTGGAGAGCTCCAATGCTGGCTGGAAGCTGGCCACCCCCCCACCCCCACCCCCACCAACAATACACCAGGCTTGACCTCAGGAGTGAGGGCGGCTAGGAAATGCCTCGCCTCGCCTGCGGACAAGCCTGGCGGGTGCCAGAACGTGTACTTGACAAGGACATGTGAGGAACCCTACCCCCACCTCTCCCAGGCCCTCCTGGGGTTTCAAGAAACATTTTGGAGGAAATAAAAGACTGCAGTTCCCACAGAGCCTTTGAGAGCGGGCCAGAAAAAACACAATCTTGATCTGTTTGGGGATCCTGTTTTGATGCCTGACTGGTGGTCTGAGAAAGGAGTTTCTTGCAGGGTTCTCACCACTGCTCCTCTGGGAGTAGGTTCCCTGAAGACCACAGGACGCCTTATTCCTTTGAGCACGCCCACTGGCCAGCACAGGGCGGAGAGCCCTTCAGAATTGTGTGCTAACTGTTAAGCTAATCAAGGACAAAAGCAGAGTCCAACTCAAACCAAGGTCTCTTCCTAACTCGACTTGTCGAAGAGCAAACACGGGGCCCCTGGGTTGCCCAGCTGCACCTTCCTTTCCTCCTCCCACTCCCACCCCACCCCGCTAGGCCCTTTGCTGTGGCCCATCTTTGTAGCTCCCTAACCTGCCTGCCCACTGTGACCCCAGGCCTTTGCCCATGCTCTTCCTGCTGCTTGGACACCATCCCTGCACTACACCACCTACCATCAAATTCCCCCAGACCCTCGCCCTGCCCATCCAAGATGGGGCAGGGGGGCGGGGGCACCTCCTTTCTGCCTTGCACTATGGCTGCACCCCAGACTCTGTAGAATGACTTCCTCATCGTTCCAGCTTTCCTGCCCTCCATGGGTGCCTGGCACTCAGCGAGCACATCATTCTTTCATTCACTAGGTCTTGCATTTGTTTGTTCATTAAAGGAGCGAATCAACACACAAATCAAATTAACGAATTAAATGTTTACAGAAAGAACCAAACGATATATTGCCTACTACGAGTAGAGTCCAAAAATTAGACACATTCCCAGGGTCTCATGATATTGTCACACAATAAGATAAATGTATGGGAAAAATGGCTAATATCTTGCAGTCCATGCCATGTGTCAAATCAATGGTAAACAATACATATTGTGGAGCAAGGCGGGGCAGGGGAAAGATCTTTGGAGGCTGGAGAGACCACGGGAGGCTTCCTGGAGGAGGCAGCTTTGAGTCAGGATATGATCCAGTTTATCCCTATACCAGAGATAACACAGTTGATTCTCATTATTCAAGTACTTATGTTCTAAAAAGTCACCACAAACACTGAATTAGCAAATACTGAACCATTGATACCAGGTTATATCCTAACATAAGGATATATCCTAACATATATCCTAACATAAGGTTAGGTTCCTGTGAATCTCTGGCCTCAAAATTTTAATCAACCAATATACACCTCGTTTTATACATGTTTCTGTCTAAAGATACTTTATTTAATATATGCTGTTGAATCATTGACATTGAACTCATGGCTAATAGCTCCATAACTCATGACTGAATGAAGCTTACCTCACGCGTGTATTTTCTCCATAAGGTACATCATAGTCTTGCATTTTAGCACTATGTATAGGGGTCATTTTAAACAGCAAACTCACCACCAAAGGGCAAAACAATGCTAAAAAGGTGGCACTAACCTCAAAGAGGACACTTGCTTACAACATGAGAGCTGACACAAGAAGACAGGTTGTCACTTTATTCCATCTCAGCTGGGAACATGTGCACAAGGTGACTCGAATTTTTTGCCACTCTGTACATGTCTGTGAATGACTGTGAAAGCATCTCAAGTATTTATTTGGGGGTTACAGCTAATTTTAGAGAATAGGTGAACTGAAAATGTGCCATCTGTGCATAATGAACATTGACTGTAATTAACAGCGTCCTCTTTGTCACTTGAGTTTGAGAACGACCACAGTCTTGGGGACCCGTGCCTCTGCAGTGGGACCCAGCGGAGCACATCGCTGCTGCTCGGCAGGCGGCTCTTCCAATGCTGCCTATCCTAGGCAGCCGACAGGTGTGCTGGCTGCTGTCATTCCCCCTAAAGGCATGTGTGCCTCAGACAATATGGGGATCCCCACAGCCCATTTCCACCCGCAGCAGGAACCTGGAAGTCATCACAGTCCTCTCACTGCCCTGGCCTCTGGGAGCGTCCATCAACTCCTCTCTGAGAAGGAATGAATCCTGACAACCTGCAAGCAGCTCCATCTCCCAGATGCTTTCCTGGGAATGTCTCCTCTGAGCAGCAGCTCGGCCCAGGGCTCAGGGCTCAGGAGACCCGGCATCAAAAGCCTGGATGACAGGCGCTGGGGCTGGGCCAGCATCGGCATCTGCGTTCCCAAATGTCCCGTGACATCAATCTGAACCCTCCACGTGTCTCCCCACATCGTGTGGGGTGTCAGCCATCAAGTGTCATCACCTGTTCCAAAGCATTAAAGCCCTTCTCAGAGCCAGGCTCCGGGGACTTTCTGGAAGTTGACATTTTCCCAGAGCCCCGCAACGCCCTGTGGTTAGTCCAGATTTGAGCCTGGCTACTGAACGCGCGGCTTCTCCCCAGCTGTGCTGCTCATCAGAAGAGCAACCCCAGCTCCCTCCACCAAAAGCAAACGAGTATATTCCGGTGACCAGAGGACAGCTCAGCAAGCTCCGACCTGAAAAATAATCGTGTACAAGCAGAGTCAGCCAAGAGGTATCCCCTTGGCATGTACTAAATGCCTCATAGAAGCAGAGACTGTTTCCTGAGTGCTTGGCGTGCACCAGGCAGGCACCTTACTGAAACTTACTAAGTTCAAGGTATGCGGTATTCTTTTCCCCATTCTCCATTGAGGAGGCAGTCAGGCGTGAGGACTCAGAGAACATACCCAGGTCTCACAGCTTGTCCTTTTGGGAGGCGGCATGAGAGCCAGGCGTGGGTCTCAGAGTCCAGGTCTTAACTAACACACCGTGAGTGCCTCTCTGGGTTTGGTCTGTGGCGGCCGAACCAACTGCCTGGTGGACGCGTGGCTCATGGGGGCCGGGCACCCAGCAGGCCTGAATGAACCAGACACTGAGGAGGGAATGGGGCAGCCACAGCCATTCAGGGACAGAGCTCTGATGTGGCCCAGGAGGAGATGGAAAGATCTGCTCACTTCACCCCAAACGCCAAATTTCAGCAATAAAGCCATAACATTTACTTGGCATTTAGGCATTTAAAACAATTGAATATTTGAGTAGAAAGGGAGGGGGCAGTGCTAGAGACCAAATGTTTGTGTCCCCCCAACATTCATATTTTGGACTCTAACTCATAATGTGATGGTGTTAGGAGGTAGGGCTTTGGGGAGATGATTAGGCAGTGAGGGCGGGGCCTCCATGACGGATTAGCGTCCTCATAAAAGGGACCCCAGAGCGCTTCCCTGCAAGGACACAGGGAGTAGACACTGTCAATCAACCAGGGGAGGGTCCTCACCAGGCACCGAATCTGCTGAAGTCTTGAACTTGGACTTCCAGCCTCCAGAGCTATGAGAAATAACTCTTTGTTGTGTATAAGCCACCCAGTCTATGGTACTTTATTATATCGGGTTGTCGGAAAAGTCATGACGTATTTTTTTTCTATATTTTTCACTGCAAAAACGTGTCATGACTTTTCCAACAACCCAGTAGCAGCCTGACCTGAGCAAAACAGACAGGCTTTGCAGAACCTGGAGTAGCTACAAGCAATGAGGTGGGGGAGCCGAGAAAGAAGGGAGAACTTGGGGGCAAGTCATATGAGCTGAGCCTTAATTTCCTGGACAGCAGGGATACACTGCCATGCTCGCCTCATGGGGTCAGTACCTGTGTGGAGCTCAGACAAATGGCCAGCACAGCAAACGCCCAGGAAGTGTTGGTTGCCACTGTCATTGTCACCACCATCCTTATGGCCTTAGATTCTGCGAGCGCAGATTAAACACCACCATTCCCACCAGGGCCATTTCAAAAAAAAACCTGTTCCCGATTGAGCACCAGCCAGGCAGGTGCCAGCCTTGCACCTGGCATTCGACACACCTGTACCTTATTTTAATAAATCACCCCAGCCTGGTGCGCAGTGGTGGGAGGACTGGGACCTCCAGGTCAGACCCGTATTTGGGGGCCCACTCTTCCATTCAGCAGTGGTACAACCCTGGGATGGTCCTGGGTAAATGCCCTGTCTTTAGTTAAACTTGGAGAGAATCACAAGTCTACCACGCTGGGTCAGAGAAGGGGCTCAGAGAGATTCACACTCAGGCTTCCCTGCGTCCCTGCAGGTCAGCTGCTGTCTCTGTCAGCATGTTAGGAATCAACAGTGTGATGGTTCCGTGTGTGTGTTGACTTGACTAGGCCATGCACCCAGATATTTTGTCAAACATAATTCTTGATGTTTCTAAGAAGGTGTTGTTTTTTTAAGATGAGATTAACATGTAAATCAGGGACTCTGAATAAAGCAGCTTGCCCTTCATAACGTGGGTGGGCCCCATCCAATCAGGTGAAGGCCCTAACAAAACGAAAACTGAGCTCCATGGTGCAAGGAAGGGCTGCCCGCAGATGGCCTCTGGGCTGGAACTGCAGCTCTGCAGCTCTTCCCTGGGTCTCCAACCTGCCAGCCTACCCTACAGATTTTAGACTCACCAGCCTCCATATTGTGTAAGCCAATTCCTTCTCTCTCTCCCTCTCCACACACACACACACACACACACACACACACACACACACACACACACCGTTATTGGCTCTGTTTCCTTGGAGAACCCTGGCTAATACACACAGGTATGAACTGTGGCACGTGTGGGTACGGGAAAGTGAAGGAGAAAGGCCTTGCCCGTGAATCAGACCTCCTGTCTGCAATAATTTGCAATTGCTCCAACCATAGCAATGTCTCATTTTCACTTCGCAGTGAATCACATATCGAGCAGCTGGCTGGGACCAGAAGGAACAAGGTATCCTTTTCATGCTCAGACCCAGCACGGTTGAATATTTACCTTCCAGTAGCCTGAAGGAGGCAGGAGGCGGAAGGGCCTCCCATGACATTTTCCAGCCTCGCGGAAAAAGAACATTCTGATTTAATGAATTTGAGTATGAATATAATCAGATTTTCTCTATAGCAACAGCCCCACAACACAATCCTTTTGGTAGCTGCGAGCAGCCATCTCCTGGTGAAACGCATCTCACACGCAGGCCACAGGAGAAGCTGCCATCCACACACGAGACACCAGAGCCTCGCTTGGGGCAGCCACCTCGGGGTCTCAGCTTTCGATCACAACTAAGTGGGAATGAGCAAGACTTGCTACAGCCCTTCGATCCGGCAGTTTACGGATGTTTGTGTGAAAATGTGCTCCCCTCCACTGGTAGATCTACTGAAAGATGGTCAGAGAGCCAGCCCCAGGTCAGAACAGAAAGGGCTTTATTCCAACTCATGACTCAGGATACAGATCATAGTGCTTTTTGTGTTTATATCTTGCCCTTCAACTTATCAAAGGGCTTATACTCATGGTCCCACTGGATAACAATGTGGCCTCTTGACTGCAGTGGACAGGTTCTGTCAACCTGAGTCCCTGCCAGGCTCCGCCCCCCACTCCCCACCCCCGGATCCCCAAGCCCGGCTGCCTGCCCACCAAAGGTTCACGCTCCCTCCTAAGTGTGGAGACATTCCTGAGAGGCGACTGCATCTCCTGGCCCCGGCATCCAGGTGTGGTCCTCCGACAGAGTTCCGGCCAATGCAATAGGATGGAAGGGTGCATGCCACTTCCAGCCTGGCCATTCCCCCTCCCATGGGCTCCTGCCCTTTGTCTCTCCCACGTGTGATGTATCCATAAGAATCACACTTACTCTGCCCTCCCTTCGCTCATGGCTGCATCTTGGGAATTTAATAACCTTGAATATCTTAGCCTGCCACTGGGGAGGTGGGGAGGAGAGAGCAGGTAAATGTGAGTGCAGATTTGATCTGTGGTTCTCTAAATACTTCCTCTGCCCTCACCTACCTGCTCTCCACTCTGACTACACACCTTAGGTCAATAATAATAATAATAATAATAATAATAATAATAATAGCTACAATCTCTCAAACCCTCACTGTTTGCCCAGCCAGCCCTACAATAAAAAAAAATGACTGCACAGGATCCTCACAAACCTCCAAGACCCCACCTGAGCCATCTTCTATCCAGTCAAGCCTGCACCCAGAATCGCACGCCTGCTGGGTCACTCTGCACTCAGCTGTCCAATTTTGAAGCCTCACCCCGTTCTGTTGTTAAACAAAGAACAGATCCTTTACCCACATGGTTTGGGAATTGTTTCACCTCCTGTTCTCTGCTTGTTTGTGTCAGACGAAGGCAAGGAAGAGCCTTACCGCTTTATCATCTCGGTTTCAGTATTTGGGTTCTGGCTTACCCACTGGTTTTCAAGCCATCCTTTATTGCGATTCTTATATTTCTCCACTATTATCATTTTTCTTCCCTGCATTCACTGTCCAGTTTCTAACCCCTGTTGCTTTTTCTGCTGCAACCTGTTTCCTCCTACAAATACTTAGCTATCAGATCGCTCACACTGATAGCCCTCACTCCCGCCCCAGTCATTCTTTTTTATCACCCTCCTTGAAAATGCCTGCTTTCTTTCTTCCCCAACCCCCGCCCCCCTTCAGCTCCCACACTTGTACACTTCACAGGGCTACGTGGCATCCAGGACCATGAAATCAGTGGGTATTTTAACTGCCACCCCTGCCCAAGCCTAGCAGTCATAGACCCATGATGAGGTGTCATCATGTCATCATGTGGCAACAGCAAACACACCCTAGGGAGCTGCCTGCCTCTCCACCCAGCGGCAGCTGCCAGGTGTCATGTCCTGCAATGTTCCTGGACACGTGGCCTTGGCCACTGGTTGGGAGGGAAGCTTGTTCCGAGCCACAGGGAGCTGGTTACTCCCAGCTCAGAAGGCCATCTCCCAACCCGTGTGCGGCTCCTGGCAGGGGACACCCTGGCTGCCTCCTTCCTCCTGGGTGTGTCTTACAGTATCATTGTAAGAGAATGTTCGGTTCATTTAACAAACATTTATTGACCTCTCCTATGGGCCAAACAGTGGTCTAGGACCCAGAGAGACATGGGTATCTTACAGACAACATAGGCAAAAGTCCCAGGCACATGGCACTTGCAGTCTGGTACACAGAGGTCAACTATCAATTGGATGAGTATGTAAACTGTCCAGTCTGATAGCTGGGGATAGGGCTAAAGAAAACAATAAAAAATGAAAAGGGAACAGGGATGGAGATGGTGGGTGGAGGGGCGATGGGTGGACAGTGGTGATTTTTATTTCCCTCCAATCTCAGTTTAAATCAGTAGTTCTCAATCTGAGCTGATATTTCCCCCTGGGGACAAATGGCAATTCCTAGGCGTATTTGATTGTCACAGTTGAGAGGGGGTTGCTACTGGCATCTAGTGGGCAGAGACCAGGGATGCTGCTAAACATCGTACAGGACAGCTCCCATGACTTAGAATTATCTGGCCCAACACGTCCAGAGACCATGATTTAAATACAGTAGCTTGGGGAGGCCTTGCTGAAAAGGGGACATTTCAGTAAATACCTGAGGGAGACAAGGGGTGGCAGACTTACACAATCTCTCTCTCTCTCTCTCTCTCTCTCTCTCTCTCTCTCTCTCTCTCTCTCTCACACACACACACACACACACACACACTCACACAACTCTGACAAGTGTCATCACTTCATATGTATCTTTTCAGTGAGTCTCATCTCTATATCCCTGTGTCTAGCTCAGTACCACCAGCACCTGGGGACATTTAGCACAACGAAATAACACAGGAATGAGAAGGCACAGTCGTGTGAGGTGGCAGGACAAACAGAAGCAGAATGAGGGGTTCATGCGGGGCCATGGAGCAGCGGGGCAGGTGGGTACCCAATCCCTCCAAATGCACTAGGAATTTCTGAGTCTTCCCCTGTAAGCATCTCTAAGTAAGGGACCCAGGAGACAGAGAGAGCAGCCAGGTGCTCTGTGCAGTCTCTGGACCCTGACTTGAACAAAGGCGAAAAGCAAAGCCTTTGGGTCAAGTTTCCGGTTAATTTCCATTCTGGCTTTGTGAGCCTGTCGGGAGCTGAGGGGGTGCAGGCTCATGGCCCACCTGACCCCTCTGAGTCGTTTGCAGGAACAGCACTCGACCGAGGCCATGGCTGGGACATGGCTGCTCCCCCCGCCCAGGGTCTAGATAATGAAAGCTTATCTCTTGATGATCTAAATGCCTTTGGATGGAAATCTCTGTAAACTTACTTCCCTTCTGACGTTTGACATAGAAGTGGCAGGCATCCTGGTACAGTTTACAGAAGACAAAGCTCATCGAGAGAAGAGGAACCGGAAGTGACGAAATGAAGTGAGGGCAAAGGTGAGATGAGGGCACAGCACCAAGAACGAGGCTGGGGGACCTCCCTCAAATGATCAATCAACCAATGATTATTTATTCAGGCACTCAATAAGCCCAGAGCACTAACTCTACACCCAGCACTGTGTGAGACGCAAAACATAACAGGAGGAAAATACATCATCCCTGCCCACCAGGGGCTCTTAGGTTAAAAGCTAATAAGCCCGCACTACAATCTCCAGTGGCAGTAAACTCCTAATACTCCTGATTGGGGTGAATCAAGGACGTCTCCCTAAGAGGCAATGCCTGGTGGAGCTAAGCTTTAAAGGATACATAAGTGTTTTCCTAGGCAGTCCTCTCTGCCGGCATCAGTAGGAGACCACTGGAGGCAAGAAGGCCTTGGCCTTGCAAAGGTCAAGTGGTCTCTGCTCAGAGACACTCCCTCAGAACCCAGGGGAAATAAGGTGCCCGGATTTCATGCTCAACACGTATAATCTATTATTACCCAGAGCCAGAACCAAGTCTATCATGGGTAAGCATTTCTGAGATTCCTTGTAATCTGCCACATCAGCATTTCTTGACTTGAAATTAAGATGGTCCCATTCAATTCCATTCTCAGCTGAAATCTTTCTATCTACATATGGAAATTTGGAAGCAAGTTTTAGAAATCCTGACTTCTAACTCCCCAGTGACCCTTTGTGACAACATGCTGTTTTCTTACACACAGATGCTACTCCACACTGGCAAATGAAGGGGGAGAGAGAGAAAGAAGGGAGTAGAGAGAGAGAAGGGGTAGACATGTGCTCCACTCTCCCCCAACTGCTCCTGAGAACTGCTCCACCCTCATTTGCTGTGGGCCACACCTTCTGGGCTTGGCTGTGTGATCCTGGTCACTTCTCCTCAGAGTATCAGCTGCATGAGGTGGGAATATGTGAACTGGGTTCTGAAGGATGAATAGGAGTTCATCAGGCAGAGTTGTGGGAGATGAGAATGTTCAGAGGGCAGGCAGTATGTGCAAAACGCATGAGCAGTTTGGTTTTGCAGGAGCATACAATGAGCAGAAGGCAAATATCTGATCTTGAATAGTTTTTCTTGCACTAAGATTTGGACTTCTAGAGAACCATGGAGTTATTTTTTAAGAATATGACTCTGGCAGCATATGGAGGGGAGAGTGGAGTGGGGAGCGAGCACAGGTCAAGCAGCCAGTTAGGAAGCTGCATTAGGCCAGGCATGCATGATGGGAGCTTGGGCAAGAGCTAGGGGTGGGGTGAGAAGGGTCAGATCTGAGGAAAGGCCCAGTGATTTGTTCAGACTTGACTGTGAGGCAGCGAGGAATGAGTGGAGGTAGGCTTACACAGGCACTGAGTCCAGTATGCAGGGGCCAGGCAGGCACTGAAGTGGCCCGCAGGGATGTGGGTGGGCAGGATCCCATAGGGGCAGAGTTAGACCTGATTTCCACAGGCACTTTCTGCCTCAGGCCTGGGAGCTTTCACTTTCCTCCTGCTCAGGGGCAGCCAGCCATACAGAAGAGAACAGCTCCTGAAGGGAAAAACAGTGGCGATTCCTAACAACCTCTCTGCTCCATCTTTGCTGAAAGCCCTTGCTTCGGCAGAACGAGCCCATTCATTGCTGGAGCAGAAGTGGAAAAATGACAGAAGCAAAACTGGCAGGCGGATCTTGGATCGCAGGTGGAGCCGAAGCGCTTTTTGTACACAGGACACAGAGGACCAGGGGACCCACCCAAGGTCACAGAGCACAGTGGGGCTGAAGCAATTCTTGGGGATTCGGCTCCAGCATTGTGTTCTGTTCCATGGTGCCACGGCTTTCATAGTTTGATTCTGCATAGGATGAAAAATTAAACCCTAAACAGCCCATCCTTAACTGGCGCCTGAAATTACACCTATTAGAATTGCTTCTTTAGGTCACCGAATTCTCTCCAGGAAGCAAAGAGTATGAAATTCAAGTGTGTGTATGTGTATGTGTGAGAGAGAGGGAGAGACAGAAAGAGAAAAAGAGAAAAAGAGAAAGACAGAAAGAGAGAAAGAGAGAAAGAGAGAGAGAGAGAGAGAGAGAGAGAGAGAGAGAGAGAGAGAGAGAGAGAATATGAGTCTGAGCCCAGGAAGGCAGGGCCAACAGTGTAACTTCTTTGGTGTTGTTCCCCAGTGCTTGGTAAACACTGAGTGTATTGTAGATGTCTTCCTTCTCTGAAGACACATGACAGGTCCCATAAAGTCCAAAAGAGGAAAAGATTAATTATGACCGGAGGATCTGAGAAAGTCTTTCAGAAGGGCGGATATTTGAGCAGGGTATTAAACAGGGTGAGATCTTGGGTGGGCGGGAGGACAAGTGGAATGTCAGGGACCGTGTACAGGTAACTGGATTCCTGGAGTAAAGGCAGGATCTCTGGGATATGTGGCTAAGGTGTAGGCTCCATGGTGCTGCACATCATCCACCTATGCCTGTGGCAGGCTCTGCTAATCGACCACCACACCCTCTCCCACCATTCCCAGATTTGACCTTAAAATCCTTCTGCACTGAGCACACCAGGCAGCCACTAACAATTGATCCACGTGGGACCACAGGATAAAGTCTATGCCTGATCTCCGTTCTCTGCGGGGTGGAGGAGGCAGTCTTGGGTGCCACATGCCAGGCTGAAACAGTTCTTCCTCTGGCTATTTGATGATGTTAAGGAACTAATGTTAATTGTTGTAGGTGTGACCATGCTTTTTAAAGAGTCCTTATCTTTTAAAAAATATAGTAAAATATTTATGGATAAAATGCTACAATGTCTGACATCTACTTTAAAATATTGGGTTGTCGGAAGAGTCATGACATATTTTTTCTATAATTTTCATTGCAAAACTTCGTCATGACTTTTCCGATAACCCAATAGTAAGTCCCAGATAGTGAGGTGGGGGAATGGTGAGGGAAGTTGTAATATCCACACCATAAAATAGTATTCATCCATAAAAATGAAGCACTGATACCTGCTACAATATGGATGAACTTAGATAACATTATGCAAAATGGAAAAAAAGCCAGGCACAAAAGGCAACATATTGTCTGATTCCATTTATATGAAATGTCCAGAAGAGGTAAATTCCATAGACAGACAGTAGATCAGTGGTTGCCAGGAGTCGGGAGAGAGGGGGATGGAAACTAACTGCTAATGAGCGTGGGGTCTCCTTTTGGGGTGAAGAAAATGCTCTGGAGCTAGAGAGAGGTGACGGTTGGACAACACTGTGAATACTAAATCTGATGATTGTAAACTTTAATGTCATGCACTTTAGTAAAAGAAAAAAAAAAGTTGTTCCCCAAATTAAAGTTGTTGCTTTTCCAAATAATAATAACAATAATAATAATAAAATACACAGGCGTTAAAGAAGTGGAGACAGAGAGTCTAAAGAAGGCAGCCACCTTCCTCGAGGTGGAGGGAACATCAAGTTCAAAGGCCCAGACCTCACAGAAGGCCATTTAGGGATCTCTAGGGCCTCACACGTCAGCAGCCAACGGCCAGCCTCGGCTCACTCTGTGACCTCACAGAAAATGTGCACACCGTTTTGCTGACAGCAGGTACCCACCACAAAAGGCGCATGATTTGAAAGGATGAGTGAGCAACTAACAGAAAAAGTCCAGTGGTGGTATATAAGCTGCCTTCCTGCTCTGGCCCCCAGGGCTATTGAACTCTGCTGCCACCCACAATCCTTAATGGAATCCCAGCCCTGGTCTAAGCTGCCTCCTCACACCTTCCCAGGCGAATATGCAGACACGGGGAGAGGTGGTTCTGACAGGCTGACTTCACAAACCAGCAAAATCCTATGGACTTCAGCATCTCAGTCTGTGGCTATGCAAGTAAATAAACACCTCTCTTCTCTGCCCACAAACCCTCTGTCAGAGGGCCAGTGTCCCCATAACCTCCCAGCCCAGCCCTGTGGTCAGTCTCCACCGAACCTGTGTGCGTCACATAAACCAGAGGGCCAGGCGTGCCGGGCCTGTCTCAACCTGCCCACTCTCCTTGGCACAGGTCTGAGGCCCGGGCATCCCTGGGGGGCTGGATCCACACTGTTCACTGACTCAGAGAAGAAGGGAATCTGTGGTGCCCCCCTTCCTGGAATGCAAGGAATGTCAAATGTGAGCATGTGGCAGGATCCGTAGCAGGCCTGTGCATACTGCTGGGCTCCGCGCTCACAGTTTCTGACGCACGAGTCTGGGCGAAGGCCTGACATCCTGCGTTTCCAACTAGCTCCCAGGTGATGCTGTTGGCCCACGAACCACACTTTGAGAACCACTGCCTCACCAGCTTATTAGCATGGTAAGACTTTCATAAAACTCAGACAACACTGGAGCGCCCAGAGAAATTCTGGGTCTTTCGTGGGGTCCCCGCTGCTCATGGCACATGTTCAAAGTCATCTGCCTCTCTTCACAGGCTCCAGTATATCTAGAAGACACAGGGGCTCTTAGGTGGCTCTAAAGCAGCCTTTTCCCTTCTCAATCAACCCACAACTGACTGAATGCCAAGAGTCTCAGGCACATTTAAATATCACCTAACAGTTTGCAAAAGTGTTTCCTGTCCATTAGCTTAAGGGTGCTTTCAATGTCACTGTGACTCAGGGCAGGTTTGATGCCCATTTTGCAGCAGAGAAATCAGGCTCAGGGAGGCAGTAACTTTTCTAAGATCTCATAACTAAAGAATAGTGGGGCCTGGAGGAAAGCCTCGCCCCTAAACCCTGTACAATTTCAACCACTAAGCAGCATCCCCCACAGCTCTGTCTTCTAAGGCAGCAGCCTTACTCACCTAAAGCCCCTAGTTTTAGGGGGCAGCTGTGACCCAGAGTAGCAATAGCTACAATCTGGCTGGTCCAGGAATCAATGGAGCCCAAGGAAGGCTCCTAATTAAGTTTGGGGACCAGAAGAGGTTTCTTCAAGGAGGTAAGAAATTTGAAAAAGAGTCAGGGTGAGACAGCAGGGCTGGATAGGGAACAGTGTTTTAGGAGAGGGAACACTCAATGCTAAAGCCTAGATATAAGGTTTCTGCCAGCTGACCAAAGATGAGGCCAAAGAGACTGGCAGATTCTGTGTTTAAGGGTTTTAGGGACCATGAAAAAGTTTGAGCTCATCTCACACATCGCTGGCAGGAATGAAAATTGGTACTGCTTTGGAAAATTGTTTAGACACATCTACAAAAATGAAATGTATGTGAACCCTTTGATTTAGCAAGTCCATCCCTGAGAATAACCCAGATGAAAAAGTGCTAAGTCCACCTGTTTTACTTGTCAATTAGGTAAAATTACACAGGGGGTCACACACAGCTCAAACAAGAGGGGTGACATTGTGCAGTGGCTGGGCCTGTGTGGGGTTAGCATCCTCGCATGCAACCCTCCCAGAATAAATGTTTACAGGCACAGAAAAAATGAAACCCAGAAGCTGAGGCATAAAAAAATTTCAAGGCACACCTTCCATTCTTTGGGGGAATATCTTTTAGGGATTATACAATAGCTTCAAAATAATGTAACCTTCAGAAAATAAAAGCTAGTTAATCCTCTCATTAAAGAGAAGTTGCCTCAGGCCAGCCGAGTGGTGCGTTGGTTAAGAGCTGGCTTGGGATGCCAGCAGCCCTGGTTCGGATCCCACATATGAGGGCCAGTGACACTGCCCTCTACAGCTAACAACAGCTCCACCTGGAGCTGGGCTGCGCGAGCCCCTGCAATGGTGTAGGCTGCAGCCCCTGCTGCAATGGGCTGCCATAGGCTACAGTGAGTGGCCGGCAGCCGATGTGAGCTGCCAATAGCCGCGGTGAGCAACATCCAGAGGCCAGCAACCGATCTGCCTCATCCGGGAAGAGCACAATGACGATACCAACATGGGCCAGTGAAGCAACGTCCTCCGCAACTAGACTGAATAACCAAAGGACAGCAACTTGTCTAGTCCCCTTCCCTGATTCCCCAATGCTGTACCCCTCTCCCAATTCCCCAATAAAATCTTTGGGGAAAAAAATGTTACTAGAGATAGAGATTTAAAAAAAAAAAAAAAAAAGAGAGAAGTTGCCTCAAATCCAAGGCTGTTCTCAGCTCTTACAGTTGTAAAACCTCCACAGAAGGGGTCTGCCAGATGGCCAAGGGCTCCTGGAAAGTAGGCTGGGGCTGGCCCCCTGGGGTGTCCTCAAGACATTCTAGGTCCTCAGGGACCACTCCCCACCCCCACCTTTCAGCACCTTGGCACATCACCATATTCTGTCGGCAAAGCTTCAGTATAGATAGCTTCTTCTTAGCATCCGTAGGGCCCTCTACAGTTTGCAAAGCGTCTCATGTGTGATAGATGATAGTGCTTAACCCGACCATGACCCTGGGACAGCCCAGTTAGTTTCAAGGTATCCTATGGCTGATGATATTTTGTGACCCTGTCACATTTTGTAGCACTCCCCCACCTCCCACCCCTGCCAAGGTATCTAGATCCTAATCTTACAAGCTGTGAAAGTTGCTTCTGTGTGGCACAAGGGACTTTGCACGTGTGATTAAGTTAAAGATCTTGAGATGGGGAGACTTTCCTGGATCCTCTGGGTGGTCCAGATGTAATCAAATCACAAGGGTCTTTATAAAAGGAAGCAGAGGGAGATTTGACCCAGAAGATGGAGGAGAAGAAGCCATTGAGCGGAGCAGAATCAGAGATAGAAGATGAATTGCTGCTGGATTTGAGACCACAAGCCAAGGGACACAGCTGGCCTCTAGAAGCTAGAAAAGGCAAGGCAATGGATTTTTCTTCTGAAGTCTTGAGAAGGAACAGGCAGTGGTACCTGGGCAGTGAGACCACATGAGACTTCTGACCTCCAGAACTGTATGAGAATAAGTGTGTATTGTTTGAAACCCCTAAATGTGTGCTAATTTGTTACAGTGGCCCTAGGAAACGAGCATGCTTCCTTGTGATGCTGTGGGGGACAGAATGTCAGAACAGCCTTGCTGTTCACAGAATTTCCCACCCCACCCAGTGGTCTGGCATGCAGTGGGAGCTCCAACAATGCTGGTTGTAGGAAGGGAACATTCAGTGGAGGTTAGAAGCACAGGTCTTAGAGACAGACACAAACCTGGAGAAAATTCTCACCCACTTCTCAGCTGGGTGACCTCAGGCAAGCTAACCTTTCTGAGCCTCGGTGTCCTCATCTGTAAAACAGGTATTGATCTACCTGCATTTGTTTTGTTTTGTTTTGCTCAGATTCTACAAGCTCCGGAGGGAGTCTTAGGGGTCCAGGAATAATGAGGCAGAGAAACAAGGACTGCTGAGGATGGTTAGCACATATGTCTGCAGCAGAGATCCCATGAAAAACATGCTTGGAAAGAGCTTAGTTCTCTGAACTATGAGCTTTCGATGCTGTAGTTATCATTAGTATTAATATCCTCCTAGCCACCTGGTAGGCTCCGACCTGAGCAGGCTCATTTCAAAATCTTAATTTCCACAAGAACAAGAACAATTACGAAAGAAACCACCTCGGAAAAGGCTTCAGCTGGCTGGAAAGGAACCCGGGCTGCGACAGTGCCCTTGCTTACTAATGACAACCTTCACTGGCTGAGCAGGAGGCGGGCACTTCCTGTGTCTGGGGCTCGGCTGGCCATCCAGGAAACCACCTGCTACCAGGCCGTGTTGAGTAGGAGCCACGCTGCCTAGCAATGGATGGCTCTGTAAACAGGTTCCTCCTCCTCCCGCCCATGGAAACTGCATCCTACAGTTCCTGCCCTTCTCAGAGCTGACTAATGCCTAGGACGGCACACTGCCTACACCAGGACCAAAAAACCCAGGTATCCGCATCTTCTCTGGGAATGTCATCGGCCACAGTGGCCGCCTCCCATCCCCAGAGGCTCTCAGGTACAGACAGGCACAGCCAGGGTTGATTACTTTTGCAAATAAACATCAAACCCCACCAGAATGCTGATGAGGTGAAGGGAGATGGCCCTAGCAAACTGGGCTGAGGAATGCAAAGCAGTATTACCCTCCCGAAAAAGCAATCTGGGCTCATGCTACCCAGAGCCCCGGAGAAAAATTCCCATAGCCTGTGACCCAGTGTGTCTACATCTCGGTATCTGTCCTAAAAGATCATCAGAAATGGGGATGAGAATGAAAGTTCTCATCTCAAGGAGTTCAGCACAGCAGGATGTGTCCAAAATAGTGAAAAACGAGAGAAGAGCTGAATGGTAAATAGTGGCTAAATAAATCAGAGGGAGAATTCTTATGCAGCCCCCAACATGATATTTATCCAATGTTTAAGATACGAGAAAATTCTGAGATCATAAGGCAAAAGGAAAGAAGATAGGGTCCAAAATTATATATATACACGATCAACTGAAATTGCTAATGGTATGACAAGCATTTATTGAGTGCTTACTGTGTGCCTAGCACTGTGCCAGGGCTCGACATGTCTTCACAGAACATCTTTTAGCTTCACTGCAATCCTGTGAAGAAGGTCTGACTTTAGGCCCATTTCACAGATGAAGGTATTGAGACATGGAGATAATAAGGCATTAACTCAAGGTTCCCTGGCACAGCTGTAAGCAGTGACACTGGGACGAGAATGCAAGCCCAAATGACTGTGTGTTACACCATTTATGGGAAAACCATCAACATATTTACAGGGAAAAAGCCTGAAAAGCAAATGTATCAAAACATTAATAGTGCGTGGTTCCGTTTGGGATGACTTTTATTTTCTAATTTATATTTTGGGTATTTTCCAAATTTTATTCAGTGGACATGGATGGCTTTTAACACATTGTTTGTGGGAAACGAGTAAACTCGTCATATCGCTCAAATGCCCGCATACAATGTGTTAAAACCAGAAAGGATGCTATTTTTAAAAGCCTCTAGAGAGTTCATTACCTCACCTGGAACGGTTTAAAATAACAACACAAACAAGACCAGCAATGAGAGGAGACCTAGCCCCCCTGGGACTCCCCCGCCCCCCACCTCCTGGATCAGTATGAGCAAAGCCTTACTGTCTTACACATGGATATCCTTCCTAGGAGACCGTGCCCTTGACTTCAGATAGCTTCAGGACAAAAGCCTGAAAACACCTATTCCCTCTCTTGCTCTCAGGGGTGCAGAGGGGGCCCTCTAGCTGCACTCGCTCCCTGATTCCCAGGCTGGTGCGGGGCAGGTGGGGATCACTGTGCTTGTGTGCCCCACCCAAAAACATCAGCTTTCTCAGGAGCCAGGACCCACTGGGAGCTGGAAAGAAATCATCAAGGATTACCACAAACCAGCTCCGAAAGGGCAGGCCTGGCAGAGCGCAGGATGCCTACGGGGACATGGAGACAGAAGTCCCTGAATCTGTGTATCTCCAAGGACACGGCTAATTCATTCAGGCCCAGCACACCCCACTGGCCATCGAACGAGGTCAGATGGAGGCAACCAAGTAGCAGGAAAAAAGAAGCAGGTAAGTGACACAGGCCTTCCATGGCCATGAGAACAAATATAAACCAATTTGGGAGACGATGAGACATGAAAAAACATAAAAATGACAATAATTACGTTAGAGTGAATGGGCTTGAAGATACTCTCTTTCCCCACTTCTCCCAAGCTTTCTCTAATTTGTTTTTAAATCAAATCAAATCAACGTATATGTTCCTGAAGCCCTCTTAGGAGCTGGCAAGGCTCTGCTCTTCACGGTTCTGTTTGCACCAAAGGCCAGGAGCCGTCTCCTACTGGCTCCAGTGCCTGGCCCCTGGGCAGGAGCGAGCCCCAGCATCAGTGCGGAAGGGCGGAGCCGGGGACAGCACTGCCCCCCTCGTGGCCCTGTGTAAAATTAAATGAATCGGTGGCATTGACAAATCCCCAGGGCTGAGCTGTTCCTGTAAGGCTGTGAATGGGGTCCCTTCCTCCCTCCTCAGGGCCATCAGACAAACCCAGTGTCCAAAATGGTAAGGAAGGGGGCAGAGGAAAGAAGAAGAAAAACTACGCCCCCTGCTCAGTCTCTCACCTAACTCTCCTGCTAAAGCTTGCTGAATGCCAGCAGAGAAGGTGCCAGTCCCATGCCCCCATCCTCACTGAGAACAGACCAGTAGGATGCTGAGGAGTAGGGGGAGGGGGAGGCAGAAGTCTGGCCCTGAAGGGCTGCCTCACTCTCTAGGCAACCCCCCTCCACACCCCCCTCACCCCAAACAGCCAGGAGAGTATGGTCAGCCTGTCTGCTGAAGAACCTGAAATCAACAGGTAGGATTCACCAGTCTTTCTGGAGGTGTTTGCTGAGCATCTATTATGTGCCAGGCACTGGACAAGGCTACAATGATGAGCAAGATGCAAGGTCCCCGCTTGCCATGGGAAAGCAGACATTAACCAAAAAATACAACTATAGAATTATGAACTGTGATTGTTGTAACGAAGAGGAAACCTAGGCTCTGGGAGGTAACCCCAGGGCGCCTCTGGAAGGAGAGGTTTAGGGTGCCTGTCCAGCTCGCCTGCAGCAGGCCTTGCACAGCCGATGGTCAGGGTAGGCTGACCCGAGCCCACTGAAATCTGGGTGGGGTGGACCGAGCAGAAGGACCCTGGAGACAGACCTGTGTCCACATTCCAGCTCCCCTCCCTAGCCTGTCCCGGCCAAGCCGCTAGGTCTGGAACAACATATAGCACAGGCCACTTCACTTTGAAGTGCTCGGCTGACAAACAGGATGGGAGGCCCTGTGCTGTTTACTCTCCATTTGCACACCCTCTCCCACCAATTCATCCCCCACCTGGGGGGCTGATCCCTCCACAGGCTGCATCCATTCACAGGGCACCCTAGTCCTGTGGCCACCGCTGGGGTCCGCCAATGGGAGATGCTGGAAGGACAATGAAGCAGGGAGGGGTCAGATGGCTGCTTCACCATTGCCTCCCCCAAAGCGGTTTCAGCCAGGGCTGCTTTCATCAACGTCAGCCCACAGCTCCTGCCAGGGACCCCTCCCCATGCTCTGGCTTTTTGGGGTTCCCACAACTCCACCCCCTCTCTGCCTGCAAGAGTTCCCCACTTCTGTGAGTCCTGAGTATAGCACCTCCATTGCGGGGGCTCTTCTCACACCCCCACCTCCACAAACGGCCCTTCATTAGGCCCTGCAGATGTACCTAATAAGGCCTCTTGATAAACTCAATCCATTCTGGTCATGATTGCAGGTTGGAAGACACTGCCCTTGGGAAAAATGCTTTCAGGTTGCAAGGCTCACAGGCTGGTTAGCTGAGACTAATCTGCGAGGCTGGTAGCTGGGAAGGATTCAGGGGGCCTCACAGCAATCAGTTGGGAGGTCAGAGCTATCATTCACTCAACAAATGATTCACCTCCTGCATGCCAGGCACTGTACCTGGTGCTAACGTTAGAGGGGTGAATAAGAGACAGCCTTCACTCTTGGGAATGGCTCAGCAGAGGTGACAGATGTATAAACAAGTGACTGGGACACAATGGGATAAGTATAAGAACCCAGAACTGCAAGAGCGGGGGAACTAATAGTCTGCACGGGGTGGTGTCAGGAGAGGCAGCTCAGAAGTAACACTGAGCTGGGCCTCTCTGGATGTGTAGGAGTTCGCTGCTGAGGGGGCACTCAGGGCAGAGAGAAAAATATGAGCAAAGACAAGGAGAGGAGGGGCCAGGTGGGGCAAAGGTCAGTGTTCTCACGTTCACAAAGGACCGGGACCCTTAAAGTGACAGCTGGCCAGGACAGAAGAGCAACCCACAAACAAATCCTCCACTTGCTGTTTCCTCTGCCTAAAGTACTTTTCACTCTTGGAAACAACCAAAATGCCCATCGGTAGATGACTGGATTAAGAAACTGTGGTACATTTATACAATGGAGTATTACTCCACTATAAAGAAGAATGAAATCGTACCATTTGCAATGATATGGACGGACCTAGAGACTATTACGTTGAGTGAAATAAGTCAGTTGGAGAAAGACAAATACCATATGATCTCACTTATATCTGGAATCTGAAAAACTGAATGAATGAGCAAAGTAAACAGAAACAGTCTCATAGATACAGAGAAAAAACTTAGGGTTGCTAGTTGGGAGGGGGTGGGGATGAGGGAGAAGGGGAAGGGATTAGACAGCATAAATAGGTAACTACAGTATTGTCACAGGGATATGAAAGACAGTTCGGGGAATATAATAATGTTGTAAATATTTTGTGGGGTGTCAGATGGTCACATGTCTTGTTAGGGAGACCATTTCATGGATGGAATAGAGGCTTGATCACTGCACTGTACACCTGAAGCTGATGTTGTATAATATTGTATGCCAATTGTAATTGAAAATATAGATAGTCACGGGATGTGGATTATACTGTGGAAGGGAGTCAGAGGAAGTGTAATAGATATATATGATATGGGCGGGGAGAAATGGGGTGGCGAATTGGGGAGGGGGCGCTATCACTTTGAGGGGTAAAAAGTATAACTATTGCACTGTGTTGCCCACCTGAAACTAATTAAAAATAAATAAATTTAAAAAATAAAAAATAAAAAATAAAGTACTTCTCACTCACATCCTTGCACAGCAGCTACTTCTCACGGTTCGTCACAGTAGAGGCTCCCCGACCACACACAGCTTCCTATATGAGTCTCTTGTTGCTGCTGTAACAAATCACCACCCACGTGGTGGCTTAAAGACACCAATGTATCCTATGGTTCTGGAGGTCAGAAGTCTGAAAAGAGTCTCGTGGGCCCAAAATCCAGGCTCTGGAGGTTCGAGGGGGCAGCCCCATTTTCCTTTTCCAGCTTTCGGAGACCACCCACATTCCTTGGCTGGGGGTCTCCTTCCATCTGTGAAGCCAGCAGCAGCTGTTCAAGTCTTTATCAAGCTCCATCACTCTGAGCTGCCGCCTCCCTCTTTCCCTTAGGAGGACCCTTATGACCACACTGGGCCCACCTGGATCATCCAGAGTCATCCCCTCACCTCAGGATCCGTAACTCAATTACACACTAAGGCCTTTTTACGGTGTATATTCACACACCTGCAGGTTCTGGGGATAAGGACGGGCACATTTTGGAGGGCCAGTACTCTGCCTATGACCTTCCGCTCTCCCTCGCCCGTCACTCTCCTTCCCTTCACCCAACTTTATTTTCCTCTAAGCAATTCTAACATCCAGATGTTGACTACTTCCACACTTGCTTATGGCTTATCTCCCCGGCTAAGATTTGAAGCTCCAGGGGAGGGGATTTTGTCTGTCTGGTGCACCTTGTGTTCCCAGCATCCAGAAGAGCATCTGGCACAGAGTAGCTGCCCAATAAAGACGCACTGGAAGGGAGGGCAGGCAGGCAGGCGAGGCCAACCGACAGTCAAGCCCCGCAGGCCTCCCACCCTGCCCCGCCCTTGGGAGGTAGCAATGTTGAAAAGCCTGAGCCTTGCCTGACTTGCCTCACATGCGTCCCAGTCACTGAATTCAGGCTCCTCACAGAGCTGCCAAAGACCTTGTCCTAGAATAGTCACCTTCTGAGCCACGGGAGGAAGGTCATGGTCAGGGATCCCTGGGCAGAGGGAGGAGCCAGCTATGTAAATAAGGACTGGACCCAGGTGGGTATAGAGGTGGGGGCCAGGGACAAGATGGCCCTGGGCCCAACTGTGGAGGGTGAATTGAGGGGCAGCGAAAGTCTGGGGCTGGGGTGCTGCGGACCCAGGTGCCTGTAGGCACAGGAGTGGCCCTCAGCAAGCAGGAAGCAGGGCCCTGGAGGTTACTCCTGTCCAGGGCTTGGGGCAGCAAGCTCCTGGGAAGGAGAGACTGACTTACCCACTCCCAGCCAGGGCCCAAGTTTCATTTTGCACTGGACTCCGCAAATAATGTTGCCAGCCCTGGTTCAAACGCAGACTGTCAAAGAGGCTTCTGAGATAAGCCAGCCCTGGGACAGTAAATCCTTCATGCCTGTGAAATACCGCCAATCCAGCACCATGGCAGACATTGTTAATCAAACCCAGCTCACCAGCCCACTGACTTGGCCCC
This sequence comes from Aselliscus stoliczkanus, assembly GCA_033961575.1. Taxonomy (NCBI): domain Eukaryota; kingdom Metazoa; phylum Chordata; class Mammalia; order Chiroptera; family Hipposideridae; genus Aselliscus; species Aselliscus stoliczkanus. The sequence goes on from CM066732.1 coordinate 153,681,684, forward strand.
AACCCCTCCGAGGCAGCCACAACCGATCTATCAGAATAGGCAGCACAGCCCAACCCTTCATTTTATGGGTGAGGAACAGGCCCGGGTGGTCTGCTGAGACCACACAGTGCATGGCGTTCAACCCTCTGGATGGCTAACTTTTTAGGTTTCCCAGGAAGCCTTTGTCAAATGATGAACTCTGAAAGTAGACTGCTGGAAAGCCAATACTCCGTTTGTAATGTGAATTATTCGTGAGTTTTAATGATTTCACTTCCATCTAGTAGGTTAAAATGGAGAAACAGAAAACTCTAGTTGGGGGCTGCGTCTGTGAGGAAGGCAGGGCTGGGGCCATGGCTCCAAAGAACACTCGAGTGCCTCCATGTACCAGCTTCCAGAATGCTGGCACCTCATTCTTTCAAAACTTTGTTTTTCTTCTTGGTAAAAACTCAACATATTGTTTTCAGAAAGATTAGAAAATACACATAAGTGAAAAGAGGAAAATACCAGATGCCCACCAGCAGCCTGGGGTCCACGCAGGAGCCTTTAAATGCAGCAAGTGTTCCTTTCTCCTCTCAGGATGCAGCAGGTACAGAGAAAAGGCACTGTCTGCAATCAGGAGTGACAGTGAGGGGGCTCAGGCCCTCCTGCCGCCCCAAGGACCTGGGCACTGACCACGTGGACATGGTGACCCTGTTGGGAGGCAGGACGGGGTCTTGCTCTGGACTCAGGGGAAAGGGCACCATGGGTGCTGAAGGCAGAGCAGTCTCCCAGCCTGGGTGCAGAGGCGGCCACAGAGCCTGTTAGGGCCACAGCCAGGACAGGCCGCTGCCACTAGGTGCCAGACGCTTCCTGAACAGGTGTAACCAGGCCTGGCATTAGGCCTATGATATGGGGTTGGGGTGTGTGTGTGTGTGGAGAATAAAACAGAAGCTCAGAGAGGTCACACAGCTGGCAAGTGGCAGAGCTGGTACTCCCATCACCCTGTAAACTCACTGCCAATGACACTCCCCCACATGCATAATTATTCTGAAGTGCAACAGGTAAATAGAAAGTGGAATAAACCATCATGACCTCATCTAGACCATTCCCAATAGGCGCATCCCACTTTCCCCATCGTCGCCACCTTTTCCCTCAACCTGGACGCCCTCCGCCCTCTCCCAGCTTGCCTCTCTACTGGGCTACTTTTGTTTCAAAGGGGCAGCAATCTTAGGGATCTCATGGCCCTGTGTAACACGTCTCCCCACCTGCCCCACACAGGCTACCCTGCACAAAGCTGTGGGCATCTGAGGCAGACTCAGGGAGTCCAGGTGTGCCACACACTGCCAGGGCTCAAACCCCAGTCCACCTCTCGCTGACCATGTGACCTGGGACAAGTCCCTAATCCTCTCAGTACCCCAGTCTTCCCCTCTGCCAAATGGGGATGATGACAGCATCATTCCGGTGCACAGAGGGACACTAAGCTCAGTGCCTGCTCCAGAATCCAGTTAGTTGTGGTATACCAGTAGCTCGGTCCTGTGGGCCTGTCACAGTTGTGTTGAGTAAATATGGTTGATGACTAGATCTTCAAAGCATTTCGTCTCTTTATGGTGTTTTCTGGAGTGCCCACTCAGCCTGGACATTAATAACCAGAGGCCATTTACAGAAAGCACAGTGGGAATAATAAAATGGTTACCATGGACAAACTGAGTGCCCAGGGATTATATATTTATTATCTCATTTAGTTTTCATAACAAGCAAGAGAGGAAGGAGTTACTATGCCCATTTTACAGATAGAAAAAACTATGACCCAAAGAGGTTCCAAGGCCCCACAGCAAAAACATGGCAAAAGTGGGAGTTGTAGCAGAGACTATTGGTTGCCTTCCCCACCCCAAATATCCGTTCTCTTTCCTTCATAGAAACAGAACCCCCTGTTCTTAGGTGGGCACCACAGATTTTATTGGTTAGCCTCTCTCGCAATTAATTATAACTATGTGACCAAGTGCTGGCCAATAAGCAGGAACGGTTATAAGGCAGTTTCTTGAAATGTCCATTAACAGAACTAACATTCATCCCCTGACCCTTTTTTACCCCAACCCCTTGACCCTTCTTTATTATCTCTTCCTCATTCATGCTGCCTGAAACCTAATGTAATGGCTGGAGCTCTAGCAGCCATCTTGGGCCATGAGGTCACAAGCTACACAGGCGGATGGCAGTGCACTGAGCTAGAGGGAGCCTGGGTCCCTCAGATTTTGTGGTGCACAGTTGCCATACCAGCTTTGGACTGCCTATGCAGAAATGCATACCTGTTTACAACACTGTTATTTGGGGCTTTCTGTAACTCACAGCCAACCCTACCCAAAGCCGATTCAGAGTTATCGCCAGGTCTGTCTCTGTCAGAGGTGGAGAAAGCAAAAGCAGGCCAGCTGGTGCTCTCCCAGGGCGGGCTCTGGGCTGGGTGCCTAATGGGGGCCAGAGTGAGGGGGTGACTGTCAGACTCCTACCTGTCGCTCTCCCTACACGTCTCACTTTACTAGGCTTGAAAGAAGTCTGTAAAGTCTCATTTACAAGGTAAATCTACGCCAGGGGCTCAGTGGGATTCCTGTGGCTTTTATGAGGAAGAGATTTCAAAGATCAGTTTAGAAAGTACTTACTTGCATCAGCAGTCACAAAACCAAAACAAAAAAAAAAAAAATGGCCACTTTTGTGCAGTCCTGTTTAAATGGACATGCCAGTACCATGGCGGCAACTGTGGTAAGGTGATTCTCAGCTCATTAGTGGTCTCGGCCTCTCTCTCTCTCTCTCTCTCTCTCTCTCTCTCTCTCTCTCCCCCGCCCTCAGATTTATTGAAGTATAACTTACAAATAGTAAAGTTCACCTTTTCTTGTATATAGTTTTGTGAGTTTTGATGAATAAAGTGATGTAACCACCACATTCAAGATATAAAATAGTCTATCACCCCAAAAAGCTCCTTCGTGCCCCATCGTAACCAATCCTCTTCCCTACTCCTCAGCCCTTGACAACCACAGATCTACTTTTTTCATTCTGATAATTTTGCCTTTTCCAGAATGTCATATAAATGGAACACAGAGCCTTTAGAATCTGGCTTCTTCACTTGGCATGTGTTTGCGACCCCCCCATGTTTTGTGCACTAGTGGTTTTCTTTCTTATTGCTGAATGGTATGCCCTGTCTGGAGACACCACAATCGGGGTGTCCACTCCCTGAGGGACATTTGGACACTATTGTGAATAAAACTGCGATATGTCTATAGATATATGATTTTATGGTACAGTTACAGCATTCTAGACTCTCCTCACTCCCATGATGTCAATCATCGCCCCGCCCAGTCCCCCTGACCATCACCGTCACCCCCAGTTCCCTGCTGGTTCCGTTCCTGCCTACAGCTCTGTCACTCTTCTCCCACTTCCCCCACCCCAACAGGTTTTGACACACACCGCCCCCCCCACCCCCCCGCCGTCTTAACCACAAAGCACAAAGAGGAGCGTGTTTTCTCTCTCAGCATTACGGATAAAAAGATCTGCCTGAGCGGGAGCCGATCGATCCTGCTCCACCTGTCCCAGGTAACCCATTGCTGCAGCAGAGAGCTCCTCTGTAGGCACCATGAGCTTCTCTCACCTTGTCTGCCACCCCTGGCAAGAAAGAGCCACTGGTCCAGAGACCCCAGAGAGGAGGGGGTCAGTGGTGCAAAGAGATAGGAGCCTCCGAGACAGTGACCCTCTACTCGCCAGCACCACCTCCCTGCAAACACACGATCTGTATGAGAAAGAAAGCAGCATTCCACCAGGCTGAGGAAATCTTGGCTCTAACATCTGGCCCAAGTGTTAACCAGGAGTACCCATGACAGGTGCACATGCACGTTTTTTCTTATAAAGGTACATCTATACCTGCAAAGGAGGGCAGAAGAGCCGGCAGAAACAAACATATGATGGACACGTTGCACATAAACCAGTAATGACTACAAGTAAGAAAAATATGAATTAATGTGAAAAAGACCAGAGGGGCTAACAGGAGTGACAGCGGCAGTTACGTTAGGGTGGTGGCCTAAAAATATGGTTAGACAACTTTCGTAACCATAAAAAAACAGAATCAGAAACTGCCGCAGATGTAACCCAGAGTGTCCCCCTGTGGGTCACACCGAGCACTAGGCCCAGTGCTGCACGTACATTATTCCTAAGGCGAGTAATCGGGAAACGGGCGCAGAGGGTGGGGTTCACCCTCCAATCATGGCATCTGTATCACATGAGGAACCTGTTTTCAGACAGAACGCTCGCTGTTCAAGGGCAGGGCCGACCCTTTCATCCCTCCTTCCTTGCCCTCCGTTATACGCCAGCCCCCCGCATCACCACCAGCAGCCAGAAGTGACCCACCCACACCCTCATCACCATTTTAAACTCTTTAATGCCAAGCCTTCTAGACCTGAGCCCACCTGAGGCCCAAACAGGTGGACCAGTGGGGGATCTATGGCCACTACAGAGAGGATTCCGGGCGCACACTTGACCCATCTGCTCAGAGGCTACTGGTTTCCCTGCACCGGGTGTACAAAGTCACATCCAAGCCCACAACCCACGCCGCTGCCTGCTAGGGCAGGGCCACCCTATGTGACGTGAGGCCAGAGGATCAGCAGGGGCGGCTCAGCAGATTCTGCAACATAACATCAGCAGCAAACTCCGCTAAGAAACAAACATCGCCCACGGCAGGGGCATGCCAACAACAGCTGTCCATCACGAGGGTGACAATATCAGCCGCACATGCTGAAAAGGGGGTAGGGCTGAACGCATGCAGCACTCCACTAGGTGTGGGGCTTGATGGACAGACATCCTTATATCAAACAACTGTGTGAGGAGTGCAAGGGGCAGCTCCGTCTTATAGAGGAGGCATCTGAGACCCTGAAAGCTGAAACAACTTGTCCAGTGTGACAGGTGGTACGAGGACAGGGAGTAGGGGTTAGGCAGGAGTCCCCCTGGAGTCTCAGGGACGCACATGGGGCAAGTACTCAGAAGGGAGCTTGGACTCAAAGACCGGCACAGGAAGGAGAGCCCCGGAAAGCCTGCAAATGGAAGCACTGAAAGGTCCTTGGAAATCACAGCCTGTCCTAGTTCTGCTGAATCGAAATAAAACGCGAGCCACATGTGTAATGTGACATTTGCTAGTAGCCGTATTAGAGAGCATCATACAAAACAGGCTAAATTCATCTTAATAATATATTTTATTTAACCTACTCGATCCAAATGGTTTGCATGTCAACATGTAAGCGATATTTAAAAACTGTAAATAAGATGTTTCATGTGCTTTTTTTCATAGTAAGTCTTCAGTTTTCGTGTATATTTTACACTCACAGAACATCTCAATGTGGACAAGTCCTCCATAGTCACAGGTGCCTGGTGGGTACAGTAATGGAGAGTACAGGTCTAACCCTCAGTTTACACAGCAGGTATTGAGGTCAATAGGGGACCGAATGAGGCCAGAGCCACACGCTTGTCACTCCCAGTGCCAAAGTCAATTTTGCTGGGGGACTGGTGTGACTTACAGCACAGGAAGCAAGAGCAGCAGCCAGATTCTGACCCTGCCACGAAATTGGCTGTGTGACTGTGGATCTTGTACTTGACTTCTCTGCGCTTCGATTCCCGTTTTGAAAAACGAAGATGATTCCCCTACTCATAGAGCGGTGACAATTAAATACCCAACAGAGAGCTTGGCCTACAGTGGGTGTTCAATATGAGGACACGATGGTGATATAGGTGGTAAATATATTGCCATCATCATCATCTACTTCATCATCTACAGTTTAATCATCCCCAACCCAGAAAAATCATGGTCGAAGGGAGAGGTCAGTTCTCTCTGCGGGGGCAGATCTGCCTGGACCAGGACAGGGGCAGGAAAAGGAAATGAGTGAGATCGGCATAGGGAGAGGAGGGGACACCCCACAGGGCACTAGAAGCACAGCGCCTGCTGTACCCCAAAGCGCACAGGGTAAAACGGAAGGCTCCCATCTCCGGGGGCTGGCTCAGGGCCAAGCCTGTGTATTGTCAGTCGGGGGATTGCCTCCTCAGAGCTGAGCCTACTTGAAAAGAAGCAAACCACAGACCTTTTGGTCCCTCTGATAATGGCCCAGAACCCCGGCCTATCACTTGGTTAAGTGGGAAAAATCCCGGAGCTCTACGTCAAGCCCAAAGGCATGCTCGCCCTCACCCCGGGCAGGGCTCAGATGCTCCAGGTCTAGCACAGCCCCCAACACAACCACTGCCAGCTCCGACTGGAGCCATGTCCGCGAGCCACGCTCTGCCCACTTCAGCCTCTGGGCGAGTAGTTCCCTCTGCATGGAGTGTTCCCCTCCCCCGCCATCTGGCTAACTCCCATTTATTCTTCTCATTTCAACTTCAAATGTCACCTCCTGTGAAAGCCTTCCATGGCACCTGATGCAGGGTTCCCTTACTGGATACTCTCGAAAAGGTCCGCCATCACCATGGGAACTGACTCCCTGCCACAGCGCAGAGACTAGGTCTGCATCTCCCTGGTACCTGGTGGGGCACCTGGCATCAAGCAGACACTCAGCAGAGAGCTGTTGGATGTTGCTGTGGCATGAAGTTCACTCAAGAACCAGAGGGGCTCTGGTTGGTTTGACTTGGAGAGAAAACAGGCAATATTTTGGAAAACAGAAATCAAAGGTGCAGCATCTGCACCTGATACATTAAGTCATTTTCTGTGGAATAACCCCAAAGGGTCACGCGTTATTGCATCACTTTGCTGGATGCTTCCAACAGCTGGGGAGCACTCGGTAATAATGGATGTGATTCACAGAATGACTATTACATCAACTATTGATTTCCAAGAGCCTCAAAGCTGGAGCCTCACATCAAAGAGTCCTTTGAGAGAGGGGCAAACATGGTTACAACCACTCTTCTGTGTAAGACAGTGGAGATAGCTGTTCTGAGAAGCAGTGTCCCCCTTTCGTTTATATACATGAGAACCAACTGGTTCTCAAATGGGTGGTACCACTCCCAGGTAGAAATGCTGGGGAGATTTTGATTCTCACCTGATAAGCATCTTGTGGGCTCAACCCAGGTTGCTAAACTGCCTATTCATTCACATCGTTCATTCAGTTGAACCCCTACCAAAAAAAAAAGTCTTCTTCTACTTTAGGTAAAGAAACAAAGGTCCCAGTGAGTGTTGGGCACTTGTCATTCCTGACTTCATTGAATCCTCCAAAAAACTGGGGGGCGGAGGGGGGGGAAGTGCACCGCTACTACTAAAGTCACATGACAGAGAGAAGAGATCAAAGCTCCATTGGGACATGTAATTTGGTGACAATTCCACAGCGACCAACTGAAGGAACCAAAACTCAAGTCCACTCCTTGGCTTCACACACTTTCTCCTCTGCTGACAGGTAGCCAGCCTCTCCTTTCTCTGGTCTTGTTCTCATTGACCAACTGTGTTTACTGGATAAGGGCTGCGGGATAAAAAGGCATCATTTCAGGGGACCTGGAGTGCCGCGTTTGGATTTGGTCTCTACTGGAATCTCCAAAGGGTGTGTCCACAGCAGTCCCCCTCCCAGGTAATCCAACCCACTCAAAAATCGAGAAGATCAAGTAAAGTCAGCCTGGCTGGTCCGATGGCAGCTCAGGCAGCATAATCTTTCATCTGGCCATGAAGAAGGGCTTAACTTTAAAAGCTTGGCACCAGCCAATTCTCCTCCAGGTAGCCCGTGGCTCTGGGCTTGGGGCAGGGCCCCAACATCAAACAGTGTAGAAACCAAATAACCTTCCTTCTGCAGTTTGGTTTTTCTCTCCCAAGGAGCCAGTGCACCCTGTGGGCAGCGCAGGCTGCAGCTTCAAAACAAAGAAAAGTGAGCAATACTTAGGACAGGGGGGCTCCAATTAAAAGCCCATCTGCCAAGCTGAGAGGGGCTCTCAGCCCACTGATCAGGGAATTTGAGGCCTGGAAGGACCTCCGTGGCAAGTTTGTCAGAGGAAGACCCTCCATCCACCTCTGCAGCTGTACCCTACCTGGACACCTGGACCCCAGGCATTGAGTCCCTAACCCCAGGTAATCAGAATATGTGGCTGGGCAATCAGCCGTTACGTGTGACCAGAACCCGTATTTAATTTCCCCGCTTTCTCCTGGCAGCCAGGATTCAGCAGCAGTCTCTGGAAAACAGTCAAAATGGAAGGGAATGGGGCCAAGCAAGTATCTTTGCACTTCAAATCTTCACGGCCAGGTGACCACAGCGCCCACTTGCCAGCTTCCTCCACGGCTGTCCCGAGACACTTGGAAAGGCAAGGGAGCAACTTCTCAGAGAAGAGGACAAGACTCAACATGGGCTCTAATTTCAGTCCATCTCGAACTCTAAAAAACCTAGAGTACAGGGACCCTGTTGGTTGTATGTGTTGTGGAGCTAGAAAATAAAGCCTCGAGGATGGAACGGACGGAAGCAGGGAGGGCAGCAGCAACATGCTGCAGGGTGAAAGAAGACAGACATGCAGCAGTGACTGAGCAAGCTCAAGAAACCTGTATCATGAGCGGTGGCGAGGAAGGACAAAAACTCGCCCAGAAGTCCCAAAGGCTCCGGAATGAGTGGAGACGGTGTCTCTGCAAACGGGATTGGGTGGAGGAACGCAATAAGAGGATTAGATGAAAGAACCCGTTGGTCTCCTTTATCCCTTTCTCCGAGCTGGGTACTGTCCCTCTTCCATCAGGCACAAGACTGGAAGTTTCTTCTCTAAAGAAGGTAAAATAGAAGGTCTCATTCCTGCTAACGGTACTGAAAATGGGCAGGCTAAACGATTTCATACATATTGGATGCACAGCGCCTCCCTGCCCAAGTTCTCTTCCTTCTTTCAGCTCCGAGACCCCCACTCCTCATGCCTAGCAACCCTTAACCCTCCACAAAAGAGACTGTAAGACTCCCCTACGGGGAGTCCGATCAGCCCAGGAAGAAAGACTTAAAGATAATGACAGGGGATTCCCGTGACACAACCCAGCAGAGCACCCATCAAAGAAGTTCCCAGTGGAGAAGCCCCATCCTCTTGCTTAGAGCACACTTTTTAGTCTCCAATTGTTAAATATGAGGAGACAACCGAGGACTATGAAACAGCTAAAGAAAAAAGTCTAACATGGAAGCTCCAGACCAAACACACACATGTAAACAGAGAGGCTTAGGGAATGCACACAGCACATCCAAGCTCAAAGCCCTTCACCTCTAGTAGCTCATGTCATCATCACCGCTCTTGAGGCCGATCTCAGTGTTATGATTTTCATTTTATAGACCAGGTGTGTGAAGACTAGCAGGGCTAAATCACTTGCCTGAAGTCACAAAGCAAGTGGGTGGCAGAGCTGGGATTCAAACCAGGTCATTTGGCTCCATGCTCTCAACCACTGCCTTTCAAAGCACCACGCCGCCATCACTGTCCATCATGAACGTGCTCAGTGTAGAAGACGGTACTGAGGCCCTGAAATGAGACTGAGCTTCTCTAAATAATAAAAAAGAGCTCTTGCAAATTAAAAATGCGGTAGATAAAACTATGGAATATAAAGCTGATGAAATCTCCCAGAAAGGAGAGCAAAATGCAAAAGGGGTGAGAAATGGAAGAGAAAAGATAATAAAATTAAAGGATTAGTCCATAAGGAGTAATAAAAGGAGTTCTAGAAGATTAAAGAAAATCAAGGAGCAGAAATCACGATGGAATCGCCCAAGAAAATTTCCCAGAACCGAAGAACACAGTTCTAGATGGAATGGTGTCACCAAGTGCTCAGCATAATGGATGACAAGAGAACAGAACCAAGGTAGGTCACCCGGAAGTCTCAAGGCATTGGAGACAAAAAGAGGACCCTAGAAGCTTCCAGAGAGAACAAAACAGACCACACAAAGGATCGGGAATGGCTTCACACTTCCCAACAGCAAGCCTGAAAGCCAGAAGACAAGGGAGCAAAGCTTTCAACACTCTCAAGGAAAATGATCTCCAGCCTTGAATTTGATGCTCATCTAGTCTAGCAATCAACACTTAGAGGAGAGGGCTGGCCGAGTGGCGCGGTGGTTAAGCGCTGGCTTGGGAAGCCAATGGCCCCAGTTCGGGTCCCACATATGAGGGCCAGTGACACTGCCCTCAAACAAACAAAAGTAGAGGAGAATAAATTCATTTTCCCATGTGCGAGTTCTCAGAAAACTGACCACCCAGGCTCTCTTTCTAAGAAGGATGTGCTCCGTATTCAAGGGGCTGAGCTGTAAGAGGAAGACAGGAAATGGGAGATCTGACCCAGGAGACAGGTGACAGGGGAACCACAGGTGATGGTGACAGAGGACCCAAGTGACAGCCAGGCCCAGGTGTGGAGGGCAACTAGACCAGGCCTTGACGTGCTCAAGAAGAGGAAACTGAGAGAATTGACCTGAGGCGTCCAAACTACTTGAGGGGATATATCCGGAACACTGACAGAGTTTGGGGATGAATAATAAGCACCTACACTACCACCATGAGGCCATTTTTAATTCCATGGAAACCACAAAGTAGAGCAGGAAAGGAAAAGTGATCCTAAGTCACTACATGACTGAGCTCTGAATAACACTGACCTAGTAGTAACAGCGATAGGCACCAATTACTGGTCTTACCAAAGTCATGATGTAAATATATTGGGAATTTGGGAAGACAGGAAAGATCGGAGGTTAAAAGAGGTAAAGAGGAGACCTCCATCCTTACCTTCCACAGTAAGAAATCAGAGCCTAAAACCAAAACAGCAAGACGAAGTAATATATGCATATGTATTATTTAGAAACATAGAGGAAAATACCAAAATCATCAGTTCAAAAAATTTCCATGCAACTGCTTCTGGAAAAAGGGGTGACATGGGGGAACCATTGTTTTTCATGCAAACTTTAGAGAACTATGGTTATGTATGACTTGGAAAAGGCAATAAAAGGGAAAACAAACATTGATGAAGACATGTGACATCAATGAAAGTTCTAACAACCAAGAGAAGTTGGGATTATCTCCCTTTTCACTAAAAAAGATATTGTCAGGCTCAGACATCTATAGCTAGTCAATACTAAAAAGAGGCTAAAACTAAAAACCCAGCTCTGACAACTCCCAGAATCTACCCTTTCCCTTTTCCTCTCATACATGCAACAAATATGAACTGAGCACACACTGAGCCTGGGACAGGAGTCGAGGCCCGGGGACACAGTGGTGGACAGGCCAGGGCCCAGAGCCCGACCCAATGAGACTTCTGGTCTACCAGGGCAAACCAAAAGTAAACAAGCCATCATTAACAACAAGTCCAAGTATAGCAGTGCCCACCCCGGGCAGTCACAATCCATCAAGCTTAACACTAGTCTGATTCCTGGTCTCCTCTGCTAGACCATCACTGGTGGCATTATGGCACCTTGTCCCTTTCATCTCCTCTAAGCCATCACATGCCATTTGCCCAGAGCCCTTCTGGGAACTCAATGGGCCATCACCCAGGCCTGCCAACACCCCGCCTCCTAGCCTAGGGCCCCAGGCTTTGATTTGGAAGATAGCTTTTGTTTTGTTTTCGATCAGAGTCAAGTTCAAAGGCCAGACCAGATCTCCAAGGGACAGCTCCACAGTCCCCTGTGTGCATGAAAGTGAACACCTTGTACACACCGGCCTCCAGCTAGTTCTGGTGGGTATGGAGGGCCGAGGCAGTGTCAGGTGCCAGACTGCGGAATGGAACCTCAGATGGGCTGTGCTCTCACTAGCTGTGGGACAGGACAAACTTGCTGAGCTCCCCTGGGCCTCGGTGTCTGATATATCACCAATCTTAGAGGGTTGCGGTAGAATTCAATGACATAATGGAGATGACCGTGCTTTGTAATCCACCCTGCCACAATATGACCCAGGATGAGGATGACAAGGTAATTCTCTATGGCTGCCTCCAGTCACTTCTGCCATCAGCTTCAAGGTTACAGGGATTTCATCTCATCAACCTCTTAAAATGGGACCATTGTCCCCACTCTTCTCAGATCCACCCCTGGGAGCCCTCAGTTAGGAACTTAGACTCTATTTTGTCACACACTGAGGAACCTGGTATGTATGAGACTATACACAGCTGAGTCACTGAGTGGGCTTTCCTAAAGCTTAACCCCCAAGGCTGGCTGACTTCTGACCCAACATCTCGTAGCCTGGCCCAACTTTCTTCGTGGGTTCCAAGTCAACTGCCCTCTCCACAGCCAGCCAGGCATTGATCTAGTCTCCCCAAGTCTCTCGCCCTCCGCTAAGTCCAAGTCACATCAATGCCCTTTTAATGCCCCTCCCCCAACTCACCCCATCTCCTTAGACTCAGCTCTGATTCCTGGTTCTACCACTTATGAGCTCAGTAGCCTGGGATTTGTGATGCCCTAGCTCAGCCTTAGTTTTGGGGGGACAGATAATAATGCCCCCCACAGGGGTTATTTGAAACATATGACACAGTGTCCAGCAAGTGGTCTTCTCCCCATGCCACCACACTCCTCAAAATCATATCAATGCTCTACAACCAATTCAGACAATCCCCAACTTAAGTGATTTTTACACAACCTGTACTCTATATTATACATTTTCCAACAACACCCCAAATTATCTTCTGTCATTCAAGTTGGGTCTTTGCTAAGTCAGCCTAACAATGAAGGGCTCCTTTAGTTACCCTGCCATCTTCCCTGTACTGCCTGTTTGGGAAATTACTGGAACATCTGATGGCATTTCATCCTTGTTTTATAAAAATAAGTAGAAACAGAAAACAAATGAAAGTATCAGTATCAGTGATTACTGTTGGTTTCATAAACTTAATCCCATGGAGATAATGAGGGTACCAGAACAGTGAAGGTTATCAGCTAAGAAGGGGGTAAGAAAGTTCATAAAATTATATGAAACGACGGAAGTACAGGACGGTGTTGTTTGGCCATGCTTAAACAGTGAGGCATCATTAGCATTTTTCCTCCATTCTCTGGGGATTTCAGTTTCTCATAATTTGTGTTTCTAGCCTTTTAACTTTTGAGGTCATGTAAACAAAAGTCAGGAACTGCCTATAAGCCAATGCTCTAATGCTCTTGTTTTCTAAATAGAAGCTGATATTTCACATCAAGTACAAGATTGTTCATCCAAAACATCCAGGACTGGACTGTTCTGGGTTCACAGCATTTCCAGAGCTCACGTATCTCAACTCCAAATTAAGAACACGCGAACTAGGATGGAGATGTTACTGCTGCCCGGGCATGTTGAGTCCCAGGGTCCACACAACAGAATACGTACCCAGAGGGTGCTGTGACATCACCCTCTTTGTGCCAGGGCCACAGAGCACGGACTGGACCTGTGACATCGTCCCTGGTTACTCATAGGCCTGCCTGTATCTTAGATGATGTCACCATTGCATTTGGACTCCTGGGCAAAGAGTCTCTGTTGGCCTAGGCTGGCCCCCACTCTGTCCCCCAAGTCCTGCTCTCCTGCCCTTTGTCAGGCAGCCTCTCCAAGTTCCACAACCCTGTGGCCAGAGCCTAGGCCTCTGCACTCCCAGCTCAGGCTTGATGCCACCACCCTGGGTGTCCATCAAACTCTGATGGAACCTGAGGGGCAGTCCAGGTGTCAAATATCTCCTAGTTACGTCTCCTATAGGAAGAGGGCAAGGCTTATGAGCGACATGTAATTGTCGTAGTTTCCTTTTGCTGATGTGACAGATTACCTCAAATTCAACGGCTTAAAACAACATAAATGGACTATCTTACAGTCGCTGGAGGTCAGAATTCCAAAATGGGTTTGACAGGCTAGAATCAAAGTTATCAGGAGGACTGTGTTCCCTCTGGAGATTGTAGGGGACCATCCTTTCCCTTCTCTTTTCCAGCTTCTAGAAGCCGCATTCCTCGGCTCATGGCCCCTTCCAGCAATAGTATCACTCTGACCTCTGCTTCCACCGTCAGAGCTCCCCCCTCTGCCCCTCCTGTCTCGTTCCTATAAGGATGCTTGTGATTAACAGGACACCATTCAGGATCATCCCCTAGGTCAAGACCCTTCATTTAATTGCATCTGCAAAGTCACTTTTACCAAGACAGGTACCATATTCCCAGGTTCTGGGATCAGGATGTGGACATCTTTGGGCGAGTCACTATTCTGCCTACAACAATGTGGCACACAGTTGTGAAGACCCACATTTCTCAGGGACCTACTGAGGGGTGGGCCCTACAGAATCCAGGAGGCTGCTCTGGGCGTGGTGGGGTCATGGTCATACTCTGCAGGAGGAGCCTTGCAGACAAAGGTGCAGGGACAAGAAAGGGCATGGCCTGTGGGGGAAACAGGAAGACATCTGGGTACAGCTGGGTCTGGTTCATCCCAGGATGGACAGGAGAAGTGAGAGGCCAGACTACACAGCAGGGCTTCTTCCTGAGGGCAAAGAGGCTTCTCTGTAAAGGATGGACATGGAAAGACAAGGATATCCAGGCTGCAGGGCTGAAGCAGGTCTGGAGGCACTAGAGGCAGGCAACCTGTGGTCCCAGCAACCCCATGACAAGGATGTTGGCAAGAGCAGGCAAGACAGAAAGGCGGAGCTGAGAGAGACATTCAGGGCCAGGGCTGATGGGACCGGGAGGAGAGGCGGGGAGAGTGGAGGATGCCATCTGAGGGTTAAGTCATTTCACCACCAAATTGGCAGGTCATCTCCATGTCCCTTCTCCACCCCCCGCCCCAGTTCCCAACTAGAAGGCCTCAGAACGCTGCTTTTTAAGTATGTCATACCATAAATGATTAAAAATAGTGTAAAAGAAGAGAGGGATATAAATATCTCAAAGGCCCCTGGCTGCATGGAGAGCCCCCCAGGAGAGGGAAGTAGGAGTGGGGTACAGTGTCATCTGAGCCCTCAAGGTCCTTCTGATTAGACCCCCACTTCAGGAGCTGAAGTTCCTGCTGGTTGACACCAAAATGACCCCAGGGCTTCTGCAAATTCCTTAAATACTCCGTGGCTTTTCCTAGTTCTCCCGGGCTTTGGACTACAATCTCCAAGAAGCAGAGGATACAGGTCTCAAGAAGGGGAAGGAGAAAGGGGAGCGTCAACTGCACGGGCAGGACCCACTGCCCTACACTGACCGCTGCCCCCAATCCCCTCACAGTCCTACTAAACCCACACCGCCCCCACCATCACACACTGCCCTGGTTCCACACTGCCTGCCTTCGCAATTACAGATTTTTCTGCCCTCCCATGCCCTCACGCTTAAAGCTGAATTGGGCATCCCCTTCCCATGCAGCACCCACCTCAGTCCTAACATGTTTATCTCAGCTTCAAGATACCCAAAACCTCTGTGTGCTGGGGACTCCTGGAGTGTCCCATTCATCCCTCCACCCCAGCACCCAGCATTTGGAGAAGACTCAATAGCTGTTATTGGACCGAATAGCCAGGCTTCAAGTGGGTGAACCCATTTCTAAAGCAGGTACAGAACCCACCCCAGGCATGCCTCAGCCCTCTGAAAATAAGGCTGGTCTGCCACACACGCAGCAAGCATTCCCTGCTGTTGTCACCACAAGCACATCCTACCTGTCAAGTGCCTTGAGTTTGGGTATAGAAAATAAGGTCCCTGCCATCCTACAGGAAGCCCTCTGGATTCCCACACTGCAAAAGGGTCAGACAGTACACATTTTTGGTTTTGTGGGTACTTCTCTGTCGCAACTAAATTGCTGCTATAGTGCGAAGCAGCCATGGATAACATGCAAAAGAATGGACATGGCTGGGTTCCAATAAAACTTTATTCACAAAAACAGGCAGCGGGCCGGATTTGGCCCACAAACTAAGTTTGCCACTCCCTGCTACAACAGAAAAAAACTAATAAAAGGAGGCAGACCAGTGAGGGAGAAAAACCCAGCAAAAATTCTTTAAAGCCACACTTCAGTGGTGTAAGTGCCCACATAAAGCCACCACGTTCCAGTCCCTGGTACACATGGGTGGGCGGCCGGTGTGGGATGCTGGGCACCGCTGAGCACAGCCGGCCTTGTTCCTGGGTTCTTTCTACTGGCGAGTGCTGGAGACTCACCCCCACTAAGGGGTCTGCATGTCGGTAAATGCTGTGCATTCTTGGTTTATTCTGCCTCTAATTTCTTCTGTGACTGACACAATCTACCAGTTTAAAAAAAAAAAAAGTTCAGAGAGGGGCAGGGCAATAAGCAAAGGTTTCTATGGGAACAGGGACTTTACTTTTAATGGTTCAACCACTAAAAAGACAATTACTTTATTTTTCTCTCTTGCCCAAGCAGGGCAGGCGTGACCCACGGCTTGTCAGGCAGCAGGACTCTGCCCAGGCCTCTGCTGCTCCAGTCAAAAATTAAATGCCAGAGTGTTCCAGGGGTCAGGGAGGGCCGAGAATGAGATCTGGGCCTCTTCAGCAAAGGGCTGCTTCCCCAGAGGGCTGGCTCTGGCCAGAAGCCCCGCCTCCCCCATCAGAATGCACGGCCCCGCTCTGATGGACTCAATGCCAGCACAGCCTGGCCGCTAACACGGGGTTCTGTGGCGAAGCCTCTCCCCAGGTCTGTCGCCAGCTGGACTGGGGGCCCCCCTCTCTGTACTGACAAACATTTCAGGTGATGGGCATCTGTTGGACCTGGCCCCGAACACTCTTGTTCCTTAATACAAATGTGCAGGGGCGAAGGTAGGAACCCCATCTCTCTGGGCACCTTCCACTCTGCTCAGCTACCATAGTTCAGAGCAGGGGTCTCCGGCCTTCCCGGCTTGTCACAGAAACCATAATTGATCAGCCCGGAATAAACCAAGAATGCTACAGCATTTACCAACATGCAGTTTTACAGCAAAGCTCATGAAATGCAACCTTTTCTACACAGGACCCTTTGTGGGGGTGAGTCTCCAGCACTCGCCAGTGGGATGAACCCAGGAACGAGGCCAGCTGTGCTCAGTGTTGCCCAGCGTTGTGTGCCAGGGACCAGAATGTGATGGCTTTCTGTGGGCACGCTCTGTCCTTAGACCACTCCTTACACAACCTTCCAGGGGTCCCATTTGAGCCCAATAGTCCAATTTTCTCATTTTGTGGATGAAGAAAGTGAGGCACAGCTGGCGGGGGAAACGATCTCTTAGATTCCCACAGCAAGTTAGCCACAAAGGCAGGACGCAGACCCAGGCCTTCAGCTGCCCATCCTGGCTATGGCCTCTCCAGCTGCACAATCTGTGCCACCAGCCAGAGCCCCTGGAGGACCCACACCCCGCTTGGGGCCGGAGCAGGACTGGGACACTGGCCTTTTGTGGGCAGAACCCAGAATCAACTCAAAGCCGGTGCTTTGCCTCCAGCTGGGGGCCTGAAAGGAGTTCTGCATGATGAGTCATCCCTTAGAACTCAGCTCACAGCCCAAGGCAGGGCCCTAACAGGCAGCAAGTTCCTGGAGGACATGAAAACTCTGCATTTGATTTTCTTTGGTTTTTATCCAGAAACACTTGCGGTGCCCTCCAAGAGCCAGGAGAGGCAGGAGCAGGAAAGAGTCCTCCTCGGCTGCCCTTCTCTGGGTGCTGGATAACTGACCAGTCACCAGGCTGCTGTGGGCACAGGAGGTCTGGGGTTGGGGAGTGGAAATAGGGCCAGGAGAGGAGGGTGCTGGGTGCAGGGAGTGAGTGGGTAGCTTTGGGAGAGGAGGCTGGTGTAGCACTCCCAATCAGACCACAGGCGTGCCAGGCTAAGGGTCTTGGACTTGATCCTTTAAGCCAGTGCAGCCCAACCTTTTTCACATCTTGGCATTTGTGGGCAATGATGCTATTGGTCCAGGGGTGGGCCAAGAGCTGCCTAAGGTCACAGGTTGGCCACAGAGACCTGATGAAGGACTGAGCAGAGATGTGTGTTGGATGGCTGGGTGGTGGGTGGACTGGAGGAGGTGCTGCAAGGCCCCAAGTGGGAAGAGGTCACTAGCGGGTCCAGGCTGGCTTGAGGAGGGCCTGTGCCTGGGTCCAGCCAGTGGACTGTGACGAGGAAGTGGATAACTCGGCCAAGGCTGAACGTTATACCCACACAGGCAGTTCTGCCTAAGCTTGCCTTCGGGCCATCCCCACCACTTTCCTTAGTGCCAGGGAAATGACAAATCCATGCAGTCAAGTTCTGCTCAGCCCTGAAGGCTCAATTCTAATACCCCCTCTTCTGAGACGTCTTCCCGGCTCCCAGCCATGAGGCTACCAGCAACTTTGCATGATTCATACAGTGAGTACACGGGCGCAGTCTGGCCTGAGTTCAAATCCCAGCTCCACTTACAAGTTCATGACCCTGGGTCACGAGGGGACCATTTCACCTCTCCACTTCTAAAACAAGCACCTACTTCAGTGGCTTGTGGAAAACACGAAAGGAACCAGTTAACGTGGGGCACACAGGCTGCTCTCCATCAGGTGAACTGTTCCCGCCGTTGTCTGGCAGTCAGTCCCCACGCCCCCACCCCAGAGCGCAGTTCCTGTGCTAACCCTGGGCGGTCCTGTTTCCTAACAAATTCTAAGGGACACACTGAGGCGGGGTGGGCGGCCGCTCAGGGAGCACCAGCCCACAGGGCTCAGCTGGCTGTGGTGCCCCCCACCCAGAGAGGCAGTGGGAAGAGCCTTACATCTGCCTAGCCCCCCGAACTCCATCCACCTCCAGCTCCGGGTGCTCCAGAACAAGGGGTCAAGGTTCACGACATCAGATTCAACAGGCGCCAGGGTGACAGGAGACTGCCCCAAACTGATGTCTGTGCTGCCGGAAGCAGAAAATTCCAGCCCTGCTCTGGCTGGGTGCCCTTAATGGCTCACACTCCTTAAAGGCAGGGACAAGAACCAACGTCACCTTCCCTGATGTCTGCATGGTGCTATATGCTTAGCACACATGTGCTAAAGTGAACAGAAAAGGCCTGTGAATTTGGGGGATGCCGGAGGCTTTTTACAGGAACAGGAGCACACACACCCCCTCCGTCGCTTTGACCAACAGTCAAGTGACCCCAGAACTAGCAGAGCATTCAGCTGGACCCTACAGCCAAGTGAAAGAGGGAGAGGGGACAGCCAAAGTAGTCTTGTCACCAGAGAGGCACCAGAGGCCTTGCTGCCCACAGCCAGGCAGAGAACATGGCACAGGACTATTATACAACTGTCCTCGATTGTGCCCCACGTGGCTCCAAGGAAGCAGGAGCCACCAGGTGGAGGCTGCCAATATCCTGCCATTTCATTTTCTCCTCTCCGAGAAGGTCAGCAGCTTGGGACATCCCCATGTCCTTGCAAAGGACACTGTGAGGGTGGCCCAGACAGCCTTCGCCCAGAGGGATAGCCATGCACTCTGCCAGAGAGCACTTCATTTATAAACACTTTGATGAGCCACCACAGTGAATATATCAACAGGGACTAACGTGCCAATGTGTCAGTACAGCAAGATGAGTGACACCTGGGAGAGGCCATGCTTTCTGCCTGGCTCTCCTAACCTCAAACACAGGCCAGGAGGTCTTTATCCCAACATCCTTTGTGGGGCGGTATGGCACCATCACAATTGTATCAGGACCATAGATAAAGGCTTCAGATGAATGACTGAGCAGAGGTCAACATACCTCCAAGTTAACGTAAACGTATAGAGAAAGATGGAAAGCTATAGGTCCATTACTGAACCATTCTTCCCTGAATTGCTGTGTCCTCAAGACTGATCTTGGAAGTACCTGGTCCCAGCCAGGACCACAAGAGTCAAACCTCCTGAAAAGAATCAGGACTGCCTGACCATGCCAGCAGCCACCGTCGGCACACAAGGGCTGGGACTCCTTGTCAGTCCCTACAATTACAGTTTCATGAAACCCCCTGTACCCAACCTGCCATCACTTATGACAACAGCAACTACCTGAGCTCAAAGTAAGCTCACAGCTTAACAAACAACCCTTCCGCCTGGACTCCTCCTGCTCCCTGACTATCACCTACACAAAGTTCAGATGAACCAGGCCCCCGGCTGTGGCCTGCAGAGCTGATCATCCAGATTGTCTGTCCAGGGCAGCAACTACCACCAGCTGGTGGGGGCAGATGCTCTAGGCATGGTGTGGGGTGGCTTCTAGACTTGCCCTTCAGTTGGGACTTCCTGGGTGCCATGGAGACAAGTATAGAGAATGCCTGTGCATCCAGTCAAGAGACAGGGAAAGCAAGGAGGAAAATGGAGCTAGAGAGATAGATTGCTGCTCTTAACTCCTCTCCCAGCGTCATCTACATGATGATGCAGGGCTGGGGGCCCCCCCGGACTAACAGCTTCACTCATTCACAATAGCCCCAAACTGCAAACAACCCAAATGTCCCTCACGGATGAACAGACCAACTATTAGTATGACCATAGGACAGAGCAGAGGTCAGCTTATTGCTAAGGAAGTACGCCTGGGTCCAGGGCTTGGCGCCGACATTGGTACACATTCTGGGCACGCGGCGTCTTTTTCAGATCATGAAAATGTGCCCAAACTGGACTGGTGTGATATTTGCACAACTCTGTAGCTTTACTAAAAAGTATTGAATTGTAAACTTAAAAGAGGTGAATTTTATGATGTGTATATAAATCCTCAGTTGTTTTATCACCTCTCCCCCGAAAAGGAAGTACTGATACAATACTTCCAACATGCTGTGGAACAGGAGGCCAGTTTAAAAGAATATGTGCTACGTGATTCAATGTTATATGAAGTTCTAGAGGCAAAAGTATAGTAATAAAAATCAGAATACTACTTGTCTTGTGTGGGTTGGTGGAGGGGGGGGTTAGTCCTGGGAAGAGAGGTGACGCACCCACCCAGGGCACTGGAAGTCCTTTACAGCTTCATCTGGGTGATGGTTACACAGCTGTGTCCATCCATAAAAATGTGTTGGGCTTGCACTTAAGATTAATGCATTTTATATACATATATGGAATCATATATAAGCTATATACATAAGACAGATACCTACATTTAAAAGTTTATTTTTTTAAACGGCAAATCCTTTGATATGCAGATTGTTACTGGCATTGCCCAAAAGCATGGACAGTTCACTGGGAGCTAAGAGACAGGCTCCCACTCAGTGAACTCCTACCTAACCTTCAGGGCCCATCTCAAATGATCCCCATGTGGTGAAGACTTTTCTCACAGTTCTGGGTGGAACTAACCACTCACATTGTTGAGCATCCCTTCACCAAAGTTGATCTCCTTTACATGGGAGCTGATCCTAAAGCAATACAGGAAATTATTGCACCAAGAATTGGTCAGTGTGTGTTTAATATTAAACACCCAATGACTGCCTAAGACACATATACACATGCCCTGAAGCCCAAACCAGATGCCATCTCAGCAAAAAACACTAACGCCCACCCCCAAATACGCTGTCAGTTCTCAGGTAACAGGATCCAGGCATGAGACTTATTATCAAAAGGGATCATTTTCAACATCTCCAGCTGGGTCCGCCTCCTTGTACACAAATCATAACCAGAAGAGATCAGCGGCGTCCAGGGCAAACTGCTTCCAGAGGCCACCGCTTTAGGCTCCCTCTCCACTTCAGGTCACCTTTGGCTGCACTGTCCTTGCCCAACCTAAGGTGGAGCGGGTCCACGTGGGCTCCCAGGAAACATTCCATCCAGTGTAATGTTTAAACTTGACTGTCAGGCCACCCCCTAGACTGCACACTGCCTGCTGGGGCTCCCTGACTCCAGCGGGGAAGGCATGGCAACTGCCGGGGGCGGGGCCGCCCACGGCCCCATCCCTGCTCTGTCCGGGCCTCCCAGCGCTCTCGGAGCCGCCCCCAGCCTTGGAATCCGTAGAAAGCCAGGCTTCTCTACAGAAACTTCCCCTGCCCAGGTCCATGTACTTTAACAGAGGCCGGAAGTGGAACTCTGTCCAGTTCTGCAAACTTCACATATAAAAAGAGACAGGCTGGAAAGACACCTTCAAAGAAAAGCTGCTTTCTGGGTTTAGGGGGTAATTGTGGGTGACTTTCTATCGCTTTCAATATTGTTGTGCTAAGTTTCCACAATGAATAAACTCCTCTGAAGGATAAATACACTTCATCTGTGGCGGAAGCCACCCCTTGCCGTTGTCAGACGCGCCAACACCACCTGAGTTTCTCTTTCACCTGGTCTCAGGGGGGGCTGCTCTCCCTCTCCCCAGTTTAGCTCCGGGCCACGGAAGGAGCAGCAACTAAAGGAAGGCTGCCAAGCTGGGCTGAGCGCCCTGCTGACCCCCCTGCTCGGCGCCCCTGGCCCCCTTCTCCCCAGCCCACTCCGAGGCGCCGGCCCCATTCAAGTCCCTTGGCCACAGAGGTCCTTAGGAAGTGTGCGAATTCACACACTCGCACACACGCAGTGGCACTTTCTCCTCCCTCCGTGACCTGGGCCACCGCCCCCAGGAGCCCACGTACAAACTTCTCCAAACTCGCAACTGTGGCTAGAGGAGAGCAGTGATGTCCCCGCAAAGAAAATGGGACCCCCGCACCCACCCGCACACGTGTGCCGCCCCACCCCCTGCGCCGGCGATACTGGGATTTGGGGGCGCGTGTCTCAACGCCACCCGCCCCCCAGGGGCAGGGGGCAGGCCAGGGCGCGGGGCGGCGCGGGGCGGGGTTGCCGAGCGCGGGGCAGCTCCCGGAGCGCCCCCCCTCTGGCGCTGGGGACCCCCCCTCTGGTGCTCCTTTCGGGGCGCTGGGGGGGCTGGGGCGCGTTACCTTGCAGGTTCTGCACTCGGATGTCGCTGATCTGCCCGATGAGCTCCTCGCGCTGGAACCAGTCCCATTCCAGCGCAGCCATGAAGCGCGGGCGGCGGGGCCGGGGCGCCGGGCCGGGCGCGGGCGGCGGGCGCTGGGAGCCGGGCGGGCGGGCGCGCGAGCGGCACGCACCCGGCCAGGGCGCCGCGGAGCGGGAGGAGCCGCGGGCGCGGGCGGGGCGCGGGCGGGGCGCGGGCGGGGCGGGCGCGGGCCACGGCGCGGGGCGCGCGGGCGGGGGCCCTGGGGGCCGAGGGGAGGGGCGGCGGGGGGGCTGGGCTCGGGCCGGCTTCTGGATTTCCCGGGTGTGTGTTTGGTGGGTGGATTGTTTGGTTGCAAACGCGCGGTGGTGAGGCGCGGGGTCCCGGCCCCCAGATTGTGATGTCTCCAGGGGCGGTGGGCCGAGTGACGCCACCGGGGGCGGGGGTAAGCCCGCGGGTCCCCAGACCTTGACCGGGAGGGGGGCCCCTGCTATCCCCTATTCCCAGCGCAGTCCCTCAACCCTGTGCTGGGGACGACGCTCTCCAAACACACACCTTTTGAAGCTTGTTCCCGCCCTCGCACGATTGGCAGCGGCAGCCCCCTGTGGGGTGGAGGGGCTGAGCCGTGCCCATCACCGCCGAGGGCGCCTCGTGGGGAGGCCAGGGCCTGCGTAGGAGGCGAACGAATGTGGAAACGGAGTTCGGGGAGGCCCACCTCTGTCTCCAGGTTGGGGAGCCATGGAAGGAGGACCTCTTTCCTGGGTTTGGATATTGGGATCCTTTTTCCGCGGGGATCCAGATAAGACACGGCCCCTGGTTTTGAGAAGGAGCAAGGAGCAGCCCACTGCCTGGGAGCTGGGGTACCCCGGGAAGTCCTGGGCCACCTAATCGCCAAGTGGCCCCGAGGCGTCACTGAAAATGAGCCTGGGCCTTTCCCATGAGGGGGAAGGGGTGTTTCTTTACTGTTTCTTTTAACTCTTGAGAATTCCAGGATCTTATCTTGTTTGGAGCTCACAGCATACCTCAGGCAGAGTTCTTTATTGGTTTTACACACGTGGAAAAAGTGAGTCTCTGGAATTTGCCCGAGGCTGAGGAATGAGTTAGGGTCCTGGGCCCCCAGCTCAGTACTGTGACCCTTTCCAGTGAGCGTGCGTGTACACACACACACACACACACACACACACACACACACACGACAGCTTAAGCCTGGAATATATGGGCTATTTCAGGAGGAAAAAAAAAAACGCCAGGACTCATTGAGCATTTAAACATGGGTAGTGTTCATGCTACTGTAATACTAGCAACCCAGGTAGATGGGCTTCTCCCTCATAACAAATAACTATGGAGCCCCACTGGTGAGCACACCATGCACCCTTGAGGTAGGATCCCGAGTCTACCCTCAGATTCCTGGGGGCAGAGGGAATGGACAGTGAGCAAACAAGGAAACAAGATAATCACAGATGCAAGTGAGTTGAGAAAAATCAACTTGGGGTGAGTAACGGGATGGGGAGAAAGGTCAAGAGAGGACTCTGAGGACTGGTCTTGGAGCTGAGCTGGAAGGATAGAGGGAGACACCGCTGGGACAGCATTTGGGCAGGGGTCAGTGGAAACAGGACCTGGGTGACTCCCTGTGTGCTACCCTCTTCTAAGTGCCAGGGGCATGGCCTGGGTCAGGCCTTCACTGCTCCTGTGAGCTGATGCTTTCGTGGAAAGTTTATCCAGAGGATGACCAGGAATATAAGGCTAAGGTTTGGGATTCTCGATTGCTTGTTCTTTCTCTTTGTTCACCATTTGCCGTGTTTCCCACCGTGAACGCATATTTTCACAACCAGATAGAAAACCAATACGTTCTTTTTTAACTTCTCAGGGCTCCTTCCAGAGTCCCCAGCTGTCCTCATCTCCAGGTCTGGCAGCCTGATGGAGGCCCTATGGAGCCAATGAGGGCTCATGGGCTTGAGGCGGGAGCTGCCTTCTCCCGGATTTGATTTGAAAGTGTGTGGTCATTTCATACTCCAGGGAGTAGGGTCTACTTCTCTGCCCTGCAGAGCAGGGTACTAGTTAGTCAGGTGTCACCTGATTTTGTTCCATCTGCTAGTCATCTCCTGTTTCTACACTTCAATTTATTTTCCATAATTGCAGTGGGGGTAGATTTAGGCTGAAAATCATTGTCTTTCCAAAGCTAAGAGCCAAGAGAATCAGCCTTCCTCTCCATCAAGAGGCGGGTCTGAGGGAACAGAAGACTTTGAACGAGGCCATGTGGATGTTAGCTGCAGGGATGAGCCATTTTTCACAATACAAAGATGACTGTTGCTGTTATGGGACACTGCATCCTTGGGGAACATTGCATAGGCAGTAACAACGCCCTGGCAGGGAGGGGCCATGATCACTATTGATGAGCCCCAACTGTGTCCTAGACTTTGGATCACCAGCCTAAAGAACTTCTTTTCTTTTCATCAAAGTGGAAAGAGAATTTTAGGTGGTTTCTGAAATGGAGTAAGAGCCTCAGCCAGCTCTGAGCAAGAGGCTGGCCTCCAAAAGGTACTTGAATATTCATTGAACTATGTGTCATTATTGCCCTCTTCCCTTTAGTGTCTCAGAGCTCTGGCCATCCCTGATTGGTCCCTGTGCCACCTCCTTGCCCATCAATCCTAATTTTATACTTTTTGATTCAGTGATGGTGAGCTGCTGCTCGTCCTGGTCACACACCCAGTCGCCTCCAGGCCTCAGCTCATTCTGTTCCCTCTTAAATGCCCTTCCCCTCTTGTGCTCTCTGCATTTCACCCTCATCTAGCTTAGCCCTACTTAGTCATACCCTCAAGAGAACTATCTCCAACCCTCCAGGCCCAGCTGATGCCAGTCTTAAACAATTCCCATAATATTCAGTACAATCTCCTAACAGCCCATGAACCTTGCTATCCTTTTCCCACATTACATTGTAATTGTGTTTACTTGATGGTTTCCCGCCCATAAACTGTGAACTACTTGAGAGCAAGGGCTGTGTGGCATTCATTTCTCTATCCGCATACCTGGCACAGGGAGAGGTCTCAATATTGAGTAAATGGATGGATGAATGACTCTCTCATTATAAGCCTGAACTCAGAAAGTAGGAACCAAATGACAGTTGAACCCATGTTCTGGGCCCAAATTAACTTCTGAGGGGGGCAATCAAAAAAAAATGTTTACACATTGGCATTGGGCAAAGCACCAGCTGGCAGGCACCAGGCTGTGATATGCCTCTTTCTCGGTCATGTATAGCCTCCTAGGTCTGGAGTTCCGGCTGGGAGGGGGCGTGTGACTTACAAGGGGGCGGAGGTTAGGTTAGTTGCCATCCTGACTGAATGGACAGTACTATTTTTCTTTTGCAGAAGAAAAAGTACTCTGCCTGAAGGCTTGGCTTCCCGGGAGTTTCCAGAAGCAGATTTTCCAAAAGTTGCCCAGTTCTGCTAGAATCCTTGCCATGGTTTAAAACGGACCCTTGCCAATGGGAAGGAAGAGAATCACAGAGAATTCCTGGTCTGAAACTGGGAGATCATGGAATCCAGCATCACTCCCCATGTAAGGACTTGTAAAACATCAGGCCCTTCCTGCCTCTGCTGATGAGTACTGATGCTGCAGAGGATAAACTGGACAGAAGGCTTGTGTCTCGGCTCCTAGACCCCCTTTGGGAAAGATAAGAACAACAAGCATGACCCCAGTGTGCCCTCCCAGCCACTCCCAGGAGAGGCGTGTGATGGCGGCTTCCCACAATGGGAAGCTGCCTTCTCTGGTCACTGCCATCACCCCTTGTGTGTATACACAGCCCTTTAGGGTTTGGGCAGCCCTTCCTCAGCCAGTGTTCATCTGGTCTTCAGAGTGACCTCATCAGGCCAACTAGGCAGGGATCATTTTTAGATGAGGCGTAAAGCTGCTTAGTAACCTGACCAAGGTCACAGAGTAAAGCCAAACCAGACTTTGTCCTGTTGTCCTCGCTGCCTACCCACATCAGTCCCAAATATGACTGGACTTACACGAAACTGATACAGCAACTTGGTAGCCGTCATATCTACCTGTGTATTGTCATGTTTATATAACATTTTTTTTTTAAGAGGGCAGTGTCACTGGCCTTCATATATGGGATCCGAACCCAGGCTGCTGGCATCCCAAGCCAGCTCTTAACTGCCGCTCCACTCGGCCGGCCCTACATCACATTTTTTAAAAAGTCTTAGCGCCATTCAAATCATAGCCCTCATTAGCAAATTAAACTGCAAGGAATTTCAAAGTAAATCCAGTTAAGAGCTTGTCTTTCAAACAGACGAAGAACATCTCCTTGTTCTTGGACAGGGGATCTGTATTATGATGTCACAAGGCTGCACTGTAGCCTCATATATTCACTCAACAAACATTGGTTGAATGCCCACCCATGATCTGGCCCTGTGCTAGGACCCAAACGCAGACAAGATCACAATCTGCCTGTGAGGAGGGCCTAGGCTCAAGAGTTTGGACTTTGTGGTAAGGACAGAGAGTGTCCTTTAGAGGACTAGAACAGGTCAGATTACCTCTTTAGTTGTACAATGGAGAAAAAAATCAGAGGTGTAGGCAGGAGCTCAGGAGACCTTTCTGGCCTCAGTGACCCAGGTGGCCTACACCGGAGCAGCAGCCGTGAGATGCATTCTCTTGTCAGCGAGGCGGTGGAATGGGCAGTACTTGGCTGGCTAAGGAATTCTGCAGCTACTGCCCATGTGCTTCTGCTTCCAGTGTTCGAGTGCATGTCTCTTACACCCTTCATCACTGCAAACTCCTTGAGAATGCCTTGTAAGCAGGGCTGCCCAATTCGTCCATGCATCACCAGAGTCCAGTACCATGCTGGACACATAGTAGGTGCTCAATAAATGTCAGTTGCATGTGTGAGTAAACAAATTATATTTAACCTTCACCAAGCAGTGACTAAAAACTCTTTGAGCCCCAGGCTCCTCAGCAGAGTCGGGGACTCTTCCATGCCTGAGGAATGCCAGATGTCTGCTGATTCTTTTCCTGCTAAATTCCCACTGATTGTCACTTGACCCCAGGAATACTGTAGGATACGATGCAAAGGCTGGTGTAGCAGAGAGGGATTCCAAGAAACAGAAGGAACTCTGGCTGAAGCAAAAGGATGGAGGACATGTGGTGTGCTGGACAGTGGGGCAGACAGTGAAGGTTCTAGCTGTGTGACCTTAGGCAAGTTCTTAACCTCTCTGGGCCTTTGTGCTTTCAGCTGTGAAATGGGACCCCACGTCCCTACTTGGCAGGATTGCTGTGAGATCAAAGATATGCATATAGAGAAGAGATAGTTCAGTAAGATTCAGATTGTTTCTATTGATAAAACAAAATGCACTCAGAAGAAAAACTGCCCTGGACTTGGGAGATTACCTATAATGTATACTATTAATGTATTCTCCGGGGTTTTACTAATTTTTTTGGTGTGTGGAGGTGTTGATGGGTGGTTTATAAAAAAATCCTGCTTCCCTAAGTAGACAGCACCGGATGTCCCAATTTCCACAAATAAAACCCTTCATTTCTTCCAGGTTTGAATAGTCAAAGGCTGCTCCCCTGGAGACGGCTCTGCTAATTTTTTTTTTTTTTTTGGCAGACATTAGAACACTATTTAAGGAGTGTACATTTTGCTGTAAAGCAAATGATAAAACTTTTTTCCCACAAAGTGAGAGACATTGACAAGGGGAAGATGTGGGGAGAGACAGGATACTACAGAGGGAGAAAGCACCCTATATGAGGTGTTTGCAGCAACATGGCAGAAATAGCTATATAATCTTTTAAACATTTTGGAATCAAAAGCAAACTTTGCTGATAATCCCAGGAAGGCTGGTTTAAAAACCACACCTTAGTGCAGAAAGAAAGAAAAAAAAGAAAAGAAATCTATCTCCTGGGCCAGCCCCTTCAGCTGACATTCCCTACAAGCAGGTCAATTTCAATAAATTTCTTGTGCATCTCATGTCTGCTGTGCAGCTAACATTTACCGAGAGTGCACTGTTCCCCGAGGATTGCATCAAGTGCTTGGCATTAGCTCATTTAATCTCTCAACAATGCTTTGAAAGAGGTACTATTATCCTCCTGATCTTACTGATGAGGAAGCTAAAACAAAAGGTCAGCAACATCCCCCAGGTAACACAGCCTCATAGGTGAGCAGAGAAGGGACTTGACCCCCGACATTGTGCAGAAACCAAGTCTGATCTCTCTGCTCCATGTCAGCTTTAGACCTTTCGGAACAGGTCAAAGTTGCTGAGTGGAACAGTTGAGGTTAAAGATTCACTGGGAAATAAGTTCAGCCAGTCATTGGCCTTAGGTGAATGAGACCATCAGTGACAAGTTTACCCTGCCAGGTCAGGAACAAAAAATCTCTCCAGTTGCTATCTGCAGGGAGGTGTCTTATGTTTGTGTGAAATGCCAGCAGGCAATTCCACTTCTGACGCCTGAGAGTCTCAAATGGCAGCATATATCTTTGTGAAGGACTCTCAGTGTGGCTCTGTTGGAAAAGTAGGTATGTTTTATGTTGTTCAGATGGATTTTAACCTGTAGATTTCAAAGGAGATAAGACAAAGTCCTTTATCCAAGCCAGCAACAAGTCCTGTCAATTTCATCTGATCTCCAAATCCATCCTCTGTAGCCCAGTATCCAAAGATGGTCACCATCAATCCTTCCTTCAGGTACATGCGTGCTGTTCCTTACATGAAGAGGCAGAGTCGAATTTTCCTTCCCTTGAACCCAGGCTGGACTTAATGACTTGCTTGACAAAGACAATATGGTGGAAGTGATGTTCTGGGGCCCCAGAGGCTGGGTCATAAAAAGACTGCAGCTTCTGGGGCTGGCCGAGTGGCTCAGTTGGATAAAAGCTCTGAGCAACAGCAGTTCGATGCTCAGCCCAAGCTGAGCTGCCAACAGGTAGCCGGATGGCTCAGCTGAAAAATAAAAGACTGCAGCTTCTGTCCTGGCCGCTTAGGATGCTTACTCTTGGGGGAGCCAAGTATCATTTAATCTGAAATTGCCATGCTGTGAGGAAGCCAAGCTAGTCATGGAATGCAGTAGAGGAGAGAGAGAGAGAGAGAGGAAGAGAGAGAGAAAGAGAGAGAGAGAGAGAGAGAGAGAGAGAGAGAGAGAGAGAGAGAGAGAGAGAGAGAGAGACCAGCTGCTCCAGCCATTCTAGCCCAGGCACCAGGCATGAGTTTAAAAAAAAAAAAAAAATCTTAAACAAGAGCTCATTTTCAGCCCAGTTGAGTTTGAATGACTCCAGCCCCAACTACCATCTGACTGTAACTGCATGAGAGACCCTAAGTGAGAACCTCCCAGCAGAGCCCAATCAACCCCAAAATGGTGGGAGAAAATTGCATTGCTGTTTTAAGTCACAAAATTGTGTTATGCAGTACCAGATAACCAGAATGCCACCCCCTTGTCTCCTACTCTGCTGGCATCCTGGTCCAGGCTACCACCATCTCTCCTTTGGACTCGCCTCACTGATGCCTACTGGTTTCCTTGATCCCCGTGACAGTCTCCAGTGTCACACCCTAACCTGTTCCCCACACAGCCCACAGGGTGATCTTAAATGTCACCAGAGCCTGTCACTCCCCGATTGTTTTCCCACCACACTTTTCATGAATACCAGCCTCTTTACCATGGTGGCAGGTCACTACAGGTTTCACTTCTACCCTAATGCACCTCCCCCGATTCGAGCCACCTGTTCCCTTCAGTTCCTCAAAAGAGCTGCTGTATATGCAAACCCCACAACCCAGCAATTCCATTACGAGTCTATACCAAACAGAAATATACACACGTGTTCCTCAAATTATGCGTTCAAGAGTATTCGCAGCAGCGTTATTAACAAACAGCCAAGTCAACCGTGTCCACCAGGACGGATAAATAATAGAATTCATCAACAGGAATGAAAGAACAGCACGGACGCATCTCAAAACCATAATGTGGAATGAAAGAAGCCAGGAAAAAGCATAGTGCCAGATTCCTCCGGTAGAAAGTTCAAAATCTCTGAAGTTCCAACCTAAGAAGTTCAAAGACACTTCTCTCTATGGTGACAGAGATCAGAACAGCAGTCAGCTTTGGAGGAAGCTGGTGGATGGGAAGGTGCCTCTGGGGGGCCTCTGGGGTACTGGTCATGATTTGTTTCTTACAGGGGCCTGGTTACTCGAGTATTTATTCACTATGTCATAGTTCATCAATTTGCACATTTTTCTAGGTATATGTTCAATATAGTGTTAAAAAATAAAAGTGTGCCCTGCCTCCTGCCACACAGCTTTTGCACACACCCTGTGCTCCCCCTGGAATTCTCCACTCTCTCTTGGTCTTCCCCTGGTTGACTCCTACCAGCTGTTCAGCTCTAGCTCAGGCAAAATCTCTGGAACTTCAGAGATTTCGAACTTTTCCTTCATTAGGGAACCCTTTTCCCGTTGTATCAGTCAGTCTTGGTTGTGCCATAAACCACCCGAAAATGTAGTGGCTTGCAGCAACAATCGCTAGTTAGCTATGGCTGCCAGTTTGAGTGGGCCTGTGCTGGTCTCACCTGGGCCAGCTCACGCATCTGCAGGTAGCTGGCACCTTGGCTGGCTGGCTGCTCTCAGGTGACCTCCTACGTGTGGCCGTCGGCACGCTGGGGAGCACCTCAGTCTTTCTCCATGTGGCGTCCCTAGCAGGCTAGCTTGGGCTTGTCCCATCACGGTCTTAGGATTGCAAGGGCCACAAAAGAGGGCCAGCCTCAATGCACAAGTGCTTCTTAAGCCTCTGTGGGCATCACATTTGCTAATCCATTGGCCAAAGCAAGTCACACGGCCAAGTTCAGATCTATGGTGTGAAGAAATAAACTCCTCTTCTGGATGGGAGGAATCATGGTGGCCGTGTCTTCTGAACCATCTACAGCCCTGCCCTACCCCAACCCCACACAGAGCACAGCGCCCTGTAAACACGCTCGCCCCCCGCCCCCGAGCTTGCCCTCTGTGGCACTCACCCACTGTAATGGGCTGTTTGCACAGAGCTATACTTTCCCTTCCCATTCGCCTCCCTGTAACTCCATACAGGCAGGGGCTGGTGTGTGTTCCCCGTGCCCAGCACAGCGGCTGGGACACAATGGGTGCTAATAAGGATTTGAAGAAGGGAGTAGAAAGAAGAGAAGGAAAAAAAGGAATGTAGGGTGGAGGGAGGGAGGGGGAGGAGGAAGGGACTTCCAAGGTCACACAGCAACTTCGGGCAGCCTGGGACTCCTGATGGAGGCCGTGTCCTTTCTGTCATGTCCTGTTGCTTCCTGACAGTCTTCCCAGCCCTTCCTTCCCACCTTCATGTCCAACTTCCAGGTGGGCAATGAGGCCAGTTACCTAGACAGCCAGTTCCCAAGGCTGAGAAGGGAGGGGACACGACATGAGATCTATCCCATAAGAAGCCTGTCTCACAGCTGTGCCCACCTTTAGAAGTGCACTTCAGTGGAAAGTGTTGGATGCATTTGGGTGTGCTGGTTACCTTTAACCTACACCCTGGGGCTGGCGTTTGAAATAACACAATCAGGAATCACAGTGAGCTTCAAATATGGATTTGCTAAATCGGCATCAGGGGTTTAGCTAACGAGCATAGGAGATGTTGCAAATCCTTTCTCATTGGTAGAATGAGCTATGTGCAAGAAACGTGGCTGGCGACAGACCCCACAGGTCCTTCCTGCCTGTGTGAACCAGGTTCAAGAATCCTGCGAGCCCAGTGGCCTCCTTCGGAGGAGCGCTCAGGCCCCACAGCTCCAACTGGACCCATGTCGCCCAAAGCCTCCTGTCCCCTCAGAGTGACACTGTCCTGCGGGATGCTTGTCAGATTCCTTGGAGGAGAGCCAGTGGTCCTTGCTGTGTCCCCAGTGTGAGCTATGGACTTTGGTGAAGGTGGTGTGTAACGTGGGCTCATCGATAATAAATGCACCACTCTGGCTGGGAGGGGGTGTTGTTGATAGTTGGGGAGGCTGTGTATGCAGGGGGTAGGGCCTATGTAGGAACTCTCTGTACTTTCCACTTAATTTCTCTGTGAACATAAAACTGCTTGAAAAAATAAAGTCTCTTTAAAAAAACAACTCACTGGGACCCCGTGACCCCCATGTCACAAAGGAAGAAGATGAGGGGTAAGTCCCTTCCCAGGCCTCACAGTGAGACGAGGTGGGGCTAGGATTTGAACCGAGGATGTTCTCAGACTGGGAGTTCATGCTGCGCACTGTGACATCCTGCAGCCTGTTTCCTGCAGCCGGGGAACCGGAAGCCTGGGGAAAATGGGCTAAGGTGGCTGAGATTGGAAGGGATCTACAGATGTCTCCCTCTCCCCTGCTTCATACCCTCCATGGCCCTATCGCTGGAGATCCATCCACCTCTGCTCTGAACCAGGCTTTCTAGCCTTACCCCTCATTTCCCACTACACTGAGCGCTCCAGGACCACACCAGGCAGTTCCACACGCAGCATCTTTGGTCACCTGACTCGCCCTCTGCTGCCCTTCCCGCCCCCCTCGGCCACCACCCATCAGGTAAATACCTACATATCTTTCAAGGCTCAACTCCGGTCTCACTACCTCTTTAGAGAGAGTGAGACAGGACAGCCTATGCCTTTTGGGACAGACCGTCTTGGGATCCACCTCAACTTTGCCTCACTTTGCTATGTCTCCTTGGACAAGTGACTCAACTTTGAACCTCAGTTTTTCCTCCTCTACAAAGTAGGACAATGATGCTTACTTCATGGTTGTTGTATGGATTACAGAAAACACACACCGAGTACCTGACATAGCTTCTGCCATATAATCGGTGTTCAAAAAATAGCACTTATTTTTAGGAAGTTTTCCCTGTCCCGTTTCCCCAGTAAATTGGACTCTCCATGTGTCTCTGGACCTGTAACATCCGTGCGCTTTAACCTGCAATAAGAAACCCGTTACTATCTCACTGCCGTTGGACTTCCTTTTCACGAGCTGGCATGATTTATTTGTTTCTGTTGCTATTCTCTCTCCCTGGTACTCCTGGTGCTGCACCCCCTAAGGTACAGCTTCTTGGGAGCAGGGATCTTGCCTGTCTTGCTCATCGCTGGATTCCAGTGCTCAGAATAAAGGCTGGCACTTATTCCAGTTCTCAGAATAAAGACATTAAAGTTGGTTGGGGAAATGAATGAATGAATGAATGAATGAACGAATAAACAAACGAATGAATCCATGCCCATCTCCTGCAGTCGCCTTATTTCCCAATCCATTCCCAGCCCTCAGCACCATGGCCAGCATGGCTCTTCAGCTCTGACTGTGACATGGGTACTCTTATCAATACTTTGTTTTTGCACTTATAAGATACAACAGTCTAAGCAATGCCTCAGATCAACGGGAATGGAGCTTTCCATGGGACTTAAACAGGACGGATGGGCACTGTAGGACCACCCTCTCTCTCCATTCCTTGCTTGCCTCCCCCAGCCTCAGCAAGTTTTACATAAAGAGATTGACAGAGAACTTGCAGCCCAGGAGGACTGGGCCTCCACTCAAATGTCCAACTTCTCTTTGCTTTTAGAAGTGGCAATTCACACGCAGCCCAATTTGTTTGGCTGTTGAAAATGTACACAGTCACGAAATAGCTCACGAGAGAACGTCACATGAGGGGAGTTTGTGGGTGGGGGCGGGATTAACATGCTTTCCAGAGTCTCTAGGTGAGGCCTTGGTACCAGAAAAATCTGTCACCCTGCTCCCAACCCACAGCCCTGTACGAACGAGTGGACTCTTTTTGCCACTAGATGTCTTTGCCCGGAGGACCTCGGGCCGGCCACTCCATAGGAAAAGCTGGCTCTCTCTCACACATTTGTGCCTAATTTGGGAAGGAAAGGAATGCAGATAGTTTGGAGAAAGGGAGACCTTTTCCAAGGAGACCATGTGGACAAACTTTGGTCACACCTTTCCTTTAAAATTGATGTTCCATTTAATCAGCAGTGATGGGGGGTGGGTTGTTTCTTAAAAGCTGCTAGATCCATGACAGGTCCCAGGTGAGAAGGCAGAGTTCTCGCTAATTCTCCGCCAGGATGTTCCATAGCTGAAAAGGGTTTCTGGCAGCCTCACCTGTGCGGAGGGCCGTTTTCCTGAGGCTGGCTCCATGCAGCTGGAAACCAAGAATTGTCTGCACGTTGCCTATAATTTCCGTTTGATTTTACGTGTCCTTCTGCCCCCAGAACCATTATTTTTTAAGAAAAACAAAAGTAAAAGCTACATACTTTTCAGGAAGAGAGAGGGGGAGGCTGCATACCAGCATCTGGTTACTTGTTCATCCCAAAAAACAACTCCAAGTGAATCCACGTAAGACTCTTTCAGAGGAAAAACAGAACCATCTGTATGACCCCCCGGGGAGTCTAAGACTCATTCAGAAATTCCACACAAGGTCCTCCCTCCTGGGGTGCACTGTCCCCAGGGGGTGCCAGTGAATCAGGCCGCTCCCTTTGGATGTGCAACACGGCTCCCACACTGTGACTGCCACGGCAAACTGGTGCCACATACACCTGAGTTGGATCCAGCAATGCCCACGCCGAGAGAGCTATTTAGCTCTCATGAGGCTCATTTCCCATCTGTGAAGATTAAATGAGAAGGAATATCTGTATGGCTGAACTTCTTTCCTCAGGGAAGGAAACACCTCTGGGCTCAAAAGAGCCACCGTAAACATTGAGTCCTTATCCAATGGCGTCACCATCCAATGAGTATAACTGTCATTGACATGAGGGATGGCCTGCATTCCTTGTGGTGTCCCATGGGCTATAATAGAAACAGCTGCTGTCTGCCCCATGCCATGCCCACACAGGTGAATCAGCACCACCTTCTGGTTAGATGGGTACTATCGTCCCCATTTTACAGGTGAGTAAACTGAGCCTCCAGAGGGGACAAGTGCAGTAGACATATGTCCATTTTTCCCATCAACATCAACTCCCACTCCTCCTAATAACAGTACCTTGACTTCTTTGGGGAAATTGCTTTTCTCCCAGTGATGGGCTAGCTGGTGGGATTAAAAATCAAGGTGGCCAAGGAGTGGGTCTAGGGCCCAGCTCAGCCCCCCCAGAGACACTCTCTATCAATCGCTGGAGTTTCTATCTCAAGCAAAGGGTCAGAAGCACTGAAAATGGCCGAGGCTGATTTGCCCTGGGGAGGAGAAAGGGGCAGGGATAGTGTGTTAAGGAGACCCTCTCCTTGGGTCCTGGTGACTGGACCCCCACCCAGTGCCGACCCCACCTGCAGACAGCCTTATCCTCTCTATCTGGTCCTCCACTCCTTCACTTTCCTTTCACTCCTGAGGTGGGCCTGCCCTTTCCCACATAAATTAGCCAGATTGGTTTCTGTCACTTGCATCCTCCAAACTCTGCATGACACAAGGTGTGATTCCTCAGGGTCACCGAGCTGACAAATGGCAGAGTCAAGATAACGACCCATGTCACCAGGCTGTCAGGCCAGTGCTCCTCCCACCTTGCCACGTGGTGGTCTTGGGGTGATCCTGTCATGGGGAGAGCCTTCTGAGTTGGGGGGATCCTCAGCAAAGGCTGGTGACAGGGACTCATGGGGCTTCATTGTCATGGAGCTGCCATGGGGGCTGGCAAGCTGGGCAGAGCTTTGAAGACATCTAGTGGAGGCAAACTATGGACGCCAGGAAGCTCCCGTGGCCACACGCGTGGTGTTATCACACGCTCTCCTTTGTCCTGTTGAATGGGAGAGCTGTATGTTCCTGGCAGCAACTATGGTGCTATTCAGATCCTCAGTCCATCTCACACACACACACACACACACACACACACACACACACACATGCACACGGTTCTGACAACTAAGTTCACGAACTTGTTGCAACGATGTTGCTAATCTTTTTTGATGTCAGAGGGATTATTCATTATGAATTTGTACCAATTAGATGAACCATTAACCAAGTTTGCTATTTGGAAGTTTTCAAAAGGCCACATGAAAAAGTTAGATATCTGAACTTTTTCTGAACAATTCATGGCTCTTGCATCACGACAATGCACCAGCTCACATGGCACTGTCTGTGAGGGAGTTTCTACCCAGTAAACAAATAACTGTATTGGAACACTCTCCCTACTCACCTGATCTGGCCCCCTTTTTCTTTACCCAAAGATAAAGGAAATCTTGAAAGGAAGACATTTTGATTCCATTCAGGACATGAAGGGTAATGTGATGACAGCTCTGGTGGCCATTCCAGAAAAAGAGTTCCAAAATGGCTTTGAAGGGTGGACTAGGCGCTGGCGTCAGAGCATAGCTTCCCAAGGGGAGTCCTTCTGAAGTGACCGTAGTGATATTCAGCAGTGTGGTATGGAACTTTTTTTCTAGGATGAGTTCGCGAATTTAATTGTCCTATCTTGTAATTTGAAAAGCCGAAATGAAGACCTTTCTGAAACAAGTGTCCTCATTTTACTTATTAATGGAGCAATACTGACTAAGTTGCGACATTCTAAGAGAAAACCATACCCTCATACCCTTCTGCAAAGAACTGAAGTAGGGTAGAGTAAAAAGAACACCAGCGTGGAGTCCTGCCCCCTATAACCCTTTGGGCAAGTCACCCAAACTTTCTGGTCTCCAGCGTGTACTGGACTAGATGGGGGCTGCGGCGAAGGCTTCAGGGTTAGATAAATTCAGGTTCACGTTCTCACCCTTTGACTTCATTCACTTGCTGGGTGGTACAGGACAATTTACCTAGACCGTGAGTCTCAGTTTCCTAATGTGCAAAAAGTGGGGTTAACGCTGCCCATCCGGTAGATTGCCATGAGAACGAAATGCATTGTGTCTAAGAACCTGACCAGACTGTTTCCTTGGCAACCATTTAGTTTCCCATGCCTCTCTCTTCCTTTGCAGGTTGATGGAACTAAACTCCTTACTGCTGATTATCCCTGAGCCTAAAGCAATCTAGGTCAGGAGCACAATTCCCTTACTAGCCTGTGGCCTACACTGTTGATTGTCTACATAGCAGCTATTATTGCTGGCCTCTTTCTTCCTTGCCCACCTCCTCCTACAGAAGCTTGAAATCCTAGATGCTCACTTTCCGAGACTCCTTTGCGGCTGAGTGTCCATGACTCAGTTTGACCAATGAGATGACAGTAAAAGTGTCTCTTTCATTTCATTGGCCCCTGGGGGACTTCAGAGAAATATATATTTCCCTGGGAAAAGGTACGAGGCTGTGAATAAGCCTGCTTTTTTCCTCCCTGTGAGTGTCATCACGTGGAGATGCTGTGTGCAGAGAGGAGGTGGGGTTGCTTCGTAGGTATATGGTCCGTGCAGTCTCTCTGAAGGGCCCCATACTTGGAGTTTAATGCTCTGTGGTTGCCATCTTCAAATTCCAAATAATTTTACCTTTGAGTCCGTGTTTTGTAAGTGAAGTCAGATGGGACAATGCAGAATGTGCTGGAGGCTTGGAGCCTCGGTTCGCAATGGCTCCTACTTTCCACTGCCGCCCCTACTCCCTAGGTGGGGTCTTAGCCTCCTGCTCCCCATCTCCTGGTGCCCCAGTCCCATGGTTGAGGGGAAGGAGCCCAACAGCCACCATGCCCAGTTGCATGTGGTGACCCCCAACCCCCTGTACACCCTGGTGTGGAAGCACAACATTATTTGGCTAATAAAAATACGATAACAGTTTGAGAAATATACTACGGAAGGAAGGAAAACGTTTTACATTTTAGTGCCTTTTACAACACTTTTTTCCTGCCTTTTAAACAAGGTCCCTGCATTTTCATTGCACTGGGCTCCACAAACTACGTAGCTGGCCCTGGTGTGGAGACAACAGGTTGGAGATGACAGAGACTTGGGAGAGAAAGAAACTGGATTCTTGATTTGTTGAGCTGTTAAACCAACCCTTTCCAGCTCCCTCAGCTGTTTGCAGAGATAGTTATTATCTTCATTGTTTAAGCCACTGCCAATTAGGTGCCTTGTTACTTGCCCCCCAAAGCATTCTAACACCAAGCCATTTTGTTGTTTACTCCCAAGATGAGGCATTAGACCCCCATTGACCAGCTGACTAATAGCCAAGAGACAGTAGAATCCACGCTTCTCATTTACTAAAAAGTAAGGATTCCTCTCAGATCACCAAGCAGCAGTTAGTCTTGGACTTTTCATTAACAGCAACCATATTTGCACGACTCATTTTATGGTGCCGTCTTGCACAATCCCACTGTCAGTATTACTGTTCTCACTTTCCAGGTGTGGAATCTGAGGCTCGGAAAGGTTCAGTGACTTGCCTGAGTTCACAGAGGTCCCAAGTGTTGGAGGCAGAGATCAGCTCCATAATGTTTCATGGCTAGAAAGACGGTGGTATTTCCATTACATCCTATCTCTCTGGCAGGAACCACCCGTTCCTTCACCATTCTGTCCCCATGTCCCTGGGACCTCCTGGAATTCCAAATGTGCCCCACATTGCTCTGAGGATCACTTCTGGCTGCCCGTCTTCCTCAGGACACTCTCCCAAAGGCACTGCCTGGACAAGAAGGCAGTGAGTGGGTGTCAGACGCCAGCCAGCAGGGCCCTATAGCTTGGCTCAGGGCCCTGCATCCTGTGGAGGTTTCCTGTGCTTTGTTCTCACACCCAAAGTGAGACCTTCCTCTGGCACGCCATGTACAGCTGTGCCCTCCAGTCAGTGCCCGAAGGGCAGAGGGCTGATGCCCACCTGTCTGCCGAGGCCCAGCTGCAGCCGATGCGACACAGAGCCCTGAGCCCACCGTTATTTTCCTTGCTGGTCACTATAGCTCAGTTTCTCTCCCCACATATTTTTCCAGGACACCTGCTTCCTATTTGCCCAGAGAACATTCCCAGAGTCCCGTTGGCTTGTCCCTGGACCAGTCATCTGTGCTGAAGCCTGAGTTGTGGTAGATGGAAACCCTTGGAATTCTCTCTGTCCTCCCACCAGCCCTGCCAGGGACCGCTCTTAGGCCCGCTGTCAGAAATGCACCTCTGCCTTCGTTTGGGAGAAGCCAGGCCGCCCTTCATGGTAATGGCCATAAGTGTAGCCAATTTTCTGTAATTGGTGGCATTTGCCAGGGAATTCCCGCCTGTCACAGCAGCTCCTTAGTGCCGCCTTTGATCTCAACCAATCTCTGTGAGTCACAAAATACCATTGTCATCTTCAATTACTCCAAGGGGCAGCGTGGCCTTGACCTTGTCACCTGACGTCCCCAGCCCGCCCGAGACAGCTTCAGCCACGGAAGAAGGCTGAGTGGCAAGGGGAGTCCCTAAGCTCATTCCCGAAACCCAACTGATTCTATGTGATAAAAAGGGGCTCCAGAGCTGAGGGCCAGGGGGGAACGCGCTAGCAAATAATAAAAACTTCAGTCCATTGAGCTCCTGTGTGCTAAGCACATCTCTTTTTCTCTAAAATCTCAGCATCTTCTCTGCCAGGACCTATAACTATCCCCACTTCACAGAGGAAGAAACTGAGGCTCAGAGACAGTCATACAGCAGGGGAAAGGCATGGCGGGTGGGTGGTGGTGCGAGGGCATCGGGTGGTGGGGTGTCTCCAGCCAGGCTTGTCTGGCTCAAGGTCAGAGTTCTTTCCATATTGCCCAGCTCCTAGGACCTGTGGGCGAGATCGAGCCCCATATTCCCTACAGGCCCTGAGCTCCTTAAGGACAGACATCGGGTCTCATTCAAACCCACGCCCTCCCACAGCTCCTAGCTCAGACCTGGGCACAGGGCAAATGCTCAGCCCAGTGTAGTCACGCCCCAGCGACCAGCTCCTTGGGCTTTGTTTGTCTCTCTCACATCCACTCCCCTCAGTCTTCCATTTGGGTACTCTGGCCTTGCCTGGGTCAGGTTTACCTAAAAATAAATAAATACAACCCAGCCATGTCTCCCCACCTTCACTGTCCACATCATCTCTTACCGTCATCATCTCTCACCAAGATCATTACAATTGCTTCCTGACTAGTCTCCTTGTGCCTGTCCTCACTCCCTGGGGCACTCTGGGCTCAGCCCAGCAGCTGGATGGATCTGTTAATCCTTAATTCCAATGTCATTGCTTTCCTGTGGCAATCATCCTGTGGCTCCTCACCCCCACCCCCACCCCCACCAGGGGAGAGTCATCAAGGTCATTAATATAGCACCTGGCATCTGTGAGAGGAACTGCCAAGATCAGCGGAACCATGCAGGCCCAAAGCAAAGGCCAGGGCAGCGCAGGACCAGGGGATTCAAGCTGACGGAGGGATGGAAAGGCTTCCAGAAGGAGTCGTTGGTGCTAAGCTTTGAACCCTGAACATATCTATGGTGCCCTCAGGGGCTTGAGACTTACAGATGGCAGTGCCTGCAGGGCTACAGGCCGGCAAGAGTGTCCCCTGAGGGCTGATCTCCCTAAAGGGTCGGCCAGCTTTCAGACATACATGTGTTCACGGTGCCAAACCTTTCCTGCACGTCTGTGAGCCAGCTCTGGGCAGGTTCTCAGCACGCAGCCCAGGACTCAGCATTGCATTCCCCACAGTTACAAATCATACATTCCAGGGGGTGGACAAATAACAACTGTGCCCATAAGAAGGCTCTTTGGTACCTACACCAGCTTCTCCCTCACCCAGGGCTCCAACTCAAGAGATGCCAATCATTTTCAATACTAGCTTGAACCAAGGAAGGTCCACATCCAACTATAAGAGTCCAAATCAGCAGCAAGTCCATGCCATCTATTCCCCATTGTTTGAGCTCTGGGCCGCCTGCGTGCTATGTGGGTTCTCTGATTTCTTCCTCACACAGCCCTACATGGTAGATACTATTGTCTCCGCTTTCCAGACCCCGAGAGGTGAAGCCACTTGCTCAGAGGGGCAGAGACAAGATTTGAACTAGGCCTGTCACCAAAGTGCCTGCTCTCAGCGCTACACTGGACCACCAGCCTGGGAGGTTTGCAGAACCAGGAAGAGATCACATGCAGGTTTCCAAGTTCAGGGCTGACTCAGGACCCATGGCCTCTGCCTCTCCTCGTCCAGGCTGGTGAGCACTGACCTGAACTGCTTCTTCTGGAGAGTATCCTGCCCCTCCCTCACCATGCTGCCCACCACTGCCCTCCCTCCGGGCTGAGGTTTGCTGGGCACACACCCAGAGACCTTTGCACTGCAGCTGGGAAAGGTACTTAAGGGGGAACTTTTGCATCTTTCCCTCTTGCCAGACAGAAGGTCCTGTACACATACCTCTGCAAACTGCCCTGCTATTTCCTCGTAGAAGCCAAGGCGATTTTTATCCTCTCCCTTCTATATCAGTTCCCTCTAAATAGTTCTATGGCCATGTCCTTGCTTTTTTTACAGTTATATCTCTTTATTACTGTCTATACCTACATTTATATGTCTATACTTACATTTGTATGTCTACACCTATATTTATAGGTGTATGCGGGTGCTATTCCCCCGGCTTTATTTAAGCATTTCAAGAGGAAGCTGAGATCTG
The DNA here is from genome assembly GCA_033961575.1 of Aselliscus stoliczkanus. Lineage (NCBI taxonomy): Eukaryota > Metazoa > Chordata > Mammalia > Chiroptera > Hipposideridae > Aselliscus > Aselliscus stoliczkanus. The sequence goes on from CM066732.1 coordinate 153,723,685, forward strand.
AAGCTGCAAGTGAGAATTGTGTGTTTATCCACCTAGGACCTCAAAAATAATTCACAGTGAGTGGGTCAGGTTCCATGCGACGCTTCCACTTGCATCCCAGCCCCAGGAATATATGGTGGGAATCAAAGTGCTGGCTCTAAGCCTGTGGGGGCTGCATACCAGCCCTGGGGCTCACCAGCTTGGTGAGCAGTGCCCCCTCTCCTGCTTTGTGCAAAGGGGCTTACAGTGTGCTGGAAAGCACGTGGGCTTCAGCGTCAGCAGGACTGGGGTTCAAATCCCTCTCTACCACTTGTCTTGGGCAAGTTTTCAGGGCCCTTTAACCACCCTGGCTGCAGTTTCCATGGTAAATACTGATGCTGAATGATTATCATTCATCATGGCAAGGTCTGGGAAGGACTGATGTCATTAAGTCCACAAAGGGCAATCCAGAGCAGACACCTAGTTGGCACTCACTCCCTTTGTGGACCGCGGTGAGTCTCTGGAAAGCTCAGGTGCGTGGGTGGTGTTTGGCAGACGCACAACGCAGCACTGATGGGTTGCTGGTTCCTGCCTGAGGCGTGTTCTCTGCAGTGCAGCCCCAAGAAGGGCTGGGGAAGGGATGAATTGGGGAAGTGTGCTTTTATGGGCACACACTGGCTCACACCCAATCACCATCCTGACAGAACAGTTTTCCCAGGGGCTGGGGTGAAAGCTTGTGGATTTTGCAGCCTCTTTGTTTCAGTTTTTTTCCCTTCCACTAACCTAATGGCTGGGTCACTGCATTTCTGTGCCAACCCCACCTTGGTAAGCAGGGGAAAGGATGTGGCTTTTGAGCCAGTCATTTTCTCCATGTGCTGGAAACACTGTGGGTGGGGTTGAGGCAGAGAATACCTATTGGTCTGTTCAATCAACAAATATTTATGAAGTTTTCCAGTAAGTGCCAGACACTGGGCCAAGCACTGGGGATACGGTAATGACCAAGATGAAGGCCCCACCCTCACCGAGCGCCCATTCTCTTCAGGAAGGCTGAATGAATAAATACACGCAAAGTCAATAAAAGGTTGGGTGACAATAGTGCAATGAAGAAATAAATAGGGCCAGAGGACAGAGAGGAGTGAGGGGATGAGGTGGGCTATTTATTAATAGATAGAATGATCAGGCATGGCCTCTCTGAAGAAGTGACATTTGAACAAAGACTAGAATGAGGATGTGAACCATGACAGCACTGGGGGGAAAGCTTTTCTGGCAGAATGTAATGACCTTGGGGTGATGTATTAGTCAGCTTTTGCCACAACAATGGTGCATAACAAACATCCCCCATATCAGTAGTTTAAGACAACAATGATTTATTCTTAATGATTCCTCTGAAGAGTAGCTGAACTAGGGTGGCCTCAGTGAACTAGCTTGCCTCCAAGCTGCATATCTGTGTCATCCTCTTTGGATTAGTGGGCTAGGGAGGGCACATTCTCAGGTTGGAGGCAGAAGAGCAATAGGACAAGCAGAAAGAGGTGTGTCCTCTTAGGGCCTTGGCTTGGAACTGTGGCTTCTACGCATACTCCATTGACCAAAGCACATAACACGGTCAAGCTTAACACCAATGGGGCAGAGAAATATACCCCACCTCTAGTGAGAGCAACTGCAAAGGGCATGAATAAACAGAGGGGTAAAGAGTTGGGCACAATAATGCTATTTATACTACTACACGCGAGAACTAGCTTTGTGTGTTTGAGTATCAGCCACAGACTGGTACGGCTAAAGTGGAGTGAATAAGATACAGAGAGGTAGAATTTGAGGTCCTTGACCTAGGCAGGACCTTAACATATTTGACCTTGACAAGAATTTGAACTTCTTTCGAATGTGATGGAAAGCGACTGGAAGGCTGTTTGTCATCCTTTTAATTTTAATCAAATTATATCACATACCATAAAGCATACAAATGTTAAGTATACATATCAGTGACAAGTTTTTACAAAATGAAAAGTTAATTTTGCCTATTGTTGAACCTTATATAAATGAAACTAGACAGTACATATTTCGTTGTGCCTGTCTTTCTTTGCTCCACCTTGTCTGTGAGATTCATCCATAGTAAAAGATGTGTTGCCATTTCACAGAAACGGCTGTATAATGACATGAAGCATTGTCATGATGAAGGATGAAGTAAAGACACTCATGAAAGAGGACTTCTAGAACTGCTTCAGAAAGTGGCAAGAAAGATGGGATAAGTGTGTTCAAAGCAAGGGGGAGTATTTTGAGGGGGATTAAAGGCAATGTGTCTCTTACTGTAATAATTTTTTTTTTTGAAGGCAGTATCACTGGCCCTCATATGTGGGACCGAACTGGGGCTGCTGGCTTCCCAGGCCAGCGCTTAACCACCGTGCCACTCGGCCGGCCCCATAAATTTTTTAATTTAAACATTCACCATATTTTTTTTTAATCACACCTCATATTCTCCCATGCTTTCTTCTAAAAGCTTTATTGTATTATTTTCAACTTTTAAGGACTTGTATTGAAAATATTTAATGATTTCATACAAATCAATAAGAAAAAGGCAGACAAACCTATTTTTAAAATGAGTAAAATTAGGAGAGATCCAAGATGGCGGAATAGATAAACACTGTGCCTGCTTCCTTCCATGAACACATTAAAATTACAACTAAATTATAGAACAATCAACCTAGAAAATCAACTGAAGTCTGGCTGAACAGGAGTTTTTATAACAGAAGTTTATGAAGAAGCCATGTTGAGACTGGTAGGACGGGTAGAGACGCGAAACGGGCTGGCCCCAAACCTCTGTGTGGAGGATAAAAATTGGGAGATTCCCTCCAATGGAGCAAGGGATCCCAGCCCCACACCAGGTTCTGCAGCCTGGAGTACTGGTGCCAGGAAAAGGAGCCCCCACAATATCTGGCTGTGAAAAACAGTGGGGATTCTGACAATCCTGGTGGGGTGGAAGGCTGTGAGAAACCTAAATGTCTTCTTAAACAGCCCATGCACAGACTCAACCACGCCCAAGCACTCACCCTGGGCTCTGATGGAGGGACGGTGACTCGGGAGACATTGGAGGTATATGGGGCCAGTCTGAGGTGTGTGGCTTTGGGGCAGGGCTGGAAAACAGTCACCATTTTCCCTGTGTGGGGTCCTTCTCCCATGCAGCTGGGACGTGGGTGCCATCTTGCTTATGTTGAGCCCACCCCTAATTGGCCAAATCTGAATCTGATTGGTCTGGTGAGCTCCACGGCTCCACCCTGCAGACTTACTAGGAACACCCCCTACCCAACACACCCAATGCTGGAGGCACTTTCTCTCAAGCAGCCACCCTTACCCACATTGCACTCTTTCTTGGAAAACTATTGGAACATTACATCCTGTAGTGTTCAGGCAGAACTAGTTTATTCTCCATTTTTATCAAGGCTGTGAGATGATGGTCAAGAATAGACTCCCACATTCTAGAGTGGATGCCATACCACTCCGTGGAAATTGTGAAGGCAGCGGCTGACAACTGACTTGGTGAGCTCTGTCTGGTCACCCACCAGGACACCAAGGAGAGGCCTGGACAGGAGGATTCCTTCAATGAGTTGGTCCCTGTACCCCGAGCCCCTCCCACCTCCCACCCCTAACTCCTCCTCCAATCAGAGACAGGTGGGTAGTGCTTTTCTCTCATCTAACACTAGTGGGGAGAGGCTTGGAGGGACCTCAGAAAGTGTGTCATGTATCTTCTACAGCTTCAGAAACATAGTGGCTGGTGTGTGACTTAGCTTTTAAAAAATCTCAAGGGTTTTAAAAGGTTGGTTGGAGTGGCTTTGGCAACAGAGGGGCCAGCACAACTGTCCCGGTGTTGCTCATGGGACAAAGGGTGTAGGAACGTTCCCCAGGGACCACAATGCACCAGCCCTTTGCTCCGTGTATCAGGCCCTGGCCAGGGGAAGAGAAGCTTTAACTTTGAATGACGTTAGGAGTTCTTGTTGTTACACTGAATGAACATAACATTTATTAAAATGAGACCAGGAGACCATTATGACCTTAAGATTATTATTAGCAGTAGTATTACCTGAGAGTGAGCAGGTGAGCCTTGAGGACTGCCCAGACTTCATCAAGGGACAGGAATTAGCTCCCAAGAGCAGGTTTGCAAAAGACTGTGGAAGGGGTGGTAGGCTTGTTTCGTAATTATACTTCAAGCCCTGTCATGTAATGGAACAATTACATGCATTCCAGCAGTCCTATTATTCTTACAGATGAGGAAACTGAGACATAGTGTGCTGAGAGGATAGATTGGAAGTGGTGGTGAGCGCTTGTGGCAGCTCCAGAATTTCAATGTAGGACAGGTTCATGGACCTCCCTAGAGTACAGGGGGAGGTAGAGATTTAGATTTAAGCTGTTCTCATGACAAGCAGGCTATTTACCCCCCTAGATTGATGTCTATGTGGAATGGCTTGGGAGGGAGAGGTAGTGGAGATCGCCCTCTCCCCACCTGCAAAGCTGGACTTGGGGCTCCCACTGGGTGAGACCTGAGGCAGTGTAACAGTCCTCGGGTGGGTACTTAGACATAGCACTTGGGATGGAGGTGCCAGGAGGAATTCAGGAGATGCAAAATATTGGAAATATACCCCAAAGTAGGGTGGGGAGAAGAGAGATTGTAGGAAGATGCCCAGATTTCTGTTTTCAGAAAGAAAAACAAAAAGCAAGTTTTATGCAGCTGGGGAGAAACAGCCAAACACCCATGTGTCCGGAAGCCTCCAAGAAACAGGGGGAATAAAGCGTCTAGAAACATGAGCCCCTGGGAAACAGAACCTGGATGTCTGTCATCTGCATGGCCCAGGGCAGCAGGGGCAGGGGTTGGAGGAGGCCCCGCACGGTGGGAAAAGCTTGGCCCAGAGCAGCTGCTCAGCACCCTCTTCTCATGGTGCCAGCTGCCTTCCAGCTCCTTTGTCTAGCTGTGTCACCCTGGGAAGTGCCTGTCCAGCCTTTGGACACCTTTCAAATGTTTACACAGGTTTGAAGAGGAAACCAGAGGCCCGTCCCTAAAATCTCGCCACCCCAGGGCTGCTGTGGGCCCCTTTACAGCAGAAGGGGCAGCTCCACCCTGCCATCTCACCTGTTTGGCCTGGACTCCAGGAAACGACTTATAGAAACGACCTATCTACAAGATAGCCCTTATTTGTTTAACATTTTACTGGCCCCACCTGGCTCCAGTGATCTTTACAAATGTCCATTATAGAGCTAACCCTCCAGCTTCTACAACCATTTAGCCCACCAGCCTCCCCGATAAGAGGAGAACAACTGAGCCTGTGCAGCCCAGTGGGGTGGAAGTCACAGATCCGGGCAAACCAGCAGCCCCAGTTGGGCTGACTCCTGTGGGCTCCCGGGCAAGTCACACTTCCCTCTAATGGACAAGTTTCCCTTCTGTGAAATGGGCATGTGATTCTTACCTTCCTACGGTCCTTGGAAGGTAGTTGTGAAGGCCAAATGGGATAGAGGTGGGGCTTTACAACTGGTAAAGTACACACACAGGTAAAGACGTGGATCTTAGTCTAAATTTACAAATATCTCCCTCTCCTCTTAATCGTTTATGGTGGTCCTTGCGTTGGTGTGAATGGATTCTGCACCCTGGGTGCGTATGGGACCAGAGCACAGTAGCGAGGTGTTCTCTGGGCCCTCCTGGCTAGCCGGTCCCCAGGGGCCAGGTAAAAGGAGGTGGCTGGGCCAGCCTACGACACACCCAGGGCAGATCTGACCAAGCTCTCCTGCTCAGACGCCCTGAGGGCGGCTGTTACATGTGAAATGCCTTGTCTAGCCAAGCTGGGATGTAAAGCCTGCTCACCTGAAGACTCAGGCTCCTCCCTCTATCCCCCCCCACCAGCTTTCCAGTATCCCCACTCCCCATCTCTGTGTGAAGGATGACCCCACAGCAGGCGGAGAACAGGCTGATGTGATTCAGAAGCATATTGTTTGAGAATCAGCCTCTGCAGATATTTCTCAGGTAACTGACAGTTCTTTTAAAAACTTGACCACCTTTTAAGTCTTTTTCAGTCAAACAAGCCTTCTAAACCGCATCACACATGCTTCCACTGCCTCAGTAGAATACAGACAACCCTCAAGTTGATAATAAACTTGATTTCCTATGCAAAGGTACCACACAGAAAGAACATCAACCAAATCTGTTTCTCCACAGAAACCATGTCATAATGATGGACTATATCCCTCACCAAGGATCCAAGTCCCAATTTTTAATAAGAGTAGAAATGATCAAATTTCATTACCCATGAATTAATGTAATCAGTTGGTATAGCTCTAATACCTAAAACAGTGCCTGCGCACCTATAGATGCTCAATAAACCTTTGTTGAATTAATGAAGGGACAAATATATACTAGATGACATAAGTCTGTAAAATAAAATACAGCAATCAATAACATTTGTTTACTAGATCTCCCAGGAGAGAGGCTGGGTACCAGGGAACCCTGAGAAATAAGATGTGCAGGGCCTGGAGAAGTTAGCTGAAGCCTGTGGGACAGGGAGCTGTGTGCAAAAGCAGAACTACCTGATTTCAGATTTCCTGTTTCTTTTTGAATCGCTTTTCATAGGATGTGCTTTTTACAAACTTGGTCCATTTCATCTAAGCGGTCAGATTTATTGGCATAAAGTTCTTCATTATTATCCATTTAATATTTGTAGCAATGCTCCCTCTTTCATTCCTGGTATTTGTAAGTGGCGTGTTTTGTTTTGTTTTGTTTTGTTTTCCTTTCTTTTCCTTGTTAATCTAGCTGGGGATTTATCCATTTTATTAATCTTTTCAAAAGAAAACAACTTTTAACCTTACTTATTTTTACTATTGTTTGTTCACTTTCTGTGTCATTGATTGCTATTCATCTTTATAACTTTCAGTTAGCAAAAGTTTAACATGCTCTTTTTCTCCAAGCTTTTTAACACAAAAGCTCAGATCATTGATTTTAAACCTTTTTTTTATAAGCATTGAAAGGTATATATTTTCTCATAAAACTGTTTTAGCTGTATCCCACATATCTTACTATGTCATATTTTCATTATCATTTAAAGTATTTTCTAATTCCCCTTGTGATTTTTTCCTATGACTCATGGATAAAAGTACTAATAAAATATAAAAATGTTAAATAAAGAAGGATCAGTAATAGTGCTGTTTTCATCTTTTGACTGAAGCAAAAGAAAAATTTAGGAATACTGATCCTGTCTTTAAAATTTTGACATTTTGTTTCTCACTGTTTTTTTTGCATTAATTTTTATTTTAAAAAAATATTGCATCAAAATAGTTCTATTTTGATTACAGAATTTCCTGGTGTCCCCTTAAATTTTGCCTCCAAGGTGAGTGCCTCACTTGCCTTACCCTAGTCTTGGTCCTGGTTCTATCAATTATTGATAGAGTAATTGTTAAAATTTCCAACCATGATTGTGGATTTGCCTATTTCTGAGACAACATGGATGGACCTAGAGGGTATTGTGCTGAGCACAGTAAGTCAAACAGTGACAGACAAATGTCACATGACTTCACTCATATGTGGACTCTAAAGAACAAAATAAACAAACAAATGAAACAGAAACGAAGTCATAGATACAGAGAACATTGTGACACTTGCCAGATGGGAGGGATCTTGCGGGGGTGTGAAAAATGGGAAGGGATTAAGATTACAAATTGGTTATAACACAGTAGCCATGGGGATGTAGGTATAGCATAAGGAATATAGTCAATAATAGTGTAATAACTATGCATGGTGTCAGATGGGCACTAGATCTATCAGGGTGAGAGATGGGAGGGGGTTGGGGGCAGGGTGCAAAAGGTGAAGGAATTAAGAAATATAAATTGTTAGTTATAAAACAGTCAGAGATGTAAGGTAAAGCATAGGGAATATAGTCAATAATAAAGTAATAACTCTGTATAGTGTCAGGTGGGTACTGTTGAATAACTATGAGGTATATACATCTGAAACTAATATAATAGTGTATGTTAGCTGTATTTAAATAAAAATCCTTAGAAAACAAGAGTAAATGACTGGCAGACTCACTTGGGAATAAGGTCCCTGCGTTTCAGTTCAAAAGTCTCTTTTGTTAACTCCTTGGAGGCAGTGTGATGTAATGAAATGGAGATGGGCCACAGGGTATTGACCTATGTTCAAATCCTGGCTTCATGGATTTGGGCAATGAACCTCACCGCTCTGGACTCAGTTTCCTCACCTGTAAAATGGGGTTGCTATGAACCTGCAGATTGCTGCAGGTATAAGAGGATGTAATGTAGTGACAGTGCCTTGTACAGCCTTGGCGCATAGTAGGTGCTTAGCACAAATGACCTTCCCTCCCCTATATACCCTTCCCCTCTATCTGGAGAGCAGCTCTCTGTTGACTTAAGGTACCTCCAGATAATTAAGTCAGGATGTTTCTAGGTATTCATATATACTAAGACAATTTACTCTTTGATTTTTCTTCCATTGTGTATGTTCTAACAAATTGTAAAGGCATCAAAGATTCTTCTACTCAGTATTGCAAACACTTATCCTGTGAGTCCACTTTGCATTATACACATAGGATGAGCGTCTGAGAGCCTACCACACAATAAGTAGCAGGATTTGGTTTAGGAGTTGGTCAAGTCCATCCATTTACTCTCAGGAGACCATGGCCTGAGAGTAAGGGGGAGGCACCAAGGCCTGACTGCTTTACGCAGATTTTGGGCAGACGTGTGGATGACTCACCTGCCTTGGGTAAAGTGTGGCCTCTAGCAGACCAAGTATCTTCCAGTTGCCATCTGCTGAACAGCTGGCCGACTCAGCAAACACCAGGCCTCCCAGCTTCTAGCCTCAGAGCGCCTCCCCCTCCCATCTGTCTCCTTCACTGCCCCACCCCTGAAGAGTTCACCGAAAATCAAGCAGGGCTAGGCAGTTGCGGTTCCTGGAGTGCTTTTAGGAATTATCAGGACTCTGTTCAAAGTGCATGACGTTCTTAAACTGACAGGATCAGGGGATTAACATTCTATGCTTTCTAGAAGACAGCCTTGGACACTCTCTTGAGAAGAAAGGAGCCTGGCTGCTGGCTGGGTGGAGGAGGGTTCAAATGCTGTCATATCCGGCAGGCGTCTTCCAAGGCCAGCACACTGCCCATTTCTCGGTCCAGTCATTGACTCACTCATTTGTTCAATTGCTCATTCGTGCACATTTATTTATCCCTTCGATTGTTTGTTCACTCATTAAACAGTATTTCTTGAACAGCTACTATGTGTGAAACATCGAGCCAAGTACTGGGGTTGCTAAGGTGAGTGTAGTAACCCAACTTTGCCTGCTCGGTACCCACTCCCCATTCTTTTGACATCACTGCTCTGATTTTGTTTAGGGAGTAGCCCCTACCCAATGGATACAGCTTTGGTGGCGCTGTCATCCTGGTGGGCCTGTCCTTTTGTGGGCCAAGAGTCATCCCCTGAAATTTGAATATTGAGCAGTATGACATGAAGATGATGAAGGGTTGTCTCTTTTATAGCCCTAACACCTAAAAAAATTTCCTTGTGCCCCTGCTACCTGGCTCCCTAGAGCTCCCTTACTCCTTTCTGAATCCAGTCTTCGATTTTTATTGGAATTCTTTAAGCTTTCCCTATCAGTTCTGTTTCACTTAAGTAAACCAGTGTTTATTTCTGTTGCTAGCAACCCCAGAACCCTAACATATTCTCTGCCCTCCAACATCTCACAGCCTGGTGGGAGAGACAACTAAACAAATGATTTGGGTTCAGGATCTCTGGTCATGAATTATTGGGGACTCTGGGGTTGCAGAGAAGGGGCCCAGATTACTTATCCTCAATATTCTTTTTAACCAAAGAGCCCGGCAAGCCACCGCCAGGGTTCCTGGTTATCCAATGCTGTACGTAGCAAACCATCCACAGCTTTGTACCTTTACCTACTGATGCATCGTTGTCGCTCATGGTTGGTTTCTTGATTTGCCTGGGCTTAGCTGGTTGGTTCTTGCTTGGGTCTTTCATGGTGTTTACATGCCAGAATTCGGCTGGGGTTGGGCTTATCTGAAGACTTTACCAAGCAGATATCCAAGATGGCAGCACACACAGCATGATGACATGGTGGTAATCAGCTGGGAGAGCAGTCAACGGGAGCTCTCCATGTGGGCGCCCCTTACAGCATGGTGGCTGTGTTCTGAGAGAGAGCATTCCTAGATCAACCTGGAGACCCCAGTAGATGCTGCATGGCTTCTTATGACCTAGACTTAGAGGTCCCAGAATATCACAATGCCACATTCTGTTGATCAAGCAAGTCACTGAGGCTAGCCCAGATTCAAAGAGAAGGGAATTAGGTTCCACATCCTGATGAGAGAGTAGAAAAGTCATACCGCAGAAGAGCACATGAGACAATGGAGACACTGTTAAGGCCACCTTTGGAAAATAAGACCTGTCTCACCAGCAGTCTATCTAGAACATTCCATGGGCCACTAACATGCCCCAAATAGGTGGCAGATGCTTAGAGTTTGGTCTTGAGTCTCTCCCAGATGTCAGATGTGACTCTTTACTTTGGAAATACCAGTCAGAGCCTCTCAGCACCATCATGAAACTTTGTACCTGTGTCAAGCTGAATCTCAAAGTTCAGATCCATGCTCTTTCTGTACATCACTCTCCTAACATTGCTGTGAGGCAGGTAGCATTACCAATGAGGAAACGAGCTCAAATAAATTAAGGTTCTTATTCTAGTCACTTGCTGCAGATTTGAACCCAGGTCTTGGGGCCCCAATGCCTGAATGGGCTTCCCTAGAAGATGCTTTTTGTTGCTATGGAAACTGGAAGGGCTTGGGGTTAAGACTCAGACGATTTTGGCTTAGGAGAGGTGCTCCATAAATATTGGTTGAATAAAAGAATGATGAATGAATTAATGAACAACTTGGCATTATGCTCAGGACACCTTCAGGATCTTTGAAAACTCCATTGCACCCCTTATTCTTCTCACATCAGCTAATTTCCTGCAGCTCAGGTGGGTGAAATTCAGGTTTGCTTCAGGTCCAGACTGCTAGGAGAAGGAGCAGTTTTCACCTTCCTGTCCCTCGGGTACTTAGTCACACTCCGTTAGGGTACCCACTTCTCTCCCTCCCTCCTTTTTCCCAGCTTCCTCCATCTCCCTCCCCTCTCTTCATAGATTAAACCACTCCATGCAGGAGGCTCTGCGCTTGCCCTAAGAATGTGGACATGGCCACCATTTCTGGAACATACCACATATGTTCACACGGCTGTGATAACGTGAAGCCGTCCTCACGGATTATACCCAGCGTGTCCCCAGTGCCTTGAACTGTGTCTGACCCACAGGACAGTGGTCCGGAAGTGTTTATTAATAAATAAGCAAATACACAAATGTTCTGAGTGAATGATTTTGGAAAGCACACTGTTCCAGTTCAGTGAAAAATAAACATTTGGCTTTAGCTTGGGGTTCATTCCGCCTTGGCTTCCTGGGTCATTTCAGTTCAGGGTTCTGTTGAGGAATGTGGGGTTTTGCCTGGGCTGGGCTGGGTTGCCTTCTGGGGTCTGAGAGCTGTTAGCGCAGGATGGGTGCCTTTATCGGGGGGGAAGACAGGTGCCCGTGAAGGCTTTCTTTGGGGAAGGGGGCACTGGGACAAATCCGTGTGGTCCTGAGGCTGCAGAGGACGCATCCTGCGTGGCCTATGCGCACCGCCGCTCTAGGCATGACCTTGATCGCAGGACCCTCGCTAGCGAGCAGCTACTCTGGCCTCAGACAATGCACAATGCGCATTCGCCGCCATCACAGGAGCTCCACTGAGCTGCCAGTGGGCCCTGGAGGCGGGTTGGAAGGGAACTGCTGTGAGAACTCTTTGTTCAGGGGCTCACGTGGGGGCGGCTGCTTAGCTGCCCACGCAGGTATGCAAAGCCTCCCTACCCCTGGCCATGGAAAAAGCCCACCTGGTCACCCCAGAACCAGAGCCAGAATGCCACTACAAAGGAGAGGTCTGGGGAGAGGGGACAGACCCAGGCTAATCCTCTGCTGAAGGTGGACCACACACATGCGTCCTCACTCCATATCTGCAGTCCAGGTTCAGCTAGCCTAGCCTTGATGTCTCTGTTTTCAAGTGGGGAAATTGAGGCTCAGGGAAGCCAGAGCGCTTGGCCAAGGCCACATGAGGGTGGCGAGAAGGACTAGAAAGCACCAAACCAACAGCCATGTTGCCGGAGATCAAGGAGGATACCTCTGTTTTCTCCAGAAAACAAGTTGCATGTGCTTCTCAAGGGAGCTATGCTGCAGGTGGGCCAGGTAATGTAAAGAATGTGGGCTTTGCATCCCAATAGCCCCAGGCTCAAATCCTGGCTCTGTATGGCCCTGGGCAGGTTGTCTAACCTCTCTGTACTTGGTTATAATAGCATCTATCCAACAAGCTGCTTGTGAGGATTAAATAAAATAATACGTGCCCAGCCCATACACAGAGCCAGGCCCCCCCTTTTTTTTTGTTATTGCTGTTGTCCAGGTCACATGGGACTCACACAGGGAACCCTCAGAACTGTGACATCTGTGGGCCTCCACACAGTTGGGCCCCACATCTCCCCAGCAGAAGAGTTGGACTTGAACAGGCTTCTCACCCTCATCATGATTGACGTTTTTTGGGTCAAATAGCTCCTTGTGGTGTGACTGTTCTGTGCACTGTAGGATGCTTAGCAGCCCCCCTGACCTGGACTCACCAGATGCCGGTAGCACCCTCTTGCCAGCTGTGACAACCATCAATGTGCCCAGACATTGCCATGTGTTCCCTGGAGCAGGTGATGCTATAGTCTTTGCCTTTCAGAGCAGGTAGGAAAAAGCAGCATCTATTATACTTGTGCCTGGTGCTCTGCTGGTGACGGCAGGTAGCCTGACCCTGCTCACCAGGATCCCATCCTCAGAACAGAAACATCCAATAAGCATTCACAGAAGATCCACATTCTGCAAGTACTCCCCAAGTACCTTCTCCGTGCCAGACCATGGTGTGTCTTGAGGTCCAAACTGAAGCATCACCCCCTCCAAGAAGCCATCCAGATTTTCTCAGGTTAGGTTAAGGCCCTTCCTCTGTGCTTATAGACATCTCCCCTGGCCTCCCAACAACCCTGAGAGATGATTTCTATAGATGAAGGATTCGAGGCTTCGTAAGAGATGGGGATGACTTGCCAAAGGTCATGCTGTGACTTAGAAGCTAGTCTCTTCTCACTGGGGCGCAGGGTTTAGACAACTCTGTTTATAGGTGCTGTTGATGGCATGTTGGCTCCATGAGGGCAGTCAGCCCTGGACCCAGAGGAGAGGCAGCCCTGCTGGATTGACAGGGTCTAGGCTATGCCGTGCAGTGGAAGGAGCAGATCCTGGACAGAAAGAACCCCAGCTTTGATGGTTCCTGCCTGTGTGGCCTCTGGGCCTTGCCTTTCAGATCTGTAAAATGGGGATAATTACATCTAACTCAGAGGACTCTGTGAGGCTAAAGCACCTGGCACATAGTAGGGGCCCATAAAAGCCATTGTGATAACGGTTGCTGCTATCATCCCTAATGATGCCGAAAGTAGTTGTCACAGAGGCCTTCCAGGTAGGCCTGGCTTGGGGGGTGGGGGGCTGCAAAAACCAGCTCCCTGGGCCTGCTGCAGGGCTAGAGGCTGGCCTCCCTCCTGCGTGGCAGGGACCACACTAAGAGTGGCAGGTGTTTGAGCTCTGCCAGTGTGGAGGTGACAGTGCCTCCTCCTGGACAGTCTCCAGTCTGGAGGGGGTGTCCCAGCCACCTTGGCACCACTGGTGTCCCTGCAGGAGAGGCCCAAGCTCAGCTGGCACCTCCGCTGGCTGGTTTGACAGATCCTTCCGGCTAAGGAGTAACTCACAAAGATTGTCCTGAGTTGGCTCCTTTTCCAGGTGAGTGCTTTTGTGTTGACCAAGGAGCCACATCCTGCCAAGGACTGCCTTGCTTGGTTCACCTGGGTTCACTCTTCCGTTTCTCTAACTTAACTCTAGCATCTCTCCTTTCGGGTAACAAAAGTAGAGAGCCCTCTGCACAAATGAGCTGAGTTATTCTCTGAAACACGCCTACTGACTTTCTGGCCCCAGAGAATAAAAGGTGGCAGAGCGGCAATGGCTTCCACGGCCACCTGTCCTCCGGGCAGAGCTGGAGCGCTCAGAAGGGGTCTGTGCCTAGAGGCAGATGTTTCTCAGCTGAGAAGGTCTTCCACCACAGAAACGGGCAGTGGTCATCTCTCTCCAAGTCCCTTTCAGCCAGTATGTAATATGCTTGCCATGGAGCGGACGTGAGCCTGGGCTTCTGGCACTCAGAGAAGCTTCGAGAAGGGCACACATCCACCCAGGTAGAATATCCACTAGAAACAGTCCCCCGGGCGCTTCCACAGGAGACAAGGGTGGTGATGGGGCTCCTTGTCCTGCTCTGATGGCAGGATGGCCAGTCGGGAAGTAGCCTGGACTCTCCTCATGCTGTTGAATGAAACAGGAAAATGTGGTCCAGGGGGCTGGACTTGGGCACCCGAGTCTGACTGAAAATACTTAGATGGGCTATGCTGACCCCAGGGGTGGCCTGCGTGTGATGTCTGGGTTTCCAGGTGCAAGCGGCTGGTTCATCAGCCCCCACCTTCTGACCGCAATCAAGCAGTGACTTGCTACATTGGAAGGAGACAAAGAAGGCAGGGACCCCGGGGTCTCCAACGCCCTCAATCCAGGTCTGTAGAGCCTCCCACTGGGACCCCAGGCACTGACATCTCCTTATCTCCCTTGCTAGGCTCTCACACGCTTGGGCCACCCTGTCTGTGCATAAATGAAGAGAAGGGCCATTTGTTTGACCCAGAGCACAGAGCAGAGTGGAAAGAGATAGGCTGGGTAAAGGTCCTCTCCGAGCTCTGTGACTAGCTCGGTGTGCACCATGATTTCTGTCCCTTAAACTGGGTAAGGAGAGTGTCTGCCTCAGGGGGTTGTAGTGAAGCATCTAGGAGTTGGAAAACATTCACTGTCTCTGCTGTCTTCTTGGTGACAGGCTGGGTTCTAGTCACAATCAGCCGATGGCCTCCGGGAAGTCCCGTCATAGCTCCGAGCTTGGGGAGGTTGGACTAGCCGGGCTCCAAGTCCCTCCATCCCTCCGAGTTCTGGGGCCCACACTCGTCTCTGCTGGAAGGGAGCGTGGCCTAGTAGGGAGCTCGCATAGAGGATCCCAGCTCTACCCCTTCACCTGCCCCCGACCTTTCCAACCTCCCTGCCTCATCGTCATTTGCAGGATTCACTCAACACAGGAAATAGTGTGTCCAGGTCCTGGCACACAGTAGGTGCTCCATCAATGGGAGTTCCTTTCATGTCCTTATTTCCCCTCCCTCTCTCTTCTGCCCTCTGGTCTGTTATCTTCGCTTTTAGTTTGCCTCAAGTGACATAAATGTTATATGACCTTTCCCCCCAGTGCTTATCAGTCATTAGGCAGCTTATTTCAGGTGGTAAGAATAATAAATATTACTTGCAAATGTGTCATCTTTACCCTTAAAAGCTTTTTCTCTTTTTTTTTTAAACCCCACTATTATTAGACTTTCCCCAGGGACTAAAAACCACATTCACTCAATCAAAATGGGGTGGGGGGGGGCGGTGTTTGCCACCCAGGAGACAATTATTGTCACAACTGAAGGGGTGCTACAGGCATTGAGTAAAGGCTGGGGAAGCTGCTAAACATCCTACAACACACAGGATGGCCTTCGAACAACAAACAATGATCTGATCTCAAATGTCAACAGTGCTGGGGGTTGAGAAACCCTGGCCTAAAACAGTAGCCACGAGGGATACCAGCCCCTCCACTGTAGGGAACGGCCGCTGCTAAACTACCAGTGCTCTGCACTGCCCTACTTCTGGGACGATCTGGAAGAGAAAACTGTGTATCTGTTTAGTCTGGGAAACCCAAGTTCTGAGCAAGCAAAGCCCTCTGCATCTCTCCCTGAGCATTTCTGGACCTGTGGAAAGCAAAAAGAGCTGGGCTTAGAAGTCATAGGCCAGCCCAGAGGTTACTGCTCAGCCCTTTTGCTGTGTGCCGCTGAACCTAAGCAGAGCCATGTCTGTCAGTGCTTTCCAAAGAGGAGGGCGATTCTGGAAGCCCAGAGGTGATGATGACACAGGGACTGTTGCTTAGGTAACAGCAGACTACAATAAGAGACAATTCTTCCCTTTTCATTCTCCTTCCAAGCCTCTGGGTAAATCATGGAGAGATACTGTGCTTGGCGCCTAAATGCAGTCCCTAGAGCCATGAGGCAGGGGACTGACGGCGCTGAACACTTATTTCTTCAATTGTGCTGTCCCCCTCCTTTGCCGGAGTGGTCAGGCCCCAGGTTCAGAGCCATGACACACAGGCTGGGCTCACTGTCGTCAGATTCTTTGCTATGGCTGCAGCCTTTCACAGCAGGTGCTATTGGTTTCCCATTTGTGGCAGTGAAGTGGTCTCCTTTGCAAATGAATTTTAGTAAAGCTCCCAAGGAGACATAAAGAAACATATTTAATAAATAGCAGCATGGGTGGCACATGGAAGTGGCAAGTGTGTGACCCATGTCCAGGATCCCTGGGGTTTGGCAGTGAGAAAGGAAGGCTCCCTGCTTGTCCTTCAGCTTCCTCATATAAAAGGGGAACAGCAGTCTCTTCCCTCCTGGGCAGTTAGCCTGGGGTCACAACCAAGCAGCCTGGGGCATGTGCAAGCACTGGTCCCTAATCCACTACACAGAGGCTATTGTCCCTGTGATGACCTTCGGTGCAGCCAGTCCCCTGTCTCAGGGCTCAGGGCTGCATTTGCATGCTTATGTCATCATCCCAGGCTGGGGCGAGGAACAGAGATAGCACTGCCCCTCCACCCCACCCCACCACCATTATCTCATTTAATTTCACAGTATACCTGTAAAGAATGCCTTATTTGCCCACATCTCATCATGAGGATGCTGAGTTAGGGAGAGGCAGTCCAGGTCGAAGGCTGCACAACTTGTAAATAATAAAGTCAGAGTTCAAAGCCAGCCTACCAAAGCCTTCGCTTTTCCCACCACACCACCTGTGGGGCCAGGCTTCCCCTGCCCCTGACCATCTGTGATCACACAGATGGGTAAGGCTGGGACCACAGGTCAGGAGGGCTGCTTAGAGCATTGCCAGTCTCCTGACCTCCACATACACACATGGGGCGAAGCAGACTCTGCCCTACAGACCTGTTTGATATTTCCTGCTAAGTTCAGTACCTATGCTGCTCCAGCACTCTTGTTCTGGAAGAAACCCTGGCTTTGGAGCACTGGGCTTCAATCTCAGCTCAGTTTCTTTCTGGCTGAAGGACCAAAGAAGGATTCAGCAAAGAAACAACTTACATCACTCATGAACAAGGATAGTTCCAATGTGAACGTTGGTTGATATTTTCATTTACCCTAATTAGTAGGACAAAAAGAAAACAACACACTCATATGTCAGAACTTCACTCATTCATCAGTGATGACAGCCAATTTGTAGAACTAGATAATAGTTTTCAAGTTCCCAAAGTATGTTTTCTCAATTTTTTTCTGCTGTTCACAATGTAACAGCTGCAGATGAAGCATATTTTTAACTTTCATCTTGTCAGGAAACATTTTGGAAGATTTAAAAATGGGTAAAAGGGAGAGATCCAAGATGGCAGAGTAGATAAACACTGTGCCTGCGTTCTTCCGTGAACACATCAAAATTACAACTCAATTATAGAACAATCAACCTGGAGAACTGTCTGAAGTCTAGCTGAACAGAAATCCTATAACTAAAAATATAAAGAAAAAGCCACGTGGATACTGGTAGGATGGGTGGAGACTCAGGATGAGCCTCTAACTTCCATGTGGCAGCTGTGAATCAGGAGGGACATCTCGGCCATATTGGTTCCCCCCAGATGAGTGAGGGACTCCAGCCCCCCACACCAGGCTCCCCATCCCGGGTACTGGTGCCAGGAAGAGGATCCCCCACAACATCTGGCTGTGAAAAACACTGGCAATTTCAACTCTTCAGGTGGGACGGAATGCTGCAGGAAACCCAGACATCCTCTTAAACAGCCCACACACAGACTCACTCGCTTGCAGGCACTCACCTTGGGCTCCAGTGGAGGATGGTGGCTCAGGGGGCCTCAGAGACATACAGGAGAAAGACTGAGGTGTGTGGCTTCAGGGGGAGAACTGGAGGACAGTCGGCATTTTCCTTGTGTGGGTTTCTCCTCTCATACAGCCGGCAGGTGGGTGCCATCTTGCTTATGGTGAGCCCACCCCCATCCATAGGTCAAATCTGAATCTGATTGGCCTGGTGAGCTCTGCTGCTCCGCCCTGCGGACTCAACTGGGACCCTGCTTCACCCAACTCACGCACTGCTGGCGGCACTTTCTCCATGAGCAGCCAGCCCCTCCCAAATTGCACTTTTTCTTGGAAAATTATCAGATGGGCCCCAGGTGGGCAACAACTGGCCTCAGTATGCTCCGAAACTTGCAGAGTTGCTCCAGGCTCAGCACTGGTACCAAGCCTGAGTTTACATTAACCTGGTGACCACAGCTCTCCCCACTCTAGTGATTCTCTGAGCTCCTGCTCATCCAACTTGCATACCACACAAGGTTTTATCAGTGGCTGAACCTTAAGGGAATTTGCAGGTGGCAGCAGGCCTCTCGGTGTCCTAGCTTTTTATAGAGTTACCCCAGGCTTGGAACTGGTGGCAGCTATCCCTAGTTCCCAGTGTGAACTCTCCCATGTGCCTCCAGGTTTAGCAAAGCCAGCAAACAACTGCGGATTTCTTTGTAGCTCCTACTAGGTAGGTCCTGGCCAGTGACAGGCAGTGACTGACCTGGGCCTGCACGATATATATATATATAATCTATACAATGGAATATTGCTTGGAGGTTGGCTTCAGGCCACAAGAGAGCACCACCCAATTAGCCCCACAAGTGGCACACACAAAGGGACAAAGGGTGGTCTCAACAGGCACCAAAGTCCACTGGGGTGAATCCCACTCAGTGGTGTAAGCCTCCTGCACAATAGCCTATAAGCTGTGGACTTGGCCAAAGCCCACAGCCAGTCAGCCTGAGGGTGAATTCCACCCACTGATGTTCCAATAGCAATCAAGGCTCAATTATAACAGGAGGGCTCACACAACCCACACAAGGAACACTCCTGGAGCACCCAGAGTAGGTGACAAGGGAGACTGTGCCAGGGCCCTACAGGACACCTACTACATAAGGCCACCTGGCCAAGATTGGGAGACATAACAGATCTATCTAATACATAGAAACAAACATAGAGAGGCAGCCAAAACGAGGAAACAAAGAAATGTGTCCCAAATGAATGAACTGGAGAAAAATCCAGAAAGAGACCTAAACAAAATGGAGGCAAGCAATGTACCAGAAATAGAGTTCAAAACAATGGTTATATGGATGATCAAGGAACTAAATGAGAACTTCAACAGAGAGACATCAAGCATAAAAAACATAGAAACCATAAAAGAGAACCAGTTAGAAGTGAAGAGTACAATAAATGCAATGAAGAATGCACTAGAAGGAATCACCAGCAGACCAGATGAAGCAGAGGATCAAATCAGCAATTTGAAAGATAAGGTAGCAGAAAACATCCAATTGGAATAGAAACAGAAAAAAGAATTAAAAATAAGAATAGTTTAAGAGACCTCTGGGACAACATCAAGTGTTACAATAATTGCATCATAGGGGTACCAGGAGGAAAAGAGAGAAAGCAACAGATTGAGAGCATACTTGAAGAAATAATGATTGAAAACTTCCCTAACCTGGTGAAGGAAATACACCTAGACATATAAGTCCAGAAAGTGCAGAGCCCCAAACAGGATGAACCCCTACAGGCCCACACCTAGACACATTATAAATAAAATGGCAAGAGTCAAAGACAAAGAGAGAATCTTAAAGGCATCAAGAGAAAGGCAACTAGTAACTTATAAGGAAGCTCCCATAAGAACTGTCAGCTGATTTCTCAACAGAAACTTTGCAGGCTGGCAAAAAAATATTCAACGTGATGAAAAGCAAGGACATACAACCAAGGGTACTCTACCCAACAAAGCTATCATTTAAAATCGAAGGACAGATAAAGAGCTTCCCAGGCAAAAAAAAAAAAAGTGAAAGGAGTTCACCACTACCAAACCAGTATTGCAAAGAATGTTAGAGGGACTTCTTTAAGACTGGGGAAAAAGTCAAAATTATAAATAATAAAATGGTAATAGCTACATATCTATTAATAATTACTTTTGATGTAAATGGATTAAATGTTCCAATCAAAAGACATAGGAGGGCTGAATAGATAAGAAAACAAAACCCTTACATATGCTGCCTACAAAAGGCTCACTTCAGATTGAAAGACACACAGCTTGAAAGTAAAGAGATGGAAAAAGATATTTCATGAAAATGGAAATGACAAAAACAAAAAAGCTGGAACAGCAATACTTATACCAGACAAAATAGACTTTAAAACAAAAGCTATAAGAGCAGACAAAGAAGGACCCAGTTATCCCACTTCAGGGTATTTATCCAAATAAACCCAAAACACTACTTTGAGGGGACTTGTGCATCCATATGTTCATTGCAGCATTGTTTACAATGGCCAAGATGTGGAGGCAGCCTGGGTGACTGTCTATGGGTGAATGGATAAAGAGAGGTGGTACATATACAATGGAATATTGCTGGGCCATGGAAGAGAGCGGGTTCTTGCCATCTGTGGAGGTACGGATGGACCTGGAGGGCACTGTGCTGAGTGGAGTATGTCAGACAAAGAAAGACAGGTGTAATGTGATTTTGTTTATATGTGGAATCAAAGACCAAAATTAACACAAGAAACGAACTCATAGATACAGAAAACATTTTGATGGTTGCCAGATGGGATTGAGGGTGTGGATGAAAAGAAGGGGAAGGGATTCAGAAGTACAAATTGGTTGTTACAAAGTAGTTATGAGGATGTAGGGTACAGCATAAGGAATAGTCAATAATATTGTATTAACTATGTATGGTGTCAGATGGGTACTAGATTTGTTGGGGTGATAGATGGGAGGAGACAGCAGACAGGGTGAAAAATGTGAAGAGATTCAAAGCACACATTAATAGTTGCAAAATAGTCATGGGGATGTAAATAATAGGGAATATAGTCAATGATATGGTAATAACTATGTGTAGTGCTGGTTGGGTACTAGACTTATCAGGGGAATCACTTCTTAAATTACATAATTGTCTAACCACTGTGCTGTACACCTGAAATTAATGTAAAATAATATTGAGGGCCTGTCGAGTGGCGCATTGGTTAAGAGCTGGTTTGGGATGCCAGCAGCCCCAGTTCGGATCCCACGTATGAGGGCCAGTGACACTGCCCTCTACAGCTAACAACAGCTCCACCTGGAGCTGGGCTGCATGATTCCCCAGCGATGGTGTAGGCTGCAGCCCCTGCTGCAGTGGGCTGCCATAGGCCATAGTGAGTGGCGGGCAGCCAGCGTGAGTCGCTGGCAGCCTGCGTGAGCTGCCAATAGCTGCAATGAGCGATCATCCAGAGGCCGGCGACTGATTTGCCTCATCTGAGAAGAGTGCAATGACGATACCAATATGTGCCAGTGAAGCAATGTCCGCCGCAACTAGACTGAAGAACAAAAAGACAGCAACTTGTCTGTTTCCCCTCCCCCAATTCCCAAATAAAATCTTTAAAAATAATAATAATAATAATAATAATAATAATAATAATAATATTGAATGTCAACTGTAATTGATAAATTTTAAAAGGGGGGGGAGGGAAAAGACAATAAGAGGTCCAAATTTCCAGGTATAAAACAAGTCAGTCATGGAGATGTGATATACAGTATGGAGAATATAGTCAATATTGTGATAGCGTGGTACAGTGTCAGATGGTTGCTGGACTTGTCATGGTGATCACTTCTTTATGTATATAAATGTTGAACAACTATGGTGTACCCCTGAAGCTAATATAATATTGTATAATAGCTATGTTTTTAATAAAAATCTTTTTTTTCATGGGTAAAAGAGATCACTAGGTATTTTTTAATGGAACTGGGGCCCATCAGCTCTCATCCTATAGGGTGTGACCTTCGCTGGTCTTTGTATTTTACAACTCGGCAGAGATGCTAACTTGTAAAAAAAAAAAATGGATAGGAATGCAAATGTTGTATGTCCATGGCTATGCAAATAAATTTTGTCAGGTAGAAAATATAAATCTTTGTAAGGCAAATCCTCATTTGACCCAGTGGTAACTTTTTACTGGTTCCTCATTAATTAGCAAGTTGGGTAAAATATTTGACTTGTATTCATTTTATATCTGGATGAGTCATAATTTAATTTTTTTTTAAATTATCCTCTAACAGTCTTCATTGTTAACTTTCTGTCCATCATGATCTTAAGTCTAGACAAGCAACAAAGCAGTAAATCAAGCTTTTGTTTTCAGTGTTTGCCAATTTTTGTGGTGTAAATACTCCAACTTTGTTGTATTTCACTAATAATGAACACTTTATTGAACACGAAGTTGGAAAGAGGTATACAGGAACACATCATTATATAATATTATCACCATACAGATGCAATAACTGTAAGTATCCTCAAGAGCATAGGCAACAGTAAAATAATTAGGAAATGAGTTTTGAGTATTCGTTACCTATATTTTAATAAAATGTATTTACTTAGAAGCTTATAAACCGAATTTTTATTGTATTCAACAATCTCAAAATTCCTGCGAATTTAACAATGAGGTCCCTGTATGTCAAAAAACATCTCTTTAGGAGCAAAGACGTTCTTGGGGTAATTTTTTGTTTTGTTTTGTTTTTGTTTTGTTTTTGTTTTGTTTTTGCAAAACAAAAATTGCAAGCAGTGAATTTAAATAAAGGAACTGGATAAAGATGTGTAAACCGTTCAAGTAGGGTAACCCTTTGATCTCCACCTGATCAGAGCTCAGGGTAGTGGCATTCCAGGTCTTCACCGGCTGGGCACACTTCCCAAGGTGACATGGCCAGGTGGGTCACGTCCTGCCTCTGCGGCCTGAACCAGTGGGACTCTCCTCCATAGCCTCTGGGGCTTTGGAGCAGAAAGAGAAACAATCCTGCCCTGGCCTTGGAATCAGGAGACCTGGTTCCTCCCTGATGTTGCTGGCAGCCCCCTTCTCTGTGGGTCTCTGTGTCCTCACTGCAGAGTCAGCCCTGAGCAGGGGCAGGCAGGCTGTATACATATGAGAATCAGCCAATTCTAAGACCTAAGATCATAGTGGGTAGAAGGCATAGAGTGAAAACAGGGGGGTAGGGAGGCACGTGCTCTGCCTATCAGCATCCAAATTCAAACATTTAAGACATCTATTTTTTCAGCAAGAACTGGCCGCCATTTGGAGACACCTCAACTAAAGTATTTGTAGGACGAGTGTGGGTTCACACCCTCCCACCAGGTGAAGCCTCCCCCTTCTTATCCACATGCAGGATCAGGCTAAGGAAGGTCCCAGGAAAGGTTTGTACACTGAGCGCAGATAGAGCAATGCCACTGAACACATTATATGGGGATACTCTCAGTGATTGGGAGTTTGCCACCTGAGGCCATTTCCAAGGGAAAACAAACCTTTGCATTAGATGTTCAGTTTCTCTGGAGTCCAGAAGGCATAAATCAGTTTTTTCCATTCAGCTCCAAACAGATGTCTGCGTCTGTGGTAAGCCCTGAATGAAGGAGCTGGCTCATATTTCAGTGTCATAGGGCAGGAAAAACGCATGTCTTTAAGCCCTAGAGAACCCAGGAAGGCCAGTGCTCCCACTGGGAGGGGTGTCTGGCTGAGATGGCTGAGGGCGGAGTCAACTCCCCCAACTGAACTCCCCCCCCCGTTCCCTGGGGGAACAGCAGGAAACACAAACGTGTCATTTGCATGCGTTGCTTCTCTCTCTGCAAGGCCCTGTAGATGACTTTGCCAGTTAAATATATTTAGGCTGCAGCTGCACTGTTTGAGGCAAACAGCCTTCCTCTTACAAAGAGTGACCAATCACCTGTTAGAACTTCGGAGTACTATTATACTAGCTAATAATGTACTGTAATGTAATATGATATGACATAATATAATACAATAAATGTAATAAAAATACATAATATAATAGTATTATATATATTTTAAATCTCTTACCAAAGACCCCCTTCTGTAATTCCAGATGTCTTCTGCCACTCTAAATTTGGACACTCATGCACATGTAGGGTTACCAGGTAAAATTTAGACAACATATTTATATTAATATTTGAATTTCAGATAAACAATGAATAATTCTTAGTCTAAGTATGTCCCATGCAATATTTGGGAATACTTACACCAAAAATTTTTCGTTTTTTTGTCTAAAATTCAAATGCAACTGGGCATCCTATATGTTTATTTGTCAAATCTGGCGACCCTGTGCAAACACACATACGCACATCTGTGCCTGTCCCTCCACACACAGACACCCACGGCCATGTGCACAAACACGTCCTCATGCACACAGAGAACTGGTATGTCCAGTGCCCATGGGTTCAGATGCGTGCGCACGGACACACACACACGTGTGCGCATACACGACATGTCACCCTCCTCTGTCGCTGAGCACAATCGGGTCCCCCAGTGCCTCAGAGCGGAGTTCATAGCCACAGGGTCTGTGGTTGCTTCCTGAGCAGGGTTCCTCCCAAGTTCCTCTAAGAACCTGCAGTTGCTGAGGTCATTACTGTTTCCTGGAGTTCCCATGGATTTTACAGCCCTGGCCTAGTTGGGGAACAGGGGCCTGGGCCTGGCAGCGGCTTCCCCTCCCGTTCAGCCAGCCAACCCGACCTCCTCAGCCTCCCTGTCCCCAGGGCCACCTTTCCCTAATGGCGGCTCCATTACTTTCTGGCCTGCGGGCGACTGGCTGGTGGCCTTTCTCCAGAGCAGGCCTCTTCCCTCCTGGCTCCCCAGCTGCTTGTATCCTGGTTTACGGCCCCAGGGCAGTGCTGAGGGGCCTGCAGGCTGGATGTTGGGAGATTTTTATTGGCCTCTCCATCGAGATGAGGCCTTCCGGAGCTGCTTTATGGGAGCCGGCCTTCCAGACAGGCCGGGAGCCCCAACTTCCAGGGGAATCTGGTTTCTCTGCTGGGCCAGTGCTGTTTCCTCTGTGTTTGGCTTGGCAGCGCCTTGCTGGCCTGTTTCGGTCCTCACCTCACGCTGGGTGTTGGCGGCCTGTCGGTGGATGAGGTGGCGGTAACCGTTCCCCCACAGCCGCAGGGACACAGAGTTTTCTGTCTGCAGGCGGCAGGTGGAGTGGAAAGAGCTCAGGCCCCTCCAGTGCTCAGGGGAAATGCTCTGGAGTTTGAAGGCGTTAAAACGCAAATAAAAACCACTCCAAATCGCCTACACCTTGGGAACCCAAGCTCACTGCCCTTGTGAAAAGGTTGAATGGCTGGGCCTCAATTACTGCCAACTCCTTTGGGATCTGGAATAGGAAAGAGGCAGGTGGGATTAATATTCTGCAAAGGGATTTAAACTTAAAAAGCCCAATCGGGCTTACGTTCACTGTCAGCTCTGAGCAACAGATGGCATGAGTGTCCCTGCATCTGAGGCAGGGGAGGAAACGCTGAGGCCGAGAGTGCCAGCCTGAAGGGTCCCTGTGGCATGTGGTTGGCCCTTTGGTTGGCCCCCGAACCAAATGAACGTTCAGCCTATTCTTAATAAAAGATTAAAGGTTAGTATTATGGACTGGATGGTGTTCCCAAAATTTTTATGTTGAAGCTCTCACCACCCTCTCCTCCCAGTACTTCAGAATGTGACTATATGTGGAGAAACGGTATTTAAAGAGATGGTTAATGAGGTCACTAGGGTGGGCCCTAAGCCAGTATGACTGGTGTCCTTATAAGAAGAGATTAGGACACACACAGGCACAGAGGGAAGACCAGGTGAGGACATAGTGGGGAGATAGTCATCTACAAGCCAAGGACAGAGGCCTTGGAAGACACCAACCCTGCCGACCTTCGATCTCGGACTAGTCTTCAGAACATCGTGAAAATAAATCTCTGTCGTTTAAGCTGCCTGGTCCATAGTATTTGGTTATGGCAGCTCCAGCAAACTAATACAGTTAATAATAGCAAGGAAGGTACCAGGCAGAACTTTAATTTTATGTTTTATACTTGATAGATTTGAGAGGCAGCCTCATGCTAGGGTGTGACAGTGGATTCTGGTCCACCCGGCACTCAGGTGGTTAAGCTTACCCCTAACCAATCCCTACAGTTTTACAGTTTGTCCTAACTGTCCTTTGCTTTCATCATTCATTCACTCATAGTTTGGGTTCCCCAAGAAGTGAACCCTGAGACTTGGGTTTAAGTGGCTTAGTAGGAGGAGGTTCCAGGAAGCACATGAGAGAATGAGGTGGGGAGAAATGTCAAAAAAGGGTGAGTTATTGTTGTGGGCAATGGAAGCTCAATTCTGTTGGGGAGCCTCTGAAAGATGAGTTGGCGTGTCCCACCAAAGGGGTGTCCCACCTTTGGGGCAGGAAGCTGGAGTAGTTTTTCAGCCACCCCACCCCTCATTTTTGAGGGTTACTCCTATGTATTTACTGCAGGGTTACTCCCACTGCTGGAGAAGGTAGATAGCCCAGAGACACAGGAGGTGCCGCTGAGCTGGTGAGAGCGTGTGCCCTTAGCAGCAAGGTTGCTGGTTTGTCTCCCTCATGGGATGGTGGGCTGCATCCACCCGTAACTAAAGACTGAACACGGCACCTTGAGCTCAGCAGCTGTGAGTTGCCGACGAGTGGCTGGATGGCTCCGTGTGCAACAAGGTTGCTGGTTCAACTCCCACACGGGATGGTGGACTACGCCATCCCCCCTTTCCGGCAACTAGATTGAAAGCGGCGACTGGACTTGGAGCTGAGCTGCACCCTCCACAATTAAGGTTGAAGGACAACAACTTGACTTGGAGCCGATGGGTCCTCGAAAAACACAATGTTCACCTCCCCAATAAAAAATATATATATATATATATATATATATATATATATATATATGTTGTCCAACTGTGTGAGTTTCCTGACTCTATTCTTCCCCACAGCGTTCATCTGCCTTTCGCTTTCCATCACTTGCCTCCAACATTACTCAGTTTTCATTCTTCTAGCAATGTGGGGTCCGGTCCTATGCTCTTTCCAATACATAGCTGGAAAGGGGTAGACCACTGACTTGGAATTCTCCCCGGGAATTTCGTGGACTATTTCTGCAGGTGAGGTGCCTACATGTCACTGACAAATAATAAATCAAAGGCAACAACTTCCCTGCATGTGTGATGTTTCTCACACGAGAAATGAGACAAACTACCCAGAATAGTGAGGCAGGTTCAGCCGAGCCGTCAAGGGGGAACCAGACTTTGGCTTGAATTGAAGTGGAAGTGTCTAAGGGCTTTCCTTTAGGTGGCCGTCTTCTCTGAAGCCCAGACTTGCTGGACTTGAATTGTTTGGGGCTTTCCGTTGATGTAGGGATAACGGTGCATTGTGACTTTAAAATGGTTGCCGAACTGAGGATGATTATGGCTTAAGTTATCTATTAGGCAAACATTGGGTGCATATCTACCCTGGACAGGCCTTGTGCTAAGGGCTGCAGACACAGCAATGGACAGATGGATGGTGTCT
Organism: Aselliscus stoliczkanus; assembly: GCA_033961575.1. NCBI lineage: Eukaryota > Metazoa > Chordata > Mammalia > Chiroptera > Hipposideridae > Aselliscus > Aselliscus stoliczkanus. The sequence goes on from CM066732.1 coordinate 153,751,262, forward strand.
GCTCAGGGGAATTCCAGTCCTCGTCTTCTGTTCATGAAATTGAAACTTTATGCACACCCATAAAATATCTCCTAGCCTCTGAAGTCACAGTGTTTGCTGCTGGGAACAATAACTCAGTGAGTTTAACCTTGTTGAAAGTAGAATCCTAACAAAAGGATACTTTCCTGTCTCTCTTTTAAAACACACATACAAAAAAACCCAAACAAACAAACATAACAAAATATAGCATTCGCATCTCAGTTTCTGGTTTTAATTTTCTCTTGCAGGGCCCAAATCAGATTTGAGTTTCTAAGGCAGTTTATCAGTGGTAGTGGTGGAGTCGGGATTTTATTTTGTGTGGAACGTTCCCATGTGAAGCCGTTGTCTTCATCTTCTGCTTTGGAGCAGATGTTTCTATGATCTCCAAACTGGCCCATCATGGAAGCCTGACTCTATCATGAAAAGTGATAAGTGAGGCCAAAGGGTCCCCTTTGTTGTTCAAGGGAATGCTGAAACTTCACAAGAAAAACATTTATTATCTGAGAACTTGTTGGCAGGATTTACAGCCCTTTGGGAAAGACGAGAGGGTCATCAAAGGTCAGTGTCTTGATTTCCCTACAACTAGGGAAACAGAAGACTCCAAAATAGGATCAGTTGATCAAATTGTGTCCTCTGGGTGGTTTGTGTCCTGAGTCCCTTCAATTCACTCTGTGCCAGGCACCAGGCTGCATTCTCCCAAGCCAAGCCCGTCTCATCTTGTAAAAGCAGGCTGAGGGGAAGAGGAAATGAACACTATCTGAGTCCATGACTCCTATCTAGAAAAGGCCTGAGCAGGGGAAGCAAAAGCTTCATCTTTAGTCTCAGCTGCTCATAAAAGTGCTGGGGGCAAATGACAATCTCACAGCAGATCATTTGTTTCTGGCTGAAGGAGTCTAACCCACCCAGTAGTTTTCATATGATTCAAAGAAATTGAAGGTTGGGGGAGGCACTGAGCATGGATTGCTTTGGGGCAAAAAGCAGAGAGAGACCTGTTACTTTGAAAGTGCTTGGAGTGGGCCTCAGTTTTTCTCCAGAAAACCCACTTCTCTCTTCACCTGCCTCTGTCCTCAGATCTGGGCTTTTCAGAGCAGGCCTCTGTTTCCCCACGCTGCCGTCTGGTAGCCTCCTGAGCCTCATCTCAGCCCCCCACCCCCCCTGCAGTGAGTCTGCTCTGCCCTGGGCCCATGTGTGTGTTGAAGGGAGGTTGGTTTGTCTGCATCCTTGCCTCTGCCCCTGGAAAGAGTGTTTGCTCACAGCTCTAATCTCCCCTCCAGCTCATCTGTAAGCTTGGTTCTGTGCGTTCAGCCTGAGCTCACCCCCATTCCTCTCTTGCCCCCCTGTTTCTCTTCCTGCCCCTACAAACTACACACCCCTACAGCAGCCCAGGGGCGGGGCTTGCCAAAGCATAAAGCTGATCATATAATACCTTGCTTGGATCCCCCCAGTAGCTCAGGCCTAGAGTGTGGAATAAACGCACCCCTCTCCCTGCAGTCTACAGGGCCCTGCACCATCTCCCGCCAGTCTCCCCAAAAACAAATCCTGGAGGCGTGTTATGTGCCAGGCGCTGTGCAAGGCTCTGGGCACTCATCAATGAACAAGACAAAGTCCCTGTCCTCCCGGGCTTACAATCTATTGTAGTATGAAAATAGAGAGTAACAACAGACGAGCCTGTAAGTTAAGGGATAACATGAGCAGTAAAGAAAACTCCGGCATGTAGCGGGTCTGCTGTGGGATGGCAGGGTGCCATTTGAGAAGGGCTGGTCAGGAAGGCCTACCTCTGGGATAAGGGGACAGTCAGGCAGAGACCTGAGTGAGGAGAGTATATGAGCATTGGTGGGCTGGGAATACAGCAACCTCCCTGCTCGTCCTCAGGTTGGCCAAGCTGATGTCCCCCTCCCTGGCACAGCTGCTTACCCCACCCTGAACGCGCTCCCCCCAAACTGCATGAGGTGCCCCAGTGCCTTCAGTCTTTGTGCATCAGGACCTCCCCTGTCCACATTCTCACAACCTGCTTTGCAGGTAAAAACGTGAGACTCCAAGAGTGAAGAAAGCAGCCCAAGGTCAGCTGGCTGCACGGCATTTGGGCCACAATTTGGAACTAGTCCTGAGTGACCACTGTGGTCCCTGGGGTCCAGTCCTTGTCGTCCCAGGACTGCCTTTTCTCCAGGGACTTTAGGGAGCATGCCCTGACCCAGGCCTCTGGCTCCTGGAAGCCCCCCCACAATTTGGCCACCTGCACCCCCCCACTCCTGGGGTGCTCATCATGTTGGCAGTCACCAGTGCCCCTCCCTAACTGCCAACTCCTATCTATCTGGGCCTCAGTCTCTGGACCCCCTTGTTCTCTTCCTGTCAGCCCCATGGAATCTCCTTGGACCCATCACTCCAGCCCCTGGCTTTTAGAGTCCTTTCCCTGAGCCCTCTTTCTACAAACGCCCAAGCTCGAGTCCACCCACTCCCTCCTTTGGCTGCTGAGGACTTCCCCAGTGTGACTGATGCCACGGAACAGGCCTGGTCTCCATCACCCAGGCCTCTGTTCTCTGAGGGAGCCTCTGACCAGATCTGCCTCCTTCGCCACTGCCTCCCAGACTCCATTAATCTGCAAATTTCCTCTCTGTCCCAGCATCTCCATCTCAGGGGAAGACTTGGTGCCTAATTCACAGAAAGGATGGGCTCCAGTGTGTCTCTCACCTGGATACTAGGCAAGGGTCTCCAGAACCAATAGGACATAGATTCACAGAGAGAAAGAGATTTGTCATAAAGAATTGGCTCACGTGATTATGGAGCCCAGAAGTCCCCGGACCTGCAGTGGGCAAGCTGGGAGCCCAGGAGAGCCAGTGGTGGAGGTCCAGCTCGAGTCCCAAGGCCTGAGAACCGGGAGAGTTGGGGGTGTCGTTATAGTCCAAGAGCAGGAGAAGACCAGGGTCCCAGCTCAACAAGAAGGCAGGCGAAGTTCCCACTTACTCAGCCTTTTGTTCTATTCAGGCCCTCAACTGATTGCTCAAGGCCCACCCACATTGGGGAGGGTAATCTGTTTTACTCAGCCTGCTGATTCTAATGTTAACCTCATCCAGAAACACACACACACACCCCCAGAATCATACCTGGGCACCCTGCGGCCCAGTCGACACATAACATTAGCCATTGCTCCTGGCCTCTGCACATCTACAGCCTATGCCCAGTAGTAACTATGTGTTCCTCCCTCTCACCTACCTTAGCAGAAAAGGCATCCTCCCCTACTCTGAGGCCAGTCCCTCCCTCTGTGCTCTAGATCTGTCTCCAGAAAACAAATCAGCTAGCCCTTCTACTCCACATTACCTCAGCTGGCATTGCAGGCAAACATGGCCAGCAAGAGAGAGGAAGGTGACAGTTCTCGGAAGGACACATGAGGTGCAGTTTTGAGGCCTCACCTGGACGGCCAGGTAAGTGGTTCTGAAAAGCCCCACCCTGAGATCTACACCAAGCACCTCCCAGAGAAGGCCATCCCTGTAGCCACCCTGGGGATGTCATCGTTCTTCCTTTGCCCTCTCCAGACACCCAGGGCTCTTTCTAGAAGGCCTCACTTCACCTTTACCAACCTTGCTGAGTTGAGCAGGACTTCCTCACTAGGTGTGGCAGAATCTCAACTCAAACCAGCTAAAGTAAAAAGGAGGATTTATTGGCTTGTGTAACTGGGAAGTCCATGAATGGGTGACCTTAGGACTAAAATAATGTCATTGGACCTCAGTTTCCATCTTTCTGTGACACCCCCCGCCCCTTTTATTCCCTCTATGTAGAGACAAAGTTTTTGCTACTATACGTAAGCTCCTCCATGCAGCAGGGGGAGAAAGTGTCATGGTTGCAGAGAGCGCCAGATATACAGGGTCAGACAATTAAGTTCGCCAATTCATCCTAGAAAAAGTGCTATATACTTCATTGCTGAATATCACCACGGTCACCTTCGAACTACTCCCCTTGGGAAACTATGCACTGACGCCAGCGCCTAGTCCACCCTTCAATGCAGTTTTGGAACCCTTTTTCTAGAATGGTCATCAGAGCTGTTGTCATATTACGCTTGATGTCCTGAATGTCATCAAAATGTCTTCCTTTCAAGATTTCCTTTATCTTCTGGTAAAGAAAGAAGTCACTGGGGCAGATCAGGTGAGTAGGGAGGGTATAGCAATGCAGTTATTTGTTTACTGGCTAAAAACTCCCTCACAGACGGTGCCGTGTGAGCTGTCATGATGCAAGAGCCATGAATTATTGGCAGAAAGTGCAGGTCATCTAACTTTTTCACGCAGCCTTTTCAGCATTTCCAAATAGTAAACGTGGTTAACAGTTTGTCCAGTTGGTAAAATTCATAATGAATAATCCCTCTGATATCAAAAAAGGTTAGCAACATGAGTGCAACAGTTCATGAACTTAATTGTCAGACCTTGTATGCCATTCCAGCTTAGCCGCCCTGAAAGTCGAAGAGGCCTTCTCCCCACCAGCCTCCACATGGAGAATCCCAGCTTGGGAGTTGCCAAAACTAGTCACCTGCATTTCCAGTACGACTACCTGATGATGGCCAGAGGGATGGGAGGCTCTGATTGTCCAGGCCTGGGTCACGTGCCCACCCCTCTGGCCAAAGTACTACATTGGCCACTGTACTGGAATTACATGGACAGAGGGCAGAGCAGTTCAAGGAAGGAAGCACCTATTTTAAGAAGATGTGGGTAGGGATCCTGGGCAAATAGAAACAGCAACGCCCTCCTCACTGCCTGGTTTGGGGGTGTAGGTTGGCAGGACTCCTGGGTTTTTCAGAGATATGTATATGGCTGCCTCACATTTCTATTCTCCCTGTATTTTCCCTGGCTGCATCTTTTCTCCATCTTATTGTCCAGTGAGTGTTCTAGTACCATGCCCAGGCAGAAATACAAAAGCAGACATGGCTGGGTCTCTCATGTGGGGTCCACATTGCCTCCCCCAAGGCTGGGCTGGGAATACACATTATCTCCCCACTTCTGTTTTCCTTTTTTTGAAGTTGCTTGAGTTTCAGGTTCTGTTAATATTAAGTCAGTACCTGCTAGGTGCCTGACGCTTTCACATCTGTTATCTCCCCCAATCCCTAGATTACAGCTGAGAAACCAAGGCTCAGAGAGGGGAATACCTGTTGTGTTAGTTTTCTAGATCTGCTGTCACAAATTACCACAAACTATGTGGCTGAAAAAGACAGAAATATATTCTTGTACCGTTCAGAAGGCCCGAAGGCCCAAATGAAGGTGCTGGCGGGGCTGCTTTCTTCTGAGGGCTGCGAGGGAGGATCCATTCTATGCCTCTCTCCAAGCTTCCAGTAGCTGCCAGAAATCGTTTCATTCCTTAGCTGTAGCTGCGTGACTCCAAACTCTGTCTCCATCGTCACAGGGTCCCCTTCTCGTGTATCCTTCTGTCATCTTCTTATAAGGATACCAAGCATATTGGATTAGGGCCCACCCTACTCCAGTATGGCCTCATCTTCACTAATTATATCTGCAATGACCCTGTTCCCAAATGAGGTCACTTTCTGACGTCCTGGAGGTTAGGACTTCAACATATCTTTTTTTTTTTTTTTGGGGGGGGGGGTGGTGGTGACATAGTTCAACCCCTCAAACCTACTTGGCAGTGACACCAGCCTCAAATCCAGGACTGTCTGCAGAGTTCACGCTCTTTGTGCCTGGGGGTGCTGATAATGACAGCTGGCATTTTCAGGGGCTACTCTGTGTAGGCAATTTCTTATATTCTGCTATTTTAAAACCACAACAAAGTAGGCATTAGGTCCATTTTATAGGTGAAAAAATTAAGGCATGGAGAGGTTATAGGCTTAAGGTCATATAACTGTGTAGGAGCAGGGTCAAGATTTGAGTTGGTTTGCCTGACTTCACTCTCAATTTGCCCTTGGCTCCACCTTGATGAGATAAGGGCACAATATTAGCACTGATAAAGTGCCATGGGAAGGCTGGCTGGGCAGAGACCTCTGCTGCCTGCAGATGGTAGGTGCAGAGCTGACAGAAGGGGGAAAATCTGGAAATCCTTCCTGGAGGAAGTGACGCTTTAGCTGGGGGCAGAAGCATGAGTCAGATTCAGTTGTGCAGAGATGGCAAGAAAGGAAGTTTTGGACAAGGCAGTGAGCAGAAGCAAGACCAAAAGGCAGGAAAGTATTGAGAGCACAGGGAGTAGTTCTATCTGGCTAGCCCAGAGCCTGGATTTCCCCATGGGTACAGAAAGAAAGATTGTTGCTTTCAGACTCAAATGGAGTATTTAACCTCCAAGTCCCCACCGTTCTAGTGGAACCCCACTTCCAAAGCTGCTCTCCATCCAAAGACCACGGACATTCCAGGGGGGCAGTGGAAGCCCAACAAACAGGACCAACTGAGGGGGGCCCACTGCTCTCCTCCTCCCCATATATCCACAGCCAACCCTGCCCCCAAAGCCCAGGAACCAGAGAGCTGTGGGGAACGTGTGCCACCTCCATCCAGAAGGCCCGGCTGAGATCTGTTCTAATCCACAGAATAAAAAGGCTTCCAGCGTGTTTACTGGTTGCCATGGTTTGCTTTCTGCGTCAGGCACTCTGTCACACATGACAATTGAATAATATTTTTATTTTTAGGCACGGGTCACCGACTCTTTTCATTCTACTGCTGGGTTCGCCCCCGCTCCAGGACTCCAGGGTCCTGGGCCTCTGGATGCCGGGGGCAGGAATGGCTCCAGCAGGAAGCGGGGTGGGCAGTGTTCTGAGCTGGACATTGTGTCCTGGAGCGAGAAGACCTCGTTCCAGAGGGGTCATTCTGTGTCTTGGCAGAGCATGGTGATGGCAGGGGGTCTTGGCCAGGGCCCGGGTGCAACTGTGCCCATGTGGCAAGGTTGGCACTTTAGGGGGAGCATGTGGGGAGGGGGTGGACCCACTGTAGGTGGTGAGAGCATGTCCACATGGTTAGTGACATGTGGTGAGGGTGACAGGGAGCAGGTGGCCTCTCAGGCAAGTAGTCAGGATCCACAGAAAACCACGGGATGCCCAAAGGTGGGCAGCATTCATTAAGTGGAGGCAGGAAGGAGCTCTCAGGGGTCTAACCAAAGCGGGGGAGTCAGAAATAAGACCCTCGTATTAGGGACCAGGTACAAGTCAGGCAGGAACAGAGCTGGACCCCAGGCTTGGAGCAGAGGCCCCCACCTTAGCATTTGGGGCCAGACTGTCCTTTGTGGTGGGGGCTGCCCTGTGCATTGGTGGGTGTTTAGCAGCCTCCCTGGCCTCTGCCCACTAGATGCCAGTGATGTTTCCTCCCCAGTTGTGAGAACTAAAGATGTCTCCAGACAATGCCAAATGCCCCCAGGGCAGGGGGCAAAAGTGTCTGTCCTTGAAGCAGAGAGGAATCTGGAGGCTGAATCCGTGTGGGATTTGGGTGGCAGACTTGGGTGCTACAAAGTAAACAAAGACCCAATTATTGGAACCAATGGCAGCTGCTCGGTTTGCCCCGTACTGATCAGGGCCTTTGATGGCGAACAAGGGAAGCCACTTCTGGCTAACATCCCCAAAATGCATGTACTGGGAGGCTACAGTAGAGGAAGGGGGACTGTTCTCAGAAATATCAAGAGGGTGGAAGATTTGGCTTAGAAATGGGCCAGACCAAGACAGCCTCAGTTTCCTGCTCTGTATAATGGGAGTAATAACAGCAACTGCTTCATAGAGGTATTGCGGGGGTTAAAGGAGTTAACACCCATACCTGACGCAACGTAAGCACAATGGAAGAACTAGCTGTGACAATGATTACTGCTATTGTTTTATTTCTGTGACTTCCCTATTCGTGACCTGGCCACCGACTTTCTTTCCATCCCCATGTCTTGTCACCCTCCCCCTTGCCCCCACACTCCAGCTGTCCTTTTGGGCCCCTCAAATGCTAAGCCATGTCGCATTTCCACCCAGCTGAAGAAACTTGCCAGGATTGTGTTTCAAGGTTCTGTCGATGTTGTCTTTCACGTGTTTAGATGGAGAATGCGCCTGGCACCTGGCAGTAGCCGGTCCCCAGACTGTTTCTCAGAGGAGGTGATGAAGTGTTAAATGCTAAAGAGCTTTCCTGAGAAACGAGGCGCTGCCACCGAGGAGTTGATGGGCAAGAGGACACCTCAGAGAGGAGGGGGCAGGCTGGAGCCCGTCGGGAGCCGCACCCCGGCAGGCGGAGCAGCCCTCTCACGCCAGGCAGAGAAGGCTGCCCCTTTTCTACTCTGAACTTAGAAAAGGGGAAAATCTAGGCAAAGGGCTAGGTAACGGAGAGAGCTGTATGGGGAGCGCAGCGAGCCACCAACAGTGAAGTGACAGGAAACCGTGACACCGTCACGTCTCACCTCAGACAGCGGGGCCTGCACTTTTCAGAACAAAGAGGTGAGGTTTTTAATGTCAGAGCCATCAGCGGTGTCAGAAGGCTGCGGACCGGTACCTACCTGGCATTTGGCCCCATCACCTGGAAGTACCGCGGGTGACAACAAAATAAAGGGCTTCTCTTCAGTACAGACGTGGGGAGGCAGTCTCACGGGACAGCAGCCTCCGTCAGAAAGGCTGGGATTTGTATCCACTGTTGTGTCTATTTTAAGCTTGCTTCATACTGAATCTGGACTCGAAATTGTTAGTTCCTGTGAGTAATTAAATGTCGATGCTCTTATTTAATAACAATTCCCATTTTAGTAAAGAAAGCTGACTTCATCAATCCCCTGACAGTTCTCACCACTGCCTGGCGCAGACCCAGCTTCAGGAGGGCCCAGAACACGTATCACTGGTCCCCAGGGGCGGACCCCAGAACACCACGCGGATGGTGGAGTTGGCCCTGAAACAGCAGGCAGTGTTTGGCGGCAGATTGAGAGCTTGTCTTTGACTCTCACGATGCTTCTGTTCGAGTTCTGGTTCCACCTCCAACTTAATTTCTTAATTAGCAAACTTCATTGCTCTGAGCCTTACTTTCCTCACCTGTAAAATGGGCATGAGGGCCTCTGCCTTGGGGGGATGCTGTGAAGCGGAACCAAGATAATGCGTTAATGGTTCCCAGACGTGATGGTGCACGGAACCAAGGGCGAGATGGTCAAAATGCAAGATCTCGGGCACCTGAGAACTTTCTAATTAAGTAAAATTAACTTGAGGCTCTGGAATAGTCTAACCACCTTCCAGGTGAGTCTCACCCAGGTATGTCAGTAAGAAACACTGATGTCTAAAAAGGATTTAGTACTGAGCCCAGCACATAATAAGACCTCAGTACATTGGCAGTTGTAATTATTATCCTGTATCAGTTAACTATTACAGTAATGTTATGTGACAACCTATTCAAAAATCCAGCCACTTAAACCAATAAGTATTTATTTAGCCTATGAGGATGTGGGTCAGTGATTTAGGCTGGAATCAGCATGGCGGTTCTTTTGGTCTTGGCTGGGTCACTTACACGTCTGATACCAGCTGGCTGTCACCTGGAATCATGGAGGACCCCGGCCACAAGTCTCTCATCCTCCAGCTGGCTAGCCTCAGCCTGTTCTCATGGAGGAGGCACGGGTACAAATACTTCCTCTGCTTACTGTCATGTCTGCTGCCATCCCCGTTGTGAAAACAAGTCACCTGGCCAAGCCCTGAGCCGAGGCATGGAGGGCAACCCACCCAGAGTGGTAGTGGGAGGGTCCCGATAAGTGACATACCCAAGGGAGAAGACAGAAGGATAAGTGAAGTTTCGGGCCAATTAGGACAATCAATCCAACTCTCACAAGTATCATTTTAGAAAATAAAATTGCACCTTGTTTGTCTAGAGAATTTGTTTCAGTGAGCATGCATTACATTTTTAATTTTGAAAAGTCTGTTTTTTTCACTTTGAAACAAAAATAGTGCTTAGGAAAGAGAAGAGGACTATGATGAGGATTAAACAAGGTTTAAATACGTCAGTGGGTGAGGAAGTGCATTGTAGAGTGTGGGAGCCTAGAAGGACAGTGGCCAAGGACCAAAACCCCTCTCTCTCCATTAGGCCTGCAGTCAGGGCGGGATCAGGCTAAGATGGTCAGATATCACCCATGGTGTCAGGGTGAGATGGTAATGTACCCTTCGCCCTTCTGTAACCCCAGTATTCATGGCCAGTCTCAGGGGACAAAGCTGCAGCCTTATCACTCTTGGAGCTTCATTTTTCCTTCCTTTATCCAGGCCTCATCAAGTTATGCACATGCTCTTATCTCCCACTAGACTGAAGGCTCCTTGGAGGATAGGGCCCTGTCCCCATAACACATCATAAGAGTGATAACAACAAAAACAAGAGCAACTGCTGTTTTTTGAGCACTTACTATGTGCCAGGCTCTGTGTGACATGCTTTTTATTAGCTCATTTAATGCTCACAGTGACCCTATGAGGTTGTGTATTAGTTTCCTATTGCGGCTGTAACAAACTACTACATGCTTGGTGGCTTAAAATAACACATTAATTATTTTATAGCTTTGGAAGATGGAAGTCTGAAAATGGGGCTAAAAATCAAGGCATTAGTAGAGCTGTATTCCTTCTGGAGGCTTACAGGAGCATCCATTCCTTGCCTTTTCTAGCTTCTAGAAAACATGTGTATCCCTTGGCTTGTGGCTCCCTTCCAGCAATGGGGATAAAAGGATGGATGGATGATGGATGGATGGATGATGGAGGGGTGGGTGGATGGATGGATGGATGATTGATGGATGGATGGATGGATGGATGGATGGATGATGGATGGGTGGATGGATGGATGGATGGATGGATGATGGATGGGTGGATGGATGGATGAATGGATGATGGATGGGTGGGCAGATGGATGGATGGATGGATGACGGATAGGTGGGTGGATGGATAGATGGATAGATGATGAATGTGTGAGTGGATGGATGGATGGATGGATAGATGGATGGATGATGGATGGGTGGATGATGGATGGGTGGGTGGTAGATGGATGGGTGGTGGATGGATGGATGGATGATGGATGGGTGGATGGATGATGGATGGGTGGATGGATAGATGGATGGATGATGGATGGGTGGATGATGGATGGGTGGGTGGTAGATGGATTGATGGATGGGTAGGTGGGTGGATGGATAGAAATCCAGAAAGTCTTTTGTATCCTCTAGGTTCTCATCTCCTTGGCTGAGACTTTTGGGAAGCATCTCTCTTTCCCACCCCCACTTCCTAGAGCTGTAATTGTTTTCTACCATCGGCAGCATCAGGGTGCGTTAGATTCATAGAGGAGAGCCTATTCTCTCTACAAACTTCCTGCAGAACCAGTCCCCTCCAGTTATAAGAAAATAAGTATGTTGCTTAATCACCAGTGACGTCAGTCATTAACCTTAAGCAAAGAGATTAGTTCTGCTTTTATTTGTTGGTACAATGGAGAGCATAAAATATTTAACAGCATCGTAATGCGGAACAGATGGAAAAGATACCGCCTTTCAGGGCCTCTGCATCTCCCCCATCTTCCACCAACAGCTAAAACTAGGCGTCCATTTAGGACAATTTGGGGCTGGAAGGCAGCCAAAGGGCTGCTTGCCCAGGGGCCTCAGGCGCTGCCCAGTCCTGATAACCCTGCTGGGTTATTCATTGATGAGGATCAAGGTACAATCCTCGTGAACACTGAAAGCCCCAGTGGCGCCAGAGCTGACATTGGGTTCAAGCCCTCGCTAGCTTTAGGAAGTTATCAGTGTTTGGAAAAGTCTTTTTCTACTGGAGATGATTAGAATTGTCACCTACAAAATTCAAAGCTTGAAAAATCACCAAGGAGTAGATTTTGATTTTGTTATATGATGTGCAGCCTTAGGCAAATCTGCAACCTCCCTGAGCCAGCTAGAAGAGTCACTGTGAAGCCTGAGCGAGATAATGGCTGATAGGCATATAGTAGGTGCTCAAACTGACCTCTGGCCAAGTGGGTAAGTGGCCAGGTTTAGAATAATGGGCCAACTGAGAAAGAGGTCACATGCACATGGTCTGTGGGTCTGCATCCCACACAGAATTTTAGAATTTGTGAACTGAAAGGAATCTTAGAGATTATTTAGACCAAAAGATGGAGTATAGGCCGGTGGGCCACATCAGCCTAAAGAAACAGACACACACACACACATACACACACACATGCTTTGCACAGGCATTTTTCAAGTATTCAAATTAGTTGCCACTTAAAAAAAATTTTTTTTAACGTTAAAATCTGAACTCTTGCATGGTCTTAAAACTGTCAGACTCAGTAACCCAAAGCTTGCATACCCACATGCCAACAATTGGACAGGGCCTCCAAACCTTCCTTCACGATATTTTTTCCACTTGGTCTAATCTCTCATTTGTGTTTCCTGTCTGGGTTCTGGAAACATATGCATTTATGGGTCCAGATTGAGAGCAATCCCCTCACTTTTTTTTTTTTTAAGCTGAGTCATCCTGCCACCTGTTGGCAGGTAACGGCAGCTCAGCTCGGGCTGGGCATCGAACTGCTGTTGCTCAGAGCTCAGCTCACACTCTTGAGCGAGCTATTAACCAACTGAGCCACTCAGCCAGCCCCTCCCCTCACTTTTATAGATGAAGAATCTAAGGCCACAGAAAGGAACCCAGATATACCCCTCCCACCACTGCATGCAGACACCACCAAGAGCTCTTGGAGCTCTGTGCTTAGTTACAGCCTCAGAGTCCTTCTTAACACAGCGCTGTGGGCAGTCATTCAGCTAACCTGGCATGGGCCTCTGGGCTAAGTGATTTTGTTCAAGATTCCCCAGCTCTCTTCTATTAACTTTGAGGCCTTGTTCCTTCTTCTGCACTCAATAGTCTTGGGGATTAGACACAATAATACCTTTGATGTCTATTGTAAAAACACAAATGAAATAACGTGGGCAGAAGCAGCAAGCTGTGAATACTGTGTTTCTGTTTTATTAACCCTGGTACACATTACCCATACAATGAAGGGCTCCCTCCCTGAATTCTCCCAACCCCTGGATAAATCCAGGTTTTAACACTTGTTAAAATGTTGCTTGTGGGAGGTGTTCTGACAACCCTGACTATACATTTTGCATTTGGGCCCCAGGTTCAGGGTAGGAAGCGCCTGTCAGCGAGGACATGACTGTGAGATGTCTCTTTAATTAAACGCAATCTCTTTCTTTATAGCCCCTGCATTGCTGAGTGCCTCCTTGGCCCCTGAAGGCCAGGCTCACTCAGCCACCGGCTCTGATGGCCCGGGCCCCGCCTCCTCCTGGCTCTGATGGCCCGGGCCCCGCCTCCTCCTGGCTCTGATGGCCCGGGCCCCGCCTCCTCCTGGCTCTGATGGCCCGGGCCCCGCCTCCTCCTGGCTCTGATGGCCCGGGCCCCGCCTCCTCCTGGCTCTGATGGCCCGGGCCCCGCCTCCTCCTGACTTTGCCCACCAACATGCTGTTAACCCACACAACTGGGCTTTTCTGTTCAAGCCCAGTGGAAGAAAAGAGAAACAAGTCCGTTCCCTCTTCCAGCATTGCCCCGAGTAATCCTCAAATTATGCAAAATACCTGGAACAGAGAAATGGCTCCAAATTTAATTTCCTGGTTTCTGAAGAGCTGACTTCATCAGGATGAGAGTTGAGGGAGGATCATCGAGGGGTGTGCCCCAGAACTCTGGTGGGGCTCCCAGTCTAGTGACCCAGGTAACACAGTCACAAAGGCAGGGCAGTGTGGGCCGTGTATGCGTGTGTGTGTGGGTCTATGCATCTGGTGGTGAGTGTGTGTCTCTGTGTGTGGTTTGCATGCACGGTAATTGTGTGTGGTGTGTGTATATCTGTATGTGTCTGTGTTTGTGGTGTCTGTGTGGGGAGGTATGTCCACGAGTGTGGTGTGTAGCATGTGTCTGTGTGTGTCCATGTGGAGCTGCACCTTTCGTTGTCTGTGACCCCAGCATAAAAGATTAATCATGGCTCCATCCTGAGTACGTGTGTGTGGGGGTCTATGCATCTGGTGGTGAGTGTGTGTCTCTGTGTGTGGTTTGCATGCACGGTAATTGTGTGTGGTGTGTGTATATCTGTATGTGTCTGTGTTTGTGGTGTCTGTGTGGGGAGGTATGTCCACGAGTGTGGTGTGTAGCGTGTGTCTGTGTGTGTCCATATGGACCTACACCGTTCGTTGTCTGTGACCCCAGCATAAATGATTCGTCATGGCTCCATCCTGAGGTTCCCTGGCACTGCTTGCTGCACTGTTCTCTCCATGGGTTCCCCGTGGCTGTGGGAACGATGGTTTGAAGAGGACAGAGCTCTTGGGGGAGATTTCCAAAGTGATTCACATCCAAACTCCCCACTTGACAAATAGGAAATCCAAGGGGCAGACAGGGAACTTGAGTTACCAAGAATCACGAGCAAGTTGGTAGCCATCACTGGGGCTGGAACCAATTTATCCTGATGCCTAGTCCATAGTGCTTTCTCCCCGTCCCCTTCAGGGGGGTCAGGGCCAGCCTGCCAGGGAGCTGGTCTTACATTGAAGGACCTGGCTGGGACCAGGGGGTTAGCAGCTTGGATACAGGAAGAGACAAGGCAGGAAATGACTCAAGTAACCCCCTTGAGCAGGGTTGACAAACATTTCTATAAAGGGCCAAATGATAAATATTTTAGGTTTATAGAGGCTAAGGGGGCAAAACTGAAGATAGTATGTAGGTAATTATATAACCATTTTAAAATGTAATTTTTAAAGATATAAACATTTAAAAATCATTTTTATCTTCTTGGGCTATACAAAGAAGGGCAGTAGTTAGCCCTTGTCCCAGAAAATGTGAGCATCAAAACAGACAAATCTGAATTTATGGAACCAGAAACTGGAGCATGTAAGAGGGTCAGAGCTGGCGGATGAGCAAATGAGACAGGGAACAAAGAAAGAGCAATGGAGGGTGTTGCATGCAAAGATATAACATGATGGTCACAAATAGGCCTTCGGAGAGAGGGTCAGAGTCCCAGGTGTGTGAAGCTCAAGCACAGAGTGTGGTCAGAAGAGGGTCTGCGTCCCAGGACCGTGAAGATGAGTCAGTGGAGAGAAAGTCCATGGCAAGAGCCACGCTCACATGGCCAGGAGCCATGTCGGCCGAGGCTACCTACCAGCTGCTGGCCAGTCTTTCCGTGAGTGGGAACCTCACAGTGTCTGATGCCAATGCCATGGGCCTGTGGTAGAGAGTGCCAACCTGAAGTCTTTGCCTACTGTCTCATTGGTCACCCTGTGAGATCCGCGCATAGCTGATTCATACCCCAGGGGCCCAACACCTACTGCAAGCCCCTCCCTCTCCATCCATCGCCATAGCCTCACCTGGAGGCCGCCAGGAACGGTTGTCTTAGGAGAGAAGACTTTGCGCTCAATTTACACATGGCTGAGGACGATATAGTCAGCGCTACAGACTATAGCTGCAGAAGGGTGGCGTGGAAGCAGGGTGGGGAAGAAGTCCCCCAGGGCCCGACTTTGAGCTGTTCATCTGGAGGTCCATCTGGCCTGGAAGGAGAAATAACTGGGGTACAGGTCTACATGGAGCGGTGGGCAGGAGCCAGCACTAGAAAGCAAGGTCTGTGCCGGCAGGAGTGTTGGACTTGTATTTTGTTTCCCATTTTATTTATACCTGACGCATGGTAGGAAGGGCTCGGTAATATTTAGTTAAATAGTCTTTACTTCTTTTCGTTTTTTTTAATTTTTATTGGGGAACAGTGTGTTTTTCCCAGACCCACCAGCTCTAAGTCAAGTCATCGTCTTCAATCTAGTTGTGGAGGGCGGAGCTCACTAGCCTGTGTGGGAATTAAACCGGTGTTATGAGCACTGCACTCTAACCACCTGAGCCAACTGGCCGCCCTCTTTACTTAATTCTTGACTTAAGGATGGTCAAGGGCTTTAAAAGAACAAGATTAGGGATTAATAACAAGGGGATCTGAGGAAGAGAATTGCAGCTAGCCCTCTGTGGGCTTGGTGGCAGAGACGGGGGTGCTTAACCTTACAATTAAGTTTGCAGACTTCCGGACATCAAGTTAAGATTGTGAATGAACCAGAGGAAAATGGACAGACCACAGAAATGGATCTACTGACCAGTGAGACATGTGGCTACGTGCACACTGTACAGAGGTAGCTGCATTAGGCGGAGAGGGAGTTCATTGTTTCTGCTGCCGTTTTCATTTGGAAGTTTAGCTATGGAAATGGGTGTGCATGGATATTAAGGCTCCAAAGGTGTGGTCTCTGGGGGGAGGGGCTGAGGGGCACTACAGATTTGCCCATTCGTCATCCATTATACTCCTTGCAAGATGCCTTGCTGTCATACAGCAAAGGTTAAGCAAAAATAGCCATCTCCTGATCCCTTTGCTGCCAAGTTCTGGCTGAGACCTGGGTTTCAGATTCTGCTGCATGACACTCAGTACAGAAGGGAGGCACACAAGGAGGCAGACTGATCTGGGTGTCTGTCTTGCTGCTGGGGTGGACGTGGAGACACGGACAGCCGTCGGTCAGTAGCAGTGGCAGTTTCCTGTTTTGGCAGCATCTCACAGGGGTAGCAACTTCTTTCTTTCTCATGAAGAAGGCAGGATGGTCCTGGGGCTGCAGCTCTTCCTGGAATCCACTAGAATCCACTCCTTCAGCCTTTCCAACAATTTTGTGAGCCACCTAACACCCCATAATAAATCTTTCTTAAACTAGAGTGGATTCTGTTATTTGCAACTGAACCCTGACTGATTCTAGAATCTCCCCTCAACAAATATCCCCAGGACACTTGTAAACTCAAAGGGGACACCCCCAACCCCTAGCAGCAGCTGCAGGGCAGAATGTTGGGGTCAAACTAAGCAACTCCAAGCTCAGATGGCTAAAACAAGACACTCCTTCTGAACCTGCCTAGCAGGACCGAGGTGGGCGTTGAATAACTAGCTCCCAATCATTGAGTGCTTGCTGTGTGCCAAGCACTGGGAAGCCCTTTACACATTCTGTCTCATCTATGCTCCCGCCACATCCCTCTGAAGTCAGTATCATTCAGGAGAACTGGAGATCTTTCCCAAAGTCAAATACCTCAGAGATGCAATGTTGCTGGGAGCCAAACACACATGAGGTTGACTAAGCGTAGTCCTGGAACAGACTTGCCCCCATTTTTGAGGGAGCAAGGGCAAAAGAGAACCCTCACATTTTTTCCAAGTCCATAAAAATAAATAAATAAATAAAAATAAATAAATAAACATTTAAAAATAAAACTTTTATTTGGAATATGTTAGAAAACATATATGCAAAAATATGCAAAATAGCTCCAAGTTCCCACATACCCTTCAGCCAATTTCCTCCAATGCTAACATCTTATGTAACCACCAGACACTACTGTCAAAGCCAAAAGATGAACACCGGTACAGAATTATTAATGAAACTACAGACTTCGTTTGCATTTCATGGGGTTTTCCACTAATGCCCTTTTACTGTTTCAGATACCATTCCAAGATACCACATTGCATTCAGCTTTTTTTTTTTTTTTAATTTTACTTGTCGTCATCCTATCACCTCCTTCCAAGGCAAATTATTTGCACATGCTCTAGGACGGGAAACACTTACCCAGCCTGTGAGAGGCTGCGTCGCAGGACAATTTGGAACGGATTCCCCTGCTGTCCATCCTGTTAGAAACTGGAACTACAAGAACCTTCCTGTGAGAAACTGGCAGCGGAAGGCCACAGGGAAGGGCGAATGAGAGCTGGGAGCAGAAGCGGAATGCATGCCAGCCTGCGACTGCAGCACAAAACCCCAGCAAGGGACACCCCAGCAAGTCAGGGTCACTTCTCTTGAAGCATAATTGAGGGAAGCAGGGTGGAGAAAGGTCAGTGTGGATGCGGTGGGAGCCTGGGCTGGCCAGGCGGTGACTAAAAAGGCCGACAAGGCCAAGTAGCTGAATAATGTTCTCACCAAGGGGTTTCCACGAAAGATGATGAATATCTCCAATTAAACACGTCACAGCTGGGCTGGGAAGCCACAGATGAAAACAGAGCTAAGATAATTACTTCCATAACATGTCTGGCTATGAAAAAAACAAACAAAAAAATCACATCATCCTAAAAATGAGTTAATCATCGAGCCAGGGATAGGAGAGAGGGGGCTCCGTGAAGGCTGAGAAACCGCATGTGTGTTTGATAGAACTTTCACAGTGGGTTGGGTTCTCAAAAAGGTGTGACATTAAAATGAGAGAGGCTGAATCTAGTTTTCCCACTGAAACGATGTTCTAACACTGACGTTCCTGACCCAAGATTGGACGCCTCTGTTGTAGAAATAACATGTATACCATGTTTGGTTACTGCATACAGTCCACTTTACATTATATGGATTAAAGCTTTTTAAAATTAATTAAAACAGGGCAACACCATGACCATCCCAGAGACACCTAAAGGGCAGGGAATCTCAGAGGCAAAGTTCTGTCTTCTTCCACAGAACATGCTTTATTTTTTGGACCATTAGAAGGTGAGAGAGGGGCCTGTGTGGCCACAGGATTCACAGGGGTTACTTTGGAGGTATCTGGCACTACCCTCAGACTTTAAACAGTGGGTCCCCAGGTGCCTGGTAAAACTGACTTCTTCCAGTTGCAAATTCCTTGTAATAAACAAAGGTTTTGCCCTTTGACAGCAGCAGCTGCACCAGCTGTCGTGCCGATGACATCATCATTTCACTTGCCATGAAACACGGCTGATCGGGGGAAACCAAAGACCCCTCTTGAGAGAATAGACTGTCCATCCTGTATTCATCTTCATCTGCAAAGCTGCTCCACCAACTCAAAAACTCAGAGAGCAATGTGAACGGTATTGAACTCCAGGGCATGTGACATGGAACCAGGTCCTGAAT
Organism: Aselliscus stoliczkanus; assembly: GCA_033961575.1. NCBI lineage: Eukaryota > Metazoa > Chordata > Mammalia > Chiroptera > Hipposideridae > Aselliscus > Aselliscus stoliczkanus. The sequence goes on from CM066732.1 coordinate 153,770,051, forward strand.
CTAGAAGGTTCAGAGTCTTTCCCACTCGCTGTGCTAGACACCACTTACATTAAGGCAGAGTTGAACAATCTGTCGCTGCCTTTTACCCACCATTTAAGGATGAGGGATTACAGACGCATGGCTTCTCTCGTGAGGGGTTTTCTCTCTCTCTCTCTCCTCCCAAAAGGTGAGCAAACAGCAGATTAGGAAAAGTATTATATGCATTATTAAAATAATGGCAGATTTTTTTTTGGAGGGAATAAATTATGCAAGATGCAAAGCTTTTCTATTTTAAATCCTGCTCATAGAAAGTGTTCTGAACTGAAGTGTATACTTCCATGCCTTTGTCAGCAGATTCTGGGCATAAATTGTCCTTTTCTTGGCCAGCCAAGGTCATTATTAGGAGCCTGCATTCACGAGTGGTGAGTCCTGGGTTAACGTGCCCACTTTTTAGACCTCCCCTCGCATGTGGGAACAGCATGCCCCGCTTGCCCTGAGTCTAACAGGGTCCCCTCCTTCTGCAGCTCCCACTGTACTGTGGGTTGGGAAACCAGATCCCCAAAGCTAAGAACTGCTAAACAAACCATCATAGTGGGGCTTTGACCCAGGGGGTTGGCAGCGAAGTGCTACAGGGCCTCCTGCTGTCTGCCTGGTACCTGGGTCTGCTTGGGACCGTCTCTCTGCTCAGAGGGCATTTGGGTTTTCCAAATCTGCTCGGCCTGCCCCTCGAACCCCTGAGATGGTCACCCAGGAGGTCTGGAGAGATGCTTATGTTTACGTTAAAGGTGCTTCCCGGGTGACGCTTACGTTTACATTGGACTGATAACCGCGGTTGCCATGAGTTCAACCTCTGCATGAACCGAGCACTAATTTTGCCTGCAAGTCAGAATTTAAACATCAGCCAGCCTCAGTCCCAGGTCATCTTTCTCCTCATCACCTCTTTGGATAAACCCCTTTCTTTACTTCAGGAAGAGAATTTCCAAACCACACCATCTTTCATAGACCAAAAATAGAGATTTTTATTTCCAAACATGAAGCAGATACATTCTTTAAAAACACAGAGTAACAAACAAAACCTTGAGCCATCTTTGAGCACACTGGCACTTCCGGCTGGAACAACAGGCAGGAGATGAAAGCAAAAATATAGCACGGAGAAGAAACTGGAAGGTTCCCCCAGCCTGCCCCGCCCCCCACCCCCTTCCTGGGCAGGGAAAGCTCTAGTGAGCTGTGGACTTGATATGAACTGCGATAACACATGCATGTTCCAGGACAGTCATTTGGCTCTGTTACTGCTTGCCTTCCAGAAAGCTTAATTTACTGCAAATGCATGTTTTACAATCACATATAATATGATGGGAGTGGATATGGTCCCTGTGTATGCTGTTTACATAAGACGACATTTTAAACAATGGAGTTAGTTTGCTTTTGATGCCAAAACCCCTTATGGAGTGCACACTCGCACACACGCGCGCGCGCGCACACACACATACACACACACACACACTCCACCATGCCGTTGTCTGTCATTAATCAGACCAGTCCAGCCACGTGAACAGCTGTCCTTTTGGACTTGAAATGGAGGGGAAAGTACTCATTTCTCCAACTTGCTCTTTTTCCAGCTTCTGGAACGTAAGTGCTCAACAAATTCTATGAACATCACAAGTCTCTAAGACAGACACACAGGCAGACACACAGAGCAAGAGAGACATGGCCACGTTTAGGACCCATCGAGCTGAGTCCTCGCTCACAAGCAAGTGATACGCAGTTCCAAGAAAAAGAGAGGGCATCGCTCATTTCCAGACCAGGCCAAGGGAGCTTCCAGAAGGCAGAGGTCTCAGGGGTCAGCGGAGCTCTTGTGTGGACATTGGCAGTGGGGACAAGCAGCTGCTTGTATAAGAGGTATAAAAGGCAGGAACCAGGGGAAATATCCTGGGTACAGGGTGGTCACCTTGAGGTTTCCAGACATTACAGGCTGGTGGTGTTTATTGTCCAGAAGTGCAGGGCTGGAAGCAAGGGCTGCTCACCTGTGCTTCTAGATGGATGTGTGTGTACAGTACACACACACACACAGACACACACACACACACACACACAACCTTCCTCTGTCTACTTGTCCCTTGTCAGTGAAACTTCTAGAACATGCACGGCCACTGCCTCTGGACAGAAAACCCCTCTTGGTCCGGAGGGATCAGTTACTCTACAGGCAGTGACGTCCTCCACCTGCCCTGCAAGAGGTGGCCTGTCTCTGTTTTTCCAGGGAAGGTAAGCACCAGCCTCTATCCCCTGGACCTTCACCCTGGTCTTGCCAGCTCCCGATGTCCATGGGAACTGAAGGACTCCCTGGCGGTAGTGGGCACTGGAAAAGAGCCCCACAGGGCCTGCTCTGGATTGTCACCCTCAAGCAGTTAACCAGCTGTCCACGGCCCATAAGGAAAGAAAAGCAGCTGAGGCTGAAGTTCCTTGGAGAAGCCTGGAGTCCATCATCCTTGGGTTCAAGTCCCAAACTGACCATTCACCAACTAGCTGGTTGCTTTTAGGCCAGCTGTTAACCCACTCTGTGCTCTAAAAACAAGATTATGATTCCCTAGCACAGACCTTCGGAAGGGCCCAGGGCCATGTCTCAGGCCCTTAATTTATGTTCCTTCAGTCCCTTTGTCATCAGAACAGGAGGAGGGGCTGAGGGCCTGTGTCCTGGTTGCTGAGCTGAGAAGTGAGCATTCCTGAAAGGAAGTCCAGAACACTTTGGGGAAACTGAGGTCCCTCTGTGTGATTACTGTCCCCTGTCTGGACAAGGTAGTTAGGTACCAACCTGTGGGCAGCTGTGATGTTACCATGACAACCACAAGGCAGGCGCTGGGGATGCTGAATCAGTTGACTATTCAAAAGGCTCTGGGTGCCTTGCCACAAAATCTGTTTTCAGACAATGAGCTTTTGTTTGTTTGTTTTTAGTTTTCAATTAGCAATAATTGAGCCTCAGATCAACCTCAATGGCTACGATACTGCCACTGTGCAAAGCTGAGCTTTTGTTTTTTAATTTCCTTTTAAAAACCAATTCCCCTCTCTTATTACTTTGATAGACAGAAGGCATTTCTCTTGTAACTGGAACTGAGGGAGAAATGATGGCTGGATTAAGTCTTTGGAATCGAGCCCTCTGCTGGAGGCGCCATGGGTTCTGCCCACCAGAGGATGGGAGTCACCTGTGGGCATGTCCTCTGGGTTCCCTTCTGAGGCCTCAGTGGCTCCGAGACAATGCAGGGCCAGCCTGGAAAAGCCCAGAGAGATTTGCTCTCCAGGATTTGCACCCAGGAATTCATCATGTCCCAGAAGAAATTAAAGCAAATATGAATTTCCTGGGCTGAATCCCAATACAAAGTAGGTAGGCCCATAAGTGTCTCAAGCATGGAAGGAACATCTGTGATACCTGGGGACGGGGAGGGAGTCGCAGGGCTCAGGGACCCCTGTCAATTGGTGAGGCAGCCAGTGGGCAGCGGTAGAAGGTCATTCTCACACTTTGACGATGAACCCTCCAAGTTCTGCTGAAAGCATGAGACCAAGACATGGAGGGTCAAGATGGCCGAGGCAGGGACACCTGAGGGCCACCCCAATCCACTCTACCCTTCTTTCTTACTAAAAGAACCCCATTTTGTTGGGGGGGGCATGTTCCCAGACTCCTTGCAAATGGAAGGGACTCATGGGACATAGTCCCAGCCAAGAGATGACAACAGACGTCTGGGTAGAACTCCTGGGAAAGCTCCTGAGAAGGTGGGCAGGCTCAGCTAGCTCATCCCCTTCTTCCTACCTGGAATCCAGATGAAAAATCAGAGGTAGTGCAAGAATCTAGGGCCACGAAGTGACCACGAGGAAAAGGACAGAGAGATGCAGAAATCTGGGCCTTGAGGAAATGATGCCAATGACTGCTAAGCTCTAGGCTTCCCAGGAGAAGGGAAAGCAAAGTCCCTCATTTGTGTTAAGTCACAGTTGGGACTGGTGGGAGGGGGGATTCTGATATTTGTGACTGAGTCTAGGAATTTCTCCTCCAGATAGGAGACCACCACCATCTTCCTAGAAATCTAACATTGCAGGTGGCACAGGGGTTTCCAAGACTAATGTCTCCTTTTACCAATGGTGGGGGGAGGGTGGCAGGGAGCTCACCCAAGCTGTTAACAGCAGGCCTGCACCTCCACCCTGTCCAGCACTGAGCAGTGTCACTCTGTCATTGATGGGTACACAGACCTAACCCCACTTCTGGAACTAACTCCCTGAATTCACTGGGTAGACAGGAGCTGTTGGGATCTCAGTTTCCTCACCTGTAAAATGGGCACAAGTTGGAACAAGACAGTCTATAAGAGCCCTCCCACCTCTGACAGCCTAAAAAACCCAGCAATTTAGCATTTCTTACTCCATTTTACTTCCCCTAAAAGTCCTATCTGGTAATTCATCCCAGTGCCAGCTTTTGGGGTCAGCTTGTGTCACCCAGATACTAGACTAAGGAAAGTGCTTTTGGATTAAGAATATCCTAATTTTAAAGTTAAAAAAAAAAAGAGGCCAATATTGAGCTTTCTGAGGGTAGTGGTATCAGGAACAAGGATGTCCAACGGGTTTTTTTCACATGAGTGAAGATGACTGCAGCAACCCATGGTAGTGACGGCGCAGGGCCAGCCGCGCTGGGAGGCTGATGTGGAACCCATGCCCACGGCCTGCAGCAGCTGCGCCCTGGTAAAGCCCTCCTCCCAGCATGGGCTTCAGGAGGCAGACAAATGTGGGAGGCATCCCACTTCTGCAGGGGCAAGTGTCTTTATATTTTGAAGCCTCAGCTGTCCCATCTCAAACAAGAAAGAAAAGTCATACCAAACCATGCGAGTTGCTGTGGCAATTAAATCAAATATGGCCCGTGAAGTGCTTACCCCGGGGCCAGACACCCGCAGCACCAGATAGAAGACACTCTTTGTTTCTGCTGTCCTCACGCCCTCTGCTCCGGGGCTGAGCACCCGGGAGTCTCCTGGCCTCATCTGCCACCCACACCCGGCCAGCCCACCCCTCCCCTCTTTTTTTTTTATAAACACCCTCCAGATTCCATGTGTGTATTTCTGCACTAGGAGATCAGACTCAGAAAAATGAGCAGGGGAATGGCGGACAGCTAAGCAGGGTAACCTGCAGCTTTAACTATGCTCACCTGTGTTTCTCTCCTCATCCTCCTCTTCCTACTTCCCCTCTCTCTGTCTCTCTGTCTCTCTCAGTCTCTGTCTCTCTGTCTCTGTCTCTCTCTGTCTCTCTCTCTCTCTCACTCACACACACATACACACAGTGATATTCACATTTCTTACCACCCCTCTCACTCTGGGGACAGAGGAAAAATAAAGACACGCAGGTCCCACCATGGCACCTTTCTCAAATGGCACTTTAAAGCTCTTCGCGGCTCTTGTTGAGGAAGCTAGAAAGTCATAAAAATCAAAATTGTCTGCATGCACTTTAAGCAAAAGAGGTTACACTTGAAAAGCACCAGTAGATGCGTTGTTATATCATATTACAACTGTATTTATATGAAAGTAATGAAAATATCAGTTCTCTTTTTTAAAAAAGTTACGCAAACAAGCAGACTCTATGGCATCATTATCAAAGTTTAAAAAAATCTATTTAGACATTGCCACCCGCCAGCCCACATACTACAGTTTCTCCCTCCCCAACATCTGACACAACTGCAGTGAAGGTGAACAGCTATGTCTTTTTGAAGTTACTGATGGGGATCCTCCTATGTGCTCCCCCTGGGATAGGTGGAGACTGGGATCGGCTCTGGCCTTGCCACCTCTTGCTGTGTGCCTATAGGTAAGTTACTTCCACTCTCTGGGCCTCTCACCTGTGAAGTGGAAGGTTAGGTACAGAGACATTTGAAAGCCACAGCTCTGACTTTCTAGGGCTGGACCCGCACAAGCCAGTGAGCATCTGGGCTTGGCTGCCTGGGCCTGAGGTCTTGGTTCCTGCAGCCCCTGATTTTCCAGTAATGCGGTCGCCTGCAGGGTATGGCCTTGTGGCTTGGATTCTAAATGTCTGGAAAAAGGTGTGCTTTCTGAGTCGGTGCCAACTGCTCTTCTTAACACCACCATTTTCCTACCTGTGAATGTCCAGTTCCTTTTGATTCCTGGGAGGCCTGGGTCCCGATCTGGGGAGCTGTGCCGAGGCTGGGCCTGCGCTACACAGGGATGGGTCGGTGTGTGCGAGCAAAGGAGGGGGCGTAGTGCTGGGGTCAGGGTCCTCTCGGGCCCTCAGTTTTCCCCCTGCTTAACGGGTCTTTCTGTGTCTATAATACTTGATGGTTCCAAAGGACTGCAGAATGCCTCTTGGTCTCCTATTTGTAGCTTAAAAGACAACATCGATTTATAAAAAGTAGGCACTAAGCATTTTTTAAAAAGCAAAACTTAGTGTTGACTTAAGGAAAACATGATCTGGTTATAAAGCACTTAGGAACCACCCAGAATTCCCTGGGGAGGAAGGGATGTATTTCCAGCCTCAAGGCCCCAGCATAGAATCTGCCCAGCCCTTCTCAGCAGGTGCATAGAGGCCAACTGCCTATCCAGGCCGGACAGGGCCTGGGTTTGGGTGCCTGGAACCTGGCTCCTTTGTGGGGGCACATGCAGGCCATCCCTGGCCCAGAGGACCTGCCTCTCTCTGAAGTCCTTCTGGGAGGAGGATGAGCCCTTCGGATGGTCCCAGGTCCAAGGCCTATCTCGTGTTTCTGTCTTGGCCCCTGACCCCTGGTCCTTGGTGTGGCAGGAGCTCGCCTTCTATCCCTTCAGCTTGAGTTGAAGATGATGACAAACTCAGCCCAAGAGGTAATGCATCTTCTCCAGCACCGTCAGGTGGGTGCTGCCCACAGAGTGTGCTCACCATTCTGCATGGAGACCTGCGCAGTCAAGTCTCTCTCCTGCTCTCTCCCGGAGCAGGATGCACGGGGCATGGTCGAACCACTTCCTGAGGACTCGGTGCATGGCCATGGTCACGCCTCACTGGTCTGTGCTATCAGGGGCTCCTGCACACGGTGCCCCGATTCTGCTGTCCTTTTTAGTTCTTTCTGGGTCTGCTCTTTGTAGTTCTTTCCTTCCCTTGATGTCTCTCTAACACTTGTCACTTTTCATTGCTGTCCCTGGGCCTGCCTTTGATCATCACCATGTCTGCGTCTAATCCATAGCATCTAACCTGCTGTGGTTTTAAAACCTAGGCAAGTATGTTCGTTCCCACTGCGCCTAAAACAAGAGTCACTAGACACGGAATGAGGACCTGGGGTGCACTTACGGGCTGACAACCCAGAGGCCTTTTCACTATATCTGGGTTGGGGGATGGCCTCTGGAGAAGAGCTTGCCATACAAGTGACATATTTTTTTTTTTTTTGAGGACAGTGTCACTGGCCCTCACATGTGGGACCCGAACCGGGGCCGCTGGCTCCCAAGCCAGCGCTTAACCACCGCGCCACTCGGCTGGCCCTACAAGTGATATGTTATTACTGTTCCTGCTTTCTAGGGCTGACTGCAGACCAAGGCCACAAAAATCCCAACTATTCCTCAACTACAAATATAAAACTGTCTACACATACTGAGCATTTACATACAGAGCATATAAAAACTCTATACATTATCCCCTGGTGACACATAGTCCACATTTAGTATAAATAGACGAAGACACTGTATAAAAAGTAGTTGTGTGCTGGAAACAGCAATACAGTATATATCCCGGTGCAGCTCTGCCGTCCAGCCTCTCCCTGCTCCCCGTTTCCAGGCCTCCTCAGGAGGAGCAAGAGGCTGATGGAAGGTTGGAGAAGAAAGTCACCTGTGGGCCCCCAGGGCTAGGTGGGCGGGGGGCCCTCGTAGCGGAGCATGAACGTGAAGGAGCGGGCGAAGTTGTTGGCCAGGGTGCAGCTGCGGTCTTCTTCCCCCACGGGGAGCAGGAACACCAGCAGCAGGAAGAGCAGCAGCAGCAGCTGCAGGGGGAGCGCCGTGCAGCACGCCTTCCGGAACAGCGAGCGCGACCCCCGCATCCTCAGCCGCCGAGTCTGCGGGACCAAAGCAGGAGATGAGTGGGCGGGGAATCCGGCGGTCCTGGGGCGGGGCGAGGGGGGCGGGGCCACGAGGGGGCGGAGCGACCGGGGCGGGGGCAAGTAGGGGCGGGGCAAGTGGGCGGGGCGAGTGGGGGCGGGGCGAAGAAGACGCCCGGGGAGAGCAGCCCAAGCTTTGGGCTGAAGATCTGACCAGGTCTGTTTTCCCATCTCTGAAGTTATACCAGAAACAAATATTTCTGTAGTTGACTCAAACCATTAATGGTATGAAAGGAAGGAAAAAATACAAAGTTACAGGCTCTTCCAGTTATTCCAGAAATCGCCTGGTTGTAAGAATCCTCAGTGTAAATCCTGAGGTCACTCAACTTCTCTACACTTGAAGTTTATCATCTATAAATAAGGGTAGTCATGGTACTTGCCTGACAAGAGTGGTTGTGAGGAATAAATGAGACAGGCCTGACACATGGTACACAAAACCGCTATCATTCTTATTATGCATCATTATCACCATCACCTAAATCACCGTCGTCACCACCACTACCACCACCATCATCATCCCCACCACCACGTTCATCACCATCACCTTCTCCTCCTCCTTCATCATCATCTTCATCATCAACCCCATCAATAACACCCCAAGGCCGACTCACAAGTCCAAATGCCTAATGGACTTCTTTGCCGCAATGTGCATGAAACATGAAAGTGGCCAGAGGCACTTTCTAAATTCTAGACGGACTAACTGGGCTGTGGTTTCGTGGGAGTGCGGGGCCAGGAACTGGCTGCTCAGAAAGTGGACGCCCCCACAGTCCCAATGCAGCATGGTGCAGCGCAGGCCCAGCTCTTAGGAGCCCAGCCACCTCCGCTCCAATGCAGATCTTGTCACATATTAGCTATGTGACCTTGAACAAGACCATCACCTCTCTGAGCCTGTTTCCTTCTCTGCAAAATGGGGATAAAACACCTACATCCCATATGCCAGGTGTGGTGAGGACTCAAACCAAAGGATATTCATACACCAATTAAAAAGTAATGAAGCTCTTACTAGTACTATTATTGTAGAATGTATCTGCTGGCTCCCTGCAGAACCAAAGGTTCCCCGTCCAGGACACCAAAAGTAACAGTCAAGTGATCATGATGATGATGATGGTAGGGATGGTAGGGATGGTAGGGATGGTGGTGATGGTGGTGATGGTGATGGGGATGAGGTAACATTGCTAAATGCAGGTGTTCCAGTGAGGTTCTGATCTGGGTTTCTTCAGTCTCTCTATTTCTCATACCTGAGTCATCCCACCCACTCTCCTGCCCCAGCTATCTCCTCCAGGTTGATAACACTTGCCTCTATGCCTCCAGCCTCAAATGTTCTCACTCAAAGTCCCTAGACACTGATTTTGTAAAAATAGACTTCTTGTAACCCACACAATAGAGAAACACTGCTGGCTGCATTTATTTCAGCAGTGACTTTAGGAGTGGGGGTGATGAGTCATTCGAACATGAATTCACAGAGAAGGCGACTCTTCCCACAGCCGCTGGGCGGGCCTAGACCTTGTCCTCCCGCCCACCCACTCAGCTCACGGCTCATGTAGGGCTGCCTCAGTCGGTGGGGGTCTACCTTGACTCCTTGACATATCATGTTGACTTTGCCTGATTCCAACAGGGAACAGGAAGAGGGTGAAACAACGTGCTGCAGGCCCTCCCAGCACTCCGCAGCCTGGGTTTACACCACAAATAAAAGACTGTAATTAATGGTCTCCCAAGTGGAGAATCTATTTACAACTGTTCTGTTTCTGTTTGCTCCTCCATTTGCAGAGCTAACACTCCGCTTACTGAAGTGAGGAGCTGTGCCTTGGCCATGATCCTCTGGAGAAAACATTTCTGAAGGTCTAAAGTGTTTGCATTAAGAAGTGTTGACAAGGGGTGGTCTTTTTCAAAGGACTCCCACTGCCTGCCCAGTGGCTATTTACTTAGAGCTCACATCCTTACTTTGAGGGACATGAATTCTAAAATGTTCTTCAAAATAAAAGACACATTTTTATATGAACCTCAAATGCTCAGGAAATACACACACAGACACACAGACACACACACACACACGCACACACACACAAATAGGCATGAACTACCTTCTAAGAAGCTGACAGAGAAGTTGATAATCTCAGCTCTTCCCAGGTCTGGGAGCTTCTGTGTGCTTCAGTTTCCCCATAGAAAGTACGGCCTGTGTTCCACCTAGTTAGAACTACCCCAAATGAGAAGGGGCTTCCTCTAGGTGTGCTAAGTTCCCCATCCCTTAGAGTATGGAAGCAGAGGGTTTACAGCACGTGATGGTAGGGACAGAGCAGGAGGTGCTGTGTAGGGTAATTACGTGCTCGAAAGTCCTTCAAGATCTCACATGAACCTGAGACTCCAAAGTTTTGAGTTCAGGAAGATGAGTTTGTATCACAGTAAATGTGACCTAATCTTTTGTCATCGATGAAAGGGGATGCTGGGGGAGAGAAAAGGTTTGGAATTCTGGGTTCTAACCCTGGCTCTGTGTGACCTAGGACAGGCCTCTTAATTTCTCTGAGCCTCAGTTCCTTCATCTGTTGGGAAGAAGGGAGAATGATGTCTGCCTACCAAAGTTATAAGGATAATGAAGCAGTGTGTGTATGCTTCACATGCATAGTCAGTACTAAATAAATGCTAGTCCCTTCGTCTTCAAACTGATGGACACCGGGACAGGCAGGCAGCTCCTATTAGCCCCACAAACTTCCCCTTCTACCAGATGCCAGAAATCAGGCACCATCAACCTCCCCAGCCCTATCAGAGAGAAAAGCTCTGCCCTCTTTAAATGCCATTGCTTGGCTCCTAAAGGCCTTCGCATCCTTCAGCCACAGGACCTTTGCACAGGCTATTCCTTCTGTCTGGAACACTCACTTCCCTCCTTCCTCCAATGTACCTAGTTAGCTCCTACTACTGATCATTCTGATGTCAGCTGTGAGTTGCTTTTTCAGGGAGACCTTCCAGGCCCCTGGACCAAAACAAGCCCCATAACACCTCATGGCACCCCGACCTTTCCTTTGGATTCTGATCCAAGTGTGCATTCCTCTTGATGCCTTGGAGGCTGAATGACTGAAACAATGAATAAAAGCTCCTTCCCATCCTGTGTATCTATCGTCTGCTCCTCCTCCGAGACTCATGGTATGACCATACAGACTGACCACTGTCAGTCAACTGTCTCAGGGCCCAATGAATGCACTGAACACGCCCCCCCCCCCGCCTCCCTTACAGGCCCTGCGCTCAGGGTTCCTCCTCACCCATGGCTTCCTAAGCTCCTGCACAGCTCCATGATGTGGGCCTTCCCAAGCCCATTTCACAGAGGAAGAAACTGAGTCTGTGGGAATGCAACCAACCCAAGGGCAACAGACAGGCTCGAATCACCAATATCACTCCACAGCCCAAGTCTACCACCCCACATGGTGTTTCTCATAAGAAACAATTAAACAACAACGAAAGTCACCCTGGGGCACTGTAGTCCGTCAGCATGAACTACTGAAGCTGATTATACCCTGACCTGGGCCCAAGTGTGGACAGGATGCTGCATCATCCCTGGGACTCTCAGGGTCTTTCCTGGGAACTGGTTGGGTCTCATTCTCCTCCACAAAGAAGCTTCCAGGCTGGCACCAAGAGCTCAAGGTGATGGATAGGAGCCAGCTTTTCTCTGGCAACTCAAGATGGGCCAGCCCCAATGCCCCTCATTAAACTCTCACTTAGCAATTAGTTTAGTCCCTGGGGATCCCTCTGACAGACTGCCAAGGCACGTGCTGGCTGGCCTCCTCTCCCTGGATTTCCTCCACACAATCTCCAGAATTGAGGCCCACTGCATTTCCCCAACTGCTCCCCGGAACCTTCTGGCATCCACAGTTCCCCAGGCCCGGCCCTGCCCACAATGCCTTGGATATCTTCTTCCTAAGTTCTCGGTGCCAAAGCTTTGAGTTATAGCCCGAGATGCACTTCCCATGAGAGTTTCCACCCAGGGGCAGGGTGGCAGTGGCTGGGCTGGGTTCATTTTAGCTCTTCACTGCGGCGGCTCTGCACGTGAGGCTCAGGCCACCGAGCTGTCTTGTTCTAGAACCCTAGGTTGGTTGGGAGAGGCACAGGAGATAAGACCATCTGAACTGGCCTTTTGGAGGTGGTTTAGTTAATTGGTGGGAAGTACCTCTCGCTGAAAGGATCAGAGTGAGGGGTGACTTTGTCATTACTCAAAGAGGGATGGAGTCTCATTCAGGAGCAGATGTCTGGGCATAAGTTTCCCTCCCTCGTCTACCCTCCCCTTCCTTCCCCTTTTCTTCCCTTCCCTCATCTTTCCTTATCTGAGATCCATCCATGACCAGGTGCTGAGCCTGGGACTAGAATCAAGGTCAGTGAGTGAGGTCCAGGATGATCGGAGGTTTCCAGTGTGGGAAACTGGGGGGTCATGATGCTTTTCACTGATGTAGGCGGCTGGGGTATGATTGGGGAATGCAATGAGGTCAACTTCAGACCTGCTGAGTCTGAGGGGTCTGTGAGACTTCCAAGTAGATGTCTAGCAGGTTATTGGACCTTTGGGACTGAAGTTAGAAGGAGAGACCCAGCCTGGAGATGGACCACAGACAGTGAGAGAACTAGAGTCAGAAAACAAAACCATGGTGGTGGAAGGAATTGCCAAGGAGAGAATGATTTGTGAGAGGCCCTAGGGATACGACCATTTGAGGAAGAGACACTGTATGTCCAGTGTCCCTAAGCAGTGCCGTACAGAGTACTTACTAATTACAAGAGAAATAACTAGCTTTACAGGAGACAAATCGGCAGCCACCACCTCAATCACATGATCATAGTTAGCATCTCCGGTGTTGCACAAAGAGGAACACAGCATCACTTCTGGGATATTCCTGCCAGGAATGCACAGCCTAATTCCAATCACTAGGAAACATCTAGGAAATCCAGCATGTGGGACATCCTACAAAATGAAAGGTCAAGTACAACTGAGAAATCGTTCCAGCTTAGAGGAAGCTAAAGACAAGTGATAGCTGAATACAATGTGTGATCCTGGAATAAGGGAACAAACAATCTATAAAATGACTGTAAATGGTACATCCATATAATGGAATATTATTATTCAGTGATAACAAGAAATGAGATTACCAGCCACAAAAAGACATGGAGAAAACTTAAATGCAAATTGCTAAGTGAAAGGAGTAACAAGACAGTGGGTACCAGGGGCTCTGGGGCAGGGGAGAGGGATCAAAGACTAGTACAGAGGATGCTGAGAGCAGTGAAACTACCCTGTCTGAGGCTGTAATGGCGGACACACGTCATTATATCTTTGTCACCACCCATAGGATGTGCACCAAGAGTGAACTCTAATGTCAACTATGGACTCTCGTTGATACTGATGTGTCAATACTGGTTCATCAGTTGTAACCAATGTACCAGGCTAATACAAGATGTTAGTAATAGGAGAAATGTGGAAAAGAGGTGAGAAAAAGGGGCATATGGGAACTTTCTGCAGGATCTACTCATTTTTTTCTAAACCTGAAACTACTCAAAAAAAAAAAATAAAGTGAATTTTTTTTTTTTTTAGCTGAGCCATCCTGCCACCTGTTGGCAGCTCAGCAGCAGCTCAGCTTGGGCTGGGGAATCGAACCGGGAACCCTGATGTGCAGAGTTTGCACTCTTGAGTAAGCTCTTAACCAACTGAGCCACTCGGCTGGCCAAAGTGTATTAATTTTTGAAACACTATTGAGACAACTTTAAAATTTGGAATATGGACTGTGAATTAAGTAACCGTATTTCACCAACACAGAATCTTATCAACACTGAATCTGATAACTGAAAAACAAAACAAAACAAAAAACAAAGAGAGAGGCACCCACAGTGGTGTTTGAGAAGGACAGCTAGAGCATCTGTGAGCAGGAATGGGTCATCAGCCCCAAGGCTGCCCCAAAGCCAAGTAGATGAGGACAGAAACATGCTTACAAGGCCTAGTGAAGAGGTGGCTACTAGTTACCTCGTTGGGATAAATTTCAGAGGAGTTGGAGGGTGGAAGGTAGGTGGGCTGAGCAATGAAAGGATGAATAACTAAAAAACATGTAGTAACACGTCTCTGGATTCCAGATGTCAAAGACAAGTTTCAAAAATTGATGTTCAAGGTGTTAGCATTGACTCGTTCATACATCGGTGATGGGCAGTCACTTCTGGCTTTGGTAGGTGGATGGACAGGGACTCAGGGATGACATAACACAGGGTGGGAGGCCTACTGCTGGCTCTCTCTTTTTGACAATTAGAGACAGCACAGCCCCAGCAAGACCCAGGACTTTGACCAAGGAAGAGCCAAATTGGACTGGTCCCTAAAGGTGGACGTGAATCACAGGGGGATAAAGTCAAGCTACGTTTCCTCTGCCCTGCTCTGATCTGTCCCATTGCCACATATGGAGAAGCAGCCAAGAGACCGCTCTCCTTCCACCGAAAAGGAGACGGTGGTTGTGAGCATCAAAGACCAGACAGATGAGTGTCCCAGCACTGTGCCTAGTACACAGTAGGGATTTAAAAAAAAAAAATCATAGTTAGTGGGAGAGAAAGTAAATATCTAACATGGAAAACTCACTAATGCTTTAAGATTTGATGTTACAGTATTGCATCCAATCTAAAACACTAGCTTGTAAGGTGCACCATTATTGTACATATCCCTAAGAAAGAAAAGAACTGGGGTGACCTGTTAGCTCAGTTGGTTAGAGCATGGAGCTATCACCAAGGTTGCCGGTTCAATCCCCGCATGGGCCACTGTGAGCTGCGCCCTCCCTAAAAGAGTCAACTATGCCATTGTAGCATGAAAGCAGTATGTAACCAATGACCATGGCTGTTCCCCAATAAAAAAGAAAGAAAAGAACCCAACAACCAAGATGGGGCATCTGACGGGGGACCCCACATCAAGCTGCAGGCTCCAAGGAGCTGCACCTTCAGTGTCAGGGGAGGAAAGGACTAATCCCGACTCACAGAGAGGAGAGGCACAGAAGTCAGAGGCCTTATCTTGGCACTGGGTGGAGGGCTGGAAACAGAACTCATCCCTGAGAGTCTGAACCACAGGCTGGAGCTCCCAGAGGTTGGCCGTCTAAATTCCCACAATCAGTGTGGTCCAAAGGAAAAGAAAACAAAACATCCCCCGCAAGCAGAGATTTTAGTGTACAGAAATCCCAGGTGGATGGTGTCCTGGGTGGTGGAGAGAAGCCAGTCCACACCCTTGCCGGAAGTACTCAAGTGTAATAAGGCACCCCAACTCCAGAAGTGTGAAAATGTGAAAAATTAATGAGCCTTAAAACCTGTGATATACGGTTACGTAAATCAAATGCCACTCGGCCTCAGAAGCTACATCCCAGAAGCCACAAGACGCAATGCATGAGACATGTTTGCTCCCTACTCCTGCAAACGGGCACACAGGCCTTGCCCTAACTCCCCCAGGCAAACGGGACCGTTAGCAAGTCTGTCTGTCCAGTCAGCTGACGGTTTGTCTCAGGTAGGACGGCACCACTTCCTGTGGGCCAGTGCCGGAATTTAGTTGACTCACGGCCCAACTGTAA
This sequence comes from Aselliscus stoliczkanus, assembly GCA_033961575.1. Classification (NCBI taxonomy): domain Eukaryota; kingdom Metazoa; phylum Chordata; class Mammalia; order Chiroptera; family Hipposideridae; genus Aselliscus; species Aselliscus stoliczkanus. The sequence continues at coordinate 153,785,663 of CM066732.1, forward strand.
CTCACAAAGCAATTCCTTTTCATGTGTCTGAGCGCTGCAGGCAAACATATCTTGTGGCACCGAGCTGGCAAGTGTGTAGGCAGCTGCAAATTTAATAAATCTTAATTATTCTGTTTATACAAAACAAGCAGGCTGCAGTGCTTGACATAGCTGGTGCTTTCAGTGACTTGCACGGAGAGAAAAAAAGCACACAGAACCAACTGCTCATAAATAATTAGCTTTGTGGCAGGTTCCCCCCCACCTTCCCTTTGGAATAAAAATAATATATGAAATGTTTTTCTCAGCTGGCAAGGTTACAACTTCTGAAGGCAGTACCCATTTTCTACCTGTCAGGCCTGCATGTGCGTGTGCACATATGCACGTGTGCGTACCCCAACCAGTGAAACAACACCAGAACCAAACCAAAGGGAGGACCCCCCCTCCTCACAACAGAAGTGTCACTGCTCCCTTTGTTCTCAGAAAGAGAAGCGGGGGGCAGTGTCCACAGAAGTCTCCAGGGTCCACATTTACATGGCAATGAAGCACCTACTATGTGCTGGTTGTTACCACAAGAACTTGCCCACGATTAGCTTGGTGGATCCTCATTTAATTCGTTGGAAAACCGTGGCTAAGTGACTCGCCAATGATCACACACACTAATGGTGGATCCTGGATTCGAACACAGAACTTTAGTAAAGCAGTGGTTCCCAAAAGCAAGCAGCGTGGGAATTACCTGGGACCTTGCTTCTACTCCATGCAGATTCTTGGGCCACCCCAGACCTAATGAATCAAAAACTCTGGGGGTGGGAACACAGAAATATGTGCTTAAACAGCTAGCCTATAAGTAAATCCAATACAGCCTCTGTATATTGGCCTCTAAGTTGCTTCTTTCTTCACAGTGGGCTGAGACCCATTAGCTCAAAAAGCCAGCCAAGCCAGCATCAAGCTCAAATTTTCACATACCCAATTGTTTCAAATGTGGCCCAGATTAACAGCATTTTTAGCCTTTTAGAGCCTGCCTGTTTTGCATATCCCATGAAACTATGCCCACCACCTGCCAGCCATAGATAACATACATTCTGCAGCTATAAAGACCCCAAGCGGCTATGCCCTTCGAAGCTCCCTGACCCAGAGCCTGCTCAGCATGACCAGCTAGACATGCGACCCTCTCTCTCACCAACGCCCCCCACACCCCCAGGCAGGATGCAAGTTCTATCAGGGCAGGGCTTTGCTCCTATGTTCCCTGATGCGACCCAAGCACCTGAAACAGTGCCTGGCACAAAGTCAGTGCTCAGTAAATATCTATGGAATGAATGAAGAGACAGCAAGTAAATACAGGGCTGTAAACATTCCATGTTAACCTGATCACAGGTTGCTGGGAACCTGAGCCTGTGCTGCAGGGCTAGTGTAGGCCGGCCAAGTGTCTCCCAACTGAGAAATACTTCGTGAGCACCTACTATGTGCTAGGTACCAGGGGACCCAGACATGGTTCCCCATGGACTCTGGCCCAGGAGCCGCACAGATGGGGGATCCCAATCAATGAGGAGCTTAAAGTGTGGGAGTCAGAGGCAGCCTAACACCTGGCCCTGGGCCCATGTCCCACCGGGTGCCACCAGACTCGACTGTGTGGGCCACTCTGTCCTTCCTGATACTTCTCCTTATTTCATGAGAAGGCCCTTTGTTATTTTACATTAACAGGGGGGCGAAACCGGGGCTGTGGGATCTCGGAAGAACTTCTATAGACAGAAGTTTACACGATCTTCAAAACTAGTTCATGAAGGAAATAAGGTCAGCACTGATAGCTCCATTTTATAAATGGGGAGCCACTTGTCCCAGGCCACAGAGATGGTTGGCATGGGGCCCAGAGCACAGCAAGGCTCTCGTGACTGTCCCCCTTACCCCCAATCCAGGGGACACCCACTTTCCCGCATAGATCAGACATGAACACCAGCTGGAGACCAAGAAGAAACCCTGGTGTGCAAAGCAGCTGAAAACAGACTCCATGACACAAAAGACCAGGAAGAGCCCAGGGCGCTGGCCGCAGAGCAAGTGGCGTTTCGTGTCGTTAGGGGCCATCCCTGGCAGGAAAGCAAGTGCGTTCCCTTGGAAAAGGGCCCTGGGGACTGGAATTTACATTGGGCTTTTCCAAAAGTGGGGAGCCCTGCCGGGCCCTGGGGGTGCTTTCTGCAAGGCATGAGTGAGAGGTTAAGACGTGGGCTTCGGAGTCAGAGCCTTCACTGAAAAAATCATTCCAACTTGCTATGTCTCGGTTTCCTCACTCTTAAAATAGGGGTGATAATGCCCTTGGGTGTCGACGGGACAGTTAAATGAAACACCCTAACCACAAATTAGCAAAGTTTCTGGCACACAGTAATGGTCAGAATAATAATACCTTTTACTCATTATTATGATGAGTACTGCTGTCATTGTTTTGGCCTGCATGACCCATGGGAATGGCTCTGAGCAGGTCTCGGGGGGCTTAAGTGGGAATACCACCTGTTAGAACACACAAAGCACAGCTGCCCCTTCCTCTTCTGTGCCCCCGGAGCCCCATGTACCCACCCATCTACCACTCGGTTTCCTGGGACACGCCTGGTTCACACCTGTTGTCACAGCACAATTATGAAGAGCGGGCTTGTTCACTCTTCGCCTTGTCCTGCTTTCAGATGAAAAATTCTAGGGCCCCCCTCTATCACGTGCCTGTCACAGCCGGGTACAGTCTGCACACCATCGGGGCTTCCTGAGATCAAGGACCCACGGCCCAGCATGCTGCAGCCCAGGGATGATTCCACACACTTGTTCCTCAAACCTCAAAGAACCTTCCAGAAAGTTCAGGAGTCCCACCCCACCATCACAGGCCCACCGACCCTCCAGACGCCCTGCCCTCTGGCTGTGCGGAGCTGATGGCAGACACCATACCTTTTGGAATCCAGCCGGCTCCCCTGGAGAATTCTGTGTCTGTTATTTTAGGGAAGGAGAGGAAAAGGGAAAAAAAAAAGTTAAGTGAGTGAAACTTAAATCCCAACAGAGTCTGTAATGGAATATTCATTTTGTCAGGGGAGCGTTTCTTTAAAACTTCTGGTCATCTGGACAGGCTGAGCCAGCAGGTGATTCGATTTAATGAGCTTTTTAACGCACTTCAGGCCCAGGTGGGACTCTGTCTGGGAAGGTCTGGGCCCAGGCAGGCGGGGGCATGGCCCCCTGGCTGGGGCTGGGCTGACACCTAGTGACCAATATGGGTGTTGCGGGCCAGCAAAGTGGGAGCCCCAAAGCCTGGGGTCTGGGGTCTGAGGGCTGCAAGGGCCCTGGAAGGCCGTCTCAACCAACCTCTGTGCCTCAGTTTCCTCATAAGTCCTCAGGGACTAATAACAGCACCTCCTTTATAAGGTTGTTACGAAGACATAGCATTTAATAAAGGCTATTATTAATTTAGCTATTATTGTTTTGCAGGAGAGGACATGAGCCAAAGAGGGAATATGCCTGGTCAAAGTCACAGAGTAAGTTAGTGGAGAATGGGGAACTAGATCCCAGCGCTCCCTCTATTAGGCCTCCAATAACAGGGTGTGTTTTTGTGCTGACTGCCTCTTCCTAGCTCTGGGACCTGGGGTGACTCCTGAGTCTCAGCCCTGCTCTAGGGACTGGAGGTACTGGCAGGAGCTTGCTGTGAGGACTGAACGGGGTGCTGCACATAGGGTTTCAGCCCAGTAGGTAGCAAAGTGCCCCTCAGCTGCTAACTATGATGGTCCCCATTGTCATTACTGGTGCTCCAGCCTCAGAGGGTGACAAGATGGCTGCATGATATCTTGCAAATCAAGCACTTAGGACCCAGGAGTCTCCCTCTCCTCTGAGTGGTCACCTCAGTCTGGTCAGGGCAGAGTGCACACGGGCCCATCTATGTTTCCCAGTTGAGCTTGAGCTCAGTCGTGATCCCCTCCCCACCCTCCCCTCCACCCCACCCCTCAAGCCTGGGATCTGGGCATCCTTAAACCCACCAGCAGCTGGCGGGAGTCCTTGAGTTTGGACTTGTACAGCATCCAACGGTAGCGCAAATCTTCCATCTCATCCGAGGTGCCCCTTGCTGGCTTGAGACGAAGGAGGTCCTCGAAGAGATGCTGACCTTCTGGTACCCGAGCCTCCAGGTCCTGTGGGGAAAAGGCAATGTCACATGCACCTTCCAAATGGCCCAGACGGCCCAACCTGCTGGGTAGGAGGAGCCAATCAAATTCCACTTGAGAGGCGCTGACAGAACCTACAAAGGGAGAATCCCATCCATGCAAATTCAAGCCAAGGCCAGACAATCGCTCTCCGGAATCTTACAGACTGGACTCCTACAGGACACAGCAGCTACCCTGCTGACCTCACGGTCACCTCCAACTCTGGCATTCTAGAACCAAGCCCTCCAGAGGACTTCACATAAGAGTTAGCATCATTGTAAGAGCTGCCATTGTTGACCATCTTCCTATTGGCACATGTACAGTGATGTTGGGACAGAGCAGATTTTTCTATCAAAATATAGTACTGTTTTCCCCCAGAGTGACACCTTTTATCCTCAGGACTCCTGGGAAGGAGTGTGATGCAGGAGGTGTGAGCAGGGCTCTAAGTCCAAGAGCCTGGCTTTAAATTCTGGCTTTGGATCCTGGCCCTGCCCCATCCTACTAGCTGTGTGATACGGAGAAAGTCGCTTGGCTTCTCAGAGGCCCTTAAATGTGAGATCAGGGCAAGGGGTGGGGGTGGTTCACCCAGGAAACTGCAAGTCATCTCTGAGATGGCTGGAGTTGGGCGGTGGTGGCAGGCGACGGGAAGAGAGGCCGAGTACCTGGTCAGAGTCAACTAGTTAATTGGACCAAACCTCTCACTGAGGACAAAATATTCAAAACATTTAAAAGGCATCAAAGAGTTAACAAGAGAGGAAGGTACTTCAGGCTAAAACCAGGGCAAGGATCACACTGAGAAGTGAGCTCAGTGTTCGGGTCCGCTTTGCCTGTAGGACACTGGCCAATCAGGAAGAAAGTTGTGAAACAGACCATGGTCTGTGTGGGAGCCTCACGGGGCTTTGGAGACAAAGGTCAAAACCTGTAGAGGTGGAGACTCGGAAAGCCATTCTCCCTTCAGCCGAGACTCCTACATCTCCATCATCAAGGTTAAAAAGGGTAAGTGCCTAGATGAAGACAGTGGTAGACAGAAACAAAACATATTCAAGAGGTGGAATCAAGGAGGGCGTGGTGACTAATTAGATGTGGGAGTGAAGGAGAAAGATCTGTGGTAGATAGATTGCCCAGCAGAGCTCAGCCAAAATTGCCAACCTTCAGAATCATGAGTTAAATAAATCTTGGGTTGTCGGGAAAGTCATGACGTATTTTTTCTGTTTTTTTTGTTGCAAAAATGCGTCATGACTTTTCCAACACCCCAATAGTTGCTGTTCGAAACCACAAACTGTTGGGATGGTTTGTTACACAGCAAACCATCACTGATAAAACAGTGTGAATTAGTGGTGAGATTTTCCATGTTGGGGAATACAGAAGTAGGCTGAATGAATGAATGAATGAATGATTCTTCTAAAGTTCTAAAATATTTGAACCAAAAAAGTTTAAAAACCATTGTTTATACACAAACAAGAACAACTCACGAGCTACATCTGTGCTCCTTTTTGAAGCACTCCCTGGCGTCAAACATCTCTTGAGGCAAACCCTGTGGAAAGGGGTCTTTCTTTGGGAACAAACCTGCAGTTTCGTTTCTCTGGTCCTGAAGTCCTTGGCTGTGGCTGTTCTCATGGCGATGATTCTAACCAGCTTAGAATTTTCCACCTGCAGCCACTGCTCGAAGTTCCTCAGGAGCTGGGAGAAATCTTCATGGCTGCCTTCCGCTTCCTGGGGCAGGTTTGCCTGCAGGAAAGCACAGTGTGACCAAAGCATCCGAGGTGAAAACAGCCTACTGGCCGCGAGTCCTGGGGATTCCATCCAAGCCAGAGAGGCAGGAATGAGGATGCCCCTCAGGGGATGAGAGAGGCCTGGGGGACAAGGAATGTGTCTATCCAATGCGGCCACGGTTAGGGGCCAGGGTCATTCCTCACTGTCACATCCCGGGTCTCCTAGTGGCAGCCACCATCATCCCTTAGCAAGATGGTTATGATAGCGGTTTCCTCCAGCCACTCCCATCCTCCTCCAGCTCTGCAGCCAGAGTGATCTGTCTAGTACACTGTCCCACTCAGCTGAGCTCTCACTTCTCACACTCCCCGGGGCCTGAGAGCCTCAGGTTCCGGCTCTGCCTGACTCCGGAGCTCAGGCCACCATCCCGGTTCTCTGAGGCCGAGCTCACAGACACATCTGGGCCCCCTGGCACTTTACTCTCTCCCTCAGGTCCTCGCAACATTGTCTCCTCTGCATGGCCGCACCCACCTGTACTCCTCTCCTCGGCTCCCACCCAGCCGCGAGGCTTCCCCCTGACATTTCGTTTCTCCTGGGAGGGTTTCCCTACCCCCGGAACCGGGTCACGGTCACTCTGCAACAGGATCCAGTAGCATGTGGCCCCTCTGCCATCGCATACCATGCTTTCTGTAAACCTTTCTTTAATAGCCTGTTTCCCACTTCCTTGTCCCTCAGAATGGGCCCTGAGGCCCAGCGCCAGGGGCTTGTAGAAATGCAGACTCCTGGGCCTCCACCCCGGACCTACTGAATCAGAATCTGCATTTTCAGTATGATCGCTCTGCCACATGAAAGTTTCTGCACTGAATTCCAGATTCTCTGCCGGCCGCAAGTGTTTCTGTTTTATTCACAGCTGTGTCCCACCTCCAAGCACAGTCCTCAGGACAGGGAAATACTCCCTAAGTGCCTTTTGGGTGGGGAAACAAAGACTAAATGGGAGAACGAATGGAGTAACACGCTGTCTCTTAAGAACAAGGAAGGAATTTCTTCTCCCCGTTCTTCCTTTTTTTAAAGGCAGTCGGGACGGGGTGGATGATGCAATGTAGTCAGGTTAGTTCTTTTTACCAAATACAACTTTTGGCACGCACACAAAAAAAGAACACCCATCTTGTGTGATTTCAGTTTGCAATCTGGGGCCAGCAGGAAGCTTTCAACCCTGACCTTGCTTTTTTTTCAGGGGTGATCGCCTGTCTGGCCAGGGGATGCCCAGGACCTTCCCTAGGGGCCTGGGTCTGAGGTCTCTGAGGCCGTCTGTCCAGTGGCACAAGGACTGCACATGCCACAGCAAGGCAGGCTCACCTGAGACAGGACCTGCCCAAGCCCAGAGCTGAGAATGTGGCCTTGGGCAGGGTGGGGAGGCTTTTCTGAAGGCTCCCCACTTCCCTAATCCCTGGACTCAGGATCTGGTCCCAACTAGAAGCCCTGTTAGACAGACTCACCCGGCGGTGACGCCTGGAAATGGGATCCGTGGGGGTGATGAGAAACCCAGTCTTTGGGATGTTGTTGGTGAAAATCATTCTCTTCCCTGAATCCACTTCCGTCCCCTGCAGTTGCCGGTTTCTGATGAGGCTGAGAAGACAAACTCAGCCCAGTCAATGCGGGGACATGATGGGGACTCACGAGGTCAGGGAAGAAGTGATAAAATTGGGGCATCTTGTGGTGCGGGATGCTTCTGGTCTTCCTAGTCAGTGCCTATCCCTCGGGTTTGTCAGAATGTCTCCAAGGCACATGCATTTCCAGTTTTCTACTTGAGATCCTCATCGCTGTCATTAAGGTGCATGTCCCATTGATGCAGGTGAGGCCCAGGCCCGAATGGGCCAGAGGCTAAGTCCCAAGTAGACATTTCCCTGCTCCTATTGCCCTGCTGCCAAGTCAACTGGGCCAGAATGGAGATGCCCACAGGCCCCTGGTGCCATGCCTGGCACACAGCAGAAGCCCAGCCATCTGTTCCATGGCACCACTAAGCTCTCCCCTGGACGGGAAGACGTGTTGTCTGAGGCCAGGCCCAGAGCCAGGAGGCCCTCTCACCTCAGCAGGCTTTCCTCCAGCAGCCCCAGGGCCCTCCACGACTCCATCAGCTCCCTCAGCTCAGCCTGGACCACAGCAGCCCCTTCCAGAGAGGACTTCTCCATCACCAGCTGGCCGTGTGCCTCGATCAGGGGCAGCTGGGCCTCCTTCTCCGGGAATTCAGCCAGTAGCCTCTAAAGGAGACACACACACACACACACACACACACACACACACACACACACACACACACAGTGAGGCCTGGGGAAGCCATCTCTGCTCCCCAATGTGGACGCTTTGGCCTCTCAAACCTGTTATTGGGGAAGCCACATCTCTGCAGGGAAAGCCATCTTACCTCGATTTCAGCCTCTCGGGACTGGGCATCCCACGGGCCTGCGTCCCTCCGGTATGACTCCAGCTTCTGCGTGACCACGACGATCCACTGTCGCAGCTCCAGCAGCTCATGGCTGAAGGTGCAATGTTCCCGCACGCTTCGCCGGCACCCGTCCACAAGGTCCTGCAGCACAGCCCCAGGGGACCGAGGGCTCCCTGAGTGCTGGTCCAGGCTGGGACCCTGGGCCACCCCAACCTTGCAGGACCCCCAGACCTGCCCAAGCCCCAGGGGGAGATGGCCCAGCAAGCAGGAACAAGAGACGTTAGTCCTCCCTTATGCACAGTGCGGCGATTTACCCTGGAAAGACCAACTCTGGTGTAAAGGGCCTCTAAGCCTATCTTACTTTTATAGAAAGGACCAAGTCCGGAAAGGGCGTGGGTAGTCCGAGCTCTTGTCGGCCACCGGTGTGAGGGTAAGCTGACACAAACACATGAGAAAACCTTAGGGCGATACCTACTAAAACTGATCACGGGCATCCCTATGACCCAACCATGTCACCCCTGGGTGTACACCCACCAGAGGCAATCACATCTGCACCGAAAGGCAGGTGTGCGCCAGTTTCTCTGCCCCCTGCCTCACTCTTGGGACCACTAGCTGATTTATTAAATGGAATGAAATGAATCCATCTAGACCTCGTGCCTCACTCAGACCAATAGGTCTCTCTGGGTAGAGAGAGCTGTGTTTCTTGGAAACTCATGGGGGAGGGCGGTTAGTTACTGCGATAATGACGGGGCGGGGTGATGCCAGCAGGGAGAGGGAGAGTGATGGCTGCTCCCAGCCACTCTGGGGAGGGCAGTCCACGACACAGGGCTGCTCCACATCCCACAGGGTTTTCTCGTGCCCTACCGATACCCACACGGTGAATAACCTGTCTATCAGGGCCCGAGCTTAGAACCTTACCCCAGTGAACATACAAACACAAAGAGGTTTTTGCAGTTTTAATAAACACGCCGACTTTCCACTTGTAAACGGGTGGCAGAATGTGCTCTAGTTTGGCTGAAACTTTACCAAGGTTGGTTTCCATTCCAGGAAATCTCCTTACTAGAGGTCTCTGAGGCTGCTGAGTCACACAGAGGGGAGTGTGGTGACCTCCTTCTATCCTAGGCGTGGCCATCTTGGAGCACTTATGTACGGAAAGACATTATTTTTCATAAATACTTTCCTTTTATTTCTCTTTTTTTCTATAGAAAGGGCATTACATTAAATTTTGAAATGGTGTGGGTACTTATACTATCTATGAATTTCAGAACAGGGCACACAGCGTCCAGTTGGGCGGAGAACCCTGCCTTAGGCTGCGTTTTCTTGAAGTACGGCTGCCCGAGAGCAGGCTTTGAGCCTCTGGGGCTTTGTTACAAAAGCAGACCCAGGCCCTCAGTCTGAATCAACATGAGGGTGGGCCCTGGAGCCTGCATTTCAACTTGTCCTCGGGGAAAGTTTGAAGGACCCTCAGTTTCCATTTCCACCGCTACAAAGGGTACCAGAAAGATCCACTAGAGGGCACTGCAGATGAGGCTCTCCACCACCAGGACAGGCCTCAACCTCAAGTAACAGCTGCAAAGGAGATGAGGCCTACTGCCCGCTGGGCTTTTGTGAGGATTGGAGCAGCCTGTTCTGGTCTCTGGCCGCTGGCACTTGTGGAATTGTGTATTTACTTGTGGCTGCTGACTCATTGTCCAGCTCTGCACTAAAATGGAACCCCAGGGAAAACAGGGGTCTTGGTTCTCTTGGTCATGCTGCCTCCATCCTCAGGGCCCACGACCCTGCTTGGCATACAGGAGGCACTCAATAATTGCTCGCTGAATGAATGAGGAAGGGAAGAAAGGATGGGAGAAAGAAAAAGGAGAATTGGAAGGAATGAAGGAAGAAAGGAGGGGAAAGCCCCAGGAGTATCAGACCCCAGGGGCTGGCATCTGTCACATCACAGGCCCTCCACTGGTCTCTCACCTCCAGGAACCTCTGCAAGGCCTGGCAGTCGGCAGAGAGCTGGTCCATTTTATGCTGGTCGGTCTGGTTCCCCTGGATGAGTGGCCTCAGGGCCTCCAGCTGCACCCCCAGGTCCAGCCCCTCTTCCTGCAGCCCCTGAAGCACAGGAAGGAATGAGTGGGGGTGTCCTCTCTGCCTGTCATCCTGGATGCTGATCAGGACAAGGAGCTCTGAGTGCGAGACATTGGGAGGGTCCCAGCTTGGTGGGGCTCCCCAACTCCAGAGGCCACACCACATGGCCGTCTGATGGTCTCCTTCTCAGGGCTGGTGAGAATTTTTTTAACGATTCAAAAGTATTCTGAGCCATCATGAAAATAAACTGTGGATAAACACATGGGGACTCTTACTTGATGATCACCTTTCATTCTGAAGACTCATATCCCAGCTTTAGTTTTAAAGCCCCAAATGCACCATTTTTAAATGTCTTCCAGACATTCTCCACCTATGTATGAGCTTTGCTTGGGTTTTAAAGAGATCAGCGTTGGATTGCATGCATTTTAAAAACCAGCAAGCGCCTCACCCAGCCAATAATCACCAGCGATCTGCCTACGTACAATCCATCCACATGTGTTTCAAAGCATTTATTCTTGATCCCCAAAATTGGTTTATTTAAGTGAAGGCCTCTGAACTCATTAGAACCATTTAGCAAAGCAACTGTACAACAAATACCAATGTTAGACTTTGGACCATGGGGCAAGCAAGAGGGCAGCGTATCATTTTATTAGGCTTGAGAATCAGCTGGTGGAGGTGCAAAAGACCAACGCCAGGAGCCATCAGGCAAATCAGCAGCAGTTTGGTCAAGACCACACGGCAGATCTCAAGGGAGGGTCTAAGTCTACGGCTCGTGGGCCAGCGGTTGCTTTGGTGGCTCCTGCTAAGGAGAGGAGCTGCTTCCAGGGACAGCTGAGCACCTGAGCAGAGGTGACTGTAAGCCCCATACGACCCCTTACCTGCAACCTTGAAAGCTGAGCTTGTTTCCCAGGAAGGTCCTGCTGGAGCCCAATCTCGGCTTGGACCCTGACTTGGAGGTCTGCGAGCTTCCTCTGCAAGGGCTCAAAAGCAGCCCCGAAATCTTTGTGCTGAGTGAGCAGGCTCTGTAGAGACACAGAACAGGCAGCAGACCAATTAGGAGCTTTGTTCACAACCCAGCTGCTCTTTCTCTAGCTTTCTCTGTCATCTCCTCCAGGAAGCCTTCCCAGAGCCTTTGAGGGGGTTGGACACCCTTCTCAGTGCCATCATAGCGAGTCCTCACATAACGGTGGTTCTATCCTCTAGGACAGGGGCTGGCAAACTGCATCTCGTACCACACACCCCAAAGCCCACTAGAGGCCTGTTTTTGCTAATAAAGTTTTATGGGAACACAGCTGTGCCCACTCATGTACAGCTGCTTTCATGCCACCGGGGCAGAGCTGAGCTACAACAGACCCTCTGCCCTGCAATCCCTGGAATGTGTGCTACTTGGATTAGTGAGATGATGGATGTGCCTCTCTCAGCAGGTGCCCGGGCCCTCCTCAGTGCCCTATAGACCACAACTCTCCTCCTCCTAGTCATCCTCATTAGATACTCAGCAAACATTTGTTACATGGAGAATAAACTGTCCGCTACCGGCCGTGTCACATCTAAGGTTTCCTGTAGTCATTTAGGAATCGGTCCCTGGTACAATAGCTTCTAGCTCTGGTGGTTAAAAGCTTAACGTATTTTCTGGGTTTTCTCATTTAACACTTCTCTGGCTTTCTGCAGGAGACAGTTCAGAGACTGCAGCGTAGAGAGGGGCGTTGGGGGCGGACTCAGGGGGCAGACAGGAGGTCGGGACACCAGTTAGAGGGATAGAGATGAGGAGCCAGAGATTGTGGGGACCAACAGATGTGCCCAGGGCCACAGAGCGGCATGTGGTGGGGCTGAGATCAGCGTGCAAGGCTGCTTGACCCCATCCCCCCGCCCCCAAGGGTGGCCCCACCTCCGGCTGGGCCCCAGTGCGGGGCAGGCAGCTGGTGGGGCTCACCTGCACCTTGCTTTTCCTTTGCAGAAGGCTGTTGTGGAGCAGGTCTCTGTCCCTCACGGAACTCGCCACCTGCTCCAGGAGGGCCGTGGCTCTCTCCTGACCGAAGACGCTGCTCAGCAGGTCTTTCTTCAGCTGCAACATGGTCAGCTGCTGCTTCAGCCGGGAGCTTTCTGCCAGGGCCGCCTGTGTGAAACAAAGCCATCATTAACCACGGAGAACGATGGGGCAAGGAGAAGCTAGGAACGGTGCCAGAACACACCTGTTCTGCTGCAACTGCTAGAAGGCTAAGCCTCTGGGCTGGGTTCTAAGGAAGCGACAAACACAAGAAACGGGGCGGCAGGAATGTGGTGGGAGGCCCTGAATTTCAGGGTTAACTTGATTCCTCTCTCACCCCCCACATCTATCTTATTAGCAAAGCCAGACCAAGAATTCCACCACCTACATGCCTCAGAAGTCCGTTTCCTCTTCATCTCTTTTGCCACTGACCATCACACGCCCTCAGCCTCGCTCACCTGGACCACAACAGCTCCTGACCACCAGCTGCCCCCAAGCTGTCCCCCAGAATCAACCATCCCCACTGCAGCTGAACCCAAACAAACCAGCTGGACCCTTTACTCAACGATTCCCCTTCACCAACAACAGTGGACCGCCCCCCCGCCCCAGGTGGTTTTTGGGATGTTCTGAGGGAGCTAAGAGCCTATGGGAACACAATCAGCAGGAATTCAGGAGGAGGTGGCACCAGAGTGGAGTTAGGATGTGTAGGAGTTCACCAGGTAAAGAGGGGACCTAAAGGGGACTCAGAAGCCCCCTTGTAATGGGCAGCGGCTCCCACACAGCCTGAACTCTGCACAGCCCAGGCCCCACCTCCTCCAGGAAGCCGCCCTGACCACATTCCCAGCCTCCACCCTCCCTTCCTGCCACAAAGCCCTGTGCCAAGCCTGAGACTCCTACTGACAAACCAGTTGTTTTGGGTAAGTACCTCTTGTTTCTCTAACAGAGGGCCCTGGGTCCTGGAGGCCAGAGGTTTTGTTGTCAGCTGGCCAGAGTCCTTCCAGTTTTACCTGATGTTACTGAGATCTTGAACTCATCACAGGGCTGGGAGAGGACAAAGACCCTAACCCAGGTAGCTGCAGTCCAAGGCAGAAAGAGATTGTTTTGCTAAGCAAAGTTTCAACTGAGTGTTGTGGGTGTTCCAGGCAGAGGTGGACACTCCTGGCTGGGGAAATCCAAGAAGGCTCCTCAGAGGAAGCATCACTGACAACAGCCCTGGAAGAGCAGAGGGAGTCCCTAGAAAAAGGGCAGCATAAACATGGCTGGCACAGCTAGACGGGAGTAACCTGTGGATGAGAGCATGAGATTTGTGACTGGCTACATGGAGGTCAACCCTCTTTAGGTAAGGGGTCACCTTTACCCCCATTCACTAAACCCAGACGCAGTATCATGGGAGTTAAGAATTCAGGCTGAGGAGTTACGATCATGAGTTGGATTATATACTAGCTGGGAGGGCTTGGGCAGTTCTGAGCCTCAGTTTCCTCATTTATAAAATGGGAGTACTCACACCCAGCTCATGGGGTTGTCATGAGACGTGAGTAAGCCGATACCTTCCAAGCATTTGACATAGTGCAAGATCCACAGGTAACACACAACAAAAAACAGCTTTTCTCAGCTATTATTATTTAACCAGCTGATATGGGTTGAACTGTGTTCTCCCCAAAAAAGGTATGGCAAAATATCTCCCCCCACTACCTCAGAATGGAACATTCTTTGGAGATTGGGTCTTTATAGAGGCAATCAAGTTAAAGTGAGGTCATTAGGTGGGACCCTAACCCAGTGTGACTAGTGACCTAGTTAAGAGGGGAAATTTGGACCAGACACAGGCACAGAGGGAAGATGATGTGATGGTACATGGGGAGGTGTCCATGTGATGACAGAGGCAGAGACTGGAGTGATGGATCTATTAAGTCTGGGAACACCAACAACTGCAGCAAATACCAGAAGCTACACGGGGGAGAGAGCAAGGTCCGCTAGACACCTCAATTTTGAACATCCAGCCTCCAGAAATGTGAGAAAATGAATTTCTGTTGCTTTAAGCCACCCAGTTTTTGGTACTTTGCTCTGGACACTAATATATCAGTCATGCCCAACTTTGGGGGCTCAGTGTTTCAGTTCTCGAGGAAGTCTGCAGATTCATAGGCCACTCTGAGGCTAGATGCTGAGTCAAGACAAGAAAAGACAGGGCCGGCAGCTTGAGCTCTGGCCCACGACATCCTGCCACCCGTCCCCCAGGCATGCTAGTGAGAGTGATACAAGATGCTCCCAACCAGCAAATGGCATCCCAAAATGAACGAACCAAAGTCCTGGTCCTACTCGCTCCCCTACTGCCCTGTGAGTCTCGGGTCACACTCTGGAAAGACAGGTCCACATCCTCCTACCTTAAGAAGGTCCCAGTTTGCATTCTGCCCCAGAGGGAAGGACAGGACAGAAAAGCAATTGTGACACAGTTAAGGAAAGCCCTTGCTGTGGAGTCAGACAGGCAGGGCTGGGTCAAAGCCAGCCCTCCCACTTAATGACTGGGTGACCTTGAACAGGTGGCTGTCCCCTCTCTGAGACTTGGTTTCCTCCATAGTCAAATAATAATAATAAAACTGCTCTGTTTGCCTCACAAAACTGTTTCTAGAAACCAATGTGAAAACAGGGACAAGAATATTAGCTGAGAGTCTATCACCCACCATTCTGGCCCCAGCTCTGCCTCTCTTGAGTGGCCTGACCTTGAACAAGCACCCTAACTTCTTCCTGGCCCCAGTCTCTTGGCAAAATGAGGAGGAGAATGGTAGAAAAGGAGACAAGAAAATCTGTGTACATAGATATTCAACATATATGTATTAATTATAACCATTAACATTGGAAATAGCCTAATATCTAATTGTGGATACATTAAATTATGGCACACCAAATGGAATATGATGTAGCCATTTTAAAATTACTTTTAGAACAATTTTAAATGATTGTGATAAAAAGTTCATATGTACACAGTGGAAATATCAGTGGCTATAGTAATATAACATGACCCCAAATTCACAAAAATTATAATTAATTAATTAAAGCTTCTGTCTATTGGTAACCATATCGCATGGAAATGGCTAAATGGATTTTCATCAGATACGAAAGGTATATTTGGGATTGTCTGACACAAAATTGAGGTTTCTGGCACAGATGAAATTCACTTTGGGGATCCCTGAGGAGTACCTCAAAACGATGAACCATCATGCTTTGGAGCTTGGGGTGGAAGGGAGCCCACAGGCCCCCGGAAGCAAAGGCCAAGCACTGCCACTTAAGAAATATAGAGAGAAAACACTTGCTCCCACCTGAGCCCCAAGTGGAAAAACACGAGGGCAGACACTCCAAAATGCAGGCACTGGTCTAGGGCTCAGGAATGTGCTCAAGGGGGAGTAGGGGCCAACTCTGGTTAATACCAAGTCGGACAGAAAACGTGATGGAGAAAGTGCCCTAATATGTTACCAGAGGTTCTGTGGCTTGTGGGAATGCGAGGGCTTTTTGTTTTCTTCTTCACAAATCTAAGCATGGCTTCTATACTCATCATGAAAATAAATATACAATGGGCTTACACCTGACACTCTACTGTGTCTCTTCCCACACTAAGGATCTCTAGAACTGAAAGCACTGCATGGACTTGAGAGCTCCAGGATACCCTATGGCAGTGTTTACAGGTAAATCAGAGCTACCTGTGGCAGACACTGTGGGCTGCTCACCCAACAGCCAGTCTTCCTTCTTGCTCACCGCACAACCAGGATTTTGTTTGGGTGGCAAAGCTCCCAGTTCCAGGTTCCAGGGTTATGGCTGTAATTGGTGCAAGCCAGTCATGGCAAGCCTATCACCCTCGGCCAGTGATTGGTCCAAGGATGGTCAGGTGACCTGGTATGGACAATGGGATGTAAGGGGAGTCTGCCAGGGCTTCTGGGAAGGAGGACTTGCCTCTATTGGAAATGGTAGATGGAAAGTGCCCATTTGCCCCCATGCTGCTCCTTCCTGCACAAGATGCTGTTCGTGTAAGGATGCCTGCTTACAGCGGTGGCAACCATCTTGGGGCCATGAAGGGAGACACAACCTAGAGCTGGAAAGAACGTAGGTCTTGCATGATACTGTTGAGCTATCAAGCCAGCCATGGACCTAAAGGTCTCTGTGTTTTAAGTCATCGTTGGTCAGGTTTTCTGTCCCTTGTTACATGCATCCTAACTGATACATGGTAAAGGTAACGGCCTGACAGCTCTCCAAATTGCTCATGCATTCCCCCAGAGCAGGGGTCGGCAAACTTTTGAGATGGAAGAGCCACCAGGGGTCAGCAAACTGCGGCTCGCCCGCCACACGTGGCTCTTTGGGTACGTACATGTGGCTCTGAAGTAAAAATGAAAATAAAACTATCATAGTTTCATTTATAAAAATTTTAAAGGATATTATTCACATAATGGAGATTATGTAAAAATATATTTATGGCTCTCGAATAATTTTTAAATTGTTATGAGGGACAGGATTGGCTCTTCCAGGGGTCGGCCACCTTCTGAGACGGAACTTCCCCCAAAGAGCCGCATGTGGCTCGCGAGCCGCAGTTTGCCGACCCCTGCCCCAGAGGCATGTCTGCAGTGGGGTCCTGAGGGGCAAGGGTATGGGAGGGTCAGTGCAGAGTCCTGAAGCCATCCCAGGCACCAGCCTTTGCCTTTTACTCAAGAACTGAGGAGGACCTTTGTATCTGATAAGAGTTGACATTTCCTGGACATATAGGACTCCTACGCCAGACATGACGCAATGAGCTCTACCCAGATATCCAGAGGACCCAGGAACACGCCTTTCCCTGTGAGAGGGGCTGAAATGCCACGCTTGACTGGTGGCCGCCCCCAGCGGCATCAGGCAGCCCTCCTGGCAGGGCCATGGTTACCTCAATCTGGGGCAGGAAGGTGTGAATGGAGGGCAGGTCTGGCAGGCTGGCGGTGACATCCAGGAGCCTCTGGGCCAGGCCTTTCCACAGCTGCAGATCCTGCAGAGGCCGCTGGAAACGCTGCCACAGCTCCGCCCCCGTGGCATTGCGTAGCCTGGCGCTCTTCCCCTTCATGCTGCAAGGGCCGTGGGTGGGGGAGAAACCAAGGGGGGGGGTGGCGTCAGCCTGCCGGTGAGGCCTTGTCCAGACCCCCAGGGAGCTTGGCCTGTGTTGCCCCCAGGATGGTCCTCTCCCGTCCCCCAGGGAGGGTCTGCGGGACCTCAGAGGACTATGCCCTCTGGATAAAAGGACGCCAGTCCTCAAACAGGCTTGCAGCCCAGCTTCATGACCAGGGAACATTAAATCCTGAAGAGGAATTATGGAGAGACCCTAGAGACAGGTGCCCCAAGGCACCTCGCAGAAGCAAACAAAATCCTTTCTTGAGTAAGATATCATCATCCTGGGCCCAAATAATTTCTACAGATGATCTTTCAAATACAATATCCAGCCCCACGCCACGGATAACCAGCGCCTGATACCTCAGCCACCCTGTCTCACTGCCTGCTTTGTGCACAGGAAATGCAAGCCCCGCCCCCACACACACACCTTAGCATCCCCCAGGGGATCTAGGCAGCTGCTCTGAACAGACAGAGCTAGGGCCTGAACACACTGTGGGGTGAGAGACATACAGCAAGGTGAGAGCTCCCCGAGTTCATTCTGGAGGAATCCCCTGGAGCAGGCAGAGGAAATGGAAGGTGGATGGTTGCGCTGTGTTCCAAACACCTGAGGCTCACGTAGTAAAAACAGGGTGGATATTTGACCAGCTGGTCTATGCTTGGCTAAGCAACTAGAGACCCGTTGTGCCTGAGCCCATGGGCAGAGGGGCAGGTAGAAGCTGGCGTGGAGATGGGCTCAGATGCCTCCACCAGCGCCCTCAGCAGGGAAGGGCGGGACATTTGTCTACTGAAAAGCCCTCCCCTTGGGCCATTACATGGGGGACCCGTCTCCAGTGCTAAGGAGACTTGGTGAAAATGAGTGCGTGATCCACTCAGCGTGGAAAAAAGCATTGTTCAGTCCACTTTCTGGGAGCAAAACACAAGATACTGTCAAAAGGGACAGTACCTGAGCTGTGTGAGACCTTGTAACAGCCAGTCGTTGAGAGGTGTAAGAATTATTTATGAGCTACCATGTGCCTAGAAAAAGCAAGCCTTCCTCCTGGATACAGCATTGGGTGGGGGAAAAAGACCCCTGAGTCCCGCCCCCCTCAGCCCCCCAGGTACCTCTGGTACTCCTGGATGGCAGCGACGACACTGTCGGGGAGCAGCTGGAGGTCGTGGGGGAAGACAATCAGCTCCTTCAGCTGGGCCTGCAGCTGCTCCACTCGTGGTTCCTCCGCGGCCAGCGCTGCCCGAGTTGCCTGCAGCACACAGGTGGCCCCCAGGGGGCGGGTAAGGCTCTGCTACAGGACAGGTGGGGTGTGTGCAGAGGGATGAGTGTGGCTGGCGGGAGTGGGCCAGCCGGGGAGAAACCTGTGCCCAAGGGCAAGGACTGGGACCCCGTGAGCTCAGCCCCTGCTCCCCAACCTCCCGTTCTGTGACTCTCACCAAGCTGGGGTTCATCTTTATGTCACCTGCCTCACGGCGCTTGCCTGAGTACCAGCACTGATAATACAGATAACTAATATCTAGGGGACACTGCCACCATGCTGAATGCTCTGGGTGTCCCATTCTTTTAAGCCCCTCAACGATTCTGGAAAGTAAGTCTCTGTGTGCCCATTTCGTACACAAGGCAACTCCCGCTAAGTGTTTTCTGACGGCTGCAGGGCTGGTGAACAGTGGACCTGATGTGGCTCAGGCTCTTTACCTGCCTCTTCAGCGCCAATGGGAACCACGGCCTACAGGTGCTTTGTGACCCACCGATGGCTATTGGCAGGCTGCAGGACATTCCCACTGAGCACTCCCCAAAGGCTCCATGTGGCTGCTGCCTGCATTGTGACCCTGTCCTGGGCAAGCTGTGGGGCCTCTCAGTGACCAGTCCCCTCGTCTGTAAAAGGGGGTGGTCCTGGCAGTTACCCCGCCCAGGGCTGTGCAGCACTCAGAACCGCGCACTGGGTAAATAACAGGTGACGATTCTGAGGATGAGTGCGTCCCTCACTCACACAGCCTTTCTTTACAAGTTGCTCTTTCAGCCGATGCCTAGACACACCTGCTTCCTTGAAGTTTGCCTGTTTCTCAAAAACGGATCTGCATTTCTTGCTCCTCGGTGCAGGGTAGGCTTACTGCACTCTACCTTCTTCCCCTGCTGTGCTGGGCCAAGGGTGCTCCCCGCCCACGGCAGCTCGGGCTGCCACACACCTGGCCTGGTCCCCAGGCCCCCAGAGGGCTGAGCTGAGCAGGTCAGGTGTGTCTGCTCCTATAGACCTCATCATAAGAAGGGCAAACAGTAAACTACGCAGGCACTAGTTTACGAACAGACGTCTCTAGTAATAAATTCTGAAATTCCCTCCCACTGGTTTCCGGTGAGTCATGGCTTGATCAAAGTTGAGGTGACACCTGAATGGGGTGGGACAGACAGCCTCTGTAGGGATGTGGTCAGCACCAGAACGGGCAAGTGGCTGTGGTGATGGGAGGGCTTTCCAGACTTGCCCTCCCTGAGAGCTGACTTTCTGGCCAGAGCTGTTCTCAGCACTTTCTGTTTTCACATGATCATAAGGAATGTGTGAGGTGGGTCCTATCATCACCATACACACTTCACATGTAACTGAGATGAAAGTAATTCTTCCAGAGCCATCCAGCTGGCAAGAAAAGGAACCAGGACTTGAACCCAGCAGTCTGATCCCACAGTCCCCGCCCTGAACCACTGTACCACCCCACCCCCACCCAGAGCCGGTGGACAATCCTAAAGGGGAAACAGTTTCCTGTGTACGAACTTGATGATGGCAGTGGAATCGGGTCTCCTATGACACGGCTGAGTGAGCCCTAAGGAGTACATGTGCTTTGCTCCTACCTACACAAAAATATTCGGCATACGGGCAAAGATAAGAAGGAAGAGAAAAAACAGGACAACAATACAGAATGAAGGTGGGGTCTGGGTGGCTTTTCTGTTAGATATAATATCTCCCCAGTGGAACAGACATTGAGCTAACCCAAGAAATAAATATAGGTGTGGGGGAGGGTGCACATAGGAAGCGGGTAGCGGAGGGTGCTATGATTGGACATGTCTGGTGGGAAGCCACCCCACCCTCCCCAGGAGGGGTGTCCTCTGCTTGGCCTCCTCAGGACCCCATTGTGTTTGTCCATCAGCATCGCTACATGAAGAGCTTTCCCTCTGACCTAACACTCCCTGCTCTGTGCTTGGGAAGTCCACCCCACATCCCACCATTGGGCAAGGGCGTGGCTAACCTGGAGCCAATCCACCTCTGGTCTTATTTACCTACTGACTCATCATGTGAGCCAAGGGATGCTGGGCGTAAAAAAATAAATAAATAAATCTCTCTGGGCCTCAGTTTCCTCATCTGGAAATCTGGAAAATGGGTGCAAATACCCAACCTTAGTAAGACCCAAAGATCCAGGAAAACCAGAGTGAGCATGCGTGCTTAAGGCTTAGAGTGATTCTCCCACCACACAGAGGAGCTCCACGCGGCGGCACTGCAGGGCACACATGCCACCTGGATGGACGTGGCTTGGCCAAACACTGCTTACCGAGTAGAGCCTCCAGCGGGACACCAGCTCGTCCTCAGTGCCCACCTTCGCCGTGGGCTCCAGGCCCTCCTCAGCCAGCCTCTGAAGGCCCTTCCTGAACTCTCCCAGCTCGGCCTCCAGCTGCGCCTTCTGCTGCTCAAAGGCCCGCTTGGACTTGAGGAGGCCCCGCAGCCGTCCCTCCTCCTCCTCCCAGAGGACCTGCAGCTTCGCCAGAACTTTCCTCATCTCCTCCAGCTCTTCGGTGATCCTCTCTGCACCCAAAGGAGAGGTATTCCGGATGACTCCCGCGGCTTGCTCCTCCAGCCTCTTCAGAGACTCCTCACCTCTGGGAAACTCCTTGGCGATGTCCTACAGGGGGCAGAGGGCGAAAAGAAGCATGAGGGGAAAAAGAAAACACTGGCTGTGTTTTCCAGAGCCCCTGGGAACATCAGGCTAAGCACTGATTGATTCCTCGATTCCTGGGTTAGAGCCACAGGCACCTTTCCAAGGGGTGGCTTGTCTGCCTTAATAACATTGACTCACAGCATAAGGATGTAATTCCCTGCCCACATCTCTTACTAGCCATTTCTTTAAGTCAAGGAGAAAGTCTCTGCCCAGTGCTTCTCTGTCCTGAACACTGCCTGACATTTGTTAAATCTTTTTTTTTTTTTTAACGAAGACAGAGGCAGCCTTAGGTACGGAGTAGCAACGGCATGGAGCCAAATAAGAGCTAATGACCCCATTTGGTTTCATTATATTCATTTGTATGGTTACCTACTAATTATGAACGAGTACTGATTATCTATTTCTGACAATGATATCAAGTTTCTTCATCAGCTTTTAATTTTTTTAAATGTTTATATAACCACCTTTAAATCTGTTTTATTCAAAAATGCCTTCAAAATATACATACTTTTGTATGGAAGGATAATTTCCATGAAGTAAAATATACAGATCTCAAGTGTTCCTGTTCAAAGAGTTTTCAGAAATATGCATGCCCATGTAGTCCACATTGTGATCAAAATATAGAGCATTTCTAACATCCCGGAAGATTCTAGAACTTATTTGAAATCCTAGAACATGTTATTTTTTGAAGCTGGCTTCTTTCACTCAGCATAATGCTTTTTAGATTCTTCCACGTTGTCGTGTATATCAGTGCTTCATTCCTTTTTATTGTGAGTAGTGTTCCTTTGTGTACACATTCTATTATATTTATCCAATAGATAAACATTCTATTGAATGTTTATCTATTTACCCAATACTCTGCTGCTGCAAATCTGAGTTGTTTTCAGTATGGGCCTATTATGAATAAGGTTGCTGTGAACATTCTTCAGTAAGTCATACCAGATTTTGTTTGGTCATTGTCATTTTAGAAAGTGAGTCCATTTAAACACCAGTATTAAATGGTACAGGTCCTGTGTAGCTGTGGCAAAAATTACACAGCAGTTCTTGAATTATTGAAGATCATCTACCTACTCGCTTTGCAGAGGGAGTCAGAAGCTCATTCCAGGTCACGGCACATCAGGAAGGCGAGAGTGGACCTAGTTTCTCCCCACTGCAGGCCTGACGCCCACGTTGGGGCTCCTTACCCTCTGCCCTGTTGACATTTGCAGCTGGAGAGTTCTCTGTCATGATAGCTGTCGTGTACATTGTAGAATGATCCCCACCCGTTAGATGCCAGTAGTACCCCCACCCCGGGCTGTGGCAACCTTAAATGTCTCCAGACATTGCCAAATGTCCCCTGTTTGAGACCCACTGGCATAGATTGTGCTGCTCTGGCCTTGGGCTTCCAAATGCCCTGCTGAGAGCTCCAGCGTTATTTCACTGCATTCCATGCTTCTCCTTCCGTGGGGTCTGCAGGCTGTGGATGTGCGTATCTACTGTGGCGCCCCCAGTCCCACCCTATTAAATAAAGTAACACAGAACCCACCACATGTGAGGGCTCCCCTGGGAGGAGGCACAGAGGGGTTACCTGCAGCGTGGCAAGGCGGTGCTTGGGGGACAGCTTGCAGTTCCGCCCCATGCAGCCGTCCAACTTCTCCACCACCGCCTTCAGCCACAGCTGGAATTCATCCACATCTGCCTTGTAATGCTCATGCTCCCGGGTCACCTGCTCCAGGAGGTCCACTCTGTCCTGTGGGAGGGGAGGGGAGTCACCGGCCATGAGGGTCCCCAAGGCCAGGCTGACCTGGGCTTTGAGGCCTGCCTCTGTGTGTGTGTGGGGTGTGTGTGTGTGTGGGGGGGCGGGGGGATGTGCGATGCAACCCTCGACCCTTTGGCTGGAGATAAAGAGATCTCAGAAGCTCTTCTCTAACTTATTAGCAATAAGCCAAGAGGCTCTTGGCTTTGGAGACCAAAGCATGTCATTGCTGGGCCTGTCAACTACACCGCTGGCTTTCTTTCCTGCCATGTCCTGGGAATGGCACTCAAGTCAGAGGCCTGGCAACAACAACTACTGCTACCTAACCTACCATTTGAGCACTCACCAAGTTGCCAGAACGACTCCAAGAGCTTTACAATCATTATCATCTCATTGATCTCCCCTGGCCAACCCATCAGGTGGCACCATTATTATCCTAGTCTGACAAACAAGGAAATTGAGGCACAGTGGAGGTGAAATGACTTGCCCACCTGGCGAGGAAAGCACCAAGATCCAAACCCAGAAGGTAAGACTGGACTGATGGGGTTTCTGCCTCATAACAGCAGTGTCTACAGGGCATGCACATAAATGGCAGGCTGCCCATTTCCTCATCAGTGCAGTGATGTCACCTCAAGGGGGTGGAGTCATCTTTATTTTCAGAGAATCCCACTGAAGTTCTAACCACACAGGGACAAGACGGTGTCCTGAGAGGGGCTGACATTTGGGAAATAGAATCACTGTTATAACACCTACTGTGTGCCTCAGGACTCTTTTTCAAAACACACCTCTGATCACAGCACCATCTCTTTAAATCCTTCCATGCCTCCCCACTGCCCCCAAGCTCGGGTCCAATGGCTGCAGCCTGGAGGTCAAGGGCAGGATGCCATAATTAAGCACTGTGGCCCAGTGGTCAAGCTGGGCTTGGGAGCCCACTGCCTGTGACTCGAATCCTGGCTTGTCTCAGGCACAGAATTCACTCCTGTATGCCCAAGTCTCCCCATCTGTAGGGTGTGGATAAGAACAGTACACACCTCATTAGGATGCAGGGGCATTAAATGAGTCAGAGCTCGCATACCCCAAGGACATCACCAGGCATCTAGTAAGCGCTTACCAACTGTTTATTGTCCCCTGCTCTCCCCTCTATGCTCTTGTCACTCCCACCTGAGCAATGGGGGAAGCAGGTGTCCACCTGGCAGTGCTAACCTCCAGCGCCCTCCTCCTCTGAAGCCCTGCCCCCCCGCTCCAGGCTGAATGAACAGCCTTCTCTCTGTGTTGTGGCTCCTGCTGGGGGAACCCAGCGCTCCCTACAGACAGGCTGCCCCTTGTTGGTTTCATCTCCCAGGTCCAGCTGGGAAAAAGGGACTTCCATTTACTCAACGCCGACTTTGTGCCTGGAACTTGCCAAACATCTAGTTCCTCTTCGCTGATGTCACAGAACCCTCCCATTACACAAATGTCCAAATCAATGTTGGGAGGTCACAAAACTCTCCCAGGGCCTTAGAGACAAGATTTAAATGACAAGGGTCGGGTTCCAAAACCATTGCTCTAGGCCTGAGGTTGGGGAACAGTAGCTGTTCCGGCTTTACCTCCGACGTGGTTTGCGTGGCTGGTACTTGGCCTCCCCCAGGCCATGTGTGTTGCAGCAGCTCAGACAAGCAGACGCTGGCAAAAACACACAGAGGAACAGCTATATTCCAATAAAACTGAAAGGCGGACACTGAAATTCGAATTTCATATCATTTTCACACGTCGTGAAATACTCTGCTTTTTATTTCCCACCCAATCATTTAAAGCTGTAAAAACCATATTTTAGCTCACAGGCCATGCAAAATCAGGAGGTGGGCAGGATTGGGCCTGTGGCCACAGTTTGCTGACCTCAGCTCTCAGCCAGGGAGCTAGGCCATGTCCAGGAGGGTGCTGACCCTCTCTGTAGCTAAGTCAAAAGTTCTCAACTGGGCAGTGTGGGCAGACGTGCAGGTTCGAAACTTTCTCTGCCCCTCCCTTTGAGAAGCTCCTCACCAAATCTAGAAATGCTAATTCATTTAAACCTTTGCAACAACCATTGCAAGGAGGAGAAAATATCCCCGTTTTAGAGATGGGGAAACCAAGGCACAGGACCAAGTTCTTCAGTGAAGAGCTGAGAACCTTCTCACTGATGGGAGTGAGGCTCAGAGCTTCACCAGCAGCGCATGGCAGATGGGAAAGCACGGTGCTGCTTGAATTCCGAAAGTGGACCAAGGGCCAGTGGCTGGCTCCTTCTTGTTGTCCTTGCTGGCTGCCCCTTCCTGCAAGGTCACCTGTATCCTTCCAGAGCTTCTTCCATCCACAGGAAAGCCTCGTTTATGAAACAAAGTGGGTCAGAAATAGCGAGCAGAGAATAAATGCTGGCCTCTGTTGACGCTGATGATTATAAATGTTGTAATGAAGTGAATTTGCCAAAGAAAGTGCTGGCCGGTGGCTCTGTGTGTGTGAGCGATGAGGTGCTGGCACCCAAGGCAGCCCAGAGTAAATAAAAGCCTCCGTGATAGGTAGCAGGCCCCAGAGAGGACCGTGGCTGAGCAGGGCAGCTGTCCAGGCGAGCTCTGGGCCAGGCATAGCGATCAGAGAGCACAATTCAGCCGCTGCCGGGCCGGCTGCGGCGCAGGATGACAGGGGTGACAAATGGGACAGTGTTCAACCTTCTCTCATTAGACCAAACAATTAAACCATCGGTAGCCGGCAGAGTTGTCAGGAATGTCAAAACCCAACCAATTAACAAAGGCAGCGTGGATACATGCCCCTGCAAAGGCTGCGTGGATGGCTTTGATTTGTGGCTCAGATGCCAGACAAATGTGCCTTCCTCAAGGGCGGGAAGCAGGAAGAAAGAGAATGCTGCCATTTGCCTGGCCCTTCAGAAAGTGGCATCAGTGGATTAAAAACACTCAGACAAAATAAACAAGCAAGGCCCTGCTGGCAACCAGCTTGCTGTCTCTTCTTGACTTGCAAATGCTCTGGGTTGACCCTCTGCTATTGCTCACACCTCCCCACTCAGCTGGGCTAGGTGTCCTAGTCAAGCACCTCCCTCCAGGGGGTGGTCAGAGACCACAGTCCAGGGACGGCCCCCACAGTGCTTCTGTGGTCCTGTCCCCATCCATACCAGTGGCTTGGCCATTAACATACTGAAAGTCAAAAATGGATTTTCAGAGGTGAAAAGGGCCTCTTAAGTAGCATGAGAAATGTTGAAATGAGCGCTTATTGGTGAAAGACAAAGTATTAATACATACAGTATCAGCCACAGACTAAGTGGTATCCTCCCCAAATTCATATGTGGAAACCTTCACCCCCAATGTGATGGTATTTGGAGAGGGAGTCTTGGGGAGGTACCTGCGATTGGATGAGGTCCTGAGGGTGGGGTCCCCATGATAGGACTGGTGCCCTTATACCAGGAGACACCAGACTGCCTTCGTCCCTCTCTCTCTGCCATGAGGACACTGAGAAGGCAGCTGTCTATAAGCCAAGTAGAGGCCCCTCCCCAGACACGAATCTACGGGCACCTGGATCTTGGACTCCCAGCCTCCAGAAGTGTGAGGCATAAATTCCTGTTGTCTAAGCTCCCCGGTCTGTTTGTGGGGTTCTGCTACGGCAGCCTGAGCACACTAGGACAACATCCCAGGGTCCCTCGCCCCCTGAGAATAGGCCTGGACCTCTAGGGATCCTTACACAGCCCTGGTCCTGTCGCTGGGTGGGATTTTGGCTGCCTGCCTGAAGGTGGCTTTCTCAGGTGCCTTGACAGAGACTTTTAGGCCAGGTGAGGCCTTCATCACGAGTACAAAGCAGGTGACCAGGAATCATCTGGGCCACCAAGAATCTTTGGGGGCTACGGGGCATCCAGTGTCCCCACCCTGCTCAGGATGGAGCCAGAGTGTTTTGCTTCTGTCCAGGGCGGGAGGCTGGCGTGTACCCAGGAGGTTGATCCCATTTTCCAGATGAGGACCTTGGGGTTGGGACTTAGCTATCTTTCCAAGGGCAGTGGAGAAGCTTGCACCTCTCAGTAGCTTCTCAGTCTTCTGTGAGGGTCAGAGCACCCTCTGGAATCTGATGGAAGTGATGACTCCTCTCCCAGTAAAATGCTCACTCACATGCCAAGTCTGAATCTAACTTTCCCACCTGCCACCTCTCAGCCTCCTACAGCCATCGCTGGGGGAGAGAAGAAACAGCTCCACGGTTCACCACACCCACCCCATCCAGAAGCTAACAGGCTGCCAGCGAGTATGAACAAAGCTCCCAAACGTCCAGCAGCAGGAAGAAGAGAAAATCAAATGTCTGTGAGCATCAGCTAACCTGCAAAAATCGAACTGAATTCACTCTCTGCATAGGATCCAGTCACCCTGTAGACACTAGAGCCCCATTTCCACGTTGGGGGTCAGGCTTGACCAGCTATCTGGCAACTCTAAGGGTTTCCGGCAGGGCTGCAGCTGCCTCCCCCACCATCCTCACTTGGCCAATGCCTCCACCCTCCGGCCCTCAAGACCCTGCCAGCCAGGCTTCGTCTCCTGAAAACCCTCAAAACTCTTGGCTGCAAAGTGCTCCAGCCTTCAGGGGCTCCAAACCTCCCACTTCCTGTGCTTCCCTCCCTTCTTAGACTGACGCACAGAAGCCCCTCCCGCTCCCCTGATGGAAACAGGTGCAGTGACTCCCCCAGGACCTGAGGCACAAGTGAAGGTGAAATCACCTAGGGCTTCTAGATCTTTCTATTGGGCCAGTCATGTCTGACATTTAGTTTTTTTGTTTTTTTTAAGTCTAAAAAAATGGGCCCAGTCATACCTTCTCTATCTACCACCTAAGAAGACATGAAGACACAGAAAAGATAGCAGTTGCCAATAAAAGTTGTAATTTCTTCGATTCCCTGGGTGACCATGAAACTCTCTGGGGTGATCATTTCTGTACCTAGGCCAGAATTGGTACATTCTGGGGTACAGGGACTCCTGGTATGCCCCCTACACACACACACACACACAAAGAGCTGCAGGTGAACTCACTCAGTCCTCACACTCTAGTTACAGGTAGGGCGAGCTGCCCCGAGGCCACACAGCTGGGAAGCTGCTGCTTGAACACAGGTCCCTTCCCAAGCGTACAGGGGCCAAGGTCCTGGGCCTGCTAATGAGTTCCGAGACCTCTGTTTATTACAGAACCATTTCCCTTAACTTGGAAACATGAAGGACCCAGAGACTTCCGGTTCCAGCATACGGAGGACTAGGTAACCTGAATACCCTCCCATTACGGACAGCCAGAAATGCTGCATAAAATATCACAAGCATTGTTGAAATTCATACCCACGCACACACCAAGGGGAGACCTCGGACAGACAGAAGCAAAGATGTTACAGAAACCAGATTGCTAAACTCACATGTGTGCGTGACGTTTTCTTGGGTTTACAGCTCAGATGGAGGAGGAGGTAAGACTGTGGGCCCAGAGCAGGCAGAGGCAACTGCAAAACGGCGGGACACTCAAGGGGCTGCCCCGTCAGTCACAGAGTGAACTAGATAAAAAATTCCCCCCATCAGCACAACACAAGAAAGAAGTTTGTATGTTAGCCTGGGCTCTGGCTAAAAAACAAACAGAAGAAAAAGTCACCTTTCAGAGTATAGAGCCAGGGGCCTCTTGTATAATTTTGGCTTGGGGTTCAAGTTTAGAGTACCCACTTGATCCAGGAACCCCCAAGCCAATACAATAACATAAAAAAAGGAACCATGAAGATAAATTCCCAGGGGGACCTGGCTGAAGCAAACACAAGCTACTCTGAGGGCCAGGCCCAGCCTTGGGGCTCAGCAGACAAAGCCCTGCTGAGGGGGAGCTCACAGCTCAGCTTTACAAAGCCCCCAGGAAATGATCCATTGGGTCAGGAGGCCCAGCCAATGTCAGCAGCAGGCCCTGGAATTTCAGTTACTAGAACAATCTGACGAATATTGTAAAATACTATGCATGCTTAGAACTATTACAGATATCATCCATGTCTGGAAAGTGTGCAAAATGTAAGGGAAAAAAGATACAATAAAAAAAAAAAAGAATGGCAGACATAAAAAACAACAAAATAGAATTTCTTTAAAAATTAATTGAACTTAATAATTAAATAGACTGTTTAAAAGTCAAGGCCAGGCCGGCCGAGTAGCATGTTGGTTAGGAGTTGGCTTGGGACACCAGCTCTGAGCAGCAGGGCCCCGGTTCGGATCCCACATGAGGGCCAGTTACACTGCCCTCTACAGCTAAGATGGTGAACAACAGCCCCACCTGGAGCTGGGCTGCCGTGAGTCACCAGCAATGGTGTAGGCTGCAGTGGGGCTGGCTAGCAGCCAGCGTGAGCTGCCTTGAGTGGCCGTCCAATGACCGGTGAGCGACTACCTCATCCAAGAAAAGTGCAATAATAATACCAACATGGGCCAGTAAAGCAACGTCCTCCACAACTAGACTGAAGAACAAAAGGACAGCAACTTGTCTGTTCCCCTTCCCCGATTCCCCAATAAAAATCTTAAAAAAATAAAAAAGTTAAAAAAAGGCAAGGCAAGAATGAGGTGAGGGAATTGAGACAAAGGATGGGCACAGGGATGGGGGACAGGCAAGAGAGAGCAGAGAAACTAAAGGACAGGAGGAGGGGGAGAAAGAGGGGAGCCAGCTGAAAGTGAACCTTAGTCCATCAGTCAGTCAGTCAACTCACATGTATTAATGACTACATGTGAGTTAAGCACTGAAAGACACTGGATGTCTGCAGGGAGATAAGGGTGGATAGGTGGATGGTGTTTGGAGGGGGAAATGGAAGATTGGTGGATGGGTAGTTAGGGGGTGGGTGGATGGTTGGATGGACAGGTGGGTGACAGGTAGACAGTGAATAGGTAGGTGGGTATGGGGGTACACAGTGGGTGGGTAGTTGATAGTGGAGAGATGGATGAGTGGGTGAAGAGGTGGGTAGGCTGATGAGTAAGTGGATGAGTAGACAGATAAACGGGTGGGTGATTGTCTGGATGAACGGGAAGTTGGTGAGGCTGGTGGGGAGGTGGATGGGCGAGTGGAGAGGAGAGTGGATAGATGGATGGATGGTGGTAGGTGGGTGGAGAGTAGATGAATAGATAGATGGTTCATTAGCACATGGGTGGCTGGGTGAGTAGACAGGGGTGGGTAAACGGATGGAAGGCTGAAGACAGCCCACCATGCCTCACTCACCTGGGCTTTGGCCTTCACCGCATCGTACTCGGCCCTCATCCTCTTCTGGGCGTCTTCATCCACGCTGGGGTCCCCGATCCTGTTGAACAGGGAGGCCGCCTCCTCCAGCAGCCGGTCCAGGAGCACGGCCTGGCTGTCCGCATTGTGCAGCAGCACCTGGGCATGGCTCAGCTGCCACTGCTTCTCCTTCAGGCCCAGCTGCAGCTCCACGGGAGGCTCCAGCACCACCATCATCTTCTGGAACCAGCGGTAGAACTCGTCTCGGGCCAGAAGGTATTCACTCCAGTGCAGCCACACCCACTCGATGCGGCTGTGGGCAGAGACCACGGGGCCATGAACAGCCCGCCTAGCCAGCTTCTGGGCAGGGAGGTGGGGCCGCTGCCCATTCCCCAGAGACAGGGGGCTGCAAAGACACCCTTTGTGGGCCTCAGAGTCACCTGGGCAGCTTGTGACACTCCAGATTTGGGGCCCTACCTCAGTCCTATTGGACAAAAGTCTCCATCTGGTAAATAAGCCCCATGGGGGAGGCTAAGGATCAGGAGCTCAGGTTCCAGACCTGCTCTGAGAACCACTAGCCTCGTGGATGTAGATGATGGGGCCTTAGCCACCCGCACCCCAAATTCGAGTCCTCACCTCCTGTTGTCTGTGCACAGGTGCCCAGTCATTTCTCTCTGGTGTCAGGACTCAGCACACTGTCCCCAGGCTCTGAGCACCTGCGTGCCCACTGACAGTCACAAGAAGATGCCACTGAGCATGTGTCTAATAATTGGCAGAATACAATAGCATCTGTATGCTTGTCACCCCTCAGTGGGGACAGAAGGCTGAGGACCTGTGTGTGGGTTTCGGGGGTGCCATAAACTTGCTGCATAACCCTGTCTCCTCACTCGCCTCAGTTTCCCCATCTGTCACATGATGACGGCCCTATGTGTCCAGCCAACATCAAGCCTCTTTGGAATTCCAAGTAGAAGGGCTTAAAAAGCAGAAAGCACTGTGCCATGTCCCCCCGTCCACTCTGGTTGTATTGAGATGGAGGATACTGGCAGCTCCTGTTTACAGAGGGCCTACCATGTGCCGAGCACTGTGCTTTGCTCTTGACATTTGCTATCCCTTCCTTCTGTCCTTCTAACAACCTTCAAGGGACATTTGATTCTACCCATTGTCTAGATGAGGTTCAGAGAGGTCAAGTAACATTCCCAAGGCCATGCAGCAAGTAGCCAATAGAGCAAGAGGCAATCCCAGGTCTGTCTAAACACCCCTCAGGCTCCTACCTGGTCCCCTGATACAGAGAATCTGGCCTAAAGTGCTAGCAAGCTAACAGGCCTTCTCACTCCACGGCCATTCTCCCATCCTGCTGGAGGGTGCACACATGGCAAGTCTACCAAGAATTACCTGTTAGCAAAAGAAGAGGGGGTCCTACTGTCTATTATCATCATTAAGCCTGATTATAATTAGAAAGAGGCAGGCGGGGCCGGCCAAAACCCCAAGAGGACACCCTGTTCCCAGGAATCCCAGCACTGGAGGCGCCAGGCCAGTGTGGTGGTGGGCAAGGGGGGTCAGGGGCCAACGGCAGACAAAACCCTGGCAAGGCCCCCAGCAGCCCTACCTGTGACAGTGAGTCATGTAGGTGACTGTCTCCTCCCATAGGGCCTTGATGTCCTTCAGCCGGGCCAGGATCTCGGGCTTCTGGTCCTCGTGGCAGCACGCCAGGAGCACTTCAGCTGCCCGGAGCACCAGGTCCACCTTCACTCGCCCTTCGGGCTCCAGGTGGCATATTTTCTGTCGTGGACACAATGCCAGTTTCCAGGGGTGAGACCGGATGCAAACAGGCAGAGCCACAGACAGTGGCATGACGGAGAGCCAGGACTTTGAGCCCAGGGATGCTAGGGTTCCCATAGTGGCCCCTGCACCCTGTTCCTGTGACCACGGAAGCCTGGAATGGCTCTGAGGATGGGGGAGAGCAGCTATGGATTCGCACAGGACTAGAGCGGCCTGACGATATGAGTTTCCCCCCTTCCCCACTTAGCCCGTTTCTGGCTGTGTGAACTCAGACAAGTTTCGTTATATCCCTGGACTTGGTTTTATCATCTATAAAATGGGGGTGTTAACAGTACTTAGCTCTCAGATTATGTTTTCAGACTTAAATGAAAAAACACACATAGCATACATGTCACAGTATGGGGCGTGTTTCTCAGGTCTATGCAGGGAGCGGGCTTGACCCAGGGCCCAGGTGAGGCCCCGAAATTACCTCTGAGTTTGCAGTTTGCACCAAGGCCTCGCCCCTTCGTCTGCTCACACCAGTGACTGAGCAGGAACAGTGAGGCAGGCCCGTTCCTGGGGGACAGCAGGTTCCAATGAGGGGGGATGGGTCCAGGGCCCCCCACGGCCTCGCCCAACTCCCTTAGAACCACAGGGCTGTCCAGAAAAGACATTCCCCACTCACCTGCACTCAGGCTCAGACCTACATCGGAGAGGCCTTCTCCCTCCCAGCCTCTCTGGGCTCTGGCCCCGTTTTCTCTCCTAGGTGTTTCCCTAACAAATGTCGTGCATATTTAATCTCATGTTGTCTTTGGCTTCTTGGAGTACCAAGATGAATACACAGCGTTTAGCAAACAGTGAGTCTCTGATTAACGTTGACTATTGTCATTATTAGCTGTGAATATTCCAGTTCTTTGGCAACCACAGCTGAGTCTCTGTTGTAAAAACATAACTGGATTTCAATCCCAGGGCTGCTCCCTACTACCTGCCCTGGAATTTAAATTCCCCAGGCCTAGGAAGCAGGGGAGATAACGGTTATGCTCCCAGGGTTATAATGAGCAGTGTGAGATACCAGGGCCATCAGACGTACCTGGCCCACACTACACCCAAGCACTAATTGTTCACCATTATCATTGTTTACTTAGCATGTGATCTGTATTTACTGACAGCACAATGTTTGGCTAAAGCTCAAGCTCCCTCCCCAGCCTGTGTGAGTGTGGTATGTGCATGTGTGTGTGTGCATATGTGTGTGTGTGTGGGGGGGTGCTGGCAATCAGTTTCCCAGACTGAGTCCCCATGGGCTGGCTGTTTGTGACCCTTCTCTCTGGGTGGGGGAGGGGCCCCTGCCAAGTCAAAAACTGTCCCACTGAGAGCTGTGTGACCCTGGGCAGGTCATTTGGCCACTCTGGGCCTCCCTGTCTTACCCTGAGATGGTGATAACAATCTTTGCTTTCTCTACTTCATAGGGTCATAATATTAGTTTTTTATAAATACTATTAATCAAAACATCAACGTAAGTTAATGTCGCTTGTAAACTGTCTTGCAATTATGTCGACTCTCCCCCAACATGTGCAAATGGGCAATGGCCCCAAGCCTTGTTGTTACTTCCTGTGAGAAGGTTAGCGTCAGGGGCAGGATTACAATGGTACAGAGGGGTGCCCTCCTACGCTTCTTACCAAAGAGTGAAACTGAACAAGCTCCTCCCACAAGCTGTCTGAGCTGAGAGGGGGTGGGGGAAGTAGGCAGAGTGATGAGCAGGGAGGTTCCCCAAGGTAGGAGAGAGGTTTTATCTGGATTTGGGGGCCTGGCCCAGCAGCAGGATGTGGCTGGGCCCCCAAAGGTCACAGCTGCAGCACAGACCCCAAGTCCCCCTCTACAGCCAGCGGCACTGTGGATGATGAAAGTACCATAGTGACCAGTGTGGACTAAAGATACAGGGGACAATGGAATGTCCTGGACGAGAAAGATGATCACCCCCAGCACAGAACATTTCACACCACTCAGGAGCAAAGAGCCCCTTCCTACGGCCCAATTTAAGCTTGGGCGGGATCCAGCCCCACAAAGCAAGGGAGCCAACAGCTTCGGCCAAGTGGCCTCTGGACTTGGCCTCCTGATTCCCGATCAGGAGGCACAGGCTGGACGAAGAGACATGAGAGACCCGAGACCCCTGCCCTGGGCAGGGAAGGGAGGGTTGCCAAAGAGTGAATTGCTGGCCAGTCCCAAAGGCAGGCAGAAGCCCTGGCCAGAAGCAGGAGTATCTGCAGAAATGCCAACCAGTGGGAAGTGTGCTGCGGGCCTGGGCCCAGGGGGCCAGAGGCTGTGGTGGGCTGGCAGTCAAGCTTTGAGAAACACAGTCCACCCTTCCTCGCTGCCCTGATGACTGCGCCCTTTGGCTGGCGTGAGGCTCTTTTATAGCCTGGTACCAGTAAGGATGCAGGGCAGGAGTGCTTGCCAAGGGACACCAGCCAGCTGGGAGGGTACTTGAACTGCAGCTACAACACGATTCCGAAGTGAAGGAGCCAGTAAGGGCGACAGTCAGGTGGGGCTGGATGGAGAGAAAACCTCAGGGGGCTGGGGGGAGAAGAAGCAGAAAGCCAGGAAGGCTGGAGGAATGGGGTCACCCAGGGAGGGTCCCTCCACACAGCCGAGACCAGACGGGCACTGTGCTGGGTGCTGTGCTGGGATACCATGCTGGGTACTATGCTAGGTACTGTTCTGTGCCCTGAACTCCAGGATGAACAAACATGGCCCAGTGCTTGCAGGCTGCGGTGGGGTCTGCAGACGAGAGCACAGATGACTGCGAAAGTCCCATGGCCACAAAGTATTATTGGAGCTCCAAGGAAGGATATGGGGAAATCTAAGAAGGCTTCGTGAGTAGGTGGCACTGACTCCGAGCCTTAGTGATGTTCAGACATTTGAGAGGGGGCTTGAGCAAAGGTGAATCATGGTGTGTTTGGGGACAGTGCACCCGAGTTTTAGAAGCCAGGCCCTGGGAAACGCTAGCATGCCCCTGACCAGGGGGGCCTGGATACTGGTTAGGAGGCTGGTTAGGAGCTGAGGCCAGGCTCCGAGTGAGGGTCAAGAAGGCTGGGAACCATAGGACGCTGGGAACCAGAGGACGCAGGGACAAGACGCTAGGACCCAGGAGACCAGCTCCGGGGGCTCGGGCGTGGGCAGGCATAGTCGGCATGCCTGCATCCCTGTATATCCAAACCACAAGAAACAACCTCCTCCCCAGGGCCAGCTCTGCCAGCGTGCCCTGCGCTGTGCCAAGCACACCAGTAAATTCTTCGCCTCAATCCTCTCTCCCTCCCTCCTGCAAGATGCCAACTCCCGCCTTCCCCCGGAGCAAGCTGAAGCTGTGGGGGCTCGGGACACTCTCCCAAGTTGCTACAGCGATAGCGGGGATTCGAACCCAGGTCTGTGGCCCCGGACCAAGCTCTCAACCTCTGTGAGTCCTGCCTCCCAGGAGCACACTCTCTCCAGTGTCCCTTCACAGGTGGCTTCTACCTCCATAAGGGTCCTTGAGCCTCGACATACAAAGGGTGAGGGGGTTCTTCCCCTATTTTATGGATGAAAAAATGAGGTTTTGGGAGGGCATAGGACCTAATCCCAGCCACAGGGCTCCTAAGCATCAGAGCTGGATCAGAACTCACATCCTGGTCACTCTAGCAAACAGGCATTCAGGACGTGTCTCTGCGCTGGTGGATGGACCCCAAGGGGGCCCCAGACCCCAGGGGGAGGCCCCGGACTGGGGAGGTGGAGGAAACTCTAGCTGCTCCTTTTTACCAGATGGGAGAAGTGAAATGTGTTCTTATTGCAAAATTGGTTTTGAAATGTCAAAGCACATGGAAAATGAACGTGCCTGAGCCCCACGGGAGGGCACAGCGGTGGGGCACCCAGGACACGGCTCTCCTCTCCGAGGCTCCAGGTCAAGTTCCTGGGGGCCCACCTGACAAAGCGCTCCCCTGGCTTCCAGGGCCCACTTACCCTGGCCTCGCCAGCAGCCCGTCCTAAGGACCACCCTTGCCCCACGGAAGCCAGACCCAGTAGAGGTAACAACCTGCCAGCAAAGGGTACAAGGTCCAAAGGGATTAGTGCCCTAAGACAGAGAGGACGCATGCAGGATGGTGGTGTTTCCAGACAGAGATCAACACGAGCTGGGGCTGGGCTGGGGGTGGGGGG
Organism: Aselliscus stoliczkanus; assembly: GCA_033961575.1. Taxonomy (NCBI): domain Eukaryota; kingdom Metazoa; phylum Chordata; class Mammalia; order Chiroptera; family Hipposideridae; genus Aselliscus; species Aselliscus stoliczkanus. The sequence continues at coordinate 153,821,893 of CM066732.1, forward strand.
TGGCGGTCAGGACAGACTCATGGGCAAGGGAGCACGTGACTCACAGGACCACCCAGACCCAAGCAGAAGGGCATTCCAGGAGAGGCAGCAGCACGGGAAAGTCTTAGTGGCAGGAAATCTAGGGGGTCTTCTGCCAATAGGGGGAGGGTGTGCGTGGGCAGTGGGGTGGGAGGAGGGTGTGCTGAGCCTGGGAAACGGCTGGGCAGACAGTGGAGGACTTGTGATGCCAAGTGAAGTTTGGTATTTCTTTGGTGGGCAATGGGGAGCCATGGAAGGTTTTAGAGGAGGAGAATAAGATCATGAGACCCATATTAGGGATGGGCAGCATACATGCTTGTGTGGCTGCCTGGATTATGTGCATATCTGTCCCCTGTTATGCCAGGAACCCGAGAGCAGGGTGTGTCTCACCCGCCTCCATGGCCCAGAACCCCACACGAGCGTGGCCAGTGAGGCTCTGAACTCAGCCCTGGGTTCAAACCCCGACTAGCCCAACTCTTTGAATTTTGGCCTGTCACCGTGTTTAGGAATCCATTTCAGTATTGAAAAGTGGGGACAAGACAACCACATTCACGCAGCTTTTGTGAAATGAAACAGGAAAGCCGACTGTGCAGCCTTGAGCACATAATGAGTGTTGAATGACTGTCAAGTCCCCTCTTCCAGGGGCCTGGGCAGGGCAATCATTTGATCAATGCCCACTGATGACAATAACAAGGAAGATGAGGACAAAGGCCAAGCCTGACAAGGGAAGGGGCTCTGGACTGCCAACTCCTCTCCCACCCCTAGGCCTGTCCTGCTCCATCCATCTCTGACCTTCCGAATGTCCAGTCCCCCGTCTGCTGGGTCAGAGAAGGGGTCCAAGCTCCATGGCTCAGTGTCCCAGCCTGTCGCCCTGTCTGGCCTTGTCCCCTGCTTCTACCTGACAGCTGATGCTGCCCCAACACCAACATGTGCCCCACGCTGTTCCCCCCTCCAGTGCCTTCCTTACATGTTCCCTCTGCCTGGAGCCCCCTCCTCCCACCCTCACCCCTGCATCCCCCTACCTGGCTAACTCCTCCTCATTTAAGCCTCAGCAGCAAAGTGGCTTGTTCCCAGAGGCCTCTCTTGACCCCCTAGGACTAGACGGGGGGATGTGCCCTCCTCAGGGCTCCTCTATGTCCTGGGTTCCCCACTCACTTCATCATCCAGTTGGGACCAGTTCACTTAAGAGCAGTCACTCCCTCCTTTCTGCTGTGACGGTCCCTCGGGCAGGGCTCTAACCAGCACACCAAACATCATTCATGGTTATTATAAAGGACCGAGTGGGGATGGGGTGACCTTTTGCACTGGGAGACGTAGCCCTCTCTGCACCTACCATGAAGGAACAGGGCTGTTTGTAATTAAGTTGTATGGCCAGGGGCTGGGCGGGAGCAACCTCAGGGCAGGGACCAGGGCACGGTCACCCAGGGGTCCTGAGGCCCTGGTTCAAGGCCTGGCATGGGGGAGGCTGGTGGGAACCTGACTCAGAGTGGAGGGTTTCAGGCCCATCGGGATCCAGCCAATGAAGGACTGAGAGGGACGATTCTGAGGGCAAATGGGAAAGTAGGAAATACCTAAAACACTGCGGTGGGTTGGGGAGGAGATGGCGGGAGGGGACGAGAAATGGTGTCATTGTCACTGCCAGCGCAGGTCACTTACATCAAGCTTTACAGGCTGCACAGGGCTTTCTCCTACGCTAACAATCATTCAGCAACAATGCCCACGGTCAGTGAGGCCCCTCTGTGTCCCTGGCCCTCCTCACGCCAACATTCTGTAATAATTAGCATCACCCCATTCTAGGGGGCTAGTAAACTGAGGCCCAGCAGGGTCAGGTAACTTGCAGGGGTCACACAACCAGCAAGAAGCAGAGCTGGGATTTGAACCCAGGATGTCCAGACTCCAAAGCCTGTTCTCTCTCTAGTCCAGTGAGCTGTTCAATGAAACAGAATGTCTGAGAAAGCAGAGCACCCCACTCCCTGACGCTGCCAGGCACAGGGTTCCTGAGAAGCACACGACGTTGTAGAGAAGCAGGAAGCCCATCGGATGAGGAGCCAGAGACCTCAGCTCCCAAAGGGAATGTCCACCCTGACAAGTTTCAACCTGTCCACCCTTTCAACCGGACAAGTTGCATGACCCCTCCAAGACTCAGTTTTCCCAATTTTTAAAAGCACACAATGGCTCCTCCCTTATAATGTTTTGGTGAAGCTTAAACCGTGAGCCCTGAAAGGGTGATGCAAATTCTTAATTTTGACTGTCCACTTCCAAAAAGAACATTGCATATTTTCAATAAAATGCACAAAATTGAAAAGACAGCACAAAAAAAGGAGACACACAGGGAACGGGGTATGGGGTCAGCTTCTATCTTTGTCGGGGATCAGTTTGTGCAGGAGAAAGTAAAGCTCCCCTTTAAAGCAACCATTGTTAGGCGACAAACTAGAATTGTGGACTATCCCAATGGATGCGACCCAACAGATGTATATGTCAACTGTTTTGCTTACAGATGGGCAACTGAGGCCCAGAGAGGGACAGAGACTTGGCTGAAGTCACACAGCACTAGCATCACATGGAGACTATAACTCAGGTCTCTGACTCTTAGTCCAGTGCTCTTTCCCCTTGCCTCAGGCCTGGAGCAGATGCCCTCCAACGGGGGCACCATGATGCAGGGCCAGGCACTGGGCAGCAGCACTTCCGGTCAGTGTAGCTTCACATGCACTGAGCCCTGCTTTGTACCAGGCGGGGGATAAAGCTGGATCTCCGCCCTGGAGAAACCAAAGAGGTCACTCTTCACTGGACATAAGCCCCTGTCCATCCCCCTGAAGGCCAACCTGGGTCAACCCAGATCTTGCAGGGACCTGAGCCACCGGGTAAGGGGGGCAGGAAGCCAGGCCTGGGCCCGCTGGAGGGGGACTCACCTGGCTGCACGGTGCCCCTGCCAGGACAGAAGAGCCAGAGGGCAGGCTCTAGACCCTCACTATGAAAGTGTGGTGCAAGGCCCGGGAGCGATGGTGTCACCTGGAGCACGTCAGAAATGCCACATCTGGGGCCCATCTCAGTCCCCTGGACCTCAACCAAATCTGCACTTCAACCAAAATGCCCAGGAGATTCAAACACATCAGTCTGAGAAATGCCGCCATTTAACAGTTGGGAAGCCTGAGGCCTGAAAGGGCGTGACACAGCCAAGGCCACAGGGCTGTTGAGGCCACTGCCTCTGCCTACCTCGGTCTCCCACAGCCTGGCCTCCAGGGCAGCACGGGGCCCCTGGGTGTTGTCGTTGATCTGCAGCCGCTCCTGCACGGCCTTCATCCATGCCCGGGCGTCCTCCACGCTCCTGTCGAAGCCCTCCTGGGGCTGCTGAGTCATGGCACCTGCAGGGGCTGAAGGCAGGAGCACGTGAGATCGGGCAGGTGGGAGAGAGTGCCCGGGGCTGCGGAGGGGCCGTGGGCAGGAGTGTGGGGGGGCTGACACTGGGCGACACAGCCAGGGGCAACGGTGTTTGTCAAAGTGCCAAAGGACTGGACACAGGCAGGGAAGGGAAGTCTCCTGTGGCAGAGCAGGGAGAGCCGGCCAGGGCCGGCTTGGCCGAGATTCTCTCTGGCCTCTCCGCTGCCCTGCTCCCCTCTCACTCCACCTGGGGACCCAGGGACACTTCCCCTCTGTCTCTTTGGGTTGAAGGCCCCAGGAATGAGGACCCTATAAGACATACAGTCTGAGAAGTCGGTGACAGGTAATATATCTTGATCTGAATGCATCAACCTAAGAAACAAAAATTTGGGGCAATGGCCAAGCGGACACCAGCCTCTGAAACTTGTCTGAAATTAACATCCCATGCTGGGGACAGCCACATTAGCCAGGTGTCTTGTCACTACGTCTCCACCAACTGGGGTCCATGGCAGACACTGCTACCACTGAGTCACACTCCTCCTACTCCTGGCAGCCGCTGACCATCAGCCGCCTCAGCACTTGAGATGAGACCGACGGGTACGCCTGCCTTCGGCGACGCCTGCCTGCCAGCTCTTCCCAGCTAAACCAAGCCCTCTGCTAACTGCCCACTCCTCCCTGACCCTTACCTTCCAGCTGTGGATGCAAAATCTTAGAGTTTCTCATACAGTTTTCTCAAAATCCCATTAAGCCCAGGCAAAATTCTTCTGTATGCCAGTTCTGGCTGGCTGCCTCTGGCAACTCTAACCTACTTTGGATTAAAGTTATTTATATCCGCATCTTCTGTGAAGGATTGTGTCTAGCTTAGCCTCCAATCTCCCATAATGCCTTGCACAAAGGAAGCCCTTTGCAAATGTCTTTGAAATAGCCTGGAATTGGTATAAAGTTTAATGCATCCCAAACCAACTACGGTGTTGGTTCAAATAGCAAAACCAAACCAAACCAGAAATAACCCAAATTCCCCATAATAGCGAGTTAGTTATGCTTCAGACTACTACGCAGCCAACAAAAAGTATGTGTACAGGGGCCGGCTGAGTGGTACAGGGTTGAGAGCTGGCTTGGGACGCCGGCGACCCCTGTTCGGATCCCACGTGTGACGGCCAGTGACACTCCCCTCACAAAAAAAAAAAAGTATGTGTACAATGAATTTGTGATGAAGAATTCTTCAGATATAATAATGCCAAAAAATGAGACAGTTATATATTTAGTAGTCATAACTCTACAACTAATACAAGCAAAACAAAACCACCACAAAAACTTATGCTCGTAGAAAAAGGCTGCGAAGTCTTGCCATAACAGTGCCCATATGACTGAGCTGGAGTGAGGGTTTGTGGGCAGAACGACCGATGCCGCATCCCCTGACTCAGGCCTCTTTCCCCGGCATGGTGTCCTGGGAGTTGGAGGAACCACAGTTGGAAGTTTTTCTGTTTCCCTATTTTTCCTCTTAGGTACTTTGTGAATTTCCCAGCAAGGAAAATCATTCCTTAAAAAAAACCCAAAAAAACCCCAGATTCTTAACATTGGCTGAATTGTGTGTTGTCCCTCTCTTCTCAATTATCCGTTGGTGTTTGAATAAGGGTTGACGGGGAGGTCTGAGTGTCCTCCCTGGGCCCTGCAGTGGGCAGGTGCTGCCATCAGACTGCACACGGCAGGCCATCGGATCTGTGTGGAAGGACATCGGCAATGACAGGGACAAGCTGACCCAGGACGGGCTTCGCTCTGGGACCTCCGCCCACCACCTACCGTTCGGAGCTCAGCCTCCAAAAGTGTTTGTTGTTTTCCTTTCAGAGCCGTTTTGATCTTTTTCTTAACAGTTTAATATGTTCCCCACAGACACTCCCAGTCTTTGAATACTTCGTTTGAAAGGCACTTTCGAATGTGCAGGCGTTTAAATTGGTTCATTGTGGCTTTAATCTCTTGTCTAGTGTGTGACTTGATTGGCTTCCAAAAGCTCCTCTTTTATTTTTATAAAACAAGATCTGGGAGATCTGGGAAAGGCGAAACTAGGCTCCCAGAGTTTCAGATGACACAAAGGTGGAGGCACTCTAGTTACCAAAAGGCAGCTAGGCTTTGGGCAACCCCTGCAGTTGGAAATGCCTAGGACCTGTGAGGTGGGTGCTTTGGAAACCCCGAGGTACATCAGATGGGACACAAGGGGTCCACGGGGGAGCAGGGCTCGAGTGGGCCTCAGACCCACAGATCAGCCTCAGCTGAGGGACCGAACTAACCGAGTGGGCTTGGAAGGTTGCAGACAGAATTCAAGAGACCAGGGCTACAGGCCGGCGGAGCGGCACGGTGGTTAAGTGCTGGCTTGGGAAGCCAGTGGCCCCGGTTCGGTCCCACATTTGAGGGCCAGTGACACTGCCCTCAAAAAAAAAAAAGAGACCAGGACTTCTTGTCCTGTTCGGCCAAACCCCTTCCTTCATATTCAACGAAACACACAGGACATAAGCACACACTCCTAGCCAGGCCTGATGTGACTACAACAGCCAGTGCGTAGGCACCACCCTGCCTGAGGAGGCTTCCGGGAGGGAAAGTGCACCTTGAACAGGAGTGTGGGCTGCAGGTGGATGAGCTACAAGCCGGGGGGGAGGGGTCTGAGCTGAGTGGAATGGGGCGCCTTCTCAGAATACAGGCTTGACCTGCCGAGAATAAAATGCAAAGAATTACAGAGGACGTCAATCATATTAAAACATAGCTATCAAAATACTGAAAACCAAATTCATGAGACACCCTACACATACTTCTTTAGCAATACGTTAAATCACAAGATCTAACAAGGGGCCTAACAACTAACATAATTTTGAAATAGCGATGGGCATAAACGGCATTTCAAGATATCTACGACTGCAGCGCAACATAAAAATATGAGACACAGGCACTGCTAGTAGCAGACAGGGCTTTATTTGGGTTGTGTCTCGTGCATAATTGAAGGAACTGCTATCAGTTAAAGGTAAGTAGCAGAAAAGATGTCATCAGTTTCCTACCCAAGTTCATGGGCCCCTAAGTTTTATCTGTAGCTCCGTGTCAGTCCACTCACCGAGGAAGAATCAAGCTCTAAGCCTCCTAACAGCCAGTGGAAAGGAGCCAAAGGAGCTGTTTTGTTTCACACCTTTAAAAGTTGAACTTCAAACCAAATGAGTAACTCATGAAACATCCATCCACAATTGATTTAAGGCCCAGGAAGGCGGTCCTCCCAAGCGTTCCTCCCTGAAACTCACTAGGGAGCCTTGCAGACTTCCCTTTGTGGGAGCCCTGGGCGCAGGCGGAGGCCTCAGGGAGACAGGTGATCACATGGCCAGCTGAGCCAGGCGGTGCCAAGCCCTCCCTCAAAGGGAGGACAGCCAGCACCTTCTCTGATGAAAGAACTTGGTCCTCAATGAATTCCAATCAGCTTCTGGCCCTCTTCCCATACCTCCTCCAGGCGGCAGCCAGACGGGGCTTTCTAAACCACAAATCCAGCTGGCACTGCCCTACTTAAAAGATCTGTTGCAGCACGGTCAGCTGACTGGCCCCAAGCCCCTCGTGTGACCCCGTTTCCAGCCTCGCTTCTCCTCTCGTGCCCCTCACAACCAAGCCCACAGGGCACATGCAGCTCTTAGCATGCGGCCTCCTCACCGGCACAGCCAAGGCCGTGCCTGACCTCTGTCCCCTCTGCGGGAAGCGTGCTCCATCCGACCAGGAACCCCAGAGCACCTGTGACCACTGAGCACACTTTTCTGTTCCTGGGGGCTCCTCTCCCCTCTTGCCTGGGAGCAGGGCAGTGGGTGCCTTACTCCTCTGCACCCGTTGCTCGGGAGCCAAGTAATCAGCCCTTCATTAATGTCCACTAAAGAGACAAATAAGGGCCAGCCGAGTGGCGCAGTTGGTTAAGAGTTGGCTTACAGTGCGAGCTCTGAGCAACAGGGCCGCTGGTTCAATTGTGGGTTGAGAGGGTCCATGGCACCCAGGAGCTGTGAGCCAGGCCAAGGCCGGCCCTGAGCTGCATCTGGGGACTCACCTCCAACCTCAGCCTGTCAGCCTGGTCTTGGCTGTGGCCCCCTTTGCTCCCCAGACAGCCCCTCCTCAGCAAGCTCAGAGCATCACTGCCAGCAGCGTGGCCCCCTCGACTGAGTTGGCCTCCAAGGGAGATGGCCCAGGGGGCCTTTTACATCAGTGGGGGAGGGGGGCCGTACTTTTTTTTTTATAAAGACGCAAATAGTAAATATATTTAGATATTGCAGGCCACTTACAGCCTCTGTTGCATATTCTTCTTTGAGCTGACAACGCTTTACAGATGTAAGCCATTCTATATCACTGGCTGTACCAAAACACACTTCTAGCTGAATATGGGCTATGGGCTGGTTTGCCACCCCTGCTTCTTAGACAGTCCGAGGCTACAGCCAGCTGCTACAGGGGGCCGCAGCGGCCAGCAGGCAAAGCTAACTGGCCGAGGGACCCACAGGCATGTGTCCTGGGAAAGGGCAGCTGTTGAGGCCTGAAGGACATAGAATTGGTCCTGTAGTAGTCTTGGCCCCGCCATTTACTAGCTGTGTGCCATCTGGCCAGTCACCGAACCTCTGGGTTTCTATCTCCCCATCTGGAAATTGGGTGTCATATTCCGTTCTGGCTCCTATAACAAAGGACCACAAACAGTGGCTCATAAACAGCAGAATTTACTTCTCACAGTTCTGGAGGCTAGCGGCCTGGGATCAGGGTGTCAGCATGGTCAGGTGAGGGCCTTTTCCAGGTGGCAGACTTCTTACTAGGGAGGGGCCAGGAAGCCCTGTGGGATCGCTTTTAGGAGGGCTCCATCATCAGGACTTGATCATCCCCCACAGGCCCTACCTCCTAACACCACCACATGGCGGGGTTAAGAATCCATCAGGGGAACTTGCGGGGGACACACCTCCCACCCAGTGCCTGGAACACACTCCGTATTTGGAAGCAGCTCCTTTTTACCCCCAATGCCTCAGGTGTCAGATGTCAGGTTTTCTTTCCTTAGGTACCTACATCCAGACTCAGGCATCTGTGCATCTCAACAGCCGCTGAGTGCCAGGAGCTGAGAATAGAGGAACCGGTGGGGCTCTGATCATGTCCCATGAGGGGTCAATGTAAGCTTTGAAAGAGGGGAGCACGGTGCCACAAAGGAGGCGTTGGGGACTGAGGGCAGGGGATGGGCTCGTGGCACTGTGGGGGATGGTGAGGCTGGAGCATGGAGGGGACAGCAGAGGAGGCAAGGGTGGGGGGCAAGGGCCAGATCAGAGCCGTCAGACCTGTGTCCCCAAGGCTGGCCGGGTCCCGGGGGGCAACTGGGAGGCAGCACGGGTTCAGGTGTGGGTGACGGGACTATTGCTGAACTTCGGGCAGGTCACCCTGGCTGGGGTAGGTAGAGAGCCCTCGGGGGTAGGCAGAGGCTGGAAGAGCAGTGCAGAGATGGGCAGGACCACAAGGCTGTGGGAGCCAGCACAGCGGGCACAACTCTCGGCAGGGAGGGGAGATTTCTCATCTTTGGTGCATTTCTTTGTCCTTCTTGGATTGGTTGAATGGACATAGCATAACAAAAAAAAAAAAGAAACTATGAATTTTCCAAACATTTCAGCAAAAAGAAAACAATGTGCTCAGGGGTTAGAAAAAGCTGTTTCCACTTCCAAGTCCACGAAGCAGCCCTGGGTGGGGCTGCGGGGGCAGGAGCCTGGGGTTGCAGGCTGTCCCTGGGCTGTCCCTGGGGTGTCCCCGGGGAATCGGCCAGGCCTGGGCTACAGGAAGCAGCCCTCTCTGCTTCGGGCTGGCGTTGCTCTGACCATGCGACACTCAGAGAGGAAACAGCTCTAGTTTTCAGCATTTGTGTGGTTAAATGACAGCCGGAAGAGAAATGATTTTTTTTTCCTTGACAACAGACAAGTTAGGTCAGGGCAGACGATGGAGCACAGACAAAACAGAGCGCATGCTCAGATGTAACCTGGGTCAAAAGCCATCGGCCTGTGAGACTGACGTGTCCACAGGAGGCAGGCAAGACTCACGGGCATGGCTGGGGACCCGGCTTCCCTAGGAATGGACTGTGAGGGTATACTTTGGGGGAAGCCGAGAAACTTCTAGAATCTGAGCTCCAGGCCTCAGTCATCACCTCAAAAGGGCAGCACTTAATTAGAGTCATAGGGGAAACTCAGGGTGAGCGGACGAGGCAGAAATGTCATAAAAAGTGTGTGGTGGGGCCGGCCGAGTGGCGCGGTGGTTAAGTGCTGGCTTGGGAAGCCAGAGGCCCCAGTTCGGGTCCCATATAAGAGGGCCAGTGACACTGCCCTCAAAAAAAAAAAAAAAGAAAGAAAGAAAGAAAAGTGTGTGCTGGACAGAAAGATGCTGGAAAATGTGGCATAGACTTAAACAAAAAAGCCAGCCAGGGACGAGAAGGGTGTTAACATTGCCCATATGGTGCAGGCACCTGTCTACAAATCACCCCTTCAATCCTGCGCATCCCTGGTCTGAGAGGTAGGTCATGGTCACACAGGTGGCAGCAGAGAGAGGCAGTGGGGACTTCTCTCGGGCTGAGCAGGGGGCAGGGGGCAGGGAGCCTCTGCAGAGCTTCTTTTCCCCACCAGCCCCTTTCCCCCAGAATGTGGTGGGGATGATTGGCCATCTGCTCAGAAACAGGTGCTCAGAGAGCAGGGCTGCCATCACCTTCTCCAGTCGCAGGCAAGAACACTGAGACTGGAGTCACCGCCCAGGACCCAGAGCCCTCATGGCAGCACTAAGATTTGAACCTGGTTCTGTCGGATACCAAAGATAGTCTTTGTTTCACTGACCACATTGGCTCCAAAACCAAGCCCCACTCTGCCCCCGCATCGGGGCATTGGGAAGATCTGCCCCTGGGAGGACAGCGATCCTGTATCGATCAGGGTCCACCCAGGCTGAGTGAATCCACGCTGAATCCAGCTGTGAACCAGAGGGACCTGGCTATGGAGGTGAAAGGGCTGAGGAGCTGCCAGGAGACAAAAGAGAACCCAGAGACCAGCCACTTCCCCCGCTAGGCTGGACGGACAAAGAGAGGAGGGGATACTGTCAGACCTGGGTTGGGAGCCACTGAGCAGCGGGGCGTGGGGGTCCCCACGGAGACATAACCCCAGCCACGGCGGAGAGGCTATCAGCTGTCAGAGAAACCTCCACAACCCGCAGAAACCGAGCCCCTGTGACACAGGGCAGAGCAGAGGACAGGAGGACTGGATGTGACAGCCCCCGAGCCAGGACTGCACAGCTGTCCGTCCGTGTGGAGACTGCCAAGGGAACAGCTCCTCTGCCCTGACTGTAGGGCCTCCTGAGCAACTGTAACAACTGCAGTTTGGCCTCTGGGGAATCAGCCTTACAGGAAAAATGACAGGGTACTGGCACCAGCAAAATCTCCTGACACTGACGGCCTGCCAGGTCAGCCTCGGTTGGGAGTTCAGGGATTGCCAGCCGGAGCCCCAAACCCTGTCTCCTGGGGGTCAGCTGGCAGGGACCCCTCTTCATCCCTCCCCCGACCCCATTCTTCTCCTTCCTGGGCTTGCAAAGCTGAGGCTATAGGATGGAGGTCCCTACTGGCTGTGGTGCCACCGGTGAAGAGCAGACACCCCATAAGGGCCAGGTTGGAACAGCCCCCTCCCTCAATCCCTCCTACATATTTTCTGGCAATGTGCAAATGTAATATCACTTGCCATTCGGTGATCCAGGAGCTCCAAGAATCCTGCTTAGGACCTAACCAAGTCCCATTAGGGAACACCCCTAAAACATGACACCAAACCCACCCAAGCAAAGAGAGGGGCAAAGTCAGCTTCACAGAGTGGCTGTTATGTGGCTGGCATGGTCAGTACCATTTTATAAAGATGAAAATCAGACTCAGCGAAGCCAAGAGCCTGCCCAAAGCAGTGTATCCAGGATTCACCATAATAATTGAATAGCCAACATGTATCTGGCAGTCGGTATGTGCCTGACTCTGATAAAGGCTTAAAGCTATTAACTTATTTATCCTGAAAAGACCAAGTGAGACACTTATTATCATCCCTACTTTATAGCTGAAAAGGCTGAGAACCAACAAAATAAGAACACTGCCCAGAGTCAGAGGGATATTAAGTAGCGGGGGCAGGACTTGAACTCAGGGCGATCTGAGTCCAGAGCCTCTGCTTTTAAACACCATGGTGCTACCGAGCTTCCATGCCCCTGCTTGTGCCCTCCCCGCCCCCCCACCCCCGAACCCACCGAGAGCTGCCCACGCAGCGCAGGGAGCCTGGGGCAGCCAGCCCTCTGTGGGTCATTTTCCATCCATAGGCATCTAAGTTCCAGGAAGGAGACTCCAGGGCATAAATCTGGGCCGCAGCTCAAGAATCTAGAGCTGGAGACAATAAACTGAGGCCCCAGCTGCCAGGCAGCCTCAGCCATATGGTGACTGGCCACTACGGCCCTGTGCCAACCCTGCTGCCCACTGGCATTTTGTTCTGGAACTCAGAAGGCTTCGTGGTTCAGACCCAAGGAAACCCAGCTCCCGTGGCAGACACTACAGGCAGGGATGGCCTGGTGTGCCTGCTCACCAACCTGGCCAGGGGCCCCCACCACAGACTGACCCAGGGCCCTGGCACGGGGCGAGCTCCCCATCCCGTGACTCCCTCAGCTTTCCCGTGACTCATTCCCGCCCTGCCACACACAGGTTCCACCCTTACTCGTTCCGATTGCTCTTCTGTTTGCAGATGGAATTTCAGGAACCGAGTGGGCAGCTGGTTTTAATCCCAACGCTTCTTCCAAGTGGATTCTGGGAATGCTGGCTTTTGTCTGCTCACTGCAGACAATGCTCTGGAGAGGCCATCGCTCAGGGCGCCGCTCAGAGCACCAGGATGGTCCCGGCGATTCTCTCTTACGTGACATTCACAGAAGGGGACTCTCAGAGCGAAGTGTGTAAAAAGCAGGGAGAGACAGGAACCCTGAACAGTATCTACATTGGTTTTTGGACCAGGAACTCTCACAGCATCGTGTTTCATCTTACCAAAACCTTCCAAGATAGCTGAATCCCGAGTTGGCAACAACCATAGGGCTCCAACGCATCTTAGAAGTAACCTTACAGGTTCAGGGACTGCCCCCGAGCCACCCAGACTGCAGGCGCCACAACCCACCCTCTGCCCACTAGCTTGTAAATGGTTAGGCAAGAAACCCAGCTTAGTAAGTAACAGGGCTGTAAGGGCCACTTTACAATTCTAGCCACAAAAGGGACAGCCCTGAGACAAATTTCACAACAAAAAATCTGAGAGGGATTTTCAGTCAGCTCTCCATCACTGATAAGAGCTGAGAAAATGGCTGTTTTTGGCAGTGAAAATGGCTGTTTTTGGCAGTGAAAATGGCTGTTTTTGGCCCAGCTCCTTCCCCGAACTCCTTGCCTATAAAACAGCGTTTCCAATCACTCTGAAATTAACTAACCCCAAGCTCTCCATCCAAAGGCGGAGTATGGAGGATGAGATTTCTCTCTGGGAAACACGGACCTTGGCGACGCACAATCAAACAGAAGAGAAGGCCCAGAAGCTAAGAGAAGTGGGGTTGTGGGGGGGCAGGAAGGGGAGCAGAGGCTGGACTGCCCAAAAAGGAGAGGCGACACAGGGAGGGGCAGGACAGGCGGCTCCAAGGGTGGGGCCTTAGCTCAAGGCTCCCTGCCAGGGTCCTGAGGGGGACCCTGGCCACGGGGTCACAGCCGGCTGCTGGCAGTGCAGGTGGGAGGTCAGAAGGTGGGGAGGCAGGAGCTAGCCATCAGCTGCAGGTCAGAGAGCACTGGACAGGACATCAGGGAACCGGCCTGGCCCTGACAGGACACTGACCACCTGGGCCCGAGGCCTGAGCTTCAGCAGGCCAGTGATTCGGAAAGGCCGGCACTAGGTCGGCGCTGCTTTTTCTCACTGGGTTGTGGCCCTACCTCACGCTCGGCAGTGACAACCCCTTCTGCACTCCCAAGTACCCTGTGGTGAAATCTCCAAGGCCCTGGGCCCAGAGGAGAGTGTCCCATCTGGCCTGTGGCAAGGCCAACCCCAGGTCGTGCTCCGGCCCCCGAGGCCCCTTCCTGAGTTCTGGCCGGATGTGGTGGGGCATCCAGGGTGTCAGCCCTTTGTCCTTGCACCTGCCCTCACACCTCCCTTCCCCAGTGGCCTACACCAGGGTCTGTGACAGCACAGCAGTGACAGATGTCCCATGCCTCCCCCTCCAGGCTCCTCTCCCAAGGTCTTATTGGTCCTGGGAGTCAGAGGCCCATGCCAGGCCTCCAGCCCCTCACCCCTTCTCCCAGGTAGGAATCTTGCCCAGAGGGGACCCCTGAACCCACCGGACCTACCTGGCCGCCTGGCCCAACTTCCGCAGCATCATCCCCCATGGAACCCGTGTCCCCTCCCCGGACTGTCTGGGCTGCAGCCTAAGGGAGCAGGTTTGGTCACAGTGACCGTGCACACCTCGCCACATGTCTCCTGTGGCCCTCAAACCCAAATAGCGTGCGAACAGACCTTTTTAAAAGAAAACTACGGCTGCACAATAAATAACATAGTCTCAGAACCCACACTTATCAAGGAGGACCTAAGAAATGAGAGCATTCTACTAGATGAAATGTCTTCCCATTCAAAAGCACTGCACCAAAATATGGGGCTTTTAATGTTTAGATTTTATCAGATGAAAATTTCAGCACTTAGAGAACTCGTGGTGTCTGGAGAAATCTTCCTCAGACCTCAATTTGAGAAACCCTGGCCACCCTCAGGGATGGAGTGCTCACTTAATCCCACAGCCCTAAGCCACCAGGGTGCTCAGCGTGCCGGCTATGCCACACTGCCGATGTTTCTAGAAGCTTGAAATCTGGGTGCTGCCTCCCCAGCTTAGCTCTTCCTGGCAAGTCCTCTCCCACCCCACCCCTCCACACCTCCTTCTAGCATTCTCTTCCCTGTTCCCCTTTCAAGATTCTGCTCACCGCCACTCAGAGGGGGGCCCCTTTTCAGCTCCCCACCACCATCACCACCAATAGACATGACCCCCTCCCTTCCTTGGTCCCCACGGGGCCCTGTGCCGCTACCATTTACTGCATGTCTGCTACACACTTTATGTGGATTTCCCCACATTGTCCCAACAACCTTAGGAGGTAGGTACCATTATTGGATCCATCTCGCAGTGAGAAAACGGGCATAGGGAGACATGGCGAGGTGGGTAAGCACGGGCCTGGGACGAGGCCCAGCAGTCTGACTGCACTGTCTGTACTTAACTCCTCCAATTTGTTGGCACACATAAGAAGGGTTCTCTGGAGGGCACGGTCAGGTTCATCTTAATGACTGATGGGGACGTGGGGTTCCCTTTACTGTTAACAGCTCTATTGAGGGGGCGTATATAACTGATAAACAAGAAACACCTTTAAACTGCACAAGGTGACAGGTTTTGACATATGCATCCCTAAAACTATCACCCCAATCAAGATAAAGAACATACTCATCACACCCAGAGTTTCCTGATCCTATTTCTAATTTCTCTCTCCTGCCCACAGCTTGTCCCACGCACCTGATGTGTTTCCTGTCACTAGAGATTGGTTCGTGTTGCATTTCTGAAGGTTTTGTTACACTAATAGGATGAAACAGTGTGTACTCTTTTCTCTTTCTGGGCCTGGCTACGCCCGCTCGGCATAATCACTTTGAGACCCACCCATGTTGTCGCCGGTATCAATGGCTCATTCCTTTCTGTTGCTGAGTAATATTCCACGGAATGCGTAGACCACATGTTGTTTATTCATTATCCCACTGATGGACAGTTTGGGGCTATTATTAACAAAGCTGCTCTGAATACGTGTGTGTGGACATGTGCTTTCATTTCTCTTGCAGAAAAGCCTAGGAGTGGAGTGGCTGAGTCACACGTAGGTGGTACGAGTATGTTTACATTTTTAAGAAACTGACAAACTGTTCTCCAAAGTGGCCACATGGTGTTACATTCCCACCAGTCGTGTGTGAGTTCGGGTTCCCGCACATCTTCCTGCGGTCAGCCTTTTTTATCCTAACCCTTCTAAGCGGTGGGCAATGAAATCTCATTGCAGTTTTAATTTGCCGTCCCAACCGTCTGGTTGACTTCTCACGAGCACTTCAGGACACCCTTACTAAGCTCCCAGATGCTGTGCTAAGCACTTCCCAGGTACCTCTTACTTTACGCTATTGGTGCGCTCAGCCCTGGACCTGTTGGCTGGAGGCTAAGGGAGTGAGGAGCTGAGTGACAGGGAGACGCGCAGCCAACAGGAACCTGCCCCAGTTCCAAGGGCATGGGACTGCCAGAGGACTCCTTGAAGAGGCAGTTCTCTGGCGACAAAACCAGGCACCCTGAACCAACAGCCAAGAGCCTGTAAAAGCTGATAAATGAATGGAGCCCCTCGTGCGTGGGTGTGTGTGGGAGTTGGGGGGTAGGGGCCGGGGCCGTTCTCTGAGCTTACCATTACTAAGGGAAATACACTTCCAAGGAGCTCTGTTCCATCAAATGTATCAAATGTACAGGACTGTAATGAGCATGTCCTATGTTCTGGCAACCTAAAGGTAATTGTGTTACAACATGTTATAGCCATGGGCTATAATAAATGATAGTGGGGTCGGCATAGCATGCTAAAAGTAAATGCTACATTGTCCCAAGCTACAATCCCAACTTTTAGTGCTTTGGAAACAAACAAATGTCCTACAGGGGAGGTGCTATTATTAGCCCCACATTGTAGATAAGGAAGCAAAGCACGGAGATGTGAAGTAACTTGCCCCAAAGCGTGCAGAAACTGGCAGACTCATTCTGGAGGCTTCTTGTTAACTACAGCACTGTACCTGCAGACGAGTGGTCAGCACCCACCTGGTCCGCATGTCAGGGCTGGTTGGGGAGCTAAAGGAGTGAGTAAAGCAATGGGCACTGCTCGATGGCAGATGAAAGAGCTATGAGGAGTTTTCTATGGTGGTTTGCCCCACAGCTCAACCTGTCTCTCCTCAGATACTGCCCAGAGCAAGTGTTCACATTTGGACCTAGCCTGTGGCCCTCTCTGCACAGCTGTGTTTTGCCATCCATCCTTTTGCACCTGCAGCCTTTGGTACATAGCGGCAACCAGCACGCCCCACTCGGCTCTGCGATTGTTGTTGATGTGTCTGTCTTCCTACTAGGCTGTTACCCTGAGGGCGGAGGTGTGTCTGCTCTGCTCCGTATACCCAGGCCTGGAGCACAGCTGGTGTGGAGGAGGGCGGCAGGGGTGCTTGCTAAATGAGCACAATAGCAACATTCTCCAGATCTCAGGCTGCAGGGCTAGGCCTCATGGCATGACGGGACACCCCGGGGAGCCAATGAAGGATTCTGCAGAAAGCTCCCTGGGTCAAGTCTCAGCCTGTCCTCCCAATTGGACTACTTCTTAGGAACCTTCTTATCTAGCTGGGCTATTTTATAGATGGGGAAGCAGACTGAGAAAAGGTAAAAGACTCACCCAAGAGTTTGCAGCAGTTTACCGGCAAGCCTGTGGCCAGGACTCATCCTGGTATAAACACATCGTGTACCTCTAATGGGAACATTGTATTTCTTCAAAATGCCCCACAGATTAAAAAAACAGAAAACAATAAGCTCTCTTCTTTACAGACAATTAGTTTTCAAGAAGGGTGCCAAGACAATTTAATGGGAAAAGAATAGTTTTTTTTAACTAATGCTGCTGGTCCCACATGAAAAAGAATGAAGCTGGACCCCTACCTAACACCAAATACAAAAATTAACTCACAATTGATCAAAGAACAAATTGTAAGAGCCAAACCTATAAACTCTTTGAAGAAAATATAGGCATAAATCTTCCTGACCTTGGGTTAGGCAATGATCCTGCATCTGGTATTTGGAATTCCTGTGAGATGCTGCTCAATTCAATTCAACAGCATTTGCTGAGGTAATAATAATAAAGACATTTTTTTATGCTTGAGAGACAGATGTTAATATTCATTTCCATTTTCAAGGTGACGATGCTGAGGCTGAGGGGAGTTTCGTGGCCTGCCCAACGTCCCAGAGCTCATGGCTGGGAGACAAGGAGTCAAATCTAAGACCATTTGACTTCAACATCCCGGTGCTAAGCCAGGCATGAGCCTGCGGGTGACAAAGGTCCTGGTCTGCATGACCATGGACTCTAAATGAGGCTGCTGCAGGTGTGCAAAATAGAGAGACACACCCGAAGTTCTTGGAGCCCAGAGAATGGAGCGGTGATGCTGATCAGGGAACCCAGGGAGGGGCTCACAGAGGAGGGAACACTGTGGCTGAGGCATGAAGGATGAGCATAGTCTGAATAAGAGAAGTGAGAAAGTGCAAGGCCACGTTCAGGGAACTGTCAAAGGAAGACAGAGGGAAGCAGTGTTGGAGAGGCCTGAATAGTTCTGATTCAACTTTAGTCTGTAGGCAATAGGGAGCCAGTGAGGGTTGTGAGCAAGGGAGTGGCATGCTCTAGCAAGTGACAGACCCACAAGGAGCCAGTTGATCAACCTTCTGGAAACAACACTGGTCTGGACAGAACCGAGCAGCCTCCTTCCAACCCCACACCTTAGGTCACATGCTAGGAAATGCCTTGTAAAGTGCCATTTAACCCCAACGCATCCTTCTTATTGGAAACCTGCTCTTCCAAAACAGGGCCAAGAGGTCAAATCAAAGGATCTTTTCTCAACAACTAGTTGAACTTGCAAATCTCTGATAAGCTGTAGAGAGCAGCCTCCGTCCTCGCCACAATGTCTGTGTTTGAAGCTTGTCCTCATGGGCCCTCTCCCAGCAAACACCCAGCCAGCACCATGGCCAGTGCTGTGTGGTGGGTAACAAGTGTCCTCACTGCTCCTACCCTGTCCCCAGCCCAGGCCCTTCTGACCCTATGATTGCTCTGGATGGGTGTCAAGGTCCTTAAATGCGAAAGGAGACAGCTGTGAATCGGGGAAAATGTCACCAAAGTCTCTTACATATGAAACCACCTGCTATGCGTCAGGTACTGGGCAGACTGACCTACCAATCACCAAGGCAGAGGTGACCAGACTCACTTACAGGGGGGGAAACCGAGGCTCAGAGGGGCCACCTCTCTTGCCCAGCTCAGGCAGCCACCGAGGTGCAGCATTGGGAATAACCCCAGGCCTGTCTGGCTCCACCTCGGTGCCATGCTGCAAAATGGCCCGTAAAATGAGGAAGTGAGTCAGGGAGGCGAAAGAAGGGGGGTTCCTTTTTGAGTCAGAACAGGATTTCCCATCACACACCCGAGTGACTGCAGAGGCAGGCGGGGTGGGGGGTGAACCCCAGCAGCTCAGGATGACAACACGCCCAGCCCAGGCCTGGCCGTCTGTAGTGAGCATGCCTGAGATGTGGACAATCCCGAGAGGCATGCATGGCTTGGGGTTACTGCTGATGGGCCTGGCGACGCCTCCCCAGGAAGTCTCCTGGGTATATGGCTGAAAATGAATCAGGACAGACAGGGATACCCATCCCAGCTGTGGGGACCCTGGGCCTAGGGTTCCAGCAACTGACAGATGGGAAAAACCCAGCTCACTCTGACTCCTCCGCCTTGTACCTTCCGCCCACCCAGATGAAGGATGCACCCAGCAAGGACCTCGAGCGCACAGGCAGAGAGTAGGGTTGGGCTCATCTCATCTTCTCACCAAGAACCAGGCCAGGCCCAATTTCCCTCCCTTCCAAAGCTTGGGAGACATTTAATTCCATTTAACAACAAATTTGGTTTCAACACCTACATTGTATCAACCCCTGTCTACATGCTCTTGGATGATCTGAAAGCTTCCTCTCCCCTTTCTCTTCTAGTGGTGGGCACAGAATTCCCAGGTTTCTCAGCAGGAGTGGTTTCCCTCGCATCCCCAAGTCTCTACAACACAGCCTTTCTCAACCTGAGACATTCCAGAATCTGCCAGCTCACAAAGATCCCGTGGGCAGTACTCCCTAAGGTCACTTTTCAAAATGTTTCTGTGGACCAGGGATTTTAACTTGCGTTCTCTGACAAAGTGTGCAGGGTCCTGGATGGATGATGAGAGCAACACGAACCCCTGAAACCTTAAGCATTTGGTGTGTGTGCATGTTCTCCTGGGGAGGCCTATAGGTCGCATCAGCTTTCTGAAGGCCTGCTGACTCAGGGAAGAGTAAAAACAAGTGAGCCGCAAGGGGCCCGGGTGTTAATCATTAACATTTCTCATTGTAAATAACCCAGAATATTCCATGGGGTAGATGTCACAAACCCTCCTAGCTATTTCCATTGTGTTGGACAGTTATGTTGCATTTTTCTTGTTGTTGTTTTTCTCAGTCCAATTAGAACATTTGCAAATGCATCATCTATGTATAACACTCAAGCGAGCCCTGGGTCCCTCTGGCCACCAAGCAGAGCCCCTGACCTACTCTTAGATCATTATGCCCAAACGGTGTTTTTGTGACCAGGTCCTGGACTTTCTCTTCAGTATAAGCAGCCCACCTTCCTTTTAGGGCTGTTTTCCACAAAGAAACAAAGTTAGTGGTCACATGGCCCTAGCTGGCTGGCTTGTACCAAGAAAAACCAAAGAATTAACCAGATCTGGGTGATGCGGATGGCGGCTGGGCTGGGCCAGGCAGGGCAGGGTTCACTTTGGTGAGTCACTGCCTTGGACAACCCCCCCCACACACACACACACAGAGTCACAAAGGCCTGCGTCTTTGGGGACTCCCAAGAGCTGCATGATTCTGAAGCCTTAGCTGAGTGGATTTAACTCCTCAGCCTTCACTTTCTCATCTGTAAAATGGGAGTAACAATCACATGGATTTATCGCTGATCTAAAGATGAAGGGAGTTACACACTGGGAAAGTGCTTAGCGTAGAGGTGATCTATTATTTTGAATAAATAATAAACTCGCAAATGTGACAAATCTACTGAGGGAAAAACAAAGATGCAGTATAATATAGTCCAGCAAAAAGGAAATGGCTAAGAAAAGTTTGTGATGTCCGTTGCACGGAATATTCTGGGCCATTGACAATAAGAAATGTGACAGTTAACACTATGGATGAACAAGGGAAAAAAAGCAGAACAAGGGGGTTGGGGGGAAAGCATGTTGCAAAATTCCATTCACACTAGACCAGGGATGGGCGAGCTTTCTCTGGAGAGGATCAGAGAGAAAGCACGCGTGCGTCTTTTAGGTTTGGCGTGCCATATGGTCTCGGGCCCAACTACTCAGACCTGCAGTTGTGTGAAAACAGTCACAGACAATATGTAAATGATGAGCCTGCCTGCGTGCCAAAAAGTTTGTTTATCAAAATAGGTGGCATTTGGCCAGTGGGGTGTAGTTTGCCAGTCCCTGCTGTGCAAATTATGCAAAAAACTGTGTCAGAAAAAAATGAGGATCTGAAGGAATATGGAAAAAAAGAAAGAGCCCTCTTCGAGCAGTGGAATCAGAGATATATTTTTTAAAGTTCAATTTCCTTAAGGTGGTAGGAACAGTTTTTTAAAAAATTAAAGGACTTTAGGGGCGGCCAGTTAGCTCCGGTGGTTAGAGCACAGGGTCATAATACCAAGGTTGCTGATTCGATCCCCACATGGGCCACTGAGTTGCACCCTCCACGACTAGATTGAAACAACTACTTGACTTGGAGCTGATGGGTCCTGGAAAAACACACTATAATGTTACCCAACAACTACAAAAAATTTTAAAATTTAAAAAATTGTTTAAAAGAACTTAAAGGACTTTAAATGTACATACGTTGTAAGAACAAGTTAAGAGAGTTCACCATTCTACTAGACTTCCAAAATAACTTCAAATGAGTGCAATTAGTAGTATTAATAAAGCCCAGGTGTTCACATTATGCTGAACAGAAAAAGTACAGACTTTGAAGTAAGGGCAGTCTGGGACTGAATCTGGCTTCTCCAGCTACTACTAGCTGTGTGCCCTTGGGCAGGTTCATTAATGTCTCTGTTCCTTGGTTTCCTTGTTTGTAAAGTGAGGGTAATAATTGCATCAGCAAGCACACAAAGGCCTGGCACTGAGCCTGGGGCACAGTGAGCCCTGGACGTCAAGAAGCGCCTCTGGGACCCCCACAGACCCACACAGGCCGGATCCCGCTGACTGTGGGCCGACGTCAGCACCAGGGACGAGGCTGCCTAGAAACCCAGCACTCCTTCCTTTCCAGCTAAGAAAAATGCCTTCCCATGGTTTTCAGGTTTGGTTTATGAAACGACACAGAACGGCTTGAACCTGGCTCTTTCATTAACAAAAGGCACTGCAGCTGTGAGAAGCACAGACCAAGGAAGGCAAGGAGTTCTCCCTGGAAGGGAGTTCTCAGGGCTGGACTCCCTGAACCCCGGGAAAGACCCTCCGCCCTGCAGAGTCAAATGCATTACCAGCTCTGGAGGCCCAGGAACCAGGGTGCTTGACCCCTTCCTGAGAAATCTGCCAGTCTTGCAGGATGCAGGGAATCAGAGCCCTCTCAGAAAGGGGTATTTAAGGCTCAGGGTCAAGGCCCTTGCTGACTTAAAGCCCCCTGTGTTACACAATCCCAACCCAAGAAAGTTAACAATGCTGTGCAGGGCAGTTGAAGCCCTTTATCCATCCCTGCACTTACCTCCTACCATTCCCACCCTCCTTTCCCTGCAGCAGGGGCTCCCTGGGGCTTTTCCATCCATGCTGTTCTTTGCCTGGCTACATTTACCCATCAGCTCTGGTGCTGCTGCCTCCAGGAAGCTCTTCAGGATTTTTCAGGGGATAGGTGGCTGGGAACTAACATTGCTAAGTACCTACCTAGTGTCAGGCACTGTGCTAGGTGTTTATACACATCAGCTCATTGAGGTCTCCCATCCACTGTTAAACAGGAATGATTGTCTTTTTTTTTTATAATCAAGGTTCAGAGTGGCTAAGTCACCTGCCCAAGGTCACACTGCAAGTAATCCTGCTCCCTCGTTGTCCCCAACAGTCCCTTAGCAGAACCCAAGAGGTTTAAAATCATCCCCATTTCTCTGGAGTGCAAGGTGATGTCCACTGAGCTATCTAGAAGAATCCATCCTCCATATCATGAACCCCTACTTTATATCTGGAAGCCGTAGAGCACCCCTGAGACCTTCCCTCCAGGAGCCTTCACCTTCTTGGAGTCCAAGGTCTCTTGTTAACAGGCTGTGCAGATTATAATTAGCACATGCCGGTTCCTGCCAGGGCTTGGAGACGCCAGATTTACAACGTGTCTGTGTGAAGACAAGGGCACCGGGCTTGGGGACTGACTTTTGTTTCTCTGCTCACTGGGGTGGCAACCTGGGGGTGTTACCAGCAGGGGTGGGCGAAATCCTTGTTGCCTCAGAGGAGTCACCCTACTCTCCCAAACCTCAGCACCAGAGGCAGCCGGCCGCAGGGAGAAGCCATCCCCTGGGGCTCTGGGGAGTGACATGTGTCCCAAGCCCAGGATGGCCCTGCCGGTGGGGCTGCGTCCTCCCCCTTGGAGGGGCCTGTGTCTGGGCCTGAGCTCCCCGGCAGTCCCACGGACAATGCTCCATTGTCGTGTGTGGAGCTTGGAAGCTGCCCAAGGACTGTCACCCTCATTGTTCCCCCCAAGACCCTCTCTTTGACAGACCCACAGCCAGGGCCAGTAGGAAGCTCAATCCCTTTCCCACTGGAGACCCCAGCATTCCCAGGTCCCCCCAACAGTCCCTTAGGAGAGCCCGTGTCCTTTCCTGCTGCTGCCCTGGAGAGGTCACGCACCCAGCTCGGGGAGAGGGGCAGTCGGCATGTCCGTACACCCGTTCTTTGTACTCCCAGCCCAGGGGACCGTGGCGGGCAGGCACACACTCAGCTTCCCACGCCATGCACAAAACACACTGGACTTGCTAAAATGTGTCTTCTCCTCCTCACACACAATGCCCGCTTTGATGGATTGCCTTGAAGGGACTGATGGCTCACATGCGGTGTGTGAAAGGCAAAAGCTCCACCCCCAAGCTGACCGCAGTCCAGTAAGGCAGCCACCAGCCCTGGGAAGGTGCATTCTTTCGGCCTCCATGGGAAGGACATGGGCCTGCGCTATTTCTCCTCCTCCTCCTTCGTCCAGCAGGCAGGGGAGGCCCTGTTCTCACCTTTGCATTGTCTTCAAGCATATGTAACCCTCTTATATGGTCTTGCTTACTTTTCACCCGCTTGTTGAATTTAGAAGATTCTAGATCCTTCTAGAATGTAAGTTTCCTCAGAGCAAAGGCTGCCAATCATATCCACTACTCTCATCCCACTGCCTAGGACAATGCCTGGCACACAGTAGGCGCTCGGCAAGGAGTTGTTGAGTGAATGAATGAGTGCCTCTCTGCTCTATGTGTTCAGCCATTCATTCATTCCTGCAAGAATCTTTACGGGGACTCCAGGGCTCCATAAAGTGCAGTAGAGAAAAAACTAAGCCTGGGACCGTCCCTGAGGGGTTCACAGTACATGGGGGAGAAAGATACATACACAAAGAAGTCCAGTTAGGGAGCTGAGTAAGGTTCAGCTCAGAGGGGCACAGTGCCAGTGGGAGACACTCTGCTTGTGGTGAGGGATGGTGAGTCACATTGGAGGGGGCCACGAGAGGGAAGGGCATGCAAGAGAAGGAACAGCAGGTGCCAAGTGGCAAAGCATGAACTAGCATCTGAGTAATTTGCCCCGGCATGAAGGAGATAAGGGTGGAAACCCTCAACCCCTTATCCACCCATCCAACAGCACTTATTAACCACTCTGTGCTCTGGGACAGGCAGGGGTTGGCCCGAGGCCAAGCGTGGTTTCTGCCTTCAGGGGGACATCAGACTTGGGGGGCATCAGCGTCAGCGCTCTGGGAGCACAGAGGAGGGGCAGTCAGGTCTGAGGGAGCCCTGAGGCTCAGCGGGCAGCTGACCCGTTACACAGTGCCCCCGTGACCCAGACAGCCCAAAGCCATGGTCAGAGTGGCATGACGGACCTAGGGTGACCAACTGGTCATGGTTTGCCCAGGACTTTCCCAGTTTTAGCCCTGAAAGTCCCGTGTCCCAGGAAACCTCTCAGTCAGTCTACTGGGGCAAACTGGAAACAGTTGGTCACACCCATTTCCCTTCATGTCCTGTCTCAAGTCTGCTCTCCATTCCTGACACTCCCACCTCCCACCCCAACCTCTCAGCCACTCACAGGTGGGGGCTGGGTGTCCAGCAGTCTGTGTCCAGAGCAGCTTTTCCTCAGGTAACTGAGAGGGAGGCGCTCCCGGTTACAGACAGGACAGCAGACCAGTGAGTCGAATGTCTGCGTGTTCTACCTGTTCTACCTGCGTGTTCTACGTGCAAGGGGCGTGGAAAACACTGGCTGGGCCCACCTGCCCCCACTCAGCCCCTCACCACAGCGGCTGCAGGCTCTGATCCCTGCCCTGCGTCCCTTGTCTGAGCTTTATTTCCGGAGGCCTCGACAATCCAAGGTCAGGCTTCCTCCTCAGCCTTCCTTTGTGCATTCAGAGCGAAGCCCATTGTAGGCACCCAACTACCATGGGCTGGGCTCAAGCAACAAGCAACTAATTATGACATTTCATCCCCATTATACAGACGGGGAAACCAAGGCAAAAAAACAGTCAGGAACTTGCCTCCAGTATTTGTTTCCCCAAGACCCTGAGGATTCCACTCTTCAAAAGCAGCTACCCTGAAACCTGTTTTCTAGAGCCTTCTAGAGCCTTCTCCGGTAGCTCTGCCGAGACTCAGACACCAGAGACGTTCTCGCCCTAAGGGACTCAGAAAAACTTAGTCTTCCCAGGTGGCTGTTTCTGGGCTCGGGCTTCTAAACCAGAGCTCCATTCAGAGCAACAAAGTCCTCACTAAGACAGTCACAGAAAAACGCCAGCCTGGCACCTCCCCTGCTGCCGGGGGTCTGTGAGGTCCTCCAAACAACCCCGGTCTCCCCAAGAATTTGAGGCATGGCATGGAGGAGTTACGAGAGCCTGGCTCCAATGGGAAAGATGCTAACGATTAAATCAACCCTCCCCCAGGCAAGCACCTACAGTAAATGAACTAATTTAAATCTCCCCTCCGGTCCCCTGCAAGGGCATCACATGGAAAGAACTGGGTCTTTCGTGTCATACAGTCTTCTAGCTCTACCGTTTATTATTAACTTGTGACCTTGGATAAGCTCCGTTACTTCTCTGGGTTTCCTTCTCTATGAAATGCCAAATAACATCTGTGCAGGATCCCTGGATAAAGGGATAAAAAAGCAATGCCACCCACCTGCACTCCTGAACTCTTTATCAAGGTGAGAGGAAATGGCTGACCTGTATGGGAAGCTGCTGGGTGCCAGGGATGTGCTAAGTCTTTTTTTTTAACTTTACTGGGGAGCAGCCATGGTCATTGGTTACACCTTGCTTTCATGCTACAATGGCATAGTTGAGTCTTTTAGGGAGGGCGCAGCTCACAGTGGCCCGTGTGGGATCGAACTGGCAACCTTGGTGTTATCAGCACCAAGCTCTAACCAACTAAGCTAACCAGTCACCCCTGTGCTAAGTCTTGCATTGATTATTTCATGGATGTGGTAGGTCCCACTATTACGGCCTCTACAGATGAAAGAATGCAGCTGAGAAGGGCTATGCCCCCTGCCCGTGGGTCCACAGACAGCACAGAACAACTCTTCCCCCAGTTCCCTGCCCTCTTCGCCTCTAGACTATTAACATTGGCTGAATGAATGAACTACCTGATTACCACTGGGTTCTACTTTAATCAGCAGACACAAGAGTGAGACCTGTTTCAGGACCACATTCTTAAGAACTAAAATGATTAGAACAGTGACTTGCTCAAATCAAGGCCCACCTTCCACTGCTGAGACGGCTTCTGGAATAGGGGGCCGCGAACCACAGCTCGCCACCCATGTCTGCCCAGTGATCCAGCTAAGAATGACGTTAACAAGTTCAAATGGTTGGAAAAAATTTTTAAAAAGAGTAACATTTTATGACATGTAAAAATTACATGAAATTCAAATTCCAGTATGCACAGTCAAGTTTTATGGGAACACAGCCATACCCATTCATTTACAGTGTCTATGGCTGCTTTCTAGATACAATGGAAGAACTGAATAATTGCTCCAGAGACTGTACGGCCCATAAAGCCAAAAATATTCACTATTTGTCCCTTTACAAAAAGAATTTGCTGACCTCTGTGCTAGAAGCTCCAGGGACCAACACTCTTGGCTCATGGGACCTACCTCACCCCAGCCCTACCTATCAGCACAGCTTTCCTTCAGATCTGGGAATTCCAGAAGATTCCACAATATTCCTTTCGGCAAATAATACTCTGCCTGATACCCAGAATGGGCTGTGCAGGTGGTGTTTCCCAAATGCTGAGCTATGTCTTCAGCGGGTTTGCCCCCTGACGTTTTCCTTACTTATAAGCATTTAGGTGTCACTCGTCATTAAGATGAAGACTTCCCTGCACTGTCAGGGACATGCTGTCAGAGCCACCTATGCATGGCCTCCATGACAGTGCCTGAATCGCGGCTGAAGCCTCGAATGGGTTCCACCCTCCCCCAGGGGCCACGCTGTGAACCCTGAGTTAAAGGACATCTCCAGTTAAAAGACAACAGGAACCTCACACCATCACTCAGAAAGCAGACACACGGGACAGCTCTCCAGTGATAACAGGCAGGTACCACTGGACACAAGCAGAAAAAGCCTGCTAGGGCCAGGCAGCGTCTGTTCGCCTGATGTCTCCAGGAAAATGGCCCTGAATCCTGGAGAGGGCGCCTCCCAGGCTACTGCTATGATCTGATCAGCCGAGGTGGAGACAGGCAAATGCAGGGCAACAGAGAGACCCAGCTGAACTGTCGGCAGGGCGGGGGGTTGGGGGGGCAGTGAGTAAAGCAAGACTGGGGAGCCCTTTTATGCACAGTCGCCCTCAAATCTGCTAACCCTGGCTCTTCCTGGGTCCAGATAGCTGGTGTGAATAGTCCTGGGTTATTTGTCCACCTTGTTAGACAGCCCACCATGAGTGCCCCTTGGACCATCAGGATGTCAGGCCTAGAAGGACCCTTGGAGGCCATCTAGTTCCATGTTTTCACACACATTGGCCATTTGTGCATCACCTCTGGGGAGGGACACCAGGACTATTATTTTTTCTGTTTTATTTTTTAAATTTAAACTTATTTGCTTTAAAAGAAGGCTTTTTATCTCACCCTGAAAAAAAAACCAGGGTACGTTTCAGTTGCCAAGTTTAGAGCATTGTAAGGAATAAACGCCACTTATTTAACTCAACCTGGTGCCCTTGCTAGCTTGCATCTGAGGCTTGCTAGTCGTGAGAGGTGAGCAAGGGGTAGAGAGAGAGCTGTTAGGACCAGATCAGCACCACACGGAGACATTATCTAACCTGACACAACCCAGCACTTCTCAACTGTCCCTGTGCATCAATCCCCTGGGGAGCTTCTAAAAAATGCAGGTAGGTGGCCCCAGGTGCAGCAATTCACCCACTAGGAGAACATCACAGAATCAGAAGGAGGAAAAGGACAATGGAGAAGGAAGCTGCTGTCCCTCTAGACCCTGGGCTGTGGCACCACACTCAGCCTGCCAGTTACCAGCGGCCCCAGTCCAAACTCAGAGGTCTGACCTGGTTTAAGGCCCCGCACTGGATGGAGGAGGACCCCCAGGCTCAGGGCTGGGGGGCCAAGGGGCATAGTGTGGGGACATGGACTTCCTTTCCATAGTCATGGATGAAAGAAGAAAGTCACATTGGCCGTTAGGGATGGTTGGGTCCCTGGGAGGGAGGGGAGTGATCAAGGTGTGTGGTCTTCACTCTACACTCCGATAGAGGAGTCCTTCAAAGGGGACAGGCTGGGCGGGTGGACTCCGAGCCATCACAGCCCTTGGACATGCCGGAGCACGGGCCTCGGCCAAGAACACCTGAGCCAAGGGCTGACTCACCCACAGCTGTGCCAGACTCAGACACTTCAAATGCTGGGGGCTGAGGGGGCCGGAAGGGCTCAAGTGTTACCCAGTTACCTCCCCAGCTCGGGAGTGCCTTGGGAAAGTGGGGGGTGCTCGGAGACACGAGGAATGGAAGAGCCAGGACTGCTGGGACCAAGCACCCACTTGCGGCTGGGAAAACCTTGTACATCTGAGATCACATCTGCTCCTGACAGCGACTCTGCAGGGAAGGGGGGACCAGCCCCGCTGAACAGATGAGTTGGCCAGGCCCATGGTGGTTATGTGACTTGCTAAGATCACAGCACAGATGGCAGACCCAGGGTCCCAGCCCACACCCATATGATTCTACCAGTTGAGGCTGCTGGCCCTACACCGCCCAGGAGCAGAAGGCAGAGAGGAACTCAGCCAAACTATACGATCTAAGTGTCTTTTGCACAGGAAGCCAGGTGACACCTTGCTCTGTGGTCTAACAATACTAATGACCCCTTAGCTCCGGGGGGGGGGGGGGGTTGCATTTGCATGGTCTCAAAGTATGGTGAGGAGTGTAGCACAGGCCCCCCGCCTTACAGAGAAGGGAGGTGACACCCAGAAAGACTCTGCCCTCTGACAAAATTAAAGGGTCCTTCCTGCCCCCCACCGAGCCCCCTGAGCTTCCCTTTTTCGGAGCCATTATCCCCCAGGATGGGTCAGTCTGTTTAAAGCACTCGCCTCACTCACCAGACTCCTCCCACCCACGGGGTGCCCTCCTCCGTGTCCATCTCAGTCCCTGTCAGCACTGAGAAGGAATGCGGTTGCCCAAGGCAGGAAGCTTCTAGGACGGAAGCGTCCAGGTCCCAGCCACGAACATGTGCCTCTCTGGCTCCCAAACCAAAGTCGGCTCCAGCTAGGAGCTGTGTGACTAAGCCCACTACTTCCTGTAGGGGACAAATATAGGAACTTTGGGGCCCACCCCCTCACCTCCTCTGAGGAGCGCATCAACAAGCAGGGACTCCCGGGGGCACCTGGCATGCCAGCCCTCCCTCCCAGACCTTCAGGTGGTTTCACCCAGCAGGAAGTGGGGCAGAGACACCCCAAGATGGAATTTTTTAAAACTTGGTTTTCTAAAATTATTTCTGAGTCAAGTTGAGTTTGAAATCAGGAAACAGCTAAATAGATAAGTTAGGGAAGCCAGGCTCGATTGCTGCCTGGTCCTGAATAAAGGAACCTGGCAACTGCAGCTGGCTCATATCCAACCTCCAACCACCGGCTTGTGGTCACCAAGCTCTCGACAGCTAGTGAGCAAGCCACAGAGGGAGTTCCTTGGAACCAAGGGTGCGGTCAGCGTGGGTAGGGTGGGGTGCGCCAGGGTGGGCCCGGCTCTGGAAAACCTGTGGCATTCCTGGACCCATGTGACACTGGCCATACAGAAAGGATTTCCTTCGAAGAATGGCCTGGCAGTGTGAGAGCCACTGCGGGTGGCAGAGGAAGAAGTTAATGCTTGGTGAGGGGGCAGAATTCTCAGTGACTCACCACAGCCTGCCCACTGCACGCCCGGCATGGAAAGGCCAGTGTAGACGGGTGGTACTGGCATGAGCTCTGGGGTCAGCACGGCTGAGGGCAGGTTATTCCACCTTTCTGTGAAATAGGGGTATCAGTGCATCTCATTGAGTGTCTGTGGGGGTACAGACAGAAAATGCAGGGAGCTCTTGCCGCAAGGCCAACACTCAGTAAGCGCTGAACGGATGCTATCGCCGCTATGATCAACCAGTCAAGGAACGTCAGGTAGCACCTGGTCCACCCCATCTGCTCATATGTTCATTCATTCATTTGTTCATTCATTCCTTCTTTCCTTCCATACTATGTGTTGAGCAGTTACTATGGCTAGGCTCTGGGGACAGAAAAATAGAACCTCTGCCCTCGTAGAGTTCACGTTCTAGTCGAGGAGATAGACGATAAGTTCAACTGCAAGTAAATAATTTCAGGTAGTGATAAATGCTAGAGAGACAGTAAAACACGGTGACAGGATAGGACATAGTGGCAGGGGTGGGACGGGTGCTACTCTCTGGGAAGAAAGGTCCCCTGGAGGCTGTGACTGTGGGCTGAGATCTGGGTGAAGGGAAGGCGCAGCCACGGAAAGGTCTGGGGGAGGCACTTTTTAGGCAAAGGGGAGAGCCAGGAAGAAGACTCCAGTGGGAAAAGCGTGGCGTGCTCAGGAGAAAGAACAAACTCGAGCCGTGAATCCCAGTGAGTTCCAAGTTTCAGAGCTGGCCCCTGGAGAGCCCAGGAAATGGACAGTTCTCCAAGAGGACAGTCCCCACCCCGAAGAGGCCACAAAGGGAGATGACATGTGTCACACCTTCTCTCCCCAATATCCGGAAGCCGCCTTTCCTCTGTGTCCTGGGATCTGCCCTGTCCACTTCCTTCAGGGGTGCGGTGAGCTCCAGCAACCCTGAAGTTTATAAAATCCTATTAATTAAATAATAATAACGATAATAATAACCACCTCTCTCTGGCTGGGATGTGAGATTGAATAAACCTGTATCTCCTGACCTCAAGGTCACAATCATGAAGACTGAAAATTCAATATCATGTGTGAAGTGCAACGGGAACCTGGAAACGCAAACCACCAATCCTTAAGGAGTAGCTGAGGAGGGCTTCTAGGAGGAGGTGCTGTCCGACAAGGTAGTGGGGAGGGGCTGGGAGGACAGCTGGCTGGAGTCACAGCTGGAGCACAGGTCTCGAAGTGGGAAAGATCAAGCTGAGTTTGAGGCCCCGGGGTGGTGGTGGGGAAACAGAGAGATAGCCCAGGTGGTAGAAAGCATGAAATGCCAGTCAGACAGGGGGCTTGGGACTTAAACCTCAGAGCAAGAGGGAGCCACGATGGGCAGATAGACAGGGATTCACCTGTTTAAGTGACTGGGGGATGGGCAGATTGCACCTACTGCAAGGGTGTGGTTCTGGGACCAGAGGACATCCAGACTTCAAGGCACCTGAGAGCTCTCCTAATTTCAACCTCTGATTTTAAAGGGCAGGAAACAGAGATTGGCCCAGGTGAAGGTCAAAGGCATCTGTGAAACTGCGAGCTCCTCCCATTGCCACAGAAAGGCCAAGCTCTTTGAAACAAGGAGAGAGACTGCCACCCGTGAGTCAGCCTGCGGTATTATTTCAGCAAACGTCACTTGGGAGAGGCTCGGCCCTATTCAGATCTCAAGTAGCGCTCTTGGCTTCACTAGAGGTTAGCCAGCCACAGTGGCCCACCCTATCCCACCTCTGCCTTGGTGATGGCCAGGGGGGCCTGACCCTGAGCGGTTTTGTGCAGGTAAGGAGATCCTAGGCGCTCCTTGTAGATTTCCTTTCATGATGTTTCTGTTCATGTACATTCGGCTAGTGTGCAGTCATCTCAAGTGTTAGCTCTCTTCTGCCTTTTTAAAATTACAATGATCACATCAGTTTAATCTCAGGTATACCACCCGAGGACTTTGGTGGCCCTGGTCACAGCAGTAGCATGGGTGTGGCAGGTAGTGTACTGATGAGAGT
Source organism: Aselliscus stoliczkanus (assembly GCA_033961575.1). NCBI lineage: Eukaryota > Metazoa > Chordata > Mammalia > Chiroptera > Hipposideridae > Aselliscus > Aselliscus stoliczkanus. The sequence goes on from CM066732.1 coordinate 153,853,702, forward strand.
CACGAGGTGTGACAGCCCAAAAGGAACGTCTTCCCTACACTTTCCTCGCCATAAAACCACCAGGTTGGTCCAGGTGACCTGAGGTCCCTCCCAAGCGCAAACATGCCAGGGTTTTCTGATTCAGAAGCAGAAATCATTAGGCCAGGACTTAAAAAACTCTCCTGTTGAGGATCTCAGTTCCAGCGTGTTGATATCTTCTTGTATGACTTCCGAAGAGGGAGATTAATTCATCTGAATGAAAAATCGTGTCTGTTGTACCACAGGATTTGTCTGTTTGATTTTTTAAATCCGGCGAGATTAACATTTGAATCTGTGGGTAGAGTCTGATTTTCTAGGAGAGCTTTGTGGGAAATGTTCCATACTATCTTTTAATTTTATGTGTAGGTAAGACTTGACATATATTATGGATTATACATAGAATATATACAATGTTTCTATACGCTGTATATTTTATATATTTATATACATTATACATACATATATCCTATTTGTAAATGATGAAGCATAAAAATATTTTTAAAATAATGCCCACGAGCCCATCACTCAAAGAAGCAGAGCATACCAGATCCCAGAGAGTGGAGTCGGCTCCTTCCTGATCCTGGACCCTTTCACCCACCAAAGATAACCACCTGACTTTGTACTTACAAATAATTACAAGGTGAATTCCTTCTTCAACCCCCACCCCCACCATGACCTTCTCAATCCCAAGCTCCTTGCGCCCCTACCCATGGTGATATTTGACTTTTATTTAAGGTAATCACCTTCTTGCCTCTTACCATCATTTTTGTATGTATCGCTGAACATGTATGTATCGCTAAACAACTCATTGTTAATGTTTTGAGCTTCATCATTTCCTTAGCAGCTCTCTGCTGGGTCTTCCTATGCATTTCGGGGACACTGGGACTGCCTCCGCCTAATCTGCAGCCCAGGCGACAGGTGCAAGCCACACTGCATTGTCACGATGACACTGGGAGGATTAGGGATAATAAAAACCATGATAATGCCTCTCTATGGTGCGTCCCCTCTCTATGGTGCGTCCCCTCTCTATGGTGCATCCTCGCCATGCTGGGCACTCTTCTGAGCTTCCTCAATGGTCTCATTTATCCTCTCAGCAACTTCACAGGGAGGTGTTGGGCCTCTTATCTCTATTTTAGAGATGACGAAAGCAAGGCTACAGCTGCCAGGGCTGTCCCCTAACTGCTCCCCAGTGGCAGCATCCCCAGGACACCATCCCTAGGTCCTGAAGCAAAGATCCTCCGGTGGCTAAGGGGAACTTCTATCTGCTCCCCACAGGCTCCTGTCTTGGAGACCCAGTTGGGCTTCTTTTCAATGTTACAGGGGGAAAAAATGTTTAGAATCCAGCAAATACCAATGTCTTAATGATGCCCAGCATCCTGTCAGGACTGTTCTCCCAGTGATTAATGTGTAATGTTTAGTGATGTTTAATGTATAATGTTGTCCTTGTATTGTCTGGGGCAGGCTGTGTGGTGTAATGAAGAGCCCTGAGTTCAAATCCTGCCTCTACCACTGCAGCCTCACATGTAAATGGGCCCACAATGGCAGCCTTGTCTGCTGTCAGAATCACAGGAGGTGAGAGACAGGAAACGCTTTCTAAGCGCCCATAGACACATCGAGGGCCCCTGCAGGCCCCTCAAATCTCTGCCTGAGTCAAGGACCAGCTTTCAGTGCTGGAAGGGCTCTGAGGGAGACAGATGACCCACCATTTAACAGACATGGGGACATCAAAGTTGAGACAGAAAGGGCAGAGCTGAGGAGGAGGGAACTCAGGTGTCCCACCTAGGCCACATCACCCCAAAACTGTGACAACTGCTCACAGGTGCTGTGTTGACACCATACAAAGTGATGGAATGTCTCATTTAATACATATGGTACCCTATGATGCAGGTGCCATGGCTATCCCCCTCTCATGGGAAGGACATTGAAGCTCTGAAAGGTGAAGCGACATCCCCACCGACATCATCACACAGCTGGGAAAGGGCTTTAGCAGGACTGAACCCAGGCAGCCTGACTTGGCCACCCCCATCTAATAGTTGGCAACTGAGAGGCCCCGCTGCCCACTGGGCTTCCAGGGGCCCCACGGTGATTTGGAGGTTGTGCTGACCTGCACAGTCTTGCCGCCTCAGAGTGGAGGCCACCATGCAGCCAGGCCAGGATCCCCCAACAGCCCCTACCCCAGGTTTCTGCATCAAGAGGCGGGGAGGCAGCCCAGGCACTGACAAGTCCACAGCTGCTACAGAACATGCAAAGCACCTGGGCTAGAGGGTTGTTTCCATGGAGACAGAAGGAGCTCACACCCCCTGCAGGGGACCTCCAGGGGACCAAGGCCAGCCTGCACCCTGAGTCACAAACCTGAGCCTGGATTCTCACCACTCCCCTCAGTGCCACCAGCAAATCCTTTGGCCCTCTCTTCAGGACCCCCAGCAAAAAGCGAGTTCCAAAATAAGCCTTCCCAGTCCACTCCCTGCTCCAGCTGCCCTCAAAGGGGCCTCTCCGGCTGAAAACTATGCCCAGGGGGCCAGCAGGCTTGGCACAGCTGTGGCTGCTGGCCTGCGGAGTGTAGTCCTGCCTGAGGAATGTGCAAACCCACACGTGTCAGACAGCCCCGCTGCGGCACGGTTACAGGAAACAGAGCAAAACAGCCTGTTGGCACTGGTGCCCCTCCTCCCTCCCTCCTTCCAGTTCCTGACCCGGGTTGGTTGGCTGCCTCAGCTGCGCAGGAGGTAGGGTCGGCCCTTCAAGAGAGTCAGGTTCTGTTCTTGGCTGTGTGGCTCTGGGTAAATCACTCCCCGTCTCTGGGCCCGTTTCCTCTCTCCCCAGTGGTTGAAGGAGGCTTTCCCGCCAAACTCAGGAGGGCGGGGGTTTCTAGGAAGACAGTCTTTTCCCCACTGCCTCCTCTTGCCTTCACTCCTGTGGGATGGGGTATGACCCCTGGGCATGTAGGGCTCCCCCACTGGCAACCCCTGGCTGGAGAAGGCCCTAATTAGTGCTGAAGGAAGTTAATTAACCCTTCAGAGGTGAAAGAGACCAGGAATCTGGGAGAGGGTGCCCGGGCAGCTTCAGGGCCAAAGCGATAAAATATTACTATTCATTGTCACTGCACCGCAGCTGGAGCTCCCTGCCTTGGAGTTCTGAAGCAGCGGTCAGCTGGGCTGCCTGGGGCCCTCACTCATTGCTCCTGGGTGGACCTCTGGGCCACATCCTCCAGGTCCACTGTGTGGAGTCAAGACCTGAAGACCCTAAGGGGAGTCAGCACCCATTTGGGCTCCCTCAGGCTTGCAAGAGACCTTTGGCCTCACTAGCCCCTTCTTTAGAACTGCGGGATGAGGCTCAGAGACGCTGAGCGGCTTGCCCCAAGCTGCACAGCCAGGAGGTGTCTGAATGAAATCAAGCCTGCCAGAGACTTGCCCTCCCTACCGCCAGCTCTGGGCTTTCTCAGGCACTACGGAGCGAGCTCGTGGTCGCCAGAGGCGGGTATTTCTGCCTGTGTTTACTGCCCAGGCCTGGGACACGCGGCGGCGGGAGCCCGCGGTGACAGGTCAGCTCGCCCCAAGCGGAGGCAGAACGAAGACTGGAGGCGGCGCCCGGCCCGCCAGGGACGCGCTGCCCAGGGTTTAGAGCCTTTTTCTTAGGGGACAAACCTCCAGGGTTGGGGAGCGGAAGGACTCGGGGATTTCGCAGGCGGCAGGGAACCGCTGGGTTTAAACTAAAAATACCCGCCCGCTCGCAGCTGTCAGTCCAGGGCCCCCGCCCCCGCGCCGGGCGCGCTTCCCCGGGTCCCCTCGACTTTCGGCGACCCTGATCCCTAGGGGACGCGTCAGGGCTGGGCCGGGGGAGGAGGCCCCGACCCCCACGGCCCCCCACCCGGCCTCCCGGCCGCGAGCCACTTACCGTCCCCGGAGCGCGCAGGAGCGGGGCGCCGCGGGCCGTTGGCGCGGACCTGCCCTCCTCCTCCGTGCGTCCCGGGCGACAGCAGCGAGGGGCGGGCCGGGGCGGGCCCGGACACCCGCCCCCGCCCCGCCCAGTGCCCTCCCGGAGCCTGTGGGCGCCGCCCCAGGGCCCGCGGCCAGAGGCCACGCCGGGCGCCGTGCGCTCCCCGGGGGCCCAGGTGCCTGGCTCAGCTCGGAGGGTGCCGTATCGCAGCGCCCCCGGCGCAGGGAGCCCGGGGGGTCTTCCCATGCCCAGCGCCCGCCCCGCGCCCAGGGCTGCCCCTTCCCGCCCGGGAGCCTCCCGGAGCCCCGGCTCTCATCCTCCCCGCGGGCGCGGAGCTGGGGAAAGCTGCATCTGGGGAGAGGCTTCCTCTGGGCGTCCGACTTGGGCAGAGCGCTCAGGGGCTGGCAGGACTGCTCTCTGAGAGCCGAGGTGGGGGCCCAGGCCAGCGCGCTCCTCCCGAGGCGCGAAATCCAAGAAGGAGGCGATACCTGTCACCCAGCCTGACAGTCGGGGCGCCCCATCCGGCCCCTCCCACCCCACCGGGCCCGCAGGCGCCACGCACGGGGATCTCTAGGCTCCAGGCTCGGAGGGAAGTCCCCAGGATGCCCCAAAGCGGAGGCGATGGGGGGTGAGCCACAAGGAATGTGAACCCTACGCCTAATCGGAATCTCCCTCAAACCCAAGGCCCAAGAATGTGCCTCCCGCCCTCGCCCGGCGCCCCCGCTCCCAGCAGACACGTCTCCCACCCGTCTGTCCTCTAGCTCGATCTAGCGACTCCACTGACTCCCTAACCTTGAAGCAGGTCTAAATCTTATCTGCCTCTGTGCCTGGGCGCTCCCGGCGCATTCAGGCCCTTTGAACTGTCCTCTGCCCTGATCTTTGTTCGAGTAATTACGGGTTCGAGGGATTGGTTCTGCCTCCTTGGGATGGGGATGAGAGCCGCATCTTGTAGAACTATGTGCCATGTGGACTTGTCTTCACAATTTACACATGAGGAAGAGGAGTCTCAGCTGGAGAAGTTAAGTAACTGGCTCAGATCTAAAGCTTCCCAGAAGGGGTTTTCCTGTATCAATGTGTGTTGGATACAGCAGGGTAGAAATCAGTGTCCTAAGAAAAAGATTAAACTGTTAAAGGACCACCTAGTCTTTTCCACATTGAGGCCAAGGCAGAAGGATGCCAAAGCCCAGAGTTAACACTGCGCAGATGTAGCTTGAGTCAGAATGCCAGAGTGTCAGCCAGATCTGGTAACTTAGAACCCATTTATTAAGTGATAATTACAGGGTCATAGGAAATACACACATAGGGACTTCTCCCATCCTTGCCCTTTACTGGTTTTAGATGTTCTATTGTTTCTCATTATCATCTTGACTCCACCTGAGGCACTGCCACAGGCCTTAGGGTTACAACAGTCAGGCTGAAGTGATGAACAATTATTATAATACTTGGCAATTGGATAGCACTCTCTGCTTTTCCACACGCGTTCTCACATGTATCTCCTCATTAAAGCTCTGCAAAGTTTAATTAGTTCTGTCTTATGATGGAAGCTAAGGCACAAACAGGTCAGGTGATTTGCACAAAGACTGAGATGGCCCCGCCAGTGCTGCTGGGATTGGCAAGCCCTGGGAAGTCATTTTCTTGCAGCAAAAGGTGATTGGTGCAGTTGGGTGGGAGTAGAGAGCTCAAGCTCTGATGCCAAATCGCTGGAGTTTGCAACTCATCATTGGTTTCCTTTTCTGTTAAAGAAGTCTAATAATAGGAGCCTATCTGGAATGGTTTTGTGCCTGGTATTAAGAGCTGTCCTGGGTATAGTGTGATCACTCACTACAGTTTCTGGCATACAACTAGTCAGACTTTCACCAAACATTTCCCGTGCACCTACTATATGCTAGTCCTTGGGAATATGGAAAAGGAAGCATAGACTGCCATGTCTGTGGCGGTCACAGTGCAACGATTCTGTGTCCAAGGGGCTGTAGCCTGAGCAGGGGAATGTCACAGTGTAGGGAATGTCACTCAGTGTTCAGGCAGCACAGAGCAGCATTTCCAGAGCTGAGAGACCCAAATTCCAGGCCCAGCTCTGCTACTTAACTGAGTGAATCTTAGCAAGTCATGTAACCTCTTAGGACCTTGGTCTTCTCATCTGTTAAATGGGGATAGCCATAACATTCCATAGGTGAAATTTGATAAAAATATTGTATAAACTGCAAAATATAATGCAGATATTAGTAGCTTTTATTTGTTATTATTATCTTTAGCATTATAAGGCTTAATGGTTTTCAGAACACTCTCCCACTGCTTTTTTTTAAGCCTGACATAAAACAGGACCTTGTTTTTTGTTAATTACACAACAGTCTTTTGCTACTCCAAAATAGTCCACGTAAAAGGAAAAAAAGCTAAGGAAGCCATGCAGGAGAATGGGGGAGTTTACAACTTGGAAGGCCATTAAAAACTTCAACTTCAGCATTACCCACTGCTACAAGAAGGAGTGGAAATGAAAACTTAACTGGAAGAAAGTTCTGGCAAAGCATGGGACGGGGGGAGCCCCTTTGTCATCTCTGGAATGGAGCACAGGAAACCCCACCCCAAGGCCTCCTTTTAGAAGTGGCCCTGAGAAGGAACCACAGAAAGCCCTAAAATTATGCCATTCGGAAATTCTGACTCAGCTGGCAGTGGGAGCTGTTTGTGCAACCTACGAAACGTTCCCCAAAGAGCAGGATTTTTAGTGTGCTTTCTCCAAGTCTCTTCTCTGCAGCCAGCATCACCACTGCTCATCTGGGAAGCAGGGGCCAATTTAATAAGCCTGGGGAAATAACTGAGGCCTGTTTCGCATTTGTAGTGGGTTAGCTAGCTTCCACAGCGATCCTGTAGAAATCTTATTTTATAAGCATGATTTTTCGTTGTTTGTGTGTTCAGTCTCCACAGGAGGATTCGAACAGAAGCTGCATTGGCCCTTCTGGAATCCAACCCCTTGTTGTATGCATGGATAAACTGAGGCAAAAGGGCAGGAAGGAGGGGCCCTGCCTAGGGTCCCAAGGTGGTAATTGGTGTTCTGGAAATGTATGTTCCCATTCCTCTGTCCTTAGCCTAGCTTCCCCTTTGGTGGTGAAATAAATAAGTGCTATTGACTAACCAGAAATGAAAATGTCAGCCTGGGATGGCCATTTCTGGGGTGCCCCATCAGAGACATCCTGATCTGGGCTAGAGAACTCGTTCTTATCCTGGCTCTGCTCTCAGCTTCTTTGTGTTTCGTTTTGTTTTGTTTTTTGCCAACTCCCCGAGTGTTAGTCTGTCCTTTCCCATTGGGGTCCTACGATGTGCTTGTGGGGTGAGCCAATCCACCAGTCTGGTTTGGTAACTTCTCTGGGTGAGTGGCCTTTCCACTGACACGGGTACGCCTGCTGGGTGGCAGTGAGTCATCTCAAGCACTAAGCCCAGGAACCGGAGTAATTCAGGATATTCCTATAAGAATACACTAATTGTGCTGTTTTTATAAAATAATATAAAGTGTGTCCAAAGCACTAGACCGCGTCCAAAGCACAGGACTGGGTTCGAGCTATTGTTAGTGCTGCTAATTGGCTGTGTACCTTTGGGTCACTTCTGAGCTCCTGAATCTGTGACATGAGACCACTGGAAAAGATTATTTCTAACTTCTCAGGATTTAAAAACAATGTGAATCATTTAGACAATAACATCATTTAGCATGACTAAGCACTCTACTATTATACTGCAAGGAATAAGTACCAATAGACACACAAATATGAAAGTATAATTGACAAACTTTATTCCTAAAAAATAAAATCCTTCTAAAAGAGGTTTGTTCTATTTCCCCCATCAGTGGGCAACCCACTCGACTTTTTCTCCTTCTGTTGGGAACACCATAAGTGGTCTTTTTTTTTTAATTGAACATTTGATTTTGAGATAATTGTAGATTATGCAGTTGTAATAAATTCCAGAGAGATCCCTTGTACCTTTTACCCAGTTTCCTGTAATGGCAACACCTTGCAAAATGATACAGCACAGTACCACAAGTAGGATATCACACTGATGCCATCAGGAAACAGGGAGTTTCCATCACCTTGGATCCTTCACACGGGTCCTCCCTCCTGTCCTCATCCCCTTCTTAGTCCCGACCATCAGTCTGTTCTCATGTCTATAATTCTGCCATTTCAAGGAAGTTGTATAAATGGAATCACAAAGTATGTAACCTTTGGGACTGGCTGTTTTCACCCAGAATAAGTCACTGGAGATTCCTCCCGGTTGTTTTGTGCATTCAGAGTTCATACTTCTTCACTGCTGAGTAGTATTCCAAGATGTGGATGGACCACAGTTTGTCTAATCATTCACTTGTTGAATGACGTCTGGGTTGTTTCAGGTTTAGGGCTCTTATGAATAAAGCTGCTATAAACATTTAGTACAGGCTTTTGTGTCAACATAAGTCTTCCCACTTCAAGTGTTAACTGTGATGGTACTTATAATACCACAGCGCCAGATTTTTTCCTACTTGCTCATGGTGATAAATGCACCGCCAGGATGCTTGAGTGTCCAGTAATTGCCCAGGACCAGGCCATGAGTTTTGGAAGTCTAGTAAAAGCAAACCATATGGTTTCTAGCATCGGGAATTTATTATCTATTGAAGACCATCTATTACAACTGAAACAGTAAAGTAACATTGAAATAACAAGACAACACTGCATATCATCAAATGCTAGATTGCATGGTACAAAAGTGACTTTGAGAGGAGTCCAGAAACAGAAGGGAGGAATGAAGGCTCAAGTGTTTGGGGGAAGGCGTTCTGGATAAGGCCAGATGTGAGCTGCAGTTTGAATGATGGAGAATAATAGTGATATTTAATATTATTAAGGACTTACTATGTGCCAAGTACTCTCCTCAGCCTTTACTTATGTAAACTCATTTAATTTTCATCACCACCCTTTGGGTTAGCTACTGTTATTATCTAATTTTACAAATAAGGGAACAGAGAGGGTAATAATTTGTCCATCATCACACAGCAATCATGTGATTGACCTGGGGTTCAAATCTAGGCACTCGACCTCAGCCCACACTCTGAATCACTACACATTCTGTCTGTCTGGTAGCAACAGTGGAGGACCACTTTCTGGTCATGATTCAATTCCAATCCATTTCTCAGGTTATAGTTTTACAGAGTTACAATGAACCTAAATGTTAAGTCCTGGCTTCATTAATGTGCTGAGTTCCTCATGGGTCAAGGTTACTGATGAGAAATTCAAGTGCTTTGTGAAGAACAGCACCAGCTTTGAGAGACATCTGCTGGGCGAGGGAGAGCAGTAGCCTGGGAGGGTGTGCACGTGTGTATGTGTGTGTGTGTGTGTGTGTGCGTGTGTGTGTGCAAGCAGCAGGACTGAACCCTCCAGTTATGTGGATAACCTGCGCATGCCTCAAGAAAAAATGTCCGAGTTGCAGCTTTATCCGTCCCTTATGGCTGAGGGCCAGCTGAGCGCTTCAGATAAGGCATGTGGTTTTGTTTTCTCTGAATCGCTGTCTACTGTACCAGGGAAGCCACTTCCATGCTCGGCTATTTCCTTGGTGACCAACTAAACACAAGAGATGTGTGATTCCTCTCTAGTCACAGCCTGCCCTGCTGCTCGCCCTTCCAGCTACATCATCTTGGCTTAAACAGCAACACTTCAGGAACCTGGTTTGTTTGTTTTTGTTTTGAAACCTAAGTGCAGCCTTGATAGGCAGTGCTGCCAACCCTGGTGTGGGTGAGCGGTGTGAAGAGCTCACTGGATGGAAATCTGACGAGGTCTCTGTGCAGGTGCCCTGTTCCCCAGCTGACAGAACCAGTAAGCAATGTCCCCTCCTAAGTTCCACATCTAGAAAAGGGGGCCAGTGCTTGGCCTGTCTTCCTGGAGGAGCTGCCGTCAGATCCCAGAGGACAAGCAGGAGGTGCTACAAACTTGAAGTAGTCTGTGCAAATGTGCACTGTTGTGGGGAAAGAAATCCTCCAACTACTATGCTTTCAAGCAAAACTTACAACAGAAACCAACTCAGGAAGAGGCTGTGAGTAAGCAAGACTTCGCCTCAGAGGAGAGAAGTCTTGTCCTGTTTTGCTCCCTGGAGACATGTTTTGGAAATCCACCGAGGTGTTCCCGCCTTGCTTTGGGCAGGCTTGGCCGTCCTGCACATGTGATACTATTAGAAGCGCTGTGTGATAGGCAGCATGCCCAGGAAGCAGGGGGAGGCCAGGTCTTGGCACCCAGGGTATGGCTTCGGAACTCACACAGGCGCTTGTGCCACCGCCACCATCGCCATGCAGGCAGGCAAGCTGTGCTCTTTGGGGGCGCCTACACGTGGGGCACAGCTGACCCCTTTACTAGAGTGACGGGGGCTTGTGTCAAAGAAATCCATGCATCTGGATGCAACCTGTTGCTCTGGGTGGCAATTCTTGATGGGCCAAGACGCTTGTGGAGCAGAGGAGGCCGTTTCACTGCAGAAGCCGCCTTCCACAAAACCTTAGAGCCCTGCTGCAAACAGGTGGCCCAGACACACGCAGTACAAATGCTTTCCAAACTGACTGCTGCAAGTCCTTGCAAGAGCTGCAGTGTCTGGCCTCAGATTTTAAAGAACTTTAATCCTGAATGTCTCCTTTGATGCTGTAGAGTTGGTATGCAGAGAAAAAAACGGCAGGTGCCACTCAAGGCATCTTCTAGCTAATTAAAAAGCCAGGTTCTGCAGATAGAAGCAACTGCATAAACAGGCAGAAGAGAAGGCAGCACACACAGCCCTGTGTCCTTGGGTATTTAAAAGGTCCTGGCTGGCACTGTGCCCGTGGGATTAGTTCACCCGCTTCAGCAATCCAGGCTGTTTCATCATCCAAACTGAAATGTGTGTTTGTGCCACTGGTGAGTCTGGGCAAAAGGACTGAGCTGTCTGCTCAGTTTACAAACTCTAAGGGGGCCTCAAACAAAGGTACACACACACACACACACACACACACACACACAAGCACGCACCAGCCAGAAGACCCTTTACAAGTTCCAGAGACTCGGAGGCTCCGGGAACACTGTCGGCCCGCACTCATGTTTACCCGCATTGCCGGATCCAGGAGACACGTGGGTCCTTACCTGGCCTCTCTGTGGCTCTGACACCTGTGATGGGGTCCGTTCTCCTGGAAGCTCCTGATCCTCCCTGCCGGACCCCGACCTCTTTCAGCCTTCCGCATGGCCTGTCCGTCCCCAGCGCGCGCTGCCCAGGGCTCGTTCTTGCTCTTCCAGCGCACACCTTGTATCTCGCACACCTTGTATCTCGAGGAGCAGACCTGCGGAGGCAACAATCTGAACACTCACCCATTTCAGATGTAACCTGATTTGGATGCCTCGAATTCCTCGAAACTCACAACGTCCAAAAGAAATTCACCCAGCTTCCGGCTCCCCGGCTCCCCGTCTGCCCTGCCTCAGCAGGTAGCAGCCTCCGGCACTACGCCAGGAACCTGCGGAGCAGCCTCAATCCCTCCCTCGCCCTCCCGGCCCCCGCCCCCCATCCAGCCAGTCACCAAATGCTGTCAGTCCTGCCTGGAAGTCCACACCAGCCAGGGCCCCAGAATGGTTCCATCTTCCAGGCGGCTCCTGAGTGGCCTCCAATTCATCCTCAGCACTTCCAGGCTCACCTCTCCTGAACTCCGCCGCATCCACTCTTTCGGTGACCTCCCCTCATCCCAAGGACGAAATCCTAAGGCCCTCAGCTCCGTCCACGTGTCTGGGTCGTGGGCCTGTGGGCCTCCACCTTGGTTGTTTCCTCTTCCTGGAATGTCCTTCCCTTCTGAATAGCAGCTCTTTACCCGTCTTTCAACACCCAGTGAAAGCCCCACCCCCTCTACTCTGCTTTCCCTGACCCCCCAGGTGCTGACTGTGGTTCTCAAAGCCCCCACCCCATCCTTCTCCAGTACTTAGTGACATTCTTGCATCTGACCCCATCCTAAGACCGGGAGGCCCTTGGAAGGGAGTGTCTTACTCCACTCAGCACAGAGCTGGTGGTTGTCCCATGGCCAAATGTTTCTTGCCCTCTTACGGCACAGGCAGTTTTATGAGTTTCTCACCATTTGGATTTCTGAGATACTGTCCTGTATTGTCACCATGTTATGTGTTCTTCATTCAAGATTTATGCATACTAAGTGCGAGGAATAGTGCCAAGGGCAGGGGCAAAAAATGAGCTCAGTGGGATCACAAGCTGGTGGGGCAGGGGGCACAAACAATAAAATCATGATCCGTACAAAGGCCCTGCAGGGCCGTGGTCCCCAACAGCAGTGAGATCGAGCTGGTAATATTCTTTAAGACCCCCGGTTGTGCCCCTGGACTCAACAGCACTCACAGAACTGCTTTGCGGAGAGCTGTCTCCAGGCCTCGCATCAGCCCAGCTCCTTCAAGCCCAACATTTGGTCCACAGCTTAGAAAAACCCAACTTTATGCCAATGTCATTCAATCCCTCATCACCTAATTAAATTTAGTAAGTACTTCTAAAGTGCTTACCATGGACTAATATGAAGTACATAACAGAAGTCAAATAAAAACTCTGTTTGTCTGGCATACTGAGGCAAGCACCCCTCTGCTTTCGTCTTTAACATAACCTCTGTAAGCCATGCGTGTGTGTAATTTTTGTAGACAATCTAACATATACTGCACTTCCTTGAGTTCTGACCCAGGGCATGGGGAATAGAATTTCCTTTTCTTGGTGAGCTGGAATTATTACACAAGGTTCTCATGCTTCCAGGAAGTGTCTTGTGAGGGTTCTGGCCCCCGCTTCCGCCAAATGCTCCCAGAATGCTGCTTTTCCAAAACAATCCCAGAATGTCTGCTTCTTAATTTTTAAAATCTCCTGTTAGCCTATTAGTCATTGCTTCTTCCTGCTTTTAGTGTTAAGCTTTTAAAATTTACTGCTTCTGCTCTGTTGTGGCTGTAATATTAGAAAACTAAGCAAGTTAGCCATTCCCTCAAGTAAGGACAGGCCTTAGGTGAGAACTGACTCTTGCTAGAATCCAGCAAACTGATTAATTCCCAGACACTATGTAATGACAGGGACAGCCGTTATTGGCTCTGGCTGCCCAGGCTCCCTAAGTAAAATAGACTAGTGCCCCCTACCTGCCTTGTAGGGTAAGGCAGAGGCTCATTATGAAATACCCCAGGTTTCTCAAGAGACAGAATGATTTTGAAATATGTGTTCATTTCTTTTTTTTTTTTTTTTGAGGGCAGTGTCACTGGCCCTCACATGTGGGAACTGAACCGGGGTCGCTGGCTCCCAAGCCAGCGCTTAACCACCGCACCACTCGGCCGGCCCTGTGTTAATTTTTTTTTTTTTTTTTGAGGGCAGTGTCACTGGCCCTCCTATGTGGGATCTGAACTGGGGCCCTGCTGCTCAGAGCCTGCATTCCCAAGCCAACTCTTTTTTTTTCTTTTTTTTGAGGGCAGTGTCACTGGCCCTCATATGTGGGACCCAAACCGGGGCCGCTGGCTTCCCAAGCCAGCGCTTAACCACTGCGCCACTCGGCCGGCCCGGATTTTTAACGTGAGCAAAAATCCCTTCAAGTAAGAGGATACTACTGGCTCTGTTCCAGCATGTGTGAACTGGCAGAGCCGTAGCCATGTGTTATGAGGAGAGATGAACCAATAGGACTATCTTGCCAACTGCACTGACAGCCGAAGAGCTGCGCTGATAAGGGCTACTAGAGGGAAATGCCTCATCACTGTATATCTGAGAGGGGAGAAGGCCTGCCAATATGGCAACTTCTCTGTAAGCCTTTTAATACAAAATTCTCTTGGTCACCCAATAACCAAGTGAAGTTTATGCAAAATGCTCTCCCCTTTTCTTTTTTTTAAACAGTCTATCATTAAAACTCCCTGAGGGGCGGCCGGTTAGCTCAGTTGGTTAGAGTGCAGTGGTCACAATTCCAAGGTTGTCGGTTCAATTGCCACATGGGCCGCTGAGCTGCGCCCTCTACGACTGAAACAACTACTCGACTTGGAGCTGATGGGTCCTGGAAAAACACTGTTCTCCAATTTAAAAAAACAAACAAAAAAAACCTCTTTGAAACTCTGGAACACTGACATTTGATAACAATTAACTATACTGTATCTCAGTAGGCTACACTTTCACTTTTTTGTTTGTTTTTTTTTTTTTTTTTTTTTAGCTGAGCCATCCTGCCACCTGTTGGCAGCTCTGTGGCAGCTCAGCTAGGGCTGGGCCTCGAACTGCTATTGCTCAGAGCTCAGCTCGCACTGGTGAGCGAGCTCTGACCCAACTGAGCCATTCAGCTGACCCTACACTTTCAAAAAGGGTAAAGTTTAGAATTAACAAATGGAATTTTTCTGGCCATAAAAGCAGAAAAAAAATATTTTAAATCCTCCAATTTTTTCCTGTAAAGGAAAATAAAAAGCTAATGTCTCACTTCATTTCCACCACCCCACCCCCATAAAACTGGGGCAAATCCCTCTTCCTTTGCTAGATGAACTGCTGAAGAAAAGGCTGGAGCAATGGATCCCCACAACAGAAAGATTTAATTTTGAAGGCATTAAATTATTAAGGCTCAAAGGTAGAAGTGTGAAGTGGAATTCTGACTCATCATAAAGAGTATTTACGGCCTTGGCAATACATCTTAGCAATCATCCAGAGGAAAATAATAAACATTTCTAAGTATTAGTCTGGCTGCAATTCTGATTATCAGAGGGAGATATAAACTTCTGCTAACAGATAAATCTTCCTAACAGCTCTGACCCACAATACCACAGGCTCGTTGCTTTTTATATTCTGTGGTCTAGGCATTTTCTCAGAAGTTGTTGGAATGTAATAATAGTTTTCTTATGTAAACTATCTACTGGTAAAAAAACAAAAACAAACATAATGCAAAACATCAAAATCTTTCATTAGACAGTTGAGGAAAAGTCAACAATTCCTTTATCACCTTTAATCAAGTCTGAACATGTTTTTTTGTGTTTTGTTTTTTGTGTTTTTTTTTTTTGTTTTTTTTGTTTTTTTTTTTGAGGGAAGTGTCACTGGCCCTCATATGTGGGACTGAACTGGGGATGCTGGCTTCCCAAGCCAGCGCTTAACCACCACCCCACTCGGCCGGCCCTAAGTCTGAATATGTTTTTATTACCACTTTAATTCTTTTTATTTTATTTTATTTTTTACAACAGTGCAATAGTTATACTTTATACCCCTCAAAGTGCCAACCCCTCCCCCAATCCACAGCCCCACTCCCCCCCACATCATAATATCTATTACAACTCCCCTGACCCCACTCCCACATTGTACTCCTCACACCGTGACTATATGTACACATTCAGTCACAGTTAACATTCAATATTATACAACATCAGCTTCAGGTGTACAATGCAGTGATCAAGCCTCTACCCCATCCCCAAAGCGGTCTCTCCAACAAGACTCGTGACCATCTGACACCCCACAAACCATTCACAATATTATCAATTACATTCCCAGAACTGCGGCAACATTGTAGCCACTTAATTCTTCATACTATCTTATAGGAGATATGACTTGGGCTATTTGCCTCAGAACAAAATAAGTTTCTCAATAGAACAAAAGCCAGCAGAGGTCTGATTTTAAAGGCCTGCAGCCAAGGAGTTCGGTCCTCACTGTGAAAAAGCCATGGGGACGAAAGAAAACAACTTCCAGAAATGAAAAGCTATGGTTTGCATTTTTTTCTATTGGATTTGTGGATTGAAATTGTTGTCCTTTTAGTTCTATAAAGCGTAAAAATCACATCTGTATCCAATATATTCACATGCCAAGCCAGCCAAGATAATTCAGGAATATTTAATTTTGGTGATGCTCTGATTGAGCAGGAAAATTTCAAAAGTGCTTGTGAAGGCAATGCAACTTCTAGGAGGGCCCAAAGTGCTCAAGTCATCGACAAGACGGTGTGGGTCAGGGTGAGACCCCAATGAATGCGTGCACACAAAACCTGTGTGAGGGACAAAGAGCGCGTTGCACACGCAAGCCAGGATTGTTTCAGGGGTGAATGTTTCGGAGCAGAGGAAGTGGGTACAAACAGCTTCCTTAAAACTCTGCAATCTATGTACCATGTTTTCCCGAAAATAAGACCTAGCCAGAGAAGAAGCCCTAGCATGATTCCTCCAGGATATAGGGGGCACATACCCCTCACATGAGGGTTTTCTGGCCTGTTTCAGGGAGAAGGGTGCCTTTTCCACAAACTCCTTCAGCTTAAAATATTCAGTATGCCAAGGTGCCATATTTTGGTACCTAAAATCATGTGAGGGCTTATTTTCCGGCTAGGACTTATTTTGGGGGAAGCAGGGTGTGTGTGTGTGTGTGTGTGTGTGTGTGTGTGTGTGTGTGTGTATAAAATGACATCTGTATATATATATATAAATATAAAATGACAAAATGACATCTGGATTTTTCACAAATCCAGGAAGGGGAAGATAGGAGGGATGGAAAACTCCAAGGAGAATCAAAAAGCACTTGTATTTAGGGATGGTTGGGACTGGAACTCAGGCCTCGCACATGTACAATCTGACACCCAGAACAGAATGTTCCTGCTGTGATACCCACGCTTTTCATAAATGCTTCCTCGGAGAATCCATTTTCACCTGCGTCTCCCATGGTAGGTTCTAGACAGAGCTAACCCAATTTAGAACACACCATTTCTCTTCATTTCACCCAGAGAGCAGGGCCTGTGATACAGTGGGCGGGGCCCTGATGAGGCCTTCCTTCCTGTCTCCTGGCTGAGCCCACTTGGTGTGGGAAAGTGCGATTAGCACAACTCAGGCCACTCCCATAGCCAGAGGAGTATTTATAAGGCCACTCCCATAGCCAGAGGAGTATTTATAAAAACAGCTGTCTTTGTCAGGTAGAGGTGGTAAAAACCCAAAAGGCATTTCTATCTTTGTATTAAGGATTAGCCAAGATTTTCTCCGAAGGCTAGGCACTGCCTCGGTTTCTCACACATTACATTATTTTTAGGGTAGTTTAGAGGAGCCAAGTTAATCCCAGGGTTGCAGTGATGCTCTAAAATTACTGGATAGTGGCTAAGTGCACCAGAAAAGGGTTTCAGGTTCCAGCTGGGTCTCTGGAACTCTGGGTCACACATATTTTATATTTTAGCTCAGGAGTGTTTGATGGCTCAACCCCTTGTGGAAACCAAGCAGCCCCTTTTCTCTTAAAATGACACAGAATGTTCCAGCTGGCATGGACTAGCCATTTCCGTATTAAGTGTCCAGTCACAGAAACACACCCTCCTTGTCAGAATGCCGCAGTGACTTCAAGGCTGAAGTCAGGGTACAGAAACACTAACATGCTGAGTGTTTAAATACGGCATCGTCTCTGGCTCAATAACCTTGATTCTTCATTTAGGGATGATATATTGGAAGACATTATCTCAAATTTGTAAGGTTCTTCACAATCGTGAATTTACTTTTGGAGAAGAGGGTGGAAAGGAGAAATTTTGCCAAATATAGTAAAGCCTTATCTATAAATAAGCACAGGGAAGAAAAACAATTTTAGGATGCCTGAGTCAGCATGTTTATATGTCTTGATGATTTGGTTTGGGTCTAATAATATCTTCTGGACAAAACGCCAGGATTCTCCTAAGTTTCTGTGTATTTCCCACCTCCACTTCCCCATTACTCTCCACATGCAAGAGATCACAAACTGATAGAGTACTGACTTATGTGTTCAAAACATCCAAACACATTTGACGTAAGTGCAGCTTTCTGACATGTTTATTTATGAAGTATATTTTTGTCATGGATGTTTTCATTATAGAATGCCTAAAGAGAAACCTCAAAGCTAAAATGCCAAATCATATATAACAGTTTGATGCTTTGGAAAAAATATTTTGAATACTATTGTCTTTGCCTCTTTAATTAAATCACTGATGTTTGGTGCCAATTCTCCAAGAGTGGTTTTAAATCAAAGACAGAAATGAATATGTTCAACATACACATTTTATAATTTTGATTGCTTTATTAAAAACTTAAATTTAGGTGTACTGTTCCAATTTCTTTGGTTTAGATACATGCTTTGTTTTTCTGCCATAGATCATGCTCTGAGAGCCCCCCCACTTAGTTCCCTGAGAACAGCACGAACATGCATGCTCACCCATATCCTTACATTTCACGTATATGCTTATCATGCTCTACTGTACACTGCAACTCTACTCAATAAGTCTGAAAAACACCGGCTTTGTGTTCTTCCTGCTCAAGGATTACTCTTAATCTTTAATGACAGATGTATTCTCAACGTAATAAAACATCTGACATCTAAAACACAACTACACTTCCGAAGCCAAGATTACATGGTAGGTAGGAGATATGCTATGCCCATTACTCTGTGTCTCTGGATCCTCAGAACACAAGTCTGCAAAATTCTTCTCTCTCCTCCAGGCAACACAAAAACCGAATTAGACAGTTTAGAGTAGGCAATAAACAATATAGGTTTTCAGGAACAAATCGCTGACATTATTTGGGGGGGAAAAAAAAAAGACAACTTACTTTAAGAGCATGAGTAAAAGTTAGGTGATTTTGGAAATACCCTTTGTAAAACCTTGGATTGTGAGTAACTTGGTTTGCCAGTGTTCCGCAAGAAGAGCAAACATTTCTAATACATTTGAATGTGGTAAACGAGCGATGTCTTGCAATACAAGTAGTTTGTTTCCAGAACGAATTATGCTCACAAACCAAGACATTACTGTAATATATTCGCTGCTGTTATGCGGACCAGATGCTGGATTTCCGAAACAGCAGCTCTGCTTCGACATACGTACAGTGCTTCCTGGATATTTCTGTTCCTGATGCATGTTCCTCTGATTTACCTGGAATCAATGAATCTGGTGGGGGGAAAAAGATTCTTTGAGAAGCTGATCAATTTTTAGGTCCCACATTAGAAAACCACCAAAAGGAAGTACTTCTGGAGTAACATCTTTGGTTTATTTTCAGTTTACTCGGCTCAAGTTTCATGCTGAAGGGTTCTATGGAAGATTCCCAGGCTGACAGCACATGCACTAATTTTCTGATTCCAAACTTGGGCCCCTCTAAAGCATCCACAGTTGAGCTCCAGCAACCATTTAAAAAAATACTTAAGGCTTTTTTTTTTAAAAAAAGTGATTTGTAGCAGTACTTAAGTGTTCAACAGAAACCACTCCATCTGTCAAACCATATCTCGACTGCCAAGCTTCTCTTACTGTTGGTCGATAGATAAGGACATGGGACAGTCATTATCACCGTGGCAACAGCGCCCAGGAACTGTCAGAGGAACATTGCACATGGCTGGCTCTGGAGCAGCCACGCCTCAGCGTCCTCTGGAGTACGCTTTTTCTGCAAGTCTGGGGTGCTCGTGGGTACCTCCAACCCAGTGCGGCTCCAAGACTGCAGACCTGGTCGCGGTTTTCCTGAGTCCTGCTCTTTCGGAGTCATTCGCGCCACCAATACGAGCGTGTGCCACGTTCCAAGCACTGTTCTAGGTGCTGAGCATGGAACCACGAAGGAGGCCGAGTGCCTGGGAGCGAAATCAATGAACGAACTAGCAAATACTATACAAGTGAAGGTGTAAAAACGACAACGAGGAAGGACGAAACCAATGGGCCCAGGGAGGCTCCCCCTCTCCTTTGCACCGCCACGTGTGTCTGGTTCTCATTTCCCACGACCTCACGCTGGCTGCCAGCTTTGCCCCCCCGGAGCCCCTGTGCCAATCCCTCGCCGCGCGCGCAGCAGCTGCCAGGAAACGTCCGACCAAGGAACCAAGCCCCGTCTTAGCTGCTCCTCCACCAAATCTTGGGGCTGGAACGCCAGCGAAGCCCCAGCCCAGATGGCATCACCCAGATGAAAGCGTTTCTGCAAAGGTTTAACATGCAAGTTGTTCTAGAGACACAATCACGCGGCAGAAGCGGAAGCCGCGGGGTCCGGGCCCGGCCGCGGCGCCCACGTGGGCGGCGGGGCCCAAGGCGGCGCGGGACACGTGGGCCCGGCCCCGCTCCCACCGCGCGCGGCCTCATTTGGCCGCGGCCTCCCGGAGGCATCGGGGCGGCTCACCTGAGCTGGGACACGGCCCACGCCAGCTCCAGCCCCGCCGCCGCCCGCCGCCCGCGTTTCCATGGCAACTCAGCTACAGACCACACCGGAACCGGAACCGCCACCTGGAAGTGGCGCCTTCCCGGCGTTCCAAGGGACGGCAAAGCCCTGCCCAGCGCCTTTCCCGGTCAGGCCGCGCTAGCCCAGCAGGCCCGCCTACCCGCCGGAGGGAGGCCGTCCTTCCCTCCTTTCCCCGCCCCTTGCCTCGGAGCGTGACACTGATGGACATCCACTCTCGCCAATCAGCTGACGCAGCGGTGTGCCGACAGCCAATGGCAACGCTGGAGGATGAGGCGCAAGCGTAAGGACCTCCTTCAAGCGGTCGGATGGGACAAGGAACATGATTGGTAGAGTCGAGTCACGGCCGGCCAGCGCTCTCCAATCACGTAGAGCAGCTCGGAGCTGAGCCAATGAGGGCGCCCGGGGGGCAGGCCGGCCCGCTGTGGGGCGGGGAAACGCGCCGGGGGGCCAGCTGCGGGCCCCCGCCGTCCCGGGTGCCGGCGAGCGTGCGGGATGAGTGGGTCCCTGGGCCGGGCGGCGGCAGCCCTGCTCCGCTGGGGGCGCGGCGGCGGCCTGCGGGGCCTGGGCTCGGGCGGCGGCGGCTCGGCGGCGCGCCTGGACGCGCTGGTGAAGAAGGACAAGGTGGTGGTGTTCCTCAAGGGCACGCCCGAGCAGCCCCAGTGCGGCTTCAGCAACGCCGTGGTGCAGATCCTGCGGCTGCACGGCGTCAGCGACTACGCGGCCTACAACGTGCTGGACGACCCCCAGCTGCGGCAAGGTCAGGGCCTGGGGGCGGGGCGGGGGGCGCCCGGAGGGGCGGGGCCGCCTGGGGGCGGGGCGGGCGGGGGGCGCCCGGAGGGGCGGGGCCGCCGGGGGGTCGGGGCCGGGCGGGGGGTCGGGGCGGGGCGGCGCCCCCTGCCTGAGAGGGGCCGGGCTGGCGGATCCGGGGCCCCGGCGCCGGTGCCACACGGGGCCGTGGGGGGAGTCCCCGCGGCGCACGGGGCCGCCCACTGCGATGACAGAGGCGTTGCGGGCCGGTTGTCGCTGGCTGAGCCCCAGGCGAGCGATGGGCAGCCAGACTCTGCGCCCTGCGGGGCCTGGGAAGTGGGTCACGAGGGCTGCGTAAGGCCCACTAGGAGGTGGGCACTGGGGGGAGGCGCCCAGGGGGCTGCTTGTCTCTTGGGCACGGAGCTGGTGCTGTGCATGGCCGGGCCGAGGCTGCTGGCCGCTCAGGCCGCTCTCGTGCTGCAAGGCCCAGGGTGTCACCTTGTTGCTACCAGGAGGGGTTGGCAGTGGTCTGAGTCGGGATCCGGTGGTGCGGGAGAAAAAGGCCTGACATCGAGGGCCGGGGAGAACTCGTGTTGGCTCGGGTTCAGAGAGGCCTGGGCCTTAGCCGACTCAGGCTTGGAGCTCAAGGGAGCAGGGGCCACTCTCGCCCTGAGGCTGTTCACTGGCCCAGAGGAGGGGGCCCTGACTGTGAATCAGCATCATGTCTGCGGAGGACAGGGCTGGGAGCCTCCTGTGCATGTCTTCATGGGGCTGCCCCTTGGCTAGGATTGGTCCTGGTTGATGGGGAAATGGAGCAGCTGTGTGTGTCCCTCCTGGAGGGTGGCTTAGGTACCCTGCCTTCCAATTAGAGGCTTACAATGACTGAGCCCTGGCATTTCCTGAGCCTGGGGCTGTTGTTTAGTTACAGTGTTGTAAAAGTTTTAAAGCACTGCGTTCTGTGTTATGCTCCCAGTACAATTCGACATTTTGTTATTCTACATTTAGGACTGTTATTCTGCATTTGAAATTGTCAGTCTTAGTCATTCCTACATCAATGAGACAGGCCGAATGAGACAGGCCGAGGTCGAGGACAGGCTTTGGGTTGGAATCCTTCTTCGGCTGGTCAGCTAGCTGTGCAATGTTAAGAATGTCACACGACTGCATTTAACTTTTTGGTAATATGAGGGTAATAAAATCAAACTGGGCAAAGTTTTCGTGAGGAAACAAAGAAAGTAAAACTTTGAGAACGTGTCTGTCATCTCAGCTGGCACACAGAAGGCACTACAAAACGGTAACTATTTTATTATTGACATTTTACGATTTTCAAAGTATTTTTCCCTTTGTTATCTAATCCTTACAAAACTCTTGATTTTGGTGGGTAGAAACAAGGCGGAGTAGAGAAGGCAGGCTAATGTTACCAGGATATGTAATATTACCAGGTATTATGCTCATATCCTTTTGTCTTTCTGGTCTACCAGAATGCCACCAGTTACTAGGCTTTGGGTTTTTCATGTACAGGGGACCTGCAGTTTTTATCTAGCAACAGCTTCTCTGATTAAAAGATAAGGTAGGAAATCTTACCTCTCATCTGGGACCTTTGGTAAAAAGTTGTGTTATTGATGCCTTGCTTAGTATAAAGTTTTGAGGGTCTTTGGTTTGTGAATTTATGATTTCCTGTTTAATAGAACCAGAGATAAGATATCCTGGAATATGGTTAGTAAACTGACAGTAGGAGCAGAAGCAAGAATGTTTACTGATAGTACTTACGAGTCTGTCTTCCTTCTTGTATGTATGTCTGGCTTCTGATCTTATGTTCTTAAGTGTTCAAACAACAACAACAAGAAAAATTTAATCCTTAAATTCCTTGACCATTGAGTTTTATCAGATTGTTATTTTGGTTAATAAATGTGTTGCATATATATTGAACATAACATACACCTCTTTAATTGCTTAGAAAAGTACACATTAATGTAAGTTTTAACCTCCAGATGGGCGGGCAGGGTGGTGTAAGCATGATCCCACAGTGGGGATTAGTTTAGCCAGGGTAAGACTTTAAAATATTAAGACTTGTCATCTCTTTGCCTTCTACCCCATGAGTTCACCAAGAGAGACTGACAGTCTGTGTGATGCTCACTTTCTCTGGCCGAAAGGTACGTGTGTGGACCTTTCCCAGACCTAAGATCACTGCTAGTAACAGGAGAGGGGCTCCTGCGGAATTGGCCCTTCCTGTGTCCTTGTGCCAGAGAAGGCTGAGCTCTCCGAAAGGCCCAAGCCCGAGGAAGACCCTCAACGCTGTGTCCTTGTTGTGGGCGCTGGGCCCAAGGAGTGTGATGAAGACAGGTCTCCCCCTGTGACCCAAGGAACAAAGGTGGCTGTGATGCAGTGTTGCGAGGGTGACATGGAGTGAGCACACAGAAGCCAGCCACAGAAGAGTCGGGTCCCAGCAGACAGATGTCCCCATATCCTAACCCTGGTCTTAACAAAGGCTGTCCCTTTATTTTCAGTTGTAAAAGTAATGTGTTTATTGAAGAAACTTGGAAATACTGACACTATAAAGAAACGGCAAAACCTGTAATTCCATATACACCCTTATGAACATTTGGATCTAGTTTCTGACATTTGTTGTTAATACAGTGGAGATCATGCATGTCTCTATGTAGTATGCTGCCCCCCTGAGAGCAGGGAACATGTTTTAATGCCACTTCCTGGGCACCATGTATATTGCTTATGCAGAGCAAGCTTTCAGTGTTTTAATGAATGAGTAAATGCATCTTTTATTTATCATATCAAGCTTTTCCATGCTCTTAAAAACTCTTAAATTTCTGCCTATTTAGATCATTGTTTTTCTTGGATCCGGAATGGTGTCTGTTGAATGAATAATGACTATCCTATTGTTGAGTGCTTATTAAGTATTTGAAAATATGTTCAGCCTTCCCAGTGTCAGGAATTGAAAGCAATAGTAAAAAAACCTGACACTGACGAACTTCAAAAGTCGGATGACAAGTTGGCTGTATGTGTGTGTGGTGAATGTTGTATGCTGCATATGGGAGTATAAAATGGTACCAGCACTTTGGAGGACTCACTGCCAGTACCTAGTCAAGTCGAAGACCGAGGTGCTTCAGCCCTGGTTATAGAGTCTAGAGCGGGGATTGACAGACTTCCTTTACAAAGGGCCAGAAAGTAAATAGCCTTTGTGAACCATGCAGCCTCTGTTGCAACTGTTCAACTGACATGAAAGCAGTCAGGGATAATACAAAATGAATGAGCGTGGCTAAATTCCAATAAAACTTTATTTACAAAAGCAGAAAGTGGACCCAAAGGCCATCGTTTGCCATCCTTTGGTCTGGAGCCACAGACCCCTCCCTCCACGTGAGTTAGGAGACGTGTAAGCATGTTCACTGCAGCACTGCTTGTAATAATGAAAAACTGGCAAGCGGGGATCTTGGCCTATTGGCAGCAGGCCAGATAAACAAACTATAATTGAGTCATATGATGGAAAACTAAATTGCGGTTAAGATGAACTAGATCTAGTTGTATTTATGTGACTAAATTTCAAAAAAGTGCAATGTTCAGTCAAAAAGTAAGTTACAAAAAGGTAATTATGGCATAATGCTATTTGCATGTATAAGTGTTAAAGATGTGGCAGATATGTGTCTGCCTGTATTGCAGATATGTGTCTATGCAAGTGTGGTTCAGGGGCAGGAGTGACAGGCCAGCCACAGGCCAGAGGCTGCCTCTGGGGTTAGGGAGCTGGCCTTCGGACCCCAGAGCCTGGATGTGAATCCTGGCTCCAGCACCGTGACTTTGGCTATTTAACCTCTCTGAGCCTTAATTTCTTTATCTGTAAAACAGGGATAGTTATACTTACTCAGTAGGATTTTTGTAAAGGTTAAATGAGATTATCTATGGAAAACAAAGAGTATGAAACTCAGTAACCCGTAGCTCAGTAAATTGGTATTTTTATACTGCACGACATACTTAATTTGTATTTCTCCTGCATTCTTTCCCTGTGCTTTCTGTGTTGTGTGTAGTATTTCTCAGAAAAGCATTCCTGCGAAGGGTGGGGTTGAGGCCTCCGACATGGCGAGACTACAATATCACCTTGTACTTGCCACTGTGGGAGCTCGGTTCATTTCACCTGTTTCATCTCATTTTATCTTCATAATAAATCTGTGAGGCCTAGTGTCATTCCCATTTTACAGACAAGGAAACTGAGGCCAAGAGATCAGCAGGTTGAGCTGAGGCTATGTGTACAAGCTAGCAAGCCAGAGTCCCCTTGACTCTTACGCCAGTGCCTTGTTCGCTCTGCCTCTGTGCTTTGCTTCCCTCATATGGAGCGCCTGCTGGTTCTGTGCTTTTGACTCAGATCATTTCATGTAGTACTAGGATCATTCTCTAAGTCAGGGAAGAAGAAGAAGAAGAAATATGTGATTCTAGGAGGAGGCGGTGTGACTTGTCCAGGGTCACAGAGCCTAGTAAGTGGCAGAGTTGGAATTAAATCTGCATCAGACGGACGCTCCTGTAGTGAAAATCTACCGGAAAAGAGAACTGTGATCACGAGGCTCTTAACAATCTGTCATCCAAACCAGGAATGAAGTCTGATGTTCTGAAATGTGATGGATTCTGAAAAGTACTTTTTGAAAGTTCTGGGAGGGAATTTTGCAGCACATTTTCTGCTCTCTGGCTTGACAGTTGGAATATTAAAATTTTGGGTGTGGCAGTAGGTGTACGTGGTACTGATTTTGTAAGACAGCCCCCTAATCCCCAATTCCTAGTGTCACCCTGACATATAACTTTGCAGTCAGTGTTTTCTCTCCCAAATCAAATCACTGTCTATCTATAAGATATGATTATCATTAAAATTCATTCTTGGGTATAATTTTTTTTTTTTTTGAGGGCAGTGTCACTGGCCCTCATATGTGGGACTGAACCCGGGGCCGCTGGCTTCCCAAGCCAGCGCCCAACCACGCCACTCCGCCGACCCAGAGTATCAGTATTTCGGTTTCTTTTTTGTTGTTGTTGTTGTTGTTTTTAGCTGAGCCATCCTGCCACCTGTTGGCAGCTCAACGGCAATTCAGCTCGGGCTGGCATCGAACTGCCATTGCTCAGAGCTCAGCTCACACTCTTGAGCGAGCCCTTAACCAACTGAGCCACTCGGCCAGCCCTCTTGGGTATAATTTTCTAATTTTCAAGAGTTTCTCTCAGATTCTGAGTAATTCCAAGTGATATTTGTAAGAACTATCACTGTACATTGCAGTTTTTGAAAATTAAAATGTGAAATTAGCCATGTTTAAACAATTAATTATGAATTGATGAGATTCATTTAAATTTTCAGCTCACAGTGGGTTTTTTTTGTTTTGTTTTGTATTTTTTGTTTTGTTTTTGTTTTGAGGGCAGTGTCACTAGCCTGGCCCTCACATGTGGGACCTGAACCTGAGCTGCTGGCGTCCCAAGCCAGCCTGTAACTACCGCGCCACTCGGCCTGGCCTACAGTGGTTTTTTATTATTGGAAGTTCCTCATGTCACTCTATAGGAGTCAGTTAGTTATTTCCTTAAATATTTAACCCCATATCCAACTCTTTACAAATGGAAAATAGCATACTTTTTAAGAAAGATGCCAAAGCTTCGCCTTGTTGTCAGCAGCCTGCAATACTTGTTAATCTAACAGTTAAAGAAGTGGGTAAGAATTTTGATCAACCTGGGCTGCTGTCTTAACGCCATCGGGTGCTCTGAGGTGGGTTCTCCTAAGCTGTTGAAATGTAGGTTATAGGCAAGACCGCCCCGGACTTCAGGCTTTGGACGGACTAGCCTCCCTCGAGCATGGCTGTGCGTTGGGTGCCCAGGGTGCTGGAAAGCCCGCTTGTTTTGGTAGCTGTGGTGGTGAGGATTGATTCTGGTGGGGCACCCTGCCTACCCTGCTAGCCAGGACGTACGTGGTCTGTGGCATCCTAAAGTGTGATGACTGAGACGAGTTTAATGCTTCCAACAAGTGTGGTACTTCAGAAATGATTGATGAAAGCAAATCATTCTTTTTCTCAGCAAAGATTTTACTTTAAAAAATTATACTTCTTAGGATTCAACATGGGGTTGTGGGTAGCCCTCAGATGGCAAATTTATTTTCATTTTTGGTGTGTTTCAAAAATTGTAGGCACTCACTAAAAGCTCAGTAGATATTTATTGTCATAGAAAGCTTAATACAATATATTCTTAATTGAAAAAAACAGATACAATATGTACATAAATGTAAAAGATATTTAAGGAAGTTTAGAAGAATTAAAAGAAATTCACATTTACTTGAAACATTTCATAATTCCCACACCCACCCTCAATCATCATAAAGTAAAAAAAGATTTGTGACTGGTGTCGCTGTAAAATAGGTTCTGATAGACTGTATTTGATGACAGATGTGTACAGAAAACAACAACACACAACTTACATGCTGTCGCTAATGATGTAGCCCAAACATCTAAGAGATGAAAAACTTGGGCCCTCAGGGTGTTCCAGTGTATTCAGATACTTGGCACTGTGAAGACATTCTGACAGTTCGTGGAGTTTGCCCTTTATTGGTAACCGCCATACATCCAGCTGATTTTTCTTTAAGACCCCCCCCCCGAGTTACTTCGTAGCATGCTTTTCTGGGGACGGAAGGTACAGCATGGTGACTATAGTTAACCGTACTGCATATTTGAAAGTTGCTAAAAGAATAGATCTTAAACGGTCTCATCGCAAGGAAAACATTTCATAACTATGTGTGGTGAGGTGATGGGTATTATAATTATTGTAGTGACCATTACAAATAGCGAATCATTATATACCTGAAACTAATATAATGTCATATGTCAATTATAGTTTAATAAAAAAGAGTTATAAAGAAAAAACAAGTTTGTTTTTTGGGACCTGTAACACTGTAACCATTTCTTCCTACGTGAGGTCTGGAGAAGAAAGATAAAGTCTGAGGGTGGGGGCGTCTCCAGTGCTGTCATTTAGAGAAAAGTTGCTATTTTTTTAGAAGGCAGACTTTTAAAAGAGAAAAAGCATTGTATCTTGGAACTATTATTTGTGCTACAACTCAAATTGGTAATTTTATTTGGAAAATAAATGCATGATAAATAAATAATAGGGTTTCAAGAACCAGTTCTTGTATTTTTAGTTTGTTTACATAAAAACTACCACTTGCCCAGTTTTTTTTTAATTTGTGTAATATTGTATTTTGTTTGAAGAATCTGTTGACTTCTCTGTTTATTCTGTGCTCCTTTTGACCACTTAAAAATATCTATATAATTATAAAAATATCACATCATCTATAGTGATTAATTATTGTAAGTCATGCTTTTGACTATCCATTCTTTTTCTTTTTTTTTTGAGGGCTGTGTCACTGGCCCTCATATGTGGGACCTGAACCGGGGCCGCTGGCTTCCCAAGCCAGCACTTAACCACCGCGCCACTCAGCCGGCCCCGACCATCCACTCTTTTAACATAACCAACACAGGCATTTATTGGCTGGATATGTTTTAAAAAGTATATTTCACCTCAACATATAAGTAGAATGGTTAGGATGAATGTTGGAAAAGAGTGATCTTTTTTATCTTAAGATTGAGGCCGAATTTCTTTCTTACTGTTTTGTTACAGCCACCATCCTTGTGGCTGAGACGGAACAGAATAATCGCATGGCTGCACTGTCTCAGAATGTGCCTCCTCTGAGTGTCCTCAAAGCCATCCGCACGGAGGACCTATATCCCATGCTTGCTGGATGGTTTCCCGTTTGCCGTGAGCTCTTGAGAGCAGGCCGTGGGTGCCGCTCCCCGCCGTGGCCCGACACCTGGCCCACGACGTGGGGCCTTAGTGAGCTGTGGGCCTTCCCTTCATTTAACAGCCACTGCGAGCCCTGTGCTGAGCCTGATCACCTGCCGCACGGAGCTGCCATCGGGGCTCAATGGGATGAGGGCTGCAGTCTGTAGCCGTAGGAATGGGACTTTCCTCTGGGCAAAAGAATCGTTAAAGATAAAACCAATGACCCACGATTTCGAGCAGAAGTAACTGGTGGCAGGCATTCTCTAACCCAGACAGGCCGTGGGGGGACAGTCTCACTGGTCAGCGAGCCTCCTTGTTATGTATCCATTTGGAAATGAAGCTGTGGCAGTTCCCAGGTTTGTCTCACTGAAAGCATGACTGGTAGGTGCGTGGGAATACGGCTTTGTGCATCTTGCGTGAATTACATCAGCCCATCGAGTTCTCTGCCGTTAATCCAGTGTTGATTGTGTGTCAGGTGTTTTACAAGAGCGTTCTTACCGGATTCTCATAAAACCCTTGTGGGGATGAGGGGTTCAGCAATAACTTGCCTTAATTTCAGTTTGTAATTGGAAGAGTTAGGGTCTAAACAGCGGTCTCTAAAGCTTATTTGGCTCTAAAGCTTATGCCCTGTGTAGTAAACGTTGTTCCTCGGGTGCGGGAAGCAAGGAAGGCGCACTGGGCGCCCTGCTAGGAGGGGAAAGCATTTTGCCTTGAGACGCGCAGCTCACCATTTAAACACCGCTTACCTGTCTTTCCCTCTAGGCATTAAGGACTACTCCAACTGGCCCACCATCCCACAGGTGTACCTCAACGGCGAATTCGTAGGGGGCTGCGACATTCTTCTGCAGATGCACCAAAACGGGGACCTCGTGGAAGAACTGAAAAAGCTGGGGATCCGCTCCGCCCTTGTGGACGAAACGGGAGACCAGGACTCCAAGTGAGGGCGGCCGGGTCTGCCCTGCGCTGAGCCGCCCCGGCCGGAGACGCACTGCCAGAGAAGCCTTACTGATCGGGGTTTGCGCTGTTCTGACGACTGCTTACACTGATTCCTGTTTGCACGCAGTTGTGGGATTTTAGCGTGTGGTGTTTGGGCTAAGGATATTCTGTTGTGACCTTAATTATAACCACTGCACTGTAATGATTCGATGTTGTATAATGATATTGATGTAAACAGAATTTATTCTCACATTGTCATTTGCTCTCTGCCTGATTCAGGAGTAAAAGCAGGGGCATTTGAACCATCATCATTATTCATGAGTCCTCTGCCAATATGTCAGTCAGGAGGATAATATATCCCTCCTCCCAATGTTTTGTAACTTGTGCTGTTAAGAAAAATAATGGACAAGGAAGAAGACATGATAATTAGGATGTTGTTTTTTAAAATAAACTGCCAGGGATACTGTGTGTGTGCAAGCTGTTAATTCTGCATAGCCATACGTCTGTGTCTTTGTTCCTGCTGCTGTAACTACATACCGCAGACTGGGGGGGTGGGGGGCAGGGATTTGTAAACAACAGAGTTATTTCGCACAGTTCTGGAGGCTGGAAGTCCAAGTTCAAGATTTCAGCAGATTCGGTGTCTGATGAGGACCTGCTCCTGGCGCATTGACGGCGCCTTCTCCCTGTGTCCTCGCAGGGAAGCTCTTTGGGGTCCCTTCTTATTAGGGTGCTGATCTCCATCGTGGAGGCCCCACCCTCATGACCTAATCGCCTCCCAAAGACCCTACCTCCCAACACCATCACTTTGGGTGTCAACATAAGAACCTGGAGGGGGACAGACGTTCAGTCTACAAGGCCTTCAGTTCCTGTGACATTTGGTTTTTCGGAATTAAGAGTGGTTCTCAAACTCCCGTTAAATTTGCCAGAAAAATTGCCACCACACTGTGCTTTTATTTCTCGAGGGGAGGCAAGTGTTGTGCTGAGTGGTGTTGAAGGTCCAGTTAGAGGCTGGGGCGGCCTGGCGAGCAGCGAGGTGGGTGAGGCTGGAGGAGGCAGCCCCACCTGCCCTCCTCCGGAAACACGTGCTGGGCAAGCCGGGCGGCCCCTGCATAGGGAGACGGCATTACCAGCCTTCCGAGGAATGGGATCGAAGGGATATTTCATTTCTTAAAAGACAGGGCTATAGTAGGAAGGGAAATGGAGTGCTAGCGGAGGTTCTGCCAGGGTACGGTATCTTCATAAGGCTTGCGGTGCTTCTCCGTGCTGGGACGAGGTGGGCGCGAGCTTTCCGCAGGGGCCTGGGAGGAAAACCCCTCCTGTCGCGCCTAGCCCTTGGACTCCCAGATGCCTTCATTCATCTCCAGGGGCTCACACGGCATCTGGGAGAGCATCTTTACGGTGGCAGAGGTAGAAAGGAGGATGCATTTTCTTAATGAAAAAGACAAAAATGAGAAGAAAAGGATGGCTCATTTTGCCAGCGCTCTTCTAGAGGCTTATTCTGTGCTGGTTATTCAGTCTCCTTGAGTGCCTCTTGAAAAAGCTCTGAAAATGGGCTTAGGTAAGGAGTGACCTGGCCACAACTCCCACTCTTGCTTGCTGCTCAGGCTGCTCTCCCTGCCCTTGAGGTTTCGGGATGCCCAAAAGAAAGGAATGGGAAGTGGTAGCCCGATCCCCACTTCACTGGAAACTCCTGTCAGATGAGAGGATTAATCACAGAGGTCAGGGCTTCAGGGACTAGAAAAGCAGGGTCCTGTCACAAAGCGTTTTTATTACATGAATGGCGTACTACATTCTGTCAATACCTTTCGTGTCTGCTATGAGCCAAGAGCTTACACAGACTCAGAGGACATTGGAACTCATCCATTTGAACCATTTTGTTTTGCAAGTGAAAGCGGAGGCCCTAAAAGGGAGGCCGTGTCCTGGCCATCTCGCCTGTGCTGCTGCCTCGCGGGGCCACGCCGTGGCCGAACCAAGGTTGCAACCTTGTCCTTGGCAAAGAAACCATTAACAAAACAGCTAATACTATCCCTGCAGGAGTGCCAGACCATGGAGCACACACACGAGTCTGCAGAATTGTCCCCCGTCATCACATCTCGTGTGTAGCTTGGTCCTTTTCCATAACGTTGCTTTTGACTTTTCCTCAGATCTGCCTGTATACCCTTTAGGGTTCATCCAAAAAGTGGAATGACGACAAACTTACCAGCTGGGAGACATCAGTGGAAGAAACGCCCCCCCCGCCCCTAGAATATTAGGACAAGGGCAGCGCTGCCAAGTGAATCATTTTGACGGAGATGCTGATGAATCATCAGTCACCAGCAAGCTTAAAAGTTCAAGGAGCCTCTGAGCTCTACAGAAAGTAGAACTGTTCTTTCCAGAAGTTAATTAATACTTCCTTCCCATATGCTTAGCAAGTCTTTACCAAGTGGAAAATTGAAGATGCTATCTCATGTCCATCTGAACAATTTTAATGATCTGCATAAATTTGAATTCATTGTGATAATGAGAGCAGTGACACGAAAGTTCCTTGTACAAACAAACAGCACTGTCACACAACAAGCCATTTAAAAATGCAAGGTCCACTTCCCACTGTGATTTATTGGATCTTTGTCACAACTCCAAAGTGCCGTGTTATTAGACCCTTTAGAAAGAGATGAAGTTATTTCAGGAGGTTAAACATTTGTATGATTTCAAGTAGTTTTTGTTTCGTAAGTGGTAGGTACATCAATATCACTACACGTCATATAAGCTATGAGTTTTTGAGATGTCGTAGGACTGAAGGTAACTTGTAAGAAGCCTCAGGTTTATCGTTATTGGTGCTATCACATTTACTTGAGTCGAATCTGGGACATGAAGCTTTCTTATAATTATTACAGTGACACAGCTGGCTTGAGAGGGAAATCTTGTTAATGAATTAAATAGCTTCTTGAGATATTTAGAGATACATTGTATCTTGAAAGATTGGGTCCCTTGTTATTAGTGACAGAAGAGATTGTGCTGAGGGTTCAGACCAATGGCCTTTGTGTTGGCAAGGTTTTGTTGAAGTGAATTTAAATCAGAGGTGAGCAAAATCTAAGTTTGTTCCTGGGAGTCACTGACAGGAAAAGAAGACATGTTGGTGGATGGTCACAAACTGTAGCTGATTTGATAGTTAAAAAAGATTTCACATTCTTCTTAAGAATTGTTTAGTAAATAAAAAAAAAAATACAAGTCATACCTAAGAATGCTCTGGTAGCTAATCAGGAGAGTGAGTGGAGGGGTGGGTGAAAGGAGAGCCGGTTTCGAGGACCAGGACACACAGTGACCCGGGGGACGTGTGGGAAGTCGCTTCCCGGTGTTGTGAGAGCAGCATCATTGTAGGTCTTACAAGCCCTGTGGGCTTCCGTGGTCGCAATTGTGGGCCAAGTGCAGTTCTTCTGGGAGCAGACTTGGCCCAAGTCCAAGGCCATGGGTGCTGCAGAATGGGCACCTGGCTTCAGAGGCCTTCCAGCCTCAGCCAGAAGGGCCCCCCACAAACACCCCACTGTCCATTTCGTGTCCCTGACCTGCCACAGCCTCTTTGTCCATCACACCAGGTTGCACTTGCCTTTTTCTTGGCTTCACTCAGGGATGCCCTATGCAGTGCTCAGAAAAACAGGTAAAAAGTGAGTGAAGAATTCCCGTTCTTCATTCCTTTTGGATTTAGTCACAAGAAGCGCTAGGTTCTAACAGTTCACCAGACCAGCAGCACAGGGCAGCAGCAAAGAGCTCGGACTTGGATCAAGCTTCCCGGATTCCCATCCCAAGCTGTCCCGGGAGTGTGGCTGACAGACAAGTGAATGACCTCTCCCTACTCGACTGAACAAGAAAGTAGCTAATATCACCTATGTCGCCCTTGTTACAAGGCTTAGAGATGAGAATCCCCATCAGTAGCCTGGCCCCCTGATGAACTCTCAGGATAAGTAACCTCCCCAGTTAGCGCTGGATGTCATCTGGACTATTGTCACATGTTACAGGAGTGGAGATGAGTCCATAGTGAGAGACAGACCACGGCCAATGTTTGGCTGCCCCCGGAGCGTGGACACTCATCTTTGAGGGTAAATGACAAAATTTAATACTTGTGATGACCACTATCCAGCCGCTCTTGGGGACCGGACAGCCTCCGACAGAAAAAGTCCCTGTAAATTACTTCCCTAAGATTGCACTTGGACGTACCGAGTTTTATTATTTTTTAAAATGTTAACTTCTATTTCGTCTGGTGGGAAGTCTAGGCTTTTACTGTGTGGAGTTATGCTTGAAAGAACACAGTTTAACCTTGAGTTAATCTCATTTATCAGTAGCAAGGATTGTGATCCTGGGTTCTGCTGTCCCTAAGTGGACAATTCCACAGGGATACGTTTGGCCAGGAAAAAAAAGCTGTCCCTAAGTGGACAATTCCACAGGGATCTGCTGTCCCTAAGTGGACAATTCCACAGGGATACGTTTGGCCAGGAAAAAAAAGTGTCCCCCTGGTTGACAGGTTAGGTGATGAAGTGTGGAAAGAATTTCCAGACCATTGGCAGGTCTGTGGCCAGTCCTGAGCAGGCCCTGAGTCCCTGAGGTGTCTTCTGCCCGTTGGGCTGCTTTGTTTTTGATCCCTACCTTGGGATTCCTCCTGCTGTTCCCAGGGAGAGGACTTGGCTCAGTTTGGATGTCACCAGCTGAAAGGAACCACACGGGGAAATTGCTGGCTTGCAGCGCTCTGGGTTGAACTGCCGGCTTCCCCTGCTCTGTCTTGTGTGAATTCTGGTGCTTATGTGTCAAGAAAAAGCCTCTGTACTAGTGATGGCTGCCCTGGAGCTCCAGAAGGGGTGTGGACGGCACAGGACTGGCCCCTGCGCCCACATGCAGACGGCCCCAGCTTCAGCGTGTGCATCTGCAGGGCTCTCTCTGCAGGCTGACCTTGGGGGCTGCAGCCCCAATTTGATGTCCACCGCACCAACCAGTCTCTTCTTCTCCTGCCTCCTCCCCACCCCACCCCCCAAGCCAGCGCAGTGTGGGCCTGTGTGCATCACCCACCACCCTCCCTCATGAAGTGAAAAGGGGACCCTTTGAGCTTGCCCCATGGGAGTGTGCAGTGAAGGCCCGATTGCTCAAACACTACACGTTCCACAGAAAGGTCTGGCCTTTGACCGGCTCCCGGGAGAGGACCCAAGCCTCTGGGACGTCCGTCCGCCTGACGGGAATGTTTCTGTGTGCCTGAGGCCCGGGTCACAGTTTGACCCCTGGGGCTGGAGACAGAATAAATAGCTAAGTAAGAAGACTGGCCCCAAACCCTGGACACATGGCTTGAGTGGGCTCCCCGCTTGTGACACCTGGCACATGTTTTCACGTCGTAGCTGGGAGAATTCAGTGCTGCCCATGGGGCTCCTCTGGGGAACCCCCCGGGAGCTCCAGCCAGGTCTCTGGTCTCTACTCTATGCGCCTTTTACCTTTGCTTTTAGAAAATCAGTATCCTTCATTGATAAACCATGTACCAGCTTTTCAAAGTCCCTCTGAGTGGTCTCGGGAACCCTCAACACAGGGAGGATCTCCAGGTAGCTGGGCTTGGAGCCCCAACTTTCCTCTAAGAGTTACCATTTCTTGTTAACTTTTTTTACAAACCCCCCCAGTACCTGGCCGACCTCACAACCCAGGGACCCAGGGCCCTTCCCATGAAACCCTCTAGCACAGCTGGGTCAAAACTGGAACATTTAGGCAAAGACTTCTAAGGGCTCAGGAATGACCAGGGGAAGCCCAGTGGAGAAACGCTGATGGGTGCAGCCTGTGCCTCTGGGCTTGCCCATGGCAGTCTTCTCGCAGCCCGTCGTCCCCGCCCCAGAAACCCACACCTGGGTCTACCCTTTCCGGAGACAAGCAGTACTAAGCCCCTCTTCACCCATTTGGAGTGAATGTCCTGTCTCCTGGGTTCCAGCCTCCTTCCAGCACTGATGTCCCTGGCATAGAACTCTGACCCCTGGGCCACTCGGTCACCTCGTCCGTTACCCACACACTGTACAGGGCACTGCAGGGGCTTGTGTTGTCGAGTACACTGGGGCAGCTGCTCCTTTTCTAGATTTTTATTCATTTAACCAGCTGTTTACACTCGAAGTCTACTCAAGGGTTTATTAAGATTAGCTGGGTTAGTCAGTAGAAATGCTGCATTAAAGCAGATACTTGGGCCAAATTCAACCCCGAGCTAAGAAACGAAATGAACTCATAAGCTAGGACAATTCCAACTCAAGTGGAATCACCTTGTGTTTCCAAATATCAGGTGAGCCACCTTGTCCCGTGTTTCCCAAAGGAAGGACTTTTTAAAAAATAGGTTTGGTAATTAAATATAAAAGCTTCTATGGGTGTAGATGTAGACAGAACTGTCAAATATATTAATTCTACAGTACCACTATTGGGCTGTCACAAAAGTCATGACACATTTTTGCAATGAAAAACATAGAAAAAAATACGTCATGACTTTTCTGACAACCCAATGTCTTAAATATATTTGAACATTACAGTTTACTAGTGAGGCACAGAGAAGTTGAGTGAGTTAACCAGGGACACACAGCTAAAAAAAAAAGTGAAAGAATTGGAACATAAGCCCAGACAAATATTCCTAACCGCTACCCTATTAATTTAGTTACACATATATATTATCAAAGACATCCATTTAGGGGTACGTAAAGTGAACTTACGTATGTATGTACACATGCATATGTGTATAGGTCTGTATGTAGTTCTGTATGTAGTGTGTGTGTGTGAGATGGTACAGGTATCCTTTGCCAAATGTAACTTCAAATAAGGCAGAAACCATATCTGTCTTATTTTGTTAGGTGTTCAAGACATATTTGTAGCATAATTAACCAACAATTATTTTGTTTTTGTTTTAACTGCTAATTGGATGAAACCCTCGCATAGTCTCAAATTCAACTCCAAGCAGTAAAACAAGTAGGTTTATATGTGTCTTTCAGATGCTCTTTTCCACTTGGCTTTTGTTGTCATCTCGGAGAGCGTCACACCACGAATATCCAGCAGATGGCGCTGTTTCCCTGGGACTTCCCCCCACCCTCCGGTGGCCTGCACCTGGCTCCTTGCCTGTTGTTACGTGACTTGGACTCAGCCACACTGAGACAGATGCTCATCCTTCCTGAGGTATCCTCTGTGAGAAAAAGCAAATCAGGCAGGTTTAGATATGTCCCCAGAGAGAGGCCCCCTTCCCCCATTTCCCACATTTTGTCCCACTGACGTGGGTCTCGCATCCTTCCTTGGCACATCAGGGGTTCCAGGGAGTGTGGTTTGTCAGCAGGCAGCACAAGCAGATCCGAAATGCCTAGTGCGCTTTCAGTCCATATCTTCCCGGCAATGCCTCCTTTATCAGGCCTGCACTGGGTGGTTCGGTCTTTTCAGGCTGAGAGCTGTCCGGGGGGCGGATGGAGAGGAGGGAATTGGGAGACATTAGACCGGAATTCAAATCCTGGCTCCCACTTCACTCAGGCGAGCCTCTGCCGTGCTCTGGGCCAGTGTCCTCACCTGTAAAATGGAGATGATTATAGTGCCTCCCGTCAAAGAATCCACCAGACACGGGTACTAATTAGCATGTTAATTTGCTTCTCTACAAGGGAAACCAACAATGGCAAAGATAGGATCTATGTATGCAACAGAGGAGAGTGGGGAAAGGGAAAACCCTGGGCCTCGGGGGCAGCCATCTTTCCTCCCCTTTCCTCAGGTGAGATGCTGAGTGGCTGGCATTGCAAAGGGGCCAGCCAAGCAGGGTGATCTGCTCTGGGCCTGTAGGTGGGTTCAGAGAAAGCAGCTGGAGTTGTTCATGGGGATTAACTCTGCCATAGTCAAGACAGGCTGTCCCCGTGTCGGTCAGTCCGGGTCCCTGGATCGCACCACTTCCCGTAGCAGGAGTGCCCATATCCTTCCTCCCAGGATGGTCATAAGACCCAAAGAATAGGCGTGACTGTATCTGGCTGGAAAATGGGACGCAGCACACGTGTGTTCCATGCTACGATGATTTGTCTTGTTTAAATCTACCCTCCAGCCAGTTGCTCAAACCGGACACCCTTCTTCTCCCAGTCCAAACAGGCCCTGTTGACATCTGCCCCGGATATCTCTTGAATTGGTTCTCTCCTCTGCACCCCACTGCCATGTCCCCCATTGCCTACCTCACCTGCCCTGCCCTTCTCCACGCTTACAAAACTCACCTGGATTAAACTCTCCAAGGATTCCTATTGCCCAGAACGCCTCTTGCAGGGACTTCTGAGGCCTCAGGGATTTTTTTCCTCTGTAAAAAGAAATAAAAGTAATACCTGAGAGGGTATTTGTGAATTTTAAATAAAATAGTGCACTGTTATGGTCTGAAGGTTTGCGTCCCCCTAAATTCACATGTAACTCCCAGCCCTTCTCACAGTTATTATAACTCCCAGCAACAGAGGGAATGTGGGTTCGATGGACAGGAATTGCTTTTGTTAAACCCAGGGCTTTTCATTGGTGTCGCTGTGTCAGGAAGTGGGGAGAAGGAGGCCCTACACCTTTGCTTCACAACCCCACCTATCAGGGATGGGTCTCAGAGTGCTTGTTCATTCATTCATCCATTCATTCATTCATCAGAACCTTTTTGAATATACTCTCCATGCCAGGCGCTGGGGATACGACAAAGAGCTACCAGGGCTGGCTCCTGCCCTCGGCAGCTGGTGGGAGAGAGGTTTTAACCAGATCATCTCACTTACTATAAAACGCGCTGAAGGATAGGGGGTGTGAGGGGTCAAGCAGACGTCCTGATGCTTAGCTGACCTCTGAAGGACACATGGAATGAATGGAAAGGACTTTGGCTCAGGGAGAAAGAGGAGGGCTGGACCCTGCAAGACCGTGAAAGGTGGGAGCCGCCTTGGGTGGGTGGGGTGCTCCCCTTGGACTCTGGGCACCCTGTGAGCAGGGCTTGTTTCACACCACGGACACAGAGCAGCCCCAATTTGTCTCGATCCCAAGAGCTGAGGGGGCACCCTGTCCCTTGCAGAGAGGGAATGGGGACCGCATTCCCAGCAACAAAACGGGGGAGGGCCCTTCCTGCCAACACTCCTCTGGCCTGTGTTGTCCCAAGGCTGCGGCCATCCAAGAAGTGAGGGTGCCCAGCGTGTTTTAACATATATTCGTGGTCCCAAGAAAGGCACCCTGCATGGAAGGTCAGCACACTGGCAGCCCAGGCCTGTCTGTCTGGCAGACGGCCGTTCCCTAGGAGCTCAGTAACTTCCAGGGGCGCCTGATCTTCTGTGTCCCCCGTACCCAGCACAGTGACTAAGCGCTTCAGAGACTATTTGGCACATTGTGGGGCTCAAAAACTACTTGCTGAATGGAACTGAATTTTGTTTAAGTGTTAGGGCGTATGAAGTTTTTTCATTCGGCCTCAAACAACAGAGAATTTCTTTCTATTTTCCCAGATATTGTAGAGCATAACTGGCAAATAAAATTGTATATATTTAAAGTGTACAATGAGATGATTTGATAAACACTGTGAGATGGTGACCAGAGATAACACATCCATCACCTCACACAGTTACTTTTCTTTTAAGTATGTTGAGGATGCTTAAGATCTACTCTCTTAGCAAATATCAAGAATACAATGCGGAATTATGAAGTGCAGTCACCTCGCTGGCCATCAGATCCCCAGAACTTATTCTTCTAACACCCGTAAGGCATTGTTTCCTCATCTGTAATATGGGGGCGATAGTATCTACCTACAGACTTGTGGCAAGAATTTAAAGAGAGAGTGTGTATAATGTACTTAGCATGGTGCTTTGCATATAGGCAGTTGCAAGTGAATTGAATACCCAGAATGTCACTTATGCTGCTCCACCGGATAGTCAAGTCATTTGAGTGACTTTCATGACCTCTAGTGGTGGCAATGGTGGTGGAGAACAGTGAAGGCTTTGAGAGATACTTGGAAGGTAGAATTAGAGATGTTGGGGGAAGGAAAAAAGAGCAGAGGACACAGCCCAAGTTTTTGCACCATGGCCTGAAAGCTGGCATTCCCTGGGCCACTCATGGGGGTTCCAGACTTTTCTTCTGTCTAGGGCTTCCTTCACTGATGACAGACACCACACTAACAGTATAAAAATGTACAAGCAATGGGGGACTTCTCATTTGCATGGGCAGGGCAGGGAGTTGGGGGAGAGGAGGTGAAGAGATCAATCCTGGCATCTTTTTAAATTTGACATGAGACCCATCAAGTGTATGGACTGTGAGAGCCAAGTGCTATTAATATCAGAGGCTACCAGGAATTATGCGTCCACTCTGGTCCTGTGAGGGGAGCTTAGAAGCCCACGCCGCCTGATTCCCAGGTTTCTAATGGCCCCTGGTGTGTGGAATAGGTTTTAATTAGCACAGATGTTTTTGAGGTCTTTGATCAGTCTTGCCATTTGGATCCAAGAACTGACCCAACACAGTGAGCTGCTCCAAACCCTAGTAATAAATGGCAGGGAGAAGAGGATCCTTAGAATTTAGTGTTCGTGGCTCAGTCTCAGGCTTGGGGCAGTAAAGGTTCTTGCTGAATGGATGCAGGTCTTCTTGTGTGTTGAACAGCCCGTGTATGTTTGGAGAGAGAAATCATTTTCAGTTGGGAATTATTTATTAAATAGCATTTCCCAATTAACAGATGTCTTCCAATCAACCATTTTTGATAGAGAGATCACCCTTATGCCAGCATTAAGACAGGGTTTCTTAGCAACCTGGGGTAATCATCATTCCCATAGCGTTTCCCAGGGACTGGGGTATCTTTGGCGGCATCAAGGGTCAGGTTAAACCCTTCATTTAACTGCCTTGTCAAACCACTTCTAGGCATAAGTACGTGTATAGCTATAGATGATGCAACTGAATCCATCGTCCTTGGAGAGCCTTTGTCATCTGAACTCAGCTTTCTCAGCTCCAAGATGGGGCTAATAACAGACAGTCTCTACCTTACACTGTAGGCAGCTCCTGTGAAGGTGACACGAGATACTGTAATCTCACACTCCTGGCAGAGTAGCTCTCATCGCTCATGTCTTTCTTTGCTTTTTTTTTTTTTTTCCAAACTTTCCTTGGATATTCTTTCCAGCGTTCTTTTCCTAATGAACTTCTGAATCATTTGTCAACAGAGTCTCTCTTTTTAACTTTTACTCACCTACACAGATTCAATACATTGAAAAATAGCTGCAGTTTCAACCTGTCCCCAGCCCTGCAAAACACAAACTCCATTTGGCAGGTGTTTCCTCTTCCGCCTCTGAGAGCCAGTGATCACTGGCACCTGCAGAGGTGCGAGCATTTCCTGGGCACTGGGGAGGATTCGCTCACCTTTCCACCAGCCTCACCTTGGTACCTGGGTTTCTGCTTCTCCCCTGGAAGTGCAGAGGCTGCAACCATTTCTGTAAAGGGTAAATATTTTCAGCTTTGGTCACATGGTCTCTATTGGGGTTTTATTGTCTTTGGCAGCTTCAATCAGAAATGTGAAGTGCATGGGTTTAGCACCTTTGGCCAGAGAACCTCCGAGTTTAAAGCCCTTGGCGCTGGCCTCTTCCAAACCCCGAATTCCATAATCAGAGGAGACGTGTGAGCTCCTGAGTTCAAGACCTGGCCCCGGCTGTGGCTCCCCTTCCCATCCCCTGTTCTAGGGATTGGAGACCATGGTTTTGCAAATGCCTTGCCTGGAGTTAATTCTCCAGCTCTGGATACTTCACCCCGACTCCAGGGCCATAATTATCATAATAATGTCCCAAGGATAATCTTGTTGTAAATTTAAACCAATCTATTGTCACTTCCCTCCTTCAATCCACTTTCCTTGCAGCTGCTCCCTCCAGGGCAGCCAGAAGGCTTTTTGCTCCAAGGCAGGAGAGGTTTTTCCAGACCTCGTTTTGAAAGCTCTGAGGGGAGAGAGGATGTGTTAGGATCCCGCCTTCTCCCCCTTTAGCATATCCAGGGCAAAGCCAAGAGGCTCCTCCGAGGTCTGTATAGGAAGGGCCAGCCCACCTTGGAGCCTGGCGTCAGGGAGCATGAGGGTCTGAAGACGTAAAAGCAAAAGAAGCAGCAAAAGCAGCAGCTGATCTTTGCAGGCCTGGAGGGTTGTGGGAGAGAGGGAAAAGGAGGTGTGACAGGCTGGAAGTCAGAGGAGTCGGGAGTCTGTTTTCTGGCTTTTGTTCCTGGGTCCAAGAGCTAGGGGAGGGTGTTAAATCTGGGAGGGCATCACAAGGGCAGGCGGGGCTGGTGACTGTTCCCCAATTGCCCACCTTCAGAAAGCTGCCACAAGGGTCAGCCAAGGGGCACCTTGGGTTTCAGCTTTCTCCTAAGTGGCACAGAGGCTGAATGGATCACTAACTAGATGGCTGGTCCTGGTCAAAGAAAGGTGACACTCAGGGATGGCATTCAGGTGACATTCAAGCCAGTAGGCTGGCGGGAGGATGGCAGCTGTGGGCGATGCAGGAGCAATCCTGGAGCTTGGACGAGCCCCCCGCCCCCAAAACCAGATGTGAGTTACCCTGGTCACCAGAGGCTTTAATCTTAGAGGTGACCTTGGAGACCCATGAACTCTGGCACATCCATAGGCCCCAAACCGGTCAGGGTCTCTCCCCGCCTTTCTCAGTTCTCAGGCCGCTATAACACCACCACATGCCGGGTGGCTATGAACAATGGGAGCGGCTGCTATAACAGCACCACATGCTGGGTGGCTATAAACAATGGGAGCGTATTCTCACAGTTCTGGAGGCTGGGAGTCTAAAATCGAGGCACCAGCAGATTCGGTGTCTGGTGAGAGCCCATGTCCTGGTTCACAGACAGCTGTCCTTTCACTGTGTCCTCACATGGTGCAAGGGGCCACAGATCTCTCAGGGGTTCCTTGTATAAGGGCACTAATCCCATTTATGGGGGTTCTACTCTCATGACCTAATCACCTTCCTTCCACCTCCCAAAACCATCACATTGGGGATTCAGTTTTAACATATCAGTTTTAAGGGGACACAAAGGTGCAAGGAGGGAAAACCATGCCAGGCACCATGAGAGGCTCTTTATAAGAATGATCGGGTTTGGTCTTCAAAACAGTGCTATGAGGTGAGGTATTATCACTCCGATTTCAAGGATGGGGAAGCTGAGGCTCAGGTGGAAAGCGGCGGAGGCAGAGTTTGAAGCTGACAATGGAGACGCATTAACTAGCCTCACGCTGCGTCTTGCCC
Source organism: Aselliscus stoliczkanus (assembly GCA_033961575.1). Classification (NCBI taxonomy): domain Eukaryota; kingdom Metazoa; phylum Chordata; class Mammalia; order Chiroptera; family Hipposideridae; genus Aselliscus; species Aselliscus stoliczkanus. The sequence goes on from CM066732.1 coordinate 153,896,417, forward strand.
CCAGCACCTGTCACCACGCTGGTCACGGAGCAGGACTTGGTGAATGGCCGCTACCTTAAACTGCACATCAACAGATGGCTCAGGAGATGTCTGGGGTTAGCGGAGCTTGCCGTGGCCAGCAGACCAGTTGACATGGGGTTAGTGTCCCAGGAGTACCTCTGTTACCATTTACTAGTAATTAGTTGGAATTGTTTTTAGCACGAGGAGGTAGAACCACAGGACATTCTGAGGGTCAGACGGAACCTCGGAGAGGTCATTTTGTATTTGCAGGAACTGCCTCCACGTGCCCCGCACTCAATCCAGCTGCCTTTTCAGCACTGCCTTGCTCCCCATCAGATTTTCAGGAACCCAGCCCGCACGCTTAACTCCTGTTTTTAACTGGCCTCCTGAGATTCCTTGCCAGCACATTCCACACCCCTTTGCCCAACATAACCAGGCGGGCAGATCCTGGGAAGCTGCAAAGATGCCTTCCTCTTTTATATAAAGTATTCAGTCAGTCAACCAGGAAAACCCACATGACAGAAACGGATGGGGCCGACCTCCTGGGCCTTACCAACCTGTAACTGCAAAATAAGGCCAGACCCCACTTCCCACCCGCTTGTGGGAAAAGTGCACCCCCGAATTTCCAGGGCCTGCTGTGTGCCAGCTTCCAGGCAATGCATTTAAGATATTAGAGTAAACAATATATGTCCTTGTCTTGCTGAGCTGAGGTCAGACAGTGAGGCAGCCACGACAATAGAGTGCGGGCGGGGGGGTTGGCAGGCGGGGTGATGCTCAGCGAGGTGGAAAGCCTTAGCGAAGTCACCGGACCAAGTGCATAAAAAAGGTGCAAACCAATGGCAGAGGGTCCAGGCCTGTGTCTCAGACCTGAAGTTCATTAGCTGAGATTCCACCTGTGTGTTTTTGCTGGAACCCTGCTTTCGTGAATTGGACATCTCAGCTTAGAACAGGAGACGGCGGTGGTGTGTAAGCCTGCCGCTTACAGAAGCCAGGACTCCTTGCCCAAATGACGTTGTCACAAGTCTGGGGAATGAGTTCAACTGAGAGTGGCAGACCCTGCCTGCCAGACTCAGCAGGCATCAGGCTTTCTCCAGGAGGGATGCGAGTCCCGCCTCTCTAAGGACCACTGCTCATGGTATTGAGATTGGAGGCTAATCCCCCTGTCATTCTGCCTGGAAGCCACTGCACGGATGCTGGCTGCCAGCATTTAAAATCTGTGGGTGCAAGAAGAGTGGGCGGGTCCCCCAAGGCAGACTAAGTGCTGGTAGATTGACATCCGCAACTCCTCTACTTGGCTACCACGAGGAAGAAATCACCTCCGAGAAACCAGTTATAGATCTGTAATAGCATACCCAACACTGAGCCCCACCCAGGTCAGAAAAACCCAGGCAGGCGGCCTAACAGACTTGGACACCTGATCCATTTCCTGAGCTGATTAAAGAAACACTGATGAGCGCCCCCACAGGCTGAGTGGGTGCGGGACCGGTTGCTGAATAAGACAAAACAGGATTTGTTGAACCCTTTGAAGCCAGGGGGGGTACAGACCTGAAATAGCTTTGTTTTCTTCCAACACTTCCCTCTACCACACTCACTCCCCTCTACCACACTCACTCCCAACTACCTCTTAGCAAACCCCATGGCTTTCCAGTCACTTCCTGTTATCTTTAAGTCTAGCCCCGGAGCAATTTAAAACTTCACTCTTCGTTTACTTCACTGCTTGATTAGGTCCAAGGTACTTTGAGTGGGGCTGGGCTTGATCTCTCCATAAATAGAGGGCAGATCGTGGATGTCCTAGCATTCCAGAATGACTACTAGTCGGATTGGAAGCTCAGCCCTGGAACCTATCAGCTGTGTTACTTGGTGGAAGGAACTCAGTCGCTCTGATCCTCAAACCCCTCTTCTGTAAGAGAAAGGAAGTATTATTTGCTCTGTCCACACCCCAGAGTTGTGGGGAGGCTGAGGTTGGTGAAAGGTTTTACAAGTCAGTAAATTTCGTGTGGGTTATCATCCTTGCCCCGTCATTTTGATGTGGACTCTGTTGTCTCCTCATCAGGGACCCGTTTCCTTAGCTGACAGCACCCCAGCCTTTGTGCTCTTGCCACTCCCCCCACAGGCTGGGCAGCACAGCAGATAAATGATCATGAACAAAGGGGTCAAGCTGCTTTGATTCACATCCCAGCTATGTCTCTTACAGCCCTGTGATCTTGAGTAAATCCCTTAACCTCTCTGTGCCTTCGTCTTCTCATCTGTAAAGTGGGGAAAAGAGTAGTGCCTTTCTCATGGGTTATTATGAGAACTAAATGGATCATTATGTATTAAGTGCCTGGAGAAGTGCCCTGGGTATAGCAACAACTGTGAAGATTCTACCTCTTACTATCACCGAAACTTGGACTTCTATCAGCAAGGATTTAATGAGCATCTAATAACTGCCAGGCACTGTGTAAGGTACTAGGGATTCCATATGAATATAACAAAGTCCCTGGCCCGATGGAGTTAACAGTCAGGGGAGGACACAGACAAAATGACTGAGCAATTGTGATATAATGTTGCAAGTGCTACCCAGGGTAGGTGATATGGAAGCCATAAAAAGGGCCTCTAACCCAGACTGAGGGATCACAGAAGGCTGCCTGGAGGAGGTGACACTACTTTGCAGCTGTAAAGGATGAGTGACAGCTAGCCAGGAGACTGGAGGCAAAGGGGGACAGCGTGGGGAGAAAGGACCTCCGGGAGGCAGAATGAGCCCATGTGTAAAGGTGGGTGGCTGAGGGCAGGGAGGGGAGGGATGAAGGTGGAGGTGTGAGAAGGAGGACCACAGTGAGGAGCATGGATGGAGGGGGGCCTAGATGAGGTTGGAGGGTACTCTTGTGGTCCAGACTAGGGAGCTGGTGGTGGTGCTGGGGGTTGGGGAGCTGACATGACAGGTCTGTCAGGGAGCCATGTCAGCCACGGTGGGTGAGTGACATGGCACTGGGGGGTGAAGTCAGGAAGAGGGAGGCGACAAGAATATGGGTAGGGAGGGGCACAAGGTAGAGGGTGAGGGGTGAGAATGAGAAGGTAGCTTCTGGCTCGCCCTTGGGGCAGCTGGTATCTTGAAAGACATGGAGAAAGGACATGGAACATGCTTGAGGTGCCTCCTGTGGGTGACTCAGGCAGCACGCTCCTGTGGGCAGGGGCATCGGGGAGTCCAGGGGATGACTTTGGCACCAGCACATTGAGGGTGTCTGAGGCCACAGGATGAGGTCGCAGGGAGAGTGTGTGGGCGGTGAGAGCAGACGCACCCAGGGCAGAGCCAGGGGGACCCTGGACATCCCAGGAAATGGACAAAGAGCAAGTGTCTCCCCTCCTTCCAGGCATTTGAAGTTTAACAGAGGGCAAAGCTGTAAGCATAAGGAGTAAGCCCCTCACAGGGGGCCCATGATCAGGTAAACAGGTGAGCAGTTTGGTGGGGAGCAGGGAGCGGTCCTTCATGCTCTCTTAGCACCCCGCCAAAATGGCTGTGTGTTTAAAAGACCCCCCTGCCCCCCAGGACACACACCGGCATGTGAGCTCGGTGAAGCTGGACCCCAGCGGCCTCAATGAATTATGGAAGGACGCCAGTAGCAGAAGCCTCAGAAGACAGCTATGGCACCCACTTTCTCCTCATTCGCACTCCGCTCTGGTCACTTAGCAGCTGGCCAGGAGCGCAGCGTGTCAGCCTCCATCCGTCTCATAGCTAAATCAACTTCTGCATCTTTCCGGGCTGCTGTGGCTCCGTGCCGAGTGCCAGGTTTGCTGGGCCGGCCGGCCAGCTTGCAGGAGCAGCCATCGAATTTTTGGGAATTTTGCAAACGAGCTGTTGAAACAAACATTATTAAAAACGAAATTACATAAACTTACAATTAAGTAAAATATTTTAAAAGCAAAGTAATATTTATATTCAAAACTCATTGCTCCCTAATTATTTCACATCATTTTATCTATGCTCTTGAGGAGATGTACGTGGATTGTACCATATGGCAGAAGTACTACTTAACAGTGTGTTACTGTGCATATCTTTCCAACTCCATGTTCTGCAGCTTGACATCAGCTGTGATGGGAGTATTTATGCCACAAATATTGGTAAACATTGCAAACCAATGTTTACCCACCCCATTTGCCACCCCATTTACCAGCACTGTGGTAAATCAGTGTACATTGGCAGGAAGAAGTGTAGCATATTTTCCTAGGCAATAGTGTGCTTTCTATAACAATGTTACAAAGGAAACATTTATTTAAGATGACTTGTAATCACCACTTATACATAAAACAATGAAAGATTTAAAGACACATTAGCATCCAGGCAATGTTTGGTGCCTTTTCATGCCTTTAAACATTCCTGATGTCATCTTAATCCCTCTCTGGGTTAAGTAAATAAATCTAATCTGGTTCCTAACCTATTTTGTGCCCTGCTCTCTCAGGGCAGTCTGATGAAACTTGTGGTCTCTTCTCAGAATCAAGGTTTCACATGCATTTATTATTTCACAATGCAATATAAAATGCATTGAATTCTAAAGCTGTATTGAAATAAAATCATCAAAGTATAAAAACATATGCCAGTTACTAATACTCATTTGCTTATTAGCACACAAACTAACCAGATCTAGCAATGGAATCTAATAGCTATTATCACTGCAAACTAGAGCTCATGGGATATCATAGTTTGAGGTATCTGCAACTACTGAAGTGTGAGATGAAAACATCTGTGATTCCTACGGATGATAAATTCAGTTATTGGTAGTACGGCTATACTTGGTTGCCTTTATTCTTTTTGTTTTGTTTTGTTTAAGAGGGCAGTGTCACTGGCCCTCATATGTGGGATCTGAACCTGGGCCGCTGGCGTCCCCACCCAGCTCTCAACCACCGCGCCACTTGGCCAGCCCTGCCTTTATTCTTTTTTAAATTCTTTTGTAAAATTGTGATATAATTGACATATAACATTATATTAGCTTCAGGTGTACAACATAACGATTTAATATGTGTACGTATTATGAAATAATCATGACAACAAGCCTAGTTAACATGCATTACCACGCCTAGTTACAAATGTGGACTTTTTTTCCTTGTGATGAGAACTTCTAAGATCTACTCTCTTAGCAACTTTCAAATATATAATATAGTATTACTAACTACAGTCACCACGCTGTACATTACATCCCCAGGACTTATTTATTTTATAACTGGAAGTTTTGGCCACCTTATACTCTTAATTGGGGGGGGGGGGAAGACCCCACTAAATTTCAATGAGGGATTAGAAAGACATGTAATTATTTTCTATCTAAGTTCACAGACCACCCTGAATTCTGTTCATGGACCCTCATGGGTCCAAAGACCCCAGGTTAAAACCCTTGCGTCTGAATCTCTGTAGAACCTCACATGTTTTCCTAAGTGGATGTGAGATTCTGACGGTTTGGCCTCAAAAGCTCTTCCAGTGTGCCCTTTTTGTAGGTGAAAGCTTTAACGTAAGTGGGTTTGTTTCTGAAAGCCTTGCTTCCAGCAATACACTCACGATTGCTGCATGGTCCACAGAAGAGTCTATTTCTCACCAAGGCAACCGTAACCGTCTCTGGCTCCGACTGTGTAGACGTGGTTGGCGCTCACCCAGGTTCCCCACTCACTCACAGCGAGGGACCAGTGGCTAATGGGTTGTGATGGGAAGTGATGCATGCCACTTTCGGGTTGTGCTCTGAGAAGCCCCTTCAGACACCCTGCCCTCACTTCCCAGCCCTGGTAACCCTGAAATGATGTTACAAGGCATCTTCACAAGTGGGAGGAGGCTCTGTGGATCTGGGACCCTGAGCGACCAGATGGAGCAGAGTCCCCTCTGACTGTGGCTCACGGGCACTGTGAGTGAGAAAGTAGCCTTTGCTGTAGTGAGCTACTGAGGTTTCCGGGTTACCTGCTGCAGAGGGCTCGAGAGCCTGCCTCCACAGTCTTCCTAGACAGGTATAGTCTGTGGTCACCTTCCCTCCCTAACCACGTCAGCACCGGAACCATCCGGACGATGGCACACTCTGCCTAACTCGATGTTTGTGTTTGTTGCAGGGATCTTAAACTCCTCATGCCTCATGCTTCCACGGAGGGGAGGGGACGTGGTCCCCACTCCCAGGAGGAAATGGGTGGGAGGGGCCCAGCCAGCCTCTCAGTTACTCCTGAAGGGCGGTGGGAGAAGGGGGTAAGCATGTGTGGCCTGCCTGCCTGTGCCCCCTGCCCACCAGAGCGGCAGGACCCTGTGTTCTCATGTCCACTACATGCTAGGCACAGAGGCGGCCTGTGTCCCCTGAAGTGAGAAAGTCTGCACTTCGCGGGCCAGTTGTCAGTCGGTAGGTCCCATTTGGTCCTAGGTCACCTTCTTCAATCAGCCATCTTGGTAATCAGGCTGATCACTTGATCTTTTGTCTGTCTCCCGTTTCCTACTTCTGAGAAGGCAAGAGAGGGTAGCAGAGGTTATCATTTAGTACCCCGACCCTCAAAAAGTCCTTTCCCACTCCCACCTGCACCCATGTTAGACGGTGAGCTCCCTGAAGGCAAGGGTCCTTGCTTATTTTTCCCTACCTTCCCATTTCCTTGACCCATGGCCTGGCATTAAAGTTTGAGGCCACCCCAGAGTTTACTAAGCGCGATAATATGACAGAGGGTAGAAGTAAGGCTACACATGCTCCCTTGGAGCAGGATGGTGCTGACAAGGTCATCCTGAGGGTGGCGGAGGCCGCGGGTTCCCCTCAGCACAAGGACTGCTGGGCACCCCAAGCACTTGCTGACATGAGCAGGGACCGACCTTTTCGCTCCAAAGCCAAAAGGCTTCGTGGTGTCATTTTCTGCCAGCTCTGCTAGAGCGCCAGGAGGGCCGATGCTGCTCTGGAAAGCAGCCTGCTCCAATCTTGAAAAGCTGTGAGTTTTAAAGAGTTCATCCCAGGTCTGAGGTGAAATCTGCCTTGGAGTAAACTCGCTCTGTGCCCTTCTGTCTCGACTCTGCCTTCGGGAACCACAGATCTAAGCTGTCTGTCTGTACAAGCCTCCTTTAAATCAGCCAGGTCAGCTCTAGAATCCTAGCCAAGCTGTCTCACACTTTGATACAGAGCTCAGTTCACGTTAGACCTTTACGATGGCTTTTTAAAGTGTATATTTCAGAAACTATTGATCAATTATTATTGGTCAGGTATCAAGTCCAAGGAATATAGTAGTAGAAAGACAGGGAGGCTTCCAGGCTGGAATTCAGCACTTCTGCAGGAACTTGGAGGACCTACCCTGGGCTGGCTCCGTGCCAGGTGTGGGGATACAAGAAGGGTCAGCAGGCTTTCGGGCTGTCCCCCCCTCCCCATCTCAAAGCACCTGAGGCTTGATAAGAAAGGAACACTTGCCTTTGTTGGCTAGGTTTACAGTGGGGCCCAGTTTAACTTCCCCATTAGACATGCACTGAAAACAGAGACTCCATCAATCACGGGCTGTTTGCACGGAGCTGGTGATCAAATGACCCTTTCTTTCTGCAGAGAAGGTGAGCAGCTTCAAGATCCATGGAAGAAGGAGGCAGGAAGACTCAGTGCTGAGTCTAAGACTGAGACCAACTCAATCCAGCGAATGAGCCCTGCTAAGCACAAGGACAAGACTCTATCTCTGGGGACCCCACTATTAATTTATTTACAAACATTAGGTCAGGATGCAGTCAAGAGAAAAACACAGTTTCATTTCAGGCCCAATGGGATTGCGGCCAGAGAGATCTACAAACACAGCCTGGTCTGAGGTTTGCGGGAGGGAGCTGGCTCCTGAAGCTGGAGGAACCAAAAAGCCTCCTGGAGGAGGCGGAGATGGGCGTGTGTGTGTGTGTGTGTGTGTGTGTGTGTGTGTAAGGCCCTGCAGGAAATAGAGTCCCAATATCTAATAATGTTGGTTTTATTTGTACAGCAGAGTTCCCCTACCTTTTAGATCAACATTGGAAATTGATTGGGGAATTACTTACTCTGCAAACATCCTTTGAGCAGGTACCATGCGCCCACGCAGCAATAGCTGCTGAGGATGCAAGGAAACATCCCTCCACGTTATAAATTCACAGGCTAGTGGGAGGGACACGTGAAGCAGAATTATCAGGCGTGGTGATAAAAACAGCAGCAGCAGCCGGGTGTGCACACATCTTGCCATCTATTCCCATGGACGAACCTTCCCTGCTCTATTAAAGCCAAAGCCCTGAGCTCATGCTCTGGAATCTGCCCCTTCTGGTCTTTTCAAGGACCTCATACAAGCATCCCACATCTCCCGGAATACTTAACTTCTCCATCTCAACCGACCAATCCCAATCCGTCCTGATGTCATAGCAAACAAAGAAAGCCTTCTTTGACACTGCCTCCTCCGCCAGCAACTGCCTCCCTTCTCTTCCGCGCTCTCTGAAGGACTTGAACAAGTGGCCTGGGGTCGCTGTGTGTGACCTGCACGTTTCCCCATCTGCAGCCGACTCTCATTCGTCTCCAGCCGCCGCCCTCAGAGTCTGAGCCTGACAAGGGCAGCGGTGACCTCTGTATTGCTGAACCCGATAGTAATTCCTCTGTCTTCACAATTTTCCACGTCTCAGCAGCATTCGACACAGTCAAGTGTCCCTTCCCCACTCCTTGAACTTCTTCCTTCTCTGGGCTTCCACACGCTCCTGTTTTCCTGTCCTCACCGAGGGCTCCTTTCACTTTCCTTAGATAGCTCCTCCTCTGCTTGGCTTCCAGGGGTCCCTCCTCTTCCCTACACTCTCACTGGTGAGCCCATCCACACCCATATCTCCTCTATATGCCAACAGCCCCCCAATCTCTATCTCCTGCCCTGAACTTCTCTTTTGAATTTCAGACATCCACACCCAACTGTGTAAATGACAGCGGCACTCGGTAGTCCAGCGACACCTCAGATGTCACGAGTTCCAAGCTGGGCTCTGGAGTTGCCTCCCCTGGCCACCTCTTCCTCCATCTTCCCTGGGCAGCCACCACCCACCACGCAGCACCTGGAGCCACACCTGGAAATTATTCTTCACTCTTCTTTTTCCCTCACCCATTCAAGCCCTTTCTAAGTCCTAAAGATTCTTCCTTCCAAACGTATCCCTAAACAATCAATGTCCATCTCACTCCTTCTCCAGCTCTATATTCCAAGCCAATATGGTCTTTTGCTGGATTATTGCCTTGGCCTGTGAACTGTTCTGCCTGGCTTCTCTCTTGTCTCCTCTATAATTTGATTTCCATGTGGCATCCAGAGTGATCTTCTAAAAACATAAGTTAGACCATGTCACATAACCCTCCCCCCTACCCCATTTAAAACCTTCCAGTGTTTTCCCAGGAGAACGTGTTTCAGCCCCCAGTCCCTGGTGTACGAAGCCCTCTGAGGTCTGAGAGCAGTTTGCCTCTGTGCCCTCATCATGCAGACGCTCCTCCCAGCCCCTCGCTGGAGCTCCCTGGTTTTGTTTCTTCGCCTGCTCTGTTCCTTTTCCTTGGACTGCTCACGCGACCTGCACCTTCCCCTCAGTTCACTACCACGTGACCACGGTTCCTTGCTCTGTGTCCTCTGTGTAATGCTTCGACTCTGGTATTTTTCTTTTGTTTGTTTATTTGTACACCTGCCCTTCTCCACGAGAATACAGTTCCCATGAGAATGCAGAGCTTGCCAACTGGGTCACAACGAAATTCCCAGCACCTTCACCAATGCCTGGCCCATAGTGGGCGTTACACAGATAATTGTCGGATGAGCAGATAAGTAGTGTAATGAGTGCCCTTGCCAACACATCTCTGGCAGCCTCTGTGGTGGACTACCTACAAACACGGTTACAGTAGTTCTCCTGCCTGTATCCATGTAGTTTTGTTTTGTTTTGCTTTGTTTTTTTTTAAAGATTTTATTGGGGAATTGGGGGAGGGGAACAGACAAGTTGCTGTCTTTTTGTTCTTCAGTCTAGTTGCAGAGGACGTTTCTTCACTGGCCCATGTTGGTATCTTCATTGCGCTCTTCCCGGATGAGGCAGATCGGTCACCGGCCTCTGGATGGTCGCTCACCGCGGCTATTGGCAGCTCACGCTGGCTGCCGGCCACTCACTGTAGCCTATGGCAGCCCACTGCAGCAGGGGCTGCAGCCCACACCATTGCTGGGGCTCGCACAGCCCAGCTCCAGGTGGAGCTGTTGTTAGCTGTGGAGGGCAGTGTCACTGGCCCTCATATATGGGATCCGAACCGGGGCCGCTGGCATCCCCAAACCAGCTCTTAACCAAGCGCCACTCGGCCGGCCCTGTATCCATGTTTTTGAAGACGCCTCTTCCACATTGATTCTGGACGTGGTCAATGAGACTCTGGAAAATATGACTTGAAAAGTTTTAGCCATGGTGGTCATGGAAAGACCACAAGAACATGCTCAGCCCAGACTGGTTGTCAGAGGTGTCCTGTGTCCCCCAGGGTGGCGGGCCTGCCTTAGTGTTCAGGCTGTGAAGGCTCATTGGAGGGGAATAGCCCCAGGCTATGTGTCTCAGTGCAAACATGGCAACAGGGCTCTCTGCACTTCCTGGGCTTGTATGTCTATTTCTTTCACCAGGTTAGGAGACTTCAGTCATTATTTCCTCAAATAGGTGCTCAATCCCTTACTCTCTGTCTTCTCCTTCTGGTCCACCTATGATGTGACATTGTTACCATCTGATGTTCTCTTAAACTCTCTTAAACTAACCTCACTTTTGGGGATTCTTCTTTCTTTTTGCTCTTCCATTTAGGTGTTTTCTGCTACCTTGTCTTCCAAATCACTGATTTGATCCTCTGCTTCACTTAGTCTGCTGGTGATTCCTTCTAGTGCATTCTTCATTTCAGTTATTGTATTCTTCACTTGCGACTGGTTCTTCTTTATGGTTTCTATGTCCTGTTTTATGCTTGCTGTTTCTTTGTTGAAGTTCTCACTAAGTTCCTTGAGCATCCTTATAATCAGTGTTTTGAACTCTGTTTCTGGTAGGTTGTTTGCCTCCACTTTGTTTAACTTTTTTTTTCCTGCGGTTTTCTCCTGTTCTTTCATTGGGACACATTCTTTGTTTCCTCATTTTGACTGCCTCTCTGGGTTTGTTTCTATATATTAGGTAGATATACTATGTCTTGGCTGAGTGGCCTTATGTAGTAGGTGTCTTGTGGGGCCCAGTGGCACAGTCTTTCTGGTCACCTGAGCCAGGTGCTCCAGGAGTGTCACTTTTGCGGGTTGTGTGTGCCCTCACATTATAGTTGAGCCTTGATTGCTATTGGCACATCAGTTGGTTGGATTGATCCTCAGGCTGATTTGAGTGTGGGGTTTAGCCACATCCACAGCTTATTGGCTATTGTGAGGGAGGCTTACCCCACTGAATGGGATTTGCCCCAGTGGGCTCTGGTGCCTGTTGAGACTTCCCTTTGTGTATGCCACTTGTGGGATGAATTGGGCAGTGCTTGGTTGTGGTCTGAAGCCAACCTCCAAGTATGTTGGCTCTGGGGCCTCTTGGGAGAAACTCCAGTGCAAGCCCAGGTCAGCCACTGCCCACTGCCTGTGACTGGCCAGCAGTTACCTGGTAGGAGCTACAAAGTGATCGCTCCAAATGATCGCAGTTGTTCGCTGCCTGTGCTGGACCTGGAGGCACATGGGAGAAGCCCCACTGGGAACTGAGGATGGCTGCCACCAGTACCAGGCCTGGGGTAGCTCTGCAAAAAGCCAGGATACCCAGGTGGCCTGCTACCACCTGCCAGTTCCCTTAAGGTTCAGCCACTGATAATGCCTCATGTGGTTCTTGAGTTGGGTGAGGCAGGGTCTCAGGGTGTCACTAGAGTGGGAAGAGTTGTGGACACCAGGTTAATGTACATTCTGCTTTGGTGCCAGTGCTGAGCCTGGAGATACTCAGCAAAAGTCTCAGAGCACACTGAGGTGAGTGGCAGCCCATCTGGGGCCTGTCAAACTCCAATAGTTTTCCAAGGAAGAGAGCAATGCAGTAGGGGCTGCCTGCCCATGGAGAAAGTGCCGCCAGCTGGGCTTGAGTTGAGTGGGATGGGGTCTCAGCAGGGCAGAACAGCAGAGCTCAGCAGGCTAATCAGATTCAGATTTGGCCAGACAGTGCGGGCTCAACACAGGAAATATGGCACCTGCCTGCCAGCTGCACGGAAGGTGGACCTCACTGGGGAAATGCCAACTATCCTCCGGTCCTCCTCCTGTAGCCGCACACCTCAGTCTGCCCCCTGTATGTCTGCGAGGCCTCCTGAGTCACTGTCCCTGTGCTAGAGCCCGAGATGAGAGCCTGCAAGCAAGTGAGCCTGTGCTCGGGCTGTCTAAGAGGATGTTTGGGTTTCCTGCGGCCTTCCATCATGCCTGAATGGTCGGAATCCCCGCTGTTTTTCACAGCCAAGTGTTGTGGGGGCTCATTTTCTCTGCACCAGTACTCTAGACTGGGGAGCCTGGTGTGGGGGGCTTGGGTCCTTCACTCCTCTGGAAGGAACCAATGTGGCAGAGATATCCCTCCTGATTCTCAACCACCACACGCAGGTGTGGGGTCCATTCCGCATCTCCACCCTCCTACCAGCCTCGCCGTGGCTTCTTATTTACATTTTTAGTTATAGGATTTTTGTTTGGCTAAACTTCGGATGGTTCTCCAGGCTGATTGTCCTATAATTTAGTTGTAATTTTAATGTATTCACAGAAGAACACAGGCACAGTGTTTATGTACTCCTCCATCTTTGAGCTCTCCCTCTGTTGAAAGCACTGAATACAGCTGCCAAATTGCTTTCCAGAAAGACTGTATCCATTTATATTCCTACTGGCAGCATATGAGACTGCTCATTTTACCACATTCTCACCCACACTGGACATTATCATTCTAAAAGGCATTTGCCAAGATACTATGGGAAAGAGAAGACACCGTGTAGCTCAATTTATACTTCCTTGACTATTTCAGAGATTTATTTTTTTTGTATTTATTGCTCATTGGTGAGGTGTCTCTTCTTGTCTTTTTAAAAACCAGTTATAGGAATACTGCCTGTGTCTCCTGTGTCTTTTTTGAGGCGGTGGCAACCCAGAATGACTGTCCATGCTTTTGTTGGCTTTGCAGGCAGTCCCTTCATTTCTGTGGCAATTATCAGCTGATTATCTCCCTAATGTGCTCTTTTAATACTTCCATGGTTAACCCTGTGGCTGGAGGGCTGCCTAAGGACATTTTTATAGCCTGGTGCCTCTCTGCTCCATTAATCCCAGCGACGGCCACAGCGGGGACTGCCCGGTAATCAGGCAGGAGTGGGCAGTAGACCGAGGGTCGAGCTGGTCAGGGCAGAAGAAGATCACGTGGTTCCCCCAGCATGTGCAGTTGAAGGAACCAAAGCACAGAGAAGGAAGGGACTGTCTGAGGCTGAGCTGCCTGACATGGCAGCCAGAGGCTCACGTGAGCACCCGAAATGGGGTGAGGCAGAATGGAGGCGTGCCATGAGTATGAAATGCACAGCGGAAGGGTCAGAGATCTCAGCACATATATTTTAAATGTATTCGGTTACACAAAATACATTATTAAAATTAATTTTACTTGTCTCTTTTCCTTTTCCTAATGTGGGTACTAGAAAGGTTTAAATTGTGTGTATGTGGCTTACATTATATTTCGATTGGGCGGTGCTGGGCTAAGGTCTCAAAGGGCGTTAGTGGCAGTGGGATGGGAGTGTGTACATATGTGTGTGTGAATGTAGATGTGTGATTGTGTGTATGTGTACGTGAGCCAGGGGAGGGGTAAGAGGGTTGGTTTGTGCAATCAGTCTGTGTAACCCAGATCAGAGCCCAGGACAGGTATGCTCTGTATGGCACACCATACACTTGATCTCATTAACTCCACAGGAAAACGCCATGACCTGCTTCACACAGGGTCAGAAGGGCCAAAGAACTCGTCAAGGTCAACTCTGAGAAGGGGTGGGAATGGAACGGGAAGTGATGGAGCTCCCAGCCATGTTCCCTTTACAGCACAGCCAGGCCCTGCTTTGCAGACAGTTTCGGTCACTCCACCACACCAGCCCCCTCCAGAGGCTGGGATGGGGCAAGGGAGGGGGCTGGGAGGGATTATTTCAAAGTGAATCTCCACGTTGCTGTGACCTCAGTACGGGGCCAACGCACACTCAGCCACCATCCACTCATGTTCTCGCCTCACAATCACACCACTGCAGTGAGCACACCTCCCACTTGACCTCGAGATGAAGGAGACTGCAAAGTTATTCTTGCCTGTTCCTTCAACATATTGTAGAAACAAATGCTTACATGTTAAGAGAAGACGTCCACTGCTGTATGAGGCAGGCCTGGGCTTGGATGCCGGCTCTGTCTCCTGGTAGCTGTGTGACCTGTGCCTCAGTCTCCCCCTATGTGTGGTGAGGCCATATACTTGCCTGTGTTAGAAGTGAAATGATGCTAGTGAAAACCTGGGCACAGAACAGATGCTTAGCACATGTCAAGTCCTGTTCCTCTCCTCTTTAGAGATCTCTATTTCAAGTTTTCTAACTGCTCAGATTTAATGATTTTTCTCTGAGATGATTCCCTGGACAAGTCTAGATATGTGACAAGCAAGCCAATGCAGTCTCTTAGAACAGTAATTTATCTATAGCTGCTGCTTTTCACCAGCCCTGCATAAAGCTCTTTAGATGTGTTCTCTTGTTGGGCCCTTACAGTAACCTAACATATGTGTTCGTGTGTGTGTGTGTGTGTGCGCGCGCGCAAGGAGGAGGAAGACACAGGAAGCCTGCCTCTGCCTCGCCAGCCTTGACGGGGCCTTGACAGGGCAGTAACATTTTGTGCTCAATGGATGCGATCCTCTCTGTCCCAGGGCGGTGAGTGGCAACTAGATTCTCTCAGGATTTGGGCCAAAGGAAGCGTACGTGACAGTGGACACCAGAGTTGGGTGGACCTCAGAGCCCTCTAGTGTAACAAGGAGCCGTCCCAGGACCATAGGTCGCTGATGCCCTGACACGTGCATGCTAACACTCCAGGGCCTGTTAAGGCACTGGACACTCGATAAAAGTGTTCAATGAAAAACTGAAGTCAGGATGCGTGAGACAAACTAATCAGGCGTGAACTTGGCAATGCACTTCCTGATGGCATGGGGGCTTGGGCCGTTTGGAGGCTGCATGTCTGGAGAGTACCATGCCATCACTTGTGCTGGGGGGTAAAGGCAGAAGCAGGTCTGAGACCCACTCAAAGCAGCTCAGGTGGGTCCGACTTTGCTGCTTTCTAATTCACTAGGTCCTGATTTGAAGTTCACAGGGCAGGTCTGATTAAGAGCCAGAAAAAGTTCTCTCCTCAAGCCTTGTGGGAAACCGGGAAATGCTGTTCATCCGGGGACTTCAGACGGAGGCTGTGCAGATTTAGGAAGGGTTCTAGAGTCCCGTGGATTCTCTTCTGCTGGAACAAGGGTCAGCAAACTATGGCCCAAAGTCCAAAGCCAGCCTGCTGCCTCTTTCTGTGCAGCCCCCAAGCTCAGAATGATTTTTACAATTTTTAGAAAGTTGTGCTAAAAGAAACAGCATAAAAATGACCATCTTCACCATTTTTTAAAAAATGTTATTTTTCAATTACAGTTGACATTCAATATTATGAGTTTCAGGTATACAGCATAGTGCCATCTTAACCATTTTTAAGTGTATATAGTTCTGTGTGTTAAATATATTCACATTGTTATGGAACAAACCTCCAGAACTTCTTTATCTCACGAAACTGAAACTCTGGACACATTAAACAACAATTCCCCGCCTTCCTACAGCCCCTGGCGACCACCATTCTGCTTTTTGTCTCTGTGAGTTTGACTACTGTACATACCACATGTAAGTGGAATTATACGGTATTTGTCTCTTTATGGATGGCATATTTCACTCAGCATGATGTCTTCAGGGTTCATCCGTATTGTAACGTGTCAGAATTGCCTTCCTTTTTAAGGCTGAGCAATATTCCATTGTGTGTATGTACCATGTTATCCATGGATGGACATTTCTTGTCGATTGTGACTAGTGCTGCTATGAACATGAGTATGAAAACATCTCTTCAAAACCCTGTTTTCAATTCTTTTGGACATAACTCCAGAAATGGAAATGCTGATTATTCTATCATATTTCTATTTTTAATGTTTTGATGCGCCTCCATACTGTTTTCCATAGCGGCTGCATCATTTTACATCCCTACCAACAGTGCCCAAGGGTTCTAATTTCTCCTCGTTCTTGTCACCACTTTTTGTTTTTATTTTATTTTATTTTATTATAGTAGCCATCCTATTGGATGTGAGGTGATATCTCATTGTGTTTTGATTTGCATTTCCCTGATGGTGACCGATGCTGAGCATCTTTTCATGGCTTATTGGCCATTTGTATATCTTCTTTGGAAGGATGTCTATTCAAGTCCTTTACCCATTTAAAATTTGTTGTTGTTGTTGTTAAGATTTACACCTTTTAAAATGGTTAAAAAAACAAAACAAGAAGAATATTTTGTGACTTGTGAAAATTATATGCAATTCAAATTTTAATGTCCATAAAATTTTATCGGAACACAGGCACACTCATTTGCTTACCTTTTGTCTCTGGCTGCCTTCTCACGACAATGGCAGAGCTGAGTATTTGTGACAGACACTGTATGTTCTGCAAATCCTGAATATCTTACTATCCCATCTTTTACAGAAAATTTTGCTACACCTGGGCTAGGATGTAAGGGGATAAGAGAAAGTCTTCAAGGCCCAAAGGGAGGGTGTGCTTGCCTCTTATAGACAGAGGGGGGCAGCAGAGAGCTGATACGTTGGAGGAGATTCCATACTGGTCCAGCTACCAGAATCCCAGAACGGGTTTTGCCCAGGGGTCCGGAGCTCATTGGCCTTGAGATGAAAAAGAGGCCACATACTAAACCTGACAAGCTTAGGGGAGGCCTGCGTGGTGGGCCTTACAAACTCAGAGACTGAAAGTAACCACACAAGATGGTTTGAACATACAAATTCCTAAGTAAAAGCAGGTCATGGCAGGTAGTCACACCCTAGGCCTGTAGCTTCCTTGACAAAGGCCAATCTTTACCTTAAGTGAGACTGTCTATTGTCTTTGTGCATCTAGGATAACATACCTTTGAAATGTGAGATTAGTTTTCTTTTCCAGATCCCTCAGGGCACAACTTCCCACCAGAGCACGAGACCCCAGAACCCCCAATTGTTATAATGCTGCCTGCATACCATCTCTCTGTGCTATAGATGTTAAATACTAATTATCCTGTACCCACCAATGTAAAAGAAGTGTGTGTCTCTCCATTTTGCTTTTTATCGAATCCCAGAGATTTCCCCACTTTGCTTTCTCCCGCACCCTTAATCTATTACCAATGGATTTCATGGAGTCTGCCTTACATCTTTTCCTTTGATTCTAATGTATAAAATAAGCTGTAAAACTGCTGTTCTTTGGAGCATTTTCTTAATCCATTGAGATTTTGCTTCCTGACATATGTCGTCAGTTTGACTCAAATAAACTTATAAAAATTTTCTACAGGTTTGGATGTTTCTTACGTCAACAGCTTAGAAGGGTTCGTGGAAACCACCAGAATATGTGTGAAGCTGACCTGGGAAAGAGTAGATTTCTTTTGAGTCTCCACGTCCCCCTCCTGCATTCCCCTCTGTCCTTCATGTGGATGCCAGCCTGTTCTTCCTAACATTCAAATCCGGCCCCACCCCTTCCTGCTCACCCCCCTTCACTGGCTCTCTCTGCTTTCCTGGGAGATCAAGCCGAAGCGCCTTCAGTCTGGTTCCCAAGGTCCTGTCTCGCTTTGCCTTAATTTCTCGTACTTCATTGCTTGGCTCCACCAGCCTGAAATGGATCTGAACCTCCTACGGCAACAATACAAATATCCTGCTCCCTGCCCCCTGGTGGTATTTCCTGGCCTCTGGGCCTGTGCTCATGCCCTCTTTCACCTCTTTTACCCTGATAACTGCCCCTACCCTTTAGGCCCAGCTCAGGTTCCACCTCCTCCAGGAAGCCTTCCATGACCACCTACTTCTACCTCAGACACAGCTAGGTACACTCTTATGGCACTTTTTTTTTCTTTTTAAGTTTTACATTAAAAAAATATATTTTATTGGGGAATAGTGTTTTTCTAGGACCCATCAGCTCCAAGTCAAGTAGTTGTTTCAATCTAGTTGTGGAAGGTGCAACTCAGTGTCCCACATAGGGATTGAACTGGCAACCTTGGTGTTATGAGCACTGCACTCTAACCAGCTAAGCTAACCGGCCACCTCTTTTCTGGAACCTTTAATTCTCAGTGTTCACCCCTCTCCTAGGACCCCAAACATGGCAGGACCAGGATCTAGTTATCTTTGGGACCAAATACACCTATAAGGGGTCCCAGCACATGGCAGGCAGTCAGGCAAGAAAGAAAGGAGAGAAAAGAGAGAGAGAGAGAGAGAGAGAGAGAGAGAGAGAGAGAGAGAGAGAGAGAGAGAGATTGAGAGAAAGAAAGAAAAAGAAAGAAGAAAAAAGAGAAGGAAGGAAAAGAAGAAAATATAAAGTCCCATCAAGAAAGGAGTGAGATCCTTTCAGTCCAAAAACTGCTTTAGTAATGTCATTTTCCAGGTGAGATTGGATCTGCGCAAAGAAGGGATGTTGGACAATTTTGCTGCATGCGTCCCTGGCCCTGCAGATCTGTGAGCTGGACCAGCTGAGCAGTAAGGCTGACAGCCTGAGGCTCTCCCGGTTCCTCTTTGCTGTAACAGTCTCAGGTATGGGGCATTTAGTACCTGAGATGGACCGATTCCTATGGTCCCACAGCCCTCTGGATCTGAACAAGGTGGTAATGTTCTGTGATGGTCTGTGAACACCCACTCTGCAGCCCGGGAGGAAGCAAGGGCTCAGAGGCAGAGTAAGCTAGTGGGTCCTCTTCTCATTGTGTCCCCCTCCTTGGACTGGGGCAGATCAGAGCTTGGGGCAGATCAGAGCCAGAAGGAGCACCAGAGGGGCCGACAGATCACCTGAGTCTGAGACTGAGCCCTGCTGGGTAGTGTGGCTGTGTGACATTGGGGGATCATTTACCCTCTCTTGACTGCAACCTTCTGGGGTTGCCAGCAGACCACATGAAGATTGATCTGAAAGGTCTTTCTACGGTGTCAGTGGCTCTGCAGATACGCAGCTGGCTCCTGAGCAGGCCACAGAGGAGGTAGCCACCACATACTTAAGCCTCTTTATCTGCCATCCAGAGCTGACCGAAGGAAGACAACCCTTAAAATGCCAGCCGGGTTCTCAGATGCACCTCTCGCTCTTGAGGCTTCCCAAATCCACCCTCGCAGCTCAGCTCAGCTCAGCTCAGCAGCCTCAAACTCATTTTAGAATTACCTGGAGGAATTACTCACTATACAAACAGACTTTTTTTTTTTTTGTCAGAAGCAATTGTAAATATCATTTACAAAAGGAAGTCAATTAAAGCTTTCCCGGCTGACTCAGGCCTTGGTGCCCCTGCCCGCTGTGGCCCAGCAGGATATCACTCTTTATGAAGATGTGTGTGGCTTTCAGGACGAGTGTTTTGAGAGCTCTCCTTTCCTCTATTAATTAGATACAATCTGGGCTTGGGAGACGTCTTTTTGGATGTCAAGCTCTTGCTGCTGAGCCATTTTCCCTTAGAAATGTGGTTCTTTATTGATTCATTCATTTGTTCAACAAATGGATGCAATCTGCTCATCTCTTTCAAGTTTGTGCTTAAATCTCCCTGTCTCCATGAGGTTTCACCAACTGCCTGTTCAATGCTGCAAACTGGCCTCCCCGCAACATTTCCAGTCTCCCTTTCCCTGCTCTCCTTTTTTCTCCATAGATCTTATTTTCTAACAGACAAAACAGTATATTTATTTATTACACTTATTATTTATTTCCTGTCTCCCTGACTGGAAGTTAAGCCCTGTGTTGTCAGGAATCTCTGGCTACTTTACTCACGCGTGTACCTAAATGTCAGTGACAGTGCCTGGCAAATAGCTGGTGATCAATGAGTAACTTTTAATGAATGAATGACCAGTGATGGATTTGTAGGAAGATCCCTGGGCATTCAGTGTCACAGAGAAGACAGTGATACTGGCCTGGAAGGAAGAAGAAAGGAAGCCATGTTTACTGTGTGCTCTCTATGGGCTGAGCTCTTTATATAAAGGATCTTTGTTGTTTCATCTTCACAATGACCCTATAAACTGAGGGATTGTTCTATTTTCACACAAGGGAATGATTGGTTAGAGAGGTTAGGCTATTTGCCTTAAGGTCAAACAGCTGGTGAGAGGTGAACTCAGGCTGCAAACCCGGGGCTGTCTTACTCTAAAGATCTGTGCACTGCAGCATGTACGAAGGAGCAGCAAGTGCACTGAGGCTTCCGGGCGAACTTCCTGGAGGAAGGGGCATCCATACCACCTTGAAGACAGGACCCAGGATAGGCACACAGTGATGAGGCTCAGGGATGGTTATTTGCGGTGGAGAACAGGGTGAACTGGCAGCCCAAAAAGGGGGTCATCCAGGGAAAGAGCAGTGACCAGGGCCCAGGTCACACGGGAAGGACAGCAGTGGTCAAGAAGGCTGGCGAGGCAGATGGGGTCAGGTGCCAGTTGAGACGCAGGGTCAGAGCTACCACTTTAATTTCCAATTTGCAAAGCCTTCATATATGCTTTTGAAAGCTGTGTCATCTTCTCAGAAGTCCTTAAAATAGTCAGAAATCAGCATTTCTCTGCTTCACATCCCCTCAAACGAGGCAGATCCAGAATGTACTGAAACAGAATAGAATTACCTTTTGAGTTTTATGGGCCGAAGAGATTATAAAAGTCCGCCCATTCAGCTAAAAGTCCAGCTGTTGCCAAAACATAAAAAAAAAAAAAGACCCTCACTTGTCATGAATACCTAGACATTTTGCATCTATTACGTGTGATGTAAATGCTCTGAGGCAGGCAGCATGATGGTCATTTTAAAGATGAGGAAATTGAGGCTCAAGGAGATGTTCTTTTTCCAAAGTCACAGGGCTAGAGGTGAAGTCCTGATCTGTGCTCACGTGCCTTATGTCCCTCCTGTCCCTGAAAAAGTGCAGGCAATATCCTTGGAACACTGCTGGTGGTTGCCAACAGGGTTCGGCTGGGAAAGATCATTCATTTTCAATCGCTGTGCCTCGTCCTTTTAGGGAACCATGGAAATGGTCCCTGGGAGCTCAGCCTGATCCATTTAGCTGGGAACCTCCTGCTGAGCTGAGCAGATGAAGAGAGCTGGGAACCTGTGCTTCTGTCAGCACGCTCATTTGATGGTGACAGTCGGGGAAAGCTAATGCCGAGGGAAGCATCACTTACAAGACCAGAAACGTGCACCCAGCTTGCCCTGCCAAAGTCAGAGAGCCTTCCCATTATTCATGCATCCACCTTGGAGCCAGGCACTGGACTGGGTCTAGGAATATGATGATGAATAAGACACACTGTGGGTATCCTCTAGGAGTTCCCAGCATCGAAGGGAATGTCATTGTGGCACCATTCCTCCCAGGCAGGGGAGCAGCATCCAGAGATACTCCAATGGGAGAAATAAAAACGGTGGAAAATCAGCAGCTTTGCAAGTGTCTCCCTCTCCAGTAGCCCTGGTTCTGATCCATTACTCCAAATGGCTCCACAAGGTAGCAGGGTGGTTTGGATTTCTTCCCCAGCTTCCATTTTGAGAACAGCATTATGTTCTCAATCAGTTTATTTTCATCCACTGCATGGGCTCTCCATCACAAACCACATTCTCCCAAAGGTGCATACAGATGGTTTGGGGGACCCTCGAATCCTCAGAGGTTCCCAAACACAGACCTTTCCACTGTGATGCTGCATACTGTTCTGGGCTGAGCACCTCATTAAATAACACTTCTGTTTCCCTGTGTGAGGTCAGCAGGGAAAATGTCACTCTAAACATTAGAATGTATTAGCTGGTTTTACTTCTTAGTTAGTTTTTTGATTGCATAACAAACAACCCCACGATCTCAGTTGCTTGTGACAACAAAATAATTTATTTTTCTTACTCATGAGTCGGTGTCTCCCAGGGCCACTCTGCTTCAGGCTGAAGGTGGGGTTCCTCTCTGCTCTGCTCTGGTTGTCTCTGATTTGGGGACCAGAGGATACGTGGGTCTGCTCTTCTCATGGCAGGTGGCAGAAATGCATGAGGGGCAAGTAGACACATGGATGCCTCTGAAAGTCACAGCCAGGAACTGGCACTTTCACCCACATTCCATTGGCCAAAGCAAATCACACAGCCAAGGTCAGCATCAGAGGAGTTGGTGCGCCCACAACGAACAATTACAGACACAAGAAGTAAACCATACTCTCTGTGTGTGGACATGGCTTAGGTGCGTGGAAACAAAGAAGACATTGAACCCTTTATCAAAAAGCCCCACCTACTGCTCACAGACATAGCTGGATACTGCTAGCATCCTCACGTGGGAGTCTGCTCCTGTAGATGTTAACACCCAGAGAAGGACAGCCCCTGTGGGAACCTGGGTCCCTGAGGAGAAGGAGGGGCCGAGCTGGGGACATGCGCCTTCCCTTCCCCTAATTAGAATTCACAGAGGGACTGAAGGTTTGGAAGGAGGCCAAGAGTGCTACCTTAATAAATGTCCCTCAAAACGGAAACATGGAGAACAGAAAGCAGGTTCCCTCCTAATACATATATGTGCATGTGATACATCTTGGCATTTGGCCTTCCATAGTCCACCAACATCAGCATATACATTCCTTGCAAGGGTGGAACCCCACAGACCACTATTTGTTTAGAAGGAAATGAGGGTTGTGTTGAGTTGTTCACTTGACACCTGTCTGTTGAATATCTACTATGTGCCAGCACCATCAAGTATGTTTAAGAGCTTCGTGGGCCTAAGACACCCTCCGTTAGGACCTTAGGGTTCCCCATCTCTCCACAAAAAAAAATATATTAAAATAAAAAACACATTAAAATACAGCTATTACACATTAAAATTTTTCTTTGATCTTAGAAGCTCCAAAAGCCTTTTAAAGCCTCAGTTTTACTTTTTGGAATTCTTTGGATGTGAGTCATTCACTGTGATGATGGTTTCTCAGCCATCATTGTGCACGTGAGGGATTCTTGCAAAGAGAGAAAACCTATCCTAGACATTGTTTTGAAATGTCATGACATTCTCATGAACGTTGACTTGAGCAATTAATGAAAGTGATTTAATGTTTTGGTTAATAGACGAACATTAATTAACTTGACTTTGCACTTTTTTTAAGTTCAGATTTGGAGCTATCATTTTTTTCAGGTCTCAAACATTTCTTTTTTTTTTTTTTTTTCTCTTGAAATTCTGTCTCTAAACACTGTCTTATTTGTCCCTCACGGTTGAGAGAGTGCCAAGCACTGAGCAGGAGACTACAGCTAAAGGGACAGAGAAAGAGAAGGTCTTGCCTTCTGGAAACTCAATTTAGACCGTGACACAGAGAGGTGACAATATAAATGACAGTGTGTGTGAGAAATGGGATCATAGGAACGAATCCCAGGTTTGGTGGGCACAGAAAAAAGAAGGGGGTGAAGAAGTTTGGCTGTGACCTGGAGGGCAAGTGGGTGCCCCAAAGATGGAGAGAGGATGAGTGGGGTTAGGCGAGGGCAGAGGGGAGATTAGGAAGGGTATTCCAGTTTCAGGAAAGGAGGTGAAGACGCATGAGGAAGCATGCAAGAGACTTAGAGTAATTCATTATGGCTGAGCACAGAAAGGGAGGGGAATGTGGCAAGCATGTGGCCACCAGGCATCTTTATAAATGGGTACCTGGCCAGGCCTCCTGAATCTGCTTTCTTGGCATCGTGAGACGGAGGTATAACTTCTGAGGTCTGGCATTTATCTTCTATTAAAGTGTAGATTATTGCTTCTATACCATTTATGTTAGTTTCTTTGTAAAGCTTTTTATAAATAGGCTTATTTTGGGGCCTTGCATTTCTTTTAAATTTTATTTATTATAAAAATCCTTCATTTATAAGACGCAAGAGGCCAGATGGAGGGCTTGTTTTTAACTCTTTCATCTCTGGGCAGGAGGCCTAGATGCTTACCCAGGCAGCCCGCTCAGTTAGATCTTGCCTCTCTAGCTATTAATTTCTTCACATTGTCATTCCATTTTCTCTTTCCTTTTCAACTGGAAGTGTGAGCTAGAAATCTGTATTCGTCTCTGAGGGCTGCTATAAAAATTACCATCAGCTGTGGGGGAGGGGCTTAAAACAACAGAAATGGATTAGCTCACAGTTCAGGCAGCCAGAAGTCCAAACCAGAGTTGTTGGCAAGGCTCCCTTTGAAGTCTCTCGGGAGGAACCCACCCGGCCTCTTCCAGCTTCTCAGGGCTCCTGGCAATCCTGGGTGTTTTTAGGCTTGTAGCTGCATCACTCTAATGGTGAGTGGCACCATCACAGCGTTTGAGGATTCGATGAGAGGTAATGAATATAAAAGCTAGACACACTGTTGGCTGGACGCATGATAACATTCTTAGTAGTATTTGTTATTGTAATTTTTGTTGCAATTATTGTTATGTTACCAGGCCCCGCAGATAACATACTCTTTGAAGAGAGGCCGATTTGATTTTAAGTGCTAGCAAGCCACAGCAGCAAGAGAAATGCACTGCCAGGAGATAACTTTTGTTTTCTGACAAGTGAAAGCCTATGGAGTCAATTAAAGTTAGTTTAATTACCAAGGAGTAATTAGCATGTTAATCTAGGTCTTACTCTTTTCTCTTACTGCGAGAATCCCCACAAAGAGGGAACTTTGGTAAGAAAATCTCAGAAACAAAACCAAACCTCTAGCATGTTGGGAACTGCAGCCCGTTTCTCCCCCAGCTGTCCCAGGGAGACGGGACCCTGGGCTGGGGCCATGCAGTCCTGGGTCGAGTACCCATGTGCACATCACCATTTGTCAAAGAGGCTTCCAGAGCCCTCCTGCTTGGTTTTTATTGTTTTGTTTATTGTCCTTATAGTGTAAGAATGACCATTTGTTTCCCTAAAAAACCCTCACTGCAAACAGCGAGCCCGGGGCCATAAAGCCCCCAGCTACGGAAAGATCTAAGGTGGGCTCTAGGCATTGCTGGGTTCCGTGACTTGGAAAAATATATTGGTACCACAGATGACCTTGTTTTCCCCTCTACCTGAAGCGATGGGTTCATTCACTTGCTTCCCCGCCACCCGTCTCAGCCCGCAAGCGAATAGATCAATCTGAATAACTTCACCAGTGGGGTGTCAGCAATGTCTCACTTTCCAGGTGGTTCCAAAAAAATCAACGTCATTACTGGTGTTATTTTTATGATTGCTCAATATTTCCATTTCTTTCGTGGTCTGCAGGGATGGGCATCACCTCCCAGTGACGGATGGGCCTCACAGGGTTCGCAGAGCAGCGTGTTTGTGTTGCTCATCCCATCCGGCCTGCCTGTCCTACCCTTGAGCTTTCTTCCCCAAAGCCCAAACCCTGTCTATTCTTAAAGACACAATACAGCCACCCCCCAGCAGGAAGTGAGGCCCCGCTCCTGAGCTTCCCCCCTGTTTTGCCTGAATCCTGGGGAGGCAGGAACTCTCCCCCTACTGTGGTGCTGAAAGTTCTTTAAGATCAGGAGAATCAGGCTGTCTTCCTGCAGAAGAACAGGGCCAAGCAGAGAAGGCAGATGGTGCAGGGAAAAGGGGCTGTCCTTTGGAAGGGGAGTTTGAACTCTGGCCAGGTGACTTTATGAGTGAGGTTGGAAAAATGACCAGTTCCCTCCCTGGAGTCCCATTCTCCCAATGTCCGAGGCTGTGGGCAAGGCAGTGCGATACACTGTACGAGTATTAGGCGTCTGGCACAGTAGCCAGGAGAGTGGGTCCACCAGGAAGGATTGATTCCTCTGTTGTCTTCCTGTTGGACAGGCTGAGGGCACTCATGGAAATGTCCGTGGATGGAAGGGAGGAAGGAAAGGCGAGAGAAGGCAGGGGAACAGGAAGGAACTGGAGTGGTGAGGAAGGCCGGAGGGCAGGGACGGATGGGAGCAGAAAGGCAGGCGATGGAATGCAGGACCAGCAGACATCCGGGAAGTGCCTGTGGTTGGGCCCTGGAGAGCTGGGTCTTAACTAGGCTCAAGCTTTGGCCAGGCCCGGCCTGCCGGGCTCAGTCAGGTGGTAGGTGTGGTGGGGAGATGGTTGGGACAGCCTGGGCAGACAGGCTGCTCAGCAGATAGAACGCTGGTTCTGAGCCAGCCTGGGAGGAGCTCAGTCAGACAGAAAGCTCTGGAAGAGGCCAAACTCTGGCCTCCTCATGGTGGCTTTAAACGGGGAGCCCTTCTGGGCAGGAGGCTACAAGCTAAGCTGGCACCACCCAGAGCAAAACCCTCTGTCTTAAAGGGTCAGGTCTGTTACACTGGACTGGTTCCCCAGAGACAAGGGCTGTGCTGTTTAGGGTCCAAAAGTCCGCTTGTCTCCTTCATACATTGAACATTTATTGAGTGCCTACTGTTTGCTGTGCTAGGTGCTGAGGATGCCATGGGAACAAGACATTGTCCAGACTTGAAAAAGCTCCCAGGCTAATAAGCGGTCACAGATCAGTATGTGACAATCTGTTCCAGTTCAGAGTGATTGATAAGTGCTGGGTGGGGGCTTAGCAAAGGCATGGGTGAGAAGGACATATGTGTCAGGGGACACACAGGGCCCCAACCTTGCCCTGAAAGTCAAGGACAGCTTTAAGGAAGAGACTGCATCTAAGTGGAGTCTCTCGCTTGGCAAAAGAGGGAAAGGTGTTCCACTTAGAAGAAGCAGCATAGCTGCTTTCGGGAACCCGAGAGAGTGCATGGAGCCTGCAGCTGGTGTGTGCTTTCATATGACATTAGGGGAGCTTGCGGGTGAAGGAGACATGGATGCCAGGCTATGGCGTTGGTGTTTTATCGTGAAGGCATAGAAGGGCCAGCGATGGGCGGGTTTTTGATCAGGGGGGTGCCTAGGACTGGTTTCTATTCTAGAAGCATCACGGTGGGAAATCAAGAGTAGTCAGGAACACTCCGGGGCCTGGGGACCAGAGGAGAGGTGACGGGAGCCTGCTCGAAGGTCCTAAGAGCAGAAGTGGAAAGGAGGACATGGGGAAGAGATAGTAGAGAGGCAGAACCACTGGCTTTGGTGATGGCAGGTGTGAGTGTAGGGAAGGGAGAGTCAAACACCAGGGGACCCAGAGGCTTCAGGACAGCCGCGAGGGCTGCAGGGGGGATGAGCTGGGAAGGGGGCGGTGACTCTGGAGACAGACTACCCAGAATGATGTTAGGCCAAGACGCCTGCTGGTCTGAACTAGAAGAGTGTGGTGCCAGTGGAGGGAAGGGCCACGTTGCCAAACTATTTGGGAAAATTCTCCCACCCTATGAGCTAGAAGCCACCTCCCACTGTCAAAGTTGATTCAAATGACACACAGTGTTTGATTTCGCAGAGCCCTTTGCATCCGGCCCTGGGCACAGCCCCGGGCTTCTGCCCTTTGAGTCAGAAGTTTGTGAAGAAGCATGGACACCCTGGAGAGGGAGGCAGAGGCAGCAGCAGCCCCTTTGGATTTCTGGGTCCGTAGTGGCCTGGTTCAGGGTCCGGCCCTGGTGCTGGTGTCAGTGCCTGGCAATATTGGCTGCCGTGTCTGCACCCAACCAGGTCTGTGGGCGAGTTTGGGGTGTCAGCCTGGCTGTATGGCCTCCAAGCCCCATTCTTTAGCCCTCCCCAAAAATGTGACCTCCCCAGTGTCTTTCTTAAGTTTTTTTTTTAAGTCACAGTAAACTACACAACATAAAATTTGCCATTTTAACTACTTTTAAGTGTACAGTTCAGTGGCATTAAGTACACTCACATCGTTGTGTGACCACCATGCATTCACCCCAGACCTTTTTCATCTTTGCCAAACTGACACTCTGTCCTCATTAAACACTAGCACCCCATTCCCCACACGCCCCAGCCCTTGGCAGCCTCACCCTACTTTCTGTCCCTTTGAGTAGTACTTGTCATTTTAACTAGCTTATTCCACTCAGCATCCTGTCTCCCAAGTTCATCCATCTGGGAGCAGCTACCACAGTGTGCCTTCCTTTTTAATCCTGAAAGATATTTCATTGTATGGACAGACCACATCTTGATTATCCATTCATTTTTCTTAAATTTTTAAATAAACTTGTTTATTTTAGAATGGTTTTAGATTTATGGGAAAGTTGCAAAGATAGTACAGAGCCCCGTGTATGCCGTACCCAAGGCCCCTCCCACCCCCGCTAACGTCTTCCATTAACGCAGTACGTTTGTCAGAACTAAGAGCCAACACCAGGACATGACTATTCATGAAACTTTAGACTTTCCTGGGATGGGGAGGGCCGGAGGGAGGGCCTTCAGTAGGGGAAGGGATGGACTGTCACATGAGACTGTGCAGAGATGCGATTCTTTCTGAGCGTGGCTGGGGGCTAGCTGAGGAACACGTCCTGGGAATTGCTCTAGGGACCCAAAGCATCAGATCATCTGAGTTCCTCCTCTTTCAGGGTCTGCCCCGGGGCAGACAAGGCACACACAGTCCAGAGTCAGGTTCTGCCCTTGGACTAGTCTCCCAGGATCTGCTCAGTGGTTTGGACAGCAGGCCCTACCTGCTTCCTTCCCCAGCTCCACTTTCAAGATTAAGCATCGCCTCCCTCTAGTTGTTTCCCATAGAAACACATTCATGCCCTCTTCTCATCAGCGTTTTACCTGAAAACCTGCCAAAGCCCGCCCAGAGGAACACTTAGAAAATTCTTCGGGAACTTCCCTGCCTGTGTGTGCTTCTCTCATTAAGGAAAACCTCTTTGGAGGCTACGCGCACTGACTTGGGAATGAAGATGCCCGGGTCCAATCCTGGCTTTGCTGAGCTCTCAGGGTGGCCTGGCTAGGCCCTTCCCCTCTCTGAGCCTCAGTTTCCCCATTGGTAAAATGAGGGCTGCTGCAGAGCCACGATTCCCAACCTCTACCCGCCAAGATGCTCTTTGCTTTCAGCCCTTAGAGGCCACCTTTTTGAAAGATATTGCCCGTCAGATAGAGCTTATTTAATAGTCTACATTTTCCATGTTTTATTAAAAACATCCATAATTTCCCACCAGAGCTTCCGGTCACAGTCTAAGCCAATTGGGTGGATGCCATTTCATGCAAATGCTGGTGTGGCCTCATCTTGGCTGGGAGTGCAATGTTCCCATTGGAACTTAAAGATATTGAAAATCATTCTCTTCTCTCCATCACTACTCCTGGGGAACACAAGTTTAGCACCTCTGGTAATGTGGTGAGACCAGGTCCCTGGCTCTTAGAGCCCGATCTGTAATTCTGTGAAGTGGAGACTGTAGATTGTGGAGTCCGAGACCCAAGGGTGGTTTTTGTTTGTTTTGTTTTTAATGTCAAGCCTATTGCTTCATGTGATCTTGGGTAGTGCGACAAAAATCCATAAGTTCCTTATCACTTCTCCCTTCAGAAGGTAGAGTGCTGTCCCCCTCCTGTCAAGTATGGGCTGGACTTAGTGACTCTACAAGTAGAATGTGGTGGAAGTGCTGGCGTTTGACCTCTGATCTAGATCCGGAAATGCATTGTGACTTTTCTCTCTCTCTCTCTCTCTCTCTCTCTCTCTCTCTCTCTCTCTCTCTCTCTCTCTCTCTCTCTCCCCCCCTGCTCTGGAGGAAGACCACTGCCATGTTGTAAGGACACCCAAGCAGCCTATGGAGGAAGCCCTTATGGCGAGGATCTGAAGCATCCTGCCAGTAACCATGTGAACCATCCTGGAGGCTGTGTTAGTTTTCTGTGGCTGCTGTAACAAATTACCACACACCTAGCAGCTTAAAGTGTCGCAAATTTACCTCACAGTTCTATAGGCTGGAAGTCCAACAATGGGTCTCACTGGGCTAAACTCAAGGTGTCAGCAGGGCTGTGTTCCTTTCCAGACTCTCCGTGGAAGAATTGATTGCCTTGTCTTTTCCAGCTTCTAGAGTCTGGCCATGTTCCTTGGAGTGTGGCCTCCTTTCCTCCATTTTCAAAACCAACAACGTTGCATCTTTCTGATGCTGCTTCCTTTGCCACATCCCTTTCCCTGACCTCTCCTGTTCCCTCTTTTTTTCCCACCGGGTCCACCTGGATAAGTCAGGGTAATCTCTCTATATGCTGGTTAGCAACCCTAATGCCATCTGCAAACTTAACTCCCCTTTGCCATGTAACCCATCATATTCACAGCTTTCAGGGATTAAGGCTTGGATGTCTTTATGGGACCATTTTTCTACCTCCCACAGAAATGGATCCCCCAGCTGCAGTCAAGCCTTCGGATGATTGCAAACACCCTGACTGCAAACCTCAGGAGAAACTCCGCTCCCTAATTACTGACCAACAGAAGACTAAGGTAACACATGCTTTTTGTTACAAGTCACTAGGATTTGGAGTTAATTGTTATGCAGCAATAGATATTCACGAGGTCTGACAATTAAGTTCGCGAACTTGTTGTAATGCTGTTGCTAACCTTTTTTGATATCAGAGGGATTGTTCATTATGAATTTGTACCAAATGGACAAACAGTTAACCAAGTTTACTATTTGAAAGTGCTGAAAAGGCTGCGTGAAAAAGTTAGCCAACCTGAACTTTTCGCCAACAATTCATGGCTCTTGCATCACGACAATGCACCAGCTCTCATGGCACTGTCTGTGAGGGAGTTTCTACCCAGTAAACAAATAACTGTATTGGAACACTCTCCCTACTCACCTGATCTGGCCCCCAATGACTTTTTTCTTTACCCGAAGATAAACGAAATCTTGAAAGGAAGACATTTTGACGACATTCAGGACATCAAGGGTATATGATGACAGCTCTGATGGCCATTCCAGAAAAAGAGTTCCAAAATTGCTTTGAAGGGTGGACTAGGCGCTGGCGTTGGTGCATTGCTTCCCAAGGGGAATACTTTGAAAGTGACCATAGCGATATTCAGAAATGAGGTATGGAGCACTTTTTCTAGGATGACTTCGCAAACTGTCCGACCTCGTACTATAGGCATGTTACTTAACTTTTTTCAGCCTCTCTCGGCTATAAAATGGGGATAGTTTCTTGCAGAATTGTTCCAGTGATTAAGTAAACATTTGGAAAATATCTGGCATCTAACAGATGCTCCATAAATGTTAGCTATTTTTTTTTCTTAGTTTCCCTCTTCCTTTCCATAGGGCAGCCCCCAACCAGTGGCAGAAACCAAAGAGTGGTATCTTGCTCCACCCACCAATCTCTGTTAGTGTATTAGTCATGCAAATTCAGTGTCCAGACAAATGCCCAAACCCAACTTCCAGCCAGATTGTCTCCCCTAAATCTCTTTCCCCACAGAAATTCTGGTCACCATTGCCCTTGAGACACTTCTGGGAATCTTGTAAATCCCAGGGCACAGACATGGAAAACCACTGATAGAACCTACTTAGAATATTTGTCTTCCAAACAATGAGGCACGCGAGTCACACACACACAGATGTGAAGGGAGGAGGATGTATATTAATAGCTGAGGAAGAACATGTGCTCGGGAACTTTGTGTGGAGGAGTTCTCATCCATAACCCATCAGACACAGCCTCTCAAGCTAATTAAAATGATTTTGGGTTTCCTGTGAGACTTGACAACTTAAGATAGAATGCATTACCAGGAGTGGAAATGTTTAAAATATTGAAGGTCATTGTGAAAATATGGTCCCTTCTTTCCAAAAAGTTGATTGTAAATTTAGAAGAGACTTGTGAGAAAGGCAGTGAGGGAGTGGGTGTGGATTTGTCTGCGTGAAAAAAATAATGTGCCATCTTAAGTACTTTTTTAAGATGTAGCTCTGCTGATGGGAGTGATTTGCTTATTGAAAATGCACACTGTGCAGCCAGATACTGGGACCATGCAGGGGGAAAGGCCAAGATGAGGAGACAGAGGCAGACTCCGGAAAACCAGGATGGGATTGGAGGGGCCATCTGAGGACTGGGGCAGGAGAAGAAGCCAGCATGACCCAGTATGGCAGGCTCTGCAAACTGGGGGGACGTGCTCTCAGACTAAAAAGGATAGAGGTTAACACTTTGTAATCGGGCATAAAAAGCTATATGACTAGTTTATTCGTTTCCCGCAAAAAATGTGTTAAGACAGCAATCTTGGATTCCCTGTCAAGACAAAGGGAACAGTATTTCCTGGGGCTCAGGCTGAAGAGAGGAGTTTGAGATATCCTAAGAAAGACTGGGGTGAGAGGGTGAGCCACAAGGCATAGGCCAGAGCGGCCAGGGCCAAGGAGAGACAAAAAGGGAAGGAAAGACAGCAATTTTGGCGACAGACTGTTTACGGCTTTTCCTGCATCCCCCCTTCCATTCTAATGTTTGCTGGGCATCTACTGTGCCCAGGCTCCAGGCTAGGCAAGGAGGGTGGGGTCAGCAGGATAATGCACCCCTCCCAAAGGTGTCCATGTCCTAATCCCCAGGATCTCGGAGCATGTTAGGTTGCATGGCAAAGGGGAATTAAGGGTGCAAATCAATTGCCCTTTACATGGGGAGAGTCTCCTGGATTATTCCGGGTGGGGGTCCAACGTCATTAAAAGGGTCCTTTCAAGTGCAAGAGACAAGCAGAGTTAGAGTCAGAGTGAGAGAGGACATGTGACAACTGAAGCCGGGCAGAGGGGTGCAGTGTGAGGACTCAGCCCACAGCTGCTGGCTGCCGATGGAGGAAGGGGCCAGAAGCCAAGGCACGTGGGCGCCCTCTGGAGGCTGGAAAAGCCAAAGGCACAGGCTCGGTCCTGGGGCCTCCGGAAGCGATGCAGCCCTGCCTGCACTTTGATTTTAGACCCGAGTAAGACCCCGCGTCAGAAGTCTAACCTACAGAACTGTAAGATAATAGATTTGTGTAGCTTTAAGCCACTCAGTTTGTGGTTATTGTTACAGCAGCAATAGGAAACGAATACAAAGGGGAAGGTGTATTTGATGTTTCATGCCTGTTTGTTCGTTCCTGACACTTATCATGTAGTATAGGCTGTTTCAATTTTGGTGGAATGCATGAATGAGCGAACGAAAGAGACAGAAAGGCAAATGAGTCAGGGTTCTCCAATAAACTATTATGGAATGAATGAATCAATATGCTAAGAAGACGGTGTGTGTGGTGGGGAGACTAGACCTACGGAGAGTCCCCTTGGGGTGTGATGGGTGCTGGGGGCAGCATCAGCGCTAGGGCTCACCTCTGCCTTGGGGAGGGGAGTATCATAGGCCTGGTTCCCACAAGTGGGGGTCTGAAAGGGGTGCTGCGCTCTCTGAAAGTGTGTTGGGGGAGGGAGGGAAGAGGGTCGGCAGGGAGAGCAGCCGCTTCAGGGGGAGCTCTGGATGGTTCTTCGGTGTCCTGACTGGAAGCCCCGGGCCCTGGCTAGCCCTCCCGGCCTCTGCCCTCCGCCCTGCTGCCCACGTTGACCATGATCAGGCTGCCCCTTTGGGGAAGGCAGGTCCCTTTGGCAATTCCCGGGGAGAGATTCAGCCGCGAGCCATCAGCACCCAGCACCCTCGGCAGCCAGGGGCGGAGGGCCTCATCCTGGAGGGGGGTCTGGGCCGCCCACCACAACACCGACTCCCAGAGGTGAGGGAGGAAGGAGGCCAGGGGAGATCTCGTGGATGGCAGAGGTGCCAATATGCTGGGTTTGGAAGAGCACAGGGGAGAAGGGACTACCAGGCGAGGAAAGAGCCTGTGTCAAGGCTAGGGAGCCCCAAAGAGCAGGAAAGGGGTGGTAAGGGCAAGTGCTCTGGAAAGCCTGGAGTGGAGTGTGCCGGAGAGGAGCCGGGCATCAGTGGACAAGGAGGCTGGGAACGGAGTGGTGACCAGACGGTGTGATCTCATGTAACCTTTATCACCTCCTCAAAGGCTCATCTCCAAACACGGTCACCTGGCAGATTAGGGCTTTGATGTGTCAAGTTTGCGGGGACGCAATTCAGTTCATCGCACCTTGTTTCTCTAATGAGAAACAAGGGGATTTTAGGAGGATTCATTCAATTTTTCCAAAGACAGCCAGTTTGTAAAGAGGGACCAGGATTCAGCCCCAGCCCCGCTGGATGCCAGAAGTCCCACTCTCAGGCCCTGCTGGGCTGCCTTAGGAGAAGACAGTAAGCCATCAACACACCAGTGCGGGAGCCTGGCCCCTTCTCACTCCCGCATGGCTCCCACCTCAAGCCAAGCCACCCTCACCTTGCCTGGGTTATTGCAGGAGCTCCTAGTGGGTCCTCTGCATCCATGTTGGCCCCTGCCATCTGTTCTTCACGCAGCAGCCAGTGAACTTTCCAAGTTCAAGTCAGATCACATCCCAGCTCTACTCCAAAGCTTCCAGTCACTTCCTACAATGCAGAGAAAAAGCCAGAGAGCATTTTGTGACCTACCGGGTCTTAGCACATCGCCATCCCTCCTTCTCTCCTCTGGCCTCCTCTTGTTCATGCTGTCCTGCTGCTGTTCCTTGAACAAGTCCAGCAGCTCCTGCCTCAGGGCCTTGGCACGTGCGGTTCCCTTCACCTGGAATGCTTTCCCTTCCAAAATCCGTCTGGCTAGCTCCCTCTGTTCCTTTAGGTCTTTGCTCCAATGAAACCTTAGTGAGGCCTCTCTGACCACTGATCTAAAATTGCAGCCACTCCCTACTTGTCCTTGCCTTGTCTCCACAGTACCTGTCACCTGACACACTGGGTGCTTTACCTCTATGTGCAGCTTGTCTGTTTACCCTACTGGAATGTCAGCTCCATGAAGCCAGGGGTTTGTCGGTTTTGTTCGCCGATGTATCTCCAGCACCTAGAGCAGAGTTTAATACATAGTAACTGCGCAGTTAAAAATGTGTTGATGAATGAATGAACGAACGAATGAATGAATGAATGCAGATATAGAAAGATGTCAAAAAGAGGGTCTTGTGAAGAGCTTGTTCCTTTCTTGTACTGACCAATGGTCACAAAACTCATTCTGAAACAGTCTAAAGAACCCTAGGCTGCGAGGTGAGGGTGTCAGCCTGGATACGGGGCTGCCACGTCTCATTGTTCTTGGGGCCCCGTGCTCCCCCCGTATCAGCGCTGTGCCACCTGAGACTCCCCTGAGCCCCAGGCTGAGCATTCCATCTCCCTCCTGCCCCACAGCCGGGGGATAGCGTGACTTCTGCTGCTTTCACAGGTAGCCAAGGTTCTCCTGCAGCTGCCATGTTCAGGGGGTGGTACTGGGGCAGGGGTGTTGGGGACCCATCTTTTCAGCACTGGAAGGTCCTGGGAGTGTGTCTGGTGTGGTGCTGGGCAGGGCAGTGGTGGCTTTGCTAAGCAGAGGTCAGCGGCAGGAAGCTTAGGGGGAATGGGAAGGTGGGCTCCCAACAACTCATTTATCATAAAACTAGGTCCGTGTGCGCGCGTGTGTGTGTGTGTGTGTGTGTGTGTGTGTAGGGCATTACTCTCTTCCCTCCTCATGTGCACTTATTTTCTGAAATGCGTGGAGTTATGATTTGTGTAGCAGGAAAAGTATTACTTACAATTGTTTCAATCCTGATTCCATGTGACTGTAGGAGATGGTCCACCCCGCTCTGACCCTCCGTTTTCTCGTCTGCAAAATGGGAATTCCCGTATTCCTATCTCGTGGAATTAACATGACATTCAAACAAAATAACCAATAAAACCATTGGGCCTTGAAAGTGCATGTTCTCAGGAGGCAGCTCATTTTATTACTGATGATCACCCTCTCGGTTGTCACTGGAGCCACCTCGGTGGGTTTATTATTCCCCTCAAGTTGTCTGGTCCGTGTGTGGCTTCCTGGGCCACTGTCACTGTGATTCTGAGTGTCCCAGCAGGGTAGGGCCTCCCAGTCTGGCCTCAGCCTGGGTCTTTCCAGAGCTATAGGGAGAGAAGCTCCCCCAACTCAGCTTCTGGGGTCCAGTCTGCCAGCCCTGGAGAGGCGTCATTATCATATAAATGAGAGAAGTACTCCTGGATTGCCCCCTGAAAGCAGAGAGAAGAGCTGGGGTAGTTTCCTGTTGTGAGCCCAGCCTCATCCCTGCAAGATTCTGAGCTGCGGCTCCACTCACCCCTCCTTTCCACCTTCACCACCCGGCTAACACCCATGTGCTCGCGCATTCATTTCCTCGTCCAGCTCAGAGACATCCTGGGGGCGCCTGGTGTGCGCAGCCCAGTGCTGGACGCAAGCTTCATGCTGGTGGTCAGTGGCACCACTTACTGGCACTGCTCTGTGCCCGGCATCACCCGGAGATGTGCTTGATTCCACCAAGGCTGGGATTCCAAGGCTCCAGCAACCAATGGACGCAGGCACTGTTATTATTCCCATTTTACAGATCGCACCTAGGAAATTCACAGTAATTCCACAGCATCACCTAATATCCAGCCCCTGTCCAAGTTGCCCCACATGAGGGACCAAGAAGATGTGACTCAAAGTCCCTCTCCATTTCTCCCAAGGTGACCCCGCAGCGTAGCATTTTCAGCATCGTCCCTGGACGGTGCCGTTCACTAACCTGCAGGCCTGCGCCATTTATCATTCTGTCCCCTCCACAGTGTGCTGGGAAAGGCAGAAACTGAAAATGGGTGAGTAAAGCACCAGGGGCGGCTATGGCGATGCAGGTCGACCCCAGGGCTTTAGAAGCATGGAGAAGAGGAGCCCATCCAGCCTAGGGTGGGAGAGGAAGAGGGGAGAGGGGGCCTGAGCTGGATCTAAAGATAAGGGGGGATGATAGAGGAGAAGGAGGGCAGGGTGGGCATTCCAGGCAGCAGGGGCCAGTGAAAGGCAGGGAGCTGGGACACGTTAGGATGACATGCTCAAGCAGTTAGCTTCTGCTGACGTGTGAAGTGCAAAGCAGGGAGTGGTGAGAAATGGGGCTGCTTCTGCAGGAGCCAAATTATAAAGGGCCTTAAGTGTAGGATGAAGGAGGTTGAGTTTTATCCACAACTGCCGGGGAGCTATGAGAGGGTTGTACATAGGTGAGGGTGATGATGCGTGTTTGTCTTAGCACTCTGATGGCTGCAATTTGGAGGCACAATCATATAATTCATTCATTTTCATAGCTATTGAGTACCTTCTATGTGCCAGGCACTATTCTGGATGCTAGGGACATAGTGTTGAAGAAAACAGCCTAGAATGTCTGCCATCATGGAACTGCAAATTCAGTGGAGGGGAGGCAGACAGCAAACAAATCATGTAAAGTATATCAGGGGGTATTAAGTGTTATAAAGAAAAATAAATAAATGGGGTCAAGGGAGAGTCCAGTGGTGGCGTGGAGGGTGCAAGGATAATCAGGGAAAGCTTTCCAGATGCAGTGAGCACATGGAGGAGGTGAGGGGCAAGCACAGCGCAGTTGTCTGGACCAGGGGTCTGCAAACTGCGGCTCTTTGGGTCCGCACAGGTGGCTCTGAAGTCAAATTGAAAATGAAAACTATCCTAGTTTCATTTACCAAATTTTTAAGGGATATTCTTCGCATAATGGTGATTTCATTGGTTTTATGGCTCTTGAATAATTTTTAAATTGTCGTGAGGGGCAGGATTGGCTCTTGCATCTCAAAAGTTTGCCGACCCCTGGTCTAGGGGAACAGAGTTCGAGGCTGAGGAAGCAGCAAGTAAGTACAAAGGCCCTGAGGTGGAAACATGCTTGCTGCGTGTTTGGGGGCTTGCCTGGAGGCCGTAGTTGATAAAGCAGAGGGAGCACAAGGAAAAGGGGAGGGAGCAAGTCACTTAGGGCCCTGGAGGCCAATGTCTGGGCTTTTAGTCTGAGTAGACAGGAAGTCATTAGAAATTTTGAGCAGAGAATTGATAGGATATGACTTCAGTTTTAAAAGGATCACTCTGGTTTCTGCACAAAGAATAAAAGGAAGGGGGCAAAGTCAAATGCTGGGGAACCAGTTCGGAGATGAGAATACATCCCACTGGCAGAGGGTGGCAGTGTGGGCTCAGGTTGGTACAGTTGGGGGGTAGATGCTGGGCCAATCCTGCAGACAGAGCCCATACGACTTGGTGTTGGATTTGGATGGGGTGTGATGGAAAGAGAGGAGTGAAGGCTGATTCTAGGCTTTCTATCCTGAGCAGCTGGGGTTGGGCAGATATAAGGGAGCAGGCTTGGTGGAGGGACAGTCAGCAGCTCGGCTTGAATGTGTTCACTTGGAGACTTCCATGAAACTTTTCATGAGACATCCCAGTGGCGATGTGGAGTCGGTGGTGGATCCGAGACTCAGATGATGGTGCAGGCTGGAGTCTAGTACTTAAAGCCTCGAGCTTGGTGAGATTTCCAAGGAAGCCAGCTTGGGTAGAGAAAAGGCCGAAGCCTGAGCCCCAGGGTACTCTGATGGGAGCGGGCAGGGAAATGAGGAAGAAACTGGCAAAGGAGACTGAGAAGGCACGGCGGTGGGTAGGACAATCAGGAGACCGCGGGTCCCTGATGCCAAAAGAGCTTTCCAGATGGGGTGACCGATGGGCTCAGATGCTGCTGAAAGGTCATGTAGAAAGAAGACTGTAAACTGAGTGTTTGCACCTTGGCGGTCATGGTCATGGAGGCGTTTCGCCGAGAGCCCATCCAGAAGGGGTTGGAGGCGCATGGCTAGACCGCTGCTCCAGCGCTGCGTGCCGCCTTGTCACACAAAGCCCAGTGGCACAGAATGTCAGCAACAATTTTATCTATCCTGCTTTCTGTGGAGTCAAGAGCTCGGCTGGGCAGTTCTGGCTTGGGGTCTGTGGTCCAGTGGCGAGGACCACGGCGGCTGCAGCTGGGGCGGCGGGCGGCTGGCCAGGCCCCCACCTTCCGTGAAGTTTCAGGGCGTCTCTATGAGGTCTGTCCATGGACATTAATGTGGGTGTCCTCGCAGCATGGCGGCCGCGGGGCAGTCAGTCTGCTTAGGTGGGTGCATCCCAGTATTTCAGTGAGCGAGGCAGTGGCTGTAAGGCCTTCTGTGACTCTGCCTCGGAGTCACACAACATCTGTCACTTTTGCCCTACTCAGTTGGTCAAGAGGCTCCCAGAAGCCCGCCCCGTTTCAAGTGAGGGACGCTCCATGGGAAGATGTCGAAGAATTGGCAGATTGCAGGGAGCCAGCCCCCGCGAGGGCCAGGGGTTCCCTCGGGTGGGACGACGTAGGTGAAGAGAAAGAAGGATGGAGGAAGACACCGGAAAGAGGTTCACAGGAGCATCACACACCCTTTATTATTAAAGCCTGGCCCCTTTTATAGGGGCTTCTGACCATTACCTCAATTGCAAGTTATGTTTCACAGGATCAGGATGTTTTTCTCTTTCTCAGAGCTTTTACCTTTTTGTAATTGTATCTTTCCAGGGTACACCGGGTACCATGACTTCCTTACAGGGCATATACTTGAACTTAGTAGCAAAAGGAGTCTCAAACTTTTCCTATCCTAAGAAGAGCTGCATATTATTGCAATATAGGGGACCACCTGTTTTTCAGTCAAAGCTTCAGTTTTTGTTGCTACAGCAATGTACAAAGCAAAGAGTTAAAACAAGGCTGTTAATTAAAATGCCTCATGGTCAGTAAGTTGTCTCTTATCAGAACTCTCATGGCCGGGAGACCTTCGTCTCCTGGTCTCCAAGGAAACCTTTCACAGCTGCATAGGCCAAGGGGCTTGAGTCCCCAATATCTCAGTTCAGGGGTCCCCTCGGATTGTTTTAGGGAGTTTCCTTTTCTTTAGGAAATCTTGCCCCATCGTTGACTTACACAGCCAGCTATCATCAGGGTATCCGAGGAACTTGTCACAAATGCAGTGAGTATTTTGTCTCCTATAGGAAGAAAGGCACATGGGTTCAGGAGATACCACATGACCAACCCTAAGGCAGCATCCCAGACATCCAGTGCTG
Organism: Aselliscus stoliczkanus; assembly: GCA_033961575.1. Classification (NCBI taxonomy): domain Eukaryota; kingdom Metazoa; phylum Chordata; class Mammalia; order Chiroptera; family Hipposideridae; genus Aselliscus; species Aselliscus stoliczkanus. Next base: position 153,936,161 of record CM066732.1, read on the forward strand.
AGCGTGGATCTTTATTTCAATGTGGCCTTGTCAGACACCGGGAGACTGTCGGCTCCCGGCAGCAGATGTATTTTTAAACCCCTCCAAGAACTCCATCAAGGAGTTTTACAGCAAAAAGGGACAAAGAAATGTGGCCACTGCTGGAGAGAAGTGTGGGGCTGAGGGTGTCTGTTCCTTTTCAAGGTGGGAGCAAACCACTCCATGTTTCTCATGGATGTGTATGACTGTGTTCCATGGATGTGTACCCGATTCCCATATTGAGCCCCCATGGCAAGGACCCTGGACAGATAGTCAGGGACCCCGAGTCTCCGCACTTGTAATGCGGGGGCCAGAAGGGCTCCTGGAGGATGTGTGGTCCCACATCTTTCTTATAGATGAGGAAACGAAGGCCTGGGTGAGCCATGACTGGCCTGGGATCATGGAGGGGGTGAGAGTGCGACGCAGAGCCCTGAAACTTCCAGGCCAGTAGCCCCTGCACAGAGCTCCTCAGGCTCCCCCCTTTCTTGGTTTCTGCAGGGCCTGGGAAGAGAACCAGGTACATTCCAAACCTAAAGGCCTATTATTAGAAAGCCTGTCCCCACCGGTTGGCCGCTTTCTCTCTTGGAAGGAGGATGTGGCCTATCTGTGGCAGGTGGCATGGCCTCATGCGTCACTTGACGTGAAAAGTGGGACCCTGGGGGCAGCAGAGAGGCAGGTGCTGCAAAGTTGTAATCTCCTAATGGCACTGGGATGGTAGGAGCCCCACGCGAGCATTGTGGGTTTTGAATTTAAATAGAAAAGAGAGAGAAGCCAAAAGAAGGATTCTAGGGCATTTGAAAGGCAAGCCCAGTGCCAAGCAAGCTTCTAGAGTACACCAATTATACAAGAAGGGGGGAGGAGCAGAAATGAGGTGATCCGTGCTGAGCCGAGAATAGACATTCATCGTTCCCGGGGTGAGGCGGTCATGGTGACAGAGGGACTCTGTGTGAGGAGGGCTCTGCACAGCCACCTGAAATGTCAGCAGACGCCGTTTATGCCCCGCACAGCTCTGTGAATGGGGTTTCACTGGTTCCATGTTACAGATGAGGAAACTGAGGCTCAGAGCTAATAAAGCTTTGCTGCTCAAAGTCTGGTCCATGGCCTGCCGATGTCCAGGAAAGTGGGTCTTGTCACACAAGCATCACTAAGGGGAAAATGCAGAATTTGTGAGAAATGCAGAATCTCAGACCTGGCCCCACTTGCTGAATCAGAGCTGCATTTTAAGATCCCCAATTTGAAGGGTTTGCCTAAGGTCCCTCAGCTGGGAAGATGGGTGCAGACCAAGGCCTGTCTAACTCCAAAGCGAGCATCTTTCCACTCATGTGGTTTTGCTCTGAAAAAAAGCACCTGGAGGGAAGTTTAAGCAGCATAAATTTGATTATCACCTCCCTGTTTAAAATCTTCCATGGATCCCCATTATCTTCAGGCCAAGCCCAAGCACCCCAGCCCAGCATGGCACTCAAGGTCACAACAGGGTAGGTGACTGATCCAAGGTCACACACCTGGACGGCCCTTCCAAGAGGACCATTGGGAATGGGGTAGGAAGTGAGGGCAGGCCCAGGCTGGCTCCCTGGGGCAGCGAGAAGCCCCTGAACACGTGCCACATTCAGTGTGACTCGTCCCTCCCTCCTACCCTGGGGTCTCACTAACATGTAGAAGGGTGCCCTGCATCCAGCAGGTGCCCAATGAATAGCTTTGGATCATTGAAAGAGATGACCAGTGGGCACACACACTGTTCTCCCCTGCCCGGAGAGATTCCCTGGCCGTCTCCAAGGATGTCGCTCCCCTTTCTCTGTGCAGCCGCTGCCTGCAGGGGACCCAATTTCTAAGCACTCAGTGTTGAGGATTAGACTCCAGACTGTGAGCACTAGACAGGGAGGCCTCTCAGGAGACGCAATGGGCCTGGAGCTCACTACCAGCTTCCCGTGCCAACGTGCTTAGTTTCTCGCCCACACTTACTGAGCACCTCCTGTTATGGCCCGAATGTTTGTGTCACCCCCAAATTCGCATGTTGAAATCCTAATCTCTGGGGTGACGGTATTAGGAGGTGGAGCCTTCAGGGAAGAGCATTTGCGGCCGAGGGAACAGCAATTGCAAAGAGCTTAGGTCACGAGGGTGGAGCCCTCACGAATGGGATTTGTTCCCTTCTGAAAGAGCTGAGAGAGCTTGCTTTCTCTCATTGCTATGTGAGGACACTGTGAGAAAATGACTGCACCCCAGAAGAGGGTTCTCACAAGGACCTCACCTGGCAATCTGATCTCAGGCTGCCAGCCTCCAGAACTGGGAGATATGAGTTCCTGTTGTTTACCAGTCACCTAGCCTAAGTAATCACATCCCAAGCTGACTCAACCACCTGTTATGGCATTTTCCATGCTTGGCCCCTTTTAACTGTCCTGGACTCACTGTTGAGGGGCTTCCTGTGGGCCAAGGTGACACATGCTGCAATATCGGGAAGTAGCAGAATGAGGGGCTGGCTGTCTGAATTGCCCAGAACGGCTCTGTGGCCCAGCTCCCAAAGCCTCATTTTGAAGTAGTCTGTAATTTACTTTTTTAAAAACATTTTGTTGGGGATTTGGGGGAGGGGATCAGCGCTGGGAAATTGGGAAGGGGAACAGACAAGTTGCTGTCCTTTTGTTCTTCAGTCTAGTTGCGGAGGACGTTGCTTCACTGGCCCATGTTGGTATCGTCATTGCGCTCTTCCTGGATGAGGCAGATCAGTCACCGGCCTCTGGATGGTCGCTCACAGCGGCTCTTGGCAGCTCACACTGGCTGCCGGCCACTCACTGTAGCCTATGGCAGCCCACTGCAGCAGGGGCTGCAGCCTACACCGTCACCGGGGCTCGCAGCCCAGCTCCAGGTGGAACTGTTGTTAGCTGTAGAGGGCAGCATCACTGGCCCTCATATGTGGGATCCGAACCGCGGCCACTCGCATCCCAAGCAAGCTCTTAACCAATGCACCACTGGGCTGGCTCTGTAATTTACTTTTAAATCAATAGCTCTGAAGTCTGTTCAAGGAAAGTGGGAAAGTGAAATATGACAGCAGTTTTCCAGCTGGATTTCTGATTCTACTGGCAAAACAGAGCCCTGGTGTTACCGGCCAACTGAGCAGCACCAACGCCCACCACTGAAAAATTTTAAAGTTTTCTTTTTTTTTTTTGAGGGCAGTGTCACTGGCCCTCATATGTGGGACCGAACCGGGGCCGCTGGCTTCCCAAAGCAGCGTTTAACCACTGCGCCACTCAGCCGGCCCAATGTTTTCTTTTCTATAGAAGTGTTAAGTATAGAAATGTTCGGCTTCGGAAGCCAGCGGCCCCGGTTCAGGTCCCACATATGAGGGCCAGTGACACTGCCCTCAAAAAAAAAAAGAAATGTTAAGTCTTCTCCCTAGTTCTTTAGTTTCTCAGCTCTTGGGCTTTGATTGCTCTTCTAACCAGTTTGTGAATCTTGGACTGCAGATCCCCCTTGCTTCTTAATTGCTTTGTAAATTAGTTCCTGAATCTGAAACAATCAATATAAGTCTCCTACCCCTGCTTCAGATAACTAGTTGAAAGCCTGAGACTTCCTAATATCCCCCAGGCCAGGAAGCTAAATGTCAAACCCATTCTGTGTCCAGATAACTGACTCCACCTGAGTGATGGACTGAATAACCAAAAGTTTCATAAGAACGAACAGATTTATATTTTTGTCCTCATTCAGGAGCCTTGAGGATGCAGGGGATACCCCAGCAAGCAAAGAAGCCAACACGGTCTTTCAGGTGGAGCTTGAGACCCCTTCCTCTCATCTGAGACCAGCTAGGGTGAGAGTTCCGTGAACCCCAATAGGCAGGGACAGCTCTACACCCCTGCCCAGCAGGAAGCAGGTACAGAAGAGACCTCCTGTCCCTCAGATTCCCATAGAGATTTTATGGGGATCACGTCTCTCAAGGAAAACTAGGCAGGCAGTTAGAGGAAGGCATTGGGTCTCTGCATTCCTACACATCCCACAGAGTGCAACCGCCTGAGGCACTTCCCCTCTCCACCCAAAACTCCCCTTTGTATTGTAATTACCTACCCCTGCGGGAAGAGCAAGTGGACACAAAATATCCAACTAGATCAGACCAGTCACTCCCACCTGCTCAGTACGTCTTGTCAATCACAGATGCAAGTGGTCCTGTGCCCAGAAAGAACAGCCCATCCTGGAGAAAAAGGATAAAAACCCCAAGTCCTGGGAAGCCCATGCTGCTGCTTCTGCTGCTTCTTCCCTTTGAGCCTCACCTTTGCATGTGGCCCCTCCAAACTCTTTGGAATGTAACTGCTAGTAATGGGCCCTTGAGCCATCCTCTAGTACTCAGGTCTACTTCTATTTCTAAATGCACTATCTTTTCTAATAAACCACTTATTCTACTGCTTTACTCTGGTATGTCGTTCAATTCTTTGCTCGAGTTGCCAAGGACCTGGACTTTGCGCCGAGAAAGGCCCACTCTCCGACAACACTAGGACTACGGGGAGCCAGCCCCCGTGAGGACCAGGGGTTCCCTCGGGTGGGATGGCGTCGGTGAGGAGAAAGAAGGATGGAGGGAGACACCGGAAAGAGGTTCACAGGAGCGTCACACACACAGAGTTTATTATTAAAGCCTCACCCCTTTTATAGGGGCTTCTGACCACCACCTCAATTGCAAGTTATGTTTTACATGATCAGGACGTTTTTCTCTTTCTCAGAGCTTTTACCTTTTTGTAATTGTATCTTTCCAGGGTACACCGGTTACCATGACTTCCTTACAGGGCATATACTTGAACTTAGTAGCAAAAGGAGTCTCAAACTTTTCCTATCCTAGGAAGAGCTGCATATTATTGCAATAGACGGGAACATCTGTTTCTCAGTCAAAGCTTCAGTTTTTGTTGCTACAGCAATGTACAAAGCAAAGAGTTAAAACAAGGCTGTTAATTAAAATACCTCATGGTCAGTATGTTGTCTTATCAGAACTCTCATGGCCGAGAGACCTTGGTCTCCTGGTCTCCAAGGAAACCTTTCACAACTGCAGAGGCCAAAGGGCTTGAGTCCCCAATATCTCAGTTCAGGGGTCCCCCTCAGGCTGTAGCCTGTTTTAGGGAGTTTCCTTTTCTTTAGGAAATCTTGCCCCGTCGTTGACTTACACAGCCAGCTCTCATTGGGGCATCACAGCGACTTGCCATAAATGCAGTGAAAGTACTGTCTCCTATAGGATCTGATGTGCAGGAAAGGCACATGGGTTCATAAAGGCAGGAGATATTACATGACCAACCATAAGGCAGCATCCCAGACATCCAGTGCTGAGCGTGGATCTTTATTTCAATGTGGCCTTGTCAGACACCAGGAGACTGTCGGCCCCCAGCATCGGGCCATGTCTCTTAAATTGTCCTGTGCATGGGTGGGGGTGCAGCTTATGAGCAGGTTACCTGTGCAAGAAGATTGGCAGTCGGGGGACAGCATCCGTGCTGGTAATGAGCCCCGATGGTCGATGGCTCAGGGTCTGCCCTGGGTCATCGATGAGGCTGTTGGCACCTGATGAGTGTAAACCAGGTATCCCATCACTCTTTGTGCTCCACCTGCTGCAAAAGCTGGGCAGAGCAGATGAGCCAAAAGACTTAAAACTCTTGACCAATGTAAAAATGTAATTTACAGACAGTTGCATAATACAAAAGTACCACTTAGTAAATGACTACAAGGTGGACCCCCTTATATGCACCCCAGCCCCTCCAGAAGCCTCCACATGTCCATCTCAATCACAGCCCCTGCTCACCTCTGAGAGCGTCACTGTCCTGACCTTCATGGAAATCACCTGGTGAATGGATCAAGACAATGTGGTGCGTCCGTGCAAAGGAATACCATTCAGCCATGAAAACAGTGTGAAGCATGGATGAACTGTAAAAACACTGCTAAGTGCAAGAAGCCAGACACAAAAGGCCATGTAGTGTGTGATTCTACGTATATGAAATACTCAGAATCGGGAAGTCCAGTGTGGTGGTGGTTGCTGGCTGGGGAAGGGAAGAATGGGCAGAGATTGCTAATGGGTGTGAGGCTTCTTCTAGGGATGATGAAGTGTCCCAGGATTAGATGGCGGTGGTAAACGTCCAATCTTGTGAATATACTCAAAGCCACTGAAGTGTACACTTAAAACTGGTAAATTACACCTTCACTTTTAAAAGAAAAGTGGTAAGCTCGGCAAACTCATGAAGGAGGGGGCTTTTGGTGATGGTGACTTCTGGACTCTGCGGGCTGGTTAACACAGCCATCCCCGGGGCATGCACACCCTCTCCCCTAAGCCCCCATCTTTGCTGCCCTGGGCCAGTTCCATAGCTTCCACTGGCCTGCAATGCCTTGTGCGTCCAATGCCTCCTCCACGGAGCAGCCAGAGCTACCCATTAAAAATGTGAATCTAATCCTGACCTTCCTCAAAACTCTTCATTTACAAGCTGCCTACAATCCACACGCCTTAGAAGATCCTGCATGAGTTGCCTGCCCAACACACCTCTCCACTGACCACCACACTCACCACCCACAAACCTCGTTGGCCATGCCACTTGCTCTTGAACTGGCCATGCTCGTTTCTGCTTCAGGGAGTTGGCAATTGCTGTTCCTTCTGCCACAAATGCTCTTCCTGAAATCTTCCCAAGACCAGTTCCCTCCCCTTTTACAGTCTCAGCTTACTCATCCCCTCTTCAGAGAAGACCTCACCACCCTGCATTCAGCACCCCCCCTCCCCTGCCACTCTCTGTCCCATAATTCTAGAGTCGTCTTAGTACTTACCACCACCCTGAATCCTCTTATTTATTAGTTCACTGTCTGAATCTCACTAGAATGACAGTAAACCCCATCAGAGCTGGGCCTGGTCTGTCCGCTCATCACTGTGTTTGTGGCCCCTGCATTAGTGCCTGAAACACAGTAGACATCAAAGCATATGCTGGAAGGAAGGTTTGAATGCATGAATGAGTGAATGCATGAATGAGTGAATGCATGAATGAGTGAATGCATGAATGAAAGAAGAAGTAGTCATAGGTGAGGGGACAGGCAGCAAAAGCTTCTGGGTGCCTGCAGGATTGCTGGGACACGTATGAGGCTGTGGAATTAGAGCTCAGATGAGGTTTAATGGGATCTGCCCAGGGACAGGGGGTTAATGGGTTGTAGTAATAACTCATTTTCTCTACTGCCATGCTCATGTACCCATGACTGTCTGTCAGAGATTCTAATTAGCCTGTGAAAACTGGTGTTGCCTCGTTAGGAAAAACAGCAGCCTCCTTCCTCATATGGATAGGAATGGCCACACTCTATGCCCTTACTTGAAAGTTGCCTGTCCGTTTCCTGGTTGCTTATCATCATAGTCAAGCCGAGTTCCTGGGCCATGCATGGGGCTCTGAGCTCACTGAACTCACATCAGCCCTGTCAGGGCAGGTGTGGTTACTTCTTTCAGGTGAGGAACCATCTCGGAGGGTTGAGGTCACACAGCTTAGGTCAAACGCAAGGCTTTCTCCTCCACCCAGAGTGGTCATTCAGCTGCAGAAAACATGACCCTGCTTCTCTGATGTTCTGTGAAGAAGGAGGCATGGATGGTGACCGTGCTCCCCAGAGCTCGTCTTGCTTCTGCCCCTGCGTCCAGGACTTTCCTGGGGACCTCCTGCCAAGGATGCAGTCAGCTATGGTTCCAGCATCCTACCCCTTCCTTCCAACTGTTTGCAGGACTTGCTGAGTCTAGGTCATAGACACATGTGGGGAAGGGGAGACCAGGCGCTGGCGAGACCATTCCTGATCTCCTCGGAAGATGGTCCTCATGGCGGGGAGCAGTAGCCGACTTTCCTGGCTGGGGAAGGCAGATCCAAGACACTGAATGGAGGTGCGAGTCATGTCCTACCCCTTTCTCAAGTGATTCCTGGGTCGCGAAGCAATGCCTGGGCTTGTCATTGTTAATTCAGCCCCTTTTGTCTTAAAATCAATGGAGATAACCCAGCTTCTAGCATTAGGCCATGTGTTAACTTAGTTTGGGATGGTATTTCATGTTTTCAACATTTGTTGTGTCTCCAGAGGCATTTCAGGAAGAAGTTAGGAGAAAATCCATTGCAGCTGTCAACCAGTTGCCATTTCAAATCAGGACAGTCTGATTTTTAAAAAATAATTTCACAAATTAAAATATTAAATGTCATTAAATAAAAATGGAAATCTATTAAAAATTACAAAGCAGAAAAACGCATAGTTTTACTACCTAATGAAAATCGTTGCTGACATTTTGCCATATATCTTTCAGACTAATTTTCCTATTCATGTATACACTTAGTTATGATCATGTGGCTTTAATTCTGCTCTTTAAAGCTTAATATATCATATGCTTTTTGCATATTACTAAAATCTTTTTGTAAGAGGCACATAATATTTCATTGAGTGGTTTTACCATAATTTCCCTAAATATTCCATAATATTTTTCATTTAGGCTCTTTCTAATTTTTCACTAGTATAAATAATGTTGTTAGAATGTCTTTTTACATAAATCTTTGCAGTTAAGTCATCTCCTTAGAATGGATTCCTGGAAATGAAATCACAGGATCAAAAAAAATATTATACAAACATCTTAAGGCTCATAATATACAGTTTAGGTTGCTTTCCAAAGAATGTCCTAGTGTCCACCCCATTTCACCAGCAGAGGCGTGGGTGTCTTCTGGTTGATTTTTAGATATATGTGCTGCCTGGAAGACTGTTCTGGAAAAGGTGACACCACTACAGACCAGTCAAAGGTGACCCAAGGCAAGTCCTACTTTCCTCCAACATCTAGAAACAGTCAGATGAAGACAAGGATGATGAGACTGGCCTTTCTGTTCAAATAACTAAATGGCCTCTTTGGCCTTAGGTTTTCATTTCCAAGGTGCAGGAGGAAAGCAGCCAGTATGTAGTACGCCAACTGCAGGGAAGCCTGGTGGAAAGTAATACACTGGCCTTTTTGGAAAAGCCACAGTGAGGAAAATCTCAACTGTAGGAAGCAGAAAAATCTGTTTCAGTTAGGACTGTGCAATTTACTCACTATCCAGGATAGAATCCTCTTTTCATATCAATCTGTGGAATGGTTGGTTCTACAAAGTTCTATATGAATACCGACTAATGGCCTGTGGCATCAATGCCATGCTACTGCCCTGGCTTTGGGCAATACTGCTGAGCAACAGGTCCTGGGCCATGGCAGCTCTGGGGGCTCCACAGCTGGCAGCTCAGACAGATCAGAGAAGAGATGCTAATGGGCATCCCAGTTGGAGACCACAGGTTGGGTGTCAGAAGATAATCATTAAGCAGGTACTGTGAGGGCAGGTAGGCAAACAATGAAGTCTGGAGACATTGTTCAGTCATTGCATTGATTCATTTAGTTGGTATTGACCAGATGCCAGATGTTTTCCTCTTGGCTAGTGTTCTGATGATGCGTCAATATAAGGCCTTGTCTCTGTCCCCATTCTGGTAGGGAAGAGACTGTAAATCTTTACCATACAGCATAATGATATGTGCTGCAGTGGGCATGCCCGTGATGGTATGAAGACTTGCCTTCACCCATCCCCCTCACATGATTCTTCCTGGATGGTTCTTTTTTTTTTTAATTATTTTTTTTTTTTAAATTGGGGAACAGTGTGTTTTTCCAGGACCCATGAGCTCCAAGTCAAGTAGTTGTTTTCAATCTAGTTGTGGAGGGTGCAACTCAATGGCCCATGTGGGGATCGAACCAGCAATCTTGGTGTTATGAGCCTGCGCTCTAACCAACTGAGCTAAACGGCTGCCCCATTTCCTGACTGAGTCTTACCAGCTCAGCAGTCACTTTCGTCCAGGGGCATTAAAGAATGCACCCTGCCCTGGGTAGCTGGCACTCCCCTTTCGTGTGACTTCGTGGCTTGTTGTTTTCATTGTTAAGTTTTCATAGAGTCCTGGTGTAGGGAGCATAGTAGACACAGAAACCAGACTGCAAAAGGTTTTCAGAATGAGTTTTTTTCCTACCTCACCTAGCCCTGGGGAGTAGGGTTCAGCTACTTAGGGGGGTGCAAGAGAAAGCCTGGGAGGGAAATACAAAAGAGAGGGGCCCTAGGGATCAGGAATCTGGACTTTATTCAAGATGAAGGTCACAGCAGGGAGTCAAAGTGACCAGTCCTATGTTTTAAAAGGCTGGTTGAGGGCAGGCTGAGTGGCTAAGTTGGTTAAGAGCTCGCTCAAGAGTGTGAGCTGAGCTCTGAGCAACAGAAGTTCGATGCCCAGCCCGAGCTGAGCTGCCGCTGAGCTGCCAACAGGTAGCAGGATGGCTCAGCTAAAAAAAAAAAAAAAAAAAGGCTGGTTGATCAGCAGCCATGTTTAAAATGGACCAGAGCAAGGACGTACATGTGGTAGAAGATTCTAGAAGCTCTAGAGACAATCCATGAGAAGTGAGAGGTGGTACTGCTGGAGAAGGAGAGAAAACAGAAAGAAAAACACTGGTTTCATTTATTTAAAAGTACTTGTAGCCTCATCCATTAATGTACACATGTACTTGCCCCGTTAGAGCTGGGCTGGGGGATCTCTCTCTTCACCCCCAGGAGGCACTCACACCTTTGGGTTTTCAGGTTCAGCAAAGGCTCTTAGGGCAAAAGCAGCTCCATTCTCCCTTTCCTCTCCAAACCCTTGTGATGGTGAGTTTCACGTGTCAACCTGACTGGGCCACAGGGTGCCCAGATATTTGGGTGAACAAACATTTGCCTCAGTTTTCTTTTCTCTGGAACACATTCAAATCGGGTTGGACTGGCTGGATCCACTTTCCCCTCATTTTCCATCTCTTTGTCTTTTCATTCTACTTTTCTCAACTCCTGGTTGAGGAGTTTTTCATCTGGTTACCCTATTTATTATTGTTTTTAAATCATAGAGTTCTTCCTTGTTCCTTGTTTATAGCATCCTCTTCTGGTTTCACTAGTGGGCTCTCCCATTTTCTTGTCTTTCTGAGGATATTTATTTTAATTTTCAAAAGTTGGTTTTTCCTCCTTGTTTTAATTATCTGCAGGATATATATATCTCTCTGTGTCTGTCTCTGTCTCTCCCCCCTTGAATTAATTTAGTTATTCTCTCTTCTCTAGAAGGCTTTCCTCCATCTTTCCTGGGCCGGCTGTTTCTTTTTCAGAGCAGGCATCCTGCATGTGGGTGGGGTGTCACCTGGCGTGCTTCTCTGGAGGTGCTGGATGCTGAGCTGAACTTCCTGCTGGGGGGGTCCCTAGATGTCAGAGGGCAGCATCCTCTCTGGCATGGTCAGTTTCTCTGGAGATGAATCTTTCCATCTCTGTCCTGGGTTGGGGCTTATGAACCTGCCTTGTGGGGGAAGGGAGCAGAGGCTTCCACAGTTCAGAGTGTACAGCTTCACTAGACACCCCTCTCTCCATTTTCAGCTGCGAGCCCACCCCTTCCCTGTACCTGGTGTCCTCAAGGCTGGATGTGCGTGATTTCTCCATACCATCACCGGAGAAATACAAGAAGAGGGGTGTGGTCAGCTGCAGTAGGCCGGGGGAAGCATTTGGGCGTTCTTACCACTAACTTTATACGAGCTTTCATCTAATCCCACACTGTCAGCACCAGCCTTGGTCCTGGTGCCTGCCAACCTGGAATCTCTCCGGGAGTCTATTCTTGGTGCACACTCCTATTCCCATCCCCCACCTTCCTTCCTACACCCCTTCCCACTTTATTATACACCTCCTTCCACTCTTCTACGGCTGCTCCCCAATGTGTTGCATCCTGGTCTGTCCTCGCCTGACTCCTGCTCTCTTGGCCCCCGTGGTTAGCAGTATTACTTTCCCCTCATTGTCATTTCCGTGGGATCATTGTGTGCAGCCATCCTACCACGTTTGCCGTTCTGCCCTTTTGTGGGGTATGGGGGTGCGGGGCAGAGCTGAACTCCGGTTTGGACACAGAGCAGGAGGAAGCAGCACAGAGGCTGTGCCCTGACTTGTGCAGCATCGAGCAGGAGGGGCAGCTGGGGCGGGGAGTGGGGACGCGCTCCACTGGGCTCCTTGGCAGATTGGAGCGAACGCAGGGCCCCAGGAGTGAGGTGGGGTCATTTATCCGGCCTGCGAGAAATCACCAGCAGGAGAACACCTCCAATCCAGCCAGGCTGCAGGTGCTAGAAATTGCTGTGGGAGCATTTTCTGGCTTCTCTGTACAGCTCCCGAGGGTGATCACACAGGCACACGCACACACTCAGATGCACACATGTGTATGCACAGACACATATCCTGCAACCTGGAACTTTCCTGTCAGAGCCGCCCAACCAAGGCTTCCTTGCCATGTTAAAATGAGCATCTCCTTTGCGGTAGTGTAATTGAACGTGGCACTTCTAGATAAAAATAGAATGTGTCTACTTTTGCATCTGCACCTGGTGGGCTGGCTCACAGCCTCATTCTCTCTCAGCTTTCCACATTATTAATTTTTAGTGCCAAAAGACAGCTCCACAGTTCCAGGCCTCTAGCTTTAGCTCTGCTAGATTGGAAGGCCTTTCTCAGCTCAATTCCCATCCCCCCAGAGCTAGGAGAACGCCATCCCCCCAGCACCTCTGTCTTTCCTCACCCCGCATCTGCTGCCTCCAGCCAGCCCATCTACTCCTTACCCAGCAGGCCTGTGCCCCTGGCATCAAACTCAGCCTGTCATCTGGGGCTCTTCTGGGCACAGGAAGCAACACGGTGGACACAGCAGTACCGGTTGTTTGCAGGTACTGCCTCTACTCGGGTCCTGTGCTTCCTTATGCCTAAACTACATGGAAAAGAAGGAGCAGAGAAGAGTCACCTTCCAGCCTGGGGCCCTGGCAGGAAGAGTCCAAGCCAAGGGATGGAGCCAGGTGGAGGCTGGCCACTCCTCTGGGCCCCAGCTGGCCAGGTGGCCAGCCCAGTGTTAGAGAGAAGCATCGGAACAAGAAATGGTACTTGCTAAAGTGAGCCTGTTGCTTACCTAGGTATGTGTCTCCAAATGATTCACATCCTGGCGAGAATGGGAAGGGAGCCTTAGATTTACAAGAGGAGGACATGACAGCAGATGCAGGCAAAGCGAGCTTGAAACCTAGGTGGAGATGACTGTTTGCAATCTGCCTCCTTAGTTGTCCCTGCACTCTCGGGCCTCCGGCCTCCATGCCTCCGTCGAACCCGAAGGTCCCCTGAGCAGCTGGGAGACTTGAATTTACTCAGGAGCTGATATTTCAAAAACCATCCGGCTGTACCTTGCTCATTTGGTAGCCGCTGCTGCACAGCTCTGAATCCTCCCACGTGAGACACTCTCTGGAAAAGTATAAGGAAAGCCTTAAGTGTAAGGTAACCATGGCAGACCCGCTCCAAAGACAGCCATCGTTCACATTCTGCAGTGTTTCACTCTTTCCTTTCAGCTGCCCATTCCTTCTGGGGTTTTTTTTAATATACCAGAACCTCATACTGCCTATATTTTTCAAAATCTTTTGTTCTATTTGTTCCATGTTACATCCCAAGCATTTCTGTGCATTCAAAAGCTTTGGAACATTCTCTGATGTCACACGCACAAAATCCCTCTGTTAATGGTGTATGATGAGTCACTTAACTGCCCCACATCTGAAGGCCAACCTTTTGCCAAACTCTTTTCTTAGATTTCCTGAGAGCTAACATGCCAGATTAAGGCAGCCCTTGCCTGGGTCTGCTCCGCACCCCAGATCTGGGAAAAGCTGGAACTCCAGCCGTGTTAGTTTCCTATGGCTGCTGTGCCTTCAGACAACACATGTTTATTTTCTTATGGTTCTGGGTGTCAGGCGTCCAAAAATGGGTTTCATCTGGGTCTAAACCAAGGCAGGGCCACGCTTCCTCCAGTGGTGCTAGGGCAGGATCCACATCTGGGCTCTTTCCAGCTTCTAGGGCTGCATTCTATGGCTCATGGCTTCCCCCTCCAGCAGCACAGCTGGAGTCTCTCTGCTTCCATCTTCACCTTTCCCCTTCCGTAGTCAGATTTCCCTCTTATAATGATATGTGGACTGCATTTGGGACCCACCTGGATAATTCAGGATCATCTCCCATCTCAAGATTCCCAACTAAATCCCATCTGTAAAGTCCATTTGGCCACATAATGTAGGGCTCATGGGTCCCTGAGACCAGGGTATTGATATCTTTGGGGGGTTCAGTCACCCATACCAGCCCAGGGGTGCCATCTGGAACCATGTGACTGGTGAGCATGACCTCAGCCTCTCTCCACTCCGTCCCCTGGGTTGTTTGCTGCACTGACTGTGCCCGTGCTGACTGCCCCGCTAGATGGCAGGCTATTGAGGGCAAGGCCAATGATCTGACCTTGTCTCCCTCCACCTGTGGGTCCTAAAACAGGGTTTGTGCCTCATGAGTAGAAGCCACAATGTTAGTTAAATAAATAAATGAATAGATGATTGAGCAGAGTGACCAGTGCAGGAAGTAAACAAGACAGTGCCAATGGTTCCCGAATTTTAAGTCTAAAACCCTGCTGGCCACTACTAGCCAGCAGCTGAGGGGTTTGTGCAGAAGACTCTGGAACTCCTGAGGACAGACCGATCAGGGCAGGGCTCACAGGCCGAGCTGCCCCACGCCCATGTGGGGAGTCAGCACAGCAGCCAGTGTGGGCAGCTATGGCGCATCCAGTTCCTCTGGGTGTAAGGAAAATATGGCTGCCACTCCGCCTGGCAAACTTCATGGTCAGTGTGTCTTGGGGCCATGCTAAGCCAGAACTATGCAGGAAAGAAAATTCTGGAACATGTGTTTCCAGGTGAACTAAGTTGACACAGCGCAAACCCACACAAAGTCCCTGGATTGGGGCTGGGGATAGGAGCAGCTTCGGGCTCAGACGTTCTCCCATGTCCTGCTACGAAAAATTCCAGTGGCCACAGCATCGGGACTGGAAAGCTATTTGCTTGTCTCTTCTCTGGGGGCTTGACTGCAGTTGAAACAAATCATGATTCCACACTTGGTTTTCTTCTTATTCGCAAAACAAATACTTCCATGGAGAAAAATGCCTTTAGCCATGTTCCTAATTTTACCTGTATCCGTGGGTTCCTTTCCTGCAGGTTGAATTGATTGGAGCTGAATATGGTCATGGTGAGTTAATTACTACTAAGGATGTTGGGATCAAGCACCTATGACAAGTATGTTTTCCACTTAAAAGGAACAAGCATTTTTTGTTTTGTTTTTTTTTAGAAAACATTTTGTTTTGTTTTGTTTTCTGAGGGCAGTATCACTGGCCCTCATATGTGGGACCCGAACCAGGGCCACTGGCTTCCCAAGCCAGGGCTTAACGGCTGCACCACTCCGCCGGCCCTTGTTTTGTTTTTTTAACTGCAAACTTTCTAACAAATGTGGTTTCTACAGCAAACATTCTAGTCTCCGGTTATAAGTCAACAGTGCTAGGGACCATTACAACAAACCCTTCAATATTACTGGAAAGATCTTTTACACTCTTAGCAAGTAGACTGGGAAACTCAGCTCTATGATGACAAGGCACAGAATAAGTGCATGTTAACTTAAATCTTAGGCTCACACCTGTGCTAGCTTTGCTTTGCTAACTAATAAGATGCAAGGGCCAGTGCAGGGAGGTCATCTCGGCCTCCAGTGCCAATCCCTTCCTTTTCAGGTTCCTAACGATGCCCCCAGCCGAGGTCTGAATAGTTTCCAGCCAAGAATGAGTTACAGCATATGGGGCATCTCATTTTCTGCTTCTATTCGAGTTACTTTATTCTTGTGAGCTTGTGGGCTCCACCTGCCCATCCTCTAGGCAAATGTCCGTCTGACTTCCATTATAACCACGTAACAACAATCATAGAAAGACAACAACAATAAAACTAACACTGTAGAAGAATATTGACCATCCCGGAGCATCTGCTATGTGCTCCTATCTCATATGCATGATCTCTAATGATTAAAATCATTCCCCTTTTATAAAGGACAGCTTGAAGTCCAGATTGGTGAAGGAGATGCCCAACGTTAACTTGGCTTCGAAGCACCAGAGTTGGAATTAAAACTCAGGTCATCTGTCTCCCCAGGCATCCCACCTGCTATCACGTTCCCTTGACACATTTGTATAATAGCTGCCACAGGAGACTGCACTTGAGGGGAAAGATCCTTACTAGACTCAGGAGAGCAGAGCAGGGAGGGACTTAGTGAGAAGCCCCCTACAGAGAGGAAAACAAGTCAGAGAGGGGATTGCTGTGTGCAAGGTCGCAAGGCCAGGCGACATCCTGCAGCCTGGCTTCTGCTTCAGTGCTCTTTCTGCTGCCTGTTTTCATACTCCCTGTTAGTTCACTTTCTAGCTACGCCTCTGAACTCAGACATGGGAAGTTCTGAGTGCATGTGGATCCAAGGAGCAGGAGGGTTTTGGACCATTTCCCCACATTTTTTTTTTTGGACTTTTTATGAATCTTAGGTGGGTAGCAATCTAGAGCTGTATCAGGCCCTTATTAGGTTGTGCTATTCTTGGGGAGGTGACACAGGATATTTTAAAAGACACAGCAGGCCAAGAACTTTTCATAAAGAACCAATTGAGAAAAAACTGAATCAGGACATCTGTCCCACATTTGGGCTGAGCACCAAACAGGCTTTTCACTGAAGTCAGAAGTGCACCAAGTGGGTGTAGACTCCTGGCATGGAGACTGAACATGAGCCCCTTGGTGTCTGGCCTGGCCTTGCAGGGACCACTGAGCCACCATGCATCAGGCAGGAGTGCGTTCAGCTGCAGCTACCAGGGAACCTGGCCAATGTGCCTGAGCACAGGACTTATTTTTATTACTGAATAGAAGCTTCTGGCATTGGTTCATTAGGTCAGGCACTGATGATGTCTCTGTGATATACTTGTCCTTCATTTCTGTAAGATGGCTGTCACAGCTCTGGGTATCAAGTGTCTGTGCCATGTGCAAGCACAGAAGAAGGGAGCGGGTGGGGCAATGTCTCCACCAGTCCTCCACTTCTCCCTCCTCCCAGCATCAGCCGTGTCTTCAAGCTGGCTTTTCTCATGATAGCAAAATGGCCCGCACCAGGCCTCACACCCACCCTGCTCTTCAATTGTTGGTTCTGTTGAGGCTTCTTTCCAACATGTAGTAAAAGTTCCTCCCTAGGGCCGGCCGAGTGGAGCGGTGGTTAAGAGCTGGTTTGGGACGCTAGTGACCCTGGTTTGGGTCCCACATACGAGGGCCAGTGATACTGCCCTCAAAAAAAAAAAGTTCCTCCCAAGCTGTTTCCCAAACATACCACTCTGCCACTTCCTGGTTGTATCAGTTAGCTATCGCTGCGTAACAAGCCACTCCAATGTGTGGTGACCTAAAGCAACAACTGTTTGTTGCTGCTCACAGGTCTTCAGGTCAGTGATTCTTCCATTCTGGGCCAGGCCTGGCTGACCTTCACTGGGCTTGCTCATGTGTCCAGGGTCAGCTGACAGGTTGACCAGGGGCTAGCAGTCTAGAATCATCTGGATGGGATGAATTAGTTCTTCTTCCATGTGCTTCCTACATCCCTCCAACTGAACAGCTGGAGCATGTTTCAGTGGTGAAGGCAGGGGTCCAAGAGGGAGCAAGGCCAATAATGTACGAGGGCAAATGGAGCTGTGTACTTTCGTTCAAGCCTCTGCTTACAGCACATCACATTGGCCAAAGCAGGTCACAGGGCCAAAGCCCAAAATGGGATTGGAGGGGACTGCAGAATTACAGGTAGAGAGTGGATGCAGGGAGGCCATTACTTGAGGTCATTGATACAGTCTACTATATTGGCTGGATGACTTTGGGCAGGTTAACTTAACCTCTCTGTGCTTCTGTTTCCTCATCTGTAAAATGCGAGTAATGATAGTACCTATCTCATAGGGTCAATGAGTCATTACATATCAAGTGCCTGCCTCTCCTCCTTCACTTCTCTCTAGGCTGGTACTGGCTCATCCTTTAGGTGTCAGACGTTGGGTTGACTGATGGAGGATATGGGTGGTGGTGACAGACACGATCATTGGACCAGCAATTCAGAATTATTGTTCTAAACTCATTTTTGCCATTAACTATCTTCCCTATTCAACACTAAGAGCCTTAGTTTCCTAATCTGTAAAATGGGATTATACTATCTCCTTGCCTCATTTTAGATCTTCCTTGTTCAGTTGTTCATCAGTCAGGGCTCCCGATCATCCATCTACATCAACATGAGCCATGAGCAGAGGAACTGTAGGGACGCACTGGACCTTTGCCCTGGGACTCCATGGAGCAACCTCAGCCGCATCCCAGGACATGTCCGCTGTCTTTGGATGGATACTAATTGTATTAATTTCCTGTTGCTGCTGTAACAAGCTACCACAAGCTCAGTGGTTTAACACAACAGCACAAACTTCTTCTCTTATAGTTCTGGAGGTCAGAAGTCTGAAATGGGTCTTACTGGGCTAAAGTCGAGGTGTGGATAGAGCTGCATTCCTTCTGGAAGCTTCAGGGAAGAATCTTCTTTCTTGCCTTCTCCAACTTCTGAGGGCTGCCCACATTCCTTGGCTCATAGCCCCTTCCTTGTAACCCACTTAGATGAAGCAGGGGTGGAGCCTGATCTACTGAACGTTGTGCCCGTTGCTGGTTCTTCTCAGCAGTCCATTGACCAATACCGTTCACATATCGGGAATCTTCTGAGGCCTGGGGCTGTTCTTTGCACCTTCATATATTGCCATTTGATCCTTATGGCAACCTGTAAGACAAAACTTCTTATCTTTCGTTTATGCATCAATGAGTGAGACTCAGGGAGTGATAAACCTCACCCACGGTCCACATAGAGATGTGGCTGCAGACTCAGAATTCACACCCAGACCCCACCCAATCCGTTATGTGGTCTGGCTGCAGTGTAGAGCCCATAGTTCACTCATTAGTGTCTCCAGGGGGCCTGGCACTTTGCAGAGTTTGCAGAGCGCATGAGTGACGTTATCATGTACAGTTCATACATCAGGTCACTTTTGTCATGTGTTCTTTGAGTTAGAAGCAGATCACAGGTCACATCCACTCAAGGCAAGCGGACTCTGTAAGGGTGCAAACATCAGGGGCTGGGATTACTGGGCACCATTTGAGAAGCTGCCTCCCCCACTTTCCCATCCACACTTCAGCAACACTGAGCTCCTAATGACTCCCCGAACCCTGCCAACTACCTTTGCAGTTGTATGCTTTCTCCCTGCCTGGAATTCCATCCCTTCTACCTTCACCGTCTAAGGCCTCTGCTTAGATGTTATTTCCTCCGCGCTCTTGCCAGCAGCACCCACATAGGTGTTGCTTTCTTCTGTCATAACACATACCACCCTGCATTGGAATTTTTCTGTATACTTGTCAATCCCCGCCCCCTACCCTGCCCCTGCCAATGCCTAATGTTAGAATCACACAGGATCTGGCACATTGTGGACGCTCAATAAACACTTGCTGAATGAGCAGATGAATACATGAAGTAACAAGCCCTAGCTTGGAGCCCAGGGACCCCCAACTCCCAGTTCTGCTCCCTGTCCCCTGCCCAGGGCTGTCTGCTGGATCGCCTCTCCCCAGAGCCTCATGTCATCTCAGTAGCTAGACCGGTGCCATGTCTGACTTGCTCTGACTTTGAGATAACTTTCCCCCTGCAGTTCCCAGGTGCAGTTTCCTGGAACCTTTCTCACTGTTCTTTGCCTCCCTCCTCCCCTGCCTTGTAACTCTGTGGCCCTGCCAAAAATTGGAAGTTCATTATTAAACCAGGAGCTGTCTATATTCGCCCAGAAACTCCAGATGGAAAATATTAGCTTCCATCTCCACTGAGCACTGACATAGGAAAGACTCCTTGAGCTGTTAGCTGTCAAGGAGAGGAATAAAAGTTTTTCATCTGCATGAGTAATTGTTTCCTGTGTTACCAGAGAGACAATGGATTTACATCCCAGACACATTCACAGCGGGCCAGGAGCAGCTGCCGTTGCAGAATGCAGTCACGTACGTTCTTTTCCTACCTCTCCTTCTTGGTTAGAGGAGAACTTGAGGAGGCCAGGGTAGAGGTGAGAGGAGAGGGGCCTCTGGAATGGCAGACTGGGGGGGTGGAGCCAGGGAGGCCTGGGGCAGAGGGAGGCTTGGCCCAGGGGCTTGGGAGGAGGCCAGGGAGGCTGGCAACACGCGCGTTGCTCAGCTGTCTCTCCTCTCTTTCCCTCACACCCCACCAGCAGGTCCTCTCAGCTTGACCCCCAATACGTCCCGACGCCAGCCCTGCCTCAGTCCCCCATCTCCGCCAGTCTAATCCAGACCCTGTGTCTCTCACCGGGACTTCTGTAACGCCTCCCAAGGGGTCTCTGGCTCCTGCTCAGAAATCCTACTGTTCATCCTTCATGCAGCAGACTGAGCTTTTAGTCTACAGCCAGCCCACGTTTCTCCTGTTTCTCGTAGCCCTTGGATGAAACCTGGGCCTGTGGGGGCCCTGCACATGCCGCCCATCCTAATCTCGTCTGATCTCCCTCTTCCCCTCTTCATACTCACCTTCCTCAAACACCCCAGGCTAATCCTGCTCTTGGGATCGTCACACTGTCTGTCTGTCTCCCGGAACATGTTCCCCCTGCAATCCTACACCTGCCTCCTGCTTAACACGCGCATCTCTGCTCAATTGCCCCTCGTGGAGGTCTTCCTCGACCACGTGGTCTGAGGTGGTGTCTCCCTCCAGCTCTCTCTAGTCCACTGCCATGCTTGATTTTCCCCAGAACACTGCCCACCATCCAGAATGACATCCATTTTTTGTTGTTGTTGTTTTGTTTATCCCCTGCTGTTCCCACTAGAATGGACATTGATCAGAGCAGGGAGATAGGTGTCTGTCTCATTCAGCACTGCACCTGCAGCACCCAGAGCCATGCCCAGCACCAAGCCAGGGCCCCATAGGTCATCACTGGATGAATTAATGAAAACCAGGTAATAAAAGGCCCAGGGAGGGAGACCGGCAAAGAGGTATATTTGGCACCGAAACAGGTGGATGACGGCTGCTATCTGAGGACAGCCAATAACGATAATTACAATAACAATTGCTGCGATTGTGTTTTAGGTTCTGAAATTGTCCGAAGGACTTTTTGCCATAGAGGCTGGTTATAAATCATCAGAACAGGGAGAATCAGCGGAGGAAATTTCTCCCTCAAAGACCTGAAGGCAGAGGACTTCCGGTGCTGGGGAACACAGAACCCAGAGCAAGAGAGGACAAGAGGAAAGGGAACTGGAAACACTACAACACAAGAACAAATCTTTCTGTTCACCGGCTAAGTGATTGACTGTTCAAACTCTCCGTAATTGTCCCACGTTTTATGACTTCATGCCATAAGGTAAAATGTGTTTCATAAAACTTGACATCTACACAGAACATAGAGTACTGACCTATATTTTTAAAAGAGATAAGGACAGACCCTAAACAAAGCTGAGATCTCTTGCATTCCTAGACCAAGTGTCAGGAAGTTTAGGGAGAGTGAACACCCAGAAGGAATATCCAAGTCTAGTAAAATGCAATCAGAACGGAGACTTGGATTTGTGTCCCAGGGATCTTTGTCACCCAGAAGGTCCTGCAAATATTTCAGAGCAAAGACAACTTTTTTGCACTGAATAAACAAAGGTCCAAGTGATTGCTTCCTTGTTTAACTACAATGAATTCGTCTCCTACAGGAAAATGTCTATTTTGGAGTTTTTTCTCTTCTCAAAGCGGTGTGTGGAGAGTGGGTTACAATGCTCTGTTTCCATAACACTGTTCACCGAGAACAACCCCAGCCAGGTGATTTTTCAGCACATACTTCCACGTGTCATCTCTAATCGTTATAAACTGGATGAAACCAAGCCTCAAAGAGGCTGACTAGCAGGTCTGCCATCCCAAAGCTATTAAGTCTCAGAATGCAAATTCAAGCTTTGCTGTCCTCTCCATTTCAACGCCAGCAAGTCTCCTAGACAAGTGGGAGCCTATAGGGCCTGAGTTTAAATAGATGATGCCTTTTGTTATGATGGAGCCACTCGGCGCTGGGCCCTGATGCCCCACTGGCATTATAGGAGGGATTAAGATTTGGCAATGTATTGGAGGGCTTTGCTCAGTTCCTGGGGGCATGTGTGCTCAGCTTGTGTGCCTTGTTCCCATCAATTGACGGACAGTTTGCAGAGTGCCCACCATGTCTCTGTGGAACCAGACACACTAGGGTGCAGGTTCAAGCTGGTCTGCTCACCAACTCTGTGATCTTGGCCAAGCGACGGTAGCTTTGTCAGCCTTGGTTCCTCATCTCTAAAATGGGGATGAGAACGCACGCAGCTCAGTTCCTGTGGGGAGCTCCACACCTTAGCCTTTCTCTCCTCCTCCCAGCCTTTGATTAGATGTGTGCTCTTTGCAAAGACCCAATTTCTTCATCCTAAGGAAGCTACTACCGAGCTTCAGGGACTGACCCACTTACAGCCAATTGCTTCCTTCTGAGTCGTTCTGATGGATTAAATGAAGAACCATTTAAAACTACGGTCCAAAGAGCCGGAGGCAGTGCAGAGGGCCATGCAGGTGGAGCGCCGTGCATGCATGCGCGAGGAAGCTTTGTACGCCATCAGGCAGCACTCCAGGCGCTCAAGGGCGGTGCCACCGCCAATGGGATTGCACGGCCCGCCTCGGCAATTGTGTTAACCTAACTAGGCCAGTCAGAAAGCAGACCTTAAGTAGGACCTGATAATTATAGAGACCATCTGTGACTGTGACGCATGCTGCTTGGTCTCTTCTGCCCCTTCAGACCTTTCTTATTGCACCGAAAACTCTCAATACCCAGGATCTCTACTTGTGCTGTGATCACATTTATTTTCAGGTGCACTGCCTTGGAGACATGGCAGGAAGAGAGTCTCCAAATGAGTTATATTGCCAGCGTACTTCTGGGTTCATGTTGGGCTTGGCTGGAGCTGCTTTGAACCAGAAAACAGTTTGAAGGACTTTTCAGTCTACCAAATATTCACTGAGCCCTTCCTATGTTTCCAGCACTGGGTTTGAGGCTGGAAAATAGAGATGAATAAGAAATGGTGGGCTAGCTGGTTGGTGCACTTGGTTAGAGTGCGAGCTCTAACAGGGTTGCCAGTTCAACTCCTGCATGGGATGGTGGGCTGCGCCCCAACTAAGATTGAACACGGCACATTGAGCTGAGCCAGATGGCTCAGTTGGTTAGAGTGTATTCTATTAACAACAAAGTTGCCGTTCGATTCCCACATGGGATGCTGGGCTGTATCCCCCCCCCCCCCCCGCAACTAGACTGAAAACAGCAGTTGGACTTGGGAGCTGAGCTGTGCCCTCCTGAACTAAGATTGAAGGACAACTTGACTCGGAGCTGATAGGTTCTGGGAAAAACACACTGTTCTCCTTCCCCAAATTTCCCAACACTGTTCCCTTCCCTAATTACCCAATAAAATCTTGAGAGAGAGAGAGAGAGAGTATCTGACTCCCATTTTCCCCACCAAGTTACTAAATAACCATTGACTGAGGTCCTACCATGGGCTGGGAGCTTTACAAACTTTATTATTATTCCTTACAACAACCTAATAAGGTGGATGCTACTTCATGTTTTAGGTGAAGAATAAGAGGCTCAAAAAGGTCAAATTATGAGTTCAAGATCAGGCAACTAGTAAGGAGTGGACCTAAGCTTTAGATTCAGGGATGCTTCCCAGCAAACGCCCTATGCTTTCAAGTACCCCAGGTTACCTTTTTGTCAGGGAGTCAGAGTCGGGTGGAGATGGAGATATAAAGCTTTAAATACTAGCCAGGTAATATAAATCCACTCTATAAGTCAAGGCTAAGTGAAACTGATGCTATAACAGAAATCTGAACATGAAGGTGGGAGACATCCATTCTGATTGGAGGGGAGGCCAGGGTCCCTGCCACTGACTCTGAGTGCTCCTGGTTTATTAACTCATTTGCAAATGGAAAATATTACTACTGTAGCTGGAGAGATCACACCCTTGCCACCCTCTCTCCATTTTATGGAGAGGGAGAAGGAATGGCTGGGCTACATGAATTTAACCCTTAGTCCTCCTCCAGCATATCTCTGCCACGAGAGATGAGTGCTGCTCCTTGCTGTTGGAACAGGGAAGAAATAAAAAGCCACTCTGCTGATAACGGAGGCCAAAGTTTGTAGGAGTAGGACAGGCCCGGAGCTAATGGAGAAAGGGTTGTTTCCTCAATTTGGCTTTAGACTGTCCTGTCCTATGGGGAAAAAATATCTGTCCTTGGGAGAAATGCCAACTTTATAAATCTATTAATAAAAGAACTGGCAGCTCACAGTTCTTGCCAATGAGGAAACTTCTAATTGGAGAGGCCAGACTCACCCTGGGCCAACACACTAGAGCCCATCAGACCAACTGCACCCTTCCCCCTTCCCCCTTTTCCAGGCTTGTGAGACTGGGCAGCTCTCACCTGGCTGAAGTCTGCACCCTGCTGTAGACTAAGGGCCAACCAGACGGACACTCTGCAGGGGAGGCAGAGGGCAGTGTGGGGGGAGGGATCACCCGTGGGCAGGAGTGTAAATCCGTCCAAGTGGGAGACTTCAGAAATGGATGTTTGTGAGGTGAGGGGGTTGGTTATCCTACAGGTGGGCAGACAAGGTAAGGGGCTGGAGGGACAGTCCACGGGGAACCTCTCCTTGTGAAGGCCTAAGTTCCTTGGAGTTGTGTCTTGCAAATCTCAAGGGAAAGTCTAAGTCCTCTTGAACTCGAACATTTATCTCTTCTACATCAATTTTTTCCTTCTGAAACAAACCAATCTTCAGTAAAGAAACCTGCATTTGCCTACCTGGCTTGGTGTGCTAGTTTTATGGAAACTGATGTGGGGTGACCTGCCTCCATCGCACCCCCTCCTAGTGGAGAAGGGGCCTGGGGGCCTGGCCAATAGGCAAACCACACCACTTGTCAACATCTGATATTATCAAGTGCTTTTTTTTTTTTGTCAGTATATAGATTTTTAAAATCTATCTCATTTTGTAAGTTTGCATTTTGTTGATTACTTGTGAGATTGGGTATTTTCTCATACAGTAATTGGCCATTTGCGTTTTCTTTCCTGTGAATTTATTTGAGCCTTTCCCTGTTTCCATTGGGTTGTTCTTTTTACTTATTGATTTGCAAGAGTTCTTTGTATATTCTGGAAATGAATACTTTGCTGCATATTGTTAATATTTTCTCTCACTTTGGTCATTATTTTTTTACTTAATGTATTGCCACACAAGTTATACTTTCGGGCATCTCAAATTTACCAGTCCATTCATTGCCTTTTGCTTTTTGCATCATCTGTAAGATGGTGGCTCCTAACCAAGATCATAAATATGTTTTCTGTGATTATCTCTTACTAATTTCCTGTATTTATTTTCTAAGGTTAGGTCTCTCTAAGCCATTTGTAATTGTATCTTGTGAAAGGTGGGAGGGGGATTTCCTCTTGCCTCCACTGATCTGAAACATTTACATATATCTAACTTCCCTTCTTCTTCTTCCTTCCAGTTAGAATGTAAAGAGAGCTGCTCCTCCATTCCAGGACAAGCCACCCACCTGGCTGTCGCCTCTGTGTCTCCCTTCTTCAAGAACTTCCCTCCCTTTCTGCCTTGCCTGTCACCATTCCTGTCTTCTTTCCTAGGTGATTTCCATCAGTACAAAACATGGTTTAATTCCTTCCACCTTAAAAAAAAAATCCCCTTCTTTCCCTTGGGGTAAGGCCAGTGCTTCTGCAAAACCATAGAAAATCTAGATTAAAATAAAAATTGTATTTTCCTAAGCATCAGGGAGCCATGGAGGCGATAAGGACCAATAAGGACCAGAAGCATTAAGGAACTACAATTCTGGAGGAGGGAGGGCTGCTCAGAGGTGACCATCTACAGACACTTGTCCCTTCAGGTCATTTGAGGATCCTGGGCATAGGCTAGAGGCTAAAATCTGGGTTGGGTCCAATCACAGCTCTGTAGAGTGTCAAAATGGGAGGCTTGAGGGGTCTTGAACACCCTGCCAGATGCCACCTTGAGATATGTGTTGAATTATGAAGCTGCATGATATGAGAGTCTAAAGCCCTCTGAACAAGCTGAGTGGAGTTTTCTGGGGTCTCTTGAGAAGACAAAGACTCACCAGGGGTTGGTGTTCCTGAGGCAGGAGCTGAGGGCACAGAGGGAGTGGTGAACTGACACCAGCCATCGCCTCCTGCTGCTGAGTTTTCTCCCGAGAACACTGCCGACTCTGAGGCAGCCGGACAAACATGGAGACTTGGGACCTCACACATAAGGCCAGCACCCTCTCCCCAAGGGCTTTTGACAAATGGAAGCGGCTCAGGGAGAAAAAACAGGAATAATAAAAAATGCAAAATAAAACAGGACACAGCATAGAAGGCATGGTACACAGTTTAAAAGATCTAACAGTGTATCGTTGGAGACACAGAAGAGGGAGAAAGAGATAGAAGCAATTGAAAATACTATGGTTGAGAGTTTCCCAAAATATTAGAAAATCTCAAGGTTGAATGAATTTATCCTGATCTTTGGATACAAGATCAACGTACCAAAATCACTTGCATTTTTCTGTAATAAAAACAAACAAATATGATACAGAATTTAAACAATACCACTTAACACTTTGTAAGCAGGCATAAAAAGCTATATGAGTTTACTCGTTTCCCGCAAAAAAATGTGTTAAAATAGCATCAAATACCTAAGAAAAAAAACTGATAAAAAATATAGAGAAAAATTAACACCTAAATTATGTAGAGATATACAATGTTTTGAGATTGCGAGCTTCAATAGGATGCAGAGGTTATTTCTCTTCAAATAGATCTATGAATACAACACAGTCCAAACCAGGATCCTGGCAGAACTTTTGGTGGAGAGAAGTGAGGATTAACAAATTGATTCTAACAGAAATGCCAAGGCTAGAGAATAGCTGCATTAGTCAGGGTTGTCTAGAGAAAGAATCAATAGGATATGGGTATATATACATATATGCAGGTAGAAAGATTTATTATAGGGAATTGGCTTATGTGATTGTGGAGGCTGGCAAGTCCAAACTCTGCAGTGTGGGTGGGCAGGCTGGAGACCCAGGAAAGCAGATGGTGTGGATGAAACCTGAAGGTAGTTTTCTGGAGAATTCTCTCTTGCATTGGGAGGTCAGTCTTTTTCTTCTCTTCAGGCTTCAACTGATTGGATGAGGCCCACCAACATTACAGAGGACAATCTGATTCACTCAAAATTCACTGATTTAAATGTTAATCTCATCCCCAAACACTCATTAAGTTTAACCATCACAATAGCCAAGGCAATCTAGAAGAAGAACAAAGCTAGGGGACTTATACTAT
Source organism: Aselliscus stoliczkanus (assembly GCA_033961575.1). Taxonomy (NCBI): domain Eukaryota; kingdom Metazoa; phylum Chordata; class Mammalia; order Chiroptera; family Hipposideridae; genus Aselliscus; species Aselliscus stoliczkanus. The sequence continues at coordinate 153,963,418 of CM066732.1, forward strand.
AGGACATCAATACCTATCTTAAAACTAAAGTGATTAACAATGTGGTATTGACATAAGGATAGAAAAACAGAATAATGAAAAAGAAAACAGAGTACAGAAACAGGCCTATACATATACGGTCCCAGATTTATGACAGAAGTGATAATACAGCAGGAGAGAAAGGTAGCCTTTAATAAATGGTATTAAGTTCATTGGATATTAACATGGAAAATTAATCCAGATGCCTTCCTCACACCATACACAAAAATCAATCATATCTAAATATGAAATGTAATACAATAAAATCTCTAAAAGGAGAAAAAGTACATCTTCGATGTCTTGGAATAGACAAAACTTCCCTAAACCCCCATTCTTCAGTTCCATGGTTGGGTCAAGTTTCTTTCATCATCCTGCTAACTTATTCTGTTCACTGTTTGAAATAAGCAGAGTTGGAAGTCGGATGTTCTTGTTTGTATTGTTACCTTGTTTGTGTTGTACCATCCCCATCCTCTCTTTTTCTAGTAGTCACTGATTACTAAGTCACTCTTTTGTTTTATCATTAGTTCAGACATTTATTAAGTGTGTATTTATGTCATTCCCTTTCCCGAGCACTGTCATTGCTCCTGACCAACTTGGTCAAAGCCAACAGGCTTGACTGGCATTTTAGATCCTTAAGATGGAGAATCAGTACCCAACCCACCCACACTAGTATCCTTCATCATCTGAGCCTGCATCCTCAGCACTGGATGATCCTTATTATTCCCTGATCTCCAAACACACCTTGAATTTTCCTTCCTCCGAATGTTTAGTCATGCTGCTTCCCCAGTGAAACAGCTCTCTCAACCCTACCTGTGTCATTCTGTTTCCAGGCCTTCGGCCTCCAGTGGCCTGTCTGCTTTGGAGAGCTTGGGCTCATTGCATGGGAGGGGCAGAACATGCAGAGGGCTCAGTGACTCTCACGCAGCCCTACAAGCCCTGCTCAGTGCCCCTCTATTGGTGGTCTGGAATCATCCCCCAAGGCTGAGCGCGCAGGCATGACGACATGGGCTTAGGGCTTGTGAAGGGCTCCCTCTGCTGGAGAAGGACGGCATTGGGTCCACGCACAATCACACAGTAGGGGAGCAATCCTGGAGATCAATGTGCTTCTCAAAGACGTAGGTGACACCCACCCCAGAGAGGGAATCTTTCAAGTTGTAGGTACCAGAGATGGACAACTTGACCAGGAGACATCGCCATATCTCAGACATAAGATGCACAAAGGCCAGCTGAAGGACAGACTTCTGTTCTCATCACCTGCCAGCTCCAGTCTTTCTTCAGTGCAGGCCTAGCGATGGGGGGTGCGGGACACGGCAGGAGGAGGGTGATCAATGAATTAGTGTGTTCATGTTGGCCTCTACGCTATCTGACAATCTTGTTCCTTTTGCTCATGACAGTCACTACTTACCTCCCAACCACCAGTCATGAGAGGTTGGGTTAGCCGCCACCTTGGACCCCAATATCAGTTCAGCGGCAGCCACTGACGATCTCCCCACTCCTGGTTCTGCCTCTTCCATATGGTGAACCAGACTTGGCCAAGGCAAACAAAGAACAAGAGTGTTAGAGCCAGGAATAGCTGGGTTCACATCCTTCCTCTGCCACCCACCTTGTTTGGGTAATTAAAGGGCCCAAGCCTCAGTTTCTGCTTCTATCAAATGGGGACAACAGTCTCTAGCTGATGGAGTTGTTGGAGGATGCAAACGAGACAACATATTTAAATTGCTGATGTAGCATGGGTGCTCTGCACATTTTAACCAGCTTCTCCCCTCCACCTCCACTACAGTCCCACATCTGTTCATTGGGGAGTGAGGCTGAGAATATCAATACACATTTGCGATATGGAGTGATAGAGATAAATATGAGTTTCATAGTGTGACAAGGGTAGGGCTGATGGGTGCTGCTCGAGGCGGGGACTAGTCTGAGAGGTAACTGCTGCCCTGCAGTTATTGAGTACCAACTATGTGCCTGGTCCTGCTCTTTATACACAGTCTTATATGATCCTCATAGTAACCGATGGGGTTGGTACTTGTAGTGAACAGGCTCTGGGGGGGTCCCCATGATCTCTGACTCCTGGTTCTACAGTCTTGTATAATCAATCTCCCCTGCCACCCCCGTTTGCTTTGGGCAGGACCTACTTCTAACCAGTAGAATACGATAACAGGTGTGTGTGATCACATTATACAACACTGTAAGGCCCCTTGTCCCCTAGGGCCACTCCAAGCCCACACCAGATGGATTGGAGTGGAATTGCTGTGAAAAAACCCCTCAGGCCTCCACAGAAGCTGCCCAGTGAGCCCATCAAAGGTGGTCATCCTACCTGCCATTTCCACCAGATCAGGAACTCATTCAGAAATCACTTTTCAGAGCTCCCAGACAAATGACTTCATCTCAATCCTCATTCTCATGTGAACTAGACATACTTGTGGTTTTCAAAAGGAAAATGGTCATATTCATGGTACCTTCAGACAAAGCCCAGGGTGCTTACCACATGGGCCTGCTGCCTCTTGCTTCTGTGGCTTCCTGGCCAAGCAGAGCTAATAAGATGACTCGGCCAAGTGAGCACTCAGGACCAGTGGCCAAGGTTAGGACCAGTGGCCAAGGCTAGGACCGGCAAGATGGCCGCAGGCCCTCACTGCCATGGCTTTGTTTCCACCACGCTTTATGTGACCTCAAGTGTCCCTGGGGCACTGGCTCATTTTCTGGGGAGAGGGAGTCTGATTTGTCCCAGATGTGCCCGGAAATGACAGCCCCTGCCCCCATTCCCTGTATGGGATGCCTGTAAGTTCAGAGAAGGGTCTCCACATGAAGTCCTGCTGGAGGAATGATCACAGGGGTGGCAGAAGATGGGACAGTGCCTGTTAGCTCAGAATCAAGCAGGAAGGTTTGCATGAGGCCAGGGGCACAAACCCCAAGTCAGGGGTGCCTCGGGGAAATGGGGAGGGGTCGCGGAGGGGTCATCAGAGGAGAGGTGGAGTGTGGGTCTTAGAGAGCCAACCCAGCCTGGGGTGGGCGCAGAGGGGGCGCCTTGCTGCTCCCCTGTGCTCCAGGAGAGCTGGCTCAGCTCAGCATACCCCTGCTTCTGCCGGGCCCCTGTGGCAGGCTGCCTTCCTCCTAGCTAGTCCTGCACCTCCCCGCAGCCTCTCTGGCTGCTCACTGGCCCTGCCCCCCTCCCACACACTGCCTGTTCCTTTCCCGCACCCCCCAGGATTGCTGGCCCTCCCACTTAAGGCAGCAGTGCTATTGTGCTGTGCTCCACGTGTGTGATGACGCTGGTCCCAAGCACATCCTTGCAATGGCTGTCCGAACTTCTCTGCACCTCAGGGTGCCCCTCCACTTCTTGTGAGTGCAGAAGCCTGGCATCCATAGGGATGAGAAGGAAAGGGTCACTGTGGTGGTTGTTTGGCTCAATCCCTCCCAGTGAAGTCCGGCAGGGGCTCCCTGGGCAGCACAGTGTCATGGAGCACAAGGGGAGTCTAGGGGAGGACTCCCACTCCATGTGGGCCAGCACATTCAGCAGTAGGGCCTGGGATAGAGGTGAGAGGGGGCCGTGTTCACTTGCGCTGGGAAACAGCCTGTGCAGGGTCTGAGCACAGCGCTGTCCATGCTAACCCTGGTCCCAGGAGCCCTGGAGTTTATTGACAGGAGATGATGCGGTGGGTTGATACAGGAGGCCAATGTAGAGGTAGCTCAGGGTCTAGTCCTGCCCCCAGTGCATGCTGGGAAGCCTTCACAGATGGGGTGGCTGTTCAGCTGGGCTCTGCGGGATGAGAAAGGAGGCAGGACTGGTACAAGCAAAGACGTTGTAATCTAGAGGCAGTAGGTGGGCCAGCAGTGTAAAGGTGACATTGATTTCAGGTTCCTCCTCTTCAAAAGGGGCACAATATACTTACAGTTTGACAGACGCAGCTTGCCATCGGAATGGGCTGGGGAAGCATTTAAAGGTAACACATTCTGGAATCCTACCTCAGAAATCCATTTAGGAGGCTGAGTGGAGTCTAAGACCCTTTAAGTTTTCAGAAGCTCCCCAGGTGATAAAGATAATCACTCAGATTGGAAACAGCTGCTCTAGGCAAGCAGCCCGTGACAGACCATCCTCAGAAGAGTATGCAATTTAGAACTGATGAATTGCTTATTTCTAGAATTTTTCACTTAATAGTTTCAGGTAACTGAAACCAGAGAAAGTGAAACCATGGGTAAGGGGGGATAGCTGCATTTCTTCATGGTAGATCTGTATTTCCACATACAGCCTTTCTGAGCTTGAGCAAACGCGAGGCTCAGCGAAGTTTCTCTGTTTCTTGTCTGTTAGTAAATACAGCAAGCCTCGAATTACGTCGTTTCATTCTATGTTGTTTTTTAAATCTTTTAAATATTTTTTCAATTAAAAATATTTCAGTTACAGTTGACATACAATATTATGTTCATTTCAGGTACAGATTCAGCATTGTTTGTTATGACATTGATGAGATACCGTAGGAACTTAACTCTTGTTATCAAGTAGCCTGTCGTAAAATTGATTTTGTTATGCATTGTTTTACCATAGTTCTGAGAACCTACTGACACCATTAAATGAGGACTGAACTGTATTTTCAGCTTTGTGGGTCTTAGGGGCTCCTTAGAACTTCTCAGCTCTGTGCTTGCAGGGTAAGAGTAGCCAAACACAACCCACAAAGGAATGAGCACTTGTTTATTTACGATAAAGCTTTATTTACAAAGACAGGTGGCAGGCCAGACTGGCTCTGTAGCTCCTACTTTGCTGACGCCTGATCTGAAGCCAGAATCCACAGGGAAAGACATTTTGCCACATAATTAAAACAAAAAAAAAATCTCTCCTGCAGAAACAGCCCATAAAAAAGTTAGGATGACAAACTGCAAAAAAATGTTTGCAACATGTATGACTGATATAAGGCCAGTATCTTTAACTCATAAAGGTGGTCACCACAAAGAAAAGACAAATACTCAGATAGAAAACCCTCAAGAAGTTTCCATTTGGCAGCATAACACATGGAGCTTTGGGTGTAGTTGTGTGGTGACGGTCCCCTTCACTTTTATACCTGTCTGTATTGGCTGAATTTTATTTTATTTCTTTTTGTTTTATGTCATAATAAGTATGTGAAGGCCATAATCAAAACCCTGATCCTTTGGGTACCTTATTTTAAAAAACAGGATTTATTGTGGAAATGATGGAAATGGCTGAGAGGGGGCTCAAGGGAGTGGAGTACAGGCACAAGTTGCCGACAGGCGGAAACCGTGGCTAACTTTTCAGGGGTGCTGTGGAGTGAGGTGGGGTGCAGGTCAGTGGGAGGACCATACAGAGGGTGGGGCAGGAGAGAATCAGTTACCCCAGTTTCAGAAGAAATCCCCAAGTGATGACGCCTCAGCTCTAGGTCTAGGATTCTGAATACATGCACATCTGACCTCTGACCCCAGGCAGGCCACCAGCTGGGCCAGACCTCTGGGACCCCGGTTGTTTCCAACCACCAGGGGAAGCCTCTTCCTGATGTGCCCCCTCCTCTCTGGCCTCTTCAGTGTGAACCCAGCATCACAGTCCACATGTGGGAGATGCCAGTGCCCTCCCAGGAGTCCATGTCACCCAGCCAGCTGGCTCTGTCCCAGCTGCTCCTCATGTGGCAGCTCTCCCCTGGGAGAAGGTACAAAGCAACAGCTTCCAGGCACTGGGAAACAGTGGACCATCGCCAGGCAAGCGTATAGTGGCCCCAGGTGAACATGACGGGTAGCAAGTGGTGATGGCACCTGTACAAAGTGGGGCGAGGAATGGAGGGATGCCTGGGGCTACTGAAGTCCACACACCCAAGTTCCCATTGCTTCAGTTGGATGGCTGCATTTCCCAGGGTTTTCCAGGGGCTCTGATCGCTGCTTCCTCTCCTGCAGATCGCCTCCAGGGAGCAGCTGATCCCCTAACACAGCAGCGGGTAAATGGGGATGGCTGGCCAGGAATGACTATCGATGGGGAATGGCTGATGGGGCTGGTATGTCAGGGCCCAGTGCTACTCATTGTGGAGATCAAACAAAAGTAAGGTGGCCTCTGCTCTCTACAGGAAGACAGTGCTGGTCTCCTTCTCTTCATGCTGGTCCCTGAGCTTTGCTCACAAAGCCACGCCATCACCCCTCCTTCCCTGCCCCTGTGGGCATGATTTTCACTGCGTAGGATCTCACCAAATAATTGTCCTCATTTAATCCTCACCAGAATTCTGTGAGGTGTATATAGTAATGTCCCATCTTAAAGGTAAGAAAACTGAGGCTTGAAAGGTTGGAATGATGTCCCGCAAGACTATAGAGCCTGGAAATAGCAACGATCTAGCTCGATCCCTGGAACCTGATCTCCAGGTCTGACCATGGTACTGGGTGCCACAAGTCAAATCAACGACAGTGGCCTTCAAGGACCCCATAGGAATGCAGCAGCTCGAGTTGGCCAGGGCAGGGTCTGGAGCATTGGAGGGACTAGAGCCCACCCACCTTGATGCTGTTTGGACCTGATACTTCCGTGGTTCTCTCTCTCCTTTTGTCTACTCCCAGGTCTTGCAGGATCTTCAGTGAGGATCTTTGTGCACTTGCCCTTCTGTGTGCACACCTCGTGTGGCCTCCCTGCGCGGCAGGAGGCCGCTGGGCTCCTGTCCACTCTGCTTGTCCCGTTTTTACCAGGTTAGCAGTCCCATTCGGCTCTGCACTCAGGGTGACCTGCCAGGGTGGCCTCACCAGGGCCCCTGTTGGTGTGCGGAGCCGACTGGATTCTCTTCCCCTTAGTGCCCCTCAGGCTAATTCTTCGGGCGTCCCTCTACCAACCCCCTCCACTCTACACCCACCAGGCCCTGTATCGCCCACCAGGTCCTGAGGGGTTTGGGGGTTGTATGTGCAGCCTCCCACCTCAGGGAGGGAGGGGCTTAGTTTAAAAGAAGGCCTTAGATGGAGCCAGGTCTGGACATGGACTCAAATGCCCTGTGGGCATCAGTTCTGCTGATACTTTGGCCTGAAATAGATCAAATGCTGGGCAAGCTGTCAACTCCTGAGCCTCAGTTTGCCCATCTGAACAAGGGGAATATGAGGCATAGATCTGGCCCATGGTTTTCCTGCTGATTCCATCATTCAGCTCATGGAGGTGATGCTGGTCCATGAAGGTTGCCTCCCAGGACTGGTTAACTAAACATTTTTGCTTGTTGTCAACTTTTGTGCTGAATCAGAGTTTATCTCATACTGGTTTCTAGTGTAAAAAAGCAGCAGCTGGCACTTAAGGTAGAAGTAAAATTTTAATCATCCATTTAGTATTTTCCACGCTGGGAAGGAAGTTGTGATTGGCGCCTGTCAGCAGCAGGACAGCAATGAAAGGCAAGGAAGTGAAGATTCGTGTGTGGGCTCTTTGCGAAGCTGTGCTGTGGAAAGGCAGAAAAGGTGGCGGCAGTAGCTGGAGGAGATTCCGCAAGCAAGGGAACGGCTTTCACAGCTGGACCAAGCTCCCACAGGCCTTTGCAGGGGGAAAGGCGGAGCAGAGCCCAAGGAGCTGACCCGGTCTTGCCCTATAACCAGAGGGAAAAAGAGGACAGTGTGAATGCAGGGTGACAACTTAGTGGTGGCAAGCAGAGGGAACGCCTTCCCTGACATCAGTCACAAGAAATCACCAATGGATTAAAGTCCTACCCTTCAAAAGTGAATCTGTAAAAGCATTAAAGGAAATACAGGGGAATATGTAGATAGTCTTGGGGTAGGAAAGACTGTAAGACAAACAACTCATTCAGTGTAAACATTTTCTGTATGACAAGATACTAAAAACCACACGTGGAACATATTAGGTCTACATATAAAACAGTAGCATGCAGCATACTTAGAAACTCCTAGAAATCTCTAAGAAAAATGGACAAACAGCAGGAATTAGCAGCTTACGGAAAAAGAGATACCCATACAGGGAGCGTGAGGAAGTGCAGACTTCAGACTTCAGAAAATTTTTTTTTTTTTTGAGGGCAATGTCACTGGCCCTCACCCGAACTGGGGCCGCTGGCTTCCTAGGCCAGCGCTTAACCACCGCGCCACTCGGCCCCAGACTTCAGAAATTTGTACCCTTGATTTTGGTAGAAGTTAAGTCCTGAGGAGATTGTGCGTTGTGGGGGTGTAAACTGTTATAGTCACTTTGGAGGTTTGGAAGACAACTCAAAGCATTTATTAAAATTTAAAAGGGGGCCGGCCGAGTGGCGTGGTGGTTAAGCGCTGGTTTAGGAAGCCAGCGGCCCCAGTTCAGGTCCCACATATGACGGCCAGTGACACTGCCCTCAAAAAAAAAAAAAAAAAAAAAAATTAAAAGGGCGCGTGGGGCCCTTCCCTAGAGGGTTTCCCGAGACCAGGGTTTCCAAGTGCAGCACTGAGGACAGTGGGACTGTTGTCGGAGAGTGGGCCTTTCTCAGCACCAAGTCCAGGTCCTTGGCAACTCGAGCAAAGAATTGAACAAGATACCAGAGTAAAGCAGTAGAATAAGCAGTTTATTAGAAAAGATAGTACATTTAGAAATAGAAGTAGACTTGAGTACTAGAGGATGGCTCAAGGGCCCATTACCAAAGAGTGTAGAGGGGGCACATGCAAAGGTGAAACTTAAAGGGAAGAAGTGGTAACAAGGAGCAGGGAAAAAAAAGCAGCAGCCGTGCTTCCCTCCCAGGACTTGGGGTTTTTATCCTTTTTCTCCAGGATGGGCTGTTCTTTCTGGGCATAGGACCACTTGATTGGCCCCTGTGATTAACAAGAGGTACTGAGCAGGTGTGAGTGACTGGTCTGATCTAGTTGGATATTTTGCTCCCACTTGCTCTTCCCGCAGGGGTAGGTAATTACAATACAAAGGGGAGTTTTGGGTGGAGAGGGGAAGTGCCTCAGGCGGTTGCACTCTGTGGGATGTGTAGGAATGCAGAGACCCAATGCCTTCCTCTTACTGCCTGCCTAGTTTTCCTTGAGAGACGTGATCCCCATAAAATCTCTATGGGAATCTGAGGGACAGGAGGTCTCTTCTGTATCTGCTTCCTGCTGGGCAGGGGCGTAGAGCTGTCCCTGCCTATTGGGGTTCACGGTACTCTCACCCTAGCTGGTCTCATATGAGAGAAAGGGGTCTCAAGCTCCACCTGGAAGACGGCGTTGGCTTATTTGCTTGTTGGGGTATCCCCTGCATCCTCAAGGCTCCTGAATGAGGACAAAAATATAAATCTGTTAGTTCTTATGAAACTTGTGGCTATTCAGTCCATCACTCAGGTGGAGTCAGTTGTCTGGACACAGAATGGGTTTGACATTTAGTTTCCTGGCCTGGGGGATGTTAGGAAGTCTCAGGCTTTCAACTAGTTATCTGAAGCAGGGGTAGGAGACTTCTATTGTTTCAGATTCAGGAAGTAATTTACAAAGCAATTAAGAAGCAAGTGGGATCTTCAGTCCAAGATTCACAAACTGGTCAGAAAAGCAATCAAAGCCCAAGAGCTAAGAAACTAAAGAACTAGGGATGCAACTTAACATTTCTATAGAAAAGAAAACATTCAAGTTTTTCAGTGGTGGGGGTTGGTGCGGCTCAGTTGGCCGGATTCTTCCTCACAGTAGGCTGTACTGTGTGCACTGTGGGATGTTTGGCAGCATCCCTGGTCTCTACCCACTAGATGCCAGCAACATTCCCCTGTTCCTCCAAGCTGTGACAACCAGATGTGTCTCCAGCAATTGCCATATGTCCCCTGGAAGGCAAGATTGCTCCCAGTTGAGAACCACTGTCCTAGAAAAACACTTGCCTGTGTGCACAGACTTGAGGAAAGGGAACGCCATGGTACAGCTCGAGTCCACCATGGTGGAGTGCTAACTAAAGGGCTCCCTTTGAGCAGGTATTGGGCTGAGTCCCTTCCACTTAGAAGCCTGTGTGATCTGACAAGCTGGCCCTTTAGAACCCCCCCCCCTGCTCGCCCTCCCCTCCACTGGCCTGAGATGGGGGCTTGCATGATTGGCCCATCTACAGTTGGCCCTTCCCGCATGCCTCCATCATGGCACATCCTCCTGAGCTAGAATGTGTCCTGTGAGAGCTCTTGGCGTGCCCCACAAAGATGGAGTTGAATAAGTGAATACTGGAAGCCAGAAATAGGACAGATTCAGGCAACATCTGGGCTGCACCACTTACCAACTTTGGGCAAGTAACCGTGTCTCTGAGCCTGTTTCTTCACTGGGAAACTGGGGATAACAAGAGTATTTCTTTGTAGGACTGAAAGGGAATAATCTATTAATATATTAAACACATATCATGCTAACTTATACCTTGTCATTACTTTCTAGCCCAACTCCCTCTCTTGACAGAGGAGGTGACTAAGGTGCAGAAGGGGCTGGTATGACTTGTTTCTGCAGCAAGTTAGTAGGTAGTTGGGACTAAAACCCAACCTTGTGACCCTATACAATATCACACAACTTCAGCCTCTCATTGCCAACCAGTGGGCAAATCACCTCCAGCCTCTCTGAGGTAACTATGTACACCTAAAAATACTAAAAACTGGGATTAATGAAATTCAGGATATGGTATTTACCAATCTCTGTCTTTAAGGACAGGATTATCCAGAAATGGAAGAATGAAAATGTACAATAGACAAGTTATTGGGTTGTCAGGAAAGTCATGATGTATTTTTTCTGTTTTTCGTTGCAAAAATGCATCATGACTTTTCCGACAGCCCAATATACTTCCTTTATATATACAAAGACCTTCGTTTTAAGTAGCTACAAAGCTAACAATAAGTTTTCTTTCAAATTTACCTTTTACTTCTGTAGTAGTAACACGTGGATAAACTCATTCCTAGGTAGCCTGGAGCAAACAGGGATGCGGGTGCTTTGTCACCCTGTTAAACACTCTCCAAGGAAAGTAGAAATGTTAATAAAAGGCAGTTGTAACTTGGAGCAAAAACCGACCTAATTATTGGTGAGTATATGTCATGTTTTTTAGGGCAGGCCTCTCAAATAAGCCAATTGTGTGATTTTTTTTTTTTTTAGTAGATCACGTTGTATTGTTCTTGTAATATTCTTCTTCTCTTTAGCTGCAGATCAACAGTCATTCTTTCCCTCTTGTTTAAATTATATTAATAAAATGAAAGAGCAGACACTGCAGGCACTGCCATTTGGTTTGTCCCTCAGTGCTTTTTGTGGTGTTTTGTATTTAACCAAGTGAAATAATTTTTAAAAGTTTTTAAAATTTTTTTCCCTTAAGAATGCTGTTAATAACACTTTCCATGAAATACAGGAAGAATATTATAAAGGAAGAATGTTAAAATTTATTGAATCTACTATGTGCCAGACACTTTACTTCTGTTAGCTGATTTAATATTCAAAGACCATTAAGAGATAGGTTCGAAAGCGCCTGTCTTATTACAGGTGAGGAAATGGAGGCTCTGAGACGTGAAACATTTTCCTGTGCATCTAAGTCCACTCGATTCCATTCAAGCATGTCTGTTTTCCAAGTCTGTAGGGTAATAGTGTGCTGAAAGCAGACTGCAGCCAGGCTGCCTGCTGTAATCCAGGCCTGCTCCTTACTGTGTTAACTTTGAGCACAGTCTGTAATCTCTCTAAGCCTCTGTTTTCTTATGTGTAAAAGAAGCACTATAGTAATAATACCTGCTGGAGGGGTAGATTCTTAGAATGGCTCTTTCTCCTGCAGCAGATTCCTCTGTTTTGGGCCAGGCTCAGCCCCTACTCCTGCAGCGCTTTCCCTCAGCACGCCTGATTCCCAGTAAGTGTTCCTCTGTAGGTCCTCTTCATACCAACCCTCTCTCCCTTCTTTCTTCCCAACTCACACATTTTGAGCAGATATACTAGGAGGAAGAAAGGAGAAAGAGAACTGAGAGCCCACAATTGGCTACAGCCGTTCTGCCTCCTAGGCGAGAGACGCAGTCATTTCTCTTTGGAATAGTGTTTTATGTAGCAAAACATGTTGATGTGGCATTGAATCAAGAAAAGGTAGCCCCAAGTCAAACAGACCAGTTGTTTTGCATAATAAAGTAAGCGCGTTAGTGTTTCAAGGATTAGCTGTCTGGGGTGGGTCTGTGAAGGAGGGCGCTCAGAGAGGTGAGATATGAGCTTCACAGGGAGGGGAGGGGTGATGCTGTAACAATGGCTCCGCGACTTTTTCAAAACAAGTGCCTAATCTACTTTAAGGCATAGTCTGAATGTTAGCCTACAAACCTCCCCAAACCCTCAAATTTAACTCCAAACTGCCCCAGAGTCTGTCACTTGCAGCCCTGTGATGACGGAGCCAGGGAGAAACCCAGGGTGAGTTGGGGTGATATGTATGGAGCATGAATGACATCCATGGAGATGAACCAGAAACCAAACTCAATTAGCAGATGCTGGAGCTTTGAAGCAAGGGGTGATGGGGAGAAGTGTAAGACCCCTTCCCTGCTTGCAAGCAATCTCTGGAAAGATAGAGAAGGGTGATATGGAGATGATGGTGGAGGGGAGGAGTCAAGCGAAATTAAATCTTGTCTAAAAGGATGGAGAGCCCTAGCTGACAGATGTATAGATCACAGTGAGTCCAGGGGAATCTCACAATGAACCAGATGGGATCATCAAATTATGATCAATCTATTATTCTATAAGATATGCTAAATCTGCCTATGTCCCCTCCAAGGTTTCCCATGGTTATCCATGACCCCCAAGGGTTAGAGGATCAATAGAAATGAGACCATTTAACCCAGTACAATCCAACCAAAATGGTGGTGTAGACATGGCTTCTTGGTGTCCATGGTTGGTGGGCTGATGAAGCCAAGGTTGAGGGGAGGAACCATCAGTTCAGAGCAGCACCAGGCAAGTTCCCTAGATTTCAGCCTTTTGGGCCCTCCAAGCCCAGGGGCCCAGGTAATCAGCATCTTAACCAGGGAACCTGCTATGTATTATATCATCTGACCAGGTTAAAGTGGAGTTCCTGTTTCAAAGTGGAGTTTCTAAGTTTTATTACCAAGAAATGCAAAGGGCTCTCCCATATTATTGAAATGTTGGGTTTACTAGTTTTAAGGGCTGTTGATTTTTCCCCTCAAAACCATGAATGGTCATTATAGTAAAGTCTTTATGATGGTATTTTCTTTCTTGGAAAAATTTCTCTCTTAAATTTACCATTTGTGTTTGCCATAGGTTCCCTCATCCACACTAGGAGAATTTACTCCCTAACAATGATTTTGCTGGACTAGTGCAAGTTAACTCATCTGGTATAATGATAGGGAAGAATTTTTTAGAATTTGTATATCTCTAAAGGCATTTCCCCTTTGTAAATGAAGTTGTTTTGTAAGCAAAATACAACTAACAAAGTAAAACACAGTAAGGCTCAGACAAAATGGTGACAATGGCATTGTTTTCCAATCTACTCAAATCCCTTTACAAAACAAGCAGTGACTAGGAGAAAAAAAGAGTATAGGAAGTAGAAGCATAAAAAAAATTAGAAGAAAAACATCAAAAGGATTCAAGAGAATGATGGATCTTGAAGACAGGCAAAGATCCAACATATGCATAATAGAAGCCCCTCCTCCCCTCAAAAAATAAAGTAAGGTGGTGCAGAACAAATATAAACAACTCTTACTGAAAACTTTCCTGAAAACTAACAAAATGACTTGGACACAATACACCTGGGAGATATGACCAGAACAGTCAACTCCAAGACAATCTATTAAAATTATTAGAATTTATAGAAGTCCTTTTGTTACCGGAGGGGTAGAACCCTTCTCGGGGAGCTTGGCTCTCACACTGGGGGGCAAACCCAGCGGTATCCATGCTTGGTTCCCACACCAGGGATTGGACCCCGGCCTCGAGGAGGAACACTGAGCTGCAACATTGCCAGGGGTGGGTCTTCTTCGGCATGGTGTCCAGGTTCTTGGCATCTTGAGCAAAGAATTGAACGCGACATGGAGGTAAAGTGGTGAAAGAGAAGTTTATTAGAAGAGATAGTATACTTCAAAGAATTAGGCCCCGGTGAGCAAAAGCAGCTGCTCAAAAGGCCCAAGGGCTCAAGGCTGAAGATGGCATTATTAGGAGAAAAAGTACACTCCAAAGGATTTGGAGTAGGCCTGAGCAAAAGCAAGGCTCAAAAGGCTGCAGCTCACAGGAGCCTGGGGGTTTTGTCTTTTTTTCTCTGATAGGCTGTTGCCCTCAGGGCAAGGGACTTCTTGATTGACACCTGTGATTGATAAGGGGCTATTACCTCATCCTCTTAGACTGTGCATGTCCCTTCCCAGAGTTCAATCTGTTAGAATGATATTAATGAACTTCTGGGTGTTATGTATGATACTATAATGATAGTATAATGAGGCTAGGGTGAGAATGAGGTCCTGGTGGCCTCTACCTGTGGTTTCTGTTTAGGGTAGATAAGGAAAGCACTGCCTGGAGACAGTGCTCCCCTAGATTGTATTGGATGTCCAGGAATGCAGAGACCCAATTACCTGTCTCTAACTACTGAGAGATGTGACCCCCATAAATCTCAGTGAGGAGTTGAGGGACGGGAGGTCTCTTTTTTCTATGTCTGCTTCAAGCTGAGAAGCGGGTAAAGATGTCCCTACCTGCTGGGGATTCACGAAACTCTCGCTCTATCTGATCTTAAATAAAAAGAGGGGGTCTCATATCTGCCTTGGTCAAGGCGCACTGGAAACCTTGCCGGGACATAATTTGTATCCCGACGGCCCCTAGATGAGGAGAGACAGATATTAGTTAATACATTAGAGGCGCTGGCTCCAGGAACAGGACTAGAAGTCCAATTACCTTATTTCACCCAGGGGTTAGGTCTGGACTGGCCTAGAGGAGTGTTAAACCCCATTTGGTCTCTGGGATGGCATTTATTTATCCAAGAGTTAGCTCTTGGGAGAATTTTGGGCTTGGAAGAATGTTGGGCTACAATGATTATAGCTCACAGGCTTTTAAGTAGTTATTAAGCAGGGGTGAGAGACATTCTGTGATTTAGGCTAGGAGCAATCTTTAGTTTAGGATGAAGAAACTGATTCAAGTGTGATTAGGACCAGGGAATAAGGAGCTAAGAAACTAGGGAAAAGGAGACTTAAAATTTCTATATTGAAGGGACCTAAAATTCCTATAGTGAGGGGACTTAAAACTTCATAGTGAGGGGACTCTCCCGTATCACTTTTGGCACAAGGTAAAATGATCCAGTAACTTATATAGCATTACATCTTTACAGGACATTTTTAAGTGAAGGCACAATTAAGTAGCGTAGTCCAATAAAAAAAAAATGTGAACCAAGATTTTTGTTATTCAGCCAAAGTGACCTTTTCACCCTCCGACCTCACTTGCTACCAGGTTACCCTATTCACCCTTCTTCATAGGATTTTGCACCTTCCAAGCGTCTTGTTCATCTTTTTCCAGAAAGAGCTGCCTGTGACCAGGGCTTGGGGTCTGCTCACCGCTGTACCTGGAGCACCCAGCACAATTCATGGTGGGGGTCAAAGGTTTTGCATAGGGCTGGCCGAGTGGCATGGTGGTTAAGTGCTGGCTTGGAAAGCCAGCGGCCCCGGTTCGGTCCCACATGTGAGAGCCAGTGACACTGCCCTCAAAAAAAAAAAAAAGGTTTTGCATAAACACAGTTCTGCACAGAAACTGCCTAGAGCAGTCTGCTCAGGCTGCTCTAACCAAACACCACAGACTGGGCAGCTTAAACAATAGGTTATCTCTTACTGTCCTGGAGCCTCGGAAGTTTGAGATCAAGGTGCCAACAGATTCCGTGTCTGCAGAGGGTCCTCTTCCAGCGTGTACACTGCTGTCTTCTCACTGTGTCCTCACATGGCCTTTCCTTGGTGCGTTTGCGTGGAAAGAGAGCTCTCTCTCCCTCTCTCTCCTCCTCTTCTTATAAGGACACTAAACCCACCAGCCCCAAGCTCACGACCTCATCTAATCGTAATCACTTCCCAAAGGCCCCACCTCCCCATACACACACTGGGGGTTAGGGAGTTAACATATGATTTGAGGGAGGGGGCACAAACAACTTCCTCTTCCCGGGCCTCTTCCTAAAATGAGGCAACCGGCTGATCTCTGGTGTCCCTACTGCTCCCACGTTCTCATGCGGTCCCCAAGAGGGGTCTGTCTAGTGCGAGTTCCCATGGACCACACGCATACACTGCCAAGCACTGTGCAAGGTGATGGGGTTAAAACGATAAGAGACATAAACCATGTCACGTGTGGTGCTGATGCTTACCTGTCTAGGGATGGTAGGAAGACTAAGATCAGAGAATATAAAATTGGAGAAATAGTGTTTTGCTTATACAGTTCTCTTATAGATACTATCAGCTTAGACCTATCATTACCCTCACAGCTCTCGTGATGAGGAAGCTAGGGACTAAAGTCACACGTACGTGGGAAGGCCCAGTATCCCACACAGAATAGATTCCTCTTCCTGAGAGGCAGCCAGCCCTTGGTCATGGTAACCTGAGGGCCTACTTACCTGCTCAGGTGGTAGAGGTGAGGCAGCTGATCTTGAGAAGGAAGGCAGCGGGACAGAGCACAGGGTGGGCTGAAGAGGGGCTGCACATCCTGGGAAGCAGGGAAGGGACTCTTGATCGGGCTTGGTGGCTGGGGACAGTTTCAGGGAGGAGGGACTCCTGTTGGGATTGGAACCACCCCTGTAAGGACAGACTGGTGAGTGTCAGAGCAGGGAGGACACAGGGGAGGGAGAGTGAGGAAGGCAGGACCAGACAGAGGGTCTGGATTACCAGGAGTTGCTGACCAAGACTCTGAGGTCACTTACTCTAGTGGTTTTCAAACCATGCCTTCAAGAACACTGGGATCGCAAGCATTTGGATTATATAGGGAAGAAAAAAAATCTAGGCTAAGCTCCAAAGTAAAAGAAGTGCACGAAATTCATGAGTGTTCTTCCCGTTTCAAATTTGCTTATTTGGTGACTGCCTGTTCTCGCGTCTCTACACTCGAGTCTAGATCAGGGATAGAAGCTAGTTCAGCACACAGAGTTAGATGAACTGTCTTACATTTAATCAATCAGTATTACAAAGTGTTCCTGTAGCATACAACCTCATAACATCCAGGTGTTTGGGCACCTATAAAAGGGGGAACCTCCAACCTGTCCTCCAGGTGGGCTACCTGAGGACCCATCCACAATGCTTGCTTGCCTGGCTTCCTGCCTTGTCGCGGGCTGTGGGCTCTTGTCCAGCAGGCTTCTGAGTCCTGAGCACAGACCAGGGGCTGCTTTCAGGTCTTCCTGTAAACTGAACCTGACCCTGCTTGGAACACGGGGCTTGTGTGGGCATGGTTATGTGCAGGCACGCGCCACATGAGAGAGTGGGTCCAGGGGTCCAGAGGCCTGGCCTGGGCTCATTGGTGAGTAGGTCCCATTGCCTTGTGCCAGAGGTACACGGAGCTGAGGTGACAGGATGAGAAGTACCTCTGAGTGTGAGAAGTACCTCTGAGTGTGCAGCACATGACAGTCGCTGCTGGGAGGGACAGAACGGACAGAGGCTGACAACCATCAGGCAGCTGAGAAAACCAGAGGCACAGGTAGAGTCAGGTACCGACCCGGGTGATCCACAGTGCCAATCTGCCAGGGCAGGCTGAGGGGACCGCAGCAGATCCAGCAGGCTGTGGGGAGGGCTCATCCCCTGCCCTCTGCCCCGTCCTGGACCCAGGTTTGGCGGAGCAGAACACACAGGGCTGGTAAAAAAAGGTGAACAGAACCACAAACATCCCCACTGCAGGCCAACAGGACTGGAGCTCAGGGAGATAGGAACAACAGGACCTGAGGACAAAACAAGGGCAAGGGAAGACCGAGTCAAAGGCAAAGGGCGCGAGAGGTGGGGGTGGAGCTGCTGGGGTGTCTGCACAGGGGAGCTCGGTGGTCGGTGCTGGTCCCTGGAGCTGAGGCCTTGGGTCTGAGCCAGGGGAGATTATGAACAGAGCAAGCGACTTCGTGCAGAAGATCTGGATTTGAAACCTGGCTCTGTGACTTGGACAAGCCGTGGTACCTCCTCCAAACTCAGTTTGGTAACCTATAAACTCAGGTCATCCCTAGCTCGCTCAGCTGATATGATGATCCAGTGACAGCGCCCGTAAGCTGTGAAGCACTGTCCAGATGCATGTCCCCATGAAGGGGGCTCCCTAAAAAATGACAGGCTCCCGAGATGGTAAAGGAGAAAGCATGGTCCCCAGTCTTCAGGACCCTAGAAAGGGAGCATAGTCGAGTGGGGTCAGCACTGCTTCATGGAGAACGGGTGCTCCTTCTTTCTGACCTGGCCACTCTGGACCGATAGGCGCGGGGCCCCAGAGGCACTCACCACCGCACTACGACTCCGGGACCGGCACCTTCTCAAGCAGCAAGTCCTCCGCGCCGCCGAACTGCAGAGAGAAAGGGATCAGACACCGGGGCCCTCGGATCCCCCTCCCAATCCCGGCTCCCAGCCTTCCACCAGGTTGAAGCAGCGGGCAGGACCCACAGGAGGGGACCCCACGGGCCCCTCTCCCACCAGTTTCACCCAGGGACTGCCCACCACAGAGGCGCCCCCCGGCTGAGGGGCCTGTTAGAGTCCTCAGAGCGTAGTCCGGCCATTCACTTGTAACTTCTAATATAGTCCTTTCAAAATCTGCAGTTGAAAATCCCCTCCATTCTTTTGTTTTAGTTTTTGGTACAGAGAAGGAGGAAACAGATCCACTGCAGAGGCCAGCCATGGGGCAGGGGGAGCAGGGCCACCCAAGATGACCCGACGGGTCCCTGGCAGCACACACTTGCCTCAACGTGGAACACTACATGCCAGAAACTGGAGTCTGAGCCCCGGTACCGTCTGCCAGGGTAGAGCTGCCACATCAAAGGCAGCGGGCTCGGGGGCAGCTGGCTGGGGCGCACGGCCTCCCCCCGGGGGATGTCTACCTGGCGTAAGAGTACTCGGAGGCCATCTTCTGTCTGAAGAGAAATGAAGAGCAGGACACGGCTTCAGGGTGCCGCCAGGAATAAACCACCAGAGAGAGCCCTTCCTGCCACTCGCTGGGCTGGCTGGCATCTGCGGTTCTGGGAACGATTGTTCCAGAAGCTGTATTCCTTAAGCTGTGCATGCTCTCAGGGACTTGGGCTGGGCCAGGACACCCACACAGGGCCCCCCAGGCCCACTTCTTCTTGACGAAGTTCTAGGTGCCAGGCTATGCCATGGGCCCTGGACTCTGCGCTTGGGTGCCTATTTCAGCTGATGTAGGATTTTCTTTGTTGTATTATACATCTTTTTTTTAAACACAATGTCCCCGGATCCCAGATTCAGGGGACAGACCACTTTTTGCCATGCCCACCTGGACTACTGCGATGACTTTCTAACTTGCCACCTGGCTGGTCTTATACGCCACAAGTATCAGTTCTCGGCACAGCAGCCAGAGTGTGCGGCTAAAAATCACATCACTGCCCCCCCTGCTCGACACCCTCCAACGACTTCCCACCCCAGGCAGAATGAACTGACATCTTTACCACAGCCCACAGCCCCGCAAAGCCGGGCCCCTCTCTCCCTCCTCTCCTACTGTCCGTCCATCACCTTCCACCCTGTTCCAGGCACACAGGCCACCTCACTGTTTCTGGGACATGCCACACTCCCCATAGTCTCTTGCCATCTGTTGTCCTCTGCCTTGAACATTTTCCCCTAGGTCTATGCAGGACTCATACTCTTTTTTAGGCAGGAATCTACTCAAATGTATGTCTTCTATAAAGACAAATTTCAGCAAAATCCAATTCTATGGCATCCATAAGAGACATGCCTAAATCAGAGGTTCCAAAAGGTTTCAGATCAAATGATGGGCAAAAGCATGACAGGCAGATGCAAATGAAGACTCTCTAGGGGTCCTGCCTGACGTGCCCAGACCCCCCTGGTTATTGCCTCTCATCCCACCTTTGTTCTCCTACGCAGCTTAGCCGACCCCAATTATCTTGTGGTCCTTCTCCCCCAGTAGAATGTCAGCTTCACAAGTAGTGGGATTTTGATCACATTCACTGCAAACCCCCATGGCCTAGAACCATGCTTGGCATAAAAACCAGGCACTCATGTTTGTTCAACGACTATTTTTCCAAAGTGGAAATAGCTTTGAAAAGTTTCCTGTCCATGAATGAAATGAGAACTCGCTGTTAAAAACGACTTCAGGTCATCCTGCAAGGCGTAGGTATGGGGATCACCATTCTTATTGGTTTCGTATATAGTCTTCCATATCCTTTAACCATTTTTAGTTTGCTTATTCATCTTTTGCTTGTTGATTTACATATTAAGAATATGAGTCTTTTCAGTTACGTAAGGTAAATCCCACCCCACTGTTTGCTGATGCATTGAGTTTTGTGCAGAATTTATAACGATTATGTGAAAAACTCTGCTTTGTGGTTTCAGTGTCATCTTGAAGAAGATATTCCCCAGCTAGATATTAAAAAAATATATTCACTTAAATGTTTTTCAAATATTTGACTTAAAAAAAGTAAATATTTAACTTGATTAAAAAATAAATATATATATATATATATATATATATATATATACACACACACACACACACACACACACACACACACATGCCAATAAAGATGCAAATTTAGGTGGTGGAATCCCAACCCCATTACCTAACTAGCAGTCCTACTTTGGACAAATTTACAGTTTTTATGCCTCAGTTTCCTCACCTGTAAAATGGGGACACAGTCACTACTCAATTATCTTTTTGCTGTTTGCTATTACATAAAGTTCTAATATATATTTTTAACTTTGCCTTTAAACTTTCTTACTTCGGTTTACATATGGAAAGAATTTCGGCATTTTTCACCTAATTTTCTTTGAGTATACCCATGCTATGATGGAAAGTACTGAACGAGAGATATATTTCTTTTAAAAAAGCTAACATTACCTTAAGCTCCATCTTGTCATCACACATAAAACAAAGTCAACGTTTATTCAACACTGCTTTTATACTACTCTATTATTTGTATAATATAAGTCTGTGAAGTTGGTTTACCCCAAACTCTAGGGCGGTGGTTCACAAACTTGGTGATCATATCTGGTGAGGGTCCTTTAAAAATACAGATTCCTCAGGCGCACATAAGGAGATTGATAATCGGACATGCATATGAGTCATTTTAGAGAGAGATCATTCCCATTTTATGGATTAGGGCCCTGAAACCCAGGAGATCCCTATTTTACTCTCACACCCCCCGGATACACTGGGCCCCCATTCTGTGGGCACCCCGTCTTTCCCCCACGCGCCTTCCTGGCCTGCAGAACCTCCCCTCCTTGGAGCCCAGCTCAAACAGGTTTCATCTGTGAGCCCCGCTGGTCGCCCCGAGCAGACCCGGCCTCTGGCCTCCTGCCGCTGCACCGGAGGGGCCCCTCCAAGCCCCGCACCGCCTGGGGCGCCTTTGGCACCCAGGGGCCGGCCAGGGACGGTGCCACCCATGCTGCCCGGCCCGGCCCCACAGCGGCTGTACCTTGATGGATATGGGCAGCCAAGTGCGCTGGTTCTCGTCCACATACACGGACTTTCGCCAGATCCACAGGTGGTCCGGGTGCAAGGCCGCTGGGACACTGAACGGGAGCTGGTCCATGACGCCTCGGGGGGCTGGGAAGCAAGAGCCGAGCCTCGGAAGGCCTCTCACTTGGTGACGGGTCGCTCGGCCTGCACGCTTTATAGGGGATGGCGCGGGCGCCCCCACGCGGCAGGGCGGCAGGGCAAGGGGACGCAGGGCAGGCGGGGCCCAGGGCGGGACTAGGCAGCGCGCAAGGCGGGAGGGGCGCACAGGGCGCGGTGGGGCCGCCCGCTGGACCGGCAGCCGCGCCTGCGCCAAGGCCTGACTTGTCCCCTGGGTCCTGCACGTGTTTGGGAGCACGCACCCGTCGCCTTTAAGGCCAGCCAGCCTTGCCCTGCGTCCTGAACTCTCCACTGATGGGGAGGTACTCTGCTCTGTAGCCTTGGCCCTTTCTGGTGTCCCCAGGCGGACCCCACCATCCCTGCCAACCATGGTGTGTGGCTCTTCAAGCCACACCCCAGACCAGGACTCGCAGTCCACGCCAGGCAACCCAGAGGAAGGGCATGCCCCATGTCTTATGGGGTCAGAAGAGACCCTTGCAAGCCTGAACAGGGCCTGGACTCCTCCAGGTTCATGTCATCACCCTCAGCTGGTGGGTTTGGGGGTCACAATCCATTTCCTTGACGAAGCGCAACTTTTGGAGCCCCCCTTTCCACTCCCACACAAAAGCCATGGGTTTTCCACAGCTTTGATGCTGCTGTGGTCATCTAATAGCTATTGTGAAACATGGTGGTGAAGAAACATGGGTTTTTCTCTTCACAGGCTTTGAATTCATTAGTGAAAACGTTCAAAATCAATACTTGAAAAGAAACCTTTCCCTCCACTCCAATGGGTTTGAAAAGTCCCTGGGTTATGTGGCCGAACTGTCTTTCTACAAATTACAGCAAATAAGGCAAACAATTTTATTTCATTTTGCCATAATACGGGTCCATTAAGGCAATTAAGAAAACAAAGTACAAAATAGAAACGTGTAAAATGAACTCTAGCCTCACTGCTCCAACGTCACCACTGGTAGCAGCGTGGTGCCTCACTTTCTAGCTCTTTCCTATCGCTCTGACTAGGCACCTAGGACATAATTTATGGTCTTTTGAAATGTCATGAAAGTGAAAATGAGCTTAATATCTGATCCCCAGGCAGCACAGATATGTATCTACTTCTCTGCCTATCTAGACAGCCCAAGAAGGTGCTGTGGTGCCTATTATATCTCTACATCTCAATTATATCTCTATGCCTACTGCCATAGAGATATAATTGAATTTACCAGGAATGTAAAATGGAAGACAAAACCCAAATAAAATTGGGAGTGGAGGGAGGAGACACCAGGCCAGCAAAGCTCTTTCCCAGTGCAACACCTAGTGGTGTTAGTACTTAATAGTGTTCAGATTTGTGGCTTTCAGGGTGATTTCTTGGTGGGTTGTTTTTACTTCCAGATGTAGATAGCCACTGGAAGCAAGACAATGTGGTAATATGCTCTGTGGGGAAGTCTCAGCCCAGTCCTGAGCTCTGAGGTCAAAAGTGGCAAGAAGTCTGGTTTACACAGTACTGCTGGGATAGCCTCCTGTGACAAAGGAAGGGGGCACCCGGGAGCCATGGGGCCACTGACTCAGCCACACCCATAGCTTCGGGACCCAGAGTGCCACTGGGTCTGTCGATTTCGTTAGTGGTTGTTCTGCTTTCTTAAGACACCACAAAGGAACCAATAATGGGACAAGAACCAGGCCCATTTGGCTGGCTGCACTTCTTTTCTAAATGTTTTGGGAATGTGTTCCTCGTCTTTGAAAGAACAATAGACTTCTTCAGTTTCACACAAGGGCCTCTTAATATTGAGCAAGAGAATGCATCATTGTTGGGGAAGATTTAGAAAACCATTTGAGAAGGAGTTCCAGAAAATGAGAAGTGAAAGAAGGATGACTGAGGAGTTCATTGGGCAGCTTCTCTGGAGACCTGAGCCTTCTCTATGGAAATTTCCTGAGAGGGAAAACAATGTCTGCTGTGTGGTCTCGGAGACAGGGAGCCTCTCCAGCATGTTCTCTGCCTCATCTTAGGGCTCTGCAGCTAGTCAGCCTCACTTTAGAGTTGTATATTCCTTCCAACGCTTTGTTTATTACTCTGCCAGCTCCCTGAGGATAATCAAATGAATGTTTCATGTAGAAAGTAACACAAAGCAATTATTTTGACTCTTTTTTTTAAAGAAACATTTTTTTTTTTTTAAGCTAAGCCATCTTGCCACTTGTTGGCAGCTCAGCTCAGGCTGGGAATCGAACCAGCGACCCCTGTTGCTCAGAGCTCGCACTCTTGAGTGAGCTCTTAACCAACAGAGCCACTCAGCCAGATCTAAAGAATCCCTAATCAATGCTTTTGTGTCCTGACTTGGATCCATTTTGGACTTTGACCTGTGAAATTTGCCATCTTCTGCCATCTCATTGCCACACTTCTGTAATGAATGGGCCAAGCAAGGTGCTCTCTAAGCCCATTTCTAACTCGACAGTCCCCTATAAAGTTGTCTAGTGGGAGGAGGGAACAGTTAACAGAAGATATGGTTTAACCCATGACCTTAGTTCAGGAAAGCCTATAGTTTTGAGCACAGAGGTCTGGATATCAAGGACACCAGTGGAATTCATTCTTTGTGAGTGAAGATGCCATCTTTCTTGTCTGGGTTCCAAAGAAGGGTCTTGAGGGTGAGTTATGGCCATCAGTATGAATGAGAGCCTTGCTCCCCTAAGTGTGGTCCCTGGACCACTTACATTAGCATCACCTGAAGTTTGTGGGAACTGCGGAATCTCGAGCCCTCCCCAGACCTACAGAGTCAGAATCCGCATGGTAACAAGATCGCCAAGTGATTCATGGACACATTAACTGTTGATCTACAGAGGAGGACTGGGGGAGGGGGGAAGCGATGATAGGTGTTGGCCTCATTCTACCAGTTCCCTCTAGATTTCTCTAACTAGACCCAAGAACTGAATATGTCTTTCTCTAACATTTAGTTCTTTCTAGGTTATCTTATTTTCTGCTAAAATCACTTCTAACATATAAAGTGTTTTCCTATTTAGGGAAAATCTTTGTAACCATCATCCATGATTGCAGCAAGCTGTAGAGGGCTTGTGAAGGCGTCCAGGCCTCTGGGCCCTAACAGTGGCCCCAAATCATTAAGCTAGTGGATTTGCAGCCCTGACTGCTAATTAGAATCACTTAGGAAGCTTTTATAAAACACCTGTGCTTGGACCCCACCCCAGACCAATGAGACCAGAATCCCTGAGATGCAGGCTTGGGTATAACTTTTATTTTCTAAGGTCTCCTCAAGTGATTTAAAGTGCAGCCAGGTCTGACAATCACTTCTCTATGATATGAATTACCGTTTTTGAGGTGGGAACAAGATTTATAAAACTAAATAACTGAAAATGTTAAAGCTATTCTTTCTACGGTCAATTCTCATTGTAAACCTCACCCCAAACCCGCACTTTACTTCTTTCCCTATGCCCTACTTTTAGTTTTCTGCTTCCAATCTTGTGTGTGCAGAGAACCATAGCACCAAGATTATTCAAATTGTAAGGGTCTAGGATATCACCAACGTGTAAAATGTAGAAACTCTGATATGTAGAAATCAAGGCAGCCATGTTGGTCACCTAGAATGGTTTTTAAATGACTTCTAAGTCCGGGCCATATTTTAGATAATTAGGGCTGATGATCAAGTGAGGTCAGGACAAAAAGGATGTTATAGCTTTTATCCAAAGGGATGAAATTTTACCTCTCGATTAATGGAGAAGCTGGGACAAAGATATTCCATGTAAAACTCGGGCTGATCTTGGCTTTACCCACAGATAGCTACTTATCGCTCTCTTTAAACGTAACAGAGTTTTAAGTTTTAAGTGCTCCTCAAACTTTAAGATGTGTGTGGAGATCTTGTTAAAATGCAGATTCTAATTTGGAGGGTGGGGTTGAGTTACCACATTTCCAACAAGCTCTAGGTGAGGTTGATGATCTGTGAGCCACCTTTGAACCACAAGATCTGATACTAACCCAGTACACACACAACACACAAATGCAAAAGCCAACACACCCATACCCCCTACTCAAAATGTACCAAAGGGTGGACCCTGACTAACTGGCAGAGTCAGCAGCATGTAGCAAACTTGCAACGAACACTTTGGGCTGGAAATGAGGCTCGCATTGTGCAGACACACGTTAACGCTTACCTACATTTGTATCAGAAGCGTTTCTCAAAACTGGGCTTATTCCACACTTTAGGGATTAAACCCATAGCATTACCAGTGCTGCAGGTCAACTTGATTCTTCTTGTTCCACCCTCCTTCATCTTTCATCTTTAACTTGATCGCATTCATTTTCCCTGAGAAAAAGATTTCACATATGTCTTTAATCCTCCTAGGAAATTGGCTTGTAACTTCATGCTTCTAACGTATATAAACTGAGATAAATATATTGATTTTGTACTGCTTTTAGCTTTCCCACTGAAAATGTCCTCTGAATCATTTACATAATATCTCTTGACCTAGCTTTTCAATTTTAGGACTATTTTAAATGGAAATCTAGTCAATTAACATGGTGTGGGACTTATTTTTTTATATGGGATGTGTAAATACAGCATACTGTATACTAATATGTATGTTTTATGTCCTAGGTCATAATCTAGCTGTATCTTAATTTTCCCACATATTTAGCCAATAATTTACCTTTCCGCATAATATTCTGACACCACCACTACTGAATACAGGTTGCCATGTAGAAATGGATGTATTTCTGGGCTCTATTTGTCCCATTTGTCTGTTACTATGGTAAAACCACACTTTAAAAAAATAGGAATTTGAAATATTTGGTGGGGTAGGTTCTCTCTTTTTGTTCTTTTTCAAAATCATACTTTTGTATCTCTGTATTTCTTCTTAATATTTCTGGGATTTTTATCTGCATTTCATTGAATGTGTACAGTTGAGGAAAACCTCTTTTATTCTTTCATAAAACTTTATAATATCTCCCATGAAACTACTGCATATTCAGTTAAGCTTACTTCTAGGTATTTTATACTTTGGTGCTTTTGTGAATAATGTTGTGTTTTTGTTTGTTTGTTTGTTTGTTTGTTTGTTTTTAATGCTACTTTCTGGCTTAAAAGAATACTATTGAGTTTTGGTGGTGACTTGCCTCCCAGCACCTTGCTGAACTCTCGTATTAGTTTTAGTGGTTGGTTTATCTGCAAATGATAGTTTTTTCCCCTCTTCTTTTCCAGTCTTTGTACTTCCCTGTGTCTGTCTATCCATCTCTATCTTCCTCTCAGTCTCTAACTCTTTCTGTCTCATGGACTTATGGTGTGTGGTAAAATACATTATAAAACAGGAGTGAGCAATGCAGGCATCCCTGTCTTGTTCCTATCTTTAGTGAGACTTCTTCTAAAGTTTAACCAGTAAGCATGATGTTAGCTGAAAGTTTTGTTAGATATGCTTTATCAGTTAAAGAATGTCCTACCGTTGTTTGTTCAAAGGTTTTTTTTACTATATGGGATGAATTTTATTGAGTGCCCTTTCTGCATTTACTGAAATGATCTACATTTGTAGTGAAGCAGACTCAGCAGGTTGCCTACCCAGCACGCTTTAGAGACCTCATTTTTGGGGGGTTGGGAGGAGGTGGGAGATCTACCTCTACTCTCTTCAAGTAACTGGGAGTAGGGTGGCCCTACCCCTAGCCACGAGGAAATCCTAATTTCTCTAAGGCTGTTCTTGGTTTGGGGCCGCCTCAGATCCGGCCCATGAGATCCAAGTTGGTTTTCCTTTAGATCTAGAAAATTCTCAACTATTACTTCTTCAAATACTGTCTTTTCTCATTCTCTTTATTTTCTTCTTTTGGAATTCTTATGCAATAGGTGTTGATATTTCTGCATTCATCCTCCGTGTCTTAGCTTATTTTTATTCTTTTCTTCTCTTTAGCTAATACATCCTGGGCGACTTCCTTAGACTAATTTTTCAGTTCAGTAATTTACTCTTTAGTAGTACCCATTATGTGACTTAGCTTATCTGTTGAGTTTTTCATTTCAGGAATTATATTTTTATATCCATACTTTTTGTGGAAAATAGGCAAGTGAAGAACACAATTTTAAAACTATTGAAAGAAAAGCATAAGAATATTTCTATGACCTTGGAAAAGGAACATATTTTTTAAAATTAAGGCACAGACAAAAATAGGAAAAACTAGAAAAAAAATGATAAATTGGAAAACTTGTTTGGCAAATCACAGTGAAGCGTTTAAAAGACAAGCTATATTTTCTCTATCTTGCCTCAAACTCTAGATATTTTACAAAATTATTTTAAAACGGACTCAGAGTTTATGAAAAGGAATGGTTTTATATATATATATATATATATATATATATATATATATATATAACTTCAATCTAAGGAGTAAGAGCAGTGCACCATGTTTACAGGGAAGTACCATCCAAATTGAGGTGAAAGGAACAGTATGGGAGTCCATCCCCAGTGATGGGCACACCTAGTGGGAGGAAGAAGTGGGTGGCCACCAACAATAAGGTTAACTAGAATTCAAGAGTGGGAGCATTTGGCCCAGCTGACCTGAAGAGCTCACCACTACCTCCACACCTACCACCCCAGGTTTAGGGGGGAAATGACATCTTCCCTCTGAGGGAATGATACTCAGGGCAGAGGTCAAGTCAGTGCCCTGGAGAAATGACAGTAGAGAGAAGAACAAAGAGTCCACAAATAAGCAGAAGGACCCCGCCCACTGGATACCCAACCACACTCCTTATCCCTGAAAAACACGAGAAATAAGCCCAGCAGAAGTTCTTCCCATTTTCCAGGTAGATTTGCAAGGGCTAGACAGCTGAAAGTCTCCCAGGGAGGCACGTCTTCCTGGATGAACTCACAGAAAGGAGTCACAGGAGAGTAGAATACATGCACCATGAGAGGGAGGCAACAGACAGAAGAGCTTACACTTGTGGGAATAGAGCTGTCAGAGCTGTCAGAACAGGAATTTAAATCAAGCATATTGATATGTCTAGAGAAAGTAAGGTAGTGTTTTATGGCAATAACACAAGGATAAGTGGTTATAAAAATAATCATATCCTTGAGAAGCAGTACTATAGGGATATGAGCCCAGGCTCTGGAATCAGGTTGCCTGGATGCCTATCCCATCACCTACTTACTGAATGTGTAACCTTGAGCAAGTCACTTACCTTCTCTGTGCCTGGAGTTTGTTGTTTGTCAGTTGGAGATAACAATATTACATCTATTTCATAAGTCTTTTATGAGGATTAAATAGTTAATATTTATAAGGTACTTAGAATAGTACCTGACATGTAGTAAATACTCAATTATTATTTGCTGTTATTGTCTTGGAAGCAAAAAAATATAATTTTTGAAATAAAAGACTCACTAGATATGTTGAACAGCAGAATGGATAAAACTGAAGCCTGGAAGGTTGGCTGGGGCTCTTCCTGAATGCATCAGAGATGGTTATAAAGGTGGAAGGTATAAAAGGGAAGCAATATTTGAATAATAGTTGAGAAATTCCCAGAACTAAAAAACATTGATGTCACCTGAATAGAATAAATAAGGGAAATGATATCTAAACAAACTGTAATAAAATATTAAAGATTAAAGTTTTAAAAAAACCTTTTCAACAAGAGAAAAGAAACCTGATCATAGAATTCAATGGACATAGATTTCTCATTGACCACACTGGCTCTAGTACAAAAATAGCATCTGTAATGTGTTTAAGCTACAATTATATATCCAGCTAAACTATCATTGAAATGTGAGGATGAAATGTGAGCAACCCTCATTCCCTAGTCCCCATTGGGCACATAAAAGCAACTCTTTAGCAAGGAGGGATAAAAACTCCAGAAGAAATAAACAAGTTACAAGCAAGAAAAAGGGCAAAAACACCCAAACTACTATATTGTTTAAAAACAGTTTTAAATTTCTTTCTTAGAATATGGAAATAAAGTTCCGATAATGTCAACATGAAATGGAGATGTGGATCAAAAGAATGAAGGAATGTAAGTAAATTCCAGGGTTCTTTCTATAAGGGGAGAATAAATAAACTAACTTTATATTCTTTTATGAGAAAAATACCTTTAAATGTGTAGGTAAGTTTAGGTGAATCAATACAAGGTTAAAAGCAAATTGTGTAGAGCTATCCATTCTTGACAAGACAGGATGAAGCAGAGAGTCTGAATAACCTTCTGGATGAACACAATGAAAACTCTAAATAAAATATGTCTTTAAAATCTTTTTAAATGCATCATTGAGCTGCCAAGAAAATAATAAATCAGAGGCTAAAGCAAGTGAGGTCGGTAACTCAAAGAGGTAATGGACCACCCAAGTATTTTCCCCGGGGACAGACGCTGAAGCCTGGTGATCTTGAGCTTCCAATTTACTTTTGGACATTTCTTAGACAGCAGTACACTTTACAAATATTTATTTGCCCTTATATATTTTTCCCCTTCCTGGTTTCACTTCTCAATGGAATGATCCCTCTAAGATCACTTTCTATGGTAAACTTTCTAAGGATGCGCTATCCAAGATGTAGCCACTATTTATATGAGGTTATTGAGCACTGAAAATGTGGGTAGTCTATACTGAGGTATGCTGTGATATAAAATACACATTGGATTTCAAAGACTTAATACATACATGGAGAGAGAGAGAGAGAGAGAGAGAGAGAGAGAGAGAGAGAGAGAGAGAGACAGAGAGAGAGAGAGAGAAAAAAGAGAGAGAAAATGCAGTGTTATCCTTGCCCCTGAATATGCCAGCCTCCTTTATAGCATTTTGTAAATTTTTGCTTTTAATCTTTGTCGACAAAAAAGTCATGAATGTCTTAAGACTGTGTGTAATGTGCAAGCTAATGGGCTCTGAGCTGGGCCTGAGAGGCTCCCCTAGGAACAGAAACATGAGCTATCGTGTGTAGACATTAAACTATCCAAAAACTTCACAGAGAACTTTTCAATGATTCTTGAATTGTGGGAAATCTAATTGAGCCTGCTGTTCATGTGAGCCCTGGGCACAGGTGAGGTCATGTACCTCTGTGTAAAGGAGAAAATTAGTTTTACATTCAATAAAGAACCTGAGATCAGGATGATTAGAGCAGGCCTGTGTATTAATCACATTTTGACTGCCTCATGAGTATTATAGGGTTTATTTCTCATCTATTTTTTTGTTTCTATTTTTTTCATTTTTCCATTCTGCCTTTCTTCTTCCACCTTTTGCTTTTACTCAATCAACCATTCCACCCATCATAAACAAAAAACAAACAAAAAAAAATCCTTTAATCCAGCAAAACACTACATGATCAAGTTAAGAAAACTTCCTTGCAAGTCAGGAAAACAATCCATCAAGTCAGTTGTTTCTCCATTTAATTCAGAGAAAGTAGCTCAGGCAGAAACATTAGGGAGACCCTGGGACTTATTTGACTACTTTTAGGGTGTGGGATGAAGGATGAAAGGAGTAAGTGTGGGGATGGGATGATGTGATAGTTAATTTTATATGTCAACTTGACTGAGACAAGGGATGCCCAGAATGCTGGTTAGACATTATTTCTGAGTGTCTGTGAGGATATTTTCTGAAGAGATCAGTATTTAAACTGGTGAACTGAGTAAAGCAAACGGCCCTCCCCAGTGTGGCAGGGCATAAATCCTATCCATTGAGGGCCTGAATAGAACAAAAAAACAGAGGAGGGGAGAATTCACTCTCTACCCTGCCCTCTGAGCTGAGACATTGATCTTCATCCTTGATACCGTTGGTTCTCAGGTCTTCAGAAGTGGACTGGAATCTACACCTTTGGCTCTCTGGCTCTTGAGCCTTTGAACTTTACCACTGGCTTTCCTGGGTCTCCAACTTGCAGACCTCAGATCGTGGGACTTCTCAGCTCCATAATCATGCAAGTCAATTCCTCAAAAAAATGTGTCTCTCTCTCTCTCTCTCTCTCTCTCTCTCTCTACACACACACACACACACACACACACACACACACACACACACACACACGGTGCCAAAACAGGAAAAAACGGTATTAAAATTACACTCATGGTAACCACTTTGAGCACCTCTTGTAATTACAGAAATCAAACGTGACTTGTATTCATCTTTTGTTATCGTTATATATTGAGTATAACAATTTTAATACAGTTTTTTTCCTTTCTTAAAATGTGTATACATTGTTTTGGATATGAGTAGATAGATCGATATCTCCTATTAGTTCTGTTTCTCTTATTAATATAGATGCAATTTTCAGGGTGAAGGCAGGATGCAGGGGTTCAACAGTGAAGTGCCCCTGCTCAGGAAGCATGCTGAAACCTGGAGACACAGACGTGCAAGGAGAGGAAGAAGCTGAGACCCAGCCAGGTGTCTTCAGTGGGTGGGGCCACCCCGTGGTGCAGTGAATGGATGAATATGTACTAGCCTTTGTGTAAATTACTTAGCAATGAAATGGAACTGGGGAAGATTAGCCAAGATTACACTATATTTATAAACATGGATTTTAAACACATTATTATTAAAAACCATAACCTCAGAGATGGCTTCCTGGAAGGTTCATTAACTTTGGCAAAGTGGAGCTAAAATAGCAACACTATTTATTTGCATTGCTGGGAAATGAGTCAGGGTTTGCCACCTGAAGTTCAAAGCTAGGCATTGGTCCTGGAATTGTATGCAAAATTTTGTTTATATGTAAATATATGACTTTATTTTTCAGGAGAGGGTCCAAGACTCCAAAATTTAAGAACTATCAATCATATGATTTGTTTTATGATAACTAAAGTTTTTCATCTTCTTTATCACAACTTAAAAAATACTATTTTTCTGGTAAAAAAAAAAAATTCCCTCCAGAGTATGACAGATGTCCTTGAGTTTGTAAAGATAGTAGACTAAATATGAATAGGACTTCTCTTACTGACTCTGTCAGGTAAAGTGATTGACTGTATTATGATTTGGAAATGTTCACAAAGAGTCTTAATACCTACGCTGATCACCCCCTAATAGTTAAAGACTGCACTCCCCCCAGCTCCTGTGCCTTTTTAGCTCAATTTAGTTCTCAAGGCATTCATTTATTTTCTCTTCATATTAGCCTCTACTTTTTGATGCCCTCTGTGTATCTTTACTCTCCTCTGTTTACATAATGTTATCTGCATGAGGGGCTAGGGATGGTAAAGGCTGCTAACTGCCATTTGTCTTCAAGCTTATTGGCCTCGCTAAATTTTTTTTCATTTCCTGGTTTGTGTTAATGCCAAAAGACCGACCACTGGATTTGTGTGAGCATCGCTATATTTTGTTAAAGCTGAGCAAACCAGTTGTGGCAATAACCTTTGGAGATTGGAATGTATTTTTGGAATATCAAGTCAAAGAGTTGCTGGTTTTTCCTCATTCTAATTTATAACACTTTGCTGTGGGTTTTATCGCTTCCCAGGTTTCTGAGAGCTGCTGGAGAAGGTCATAGCATCTTCTGATTTAATACATTCATCATGCCTGATTCTAGCACAGCCCACTCAGCAGACTTGCTGATTTATTATATTATTTATACTGAAGATTTCAGGCTTATTCTTTTTTTAATTCCCCACCGGAATGTAAGCTCCAAAAGGGCAGAGACTTCATCTTGTTTCCTTGTATTCTGAACACCTAGGAGAGCCTGGCACATAAGAGGCATTCAAAAAATACTCGAATGAGAAATCTAGAAAAATCCTTATATTGGGAAGGGTCTAAAGCTCATTCTCCTGTCAACTGTTGGGCTGCCCACAGCGGGGAGTGGAGCAGCACAGGGAGCCAATGAACTTGACTTTAAATTCTCCTTTCATAACACTGGTAAATTGGATTTCATGAAATTAAGAACTTCTCCTTATCAATGAGAGTAAAAACCCATAGAGTGTTATATTTGCAACACACAGAATGGCAAAGGTGCTTACGTCCAGAATATGTAAAGAATTCTAACAGATTAATAGAAAAATGGGCAAAAGACTTGAAGAAGAGACTTCACAGAAGAGGATATCCAAATAAGCATGATGAGATGCTGAATCTCCTTATGCATCAGGGAAATGTAAATTAGGCCGCAGTGAAATCGCACCCACAACTGATGGCTAAAATGGATAATGTATCCTAATCCTTTGTCCTGTTGTTGCTTGCTTAAGGATTTCTTTCCTATCATGATATCATAAAGATATTTTGTTATATTTGATTCAGAAATATTAAAGTGACAAGTGGGCACTGAATATGGTCAAGTTTATTGTTCTATAAATAGCAATGCCTTTTTTTTAAAGTATGCTTTTTAAAATCCAGCATTAAATGTCCAAACCATAACAACACAATCCTGAGGCAGTAGGTTAAGAACCATATAAGTGCATCATTCCTAAAGTTCTTGTGTTGGTTGGAGTCGAGTAGTAAAGAGAAGACATAGCTATTAATAAGCTTTAGAGAAATTATGGAAAATTAAGCAAAGGTAAAGGATTTAATGTGTCAGCAGTAACTAAAAGAAAGCATAATAAACTGAAAAAAAAAAACCCACACAAAAAACAACCCCACAAAATCCCAGGAATGCAAGGTTATTTTAATTCAAAAAGCAATTAATGTGGGCCAGCCGAGTGGTGGGGTGGTTAAGTGCTGGCTTGGGAAGCCAGCAGCCCCGGTTCAGGGAGGGGCAGTGACACTGCCCTCAAAAAAAATAAAAGAAAAAAGCAATCAATGTAATTCACCATATTAACAGACTAAAAACAAAAAAAAAAAATATGATCATTTCAGTAGATGCAGAAGGAAGATGCACTTGACAAAATCAAACATCCATCTCTGATAAAAACAAACATACAAACAAACTTCTCAGGAAACTAAGAATAAAAGGGAACTTCCCCAATGTGAGAAAGGGTAATCTATGAAAACCTACAGCTAACATATTAAAATAGTGAATGCTTTCTCTCTAAGATCAGGAACAAGGCAAGGATGTCTATTCCCACAAATTTTATTCAAAATTGTATTGGAGCTTTCAGCCAGCGCAGTAAATTAAGAAAAAGATATGAAAGACATCAAATTGGAAAGGAAGAAGGAAAACTGTCTTTATTCACAGCTGACATAATTGTAATTGCCTATAAAGAAAATCTGATGAAATCTATAAACATATGCTACTAGAAGTAATAAGCAATTTTAGAAAGGTTGCAGAATACAAGATTAATATACAAAGATTAATCATGTTTCTAAATGTTACCAAAAAGCAGTCAGGAATTTTTAAAATATCACTTAGAATAGCATACAAATGCAGGATGCTTAGGAAGAAATCTGACAAAGATGTGCAAAAACTGTACACTGAATACTACAAAACATAGCTGAGAGAAATTAAAGAAGGCTTAAATAAATGGAGAGAAACATTGTTTATGTGTTGGAAGACTCACTAGTGTTAAGATGTCAATTCCCCTAAATTGATTTATTGATTCAATGAAATCCCAATCTAAATCCTAGAGGACTTTTTTTAAATTAACAAGCTGATTCTAAAATTGATATAGAAATGTAAAGAACCTGAAATAGTCAAAACAACTTTGAAAAAGAACAAAGTTGGAGGAATAACAGCACTTGACTTCAAGATTTGTAAGGCTACAATAATCAACAATGGTGTGACAGCGTGGTTTTGACACAAAGATAGACAAAGAAATCCATGGAACGGAACAGAGAGTCCAGAAACAGGTATGCACATACATGGTCAATTGATTTTTGGAAAAGTTGAAAAGATAATTCAGCGGATAAAGGATAGTGTTTTCAACCAGTGCTGCTGGAAAAATTGCATACTTGCATGCAAAAAACATGAACTTTGATTCATACCTCACACCATATACAATATTAACTCAAAACTGATCATTGACCTAAATGTAAAACATAAAACTTCTGGAAGAACACACAGGAGACATTCTTTGTGACCTTTGGTTAGAGACTAAAAGGAGCATGAAGAGAGCTTCTGAAGTGCTATTAATACTAAATTTCTGTTTCTTGATCTGAATGATGGTTACAGGGATGTGTTCAATTTGAGGATATTCTCTGAGCTGTCCACTTAAGAAACATGAATTTTTCTCCATGTATGTTATGCTTCAACAAAAAAAGCTTGAAAACTTAAGACTTCATCCCCCAAGATAATAAAATAATATTATGAACAATTTTACCCCACTAAATTTGAAAATTGAGATGAAAGAAATTTCTGAAAACATTAACAAGTGAAAATGAACTTGAGAAAAAAATAGAAAACCAGCACAGATAACAGAATATAAAAAACTTAACAATGGTAATTTAAAAAAATCTTTTTCTACTGCTATTATGCATCTCCCACAAATAATCCCAAGGTTCAGATTGTTTTATAGCTAAATTTAACAAACTTTCAAATAACAGATAATCTGTATTATACAGATTGTTTTGGAAAATGCAAAAAGAGAGAAAGTTATCAAATTCATTTTATGAGGTTAAAGAAACCCTTAAGGGTTTAGTAAAGGAGTTAAGTCATCACTCCAATTCAGTGGGAGGAAGAAAAGCAGTCTTTTCAATAAATAATATTGGATCAATTGGATAGCCATACGTTGAAAAAATTTTTTAACCTTGACCTTTAACTTATATCACATGCAAATATCACTTTGAGATGGATCAAAGTCTTATTGTGAAAGGAAAAACAATAGATATTTTAGGAGGAAACATAAAATATTTTCATTAACTTGAAGGTAGAGAAAGATTTCTTAAATTAGGTCACAAAAAGCATTAATCATAAAAGAAAAGATTAATAAGCTGGTCTTCATTAAAATCCAGAACTTCCAGCCATCAAATTACAAAAAGAAAAACCACAAACAAGGAAAAGATATTCACAGTATGCATATCTGACAAAGGAATCACATCTATAACATAGAAGGAATTCCTATAAATCAATAAGTAAAAGATTGCTAATTCAACTGAAAAAAAATAGGTAAAAGATTTGAACAAGTACTGCACAAAAGAGGGCATCCAAATGGCCAACATGCATATTTAAAGATGTTCGACATGATTATTTATCAGGAAAAATGCAAATTACAACTATAACCGGTACCACTACACCCCCCATTAGAATGGCTAAAATATAAAGAACTAAAAATCCAAGTGTTGGCAATGATATAGAGTAATTGGAACATTTGTACATTGTTGCTGGGAGTGTGAGTAGGCACCACCACTTTGGAAAACTATTTGGAAACTCTAATAAAGCAAAATGTATGCACACCCTATAGTGAGCAATCCCACTTCTGGGTATACATCGAGCAGAAATTACTATTACTGCCTGCAGAATAAAGCACTCAACAGGTGTTTGTTGAAAGAATACAGGGAAACGAGCAGAGTAGGCCATGCACACCTCTGGGATGAATAAGTAAAAATCTGATATATTCATATAGGGAAGAGATGGCAGTAGTTACAAGTAGTAAAGTATACACACATGGAACGACCTGTACAGACTGCAAAAGTGTGGTGGCAAAAGAAGCAAGAATGAAACAGGATCAGATTTGTTGCAGGACCCCACTTTTGTAATTTTTAAAATCATCTATAGAGTAAAAAAGCCACAAAGCACTATATAGAAAAAAGGTTCCATATCCAAATCAATAGTTGAAGGGAAATTGGAAAGACACATATACTCTAGGCTAGATACCCCATCACATAGACAGGATTGAGACAGCGGATGGAAGATAAAGAAGAAATGTATTGAGATCTCTAAGGTGCACCTCACCCACCTGTGACCCTAATGAGTCAGGAACTGACCCTGAGGAACTTGGTTTTGTGCACTTGAGGCCTTCAACCTTCCCACCCCACCCCCACCAAAGCCCAGAGCAGTTCCTGGTACAGAAGTAGTCAGTGAATATGGGTTCCTTTCCTCTACCTTTCCTGTATCCTCCTTCCTTTTTTCTCTTTTGGAGCAGATAGGCTATTATTTCAGAGAGAAAATGCAATCAGCAGTATGAGGGAGTAGCAAGTAAAAGCCCCCAGCTCCGCTTTCTGTAAAGGAGCGATTTGGCAGTTGGACAACGTGGCACATACATGTTGCTCCCAGGGACCACCAGGGAATTAGAAAGTGAGGGATGAGTTTGAAACAGTTTTGCATTCATACAGGAAACCACTTTCTATGTCCCTAGCTCTGTGTTGAGGAAAGAGAAAGTCACTCAGGTACAAGCCCTGATATCTGTCACCCTATCTGGTGTGACAGAAGGAATACAGACCGGAATCAGATAGTCCAGCATTTGCTTGCGCTGTCACACACAGAAAGCTGTGTGACCTTTAGCAAGTTGCTTCATCTCGCTGAGACTTGGTCGCCTTTATCTTTAAATTGGGGATCTTTATACGTACCTCACAGAGCTTGTGGGAGAGTTAAGTTGTGTCAAACTGTGAGCTCAGGGCCAACACCCGTTCAGGAATTACAGCCCAGTGGGGAAATAAGACACAAGCTTTGAAAAGTTCATCAACCATCTCATGGATATACAACCAATATACAAAAAGTAAACGGTATTTCTATTTGCAAGCAATACATAGAAAGTGAAATTTAAAAGATTTTATAAGATAGCATAAAATCATATATAGGAACAGAACAAAGTGTGTACAAGATTTCTTACACTGAATCTGCAAAATCAACAGGAAGAAATGAAAGAAAATCTAAATAAATGGAATGACACACTATATCATGGATTAGAACCCTCACTATCATAAAGATGTCATTCAAAGCAATCAAAATCCTAGCAAGTTTTTTTTTTGGTAGAAATTGACAAGCTGATTTTAAAATTCACTGGAACTACTAGGACCAAGAGCAGCCGAGGCCATCTGGAAGGAAAAGAGCAAAGCTGAAGGACTGCCAGATAGAAAGCTATAATGAAGATAGTGTGGTAGGTTCAGGGAGAGGACAATT
Source organism: Aselliscus stoliczkanus (assembly GCA_033961575.1). Lineage (NCBI taxonomy): Eukaryota > Metazoa > Chordata > Mammalia > Chiroptera > Hipposideridae > Aselliscus > Aselliscus stoliczkanus. Next base: position 154,001,828 of record CM066732.1, read on the forward strand.
CAACAATGGGATGGTATAGAGAGTCCAGGAAACCACCCACAAAAGGAACACTGCCAGCCGTGGGAAAAGGATGGTGTCCTCCACCAGTGGTGCTGGGTGAAGGGGACAGACACACGAACCCAAACGGATCTTGATCCTTGCCTCATACAATATACAACAATATTTCCAGATGGATTTCAATGAGAAATGTAAAAATCACAAAGGACTTAAAGAAAATTGTAAGAGAACATGTTTGTGACCCTGATGTAGGCAGGTTTTCTTAAGTAGAACCTAAAAATCCTGCTCATAAAAGAAAAAGTAATAAATTTGGACCATATTCAAATTAAAGAAGTCTATTTGTCATGCGACACTATTAAAAGAATGAAAAGGCAACTCATAAATTGGGAAAAGATATGTTCAGTACATTTATCTGACAAAGGACCCTTATACAGCATATATAAAAAACTTTTACAAATCAATATGAAACAAGAGGCAACCAGATAATTAAATGGGTAAAATGCCTGAACGGGGACCTCACTAAAGAGGTTATCCAAATGGCCAATAGGCATATGAAAATACACTCAACTTCATGAGGCAGCAGGGAAATGCAAACTAAAACCAATATTAGATAACACTATATAATGATGAGTAAATGAAAGGAACAAAACAGAAAATACCAAGAACAGATATGGTTAACAACTGGATCGTCATACCCTGTTGGAAGAAGCACAAATTCATACAACCACTTTGGAACACTGTTTGGTAATTTCTACTAAAGCTTAAAACATGTACACCCCATGACCTAACAATTCCATTCCTAGGTACATACCCAACAGATACGTGTATGTATGTCCACCAGATGACAGGTGCTAGAATGTTCATTGCAGCACAGTTCAAAACAGGCTCAAACTAGAAAAGAATGGTAGTCATTCCATCGTCGTATATTTGCATAATGGAATACAACTTGGCAATGAGAATGAACGACGTACAGCCACACACCACCAAATGGACGACTTGCACACACATAAGGCTGAGAAAAAAAGTAGCCATGGGTGAACTCACAGGCGTTTTGTGGGCAAAAGGAGTCAGACTCAAGAGGGTGTATACTGCATGACTCCATTTACGATTTATGGAAAAGAGGCCAAGCTAATCTATCATGTTTGAAGTCAGCGGAGCGGTTACCCTTGGTGGGGAGGGGTAGTAGCTGGAAGGGGGCATGAACGAAGATCCTGGGGGCCTGGTCATGGTTTCCTTTTTGAGCTGTGTGCTAGTTGCTCAGGTGTATTCCATTTGTATACATTCAACATGATCTATACTCCCAATATTTGCACCTTGCTATATGTACATTATACTTCAGTTGAAAGGTATTTATTTTGAAATAAAATTAAAATATCAAATGTTAATAAAGAAAGAGAATTAATGGGATACTTTTTTCCACAATTAAGAACCAAAGGATTGGCATAGGGTTAGGTGCTTTAAGGGCTGGAGGTAGGAGTGGCCAGTGAAGCCCAGAGTGGTCCCAGGGGTTTTCTTGGGGGAAGGGGATTTAGAAGGGCTTCAAAAGACAGGCAAGTTTGGGATGAAAAGGAATAGGTCCTTTGGCTCTAGATAAAAAATAACCTTTGAAAGTGGGTCAATGATTAAAGCCTGTTATTTCTACCCAGAGACATGTTTCTGACCAGCCCAGTATAATTCTTGAAGAAAAAGGTTAAAATGGAATTTCAGCATGGTTTAGTGGGTATGAAGAGAGGCAGACATAACTGTATGATCTTTTGTTTCTTTAAGTCTCAATTTCTTTATCTGTAAAATGGAGAAAATAATGCCCCTTCCGAGGATTATGGGCGTTAAGTATGGTTGGCATAAAAATGTTAGTTTAATTAATAAAAGATGGGCCATAGAGGTCCTTTATTAGACCCTAAATAAACAGCATATTATAGTTTGGGTTTAACCATAGACAAGCCTTTTCTGGACCTTCTCCCCTCCAGGTGCCTGTGGTGACAATGACAAACATATAAACAGCAGACTTCAGCCTTCCTGTCCCCCAAGTTGGAACTGCTGTTAATCAGCACAGAGGCTGAGGGCACTGATGCTGGGATGACTCAGAGGGAGGCTAGAGTTTGTCTAGGCTCATTATGGAGTTTATTAATTTAATTCCCTTTTGCTGCTCCATGCCTTGCCTGGAGATCAAGCAACACTTTTATTTGAGGACAAGAAGCCAGTTCACAGTAGGTTCTCATGTCCCCCAAGTGCCAAATGTACTTGGTTCATCAGACTGAGGTTATTCTCTCCCACTGAAATCCTGGAAGTGCAATGTCATGAGTTGCAGGACTCCCAGGAAACAAAATGTCTATTGCCAAATTGCCAATCTTCTGCTTCTTCGGATTTATTACCTCTTGCCTGGGCTTCTAATAGCAGTCTCCTAAATTATCTTCCTGCCTCTAGACTCTTCTTACCACCTCGGCTATGAGGGTCAGGGTAAAGATCACACTACAGAACAGACTATGTAAGATACTCTGAGATCTACCCTTTTGGGTGCTAGAAGAAAGGAAACCATCAAGATGGTTGCTGTGTACTGTGGGAGGGATGATGATGGCAAGGCAGAGACAGCTGGGTGGTGAGAAATGAACTGTTGAAAAAGCTATTAATGAAATAGACTCAACAAGAAGTAAAGAAGAACCAACAGGAAATAAAGAAGAATCCACAGGAAGTAAGGTAGATTCAACAGGAAGTAGGGTAGAATCAATAGGAAGTCAAAGTGAACCAACAGACAATAAAGCTGGATCAACAGAAAGTACAGTAGAATTAGCAGAAAGAGAATCATCTGGTTGGATGTATGTATGGGATGGGAGGAGTAAAGAAGGGAGAGTCTCTCCCCAGATTCTTTCCTGAAACCAGTGTGGACGAGGTTCCTATACATTGTGATGAAGAACACAAGAAGAGGGCCCCCCAGAAACAGAACAGAAGAGAAGGGCTCATAGTGAGAAAGTAATGCCAGAGAGCAGAAATGAGGACCAGGGGAAGTGAAACAGTAAGGAGAGAACACAATGCCAGGAGGCATCGTTAAGTTGGCTGCCACCGTGAAAGACTGGTTGCTTGATCCCATGGACCTTCTGAGTCACTTACGATATGCTTCTCAGGACTATCCCCTGGGTGAAGAAAATGGGGGCAGGGAGGCGAGGGTAGGAGCATTGGCTTCTATTCATTTGGTCAAGAGCTGACCTTAGGGTGTTAACTTCCTGCATTTCTGGTTACACAAGTATGACTGCCCAGGAGTGTGACAACATGAGAGAGAAGCCCTGAGACAGGGCCCAAGAGTAATGAAGCCCAAAGCTGAGACAAAGCATCTGCACACAGTTGGTGAAAGCTCAGCACAACTGGTCATCCCCGTAGTGGCTGGAAATGGGCAGAAGCTGAGAGGGAGAGCATTGTATTCCATCATGGGGAGCGTGCAGAAGGAATCCGCACCCAGTTCAAAAGTAATTGCAGTAAAACTGAAAAGACATATCCCTGTGCTTGAGGAGCCCACAATCGCATAGGAGTGACAAATAAACTGTGAAATTACACGACAAGATGGTGGTGCCTGTGCTGCTACTGCTAATCACCGTCAACCTCCATCTGCCTTGGGTCAGGCACTGCTCTCAATTAAGTGCTTTACCACGAATTTGCTCATTTAATTCTCACAGCAATCCTATAGGGAGGTCCTGTTATCATCCCCATTTCACAGATAAGGAAATGGTGATGCATTGTCCAAACTCATAAGCTAGTAAGTGGTGGAACTAAGATGCAAATGGTTTCACCCCTTTAGAATGATCAAAGGAAGTCCATGCTGAGTCTGATGGAGTTTCAGGGAGTTGGTTGGAATAATATCGCTTTGTATTTTTGCAAAGTTGCTTACATCCATGATTTAATCGATACAGGGTAGAACTCATCATTGTTATCTTCATTGTACTGAAGAGGAAACAGAAGCCTACAGAGGTGAAGTCTCTTTCTCCTGGTCAACCAGGGGATCGGCAGTGGGGCTATGGCAGGGCATGGCCCAGACGACAGCTCATGCAGCATACTTTCCCACCTCCACCTTGTGAGTGGGTGGCCTGTTTCCACAGAGGAATGATCAGCGAGGCTTGGGCTCATTGGCATTCCACAGCTGTCCCCACGTGAGTCAGGCACCACAAAACAGACTTAATCTTACCTGTTGTGATTTCTACCTTCCATGAAGATTTATTTTGGGCTACGCTAAAAAATGGATTCCTCAAAGCTGAAAGAAAGTATTACTCTCAACAGGGCCTGCTGTTTCCAGACAAGAAGGGATGTGCATTGCTACAGTGAAGACTCATTCCCTAGGGTCTTGGAGTCCTCTGCCAGGAGAAAGGGGAAAGGGCAGAGGCCAAGCACAGGAGGTTCTCATGGGCTGGGCTGGGAGTGACTCTCATTACTTATGGCTCACTGTTGGTCGTTTGTCTAGAATGTGAAGCCCCAGACATGCCTAGCTGCACAGGAAGCTGGGAAACGGAGTCCAGCTGTGTGCACAAGAGGAAAGGAAGCAGGCTTGGAGCTGGTCAGTCCCCACCACGTGCCCCCGCACCAAACCCACCCTGCCTCCCTGTGGGCATGTGTTCCCTCAGGATTGTGCGCCCTAGAGAGCAGAGTGGCTTCTCACTTGACTCGCTGTGAAGATGACACGCAGTGCCATCAGCACAGTGTTCAGCAGCTGTCATGCCCACTATATGTGAACCGTGATTGTCCCTCGCCTCTTTCGTTTTTTCGTCACTCAACACAGCTGGCTCTGCTTTCCATAGAACCAAAGTGAATCCCTCACAGGAGATGGCCTTGTTTTGGGTTTTGAGACATGTAATTAAACTCTGGAAAGAGTTCACATAATTCTGGAGAGAAGATAAGCCCTCTCTACATGGCTTGCCACTCCCCCATGTTTATTATCTCTGACACTTTCGAGTATGCTGTTCTTTAAAGGATGCTCTTTTTTCCCCCCAGAGTAATTAGTATTTATTAGTTTAGCATTTTTAATGAGACAGGCAATTAGGACTCAGTAAGCTGGCAGCATGACAAAGTAAACAGAGGGTACAGGGGGTGGGGGTCCAGCTCAAAGAGCAGCTGAGGGGTCACCCCATCTTTCAGATGGTCACAGGGGTTCAGAAAGAGCAAGACACCGGACACATGGATGAACCTGGAGAGTAAGGGCTGGAAGGGACCTCTCGCCAGCCTGGAGTTGAGCTGCGGACACCATGTTTATTTCATGTTTAACCCTCATAACAACCTAATAACGAGGAACGACTTTCCAGGAAGGCCTAAAACCTCCAGCCTGTCTCCACTGAACTCAATTTCATATTTATGGGCTTTTTGGTGCTGAGGACCTTTCATTTGATGGTCACAATTTTTGTGTCTTGTATATTATTATTCCTATTTGACAGATAGGGAAATTGAGGCCCAGACTAGTGAAGTGTCTTACACTTGAGTAAGATGGCTGCTTACTGGCAGAGCTGTTTGGACACCTGGGCCTGTGTCTCCACCTTGATCAGAGTGAGGTTGGCCAACCAGACATGAGAAAGGTCCAGGCTAAAGGAAAGTCAATGGCATTTTGCTGGGGAGACAGGTTACTGATGCATTCAGTAACGAAACAACATTATAACATTTTGCATTTTGCATTTTGCATTCCTCTCATCATGGGCAGTCCAAGGTTAGGGAGACAGGGCTAATTAGATTGACAGGAAACAGAGGAGTTGAGTGTAGGCAACATGGAAAGGAAGCCAACAATTGGAAGGAGAGTGTGATCCTTGGAGTGGACAACTGAGTGCAATGGTGGGCATCCAGAATACACTGCGAGAAGGAGAAATAGAAACTGAATATGTTGGTCCAAGTGCCTTCCTGGAATAACCAGAAGGATCTCAGAGAAAATGAGAAATGGGGATCTGTAACTCAGATCATGATAAAGCTCATCAAAAACTTGAAATTCAGTTCTCTGAACACTCCAAAAAGGAGGCCATTTGGATCCCTATTTGCTTTCTGTTTCTAGGCTCTGTCACTCCTCTCTTCTCAGAGCCACCAGGAGATTCTCAGAAGGCATCAGCTGTGTTAATTACGTCAGCAGCCATGGCTTCTATTGCATTTAACCATTTTGATGCACTTAAGTAGTCTATTTTCCTGATATAGTTAAGCCTGAGCAATGTTTTATGTAAAGAAATCATTTTCTCTACCAGGTTTTCTGCCTTGGTCTGTAAAACAGGAACTGTTGTTCTTTTGGAATATTCGAAAGAGGCTTCTATCCTTTAGTCCACTCCTTTCGATTCACTGCTCCTGGAAGTAGGAAGAACTTAACTGAATTAAAGGACTGGGTAAAGGGACTGAGCATGGGTGCCTTGGACCCTTCTGAGTTCTCTCTGTTGGCATATCCAGACTCTAGAGAATACACCTCTCCTCCCACTCCTGTTCTCCATGGGGTAAGCCAACCTGTGTGGGGCCCAGGCGAGTCTTGGCCACTCACTGGATATTCTCTTGACCCCTCTATGATGGGCAGGGTATGAATTGGTCCCGATCCTCCTCTAGCTGCTTGACTCCCCCATTGTATGTACCCCACGATCCAGGCTTCATGGATTTGGTGACAACCATGCTTAGATGTGAAGTATTAGGAATTAGTCAAGTGAAGATGGACTAGAAGAACAGTCCAAACAGTAAAGCATGAGCAACAGCAAGAAGGCGAGACACAAAGTGACAAGGGCCGGGTTGTGTGTGTGTCTGTAACTTCCACAGCATAGGAGGTGAGGCAGGAAGTGGGAGGAGTAAATCTAGAATGAGAAGTTGGGTGGACAACATAGGCTGGGTTGCCTGGCTCCAGAGCTCTGACTTGATTGTGTAAACTCATGAGTTCTCACACATGTTTCTTAGAAAACTCATCCTGCAACAGGCTCCTTAGGAAAGAGTCCTGAGGCCGAGTCTGTTTGTGTAATGTTTTAGAGGTTCCCCATAAACAGTAGCACATTAGGAACTGAGAAACCCTACAGTGAAGAAAACCATTCAGTTCACTGACTCACTAACAATGTTTAACATTCTGACAAGCCAGTATTTAAAAATGTGGCAAACACAGTTTATGGGCAATCAAGGAACGTTGAAAGGCTTTACAAAGAAGAGTGATTCTGTAGGATTTATCTCTACAGGTGTGGAGGAGGGATTTGAAGAAAACAAAGCTGAACATGGGAGACTGCTGAGGAGAGGGTTACTGGAATTCAGGGGAGAGACGTGAGGATATAGCAAACATTGGGAGGTATTGAGGAAGGGAATGGTTTGAGAGACATTTAGGAAGCAAAATAATCAGAGCCAGGAGACCTATTGGATGTGATGTGTCAGAAGAGAAAGAGTCACGTGTGACTTCCAGATTAAACCAGTCATGCCACCAACTAAAAAAGAGTACTTTCGGACATGAGTTTGAGGAGCCAATGATGTGTCAAAGTGCAAGGATCTGGTGTGCAGATAGATATGAGTCTGGCTCATGGAAGAAGTTCTGATTGACAATACAATCTTTGGAGTTGTCAGTATTTAGTTGGTAATTTGAACAATGGCTCTGAACGAGAGCCTCCGGGCAAGGGTGTGTGTAAAATTTAAAGAGCCATGAGCTAAATGTTAAGGAACAACCTTTAATGAATGGAAAGAGGGTGAGGGGCCCATGTAAAATCCTAGGAAAGAATGAAAATAGTATGAGATAAGCCAGAAGCTGCAGTGAAGTGGAAATCAGGGGAATCAGAGATCCAAAACAAACCCTGTGATCAGTAGAGTCAAATCTAAGAGCAGGGCATAGTGAGGGGAGGCATGGGAGAAACACATCCCCATTGGTTCTTGGGAGCATACTGTGGGAAGCTCACTGATGCCCTTTTCAAGAGCAGCTCCAGAAGGATGGTGGAGATAAAAGCCAGTTTAATGGGCTGAGAAATGAATGGAAGTCAGTGAATGACATTAAAGACAACTCCTGGGCCTGCCGAGTGGCTCAGTTGGTTAAGAACTTGCTCAAGAGTGTGAGCTCTGAGCAACAGGGTCACTGGTTTGATTCCCACATGGGTGAGTGAGCTGTGCCTGAGCTGAGCTGCCAACAGGTAGCAGGATAACTCAGCTGGTGAGGGCACGTGCTTCTAACAACAAAGTTGCCTGTTCGAGATGGTGGGCCATGCCCTCCTGAAACTAAAGACTGAACTCATCACCTTGAGCTGAGCTGCCGCCCAGGTGGCTCAAGGGATAGAGTGTGTGATCTTAACAATGAGGCTTCTGGTTCTACTCCCACATGGGATGGTGGCTACGCCCACCCGCAACTAATTGAACACAGCATCTTGAGCTGAGTGGCGCGACTAGACTTCGAGCTGAGCTAGCTGCGCCCTCCACAAGTAAGACTGAAGGACAACAACTTGGCTGTTCCCCTTCCCCAATTCCTCAACACTGTTCCCCTCCCACAATTCCCCAATAAAATCTTCAAAACAACAACAAAAACAAAACAAAAGGACAGCTCCTTTGACAATTGGAAGAGAAAAACAACTGAGAGTTTGCATGATAGCTGGAGTGAAAGAGATCTGAACCAGTGGAAAAGAGGAGATTAAAGATGCAGGAAAGAAAGAGGGAGCAAGGAGAGAGGAAATGGAATGGAGAAGGGAGCTGAAAAAGAACAAGTAAAAGGTTTTGATGATGATGAGGTGGCCTGATGGAGCAATGACCATGATTTTTTAGACACAATCAATGCAGCTGCATGATTTTTCTTCTGTTCCACAATCTAGCATAAGAGCAAAGAGGAGGGTGGGATTGCACTGATGGAGCCTTGCCAGCTGCGTGCAGTGCAGGGGGAGAGGTCCAGGGAATCAAGGATGCTGATGAAAGAATGGCTTAGACAGTCCACCACAGAGTAAAGGCTGGGAACGGATGGAAAATGGTCATGAGGGGTCCCAAAGACCGGGAGAAAATAGGTTGAAGTAGGAAGAGTGCCAACGAGGGCTCTATGGAACTGAGGGCTTGAGAAATGGGAAGGTTAGACCAGAGTGGGGACTTCTGGAAGTTACAGCTTTAGGAGGAGGAAGGTCCCAGGGATGAGGAAATAAAGGCAGTGGCCCTGTGGGTGGCTGTGGGAAAGTCAATGACATTAAGGGGGTCAGTGACATTAAGGGGGTCAGTGATTGGAGGCTGAAGTGTCCCTGGGTCTGTGGTAGGGCTGGTGAGGCTGGAATGGATCATCTCCAAGGCCTCCACGGGGTCTGTGATGGGATTGTTAACATGTGCTTTTTTACCCAGCATCTTCAGTACTTGACACGTACATCTACCTACCTACTGGACATTCCACCTAGATGCCTCACAGGTATTTCAAAATCAACTGATCTCATTGTGTGAAATTTCCCCCAAGCAGCCCTCTCCTCCTGGGTTCCCTCTCCCAACTGATGGCCACACCATCTACTTAGTAACTCAGTCAAAAATCACTACGTCCCACATCTCTCATATTCCAGTACTCTTTTCTATCCTCTTATCACTGTCATCATCCTGACCTCACATCCCTTTGCTCTGTGATGATAATTGCAGCCTACCCAGCTTTCCTGCCAGGGACAGCTGCCCCGTCCCCTTTCATTCAGCCTTCAAGGTGCTGCTTTAGTGATTTTCGTAAACTGCTATTCAGAACATGTCATTCCCCTGTTCAATAATGGAAATTCAAACCCTTAGCCAAGCATGGGAGGCCCTTCGATACCTGTCTGTAACCCATTTCCACTTTCATTTTCTGTGCTGTGCACTCATACATCCCTAAGTTCCAGCCCAATGAATCAATCTCCTGTTTACAGCTCTTGAGTGTTCTACCTCTTTTTTTTTCCTTCAGGCTGTTACCTCTGCCTAGAATGCCCTCCATCTCCCTTAATATGGCTTTTAAACTCCTGCCTTCTTTTCAAGAACCAGATCAAACATCACCCCTTCCATGGATCTGATCCCTCTTTTCCTCTGTTCCTCCTGTGAATTCTTAAAGGACTTTAATTCAACCTCTTATTATAGTTGCCTTCTCTATTTTGTCTGGGCTTCTGGTCAATCCCATGCCTATCTGGTCATCCCTGTTTGAATGTGAGCAATTGTGAATAAGGACCAAGCCTTGTCTTTTTTCGCATTGCTCCCCACAGTGTATGCGGGCAGAATGGGAACTTCGGAGTCAGTTCAAGCCAAGTGGAGAGACAGCCTTCACCCCCCGGGACGTGGGTAAGTTTCTGAGCCTCCCTGAGCTCCAGTGTCCCGTCCCTAAAATAGGGATAGTGATACTGGCCTCACCGCATCACCATGAGGATTCAATGAGGCAACAAAAGCCAAGTATGAGCACTTGCCCAGCACATTGCAGATGTTAAGTAAATACTTCCTTTTCTCAAATCATAGCTTTGAATATATTAAAAGTGAAATGGAAGGGAGTGAGTCTAATGTCGCCCATGGCTCCATGTCCCAACCTGTTTACTGGGCAAGGGGGAATAGCAAGGGAAGGGGACCAAAGGGAATTTCTCCTCCCTTCCTGCTTTTCTTAACATTCTTTAATGAACATCTTTTATATTTTAAGTTAGAAAGCTTTGTTACAAGTGAATGTGCATGTATAACTTATATTGAGAAATGCGATTTTTCACTGACCACCCCAGAAATGTTTCGTGCTGGCTCTTGAGGGTTTCCATCCAGAGACTGCCAGCTAAGCTGGGGGTAAAATGATCATCGCTCGGAACCACCCTGAAGTTACCCAGATCCCCCGTGGAATTCTCTCCCCCCATTATGCATTCAATTTCCTTGCGTTTGTCTCCAGGGTGACTCCTGCCATGAGAGGTTTTAATTGTTATTCTCCGCCAGGGTTTGAAAGGGCACATAGAGCACGTTGAATAATTTGTCTGTCCTGTTGGAGTGGGAGATGAATGAGATGCACTAAAGTGGTATTTCCTCCCAGGATCATGTTGCCACAGCAGCTTTGTCCTCCTTGAGGTGGGAGAGCCAGCTTGCCAGGGATCCTGAAGCAGGCAGGGCCCCCACAAATACCGGAGGAGGAGAGGTGCTGGACAGGGGCAGGGCCAGTGTGACTCCAAGGTGTGGTGCCGTGCCAGGCCAGCCCCATCTACGGTAGGCCCAGCTCTGAGGTGTCCTCGTGTTGTGACTTCTGGCTAATGCCTTGTTTCGTCTCTCTGGCTCTCAGCTTGATCTTAGGAAGATTACAAATGCATGTGTGCATCGTATGTGTTTATTAAGGACCGGTTACAATGTTGTCTCACTCAGTTTGGGCTCTTATCACAGAACACCATAGACTAGATGTCTTATAAACAACAGAAATTTTATTTTTTATAGTTCTGGAGGCTGGGACATCGAGATCAATGTGTCTGGAGAGGTCCTGTTTCGTGTCTTCTTGCTGTGAACTCACGTGACAGAAGAGATGAGGGAGCTTTCTAGGACCTTTTTTATAAGGCCATACTAATCTTGTTCACAAAGGCTCCAGCTTTATGACCTAATCACCTGCCAGGGACCCCACCTCCTAATATCATCACACTGGGGATTCAGTTTCAACAAGTGAATTTTGTGGGGACACATATACTCAACCTACAGTAAAAACGTTAAGGCATAGGGCCGGCCGAGTGGCGCATTGGTTGAGCGCTGGTTTTGGGATGCCAGCGGCCCTGGTTCGGATCCCACATGAGGGCCAGTGACACTGCCCTCTACAGCTAACGACAGCTCCACCTGGAGCTGGGCTGTGCGAGCCCCGGTGATGGTGTGGGCTGCAGCCCCTGTTGCGGTGGGCTGCCATGGGCTACAGTGGGTGGCCCGCAGCCAGCGTGAGCGGCTGGCAGCCAAGAGTGAGCTGCCAATAGCTGCGGTGAGCGACATCCAGAGGCCGGTGACCGATCTGCCTCATCCGGGAGGAGCACGGTGACGATACCAACAGTGGGACGACATCCTCTGCAGCTGGACTGAGGAACGGGGGCACAGCAGCTTGTCTGTTCCCCTTCCCCAATTTCCCAACGCTGTTCCCCTCCGCCAATTCCCCAATAAAATCTTTAAAAAAAAAACAAAAAACAAAAACAAAAACAAAAACAAAACGTTAAGGCATAGCTCATATGTGCAGAGGTTGTCGCAACTTACCAACCTCTTTCCTGGTTATTATTTCTTCTGATACTTGCCTGTCCTGTGATGCTGGTATTATTACTACTATTATTATTAATACTATGATCCCCTGTGTTTTACAGATGGAGCTAAGAAAGATCAAGTGGCAGGTCCATAGTTACACTCTAGTTAAGTGGTAAGAATGAGAATTCCAGTTTTAAGTATAATTTTTATGGGTTTTGACAAAGGTGAATTACCAGCCACATAATGACTGGTAATAATTATTAGTTAGAAATTAGATAGGAACTCCATGCATGCCCACTGCCTTGTCTTAGAAGTGCTGGGGTCTTTGAGGGTAGTTCAGTAATGAAATCCCTTCCCTGTCCAAAAGACAAGGTAGATGGAACATTAAGTTGTCCCAAATGCTAATTGGAGGGCATGACTTATATCCTTGGTTAAGTGGGCTTAGTAAACTTAAACCTTAGAATTAAACTGACGTATCTACTCAGTCCTAACAGCTGGAGCAGGACAAAGCATTGGGTCCATATGGGGACACTTCAGGTTAGAGAAGGCACGTTCAGGTTAGTCCCAGGACATGGAGGAGCAGAGAACTCAGGCTGGCGAGCAGGCTAACTCTCAAGATGGAGACTGGAGAAATTAACCTGAGTCTGCTTGGTTTATTTTTCCATATTTGCAATCAGTTAAGTCACTTCAGCCCAGGATGAGATTGAAGAAAGGAGGCAGAGAGAGGCCACTAACGAAGTTCCCTCCATATGGAAGGAAACAGGAGACACTGGAAGTTACATTAATCATCTTCCTTCCTTAACAGTGGAAATGTCAAGAGTAGGGAACAATTGTTCCCAAATAACAATAAGGATCACTGAAAATGCTGGGCCCACTGTCAATGCCAGATCGTTGCAAAGAAAAAGTTGATCATGCCTGACTTGGAGGCGACGTACCCCTAGGAACTTCCACTAGAATGCAGCTGGTGAAGGGGTCACACTTCTTCCTCAGTGTCACTGAAAACGATCTTTAAATTTCCTCTCTGGGCATCTGCCCAGCGAAGAATGTGGCAGAGAGGCAGGTAAAAGATTTTAGTGCCTCATTAAACGTGTTGAAAAGTTAAAACAAGGGCTTTCCTGTAATTAGCAGGAAGTAATTATAGAAAATAATGGCTTTTAAAATTTGAAATACAAAGCTACAAAATATGACAAAATTCCTAGAGAGGGGTTTTTGATGGGAAGCTTGTCTGAAATTTCAGAATTTGTTAGAATTTCAGCCTGAGATGTGTGTCCTGAAGATAAAAGTTTAAATAATATACACAAGAACATTCTACACCTAGGAATATATTAGGTTAAATTTAGCTAATAATAATTGTTTGAAAAATACCAACTGTTCCTAGGTGTTTATGCCTTTTCAAAAGCATCAGCTTTATTGAAATATAATTACATACTATAAAATTTAGCAGTTCGTGGCTGAGGGGATTGTGATAGACCAATGCAGGAGAAGGGTCCAGAGTGAATCTCAAGGAAAAAAAGGGTTTTGCTGAAGCCTAATTGTGGGGGTTTTGACAAAGGTAATTAGTCATGGAATCACTGGTAATAATTATTAGTGAGCAAATTATCTAATTCTTTATATAGCAGTTTATGCCTTTTATAAATCTTCAAGGTATCATGCTTTGTGCTCTAAGGCTTACAATTTATCCAATTTCATATAGAATTACATTTTTGATTATGGAAGGGAGCGATTAAAAATTTCCCCCGCAGTCAGCATGTACTTTTAAATGGAAGCTGCGTAGTAGGAGCAGCATGGTCTGCTGCAAAGGAAAGGTCTTCAAAAAGGGAGGGGGGGGAAACATTCACCCGACAGCAAAATTTATAAACCTAAACCCACAATTGAGCTGGCACTGCTGGAGCAGACATTGCTGGTTTTCAGCCCTGGAGTGCTGCTCCCCACACTCCACTGGTGCCCTCCTCTCAGGGTGGCTCACACACGGTCTCATTTTGCATTTATATAACACTTTACAGTTAGAAAGTGCTTTCACAACCATTTTACAGTTTAGAAAATGCTACTGCATCCATTAACTTATTTAATCTCTTCCTGCTTTCCCTGAAGCTAAACAGGCCCTCCAATGAATTCACGCAGCATTGGATCATAAAAATATTCATCTGTTTTCCTGGGTCTCCCTTGCCAAGTGTGGCTCCCTTAATGGAGAGGTAGATGGCTCCACTGCCATCAGGCTGGAAATTAATCGGTGACGATTCATCATTCTCTGTGCTCTGTCCCCACCAAATGCTGGATGTCAAGGGCTGATGAACTGGGGAACCTGATCCAACAGTAATTTGGAACTTGGGGCTCCGTAGCCAAGTTCCTGCTACTCTGTCTGGGATTTGGGGAGTGGTGTGGGGAGGGGTTTGTGATAGACCAACAGCAGGAGAAGAATCCAGAGTGAATCTCAAGAAAAAAGCCTTTTAGGGCCGGCCGAGTGGCTCAGTTGGTTAAGAGCTCGCTCAAGAGTGCGAGCTGAGCTCTGAGCAAAGGCGGTTTGATGCCCAGCCCGAGCGGAGTTGCCATTGAGCTGCCAACAGGTGGCAGGATGGCTCAGCTAAAAAAAAAAAAAAAAAAGCCTTTCGCTGAAGCCTAATTATGGAATGAAGGAAAGTCCTTGGTGGAATTTAACCCCTTTTCCATCTCTACGGATACACTCTGCAGGCCCAGGACACACATAGAGATGGACTGGGGAGGGATTATGTCATTCCCCATGGCAATGTCCAGGTACCTGGCCCCTAGCTGAAACCAGGTTAGCAGGTTTATATTAAGGCCATTTAGAGCAATGGCTCAGGAATCAGAGGAACTTGGCTCCCAGTACCAACTCTGGCATCAGGTTGCCGTTTGCCCTTGAAGGAGCCTCTTGTCTTTCTGACCTTCAGTGGTATTGTCTGTACAAACAGGGAGTTATGAAAGGATGCTAAGTGTCTTTTGGAACTGGGATGCTTGTCCTCTATGGAAGGGGAACTAAGGGGAGGAGGTATCTAAAAGCAGCCACAGGTAGTTTGAGCTGTGGGCTGAAGAAGAGGGAACGGGTGTGCTCTGTGGTCAGAGGGATCGCAGAAACGCAGTACCAACAGCTTCTTCTCACCTCTTGATGGCCCTGTTCAGCTCGCTTTCTCTGCTCTCCCTCCTCTACGAACTTTTCAGGTCCCTTGAATATAGAACCTTGGTTAATTGCCCCAGTTTGTAATACGACACATCCCTCGATGTGGCAAAGCCTTTGGAGCAGGCAGATGTTGACTCAGAAACTGGCTCTACCCCTCACTGGCTTAGCAAATAGGCTCTTCTTTCTGACCCATGACTGCAAAGGAGGGATCACGATCCCTTCATCACAGAGATGCTGGGAAGATGAGATGTGAAAACATATGTAAACCATCTTAGGTAGAAGCCTCTCAATGGATGACAGCCATTATTCAATAATAATAATAATAATAATAATAAGAAGAAGAAGAAGAAGAAGAAGAAAAATATTTTAGTAGTAAAAGAATCAGAAATGCTGACATCGTCTCCCCATCCTCCCCCATCCTGTGCCATACGGGCTGCCATGGATAACACCAGAAATGTCGCTTGGCCACGTGACTGGAAGCCCTTCCTCCCTATCTCCTGGCAGAGGAGAACAGGACTGGGATGAGAAGACTGAGACACGCCCAAGACCCACACTCACCATGTGAGGGGCCCTGAGTCCTCTGAGCGCTTCTTGTGTGTGTTCATTCACTTCTTCATTCAGCAGGTTGGGCACTGTCTGTATGCTGGGGTGCACTGTGCCAAAGGAGATAGGTAACCTCAACTCCATCTGTCTCAAGGGTTGCCAGGGGACTCTGAGGATAGGATGTCAGGGAAGCAGTTGGTGGCCATTTAAGGAGCACTCAGGGCACTGGTTATTATTATTATTAATGCCAATAACATCATTATTATGGCGATACAGGAAGCAGGTATATTAAACTGTAAGTGAGGCAGGAAAGGCCAGAGAGACCACTGTGGGAGGGGCTTAAAAGGAATTCAGCTTTGATGTGCTACGGGACTTGAAGATGAAGGGGAAACAGGTAGCTGGACCACACCTCCTGGAAGGGCGGAGCCAGGTCCATGATGTTGCTCATCCCTACTTTCCAGGTGCCCAACCTCATGCCAAGCAGAAGAGAGGGTCTCAGAAAGGATGGAAGGGAGGGGAAAGGATGGGTATGGCAGCTACATCAGCTAAGCCCATTTGAGTCTGGCGGCCTAACTGCTCAGTGAAACCAATTATCTCACATATGAACTTCCCTCCAGCAATATTCAGTTGCTTGGGTGCCAACACCTGAAGAGGATAATTGAAAGGAGTAATTGAAAAGGGTAGTCAAAGAGGATAATTGAGCTCAATCAGGGCAGAGTCTGGCCAAGTGAGAGAAATGGGAGGAGAGAGACAACTGTATGGTGGCATTCCACAAGAAAATGATATTAATGGTGGACTAAGGAATCTAAAGTGAAAAGAGGAGACTGGCTGCTGAGAAAGTCCTTGGAGTGGGAGGCATCAATGAGATGGAGAAGCAATGGCAGGGGGGCTGGAGTAAGTGACCTGTGGTCACTGACTTGTGGTCCCAGAGTGGAATTCTTGCAAGTGAGGTTTCCAAGGTCATACAATTACTGGTGATGATAATATCTGGGGTGTGACAATGGAGGCAGGTGGTTTTTTGGGGATGAAGAAGGTTGTTGGAGGTAATGAGGTCAGGAACTGGTAGATCGATGGCACTGATATCCACATGTGTGATAGCCATTGAGAACGAGCTTTTGGGTGGAGAGCAAGATGATGAACCAGGAGTTCAAGTTCTCAGTGAATGAGGGGAATAACTGAGAGATCGGCAGCTGACCATGGCAGGTACAGCTGGGTAGCGTCACCATCAAGGAGGAGGAAGGAGAAATGATCTGGAAAAGTCACTAGGAAGCAAGGATCAAACTTAACCCATTCCTGGTGATGAGATAGGAAGATACCTTAGGAATGGTTCTGATAAGATGGGACTCCCGATTCCCAGCAAGCAGCTGATTAGAAGCAATAAATCAGGACGGAGAACACTGAGTGTTGGCCCAATCGCAGGTGGTGATGCTAGTAACGGTGGTCAGGCTGATGAACTACATACAGCACATGTAAACTCAAAACAAAGTGGTCCCCTGGGGAAACGGCTGACTCTGGGGCTAGCAAGGGCATATACAAGATGACCCTGGAGCATCTTGGAGTGTCAGAAAGTGAGGAAGTGTTGAAAAGAAAATCCACAATAATGGGAATATGCCAAAGGGATAGCCAATTGTAAGAGCTCCCAATGACCAGAGCTGGAACAATTTGAGCAACATGATAGAGTAATATTAGATTATAAACCAAAGTATAAAATAAATACCCATGAATCCAAAATGATATAAACACACAATTGGATAAATAAATTGCGGGGGGGGGAATAGGCAAATCTTGCATGCAGAATACTTCCAAATAACTTACGTAGATTTTCCTTCCTCATGAAAGGGGAGCACAGCTCTCCATTCTTCAAGTGTGGGCAGCTCATGACTTCTGAAAGATGGCAGGAAAAGCCAGCCAAAATATTACACTTTGGCATAGGGATTATTTTGAGCTGAAGGCAATCGAGAAGAAGCAGATACAAGAAAGGCTCTCTGACTTCCCTCTATTTGTTGAAAAGCAGGACATAATATTGTAAAGGTGTCCCCATTCCCTTCTCTACCAAGGACAGTTAATTATCGGGGACAGCTCTAGACTCAGCCCCAAGATGGCTCCAGAGGAACCTACATGACAAACCATACTAACTAGCCCTTATGTTTCATTATATATATTGGCCCATGTATATATCCCCCATATATCGGCCTTCCCACACATTGCCATGCCCCAAAACTCAAAGTCCCTTTCCTTTGTCTTGTCACTTCTCGAAAAATGTATTATTGCTTTGTTAAGATGCTTTGTGAGCCCATGTTCTAACCACTCCTTTGAGTTACTCACCACTGGGTGCTCCCGCGTGTATGCACGATGCACATGTTTTTCCCTTGTTAATCTGTCTTTTGTCAGTCTAATTCACAGGGCCCCAGCCAAGAAACCTAAGGTGGGTAGAGGTTTTCCCTTCTTATACTTTCCTCCAAAGAGTACAGTATGGAAAAGTGGGGAGGGGGAATGAGGAACTTTATAGTGGATAAACCAAACAAATACAACCTCAGCCAGGCGATCAAGGTCAACATCAACAACAATCAGTCATGTTGAAGGGATGCACCTGCCCTTGAGTCGATGTGATGACCTCTGTGGTCTTCCTCACCAACACCCAGAAGCCCAGCCTCGTCAGAGGAAAGCCTCAGACAAATCCCAGCTGAGGGGCATTCTGTGAAAGACCTGACTGCTCACAACTGGCAGGGAGGAGAGTCGGAGAAACCATCCCAGCCAAGAGGAGCCATAGGAGGCATGACAACTAAATGTAATGTCCTGTCCTGAGTGGGATCTTGGGACAGAAAGAGAACATCAGGTTAAAAGCTAGGAAATCTGAACAAAGTTTGATTCATGAACTGTGACCACACTAATGTAAGATGGTGATAATGAAAAATGGGTACAGGGTATAAGGGAACTCCCAGTACTCACCTCAGAAAATTTTTGTAAATCTAACACTATCATAAATTAAAAGTTTATTTAAAAATTTAGCAGACTGGGTTTATCAGTGAAGGAACAAATAGCTCTGCGTACTTTCTTAGGTTCTATGGGTCTCCTTGTACTCTAAACTAATAAATATTCATTATGAAATTCATAATTTTGTAAAGCTATCTTTAGCTACTTAATTTCTGAGGACAGGGATGAATATAGCATGTTTAAAAAGATGCTGAAGGCACCTCTAGCTCTAATGATGGTCAAAAAGCCATTGGTGGTAGAGATAATGTTGGCTATAAAAGCTGAAAGCCTCGTCTTGGCCATTAGACAGAACTGGGTTTAAATCTCATCTACTAGCTGTGTGGCTCTGGACAAGTACACTCAGCCTCTCCGGGCCTCAATTTCTCCATCAGCAAAATGGGAATGAAGTACCTGCTTTGAATTCAACACTTTTGTGAATATTCAATGAGCTAAGCACCTGAAACACGTTGAGAAAGCTCTAAAGCTCTTGGCCCCTGATATGCACTGCCCAAATGACCACTCTCCAGCAAGTCAAGCCCAAGTCACTGCCCGCCTTCACCCCTTTGGATATGACTGGAGTCACCTGGGCTGCTTCAGGCTTCATGAGGACACAAATCACCTGAGGATCTTAATAAAATGCAGATCGTGATTCATCAGTTTCGGTGTAGACTCTGCATCTCTCACAAGCTCCCAGGTGATACTGATGCTACCGGTCCAGGGACCCCATGATGAGGAGTGAGGATCTAGGCTGTGGACATGGCCTTGCCCAAGACCATGGGGTGTCCTTGGGCAAGTGACCTTGCTGAGGCTTACTCTCCTGTCAGTAAGACAAAACAAAGAAATGACCAGTAAAAATACAAAAAAATTCTTTTCCCAGAGTGATGGATTTGCCTCTCAACATGATGCAGTTGGTCTTCCCCGACACTGCTGCTATAGCTGCACCTCCAGGCCCTAGAAACCCAGACAGGGATTGCACCTGCTGATTCCCTCTATCCGTTTCTCCGGAGGTGACCCTTCTTGCACCCTCCCGACTACTGAAGGTGTGTAGAGATCATAGTGGGGACCTCTAAAAGGCTCAAGGGAAAATACCCCCCCCCAATTTTACAGATAAAACTAAATGGAACAAATTGCATTATTTCCATCTGAATTCCCTTCCTCGTGGCTCATTTTGAAACTCAGTAAATAAATTTCCATGAACCCCCCTCCCCCACAAAGCAGCTGCCTCCAGTCAGAGCGAATGGATCATGATTGAATGAAGACAGCCATCTGTTACAGGGTAAAAATCCTAATTAAGCAATATATGAATCAGAACACAATTAGCCAACAAGTCATTAGAGGTCTGTAACTGCTGAAAGGAACGTGGAGCTGTTACCATGTGGAGCAGCCTTCCTGTACACAAACAAGGGATTGCAAAGATAAACCCGCCCCTCCCCTGGGAAGCTGCAGCCCTAGCAGGAGGGGTCAGAGTCTGGGACATTAACTGAAATGAAAAGCCACTTCCAGAGGAACCTACCTGTCCTGAGGAATGAACACTCTCCTGTTTATCTGATGTGTCAGTTTGCCAAATGCTTTCACATCAGGAGGGCCTTGAACCCCTTGCCCCTGGCTTCTATGGGTAGGGCTGATGAGCACAGCCACGGGGTGGGTTAGTGACTCACTCAAGAGCCCACAGCCAGAATGGAGCCTAGTCAAGCCCAGAGCCCAGGCCATTGGCCTCCAAATCCTGCCACTGAGGCTGTCTCCTCCTTAGGTGACTCTCTCCAAGGTGTATGTGTCAACCTAAATTACTGAGAAGCTGTAATTACCAGAGGCTCCTGGATCTGCAAGATCAGATGCCCTCTGCCTCTTTCAGATTGGAGGGAGGAGCCTCATGCCCCACAAAGGGGCATAGGACATCCTACCTAGACAGAGGACCAGCTGGATAGGAGACCATGACCATCTTTTCAACGCTCCGTCAGCAAAGCCTGAAACTCTGTGTCTTACACACAGCAGGTACTCAATAAATCATTGCCGAATGGGTAAAAGAAGAAGTGAATGAATGACCTTGACAAGTCCTTGCATCTCTTTTAGCTTAGCCCTAGGACCATAGAGAAATAGGCAGCTGCTGCTCTTGCCTACAATAGAAAGCCCTCAATCTATTATGTGTTTATCAAAAGCCTTTACAAAAAGACATGTGGTACCACCAGATAATGCCCTCCCCATCATACTGACAAAGGAGCAGAAAGCTTTCTGCTCCATCCCTGGCCAGCCTGGGACTGTCCTACATTACCTGCGTTGCTAGATATAAACGGTAGTTCCACCTTGTCTCAACTTACATTTTCTCTGCTCCTACAGAGGAGAAGAGCGTCTTACCAGCAGGTCTCCCTACTAATTGTGTCCATTTTGGAGGGTGGATTGCATCTTTTACTCATTTAACTACAGAAAGCTCAAGGTTTTTCTTATGTATGGGTATGAATTCTTTATATAATAAGGATAGCAACTCTCTGCTGTAAATATTTTTTCTACCTGTTTTGTCCTTTTTCCACCCCACCCCCTCCGTGTAGAAACTAAATTTTGCTGGAATCCCTTCTGCCCATTGTTTCCCCTTGGGCTTTTTTTCTATTACTGCTGTACTTAACAAATCTGTCCTCCCCCAGATGTTTAATGAATATCCATTTCTAGTTCTTCCAGTGTCATATGGATTTTCTCACAGTCACATTAGCTCTGTAATCCATCTGGGGTGTATTGTGATGTGTGGAACGAGAGGCTTTTGTTGGCTCCTTACTTCTTCCTTCTCCACATGGCTGCAGAGACCTAGACAAAATACGAGTTAAAACTGGATGTAACTGGACATCACTGCAAGCCTGGATTTTATCAGGAATGTTGAGCGTCTAATGTTAGCTCATTCCAGGAAAGGAAACCTTAGTTATCTCAGCACCAGAGAAGAAGAAACAAGATGAGGAGATTAAATACGTTGTCTTTAGGTCCTAAACACCTATTCAGTCATTGTGATTTCAGATTCAAGTCCATTTCCTCTGGGAGTACTGCAGCCCCAGCCTGGGTTTGACACCCTCCCCTGGGCCCCACAGCACCCCTTCTGTCCACCCACGTTATTAACCACATGGGATGGCAGATGAACATTGACGTGGCTGGTGCTGCATGGTTACTGGGAACGCCCAGGGGAGGAGCCAGTAAATACAGGATGTCCCCTTTACTGGCTGTTGTTCCTCCAGCCCCAGCACAGCCCTACTCATAGAAGGCCCTCAGTAAATGCATGTCTAAGGAGTGTCCAGATTCATGAATAAGCGACACCAGTAAGGTTCCCTTGGGCACCTGCCAAATGTGTGAGCTTTCTCATGACACTATCTCCTGATGAGGGCAGTGACGACTGTCCCTTCATTTACCCCCCAGGAAACCAGAGCTCAGACTTGTGTCAGGGACTTGACTGTGGTTTCGGGGCTCCAAGACCCAGAGAGAAGCCCCAGGTCACATTGTGAGCATGCTCTTAGGCAGACCTGTGCTGCACAAAGAACCTGGGTGTCCTAGGTACCTCAGGATGCCATCTCCCTCCAGCTGGGTTTCTGGCATGTGGGCCAGGGTCATGTCCATGATTGGTTCTCAGGAAATAATGGCTGGCCTGAGCTGATTTGAACTTGCTATAATGTTTGATACCAATACCACTAGACACGTCCCTGACCCTATCTACTTTTCCAAAACACTCTGGCCTCATGGTTGTGGCCCCATTAGTTCTATCATCCTTGAATGTAATGAAACGCAAGGCTATTGATGACAAAAGCAGTCTGTGGGGTTATTTAAATCACTAGGTTCCTTGCCTGCACAAGGAGAGGCAATTACCGACCTTGGAAATTCTAGACCTTCTGTGGTGATGGTTAATTTTATATGGCAACCTGACTGGGCCACAGGATGCCTAGACATTTGGTCAAACCTGATTCAGAGTGCGTCTGTGAGTTGTTTCTGGATGAGGTTAACATCTGAATTGGTAAACTGAGCATAGCACGTGGCCTTTCTCATTGTGGGTGGGTCTCCCCCAATCGGTTCAAGGCCTGAATAGAATCAAAAGGCCGAGCAAGAGCCAACTCCTCCTGCCCGACTGCGTGAGCTGGGACATCTGTCTTTTCCTGCCTTTGCACTCAAAGTCAATAATTGGCTCTTCTTGGGTCCTGAAGCTGCCTCTGTGTGACTGGAACTACACATCGGATCGGTGCTGTTGCCCTGGAGAACCCTAACACTCTCTATAAGGTGATGGTGTCCTACCAGCAGCCATTAAGGGGACACATTGCTTCCCAGGTGACAACTGACTCTCTCTACTCAGTGCTTACTCTTTACAAAGTGCTTCCACAGATATTCAGTTTCATTTCCACTGATACCCTGGGAAGGAAGGATTGGTATTCTCCCATTTACAGGTGGGGACGTTGAGGCCCAGACAGGCTGTGATCTGTCCCTGGCTGCTCAGTGTCCTAACTCCAGTCCCTGGGCTCTGCTCAGTGCTCTTTGCTGGGGTTAGGCCAGACTTGTCGGTCTGACCAGGTGTGGTGGAGGCTGAGGAACCAAGGCCCCCTGTTGGAAAACTGTCCCAAGACCTGGGACTTAGAGCATACTTTTGTGCTGTATCCAGTGGACCCAGTTCAGCAGGACAGAAAGCTAGGAGGCTGTGACCAGAGGGGTGTGGATAGGATTCAAGGCTCCAAGCGTTCTGAGTGACAACATGGCTCAGGATGTAAATGACTTGGGCGGCTTAGATGGACAGGAATGAAGGTTGTGGCGGTTATACCAATGATAACAGCAGAAAGGGAGAAAGAAATAGGGGATGGTGGAGACAGTAGCTGATGAGAGGGCAATCAAGCTTAAAGACAGTTACATTCTGTTGGGGACTGAATGTTTGTCTCTGCCCCTACCAGCCCTAATCTGTAGTGTGGCTCTATTTGGAGATGGAGCTTCTGAGGAAGTCGTTCAAGTTAAAAGGGGTCTTAGGAGTGGGGCTTTGATCTAATAGGAATGGTGTCCTTATAAGAAGAGACACCAGAGAGTTCTTTCGCTCCCAGCCACAGTTTTCCTTTGCATGCATACAGATAAAAGGCCATGTGAGGGCCTAGCAAGAAGGCAGCCATCTGCAAGGCAGGGAGAGAGCCCTCCCCAGAAGGTAACCCTGCAGGTACCTTGGTCTGGCACTTCCAGCCTCCAGCACTGTGGGAATATAAAATTCTGTTATTTAAACCACGCAACCTAAGGTATTTTTGCATGGCAGTCCAAACTGACTAATACACGTCTCTATTTTAAAACAAATAAATACATGTAGGCTGATTCAGCCTATGGGTCACTAGTTTGAAATCTGTTAGTCGAAGTCATTCAAGCCGTGGAGTTCAGGGACCAGCATTCTCCATGAATAGAGGAATCGCCAGGGGTTTGGGAGATAATATCCGGAAGGAAAGGCCCCAGGACCGTGGAGTCTGATGCTTAAAGAAATGAGTTGGGGCCGGCCGAGTGGCGCTGTGGTTAAGCGCTGGCTTGGGAAGCCAGAGGCCCCGGTTCGGTCCCACATGTGAGGGCCAGTGACACTGCCCTCAAAAAAAAAAAAGAAATGAGTTGGTGGGTCGGCCGAGTGGTGCATTGGTTAAGAGCTGGTTTTGGGATGCCAGCGGCCCCGGTTCAGATCCCACATATGAGGGCCAGGGACACTTACCTCTACAGCTAACAATAGCTCCACCTGGAGCTGGGCTGTGTGAGCCCTGGCGACGGTGTGGGCTGCAGCCCCTGCTGCAGTGGGCTGCCATAGGCTACAGTGAGTGGCCGGCAGCCAGTGTGAGCTGCCAATAGCTGCAATGATCGATCTGCCTAATCCGACCACTCTGCCTCATCCAGCAAGAGCGCAATGACGATACCAACATGGGCCAGTGAAGCAACATCCTCTGCAACTAGACTGAAGAACAAAAAGACAGCAACTTGGCTGTTCCCCTCCCCCGATTCCCCAGTGCTGTTCCCCTCCCCCAATTCCCCAATTTAAAAAAAAAAAATCTTTAAAAAAAGAAATGAGTTGGTACATGAAGTTGGAGAAATAATGGTCCAGAAGTGGCAGTGGGGAGAGAGAAGAATGCTCAACCTGTCCTTTCCTGCCCATATTAATTTAAAAAAAATAAAAATCAATACACACACACACACACACACACACACACACACACACACCTACTGTCAGGCCTGGTGTTTCTGTAGATGAATGTTTCCAATATTCAATATGTGTGGGGACTAGGGGCTCCCCGGTTTATACGGGACCTACCAGCCTCATCAATCCTGTCTCCTCTGACAATTAGAGAACTCCCCAATTACTGAAAAAGCAACACCCAAACGCCTTGCCAGCACGACTGCATAAGGTTGCTAGAGACTTGGGGACACTGCCTCTGCTGTTTCCTCTCCCAGGAATTGCCTTTCCGCCATCTCTGTCTGGAGAACTTGCTCATTAAAAACCATATCCCCCTTCTCATAGATCTTCCCCTCACCTCCACCTGCCCTGGGCCCTTCTGAGTGAGTGAAAAATAGGGAATGTTTCTTCCGCAGCCCTTGGCATTGTGAGGGCAGGCATGTTCCCCAAAGGCCACACCAGGACTATATTTTGGAGGCAGCTAAGCCACTGCTTCCTCGGAAGAGCAGGGCGACTCCAGTCAAGCGTCTGACTCTCTGGCCTTCAGACAGCTTGCTGGAGCACAGTTGCCACAGCAAAATGCCCATCAGGCAAGGTGAGTGACATTTTCCCTCCTTGATTACCTCCTCCAGCATTTTCTTAACTGGACCTGAAGACAGGTACTGACACCCGCTTCTTGACACCCTGTCAGACTCACTGAAGAAGTGTGAGATAGGCAGGTCCAGTGAAATCACGGTATTTTTAGACCCAGCTTGTGGAAACCGATTTTTTTTTTACCTTGGTTTTGGTATGTTTCTGATTACCTCTGTTCACTCTGAAGGACGTAAGTATATCTAGCTCTGTAGAAAAATAGGATTTCAGGGTCCAAAGGGAACCTAAAGGCCATACATAGTCTTCCAGCCTTTGACATTTCAGGTGAGAAAGGCCTCACCTTACAGGTGAGACAGGTCCCGCAGGGCCAGCCTTGTCCCTCCCATCCCCCTGGTCTGATTTTCCATGTGGTCAAGTGTAGTCTTTCAAAATACAAATCTGACCTTGTCACACGCCTGCTTAAAATCCTCCAAAAGCTCCTTGCCATCGGGATACAGTGGGACCTCCTCTGTTGGTACACAAGCCCCCTCATTACCTGGGTCCTGCATGCAGCCTCTATTATCACTGCACTCACCTGGGGTTCTCTAAGCAGGATCCTCACCCCTGAGCCTCCCTGTGTTTGCCCTTGCTGGTCCCCCCACCAGGAACTCCATCACTGGCCCTTCCAGACTAGGCCACCATTCCCGAAAGTGTTTTCTGACCCCACCCCCTGAAATGAAGAGATGCTCCTTCTCTCTGCTCCTGTATCATCCTCACAGTCCCTACGCAGCACTGGTATTTGCCATGTCTGTTTATGTCTATCTTTCGCCTCTCAACCCTGAGACCCCTAAGAGCAAGGGCTTGTTTATTCAACAGACCAAGAGTTCCATGCCAATGTGAGTCCCACCACCTTTAATGCTTGATTCAAAAACGTGAAGACTCCACTGATAAAATTATGCCATTGAATGGAGTTGCACCTACATCTTCAAGATGCAGAAATGACATTTTAGTCCTAAATTGTCTGTCTTCCTGCCCCAGCCATGCTGGGAGCTCAGTTATGAGGGGGTGGGTAGTTTCAAATGAGATGGTAAAACAGAGCATTACCTAAAGCTGCATGCCTGATAGCATAAGCCACTCAGTACATTAAAGCTCTGCAATACAGAAATCTCATTATCTTTATGAGCTACAGAGAAGATCGCCCTCTGTCGGTAATGTCTGGAATTGCACAGGGCCACTCATTTTTCTCATTCATCCCCCTCGAGAAAGACATCCATTGAGGGAGTGCCACATTCCCAGCACTCTACCCAGAGTGGAGGCACACAGTGAATAAGAAAGACACAGTCCCCGACTACTGGTGCTGAGGACCTGGTCGGGAAAGCAAACATTTCAACAATCTGTTACAAGAGTGATCGGTGTGAATAAGAAAGACACAGTCCCCACTACTGATGCTGAGGACCTGGTCAGGAAAGCAAACATTTCAACAATCTGTTACAAGAGTGATTGGTGCTCCTCTAAGTGGAAATTCAGGGCGCTACATAAGCAAGTGGCCCAGGGGACCTCACCTGAGCTGTGTGGGCAGGTGGCATTGGGGAGGAAGGGAATAAAGCCTATCCACTCATCTAATATTCACCGAGTGGCTATTACGTGCCACACATGTAACAGCTCTGGGGAAACAAAGAGAGAAGAAGCTGATGGAGTTCAGAGCCTAGAGGGGGAAGGAGGGCAGGGGACCCCAAAACAATGATAAAAGAAACAAGGACAACCAAATAACAGCTAATAGGCATTCTACATAATCACTAGAATCATTATAACGTTATAATATTTTCATCAAGAATCCTAGGCTGTAGGCATGGATCTACATGATGTAGATATTAGTATTATTTCTTGGAAGGGTGAGGAATTGGGGTTTCCTGGTTCACTCGGAAGCACCTGCTCCTTTTACTACGTTGTCATCTCTCCAACCCGGTTAAGTACAAAGTAGAAGTACTTCCTGGGGCACAGTCTTCACCCAATCCCCTTTGGGACAGCTATTCTCATGATTTTCTTTCTGCAGATGAGAGGCCCAACACAAGTGGTCCTGAGCCTTGCCTGGGGCCCCGCAGCTGTAAAGAGAGAGCTGGGCGAGAACAAGCTGTTTGGAAGGAAAACTTGACAATCAGGCACGTGACCTTTGGCCCAGTGGCCTTTTCTCAGTTTCTCCATCACCTTACCTCATGAGATTGTCTTGAAGAGTCAAGATAACATGCCTCCAGAGCCTAATACGTTAAGTAATCAATATATGCTATCTATAATATAATTATCATCATTATTATTAGCTCTTGGGGAAGGGGGAACATTTTCCCCCACTCCTTGTGTTTCCATGTGGAGGGACATCCACTAAGGTGACACTCTCAGTCTTTCCACTTACTCATATTCACGTCTTCTCAGAGAAGATGGGAAAGCATTTACCTGAGTGTGGAATCTGTGAAAAGATACCCACCATGCTGGGTTCAGCCCTTCTGGGTTCCTTTTGAGAGCTAGGTGCTGGGTAGTCACAGCTGTGTAATTTACAGTTAAAATTTTAGGGGCCTGCCCAACTGTGCCCCTTGCCTTAATTGTGCCTTTCTCAGCTGAGGTTTGGATTGCCCTCTGCCTGGCTCCTGTGTCTTTTCCCTATAATTTGTTCTGAACTTGGGTGGGAAAGAAAAGAATACTATACTTATCAAGGTTTCCAAATCATAACATTTGCCATAAGTGAAATCCAGTCCACTTTCTGCAATTTCCCACTCGGCTTTTGCTGCCTCTGAAGGTGTTAGGTCTTTTAGAGTAGCAAAATGAGGAAAACTGTTTTCTGCTTGAAAATCTAGAGGCCTGGGCTTGCATTCGGAACAGCCTAGAACTCAGGAGCCTGGACAGGCTTGGGAGATAACCAGCCCACGGCCATTGTTCCTCCAGTAATGGAAACTGGGGCCAGGAAGGGGTTGATCTGGGGTGGAGCTGGACCCAGCTCTCAGACCCTGATTGCCAGGGGTCCTTCCCCCTTGGAGGGGCTGTCTCCTTGCACCTGAGAGGGCTGCAGGCCTTCTCAGACTTAAACCGGGAAATGGTTTGCCCAGGTGTCAGGCATTCAATCAAGAGAATTAGGTCATTAATGGTGAGGGGTGCTGGTTGTGAGAGTGGATAAGGTGGGGGAAGGCAGGGGCCGAGGTTCCCAGGGGGCAAGGGGAAGCCCCTCCGGCCCAGGTCTCTATGTGCAGTTCAGCCTTGCCTGCTGTGAACCCAGAGAGAGCTGAGGTCTCCATTGCTATGCTGGTCATGCTCTTCCCAGTGCTTCACAGTGAAATTCCTTTATAGAAAGTTAAATGGATCTCTGGCTGATCTGCGGCTCTTAGCCTGGGCCTCCCTTGTGCCTGACACCAGTCTCAGGGAGTGTGAGGATGGCACAGCTGTTCTCCTGACAGCAGAGCCCTCCTGAGGCTGACCCCTACCTCCCTCCAGCTGCACATCTGGCCCCCTATTCCCTGTCCACCGCGCAGCAGGTGTGGACATTAACAGGACTGTGTACCTTTGCTTATGCTGTTCTCTCTGGCATAGAGAGAAGTGTGTCTCCTCCTGCTTGTCCTGGAGAACTGATATTTAACCATCAAGGCTCAATGCTAATATTTCCTGTAAAAGCATTCTCCCACCCTCCTTTGTTTGTGGTTCTCCAACATGCCTCTAGTATAAGCGTTTCATTTTGTTGAAAATTCTAGGCCTCTTGGCCATATCTGGGTACAAATATGTTTTGTTTGGCCAGCACTGTGATTTTAGAAAACATTAGGTGAGGCTTGTACTCTTTAATTTGCCGCAGACCCGACCTCTCCTTATTGCATTATATTTTACCCATAATTCCTTGCCTTGCCCCTGAAGGCTTTTGAGTTTGCAAAAAGCTCCAGTAGACAATGAGCTTTTCGAAAGGGTATATTCAAAGATATTCCCCTATTTAGTTGGGGTTCTCCAGAGAAACAGAACCAATAGGATGTATATCTATATAAAGAAATTTATTATAAGGAATTTGCTCACACAATTATGGAGGCTAAAAAGTCCCAAGATCTACAGTCAGCAAATCCAAGAGAACTGATGGTGTGGTTCCAGTCTGAAGACTGCCGGCTTGAGACCAATGAAGAGCCAATGTTTTAGTTCACCTTCAAAAGCAGGAAAAATACCATATCCAATCTCAAAGGCAACCAGGCAGGAGGAGTTCCTTCTAATTCAGCCTTTTTGTTCTATTCAGGCCTTCCACTGATTGGATGAGGCCCACCCACATTAGGAAGGGCCATCTGGTTTATTTAGTCTATCAATTCAAATGTTAATCTCATCCAGAAACACTCTCACAGACATACCCAGAATCAGGTTTGACCAAATACCTGGGCAGCCAGTGACTCAGTCAAGTTGACATGTAAAATTTACCATCACATCCCTTAAGATTCCCATCTCCTGGTTATTTAATCAAACACGAATCTAGGTATTGTTATTAAGGAATTTTGTAGATGTAAAGAATAGGAATTTTCAGATAAATTATCCTGGATTATCCGTGTGGTCGCAATCTAATCACACGGACCCTTAAAAGCAGAAACCTTCTTTGGCTGGAGCCACAGAGTTGCTGTACAAGGGTTAGTCAGAGAGGGTCCAAGTATGAGAAGGATTTAACAGGCTGTCACTGGTTCTGAGGTGTAGAGAACCACATGTAATTCCCAAAGGAGATGCTAGGAGCAAAGGGAGCCTCCCATCCTCCCCTCCAGTTGAGTCAGCAAGGAAATGGGAACCTCAGTCTTACAACCACAAGGAACCAAATGAGGCCAAGACCTGAGTAGGTGCAGAAGTGAGTTCTTGCCCAGAACCTCCACAGGAACGCAGCCCTGCTGACATTCGATTTTAGCTCAGTGTTGGACTTGTGACCCATAGAGACTCAGGTAATCAATGTATGTTGTTTTAACCACTAAGTTTGTGATTGTTTCTGAGAACAATGGAAGACTAACTCAGGGTGAGCCCATGCCTTCCTCATCATGATACTTCTCTCACCCGACCTGGTGTCTGACACATAGTAGGTACTTGCTGCGTGTTTGACAAATAACTGGATTAAGAGGCAAAGCCCAAGTGAAAAAAACCCAGCCCTGCTCATCCTTAGAGAGAAGATGTGTTGATACTATTTCTGACTCTGTGCGTGGGGCTCAGACTAGGAGGATGTGGTTGACATCAAGTTGATGGACAGGCCAATTTAAATCTCTAGTCAGGAAAACTTGACAAATCATTGTTTTCTGCAGAAGATGACACCTCAGTGTGTGTGTCTCATCATTTGTGGAGATGGGTTCCAGTTTAAGGAGTGTTTCACTTTTAAAGGAAAGCAAACTGATTTTTTTGATTTTTCTCCATCAGATCTTCTTTTTCTTTTCCTGATGATGATGAATGTGTGCAGCTCAAAAGATGGCGGGACAAAAGAGGCGCTGTGGTTGTGGCAAAGAGTCCTGTCCCTCCAGGATCTTACAGTTTAGGAGGAAAGATATGATGTCCAAAGGTAACTCTAGGACAAAACAGGGATGTTAGAGGGTGGAGAAGAGCAGGGCAAAAAGCATGAGGTAGCAGAGCTTTGTGGACCAGGAACCCGAAAACCTCATGCCTGGACCCCTCTCCATTGCGTGATTGCTGAGCCTCAGTTTCCTTTTAAAATGAATCTCTTCTGGTTTCTTCCAGCCCTGGGATCTGACAATATTTATACCGAAGAATTCTGACATTGCCCCTTAGGAGGCCCCAGGGAGGCTCCATCTGACAATCTGGGAGCTATTCATACATTATTTTTAAACATCAAAGGATATACATATATTTCAGAATTTTGCAACATTGACTTATGAATTTAAAAAAAAATAATTAAGAAAAAAATGATAGTTGTTTTTCTATCACCTCCCAAACCTAAGTAACTGGAAGGACTCTCAGTAACTGGCAGACTCTAGAGATTAACCCACTGAATGATTCTCTAACAAAAATATTTAGTGTTGAGAAACACTTTCATCAACTTTATCACCCAACAGCATTCCCACAGGCGCCATGTGACACATGTCTAGAACTCTGCAGCTTATTAAAAAAAATCACGGGTCTGGCCAAATTTGAAAACAAAGAAACCAAGATCCAGAGAGGCTCAGGCGATTTGTGCAGGTAAGTGGTATAATCAGGGTTTATACCCCATGTACGGGGCCCCAGGACCAGTGTTCAATTTGTTACACTACCCACTCCCACCACCACACATGATGAGAAAAGCAACTCCATTTTCGATTTCCTTTTTCTCTGTATTCACAGGCAGAAAGAGACAGATGAAAATGTGGTTCGGGTCCATTGTCCCTCCACATATGTCGGTGTTCATAAGTGTGTCCTTTGTAGATTCATTAATCCATTTAGGAACTAAAAATGTGTATTTCAGATGCTTAACGTGATATCCTAGATGCTCTGAGAACCAAGGCCCCCCGGACAGAGCTCTTTAATCTTTCTAAATGGTCTGTAATGGCATCTCCAGGTTTATTGTAGGGAACGTAGTCTGTTAGGACTAAGTGACAAGATTTCCTAAAAAAGGCCTCATTTAAAAGGTGTCCCAAATGACAGAACTGAAGCTTATTCTCTTTATTCCATGTGACATTTTAAAAGGTAACTTTAAATGCTTCTACTTTGTAAAAAAATATTTTAAAAAGAGGGATGCTTGACAAAATTAGCAATGGTCTGATTTTAATATATATTTTAGAAATATAATATAAAATATCTATGATAATTCATCTAAAATCTTATATACTGTTAGGATTGTGCTGAACCTTAGGTATTACCTAGTTTGCATCAGAAGAGAAAATTGGGACCCTAAGAAGGTGATTGGCTTTTCCAAGGTTGCCATCAGGGAGACCCATAAGGCGCAGTAACTGGGTGCAACCGCTGGCCAATGGGCAGCTCGGAACTGAGGTCCTTGGTCCAATAGCTCCAAAGGAACTGAACCCTGCCAACAAACATGCAAATGAGCTTGAAAGTGGACACTTCCTCAGTCAAGACTTCAGATTAAACCACAGCCAGGGCCAACATTTTAATTGCACTCTTGTGAGAAATCCTGACCAGAGGTTCCAGTTAAGCTGTGTTGATAACTGACCCACAGAAATTGAGATAATGGCTGTGTTAATCTGCTAACTCTTCAATAAGTTTGTGAGCAGCCATAGATAACAAATACAAGTGTCTATTTGGGTAAAGGACATTACGGTAATGAAACATATGGGGCAATGGGCTAGGAAGCTACTCTGGTTGCCTTATACAACACTTGCCTTATGGGATTGTCTTGACGAGGAAGTGAAGCTGAGGCAATGTGCACTTCCTGAGCAAGGGATTTGGGGAACAGAAATCAGACTCATGTGGCTGAACCATAATGTTTGTTGAGAGATGCAGCAGGATATGAGGTTAAAATGACAGACTGTGGCTAAATTGTAAAGGGCCCTCAATACCCACCTAAGGACTGTGAACTATATTGGGAGGCAATAGGGAGCCATTGAGGGTTTTGAAGCAGGAGAGTCACATTATTAGAGTTGCTCCGCTGAATATTAATCTGATACTGTTTGCAGGACAGATTGAAAAGGGGAGAATCTGGAGACAGCTGCATAATCCCAGGGAGAAGTGGCATGTGCCTGAGCTCTGATCAAAGAAACAAGCAAACAGCATCCTGAAACATGCCATAATAGAATTCTCATTTGTGCTGAAAGTTCATTGAGCATTCCCCCAGTTTGTGAGGCGGGAGCTCTATCAGGCATTTATTTGACATCCAACCCATTTCCAACCCACACACAGTGACAAGCTCATATTGGAACTGAAAATAATCACAGGCTTGCCCGTGGAAATGGAAGGAAATGTACCCAAGACGGAGAAAGAAGGTGATAGGGCTGATTATTCTCTCAGCTTTCCAGAGAAGAGCAATTTATAAACCTTAACAAGAGTGCCAGTGTTCCCATGCTATATCTCTTTGCCTTCCAGGGTCCTGGATCTCAACCTAAGGACCCCAGCTTCCTAGGGGTCCTTGAAGGAGGACTGAAGAGTGTTCAAAGCCATCCCAATATTTCAAAAGACACATAAATATCCCTGTAGTTGCTCAGTTTTACAGCAAAATGACACAGCTAACGGGAATGCCACATGTCTTTGGTTGGGGCTAGAAGTGTAAGTGGGACAGTGAAGAAGTTTTGCTTGGCCAATTAGATTTCTTGGCTGGAACCATATACTTTTAATTACAAAAATGGGAACAATAACTAATTGCCACTTTAAAATTGGAGCATATTCATTGGTGGTAGCCTAATGTGATGTTCAATAGCAGGATGATGTTCTGGCTGTGTTGCTTGTCAGCTATGTGATTGAGGATGAATGATTCCTTAGTGAGACAATTTTTTTTTCACCAGCAAGATGGGGCCAATAACCGTTGCCTTTCAGAATTGTTATTTTGGATTAAAAGACATAATTTATGCAAGGTTCCTGGCACTACATAAATGGTAGCTATTTTTAAAATAATTGGATAAAACATTTATAAAATATTTTGGCAAAAAGGTATTGGAATAAAAGTAATTGTCCGTGGTTCTGAAAGGTTGATCACCACCATCCTTGCCTCTTCATGCCAGGGGCACTGGCTCAGCTGTCTTAATTTCTCTCATGGGCTCATTCTTCAGGTTCTCAGCCAAGTTTCCTTATGCTGAGGTAATTCTCCTTCTTTCTTTTTGCGGGAACGATCTCTTAAAGGCATGGATCTAGTCATTTCATGTCCTTGGCAAGGTCCAAACCCCTTCCATAGCATAGAAAACTCTTCAAAATAGTGTATCTACCTACCTTTCCACCTTCATGTCCCTCAATTCCCATCATGCCCTCTGTTCTCTTGTCTCATGGAACCTCTTAGCACGTGTTTCCCAGATCCTGCCTTTGTCCATGCTGTCCCCTCGGCTTAGAATGTTCTCCCTCCTTCATTGACAGTCTCCAACTAATTCTCAAAAGTCAATTCAAATTCAGCTTTCTCTGTTGCCCATTGTCTCCAACCCCACCCAAAATAGTTAGCTCTTCTTTTATCTGCTACCTACCTCAGACTTGATCATATTTCTGTGATAGCTCTTATCTCTTATAAGTTCTGTCTCTTCAACAGACTGGGAACCTTTGAAGGCCTAAGGTGATATCTTATTCATGTGTGTGTCCCCAGCATAGTGTGGGTGTTTGGTACCAGTCACTGAGTAAATGAGTGAAGCGACACTGTCCCCTGGCCCAGCCCAACTTTTGCAGATGCATTCTTCATGTTTTCCTTCAGTATCTCCAAAAGAATTGGCCTCTCCCAGTGTATTTGCTAATGCGTTTTGCTCACCACACATCCATTTATTTCATGTACATATCTTATCTCCCATACATTGTTTTGTATACTGTGTTCTTTATAAATGTGTATCAAGGAGAAGAAAGTCATTTACAACCAACTTCTAATACAAACATAGTGATTTAGAGCTGGGGTACTGTCATTTCACAAGTGAGGAGACTGAAATGAGAGGAGGAGTCATTCTCCCCCAAAACACCGTGGGAGGTGGCAGCGGCAGCATCAGGACCCAGGGATCTTCTCTCCAGGACCACTTTCCTCCTTCATCAGGCTTGCAGAACACAGAACTGGTGCCTCAGCTTAACTGTTTGTACTATTTTAATATAATTTTATTATCATTAACAGCATTTTTTTAAAAAAAGATTTTATTGGGGAATTGGCGGAGGGGAACAGCCTTGGGGAGTCGGGGAAGGGGAACAGACAAGTTGCTGTCTTTTTGTTCTTCAGTTTAGTTGCGGAGGATGTTGCTTCACTGTTGGTATCGTCATTGCGCTCTTCCCGGATGAGGCAGATCGGTCGCTGGCCTCTGGATGTCGCTCACCGCGGCTATTGGAAGCTCACTCTTGGCTGCCAGCCGCTCACGCTGGCTGCGGGCCACTCACTGTAGCCCATGGCAGCCCACTGCAGCAGGGGCTGCAGCCTACACTGCCCCGGGGCTCGCACAGCCCAGCTCCAGGTGGACGTGTTGTTAGCTGTAGAGGGCAGTGTCATTGGCCCTCATGTGGGATCCGAACCGGGGCCGCTGGCATCCCAAAACCAGCGCTTAACCAATGCGCCACTCGGCCGGCCCAGCATTTTTAAAATATTGATCTCTTCAGAAACGACAGGACTCCTGGATAGCAATGTTTCTTTCAGCCAAAATTCAACACCAAGAGTCAATGTGGTTTGTTTTTGTTTTTTTTTTTTTTGAGGGCAGTGTCACTGGCCCTCATACGTGGGACCGAACCGGGGCCGCTGGCTTCCCAGGCCAGCGCTTAACCTCCGCGCCACTCGGCCGGCCCAGGTTTCTTATTTTTGAAAGGACACACGATTGATGGAAGAGGCCCAATTATGCTAACTTAGCTAGACAGTTATGCAGTGATGGACAACCACACAAAGACCAACGGACACAAAATAACAGAGCAAAACGAACAACCCAGAGGCTTGGAAAAGGGCTCAGGATCTGAAGTCAGAAGATCCACATTTAGGCTTTTTTTTCTGCCAGTTCCTAGTGGGGGTGACTAGGGGCATGCCCTTCTCTCCCCCAAACCTGTATCGAAATGTGAAAAATCGTAATGAAAACTCCTGTTCTGACAACACCCAAGTGAGGATATTTATGTAGATGCTACTTAATAAACAATGCACGGAAGTTACAAGATAATAATCAGTGTAAGGCGTTGTGCAAAAATAGTTGAATTAAAGAACAAAGCTCACCCGCCTTTCCCCACAGACTTACAGACAGAGAACCCATACCCCTCCTAAGATCAAAATAAGAAATGTGTGTTTGTTCTCGAGTTGGTTGAAAACGCCAGACTCCCTCTCAAGCCCACTCCGAGTATGTGACCTCTCAGTTCTGCTCCTGTGCTGACTCCTCGCTCTCCTGCCGAGGTGGAGTCACCCTCATCTCCAGCCTGGATCCTTGCCATGCATAGTCTTCCAATCCAGCCCTTCCCAAGATTTGATGCATGCAGGCATCTCTTTAAAACGCAGGATCTCGTGCAGCAGTAGCTCAGGATGTGGACTGGGATTCAGGATGTGGACTGGGATTCTGCCTTTCTAACGAGACAGGAAAATGCTGCTGGTCCATGAACCACACAGTTGGTAGAAAGGCTCTTAATCAGCCTCCCTGAACCCAGCTCTGCAGCTGCCCACTACCCATTCTCCACGCGGCCCATTCTCCACGCTGCCCCCAGAGTGATCTTTCTACGGCATAAATATGGAAATGTCACTCCCAGGCTTAAAATGTTCAGAGTAGACAGCTTCAGGGTCAGCATTCTTGCCTGCCTACAGACTTCAAACACCTGGGAAGCTTAAATAAAAACCCAATGCCCAGGCCCCAGTTCAGACCAATTAAATAAAACTCTCCAGAGATGGGGCCCAGACAAAGGTATTTTTTAATAGCTTTCCAAGGGAGTCGAACACAGAAGCAGGGT
This sequence comes from Aselliscus stoliczkanus, assembly GCA_033961575.1. Lineage (NCBI taxonomy): Eukaryota > Metazoa > Chordata > Mammalia > Chiroptera > Hipposideridae > Aselliscus > Aselliscus stoliczkanus. Next base: position 154,038,751 of record CM066732.1, read on the forward strand.
TTAGTACCCGGCTCTAAGGATTCTCCCAATACAAAAACTTAACACCCACCACATCATTTCACCCTCATAAGAATCGCAGGCAGATCTCTTATTCCCAGGTGAAGAAACTGGCGCCAGTGGTTTCCGTGCCTTGTCCAGGGTCATCCAGCCTGTCAGTGGCCCACCCCTGAGGCTGGGTCCAGAGCGCTCCAGCACCTGACGGGGTGGAATGAAAGGAACCAGTGCAATCTGCAGGAGACTCCGTTCCATCATCGCATGAATACATTTGCAATTGTTCTCAGCATCTCTGTGTATTCCCCAAACCCCCATGGTCTTTGATGAATTCTGGAGGAGGACATTGTTTGGCATTTTCAACCAAGTGCTCTGATGCTTAAGCATGGCGGTGGATGGAGAATGACAGCAGCTTATCCGTCACTGCATCCCCACTTCTGTCACAGCTTACTCCTCTCTGCCCCCAGTGTTGGGGGGTAGGGGTGGGGGTGGGGGAGGCTTTCATCTCGCAGAGCAGTGAATGATGCTTCCACAAGAACATGTGACGTCTCAAAATATCAGGCCACCGGTTGCTGCTGTCAGCTTTCATGGCCCATGATATTTGTCAGAGGGAAACAATGAAGTCCCACAGAACCTGGGGTCTCCCTCAGCACTCAGGCAGGTAGTGACAAAACGAGGTGCCTTATTGTGTGCACTGGGCTGGAACCTGGCGTTAGGACCTCCTACCATGGTGGGGGGCGGGGTCCTTTGCACACGTGGTCCTGTTTAACACTGAAGGCAATACCACCAGATCTGATCTGTACTGGGTCCTCAACACACAGATGAGAAGGCCGAGGCTTGGAGCAGTGATGTGACTTACCCAAGGACACACAGATGGGAGAGGCAAGGCTGGAATTAGCCTGCAGCCTGATGCCAAACCTGTGGGCTTTCCATGGGCTCTGCACTTGCTGAATGAATGAGTGGGTGACTGAATGGGGGAATGAATATCTCATGCTGTGCTACCTCGAAGACAGGCCCAGCAGTCATCAGACACAGCCCTTCGGTAGGTAATTTCACCTCGCACAGTAAGGGTATAACGCCAATTCTTTATCATTGGTGTTGGAATGGCTGATAAAATGGGCTTCGCTTATTGATTTGATTTCAGGTTCAAGGGAAATAGTCAGGTTCCAGGGGACAGTGCTTCAAGAGGTCTTGCTTTCTCTGTATCTGCAGTTCCTCACCTATAGAATGAGAGAATTGGATGAGATGGACATTGAAATCGTCTGCCTTATGGATATTCTAGGATCTGGTAAACCCAGTAACGCTTACTGATATACAAGCAGTAAAGATTTTGAAGGCTTTTTTTTCTTTTTCTTTTTTTTACCATGGCCCTGGTTCATCCTCATCTCAGCACCTTTGCTTGAACACGAGCTGGGCAAAGCAGAAGGAGGGAGGGCCGGTGCCGGCTCCCTCTGTGGCCCTCTGGGCATCATCCATTTCCTGCCTTCAGCATTATCTTCCCTACCCTTCCCATGGCAGTTCTCCATTGTCAAGCTCCCAGCCTGGCGGCCAAGGCTCCATGTGCCCAAGCCCAGCCTTCCCTTTTAGCCCCATCTCCTGCCGCACCTCTTCCTGCCCCTCCTGCCCCAGCGCCTGCTCCCCACATGGCCCCTTGTGGTTCTACTCACTGCCTGCATGGGCTGTGCCCTCTGCCTGGAGTACCACTGTCCCAGCTCTGCCTAGCAAACCCCCCATTTGTCAAATATCTCCCTCCACTGCGCTCCCAAAATCTTCCTTGTTCCCATAGCACTTGGTACCATATGTACTTCATTCATTCATCCAGGCATTCATTCCCTCATTTATTCAGCTGCTCATACTGTCAGTGAGTCCCGAGCACTTGGTATGTACTAGGCACTGTGCTCTACACTTTTCATATATCATCTCATTTCATCCCTTCGACAATCTTGTGAGCCAGGTATTATTATCTGAACCACGCAAATGAACAAACTGAGGCACAAAGAGACCTGTGACCCAGCTCATACATAGCAGAATTTGTATTTGAATCACTAGACTTCCTGTCTAGTGTCTCTTCTGCCAGATCCTGGGCTGTCTGAGGACAAGGACTGTCATTTATGTACCCAACATTCACGCAACAAGCATCCACTGAGCACTACTCTGTGCCAGGCCCCATGAAGGGCACTGCAGTCCTAATGGGTGCAACATGACCGCCCACTCTTGTGGGTGCCTGGTTCAGGGCTTGCATCATAAAGGAGGCCCCTTGCTGAATGGCACGGCTGGTAACACTATGGGAGGGGTGGAATTCGAAGCAAGGATGCGATGGCAGATCCTCTGATGGCTGCAGGCACAAGTGTGATAAACGGGTGTGCTGCCTACCCGTGAGGCCTACAAGCACTGGACACAAGAAGCTTGTGGGGGCAGATGGGTGTTCAGAGATGGGAGGCAGGCACTGGGTGGCAGGGTAAAGAAGGCAGAGGTAAGAGTACAGAAGACACGCCTCACTGCTCCAGGACAGCCCAGGCCCGCCCCAGTGCCTGTACCAGACTGTGAATCCTGCCTGCCAAAAATAGCACTGAGGTTGTACACATCGGTGGCCCAAGCCAGACGCCTGTCACTTCCACTTAGGAGCCAGCCCCATACACAGAGTGAGAGCCCTGGGGACAGGCAATTTGGAGAGGTGTACATGGAGCCAGGCCCCTTCTTCTGGCTTGGTTTGGTTTGTGCATCAGAGAAAGGAGTTACTGGCTGTTGTATCTTGCAGAAGCTTTAGGAGAGGGCTCTGGAAATTTCTGCTGCTCCTTGCCCAAGCTAAGCAGAAACCCTGCAGTTCGGTTTATCGGAAGACCCACTTAGTTATCCTCTTACGGGCTGTGTATGGCATTGGACATACAGAGGAGCATTAAAAAAAACAGGAAACCAAATAGGACCAAGAGGGAGACAGACCTGAGTGTGGCTGCTTTTCCCCCATGCAAGCAAGGTCACGTGCTGTCACTGATGGAGAAGCAGAGAGCCGAGATGACCCCAAACAAGGAAGGATGGTGCTGCTGTGTTTAAGGAAAGCGCCCCAGAGAAGGTGAGATTCGAGCTGGACTCGGGAAGAGTAGGATTTGGACAGGTTGAGAAGGGGGGATTGAGGTTATCTCAAATCATGGTGGGTTCTTTGTTCTAATAAAACATGATGGATCTGCGGTTGGCTTTCATGAAGCAGGTGGTACCAAGGCCTCCTGCTGCCCCCAATTTCCCCCCCCCCCCCCGCTGGGTTTCCCATCCCAGGGAATGGCCCCACCCACCCAGCTGCCCCTTTACCTCCACATTCAACAAATCTTCCAGGCCTATCCAGCCCACAGTTTTAATGATGCTCAAATGTTCTGCTTCTCTCCATGTACAGCTTCACAGGCTGCTCAGGCCGCCAGTATGTCCCGACCGGACCACTGTGACAGCGTCTCAGCCCAGGCAGAGTTATTTTTGCTTTCCTCTGGGTTCTCTTATTTCTGTTATTGACTTTATCATATTGCATTTGGTAGTTTTCCATGTCGGTGAGCTCCTCATCCCTTTATCTCAGACCCAGCATCTGTCACATAATAGATGCTCAGTAAGAGTCTGGGAAATGTGGGCATGGATGTGCTTCTGGTGTCTTTGTATTTATATCAGCTGTCATGGTGTTGGCTTTCAAGATTGGACGTATGGTGACCCAGCTAAAAGTTGGGGTCAGGGGCTGGCTGAGTGGCGTGGTGGTTAAGCGCTGGCTTGGGAAGCCAGCGTCCCTGGTTTGGGTCCCACATGTGAGGGCCAGTGACACTGCCCTCAAAAAAAAAAAAAAAGTTGGGGCCAGTAACCAAGCTTTGTCCAATTGACCTGACTCCCAGAGGGTACAGTCATATCAGCCTCCTTTGACTATAAATGTGGGCAGTTCCAGGACAGAAGGGGCTGTTGGAAGGCACCCCCATTATGAGCCCCAATTGCAGGGCAAAGGGAAGAAGTGGCGATGACGGTGGTGGGGTCATGGCGGGTATAACGTATAGAAACACATGATCGTAATCATGGGGACTTCTTTCACCTCCCAGAGACTCTGCCACATTGTGAAACTGAGGAAGAACCAGCTAGGCTTGGTTTAGTGACATTTAGTGAGCCCCCAAGACTTTAGGAATAGCAGACAGCATGGCACCCTGAAAAGAACATTTAACTGGGAGTCAGCTACTCAGGCAGGAAGCCCAGCTCTGCTGTGAACTGGCTGTGTGGTCACAGTCACATCTGTGGCTGATGACCCTCTCCAGACACCCTCCTGCACTCACTGAGTGATCTCCCACTATGTGGCTCAGACTTGCTTGTGAGATCTGTTTCCTGTCGTTTCTGACACCCAGGCAGCAGCTGATAACTATAGAAGTGATGGTCAAGCCAGCCTGGGTTTGATATGAGAAAAGTGGCCAGTGGGTAGCATGTGGTTGTCACCCTGACACATCCATACTCTCAGCTCCGCAGGCCATGCACTGGGCACAGGTGCCCTCAGTCTGCCCTGTTCCTGCCTAGCCCTCCATCTTTTCTGCCGTGATCACCAAGGTTCCCTAACTCCCTCCCCATCCTGCCCTTTGTGAACACCTAGCATTCTTCAAACTGAGTCCATCAGTGTTTTGGAGAACGGCCCTGAATCCTTGGCGGAGTCCAATGGCACACACCTCACGCAGTGGAAATTTTCCCCTGCATGAGGAGTTTGGCCCCCTGTCCCTCTCCTCTCCTAGGTGTGCTGTGTAAGCCTGCGGCGCCCAGGGAGCCTTTGCTGCCTGGCTGAAGAGCAAGATCGCCCGCTGGGGCCAGGCCCTGGTACAGGGCCAGGCCTGCCCTGTAATAATTACGCATCAGTCCGCATGGGGTGCAACGGCTCCCGTCCCTGTCCCAACAAATTATTAAAGTCTTAGGAGCAATTTTTTAATGTATTGTGACACTCGGCATTTACTTACAGTCCCTGGGCAGGAGTCTCTGAGTGGACTTCTGCTTAAGAGGGTCACACAATCTGAAAGTCTCCCCCAGACAGACTCAGGAAAGGAGTGTGGGTCTCCTCGTGTAACTGTGGTAACTTCAAGATTATAAAGGGAGGCATAGGAGACTCTTCAGTTTTTCAGATAAAAGACAGAGAGACAGGCAGACAGACAGAGTTAGGCAGATAGATGGACTGACTTGATTGTACCTTGGAATTGTGGTAAGAGAGTGTAGGGCCTACAACTAAAGTGGGTTTAAGTACTGACCCCAAAACTCATTGGCAGTGAGCCATGGGGTAACTTGCTCCCCCTCCCGAACCTATAAAATAGGAAAAGGACACCTCTCTCAAGGCTTTGCTGGGAGACTAGTTCAGAGAAGGTGGTGTGTGTAGCCTGGAAAGCACTGAACTCAGATGCTAGTCCAGGAGCAGGTAGATATCAGTAAGGCCGATGGGCAGTCCCCACAAATGGCCCAGCCATGTGCTAACCCGGGCCCTCTAGCTCCCAGAATGGGGCTCTCTCCACCTCCCAGGGTTGCCCACGGAGAAACACATGTTGCAGAGACAGGGGCAAGTTGTACCACTGCGGGGCTGACCTGGAAGTTGAATGAGATAAACACAGGAAACAATCACAGAGGAGCCTGAAGGGGTGGCAGCCATAGTGATTTTAACCAGTTGCTTAGACAGAAATGAGGCTTTCCAGGGTGAGAGAATCAGGCTAAGCCAAGGAATAAAACCTCCCATTGAGAAAGGATGGTGACAATATGCTTCAGGGAGGCCCAGCCATGCTCCAGAAAGCCCTCACCTAGGCTATTTGAAGAATCAGTCAATACACTTACGGGGATTTTTTTTAAAGCACTAGTGCCTTAGTTCTGGTTTCCTAGAAGCAGAGCATGAAATGGCTTTGGGGACCCAATGTTGAGGGAGTTGTCTAAGGAGAAAGGGACTGAGGAAGATGACTGCTCAGGGGAAGGACCTAAACAGGATGTGGCCTCCACTGATGTCTAACTTCCACCGTATCCACGGGGAGCTCAGGGCTGTGAATGGCACCACAGAGCTGGTCCCAGCTTGAGGACTGGCTAGACTTTTGCATCCCGCATCAGCCTGTTACTGGCTGACTCCCACCTCCAGCAATCACGACTTCCTTCAATTGATGGCAGTTCTCCAGAGAGGGGAGCTGGGGGCCATTGGCAGCCAACGCTCCGAGCAGCTGGGAGATGGAGGCACTGGTGTAGAGATAACCTGCTGGGGTGCACACAGCACCCACTCTGATCCAACTCCCACATGCGGAGGTGAAAGCTGAGGTCCAGAGAATGTCAATGACTTGCTGAAGGTCACACAACTCAGCCCCTGAGTTTAGGTCCCTATGCTCAACATGTCCCAGATTTTTTCAACCACAGAGCCTCAAAACCCCAAGGTGTCTCCTGGTGGAATCTATTTTTCGTTCTTGCTCAGTAGAGCCAACCACTGCTGAGCTTAAGGTCATAATGCAAGACGTGTCTCTTTAAAACGGGTGCCATACTGAGTTTTTCAGGCCCGTGGCCTCGGAGCATCTGTAGTATAGACTGTAATGAATTGCTTTCCCTTTATGTTTCTGCCTGGGGCTATTTGAAACAACAAGCAGACAGTGATATCCTCTCCAGTATGATTCCCTAATGGATAAAAACACATTCTCCAATGAATATGAATGTTGGAATCATAAGATTTAGAGCTGGAAAGAGAACCCAGAGATCATCTAGGGGGCGAGGGTGGGACCCAACATTTCCAGCACAGATGCTAAATCACCACATACTCTTTACCCACCTTGTCCTTTGGCAGATTTTGATTGTAAACCTGTAGGTATAAAATGGTTAAATTCTACCCTTTCCCCCATTTTATTAATCAGACACATGTAGGCAATAAAATAACATCCATGATGTTATCACGTATAGCCAATCAGAGCTTCTAATCCACGTGAGAGGATTTAAGCTACCATCTGAGTTGATATCGTTCCATCCCAAAGCAAAGAAGCTTGAAATTTTAATTAATGTGTGACCTGATTACGGGCAAATGTAGGCTTCCCAGGAGGGATTTTGAAATATAGAAATTTGAAATACAGCTTCTGGATCTCAGTCTCCACCTTTAAATATCTCTAGGATTCTGGAAATGCCCATCCAATGGGATGTAGTTAATATTTTCGTATGACAGATGGGGACACTGAGGGTTAAGGTGGGAAAGGTTTTCCCAAGACCACATGGCGAAGAAGACAAAAAAATAAAACTCAAGGTCAGACGTTTCCTAGGGACTCAGGGATACTCTACATCAAAAGTTGGGGCCAACAAGATAATGAGCAAACACGTGCATTGCAAACCATAGAGCTCTCTACAGAGGTAAACGATGGCGCTTCTGGAGTCCATCCTTTTGAAAGATCACCCTGACAAGCCCTAGGACGTGAAAAGTCAGCAGGAACACGGAAACACTCTACACGTACAGTTTTAATGAGGAGAACCAGGACATTTTTCTTTGGTTTCTCTTGAAGGTGATCCCTATAGCACTGACTGACAATCCTTTCCCATTTTAATAGCAGCCTGGTGGTGATATCATAGCAAATAAATTTAAGTGACACACAGAGTGCAATTGCAGAATTTAAACTCTAACCAAGCACTGTATTTTTTTTTTCCTTTTCTGAAGTGACACACAGTTGATTGACCTGCATTCCTGAGTCATATTTATAGGACAAAAGCTTTCTTGGCAGCAAAATGAATCTGTTCGTGATCTTCAAGACTAATGGGATAAGCCAGCAAGAGAGGCTGAGTCCGTGTGGCTCAACTTCTCCAAGAGCTGGAGTCATCATGATTCTCCCTCATTACCACTGAGTTCGCTGCCACATTGGCTCAGGCTGCCCACCCAAGGCGCTGCTCTCATTAATGAGAGTTGCCTCCACAGGTGCCAACACTGCTAGGAAGCTGCCGGGTCATTTGAAGGGTGTTGCTGTATCGCTTCCTTTGGGCCTCTCCCGCTGATGCTGAAATTCCATTAGAGTGGCTCCATTCAATTTCATTCATTGACATCCAAGCTGGAAGGGACCAGAGAGAATATCTAAACTGACGTCTCCATTGTCCAAATGGGAAAACAGAGGCTCCTTCCAGGGCTGTGTTTCTCCCATGGTCGTAGTTAATGACAGAGCCCGAGCCCGGACCTGCAGCTGTGGGCTCTTCCTGGAGGGCTGATGTAGCCACTCCCCACAGGCTTCCCAGCTGAACAAAAACTAAGCGGGTATCATCAGGCTGTGCTGTGGACTGCATAGCCACACATTCATTCTTTCAACAAACACTTCGCTGAATACCTATTATATGTGAGGCACTGTTCTAAGTGCGGGGAACACCATGATTAACAAAAGAAAGGCTTTGCTTCCATGAGCTTTTATTCTAGGGAGAGACATGAGCCAATGAACTAAAAAACAAGTAAACAGATAATGTCTAAGAGTTAGAAGCACTATAAGAAAAATATAAATCCATGTAAAGACTTAGAGAGCAAGAGAGGGATGGTTCCAGGGAGGTATCTGGGGAAGACTGGCCAGAAACGATGTCTCTGTCAAGATGACTTTTGAGCAGAGATGAAGTAATAAAGTCATATGAAGAGTACTTCAGGCAGAAGGAAGGGTGGGTGAAAAGGCCCAGGGGTGAGAGTTAGCCGGATGTATTCAAGGAACAGAAAGGAGAGCAGTGTGACTGGAGTAGATGGAATAAGGTCGGAGTCTTAGGAAATGAGGTTAGGGAGTTAGGCACGGACTAGACCTCCTCCTGTAGACTGCGGAATCATTGCACTCCAAATTGATTGAGATGATCTGATGAACAGTTTTTGTAGGTTACCCTGGTTGTTGTGTGGAGATTTGCAACATGACATTACATTAGGAGTCCAGTGAGGAGGACTTTGCAGTGATCCCTGCGGCAACCGTGAACTTAGAAAGATGTGTTCAGATTCTGGGTGTATTTTGAGTGTAGAGCTGACAGTCCTGGTAATGGATTGGATGAGGGGATGAGAGAAAGAAAGGAGGTAAGAATGCCTTCCATAACCGAGTAAATGGTGGTGCCATTTACTGAGAATAAGGAAGGAATGAGGTGTTTTGTCGGGGAGGTGGATACAAGAGGTCTGTTTGGGGCGACCTAAGTGTGAGAAAACTAGTACTCAACCAAGCAGAGACAAACAGCAGCCAATTAATATATGGGTCAGAAGAGAGGTTAGGTGGAAACACATAAAGTTTAACATCATTGGCATAGTTCCGGGATTAGCAAACTGTGACCTATGGGCCAAATCCAGCTACTCCCTGATTTTTGTAAATAAAGATTTATTGGAACATGACCAGGTCATCCATTTACATGTCATTTGTGGCTGCTTTTACAGTGCAACAGCCAGAGTTGCAACAGAGACTGCCTGGCCCCCCCAACCTAAAATACTTACTATCTGGCGCTGTATGGAAAGTTTGCCGTACCTGGCATCGTTGATGTTTCAAGTCACAGGAGGGAGTGGCAATATCTAAGGAGTGAGTGTATAGAGAAAAGAAAGAACACAGGATTGAGTCCTTGCAGCATTTCAACACTTACAGGACTGAAAAGAGAAGGGACCAAGAAAGGATATCACAAGGAGTAGCCGGTGGGATAGGAACAAGGGAAGTGTGGGGTCCCAGAGTGGCTGGCTCTGTCCCAAGCAGAGTGAGATGAGGTCTAAGATCCAGCCATTGCACTTGGCAAGATGGAAGACATCAGCGACCTCAAAAAGGGCTGTTGCTTGGAGGGCTGGGAGTAAAAGCACAACTCAAAAACAATGGGAGACGAGAGAATAGGAGCAGACCACTCCTGAGTGATTTTGCTATCAACGGGGGTTTGGCTGGAAGGGACTATGGGGTCCAGAGCGTTGTCTTTTCTTTGGGAGAAATTTCAGCACAGTTGTGTCGGGATGGAAATCGTTCAGTAGAGGGAGAAGGTGGTGACGTGGAGAGAGTGGATGTTGAAAGAAACAAAGTCCTTGAGCAGGAGAGTGTTCAGAACCCTGGCGTGGGCTGGAGAGGACAGCCTGAGGTGGGACCAGGAATAACTCTTCTGTTGTGACCAACAAATGCAGAGAGGTGTTGGGTTTCTGAGGTGGGAAGCTTCTATAGGCTTGTATTTCTTCTTTCTTCTAAGTTATTTTCTCAGGGAAATAGTAGGTAAAACCCACTTCTACATGCATACCACATGGGAGTGACTGTCTGCCGCTGCTTGGAATGGTCCTGGGCATCTTGGAAGGGATAGTGAGCCTAGAGTCCATGAGTGAGATACAGACAGGAGAAACCACTGGAGGCAGTTGGGGATCTCCACAAGGAAGGAACCTGCTACCCCGAAGAGCACGGGAAACTTATAGGAGGTTCAGTCCATGCAAAGAGGACCTGCGTTTGAGGTGGTCCCTTAGGAAGGAGAAGTGGGAAGGTCAGGTAATGGACCGTGTATCTGCTGAAGAGTTTCTGGGCCCCAAATGCTCTCCTAGGCCCTTAGGTTCCATGGTCTCAGCTCCTTCCCACAGGGGCCCAGTGAGAAGTGTGCCATCACCCCTACCTTGCAGATGGAGGAACAGGCTCAGGGAGGGCAGTCACATGCCTAACGTCACAGACTGAGCTATGAACCCAAATCTCCCTGCCTCGTTCCCCCACCTCACCAGCCTCTCCAGTCATTTTTTGTAAGGACAGATTGCCTGGCCAGATGGGCCATCTGCCCAGCTCTGGATGACAATATTCCACCCACCTCTCTGGCATGAATATGCATTGTTCACCCAACCAGAGGAGCTGAGATACCATCTAGGCCTCCCTGAGTTCTCAGAGGCCACAGGACAAGCAATTAGAGATTGAATGGGGGGTGTTGGTCCAGGGAAGACCTCGACGTGTTTAACAGGTTCTGGGAAATACGTTAAGGCTGACCTTTCAGAGCATAATGGATTAAGGGACAGTTCTTTTCAGCCAGGACTCTTCTTCACAGAGAGACAATAAGCATCACATGCCCTTCTGCCTAGGGCATTTCACTTTAACCTTCAGCTGCAGGAGGCCTCGGGGAAATGATGGTTTCCATTTATTGAACGCCTACTAGGTGCCAGGTGCTCCACATATAATCCCGTAGTTTAGAATAGCAGGGATGAGCAAGCCACGGGAATCGGTTTTGCAGGAGAACGCGAGGCCTTGTCGCATGGGCGAGCACCAGAGCTGTCACTCCCGAGGCCTGTTGGGTGGGCAGAGGGGGTGGTAGTCCCCCTGATGTGCCCCCCATGACCCTGCTGAGAGCGTCTCAGCGCCGTGCTCTGTGCGCCCTGCGAGGACAGAACATCTGAGCTTCCCACGTCATCGCTGACACTGCCAAGTCTCTCAGATAGTTTCTGCTTTCCTGGCAATTTCAAGCCTTCTCCCCAAGGGCTCAGGGGTTGCCATTCTCTGTTCTGAGAGGCTTTTGACTGTGAATTCAGCACAAAATCAAAGGCTATCTAGATTTTTCTCCTTCCTCTGCTAGGGATTTTTCTGTCTCATTAGAGCATATTTGGGCAATGGATCCTTCTCCAGCAGGAAGACTCTGTGTGTACAATGATCCCACTGGGAAAACTCTCCAGAGAGCCCTGATTTTCTGAGCCAGTGGTTCCCTGGGAATGGATTCAAGGACATTGATGAGCATGCAACCACATGTATTAAGGCCCCTGTCCTTCGTATCCATTAGCTCCCTGCTGTGGTCTAGATCACAGTCCTATTAACTTCACTGGACACAGCTTCCAAGGCACCCCTTCCTCCATCCCTCTCTGTCACTCACCTGCAAAAACTCAGTGAGCTTTCTCCATCTCATTGTAGGGGCTTGATATGGTTCATTGCTGGGATTCTGTGTAATTCAACAAAAACGGGCTATGGAACAGGCCTCAACGGCCCACGTTAAGGCCATCTCAGGACTCAGAGAGGCTCCTCATTTGCCCTCCACAGAGCACCTGCCCTTCTCAGCAGCACCAGGTGGTCCCTTTCTCCCGTGGCTGGCTGAGACTGCTGCTGGCCTCTGCCTAGCTTCCTGGCAGGTGGGCGATGCAGAGGAAGCCAGGGCTGAGAGGGTCAGTAGCTTTCCTTGGACGGGGCCTCCCTTATCCCCACTCTGGGCATTGCAGGGTGGCCTTGTCTCTGTCTTACTCAAACATGGCCAAGGACTTACCAACCTTGGAAGGCACTGTATGCGCAGCTGCAATTAGAGCCATTGTTTACACTGACGTTATCATCCCCAGCCCTTTGCTGCAGGTGTCACTGTGGATCCTGCTCTTCAGACCAGGGACCACCATCTGCAGTGGAACGTCAGCCCTTCCAGGTCACTTTTTGTCCTGCCTCTGACCCAGGTAAAATCCCTCCCACTGGTCTCTCCCCAGGGGAAGGATGCAAGAGTGGCACCTTCTCATCATAACTAACATGGTTGGCACCAGTTGGACTTTTGAGGCAGGTAAACTCCACCCTGACCCACACTCAACACTTCCTGCATCTTTTTTCCCATCAGCCAGTCCTCAAGAGCCCAGAGCTGCAGGCATCCAGGGAGTACCATCAATGTACCTGATGGGCTGTGGTCAGAAGAACTGGGAGACCTGAAATCAGAGATTACATGATTTCCCCCACCGGTGAGTGCTCTAACTTGCCCTTACTGGGGCTAGCTGGGAATAAATCAGGGCTAAGCTGTGCAGCCTGGAGGCTGTTGCCTGTGGATCAGCAAGAGAGAGAGAGAGAGAGAGAGAACATCAATCAGAGCTTTCCAAGGGCCGGCCGAATGGCTTAGTTGGTTAAGAGCTCGCTCAAGAGTGCAAGCTGAGCTCTGAGCAACAGCGGTTCGAGGCCAGCCCGAGCTGAGTTGCCGTTGAGCTGCCAACAGGTGGCAGGATGGCTCAGCTTAAAAAACAACAACAACAAAAAAAAAAAAATCAGAGCTTTCCAGAGAAATATAATCAATAAGAGATAGCTAGCTAGCTAGATAGATAGATAGATAGATAGATTGTTGTAAGGAACTGGCTCACATGATTATGGAGGCTGACAAGCCCCAACATCCGTAGTCACCAGCTGGAGACCCAGGGAGCCCATGGCTTGGTTCTAGTTTGAAGGACAGCAGGCTCAAGACCCTGGAAGATCCATGTTTCAGTTGAAGCCAGGAGGCAGGGAAAAACAATGTTCCAGCTCAGAGTCAGGAAGAAGGAGTTCCCTCTTATTCAGCCTTTGTTCTAGTCAGGCCCTCAAATGACTGCATGAGGCCCACCCACATCCGGCAGGTTAATCTGCTTCATGCATTCTGCTAATTCAAATGCTGATCTCATTCAGAAGCCCCTCACAGGCACACCTTGAATAGAGTTTGACCAAATATCTGGGCATTGGTGGCCCTGACAATGACTATCAGAGGGAGAATCCCACACTGGGTTTCTGAGTATTGCGGCTCACCACCCTGAGAGCTGTCCACCATTTGATGTGGACAATGCAGCAGCGCCTTACACTGTCCACGTTTGTGCCCTGGATTTATCACTTTCTCTGTGTGGGAACATCCTTTAACCTTCTGTATCTAAATGATCTCATCAGTAAAATGGAGCTATTAATGGAAACCTGGCTGTGGTGTCGTGAATATTCAAAGACAGTAGCCATGCAAAGCACGTACCACAGTGTCTGGTACATAATAAATACTCAGAAATCGTGAGTTACTATCACTGATGGTACTATCATTGATGACCTAGCTTAGTACATTGCGAAGTGCATGAGGTTTGAATCCAGAAAGACCAAAGCTCACTCCGTTCCTTAGCGGCTGCACATCTAGAACAAATCACCCACATTCTCTGAGCCTCGGGTCCCTGGTCTGTAGATGGGGTATATGACCTCACTAGACTGCTTTGAGGATTAGAGAAAATGTCCATACAATGTCCAGCCCATGAGAGCCACTCAACAGACACTAGTTCTTTCTCCATGTCTAAATGGCAGAGACTGCGTCTGTCTTTCTTGAGAATCCCCAGTGAGAGGCACATAGTAAGGAACCACAAGATAGGTTGAACGCAGCGGCTTTGCATAATGAGAAAACATGATTTTATTTATCCCCATAAGCCATTTCTACAGATTGGGCCCAATAGGCACTAAGTGCCTCATCTTATCCACAAGGTCTCTGGAAGGGCGGTTAGTGCCACAAGCACTTGTTAATTTCTTGCTGGTGTGAGGTCTAAGTGAGCTGATGGAAGGCAAGACAGGCAGCTGGTAGGAGGAGAGCAAGCCCACCTCTCAACTTGGGGCAGTTGGAAGTGGACACACGGAATCAATCGCACTTGGGAGTGATTCAGAACCAAATGGCAGAACATTCCAGGCCCCTGAGCCTAACAGTATTCTGTCATAGAGGTGAATGGGTCCTGGGTGATGGTGACATGTCTGCCTGTGTGCGCTGGGTTTACTGGGTACCATGAACCATCACTGCACTGACCAATGGCTTTCTGTATGTCAACCTGGGGTCTTCAGTCTGTACAGGATCTCGACCACATCACATCCCTGAGAGACAGGGCAGGCCAAGACAATTATTCCCATTTTACAAAAGGGGAAATTGAGGCTCAGAGAAGTATAGGGATTTGCCTGAGGTCACACAACTAGTAACTAGCAGCTCTCCTCATTCTCAAGTTAGTGTTTTTCTACATGGAGACAAAAATCAGAGTCCTTTCGGAGTGTCCCTGGTGGCTGGCCCAGCAGAAAGTGCAGCCCCACAGCTGTGTTTCAGGCTGGCAAACACCCCCAAGTGACTAGAGATGGATGATTTCTTTAACAGCAAATTGAATCTAAGTCCCTGTGACAGGAGCTGTGCCTCAGACTCCCACGTCAGCCCAAGTTGTCAGGACACATGTCTCGTTCTCCATGTCATTTCTTCCCAACACTTGCCAGTGTGTGCTAGTCTCGTTTTTTTTCTTTCTCTCTTCCTCCTTGTACTTCTTTATTATCTGCCCTTTCCCTTCTTTCTTCTTCCATAATCTCTTCTTGATCAGATTGCAACACGTAGCTTCACATTTTAATGGACTGGCCTTGAGATGAGGTCATCAGTATTCTTAATAAACATCCAAGAGATTGTTTCTTGGTCCCTTTTTAAATCAGAGGTGCTAACCTGGTGCTATAGATGGTGATTGGCTCTGAAAAATAGAGAATGTTTGAAATTATATTAAATATTTTTGTGGCTATGATTTTATGTGAATTGGGGAGAAAGGGCATATCACCCATCAAACTCTCAAAATGCTACACACCCAGAAAGGCCTTTCTTAGAGACTTACTGCCTCTTACTTAGCACACAACAATAACAAAGGTATGATGTGGCTTTCTGGTCCATAGCAAAATAGCAGCAAGGAGGCAACTAGACACAGGAGGGTCCCGAGCCAAGCAGGCTGATGCCTGTGAAATATGACAGATGAAAGCAGTTTTATTTTTAATCATTTGGTTCAAGATGAGTGACTCTTTCCCATTATGGAGAAGCAGCATTAAGGAAGAGTCCATTGCATTACTCCGTCGTTTTGCCAGGAGGAGGTGACTGACTTCATTCTTTCAGAAACATCACACGCTGGAGGAGAAAGATGGAAAAGGTTTGTTCTATGTAGACGGTGCCTAGTCAAAAGGAATGGGATACGCTGAAGCCATTGAGAACGTAATTGGCTGGAAGGGAGAAGTCCTGGGATACTGTGCGATTGGACTAGATTTGGCATCCATCAATGTATCTTTATTGGGCTGCTGGCTGTGGTAATTAGGAGTTGTGGGTCAGCCAGGAGCCCAGCTCTTGGGCTGACGGCCTGTTGGAACCCTTTTCCTGTTGTCACATCCCAGTTCTGTCCACATGAAGAGCCATAGTAAGGATGATCATTAGGTGATGCCAACATATGAAGCTGGTGGGTTTAATTAGTGGAAGTCATGTGTTCTGGTGGGAAGAAATCAGGCTCTAAAGTCATAAAGACTTGGGTTCAAAGACTTCGCTACTCATTGCACAATTTGGGGCAAGTTTCTCCACCCTATGCCATTCTTTTTCCTTGAGCATAAAATGGGGATGAAGACACCTAATTATTATGATGGTTTCATGAGACAGTGTACCAAAAAGTGCCCAGCCTCTGGAGCCCGACATATTAATTCCTCTCCTCGCCCATGAAGACCTGTTTATCTAGAAGTCAGGCTGCAGGGATCCTGGGCTTTCTAGAACAGGAATCTGAAAGTAGGAGGGAAAAGTCTGGGCCTAACGAAAAGGTTGTTGAAAAGCTCAGGCATTACACCCTGTTCAGAATATTTTTGGCCTCCATTTTATCTACATGTCTAACTAGCTTGGTTAGATTTTTCAGCCTCTGGTTGATTAGAAGCTGAATTCCAGTTGGATTAAAAAACAAAGTGAGAAACTTGAGATATACCTTCTTTTTTTTAAAAAAAAAAAAAAAGGAAGGAAAAAAGGGTGAAACTATTATATTCAGGCATAAGATTACCAAGAAAAGGCATTGAAAAAAAGATAAAAAACTAAACCCTAGGCTAGAACTAGAGCAGGTCAATGCATTCACTTGCTAAAGCTGTCATAACAAAGGACTTCAAACTGAGTGGCTTAAACAACAGAAAGTTTTTGTTTCACAGTCTAGAGGCTGGAAGTCAAGGTGTCCTCAGGGCTGGTTCCTCCTGAGGGCTGGGAGGGAGCATCTGTTCCGTGCCTGTGCCTCTCGTCTAGCTTCTGGTGGTTTGTTAGCAATTTGGGGGTTTCCTGGCCATCACCTTGATCTCTACCTTGATCTCTACCTGGCTTTCTTCCTGAGTGCGTGTTTGTCTCCAAATTTCTCCTTTGTATGAAGACACTAGTCTTATTGGATTAGTTGCCCATTCTAGTCCAGTGTGAATTCATCTTACCTAATTATACCGGCCGTGACCGTTTTCCAAACTAGGTCACATTCTGAGGTCCTGAGAGCTGGGGCTTCAACATAAGAATTTTGAGAGAGACAAATTAACCATAACAGGCAGAAATCTGGAGTTATTTAGTTTAAAGGCAAGCAACACATATTTCCTGAAAGAAATACTACCTTTGGCCCCCAAACAATAAATGGTACTTAGAATGACAATCCCTGGGTCACTAAGAAGAGATAACTTTGTTCAGCCTCTTATGCATTTTTGGACTATTTCTATTAAAAAATGACTACTGTGGGGCCGGCCGAGTGGCGCGGTGGTTAAGCGCTGGCTTGGGAAGCCAGCGGCCCCGGTTCAGGTCCCACATGTGAGGGCCAGTGACACTGCCCTCAAAACAAAAAACAAAAAACAAAAAATGAGTACTATGAAAGAAGTTGGGGGCCCAGAGCTCACCCATGTGGACCCAGTGCTCACCAGGCATGTGTGTGTGTGTGGGTGGCACAAGTGTGAGCTACACACTGCATTTCCCGGGGATTCCCACCATCACCAGGCAAGGGCCCGGGATGGCACCAGATCAGCTTTGTGGTCTTAACCTTGAGCTTCAGGGGCATTTAGACCCTGAGCACCAAAGGATGTCTGCTGAGCATTCAGACAGGAAACATGACAAGCTTTCTGCCAGGTGCAGATCAGCTGAGCTAACCAGGGAAGCAGCCCAGGCTCCAATCAGAAGCCCAGAGGAGGGTTCCACAAGGCCATGTTTTATACTGTTCAGCAGACACAAAACGAACAGCACCTACTACCTGCATCACCTGATTTGGCATTTACAGGTGGATGACAGGCTGTCTGAGGCAGTGGGCAGAGCACAGATGGTGGGAGAATCAGAAACTCTGGGTCTGGGGCCCAGTTCTCCAGCTTCTTAGCAGAATGAACTTGACAAGCACCTTAACCTCTCTAAGCATCAGTTTCTCAATCTGCAAAATAGTGATGACTTCCACTGGGGTGATTATAAATATCAAATGGAACAATGGATGTCAGAGTACCCTGAACACTTGGAGGGGTGAAATACACACACTGTGTAGAGTTGGTGCCCACACAAATCGCTTTAAGGAGCTGGTGCACCCATCCCCCAGGTCTCGTAGGTATTGACTGCTAGCAGTGCACACTTGCACCCTTTCTGGGGGATGGCCCTGGGCTGCTGGGAGCTGCTTTGCCAAGAAATGCCTGGAATCCATGGCAAAACTGCCTAGGAATGACCCATGGCCATTGACTAACTGGTGCGGGGTATAACTAGCTGCTCCCCCGCCCCCCAGGACAGCAGCAAATCAAGCTCCAGAGCTCCCCGTCGGGGGGTGTCCCTCTAGTTGAGGCTAGATGCCCCCTAAACCACTTCTTTACCTAGCTTCCCCCTTCCAAATTCCACATCCCTCACTCTCTTACAGGTTCCTTCTGAGAATACTGGCTCTTTAAATCGCTCATACAAGGATCTCTGTCTCAGGCTCCATTTCCAGGGAAGCTGACCTCAGACCAAGTGCCGTGCCAGAGTCTCTGGTCGCTGCTTCCATCTTGCATCATGTCTCTCGAGGGTGACACCGTACCTGATGTGACTGCAAGATCGTCGCACGTACTGTTCACTCTGCCCTGTGTGTTCTCCTCTCAGATCGTCCGCTGGCTGGCTCCTTCTTGTCATTCGGATCTCAGCTTAAATGTCACCTGGTCGAAGAGCCTTCCTAGCTCTGGGATGTAAAGTGGCCACTTAAATTCCCTGCCTGGCTCTCGGCACAGTATGCCTCTTGTGCGCCTCTCTGTTCATTACCTCATCCCTCTCCCTCCCTTCAGTTTTCATCTCTGCGACAGCACATTTGCGCTGAACAGTCTCTGAGGGCCCTTCTCGACATGGCGTTCCACTTTCTATGTGCTGGGATCAAATATGGAGCAGTTAACATCCTCATAAAAAAGCAGACAAATAAATGATAGCATGACGATTCTGTGGCCACCTGACCCCTGCTCAGTCTCCTTCGCCCTCTGGGCCTGTTTGCTCACCTGTAACCCAGAGGTAGGGTGAGGTGACCTCCCGCTCTCATTCCTATATTCCCGATGACATTCAATATCTGTTGTTTCTGGGACCCTGGGGACACACTGCTCCTGCAGAATTACTGGGGTCCAACCTTCTTTGTTTTCTGGGCTCTCTTTAAAGCAGTGGCAGTCAGCTGAGTTGGGGGTATGAAAATGCCTTTTTATTATTTTGGTGACTGCACCTGGCTTTGTTTTATCACTGTTAGCCCAGTGTCCCTCAAACCATGTCCCTTCCAGTCACAGATGCTGAGAAGAAACCTGTTTCTCCCTGTCATCCACAGACTCATGGAACAAATGAGACATACTCTCCATACCAAAGAGCTCAGTCCACAGAGACTCTCCAGTGATAACAGCACATTGCATTTGTTCATGCATTCTAGCATTAATTCATACATTTATTCGGCACACATTCATAGAGTCCAATGTTTAGGCTCTGAGGACACAACAGTGAACAAAACAAAAATGCCTCCCCTCATGGAGGGCACCTGCTGTCAGAGAGGTATTTTAGGGTGCTCTCAAACACTGAAGAGGGAGAAACTGGCTCTCTGTCCAGATTGATTTTGGAAGACTTTCCTGAGGAGAGGACATTTGGGCTGGGTTTTGAAGAATGAGTAGGAGTTTTCTGGGGAAGGTAGGGGTAGTAGGGCATTGTCGTGGCTGGGCTGATAGGTGGGTGGCAGAGAGGGCTAGGGGAGGAGGCCAAAGAGGTGGGCAGAGCAGAATCAGAACATGAAGGCTTTGGGCATCATGCCAAATGTTTCTAGTTGGTCTAGAAGGTAATGGGAAGCTACTGGAGAGTTTTGAGCAAGAGAGACATGATTCAAGCTATGAGTTAGCTGCCTGGCAATGTGGCTAAGTGTATTAGTTTTCTACAGCAGCTATAGCAAATCACCATAAACTGGGTGACTTAAAACAATAGAAATGTATTCTCTTACAGTTCTGGAGGCGAGAAATCTAACATCGAGCTGTCATCAAGTTTGGTTCCTTCTGGGGGGCTCTGAAGGACAGACTGTTCCACACTCTCTCCCAGTTCCTGGAGGGTACCTTGGCTGGCAGCTGCATCATTTCAGCTTCTGCCTTGTTTGTCACATGCATTCTCCTCTCTATAGCCCTTCTCTTCTTGTAAGGACACCAACCACATTGGAACAGGGCTTACCCAGTATGACCTCATCTAACTAATTTCATCTGCAACCACCCATATTTACCTATCCAAATCAGATCATATTCTGAAGTACTGGGGGTTAGGACTTCAGCATATCTTTTGGGGGGGACACAGTCCAACCCATAATGCTAAGCAACTTGCCTAGGAGCACAGAGCCAGTGTGAATATCTGCTGCAGGTGTGAGGGTGGGACAACCCAGGCAGACACCCCACTTATAATAAGTGCGCCAGCATGTGAGTGGATGGACGACTTGTGGGCAGCGATGTGGGTGTGGGGTGTTTCCATAGCACGTGTAGGGCTAAAAACCCATTGTCTATGACAAGGAATGGGGGAAATTGCTGATGTAGTTATGGGAGGTTAAATAGTTATGGGAGGTTAAATCCTACCCGCGGCCACCCCTGGGGCCATGGCCACCTCCCAGTGGATGGCTCCGCCCTTCTGATAACGTAGGCAGCCAGCTTGCCAAGCACATCTCTGCACTTTTGGGCTCTACGCTGTGCGGGATACAGGCTGCGGAAGCCATGTCCACTGAAACAACAGCAACCAATGGGCCTCTTGTACCTCGTGAGCTGCTGTGCCCCCAGCAGAATCCATCCTAACTGCAGCTCTGTGCGCAGCTTAAAGATTCTCCTCTGACTATGGAATGGGCCAACTCAGAGCGATGGTGCCACTGCATCTCCAGGGGCCATGGGCCGCACACTCTCCAGTCCTGCTTACTCCTCTGTGAATGGGGATGATGCTACTACCACTGGCTTCCAGAAAGCAGGTGTGGGAGGCTAGCCGGAAGGCACAGCGCCTTCTCCTGGAAGGTCAGCCTAGCCTCCCTCCTTCTGGGGGGGTTCTCACCAAGCCCCGTGATGGAGGACGGCCCCTGGGTCCTGACAGCCCGATGGCTCCCACAGTCAGAGGGATCTGTTGGGGTGTTTGTGGGGAGTGAATGAAGCATCAGATACATGACTATGTTCTGTAAACCCCAACACCCTGCACAATGTTCGCACTCATTGTGAGTGTGAAAAGGTTGTCCACCCAAGGGAGGGTGCCCCCCGCCAAGCCGGCTGTGTGCCCAGGCCCAGGTCCTGAGAGCTGCAGCCCTCCCACTTTGTCACATCCGCAGGCAATCCTAGCACTGGCAGAGAATATTAAACTGGCTTCAGGGTGGCAGGCTTTGAAGAGGTTTTCTTCTCCTTCCAATCTCCCTTTTCATTACCAGGCGCCTCTTTGGTGATGAAATTGCAACCTGCAAGTGATTCTATCAGGAGGTGGCCTCTGGACAGACATGGCACTGGCTTAGGCTAAGCGCTCTTTTGACCCGGGAGGGAAGGGCTGTTCAGAGCCCGGATATATTCTGGTGCCCCCGTCGCTCCTGCACCTCAACAGCCTCTCTCCGGCACCTTCCAAGGCCAAGCGTCTACACTGACATTTCTGTTTGTTTTCCTGTCCCTCTGCCCTTTTGAATGGGCGTTTTGTAAAACAAGCTTTCCTTCTAGGCCTTCTTTGGGATCCTTAGGTCATTTCCTAAAGCCATATACAGCCATACACAGCTCCCAGATCTAACAACAACCCTGGGACACAAACAGGACAAACTTAAGAACTCCCCCCCCACACACACACACACACTCTACAGGAAGAAGAAGCTAACCATCCATCTGGGGAAAACCTCAGTTCCAAAGCAGGTTTCCATGGAGCAGAGTTCTCCGAGTCTCCTACTCCCTGTCCCAGTGGTGGGTGTGCAGTCTCCCTGTCCAGGCCTGGACTGGGTGCTCTGTGACCTCTGCCCTCCCACCTGACCCTGAAACAAACCACAGAGCCTGTTTGGAGTTTTTAGGGATTTTTACAGCCAGTCTCAAAGGGAGCTATTATAGATTCTTCTCCTTATAGTTCATTGATCCCAAATTGGGAAAAATCTTTCCAGCCTCTGAACTCCTATAGCTCTTGATTCTTGTGTTCATTCATTCATGCATTCAATCATTCTGTACATTTAACAAATATTGAATGAGCACCTATCACTGCCAGGCATATTCTAGACATTGAAGAACCAGCTAGAAGAAAAGTAAAGTGAAAGCCCCACCTCACAGAGCTAACAGTTGACAATTATGTGCCAGGCGCGAGGTGGGCACCGGCCTCTTCCTTCTGGGAGGAAGCACTTCAGTGGTTAGGAACTTGGCCTGTGGAATCCAACAGCCACGTTTCCATACTCAGCTACTTACACGTTAAGTGAGCTCTGACCACGTGTGATAACAACCTCTCAGAGCCTCTGTTTCTGTCTATAAACTGAGGGCAATATCTTCCCTCTGAGGGTTAACATGAGATCAAATGAAATGAGGCCTGAAAAGTGTACCCCAGAGTCATCGGCACACAAGTTTCAGTGAACATTCACCATTATTATAATTACTACTACTGTTGTTATTAAACCTTACAGCTGTTGAGAGCGTTTGTTTTATCTCCCTCCGTCTGATTGCATGTGTGTGTCAATTCATAAACGCACGTCTCCAGAGTTAAGGGAACTTCCAACAGAATTGGGGGCAAAAAATAATACTGAAATAATTCAAACAAGAAAAGGAAAAAAGAGACAAATTACAAGAAACATAGTGGAAGAAGGCATTTCACTTGTATAACATTTTTGAAGTGACAAAATTATAGGAATGCAAAACAATTTAGTGGTTGCCAGTGATTAGAGTGGGTGGGGTGGAAGGGGAAGTGGGTGTGGCCAGGAGGAAGTGGGTGTGGCCATAAAAGTGCAACCTGAGGGGTCCTTGCGGTGATAGGAATGTTCTGTCTTTATTACTGAATCACTTCCCAAAATACAGGTTCCTATGCCCAATGCACTTATAAGCCAAAACCTGAGACACTGGTGTTTGGAGTGAGAGAAAGGTTTATTTGATTTGGCCAAAGCGAGAGGACGATAGGAGAGCAAGACCTCTCAACTCTGCCTTCCTCAAAAAGCAAAAGTAGGGAATTTTTATGCAGCTAGAGAGTAAGGGAGGGTGAGTTTCAGGGAACCAAGAGGAAGGTCTGTGTTTCTTCAGTCACAGATTACATTTTTGTGCAGCCAGACTCCTGGGAGGCAGCACCTAGTTGCAACTTTCTTAAAGGCATTTTCCTTCTGCGAAACAAACTCATAACTTCTCCTTGTGACCCTGGAGTTATCCCTTCCTGCTTGACAAAGAAACGGTACATCAGCAACACAAAATTATGTTGTGAGACCAAAGGGTGCTGGGTTGAAGAATCAAGATTCTGCAAAGTATCTCATAATAGTGCATCTGGGAAGTTATCTTAAAGCAAAACACGGAAACTAGGTATCTTGTGATCTGTGTTATTGTTTAAGCTACCATTGTTTTGCCCTTAACGAGTTATACTTTTCTATTCCCTCAAGCAAAGTGTATTCTCAAACATTTCTTCCAGAACTTGCTTTATAGGCAGACCTTCAGAACATGACTAACATACTTTGTAATTTTTAACTATAAGCTACGTGACCATCAAAGCAATGGAAACACTTAGCTCAAGCCTACGTCTATATCTCTAGACTCCACAATCCAATTCCTGAACACGTCTGAACACGTGTATTGTTAACTGGTGGTGGCACTGTCATTATCCTGGTTGTGTTATTGTACTATAGTTTTGCAGGTTGTTAGCATGGGAGACACTGGGTAGAAGGAACAAGGGATCTCTCTGTGTTATTCCTTACATCTATATGTCCATTTACAATTACCTCAAAAAAGTGTAATTAGAAAACATATATCTTCAACTGCACTATTCCAATATGTTAGCCACTTACCACAAGCAGTTATTGAGAACTTGAAATGGGGCCAGCTCCAAATTGAAATATGCTAGAAGTGTAAAGTCAACATGGATTTTGAAGACAGTATAAATAATATAAAATCCCTCATTAACAATTTTTATATTAAATACATGTTGAAATAATATTTGGGATATATTGGGTTAAATAAAATATATTATTAAAATTAATTTTCTTTTTACTTTTTGAATGTAGCTACTAAAAAACATAAAATGACTTATGTGACTCACACTGTATTTGTACTCGACAGCGCTATCTCAGAGATCATTGCAGAGCCATGAGCTCTTCTGGTTTTTTTAAACACCTACATAGTTTTCATTTGTACAAAGGTTCCATAATCTTAATCATAGACTCTATTGATAGAACTATAAGGACAGTTTCCAGATTTTTGCTCTTACAAAAAGAAAGAGTGCTGTAATATTTCTTGTATAAACTTCCACATTTTGTGTTATGCTTAAATAGTTATATCTCTCCTCTGACAGTATTTTAAAATTCTGATATTTTCTTCTAGTATGTTTATGGTTTTATTTTTTTGTAATGTAAATATTTGATATAGAAATTTTTACTTTGTTAAGGATGCCATATTTTTCCTAGATGGTCTTTTGGGGACCTCACACTGTTTATTAAAAAATTCATTATACGCTGCTGATTTCAAATGCAACTTTGATCATATACTAAATTCCTATATGTATTTTGACCTCTTTCTACTGCACTCATCTGTTTTGCTCTTCATGTACCAGCATCACATTCTTTTAATGACTAATTAAACTGGCACAATGAATAGAGGTAGTGAATAAATACTTTTGAATAAATCTTGTACTTGCTTTATGAATAGCACCTTAAAGGTGTTGGCTTGTTAAACATATTCATTTATGGTACAGCATAAGTTTGATGGCTATGTTATAGAATTAAATTTTTTTGAATATCTCAAAAATATGTAGAAGTTTCCCAGCCTCTGTTATCCTCTGAGATGCCCTGCTGGAAAATGGCATGATGAGACAACACAAAACATGAGGAGGGTCTGAGACATGAGCACCAGCCCCCTAAATGGAAGCCCTGTGCAACTGAAACATGTTGCCCAGCAAATGCCAGGCTCCAACCAACACCTCTGAGAGAAGGGATGCTCCTGACAGCTAGAACGCATGTTTCTCTTTTCTTTTTTAGATTTTTATTGGGGAATTGGGGGAGGGGAACAGCATTGGGGAATCAGGCAAGGGGAACAGACAAGTTGCTGTCCTTTTGTTCTTCAGTCTAGTCGCAGAGGACGTTGCTTCACTGGCCTATGTTGGTATTATCATAGCGTTCTTCCCGGGTGAGGCAGTCACTTGCCAGCCATTGGACAGGCGCTCACAATGGCTCACAGCAGCTCAAGAAAGTGCACGCCAGCTGCCGGCCACCCCCACTGCAGCCTACGCCATTGCCGGAGACTCATGGTAGCCCAGCTCCAGGTTGAGCTGTTGTTTACCATCTTAGCTGTAGAGGGTGCAGCATCACTGGCCCTCATGTGGGATCCAAACCCGGGCCCTGCTGCTCAGAGCTGGCATCCCAAGCCAATTCTTAACCAATGCACCACTTGACCGGCCCTAGAACATCATGTTTTTCATTGGTCTACCCTCAGCACTGAGAACTGGGCATTGCACATAGTAGATCCTCAATAAATTTGTATTGATGAATGTGATTCCTCTGGGGAAGAAATGAATCAGGGACTTGAGATTAGGCAGAATGCCTCTGTCACCTCTACCAGGGAGGAAATTATTGGTAGAACTTCCTCCTTTTCTATGGAAATGGAAGAAGCAGTCCCTCTCCTTATTTCCACATGTCATTTCTCACTGAGGATAAAAAACAAGGGCCTCGTAAAAAGTCCTGTGTATTTTGGGCAACTCTCTAGAGTGTACATGGAAAAAATTAAAACTAGGATTGGAATTGGTCTGATTATATGGCTTGCTGATGACCTCAGGACAGGTAACATTTGGAGGTCATAGGTTTAGGGGAAGTGACGTGCAATGCTGGGGAAAAAAAAATATAGGCTTTAGACTCAGAGATATCTACATCTGAAGCCACTTTGGGCCACCTACTAGTTACGTGATCTTTACTTTTGTCACTTAACCTCATTGAGTGTTTGTTTCCTATTTGGGGTGGGTGGGGGGATATCAATTCAATCTACCTTCTCAGGCTAAGATAAAAATGTAAGTGTCTCCTTTGTGTAAAATATTTGCATACTTAGTAGTCACTCAATAAATGCTTCTTAAATAATGTCATGAGACAGGCAAGAAATCCTTATTATTTAGGTGCTGATTAGAAAAAAACATGGGTTTAGAGTTGGAGTGACCTAAATTTATATCTTATCGGCCATTTATTTATTGTATCCATCAGAATGATTTGAATGGTGCTGGATTGAAAAATACGAATACTGATTATCTGAGAAAGCGAAGTGTAGAGGGAGGGTGAGCCGCAAGAGAGGTTGGTTCAGTAGCCCAATTATGTCATCAGAGGCCCAGCCTCTTCCCTCTCTCAGCTCAGCACCGGTGCCATCCTAAGGGGGCTCCCTCGTGGTCACTAGATAGCTGCCAGGAGAAAAGGGGGCCACATGCCACACCACAACATGTTCAGGAGAAGGGTGCCCAAGCTGCATGCCCACCGTGGATCAATGGGACCAATAGCCTTGCCCTTGAACTCCAAGGTACTGCTTGGCTTAGAGATAATGGGACCAAGTTCTGGATCCAGGGATGTGGCCACCTTCCCCTGAGACTCAGAGGGTTACCTGGGTAAAATTGTGGCTCTATTAGGAAGGGAGGTGGTCAAAATGGATGCTGAGTGGATGTCCCAAAGTTTAACCAGCTGTCACTGTAAGCGACTCTAATTCAATCTCCCTGAGATTCAGTTTTCTCAATTGTAAAACCGAGAGTGAATCAATCGTACAACTTCTCATGGGGTTTCTAATGGTTACATGAGACTGTTCAGAGCACTTAGTTCTGAACCCAGAATATAGAAGGTGGCGAATAAAAGAACAGATACTTTTATTATCACTTAGGATAGTGACTCATCGCTCTCAGAGCACTTAGAGTTCTTAATTCTCCACATGAGGGAATTAAGGCTCAGAGACTGAGCAAGTTTCCATAGACTGCATAGCTGGTAGGGTGGAGCTGACACCAGATTCCCAGACCCCTGGCCCTTGGTGCCACGATCTGTGATCAATGTCCTCCATTCAAGGACCACAGGAGGATGCATGATGCCACCAAAGGGTGGGAAAGGGCCACCGAAGGAGGTAGGGAAGCCACCAGGATGCCATTTCCTGTGTTAGTCCCACCGGGGACCCAGTGAGCAGAGGCACTGAACACCTGGCTTAGCAGCTCTGAGCATCGCAGCCCAGGAGTCCCAGGCTGCCCAGCTCTGCTTACTCAGACGGGATTTCCATCCCTTCCAAGGCCTGTGCATGGAAGAAAACCTCCATGTAAGCATCTTGCTCCTGCCTACGTGTTCTGCTCAGAAAGTGGCCCTCTGGGAGCCAAGTCCAATAAACCACCTTTGGAAAGCGCATGCTGAGGACTGGGCAGAGGCCGCTGTGCCTCAGGAGGACATGCTGACAAGGAGCTTCCTCTGGCAGCGAGAATGCCAACCAGACACTCCTGCAAGAGCGAGCTGATCTCATCTAATTAAAGATTCCCTTCTGGGGGCCAGCTTCCCGTCTGGGGCTGAGCCAGTACTTTCAGAGACGTGACCCCTTCTTGACACCTGCAACGCTTTCCATTGTCCTCCATACTCTTAGCTTAGATCTGCTGTCGATCAACACTGAGGTGTGCAGGGCGGAGAAAGGCCATGGGAACTCAAATCTTAGACTTAGGGTCAAATCTGCTACTTCCTAGCTGTGTGGCTTCAGGCAAGTTACTGAACCCCCCTGAGCCTCAGTTTCCTTATTGCTACAATGAGGACAATAGGTCTACCTGCTTCAGGTGTTGCTATGGACTGAGTTGTGTTCTGCACTCTTCACACCCCTGCTTGCCACAAGTTCAAATGTTGAAGCCATAACCTCTAATGTGATGGCATTTTAAGATGGGGTCTTTGGCAGATAATTAGGTTTAGATGAGGTCCTGAGGGTGGGGCCATCATGATGAAATTATTGCCCTTATGAGAAGAGACACTGGAGAGAGCTCTCTCTCTATATCTCTCTCTCCCTTCCCTACCCCACCACCATCTCCTTCCCCAGGCCATCTGCAAGCCAAGCAAACAAAGAGCCTTCACCAGAACCAGTCAGATTTCAGACTTCCAGCCTCCAGAACTATGAGAAAATAACTTCAGTTGTTTAAGCACACAGTCTGTGGTATTTTGTTGTAGTGAGTCCTAGCAGACTGACTGAGATGTATGTAAGTCATTTTATATGGGGCCTGGAATTTAGTAGTGCTCAGTAAATGGTAGATTAAAAAAAAAGGGAGTTCAATATTTAGTCTTACAATGCATATGTGTGTTATGGATAGGAAACACCTATTATCAATTCAACAGGTATTTGCTAAGTGCCTCCTATGGGTCAAGTATTGCACTAGCCATTGGGATATTATGAGCACACAGGTGTGGACCCTAACCTCAAGAGGCTTACAGTCACGTGGGGGGAGACAAGCATTGTTCACATAAACACGGGGTGTGCATTTTACTAGACAAATACTTACGTGGTAGCTTGCTATGGGCCAGCTACCTGTTTAAGTGTTTTACAAATGTCAACTCATTATATCCTCAGGAAAACCTCTCATGAGGCAGGTATTGTTAATTCCCCATTTTACAAAACACAGATAGCTTAAGTAACTTGCCTGTGGTCACCTGAATCAGTTAGCTAGAGCTACATAATAAACTGTTGCCAAATTCAGTTGCTTAAAACAACCATTTATGGTTTCACAAGAGTTGTTGGCTGGGTGTCAGCTCTGACCTAAACTGGGCTCAGCTAGGCGGTTCTACCGTTGTCACGTGCCGATGGCCAACTGGGGCTTGGCTCTGTTCCACATGTTTCTTCTCCTTGTCTGGGACCAGCAGGCAAGCCCTGCCCTATCCTTCTCAGGGTGATGACAGAAGAGCAAGTGAACAAGCCATAAGCACATAACTATCACTAGGCCAGGTCACTTCCTCACTAGTGAAGGGAAGTGGCAGGAAAACCAATAAAAGCAGCCATCAATTAAGAAAGGTCAATTAAGAAAGGCACGTGCTTGGCCAGAGACCCCAGGAAAGTCACCTGTCCACCTATGCAGCCCCAGGAGTCATCCCACCGTTATCATTGAACACCTCCTGCACGAGGCTAGCTGCAAAGGACTATTCCTGCGCCAGGAGCTCTCGATCAACAGAGCGTCATCCAAGCGTACACTCAGTCATTCATCAAACCTGCCTGGTGTGTCTCCTCTGTACTGAAGACTGAGCCAGAGGAGGCCAGGGGAGGCAGTGGTTAGAGCAGGCTTTGTTGTCATACAAGCTGAGTCACAGCTCAGTTCTGCCACGACAGCCCTTGTTTTCATATCAGTAAAATGAGGACATTAACAGCACCGGCTGCCAGAGGTCTGGGCGGGAGGTTGGTGGCTGGAAGCTCTTCATTCAGCCCTTTTCCCTATAAGATTCCCGCCAGTGGATTTTGCACACAAGATGCTGAACAACTAAGTGAACCTTTATAAGGCACAGGGCTTTTGGGGGGAAAGTGTTCCAATGCCCAGATCCAAGTGCAAATCTTTCCTGCGAGCTGCAGACAGCAGGGCCTGCAGAGGTCTTCCCAGCTTACCTGCCTCGTTGCTGGTAGAGAAGTTAAGACCAAGAGGGCAGAGGCCTGGCTTTCAGGCTCTGGAGCAGGAAAACAAGTGTTTTTATTCCAGGCAGACTGTGTGGCCTTCGACAGTTACTTAACCTCTCTGAGCTTCAGCTTTCTTATCATAAGGAAGACAGTTATACGAGCCTCCCTGTGTGGTTTTGAAGATGACAACAGAAGAGATGCTCTGCGAGGTGGCCCTTGGTACTGAGCCTCCCACAAACAGGTGCCCAGCAATCTCTCCCTCTGTCTCCCCCGAGAGATGGGTCAGAGCCATGGACTCTGCCCTGACGCTCTCCTCCGCTCCTGGGATCCCCTACCTCTCAGGCCTTCCCCAGCGCTGACCCTGCTCTTTCTGCTTCAGGCCCGTTCTCTCCCCCTCCTCCGCAGGCGCCTGGCTGGGGCTCTTCATCTTGTAACCACTGCAATGAAAGCCCTAATGGCATGCTGGCTCCCTGGAGCGGGAACATTCACCAAATAAGAAAATGTGTATGAAGGCTGGGCAGTAGCTCTCATCACTCCCTGGCATCATCCGGATCTGCTCACGGCCCTCATCAGAGGTGGAAAGAAACCAGGCAAGCAGGGGCTTTGGGCAGACAAGCTGGGGCAGAAGGCGAGTGTTGCTACATATGGGTACCTCACTTACGTGTCTGCATCTCAGTGTTCTCATCTGGGAAACAGGGATACTCACCTCCACTCTGCTGGGTTGATGTGAGGCTGCCACCCCATGCTTAATAAATCTTGAGTTTACTCCATTGAAAACCCTCAGCATCCAGCAAACTCTTTTGGCCTAACTGTGATTGGGAGGCTGCTTCAGGCGCCTGGGGGCCTAGAAAGGGTGGGGAGTCAGGAAGCCTGAGTGTGCCACCCCCGCTCCCTGGTTTGCAGCCTTTGGGTCAGGCCTCAGCTTCTGAGATGGCTCATCCCTGCCTTTTCCTTTGCGGCAGCCTAGTTTTTCACCTCCCGGTGGAGCGACCCCAGGGGCAGAAACTCCCCCAGCCTCATCCCGGCCCCAACACAGCCCGCCTCAACTCTCCATTTGGATGGTCCTGTACTCCCTGTGCCTGAGCAGACGTGGGGATGTCCTCTCCTGTCCTTTCCTGTCCTCTGCCTGTCGCGCTCACACAGCAGGCCTTTCCCCAGGGAGGCCCCTCCCCCATGCACCTGCCAGGTAACTCTTGTTTTCTTCCCACTGCCCTCAGCCGTCTTCCTTGTGCTTCAGTCAGCAAAGTGCCTGAAGTCTGAGGTCACTTGAATGACCCCCAAATTCCAGCCTTCAGGGAAGTTAAGCTTCCCCTTCCCGCCACACTTCCTTAATGGAGACCCTCCAAGGCAAGTCCCGGGGGAGCCAGTGGCCAGCCAGGGCCCGTGAACGCCAGCTGCCCTGCTGTAAGACGTCACCTCTCACTCCCGTGGCTGCTCTGACCCTTTCCCACCACCTCCGGCCAGCTTGGAGCTATTTCTCTGCGGAGCCGCACTCCAATTTCTGGTTCAAACATGAGCTAGCAGCACCGCAAACACACTGAATTAAGGCTGACGGATTTAAGAGACTTTTTTGAGTTCAAGAACGGCATAGGGGAATTATTAAAAGGGAGACATGTATTGGGTTGTTGGAAAAGTCATGAGGCATTTTTTTCTGTTTTTCCTTACAAAAATGCGTCATGACTTTTCCGACAACCCGATAAATACCAATATCAAGGCCTTGTGGACATTTCCCTGTTACGGCCCCCATCTCTGCTGTGCTGTCGATCCTGCCTTTAACCACTAGGTCAGAGCTTATGTCCCCACCCCAAATTCTCCAGTCCTCCCACCAGATCCCACTAGAGGAAACATTAGTTCACAGGGAATTAGGTTCTCAGGGAAGCCATGTCAGAGGTGTTTATTAAGCAGCACCCCTGATATCAATTCCCGTGGAAGGGAGGGGACGGAAGTGGGAGTGGGCAGAGAGAGGATCGCTGGGAGGCAGGCCCACAGCCAGGAGGCTGCCTGCAGCCGAGACCTCCCTGAGGGGGCTGACGGGGTAAGCTGTCTCCTGACACCACGCCCAGCATTTGGGCCACACGTCCTTCCGTGAAAGAGGCGCTGTCTGGGTGGTGCATCTCCCAGCCTAGGAACCCACAGTAAAGACAGCCTTCAGCATTTGTAGAGATCACATAACATCTCAGTGGGAAGTAAGTGTGCTGGGATTATTCAGGGCTACTCCAAGAACATTTAATGGTGCTGACACCAAAAAGGAGAGAAAGGGTGCTGAACAAGTAGATACAAAAGGGATCCACTTGGTGGTTTGCTTCTTGAAGGCAGATGGCACAGAGCAGATCCTCAGGACTGGGTGCTCTTCCGGCCACCCGAGACCCAGGTGTACCTCCTAGGGCCACCTCCAGGCGCTGTCTCAGCAGCCTTGAACTTGGTATGTCTGACTCCAGCTAAGTGAGCACAGGTCAGCTCAGAAATGGGGCTCTGTCAACCGTCTCCCAGGATTTGTCTCTCTAGCTTCGCCCTCTCTCCTCACTAGAGAGAACTGTGGGAGAGCTGCTAGATGGGAGAGGTTGATGCCTCCCATCCTCACAGCTGGCCCTGTCGCTCTGTAGTGACAACCACATTCTTGGCCTTTCCATTTTCCTTCTTGAAAGCAACCTTGTCTTGTAAGTCCTCTCCCACTGGCTCTCTTGTTCTCCCGCTCTCTTTCGGTGACACTAATCCAGATCTTGGGCATTGACAGATGGAAACCAGTCAATGTGAGTGCTGGGAGGAACCTAAGAAATCCAGTAACACCAGTCCCTCCTTTTCCTCTCTTTACCTGATAGTGAAGTGCTAAAGAGAGACTGTCTTCTGTATCACACAATAGGCATGGGGGAAATACTTACTGACAGTTGGTTGACTGAGGACTGGATCCATGGTACCGTCAACAGCCCTCCTCACTGAATTCACTATATAGTTATACACTTTAATCAGAATGGGTAAGTGACTCGGCCAGGATCCCCACAGCTATGATGTCAGAGCAGAGACAGCAAGGGGTCTTCAAGCTCCTAGTACTTAGCATTACATCAGAGATTGCCCAAGAGTCAATCTTAACCCTGACTCCCACTCCCACCCTCCAGGCATTTTAGACACAAGAAAGCAAAGGCCTAAGTACAGCCATAGACTCCTAACTTGGAGAAGCAGCCTACCCCAAGAACACCG
Source organism: Aselliscus stoliczkanus (assembly GCA_033961575.1). Taxonomy (NCBI): domain Eukaryota; kingdom Metazoa; phylum Chordata; class Mammalia; order Chiroptera; family Hipposideridae; genus Aselliscus; species Aselliscus stoliczkanus. The sequence continues at coordinate 154,071,567 of CM066732.1, forward strand.
CAGCCTTTCTTCCCAGCATTCACAGTAACGTTCCGGAATGGAACATAGGTTAAGGGCATGTATAGCAAGTCAATCAGCTTACCACCTACACTCCACTTTCCCTTCTGACCTCACTGGCTTCTCTCATTTCCTCTGCAAAAAGAAGTCACCTAACCTCAACCGCGTCACAGTTCATTGGACCAAGCATGACCACATGACTCAAAAATTGTTTGTGGGCTGGGCTAAACCCATTAAGACCCTCATAAGAGGAACTGAATCACAAAGATCAGATGTGGTTGCCATTCAACAGGAGACCTAGAGGACGCTAATTGGAGTTGGCATTTTGCCAAGCTGGACATCTGGGGAGCGGGGATCATGTGTGACAAGAGGAGGCTGGTCCGCAGAGAGGAAAGAAGCAGGCTGTGAGAGAAGCTAAGCTGGGGGACCATGCAGCCCCAGGGAGAAACAGCTGGAGGAACCAGAGGTTCCCCTACCTTTCTTGCAGCTCTGTCCTGTAAATATAGAAGGTGCTGAGTACATTTAATGGCTCTATATTGGGCTGGTTGATTAGTTCTTTACTGTAAACAAGCAAGGCTGCTAGGCATCTGGCCCAGCCAGGCAGTGACAAGAACCCTCTCCTTGACCAAACTTTAGCTAGGCTTCTCTGAGCCCTTTCCTCAACTAGGCCTTGACCTTGAGCCCCCATGCCCATCCTTGCCAAGGAATTTTAGCCAGAATCCTGCTAAGTCAATTTAGAGAGCATACCCCACCTTTGAAAACTGTTCACCTTGTCTTCAGCAAGAATCCTACTTGTCAGTTTAGCCAGAATCTCCCTACCTTAGAAACAACATGACATGGAATGACAGAGCCCTAAGAAAGGAAGAGTAGACAGGAAAGAGAAGGGGTCCCAGGACTGACCCTTGGAGACCCAGAATTTTAGGGCACTAGAAAGTGGTCAGAGAGGAGCAGGGGTCCCACAGGAATAAAGACTCCCAGGAATCAGGGAAGGAGAGAATTTTAAGGAGTTAAAATGAACAACTGGGTCACCACTGCCAAGAGACAACGAGGAAGTAGATGCAGAAAAGGCCTTTTCTCTTCGCTGTCCCATAGAGTGGGCAGCTCACCAACACTTAGTTGTTATAAGATGGTGAATGGCCTGCTGCTTCTTAATTATACAAGTTCATTAAGCACCTTCCTTTCCCTCACACTTTGGTTTGACAATCAGGTGCCCTCTAGAATTCTTGGTTGAGACAACACAGTGTGCTATTAAAACGCGCACTTTGCAGAGCTGGCTCCCACTTCTTTCACCTGAGTGGATTTGCAGCTGCAAAGACGTGCCTGTGCTCAGCTCAGACACGTCTCACGGCTTGGCCTAAGACTGTTTACTACCCCTAAGTTCAGGTAGATTTCATCCTCCCCGTGTTCCTCCTCCAGCACGTCTGCTGTGCTGGAAACAAAGAGCCATTTCAAAGTACAATCAACATGACATGCAAATTAGTGCCTGAATAAGTTGTGGGCAATCAATTCAGAGAACCAAAGCTGCTTGGAAAACCAATGCCATTGAGAAGGTGTGCATGAGGACAGCCCTCCCAGGAGGCCTTTTACTAGCTTGGCGGAGAGAGAATGGGTTGGTCAAAGGAAAGCCCTAACACACACACCTGAGCACTTGCCCTAATGCATCTTCAAGTTTACTTTATGAACTGAGATGGTGTTCCTGTTCACCAAAGGCACCAGTCAGGACTCACCCCATTCGTGGTTATGACAGATACTCCCTGATCAAGCACCATGGCGGGTATCTTCACCATGTTGGGCCCATTTAGTCCCAAAATATAACCTGATTTACAGATGAGTAAGCCGAGTCTCTGAGCTGCCCAGTGGAACAGGCATTCAGTCCCAAATGGCCCCAACCAGAATTCCTTACCCTATGTGGTCTCTCTCTGAATGGAGCTTGGTTTTAGCTTATTTCTTTATTTTAATCTCCTAGGTTTAAAGGGGGCAATAGAGTGGGATGGAAAGGAACTAAACAGGGAGTTTGGAGAGTTGGGTTCTGGCACCCACATGGACTTGCTCCACGGCCCTGAGGGGCTCATTTCATTGCCAGGCCTCATTTTCTTTCTCTGTGACATTGAGGGGATGGGCTCTTTGCATCATGATCTTGCCCTGCTCATGACCCTCCAATAATCGGCAGGATAGAGTTTAAGTTCCTTCATAGCCTTGTTTGTCCCCATCTCCCACCCCTCCCTGACATGCATTCACTGCTGCTGTGGCTGTGACACAGGTGCCAGGTCCCTGAATGCCCCAGTGCCTTTGCACATGCTGCTGCCTCCGTTAGGGGGTCTTCCAGCTTTTCTAACAGTAGCTCTTCTTCATCTTGTAAGCCCTAGCTCCAACGTTTCCTTCCCTTACAGCCTTCTTTGAGCCCTCAAGGCAGCTCAAAGACAGCCCTCTCCACCCTCTTGCATTGGTAAAAATCCAGTTCACAGCAAGCTCTCCCTCAGCGCTCTGAAATGTTGGGTCACTTGGCTCTTTTCCATGACCCAGTGGGGAGAGGGGCTGCACCTGGGTCACCTTGGCATTCCCAACCTCAGGCACAGTGCCCGACACATAGCAGGTGCTTGCTGGATGGTGACAAGATGAACGCCTTTCCAAGACAAACCTTATCTCTGGAATCCTATGGTGGTATGGATTTAACTGTGCTCTCAACAGGGCAGAAAATGCTAAATAGAGAGATAATTGTACCTTTCCCATCTATTTCTTCCTCTCTGTGTCATTAACTTTCATGCCTGCACTCCAACTCCCCGTCAGCTGACAAGCTACCTTAGGAGCATCAGTGCATGTCAGTCATAGCTGGGATTCCCTCCTACAACTCAAAGCTTCAATTAGCCTGCGTTGGAACATGGGAGGGTCTGATGCCTTTGTGACTAAGAAGGTTTTTTTAATTTGGAGATCAAATGACCTGGCAAACCCCCTTGTCCTTAAACGCCCACCCTATCTGGAAACCAGGGGCTCTGAAGTCATACCATTAACATCCTAAGGTGAAGGAATTCTCTGTTAAATTGACATGTCATGTGGAAAATACTAGCTATCCTTCAGAAGTATTTTGACCTGTTCAATCATCCATCTGTTTATTTATTCACCTGTTCAATTATTCAAGAGTTGTATAAACTGGTCATAGATTATTTTAACTCCACCACTAAAAAGATACAACTGTTTACTTCCTGTAACTATGGTTAACAATTCATAAAAATATAATATAATAATAATAGTAATAGAAAATACTTACACAGTTCTTATTATGCACTAGACACAATATTACGAATATACTTGTTTATGTTAATGTATTTGACCTTCACAATAACCCTACTGGATGGGTATCCCTCTTTTACCATCTTTATTTTGCAGACGAGGAAATTGAGGCATGGAAAGATTCTTAATTTGCCCGGGACCATGCAGGTGGCAAGTGGCAGAGCTGGGATTAGACCATGGCATACTCCTAACACCTACCCTAGACTCAGGGTGGGAAGGTGTCCTAATGAGCAGTTATTTCTGGGTAGAGTGAAAGGAGCATGAGATGGGGAGACAGAATGCTTTGCTCCCCACTTAAACCAGTGCCAGGTATGTCATCTAAACAAAGAACTCAGCCCTTCACTTTTTAAAAATTAATTTACAATATTAAAAAAGAGAGTTGAATTAAAATATGACTAATGAAGCTGGAAGGGCTCTCCAACCTCTATAAATCTGTGAATTAGATTTTTTTCATCCTCCCCTAATTATTATCAGTATTATCAAGGTGACTAAGATTTAATGGCTGAAATCCACATCAGCAGAGGACAAACTGAGTTCTGTGCTGGCTGTTCGCAGGGAACCTGGCATCCTGTTTCCAGGCTGTCACAAAGACATCATCTGTGGCTCTGTTCCCTGATTAAAGCATTTCTAGGTGGCTGTGGGCAGCAGAGGCCCCAAGGTCACATCCTTGGATGAGCCTATGGAAGACACACATGCTCCATTGTCACACCATGCCCACATGTCCCCTCGAAGCAACGTTTGGGGTTTCTTCAAATAAATACCCTGAAGTGGGATTACTGGGCCCTTCTTCATCTCTTGTTATAGCCTTTGTTTTGAAGTCTACTTTGTCTTGTATAAGTATTGCTACTTTAACTTGTTTTGTTTTTTCCATTTCCATTTTCATGAAATATCTTTTTCCATCCCTTTACTTTCACTTTGTGTGTGCCTTTCAATCTGAAGTGAGTCTCTAGTAGGAAGCATAAGTAAAGGTTTTGTAAGAAAAAAATAATAATGAAAAAGTGAAAAAGAAAAACAAAACAAAAACAAAACAAAATTTAGAAAAAAAAAAAAGAAAAGAAAAGAAAAAACAAAAACAAATAGGTTAAGGTTTTGTTTTCTTATCCATTCATCCCTCCTATGTCTTTGATTGGAGCATTTAATCCATTTGCATTGAAAGCAATTGTTGATAGATATGTAGCTATTGCCATTTAATTATTTATAATTATGATTGTTTTTTTTTAATCTTAAAGAAACCCCTCTAAGATTCCTTGTAATACTGGTTTGGTGGTGATGAACTCCTTCAGCTTTTTCTTGTCCTGGAAGCTCATTATCTGTCCTTTGATTTTAAATGATAGCCTTGCTGGGTAGAGTAATCTTGGTTATAGATCCTTGCTTTTCATTATATTGAATATTTTGTGCCAATCCCTTCTGGCCTGCAAAGTTTCTATTGAGAAATCAGCTGACAGTCTTATGGGAGCTCCCTTTTAAGTTACCACTTGCCTTTCTCTTGCTGGTTTAGGATTCTCTCTTTGTCTTTAAACCTTGCCATTTTAATTATAATGTGTCTAGGTGTGGGCCTGTTTGGTTCATCCTGTTCGGGGCTCTAAATTCCTGGACTTATATGTCTACACATATTTCCTTCATCAGGTTAGAGAAGTTTTCAGTCATTATTTCTTCGAATAGGTTCTCAATCTCTTGTGTTCTCTCTTCTCCTTCTGGTATCCCTATGATGCCAATGTTTTTACACTTGATGTTGTCCCAGAGGGCTTTTAAACTATCCTAATATTTATACTACCTTGTGATTCAAACTGTTGATTCAGTTCTCTGCTTCATCCAGTCTGCTGGTCATTCCTTCTAGTGCATTCTTCATTTCAGCTGTATTCTTCACTTCTGACTTTTTTTTTTTATGGTTTCTATGTCCTTTTTTACGCTTGCAAGTTGAAGTGTTGAAGTTCTCACTAAGTTCCTTGAGCATCCTTATAACCATTGTTTTGAACTCTGTCTCTGGTCGGTTGCTTGCTTCCATTTCACTTAGTTCTTTTTCTGGATTTTTCTCCTGTTCTTTCATTTGGGGTGAATTTCTTTGTTTTATCATTTTGGCTGTCTCTCTGTGTTTATTTTTATGTATTAGGTAGATCTACTATGTCTCCCAATCTTGGCTGGGTGGCCTTATGTAGTAGGTGTCCTGTGGGACCCAATGGCCCAGTCTCCCTGGTCACCTGAGCTGGGTGCTCCAAGAATGTCCCTTGTGTGGGTTGTGTGTGCTCTCCTGTTATAGTTGAGCCTTGGTTGCTATTGGCATGTCAGTGGGTGGGATTGACCCTGAGGCTGACCAGCTGTAGGGTTTGGCTACCTCCACAGCTTATGGGCTGCAATGGGGGAGGCTTACCCCACTGAGTGGAATTCATCCTAGTGAGCTCTGGTGCCTGTTGAAACCACCCTTTGTGTGTGCCACTTGTGGTGCTAACTGTGTGGTGCTCTGCTGTGGTCTGAAGTCAACCTCCAATTATGTTGGTTCTGGGGCCTCTTGGGAGGGGCTTCTGTGCAGGCCCAGGTCAGCCACTGCCAGTGACCAGCTAGAGACTACCTGATAGGAGCTACAGAGTAATCTGCAGTTGTTTGCTGCCTGTGCTAAACCTGGAGACACATGGGAGAGGCCATGCTGTGAACCAACGATGGCTACCACCAGTACCAGGCCTGGGGTAACTCTGCACAAAGCCAGGACACCCGGAGACCTGCTGTTACCTCCCTTAAGGTTCAGCCACTGATAACGCCTTGTGCAGTAGGTGAGTTGGGTGAGACAGGGTGTGAGGAGGTCACTAGAGAGGGAAGGGTTGTGGTCACCAGGTTAATACAGACTCTGATCTGGTGCCAGTGCTGAGTCCAGAGTGACTCAGCAAAAGTCTCAGAGCTCACCGAGGCCAGTCACTACCCACCGGGAGCCCATGGACTTTGATAGTTTTCCTACAAAGAGTGCAATGTGGGAGGGGCTGCCTGCTCAGGGAGAAAGTGCCCCAGGCACTGTGTGAGTTAGGTGAGGTCCCAGCTGAATCAGCAGGCGGAACAGCTCACCAGGTCAATTAGATTCAGATTTGAGCTGTGGGGGCGGGCTCAACATAGGAAAAATGGCGCCCACCTGAGGGCTGCACAGAAAGAGGACCCCTCACCGCGAAAATGCCAACTGTCCTCCAGTCTTCCCCCTGCAGTCGCACTCCTCAGTCTACCCCCCGTATGTCTTCAAGACCCCCAGAGTCACAGTCCTCCCATTGGAGCCCAAGGTAAATGCCTGCAAGCGAGTGAGTCTGTGCGTGGGCCATTTAAGAGGATGCCTGGGTTTCCTGCAGCCTTCTGGCCCACTTGAACTGTTGGAATCCCCACTGTTTTTCACAGCCAGACGTTTTGGGAACTCCTCTTCCTTGCACCAGTACTCCAGGCTGGGGTGCTTGATATGAGGGGAGGCTAGGGTCTCTCACTCCTCCAGAGAAAACCTGCATAGCCGAGATATCCCTTCTGATTCTCAACTGCTCCCGGGAGGTTTGGGGCCCATTGTGCATCTCTGCCCCTCCTACCAGTCTCGACGAGGCTTCTTCTTTATATTTTTAGTTGTAGGACTTCTGTTCGGCTAGACTTTGGATGGTTCTCCAGGTTAATTGTTCTATAATTTTGTTGTAATTTTAATGTGTTCAGGGAAGGACACAGGCACAGTGCTTACCTACTCTGCCACCTTGCATCTCTGTCCTATAGACTTCTAACTGAACCCAGTGAAATGCTCTCTTCCAATGCAGTAGCTTTCCTTCCTACTCAGAACTACTCAGAATGTGTGTATCATTTCATAGAACTCGTACAAAAACTGGCCGCTTTGCAAGATACAGAGGGGAAAAAAAAAAAAGAGGCTCAGGGAGGTTAATTCAATTCCCAGGGCTACACAGGTATATGATACATAGCAGAATCAGGATTCAAGTTGATAGATCTCTGGCTCTGACTCCCATCTTCTTCCACTCCAGTGCTTTGCTTTTCCTTCCTGCTCTCCTCACCACTTATGGTATTTTTCCAGTGTCATGGGATGGCATGAGAGTTTGGGTTCATGGTTTGAGGATTCCAAAAACATGGTTTAAGTTTTACTCTTCATAGTGGTATTGTCTGGATTCAGTGTTTGTGTCTTCTGAAAATGCCCAGGGAACTTTGATGGAGGGATTTTATCCTAAATGTTACTATTCAGAGAAGTCCTTGAAATACTAAATACAATCCTGTAATTGAACAAAGATTCATTCATTAGAAAACATACTGTTGTTAATAAAGAAGTCAGACAACAGATCTTATAAGGAGCTGTATGTATGACAGGATTTCCTCATATTTATTAACTCATTTCTTAAAACACAGAGCTAGTGTGCACATTGATTTTCTCCTTGTCATTCTTTTAGTGACTCTAGCTGGATGGGAACTGGGTGAGTAAACAGCAAATAGAATGCATTGACCTGGGCTTGGGGCTCATGAAACAAGGTAAAGTTTATAGTTTTAAGAACATTCCTAATAAGTGAAAGAAATTCATTAGGCAAGTAGGAAGAGCACAGCGACTTGAGAGGGAAGAATGTCCTTTTCTAGACAACTAACTGGGAATCAACCCCAGCAAGAGTTCACTCTCTCCTGCCCCTTCCTGTGGCACAAAGCTTAGGAAAATGCAGCACAAGATGAGACGAGTGATTACATTTGAGCTGGACGAGTGATTAAGACCTCAGTATGGGTCTACCACTGGCATTGTGACAAACTAGCCCCAGGATAGCAGGCAAATCACCTCTTCTCAGAATGTCCCCACCCATAGTAGTTTCTTAGGGCTGCTGTAACCAATGGCCACAGACTGGATGGCTTAAAACAACAGAATTGTTTTTCTCCCTGCACACGAAGCCAGACCTCTGAAATCAAGGTGTCGGGAGGGTTGGTTCCTTCTGGAGGCTCTGAGAATCTGTTTCATGTCTTGTTCTTAGCTTTGTGGTATTGCCTGCAATCCTGTTATTCCTAGGCTTATAGACACATCACTCCAATCTCGGCCTTCACACACTTTCTTCCCTGTATCTGGGTCTCTGTGTCCAAATTTCCCTCTTCTTATAAGGCACCCACACTAACCCAGTCAGACCTCATCTTAACTTGATTGCATCTACAGAAACCCTATTTCCAAATAAGGTCGTATTCATCAGTAACAGGAAAAGGACTTGCACATATCTTTGGGTTACACAACTCAACCCACAACACCATTTTTCACTGAAAGGATTGGGAAAAGTTTTATTTTAACAGCTGAGGTTTATTTTGCCAAGTAACCCAGCCATTTCATCCTTATATTATAGCTCTGATTGGAACAAAACATGCTTAGGAGCTGTCAGAATCAGAAGACTGGAGGCTTTCAGAAATCTGGAAGTGAGGCCATTTAGGTATATAATATGACATTGAGGCATGAAGGCTGGAAAGGGCAGCCTTGGAGTAATTATATTTTGACTTGGAGTTTGTTTAGCAGGAAAGGTCATATTTATACTTAAAGTTAGAAGTGGTACCCAGGCTGGCTACTTTGAAATATAAAAAGTTTCCTCCCTTTGGCTCAAGTGGTAATGCTGACCTGATTGTTGAAAAACGTTTCTAAATGGCAAAAGGAAAAGGCCAAATAACTTGTAACTCTCAAACTTCTGTCAGATGGGGTTGGAACAATTTGTAATTCTATAGCTTGGCCGTGAAGGCCTGGAATGCCCCTGTCACCCCCCACCAATCTCCTGACTCATGACATCTTATCTCTCACACCCCATTCCTGTCACAGCAAGACCCCATCCCATTGTTTGAGCCTTCTTGGACATGCCCTCACCTTTGAGCTTTGTTCATGTTGCTCTTCCAGCTAGAATTCCATGGTCCCCCAGTAAATTCCTCCACCATTGGCCACCCTCTGTTTCCTGACTGAAATGCACATAATGTTTGTCTCCACCCAAATACATGTGTTGAAACCCTAATCCCAATGTGATGCTGTTAGGAGGCGAGGCTGTTGGGAGATAAGTAGGTCTTGAAGGTGCAGCCCTCGGTGAGTAAGATTAGTGCCTTTAAGAAAAGGCCAGAGAGTTCTCTCTCCTTCTATCCCCCATGTAAAGATACAAGGAGAAGTCTGCTGTTTGCAACTCAGAAGAGGGCACTCGCCAGACCCCAACCATGCTGGAACCCTGATCTCAGATTTCCAGTCTCCAGCACAAAGAAGTTTGTGTGGTCTTTAAGCCACCCAGCCTGTGGCTTTCTGTTACAGCAGTCTGAAGAGACTAATACACCACCTCACCCATTTTGCATGGTTGGCCAAGCTCAAACGCTATTGTTTGGGGGGCGGGGAAAACTATTGTGACTGTTGTTGACAGTAGAATCCTGATGACAATAGCCCAGGGAGGTCATTCAACGATCAGTCAGGTATGATTGATCCCTAATTATGTGGCTGACTCAGCCCTGGGACAGGAGTGACCACAGAACCTGCCCCCTCCCCACCCCCCCATCTGGTGGAGCTGAGAGTCTAATTGATTCTAATAATATCTGAAGGGGTTCTTTCACTTCTGAATGTTGGAAAGTGGTAGTAAGAAAATCATTGGGCTGCACCCATAGTATGAAATTTATTTAATATAGAATTCACTAAAAAATTAACTGTAGTAAACGCCATATGACAGTGATTACACTGGGTATCCTCAGGTATAAGCTTGTGTCTTTTCAAGTGTTGATGGGCCTGAAATCAGGTTGCAGCTCATAACTGATTTTAAAGAGAACCTGCCTTCTGTGAAAATGTTGCCTCTGCCTGTCAGGTGCTGTTGCCTAACTAGTTATTTGACTTGGCAGCACCACATCGAGTTGAGTTTTATCTTAAATTGAATCCCTAATTGTCACTTGTGATGCCTTCAAAAAGATTACATTGTGGTGCAATGTTAAAACAGATGTTATTATAGGCAGAAGAGCAATAGGAGGTAAATGTACTAAGAGTGAAGCGAATATTTGTGGTTGGGGAGAGTGGGGTTCCCACACTCCCTCGTTGTCTAGAAAAGCAACAACCAAGTGTTTGCAGGATCTAGGAAGGGGAATGCATATCCACAACGTAAATGGCTACCCTGTGTGTGTACACAATTTTGTATTTATTTTTCCAACTTTATTGAGGCATGAATAATATACCAAAACACTACACATACTTAATGCATGCAATTTGATGAGTTTAGACATATGATACCCCCTGATATCATCACCACAATCAAGGTTATGAATATACCTGTCACTTCCTAAAGTTTCTTTGTGTCCCTTTCCGTGTGTGTGTATGTGTGTGTGTTAAGAATACTTGACATGAGATCTACTTTAATACATTTTTAAGTACACAATACCATATTGTTTTCTACAGGCAGTATGCTGTACAGCAGAATATAGAACTTATTCATCTTGTATGAATGTAACTTTATACCCATTGAACAACTCCCCCTCTTCCTAACCTTTGGTAACCACCATTCTAGCTGTAATTTCTATAAGGTTGACTATTTTAGACACCCTATATAAGCGAAATCATGCAGTGTTTGTTCTTCTGTGGCTGGCTTATTTCACTCAGCATAATGTCTCCCAGTCCCATGCAGGTTGTGACAAATGTAAGATGGTCTTCTTTTTAAGGCTGAATAATATTCCATACTATGGAGTGGTGAATGGACACACCACATTTCTTTATCCATTTATCTGTTGATGGACATTTGGGTTGTATCTGTATCTTGGCTATTGTGAATGATATGGCAATGAATATGAGAGTACAGATGTCTCTTCAAGATCCTGATTTCAATTCTTTTGGGAATATATACCCAGGAATGGGGTCACTGGATCATATGGTAGTTCTATTTTTTAAATTTCGAGGAGTCTTCATATTGTTTTCCATAGCTGTTTTCCACCATTTTACATCCCCACCAACAGTGTACAAGGGTTATAATTTCTCCACATTGTGGCCAAGACTTACCTTTATTTTCTTGATAATCATCATCCCAACAGGTGTGAGTTGATACCTCACTGCGGTTTTGGTTTGCATTTCCCTGGTGACGAGTGACATTGAGCAGCTTCTCATATACCTGTTGGTCACTTGCAGGTCTTCTTTGTAGAAATGTTTGCATACCGCTACGTTTTTGTCTTGTGGTAAGACACATGTAAAATGATAGCACAGGTCAGGTAATGCAGTGGCTCCAGAACTGGACCAATCCCTTAGAAAGATTAGAGAATGCTAAAGCTGGAGAGTGTCTGTGACCGATCCATGATCAGGAAGGAGGTAACTTAGGCATCGTGAGCTGATTTTCATGAGAAGCCTCCTATCTTCCAGCAAGAGTAATTCAAATAAGGAGAAAACAAAATGTTGAGTTAAATTTTCCTGCTCTGTCCTACACACCAAACTACCTGTGGCTAAAGAAAAACATGTCTGGTCCTGTAGCCATCTTTGTTGTCCTCAGTGAAGCATGTGCAGAGAGAAAGCATAAAAGGGATTTTCCCTTTGAGCCTGGGACACCTGGAACCCCAGGGTGTAGACTGCTCAGGTGGGGGTTCTGGGCACCTGCATGGATGTGGCTGACCTCGCCCAAAGATGCCCACTCACCCACACAACAGCAGAGTTGGGGCAGAGCACAGCCCAGGTGGACCAGGACAGGAGATTAGACAGAGGAGGCCTCTAGCTCAAAGTGTGACCTGTTGGTGCCTCAGTCCCCTTGTTCATAGAACAGCGGGTTTGGAATCAACACTGGCCAAGCTCCTTTAGCTCTGACACCCACCGTTCTGTGATCTAATCCCTAGTTGTTCCTCACTGAGCAGTGTGATCTGGCCTTCATATCTCCAGGCCTCCATTTCCCTCTACACCAAACACAGATTGCAGCCCAATCCTGCTTCTGACCTCCTGCCCGGTTTTCTGTCTTCCGTCTGCTCACATAAAGAACCTCTGTGTTCTCTACTTGATACATCGGGGACCAGTAACAGAAAACCCTACTCACACCATTTTGAATAATAAAATTGTATTAGTCTGGGTTCTCCAGAGAAACAGAACAAATAGAAGAAGATTTAAAGTGATTTACTATAAGGAATTGGCTCACATGGTCATGGCTGAGAAACCCAAGATCTGTAGTTGGCAGTGGAGACCCAGGAAAGCCGGTGATGGAAGTTCCAGGCTGAGTCCAAGTTCAAAGGCAGGAGAAGACATCTTGAAGATCAATGTCCCACGTGAAGACAGTCAAGCAGAAAGAGCAAATGATCCCTTCCTCAGCCTTTTTGTTCTATTTAGGCCTCCAGTGGATTGGATGGTGCCCACCCACAAGGGGCAGGGCACCTGCTTTGCTCAGTCCAACAATTCAAATACTAATCTCTTCTGGAAATACCCTCACGGACACTCCCAGAAATCATGTTTAACCAACTATCTGCCCAGTCAAGTTGACACATGAAATTAACCATCACAGAAATGTAATTGGTTTTTATGGCTAAAAAGCCCAACAGCTCAGAGGATACAACCAGGACCCTTTGGGTTCTCAATAGCTCCAGTTTCCACCTACTTGGAGTTTGTATCCTTCTCAGGATGGTTCTTCCTCAAGGCTCCAAGATGGCCCCATGTTCTCTCTGGGGCCACATGCTTCATTTTCACTCCAGAACTGAGTTGTGGCAGGAAAGCCACTCTTTCAACATCTAATTTGATCAACGAATGTCACATGCTCAGCCCTGAGCCAATTACATGGCCTGGGGGATGGATTATGCTAATGAGTTTGGGCCTTAGCCATGAGCTCTTTCTAGAGCTGGAGCTCAGCCTGTGTGACTGCACTATAGGCCATGCTGACAAGGGTAGAGTTAAGTAAAAGCTGGGTGCATGTACCAACAGGAGAGAATGGATATTGGGTGGCCCCAAACGTCAAATGTTCATTACGGTGGTCCAGCTAAAGTGTTACCCTGGGTAACGCTGAAACAAATCACTATGACCTTCTTGGCTTGAAACAAGACAGATTTACTCTCTCACAGCCCTGGAGGGCACAGGTCCTAAATCAAGTTCACTGGGTGAAACCAAGGTATTGGCAGGACCCCCCTCCTTTTTGAGGCTATCAAGGAAAATCCTTTTCTTCGCATTTCCCAGCTTCCAGAACTGTATTCCTTGGCCCATGACCCCTTCCTCCATCATCAAAACCAGCAGCGTAGCAACTTCAAATGTCTCCCTGCTTCTGTGGTCACATGGCCTCCTCCCGCATCTCTCTCATCTGACCTTCCCACCTCCCTCTTGTAAGGACCTTTGTGGTTACACTAGGCCCCTTTAGATAACCCAGGATCTCCCCATCTCAAGATCCTTAATCACGCCTGCAAAATCTCATTTGCTATATAGACAACAGTTCCACATTCCGAAGATCAGGACCTGGATGTCTTTGAGGGCCATGATTTGACCTACCAGAGGTGGCTCTCCTACTGCCCTGGGCAGGATTAAGTGTGCCTTCTTCTGTGCTTCCCACATCTTCATTCACACTTGTGCTTTTTTTTAAATCAGTCTCACCATGGACTCCTGTATGGATTTACAGGTCTGTCTCCCCTACTAGGTTGCAATGCTGGAACATACTATTTATTTCCCCATGAATGAATGACTAAATCTCTTCACTGGAGCAAATGTAACACAGGTTGAAGGCATAAGATCTGGGGGATCCTGGAACTGAGGGTGACTTGACGACAGCATGGGGTTAATGCAAAGACCCTAAGTCCTAGTCCCAGATGGCCAGGCCCTTCTGTCGCTTCCATCAGAGAGAGCTGGCCATGCACATATTATTTCCTGAAGCCTATTTTTAAAATTCTTCAGTAGTAGCGAGCAGCATTGTAGCTATAAATAGAAGTCTTGGCTTTTATAATGAGAGAAAATGAGTCCATCATATTAAACACACACACACACACACACACACACACACACACACACACACACACACACTATTTATAGCCCAAGGATTTCCATAGCTTTGCATACTCACTGAGAAACCCTGGTGGATTCTCCTCCCAGCCATACAAGGCTCATGGAAATGTAACAGGCTGGGGGAAATTATGTCATTCTAAATTGTTTTTGAAAACCCACTTTCTAAGGGAGGGGCCCTTGCAGAATGTATGAAACTGACAGGAGTCTTGTAGAAGAAAAGAATCACGTTGCTGGTTGTGGGAGGTAGCTCAGGATTCTGAGGGGACCCACAGTGCGGAGGATGAAGGAACCATGCAAAGATATTCAACATGAAAAACACCAGACGGGCCAGGAAACCAAGGACCCAGGGGGCCACTCTGAACCGTAACAACAGCCAGCCTGCACTGAGCACTTACTGCAAACCAAGCACTGTATTAGGGACTTAAATGCATTATTTCCTTTGATCATCTTGGCAGAGCACAACATGTTAGTACTATTATGACTGACCCCATATTACAGATGGGTAAACTGAGGCACAGTGAGGTTGAGTAACGTGCCCAAGGTTTGGGCTAAACCTGGGAATGGAGAGGGAGCCAGCACTCTCAAGCACTAAAGTCAACTGCCAGCATCATGGTTTCAGAGGGCGGGAAGACAGCGTGATGGAGACCCCTGTGCTTACACCTTCTGTTTGGCTTTCAAAGCCTTCCCAATCAAACTCCATCTGAAGCCTGCTACATGACCTCTTCCCTCTATTTCTAACTTCTCCTCCTTCCTCTCCTCTCACTCAGAGAATACATCCTAGTGAGGGAGGTTGCTATCTTAACGGCTTACGTTCAGGGGTGCTAGTCACCATATTAGCCAGCCAGCCTGACTAATCAGGACAGCGGTTGGCCACCCTGTGCCATCTTGTTCTGGCTGCACGTGGTGGCTTCTCTTTCTCCTAGCTAGACCCCTCCCGATCTCTGCACTCTCTCCCACCTCCCCTCCCCCTCAAATGGCTTCCCTGATAACTCCAGTGCTCGCTGCTCTGTCATCTGGCCCCTGTCTCGCTCTAGAGCCAGGCTATTAAAATCACCCAAGTTGAAGACCCTAAATGTCCTTATAAAAGCAGATGCTGCAAGTGTCTGTTGTCAGCACCCACAGCGCGGACGTGGACAGTCACAGGGCTGAAGCCAGAGAAACCTCAGTTCAAGTCTTCGGTGTGACTGATGAAGAGACAGGCCCAGCACAGAGGGACACGCTTCTCTGGCCGGCGGTGGAGCCAGTGCAGGGTCCGGCGTTCTTGAGACTGGGCGTCACGGGTTGTGCAGGCCAATTCTGCAAGGTCATGACCATGGGCAAGACCTGTTTCCCCTTAACTTTCTCTTTACCAACATGGGCATATACAGCACAATTTTGTGATTTCTGCAGTAACGTCCCTTCTATCTCTTCTCCCCCCATGCTTGTCCAGGTCTCCACAACAGCTCCTCAGATGTCAGAAACACTCTGCCAGTTTGTCCCCTTGCTCCGCTCTCTCCTTCCCCACTCCTAATCATTCTTCCTTCTTCAACCAGACCTTCCGAAAATGCAAACTGAGTGATGCCACCCTCTGCTCCGCTTCCCATGAACATCTCTCCCAGTCCCCCAGGTAGATGGCAAACATCCTGGATGGTTCCTAAGGCGTTCCATAGTGTACGAGGCCCTGTGCTTGTCTCCATTCTCTTCTCCTGCTGCTCACTCACAGGAGTTCCCACTCCAGCCAGAGCAGGTCACCTGCTGTTCCCTGAAGCCTGATCTTCTGTGGCCCTGGAGTCTTGGCTCCAGCTCATGGGAGTCCCTTGGGGGCAGACACCATCTCCATATTCCTTGATCTATAGGAGATATGTAAGGCCTGATAGTGAAATGAACGGATGGATGAATGGATAAATGAATGAATACTATTATCTACCTGTGGCATCTGCCTGTCACCTAATAATCCTTCCGTGTTTTCTCACCTTCAAGCTCACCTCCTTTGTAAAGTGTTCCCTGGGCCTCACCTGCAATCTAAGTCAGGTCCAATTTCAGCAAGCCTTCTGTGAGCCTAGGGACTGCAGCACAGTGTATATTTTCTGTGTGTCTGCTTCTCCACCAGACTGTGCTGTCCAAGGAAAGACCACTTTTTGTTTTGTTTTGTTTTGTTTTTGTTTTTCTTGAGGGCAGTGTCACTGACTCTCATATGTGGGACTCGAACCGGGGTCGCCAGCTTCCCAAGCCAGTGCTTAACCACCACGCCACTCGGCTGGCCCAAGACCACGTTTCATATATGAGTGCATCAGGCCCTAAACTTTGATGACAATGACCTGACTGATGAAACATATGAGTGAAAAATCACCATGACATATGCCCATGGTCATATGGAGATTTAGGGGACAAGCTGGGGCCAGATCCCGGTGTTCAGGCTTCTGTTCTCTGCCCTTTCTAACATATCCTTGTACAGATAAGAAGCTGGAGAGATTTCAACAGTTTTAGAATTTTTTTCCCAGGGCTCTGGAATGCCACAAAGCACAGCAAGCAAGTAGGAATCATCCCAAAGGAACCAAACTAGATTGTGCTCACTTGTGATGCCAAACTCAATCTCTCATCAGTGGGTTTTTTCCCCCCTCTGGAAGAAAGGTACCCAGAGCACTGTTAGTTTAACCTTGCATCCTAAATGATTAGTTCACAAAACAGGCAACAGAGACTTAGAACAAAGGCTGTCAGCAGCATGGAAGACGAGAACACGTTTCAGAGCTGGGAGCAGTTTGGAGTACCAGAAGGAGCCCTAGAGAGGACCCTGGATCATATTTCCAACCCTGTGACTAATTGGCTATGTGACCTTGAACAAGTCACCTGGTCTCTCTGGGTCTTGGCTCACACCTGTGTAAAATAAGAGAACCTGAATATATTTTCTCTAAGGCCCTTCCCGTTCTCAAGTTCTATGGGTTTATATCTGGAGAGCTCATTTGGAAAGACAGGAAGAGCCCAGAGGTTAATAATAAAGACAGAATTTTTCCAGTAAAGTGTTTGAGTGGTAGGTTTATTTTCCAAGTGTTCAACAATGAACAGTAAATGGAGTCAAAAGAAAAAGAAAAAGAAAATACGAAAGGTTTTCTGGAAATTAACCTACTGTTGTAGATTCAACATAGAATTAATTCACTTACAAGTAATTGCCCAGCCATCATCCACTCAATTACCTACAGACCCCCAGAAGGCCTCTGCTTCTACTGATTTGTATTTCTTCCTCTACCAAAAACTCTCTTCCACTCAGTATTTTTTTTTTGGCGGGGAGGGGAGCGAGTGGAGAAGTGAGGCAAAGACTTGGCCCGGGCAGTAGTAGATATGCAAAATATAAGTTGAAAGAGAAAAGTGGAACTCAATCCCTAATCACAGCTTCATTAATGATAAAATTCAATTATAGCCCCTCCTAATCACCTGAACATAAAAGAAAGATGTTTTAGCCTCTGCACTGGTATTCCACAGTCATATACTTTAATAAAATGAAAGGATCATTTGATAATATTCCCTTTTGAGTGTAGGATTTAAATTTTCCAAGTGCTTTTAGATTCACTAGTTAACTAACAATAAAATAATCACTGGTGCTTAGGTGGAATTTTATAGTTTATGTAAGATTTTTATATCCATTATCCCACGTGCTGTGAAGTAGCAATTATCCCCATTTTGCAGGTGAGAAAACCAAAACTCAGAGAGAGAAAGTGACTGACTCAAGGCCTCACAGATGGTCAACGGCTGAGCCAGGGCTGCCATCCAGGTGGTCTCCCCTCACCTTCGCAGGTTGAAGTCCAGCTCTGATTCCCGTTTTACAGGCGAAAGAACTGAATCTGAAATAAACCTCTTGCCCAAGTTCACACTGCTAGTAAAAGACACAGCTAATGAATCTCAGGGTCTTCTTGAGATTCCATTTTCCAGAGCTGACAACAGGATGGGAAAGAGAACAAATAAATACCCAGACAAGCCACCTGCAGACCATTTCTCCCCTTACATCAAAGTGAGGGTGAACTTGTCTTATCAGGTAACAGTACTATGGGTCAGCAATTTCAATTTCCTGAGGTACAATGAAAACAGCTAGCAGGGGCTCTCTGCTTTTGAAAGATGTGGCTCCATTAAAAGTATTTAATTTAATGCTAACATGGCATGGTAAAATAACCACCCATTTTGCAAATCCCTTTATAATATTTCATAGTCACTGCTGCCATTTTCAAGAACTTTCTGAGTTACACTAACTTCTACCTAGCATTCTTGTGGAGTTTTATAGCTTCTGATAGTCCACAGACAGCCAAAAGAAAAGGGAAGGAAGGCCATAAGATGTACTCTGGTGGAGAAGGCAAATTCAGTCCTTACACACTACACATAACTGCTTGGTTTGGATGACTTGGCTTAGAAAGGCATTCAATGCAAAGTAAGGAACTTTTGTAGAGAGTCTGGTACTTGGTACAGAGAAGGGGCTGACCAAAAGATGAAAAGCACAGTTCTTGACTTTAAAGAGTTCAACATCCACTGGGGGGAGATGGATCCAACCACTGCTAACTTGAATGTGAGTGCACCCACCAACCCCACCTCCAAGCGAGTTCTATAACAGTCTCTCCCATCTTCTTGTACTGAAGTCCAAATTTTTTACCCTCTTTGCAGCTACCTTTTGTGTGTGTGTCAAATAGAAAAGGTATCTGTTCCCCCTACATCTCTTAATAAGAAATTGCACTGCAATAATAATATCTTTAATAAGGACAACAAGCATTTGCATAATGCTTTAAAATTTGCTAAGCACTTCCCCGCTTAATGTCCCTTAAAACCACAGAATAAGAGATGCTTAAGTCAGGCAATATTTTTCAGTTGAAAGTACTTATGTTCAATTTTCTACATCTAGGAACTTTGAGAGTTTACCTTTTTCAAATATTGTAAAGAAAACCCCTTGCGAGCCATTTCAATTTATGCCAAAATGCATGCTGATACCCTTCAGGTACTAAAAAGAGCAAGCAAAACATTTCAACTGTTTTGACTATGTGAACCAAATCAGTGGGGAATGCACATGACTCTGCAGAAACAAAGAACATTATTCAGCAAAAAAAACACATGAATTCTGCATAATACTATAAAATAATTTTTTCCTAGAGCATATTTTTAGATCGTTGAACTGCAAGAATGCTGATTTCTTTCTGAAACAAATTGATTATCAAGAATTACTGAAACTCTGTTAAAAAATAGCAACTAATCTAAATGCCTTGTCTGACGAGCATTAAGGAAAATTATGTACCCATCCATAGCCACAAGAGGGATAAGCTATGTGATTCATATATATATATATATATATCAGATCACATCAATACTAATAATTTCACCCAGCTAAGTTCTTACTTGGTACACCAGATGTTTTTATTTCAATCTTTAATTCATGGATTCAGGAAACCATCGGTCAGTCAAGGCTAAAAAACACATAGAGGGCCAGCGCACGTGAGCTACTGTCCATGGTACTGAATTACCCGTCCTCTCACCCTAGGATCTGGTTGCTCCTCCTTACCGTGAGAGGGCCAGACTCAGAGTGGCGATTTAGAACCCTGTTCTGGCTCTATTGCTATATGGCTAGTTGTGTGATCAGGCACAGATTATTCACTTGTTCTCTCTCAGCCTCCATTTCTTCAGGATGTAAAATCAGCAAGCTGAAGAAGAGAGCTCTAAGCTCTAATATCTTATGATTGAGTGACTCAAAATTGCCAAAATACTTGAATATGACGCAGGGTTCTCAATATGATTCAATGAAATATTATTAAGTATCATGTCTCCTATTCCATGTGCTGTTCTAGGCACTAAATACACAATGGTATAGTAGTTAGAATCTTTTTGGTTGAAACAGACACTAAACACCCTGGCTCATGCGAGGAAAGGGTGATAATGATAAGGTAGCTTGAGGGGTTATAGCTGGGACTAAGGTATAATTAGAATGAGGGCCTGTAAAACCCTCAAATCTTCTTTCTTTCTTCTTTCTGCTTTAATTCCAAAATGAGTTCTTCTACTCAGAAGGTGTGTGGTAGTCGGAGTCAAGATGACCCTCAATTATATGACCCTCCTAACACACACGACCTTGTGTGCTCCCTTCCCCTTAAATGTGGGTAGGATCTGTGACTTGCTTCTAACCAGCAGAATATGACAAAGGCGATGGGGTGTCACTTCTGTGATTACATTATTAAGACAATAACATCTTTCTTGCCAGTATATTTCCCATTTCTGGCATGGATGAAGCCAGTGAACATGCTGGGAGGTTCATGTGGCAAGGAATGAGGACAGTCTTCAGCCTACAACGAGGTAGGAACTGAAGGTGGTCTCTGACCAACATCAGCCAATAAACTAGGACCCTCATTTCTACAGGGTACAGGACCTGAGTTCTGCCAACAATCGTACTAACTTGGGAGGAGATCCTTCCCTATATGAACCTTGAAGTGAAATGGGGGCACCAACAGACACCTCGGTTAGAGCTTTCATATGAAATCCAGGAAAGTTGTGCCCAGTCCCCTGACCCATAGGGACTGTGAGATAATAAATGTGTGTTGTTTTAAGCCACTAGGTTTGTTGTATTCTGTTATGCAATAGATAAATAATACCAGGGCTATGGCCCCTAAAATCCCCAGCTTTGGAACTTGGATGGTTCTGAAGACCACTTTTCTCCTTTCAAGTTCAAAATCTCAATAAAGGGCTCTGATTGGCTGAGATTGTGTCAGGTTTCCATCCTACTAACAACCCGGACCAGGGAGGGTGGAATCAGCAAGGAGATAGCAGCCCCATTCTGACTGAACTGAATCAGATAGAATATTTTCCAGAATGAAAGAAAGAGCAGCTACGGGCAGGCAGAGCAGTAGCTGTCCACTGCAAATAATGAACAACATAAATATGTTCTTTGCTCATAATCTAGATGCAGATGAGTTAATAGCTTATGAAAATGCAATCAATTATGTGCTGCAATACTGAAGCTCAGGTCAAAGAGGGGCCTTTAACACAGAGTTGGAGTCAGGAAGGAATCTCCAGGGAAAACGACATGTATGCTAGAAATTGAAAACTGAATAGGAGTAACCAAGGTAAATAAGAGCAAGGTAAGAATGTCTCAGACACAGGGACTATCATGTGTCTGAGACATAAAGAAGTATTTGGTGGACTCCAAATATTTTTAATGCAGTCAGATCATAGCATGGAGGGCGTGGGGAAATGCCAAGAGGGAGCCTGAAGAAACTTGCCAGGGCTGGGATTTCAAAGGTCTTCTGTCAGTCAGGATTCTAATGGACAAATCAAAGATTCCACCCATTTGTTAGCTCACAGCCTTGAGAAACCACATGGTTGGAAACTGCAGCCATTGCTAATACTGAACACACCAGAATGTGGCACCAACCAATCTCGTCCCCTGGGCTTTGATTGGTCCCACTGCCTTATTCAGTTCTCACAGGGGGATCTGATTGGAAGAACCCAGGTGGCATGCCTGCATCCTACCTGCAAGAAACCTGGGAAAATGTTGCTGTTGATGTTGTCTGTCATTCAGCCACAAGAAGGCAGGAATCATGTGTGGAAACTATCAAAGTGTAGACAGGTTGTTCAAATGATATTAGACATTCATGAATGACAGCTGTCCATGTGCTAGCAGATGCCACTGAAGGGGGGTTAAGTAGGGGAATTGTATGGTTACTTTTACAATTTAGGGACTCACTTGGTCTACACGGTGGAGGATAGGTTGGAGGCAAGGAGGCCAGTTGGGAGCCTGTCTCAGTCATTCAGGTGAGAAAGTTTGAGTGCATAAAACAAAGCTGGTGCCATGGTAACAATGACATCTCCAGGTGGATCCTAGAAGACACATAAAGAAATGCTTTATCTTATGTAGATAAAACTATTCAATATATTACTCTGCCCTTCCCATCTCCCGTCTTAGCAACTCTTCAGGATCCTTCTATGTGTATAGGGACAGATTTGAATTTTTAAATGTATTTTCCCAAAGAAACAATATTGCAAGTGGTGGGCTATCTGGGGAACCTAACTATCATTTGTAACATTTCTTCTCTGAAAAATGGCTTCCAAATATCTATTTAGTGTGAAATCTTTCTTCAAATGAAATCCAATATAAATTATAATGTTTGGTTGGTGGGGGGACCTTGGGTTCACAACTCTTTCCTCCCTTTCTGCCCCAAAACGTCATCCCTACAGAAGCTTTAAAGAACACTGGGGTTGCATGGTGCCTGGTTGAAGAATATGAGCCCCTTGAAATTGTGCCTTGAGGTCCATCAAACAACTTATACCACCCCCCATAATAGTTCCCAGCAGAACTAGTTCACAGTTACCATGTCTGCTACTATCAATGCCAGAGGAATTCACTGGGGTGAGAGAGGAAAAGGAAGGCCGGAGTTCCTAGACATGGTTTCTTGGAGGCAGGTGTGGCTGCAGCAGGGTCTCCAGAGAAAAGAAAGATCTGGTGAGGGAAGGAAGCAACAGGAGAAAAAGCCTTGAGACTGGGTGGCAGCAAGGGCACTAGAATGGATTGGTGGGTGTGGTAGGTAGACTCAGAGGTGTCCCAATAACCCTGCCTCCTGGGGGTGAATAATCCTCTTCAATAATCCCCTCTTCTCGAGGGTGGGCAGTACCTGTGACTTTTTTCCCCAATTATAGTTGCCATTCAATATTATTTTACATTAGTTTCAGGTGTACAAATTGGTAGTGACTTGCGTTTAACCCACAGAATACAGGAGAGGTAATAGGATGTCACTTCTGTGATTAAGTTACATAAAATAGTGGTTTCCATCTTTCTAGAAGACTCTATTGCCCTCTCCACCTGCACACATCGATGAAGCAAGCTGCAGTGTTGGAGAGGCCCGTGTGGCCAGAAAGTGAGGGTGGCCTCTGGCTAACAGGCAGCTAGGCAGTGAGGTCTGCAGCTTAGCTTCCCTCAACTGTTGTGCCAACAACAATGTAAGAAAAAGCCTGGGGCTGATACTTTCCCAGTAGAGCCTTCGCATGAGACCCCAGCCCTGGCTGACCTATTGATGGCAGCTTTGTGAGAGACAAGAGTTCTCAGCTAAACCAAGGCCATATTATTTCTGATCCACCAGAACTGTTAAATAATAAACATGTGTTGTAAGTCATTGAGGGTTGTGGTAATTCATTACACAACAATGGATGGCTCATGCTGTACCTTTCGGCATGTTCTGATCTGACCCTTGGCTTTCTTCTCTGTAAGGGATGGTAATACATGAACCACCTGTCAGGTTTGGTAGAGGATTAAATAAAACAAGAGGTAGAGATTTAGCATTCTGCAAGGCTAGTGGTAGGTATTCAATAAACAGTAGCCACTGTTGCCGCAACCATCAACCATGCATAAATAACCCTGAAGACACTTTTACAAGCTCCTCCTGTTTTCCACTTAGTGGGAGCACCAATATAGCCCCATGAATTGTTATCTTCAATAGCCCCAGAAAGTTATCTTCAGAATAAGGGCACAAAAAATAGACAAAACAAACCTCCAGATACTGTAAGCCCCTCGGTTCCTTGGGTTGGCCCCAACTGTACATGCTTCCCCTGACAATGCACCAAAGAAACCTCTGGGTCCAGTACTGTGGTGGGATGTGTGATACATATTAATTCATTTATCTCATGTCAGCGGGGAGAAGGACACAGCTGTGCTAGTTTTTCAAGGCAGAGTTTTTCCAAGTTACTCTAAAAAAAATAATAAGTTTACATTTTCTTTATCACTCTTCCATCGTATATAACCCCAATACAAATTATAACCTTTGGATATTAGTCACTGTCCCACTGTAATACTTAAAATGAATAGAGTAAACATATATTCTGGACTGCTCTGCCAGGAAAGGTTGGCTGATCCAACAGATTTTAACTCTGTAGGACAGATTCTGCTGGATTTGTGCTTTCTTTTTTTTTGTCCCGTCTTCCCTGGAGGAGCCTGAACTCAAAGTCATCACGAAAGACCCATTGCTGCCTGCTGCTCTCTGTGCTATCACTTGCATCTCTCCTCCTTCGTAATTTCTCCAGCCATTTGATTAAGCACATACACATCCTTTCACACACATACAAATAGAGAATGCAGTCCACTTCTAAAATGGTAACAATTTGATTGGGAAGTGGAGAAACCATGAATGCATTTTCATTTTTATAGATTACAGTTTTGTCTATCTTTTCCATTCTGCTCAAGCCAGTAAGTAGCAGGGCTTGCTATCTCACATAATAACTGCTATGAAATGCAGTTAGTGAGTGATCTTTGAAAGGACTGAAGAAGACTGAAGTGGGCTGGAAGCTGACAGAGAGGTACCCTCTGGACTTGTATATTCAATGACCTCTGAAAATGTAATGGATGGCAATGACATTTTAACAAAGTTGCGGATACTTAAAACTCAGTGGTTTAGAAAAAAAAAACAGATAAGAGATGGAAGAACAGTTTTTCTTTGTTCAAAAGTAGGTGCAGTGACCAAGTGTTTTGAGTGGGTAAATGGTAGTGTAAATACTTGCTGTGTAAAAGACAGTTTAAAATGATGGTGGTTTAAATGGTAATTTAAAATACTTGCCATGTAGTCAAAAATACTTTCTGCATAGCAGGCAAGGAGGTAAGTTTTTCAGGCACTGCTTGTTTTGTTATTCTGAAAAGGAAGAAGTTATTTCTTGAAAGTACTACATTTGTGTTCCTTGGTGTGACCGAATGCGTTGCATTTTATTAGCTATCACCTTTGGCTGGTGAGATACGAATATGTTTTACTGTTACCATTAAATTAATGACTTCTAACAATTTGAACAATTCATGAACTAAGTTTAGATATTTAAAGAGTAAAAATCACCTTGGGTTTTTGGAACCATTGCTTCTTTATCTGTAAAATAGGGGTAATGTTATGGACTTGTGGTGTTTCTGTGAATTTTAGGTTGAAATGATGTACGTGAAAGTGCCTGGCACTGAACAGAGGTCCATTTAAATGCTGGCGATGGTGGTGAAGAAACAACAGCAGAGACCTGTATATTCTGATTATTCCTATTGAAAGTTTTCTTAACGTAATCACCTTAGCAATTCAACAACCACGCGTTTTATGAGATATTACCTTTTCACAACTGAGCCAAAGTCCCTCCCTCTTTTTTCATTTATTCATGTAGCTTTCTCAAACTGAACTTGGCTTTGTGGAGAGTCTCAAACAGGTCAAATCTGCCTCTGGCTGATTTTTTGGAATAAATACAAGTAAAAGTCTTTGCAAGGATCTTGATTGGAAAGACAAGGTGGGGAACCCTGTTCCTTCTCTGTAGTTGAGCAACTCCTTCCTTACCTATGACTGGGGTGACAGTGTGATGGTTTGTTCAACATTAGCAGAGGAAGTGGTTAACCGAGTGTGTGTGGTGGAGGGGGACAATGCGAGAAATGGCCTCTGGTCATAGATAAGCTCTGTGGCACGTTCCTGCTTAATTACCATGGCTTTCCTGTCACTGGGGAATATTTATCAGCTTTTAGAGCAATTAATGTTATGAATAGTTGGAACTAAGGAAGAATGAGTGACTTCAACCCAACTTTATATTTTTAATAATTTTATGGAAACGTCTATTTTATGGGACAATCTCCCCAGCAGAGGTAAATTACTACATTAATATTAATGCTTGGAAGAAGTTAATGTATATTGGAACTTCCACAGAGCGATTAACGAAACAATACTTCCCAATTTTACCTTGGGAGCTGAAACCAAGCATATTGACACCAGGTAATTATCAATAAAATATCTAGGAATCATTTTATTTGTAATTAAGCGGGCTATTACTACCTCACTCTCTGCATTGTACATTGTTGTAAACACACACACACGAATCAACTCTCATTTAGGATTTCAACATCGTCCAAACTATAGCTGAGGGAGACAGTGAAAATCAAGGTTAGGGTTATGAGCTCTGAGGCCTAAAGACAGGTGAGGCTGGACACGAGGCCTCAGCCCTGGTATTTGAAAGTCCGGGTCACAGACAACAAATCAAAAGAGGAGACAGGCGTACCTGGCTGGGCGCACCCCTGTGAAGGCATGGAACATGGGAAGCCTTTTAAACAGCTCTCCTTTTGTTTCCAGCCAGGTGGGAGTCCCCTGGCATTCTCTGTGGTCTTTTCAAAATTCTCCGTCAACACAGAGCAACACTAAGATTTCCCCTAGTGGAGAGCCTGCATAACTTTTGTTCAAATAGGTTTTGAGCATGATGAAGTGTCTGCGAACCATGCGTCAGGGCCTGAATAATATCTGAACACTTCTCAGGAGAAGAGCGATTAGGGGCGTCTGTCTCTCAGCTGGGGAACCCTGCCAGTGGCAGCCTGCCACCACATACCTTGATTATCTGTCACCTGAAAACAAAAGCAGCAGCCAGAACAATAGGAAATGTAAAAATGTGAAATGACTTGGTTGCTGCTGGGGAAAAGGAATAAAAACTCAAAGCAATGATGGCGTTAGGAAAATCAGTCCCTGGGGTTCTCCATGGCGTGAACTGCACCAGGCCACTTAGGATCTGAAAAGCAGTCCTGCTTGCAGACACTAGGAACAGTATTTAATCAGCGTAGCCTTTGCCGATGCTGTTCATAAGGGGACCTTCTCCTTTTTGGGCTGGGAAACCTTTGCTTGTGCACACAGGCTATGGATTACTGCATGAGGGCATTTTCTTTTGTTTCCGTCACGGTATTTATAAGACAGCCTGTGATGGGGAAATTGAACCTGTTTGTATGCAATCTGGCAGAGAAAAAGATAGTGAAATGGCCATAGACTTTTTTTTTTTTTCTTTTAAGAGACCATTTTGCTTTCCTTTGCGATCCCACATGGAAGGAAAGCCAATTTCTGTTGATTGCGCTGTGCAGCAATGTTGCTTTGCTGGGGAAATGCACCTGGTGGCATAAGGAAGGCTCTCCCTGCCTTGAGGCTCTCCAGACACTCATTGCATCCTGGCCAGGTTATCTGGGGCCTAGGTGACCAGCTCTTCAAGGGCAAGTGCTCTGCCCAGTTCAACGTCTGGCACCAACTTTACTAAATGTCATCCCCAGAGACCCCAAGAGAAGACTGATGAAGCTAAATTCGCTTCTACCATAGCTAATCCCTCTTAAACACACAGTAACATGGGAGCCTTCTGGACGTATTAGTGGCCCAGAAAGAATCCTCACGGTCACTCATCAATGAGCTTACACGGGAGAGCGTCTTTCCCACTGGGAGAGACTTGGATGTAAAATGACTTTCAGCAGATGTTCACCCTTGAGATTGCCTGAATTCGTATGTCACCTATCTTACATTAAACAGGTGGAGGAAGCCATTGATCTCCCTGATGGACTTCAGGTCCAGTGATGAAAAACTATAGCCCTGAGGTCCTACTGAGGCTGCTCTGTAGATGGATTATTTATCGATAGTTGTGATTATAGTGACTGGCAGGTAGTGAAGAAATTTGAATAATTGTCATTCACTGCTGAACTCTTACGATCTCAAAGGGACCTTAAAGGTCGCTTGGGCACTTTGCAGCATCACTGCTTAACGGGACTCGGGCTTTTGCTTGAATACCACAAGTGATGGGGAACCTACTACCTGACAAGGCAGCCCGTTTGATATTGGAGTTGCTCTAATTCAGGGGTTGGCCAACTGTTTTGTGAAGGGCCAGATACTAAATACTTTAGGTTTCGCCGGCCATGCAGTCTCTGGAGCAAATACGCAAGTCCGCTCTTTTAGCATGAACTCACCATAGACAACGCATAAGCTAGAGGGCAGGCGGGGACTCCTGTAAAGCTCTGTTTACAAAAGTAGTCAGTGGGCCAATCATTGCTATTACTCTTCCTCATCCTAAAAACAGCAATTGTCCCCCTAGTTACCTAGTTCAACCTTTTGGGGCCACATATGAAGCTAATCAAATGCTCTCCTATAATCTGAGGGGATTATTTGAAGTTGATGTCCGAGTGCAAAACTCTGTCCAAGTTTTCTGCTTTCTTTTGTCCACTTACCTCATCTGTCCTCGGTTGTCCTGATTCCAAGGCTCTCACCTCCTACTGAGTGGGGGTGCCTGGACTATGCTATTTTGATAACCACTTGAATATGGGTGTTGAAGAGGAGGATTTCAGACCCGAAAAATGCCTTTCCGATGCCAAAGCAGTTGTTTGTGTCCTCTTGACTTCATTTTACCTGTCCTGTATGTCATCCCCACAAAGGCCCAGACCATCCTGTTAACACGGATGCAAATGGCTCAAACTGCTGCCCGTTCCAGAGGCGGCTGCCTGTCCCCCTCCAGGCTGACCAGGGGCTCTGCTGGTTAGATGCCATCATTCCCTGGGCTGGTGTTTTCTCTCTTTGAAGGTGGGGATGCCAACACAGTCAGGTGAACTGGACTCAGGCAGGTGGATGTGCTTGGCGAACCATAAAGAGCCAAATAAAATTATTAGGAATTATGAGGACTGGGCCACACAGGGAGAAGCCCCAGTTTCAAGTGTGGGGTCCACCAGGGATCAGCTTTGAGGCTAAGGGTCATCCCCACCATCCTCTCAAATATGAGATGAAGGCCAGTGCAAAATGGGAGGTGAAAGGCTTCAAAAACTGCAAAGCATTGTAAAAAAACTGGAACGTCATTGACAGGTAGAACTGCTGATTTTTTTCTTTTAAAGATTTTACTGGGGAATTGGGGGAAGGGAACAGTGTTGGGGACTTGGGGGAGGCCAGCCAAGTTGTTATTCTTCAATTTTCATTGTGGAGGGTGCCAGTTGCCATCTGGCTTCCCGTCGGCAGCTCGTGGCCTCTAAGCTCAAGGTGCTGAGTTCAGTCTTAGTTGCAGGTGGGCGTAGCCACCATCCCATGCGGGAGTCGAACCAGCAGCCTGTTGTTAAGTCATCTGGGCGGCAGCTCAGCTCAAGGTACGGAGTTCAGTCTTAGTTGCGGGTGGGCATAGCCCACCACTGAACAGGCAATCTTGTTGTTACACCAGCTGAGCCATCCTGCCACCTGTTGGCAGCTCAGCGACAGCTCAGCTAGGGCGCAGTGTTCACTAGCTCATGTGGGAATCGAACCGGCAGCCCCGTTGCTCAGAGCTCGCACTCTAAGCCAAATCTTAACCAACTGAGCCACTCGGCCAGCCTTGGACTGCTGATTTTTAAACAGGAAGTACGCTTCCAAGTTTTTGTGAACCATTTCTAGGGAATTCCTTCCTTCCTCTTTCCCAGACCCCACTTCGCCCACCTCCACATCATATACTTACCTGGCTGCTAAATGACACAGAGTTGTTCGCTAAAAATTACAACTAGGTTTGACTTTTCTCAGTGGGCTATATGTTTTTAGTGTTTGAAGTTCCCCACAATTCACCTCCAGGGCCTTGCAAATGCTATCTCTATACATGGAACATTCTCCCCTTCCCCCCCAACCCATTTCCTTCCACTTGGCTGACTCCCACTCATCTTGGAAAACGTGTCCATCAGGAAGTCTTCCTTAGCCCCCTAAATCTAGGGAAACTGCCCTCTTTTGTGCGACCACATAGCCTGTAGCCGCCACAGCGCTGATCCTGGGCTTTGTCACACTATCCTGCTGACTGGTGTCTCTCTACTAGGCTGTGAGTAACGTAAGGGCCGGGGCCGAAGCACGTTCGCTGCCGAATGCCTAGAGCCAACAGATTGCTAGGCATATAGTAAGTGCTCAATAAACATTTATGAAATGAATGAATGCACAAATGAATGAATGAATTGTAAAAAAAAATAAAAAAAACACAACACCTGAGAATGGGTGAACTAGTCCTGCCTAGCAATGCACCCAATACAGGCAGCTAAGCCCTCGCTGATACACAGCATCCTCCAGCGTGGTCTTGCAAAGTGCTGATGTTGGCAGGGATAATGACCCCACTGGCCCTATGAGGGATGGCAGGTACCCTAGCCAAACATGCCCAGTAAATCTTTACCCAGGGGGCTGCCTGGAGGCTGGGTCCTCTCCTCCAACTCCTGGCCCCACTGTCTCTCCCCACTCACCTCTCCATAGGCCCGGCTCAGCAATGGCTTTGCCTGCACCTTCAGGGAGGTGACCAGCACTATTACAGGCTGTGGCTTCCCCAGCTCCTGTCCATCGCTTGCTTTCCTGTCTTGGGTCTCTTAGCTCCTGCCCACGTGCGTCACTGTTCAGAGCTGTGCATGTCCCCACACAGTTCTCCTGATGAGCTGGTTCCTGCTCCTGCCCCTCTACCACCTGCTCATACCTGGAGACCCATCTCCAATGCCAGCTCCTCTGTGTAGCCGGCGGCAGCTCCTGCAGACAGATGTGGTCACTGTCACCTATGCCTCCTAGAGTAGTATTTGGTAATCCCTATAAGACAGAGCTCATCAATTCAAAACAGAATTGAAGGTCTGGTAATGATATTGAGAGCTTACTCTGGTCCAGGACCTATCCCAGTGACTTTACACACACGTTTCATTTGTAATTCTAAATGTCAGGTAGGCACTTTCCATATTATTATCACCTCCATTCTCCTTTATCCTGGCAGACAGAGCAATGGTTAAGAATGTGGGCCTTGGAGTCAGGACGACCAGGTGGCAACTCCCAAGTCCATCATTTGCCAGCTGTGTGAATTTAGGGAACGTAGGGTACCTCTGGTGACCTTCCTTCTTGGATAAATCCCTTAGTACCTGGCATGGATTAAGCTTCCATGAATGTCCCTAGGAGGACCTAGAGGACAGAGGACTACTCTGATTCATCTCTGCATCCCTAGTACTCAGCCCTGTACCTGACTTCAGTGGGTGCTCCTTGCAAATTTGTGGGGGTGTTCCTCCACTGCACTGCAGATGAACACCCTGGAAAGACATGGCCCTGCTGATTTATGGGTTTCCTTGATCCCAAGGTGCTGGTGCACACCTCATCTCTACTGAGAAAAGCATGAGGGATGACAATGCAATGTATCTGATGTCTTCTCGCCCCGCCCCATACACGCACGGTAAAGGATGAACACCCTGGCTTCGGCTATGACACAAGCCAACATTTTTCAAATCCCTGAGACCCGTGAATGAGATTCTTGTGCTGTCAAATCACATTCCCCCACAGGTTGCCTTGTTTCCTGGAATAGAGGGGCCCAGATTCTGGTTGGACATGGAATACAAGCTCTGAGGTTGTGTTTATTGTAAGCACTGGGTTCCCAGATCAAATTAAATGTTCTGTTACACCTGGATATTGGGGAAGTCTGAGCTGCAGAAAGAGCAGGCTGCCAATATGTCACTAGGAAACAGTCCTTCTGGAGTTTTTGTGGCCCAGCTGCCTGGCTGCCAGTGTCAATAAAAATGAGTTGGAAAATTCAGATATTGCTCCCAATTTCACTGGGAAATGTTGGATCTCAGCTGTTGTACATGGGCTGGGATGCAAAGTGTTTTTCCCAGTAGAGTGTTGTCTTTGGGCTTTGGTTTCTTAAGATACAGATTTCGGTTTGGATGGGTTTGCAGGATTTTTCAGCACAAGTTACTGGTATCTCAAAAAAAATTTTCTTTTTTTAATTTTCTTTTTTTGTTTTTCATTTCCATTTTTTAAAAATTAAAGTTTATTGAGGTGACAATTGTTAGCAAAGTTACATAGATTTTAGGTGATATATAGATGATGTATTACAGAAAGAAAATTTTTTAATTAATAATAGTTGGAGAATCTGTCCTGTCACCTGGCCAACAAAACCCACTAGGGCCCTGATATTTCCCAAAGCTCCTGGCGGAAGGGCTCTGTCCTATTGAGATCGACCAAGAATGTGGGGTGTTCTAAGGAATGCACGATCCCTCACCTTCTCTACAGGGTCTGTCTTCTGTGGCTTTCTCCCCACATTCACACCAGAGAGGAGAGGGGAGGAGGCTGGGGAAGGGGTGCTGGCCCTCACCTGTAGGTGAGGTGGCGCGCGGTTCCTATGCTGTGGCAGGACCGGGAGGAGTGGGGAAGTGTGACCCTTGTACTCAGCTGTTGTAGAGGGGGCAGTGGTGGGGTGTGGGGTGTGGGAGCCCGGGAGCCCAGCCCAGAGACTGAACCCAGGTCTGCTTTGAGGCCCCTGGTGTGCCTGGGAAAGTGACCTCGCTCACAGGTGAAAACAATGGTCCCTACAGGCTATGGAGGTGCTTCACCACCCTTGCCCCACTGTCCTGGGTGGTGGGGTGGGTTTTAGCCAAGTCCCAGAAGATCGGGAGACAGGCTGCACGCTTTACAGCAAATACATGTTCACACTCATGGAGCGCTTTATGTTCTAGTACTTAGCTATGAGCTTCGGGGACAAATGCTCCATTTTCCTGAAGATGTTAAGTAACTTAGGGAACACGGTACATGCTGCAGCCAGTTGGAAGGGTCCGGATTTGTATTTTAGTCTGAGCGGCCCACATCCAGAAACAGGAAGGCTCTCCCCTGGCCCCAAGGTGGGCAACTGCACACAGTGGGTGGGGTGGGCAGGCGCCACCAAAGGGATTGGTTTGATCACCACACAGCTGCCCCCAATGCCCCGGTCTTCCTTCTCTTCTCAGGAAGGTAGGAGGAGCTCAGAGCAGGGAGCTGGGAGACCGGTGCTTCCATGATGAAGAGGCAGTCAGCCGCAGGGGCAAAATGTCCAAGAAGGAGGGAGGGAGACCAGATGAAGGAGGAGGCGCCTCCTTCACCTGTGTCCTCAGGTCCCCATGTATACCACGTGGGCGGGAGCGTGTCACACACACCCACGCGCCCACAGCCACCTTCCCCGAGCTCCCGCCCCGGCCAGGCCCATCTCCGTGCCTGTGGGTGCCCGGCCTCCACGGGCCACGTCGCCGCCACCTGCTGCTGCATCCCCGGGGAGGGGGCGAGGAGCTCCTCCATGCCCCCCCATGTCCATCCCCGCCCAGCGCGGGCCCCTCGTCCTCCAGGGCCAGTGTGAGGCCACGTCCTCCCCGGGTCCGGTCCCCACCGCCGGGGAGGAGGCCAAGGGAGGAGCTCCGGGCGCAGCCGCCTCGCTCCCCCTCCCCTCCCCTCCCCTCGGCTGCCGCAGCCCCGCTCGTGCGCGCGTCAGCGTGGGCTCCCCGGAGCGAGTCGCTAGGTAACAGGGCTGGCTCCGCAGACCGGGGGCCGGGGAAGCCCGCGCGCGGCGTCAGCGGCGGCGCCGTGGGGCGCAGGGACCCCCCCCCCGGGCCTGCAGCCCTCCCCCAGGATGCCTTAACCGTCGCCGGGCGCCGCCGCTGGGGTGCCCCTCCCCGGCGGGGACCCGGACGCAGCCAGCCCCCGCCTCCTTCCCTGCCGCTCGGCCGGAGGCCGGGTGAGCGCCCCACCTCCTAGGTCTCCATCGCGGCTGGTAAGCTGCGCCCCGTGGCCAGGGCCGGGGCGGGGCGGTCACAGGGGGCGCGCAACGAGTGGGGCGGCTGCCGCCACCGCGGCCGCCGGACAGGACATGTGCTAAAGTTTCTGGGGCTCGGTGCCCCGCGGGGCGCGCAGCGCAGGGCGCAGCGGCGCGGTGGGTGGGGCGGCCCGGCCCCCGCGGGGCGCAGTTCCGCGCGCTCTCACTCTCTCTCTCTCTCTCTCTCTCTCTCTCTCTCTTTCCCTCCGCGCTGCCTCCCCGAGGTCCTCCCGCCGAGCCCCCGTGCGGGGCATGAGGAGCCCCGGGGCGCCGCCCGGAGACGACTGGGCTGCCTGCACCCCTAGCCAGCAGCCGGCTGACAGGGACATGAGCAGTGCGAACGGGGTCCTGCGCCCCGCGGCCAGCCCCAGCCGGCGGTGGCCAGCGGGCCGGCGCCGCCTGGGAGAATGAGGCAGGAGCTGGCTGCAGCCGCCTCCTTCTCTTCCTCCTCCTCCTCGCCTTCCTCCGGCTCCAGTGCCCCGGGCCCTGGCCGGGCTGTGGCTCTGCTGCGTGCCCCGCGCGCCCCCCGCCCGCCTCCGGATGCGCTGCTCGGTAAGCCAGGCCCTCTGCCTCGGGAACAAAGCCCCTTCTCAGGGCTGGGAGACTGCCTCCGAGCCCCCTCCCTGGCCCCCACCCACAGCCTGGAAGCCTCGGGGCTTCGCACTGAACCCCTCTATTCTGTTCCCCAAACCCTGTCTAGACCCAGGGCTTTCCTCCGCCGTGGGGGAAGCAGATGCAGGCTTGACACGCAGGCAGGAGACCTGTTTGGTCTAGATGAGGATCCATGCATCCTGGGTCCAGACTCTTTGTATGTGTGTATCGGGGTGGTGGGAACATCTCATATGTAGGACCCATGTAATGAGGCTCCAGGCTGCGCTGGCTAGCATGCCTCAAAACCACGCGAGGAAGTAGGTTTCCTTCCTTCCATGGCTCAGATTGGGAAACTGAGGCCCAGAGAGGTTGGTTGAATGACTTAATCAAGGTCACGAGGTCAGGAAATGGGAGACCAGGATTGGAACCCGGGGCACTCAATCTACTTCTCCACGCACCTGATTCCTTGGTAACACACACCTGTCCCATTTCTTCTGCTAACTGCTCCCTTCAGGAGTTTGTGAATGTGTGTGAAAATACTTGTGTGATGAGTGTCTGCTGAGATGAAATAAATGGCTGGTAGCATATGCTTTTTGTCCATCCCTCCCTCAAGTGTCTGCTGGCCCCTAATGTGGAGTGTGAGTGTGAAGCTACTTCTGTGCATGTGGAAGGAGAATGTGTTGCCCTGGATGCTGGCTCTTCTGGGATCCTGTTGCTCCCAGGCCTCGGAAGGGAAGGAAGGGGCAGCATTTAGTTCCTTCCACATGCCCCTTGCATGCTGTGTGCCCAGCACATGCTCAGCGTCAGAACCACATCCTCAGCCTTTCTAGGGGGGAGCACGCACGCAGGCTACCTGCCCCCTGGTTGTGTAAGTCTTGGAGATGGTTACTTAACAGATGCAGGAGCTGATCCCACATGGCCACTGGGCAGGAGCCGACCCTGTCGGAAATTTTCTCTTGGTTCACCTTTGCCAACCCTCCATGTCAGCAGCTCCTCACACAGCCCAGAAGGAAAGGAGCAGTATGACGTGAGGCCTTCTGTTTGACCCCCAGTTCTCTGGTTTGTGGCTTTTAACTGTTTGCTAAGTGGATTTAGGTCGGTCCTGAAGGGGTAAGCCACACGGAAGCATTTGGTCCTGGTCTGAGCGACGTGTCTAATCGGTTGAGTCACCAAGTGTTGGGCTTGGTTGTCTGCACAACTTGTACAGTGTTGGTGTCAGAGCAGGGACAGTCCCTTAGCAAGAAGGGGCCTCAGTATCCCTGTTCATAAAAGGAGCAGAGTCAGACTGGACGACCTCTCAGATCCCTTTCAACTAAACAATTCTATGAGTGGGAGAAGAGTGGGTTTCAGGCCTGGGGTGGGTGAGCTGATCTGACACATTAATTTGCACTGAGAGCTCTGCGCTGAATAGGTTGTTGATTTCCAAGAAGAGGATGTGATGGGGGAAGGAGCTGAGAGACTCAGGTTCCACCCAAAGGAGGTGCAGTCTAAGCAGTGCTTGGGTGGCTTATCTATGAAAGTACGGTAGCTATAAAATGTCCCGTGGTGCCAGAGTGGGGTTATGGGATAGGTGAGGCATTTCATTGGAGAGATGACATGGCCCCTAAGAACTGATGAATTCAACGCGTCCGCCAGATAACCAGCTGGCTACAAAGCAGCAAGCTGCGGAGTCTGCCTGTCTCTTACAGGAAGAACCCATCCTAGTTGAATCGGTAAAACCTTCTCATCGTGAACAGTTAGGGCACGTAAATGAAGTGATTTTTGGACTCTCCACACTCAGTTGTTTGCTGGTTGTATTAGTGATAGGTGACACCTGGCTAAGCAGGGACAGAGGACTGTGACAAGAACGGTGGGCCACGAGGATGTTTAGACCCTGTCTTAGCATTTGCCTGTTGATTACAGCTAAATTCATCAACTTGACCTATGGGCCCTTAATGGGGTTGTCATAGGTCATTTAAAGATGTGGATTAATGAATCTTTTAAAGTGTTATTGAATCCCAAAGGAAATGAGCATGTCTCACTTTTTTCCCCAGAAACTAAGCTCCCTGCTGGTTCGGTGACTGTTTGAAATTCACAAAACCAGAGCAAAGCTTTCATTTTTGACAAGCTCATAGGGTCTGTGAACCGCAAGTAATGCATCTTGTGTGGGCATCTTAATCTCCGAGCCTTGTGTGTTTCAGCCGCTCATGATGACCTGGTGAGGCTTTGAATAAAAATGAACACAGAGAAACAATCTTCATTAAGTTACTTTTCAAAATGATATAATTAAGAAAGGATGGTTTTGATGCCATGTGTCATACTACTGACACCCAAAGCCGGATTGCATAGTAAAATTACTCCCACTCCTGATAGCTAGTTTGTAACTCATCGGTTCTCCCCCATTTATTCTACCCCCTGCCCCAACGTGAAAATGTGCAATCAAGAATAAATTATCCCTTTTCAATATTGCTTTGTCTTAAACTCACTTCTTTTCTGGAAGATCTCAAAAGCTGAGCTCTTCCACACCATACATATAATGGCCTCGTGTTAAAAATATGTTTTTGGTGCCTTAGATTGATTTTGGGAGAACAAGAGGGGTATGACAAATGAATAACAACAGCAAGACAGAGCCCTTATTGACATCCCATTTCTTACTCAGAAGTCTAGGGCTTAAACTCTCTTGATGGGAACTTCCTTGCCCAGCACTGTGAGAATCCAGTTCCAGCGCTATGGCATTTGTGCAATAAGGCTGTGTGCAGGCACCTATGGGGAAGGAGGGTTATAAAAGACAATAACACTCGCCAGAGGCCAGGAAACCTGGGAGTTATTCCTGACTCTGTTGTTAATTGGCTTTGTGACCTAGGACAAGTTATTCCCATTCTCTAGGTCTCAATTGACATATAGGCAATGAGTGTGTATGTTTGCATGCATCTCTGTGTCTACGTGCATGTGTGTAAATTAGTAAATTAGTACCAGGTGATCCTGTCCCACTCTGCGCTCGAAGAGTCCTCAGACTTTGGATGCAGCTGGTTATTAATAGCTGCAGAATGCTCTGTACTCTAAGGTTACATAACATTTCCAATTAGACAGCCATATAAACAGTGAGGAACAGGTCATTATAAAAGATGCTACCGATGACCCTATGTGGAGACTCTGAGTCCGTGATGATAGAGTTTCCATCTTAAAGGCGATTATGCCAGCTTCCCCATCAGGGTAAGTTCTTGCACCGTGGAGGCTCCGCACACGTCTGAGAGGGCTAGGATGAGCTGTGACCCTCTAGGGTCCATGTGGCAGGAGCCGCAGGAGCCATTATGTAATATGGGTCAATGGGGCAGAAGGAATTTGGTGTTCTAGCTGTAGAGCTCCAGGTCTAGGGGACTTGGTGGTTTTGCTTCCGTCTCAGGCTGTTCCTGGAAGGTAAAGAGGGGACGTATGTAATTACTGTTTGCAGTTGTTTTGAAAACGGAAAGTACTTTAATTAGAGCCTTGAACTCAGCTAAAGCTGAAAAACAGTTAGAAGTTTGTAGATTTGGCAGTGGTGTTTTTGCTGGGTTCTCTGTGCAGGCTTCTTGTAACACTTAAGTATTCTGTTGTCTGGGGTGAGGTTTCCTAGCGAAGCTGCAGTCATTGTCAGATAAGGAAAGCAGACAGGAAATGGTGGGAGAAAGGAGCCTCTACTCCTTAAATATTTTGTCCTTGTGACGGCCAAGTAGAGACCGTTCACCCCGTGTTCTAGGTGGATAACCTGATCTCAGAGAGCAGAAGTATGTTGCTCAAACTCCCACAGTTACTGAATGGCAGAACCAAGCATGATTCCAAATGCACTCTCCTAGGGTTTTAATCACCCCATGCACACCCCGTTTCCACTGCTGCTGCAGTGTGTCCTTCAGCCCAGATTTCTAAGTAACACCATGGCATCGAGAAAGCGTGCAGAGGATTTGCCGTGGGTAATGTATAGATCTGGCTATCGACAGGCTTCTGAAGCCACTGGGATTTCTTGTCCCTCTATGTCAAATATATTAGATTATAAAAATATTCATAAGTAAGTCACCTGTTACCCAAAAAGGGTGAGTGTTGGTAGTGCTTTGGGGGAAGCTAAAATAACTCCTTTAGGTCCTGTGTCTCTTGGGAGGTGATCATAAGCTGGCATGTGGAATGTTCTAGATGACTTTGCTAACCTGCACATCTTGCAAAGGGCCACAGAATACAAGTTATGTAACAGAAGGTTTTGAAAAGAGCATAACAACTCCTCCAGGATGCACACAGGGGTCAGTCCTCCTCAAAATAACAAACTAGAGAAGGCAGTTGGAGGAAACACATTCAAGAATTTGAAGGTTCACCTACAGCTCTTAAGAATTTCCAGGTCTTAGGAGGAACTGTAGGTTTTGAAGAACTTTTCAAGCCACTGAACAGAAATGCCCTCCTATCAGACATGTCGTGTGGCCTTCGGAAGTCTACCCACATTGGTACAGCTGCTGCAGTTCTTTGCCAAGAGGCCTACACATCTGGATGAGTGTCATCCATACCCAGGACAGAACATTCCAGAATTCCATTTGCAACACATAATTTACAAAGAGTCAAGGGATGTTGCTGAAACCATCCAGTCTTACCTTCTCATGATACTCAAGCTGGTTCTCCTGGCAGTTTCAAATCCTCCCAGCCCAGATGTTGGCCTTGATCATGACGCTTGAGTGATGTCTTAACAAACAGGACCCTCCCTCCACCTGTCTTGGGTTACTAAATTGCGTACATGCCAAGAGCTTCAAGATTTGTGATAGGCGATTAACAAGAAAAGGCAGAGAGGATGAGTTGGAAAAAAATCAATTGTGATTCATCTCTCATCTCTAAAAATACCAAAACACCCTAGCAGCCAGCACAGGCTTTTGCTTTGGTGAATCAGAAATAACTTTGCATGTCCCCACTGAGACCCATAGAGTCTATATAGTTTTTTGCCCCCAAATCTTGAGAGAGCCGCTGACCTGGTGGCTTCAGCTGTGGGCCAGATTTCCTGTATGGAGGGTTGTGGAATGGCAGAAAATGCAAACGTAGCCATCCTGAGGCGTGGGAGGTGGGTAAAGGCAAGAAGGCAGTGAAATCATGGCCTTGGATTTGTGATTGCCGGGAACAGTTCTTTGGACACGGTAGGGAGACATGAATTCCTGTCCATTCCCACCATCAAGAATCGCAGAATTTAAGAATGTTTTCGTGCTGTCTTCCTGTGTGGTGTATGGCAAGTGGAGATGGCAGTTGACACGGGGTTCAAAGCCTCCACCTTCGCATGCCCTCCTGCTGGACTGAGAGTGGTGTGTCTTGGTATTTGCGAGGCTAAATGCTCCCGGGGATGAGCATTATTGAAACCTGAACCTCACGGTCAGATGGCGGTGTTTGGGAGGGCTGCTGTAGTCCCTGTTGGTTCAGGTTCTTAATAATGTGTGGTGAGCTGCTGTGTGCACCCCATTTAGAACCCCGACGCAGAAGAACAAATCAGGAATGCCCAGGGCCTCTCGTTTTCCAGTCATCCCAGGTCTTCAGCTTATATATGCTCAGATAGCCTGGGATCCTGACCAATGCCCCTCTTCATTCTGCCACCGAAAAACCATTCAAGTTCATATTGGCCTTGATATCCCCCCTCTCCCCACCTAAAGATTTTTTATTCCTTTTAATATAGAAAAATGGATGACAATGACAATCATCTTTTCATGATCAGTATCAACAATTGCTTATGTTTTTAAATAAAGTGAATGTGCTTTGAAAGCATAATGCACAAACTTAAAATGATTTATGGATGCATACAGTTCTTGTTAACTCGCTGAGAGGGATTGATTGAATACTTCGAAAGAAGTGAGCCCAGCTTTGCCATGTGAAGTCCTGAAGGTGGAAATGGAAGCCCACACCCTGTGTCTTCCATATGGGATGCAGGAGGGGAAAAATACACTTGGTTTCTCAAGGGGAATGTTGAGACCTTCCTCAGTGGGTTTTACCGACAAGACCAACATTGCGTCGGTCCGAAAACTCCCTGTAGATGCTGATGCTGCTTCTACATGAAGACAGGTTGTCCTCAGACCTGCTCCCGTGGAGTTTGAGCACGGTTCTGTCTACCTGTCCAGGCATGGAGCCATCTCCATCAGGGGTATGCTTTCCCCTGGTCCGGCCTTGTCACTGGGATCCATTCTCATCAATTTTTCTTTGACAGACATTGGTTGTCAACAGTTTAGCAAAAATGTACGGATCACCAGTTTTGTTCTAGGCACTGCTAGGTGTTGGGACTACCGTAGTAGACAACAGATAGCTGCAGTGTGTCCATACACGGTTCCTGTTCCCATAGACTTGGGATGTTACCCACTGCCCTTTTAAGGGTCCCTTAAAAACCTGGAGACCTTGGCTGTTGCAATGGACAAAGGAGACTGGTGGGGAGAGCCCAGGCTGGGAGCCAGGGGCCTTGCTTGTCAGCTCTGCCACCTTCTCTCTCGTCTCACCTAGGTGCCTAGGGACAAGCTGACAGCCCACACTGGCCCTCCAGTAGTTTCCCTGGCTGTCAAGTGCAAGGATTAAGCTGTTGTAGTGTTTTTCCAAGTGCGATCTGAGGACTAGTTCTATGAAAGCATCCACTGAACTTACTAAAATGCAGATTCCCGGGCCTTACCGCAGACCTGTTGAATCAGAACCCCTGGGTTAGGGGCCTGGAGTCTGTATTTCTACCACTCTCCCCGGTGATTCTCAACTCTGAAGTTAGAGAACCCCTGGTGGTCATAGCTAACTGAGAGTGCTGCTTCCTCCTCCACGCTGCGCACTCTCTGCACCTCCGCCCACCACCAGGCCGCTCGCGTCCCTCTCCTAACCGCCTTTCCGCTTCCTCTCTGTCCTCTGCACTGTTTTCCAGCGAGCACCTGGAGGGAACCTTCTAAAGGATCTGACACTCCTCTGCTCAGAGCTCTCCAGTGCTCCCTCTACCTGCAAGAGCAATGGTCAGCGATGTTTTCAAGGCCTCCGGGGGCCGGCACAATCTGGCCCTAGGTGTGACCACCTTTCCTGCCACCTTCTTTCTCCCCTTCAAGCCACACTGGCCTCCGTGCTGATCATAAAACCCACACAGCTACCAGGCGTTTACTCTGTGAGAGCCCATGGGACCTGGGGCCTGACAAGGCAGGGTGCTCGGAGGGTGGGGAGCAGCCCTGAGGAGCTGCCGCTTTCTGTCCCCCCACTGCTTTGAGAGCTCATACAGACAGAAGCAGACAGGTGCCGTTTAACCTCCTGGGGCAAACCTCAGCTTCCAGGCCCTCCGCCATAGCATGAGCTGTCTCAGGAGCAGCCCTTTAGCTTTGGGTACCATGTTATAGGGTAACACATCCCTGGACTGGATTGTCAAAGCGGGTCTAGAAATCTCTTGTGGGAGAAATTTCTAGAAATAGGCTGCACCTCCTCCCCATCCTTGGGCTGCACAATTCCTTCAGCCTCTGTTAGTCTCAATGCTCCTGCCATCCCCCTCTTTCTCTTCCTTCCACAAACGTTTGCAG
This sequence comes from Aselliscus stoliczkanus, assembly GCA_033961575.1. Taxonomy (NCBI): domain Eukaryota; kingdom Metazoa; phylum Chordata; class Mammalia; order Chiroptera; family Hipposideridae; genus Aselliscus; species Aselliscus stoliczkanus. The sequence goes on from CM066732.1 coordinate 154,113,129, forward strand.
AGCCCAGGCGATACGCAGGCACGACGCTAGGCCCCTCCACGCACTGTTCTAGGCCCTGGAGGAGAGAGCCTGCTTGGTTTCATCTCTGACATCCGCTTTCATGGAACAGTGAAGCCTGGACAGCAGTCATCTGGCGTTTCCCCTCTCCCACCGAGGAAGAGGAGTTCTGGGCTCTTTATCAGGAGTGGCTCTCCTGGGGCCTGGGTGAAGCAAACTGCACTTAGAAATATCGATCGCATGGTGAGCAGGAGGGAGAGAGGGAGCATCTCGTACGATCTATCTCTGAGGCAAGCTGAGTGCATAACTGGATGTGGGTATATAAGATATAAGGAGATTGGTAGACGAGATGTGTGGTCCACACATGGTGCTCGTTTGGGTTTCCTGAACCCAGCTGGCCCTGTTGCAGATCAGCAGGAGAAAGGCCATGAAAACTCCAACCCTCTGGGTCCTGCCCCCTGAAGACACTCCTCCTTGAATCCTACAGAAGGAAGCATTTTCCCTCAGCATTAGTCTTCATGCAGATTTCTGCAGTGGACACCTTGAACCAAGCCTTCACCAAGAGGCTTGTCAGGCAGAGTGGTGTGGAGGATGAGGGAAACAAGATGTTTCAGCTGGGGAAATGTATTATGTAACTACCTGTAGCTAATTAGAGTGGCTGATGTGCCCTGAGAAGGCAGAGGTGGGAAAGATGGGTTTGGATGGGGGAAGTTGGAGGCATTTGACAGGAGCCTGGAGAGATGAGTAGGGAGTTTGTCAAGTAGAGGCTAGGGGGAAAGGCATTCCAGGAAAGTGGGAAAGTCTGAGCAAAGCAGAGGGTGGATGCTGGGGACAGGTGAGCAGGTGGTATAACACCAAGGGGTCTGTGTGCGGAAGCATGCGTTTATCTGTCCTGCCTGATGAGAGGGGGCCTTGAATGCCAGGCTAAGGTTATTCCCTGTCTTACAGTGCTGGAGAGCCGTGGCAGGTGTTTGAGTGAGGGCAGTCCTGTGTCGTGCTCCCCTTTAACTTCTATTTTATACTGAAGACGTGTAAAATTTTCAGGAAGATGTTCTGTACAGGAGTGCGCTTGACTGTCTGGGTAGGACCTCCAGGCCTTGTTTCTCTGATCGCCCTGGTTCCGCTTGTCTGCGATCTACTGAGTGATCTTCCAGGCCCAGCCCCACGGACCCTCCTGGGGCTGGGAGGGGGGAGCGAGGTAGCCGCTGACTCTGGCACTTGCTGCCCAGCCATCGTGGACTCCGGCCAATAGGAAATGGAGCGGGCAGTGTCCCAGCTTGATTCACCGAGCCGTGGGTCTCCCTGCGCCTCTGCAAACGCGTTCAGGCTGCTCCTGGCCTAAAAACAATGTTTCCAGACCTACATCCACAGCTGAGGAAATCCAGGGCATGCATTTGCCAGCCAGCTTCCCCGAGCTTCCCCCAACAGCCGGCTTACTGGGCAGGAAAGGGGGGTCAGTGTCAGGAACCAAAACGTGGACCTCTCTGTGACCATATGCTTTGAAATTAGCATGCTTGGCAGGGCGTGTGACTTCTGCAGAGCTGGCAGGGCACATGGGACCCGAGGAAGACTGCCCCAGGGGTCACTAGTGGTTATGCCACCTCTGCCCTTGAGCTCTACCTTCATACTGCTAAGGAGAGGAGAGCGAGAAAGGGAAAAGCATGTTCCATGGGCCAGTAGGCAAATTTGTAGCTGTTTCTGGGGAGTTTGGCCCTGGCCAAGAGCCTTCTTGAGGCCTGGTTGACTGTCAAATTGTGCCAAGGGCAAAGCAGCCCAGGCAGTTCGAAGAGCTGCCCATTGTGGGGTTCACCACATCAGAATGTAGACCAGGGAAAGAAATGCATCTGTACCCACTCATTGTCCCCTTTTGTAGGCCAACAAACCGAGGCCCAGAGAGATGAAGCAACTGACCCAAGGTCAAACAGTGGGCTAATAGCTGAGTGGGGCATCAGATCATCTGGAGTCGGTCATGACCTCTGAGGCTGATCAATGCCACGATGGCAAAAGTCCACGTGGAAATGGCCACCATCCAGGCATAGAGGATGTGGCTTTCTCCTTGTTCCTTTTCCTTTCATTTTGGAAGCCAGCCTCAGAGCCAGGTTCCCTGGGTAACAAGAGTTAGAAGGGGCTGGCATGGTTCTACATCTCTCGCCCTTTGGTTGCTCCTTTGGTTGTTAAAGCTTGTGTGGATTTTTAATGCAAGGAGAGACCAAATCGGAGCAAATCAGAATGGTTCTCAGGATCTAGGCATGGTAAGAAATGAGGCTGAGGTCTCTTTTTGGAGCTCTGGCTATCATGAAAATCCCCATAAGTTGTCCTGGTAAAGCCTGTCGCACTGGCTCTCCAGTACCCAAGGTTAGCCCGAAACTACGTCTCTGCCTCCTTCCTTCAACTCTCTGTTCCCTGGATCTCAGCACCATAGACAGAGCTTGCTCAGCTCAGGGAGTTGCCTCTAAGCAGCTGAGCGAGGGGTGTAGTCAGACGTGGCTTTTCTGGATCTTTATTCTCCTTAAAAGTGGGTTCTCCCAAATGCGTGAGAAGCTGCTGGCAATCCTGCTGGCTGACTTCAAAACAGTAAAACCTTCAAGGCTTTATTAGGCAGGTATGTAAGTATAGTTCCCATTCATAAAACATATCTGTCACAGCCCTATGCAATGTGAAGGAATTGGTTGCCAACTTTCCCAGGCTATCACCCCCAAACTTGGTAAATATATGTATTATATAAATAATCTTGAGAGACCCATACGTTATTGCATTTTGGGACAGAAGTAATCTGCCTGCTGGCAAATTTCACAGGTTTTACTACCTTATTTACTCTTCTTTTAATGAAAGAGAAGAACAGAGCTATGAAAACGGCCCTCATGGGGTGGGATGCTAAACATTTTGGAAAATGTGTGGGTGCCATGCGGAGATTATTGTGAAGACATTTCGAGTGTCTGGCCTCGGTCCCTCTTGTCTTTTCTGGTCGAGGACCTAGCACCTCCCAGACTGGAATGGCAGTTCTTCCATGAGATTCTGATGGCTGTCACAGCCGCTTCCAGGGGCCACGTGTACCTTATTTGAAGCTATTCTCAGGGTCAAACTGTGGAACATCTAATTCACTGTGCGGTTCTTGGACAATTTTCTTCTGTCTCTCCAAGCCCTGTTTTTTTCTGTACAATGGCCAACACAATAGCAATTAAAGATAGCTATGGCTTGTATATATTAAGTGCTTATTCTGGGTAGAGAACCTGAGCTAAAGAAGTATTGCCCATGGACTATTTCATTTACTCTGAGCAACAGCTCAATCAAGTAGATACTTTTATTATCCCCATTTTACAGATGAGGAAACTAAGACACCGAGAGTATTTATTGCTGCATGTGAAATACCTCCAAATGGTGACTTCAAATACTAGTCGTCCTTTATTTTTTATTTTTTTATTATTTTTTTTTATTTATATATATTTTTAATTAGCTTCAGGCGTATAACACAGTGCAATAGTTATACTTTTTACCCCTCAAAGTGACAACCCCCCTCCCCCAATTCTCCCCTCCCCCTCCCCCCCATATCATACTATCTATTACAATTCCTTTGACTCCCTTCCACCATATAATCCACATCCCATGACTGTCTATATATTCAGTTACAGTTGTCCTTTATTTTGTTCATGAGTCCAGGGGCTGCATGGGCTCAGCTAGGTGGTCCTGCTAGAGATCTCAGGTGAGATGGCAGTCAGGCTGGGGCTGGGGCTAGAATAACCTGGAAGGCTTCTTTGCTCACCTGTTTGGCCCCTTGGGCTGGGAAGATGTGCACACAGCCTGGGGGCATGGGGAGGCTGGAACAGCTGGGGCTCCCCAAATCTCTCCATGTGGTTCCTCCAACATGATGAGCCAGGCTAGCTGGCCCTTCTCCATTGTGACTCAGGACTCTGGTGTGTGTGTCCCAAGAAAGAGTAGGCAGGAGAGGGTGAGTGTGTGTGTCTATCTCCTTTTATGGCCGAGCCTCGAAAATTACGAAGGGTCACTTACTGCATATTCCCTTCCACAGAAGCAAATCACTGAGATGGCCCACGTTGGAGCCCATGTTGATGGAAGGAACATCGGAGACTTTTCGGCACGTTTTAAGCCACAAGGGAGAGGTTAGCTGACTTACACAGGGTGGACAAGGGAAGGTAGTAGAATGAAGTGTGACCCAGGCGGTGAGAGCCATGAAGTGGCGAGGGTGAGACTCAGGGAGGCCACGAGCCTCGCCCGCGGTGGCACAGATAGCAAGAGGAGGAGTGGGATCAATTCCAGGTTGTTGGCTCCTAAAAAAGGGCCCTTTTTCGTGAGGGAGATGGGTGGGATCCCATCCCCAGCAGAGGCAAGCCTGTGAGAGGGGTATGCTAACGGCAAAATGGACCAGCTGTTCGGCCTGTAATAGAGAGGCTCAGGAAATGTCCCCCAAAGGGTGTTGACTTAGGCCTGGAAGAATGGGAAGAAGGCACTGGCGGGGACGGGGCGGGGATGGTGACACAGAGGCATGGACCGAGGTCTGGGAGAGCGTGGGGAGCCAGGCACGGTGGGGGTACAGGGAAGCAACACGACCCAGTCTGTGATTTAGAAAGAGCCCTACTGACCACATGGCTGGATCACCATTTGCGAATTAGAAATTTGTGCTGGCAAACACTTTTAGATGGAGCAAACGTTTGGCATATGCAGATATATAAAAATGGACTGATTTCTGAAGACACATTTGGGTTTGGAAGCCCTACCTTCTGGGGCGGCCGTGAGAGTGACCTGGACTTTAAATGTTGATTCCTTTCTAGCTTTTAGAATAACTCCCACCCTCTTCCACAAGACTAAGTCATTCATGGGGCTTTGCTCATAAAGCCCTTTCATGGACACGGTCAGAGTGGCAGCTCTGTGGGGAGGTGGGCAGGGCTTAATGGCCTGAAATGACAGATGGGGAAAGGCTCAGGCCACCCAGGGTCTCTACTCCTAACCCCACCGACTTCAGACCAAGTTCACAACCATATTATGCACAACACGTGTGGCAGGGGAGGGAGCGTCTGGTCTTGGCTCTGTCGGTGTGTGTCCTTGCTGAGTTCTGTGGGGCCACTGTAACAGTACCACGAGCTGGGCGGCTTCAAACAACAAAAGCATCTTCTGGAGGCCAGAAGTCCAGATCACGGTGTCGGCAGGGCCCTGCTCCCTCTGAAGGCTCTAGGGGAGGGTCCGACCTTGTCTCTCCCGGCTTCCGGTCGTGGCCGGCCATCCTTGGTGTCCCTGGGCTTGTGGCTGCATCACTCCAGCCTCTGCCTCTGTCATCACATGACTCTTTTCCTGTGTGCCTTCTCTGTGTCTCTGTTCCGAAATCTCTCTCTTCTTTCACTTGTGAGGACACTGGTCCTTGGAATTAAGGCCCATCCTAATCCAGTATGACCTCATCTTAACTTAACTATATCTGTAAAAACCCAAATAAAGTGACAGGTACCAGCAGTGAGGACCGGAAAATGTCCTTTGGGGGAGCACAATTCAACCCATTACACTGAGAGACTGCTGGAGGCAGGGGTGGCTCCCCAGTGGGCAGTGCCCTCGGTGAGAAGGCTCTGTGAGTAGCCAGTGCTGCCCGGCCCATGGGTGTCTTACCTGCCCTTTGCACACATTCCTAGTGGGTCCCTGTGTCTTGCAGCCCTTCTGCCGGGATGGGCATGGAGTCAACTGCTGCCGGCTTGGAGCTCGTGGGGACAGGTTGTGCCTCTGTGGCATCTGTTTGGGAGGCTGCCAATGCCTGGATGCAGCGAGTGGGCGGCAGCTTGGGCACACTGCGTGTTCTGGGGAACAGGCTGCCCGTGGCTGGCAGTGGCATCGTTCTTCAGGGCTCCAGGCTGCACCTGGCACATTGCTTGGTCAGGGTATTGTCCCAGCTTCAGGGCCACCAAGGGGCAATGCTTTGGGGAAGGTGGCACAGAGCTTAGACCTTCGAGCTAGCCTGGTTCTTTTCCCCACCACATCGCAGACATCTCTAGGGCAGCGACATTTGGCCACCTTTGTCTTCCTTCCAGCTCTGTTTTGGATGCGTGGCAGCTGCCACGTGTTTGCAGTTGCAGTCGCCACGTGGCTGATGCTGGGTGACTCGGAGATTCCCCTGGGTGAGTCTCTTTACTTTCTAAGCATCCTGCAGGGCTCCTGGGGGAGTCGATGAGATCATGTATATTAATTAAAACCATGTTCTCGAGAAAGGCCAGCTCTGGTTATAACCTGGGAGATGGTTCAGGAAAAAACAGCAGGACTTGATTGCAGAATGGAGCACAGTCAAAGATGGCGCCTCCTTCTCTGGCCCCAGGGATGGGGCGTAATCTGTCCCCAGTGGAAACAGCTCATTAGAAATGGTGGTGGGTTTGGACCAGGAAGACGGACCCCTGTAAAATCTGGTTGCATTTAAAAGTGAAAGCGGGAAGACGAGTTCCTTTCTAGATCTATCAAGTGTGCAGTGACTGTGGCCCTGGAGGTGGGAACATTTTCTCACTAGAGGAGACCAGAGAGGGCAACAGGGACCCTCTAGGGAGTTCTGTTAGGGGTCTTCTGTCAAGGACGAGAGGAGACCCAAGAGGAGAAGGGGGACAGTGGAAGGGGCAGAAGGCAGCAGGGGCGTTTGAAGGGGTCAGTCTGTCCTGTTGGTAGCCCAGAAGGCAGCTGGGAAGAATGGGAATTTAAGGTCCTAGGAGATGGAGCCTGGGGCAACCTGGGTAGTTATAGGGGTCTGTCCAACTGCTAATATTGGCTGCCTAGTCCTTTAAGGAAAAGTTTGCTGCAAAGAAGAATGTAAAGTGGCCCAGGGCCAGCAGGGAAGGGGCCATCCCCGGCTCACTCCTCCCAGCTCTGAGGGTCCCATCTGTCCTCACCCCCGTGTGTGGTCCTAACTCCCGAAGCTACCTGAATGCTCCCTGAGGACAGGCGCTGCTTCTGAAAGACCACAGGTTCCCTCCAGCAGAGTACCAGGTACATAGTAGGTGTGCAGTTAAAAAGACAAGACTCACCCCCTGAGGCTGTGCTGAGTGCTGGAGTTTTCAACCCCACAGCATATGAGAATATGGAAAAATGCTGATGCCTGGGCCCTCTCGTTTTGCATTGTGATTCAGCTGGTCTGAGGTGGCATGGGCACTGCACCCAGGCAAAGACACACCACGAGGGGCAGACCGTGGCTCTGTGACTGGGCCCGTGCCTGCCTTGTTGGGCCTGGTTCGTCACTGGTGGGTGGCCGAGGTGCAGCCCTGCAGACTTGATGTATGTTGTGGGTCTAGCACAGTGCCCGGCACACGGATACCTTCGTGATTCTTGATTCAAAGTGGAAAGCTGATTTTGCCACCTTTGGGTGGACAGCTTTCTCAGCTCCGAGAAAGGGCAGATTTCAGGAAACGGGAAGAGGGACAGCAGATGCCAGAACGCTCCAAGCTGGGTCAGTGGCGATGAGGGCTGCTTAAGGGGCCAGTGGGACATTGCGGGTGTTTGAGGAGGAAGAGGTCACCTCCTTGGACCAGGTCCCCTTTTGTGAAACAAATGCCGTTTTGTCAGAACTCCGCTCCTTGGGGCCGAGGCAGTGTAGTTCCTGTTAACAAGGTCTCATTGAACACAAGCTACATGCCGCATCTGTGCAAGGGGTGGGGGACCCCTAAATGAATTAGACAAATTAGACAAAGTCATGCCCTGTTGGAGCCCGGGTGCTGTGACCCAGGGCAGCCGGAGAGCAGGGGAGGGAGAGGTTCAGTCCCGCTTCGTGAGGATTGGGGCACAGGACGTGGGGAGAGACAGGGTTTGCGTGGCCACCTCTGGCAGCAGCCCTGCTCATCAAAATATTTTTCCCCCCTTGGTGTAAACTGTTCCCAGCCAGCTGAGGAGGGAGATTTGGGACCAAGCCCGTGACCTGTAGGTGCTGAGCTGTGAGTCTGAGATTGTTAGGTTTCCACATTTTTTTACAAATCCCTAAGGCCTGCCTGAACGAACAAGGGCCTCCACAAGTTGGCTGCTTGTCCTCGCACCACGGCGGAGCTTCGAGACCTTAACGAGGAGCCTACCGGCCCCTCAGCAACTCAGACAGGGCTGGAATGATGTGCAGGAAGGTCTAGCTATGGTTATGCAGCGGGGCTGGGATGTGAAGTATCCTCATTCAGAGGGTTCCCGTGGAGTGGAGTGGGGAGCTGTGTGGCGTCCGTAGAAGGTGTACTGTTCACCCACACCACACACCGCTGTCCAGCACCTCCTGTCCGCTGGCACTGGGACGGAGCTGAGGGCAGAGGCATCAGGCCGGCTCTAACCATGCTGAGAGTGAGGTCAGACAGCAACGTGTCTACAGGATGATGATGAGTGCTGTCAGCCAGGTAAGTGCAGGGAGCACAGAACCAGCACTGAAACCAGACCATGGTCAGAGAAGGCCCCTGGGAGGGGGCTCTGAGCTGTGTCTAAAGGAGGGATACAGTCGGCCATGAGAAGGAAGACAGTCCAGGCAGGAAGAACAGAGCTGTGTCTTATCCAGGGAGGAGAGCTCTAGGCAAGGCTGCTGGGACTTAGCACCAGCCAGTGGAGAGGTGGAATGAGAGGCCTGGGTTCAGAGGGACAGATTTGCATGCAGGCTTGATTTGGTGGTCAGACTGCTGGGATCCCGGTCTCACTCAGCCTTCAGAGTCTGATTCCAGCAAAGCACAAGGGTGTGCGTGTCCTTGGTGCATGAGTGTGTGTGTTCATGTTTGTGCATGTGTGTGTATGTGTGTGCGTTCATGCTTGTGTGTGTGTGTGTGTGTGCGTGTGTGCACGTGTGTGTGTGTAGGGGGCAGGAGAGTGGAGAGTTTCCGTAGAATGAGGCAAACCAAAATCCAGGCAGTGAGATAGTCGAGTCAACTAATCAACCGTGCTTTATAGGGTGGTTTCCCGTATGTAACAATACTAGGTCCCAGGGGTCAGCCCCCTGCCCCAGGGTCATGGTTTGCTACACCTCTCGACATTTCTACAAAGTGGGAATTTTCATCCACATTTTCCCAATGATTGAGTATCCTTACAGGGTATGGTCAGGGGCTTACAGAGCCTCTTGTTTCCTTGGCAGAATTTTCTGGACCTTCCCTCACTACTACCACTCTGTGCCCCAAACCTCATTCTTCTAAGTTCCATTTCCCTTCCTTTGAGCCACTGCACCTACCGTTTCCTCCTCTGGGAGAGTTTCCTGCTTTTGCACCTCCTTCAGACGTTAGCTCAGGTATGACTTCCTCAGGTGTCCCCTTCCCCGACCCAGCGCCTCCCACCACAGGCTGTGCTCCTGTGACTGGGCTCTTCTAGGGCATGGTGCTTGCCTGTCAATCACAGCATCCACCGCCAAGTGGCTTTCCCACTTGCTAAGTTCCTTGCAAGCATACAGCATGCCTTGTGCACCTAACCTGGTACCTGGGCCCAGGCACACGCTTAGTAAAATATTTGTCAAATAAATTAATGAATTGTTGAGAAAGCCAAGGCTCAGTGAGGCTAAGAAAACTTCCCAAGGTCACACTACCAGTGATCGGCAGAGTTGGCATTTAAACTTGGGCTTCTCTGTGGCTCCACTCCTGTGTGGGTCCCACTGCACCACCCAACTTCTGCTTCTTGGGCCAACCTGAGCCCTTCTGCAGCCAGCAGTGGGAGAAGTGGGGCTCAGAGGCCAGTCTCACAGAATGAGGCACTGGAGTCAGCCAGGTAATGTCAGGTCTCAGGATTCAGGCTCCATGGGGAGATGGAGGCAGAGCCTAGAAACAGAGATTGAGCCGATCCAGCCAAGCAGGGGAAGTGCGCAGGCCTCACTGGGGCCACCGGAGACTGAGTCTCCCCAACAAGGTTGGTTCCTCCTGGGACAAGGCATCTCCTGCCCTGTTTGGCTCAGACTAAACTGAGCCTCAGTTGTTTCCCTTTTCATGAAAACAGAAAGTAAGCCTCCCCCGCATTGTATCTGAATCCCTCTTGCAACTAGTTTTTTTATTTTTTATTTTTTTTCCAAGTCCAGCAATGGTTTAATCATTAAGCAAAGTATGTTAACGTACTGTTTTGCAGCTATTAAAAATGATGTTTACAGTGTTTTATCTGGGAAACATCTTACTATTTAATTTTTTTAATTAAAGTTTATTGTAGTTACAATGGTTAGTAAAGTTACAGAGGTTTCAAGTATACAATTCTGTAATACACCATCTATAGATCACATTGTGTGCTCACCACCCAGAGTCAGTTCTCCTTCCCTCACCATATATTTGATCCCATTTACCCTCATCTATCACCCCCCTCCCTCCTTGCAAGTATTTTTTTATAAAGTGCCCAGGCTTTCCAAAAGGTGTATAGACTTATTTTCTGTTTGCAAAAAAAAATAAATAATGCTTTATTTTGTCGATATAATTCAGCAGTGGAGAACGCTACAGTTTGCAAACAGTGTGAGAGCACAAAAAGCTGCATCTCCTCCCAGGCTTCTCTCTGGGACCCCTTACACCCCCAAGCCCCCCACCCCAGATGTTGCAGGTCACTTATTAGCTCCCAGCGCTACTGGCTGCCTTGCCCTGCTTAATGGTCTCTAAAATAGCACTTTACGATTTTGCATTTGTTCCTTCAAATCATTCTGCTTGGCATATCTCTTTATTTAACATTAAACATCCTTTTTAAATCAGCACATGCACATTGTCATACATCAAACTGTTTAGGCAGTTGTGTAATAAAATACCTGATGTATTTTGAGTGCTTACTTGGTGCCAGGCACTGTCCTGGGAATGTTACTTGTGTAAACTCATTTAATTCTCACCACCACCCTTTTCATTTTCTGCACGAGCCAAGATTTGCATCCAGGCAGTGGATTTATCACCTTTAGGCCATAGTTGGGGATGTTCTAAAATGAAGAAAAAAAAAAATGCTTGGCTTCTTCTCTACTGCCCCCTCTTCCCTATTTTTAGTAAAGTGCTTCTATAAGTTACCTTTGAATCTTTAAATCAATGTCTGTCTCCATCATCCTTTCATGGTGCCTGTCTCCTCATTTTGTAAGGTGAGGCTATGAGTGCCCTGCCATTTTTCCTGTCTTCCCCATGCACTTTCTATATTAGGGTTGGTGTTACATCAGGGTCCTTTATATTTATACCTTGTCCCACATTCTCTACCGTATGCTTTGTCCATAGCTGGACTAATAAAAACAGTAGGCGACAGTGATATCATTACTGCCATAGCAGAAGTGTCTGATGCCGGGTTAAACCCGGTGCTGGGATTACAACTTCCTTCTCCAGCTTTACAAAAACGGGATTGCTTAAGGCAGAATGTCCTGTGACAGAATCAAGTGGATTCTCTGTATTTGCACTCCATCCGTTTCTTAAAAATCACGCCACATTTTTGCCTGCGTCATGTTTGGGTCGTGACTATTGTGCAGGATTTCGTTTTCTGTGTTTGTCCTTTCCTGCAATTTCTAATCGCCTTTCTTTTTTCCTTCTTGCTTTATTTGCCGTTATCTCTTCCCTGTTTCAGACTCTCCCTTTTTTCACACCACCTGTTCTGTTGAGCCCCTCCCGGGTTTTTGTTTGTTTACTGTTGCTGGTTTGTTGTCCTCTCAGAGCCCTCTCTGTTCCAAAGTGGCTGCCTCCTCTGTGCGCCTGCTGCCCAGAGGTCATCCCGGGCTCCTTCCATTTCTTTCCTGGACTGGAGCCTCCTAAGAAAATAGACTTGGAAAGTAAGCTATCTGAATTGGTCTGTGTTTCACACTCACACTGAGGGTGGACTGCCAGGTTCAAAATCATCTTTCCTTTGGGATTTTGAAGACTTCAGAGCTTTGCATATTGCTGATGAAAGTCTGATTCTAGATCCTTTCTAGATTATATTCTATTTTTCTTTCCTTGCAGATTTTAGGAAATTTTCTCCCTTCTTGGCGTTTATATATTATGTGAGGATACCCTTCCTTCATTCACTCCCCTGGACACTTAATGGACTCATTAGCTCTGGGAGACCCTAATGTGTTTTGTTTTGTTTTTAATCAGCATTTCCCCCGGTCCCCCATTCTGCATTCCTAAAACAGATTTGTTGACTCTCAGACCTTCCAGAATGGGTCTATATTCTCCTACATTTTTCTCATGTTTTCCTATTTCTTTGCCTTTTTGCTATTTATTTTGGGTTTTGTTGACTGCATTTTCCAGCCCATCTTTTTTTTTTTTTCACTTAAAAAAAAAACAATTTTGGTGTGAATATTTTTAATATCTAAGAGCTTTTTCCTAGAATCTATTTTTGTTTTGTAACTATTAATACTGAGTAGTAGAGAATATTCGAGTTTTTTATTCGTTTGCTTGCTTTAATCTATGATTATTTCTGTCTCTACGGTCAGTTTTTGTGTGTATCTTGATCCTTCCCTTTCTTATTGTTGCCCTTTTCCTCATGGGCCTGCTCACCCAGCGTTAAGTCTAGCAGCAGTTGTGAGTGTATTTCTTAGCTAATAAGTAAACAGGCTCAGAAAGATTGACTAACTGGCCAAGGTCACCCAAGTAGAAATGCCCCAGCTGGTACTCACATCCCAGCCCCTCTGATTTCTGATCTGCTCTTCCCTGACACAGCCCTGCCTCTCCGTAGCGCAGAGTTGCTTACTTATCATACGTGGTTGGCACCTCCTGCAGTGAACCGTCAGCGCCTGGTGCGCAGATCTGCGTCCTTCATGTCTTGATATCCTTCCTCTGATGTCTGTACATCTCGGAGGTTCTGGGACTCTCGAGTATCTATTACTCTATTCTGCTGCCTCTGATTGTGCCACCTGTATTTGTACTTCTCAGCCTGTGACTTAGGGTTTGTAAAAATAGGCAACAAAATTAGGGCTTCCATCCCAGTGCTTTCTACGCAGTAGGTCCTCGGCATCTGTTCTCCAAAGGAGTCAGTTGATTTTAGTCCCAGATTCATCCGCTTCGCTAACTGTATGAAGTCTGAAATTTTATAATAGCAGGTTCTGGAAGAAGTGTGACACCAGCGTGTCAATGAGAGGACAAGTAATTTCATACTCAAAGCCCTGGGAACAACAGCTCCAAAGGAAAAATTATAAATACATTCAGTTTTTCTGCCACCTTCACCTTTCACAATTCAACAAATTTCTTTTTAATTTTTTAAAGGACAAAGATAATATATTGGTTAGGGCAAGCAAAAATGACTATAGCAACAACCCAAAAATGTACTGGCTCGGACACAATAAAGCTTATTTGTCACTCATAAATAGTCCTGGTGGGTGGACAGCTCTCCTCCATGCAGTGGCGCTGGGATCCAGGTTCCTCATCTTGTGGCTCCACCATCCTCTAGGGTTTTGTTTCATCTGTACCAGGCTGGGAGAAAGGCACAGAGAGCAGCTTGGCCGCTGGCCCTCCCAGGCCCCGGCACACATCATTTTGCTCACAGCCTTTGGGAAGACCTCAGTCATGTGGCCCCATCTAACTGCAGGGCAGATGGGAAATGTAGCCTGACAGTGTACCAAGGAAAAGTGGAGCATGTATTCGGTGGGACAGTTAACAATCACCACCTGAGAGTGTTGTGAGCCACCCTGGGGACATCTGCTAGAGCCCCACCTATCCATCCAGCATGTGTTGATCGCATACCCGTGGCATGGCAAGCCCATGCTAGGTGATGGGGCACAGGAAAGAGTGAAACACATTTGTCATTCTCCAAAGTGTAGCCAGAGAGGCTGAGGGTGGTCAGAGAGCATCACCGAGATGCGGAGTGCTCTGTGCAGTACCAGGGTAAAGCAGCTGGCCCAACATCTCTGCAAGGAGGAAAAGTTACTTCTAGTGGCTTCAATAGATGCCTGGCTTTCTGATCCTGTCCTGTTCTCACATATATTTCTCAACTGAGAGGCTATTGAATAAGGGGATGTAGGAACTGGAAGGAATCCCAAAGATTGTCTGGTATCTTGTCCACCCCAACCCAGTTTAAAGATGAGGACAGTGAGATCTGCAAAGGGGAAGTAAGTGGCCGGCCTGCCCACAGTCACACAGCTGACCAATGGCCAGACCTGGGCGTGTAGAAAACGCTCTTCACACAACCTGGCAGGTGCAGACTCTCATTTTTGCTCCGTTTCTATAGTTTTCCTTCTGACTGGTGTCAGATTTCCCATCCTCTGGTCTTGCTGCCCCAGGAGGATGTGAGCTGGAGGTCCTTCTGAGCTCTGCGGTTGTCAGGCGCATGCAGCCCTTTCTGGGACAGTTGCTTCTCCCTGGCCCAGTGACCTCTGCCAAGGGTGAGGCCTGCAGGACCCACTCCCAAGCTCCCTGCACCCCCCAGCAAAGACTCAGACTCCTCATTCTCAGGACAGGAGGCCTCCACTTGGGGATGCTACATGGGGATCCATACCAACTGGTGCTTGGGGAGCAGCTCCCCCTAGAGGGACTCCTCAGCGCTGGGGCTTCTACCTGCGTGTGGTAGAATTGGAGGGGGTTTGTAACTCCAGACTGGGTGCAAAATTAGGAAAATGTGGAATAAGCATCAACCATAGGAACTTTAGCTCATTCACCTTCGTCTTCTGCTACTGAGAACTTTCTCCTTTGAACGCTCTGACTTGCAGAGAGGAAACAATAAAATCACTGAAAAGAAGTTTCTAACAGCCCCGCAGCTTCGGGAAGTGACTCACATCATGCAGGATCAAGAGGGAGCCATTTACAAAGAGTCTTTATTTATTCCTTTATTTGTTTATTGTTGATTCAGCAAATGTATATGAAATCTTTCTGTAAGCGTAAAATTGTGCTAAATAAAAGGGGTGTGGAAGATGCAGAAACAGTTACGGTGGTCTCTGCCCTCAGCTGAGCCTTGGTCTCTGCATGCAGCATGAGTTGAGTGTTGCTGTGAGGAGGGCGGGCATGGCTGGGCACAGAGCCAGAGGCCAGAGGCGCAGAAGTGAAGGCATGCTCCAAGGCCCCCAGGGCCGCAGAGGACTTCCCCCTTCCGAGGCCTGGGTTCTTGTCTGATGAAGGCACAGTATCCACCACATGCACGGAGCTATGCTGGGGAGGAAATGAGCCAGCCTAGACAAGTGGTGGGTACAGTGCCAGGTACACAGTAAGCGCCTAATCCATGCTCGCTCTTACCGTGTATGACAAGGTGGCTAAGGATTCTAGGCAGTGAGTAATTGGGAGGGTGAGTGGTGCCGGATTTCCAAGTACTGTTCATAAATAGTTAGTAGCGTAAAAAGGGAAGCAATACATCCATAGAAGGGGTAACCCCAGCTGGCCCAAGTCCCCATTATAGGGACAGGCAAACATGGAGGGATCGTATGGCCCATTTATGTGTGGTGAGACAAGACTGAGGGCGTGTGGTTTATAGGCAGTGTTTTTGTTTGTTTGTTTTTTGCTTTCTTTACCTATCTGTTAAGATGGTATTTTTCTTTACTTTTTATTTTCCATGATCATTTACTGATTCTCTTTTATTTTCTAACATGATGTTTGAGATGGGTAGGAGGCTATCCAAGAAATAGCTCCAGAAGGCGTATGCTTAGTAGAGGAATAAACAAGTCTGTTGTCTGGCTCAGTGTAAGAACTCTCCAACTGTTGGCACTGTCAAGAGTGATTGCTTATGGGAGGTGGAGATTCCCGCGGCCCTGAGATGCTCCAGCAGAATCTGGGCAGCCATGCAGTGAAATTATTAGAGAAGGGATTGCATGTTCCCTGAATGGTCGGATGGGAAGAACTAACATTCCAGTCCCTCCCTGAGAGTCAGGGACAGGATTCTGCTCATGCATTCAGACCTCTTTCCGGAAGCATTTTCAAAGCGTCTTCTGAGCTCCAGGCTCCAGTGTAGATGGTAGCAGAGGCATCAGGGAGCCAGCGTGCTTGGATTGAGTCAGGTCATGTAAATTATGCAAATGTAGAAGGCAGGAGTTAACTCAGTGAATTCGGGCTTGTGACAACCCCAGGGTTGATGCCTGTGGCTCCTCACAAATCATTGGTACAACTTCTTCTGGAAAATGGGCACGTAGGCATTCATTCATTAAGGATGTGCTGTCTGCAGTACACTTACATTGTTCTTGGCCCTGGAGCTCCAGGCAGGATAAGATGGCCATCACATGTCTTCTCTTCAAGGTGGGAAGGAAGAATGAAAAGATAATAGATTTGCAAATAGTGATCAGGATTTCAAGGAACACCAAGTAAGGCAGATGGACAAGAGTGGGGACCTGTATAGACAGGATGGCCTGGTGACACGGTGTATGAGCAAAGCCCGAATGCTATGAGAGCAAGTCAGCACAAGTTTTGGGCAAACATGTTCCAATAGAGAAAACCGGAAGTGCAAAGGCCCTGGGGTGCAATTTTCAGAAAAGGTCCAGGGTGTTGCTGTAGTTGGTACAGGAACGATTGAGAGGGAGAGGAGGAGGTACTCGGACAAGTCAGCGGGAGCTGCATCATGTCTGTCTTTTCAGTCGTGATACCTTATAGCAAAATCCACTTAAAAAAAATTTTCCCCATTAGTTTTTGACAAGTATTGGATCAAAATAGTAACCCTGACTTTTCTCTGCATTGTCAGTAGCAGATTTTTTTTTTTTTAAAGCTGTCATTCAGACAGATGCTCTTTCCAGCTTGGATGGAAACATCACTTGGAGAGATCCACAGTTATCGATGAGATTTTTGTATCTCTGAAGATGGTGAAACCCACCCAACTGTCTGGTCGAGGTGAAAAAAAATCACATTAACATGCAAATGCTCCTGAATAAGTGAAATGTTGATGGGTACAGCCCTCCAAAGAAAAATATTCATGAAATACAGGCTGTTGATCCACAGCTAGCCAGCCAAACTGTTGGCTCAGCAAGACCTGAGTGTTAAGAAAACTCCATCGCAGGTGCTGTGCCCTCCAGAAACCAGCGATTTCCCCAGAGTTTAGAAATGGGGGTGTGCAAGTGCTGGGGAATCGTGAAATGGGGTGGGGGAGCCCGCTTCTTGAAAGAACCTTCTGGCCAGCCCCCTTTCATAGTCTTTTTTTTTTTTTTTAAGATTTTATTGGGGAATCAGGGAAGGGGAACAGACAAGTTGCTGTCTTTTTGTTCTTCAGTCTAGTTGCGGAGGACGTTGCTTCACTGGCTCATGTTGGTATCGTCATCGCGTTCTTGCCGGATGAAGCAGATCCGTCGCTGGCCTCTGGATGGTCGATCACCGTGGCTATTGGCAGCTCACGCTGGCTGCCAGCCACTCACTGTAGCCCATGGCAGCCCACTGCAGCAGGGGCTGCAGCCCACACCATTGCTGGGACTCACAGCCCAGCTCCAGGTGGAGCTGTTGTTAGCTGTAGAGGGCAGTGTCACTGGCCCTCATATGTGGGATCCAAACCAGGGCCGCTGGCATCCCAAAACCAGCTCTTAACCAATGCGCCATTTGGCCACGCCTCCCTTTCATATTCTAATGGGACCTCTCACCATGGACCTTGGGGGCAAAGAATGGAGACCAGTGCCTTCTATTGCCAACAAGGAGGGGTTCACATTTCTTTGCATGGCTCAGCTTCTATTTCTGACCTGATCAAGGTCTGTGAGGTGGTTTCCTAAAAAAGGATTATCATTTATTTCCCTTATGAGACTTTGGGGCGGGGGGAGGAACATGCATTTTCTCATTAAATGCCCTTTATTTGCAACTTTGAGCCATAAAGAGTGGCAGTGGAGGGAGAGGGAGACATGTGGCTGGGCCCGGGATGTGCTCTCGTGTCATCCACACAGCAGTTGTCAGGTAGTGTTATTCCATTTTGTAGACTAGGAAACTGAGGATCAAGGATGAAAGAAGGGAGGGAGGTTGGTGTCCGCTTACCAGGAAACAATGTAACGGGGCCCTTGAGAGCCTGGTGTCAGGGCCGGGTGTGTGCGTCTCAATCCCGGCACTCATGCGCCAGCCAGCCGTGGGACCCGCCGTGAGATGTTCCTTTTTCTCTTTTGGCCCTCTATGCTCACTTATATGATGGTGGCACCTCCCCCTTTCTGGTTGTTGTGAGGATTAAGATTGTCAGTGGGTACAAAGGGCTCAGGACACTGCCTGGTCCCTAGAACTCAGTAACCCCGGCGTCTGGACTCATTGCTCTCCCTCTCCGGTATCCCTCTGCTAGCATAGCCGCGCGGGATTGTCCCTGAGAAGGACAACCAAACTCGATACCCAGAGATCCTGGTAGAGCCTCCGGATCTGTGAGAACTCAGAACTGACGTACAAGGATTCTAGAATGACCACACACACACACACACACACACACACACACACACACACACACACAATGACACACATGGACACAAATCACAGATGCAGCCAGCGTGGTCCCTGGGCCGGCTCACACAGCTCTCATCCAGTGCCATGGGGAATTATAATGTCCACTTTGCAGATGAGAACATTGATGTTCATAATCTTTGCTGCTCCCCCATAAACTTTGCTGTCCGTTTATCCAGTTTCTCTGGAAGTATTTGTTGCTATTTAGAGAGAAAAAACAACAATCCTTCTTTTCCTAAGGATTACAAACAAAAGCCTCTTTTAACCAGCGTTATTACCTATTGCTGCGTAACAAACCAACCTAAAACTAGGGGCTTGAAACAAAAGATATTATTATCTCTTCTGTGGGTGGCTGGCACAGCCGGGGCTGTTGGGCACCTCTGTCCGCCTTCCTCTCCACGTGGCTAGCTTGGGCTCCTTCATAGCAAACAGTCTCGGGGTAGCTGGGCTTCACACAGAGTGACTGGCTTCCCCTGGATGGAGTCACCTAGAGGCAGAAGTGCCAGTCTCAAAAAGTCAGACGCAGAAACTGCACAGGGCCACTGCCACTGTGTGCTGTCACCCAAGGAGAGGGGACACAGACTCCGTGGCAGAGTGTCAAAAGATCTGTGGGTCTGCAGTCCACCCCAGCTGGGAAGAGGGGTTTGGCAGATGCTGTGGGGTCTGACTGTGTTTGATCGCTCACTCCCACATAAAGTGGGTTTTGCTAGGTCCCTCAGAATAGATCTGGGGCCCTGCCTGACACACCTGGAGACAGGTCACCTGGCCTAAGTGATTGGTTGAGGTCAGAACCTGCCTCTTTTGGGAGCTGGGAACAAGGCAGTCTGGCAGACAGACTAAGGCCAGGCAAGCAGTTGACACTGAGTGTCCATGGGGCACTGGGCAGTGGTGGGTATGCCACAGATGTGCAGAGCTAAGGAGTAGGGAATGAGAGAGGCGAGGTAGGCACTGGCAGGACTTAGGAAAGCAGGCAGCCTGACCCACGGGCCCCGGCCTGAGTCCTGGCCTCAGGAGCAGAGCTGCAGCCACCAGGTAGGTTCTAGAGCAGGACACTCGTTCCCTGGAGGATGGAGGACGGGCAGGAAAGTCAGCGGCCCAGGCCCAGGATCACCCACCGAGTTCCTGGAGCAGGAACTCAGAGCAGTGCCAGCCAGATGCCCGGTTCTAGGAAGTGCACCCAGATGTGGGCTGGCAAGGCCCAGGTATAAGCCCCGGAACACAGACTCTGAGATGACAGGAATCCAGGGCCCTTGAGCCTCAGCCTCTAAGAGATGGTGGCCTTGGGTTCTGACTGTTTCTGAGAACTAGGGCAGGTGGGGTCTGCAGAAGGGTCAGGGATTGGAGGGGACACCATAGGGCCTGACAACAGGCCCCTTCCCTTCAGGACCCCTGGCTGAGGACGTTAGAAGGTTCCATAGGTTCCCTTCAATTCCCAGGCTCCTCAAGAACTAACCCAGAGCCTGTAACCGAAAGCTCCTGGAAGCTCTGGTTCAAATCCAGGACCCCTTGGCATCTATCCCCCCCATCCCCACTGAGGAAGCCACTCTTAAGCAGCTCCTAAGTAGGGCCTAAGTAAGGCCTGGTGGGTTGTGAAAGGCCTGGTGGGAAGTGTCAGTGAAATAATTGAATGATGAATCTAAGCATTACCTCTTCAAAATACTAATAATAATGTAGACGTACAGAAAAGTTGCAGGAATAGTAGAGTTCCTTTCACCAGCTTCCCCTCAAGTCCACACCTTGGTGACCAGAGTGCACTTAGCAGACCCAGGAACTGAACCACCGACAATACTGCTGACTACACTGCAGACCTTATTCGGATGTGACCAGGTTTCCCACTCATGACCCTTTTCAGCTCCAGGATCGCACGGCTGGTCCCACGTTGCTGAAGTGGCCAGGGCTCCTTAACCCCCTCCAGGCTGTAACAGTCCCCGGGTCTTTCTGTATCTTGCACGCCCCGGCACTGCTGACGTGCTGATCAGTTCCTTTGTAGACTATCCCTCAATCTAGGTTTCTCTGATGTTTCATCAGGATTGGACCCAGGCTGTGCATTTCAGGCAAGAATCCCACAGAGGCGATGCTGTGTCCTGCTCAGTGCTTCATGTCGGGGGTCTGTGGTGTCCGTGTCTTATCACTGGTGATGGTGACCTTGACCACTGGGTCAAGGACGCGTCTACCAGGCCTTTCCACTTTTCAGTTTTGTGTTTGTATTTTGAACAACCCCTGATCCCTCATCTTTTGGGGGGCACTTCCTGAACTGTCTCAAATCACAAGGTGCTCAAGGCTCATCTGGTGTTTTGCCTTCGCCAGCCTTGCAATCAGCCAGTTCCCCAAGGAGCCATAATACCTGCCACTGGAGAATGGCACAGAGAAGCCAAGATCTGTGTGCTGGGTGTGCTCATTGCTACCGGGCATGATTGCATTAATCCCTCCCAGCAGACACAGCTGGGAATTTCACAGCTATGCACTAGTTCATCTATATTTCTGCATCTGCCTACTTGTATGTATATTAAAAACCCCGAGTTTAGACTGATAGACAAGGGCCATTTTAATCTTCTTCCCTTTCTTGATTTGTAACTTCTGTCTCCCACAGGGAGAAATCCCAGTCTCATTAGCTAAAATACATTTCTTTAATTCAAGTATATACCAAAGTAGCTTCAGAATTGCTAACCGTGCCTCTGTGAGAAACATGTTTATGAAATAAACACCAGCGTTTGTGTACAGTCTTTTGTCTTCGGCCTTATGCTATCCAGTCAAAATCTGTTTTCCCAAGTCCCCTAGGTAGTTTTTTTTTCTTTCCCACCTTCTTCAGTGTGGTTATGTTATTTATTTATAATAGTTTGGACCATTTCTTAGTGTTTATATTCCATGTGGCATTTCCTTCACATCTTGGTTGGTTTCAATCATTTTTGTAGATATAGGAAAGTCATGTGAAACATTATAATGCTTTGAGTCAGATTTGGACCGAAAGATACACTCAGAGAAACTCCCTCCTCGGCCCTGCCACCCCAACCCCATTGTTTCTCTGTGCCTTCTTCACTTACCTCCTCTTGATAGCCAGCCTCTTTAATTTCTAATTACTCTCCCTATCTTTCTTTTGCACAGTTGTGTAGATTATATGTTTTGTAGCCCTTTCTTGGGTGAATTCCAGCATACCGTAAGTACACTTCGCTCTGCTTTTCTAATTTAAGAGTATTTCCCGGACTCTCTGCGGACCAGCACCTTCCCTCAGCCCCTTTCCTCGCTTCCAGCTGCACAGGGCTCCCTCGCATGGCTGTATCGGAGTTCGTTCAGCCCCTCTCCTATGTCTGGGTTACTTCTCGTATTTTTACATTTATAAGCGATGCTGCAGTGAACAAACTTGGGTGTGCATTTTTGTAAATCTGGAGAATATCCTCAGGGTAGGGTCCAAGGAGGGGGTTGCCAGGCTGATGGGTAGGTGCACATATCGTTTTGTTAAGTGCTGCCCGCTTTCCTCCAGTAAGCTCTACCCTTAACCGTTGGAAGCTACTTGTTTCTTGTTGAAAGTCAATGGTTTGTGTCCATCCCGGGTCAATTACAGATGAGGATGGAAGTGGGGGGGTGATGTGTCTAAGGTGACACAGCTGGTTGAGGGCCGATCCGGAACCCAAATCCAGCCCTTCCAAGCCCCTGCATCCCTCCCTGCTTCCTGCTGGTCCTGGGAATTGGGGAATGGGGTCTACTGGCAAGTGGGGTGCATAGCCCAGCAGGCAGGCGGGGTGTGATGTTGCTGGTGGGATGCCGGACGATACCCCAGGCCTGTGACTCACTTCCACTGCTTAGTTTAAGCAGCCTTGCCACAGAGCTACCTGATGACATGTGTTCCTCAGGGAAATCTAGGCTCATATAATTAATGTTTCCCACAACTAAAAGATGTGTTCTCATCTGAGCAAGATAAACACTGATTAATTTACCCTTAAGTGTTAGTACAAGGAGCTGTTTTTTCTCTTTCTATCAGTGTTTAAACTTTTCTTACTCCACACACAGCAGATGAAGCCTCATTTTCATCAGACTTCAAGGTGGGAAAGAAAATGAAGCAGTCTGCCAAGGATCCCTACACCGCCCCATCCGGGTCCACATGGACACATGGTCACGTGCAAGCTGAGCTCAGGAGATTGGCCAAGGCGCTTCCCCAAATAGGAGCAGTGCACGAAGGCACGTCCCAGTCTGCCCAGTGCTCGGCATGCAGCACTTGTGTCACTGTTTATAGATGGTAGACAAGAGAAGAAAGATGTCAGGAGCTGCCAGAGCAGGAGGAGTGACCTAGCTTCAGGGCTGATGACCCCTCTCTTTCCCCGCCATGCATCCCCCGCCGTGCATCCCCCGCCATGCATCCCCCGCCGTGCATCCCCCGCCGTGCATCCCCCGCCGTGCATCCCCCGCCATGCATCCCCCGCCATTCATCCCCCGCCATGCATCCCCCGCCATGCATCCCCCCGCCATGCATCCCCCGCCGTGCATTCCCGCCATGCATCCCCGCCATGCATCCCCCGCCGTGCATCCCCCGCCGTGCATCCCCGCCGTGCATCCCCGCCGTGCATCCCCGCCATGCATCCCCCGCCGTGCATCCCCGCCGTGCATCCCCCGCCCTGCATCCCCCGCCGTGCATCTCCCCGCCGTGCATCCCCCGCCGTGCATCCCCCGCCGTGCATCCCCCGCCGTGCATCCCCGCCGTGCATCCCCCGCCATGCATCTCCCGCCATGCATCTCCCCCGCCGTGCATCTCCCCGCCGTGCATCCCCGCCGTGCATCCCCCGCCGTGCATCCCCGCCATGCATCCTCCCCGCCGTGCATCCCCCGCCGTGCATCCCCGCCGTGCATCTCCCCGCCGTGCATCCCCGCCGTGCATCCCCCGCGGTGCATCCCCGCCGTGCATCCCCCGCCGTGCCTCCCCCCGCCGTGCATCCCCCGCCTTGCATCCCCCGCCCCCCCCACACACACACACTAACAAGTGCAGCCTGCCCACCCTGGCTGACCCCTGCTTGGATAGTCAGGAAAGACAGCATGCTCATTTGACACAGCTTCCCCCCACTGCCTGTCTCTTTATAGTGAGGTCCCTGTCACCCATTCACCTGCCTCCCACACCTTTCCCTCTTCTAACCTGGAAGCTAGGCCTCCCCTGACTCTCATTTGCTCACTCAGTGCCCTGAGCACCGTTGGCACTCCAGGCCAAGCACAGGGACCGGAGGACATGGAGATGAATCAGACCCAAGCCCGTCCTCCTAAGGATCTCACAGTTTAGGGAGGAAGGACCCAGGTAAAAGGATGGCTGCAGAATGGGACAAGAGATGCTCAGACGCAGTCTGCAACAGGCTTCCTGCCTTCAAGAAGGGGTTCCTGGAGAAAACGCTGTCAACCAAGCTGAGCCTGGAAAGATGAGCATCAGTTGTCCAAGCCAGGAGAGAGCATGAGCAAAGGCACTGTGGCTAGAAAGCATGGCGGGGTGGGGGTGCGGCGCATAGAACTTGGAGTTGGGGGTGTGTTTGCAGGCAGACAGGACATGAGCAATGTTTAGGCATAGAATTGGCTACTCGGTTCAATTCTGACCTAGTTTTTGATGAGTTCTCAATTTTATTCACTGCTGTATCACTAGTACCTACAATAGCCTGGCACATTGTAGATGTTCAGTAATTATTTTTAGTCTCAGTTCCCTATTTCTAAAATGGGAATAACACTTTCATCTGTGCTGCTGCTGCTGCTATAGCCCATCGTTCTAGAATGGGGCCTGGTATATAGTAGGTGCTCATTAAATATTAATATTACTGGAGTGGCTGGCTGGATAACAGTACAGTGCTTGGCCCATGCCCTGCACGTATGGATTAGCAGCTGTAATTGTTACCGTCGTATGTAGCTGGAGAAGTAGTTACTGGCCACACCATGGCAAGCCTCATGTGCAAAGCAGGATCCAGCAACACTTTGGTGATTAATGAGGGGCCACACTCTACTTGTTATTAATGATAATAATTGTGAACCTTTGTTGAGCAGACTAAATGCTTTATAAGTATTCTCTCTCTTCAGTGATCCTTGGGAACCTCCTGGGATATCCTGGTTACCATTTCCCTTGTGTAGGCATCTAATGACAGCTGGGTCATTCTGTGGTCACCTGGACTGGGCGTGGGCATATATGGAGGAGTTTGTCCCTTCGAGAACTCTTGCCCAGTCCCTGTCCAGAACCTTGCTTGGGTGCAGGGTGTCTGTCACCTGGAAAGAGGCCCGCAGCTGATTTCCTGAGTCCTCAGAAGACAAAGAGCAGGGCCTCCCTGGAAGATGCTGGCAGAGCTGGAAGCCTCCTGGTCCAAACATTCATCTTGGAGAGCAAGTTACCAATTTTCACTTACTGTGGTCTGATTTTAGGAGCTAAATGGGTTTTTAAAATTTACTATGAAGTATCTCATGCATATAAAAGAGAATGAATTCTGTGTATGTAAGGTTGGGAAAATTAATTTGTGAAATGAACATCTGCATACCCTTTGCATCTACTGAATAAATAGGAATAAATTCCAAAATTCTTTTGCATGGTTTCCAAGTGCCCCTGCTCTGGTCCCCCTGCAGCCTCAGCTCTTCCTATACCCACCACGAGCTTCACTGCCAGTCCTGCTGCAGCCATCTGCACCTCACTCTTTCTTTGCATCTGTCAGTATCCTAAACAGGTGCCTTTTCTCTGCCACCATCGGCCCCTCTAGTCCTGCTAGTCTTGTAGGTCTCAGCTTACATCCTCCCTTCCCCCCATCTTCCAGGGAGAGTTCCCGGGGTGGCCTCCCAGGCAGGTTGGGACTCCCACAATGCCCTGGGCTCACGTTACCATAGTGATGTGTTTGTGTTCCCCCTCACTGGGCCATGAATGGGTCCGTGAGGACTAAAGGTCTTCTCTTTGCGCATGTCCAGTGCTTAGTGTGGGCACACAGGGAATGTAAGTTGGAAGCCCAAGAGGGCACTATGTCTCAGGTGACCGCTGAGGTCTCTTCTCCAGGGAGATGCTGATTCTTCTTTAATGCCCCGCCACTCAGTTTGTCACCCGGCGCTTCTGTATTTCCAGGCAGGTGGTCATCCTTATAAATAGGACCAGAAGCATCTCCCTTACCCTAAAATATGGAAATGTGATCGAGACAGAGAAACACTTGGAATTACATCTGAGCCTGAGCCACTCCAGAGAAAGCAGTCAGCGAGTCATGTAAAGAATTGGGATGGAATAGTCCCTTGTCTTGACTGTGTGGTCCCTTTCAGCACGTCAGGGAGCCCAGATTGACTGGCATTATTTTAAAAGACAAGTTTCTACTAGAATTAAATGACACTGAAGCCAACATCATTCAGCCTGAATATCTCTGCTGTGTTATAGAGAGGCTGTCTGAACCTTTATCATTTGTCATCTTCACACACAAAACAACCCTTTTCAGGCTCAAATTCCAGCCTCTCGAGCACAGAGACACTGACACATAGATGTCTCCTTGCACAACTGGCATCGAATGCCTTGTTCTTATCACTTGGGTGGTGAGGTCACCAAGGACTGTAGTAAAACAGAGGCACTTGCAGTCTTCCTGGTTTTATTTCCATGCATGTGAATAATCAACCACACTATAGAAAATTTCTGACTATTCTCCACCCGGCATTTCTTTCCTGAACAGGTGAGATTTTAAAACTATTATTTGCAATCCTAAGTGGACCTGAATTTTAAAATCCTGTGTTTTTTCTTCTTATCATAGTGTGAGTATCTTACTTGATGTCACTTTGTCACCATCATCTTTAACTGCTATACAATGTTTCAGTGGCTCATAACCCTGTGAATGTTTTTTCATTCCCTATTTGTTATTGATCACCAAGTGGCTTGCTGAAGGAAGCTCTCTCACTTAGGAAGTGGCTCCGAGAAATTGGGGTAGAGAATTAATAAAGAGGAGACTCCACAAGGGAGTAGAGGGGGAAGAGGGTGCCAGGACCCAGCCGGGGTCCCTAGGACTGGTTGTCCCTCAGCCATGTCTTCTCTGGCAAGGTCACTGGCCTAGCAGACCTTGAAGTCCTAGCAGGGCTTCATGCCGCCTTGTAGAAAAGACAGAGAAACGTGGGCAGGAGGAGAAGGCAAACAACAAAATTATGGTGTCAGAAGAGTGCTAATGAGTTAGAGTTAACTTGGAAACCTGGGGGGAAATTGGAAAGTGAGCCATCTAGACAACAGTATGCAAGGTATTCATATCCAGTGGTAGATTATCTGAAGGTGGGAGCGGGCAGAAGTCAACCAACTGTAATGGAATTCGATCCACATACACAGTCCTATCCTTGAGTTCCAAACAGGAAGGGAGCCAGGTGGCCCTGCAGCATCTGGAATCCACAGCGCGGGTAGCAGCCCCAAAGCCTGTATGGTTCTCGGTTTGCAGCAGCATTAATGGGTGGCCACATCAAAATGAGGGGAGCAGAGCCCTGCCCCATTTGTACTGGGGAAGCCTCTCCTGCAGTAATCCGTTAGGATGGGCCTTTCCAGCAGAGGGATCATGATGAGGAGGGGTGCTACAGACAAGTAGAAAATGGGGTGCTTAGCTGGACAAAAGGGGCTCATGGTGCCATAAGAACTTGCCTCAGTCTTCATCATCATTTAATCATAGTAGCTGCGAGTCGCTGAGGTAGGCAATTTACAACCATTACCTTTAATTCTACAAGCTGATGTTACTCCCACTTTACAGATAAGGAAACTGAGTCTCAGAGAGATGAAGCTGCTTGCCCAAGTCACACAGCTGGAAAACCACGGAGCCAAGACTGGCTCACAGATGTATTCGATGCCAGTATTGCCTTTTCTTCCCACTGAATACCAGGTTTTCAACAACTGAGGTGTTGCCTGGCAGACAATGATGAAGACTTGTTTTTGTTTAGTTCCTAGTTGCAGAAGTGGTTCCAGTGGCTGCAAGCTGCAGTGAGGGTATTTTGTTTTAAAGCAAAGGAGAGCTTTCCTGACTCAGCTTTCAGCAGGTAGAATAAGTTCTCCTGACAGGTGGCAAGTTCCTGAGTGATCGGTGGTATTCAAGAGGCTCCATGACACTTAGTCGAGTTTTAGGAGGATTTCAAAGGTCTAGTGGAGAAGCAAACAAAATACATTTGAATACCCTTTCTGAACAAGTAAAAGTTCTTTGGTTGCAAGCAGCAGATATTGGTAAGAAATGGATTCCGATTGCCTTAAGCAAAACACACTATTTTTGCAAGGATATGGGGTAGAAGGAAATGGTGAGCCAAACTTGCAAAAGGACAGAAGTTGGTGCTAGGGCTGGTTCTAGGCATCCAGGCTGTGGCAGCTAATCTCTCACTTCAGCACCAAAGCCAGCGCACATCAGCAGGTCCGGTTGCCCCACCTTCCATCACCCTACTTAAGACTAGTTCCATAGAGAGCATCTGATGGATCCAGGCCCCTCCCATTGGCACCTTGATTGACAGCATCCATTGGGCAGGGTAATTTTCCAGAGGAAATCAAGACACTGATACCAAAAGATGGGCATGGGCACTGGGATACCAAAAGCTCCTGCACAGCAAAGGGAACCACCAGTTGTATTAACGATTAATTGATTAATTAATTATTAGATAGATAACAGAAGGCTTATTTAGAAAGAGCAAGGTAGAAAGAACAAGCACCCATGTATCCACTACCCAATTTAAGAAATACTACTTGGTGCGGTGGTTAAGCGTTGGCTTGGGAAGCCAGAGGCCCTGGTTTGGGTCCCACATATGAGGGCCAGTGACACCGCCCTCAAAAAAAAAAAAAAAGAAATACTACCAGTACGTCAGGGGATCCCTGAGTAAGCCTCCCCAATTTCATTTGCGTCCCTCCTCCACTTAGTAATTGCGCTCCTGGACTTGGGGTGTATTATTCTCTTGCTTTTCTTTGTAATTGTATCACTTTTATATCTCTAAATGATGTGGTGTTGTGTTTTCTGTGTTTCTGAACTCCGTGGAAAAGAAAACATCCTTATGCAGGCTTCTGCCAGATGCTTCCCCACTCAGTGTTGTATGGGCGATTCATTCCTGCCTGTTGCAGATTTCAGTTCTTCTTACCCCGCATGGCATTCCAATGTATAAATATATGACAGTAGGTCCAGGCCACTGTAGATGGACATTTGTGTTTCCAGCAGGCTGCTGATACTGAGACTGCTGTCTGTGGACATTCTTGCCTGTGCACCCAGGTTTATAGGTGCAGGGGTTTTCAAGGTGTGTGCCCAGAACTGGGTGGCGGGTCATCCAGGTCTAAGAATGTTCAGCTTTACAAGATGACGACATCCTGTGTCCCAAAGTGACAGTAAGCAGGTTGTATTCCTTCAGCTGGTGTCTGAGTCCCTGTTACTTCATGACCTTTGTCAGTGTTTGGTGGTTTTGTAGAATTTTTTTAGCTCTTGCCAATCTGATAGACATTGTGTTTTTCTCTGATTACTGAGATTTACCTTCTATGTGGTTATTTACTCTTTTGAGAAGTGCCTGGACATAGTTTTTGCCCAGTTTTCTACCAGAAGTTTATCATTTTCTTACTGACTTGATACTAACATGATATGTAATATATATATATATATATATATATATATATATATATATATATATATATATCAGTTTGTGGCTTAACTCTTAACTTTTTGATTTTTTTTTATAAAAGGAATTAAATTTAATGTCATTGACATTATTATTTTCTCTTATAGTTTGAGCTTTTATGTCTTATTAAGATATCCTTTACCCCAACGTCATAAAGATATTCACTTATATTTTCTTCTAAAAGTTCTTAAGTTTTTCCTTTCACAGTTGTCTATAATCCATCTGAAATTGGTGAAATACCGGCTGGATTTCATTTATTTCTTTTCATATGCATAATCAGTTATTCCAGCACTGTTTATCCAAAGGCCCATTTCCCCCTGGTGATCAGCTGTGCCCCTGCAGGTATAGCTCTGTTTCTTTCTTTTCTATTGTTTTTAAATTTTATTGGGGAATTGGGGGAGGGAACAGCATTGGGGAATCTGGGAAGGGAACAGACAAGTTGCTGTCCTTTGGATCTTCAGTCTAGTTGTGAAGGACATCGCTTCACTGGCCCATGTTGGTATTGTGATCATTGCGCTCTTCCCGGCTGAGGCAGATCGGTTGCTGGCCATTGGACGGCTGCTCATGGCGGCTCATGGCAGCTCATGCCAGCTGCCGGCCACTCACTCTGACTGCTGGCGACTCACTGTAGCTTATGGCAGCCCACCGTAGCAGGGGCTGCAGCCTACGCTGTCACCGGCAACTCACGGCAGCCCAGCTCCAAGTCGAGCTGTTGTTCACCATGTTAGCTGTAGAGGGTGCAGTGTCACTGGCCCTCATGTGGAATCCAAACCTGCCCTGCTGCAGCTCAGAGCTTGTGTTCCCAAGCCAACTCTTAACCAACGTGCCACTTGGCTATCCCTATAGCTCTGTTTCTGTTCTTTTGGTTTATTCGTCTAGGTTTAACTACTAAAGCTGTATAATAATTCTTGATGTCTTATAAGGCAAGTCTCCCTACCTTATTCTTCTTTGGTAAATATCTTGGCTGTCATTAGCCCTTTGCACTTCGATATACATTTTAGGATCAGCCTGTCAAGTGGCACCAAAAACCCTGTAGAAATTTTGATTGGAACTACAGTGATTCTATAGACCACTTTAGGAAGAACTGATGTTTTTAGGATATTACTCTTGTGCTCTGTGAAGATGGTATATCTTTCTTTTTATGTAGGTTTACTATTTTGTCTGTTAGTAAACTTTTCTAATATTCTTTATAAAGATTTTACCCATTTTTTGTTAGATTTACTTCTAGATGCTTTATATTTCAGAAACTATTGCAAATGCTATCTTTTTAAAATAAACATCTTTATTGAGATACAATCTACAAACCACAAGAATCACCTATTTAAAGTGTACAATCCAGTGGTTTTAGTATGTTTAGAGTTGTGCAACCTTTTCCAAAATCTAAGTTTAGAACATTTTATAACAAAAAAGGAAGACCTTTCCGGTCCGGCCGAGTGGCGCAATGGTTAAGTGCTGGCTTGGGACACCAGCGACCCTGGTTCGGGTTCCACATATGAGGGCCAGTGACACTGCCCTCAAAAAAAAAAGGAAGACCTTTCCCATTAGCTGTCACTCTCCATTCCCCTTTCTACCCAGCCCCTGGCAGGAAGGATGAATGAATCGAGTGAGTGAATGAATGAATTTATACTTGTGCAGCAGGCTTTATTTATATCTGACATTACCTAGTCCCAGCCTTCGCTTTTTTGTTTTATTTTGGTTTTGTTTTCCCCTCCCATCTCTATTACTGCCCTGATTTCCAAGCTAATCTTCCAGCCTCTTTCCTTCTTCTCCACCACTCTTCATTTTAAACACCCTGGCCAGATCACTTTTTCCAAAGAAAACAGTGTTCCAACCACGTTCCCTAGGTAGCCCTCCGTAGCTCCTTTGTCAATGCAGCTGCCAACGTAGTTTCTATGGGGAAATTCAGGCTGATGACTCAAGCACCTTAGAAACAAACTTTTGGGATGCAACTCGTTTGTGAGTCGGAGAAGGCCTCTTCTGGGCCCTTGGTTTGCTGCAGTGTCCTTAGAAAATAAACACAGTCCACTTCTTATTCCCCTCCACTTCATCCTGAGTCAGAGTTATCTGAGGTTAACTCAGGGAAGAGACTAAATTAAGCCTTGAAACCAGCATCGTCTGTGACAGGCACTTTGTTTGGCTTGAGTGACCACAATGATGGATCTTTGGTTTTAAGGGCATTGTTAATTGTGTCTCTTTAGACTGACCATGGCGATCTATGCCCAGCCCTGCAGAGATGCCAGATCACCCCACAGCACCCCCTCCTTCCTTCAGCACGCTTTCCCCAGGCACCTGGTCCATGCCAGATGCCTTTTCTTGGAGGCAGAGATTCAAAAGCTTACCCTCTCAGGGCCCAAACAAGAAACCCATTAAAGAGATAACTGGTGCTTGGAGTGACATCTGCCCAGAGCAGAGAAGGGAGTGGATTTCTCAAGCACTTGCTCCTTGTGACTTCATGCAAAGGTTGGGCCATGGAGTGAGCAACATAGAAGAGGGGATTAATCTAGCACTCACAAGCAAGCAAGCAGATACGACCACTTTG
The DNA here is from genome assembly GCA_033961575.1 of Aselliscus stoliczkanus. Taxonomy (NCBI): domain Eukaryota; kingdom Metazoa; phylum Chordata; class Mammalia; order Chiroptera; family Hipposideridae; genus Aselliscus; species Aselliscus stoliczkanus. The sequence goes on from CM066732.1 coordinate 154,144,416, forward strand.
AAAAACCGTTTGACAGAATCTGCTAAAGCCGAACACATGCATAGGCTATACTCCAGGTTTCCTCTCCCGGGTGTTTGTAGCCAATAGAAAATTGCACCTATATAAATTTTACTTCAAAAGAAAAAAATTGCAAACAAATATTGAACTCTAGTTAATATGCACTTGCTGTAATATTTAAGGGGAAATGATAATATTTGTAGTTTACTTTGAAATGCATCCTCCCCGCCCCCCCAAAAAAAAACAAACAAAGATGGATGGAGAGACGTATGGGCAGACATCTGATAAATCATGTATAGTTAACATGGTAATGGTGCAATTTAGATGATGAGCATTTGGGTGCTCCCTGTACTTTTTTTTCATATATTGAAAATTGTCATATGAAACACTGGGGAAAATGCATATGTGTGTTTGCCAATAGACATGTACATGAATGTTCATAGCAGCATAATGGCCTAGCACTGGAAACACCCAAATGCCTGGCAGCAGCAAAATAGACGCATAAATTGTGGGTCTGTTTATATAATGGGATACTTACTGTTCACTGTGAGAATGAACGAGCCACAGCTGCACGCAACAACATGGGTGAATCTGGGCAACACAACGTTGGGGGGAAAAAAACAGACTCAAAAGTAGAAAGGCTGTATGATTCTATTTCTGTGAAATTCACAAATAGGCAAGTCTAACTAACCTAGGGTGTTTTCAGAAGTCAGGATAAGGTTTTTGGGGAGAAGGGAGAAAGGACAGTAAGTGGAATGGAGTGACTCCTAGAGTGCTGGCAGGTTCTGTTTCTTGATCTTGGTGCTAGCTAAACAGATGTGAACATTTGTCCAGCTGTACATTTAAAGCCTGTGCACTTCTCTGTATGTGTATTATACATCATTAAAAACTATACGAGGGGTCTGCCAAGTGGCGCATTGGTTAAGAGCTGGTTTGGGATGCCAGCAGCCCCGGTTCGGATCCCACATATAAGGGCCAGTGACACTGCCCTCTACAGCTAAGATGGTGAACAACAGCTCCACCTGGAGCTGGGCTGCCAACCCCAACAATGGTGTAGGCTGCAGGCCCTGCTGCAGTGGGCTGCCATAGGCTACAGTGAGTGGCCGGCAGCCAGCGTGAGCTGCCAATAGCCGCGGTGAGCGACATCCAGAGGCCAGCAACCGATCTGCCTCATCCGGGAAGAGCGCAATGACGATACCAACATGGGCCAGTGAAGCAACGTCCTCTGCAACTAGACTGAAGAACAAAAAGACAGCAACTTATCTGTTCCCCTTCCCCAATTCCCCAGCGCTGTTCCCCTCCCACAATTCCCCAATAAAAAAAATCTTAAAAAAAAAAAAAACTATACGAGGAAAAAAAAAGAAAACCAAATAGTTCCAACTGGAACCTTATCCTGGGTGAACTAGGGGGCTAGGAACCTCCTCTGAGGCTGTGTAGTAAAGCGAAGTTTTGAAGGAAATGAAGCATCTCTTTAAGACATTCATCCTTTCATTTATGTACACATTCAGCTTGCATTAATCCCCCCAGTCTTCATTGATTGCCTGTCCCCACTTCACACAGACATCTATTTGCCTATATAATGTGTTCCGAATCCAGACTTGATCCTCAAGATATGACCTTGCCCTTTCAGGGGTTCACATGCAGACATTTCACTTTGCAGCCCTACTCCCCGCCATCCTGGATTCCTGTTTCCCAGTTTGTCATCCTTCCTGGACATTTTCCATGAGATATTTTTTGACCCCTGCATTAGTCAGGGTTCTCCAAAGAAACAGAGCCATAAAGAGAGGGACAGCGGGGGCGGGGGGGGAGAGGGAGAGAGAGGAAGAGAGATGGATGGCAGATAGATAGAGACAAAGAGATTTATTATAAGGAAATGGCTTGTGTCTTTATGGAGACTGGCAAGTCTCAAGGTCTGCAGGGTGAATCAGCAACCGTAAGATGCAAGAGAGCCAGTGGTTTAGTTTCAGTAGAAAGGCCAGCAGCCTCAAGACCCAGTGTTTCAGTTTGAATGTGAAAGCAAGAGAAAGCTAATGTCCCAGCTCAAAGGCAGTCAGGCAGGAAAAGGTCCCTCTGATTCTCAGCCTTTTTCTTGTATTCTGGTCTTCAACTGATTAGATGAGGCCCACCCATGGTAGGGAGGGTAATCTGCTTTACTCCGTCCACCAACTCAAGTGTGAATCTCATCCAGAAACATCCTCCCAGACACATCCAGGATAATGTTTGACCAATGGCTGGGCACCTGTGATCCTGTCCAGTTGACACATAAAATTAACCATCATCACCGGAGCATGAAAAGCCTCCTGGCTTTAAAGGCACAGCTCTCTAATGAAGGAAATGAAGCGGGGGCGCCCTGGCCTGATCCCTGTCACACCCCATCAAGTAAACAGGCTGCTGCCACCGCACACACATTGGTACATTTTTACATATGGTTTGGATTAGTGGTCAGTGGAAAAGGTTTCAGCTACCCATCCGGCCCACTGGACGGCCATGTTTATTATCTTAAAGGATAAAATGAAATTATTTTAGTTATTATAAAATCTATCATACATGCAAAAGAATCTCGGAAACATACATCTACAATTTAACAGATAATGATAAAAATGAACACCCCCAGTACTTCCCACCCAGCTTAACAATGGAAACCTTTTTTTCCATTTTTTTTTTTTTATTGAGGCTTTTGGTGCCCCTTCCACTGGGCCTCTCAGTCTGTCCCATGTTAATCATTCTTTTGCTCTTTATAAAAAAATCAATGTATGCCTCTAAACGTATATTGCTTGGTTTTGCCTGCTTTGAGCCTTCATGAATTGACTCATACGTTATGCATTCTTCTGCAACGTGCTTTTTCACTCTGCGTTAAGTGTGGGGGCTTCCTCCACATTGTCACATGTAGGCTCAGTTCATTCATTTCACTGCTGTATAATATCCCATCATATGGATGTGTCTGTCTGTCCTGTTCTTGGTGCATGTTTGGGCAGCCTCCACTCAGTCCTCTGCTGAGCTCATAGGAGCATTCCTGTCCCCATCTCCAGGTGCAGGGCTTTCTCTGGGGTACACACCTAGGGGAACAGGTGCTCCGCCCAGTCATGGGACATGTGTCTCTTCACTTTCCTGGGGAATACCAAGAAACCTTCCAGAATGGTTGTACCAGTGTCTCCTCCTGCTAGAGGTTATGCCTGTTTCTTAGGGCGCTTTCCTCTACCCTTACCATCTTATCTGGTCTCAGGGCATTGCTTTCCTCAGGTCCTGTCCATCCCTGCCCATATCACAGCCAGAACTCAGGGCGGTTGCCACTGGGACACCCTCCTACACCCTTCATGCATATGTAGGACAGCACAGGTCTTGGGTGTGATCCAGCGCATAGACATGTGTAAAATTCATGGAATGGGAGAACACGTAAGGTTCAGTTTGACTGCCATGCAGCTGTCTCCATTTCTGCTTCAGAGAAAAAGGAGAAACAAGCTCAATGGAGTGGGTGGCGCCCAGGCTAGACTCCTGGGCTAATCTCTTTATGTCCCTGTCAGGACATTCATCCTTGAAATTGATAAGCCATGCTCTGCCATTTTTCCTCTACCTAGAGCACTGTGTCCCCAGATTGGATCCACAGGCGATTTTTCACCCCCACCCCTGACCTAGTCCACAGGCATGAAATCACCCCCCCACACACACTAAATCTGCTTGGCTATGGAGGAGGTGCTTATTAATGATAAATCTTTTGTGCTGCCTCTTTCCAATTACAGGTTAGCCTAGGGAGGAAGATAAAGACATTTGCAACCAAGATGGTAATCACGAATGGAAATGATGAAGACAGAGGAGGCCAAGAAAAAGAGAGTAAAGAAGAGAGTGTCTTGGCAATGTTGGGGATTATCGGGACCATCCTGAACCTGATTGTCATCATATTTGTATACATATACACCACTCTGTGAATGGCCCAGGGGGTCCTCAGACGCCTCAGAATGGCCAAAAGATGGGAGTCCTGTGTGTCAACCAATCAGTGACTGGACACTGCACAAACAAGCAGGCATGACCTACACACACCACTTGATCAAATGAACCTTCGAACTTTATAAAAGGTCACAAAAATAAACCGATCCTGCTGCAAGGAGCAGACTCTAAAGCACAATGAATCCAACAAAACTCATTAACACAACAAGGAACTCAACGTCTTTGGCAGGGGGCCTGGAAGACAGCCTGGAAGACCAGGCTTTGATGTCATCGGTGAGCCAATGGGTGCAGACATTTATTACCCCAGATCACAGGCAGATATCACACGCTCGAAAGGAGGAACAGGGCGGATGCAGCTCACTGGCGTGTTCCAAGGACACGTATTTCATCTTCAGTCCACGAGCTGTTTATTAGTGTGAAAAACCACAGGGGCAGTCCTTGGACAGGCACCCCACTCATCAAAAGTGTCTATTTGATACCGGGGAGATAACTTATTTTTCTTTTTTCATTAGCTTGACGTGTGTATCTGTTCATATCAAGGTTTATAAATATATATTTTTAATAAACGTGCTCTATTTTCTAGCATGAACCAAATACTTGGAGGGGCACTCCTGGATTCATAGAGCTTTCCTTGGTTCGATCTGCTTCGTCCCCCTAGGCTGCAGATGTCCTGTTGTGTAGTCATTCTAGTCCTGTTTCTCTTTTACCTGCTTCTCTCTTTCTCTTTTTGGTCTGGAAGACGTTTTTCCGTAATACCCACCATGGTCTTGGTTGGTGCATGTTTTTGGATTGTCCGTTGAGTGGCTTTTTGTTGTTATATAGGAGACACAAAGTGATTGTGGGCATGTGGACCTTGGATGCACCGTGTCCTTACCGAGAATTATGCATGAAAAAAAGCTGAGTGATCAATCAGCTTGAAGAAATTTCTAAAGGACTACCCCTGAGGAAGAGCGCAGCTCTACTGGCAAACCGACTGTAGGATGGGCCGTTCTGCTTCTCATTTCACTCTTGTGACCATGCCTTGATCAGATTTTGATTTTAATGGCCATGTACCATGAAAGATGGAAAGAAACGGGAAAAGCTCAGCATTAGGTGCGCAGTCCCTTCCTTAGCGAGCCACCTGGGATCGTCTTCAAAGTAGATGGGGTGTGAATGACACATGGACTCCCCACCGTGAGAGCTCACTTCAGGCGATGAGGACACCCCTGGGACAGGTGACTCTTCAAGGGCACTGGAAGGGACAGAACGATCGCCCTCAAGGATTGCTGCGCTTCTTAAAGCTCCTGGTTTACACCCACACGAAGCTACTTTCTCCTCAGCAGGGATGGTTGAATAAATACAGATTTGCCCTGTTCTGCTGGCTCCCCCAGACTGCCTTTTCCAGGCTGCAATGGCGTAGCCTTAAAAAGAGGGTCAGGATTCCTTCTGCCAGTGCCAGCCTTGCCCGTGGGCAAAAGCAGCAGCAACCTGCCTAGTTGGATTCGAATGATGCCCAGAGGTCTCTGCTGCCAGATCTGTCCCTCTCCATGCTGTGGTGTCTGAAATTCCACCGTTAGAGAGTCATTTCTTGGGCTTGGTTAAGGGACCAGGCTCTTTTATAAAGCGAATGCCCCTGAGCACCTGGCTCTGACAGTGATTCATCAGGTGTCTTCCCCATCAGAAGGAATGAAGTTGACCTGTGTTTAGGGCACATTGTGTGCCAGGCACTGTACCAGATGCATTATATTCCTTAAGGCATTGAATCCTCACAGTATCCCGTGAGAGAGGGTGTCTTTTCCCGATGTTGTAGGAGAAGAAAGGAGAGCTCCGAGAGACCAGGAACTGTCCCTGAGATCACGTGACTAGGTGTAGCGAGTCAGGACTCAAACCCTGATCTGCCCGATTCCTTAGCCCAGTGCAGGCCTGGAGGCTGCTGGGAAGAGAGGATACAAGAGGTGGGGACATTGCAGGAAAGGGCCCAGGACACAAACCCAACGGTCCAGCTGAGCGCCAGTTCTGCACACCGCCCTCCCCTTCCACCTCCTCAGAAAAATAACCCCTGGGAACTCCTTGGACACTGGCAGAATATCATACCAATAAGGACGAGGGACAAGAGGAGGCTGGTTAGAAATACAATGGAATGTGTGATTCCAGAAAGACTGTATGAGAATTCTGAACAGTGAACAGAGTAAACAATAAAGGTGCAATGGAAAAAAAAAAAGTATCGGTGTCCTTTTTTCCCAGCATTGTGGTATTTTAAAGCATCGTGTCATTTCTTTGCCTACACATAGTTTTTATTGTATTGAAAAAACTGAACGTGACTGCTGAACTGAAACTGTTTTATTTAGACTGTAGAAGCCCCAGTGATTTTTCAAGTATACTAATTTGAAATTTATTGAGGGGAAAAACTGCTTTTCCAATCTTCTGAACAGCTCCCCAATGCTTTTTCTAGATTATCCTTATCCACAGCCTGGAAATAAGTCTGCCCATTCAGTGCCTGCCAGCCAAAGCAGCGGCACTCTCTCCGTCAGCTCTACGTGCCTCATCGCATGTCCGCTCTCACGCGGCAGAGCCCAAGAACACGCACTGGACAAACTCAGGATCCAAAGGCCTCTTGAGGGCAGGAGGAGGCCACCAGGGGTCCTGGGGCTTCCAGAGCCTAAGAGCGCCAAACCCACCTGGGCAAGCTTAGTGATACCCCAAAATGCCCCTAGGCCTGTATCCTTTACCCAACCCTTCCCATCCAGCTTATGGGACAACCCCGTGAGACATGTATCCTTATCCTCATTTTACAAGGTGTGGGAAAAGGGCTCAAACGGGCTCATTAACTTTTCCAAGTTCGCCCGGTTTGAAACCAGCAGGATCAGGCCTTTGGCTCCACAGCCATGGCTGTCAGCACCTTGCATGGCCCAGGCTGCGGGTTTGAACTCCGCTGGAGCCAGGTGACCAGTTCAGCCTCACATCACACAGCTCCCCACCACCCCTGCCTCTCCTGGTGACAGCATAGCTGGCCGGGGGAGTGTGGCTGAGCTGATGCATTTCACCTCTACCCCGGAAGTCCACTCAGAAAGCCTGGTCCTGGCAGCAGAGGGCCAGGCCAGTGCGGTCTGGTGTTTGGGGCTGCAAGATGCTTGCCGGAGGGCAGGAACTACCTGGGCCTGAATCTGCCTGACCATCTGGGTGAGCTCAGGCACGTCACACCAACTCTGTGAACCTGGGCTCCCTTCACCTGTAATTGGAGGGGGTGGGGGGCACTTGTAAATAGCCCCAAATCCCATCAAGTAGGTATTCTTACCTTACTTAACTGATGCAGGAAATGCAACCTGGAAAGGTGAGTTGACTTAGCAGAGGCCCCAGGATCATGAAGTCACGTGGCAAGAGTGGGGTCTAGGTTCCAGGCCTGCTGCCTTCTTCACCTTTGTAGCTGGAGAAAGACATTTAAGCCCCCACCCCCGATAAAGAACCACAGGGGGCCTGAGGTTCAGTGGAGGGCACAAGGCGCCTCCAAGTGCCTTGTGAGGTGCAGGACCCTGCAAAGGCAGAGGAGGTGCTTGGGGTCCCACCGATGCCACAGGATGGGGTAGAGACAGGCAGACAGACCCTTTTCCTAGGATTTTTTTTCCTCTTTTTAACCAGTAAGCCAGCTGAGGCCCAGATATATCAAGTTCACAAGTCACAGCTGGGAGTGCACAAGTCTGAAGGGAAGACTGGTGAAAGGTTTACAGAGAATTTTTTAAGTGCTTGTGTTTATTGGGGGCTAGAACTCCAGGCCTCTTCCCCTTGCGTGCTTCTGAGCTTTCTTTGCAAAGCAAATGGTTTCTCAGAGAATCCAGAGCTCAGCCCCTGCCTTAGGTTCAGGACTGTGGCACCCTAACCCCAAAGATCATAGCTTCAGGGGACCCTCTGCTGCAGGGAAGCCCAGAGAGAGGCCTTTTCATGCCAACAACAAAGGGGGGCCAACTGACCCAGCAGCTCACTGCTACTCTTTCATTCTTACTTGTCTTTTCATAAATCACACATGCACAGGCACAGCTGCAAAAGAATTAAGATATTTAAAAACTTCTATATATTGTTTTTAAATCAAATAACCCCCAAATACCATCACCACTCAGAAGCAATCCCTGTTAATATTTAGTGTATAAATTACAGACCAAGTGGCCTGCATATCTGTTTGGCAGGACCATTTTCCTTGAAATGTTTAAATTCTGTTGCCTTTAGACAGGGCATACTTTTTAGGTCACTGTCCCCACATTACCAGTCACAGTGGACAGCTTCCATCATTTGTTACTTGCTGCGTCCAAAGACATTCTTGTTGGCCATCCCCAACTGGCCACTCAGACATGAATAATAGGTTGAATATTGTAATTTACACACATGGTGCCATGCTGTCCACGTTGCTCCTGGATGTTTTCTTCATTAACAGTCATGAATACACTTCCATATCAATAAACCTGTTTTGGCAAAACACGTGTAATGGCTGCTTGGCGTTCTGTATTTGGTATTGTGTATCATCACGAGCTTCCCTGTTCTCTTACTGTTGCACTGTCAGGTTATCACTGTTGGTTGCTGTGAACCACTCAGCCTTGCTGTTTAAAACATTCCAGTCCTCGTGCCTTCCTTCCCCGTGACCCCGCAGAGTGGTCTGAGGCAGCATCCTTCACAAGCTCCGAGGACAGCGTCCGGATCCATCTCTGTTTCCCAAACTACACTGATGGTGGGAACCACCTGGATGCTTACTAAAACTGCACATTGCCAGGCCTCTCCCCAGACCTCTGGTGAGTAGTTTCAGAAGGAAGCCTGGCCTGGGGTCCCTTTAATGAGCCTCCCAGATGATGGGTCCGATTTGGAGATACACATCCAGATGGAGCCCAGGATGACTTCCCAGGCTGAGAGCCTGGTTCCGAGACCGCAGGACTCTGGTAATTGTGATGGTTTGGGACAGATCACTTCAAGTCTTTTCACCTGGGTTTCCTCATCCATTAAAAAGCTTATAGGAGGGCCGGCCGAATGGCTCGGTGGTTAAGAGCTGGCTTGGGATGCCAGCGGCCCCGGTTCAGGTCCCACATATGAGGGCCAGTGACACTGCCTTCAAAAAAAAAAAAAAAAGCTTATAGGAACATTATGACCTTCATTATAAAGATCAAATGGGACAATGCAGGTACAGCTCCCAGCAAATGCCAGGGAGAACAGGTGGACTATTTGTGGATGGAAAAATCACAGGAAATCCTTTAGTCAGTCTGTCTGTCTATTACCTATTTATCCATCTATATCTATACCCCTATCTCTAGCTCTCTTCTCCCCCATCTCCCTCTCCCTCTTCCCCTCCCCTCACCCTTTCCTCCCTCTCCTCTGAGCACCAGAGCCTCAGCTCATTTTCCTTTGAACATTCCTATCTCCCGTGCTTTCCCCATCGACTTCCTGCAGAACCTCAGAAAACCCACCGCCTCCTTATTTCATTGTTCTCTGCAGAAACAATCCAACTGTCCATTGAAGCACTTTCCTAATAGCTACCTCAGGAGCCCAGAGTGGCTACGAAAATACCACACACGTTGGCAAGAGAAAGTTCCAGAGTCCAAAGTCCTGACTCCTCTTCTGAAAGAGCTCTCCCAGAAGATGCTGGGGCCTCCACCTCCCTAAATTAAGGAGTTCTATTGTGGGACACCCCCAAAAGACCGCCCCCCTTGTGGGCTGGCAGATCCTCTGACATCACTATATAATGATTCCTCCCTCTCATGGGAAGCAGATGGAATGAACAGACTGTTCATATTGTTTGTAAACAAGTTGCACAAAACTTTGTTTACTTTATGCAGAAGAAGGGCTTCAGATTGCCATGAGAAATAAGATTGCATAATATGTGTGCATTTTCTCCAATAAGACTCTTCAAGAGGCATGCTTGTTTTCTCTCTATTTCTATAAGGGAATAATGGGGAAACTTTTGCAGAATGGCATGAGAGTCATGATTGGATGTCTCCATGGCAACGTAACAAAGGGTTCTAGGACAGAAGCCTAACTGGTAGACAGAGATTTGGCTTCAAAGCCTGGCCAGTCAACTCTGTGGACCCCCTCCCCCAGTCTTTGCAAGGACAGAACAACTGAACATCCTGTTTGGACAGCTGAAGCGTCCCACCTCGCATCTGAGGGCAGGAAACCATGGGTAACAGCTGGATAGTGCTAAGCATTGTAGTTACTGAAAAGTAAAAGGAGTGGCATTAACTGCCTCACGGGACTAAAGGAATCAGAGTTAGAATAAGCAGAGTGGGGGGTCAGCCTTAATTCTGGCATGATCCAAAGGTTGCCCCTCAAATCTCCCTTACCCATAAGCTCCCCTCTTTCTCTTCATCAGAAAAGGGCCACTTCTATCATGAAAGGCAAAAAGCACAGACTGATGACCTCCGTTGGTGTGGGCCAGCCACAAATCAAAGCTTCTCAGAGACCTACAGGCCACTTAAACTCTTAGACCTCCAGCTTGAGAAAGATGGACTTTAGACACTCCCTATTAAAGATAAACCAGGCATGGTACCACCCATGCATGCCCAGCTTCCCCTTCCAGATGAAGCTGCTTCACCAACGGTACTCGGCAGGAAAAGAGTGCTAGACTTCTCCCTGCTCAGGGATAGCCCCTGTTTGGCCTAGAGATGGGTGATTGGTCCAAGGGCTCTTGATGTATGTGGCCTGGCTCATAACTAGGCATTTCCAGGAAGAATCTGGGTCAGAAGAGTAAATCCAGTAGAGCTTCCATGGTGTACAGAGGGCTGGGGAAGTCTCAGGGCCCAGCCTGAGGGCTGGAATAAGGTAATCACATGGACAGTGCGGCCGATTGAATTATTGGCTCCAGCTCTTCAGTCCTATGCAGTAGTGTCATATATTCTCCTCCCTCCCCTGCCTCCCACAGTTAATTCCCAGCCTTTCCTTTGGGTTTGGCTGTTCCTTGCTTTGGCTAAAGGAATGCTAGCCAATGTGATGCAAGTAGAGGTTTGGGACTTACTTTGGCATCTGGATGATACCTCTTGAGGGTCTGACATAGTGATGCCAATATATTCCTAGTATCTGCTGTCACTGCAACTTGAGCCTAAAAATGAGACACGAGGATCAGGGTTTCCCCAGCCAACCCACATACCTGCAGCCAGAGCCGCCCTCATCAACGCGAGCAGGAGTCCCTCGGGCCTAGGTGCCTCACACTCCTTCCTGGGCCGTGGTTTCAGAAACCTCAAAAGAAGTTTGCACTTCCCGTCAATAGCAACCAAAAGAGCCCAACTCAAGACAACTACACAGAACCTCTTCTCACATCTTGTCAGGTTCTGTGTGCAATCATAGAAGGAAGAGAAGATGTGAACCTATTCCAGGCTCCTGAGAACCCAAACATTATCTTCCCTCCAGGGCCATCCTTTACTTAACGCATCTGATCACAAAATACTGATTTCCAGTTGGCGTGCAGTCCTGTGGACCTACTTCAGCATTCAAACCCCTCACTGTCTGGCATGCATGGACCCATGAATCAACAACCTCACTTAGCCAGGGGACCTTCGGCACCCTCGATTCCCCACCCCACCCCCATTTTACAGTTGGGGAGCAGGCTCAGGCAGGGCAAAGGACTAGCCCAAAGCTACACTCTGAGGCGGCGGCAGGACCAGATGAGAACTACCTCCCCCAGTCACCCAGGTGGGAGGCCCAGCCTGGCATGGCTCCTACCTTATAAGCCGCTGTGGGCTGGAAGCCTGGCTACCTCTGAAGAGGATGTGGTCACCAGCTGGTGGGAAGAAGACACAACCCATTTTCCTGATGGCGCTTGGAAGTGTCACACTCTTTCCTGCCAAGTAATGTGATATATTTGTTTTCTTTAACAGCCGGCCACTAGGTTTTATGCCCTGAGAATCCTTGTCCAAGTGGAGAATATACGTTGGCGTTAGAAGTCTGGCACACAGGCTGTCAGGTATATAATGAACCAAATTTGTTCCCAAACCCACATTTGTGCAAACTCCTCCAAATGTCCATCGATGGACTATAATTCCACATTTTTGGCACAATCGACTCCATGGGGTGGTGTAACTTGTCAAGCTACGATGAAAATGGAGCCGGGTGTGGAGACCATGGCAGGGAGGACTGGGGCAAAGCCAGCTGAATTCATTCAAAGGACAGGAGAAAGGGACAGTAACTTATCAGGAGATGGTGAGGCATGGTCCTAGAGTTCAACTCTCTGGGCTCAAATTCTGTCTTGACTACTTACTAACCAGAAGACCTTGGCAAGACCGCTTTGTGCTTTAACGGCCTTCCTTGTGAAATGGGAGTGTTAACAACAGAGCTGCTACTTAAGCTTGTTGTGGGGATTAAATGAGCTTTCTTACGTGTGAATAACCGAGAGCAGCGATTGGCTGTTAGGATAAAGATTCTGCAATGGCTCCGCAATTCATGGCCTCATTGAACCTCAGTCACACACCTGTGAAGTGCTTTTCTGAAGTCCTACTGATGTGAAAACAGAGACTCAGGGATGAGGCACCATTGCCCTTAATCCCATAGGAACTTTTAAATCTCCATCACTCCCTCTGATTCTTTCTAAGCTATAAAGTTTCCATTTCCCACTTTCCCCCATAGCTACAAAGAAATTATATAACGGGCTGCCTAATAGCTTTGACTGAGGCACCAAGATACAACAGAAGTTAGATATCAAGGTGGGTGTTGAGATAGCCCCTTGCTCACCCTGAAGGTATAAAAGGATGAGGCCTGGAGCTTGGGGGAGGGTTGGCAGGGGGTGTCTCTTTGGAAGGGACTTGGCTGGGAGTCCCACTGTCCTGGAGGGGGAGAGTGTCTCCCCTGTCACTTCTAAAGAGGGGCTTCAAGGAGATGAGTCTGAGAGTAATGTGGACCTCCTGCGGGTTGCAAGTGGGTAACAGAGGACGGGTGTCTCAGGGACAAGAGTTGAGGTGACTGACAGTTGGCAGAAGCCAAAGGAGTGTGGCTGTGTTGGCACTGGCTGCACTCAGAGGGTGTCAGGACCAGGAAGTGTGTTTCCCACGGATGGCATGAGTGACACGGGAGTGAGAGGGTGTGTCCATTTCCAATCCCGCCCAAGAAGACCACCTGGAGGGACAATGGACCCCTCTAACGGAGTCCTGTGGAGCTGACAATCAAAAATAGAGGCTGGGGGGCCGGCCGAGTGGCACAGTGGTTAAGCGCTGCCTTGGGAAGCCAGCGGCCCCGGTTCGGTCCCACATGGGAGGGACAGTGACACTGCCCTCATAAAAAAAAAAAAAATAGAGGCTGGGGACAGCCAGAGGAAGACACTCGTGCTCTGGTCCAGGGATGGGAGACAGGGCTCCCCTAACCTGGGGAGATGGCTTCTCTGAAGAACCCACCGTTGTGCCCTCTGCGAGGCAGAATCAGCTTTCGGCCTCTTCCAGGTCCAGACAGCATGAGCCAGCTTACCACAGCGCCAGCTGGGTGTGGAAGAAACTGTTTCAAAGGTCCTGGTGAGCGAAGGGAAACAAAATGGAAAGGCGCAGTAGCCCAGGGCTATAACAGTGCAGAGCTGTTAGCCCTCTAGCCCAAAGGCACAGGGGAGGGAGAACTCTCCGGAGTCTCAGCCAGCACTGCAGGAGATGCATCATCCTGACCCCCCCCCCCCCCGCACACACACACACACACACACTCCCTAGCCTCCTGCTGGAGCTTGCCACTGGGTGGACCCACTGAAAGCCAGAGGACAAGGACATCTTTTGATGGTCTATCCACGTCAGCAAGGAAGACGGCTGGAGGGCGGGGGCAACCTCCTGGGCCTGGAACCCCATGAGCCCATCAAGTCACCAGCTCTAATGCCAACAGAGTGTTTAAGTTTCTGTGGTGGAAATAGAAGCTCTAGGAGGAGACAAACTTTGAATGTTTTGTGCACACTTGTAGCCCTAGCACTAAAACCAGTGTCTGGCACATAGTAGGCATGCAGTAACCATTGGATGGATGGATGGATAGATGGATGGATGGATGGATGGATGGATGGATGGATGGATGGACGGACGTGCTCCCTTCTCCTGGCTCCTATCCCAGCTCTCTGGCTCGGGTGGAAGCCCTGTCTTTGTAGCAGGGATGAGGAGGCAGGGCTGCTGTCTGAGCACAAAATCCGTTCTCAACTCGGTGATATTCTTACTCAAACCTCACAACAGCCCAGCAGCATAGAAATGATTATCCCTGGTTTTCAGATGAAGAAACAGAAACTCTGAAAGGCTAACTTGCAGAGGTCACATGGTTTGTAATGACTAGAATTGGACTCTATTTCTAGAGGCCTGGACCCGTCTTTCTGTTCACAGTGCCGCTTCTTCCAGCCTCCTAACGACAGCTCCAGTGTGTTTGCCCAGCTGGGGTTCAGTTTAGGTGACTGGGCGGCTGGTGGGCGGTGGCCTGTGGTCACTTCCTCCCTCCGTCCCTTTCAGCACTAATCAGTCTTGTGGGGAAAATGGCACACACCCACATCCAGGCAGTTGTCCTTGCCATTTTGTGATGGAAACTCTAAAGGTTCTGATCATCAAAGTGACTTGTCCAGGGCATACGGCCAGCAGATCCAGGATCCAAACCCAGGCCTGCCTGACCTCAAAGCCAGCTTTTTCTCCTGCTCCAAGTTTCCCCATCTGCCCATCAAATAGAAGCTCCCGGAAGGGGCAGCTGTCTTTTCAGACTGCCCAACATCCACGCCCTTTTCTTCTAGAAAGAGAATTCTGTTTCCAATGCATGATGTTTGTATAGAACTGACCTCCTGCCCTGGCGCTGGTGGGGGTGGGGGGCAAGACCCAAACGTGGCCATCAGGGCCTTGCGTTCTCCTCCCCACATACCTGCCACAAAGAAAGGGATGGATGCCTGTGGAGGATGCCTGCTGAGAAATAGTGAGTAGACCATTCTCTGAGCCCCTTGATCCAGCCACACATCAGTTGCAGGAACTAAAACATTCCTTTCTTTAATTAAATCAATTTTCAGTGGATTTCTGTTGGGGTTTTTTGTGTGTGTGTTTTTTTTAATCCAGATTCAGAACTGCATTTCTAGAAATGGTAATGTCTCCAATTCTGTGATGCAACCCGAGAATTTTTGAACCGTCCCGCAGATCCTGTGCCGTCATCCCTGGGGAGAGGAGGAAGGCGTGCCGAGAACGAAACCCATGGTTTAACTCACAATGGCTTCTTCTCGGTCAGGACTGCCCCAACCAGGTTGTTTATGTGTCTGTGTGAAGCTTCCCTGTAAAATGAACTGCCCTGGGGGATTCCAGGTTTCCTTTCATCTAAAAAAAAAAGCAGCAAGCATTTATTTAGCACTGACTGTGTGCAGGACATTGTGCAACATGTTACAGGGCACCGTGGGAATAAGATATAGTCTCCGACTCCCAAAGGTTCCATATATGGCGGGGGAGTAAGTCCCTATTGAGGCTGCCTGGGACAGCCTGCAGAGGGAAATGAAGACTGCAGGGTAGGATGGGGAGGGCAGGCAGGCAGCAGGGGCACGGGGAGGAGGAGTATGAGCCCTTTTAAAAAGGGACTGACAGTCAGAGTAGCTGCTAGGGGCCTCTGATTCCCAGTCTTTATGGGGACGCTAAGAGTATGCTTCCTCATTTCAATCGCAGCAGGATTTATTGCTGTAGAAGGTCAAGAATGCTCATTCCCCGACCGGCAGCTGGCAAGAGCTGCCATGAGCAGCCATGGGCGGCGGGCCAATGGCTGGTGACCAACTGCCTGAGCTAGGTTGAGTGCAATGATCAGAACACCAACATGGGCCAGTGAACAGCGTCCTCCACAACTAGGCTGAGAACAGCAGCTCGGAGGGGGCGCGGGGGGAGGGGGCACGGGGAGGGAGAAAAGGAATAAAAAAGGAATGCCCATTCCCTCTGCACAGGGAGGGCCCCGGAAAGCTGCGCTTCATGCTTACGCGGTAACCACAGGGAGAAGCCGCCAGCCCTGGGCACAGGACAGCAGTCTGTGGAACTCTCCTGTGGGGCCAGGCTCTCCCCTCCTCAGGGCCTTTGTGTGGGGCTCCTTCACCTGAAACCCCCACCTGCACCCCCACCGTTAATTCTCTGTTTCTAGGCTGCATCATTTCGTGTGTCTCCAAGAAAGAAAAATACGGCACGCCATCATTTGTAGGTGTGCCCCCAGTTCAGAGCAGTTATAAAGGAAGACACTAAGTCACTTAGAATGGGCAAAATATGGAAAGTTCACACCGACTTAGCCCTCTGGCCTTGGCCTACACATCATGTACTCAGAGAAGCCTCCTCTGCCCCCAGTTCTTTATTGGGGGGGGCCCTCTTTTATGCTACCATCGCCCTCTGTGCGTATGCAAAGACTAAGAGTTGGGCTCTGGAGTAGGAACAGGCCTGGGAGTAAATGTGCCTCTTCTAACTCTGTGACCTTGGCCAATTGTTGAACCTCTCTGTGCCTCAGTTTCCTCATCTCTACTATGCAGGTAAGTAATAGTACTCAGCTCATAGGATGCTGAGGTAAAGCACGTTAGGAATTTTGAAGAAGTAAGTGATACGTGTTCAACGAGGGTACTAAGCTGTCTCTCCCAGGAACCTCAAGGGGCCAGTGACCATGTCTGTATTTTCACAGTTTTGTCCCAGTGCCTAGAACAGCGCCTGTCACATCACAGGCACCTCACAGGTGATCATACTGAGCAATCAAGCTGCCAGGTTAGCATATGAGCTAGCTGCTTCCAGGAGCACTGCACTGATTGGTTCGTATAACAACTTATGAGAGAGATGCTTCTATTATCCCCATTTTACAGGTGGTGAAACTGAGTCACAGAAATGTTAATGGGCTCACCAAAGGTCACACTGCTGATTCTTGGTGGGACTTGGATTTGCGTCTAAGCCATTTGACACTGGAGCTTGTCTCCTTCACTGCCCTGTTCCCTGGGCGGCAGCCTGGCCTCCACACTCCAGGCTCCTCCCCACCCACCCCATCTGCCTCCTCCCCGGGCTGTTCTCCCTGACACTAAGCTCTGATCCTATTGGTTTCCTGCTTCAAAAGCTTCAGTGATTCTAAACCTTCGGCCTGGCATTCCAAGTTCTCTGTGACACATTCCAGCTCATCTTTCTGCCCCTCTCTTTCTCCCTGGAGCCCCTCGGCTCTCTTCTCGGGGGCAGTAACACACCTGCCGTGGCCTATAGGACTTGAGGACTCACCCCAGTCTCCATTAGACTGAGATCCCAGTGACTGCGCTCACCCCAGCTTCCCTCTGAAGCCCTCAGTATTCAGCAGGGTGCCTGCCACATAGTAGGAGCTCAGCAGACGCTGACTGAACTGAATTGAATGTATTTGAAACAACGCCTGAGAGAAATCCATTGCAACCACCAGGCATTGGGGAACTTCCTCTCCCTGCTCATAAAGTAGCCTTTTGTAGAAGGAGAGCTCTTTCTGGGGGGCAGGAGCAAAAACACGCAGCTCTGTGGGTCTGCAATCCTCTGGTAAGAGCATATGCAGAGGTGTGGCGTTAGGACTACATCAGACTATTTCCTGCCCTGCTGAATTTTATGTCATTTAGGGAATATGGGCTCCTGTTCCAAACACCTGAGAGACAGGAACCAGGCTTGCAGCATGTTACATCTTGGTGCTGGCAAAGCTTTAATAGGAAATTAACTTGGGGAACCCCTCTTCCTCTGGACAGACACTAGTTCTGTCTCCTCCACTATTAGTGTTACACTGTTTTAATATGTCAGCAAGTTCATTCAAAATGACAGGATGGGGGCTCACAGGAGATGTCACGACCAGGGATCCTGGAGAATACTCAGAGCCTGCTCCAAACCGCAGCCTCGCCACTCCATGGCATTCCTCAAGGAGTTAGAACACAAGGAGCAATGCCAGATGGGACGCAAAGTAGCAATTTTGAGACCCAAAACCTCATGCAGAGGAGAACTTTAATAATCACTGACACTGACATGTACTTACTTTGAGCAAAGCGCTGTGTGTGCTAAATGCTTTATGCTCATGATCTCATTCGAAACCACAAGTTCCCTGTGAGATGGATGCTTTCATTATTCTCATTTCACAGAGGGAGAAGAAGAGGGCTAGGTTATGCAGGCTGACCAAGGTCATAACTTAGAGTAGCAGAGCCAGAATTCAAACGTTGTTCTCTAACCCAAGTGGGGGCGTATCGGTCAGGTTAAGTAATGCTCTCTGCAGTAACAGATAAAACCCGAGTCTTGTCTGAGCAAAAAAGTACCATGCAGAGTCCTGCACTTGATGTTACACATTTTAGGTGAAACAGCCCAAAGAGGGAGAAAGGAAACATTATTCATCATTGATTATGGGCCCAGAAATTTTCATATATTATCTCATTTAAAACTTACAGTAGCTAGAGGGCTAGGTGTGATTCTCGTCGTGCTATAGACAAGGAAACTGAGGCCCATAGAGGGTAATTCACTTACCAAGTGAGTAACAAAGGCGAGACCTTGAACCCGGATTGTCTGATGCCCAAGGCTTCATGTTGCTAAAGAATCCCACTGTTGTTCCCTGGGATGAAGAGTAGGGGTAGGCTGACCTCATGGGACTAGAATCACACATGCATTCCAGGGAAGAAGCCAATATCCCAGTGCACATGTCTCTTGCGTCACTTTGTGCCATTGTTGGGCACTCAGAATTCCAGCCGATGCCCCCTGCTTCACCCACAATGCAGCAGTTCTCAGTGGAATTTCTTACAGACCTCCAGTGAGCCCTCCTCCAACCCTGGAGATTGTTTCTTCTAGGGAGGGGCTACAGGATCTATTGACTCATTTATTCATTCATTCAACACATGTGGAGTGCCTACTACAGTCCAGGTATCAGGCTAGGTTAGAGGCTCCAAAGATTGTTGTAACATGGTCTCTGACTGTGAAGAGGAGGAGTTAATTCACAGTCCAGTGGAGGAGATAGATAGGTAACTATCCCAATACCCAAGATGCTTTGCTCTACCTGGGGCAAAACGGAAAATCATGGGAGCCTTCCTAGAAAAGCCGATCGATACTTGAAGAATGAGCAGGATTTGGTCATGGGATTGAAGGTAGAGGATGTTTAAGGCAGAGACAACATCAGGTGCAAAGGTACCAAGCAGAGAGAGAGAATGGGGCTGTCTCCAGCCCCAGGGCACACCTATTGGCACATACGCCAGTACACATGGTCTCATCTCTTTCTGCCACTGTCTAATAACACTGGGTTGGCCCAGAGCCTCATGTTTTTAATTTCAAAGTTTCCTCAAAGCCTGGGCTTTAAAATTCCAGGCTCACAGGATTCTTCCCAGGGTCCATATTTTGTGGTCTGTGTGAGCTGCCTTCCATTGGTTGGATGCCATCAATGTTCATAAATGTACCATTGTCTTGACAGCCAGCCTCAACATCTAAAATATTTATGAAACTTGGCATGGGCCCTTATATACCTTCTAAAATATTTAACTTCCAAAGGTGAACCAGATCTGCAAAGAATGGGCTGCAGGCTTGGGCTCGGACTGGCTCCATTCTGTGCCAAGGCACTCTTAAAACCAGCTCTTTTGTTAGAAATCAAATATTCATATGAAGGGTGAATAATTCATTAGGGAGGCTGAGTGCCTGGGAAGTTCATTGGAAGGTCCCTGAGAGGAGCATTTGGTGCACCAGTGACTATAGATCCTGCTCTTTCTAGCAAGTTCAAGGTGAGAGGTACTGGTTCCAAGCATGGACCCTACAGTCAGGCTGTCAGGAACTGCCCGCCAGCTCCATCACTTACTAGCCATGCCGGATGTCTTCTATTTGCCGTTTTCTATTTGCCTCTACCCTTCCCCACTCAGCTTTGTGTCCCAAGAGGCTGAACTCTATGGACTACAATGACAGGCTCCCTTGACCCCTGACTTGCAGCTGGGCTCAGTCAATGGGGAACCCTGGTAGAGATGAAAGGAATTGAGAAGAGGCAGGTTGAGGAGTTAACCCCCAACGCAGATCCTCCTGTGTTGGGTCACAATGGGCTCATCCAAAGGCCACATCTTCTCGCAGATGGCCCTTCCACACAGCTTTCTCTGGGTTCTAGTAACTACCCCTCCTCTCACTCCTTCACTTCTCCACTCAGGCCTAATGGTGGTCACAGCTCCCTGAGTTACTAGCCCTAGGGTACTCACACATTGTCACTATTGCTTTCCCTGAATGCTGCCCTTA
The DNA here is from genome assembly GCA_033961575.1 of Aselliscus stoliczkanus. NCBI lineage: Eukaryota > Metazoa > Chordata > Mammalia > Chiroptera > Hipposideridae > Aselliscus > Aselliscus stoliczkanus. The sequence goes on from CM066732.1 coordinate 154,164,458, forward strand.
TATTTGTACAAGGTTTAATCTTATAAAATTGCTATTTTGAAGGTCAAAAATGATCAAATATTAGCAATCTCATATGTTTCAACTTAACAAACTATTACTTTATTAAACCTTCCTCAATTTACCAGTTCTTGTGTGCTATCTCTTACCATAACCTTGACTGATACAGATGTGTGAAGATGTGAAGATGTGTGACCTTGCACTAGTCCCTTAACTTTTCTGTGCCTCCATTTCCTCATCTATAAGATGAAGCTAATAATGGTACCTACTTCAGAGAATTGTTCTAAGGATCATATAAGCTAATGTACACCAGGGAATAAAAGCGTACCTGGCAGGTAACATGTGCCCAGTAGACATTGGGGAAAGGGATAGCCATTCATTTGATGCAGAACAGTCAGGAGAATGAACTCATGACTTGAGGGTCAACTATCTGAATTCAGAGATGAGATCCTCTGCAGTCCTCAGAGGAGAATAATGGAAATAATTTATGTGTATGTAGTTCTCTCCTGCTCAGAAAATTCATTCATATTGTCCCTTTTAGCTATTCGGTTAAAGATCTATTGAGTGCCTACTATATCGCTGCCAGGCACCATGGAAATACAACAGGGAGCGCACCAGGAACGCTTATCTTCCCCGCCCCCATCTCTTGGGGAGAATTCAGACAAGGAAGCTTAAAATTATATTACAGAATACTAAGAAATGCAAAGATGAGGGAAGTCAAGGGTGACATGGGGTCCCAGGGAGTACTGACCCCTGATTCAATAAGTTAGAGGAAGGTTTCCCATAGGAGGGACTGTCTGACTTCTGACCTGAAGAGGGAATAGGATCGTCCATGCATAGGGTCTGTATGATTGAGGGAACATATTCCCATGAAGGGAATAGGATGTCAGACAGCTAAGAAATGAGAGAATGGGGCATATACAGGGGAGTTTAAGAGGTTAAGTGTGTCTGGACCATCTCCTTGTGTCCAGGCCAGTCCCAGGTACAAAAGAGGAGCTCAACAATTAATGGACTAAAGATACAGCCACATCCCTAACACACACACACACAGGAGAGTATTCTCCACGTGAGCGTTTTGTCTCTCCACATGTTTATTGCACCCTGTTGTTCATCTCGGTAAAGAACAGCTCCCTGTGGCCTTTGGGTAACCCCCTTCCTTCCTATACTCACCTATTCTGCCTTTATCAGAATGTCAGCAACAAAGAGGCAAAATCAGTAAGGGTCAGGAAGCAATAGAAAGAGGGTGGCAAAAGGCTGGAAGCCAAGCCTTTGGGAAAGAGCTTTCAAAGGCAATTCACTCACTCACTCATTCATTCATTTATTCCTCCAACAAATGCTTGATGAGTGCCTGATGTATGCTGGAATCTGGCCAGGGCTACATTGGTAAACATTATAGATACATGGTCCACTCTCAGGGAGCGCCATGTGCACTAGGATAACCCTAGGTGAGTGACCAGATAAGGATGGCAGAGGGGGAACCAGTGCAAATCCCTGCTTGGCAGGATAGCTAAGGGTGGGTTTCTGTGGGTGTAACTCTTGGTCAGAGGGCTGGGGTAAAACCTACAACTTAGCTTCCCAGAGAATTTGAACTATCATGATCTAGGGTAAGAAGCAGGGAATTTGAAGTTAAAAGACCCAATTTAACTCTAGCTTCCGTAATTAACTAGCCGTGTGACCAAGAATGGGTTGCTTCATCTCTGAAATTTTCTTCTCATGTGCAAAATGGGGACGATAGTACCCACCTTGCTGGGTAGTTGTAAGAATTCAATAAAATCAGGTATGCAAAATGCATGACACATAGAAGTCACTCCATAAATCTAAGTTTTTACTATTATGGAACTAGAGATTCAATTTCACTTCATTAACCACCAGCCCTTGTTCCATTTTGGCGATTGGAAGGAGCTCTCCATGGTGCTGATCTGTTTTATGACAGCTGGGGGCCTGTCGTCAGTCAAGAAGCTATGTCTTTGCACCAACTATCTACAGTTGGATGGAACATACATTTGTCCTCAATTAGACAACCCATCAAGGATTTTCCCCATTACTCACTGCTTACATGGTAGTAGTACACCCAAACTACAAGAAGGAAACTGCGGGCAAATATCAGTTACAAGAAGAAAACTATTCTTGAAAAAGCCATCATGTTGGTTTGATGTTCACTGAAGGAAAACATCACAGCAAGAATAATAATTGAAAAGATAATAACGACAATGTCAGAACAGTAGGATTAATATTAAACAGCAAGAGGAAGAATAGTATGGTGCTTAAGAATGCAGTTTCCAAAGGAAGAACACTTGACTTCAAATCTTAGTTGTGTAGACCTTGGGTAAGTTACTGAAATTCTCTGGGCATTTTGACCCACAAAATAGACTCAACATAGCACTGACCTCATGGTTTTGTTCTGATGATTAAATCAATTAATATGTGAGAGGTCTTTAGAGTGGTGTCTGGCACAGAGGAACAACTCAATAAACGTTAGCTCTTAGCACAGAAGTAACTACCTTTTAGCACAATTGTTAAGCAGCCCAAGTGAGACATTTTATACACATTATTGCAAGCATCCCAACATGTAGTTAGTTACCAATTACTAACATAAATTGCATTTACCATGTGCCCGGCACTGTCACATAATCTTTACATATACCATCTTGATTAATATTATAGAATAGGTTTTCTTTTATCCTCAGATGAAGACCAAAGAGAATAAATATCTGATTTTGAACCCAAACCTGCCTTACTCCTAAGACTCTTTGCTTGAATGTCTTGGGTGAAGCTGTCAGCATCCAAGAAAGGACAGATGTTTCTCGGTCCCTTCCTATTCCAGGTTCTGTTTGCTACAGGGCCTTCTGCCCCAGGGTATTTCTGACCTCCTCTCTCTGCATCTCCTCTCAACCCCACAACCTAAAAGGAAATGGAGTGCAGCATCAAGTGTATCACCTTACAGATTGCTGGGCATCCAAAAGAGAAGTGTCGGGAAAAAAACCATACCTCTTCAGTCTCTCCAAGAATCACCCAACTTCCACCCGGCACCTACACACTCCCCCTTCAAAGCCTCCTTTCTACTGCTGACAGCCACCTATCTTTCTGTTCTGCCTCTTGGGCTGGCTTTGTCACTTGTTTGCTATGTGACATGCACCAAGTCACATCCCATCTCTCAGACTCATTTCCTTATCTGTCAATTAACAACTATGACCATTGCCCTGATTCCTTCTGAAAGTTGTAGTGAGAGACAAAGGGGGCTTTGGGTGTGTTTTGGTGAACTGGAAAGTTCTGTTGGGGATTAAATATGATTGTCATTCTCTCCAATACCCTCTAGGGTCATTTTGCTCCAATCACACTTCGTTGTGGTTCATTTCCCTCCAATATGCTGCTGCTTCAAGGGTATAGATGCCCATGGGAACCCATTGAGAGTTTAAAAGGAAGATATCCTACCTTTTAAATTTAAATCTAATGTGTATTTATCATACACATAAATGTTGCTGTGGTAGTAAATGCATAAGTGTATAAATAACTTTTATATCTGTAATACACAAAGAGAGGTAGCCCAGCAAAGTGGTTTAGAGCAGGGGCTCTGGAGCCAGGCTGCCTGAGTTCTAATCCCATCTCTGCATACTTAGCTTGACCAAGGATTTTATTCTCTCTGTGCTTGTTTGTTCATTTGCCAAATGGCAATAATAAATTCTTGCCATACAGGGTTGTTATAAGAATTAAATACATTTATAAATGTAAAACATTTAGGATAAAGTTTGAAACATAGTAAATGACCTGTGTTTGTTCTGGTTGCCATTATATAGTGTGTGCATGGGGTGGAGACTGCAACATTATTTAGGTTTTTGTGACTTTGCCCATGTTATTCCCTCATCCTGATGCCAGGATCAGGATGGGGGAAGAACATTCTTACCCTTCCTTTGATACTAGGCATCACCTCTTCCAGGAAGCCTTCCTTTCTGCCCCTGTGCCTCCCCAGGTGGGAGTAGAGACCCCTGAGGACACCCACAGCCCCACACGCACACTGTACTGGGATCGCCTGTGTCTAGGTTACCAGCATCTTCTCCTAGCTAACAGTGGAGTCCTTGGGACAGACAGGACCTTCCAGAAAGTTCCTGGTCCAGGGCGTGCCACAGTGTGAATGCTTTCAGTACCTAGGAGTTAAAATAAACTGAATTTATCTGAATTAGAAACAAAGCTGCCTTAAAATCCAAAGCAATTTCCCAGCACAGCCCATGGCCTAGGGGAGAAACCTTTGCCAGCCACGTAGAAAGAAAATTAGCAAGATCTACTCCCCACTTCCTCCAGAGTAGGCAGCTGAGATCCTTTCCTCTAAACAGAAATTAATTCTGCCCAGAAGTAAATCCCCGATGAGCCTCGGAAAGAGCCCATTAGTGAACCAGTTACCCACTGGCAGGAGTTTTTTCCTGTGGAAGTCCCATGGAGTCGCTGTGCAGTCTCTCCTCCACGCAGCAGTTTGCCCGAGCCTGAGGAATGGCCAACAATTACCGGAGAGTAAATATGTCAGGGCATGGAGTTAGGCTTCTCCACAGCCAACAGGAAGCTGTTTTTCTTGCTGTTAAACTCTTTATTAAAATACAAGGTGAACTCCAGCACGGGAATACATTCCTCTGCCTCCTCCTCCAATTAGCCAACTATTTCAATGCTGCGGTTTTTCTTGCTATTACAAAACCTTGGCAATAAACAGCAGGTAGAGAGCCTCCCCCTCGGGGGACTGTGGAGGTTCTGAACTTGGAATCAGATTCAAATCCCAGCTCTCCCAGGAACCAGCTGTGTGACCTTAGGCAAATTATTTCAACTTTCAGGGCTTCAAGTTCGAGGAAATGGGTAAATCCCACCTGCAGGTTGGAGTGAGGCTCCCGTGATTGAAAGAACAAGCAAGGGGCCAGTTCAAGGGCTTCCACACTGCAGCCTATCAGCAAACTCTGGGGCTACAAAAATGGCATTCCTCACTTTGGAACAAAGCTCCCGTTTTGTTCAGGCTCTGGATGGCCATAGATAAAAGAAGGTCTGGTCTTCCCAGCGCAGGACATAATTCCTCATTTAATCATACAACCACGGTAATTCTATCCCCCTTTCAGGACTGGCTTAAGAAATAATACAAGACGCAATGCATTAGCCAATGAGACGTGAGGGGAAATAGGCTGTGGTGAGGGTGGGACTCCCGGGAAAGGGACACCTCAAGGAGTGACATCAGCAAGACGGTGGAAGAAGAGTCCCCCATCCGTATCCCTCTTCAGCAAGGATAATTTGGCAGCCATCCATGACAAAAGTGTCTCTGTGCAGCTTTGGAATCAGGTAGGAGACTGTGAAAGTTGGTGGAGCCCGTACCAAGGTGGGTTGTATTGTTGTAAAGGCACAAGTGGCACACCTGCCAACCGTGGTCCTGTCTACTGACCCAGAAACAGCTTCCCTCCCTGGTGGACTCAGCTACAGCCCCAAGTGACCCTAGTCCTGCATAAATACCATCCGACAAAGGGCCCTACAGGAGTCACGCCCCCCTGTGCTCCCATGTAACAGGCCTGCTCCCCTCAATCCCCACTGTGGACCTGTCTCCAGCCCCTCGAAGCCACCAGTCCTGTCCACTCAGTGACCAGGCAGGAGACATACCCATCCCTAGAGTGCAGGATTTGGGTCAGCTCCATGAGGGTCTTATCTAAGGGGTGCACAAAGGGGAGGTGCTGGGCCACATGGGACACTGTTGGTTCCAAGAGCTATTGGGGAGTTATATTACATTTGCTTGTGGCTCTGTAGGACGTACCTGTGTGTGAGGGGGCTTGTGTCCCTTTAAGGGCCCCATAAGCTGCTTGGCCAAACAAAATGGATGCTGAGGCAGCAATACCATGGAGCAGCTTAGCAAAATCTCGACAGGAATGAAAAGAAATAAGAATGAGAAACAATGAAGAAAACACATGGAATGTAAGGGACATCATCAAATGAACTAATTTAATATGAGAGTCCCACAGGAGAAGACAGAGAGAAAGGGGCAGAAAGCTTAGTTAAAGAAAAAAATGGCTGAACATTTCCTAAATCTTGGGAGGGATATGAACATCCAAATATATGAAGCTCAAAGGACCCCAAGCAAGATCAACCCAAAGAAGATTACCCTGGGCCCATTATAACCACGTTGCCAAAAGGCAAAATGGATACCTTAAAGGGAGAGTGTAAATGTAGCAGGTGCTTGTATTACCGGATGTTGGCATCTACCTGTGATGTCTGGAAGTGCTGCAGCCATCTTGTGACCGACCATGAGAACAAAACTACCCCACAGAGATGATGGGGTAGAAAAATGCAAAAGACCTGAGGGTCATTGGGCTTCTGACTTAAGAAATGCTAACTCCACCTATTCCTCGTTCTACTCTAATTTCTGGCTATGTGAAATAATTCGTATCCTTTATTGTTTAAGCCACTTTCAATAGAGTCATCTAGTACATGAAGCTGAAATCATTTTAATAAGCACACCCACCAAGACTGAAATATCAGGCTCATGGCGTATTTTATCATTGGAATTTCATCCATCTCCAGAGCCAACCATCCAGCAACCAGCAAATCATGAATGAACCTCTACTATGCATGCATAGCTTGCTGTCTCAGGGTCTACAACATAAATTCTTTTAAAAACAAAAAGATGCCAGGACATTTTTCTTCTCAAGTCATTTTAAATACAAGATACAGATCAGAGCCATGATAATGACACTTGTGTTGATTAGGATTTTTAGTGGCAAACAGTGGGGACCGCTCTATCTAGTTTAAATGCAAATGGAACTTAGGTTGTTAGGAGCTGACAGAATATCCAAGAGAGCCAGCCTGGTCACCACATGTCCAGGAACAGTGTCCAAACCAGCCTCGTGCACTCAGATCTCGTGGCCTCTGGGTACAGGCCCCGCAGATGCTGTGCACAGCACACAGCTGCTGTGTCCTTGGGCTCTGCTGGCTCTGAAATCTGGATGCCCACTCCGCCCCCACTGTTTGTCATCCTCACCAGGAGAGGGTCCACGTGGAGCCTGCTTCCCATGCTCCTTTCTTCCAAATCAAAGCCTTGGATGGATGCCCTGAGGGTCTCCATCTAGGCAGCATGCTTAGCTTCAAAAATAGCTGGGATATTGACTTCAGGCTTCTATGGGGAAATAGAGACTCAGAATGTGACAATTACCTCAAGTATAGGAAAAGTGTCCCAAAATGTTGAGTGATAGGGCAAAAGTCTATTATACCATCTATTCAGAACTTTGATTTAGCTGGAAAACTCCCTTTGGACAAGCTGGCAGTCTGGGGGGTTCATGTACCAACTTTGGGGGCAGTAAGGAGTTGGGTCCCCTGACTAGAAATCTGAAGACCCAGGTTCATGTCATGGCTCCACCTCTAACCATCTGAGACCAAGCACCTTCCTGGACTATTAGCGGTGACGTGGCAAGTTCCCTTGAGACTCACAGGAGTCAGCCTTCCGCATCCGGCCCCCAGACCCTCATGCATCCTGTCCAGGGCACAGCTGGGGGAGCTGGGCTTCAGTCCCTGGCTTAACCACTAGCTGGATGGATGACCTTGAGAATGTCACAAAATCTTCTTGGGTTTCAGTGTCTGCAACTCTAACTGGTGTGCTGGACAAGCTGGTGACTAGAAGCCCTTTCTGCTCCATTCCTAGCCCCTAAGAAAATGCTGTCACATCTGATGGCTCTCTACAGTAACTCTGGGTCCTGGAGCAGTAATTCCCCATTTGTGTTGTTTCCATCTGCAGGGATCACCAAAAGTGGCTTCCCCAAGGAAATCCGATGCTCAGGCATTAGCACCAAATATCTCCCAAATTAAAAGTGACTGAGATCTGTTTTGCAGACAGAGCACCATGTCAATAGCACTTTCTAATAATACAGCAATCTCTCCCCACTGACGTGCCATTGACCCGTGGTGTGCAGCTGCCCAGCTGACTCATCACCCCGGGAAGACGGATGGCTTGGCCTCGGATGCCAGCCTCTGCCAGCCCCTCTGGCCCCTGCAGCCCGTGTACAGCATCTTACGCTTCTTACCTCCTCTGCGTTTGGGGAATGCTGTCCACACTGGCTCCCAGTAAGAGGGTGACTTCTTCATCCCTTACCCTGGAAAACCCAGCCACTGTAAACATGGCAGTGCCTCTGCAGAACCCAGCCTCACAGTCTTCCCAGACTCCACCATGCCCATGGAGCATGGGAGTTGGCATGGACATGTCTGTTTGACTGTGGACAAGCGTCCGCCTCTCTTTCTGAGCCTCAGTTTCCCCATCTTGCAAAATGGGGAAGAAATACCCATCACAAAGAATTAGCAAATGAGTGTGCAGAAGCTCCTAGCCAGTGCCAGGCATTTAGTAGGTGCTCAATGAATATAACTTCCTTTTCTTCTTTCAATGCCCTCTTGTTACCTAGACTGATTCCACTCCCTTTGCTGGGGGCTCCCAAGGGAGCTCCCAGCCCTCAACTATAGCCCCTCCGCCTTCAGACCTGTCCCCTGAAGCCTTAGCTTTTCCTTCCAGCCCCGACATTCTAGGAATCCTCATATCTGTCTTTTGTTCTAATCCTCAGGACGCTCACCCTGCCTGTCACCAGAGCAGTGACCTACTGATATGAACTAAGACAATTACTGCATTATGGCAGTATGAATGATGTACATAATAAATTATAATAACTTTCATTAATGAAATCTTAATCAAAGGAGGTGGCACTGTGAGCTCCATAACTCCCAGGCTTCTGTTTCCAGGTTCTCACACCTCCTCCCTGACTTGGGAACCCCCAGAGAGCTGGTGCTGTGTCCTTGTTATGTCTCTAACTCGAAGCTGGGCTCACAGATGAGGGTCTGGTTCCCTGGATGCATGAGTCAAAGGCCCCGCTGTGTGTTGAGCATCATGCCCACCCTGGGAACCGGGAGGCTCAGTCCAGACCACCGCCCTGCCCTAACTTGCCGTGGGACTTTGGGCAATCACCCTCTTCTCGACTCCCCTCCCCTCTCCTGTAAAATGACTACAGTCTGTTGAGCACCTGCTATGGGTCGGATGTTTCAGTGGGTTCAACATTCAGTCATTGCTATCACCCTATGAAAAGGTCTGTGACCATCCCCACTGACAGGAGAGGAAGCTGAGGCATAGCCCCAGGCCACACAACTGCTGATTGCTAGGGGCAGGACTTGACCTTCAGAGCCTGAGCATTACTCACCCTGCTGATGTAGCCCCTTCCCACCCGAGGTGACCAACCACGTGAACCCTAAAAGGAGAGAAAGTTTCCATGCATGCCAACCACAGGTCCAGGGATCCCACCCTGAAAGTGTTACTTGAGAAGCCAAAGGAAGAATAACCATCATGGTTTCCTACCTCCCTACTCGAGGTTAGGCAGAAGGTGTAAGTCACAGGCTCCGGAGCCACACAGACCTGGGCACCAACCCTCCTCTGTCGCTATGCCATGTGGCCCTTGGGGACAGACACTTACTATGTCTGAAACTCATCCTTCTCATCTGTAAAATGGGCCTGATCCTCTATCTCGATGGCAACCAGGGTGAGGATTAAACTAATCACGGTGTGAAGGACTGATCAAGGAGCCTGCCACACAGAAGCAACTGGCTAACTACTGCAGTCCTTGGGATTACTGCTGCCCTCCATCATAAAACAGGCTCAGCCGGTGTGCTTAAAAAGGGAAGGATTTCCTTCGTTTCAAAGGTGAGTTTTGCCCCCACCCCGAGTCTCCACTCTATTTGGCTCCTCTTCCCCACTACCTCCTCCTCTCTCTCTCTCTTGCAGAAAGAAAGCTGGTCATTTAAAACATGAGGGAAAAAGCCTCCCTTGGCATCCTATGGCTGCCTTTCCCACCAGCTGCTGTTGCCATGGTAACCCACAGGCATCTGCATGCTTCTTTCAGCTGTGCCTCCCCACCCTGCACCCTGGGTGAGCTGCTGGTCTTTCCCCTGCCCTAGGAGGCCCCAGAAAGCCACACTTAGGGTTCCCCTGCTTCCCAGCCAGCCCTCCTCCCTTCCTGCTTTCTCCGTCTCTTCCCCTCAAAAGATAGAAAGGACCATCCCAAAGAGCTGTCCCCAAAGAGGGTGACAGCATTTATTCATTACTCCACAGATGTCTATGGCTGGCCTGCTGTGCGTGGCACTCTGCCACCTAGAAACCTGCCAGCACCACAGTTGTTAAAGAAGATGCCTCATTTTACAGAGTAGGAAACTGAGACCCACAAAGGGAGGAGACTGCCCAGGTCCTACAGATGGCAGAAGCCGGTGTCAGGTGCCCAGGTGAGTACTGTGCTTTTGTTTTCCTTAGCTTTTGCCAACACCCAGCCCCATGCACGCAGGGCCAAGCTCTCCACCTGCCAATCAATGGGACCTTGAACCGTAGATAGTGGGCGGAGCTGGCCACAGTCTGTCGTGGCTCTGGCTGCAGTTGGTGAGGTTAGGGCCCAGACCTCCGTGGGAGTGTCCTTTTGGTATGGCCAAAGCAGGTCCTCCCTGTCATGGCCCGGGCCACTGCAGCAGACTTTCAGGGGTGCGTGGATCCTCCCCAGCTCCGCCCCCCTACTTAGCCCCTCCCACAGGCACAGCTGGAGCAGTTGAGGCTGCAGCCAGTTCTGCTCCACTTACCTGCCAGCCCCATCTGCGGGCTGGTGTGAGAGGCAGATGGATACTAAAAGGCTCTGATCACTCCATAAAGAATCCTTAAAATGGAGCACCCACTGCTAATTTTTTCCCCTTCGAGGAGGGAATGGGACAAATCCTAAGTGAAGACCTACTATGGGTCAGGCACTGGTGCATGGAATCCATTGTTGTCATCACCATGACCACTGCTTACTGAGCACTTACTATGTGCCAGGTCTTTGACCAAGCTCCTGAATTCTAGTTTTTGTTTATACATGCATTCTGTCATCCCCACTTCGTCTCCCTTCTCGCATCATCCTGCTGCTCAGGGTAAACCTTTTTCAATTTTTTTTTTGCTGGTTCTTTTCCTATTCACTTGTGCAAACTGACTTTTAATCAGGTTTATAATTTTTATGAAGTTCTGTGCAGACAGTGTGGACCCTTGTTGCTTGCCCCCAAGGCAGACCTTCCACTGCCTGCCCTTGGTGCTTGGCGGGCACCCAGCAAGTAGCACTCACTGAACTCCTGTTTCCAGTATGGTACCTGTGAATCCCTCTCTTTACTCTCCCCAGAGAATAAGGCCCCCGTCTGCTGCTGGAGTGGGAAGGGGCATGCCTAGTGCCATAAAGTGGCAGGAATAAGCTGAAAGTCTGCTCCCTGAATTTTTAACCAATCCTCTGAGCCTAGCGAGCCCCAAGTCACCTCCACTTCAAAAGCACCGTGTGCCACTTCCCGAGTCTTCTGGGTGTTCTGCAATGTTCATCCATTGTTTCCCAGGCCCATTTGGCTTAGGATTTAGTGCCTCTGATCTGCTCAATCATTTTTATCTCTTCCATTTGCTTTCCAGCCTCAAATTCCAGATTCCAAATTTGCTGCCTTCTGATCTCCTCTCTTTGACCTTGAGAGTCTATATGCCTTCTTAAAAATCTCTCCCCTGTCATTTTGATGGGATTTCAGATGGGAGCAAAGCTACACATCTGTTCAATCTGCCATCTCTAACGAGCCTTTAATGCACATTAAATTTTACTATGGAGGAGGAGGCGACTGAGACTCAAGTCTACCCAGAGTAAGTGATTGGGCTGGGAGTCCAAACCAATTCAAGGTCCACTCCACTGTGCTGCCCCATCTCTCGGCTCACGCAGCTGGGCGTTGAGTCCTTGGAGATTGAGTGATACCAGTAAGGTCAGTAGGACATGGATGCCACAGAAGATGAGCCCGGATCAGTCCTCTAGGATCAACATGGCCAGATGAGGGCTCATGGCAGGCAGGGTCCAGAGACAAGGCACTCAGGGAGAAAAGCCCTGGAGATCATGTGACACTGTGTGCTCATTCTCTTAGAATCGAACCTTTTGGTTTCTGCCTCCCAATCCAGTAGCAGTGACCTGGGTCCATAATGACTTGGATAACCAAGGCTGAAATCCATAACTTCATTCCCTGCCTGGTGCAGACAGCCCTGTGCACCATCCCATCATTCCCTGCCTGGTGCAGACAGCCCTGTGCACCATCCCAGACACGCAGGCGCCCGCTCACCCCCAGCTTCCTCCAGTTCTGCCCCTCACCTCCCGCACGTCTGAATGTACCAAGGCTACCTGCCTGGTCAGCGTCAGCCCCTCGTCACTGCTGCCCCCTCCTCACTCACGGACCCCACGTGACCTCTGTTTCCGGGGTCATCCTGGCTCTGCTGGGACTGTTCCCTGCTTGCACACACAAACGTCTATGACAGCTCTACACTCAGCTTCCTTTCTTTAATTGTTTCCTTGTTTCTAATTTCCAGTTTCCTTCATTTGTTCAACGAACACTTACTAGACAGCTATTACATGCGGAGTCCTAGGTGGACATCAGGGATGCAGAGGTAAGTGAGACAGCCCCCCTGCCCCCAGGAGCTGACAGTCCCAGGGACGGGCGGGTAAACAGATGGTCTCTGTGCAGGTGAAGGGGGCATGTGGAAGTTCAGGGGGGACCTTCAATGGAGCAAAGGGGTCCCTGAAAGCTCCTCAAGGAGGAACCGTGAAGGAGCAAGAGTGATTCTTACACCTGTTCTGTGCCGAGGACCGAGGCATAAGGCTTTGGTTCATTTATTCATCCACTCATCCAAACTAACGCCGAGCAGCTCCCACCGTGTGCATGCTGCTGCGTCCCCAGCACATCACACCCCCTTGTGCTCTCAACTCCCCAAAACTGCCGCAGCCAGAAGCCATCAGCTTTCTGGGTCCAGCCTGCCACCCCAATGGGGCAGTTCTATTATCTGCGCCACCTCACTCTGCTTCCAAACCCTCGTGAACCTCCCGGACTTGTCTGATTCTCCAAAAGGCCTGTGTGTAACAGAAGCACCAAAACTAGATTTCCATAAAGTCGCTGGAAAGTCCCTCCCTCCCCCTCCAAGCATAGAAGGTCATGAAAGTTCATATAGCAGATTCTCTGATGAAATATCAAGATTGTGTGAAATTCATTGTCAGCGACAGCCAAACCCAGGGCAGATCATCCTAAAGGAAACGTCAGAACTGACCTGGATCTCTGCCACAGGGAGGGGACCCAGAATTCAGATGTGACCTTGACCAAAACTTCAGTCCGCTCCTGCACTAAGCACCAAGTCTGCATAATTAATTGGGAAAGTGGTCCTTATGACTGACAGGCCAGCAGTGATTAATTACCTTAATATTTGTTCCAGGTTCTGAGGATGTGCAAAGTGATTAGAGAGGGGTTTTGAAAACAGTGACTTGTTTGTTCTGTGTCCCCTAATTGTTTGCTAAATGATTCACCATAATTACATGTAACATCTTTATACTCCCCCAGATAATACTTGCATAATATGGAAGCAAAACTGAAATTCCTAAAGTACAAACACAATAGAGATTGAGGGCAGGCTGAGAAATTCGGAAAGACATCACTTACGATTATATGCCCCACCAATCCAAGGCTCCCATCTTGTATATTGCCCTGACCTGTAGACTAACCTGGACAGCAGCCCATGTGGAGCTTGGAAGCAGGGTTGTTTCACAGCAGGATGTCCATGGATGGTTAGGACGCGAGCATGTGACATCAGGGTGATGCAGTAAGTTAGTTTCAGTGCCAGCAGAAGACCTGCCACATTGTCCCTGAGTGTAGGGAAAGAATCTGGAACACAGAGTCCAACTGAACCATCATGGGTCTCCCTGAGCCAAATGCCCCGATCCATCCCCCAGGTCTCAGCGTCTGGACCCCAGGCTTCCTTGCACAAAGAGGAGAGCCAAGTCCTGTGCCTACTCTCCCCTTCTGACGGGCAGGGGAGCCTGAGCACTGCTCGCCCTCCCAGCCACTGCTGAGCCAATATGAAGTCAGTAGATTGGGCTGAGGGGTAATGGAGAGCCTCTGGGACAGATGTTTAGACTCCTAGATTCCCAGAAACTCCCATCTGGATTTCCAGCTTCTTTACCAGGCAGGACCATGGGAAGCGATCGTTGCTTCACTTTTCCCAAAGCAGAAACCAAAGACCCAGAGGTACTACGTTAGGGAGGGCCTGAAAGGTCATGGAGTCCGGTCTGTCCCCTTGCAGATGAGGAGTCTGAGGCCCAGGGAGCAAAGGGGATTGTCTGGCCTCAAGCTAAGCCCAGTAAGCCCAGTTGTCCATGCTGCATGCCGCATTGGGATGTCACCCCTCTGCCTGGACTCTGGGTCCCCTGAAGGCAGGGACTGTCCCTAACACCTACCCATCAGATGGGCACCTCCAGAACCCATCACAGGCCAGCAGAGGCGCTCAATGCACACAGTCTTAACCTATCTGTTGACCTGAATCCTCCCAAAAGCTCAGGCCAAGGACCACCTCCCCTGAGGAGATGGCCTAGCCGTGGTTGAGAGGGGCCTGTGCTTAGAGCTGGAGTCACCATCTCACATGAGCAAATCTGTGTATTCTTGTGGCTTTTTCCCAATTATGTAAGTTGTCTCTGCAATAAGACTGGGAATTGTGAATTCATATTCTGTGAATCCTTAATAATACCTGGCACAGATATTTGTAGGGTATCCACATGCAATGCTGTCTCAACAGATGGGAGGAGAGAGAGAGAGAGAGAGAGAGAGAGAGAGAGAGAGAGAGAGAGAGAGAGAGAGAGAGAGAGCGCGCTGGAGGATAGAGACTCAGAGAGACAAAGACACTAAGGAGAAATTGAGGACACCATGCATCTGAGTCACTGTTATTGTTTGATGGCCCATGAAGGAAAGAGAAGCCCTTTAAGCAGGTAGGGCTCACCCGTCAGAATTAAGACTGTGCTTTATTTAGTCTGATCAAAAGGAGAAAGTAAACACCATGACTCACTGTTGGTTTAAAATCAGCTCCCCAACCCCAAACCTAACACAGGACAAGTGGAGATGCTATTCATCTTCCCTCCAGTGTGGGCTCTGGGCAACACCTTTGCGTTCACACATTAGTCACCGCCTGTCACTTGCCTACGGTGGAGGAGGTGTGCTGCTCTGTAAAGCTTCACAGCAGGAAGCTTTATATCAGATTCCCAGAGGCATCTGTGTGAGTCACAGCAGGGCACCTGGGCCTCTCCTGCAGACAAGCTGCTAGGTGGACACAGGCAAGAGCTGACCAGCTGAAGGACAAGAAAGTCAGGAGAGATGGGCCTTCCCCGACCTTTAACAGACTCCTGCCTGGAGGGTCAGTAAGGATCCTCAGGCTGCAGAGAGGAAGTGTGGTTTTGTAACGACTGGGATCTGATTGTATCTGGTTACTATTGGAGACCGCCGTGCCCAAGCTGCCTAACCAGAATAGTAGGGCACCAAGGTGGGGGCCACCGTGCTTTAGATTTGCCTCCTACACCATCCTCACCCATATCTTTTGCTCAAGTGCCACCAAACCACTCCACAAGGCACACGTAGCATGGCCCTTCAATCTGCCATACCTTCGTCTCTGCTCTCCCCTCCCAGGAATGCCTTTCCACCTGCCCTCCCCTTTCCCAGTTCCCCCATCAGAAGACCCCAGGCTGAACCATCTGTCACTCCTCTGTGCCCCGATATGGGCCTCGTATGTCCCTCCCCCAGCTCCTGTATTGACTTACTGCCCCCGTTAAATTGTGAATCCTGAGGACAGAGAATCCATGTGATGGGGCACTGTCACTGATTTTCCCAGCACCCCCACTACTCCCCAGCGCCCCACTGTACAACAGAACGAAATCTGCAAAACTGAATTCAGGTCTAGGGATGGTCATGTGTCAGTCCAAGCTATTGTGGTAACCTCTTCCTCGTTAGTGGGAATTGGTCATCAACCCACTCCTAAGCCAACCAGTGCATGGCATTGCCCTGGAGATGGTTGTTGGTTCAGGGGCAGGCATGGCGCTAGTCCAATCTGAAGGAAGACAAGGGGTTTGCCTGCAGGGTTGGCATGGAGAATCAACATCTATCTATTATCTATCTATCTATTGTCCATCATCTATCTATCATCTCCATCTGCACTGGCTAAGAATGAAGAAGCGCGGTGGCTCAAAGGCCCGTGACCATGAGGAGAACCAGTCTCCGTGAGGATGTAGCTTTGTGGGCGCTGGAAGAGAGAGATGGGAGAACCTGAGTCCTCGATGACACCTGGAGCCTCGGGGCCCTCCAGCCATGCTCCGGGTTTCTATTCCACTAACAGTGCGTTTCCTGACTGTGTGAGCCAGCCTGGGATGGTTGTGTGTCACTCATCATTGAAACCCCTTAACTGATACACTGGGTCTCACTCACCTTTGTATCCCAGTGCCCGGCATCTTGCAGGAAACGTGGTAGCTGCTCCGAAACAAAAGTGTCAGCGCTGGGTGCTCAAGTTCTGTTGCTGAATAAGGAAAACAATAAATAAATGAGGAAGAGGAGAGAAATTGGCTGAGGGCAGTGATTCCATGAACCACCAGGTCGGGAAGGATCAAGGGCAGCTAACAACAAGCCCCTTACACAGACTCAGCAATCCCCTGGGTTGGCCTGACCCTGTGTGCCTGGCTTGTCCCTACCATCCATCCTACCTGATGGCCCAGACCCCACAGAAAACATCACTAGGACGCCCTGTGCATTTTATAGTCAAGGTATTTAATCAGGAAATGCTTTAAAAGTATATTTTTAAACTGGCCCTAATAATATTTCATACTTCTCTTTGCATATCAGCATTACATAAAAATATGAAACTCCATTATCTTAACAAAACAACCAGTCATATCTCTCCAGGGCCTCCTCTGATCATTATCAGCCTGTCAACAATGTTTTTATGTCTTTGTATTCAATATCCCTTCCTGCTTCTCAAGTTTTTCCACTTAACTCTTTCATTGACAAGCAGGTCTCTCCCTGTCTATGTTATCATCATATTTATCATTTTAAATGTCTGTGCCCCATGATACTGGCTGACTTTGCAGCCCCTGACCGTTGGGCTTGTGGACTGTCTCTGGTTTCTCACTGGGTTCACCCAGCTGCATTGATAGACCAGCTATTGCCCTCAAGATGCCAACTGGCGAGTGTGTTTTTTTAACGGCTGCCAGAGGATAGAATGAGATGTAGGGATCCTGGGTACATGCCACCCAGAGGTTTCAATCAGGGTGCACTTGTTTGCAAGGACTGAACTCACTCAAGCTACCAGAAGTAAAGAAAAGGTGATTTAATGTAGAGTCAGCACAGGGCAATTGGGGCCAAGAGGGAGTCCACCTCAGGGGAGCTGGTAGGAACCTTCTTTACATTTTTTCTGTTCTCTCCCTCCTCCCTCCCTCCCTCACACACTCTCTCCTCTGTGCCTATCTCTCATTGTGTGTGTGTGTGTGTCTCTCTCTGTCTCTCTCTCAACAAGTCTCCGTGACCACTAGACCCCAAGTCCCTCTGCATTTTGGTCCAGTACCCATCATCAATTGACCCTGAGCTGAAATTCCTGGCAGTTGTGATCTTTGTGGCCAGATGTGGGTTGGGAGGTGTCATGTGTTATAAACCTACCCACCAACTTCTGTCGCTTCAACCAGGACTAAAGGCAGGGCAGGTTCCTTCAAAGCCAGGCCTCCCAGGTTTGAACCTGGCTCTATCACCTGCTCCTCTGCTCTCTGACCTCAGGTAAATTGTGCCTCAGTAATGAGCTCCCCGTCGCTGGACACATTCAAGCTGAAAAACATCAACTGACTCACTCTGCTTATCTGATATTAATCGAGTGTTTATCATATGCCAAGCACAGTATAAGCACTTTACACAAGTTAACTTAATGAGTCTTCACCACCTCCTAAGATGAGGAAACTGAGGCACAAGGAGGTTAAGTAACCAATTCCAGACAGACAGCTAATATTCAATAATCAAAGAAATGCCAGTTGAAATGAGATACCACTTCACACTTGTCAAATTGACAAAACGAGGAAGTCGGGTGTTATAAGTGCAGGCAAGGATGTGAGCTAAGCAGAGCAAGCATGCCATGCTGACGTGTGGAATTTGGAAGATCCTTTCTGGAAAGCAGCAGCCTGGGGGTGTTCACTCCAGGTGTGTTTATATTCAATGACCCAGCAATTCCACCTTCACATTCAAACCCCAGAGAAACTCTCCACAGCTACTCAAGGATAGTCAAAAAAATGTTCATCGCACAGTTGTTTGCAGCAGTAAAGGACTGAGAGTAACCTAGGCTTCCATCACTGGGGGATGGAAAATAAACTGTAATGGACACATCTATGTGTCAGTCAGTTTGATTTCAAAACCAAAATGTGGAGAGGAAAACAGAGTCTAATTTATTATCCATTTTATAATCGACACACATATGTTCCCAAAACATTGCTATATTATTTTTTTTGAGACATACGAATAAATAAATGTTTGGAAGGACATCCAATATGTGAGAATGGATGTGTTTAAAAGGGGAGGGCAATTGGACTGGGAGTAGAAGATAAAGGGGAAAAAAAATTGAGATGGGATACTATGAAAGAAAATAAAATCAAGAACCCTGCCCTGAAAACTCACTGCTCAGGGCTTCTGAGAATCCACCTGGCAGGTATGGAGAACTGTGGACACCAGATCCGTCTGCACCGGAAGATAAGATAAGGAGCCTTCCAAGACCTGGCATCTCAGCCCTGCATCCCCACCTCCTGGGCTCTCCCATCATCCTCTGCAGGAGGCACCTCTAATCCATTTGCAACGCTTGGGTGTTACATCATCTTATTTCTGTACTTTTGCCCGTGTTTGGAATATTTAACAAACATTTAAAAATCGACTTGGTGTAGAGAAAAGGATGGGAACAGCTCCTTTTTCACATTTTATGTCTCCCCAGGTCTGGTGGGAGTAGAAGCCTAAGGGAAAAATGAGACCATTTGAAAAAGAATCTTCAGAGAGCTCTGTGCTACTCCACCCAGGGGACCCCTAAACACTATGAGGAATGTGGTTTTCAGGGTGCATCTTGTTCTCTTCCCACCTCTACCCCCACCTCTACCCAAAGGCGAAGCCCGGCCCTGCCCCGCAGCACTCTTGCACATCACTACTGACAGCACCTGGTCCAGCCCTCACCTTAGGCTGGTGGAAACTGAGGCCCCGAGAGGAGATGGGGGTTGAAGTGGGCTGAATGGTGTCCCCCTTCTTCAAGACTATGTCCACTTGGAGCCTGCGAATGTGACCTGGGGAAGGCCATTCATGGCCTGTGCACCTCCAGTTCCGACTGCCTTGGGAGGCAGGGAAGAAAGCGACACGGCATGTTCGCTGCCTGCAGAGTCCAAGCCTCGGCTGCGTGTGAGGCCCTGCTGACCGGAGACCCTGGGTCCACAGCCACCTCCCTGCAGCTTCTCCCGAGAGGGATCGCAGGCTTCGCTCTGGCCCCAAAGGCTGCTCCACTTCCACTGGCCTCTGGTACCCTGTTTAAAGGGCAAATGCCCAGGAAGGACGCACCGCCCAAAGCTGGCCCCAACACAGGGGCGGGGTGCCACCAGGTCTTAGGGTACAAGTTAGGGCCTTGAGGCTGACTGAGTACAGGGAAAAAAGGAGATATCTGCTTAATTCCAGCTGGGTTTTTTCCTATGCACGACGCTGCAGCAGACAACTTTGTCCACGTCAGCTACCATGCTCCTGGCTTCATTCCTATGGGATATACTGTATTCCCAGCAATGGGATCGCCAGGTTAAATATGGTTCACATGAGGTTTTTATTGTAGCAGATGTTGGCCGCTTGATTTCCTGAAAGGTTGTAACAACTCACACTTCCACCCACAATGCATGGGAAAGCCTTTTTTCCCCACACACCCTCTGGCAACAATTATCACTCTTTCAAATTTTGTCAGGCTTTGGAGGATAAAGTGGTATATCATTGTAACTTTAATTTGCATGTTCTTGACTGTGGTGAATTTCCATGTAATCTCTGGAAATGTGTATTTCCATATAATCTCTGGCCATGTGGACTTGCTCTTGCAGACATTGTTTATTCATATAGGCAATGCTTTTTCTATTGTGTTGTTCGTTCTTGTCAAATTTTAAAGCACTATGTATACAGTGTATATATGTTGACTGTCACCCGTCACCTGTGCTACAAATTTTTTTTCCATATCTACCGTTTGTATGTTTACTTTTTTCATGAGAACTTTTGCCATGTATATTGATGGAAGGAGAACTGACTCTGGGTGGTGAACACACAATGCAATATGCAGATGATGTATTATAGACATGTATACTTGGCACCAAAGTCACCTCAATAAATTTAATGAAAATTTTAAAAAATTTTATACCCAAATAGGTCTACCTTTTCTTTTATAACACCCAGGTTTCTGGTATTGGTTCAGAAAGTTTCTCCCATCCCCTAGATCATACGTATACAGTTTATCTTGCAAAGTTTTCATTTGATCTTTTTTTTTTTTAGCACAGTCTGTAATCCATCTAACGTTTTTGTATGATCGAAAATAGATTGCATTCTGTTTCCTTACAAATGGACAGCCAGCTCTGCCAGGGCCATTTGTTCCATTATCCATTTTTTCCACCATATTGAGCCACCATTTTTATTATAGGCTAAAATCTTATATTAGGTGGGACCTGCAAACTCAATTCTGTTCCCCTGATCCACTGACCCAGTCCCAACCCAATATCAGAATGATTTGTTACAGTGGTTTTATAAGATATTCTGATATTGATGTCATTCATTCTTCATCTATAACTTGAGGTCTCTGGTAGTGGCCTCTTTTCAGTCCCACACCCATTAGGTGTGTGCATGGGGATAATTATGAGGCATTTATTTTTTCCATATAAATTTATGTATTATTCAATAACCTACCAAGGGGAAAAAAACAGACTTGGAAATTCTAATTGAAATTTTATTCCATTTATACATATATTTTAGGTGAACTGACATTTTTATGATGACGTTATCTTTTTCTAACTCCCCATGTTCTTTCATTTGTTTGGATCTTGGTTTCATATCCCTCAATGAGATTTTCTAATGTTCTTCATATGGATCCTGTCCTTTCTTATTATATTATTTCTAAATATTTTAGAGTTCTTATCACTAGTATAAATGAGACATTTCTCCCTATTTTCATTTTTAAATGCTTATTATTGGAAAAGAAAAAGCCTATTGATACTTTTTCTTATTTATTTTTTTCTGTTACAGTTGAAGTTCAATATTATTTTATGTTAGTTTCAGGTGTACAGCATAGTGGTTAGATATTTATATAATTTATGCAGTGATTCCCCCGATTAGTCTAGTACCCACCTGACACTGTACATAACTTGTTGCAGCATTTTGACTATATTCTCTGTGCTGTATTTTACATCCCTGTGACTATTCTGTAACTACCAATTTGTATTTCTTAATCCCTCCACCTTTATCCCCCAACTCCCCAACCCCTCTCCCACCTGGCAACCATCCATTTGTTCTCTGTGTCTATAAGTCTCTTTCTGGTTTTGTTTGTTTGTTTTGTTTAGATTCTACATATAAATAAGAAAGCCTATTGGTTCTTGTATTTTTATCTTCTAAGCATTCCACCCTTGCCATTCTCTTTATTTTAAACATGCATTACTGTCTCCAGCATAGCTTTTTGAACACAGCATGTGGTTAGGTTTTATTCTTCTTAACCCAATATGAAAGTCTCTGCCTTTGAGTGGGAAAAATCCACCCATTCATATTTAGTGTATCTTCTAATAGACTGTATTCTAGTCCTTAACTTTATTTTATGTTTATTATTTGTTTCACCCTGTTTCATTTTTCTGTTCTCTGATTTTTAGGTCACATGATCAAGATGCTAGTCTTCATTTTATTTCTCCCATTGTTAATTTGTCCCTTTCCACTCCATGTATGCCTACTTCCCCTTCACCTGTTCTCTTCATTAGGTATATATTTTGCTACAAATATTTGGAACCAAGGTGTTAACTATTCTCTTTCCCACCAAAGATGCACTGTGTCCCCACCAGGATGCTCTGTGTTGCCCATATTTCCTCCTCACCTAGTAAGATGGGCTCTTACTATCCTCCCTTACTCTTATCATTCCCAACTCCTAGGTTTCACTAAGATGGTATGATACACTTTCAGTTGTGAATTGTGTGGGATAGTCTGTCCTTTCTATTTCAAGAGTCCTTATTGGACAAGCCTATGACACTACCCCAGAGAGCCTGACCTTATTCTTTTATATTGAGCTACGCACACCTATGTATATATTTATTACACATCACTGTTCATTATTGCTTTCCTCCTTTTCATCTCCTCCATCTTGAAGTCTCTCTTTGAGTTCATTTATTATTTAATGAACATCATTATCAAGTCACTTTTCAGATGGACCATGTGGGCATATACTTCTGGAGAAAGATATCTTTGGTGGGCTCTAGGATTTGGTGTCTCAGTCTTTTTCACTCAGCTCTCTGTAGATCCTACTCCACTGTCTTCAATCTTAGTTGATGCAAAGAAGAAGTCTGATATCAGTTGAATTCTTTCTCCTTTGTAGGTCATTTGTTATTTCTTCCATGAAGCTTGTAAGAGCTTCTCTTCATCCTTAGAGTTTGTGGGGTGTTAGCAGGATATGTCTAAGTCTGTGTCTTTTCTTATTAATCCAACCTGGAACGTGGTGAGACAAATAAAATGGTGAAAGGAGAGAAGGACCCACTCAGGTCACATATTTCCAGGTTCTCCCTCTTTATCATTATTCACATTAAATATTAGGTGGAACAAGGGTGGCACAGGAGATGAGCAGAAGGGAGAAGCATTTTGTAATTCATCAAGATATGAAGGAAGTTGGAGTTAACATGTATTGGGCATCCGCTATGTGCCTACAGGTAGACATCAATGCTTTTGTACATTATCTAATTTCATCTTCTCATCAACCTTAGATACATTTATCCCCAATCATCTTAGTCAACTCAGGCTGCTATACTAAACTGCTGTAGACTGACTGAGTGGCTTAAACAACAGACATATTTTTCTCATGGTTCATGTTGGAAGTCCAAGACCAACATGACTGGCCAATTCAGTTCCTGGTGAGGACTTTCCTCCTGGCTTGTAGATGACCATCTTCTTGCTGGGACCTCACGTGGTGCAAGGAGGGAGCGCTGGTGTCGCTGTCTTTTCTTATAAGGGTACTAATTCCATCATGAGGTCCCCATCCTCATGACCTCATCTAAATCTAACCCCCTCCCAAAAGCCCTACCTCCAAATACCTCACATTTAAAGTTTGGGCTTCAACATGTGAATTGGGGTTGGAGGGACACAACCATTCAGTCCGTAAAACTAATTATAGTGAGAAAGCAGTTATAGGTGAGAGACTCACGTCGTTTAGATATTTTGCTCAAAGTCCAAAGCTAGCAGTGTCAGAGATGAGATTGCAGCTGAGGCTTCCCTTATACCCAAGGTCATGATCTTTGTATACACCATGCTGAGTACAAACAAGTGCCATTCTTTACATTTTCTTAAGAAAACAATAGCCTACTCTGTCCAGGAGTGCCTGGTTACTTGACGAGGCTTCCCAGCATTCACCTCTCCCTGTGGTGATACTGCTGAAATGAACTCCGCTGTTCCTGAGCAGGGGTAAAATTCATTTTCCTCCTCTCTAATCGGCCAGAACTAAGAATAGGCCAGGGACGATCTGTGTATTTAATAACACTCTGAGCCCGGCACCCCAGCCTGGTGAAGCCCCACCTTGGCTAATGGGATAAGACTGGAGAACGGAGGCAGAGAGGGAGGGGCCTGTGGCCTCAGGGCTGAGGCAGGGCTGGGGAACCGCCTGACTTACCTCTGAGATGCTGGACGGCGTGCACACGCACACGCACGCACACACATATGTATACATGCACACGCATGCACGGATATGCATGTACACAGGTACACACATACATACACACACAACACACAGTTTAGTGCTTTCTCCAACTTAAATGTATGCTGGGCTCTTGAATGAAACGGCTTTAACACAGGAGTACAGAATAAGAACTTCTTTGGTAGTAAAAAAGAAAAATGTCTGTTTTTAAACCCTTGACTTTTATATATTATGCAAGCAACTTTATGCTAGCAATAAAGGAAATGAGAAAGAAGAGATTCTTCCGCCAGAATCCTTCTTGTCCAGCCTGACACTGTCTTAATTCTCCCGTGTTCCTTTACATCCCTTATTCAGATGAACGCATATTTTTACAAAGCCCCAATCCTTTCCGCTTAGTTTGTTTCCTGTGCTGCAGATTATTTTCGGAGTTATGGTCTGGTCATCAGCCAGAGTTTATTCCACGGAGTGGAATTTTCTAGTTTACTGTGTTGTGTAAATAACCCCAGTGCTGTTTCTTTTTAGTTGTTTGCAATGTTTTGCCACCATACATCACAGCACAGAGAACATTTGATGAAAAGGGGTTCTACTGTTTCTGCAGTATTTCCCAAGGATGGATGGAGGGGTCACTGGGTGGGTGGATGGGGGAGGCGGAGCTAAAGCTGTGTGTTCTAAGCTTTATCTTGGTGGGATTCTCAGGGAAAACGCAGAGATGGTGTCTTGGCTCACAGGGAAGCGAGAGGCCGAAAGGTAGGCTGCACTGGGAGGGTCCAGGTAACCCCACCTCTCCTTCAGTCAGAGCCTTGCTTCCATCTCTTACGTGTTAAACTTCTGTGAAGAGGGACACTGCTAAACGCATGTCTGAAAATCAGAGGGCAAAATTTGTCCTAAGAATATGCCTATCCAGCTCCCGTTTGTGCATGAATGCAGATTTTCATTTATTTCATCATTTATTCAGCTCTCTCTAAAGATCCACTATGAGCCAGGCTTTACCTCAAAGGTAAAACATGAACAGCAAGTCTCTGATTTACAGGGCCCACAGTCTAGTAGCAGAGAGAGGCACTGAAATGCTGATCATGATGGGAAACTCATACGTCACCAGTGCATTGTCTCATTTAATTCTCACAAGAGCCTTCCAGGGTATTGCCCGTGACACCCTCATTTTACAGATGAGGAGGTGGAAGCTTAGTAAAAGGTCACATGGCTAATAAGTGCCATTCTGGACTCAAACTGACTCTCTGCCCAGAGTGTGAGTTCTCTGCCTCCATGCAGAGAGGACTAGTCAACCCCTGTGACACCTACTGAACAGTACAAGCCATGGACTGTGAGAACCTCGAGGGGAAGGGGGACAAGGTGGGGAGGCCCAGAGAGGGTAAGTGGCCCCAGGAAAGTTGCACAGCTAAGGCAAGAGAGAGCTGAGGCTGGCCCTCAGGTTCCTTGACTCCCAGTCCAGTGCTCCCACCTTATCAGCAAAGGACAGGCCCCAGTCTCTTGTGCCCATGGGCGGGATGGGAGGGGAACTGTGGAGGCTCCTGAGATATGATGTGCAGAAGTGACAATGAGGGGAAATTTCCCTGACAAGGGACGATAGAAACGCAAGATTTTAAGCACAGCAAATCCTCTCAGGCTCCTTAAAAAACTGGGTCAGCTCCCAACACTGAGTGCCCTCTTCGCCTGGAGTTTTCTACCTGGAATAGCACTTCACGCACCACAGACGTCATGACTGCCCCCCGGGGGACTGAACGATCTGACAATGCTCCTCAAACTTAATGACCAAAATTATGCCACATCTCAAGGAAATGAGAATCGGGGGGAATGTCACTCACTCCGAGCCACCCTCCTTCCTTCCCTCTGGGCTGATGATCTGAGACATGAAAACCAATCCACGTCAACACGGGCCCTATTGCTCGCAGGATGAAGTGCAAGGAGATGAAACAAGGCAATGCAGGGCTCAGTGTCCTTGCTACGACAGCCCTCAGAAAAGGTTTCATTTGGAAGACAGAGAAGAACCTTGAACTGTGGATCAGGATACACCCAGGATCTGGCTACCAACTCACAGTGTGACCTTGGGTGTGTCACTTCCGCCCTCAGTCTCTCCTCAAGGGTCAATGAAGCCATTAAATCAGGTTTATCAGTCAGGGGTCTCCAAGAAACAGAACCAATAATACACACGCATGCACGCACGCACACATCTTATCCTAAGTGCAATAGAAATTGGGATTAGAAATAGAGTTCTACCATAGCAGCAAACCTAAAATATGTAACATTTCCTTAGTGGTAGGGTGAAGAGCATTGAAGGACATTATATCTTAGGAAGGAAATATGTCAATTCATCTTATTAGTACATAATGCATGACGTGGTGAAGCTGTGGTGGGCAGTCACCCGGGAGGCAAACCACGGGCTCACTGAATTGGCACTTCTAGGGCAGTGCTTTGGAAAATGTCATTAGTGGTATATGTTGGCTGCTATTGGCTGGATTTGGTGAGATATTATAAGAAGAGACAAGTGCAGACCCAAAAAGGGGAAATAGTCCAGAAATGTGGGCATTTGTAGGGATGAAAAGCCAACTGCTTCTAGATCCAGAACAAGAAGAAATGGGATCAAAAGAGGCTTTCAGGTACAAAGCCCAGGCAAAGTTCCCGCTAAAGATCAAACCCACAGCAAAGATCAGAGGAAGGGTGTGGGTTGCCCACCTGCTGCTCCAGGTAACTTCAGGGGTGCCTCCTTTTAGTGGGTGGGGCATGGGGCAAGAGAGCAAAGAAATAATGCAGGGTAGGAACTAGTTTCAAAACAAACTTTAGAGGCGGCTACTGATGCACGGACCCGACTGTAAAGAAATATTATCAGAGGGCCGGCCGAGTGGCACATTGGTTAAATGCTGGCTTGGGAAGCCAGCGGCCCCGGTTCGGGTCCCACATATGAGGGCCAGTGACACTGCCCTCAAAAAAAAAAAAAAAGAAAAAAAGAAATATTATCAGAAATGTACTAATTTTGAGGGACGTATTACCAAAGAAGCCACACAGCCAGACTGAGTGCCTCTCACTGTTTAAATCTTAAGAGAATCCTTGTCCCAAAACTTCTAAAACACCAAGTGGGCCAAAGAGCCAAGGAGTCCCCAAGAAGGGCTCATTCCTCAATGGCCACTTCACATGCCACCGAGAAGGGTGGAACCAGGACGACTGAGAACAGCGAGCCAGGGGACATCTCCCAGAGAGCAGAGTCAGAGCCTAACCGTGGACCTTCAGGGACCCCTAGTGAAACTGGAGGTTAACCGAGTCCTGGGCTCAGGCTGCCCACACCACAATAGACAGACACAGGAGCTGGGCTATAGGATGAGCGTTCATTATCAGAGCACCCGGGATCTGAAAAGGCAGTGGGTTAACACCTCCAAAAACTGCCTTCACATTCTCAGTCCAGCCTGGGGTTTTTAAGGGAAAATCTGGGCATTCCTCCAGAGGTTACATGATGAGGGGTCTGCATGAAGCTGTCGCCCTGGCCAAGTGATTCTCTGGTGGAGTCAGCAACCCAGGAACAATGATGGGACTAGCCTGGGAAGAATGCTAGACCACAGGGATTGTGATCAATAAGCCTAAGGGTATTAATGATCAGTTTCAGGGTAATTTTCTAAAACAGGGAACTAGATGCAGCAGGGGACATTCTCTGCTCAAGCCACAGGGGGATCCTATCCTTAAGCTATATAGGTCAAGGAAAGGTGAGGCCGGGGGTATTGCAAGGCCTCTATTATGGGGGGTCCTGACAGGGCCCTGCTTCACTAGGATAGGGGCTCTGATAGTGTTTGCCCAGTGGGGTTTCAAAGCCAGGATGGACAGACTGCTGTGCATCTCCCATCCTCCCTCTCTCCCAATGGAATGTTTACTGAGGTCATATTATCCCAGTTCCATCATTATATGTTGGGTGTGGGATTGGCAAGTGACTTGTTTTTTCATTTCACAGGTTCCTGGACGAAGAGGAGCCATGTAAACCTGATGGGAAGATGGTCAAACATCATCTAGAAATCCTGGTTTTGAAACTGGATGTAGCAACTGGAAGGGATTTTGGAAGAAGGTTTGAGTGAGCTGTGGGCCGGGGGGAGCCCAGAAGGCACACTTGGTAGAGAGGGTGGTCACAAGTATTCCATGTGCTTCCCTACACTTCCCAGCCTCCCTAGCAGTTAGGTTGGGGCCATGTGACTAGTTCTGGCCAATGGCCTGTGAATGAAGTGACATGTGTCTTTCTCTCTTGCAGAGGCAATATGCACTAAGTGTCATAGCTACAAGGTGAAGGAGCACATCGAACATCACAAAAGAAAGAAATAAACGCTGACTGCATTTAATCATAGAGAACCCTGGGTTTATTTGTTTCTGTGGCAGAGCCCAGCCTGGCTGCCATTGCTCCCTCCCTGGTAGGGTCCCTCTGATTATCAAAGTCCCCATCCCAGATTCTCGGTGGCCAGCACAGTGCCTGGTACATGGTAGGTACTGGGGCACTGTCGGTTGGGTGAGTAGGAAAATTGGAGTGGGGTAGAGTTGACTTTAAGAGGGAAAGGACAAAGTAGCAGGTGCAAAGCTAAACTGGAGGCAGACACATCATAAGCTTTGGAACCCAATAAATCTAGGTTCAAACTCCAGCTCTACTGTTTGCTGTGGACTGTGAGCCAGTCATTGAACCTGCAACAAAGAGCAAGACCAGCTTCCTGGAATGTTCACCATCCAAACTGCTCGGGCTGATCAGCCGAATGTGAGGCAAAGGCTCAGATGGCCAAGTCCCATTTCAGTTTCCCACCTTCCCTACCATGCAGCCTTCCCCGACCTGATCTCTGACACCAGATGAAAGCCATATCCAGCCCTCAGCTGACTGTCAAGGCCCAGAACTGGTCAGCTGATGGAGCCCCTGCCGTTTTTCCTACAGAGCATTTTAATGGAATAAAGCCTTCTTGGGAGCTAGTGGAATGAATCTATGTATAGTGAGGTCAACAAGGGTGTGATGAGAATTGGGGGGCAGGTAGTAAGGTCCTTCTCTCAAGCCTCGACTCATTGTATAAAAGAGTTACTAGATCACTGCTGAAAAAATGTCATTAAGTATTTTGCATTTTATAAATTTAATACATTAGCTCACAGTCGATGCTGGAGCAGCATTGATGGTTGGACTTCGGGTCTCTGGAAGGCGAATAGAAACATTTCCGAAGCCTCTGTCTGAGCCCTTCCAGCAACAGGAAAGTCACTCTTGAATAGACAGACACTCAAGAGTGGAGTTCCATCGTCTTCCCCCTAAGACTCCTAGGGAGAGGTCTCTACACCCTTGACAGCAGAAAAAGGCTTCGCCCCTGTGGACCCCAACCGGCCGATGGGGATGTCTAGCTCCGCCAATTTCCGAATTCATTTTGTTCAGAGAAATTGAGGTATCGCAGCCAACTAGCAGAGGCTTATTTCTTATGCACTAGCGCGCCCTGCTGGCTATATGATGGTCCTAATCTAAATGGGACCCTGTAAGTTGGACAGCTCCTAATTGAAGATGTTCAGACTTTTTACTTGCGAGATCCAATCACACTCCATTCAAACTCTATGAGAAAAAGGTGTCTTATTTCCTGAGTGCTGGGGCCCTCTGTATAGGGGGAAATTTATTAAATACCACGTCACACATTTACACTACATGAATTCCAGGCAAATCAGAGTCCCACATAAAAAAAAATCAGGAGTTACCTATAAAAATACAGACTATGAAAAGCACGAGGCGAAAATATGGGTGCACATTAATTTGATTCACTGTGGGGGGAAAAAAACCACAGTGTAAATGTAGAACCAAAATAAGAGTTCACAAAGGAAAATGTTAGTAGATTGGTCAAGGGGAAATATGTTCGTTTCTTCATGGCAGTCGTCACAGATTGAAGCAGACATAGAGCAGAGATTTCTGTGCAGGTTTATTGGGAAGGACTCTCCCCATGGCACCTGGCGGAGAAAGTCAGAGGGAGAAGAACGGGGGAGAGTTGAATTGCAGTTGCAAACGAGCTGACCGCACAGGGAATTTTAGAGCTGCGATGGCGCCTCCAGCTGTCTTGAATCAGGCAAAGGGCTCCGGCTTTTGAGTCTCCCTGTGAATCAGTCATTGGATGAGAGATGCCCTAGGGAGCTGGCTTCCAGGCAGGGCCTCAGCTGTGAGCCACGCATCTGCGGCCAGCATGCCCAGCATTCCCGGCACCTGGGAGACGAGTGCCCTTGCCGTGCAGTGGGAATGTGGGTGGCCCACTAACCATCCGCCATGTCAATATATGACCGTTCATTTCATCCTACCTTGGCAACATCAACGATTGATACTTTTATTTATTTTTTTATGATTGACACTTTTAAATTTTTGCCAGTTTCATGGTTAAACATGAAATCATGTTTTAATTCATTAAGGCGTCTTTCGTTCATATATTTACCAACTTCCCCCATATTTTGTGGCATGCCTGGCCTATCAAATTCCTTGCTCCTTTTTCTACTAACACAACTTGGCTTCTTTATTACGTGGGAGGTGGGATAACAAGCAATCTACAAAGGTAACTTGAGAGCAAATTATGAATCAAAATCTTGTCTTCTTCCTTAATCATAAAGATTTATATGTCTTCTTAAAAATTTAAAAACTTTACACTTTAATTTATTGTTATGCTCCATCCCAACCAGCTATGTTTTATTTTGATTTCATTATCTTCCTCTTTCTTAAAAGCCTGAAGGCGAAAACTTTATGAATGCTGGCTGTCAAGTGTTAAAATGATAATCAGGTTCTTCTGAAAGAAATTTATCTTCCAGCAAAAAGACACTTAGCCCCATTCTTCGATGTTCTGAAATCTACATTTGATTATCAAATCTTGTGTATCCCAAAAAGTGCACATATGTGCTAACCGCTAAAAAAATAAATAAATAAAAGAAAACCCTCACATTGTCAAGACATGAGACTTTTTGATAATGAATATAAATTTCACGTGTTGGGACTGTGAAAATGTTCAGAGAAATGCTATTTTTTAAAACAGGCTTGGTGAGGCCGAAACTTTGAAAATCACCCTAAGTAAAAGACAATAGATAATTCAAGATAGAAACAATGACATGTCCTATCACTCACATCCATTTAATTCAATTTCACAAGTGGCTATTGAGTATCTACCCTCTGGAAGGCACCAGACTAAACTTGGTCTATTTGTGTCCATATTCCTCTATATAGCATTCAAGGTCCTTCATGCACCCACTTGCTCAACTTACCTTTCTAGACTCTTCTCCAGCCATACCCACCATGTCCCTTAAAGTGTAGCCATACAGGACCCTGGGATGGCCCCAGAACGAGCCTCCCTGCTCCCACCCCTGTGTATGTGTTGATGACATTCCTTCTCACATCATCTTTCTTACACAGTGAACTAAACTACCCCCAAGACCTTAAATCCTCTTCCTGTGTCTAGTGGTCACTTGCCCTGTCTGCAGATAAAGTCTCCCTTCCTTCTCTAGGTTGCCATAACACTTTGTACAAACCCAACCTGGGCTTTCTGTAGGCTTACCAGTTGTTCTTCCCCACCACAAACCGGCCCCAAATTCTTTAAGGGAGTGTGCTGTGTCCTCTAAGCTGTGTAGCATGTAGCTGGTACACAAGGTTAACACGAGTTTGTGAATGAGCAAATAACTAGATCTCAAAAGCAGTTAGCAGGTTACAAAATGTTTTCATAGACATGAGGTGATTTCATCATCACAACAGCCCTGCAGACTGGATATTGTTTTATCCCAATTATTTTGTTGGAAATGGGGGCGGGGAGAGGTGTGTGTGGAATTAAATAAGTTCCTGCCTTCAAAGGGTTTACAAGTTAGTGGGGGAAACAGAGATATTCTAAGCACTTGACAGTACTAGAAGCCTAAATAAGACACTGCAGAGTCAGGGTTGCAGACCAAGAGGTAAAATAGATGGATTCTAGCTTAGGGGGAAAATAAATAATACTCACTTTGATTTTCCTGTGAGCTAGAAAATTCCTGGCAATGACTGAAATACACCACACAGGGGCAGAGAAGCTCATTATCATTAGGGTTTAATAGTCCTCAATGAATCTGTGGCTGTTTATAATTCTACATTGGGTGGAGAATGGAAGGAAATTAGGTTCACATTTATGAAGTGCCTACCATATGCCAGAATGTTCACACTGGGCGAGTCATTTAAGCCTCTAGTGCAATTAATCCTGCAAGGGACTCTTACCTGCCCCACAAACCTCCCCACCCTCCCCATCCCTAACCACCCTCAGCCCCACAGGTGATGTGACTTTTCCAAGGTCACACAGATGGTCGGCAGTAAAAACAGACTGAACTACCGACATACACAACATGGTTGTATCTCAAATGCGTTACACTAAGTGAAAGTAGCCAGACTCAAAGGGCTGCCTGCTGTGTAATTCAATTTCTATGACATTGCTGCAAAGGTAAATTATAGTGATCGATAACAGACAGTGATTGCTTGTGACTGGGGATAGAGGGAGGGGTTGACTACAAAGGAACACAGTGGGGGGATGGTTTTGGGGGATGGGACTCTTCCATATCCCCCAGTGATGGTGGCTACATGACTGCCACGTTTGCCAAAACTCAGAATTGCACACTAAAGAAAGACACATTTGACTTTATGTGCCATATACCGTAATTTAAAAACACGGGTAATTTTTCTTTAATATCTTAGAAATCTTATGAGTCAGTATTTGAAATACGACCTCAGTTTTAGACTGCTGCATATCATTCCACACTATAGATACAGCCTTGTTTATTTATTGATTCCTTAATTGGTGCTCACAGAGGTTGTTTCTTTCCTTTCCTGTCCTTTTCTTGCTATTATAACACTGTTTCCATAAATATTCCTGACCTTGCTCCCCTAAGCTGCCTGTTTTTATTTCTCTAGCACATACATCTACAGAGTTCCTAGGCCAAGTCTTACCCTCTCCGTGTTCTGTGGAACGCAGACAACCCTCGGGTGCTTCTGCCAGGTGCCGCCGGGACCCTCTGCAGCCCAGTGTGGGCCACGCTGGACTGGGCACGGCAGCCCAGAGTTTCATTTTCTAAGGGTTGGTTACTTTTTGATTCAAAGTCGTGTGTCCTGCATTGTAGCTTTGTTTGGTGGACTGAATTGACTGGTATAAATCCTTTCTGTGTGGCTCATTTATCTTGCTTTCCACAATCCTCTCTTTCGGGAGGTAGCTGATAGATGTGATTCTAAAGTTACACAGGGTTTTGGGGCAGCTATATTGATATTTTTTAAGCAATTCAGCCTCAGTTACAAAAATTGATGGCTTTCTCTACTATGAACGGATGATTCATACAGGATTTTTTTGTCTAATTGGAAATCCCTAGGAAGTGTTGGCTTCCCAAGGAGATGTAAATATATATCCATAGATGCTTGAAACTAGGAGGGACCTACTATACCCATAAGGGAAGGAACCATGCATGAAGTTATTCACTATGGAATATTCAGAGCCTAGCACAGTGCCTGGCATATGGTAGGTGTGCAGAAGATTTGCATATAAGACCCCTCCAGATCATTCAGAGAATCTAGCCAGTCTATTGTAGTATTTACACTCACAAGCTTTGGTATCAGACATCTGTTTGCTGCAGCCTTACAACGCTAATATCTCTCTCCGTCTTCATCTTAGAGATAGATTGACTACAAAGAATAGAAACCTACTCAGATGAACTCAAATACTAACGGGTTTACTAAAAATGACAAAGGGAGACTCATGGACAGCAAGTGTAGAGAGCACCTGGAAAGTGGAAATGTGGCAGCCTCCTCCTTGCAATTGGCTAGGGTGCAGACATGATTGGAGGGGGATGGTGCCCTTGACCACAGGGCCAAGGGCAAGACCAAAGGATGATATAGTAACAAGATGGAAGGAGCCTGGACCCAAGCAACCCTGCAGAGTAAAGCCCAGCCAACTTGGACGGTTTTGTGGGAGAGAACACACTTCAGTCTTATTTAAGCCACTGTCAAATTTTGGTTTTCTACTATAGCAGCTGAACTTCATCCTAAATATTATACTTCCCAACCCTTCTACCTCTAATGGAACCCCCGCTCTGCATTTCTGTCTCCCAGATCGTGTGGTTTCCCAGATCTTGCTCTCTGCTTGCCTTCTGTGTTTTCTCTTAGTGCAAACTCAGCCCAGCTCCCCATGACTGATGGCCCAGCCTTCACATCTCAGTACCAAATTCTTAGGACAGGAATGTCCAATGGACCCACTCCTGCCAGGCATCCAGTAAGCTACTGGGCAGGTCGCAGGGGCTCCTGGTGCCTGAACTGCCCCTTTTCAGAGCTGAGAGTGAAGCAGCGTCTCTAGGAAAGGATTGTGGCAAGGGAGAAAATGCTTAGCAACTCCAAAACAGCTAAAGAACACAGCCCCCAACTTTCTCCCCATAACAATGTAGGCCATCTGTGGAGACCGAGCTAATAGCATAGGAGATCAAGTAGAAATTGTTCCTGAGAATAAGTATGAGCAATCCACCTTAATTCATCATCTCGCTTAGTCTCACAACTACCAATGCATACAGGCTCTATAATCACCTCCATTTGTTATATGAAGGGCAAAGCACAGCTCAGAGCGGCAGGCACCGAGACCAGCAGGTAAGAGGTGGAGCTGAGAGTCAGCCTCAGGCACCCTTAACCACAGCCCTCCGTGGCCTCTGAGAGGCTTAAAGACCTCTAATCCAGCCCAACTAGAAAAGGGAGGCCCAGGTCCCATGACCCTAAGCCTCTTGACATCTAGCTGGTCTTTCTCCCACACCAGGCTCCTCTGAGGGTGTCTGGAAAAATCACCTGGAAAGGTGTTATAACTTCAGCTACCTTCCGTGACCCACATGCTACCTCTGAGCTTTCAGTCACCACTGTGGCTACTGAAAAATAATTTTCAATTGAGTCCAAGTGGTCTGATGTGGACAGGGGCCCACAGCACCACTATCTTCTGCCTCATTAGCGACAAAACATCCCCCAGGGCCTGTCCTGATGCCTTTGAGTCTTCTGCAAGGTGGAATGGGCAAATGTGCTGCCCAGGGTGGCCGGCCCAGGGAGGGATCCGAGATGACACCGCAGGCTCACTGGGACTGAATGCGCCAGTGGATCCCCAAAGTGATGATTTTCAGCTGGGAAGGCAATTACCTAACTAGCATAATATCCATCCCTGGAAATCAAGAGCACTGTGCTACAATTGTCCTCTGCTGCTTTCAGGCCTCCTGGGGTGTACAACTGAGAGAAGGCAGAATGCCCACGATACCTGGCTGTGTGCCATCAGGTGGCAGGGAGCTCTTCCCAAAATAATGCAGGTGGAGCCTCTCCGGCAGTGTCAGTGCCTCAAGCACACGTGCCCAAGCCCACCCCTCTCAACTGCTTTTGTTGTTGTTGTTGTTTGTTTTTTTTTAAAGATTTTATTAGGGAATTTGGGAGGGGAACAGTGTTGGGGAATTGGGGAAGGGGAACAGCCAAGTTATCCTTCAATCTTCATTGGGGAGGGCGCCAGTCACCATCTGGCTTCCCGTCAGCAGCTCATGGCCTCTAAGCTCAAGGTGCTGTGTTCAATTAGTAGTGGGTGGGCGGAGCCACCATCCCATGCGGGAGTCAAACCAGCAGCCTTGTTGTTAAGAGCTCACGCTCTCTATCCATTGAGCCATTCAGGTGGCAGCTCAGCTCAAGATTCCAAGTTCAGTCTTTAGTTGGGGGCGGGCGTAGCCCACCATGGAACAGGCAATCTTGTTAGGAGCACGTGCTCTCACCAGCTGAGCCATCCTGCCACCTGTTGGCAGCTCAACAGCAGCTCAGCTCAGGCGCAGCTCACTGGCCCATGTGAAATGGAACCAGCAGCCCTGTTGCTCAGAGCTCATGCTCTTAAGCTAACTCTTAATCAACAGAGCCACTTGACCAGCCCCGCTCTCAACTTGTTGATGACACGTGTGGAATGTGAGACAAGAGCTCCCCGTGGAGGAGCTAGAAATGGGAACAATTGATGGTGGCCTGGGCACTACCTTGGGACGTCAGTCCATACGACACCTGAAAAGAACAAGGACTCAGAGCCCCATAAATGAATCAAAGAGGAAGTCAATTAACTAGTAAACTAAGACTAACAGTCTATATTTATTGAGCATGTCAAACTAGTAAGTATTGAGCCAGGCACTTTTCATGCATCATGTCGTGTAACTTTTATGACACACAACCTTGTGACACACTATCATTGTTCCCACTTCAGATTCCAGGTCCTGGGATGTTTCCACCGCGATGCCCAGGGCTGGACATGGTGATGCCACATGTCAAATCTCAGCACAGAGTGTTTCTAGAACATGGGAAAGTCCCCATGCCTTTGGATACCCTCACTTCAACCAAAGAACTCTCCTTTGATCTATGTATTAACACATATGAACACAAAATGCCACATTTAAAAAAATCAAATCAGATCCGGTTCTGAGCTCTCATAAAAGCTTCCAAAAAGTCCAATATCTAACACTAGAGGACTCCCTCCCACTCCTTTCAGTTGTACGTACTCGAAACCCCAAGGCTTACTCAGATCATCAAATCGGGAGAGACCCGGCTCTCTCTTGTGGGGTCCCGGCGTTCACCAGCCCAGCGCGTGGTGGCCCGTTTGTGGCAACAGCACCCAGGTATTGCCACTCCAGGAACATGCAAAACCCTCTCCTTTGCAAGCTCAGAGCTACTCCATGCCCTTCCTCAATGCACAGAAATAAACAATCCCTCCCTCTGCGAGAAGAACCAGCTTAATCAAGAACACAAAAGCTATTAAATCCTCTTTGTGGCAAGAGAGCGTCCACTTGAACTCAAAGGCTGGCTGCAGGAGAGGGAAAATCCCTCTTCAACGTCTTATTGACGTGTCCTCAGCAGCCAAAGAAGCCAGACACCGATGGGTTCCTCAAGCACTCACCCTGTCACAGCTGTCATACTGGGCTTCTTGAACAAAGTGTACCACAGCTAAAAATAAAATGGTTGAAACAAACTGGAAAATATTTGCATTTTACAGATGAGAGGCCAAGAGCTTCCCCACGCTCTCTGAGCTTCTTGGAAGCTCAACAGAGTTTCAGATGCTGCCCCACACTGGGTTCAAAAGCCCAGGGAGTCTAGATCTTGATTTCTAAGTACCAGCCCCACTAAAGAAACCAAGTCTCCTTTGACCAATGTCTGGTCCCCTGGCTGGGACAGGAAAAGGATGGTATGGGTTTATAACATTGAATTGTGTCTCAAAAGTAAGCAGGTGTTAAAAAATTAAACCAACTTGAAAGGGCTCCCAATGGCCAAGCCTGAGTGAGACAAGGTGAACATCAAAATAAAGTAGCTTATTTGGACTAAATTCCACCGCCATCCCCAAATTCATATGTTAAAGCCCTAAAGCCCAATGCAATGGTGTTTGGAGATGTTTAGAAGGTGATGAGGATTAGATGAGGTCATGAGAGTGAGCCCTTACGAGGGAATTTAGTGCCCTAACAAGAAGAGACACCCGAGAGCCCTCTCCCTGTGTGTCTCTGCCCCATGAGGACACAGCAAGAGAGCAGCCATCTATGAACCAGAAGGTGAGTCCTCACCAGACAGAGAAGCTACTCGCACCTTGATCTTGGACTTCCCAGCCTTCAGGACTGTGAGGAATAAATGTCTGTTCCTTATAAGCCACCCAGTCTACGGCATCTAGTTAGAGCAACCTGAATGCACTGAGATACTAACTGAGGGACATTTTACCAAATAAAAATGCCAATGTCAAAAGAAAAGCAAAGATAAACTAATGGACTGTTCCAGACTAAAGGAGACTACAAAGCAATAAAAATTAAATGCAATGCTTAATCACAAAATTGGATCCTGTATTAGAATAAAGATAACCAAAAAAGGGCATCATGGGACAATTGGTGAAATGTGAATAAGTTCTATAGATTAAATATTAGTGTTATGTCAATGTCAAATAGTCTGATTTTGGTAATTATATTGTACGATGAATATTCTTGTTCTTAAATATATATAATAAATATTTATGGGGAGAGATGCATGATATCTGCAACTTTACTCTCAAATAGTTAAAAAAAATTAATAATTTGGGTATGCATACATGCATACATGCAGCAAAATTTGATTAATTGGTGAATCTGGTGGAAGATACATGGGGATTCTTTGTACCATTCTTGAGACATTTTGGTGTTTGAAATTACATCAAAACAAAACACTACCCAAGAAAGTCCAAAGATAATTATATTCACCCCCACACACCCCATATGTTAGGGGGAAATGCTAAATTCAGTCAAACTCAAGATTTCTGCACCTCACTGGCTAACTAGGTCCGCATCCCTGTTGGTTCACACAGCTGTGGAAATATCACAGTTGGCAACGGGGGTGGGGGTGGGGGGTTCCAAGTCCTTTGCACGTAGTAGGAGGAGAAAGAATGCTAACGAGCTAATCCTTCCAAAAATTCCCAGTGTTCTTATATTCCAGCCAAGAATCAACTTGAGTTGTTACACGTCAGGACTCTTTCAACCGCAAATGGCAGAAAGTCAAATCAAACTGGCTTAGCAAAAGCGAAGGCTTATTGGCTGACTGAGCCCAGGGGCTCAGGGCGTGTTGTCAGAAACCTGTGTCACTCTGCCTTTTCATCCTGATGACCTTGGCTTCCAAGCGGGCTCTCCCCTCAAAGGAGCAGGCGCCACCAGCAGCTCCAGACTTGCTCTCTACCAGCTTCACGGACTCAAGGGAAAGGACCCTCTTTTTTTCCCCCCTAGTAGTTCCAGAGAAAAGTAGGTGCTTGACTCTTACTGGAATAATATGTCTATCCCTGCTGGATTGTGGCATGTGATCACTGACTGGTCATGGAGTAACCACTCAGGCTGAGAAGTTGAAATGTGGAGGGGTTGGTAATCTGGTCTAACCACTCTCTGGGCGACAGTTGGGACGCTCTGTTTCCCCAGAAAAAGAAAGGGTGCTGAGAGTGACAAGGCAAGGATGGATGCTGGGCAGGTAAAAACAACAGATGCCAACTACATCCTGTGCTTTGCCTGTCAGCCTCCCCATACCACAGTCTTCCCATACCTGCAAGAATGCCTCCACCTAACATAATGCAACAAAACCATGTGCAATCGAACACTGCCCCCTCCTGCACTCCAAAATAGAGACAACCTGAAGGCATGTCCATACGCAGATCTGAATCCATGATCCCTGGGTGAATTTCATTAACCTCGGTAAGATCTCCAGACCGCCAGCAATATATGGCTGACTGATAAATGAACTCCCTCTCTGAACACACCTCTTGTACAACAGGGGAGAGAAAGAAAAATTGCAACAAAAACGAAGGAAAAGAAGATAAGGAGAAACAAAATAAGACTGCCCCCTGTCCATATTATTGAGCTTATGAATAAGAACAAGGATTCCATCTGGTGCTGGAGCAGTTCCTTGGGCGGCCACTTGGTGCTGCCCTTGCTTCCTCTCTCTGAGGAGATGCTCCTCGCCCACTGCTCTTCCCTGCTGGGCCATGAAGGATACTCCTTTGGCAGCTGTGTGTCTTTGCCAGCCCAGTTCCTGATGGTGTCGGTTCAAGGCCTCCTGATTGCCTCCAGGGTCCAGCAGCTCAGGCTGTCAGTTCCCCGGGGCTGGGGTTTCTCCAGAACTCCAATGACCTAACGAACTTACTAAAATCCTAGTCGACTTCTTTAGGACAACTGCTGAAACTAGCATCCAGATTTCAAACTCTGCTGGAGGTGAGGGTCCTGGCATCCAGGCCATGGCTTGGGAAATTCCACGGTTAGAAACAGGCCTCCCTCTGTCCTCTTGTCTGCCTCTCCATCACACGCAGAAAAACCCTTGTCACAAGAAGTGTCTCCTGTATCCTGCCTTCCTGCCGTAGCCCCAGTGCCAGCACAGGCAAGTCACTGCCAACCGGCTGGTTGCTCCTGGAGAGCAGGGGCTGCAGATGGGAAGACTCTCATTGCTCCACACCCTCTGCCACTCAGCTCACCCCTCGTTTGAGGTTATGCCACCTGCAACACCCCACTTCTATGACCAATTTCGATATTGAGTCAGATCTTTTGGTTTCAGGGGACAAAACTCTAATTTATTATTTCCAGTAACTGAAAAGTCCGGAGGTAGATGCACCTTCGGGCAATATGGGATCCAGGTGCTCAAATGACAGTGTTGAGAACTTCCTTCATCTCCCAGCTCCACTTCCCCATGGGTTGGCTTTGGTGGGAAGATGGCTACTAACTTCAGATTCACATTCTACCAGCTTAGCAACCTCACAGGAAGCTTTGCTTTCTACTGAAAATCCCAGGGCTAACTCTCATTGGACCAACATGTCCACCCTTGAATCAAATTCCTGTGGTGGCTGCGGGGGTGGGGGGAGGGTCAGTCCTGGTTGAGCCTCATGGACAGAGAGCCGAGGATGGGGATTACCCAGGGACAACTGGGGTGCTGTCAACAGAACAGGGAGAATGGATGCTGGAAAGATACAAACAGCACACATCTGCCCTACGTATCCAGGCTTAATAGCAGCTGTATCTGCAGAGCACAAAGAAAAGGGGAATGAACAATTCTGAACACCCTACTATGTGCTTTCTGTCTGTTTCTTTGTTCAGCATAAGTTTTTGAGCACCTATTATGATGAATAATGGTAACAGATCATTCTTATAAAGTCCTTATTGACTACTAGGTTCCACACCGCTAATTCAGTTAACCCTCCAGCTCTACAATCATCCCCACGTTACGAGAAACTGAAGCACAGAGCAGATCTTTCAGTGAGTTCAGCTGGGCATCCATCTTGGTTTCCTAGGGCAGCCGTAACAAAGAGCCTCAAGCTGGGCGGCTTAAAACAACGGAAATACATTCTCTCACGGTTCTGGAGGCTGGGAATCTGAAACCAAGGTGGCAGCAGGGCCCTGCCCCTCCTGGCACTCTGGGTGGACTCCTTCCTTGTCCCTTCCTGGCTTTGGTGGCGGCCGCCAATCCTTGGGGTCCCTTGTCTTGCAGCCGTATCCCTCCAGTTGCTGCCTCCGTCATCAGATGGCCACCTTCTCCCTGTGTGTTTTTTTGTGTCTCTTCTCCTCTTCTCATAAGGACATCAATCACCGGATTATGATCCACCCTCATAACTTTATTTGAACCTGATGACATCTGCAAGACCCTTCTTACTAGTAAGCTCACATTCACAGGTACTGGGGGTTAGGACCTCAACATGTCTTTTGGAGGGGACAATCCAGCCCGTAACAGCACCCAAGCCAGGCCTCGTTCCAGAGTCCTTGCTCACCTTTAGCCTCAGGTGTAGGTCACAGGGGTGAGGAAGCCAGGTGAGGAAGCACTCCAGTTTGGGTGGGCATGAAAACTGGGCACTGCCCCGCCCCAGGCAGAATCCAGGACGACGGGATGTCTGCGAGGAGCCCTGAGAGAGAAGGGCGCAGGCCGGAGGGCACAGGGACCGGGACGGACAGGAGGACAGTGTTCCTGGCAGAAGGGAGGGAAACCGTGGGCAAAGCCTGAGGGAGAGACAGAACACAGCTTGTTCAGATGCATCAAAACAGGTCAGCGTGGTCAGAGCAGAGAATTCAAAGAGGGGTGCAAACAAGGAAAGAGGGTGCTGATGAGGCTGCAGGTTAGAGCCAGGAGGGCGGCAGAGCCATGCGGGAGAGCTCACACTGTCCTGGATGTCACAAGGCCCCATGAGGGGCGAGTGCAGGCTCTGATGGAGGCGCTGGCTTTAACCAAGTCCTCATTGTCCTGTGAGGTCAGTGATGTCAGCCCCATGTGACACACATAGAAACCGAGGGTCCCTGAGATCAAATCCACTAGGCAGGGGCACAGGCAGAATGTGGCGGGCTCTGACTCTGGATATCCCCTAGGGACACATCTTACTCCTGGGAGTTGGGATATAAGGCTGTGGCCACCCTGGGAAGGCAGGGCTGGGGGAAGGAGCCGGCGCCTGCGTCACAGCCCGGCTGCCCTCCCCAGCAGAGCTGTGCAACCCTCACAGCTTCCTCCCGATGTAATCGGTGCTTTAATTAAAATGAGTTCATCAGAGTCTGGAGGCGCAGTTGACAGAGGAAGCAAAAACAGCAATTACCTTGTGAGGACAGTGCCTGGAGCTTTGCAAGGTTCTGGGGAAAAGAAACAAGTGTGGGTGATGTGAAAGGTCCCAGCTCGGGGTTTGGGGAGGGGGGCACACCTTCCTCTCTGTGTGAGACACAGATTTCTGAGGGGGTTTCTGGGACTAAGCGCTCCACACCCCACTTCCCTGTCAAGGTCCCTGGTCTGTGCCTGGGATTCCAGGGTCAAGTGGGCTGTTTTCTTCCCCAGATGGTGAAATAAGCGTGGCTGAACTTGACATTCCTTTCTGTTTTGTCTACTTGGAAGCCGGAGACTTATTCTGGTTAACCTTGCCCTTGGCTAGAGCCCGCTGTCTGTGCCCTGGTCTGTCTCCTGCCCCAAACCAGCCCATCCTTGATGGGCCAGCGCCCTCCAGCCCTCCTGCATCCTAGCCAGCATCTCTGCCAGTTGCTCTTCAACACAATGAAAGCCACATATGCAACTTAAAATTTTCTAGTAGCCACATTTTAAAAAGCAAAAAGAAAACAGGTGAAATTGATTTTAATAATATTTTATTTAGTCTGACATATTGTCTTTTTTTTTGACATATTGTCATTTCAATATGCAATCAATATTAAAAGTGATTACTTTTTTATATTAAGTCTCCAAAATCCTGTGTATATTTTACATGTACATCTCAATTCGGACTGGCCGTATTTCAAGTGCTCAATAGCCACATGTGGCCAGTGGCTACTGTACTGGACAGTGCAGGTCTGTACTGTGTTAATGTTGGGTGATGGCCTCGTCTACATTTACTAACTTGGTATATTTCCCTCCTGTGAAACTATGGCCCAGTGAGGGGGTATTCACCCCTTCAGGGAGCCTGGCTCTTGGTAGAAGCTTAGAAATTGTTGTGGAGGGAATGAATGATTTACAAGGGTCCCTCTGCCCTCATATTAAGAAATGATGCTAGGAGATATGGCTCTCTATTTCTCTCTGGGTGGCCCAGGAATCCTGCTCCAAGTTCCCCTTCTCTTCCTATGCTGCAGGAACCTCGCACCAATTAGGAAACAGTCAGACCAATAGGTGAGCTTCTGCCACCTGTCATTCACCCATTCAAAATATCAGCCCTGATGCCTGTGCCTGGTTAAGGAAAGCAGGTGAGGCCATCGAGGGGCACAGAAGGAGACGTTTTACTTCCTCCATCCTCCTACTTAATTTCATCCATTCGTTTATTCAACCATGAACGCTTATTAGTTCATTAGTTTGTTCATTCAGGAAACATTCTCAGAGCATTTCATTTAAGCCAGGCTTTTGCTGGCTACCAGGGCATTTCATGGATAAATAAGAGGCCATCTTACCTGTGGTGCTGTAGCCCTCTGGTGCAGAGCGTGAATGAGCCAGAGAAAACATAGCACAAGTGCAATCCTCGTATAAAACTAGCACCTGCCTTTCCCCTCCACGGACTTTATCTAACCTTCCTTCTCCCCTTGCATTGACAGCACATGTGCCAGGTACAGCACTAGGCACTTTTTCCATCATCTCATTCAATCCTCCATTTTTAGAATGAAAAATCTATGGCTCTGAAAGCTTATGTAACTTGCCTAATGTCAGCCAGCTAGCAAGTAGCAGAGCCAAGATGCAAACCCAAATTTGCAGCCTCCCCAAAGTTTTCAGGGAGCTTTGGACCATAGATTTCAGCTCCCTGTCATGGCTGTTGAAGTTTT
Organism: Aselliscus stoliczkanus; assembly: GCA_033961575.1. NCBI lineage: Eukaryota > Metazoa > Chordata > Mammalia > Chiroptera > Hipposideridae > Aselliscus > Aselliscus stoliczkanus. The sequence continues at coordinate 154,207,956 of CM066732.1, forward strand.
GCACAGCTCTCTCCCCGCCTTCCAGGCACACAGTGCCCAGCACACAGTAAGGTGCTCAAGAAATACATACTAATGGATGAACAGAATACTTGTTGAATTAAAGAATGAATGAATGAATGAATTCTTCCTCACTTTGTAATGATTTGTTTTTGACTAAACAAATGATTTGGGTTTTTTTTGTTCTGACTAAACATAGGTTCTTTATAGGCAGGAACCATAGCGTAGAAGACATGTGGACTCTGCAATCAGCTGGATCTGGGTTCAAATCCTGACTTGACCCATATTTGCTAAGTGATCTGAAATGCCTTAACCTCTTTGAGCCTGGATTTTCTGAAGTTTGGCGGCAAAGTATGCGAGAGATGCTATACCTGTGTGCTTCATAGTGTAGGTGTTCAGTAAAGACCTGTTAAATGAAACGAGATTGAATTGCAGTTTCATAAGAGTCCTAGGGAGGCCTGGAGCGGAGAAGGCTTCATTTCGGCTGAGAGGAAGAGGCACTGGCGTCAGCATCCTTTGGGGACCATGTATAATCCTGACTGCATGGTCCCCTTCCAGAGAATCTGATCAGGAGGAATCTGCCTTTTAACACTGTCTCTGGAGATCTGCATACTGGTCCAGGGATCACTCCTTGAAGAACACTAGGAGAGACCCTGAAGTGAACGGTCAGAGAAAAACGTGTCTTTCTGAGAGAGCTGGCGGAGGAGGGCGTGCTGGGGCCAGGCTTCACAGGATAGCAGGCTTTCCTGTGCATTTTGCTGTCCCCACTGCTGCCCTCAATTTTGTCTGCCTGCTAAAAAGGGGAGTGGGTCCCATGCCCCCTCCACCCCAGTGACGTGCCTTGAATAATTTATCAAGTCACTCAGTGAGCATCTCATGAATTCTTAAATTCTTTTAAGGGCCTCCCCGGAAGGGAGGGCATCCCCCGCGCCAGGGTCTCTGGGGCCCCCTGTCCCCTCCATCTGGGCCCCAGATGAGGCTCACGGACAGGATCAGGTTCCCCTGCTCTGACCTCCAGGCTGAGAACCTTTGAAAGGACAGAATGTTCCCTATCCCAGGAGCCAACGTTCTCTGCTCACATGAATTATGTACCCCATACTTGGCATCACAGCAGCCTGAAGATTGTCCCTGAAACTCAGATCCTCTGAGTTTACTATACAAAGATGTGTCCCCTCCCCTATCCCCTGGCCATGTTGCCAGGACCAAGCATGTGCAGATCGCTCGAAACCCGGACACTCAGAGCCCACGGCAGATTGCCTCTCCCACCAAATAAGTAAACTCAAAAATGGAGGAATGCTAAGGAAAAAATAAAATGAGGCACTTTTTATTTTATGGACAGGCTACTTAAGCTGGGGAAGGCCTCCTGGACAAGGTGGCTTTCGAAATGAAACCCGAACCAACATAAGAAAGAGGGTGGAGGAGGAGGGTTCAAGCAGAAGGAACAGCAAAGACTATGTAGGGAAACGTATTTCTGTGCTCCTGTGACAGACGGCAGCCCCGCATGGCCAGAGCACAGTGAATGATGGGGTTAGAGAGCTGAGAGTGGGTGTCATGGAGAGAGAAGCCTGAAGGACGATGCCTGGATCTAGTGGCCCCTCTGAAGCCTTTGGGAAATAAACAAAGGCAGCCCTTCCTCTGGACAGACACAGCCCTGCACCCAAGCACAGGGTTCATGAGAGGAGCATGGCTGGAATTTACCCCCGCTTGCCACTTTACCTGATGCCCGTGTGCAGCGTGCGATGTGCAAAGCTGTACATGGAGGACCTGGGTAGCACCATTATCTGCTTGTGATACAGCCAGGTGGAGAGAGGAAATCATAGCTCAGTGCTGGCCAGGTTAAATTTGAGATGCCATTAGCCACCCAGGAGAAGGTGCTGAGCAGACAGATGGATGTGCCCAACTGGAGCTCAGGACTGAAGTCTGCGTGTCTTTATTGGCTCATTACACGCCCAGATGAGGTCACCCAGGGACAGCTACAGAAAGAAGAGTGATATTTCTAATGTACACACCTGTGAGGTGCTTGCTGGTCAGTGGGTAGGGCCAGCATCAAACTTTGATCCCAAAGCACCTAGACATCAAAATGTAAGGAGACACACACTTAGCGGGGGGCAGGGAGGGTCACACAAGTGCAGAGACAGTGTGCGTATCACTTTAAATATTGTGTCCCCTTAAACCTAGTCTTAGTTCTGGATAATTCAATGGAGAAAGGAGAAATCATTACAATAAATGGTGCTGGCACAATTAGACATCCATTTGGCAAAGCAAAACGAAATAAATAAATAAATAAATAAATAAATAAATAAATAAATAAATAAAAATTTTAAAAAGAACCACAACCTTTACTTCACACCACATGTAAAAACAAAAATAGGTCATAGGTCTAAACATAACAGCTGTTAACTATAAAACTTCTGTGGAAAAAAGGGGAGAAAGTCTTCATGACTTTGAGGTAGGCAAAGGTTTCTTAGGTCACCAAAAGCATGAATCATAAAAGACAAAATAAGATCAGTTGGATTTTATCAAGACGAAGAACTTTTTATGAAAAACACCATTAAGAAAATGAAAAAAGCCACAGACTGAGAGAAAATATTGGCAGCACACATATCGGACAGAAAACTTGTATCCAAAACACATAAACAACTCTTACAACTCAATAATAAAAAGATAATGGACTCAGTTGTTTTTTTTAAGTGGGAAAAGATTGGAACAGACCCTTCAGAAGAGGAAATATACAAATGGCAATGAAGAAAAGCAAGTAGAGGAGACATTCAACATCATCAGTCATCAGGGAAATGTATGCTTAAACCGTAATTAAGTAACAATTTACACCCACTAGATCAGCTAAATTCAAAACAATGAAAATACCAATTGGTGGTGAGAATATGAAGCGACTGGAATTCTCATATACTGTTGGTGGGAATGAAAAATATATAAACCCTTTATGAACATACAACCAAGCTATTCCATGCCTACGTTTTCAGCCAAGAAAATGAACACAAAATGTCTATACAAAGACTTGGACACAAAAGTCCATAGGCACTTCATTTGTAATAGCCAAAAACTTAGAAACGACCCAAATGTCCACCAACAGGAGAATGGGGAAACCAACTGCCGTATGTCCATGAAACAGAACGCGATTCCACAATAAAAACAGAACTACCCATGTGTGCAACGATATGTGTGCTTCCCAAAAGCACCATGCTGAAAGAAAGAAGCCAAAGACAAGAGCATTGTCCATCCATATGAATCCATCTGTAGAAAAATCTAGAAAAGACACATCTAATCTGCAGTGATAGACCCCTACCTGATCAGTGGCTGGCTAACCTGTAGGGCAGAAACCAGAGGTGGAGGTGGGGGTGGAGGTTGACTGCAAAAGGACTAGAGGTAACTTTTAGGGGGTGAGTGGAGTGTTCCCTCTCTTGATTGTAGTTACAGTGACACAGGCGTTTATATGTGTCAAGACTCTTCAACCTGCATCTATAAAATGGTTAATTTACATAAATTGTACATTAGTAGAGTGGTTTAAAAATATGTCTATTCAAGTGTTTGTGGACAACTTTTTAAATCCTCTGGTCCTCCTTGTCACTGAATGTGGTAACTAACATCATATATTTTTTTTCTTCAGGGACATTGGGATTAAATAGTTCTGTTCACCACCAGGACAGGATGGGCGTTAAAAATGGACTCAAGGGCCGGCCGAGTGGCGCATTGGTTAAGCGCTGGTTTTGGGATGCCAGCGGCCCCGGTTCGGATCCCACATGAGGGCCAGTGACACTGCCCTCTACAGCTAACAACAGCTATGCGAGCCCCGGTGATGGTGTGGGCTGCAGCCCCTGCTGCAGTGGGCTGCCATAGGCTACAGTGAGTGGCCCGCAGCCAGCGTGAGTGGCTGGCAGCCAAGCGTGAGCTGCCAATAGCCGCGGTGAGCGACATCCAGAGGCCAGCGACCGATCTGCCTCATCCGGGAAGAGCGCAATGACGATACCAACAGTGAAGCAACATCCTCCGCAACTAAACTGAAGAACAAAAAGACAGCAACTTGTGTGTTCCCCTTCCCCGATTCCCCAACGCTGTTCCCCTCCGCCAATTCCCCAATAAAATCTTTTAAAAAAAAAAATGGACTCAGAACTAGCACACTAGCGGGTCCGTGCCTGCCCCTTGTTTTAGAGATGAGAGAAATGGGGCCCAGAGACAAGGAGCGACTTGTCCAAGGACAGAAGGAATGATGCAGGTATCGACTACAAGGTGCTGCTCGGGGAGGTTTGGGTTTAAAACAGAAGAGGAAAACAGACGGCATCCTCAGCTCACCTCCTGTCCCATCTCTCCTCTTCTTCTTGGCTGACTCCTGGAACAGGTCTGGGCTCCCATGGGGAAGGCCGAGCCTGCCAGGCGGGTGACCCACAGGCCCTTTGCCTGCAGAGCACCTTCTAGATGAGCTGTCCTCCCGTCATCACGTGGGCCGTGAGGGCTGCAGGAGCACAAGCTCTGCTGTCCAGCGGAGCCACCTCGGGTAGGTCTGTCCTTCTTCCCTGTCCTGGCTGCCACCCAGGGTCCTCATGAGGAGCAAATGAAAACATGGGTGTCTGCTCTCGCCACTCTTATTCCACCTAGTGCTAGAAATTCTGGTGATGGCAGTACGGCAAGGCAAGGAAATAAATTCTAGGTCACAGGAGGCAAGATAGATACAATAAATGATATTTCTATAGATAGTAGTCCCGCCCCCTTATCCACAGGGGGTACGTTCCAAGGCCCCCAAGTATATGCCTGAAACCATGGATAGTACTGAACTCAACATACGCGTATACATACCATGTTTTTTTCTTACACTTCTACATACCTTTTCACTTGAAGCACTTTAAGGCTTCTCTTCGGCACATCCGAATTGCTAGCATCACTACTATTGTGCTTTGGAGCCATTATGAATTAAAATAAGGGTGATGTGAACACAAGCGCGGTGATACTGCAACAGCCCATCTGATAAGCTACGCGACTGCTAAGTGACTAATGGGAGGGCAGCAGACAAAGGGATGATTCATGTCCCAGACAAGACAAAGTGGGATGGTGCTAGGTTTCATCACACTACTCAGAACGGCATGCAATTTAAAACTTATGAATTGTTTATTTCTGGAATTTTCCACTGAATATTTTTGGGCAGCAGTTGACCCCAGGAAACTGAGACTGAGGAAAGAGAAACTGTGGATAAAGGGGGGATGGCTATACTAGCAATGAACACATGAACACCAAAATTAAAAGTGCAGTACCATATACAATCACGAAAGAAAAAAAAGGAAAGAAAGAAAGAAAGAAGCTTAGTTGTGAAGTTAACGAACAGCTTGTATGCTACAAACTATACAATGCTGATGAAAAAAAATCAAAGAAGATGGAAATAAATGGACAGACATGCTACGCTGTCTTCATGGATCGAAAGACTCATATAGTAAAGATGTGATTTCTCTCCAATTTGATATGTAAATTTAACATAATTCTACCCCAGAAGGATTTTTGGTAGATACAGACAAAATTATTCTAAAATTTATTTAGAAAGACAAAACAGAACTAGAATATGTAAAACACTTTTGAAAAAGAAGAAGAAAGTGAGAGGATTCTGTCTACCCAATTTAGCATCTAGCTAGAATAGTCAGCACTGTGGTATCAGACACATAGATCAATGGGACAGAATAAAGAACCCAGAAATAGACACACAAATAGGCCCAACTGATTTTGACAAGAGTGTGAAAGCAATTCAGTGGAGGAAAGGTAGTCTTTTTGACAAACAGCCCATAAGCAAAATAGGAACCGCCACAGAAGTCTCATACCTGATATAAAAAGTAACTCAAAATGGACTTGAATGTAAAACATAAAACTATAAATACTTTAGAAGAAAACATAGGAGGAAATCGTCTAGGCAAAGAGCTCTTTGAGCTGACACCAAAAGTACAATCCATAAAAGTAAACAGTGATAAACTGGATTTCATCAAAACTTAAAATAGCACAGCAGTCAGCAGAGGGAGAAATCAACCTTCCAGCTCCCTTTTGTTCTCTCATGCCCTCAGGGGTTGGATGGTGCCCATGCCCATCTGGGAGGGCCCTCTGCTTTGCTCCACCCACCAATTCAATTGGTCATCTCTTCTAGAAACGCCCTCATGGACAAATCCAAAAATGATGTTTAATCCCCTATCTGGGAGGCCTGTGGCCCAGTCAAGTGACACATACAACTAACCATCATGGCGACTAAGTCAGAAGAGGGTTAATGTACGGAGAGATGAGCAACCAATGGGACAGGATAGACAGCAGAGAAACAAACCCACACCTAGATGGAAATCTAACAAATTCGGGGTTGTTCATCACCCCCAAGCAGAGGGCTGGAACGGTCAATGGGATGTTGACTATTCATATGGGAAAAATGAAATTGATTCCTTAACCCATACCAAAAAGTAATCAGTTACAAAAAGGCTGAAATACACAAAATAAAAAACCACAGGTCAATGAATATCTCTATGGTCTCAAGCTGGGAAAGGATTTCTTAACAAGAGCTAACTATACAGGAAAACATTAATATGCTTTGACTAAATTAAAATTGAAATCGTCTGTTCTCATGTCTCTTTTTCTGAGGGCACTAATCCTATCCTAAGAGCTCCTCCCCTCATGAAGTCATTACTCCTCAAAGGTCCCATCTCCAATTACTGTCCCATTGGGGATCAGGGTTTCAGCATGTGAATTTTGTGAGGGACACAAACATGCATCTCTAAGTCAGGGTCCCATTCCAGCAACCCCTGCTGGGCTCCGAGCTGCTGAGTAACCTTGAACAAACCCCTCCAACTCTCTGTACCACAGCTGGCTTGCCCTTGAGAAAGCTTGAGAGTGCCTGGGTGCCTTCCTCACAGGCCGCCTAGAAGCTCATGATGACCATGGATGGGTGAGAAGGTCCTGGGAGGGACGCCACCAAGAGGGACCAAGTAATGAGACCTGCTCCCTACCAGGAAGCCCTCAGAGAAGGGCAAAGCTCCCACCTGCTCATCTGTAGACACCAAGTCTGGGTGTACACACACACACACACACACACACACACACACACACGGGAATAGGCCCCTTTGGGCATCTCTGCTGTTGTCCTCAGCTACGGCATCTGCACAACTTGGGACACACGTTTGAGGCAAGGGAAGATCATAATGGAGCCACAGGATACCAGCCGGGCAAGTTGTTCACTATTGTATGTTATTAGCCATGTTAGAACTCACATTTCTTGAAGGCACTACCTACCAGATATACGATCTCATTGAATTCTCAAGGTCTGTTTTCTTCATTTTACAAATGACAAAACCCAGGCTCAGAGACACGGCCTTGCTCAAGCCACACAACAGTGCAGAGCTGGGATTGAAACCTCTTTCTGCCCAGCTCCAGAGCTCCGAGCGCTCCGGACTCTGGGCAATGCGCTGGCACAGAAAGCCGGGTCCTCCTGACCCTCACCCTCAGGCCAGGGAGCCAGCAAGGCGCCAGCCCCGCGAACGCACTGCTCGCCGACCCTGGCGGGCCGGGCTCCAGAGCACCGGGGAGGGACGCCACGGGCTCCGGACTTCGGCTCCGGCACTAACCCGCGAGGCTTCAGGCTCCCCGCGCTGCCCACGCCGCGAGGCGGTTGCGAGCGCGCTGCGGGGTGCCGGCCCCGCCCTCGGGCCGGGGCTGGGCGTGGTCACGTGGAGGGGCGCCCCGCTCCCGCACTCGGGGCTCGCCGCTGGGTAGCGGTCTGGAGGCGAGAGCTCCGCACGGGCGGAGGGCGCGGATCGTCCTGGGGGCCCGCCGCCGTGCAGGGGCTGCAGAGGGGCGCCGCAGCTGCAGGGCTCCGGGACGCCTGCTCGCTGCCCCGCGCGCTCCCAGCCAGCTGTGGAAGCGGCTGGACCAGCAGCGACAGCAGCAGCCGCCGCCGCAGCAGCAAGGACCCGCGCGCGGGCGGCCGCAGTGACACCATGGATCTGTCCTTTATGGCCGCGCAGGTAACGGGGCACCTTCCGGGCGCGCCCCAGGCCGCCAAGTTTGGGCAGGTTCGGGGTCAAGGTCTCTGCCTCCCACCCGAGGCCGGGCGCGCCGGGAGGGTTCCGGCCCCGCGGGGACGCCGGCCGGGGGCGCTCACGCCGGTCCTTTGTCCCGAGCCCAGGCATACCCACCTGGTGCGCGCTTCGGAGGGGCGAGCTCAGCTCCCCGGGGCTGGGGCGGGCCGTGCGCCCTGAGCTTATTGGGTTGACTTTTTCCCACGTTGCCAGGGGCTTGGGCAGTGCGAGTCACCCCCTCCCTGCCCATCCCCCACTTGCTGCTCCCTCGGAACCCCCCCCCCCCCAGCTCGGCAGCCCAGATGCGAGCCAACCCGGGTGGACGGGCAGCCTCGCTCTCCCTCATTCTGTATCTTCCCGAGGTCCCAGTTCATCTGTCACTTGCCCCCCACCCCCACCTTGCTTTTTTCCTTCCCGTAAAGGGGACACCACCGCCGAGCAAAGCGGTGGACCCGCGTTGTGACCAGACAAACGCAGAGCGCAGCGATCGTTTGATCCTGGTTTGCTTTGTGCTGAGTCTGTAGCCATCAGTGCCAGCGCGACCATAACTGTCCCCTCGACACAAAACAGGTTCCCAACGGCGGGGAAAACAGAAGACCTCTCAGCGCTTGAGCTTTGCTCCAAGAATCCTCTTGAATTCTGAGGCTGAGTGATCTATGTGCCCGCGCCTTAACTCTCGTGAATCAAAACAAAGGCTCACACCCGCTTTCTCCGGCTGTCTGTGGCCTTTGGGCGGACCCAGTGCTGACGGAGGTCTGGGTCCAGGCAAAGGCTGCGTTTGGTCTGCGAGACTCTGTCCCAGTGTACCAAATTCAGACCTTGCACGGTCTGTGTGGTTGGTTTTGTTGGGAGCCCAGAGGTAGCAACGGAACTGAGGCTCCCTTCAGTGCGTGCCGGGGGTGCATGCCGGGGGTGCGTGCCAGGGGCCCCCGCTTGCTGCTCTTTAATTTTCCAGAATATGGAGTTTGAGGGGACACTTTCCTTCCCCCCCAGACTTCACTGTGGTGGAAGCCTGTTTAAAAGGTAACAGCAAAACCCGGGCTGTGTGGACAGGGAGTCCCCAGACGCAGGCATGAAAGGGTGCAGAATCCCCAAGTTGGCTTCCGGGAACCCAGATCCGGGCTGGCAGCCTCTTACCACCTTTCCTATAATGCTAATTGCTCCCATGAGCAATGCTGGCCTTTTAGGCCTCCTTTTCCAGTCTGCTGTTCCTAAACCCATGTTTATAAATATGGTGATGTGGGCATCATTTTAAATAGTGGTGACTTTAGCTGCACAATAACTGAGGAGGCTTCATCGAATTTATTTCTAGAGGGGACAGCAACTCACACAGTATCTGTCTGCCCTCCCCCTTTGGACCCCACTGAACAGCTGGAGTTCTGTGTTTAAATAATTGATCTCTGCTCACCCTGAGGCTGCTAGAGTATCACGAGTTGCAATGGTAACTTGACTAAATAAACATAAGGCTTTTAGCACATATAGGAACAGAAATAGGAAGTGCCATCCAATGGGGAGAGGTGCTAAGGTTTATTGAGCACCTGCTATGTGCCAGATGCTGGATACTTGCACACTTTATCACAGTAAATCTTTACGAGTCTATGACCTACATGCTGTTTTCCTCATTTTACAGATCAGAATATCAAACTTCAATGAGATTAAATAATTTGCCCTGGACACACCATTAGTAAGGAGAGGAATTGGGTTTCTGATGTCCATCTTGTTGCTTCACCCTGAAGACACAATGTAAGGGACAGGGCAGATATGTTTAAAGCTGACTCATCTCTTCCTGTTCCCCTGGGAAGTGGTCTTGTGCTGTAATGGTTACTTTCTGGGGTTGCCCTGTCTCTCTTATCCCTGCAGGGGTGGGAACTTTTACTCCTTTATCTGCAGCAGTAGCAGTGCTTTGGCCAAAGTAAGTGCTCAGCACATGCTCTGAGTGTGCCGTGACCACCAGGGGTGTAGGACCGAGTTACCGCCCCCACCCATCAACAGTGGGCAGTTGGATAGAGAAATGGTAGTGCCTCCGTCCCCTTGTTCAGCAGATGTTGAGTATCTGCCTTGTGCCAAGCTCCATGCCAGGCACTGGGATGGGGATGCTGGGGGCAGAGCTGAATGAGGTGTAGATTTTCTTTCTGGGTGCTCACCGAGTGTTGGAGAAATGATGAGCTAGGCCATTCTCATCAAGGGCGACCAAGATGGTTGGCACATAGTAGGCCCTCCACAGTAGCTGTTGGATGTTAGATGAGGGTGAGAAGACGTATGTGCATGAAAAGACATTCACAGGAAAAGACAGTGAATTTGAGGTGTCACATGCTCTCCCCCGAACACCTGTCATCATCAGGGCTTTGAGGATGGAGGTTCTGATGGATGAGAACAGACAGATTTCCCCTGGTGGGCCTGGGAATAAGAGTGTTCTGGACAAAGGTATGAAGGAGAGAGGCCCAGAGCTGGAGGGTAGAGGGGTACAGGAGAGCAGGGAGATGGAAGCCAGGGCCGGGTCACAGAAGGTGCTCCCGGGTGGAGATGAGGAGTCCGCTTTAACCAGTAGGCAGTGGGAGCCGCTGCAGGTCGTTAACGAGGAAATGGTTTATAATGGAAGCAGCCACTGGGGAAAACCCCGGCCCCAGGAAAGGACAGAAGCTGGAGGGGTGGGTGCAGTGAGGAGTGCACACCTGCTGGGTTAATCGAGTACAAGAAACCAGATCCTTGTGACCCACAAACCCATCCCTTTTCCCCTTAGGAAGGTTGTGGAGTGTGAGTCCCATCCACGGCTTTAAAAGACCCAGAGGATATAAGAAAGATTTTCCTCTCAAAAGCTAAGCATTACAAAGACACCTTTCTTGGATGTACAAGGCAGACGTCAGTCACCTGGCAAATCCTCTTAGGCAGATAGGCCCTGATGCGGGCACACGGCTGTGTGTTAGAGCTGAGAAGAGACTGAGGACCACTTGGTTCATGGACCCCCACCTCACACTAAGCCCTGAAGGTGCTCAGCCACCTTCTCCTCCACCCTGGAAAACCCCAGGCCCCTCTGCACAGTCTCTGGGTCCCTGGAGACTCTGGGGGGTTGGGCAGTGAACAGGAGTATACCTTTCTGGAGCCAGAAAGACAAGGCTACCCAGATGCCCAGGGGACTGGAAAATCACAAATCATGAGGACTGAGTCCCAAATCCCTGTGTCATTGGTGGGGTAGCCCATCTCCACAGATAGCCCCATCCATGCCTTCCCTCCCTCCTGGTCGTGCATGCTGGCCCCCACATCAGGAGGCAAATCTGATTCCCCTCGCCTTAAATCTAAGCTGGCCTTAATGACTGACTTTCTTGTCCAAGAGAAGGCAGTGTGAGTGACATCCTGGGACTTCTGAGATTAGTTTATAAGAAGCCTGCAGCTGCCCCTGTGACTCTCAGAGCATTTGCTCTGAAGGAAGTCCACCATCATGCAAGAGACCCTGAGACCACCATACTGCAGAAGGGGGATGCACACTTAAGGAGCCTACTGTGTGCTGGGCCAGCGCCTGAGATGCACCAGAGGGACAAGGAGCGTCCCCATTTTTCTAGGTTGTCACCCTCTGTTGAACAAGCACACCCATGGCTTAAGAGTTCATCTTTTTTTTATTTTTATTTTTTTTTTGCCTTGCACTGCCCCTCCAGTGACTAGTCTAAACCCAGTAGTTCCCAAATGTTGCTGCCGTTAGAATCACCTGGGAGCTTTGATGTGTCCTGCTGCCCAGGTCCCACCTCAGATGCTCCTATCAGAGTTGGGGGCTGGGGGGTAATCAGCATTTCCTTTTTATCTCCCCAGTTGATTCCAGTGTGTAGTGAAGGTGGAGACCCGGATCTTCACCCCACACAGTAGGGCTGTCCCCTTCCTCTTCTCTGGATGGGACAGATCCTTGGCTGTCTGGTCCCTTCTAGGTCACAAAAGTCATGTGGTCCCTGGAAGTCACCCCAATATCAATTCAGCAACTTAAAGTAGTGAGGCCCAGAAGACTATAACCTGGGAACTTGCTTAGAAATTGAGGTTCTCCCCTCCTCCAGACCACACCTGCCACAGGTGGGAAACCTATAGTCTGGGTGGGTGCCTTTATCATTCCTGAGGTACAGACAGGGAGGAAGTGCAGCCATGGTGGCTTAGCCGTCAGGCACAGTAGCCAGGCGTGGCGCCCTGTCTGCTGACACAGGGCCTCCCATCGCCTCAGGGCAGCCAGGTGTTGTGGGGGATGGTGGGGCAACCAGGGACCCCCATGGATCAGCTTCATGGAACCGTCGATCCTCTGAGGTACACAGAGTACTGTGTGTAAGTACATTTTAAAACAAGTCCTAAAAGAGGTCTGCATTCATTTCCTTGGGCTGCTGTAACAAATTACTGCAAACTGGGTGGCTTAAAACAAGAGAAGTTTAATCTGTCCCAGTTCTGCAGGCGAGAAATCTAAAATCAGGGGTCGGCAGGGCCGCGGTCTCCCTGAAGGCTCCCGGGAGAATCTGTTCCCTGCCTCTCCCTTAGCTCCGTGGTGCCACCTGCGATCCTCGGCGGTCCAAGCTCTTAGATACCACACTTCAGCGTCTGCCGCCGGTGTCACTTGGCACTCTTCCTGTATCTTGGTGTCTTATCCTTTTCTTATCAGGGCATCAGTCATCCTGGATCAGGGTCTCCACCCTAATGACCTCATCTTAACTTGATCACCTCTGCAGAGATCCCATTTTCAAAGAAGGTCACATTCACAGCACTGGGAGTAGGAGTTCAATATATCTTTTTGGAAGACACAATTCAATCCATAGCAGAGTCTTAAGACCCATAAAGAGTAAGGATCTTAGTTCTTTTGTTGCTGGCCACTGGTCCTAAACAGTAGACATATCACATCCCTAAGCCCCAGTTGCTTCACCTGCGACATGGGGATAAAATTGCCTTCCTCACTGAATTATTTCATCTTGTCATTCCAGCAAATGTTTCATGTGTGCCAGGCCCTCCCAGGAGCATTGGGCAGGAGGGGGTCACAGGCCCTGCCGTGTGATATGTGACAGGGTAGAGGTAAATGCAGGTGCCTTGAGAGCCCCAAGATGACACCCAACCCAGCTCTGGAGGTCCAGGGAGGCTCCTAGAGGTTTGAATTGAGCTGAGTTTGAAGGATGCATAGCTGTCTACGGAGAAGACTTGAAGACATTGCAGGCAGAGGGAACGCATGCACAAAGGCTTGGAATGGAATGTGGCTGGAAGTAGCATCTTGTGTTGGGGATGGCGGTGCAAGTAGCCATGTGGTTGGGCTGAGGGGCAGGTGGGGAGGGAGTGGAAGATGAAGCCAGGGATACTAGGGCCAGTAGGTGACCTCATGGAGTGGAGCAGAGCAGGGTGGGGGGCTGTGGTGACTCAGAGGGCAGGGGCCTGGGCTGGAGGGGCATGTGCAATATCCCTGGGCCCCATCTCCTCATTTGTGCCATGCAGACACTCAGGCCCAGTGCTGTCGGTTCTTCTGGGTTTTCAAGAAAACTGAAAATTCTAATTTTTACGTGCATCTGGATTTTCTAATGTTGGCAATGAATTACAATTTTTTAACAAACAAATCAGCTGTTATGTAAGCTGTTTCAGTTACTTGTGGCTTATTATTTCAGTCACTTAGCAGCTGAAAGCAATCATTTTCGTTCAGGTTTGTGGGACCAGAATTTGGGAAGGACTCAGGCAGTTTGTTTCTGCTCCGGTGGCATCAGCTGGGGCAGCTGGGGCTGGGCCTAGACAGCCAGCATGGCTTCCTCACGCATGGCTGGCACCCCCATGCCACCTTACCAGTCTCTCCACCTGGCATTTCCTCCTGGAAATGCTTCCCCGGGCAGCTGGGGCGTCCTGCCAGTATGGTGGGCTCAGGATCTTTGCCCTTGTTGTGTGGCACTGCCTTTCCTCCAAAAAGCATTTCCAGGTGGAAGTTGCAAAGCTTCTTGTCACCCAGCCTTGGAAGAAAGTCCCAGGGTGGCACTAACTCTGCAATCTTTTGGTCAAGAAAGTCCTAAGGCCAGCCCAGACTTAAGGGGGTAGGGGATCAGAGGCCACCTCTTGATGTGGGAGCAGTGTGCGTGCCCAAGAGGGAGGGAGGGAAGGAATGGACAGGGTGGTGAGTGAGACTGGCTACTCTGTGATCAAACACTGCAGGCGTGTGGGCTGCATTCCTCCTGGGACGGCCCGTGTACCTTCCCCAACTGGCCAGGTGTCTATAGAGCTTGACAAAACCTTGTAGTCAACAGCCAAGACTGGGGGAGAAGTAAATTATTACTAAGGCCGTGACTTTGTTAGACTGACCCATGTGAAGTTGCTGAGATTTGACCATTTGGGGCCTACAAAATGACAACCTCATATGGTTCAACTTAGTATGGACCACCTGGTAAGATAGCAAGTGCCTTGAGTTATGGAGGGGAAGGAGGGCTGTGGTGCTTAGGGTGGCGGGAGGAAATATGGCAGGCGGACAGGAGGGCGGGCAGACAGTGGAATCACTGCCTGTTGGGGAGGTCTGAGGAGGTTTCCTGGGTTTGAGGAGTGAGGCCCACCCCCTCCCCCACTTCTCTTCTCAGCTTGGCTCCTAGAACCTTGGCCTGCTGCTGGGAGGACCAGGGCACACCTGGAACATTATGCTGACACTGGGCGGGTCTTCCTGGAAGACAGCATGTGTGGTCTAATCTTAGTTGGGATGCAGATGCCTCCCTCACCAGTTCGTTTCCCCTGGACCTTGGGAGGCTCACAGTTAATTTGCATTTTAATCATTTTTCATGGAGAGAAAAAAACCCCACGAAAGACATGTGGTAGTGTGGAAGGAGGCGATCCTGTTATCTCTTAAATGGTTATAGCTACATGCAGGGCCTGTAGGATCTTTCCAAAGTTTCTGCAATAAACCAGGAGAAGTTTTCCCTCCCCAGAGGAATCGAGCTTGGCCCAGAAAAAATGGAATTCTAGGGAGCCTGGCAACCTGCTACTTAGACAGTGTTCTCCCCAGAAAAGACTGCTCCTTTTTCTTAAGGCAAGAATTGTCATTAAAATACAAATTGCCTATTATCCCAAATGTTCTAACTGAAGGGTCCCATCTTGTACTGCAGATTCTCATCTAAAAGATTTAAATATTTTATTATTCTAATTAGACCTGCCTTGAGAGAGAACATAGTGCTACATTGTTGCAGGGGTGTAATGAGCAGTTAAAGAAGAAGTAAAAATCTGTAGTGCTTTTCGTAGACCAAATTTTCAGCTAGTGTTTCAAGAGCCAAGATATTCCGTTTGACTTGCAATAATTGTATGGCACAGAGCTAAGAAAACTGGGGCATCTGGAGGCGGATTGCAAGTCTCCAATTAAATACTTGAGTGTTTGTAGAGCACCTGCTGTGTGCTCAGCCCTGCTTTGGGGAGTCTGAACCCCAGCTCCTCCTACTTTTGAGATGATGGACTCTGTCCACTTTCTCCCTGTTCTGTCCCCTCCAGATAGCCCTGTACCTTCCCATGGTAGCTGCCATCAAATGTTTAGGGGTACCAGGCAGGCCTTGTGTTGAACAATACACAGACTCTCACTAAATCCCCATGGAATTGACAATTTTAAGATCCATTTTCCAGATGGGGAAACTGAGGCTTAGAGAGGCAAAGTCACTTGCCCAGAGCACAGAGCTAAGATTCAAACCCAGATCTCTGTGCCACTTCAGCTTTCTTTTAAATCTAATCTGACAAATCTCTGCCTTCTGATTGGAATGTTTAAACCATTTATGTTTAATATGATTTTTTTACATAATTTAAATTTATTTAATCTATTACTATCTTGCTGTTTTAAATCTATTACTATCTTTAAATCTATTACTATCTTGCTGTTTTGTTTTGTTTTGTTTTGTTTTGTTTTTGATTAGTCCCATCTGTTCTTTGTTTCCTTTTTCCTCATTTTCTGCTTTCTTTTTGAAGTAATTGAGAAATTTTCATTCTTCGTAATGTCTTCTCTTGGCTTATTAGCTATAACTCTTTGTTTTGTTATTTTAGTGGTTGCTTTAGGATTTAGAGTTTATATCTTTAACTTATCTACAAGTGATACTGTTTCTCCTTACATGTAGTGTAAGAACCTTACAATACTCTACTTCTGTTTCTCCCCCTCTCAGCTCTTGTGCTGTTATTGTTAGTAGTTTCATTTCTACATGTTATAACCCTCATACTACATTGTTAGGTTTGTTAAAAGTCAATTACCTTTTAAGGAGATTTAAGTAGTAAGAAAAAAATCTTATATATTTTTCCATATGGTTATTTCCATTTTTCTTCTTTCTTTTGTGTAGATCCATATTTCCATGTGGTATCATTTTTTTTCCTTCTTAACAGACTTTAACAGTTCTAGCAGCACAGAAGTGCTGGTGATGAGTTCTTTCAGCGTTTTTATGTCTGGGAAAAAAATCTTTTGGGGGTTTTTTATTTATGAAAGTTATATTTTACTGGGCATAGAATTATTTTGAATATATTGCATCACCATCTCCTGCTTGCATTGTTTTCAGTGAGAAATCTACTGCCATCCTCATTTGATTCCTCTAAAAATACTGTGTATTTTTTTCCCCCCTTTGGCTGCTTTTACAGTTTTCTCTTTATTGATTTTGATGGAGCACCTTGATTATAATTGTACCTGAGTGTCATTTTCTGCATGTTTCTTGTGCTTACAGTTTGGGATCTTCCTGCATCTGTGGGTTTATACTTTTCATTACCTTTGGAAATTTTTTTGCCATTCTTTCTTTTCCCCACCCAGTTTTATGGTGATATAGTTCACATGTAACATTGTGTAAGTTTAAGGTGCACAATATAATGATACATTCACATATGTATATATTGCAAAATGGTTCCCACAATAAATTTAGTTAACATTCGTCTCCTCACAGTTACAATTCTATTTTTCTTGCAACCAGAACTTTTAAGATCTATTCCCTTAGCAACTTTCAGATATATACTACAGTGTTATTAACTACCTTGCATTACACCCCCAGGATTTACTCTCTTATATCTGGAAGTTTGTACCATTTGGCTACCTTCACCCAATTCCTCCAACTCCTGGCAACCACCAATTTGGTCTCCGTTTCTGAGTTTCTTTTTTTCTTTTTTTTAGATTTCACATGTGAGTTGAGATCATACAGTATTTTTCTTTTCTCTGTCTGACTTACTTATTTCACTTAACATAATACCCTTGAGGTCCATCCATGGTGTCACAAATGCCAAAATTTCCTTCTTTTATATGGCTGAATATAATTCCCGTGCGTATGTGTGTGTGTGTCACATTTTATTTATCCATGTATATGGACACTGGGTTGTTTCAATGTCTTGGCTATTGCAAATAATGCTACAGTGAACATGGGGGTGCAGTTATCAGTTCGGGATAGTGATTTTATTTTCTTCAGATATCTACCCAGAAATGGAATTGTTAGATCACTACGGTAGTTCTGTTTTTAATTTTTTAATTTGATTTTTTGGAACCTCCATACTGTTTTTCATAGTAGCTGCACCAATTTACATTCCCATCAACAGTACATGAGGGTTCCCTCTTCTCCACCTCCTCACCAAATCACGTTTTTTCTTGTCTTTTTGATGGTAATCGTTCTAACAAGTGTGAGGTGGTATCTCATTGTTTTGATTTGCATTTCCCTGATGACTAGTGATTCTGAGCACATTTTCATATACCTGTTGGCCATATGAATATCTTCTTTGGGAAAAAAAAAAAGCCTATTCATGTCCTGTGCCCATTTTTTAATTGAATTGTTTGTTTTTTGCCATTGAGTTGTATGAGTTTGCCATTATTTCTTTACATATTTTTTCTGTTCCCTCTCTCTCTCCTCTCCTTTGAGACATCATTTACACATGTGTTAGGCTGTCTGAAGTTGTCTCATAGCCTCCTGATGCTTGTTCAGTTTTTCTTTTTTAGTCTTCTTTTCTGTTTGTGTTTCATTTTGGATAGTTAATATTGGTATGTCTTCAAGTTCACCAGTATTTTCTTTGTATATCTGATCTCTGTTAACCCCATCCAGCGTATCATCTCAGACATTGTAATTTTCATGTCTAGAAACTTAATTTAGATTTTCTTTACATCGTCAGTGTTCTTCTTCACGTGTTCAGTATTTCTGCTAGCTTTTAGAACGTATGGAATACAGTCATAAGAACTGTTTTAATGTCCTCGCTCCTGATTCTAAATCTGGGTCAGTTCTGGGCTGGTTTGGGTTGATTGCTTTATCTCCTCATTGTGGGTTACACGTTCCTGCCGCTTTGCAAGCCTGGTAAGTTCTGATTGGGTGCCAAACATTGTAAACTTTACCTTGTTGAATGTCAGATATTCTCATATTCCCATAAATATTCTCGAACTTTGTTCTGGGATGCAGTTCTGTCATTTGGAAACAGTTTGATCATTTGGGTCTTGCGTTTCAGATTTGTCAGGTGAGACCAGAGTTTAGTCTGAGTAATTACCTCCCATTCCCGAGGCAGGGCTGTTCTGAGTATTCCACCCGGTGCCGTGCGCATTATGAGATCTTCAGAATGGCGGGTGGAGACAGGTGCTTTTCCTGGCCTGTCTGTGTGGGGGCCAGGCACTGTTCCCTGTCATCTTTCGGGGTGATTCTTTCCTGCCTCGGGGGGTTTTCTCGCACACATACCCTCATGTCCTCTGAATGTTTGAGCAGTGCTTCGGCCAGTTTCCAGGATCCTCTCTGTCCCACTCTCTCCTCTCCATGCTCTGCCCTGTGGTCTCCAGCTGCCTCAGTTTCCCCACACTCTCAGTCCCGTCTCTTCAAACAGGAAGCCCACCAGCCTCTGCCAGGGCTCCCCTTCTTTGCTCCACAGCGCGGGCAGTAAACCAAGGCAACTGTAGGGCTCAGCTTATGTGTTTCCTGTCTCGTAAGGGTCACTGTCCTTCACAGCCCGATGTCTAATATCTTGAAAAACATTTTCGTGTATTTTGTCCTTTTGTTGTTGTTTCAGTTGGAAGGTAAATCCAGACCCTGCTACACCATCTTGTCTGGAAGCAGAATTTTCTTAAGCCTGTGCTTTTCACAGCTATGTTTCCATCCCCTTTCCTCCCATGGTGGAAAAGGAATGTAAGGCTGGAGTCTGAATCTGGCCCACGCCCGCACCCCCTGCCCGGCCCTCCCAGCTGTGGGGCTCCGGCCCAGCACTTCCCTGTCTCTTCTGAACTCTCTAAAACGTGGGTAATGTGTGTACTTACCTCACAGGTGAATCACTGATACCGGAATGGGAGACCAAATTCCTTTACACTCTGCCGTTTCCACTTGACTTTCTTCGGGGTGTCCTGTGACAGGTGTTCCATGAGACATTGAGAGAGCATTGAGGTTTGAGGTCTGTGTACCGGCAGCCAGAAGTTGGGCAGCTCGGGGACCGTGCTGGGTTCCCTGAGGCCTCCATCCCATGCGCCTGGGCTCTGGCAAGCCTCATTTCCCAGAAAGATGAAAGCAGGGGGCTGGGGAGCAAGTGGCCCCAGCCTGCAGCCCACTGGGGTGGCAGCCAACAGCTGGGACCCTGTTTGTCCTCTCCAGACTCCATGACAGCCCGTCATCCATCTACTTGGCACAGAGCGCTGGGAGCTGATTCAAGTTCATTAAACTTTGGCTTCCAGTGGCTTTGAGGGAGACAGAAAGAGGTGGCTAACACGCTCTCCGGGCGCCCTGGGTCCCCGCCTGTCTTCGCTGAGCCATGGCAGTGCCGCCTGCCTCTCCTCTGACATCCTGCCAATCCTTCTTTCCTCCCCGTGGGGATTCTAATAACCAAATCAATCAGGCAGGTTGGGCTGTGCAGGCAGCGTGCCATGGACACACCCCTGTGCTGTGTGTATGTGGAGGGGGTAGGAGAGGGAGGTGGGCAAGGAACCAAAATGAAGCGATCGCCTGCCTTTGTCATCTTTGTCACTCTCACTAACATGGTGCGCGCACGCATTACATACAGAACCTGGCTCTCAGGCGTGCAGACGGGAGGCGGGAGCCCATCCTCGGGTGGCAGAGAAGGGGACAGATGGGGCAGGTGAATCTCAGCACCTGCTGAGGGCCAGGCTCTGTGAAGGCAGTACTGTCTGTCACACTCCCACTTCAGAAAGGAGGCTCAAAGGGCTTGAATGGCCCAAAGTCATCCAGGTAGGAGGCGCTCAGACCCAGGGCCCAGGTACCCGTGCCGAGCAGCAGCTGATGGACTCTGAGTGTTGAAGTGGGAGAGAGGGAGGTCTGAGCCCCAAACAAGCACGGTCCTGTGTGACAAACCTCCACAGCCCAGGCCTCGGTTAGACCTGCATCTTCCTCCCGGGCGCCTGTGTGGACTGAGTGGATTGTGGCTGAAGTGAGTTGTTCCAAAGCACAGACAGGCTGGTGTCAGAGGCAGGGCCGAGGCCCACCGGAGGCTGAAAGAACTGGGGAGGGGCCTGGCGGAGGGGAGGCTGGCTGCCTCTGGAGGTGATCTTCCCTCCCCCCTCCTCGGCCCCGCAGCGCCCCCGATCCCCCTGTCTGAGGTTCCCTTTCGTTTCTGTCAGGAGCACTGCTGCCCAGCCCAGAGCCAGAGCTGGTAAATATTTAATAAATGAATCAAGAGAGAGGGAATCAGTAAGAGCATGAGAAAAGCTGGGTAGACAACCATGTCTTGCCTCAGCTTGCCTGGCACTTCCTCCTGGGGTCTGGATCATAGCTCTCCCCAAGGCCACCAGTTACTGATAACTCCCAGTCCTGCCACTGTGCCACACACCCTGTCCCTCAAACTTCCCAGGCTCCAGCACCTTCCCCTGTCCCTCCTGCAGGGGGACTGCTGCTTGCTGGACCACAGGCTTTCTTTCCATGCAGCATTTTGTTCTATCCTCTGAACAGTCAGTCCCATGGTGTGAACCTGTGATGACCATGGTATGAACTATGATGACATGCTGTGAACTTATGATGACCATATTGTGAGCCTATGATGACCATGGTGTGAACCTATGATGACCATGGTGTGAACCTATGATGACCATGGTGTAAATTATGATGTCCATGTTGTGAACTTTGATGCTATGGTGTGGACCTACGATGACCATGGTGTGAACTATGATGACAGTGGTGTGAACAATGTTAACTGTGGTGTGAACCTATGATGAATGTGGTGTGAACCTATGATGAATGTGGTGTGAACCTATTATGATCAGGGTGTGAACCTATGCTGACCAGAGTGTGAACCTATGATCATCATGGTGTGAACTTGTCGTTGTCTCCAGTTTAGAAGAGGAATGGAGCCCAGAGAGGTTAAGACCTCTGCAGAAGACAGCTGATGAGACTTGGGTTTGAATAGAAGGCTGACCACTTTTAATCTCTGGACTTCACTATCAAAATGGTGATTTTGACAAGATGTAAGGTGACAAGCCATCCAGGGCTGCCCAGGACTAGGGATTTCCTAGGATGCAGGACTTTCAGTGCTGAAACCTGGACAGTCCCAGGCAAAGTAGGATGCTTGGTCACCCTACTCAGAGGTTATCTGGGATTCAAAGGGCTTTGGGGATCCCTTGGGCATGATTAAAATGCTTGTCCTGAGTTTAGTGCACCTCATTCTGTATTTCACCAATATTCTTGCTCTTTAAAAACGGATGGGCATGGTTGAAACTTTTCTAGGATGAACACTTTCCCTCTGGCCCATCTATTTCTCAAATATTTCATAAGCACTGAGTGAGTATGGGTCAGGCACTATTCTAGGCACTGGGCACACTGGAAACAAGCAATAAAGTCTCTGTTTTCCAGGTGAGGACAAGTAAAGAATGCACAGGTGAATAGGTACACGGTTGGCTGTAGTCAGTGATGACACCAGGTCTTGACATCTCATCACCTCCCATGAAAGGTGACCAAGGACCACGAAACTGTACAGCCTCTGCTGCCCACTCACCTGTGTGTCCCCACAGCTACCCATAGGTGGTTTGACTAATTGGTTTCGCCGGAATGTGGCAGGGGGTGAATGGGACCCATCACACCCCTAGCTGCCGGAGGCTGACTCCCCCCGGGCTGCCTAAGCCATGCAAAGGAAGTGGTCACCCTTCTCTTCTGGGGTCCTAGCACTGCTCTGTTCCCTCATAGAGCTTGTTTGCCCATAGTGGCCTCTCCAGTTAATACCCAGAGTCACAGAGAGCACCTGAGATGGGGAAGCAGGAGGCCTGAATTCCAGACCTGGCTCTACCGATCATGACTTGGAGCAAGATGCTTAACATCTTAGAACCTCAGTTTCTCTGTCTTTGAAATGGGAATAGTAACACCTAGCTTACAACATGGGCAAGAAAATGAAATGAGATGATGGCTGCGAAAGTACACACTGTGTAAGACTATACAAATGCCAGTAATTATTATTATGTTTGAACCATCATCCTGTATCTTCCCTCTGCATAATTCCCTCCCTGCCCCGCCCCCCACATGACCGTTGTCTCTGGAATCTTCACCAGGTCAGGCTCTGGTCTGTCAGTGTTCTTCTAAACCAGTTTACTCAGAACAAGACATGATGCCGCAGAAGAATCTATTACCTCCTTGGATCTAGCTCTGATACACCCGTTAATGTGCCCCCTGAGAGCTGAATCTTGCCTTCTGTGATGCTGTACCTTTGACTTATAACGATGAGTGGTCTCTCCTTCCCGAGTGCTGCTGATCTGCCAGTTCACCCTCCCAGAACTTGTGCACCTGATATCTTTGAACCTTAGCACAGGTATGTTTAGAATTGTGAAGAGTCTAAAATTTCACCCTGCTTGCAAGCTAGCTGCCACGATTCAAAACATGCTGACAGAAGACATGCGGCTCCTGGATAAGGGACTCGATTATTCACTGCACAGCCAGCAGCTGCTTGCTCACATCAGAGCCCCTTGCCTCGCACATCCCCGGGGGCCACGTGCAGCACCCAGGTGCGTTCTGTGCCTGCGGGGGTTTGTGTATCAGCTGAGGAGCCCCACGCTTATGCATGTGGAACCCCCTGCTTTATTTATTCATTATTTATTTATTTATTTATTTATTTATTTTTTGAGGGCAGTGTCACTGGCCCTCATATGTGGGACCCGAACCAGGGCCGCTGGCTTCCCAAGCCAGCGCTTAACCACCGTGCCACTCGGTCGGCCCTGGAACCGACTGCTTTAAAGGGAGCTGCTAGCAAACCTGCCCAGCCTTTGTCTCAGAGAGATATACCATCCTCATAGGAGACAAATGTGCTCTCTGCCCCAGAGCGGTCACTGTCCCTTTCTTCAGGGCTGTTTGCTGTACAAACATCTTTGAAAAGATGTTCCAGAACAAAAGCTGTCAGTGCCTTTACTCAGAACGTGTGCAGAACACAGGAGACCCATGGAGAACTGTCCCCCCAAAACCCATTCATACTTATCTCCCCAAGCTGCAGTGTGTAGATCCAGGCTTGCATCTCACCTTCTCTCTACTCCTGAGCTGTGTCACCTTGGGCAAACTACTAGTCTCTGACGCTCAGTTTCTACAGCCTGGAGAAGGTATAATTCCTACCTTCCAGAAGTGCAGTAAGGGATTCCATGAAATAGTCCCTGAAGCATCCTCACTGGGCCTGGTGTCAATAAAGTAGAGAGAGAGCTGTGGAGGGAACGAGGCACAACATGCGGCCACCATGGTGCGGAGCCCATCCTTCTCCCCTGACTCTCCCCGTCCTCACCATCCCTCCCTGGGCTCCTGTCAAATGGATCAGAATCACCACCCTGACCGAGCCCACCCGCCAGTGGCGCAGGCCTGGGAAGCTGGTGTCAGGAAGCCTGGGGCAGAGAACGCAAAGCCCGGTTCACATCTGAGCCTCAGTTTCCTCAATCTGTACCATAGAGCCATCCTCTTGGGATTTAAGAAGGCATGGAAGGGGATGATAAACATGGGATGGTGAAAATGTTTCCGCATGTGACAAGTGCACAGCAGAGCTCTAGCCTGCCCGTTAGGTAGTCTGAGATTCCTGGAACTCAGTAGGGGCTGACGACATGAGTTTGCTGCCTGGTGAGCAAAGCGGCCATTTGAGCTGCTCTCTGGATGGCACTGATTAGGAAAAGCAAAACAAAGGAGACTGTGGGGCTTGAGCTGGTTTTTCAAGCCTCTTGCAAATGGCTCAGCATGCTGGCGGCATTCAGGAGCAATTTGTTGGTCATCAGCGTGGCAGGGCCCTCTGTGTGCCTCCCGCACCTCCTGTGTCGTGAATACAGAGCAGCCCAAGGCGTCTTTCCATGGAGTGAGTGTGTGTGTGTGTGGGGGGGGGGATGGGCAGCTTGGAACTGGACCTCCTGAGACCTGCTCACATATTGTGTGACCTTGTGGCAGGGTGACTGACATCCCCTCTCTGGGCTCCATTTAGGAACCTGGTGGTTAAGGAATTGAGAAGTAGAGTCAGAGAGGCCTGGGTTTGAGTCCTGAGTTTGGACCCATCTGGGAGAGGCAAGCATGTCGTATATCCTTGCGAGCCTCAGTTTCCTTATCTGTAAAGTGGGGATCACTTTACAGTTTCCGACCTTGTGGAATTGTGGGGATCACACAAGGCCATGTGTGTGCAGAGCCTGTAAATGGTGCCTATTGCGATGTGGCATTATTTTCTGTTTCATAGTCTGAAAAATGGGGTGGCAGGGAGGCAGGCAGTGGGGTGTGACCATAGGATCTCTTACTGCATGGAGAGATGGAAAGACTCCTGGAATCGAGGTCAGAAAATTCTGATCCAAATTCTCTTTAGCTTCTTCCCTGGTTGTGTGTGACCTGGAAAAGTCACCTTATTTCTCTGTACCCCACTGTCACCATGCCTGGAGGGGAACCCTGGCCCCTCTCAGCTCTGTGCTTGTCAGTCATCAGGGTTTCCGGCCTCAGAGAGCACCCCATCTAATCAGGGTCAGTCAGTAGGAAGGTGACAGACATGAGACCCCAGGTGGGCCCAGAAGAGCGCACAGACAGGTCCCAATGGGTGGAGCTGCCCACTGTTCTGTCCCAACCCAAGGATTAGTCCTTGGGATGCTCACTGGAGTGCCATGGGCTGGTCCCCATGGCCCACTGCACCCCATTGGCAAGCAGGGTGGACCATCCCACGGGCAAATCAGGAAAAGCAGCATCTTCTGCAAAAGGAGAATCTGTTCAGCCTCCTGACAGGCATCTACTGAGCCCTCAGAGGTGGAGTTCATTCTTTACACTTTGTTTTTTTTTGTTGTTTTTTTTTTTATTTTTTTTTAAATTAGTTTCAGGTGTACAACACAGTGCAATAGTTAAACATTTTACCCCTCAAAGTGACAACCCCCCCACCCCCAATACACCACCCCACACCCCCCCATATCATATATATCTATTACTCTTCCTCTGACTCTCTTCCACAGTATAATCCACATCCCGTGACTATCTATATATATTCAATTACAGTAGGTATACCACCTCCACTTTAGTAATACAGTGCAGTGATCAAACCTCTACTCCATCCATGAAATGGTCTCCCTAACAAGACCTATGATCATCTGACATTCCACAGAATATTTACAACATTATTAATTATATTCCCCAAACTGTTTTTCCTATCCCAGTAGCAATATTGTAGTTGCCTATTTTTGCTGTCTAATCCCTTCCCCTTCTCCCTCATCCCCATTCCTCTCCAAATTAGCAACCCTGATTTTTCCTCTATATCTATGAGACAGTTTCTGTTTACTTTGCTCATTCATACAGTTTTTCATATTCCACATATAAGTGAGATCATATGGTATTTGTCCTTCTCTGACTGACTTATTTCACTCAACATTATAGTCTCTAGGTCCATCCATATCATTGCAAATGGCACGATTTCATTCTTCTTTATAGCGGAGTAATACTCCATTGTATAAATATACCACAGTTTCTTAATCCAGTCATCTACTGACGGGCATTTTGGTTGTTTCCAAGTCTTAGCTATTGTAAATTGTGCTGCTATGAACATCGGGGTGCATAACTTTTTTTGAATAAGTGTCTTGGTTTTTTCAGGATAAATACCTAGTAATCAAGACAGTTTGGTATTGGCATAAAAACAGGCACATCGATCAGTGGAACAGAACAGAGAGCCCAGAAATAAATCCAAGCATTTACGGACAGTTAATCTATGACAAGGGAAGCAAGAATTTACACTGGAGTAAAGATAGTCTATTCAATAAATGGTGCTGGGAAAATTGGACTGACACATGCAAAAAAATGAAACTGGATCATCTCCTTACGCCTTATACAAGAACAAATTCAAAATGGATTAAAGACTTAAATGTAAGACCTGAAACCATAAAAATCCTAAATGAAAATATAGGGAGTACATTTGCAGACATTACCCGGAGCAATATTTTTACTGATACATCCCTACGGGCAAGGGAAGTAAAAGAAAAAATGAACATATGGGATTATATCAGACTTAAAAGTTTTTTCACAACAAAGGAAACCATTAATAAAACAAAAAGGAAGCCTACTGAATGGGAGAATATATTTGCCAATGATATATCTGATAAGGGGTTAATATCCAAAATTTATAAAACACTCATGAAACTCAACACCAAAAAAACAAACAACCCAATTAAAAAATGGGCAGAAGATATGAAGAGACATTTCTCTAAAGAGGACATACAGATGGCCAACAGGCATATGAAAAAAAGTTCAACCTCACTGGTCATTAGGGAAATGCAAATAAAAACCACCATGAGATACCACCTCACTCCAGTCAGAGTGGCTATCATCAACAAATCAACAAATAACAAGTGCTGGCGGGGCTGTGGGGAAAAGGGGACCCTGCTGCACTGTTGGTGGGACTGCAGATTGGTGCAGCCACTATGGAAGTCAGTATGGAGGTATCTCAAAGAACTGGAAATAGAGCTACCGTTTGACCCAGCAATTCCACTCCTAGGTATTTATCCTGAAAAAACCATTCTTTACACTTTGGTCAGGAAAACTACGTGGTGCTTATGGATAGCCTGGGGGGGCGGAGCGTGCGGGCCTTTATCCCCCAGATCCATTGTGGAGAGGGGTGTGAATGGACCTGCTTCTGTCTCCGTTCATGTCACGAAGGTTGGAGGAGTTGACCTCCAGGACCTGTCGTTCCCTCAGGTCACTATACTGTGCCAACCACGAAAACACCCACCGTTTGCTGGGTGCCAGGCTCCCTGCTGAGTGTTTTACCTGATCAACACAGCTAAGCCTCACCACCGTGCCCTGAAGTAGAAACACAATGATGCGCATTTCCAGATGAAGCCACTGAGGCCCAGAGAGGTGAAGCAAGGAGCAGAGCTGGGGTTTGGACTGGCCGCCAGGTGCCCACCTGCAGTTGCTCACAGCTAACCCCCTCAGTGGCTCTGGCTGATCTGGGACCAGTCCGAGCAGGGAATCACAGTTATCGGCGGCCTCGCGTTCCCATGGTGCTTTTCGGTTTGCCATGCAGAGCAGGTGTCGACATGAGCTCTGACATGGGAGCAGGGGTTAACATTTGTTTTCAAAAGCAGAAACAAAGGCGCAGAAGGGGAAACGGGCATCTCATCGCCACACAGGATGCCTACTCTATGCCAGGCTGGATCCCGGCTCTTCCAAAGGGTGCAGCTGGTGGGTCAGAAAGATGGACAGAGAAAGGAAAAAAAGCAGAAAGGATACGGGGAGCCGCCCTGTGGTAAGTGAGGGAAGGGCTGGTGAGCATCCTGGGGAGGATCCTGAGCCAGGGAGTGGGTGCTCCATCTGAAGGGTGCTCTGTGTGCAGGGGGAGCCCTGCTGGGGGCTGGCCGAGGGTGCTGGGTCCTCTAGCTTTGTGCCTGTCAGGGACGAGCCCTCCGGGCCTGGAAAGCAAAGGGTCCCAGATCACAGGATGACCAGACTGATGTCTCTCAAGCCTTTGTGCCACACCTGGTCTGCATTCCTTGATTCACTAAATTCATTCACTAACCATCTGGGACTAGGTATTGGGAGAAGAGGTGACCAGGACAGCCCCTGATACCAAGAGGCCAGCTGTTTTGTGGGAGAGCAGAGGAGCCAAGAGAACTGACAATACTCAGAGAGAAGGATAGGGCTGGGCCTCAGAGGAGGGCACCTCGAGCAGTCTGCAGGAGCAGCTCTCTGGGAAGGCTTCCTGGAGGAGGTGGTGTTCTGTGGGGCTTCCTGTCCTGCTTCTCTGCTTCTGCACACTTGAGCCTTTCTTATTCACAGCAGCTCTGGTGTGACCATGGGGGAAATAGGCTGGCGTGTCCCTGAGTTCTGTAACTCTGGGCTCCAGCGAGTGCCAGGTGTTGTTTGGTTTGGAGCATTCAAAGTTTGACAGTGGGGCAGTGAGGACCCTCAGGAAATAAGGAGGGCCAAGGCAGGACAAGGGCCAGGGCAGGGCAAATTCCAGGTGTCGCTCCTACCCCGGGAGGCTCAGAAGTCGTTCATGCATCCCTTCTTCTCATCACACCTGTAATGCACCTGCTATCAGCTCCTAGCTCAGAGCCCAGGGGGGCTCATGCCTGCCAGGTTCCCCTGGACTTGGCCCAGGCTCCTCCACAAGACCTCTCTTGTGGAGACGTTCAGGTTTCCGGGTGTCTACCCACCTGCAAGAGTTGCTTCCCCAGTGGGGCAGGCGATGCTGAAATGCAGGGCACCTGAAGTTCAGACAGCCAATCCCAGCCTTGCATCCTGCTGCAACTGGAGGGGCTTGACATTGTCTCTCCCTCTGCACAGAGCCGGAGCCGGTGCATGGCCTGTGTGGGACAGCACTGGGGGGAGGGGCTGAGCCCCAGACAGGGTCTGCATCCTTGGTTGGAGCTGGCCTCCAGAAGAGGTGCCCTCTTAGACCACCTGCTCTTCTTCTGCCTTCTTTTCACCAGTCTTAACTGTCCAGTCCTCATAATACCCTAGAAAGCCTCCACTTTGGGGGGACATGCTGCTGCTCCCCTGTACCACTTTCTCAGCTGTGCTTCTGCCTTTGGAGGAAGACACGGCTGCCTTCAAATTCTGATCCTGCCATTAGGCTGCTGTGTGACTTAAGCCAGCCATCGAATGGCTCTAGACTTGTTTCCTCGCCTGTAAAATCCAGCAAATGACATTTGTCTGAAAGGGTTGTGTGGGGCTGGAGGAGCAAGGGCTCTGAGGATTTTCTAGCTCTACGGAAGGGAGGCCCAGGGAGGGCAAAGGCCCTGCGTGTCATCACCTGTCCGTGGACACAGACCCGTGGGGTTGGGGCCTCTGGTCAGCCATGCTGGGGTCTGCTGACTGCTTTATGCTCCCGTTGACGGGAGGCTCCAAGTCAAGCCAGGCTCTTCTCCCAGAACCTTGCCTCAATATGAAGACTCAGTTCCCATTGCCTGAGCTCCTATGGGTCACGCGTGGCGCAGGGTGGCAGGTAAAGTTCAGCATTGCGTTTGAAAGCTTCTCTGGCAGCCACATTGTTTTATTTGCAAAACAACTGTGTGCAAAAGCCTTTGGCTAGCTTCCTCATTTTCAGACAATGAGCTCGTTTGGGTCGATTCACTGTCATTTAGGGAATTGGCAGTCAGTGGGCTCCATGTGGCCAGGCTGGTGGAGAAAAGCCTCCTGGGCAAAGATCGTTCGTCACCGTGGTGACCAAAGTGTTCTACAGCAAAAAAGGAAAACAAATATTCATAGACTCAAGGTTCTAAATCAATAGCCGTTAGACCTGTTACAACAAAATGTTCATTGTAACAGTCAAGCAGGTGGTGCTTCTTGGTTACGTGGAATGAAGTTTGACCTTCAGATACAAAATGCACAAGACTTTCACTTACATGTTATGGTACCTTATATAAATATTTCATAATCTTTCCTCTTATCTGTCTAAATGAAGATAAACAAAAAGCCCAGAGCTTCATAGTCTCTTCCATTTCACGTGGACATATCTGTGGATTCTGTGTTCCTGCTTGTTTGTTTCCAGTTTTATTTTGTAACTGAGGAATGACACACAGACAACACAGAGCACGAGTCTCAAGCGGCCACCTGGGTATTGTGCAGACTGTTACCATAACAAGCCTGCCTGCTGTCCTGTGAAAGCCTTGCTGACAATGTTGGCTGTTGGCTGGGGTCTGTGCATAGAGAGCAGGGGAAGCTCCCCACTGTTCTAACTGATAGGGATGGATAAGGATGGCTCCCTGTGCCTAAGCTGTTTGTGAGACAATATGGATCAGGTGTTTCCCTTTTGTGAGTCTGGGATTTGGGTCCGTGCTAGACAGCAGCTGCCTATGTGACCAGCCCCAGTAAAAACTCTGGGCACTCAGCGTCCGTAGTTGGCCACATCATCGTCCCAACCTGGTGCCGGGGAATTAGGTGCGTCCTGTGTGACTCCACTTGGAAGCTTGCGTCTGGTTTTCCGTGGACTTCGCCTTGTGCACAGCCTCCATTTGCTGATTTTGTTTTGTGTCCTGTGCTCTAATAAATGGTAGCCCTGAGTCCTCCTAGAGAATCGTTGAACTTGGGTGGGTTTGGGGACCCCGACGTGCATATGTGGACACCTCCATAATTGCCACCCAGATCAAGACATAGAACATTCCCAGGGCTTCTGAAGTCACCGCCCCCAGCCAGTGCTCCCCAACAACTTGACCATTGTCGCCCATTGTTCTCACTGCCCCCCATTCTTCCCAGTCGTTCTTAGAGTGTATCTTTCTCACTTGATCTCACCCCTGCATCTGTCTGCACGCAGAGAATTGCTTCCTTTTTGTGCACACAGCTCACTCTACAAACCCATCTTTCTTCTCCTGGAAATAGCTACCCTTACTGGGTGACCTTTTTTATCTCCCGGAAGAATGTTCCTGACTGACACCATTCCTATCTCCCTTCTTCCCTGACCCCTGGCACTTCCCCTTCTTACTTTTAAAAGCTTTGTGACTGTTGGCTTATTTTAAATGATGCACCTTATGCCCCCAGGGAGATTTAATCACCTCTGTCCTTGCTGGAGATGTCTTCAAAGGCAGCCGCATCCCTCACCTGCTCTGAGACCATTTTAAAGCAGAGCAGGGTTTATCAGAACAGCTTTTAATCTAAGTTAGTGTTGTGGTTTTTCCCACACAGCCAGACATTCGAGCACGAGCATGTTGTAGCGATTTGTCTGTGATCTTAGACAAGCTTCCACAGGTCTGCTCTGGCCAGGAGAGAGCTCTGGGGCCTAGGGGACAGCGGCCATCCAGCTGTTTCCTCCCCAGAAGGATCAAGGTCCTCCCCTGGAGTAACAGGCTTTTCACATATTTAGCTGAAGGGGATATAGAGAGGGTGGCACTTGTTCCATGTTGAGCGGGATCAAGAACCATAAAAAATCGAAATCAGCAAAGAGACGTTCGAACACGACTTAACACCTTGAATCAATATTCTGAAATGCTGATGAATCTGGCATCGATATAATTATTATTAATTTTTTTTTCTGCCGTAGAATTCATTTCCATGCAAGCTCTCAAGAGGCCAATAAATTTCTGTCTGTGTTTGAGTGAAGCTCTAGAAATAAACACAGAGCCATGCAAATACCAACCGCTTTCGTGGCTTTTATGGAATGAAATAACCCGATTAACTCGTATTTACATTTCTTCATGTATAAGTAGGATTTCTCTTTCTTATCCCTTATTTTCGACCCAGAGGTTGAGGTCATCCCCAGAGTTTGTCTTCTAAAAGCGACGAGAAGAATGAACGTTCGTACACTAGTGTATTCCTTGGCTACCTCACCCTGGACACAGGACACCAGAGGTTAAAAATTTGCTACAAAATGGAAGGTGTACATTCACCTCATTAGGTTAAAGAAGGTGCATATCTTTTATTTATAAATGAAATATGAAAACGAAAAAAAGCCTGGACATGCAATGGATCAGACAGGATGGACACAAATCGGGGAGTCCAGAGGACGGGCCTCCACAGAAGTGTGTGTTCTGGCCCCGCCGTCCCTGCACCAGTGGGACGCAGCCGGAGGGTCCAGGGCAGCTAGTGGGTCACTCATCTTCTGCTGGTGGCCAGTGGATGCCCAGGGGGCTCCAGCTCCATGGTCACAGCTCTGCCGTGTCCCAAAGGAACCTGAGTAAGTCATAACTCTGAGTCTCTTTACATATCTCAAAACAGGCTCAATAATGCCTGCCACACTGGTGTAATCTAAACATTGGCAGACAGCATTGCAAATATAACAGTGGTAATAGTGACCTGACATTTATTGAGCACTTACTAAGTGCCCAGGACTACTCTGAGCGCTGTATATGTATGAATCTTCAGCAGCCTGGTGCTGGAAACACTCTTGTCATCATTTCCCTTCTACAGATTAGGAAACTGGGACCCAAAGGTGATGCCACTTGCCCACTTCATACAACTGAATGACAGAGGTGGATTTGATATTCGGATATTCTTGCTACCAACCATCATGCTAAGCTCGCCTGTCAGATGCCAGCATGACTTGTAGGATAGTCTTTACCTGTGGTGGTCCCCACGAAAGGAACCCCTAGTGAGGCAGAGTGTTTCTTGATGTGGAAACATTTGTCCCAAATCCCGGTGCCATGCTGCAGCCCTGGGCCAGGCCCCCTCTCCTGCCTGGTGCACTGAGGTGCCTCTCTCCTGGTGGATTGTCTCCAATTCCATCCTGACCTGCTCTCCGTGTGTCACCCCTGCTGTCGTCTCCTGCTGAGGCTCTTCAGTGGATACCCTGCCCGTGGGATACAGTCTCAATCCCTGGGCTGCCCCTCTGTCCCCATAGCAAACCCAGGCATCTTCTCTGGGTCCAGGCTCCACAAGCACCTTCCTGGTCCCCGTGTCAGCCAGGCTGAAACATGCTTCTGATGGTGCCACCTGAACTCTCTGTGCTTTGTCCCCTGAGTGCCGTCTCCCCTCCTTCAAGGCCAGGTTCAGAACCTGTCTTCCATGAAGCCAAGTGCCCTGGACCCTGCACTCTAAGGCAGTGCTTCTTTTCTGTCGCAATCTCGTGGCACTTCTTACCATCCATCCAGCAGGCTGTCAGGTATGCGGGTGTCCGGGGGAGCCCCGGCTGGCCCAGACCCAGTCGTTCTTCCCAGCACAGGGCATGGGGCTGGGGTGGCAGACCCGGGTCTGAGCTGGCCCCACACACGCACTGCGGGATGTTTGGCAAGCCCACGCCAACCCCCCCCCCCCCGAGCCGCAGTCTCCTCAGTGGTCCGGTTGGAATGCTAGGGGTCCTGTTTCTACAGGAGCGCAAACAAGCTGAGCCAGTGGAGATGTGCTTTGTGAGGGCAGACTTTGCAGTGCTGTGCGTGCATGCTGGGCCAGTGGGTGGACAGGGTGTTGAGTTTATTTAAGCAGATGGCTTGCATCCCCCACGCCCTCTCTTGTCAGGGCTCTGCTTACCCTCAGAGCAGTGTCCTTTGTCCCTCTGTCATTCTCATTCTCCTCCTGCCACACCCACTCACTGGCCTTCCTCCTCCACCAGGGGCCTCTGCCCTCCCACCCACACCCGGCCCCAGGGATTCTGCCCACCACCATGGACCACCAAACACACATCTGTCTGAAGAAGCATAAGCCCTAGATCCATCAGAGGATCCGAGGGGGTGGGAAAAGGGTTCCCTGGTCCCCTCAACACACACCCCAAAACCATCTCCCCAGCTCACTGCATAGCTGTTACGTTCTTGACTAGACAGGGGACTACTGAGCTCATAGTTCTACAGTTTGAACATGTTCTGCCCAGGGGATGCACTATCCTAAAGTAGTGAAAACAAAGACACTGCCACCAGCAGCTACCATTACTAATAGTATAATGCTAGTAACACTAAGAAATGAGGTAGCTTATTAAATTATTCTCCACCTGGTGCCAAGCACGGAGCTCAGGTCTTTACATCTGTCAGCTCCCAAAGTCCTCCTAGCACCCCGATGAGGGAGGTGTTCTCATCAGCCCCATTTTACCCATGAGAAAAGTAAGGCTCAGAGAGGGTGAGGGATTGGTCCACATCACACATCTCCTTGGTAGCCTAATCAGACGTAGAACACAAATGGCCCAGCTCTTTGTCCTGCACTTTCTCTGTGTTGGAATCATTGCAGTTTGGTTTTACTTGTTACCATTGGGCATGCATGTTGTTGCCCCGTATTTTAGCCCCTAACTTCACTCAAGGAGCTGCTTGCTCTTGGGTTTAAGTGTTTGTTTGACAAATGGCAAACGTGGCCACCAGGAGAGACCAGTGTAATTGGTAGGGCTGGCTGTGGTGGACATCTGGGCTCAGCAATGGATAAGAGTGTGTGTGTGTGTGTGTGTGTGTGTGTGTGTGTGTGTGTGTAACTTACTGTATTTTCTTTTAAGTAGAACTCACTACTTAGTCAGCCACTGTATAACCAATCTGTAACAGATGGTGCCGTTGGGTGAGCAAGATTTAAAGAAATAAACTCTTCAGCATAATTCCACAGCTTTCTCACTAATCCTCAATGGGATAATTATTCTAATACTCCATCCTGGTAACCACATCCCTCCTTAATGAGGAGTTAATCAAACACCCTGAAGATAAATCCTCTATCCAGCTGGCCTGAGACTTCAGCAGGCTTTCAAGTCCAAAAACCTTCGCAGGCAGCTTTCTTATCTGCTCACGGCTTTTCTCCAGCAAGCAAGCGGCTCCACTTAGTGAGTGCCCACTGTGTGCTCACATCATCTGCAAACCTCCCCACGGGTCTGGCAGTTGGGGGGCTGTCCCCCAGGTCAGGCAAGGAAATGGGCTTGGGGTGAGGGAGCATGTCTGTGGCTGCACCATCAGTGGGCACAGAGCCTGAATTTGCACCCTGGCCTGAATCCCAGTCCCCTTCTTTCCACTCCAGCTGTGTGACGAGCATCACCTTCTCTGATTGTTCCCAGTTAATCAGGGAAGAACGCTATAGCCCAAAAGACCAAGAGACCTGTGTCTCACCCTTTCATTTATCTGCCCTTCTTTCTTTCTTGCCTGTTGGAAAAGCTGACATCAAGATTACAGCCGCCCACGTGTCTTCATTGGAGACCCCGGGCTGCCTTTTCCATTTGGAAAGGAGGCCTGTTCAGGATCTTAGAGAAAATTCCTCCTCGCCAGCTCCCTCCAGCTGCTGGGAGCCATCAGGGTGTCTCAGTGGCACTCTGAGCGGCCCCCTTGCCAAACCCCTCGGAGGAACAGCAGGTCCAGATCCCTTTTCTAAACCTTTCAGCTGAAACTGAACCAGGGTTTTTCAGCAGGAGTGAAGTGCTTTCTTCTCTCCTGGGCTGTCAAGCATATCCTGTCTGGGGTGCCCTGGGCCTCGTCAGCCCTCGAGGGCCCTTAAATACTCTTGGGAAGAATACAGCCTTGTTTCTGAGACCATTTCTCTCCAACAGGCAGGTTTCCTGTGGAGCATAATACAGACTTGATTTTGCCCTAACGAGCCAGTGAGCATTTATTATCTGCTGTATGCAGAACACACGGGATCAAAGGTGACAGCTCAGGTCCTCCCTGCCCTGAATCACAGAACGAGAGGCTGTCCGGACACAGTACAACCATGACTTTCATCACGTAAAAAGGAAAATCTTTTCACCTGGTGCTTGCAAAATCTCCAGGAGGTGGATGAGGCAGGGAACATCATGTCTGTCTGAAAGTTTGGTAAACTGAGGCCAGAGAGGTTTTAAGCAGCTGTTGATTTGCTATGAGACAAGGTCTCAGCTCGCCTTGCCCCTGGCCTCCCCGGTGGAGGATGGGGCAGAGGATAAGAAGGGTAGCCCTCTAGCTGGACATGCCTGATAAAAAGGAATTAAGGGGCGGCTGGTTAGCTCAGGTGGTTAGAGCGCAGGCTCATAACAGCAAGGTTGCCGGTTCGATTCTCACATGGGCCACTGAGCTGCGTCCTCCACAATTAGATTGAAACAACTACTTGACTTGGAGCTGATGGGTCCTGGAAAAACACACTGTTCCCCAATAGAATTTCTTTTTAAAAAAAGAAAGAAAAGGAATTAAGTTTCTTCTTTAAAAGTCCTCTTGGCCTGAGGAACAGCACTGTGGGGTCTTTTTCAGAAATAATGAAAGTCATGTCTCAGTCATTATTTGCTTTGCAGACAGTTTAACCTTCTCCACCTGGGACTCCGTTCAGGTCAACTCTGAGTGGCCTTGCTCTGTGGCAAGGATGATGCCCGATGCCCGTGGCTTCTGCCTCCTTTATCTTCTCTGTCCTGTTTTCTTCAGGGCACACTGTGTTCCCCCTCCCAGCACAGGCAGGGGGCTTTGTCACAGATGGAGGGGGAAGAATCTTTCTCTGCCTTCTTATCCAGTAGGGCTTGCAGAAATACCTGTAAGGGCGGCTGCACATGTCCTGAGGGGGCTTGCATCAGCAATAGCCAGCTTTCTGAGATGGTACCCAGCACAGCCGGCAAAGAATGGCGAGAGGTTTCCACCAACCAGGTGCGAGCTCATAATACCAGCCAGCAGTGGACGGAACAACCTCTTTTTCTGCCTGACAGGCTCCGTCCTGTCTGTCTAGCGGGATCCTTCTCAAAGGACACCTCCTCATCAAACCTTCTGGAAGCTTCCTAGAACATTAGCCATGCCCTGCCTTGTACTGTGTCTGCCCTTCCTCCTGCTCACACAGATATTCCTGTGGGGGGGGGGCAGCTTCCTTGGTGGGAGGGAGGAGACAGGCACGTTATAAAAACGTTCTCGTGGGGCTGGCCGAGTGGCGCATTGGTTAAGCGCTGGTTTTGGGATGCCAACGGCCCCAGTTCGGATCCCACATGAGGGCCAGTGACACTGCCCTCTACAGCTAACAACAGCTCCACCTGGAGCTGGGCTGTGCGAGCCCCGGTGATGGTGTGGGCTGCAGCCCCCATAGGCTACAGTGAGTGGCCCGCAGCCAGCGTGAGCGGCTGGCAGCCAAGCGTGAGCTGCCAATAGCCGCGGTGAGCGACATCCAGAGGCCAGCGACCGATCTGCCTCATCCGGGAAGAGCGCAATGACGATACCAACAGTGAAGCAACATCCTCCGCAACTAAAACTGAAGAACAAAAAGACAGCAACTTGTCTGTTCCCCTTCCCCGATTCCCCAATGCTGTTCCCCTCCGCCAATTCCCCAATAAAATCTTTAAAAAAAAAAAAAAAAAGTTCTCGTGGGTGTGTTTCCTCTCGTGGGGGTGTTTCCTCTTGTGGGGGTGTTGCCTCTCGTGGGGGTGTTGCCTCTCGTAGGGGTGTTTCCTCTTGATGGGAGTTTGCTGGTTTCTGTTCCGGAGGAGCTGTATTTAATACCAGTCTTGGCAGACAACACTCGTCACCATCTCCACTACTCAAATTGATCATCACTGGACCTGGTTTCGAAGGATAATGAAGAAAGGACATTCACATAGAATCTGCAGACGTTTTGTGGTTATTTCTGGTGTCACATTTGTCATCATGCATGAGCTGATGGCCATTTATGGAAGGGACCGAGAGTCAGAGGAAATCACCATTACCCAACTAGGAGAATTTTGGGGGTGTTTCATTAACCAGCATCAAATTGATGCCTTAGTAATGGAGGAACCCACAGACACCCCTCCATGTGATCTTAGATTCACCCTGGACATCTTTGGGCCTTTGAGCCTTTTTGAAGTCTCTGGAGCATTTTTAAATAGAAATAAATTCTGGCTTTAAAAAATAAATAAAAAACGTTCCCATGGGCATCCCAATGTGTGCC
This sequence comes from Aselliscus stoliczkanus, assembly GCA_033961575.1. NCBI lineage: Eukaryota > Metazoa > Chordata > Mammalia > Chiroptera > Hipposideridae > Aselliscus > Aselliscus stoliczkanus. Next base: position 154,245,517 of record CM066732.1, read on the forward strand.
TTCAGTGGAGAGTCTGGCCTTTTGTTATTATTATGTGTTTCACATGATTGCTACTGAAACTGACTTTGTCATATGGAAGAGGGGAGATTTAAAATGATCCCAAAGGATGCGCTTTGGAGGTAGAGACGCGGGCGTGCCACTGCCCCGTCTCACCTTCACTGCCCAGGATGCCTCACTCGCTGCTGTAGGGCTCAGTGCTCTGTTCTACCTTTCCTTCTTTTGTTAGTTCTACTCGCCACCCCTCCCCCATCTTCCCTCCTTTCCTCTCCTCCTCTTTTCTCTTCCTTCAAAATAGAGATCATGTGGTTTCCCTCTCTGCACCCCTGGCTTTCGCAGCACCCCAGCATGCAGTAGCTGCTTGTTTTGCCAACGAATGAGTGAGCAATTGAACACATTTCCCACCCACCACCCTAAGGCCCTGAGACTTCTACTCGGTGAGAGGGAATTTAGTATGATTAGGAGGATGCCTGCTCACGCTAGCCAACCACTTGGTTCCATCGCTGCTATTGAATCACTCCAAAGAGGCTACTGAATTAATTGGGGCAGAATAAGTACTAATTTATGACAATCCATTGCTTTGTGTTTGCTCAACTGCTGATATGCAGTGAAGGGGGCGTGAGTGTCTCAGGGCTGAACTGACAGAGACTTGGCAACCCCTCCACCCGCAGGAATCCCTGTCCACAGCCTTGTGAGGACTGTCAGGTCCCCTCAGGGGAGGAGGCAGCATCCCCAGCTGGTCTTGGCTCTTTCTCCTTTAGGGGTCAGCCAGCCTCTTCTACCTACGAGTGTGGCCCCTGAGCTCTCGCTGTGGGCCAGGGATGCACGGTAGAGGCCAGGGTCCTGGGAGCTCTGGCCCTCCTGCTCCACCCCACCCTGCAAGGCAAATCTTCCTCCATGACTGGAAATCCAAGATGATGTAATCTGACGGGACAGTGTTTTCTCCCGCTGTGTTGTGCTGAGTTTCTATGGCAACAATTTCAAAAGTGGCAAATTTGCATTTTCCTCTTAATTCTGTAATGCTTTCAGCCTTTCCAGAAATATCCTTAGCATAGAACCACCTCATCCAATATGTGTATGTATGTATATATATAATCAAATAGGGAACGTACAGCAAGTAACTGTGCAAACATTTAAAATATATATATATATATATATATATATATATATATATATATATATATATATATATATATATATATATATATATATAAAATGTTTTAGCATCTACTCTGTGAGTTGATGTGCTAGGCCACTGGGGATTCAAAGAGAAACTAGATTCAGCTGTGTCCTTATACAGCCGGCAGTCTCTAAGAAAGGCAAGTACACAGCTAACTATAATACCAGGTAATAAAATGTAACGTAATATACTACCATGCTTCCCTGAAAATAAGACCGGGTATTATATAAATTTTTGCTCCAAAAGATGCATTTTATTCATTTATTCATGTACAAAAATCTACATTTATTCAAAATACAGTCATGTTTGGCTGTCGATCTTAACTGTGGCTTATTTTGGGGTAGGGCTTATATTACGAGCACCCTGAAAATCATGCTAGGGCTTATTTTCCAGTTAGGTCTTACTTTAGGAGGAACACAGTACAGTGTAATGCAAGTACACAGTTAACTATAATGTAATATGTCAACATAATACAAAGTAGTGCAACATAATATACAATAATATAATAAATATAATGGGATGCAGTGTAATAAATATTTTGTCAATTGTAGAAACAAATTAGCGTGGAGCCCCACTGGAAAAGCCATTGGTTTGCTGGGGGTGACAACAAAGGTTTGGAATTGGCATACCTGGATTTTCACTCCTGATCAGTTATTTAGGAGCTGTGCAAGCTCAGGGAAATGACTTCACCTCTCTGAGCCCCCAGTCTCCCACCTCATGCTGCGCTGGTGTGAGGATGAGGCAACACCACGAAGTTACAGCACCCAGTTCAGAGCAGCTTCTTAGGAGTTAATGCTCTTCCTGGTTTGGCCCACTTCGGAGAGGACGTGAGCATAGAGGGGGGACCTGCAGGCAGTGGAGGGGCAGCGAGCATGAGGAAAGTCAGCAGTGTGAGCAGCAGTGTGGGCGTGTGAAAACGCCTGGCACTTCCGGTTCAGGGGGCGGTGAGAAGGCCTCTGTGGCCCATGCAGGGAATCTGATGTGAGCCGTCACCATCCATGGGCCCCGGGCAGCAACCCCTGAGAGAGACGCTGCTGAACAAGACTGGTGTCAGAGTGGTGGATTGCTCCAGAGGGAGGCACTGAGATAAATAGGCGTTGCTCTAAAAGTTCTCTGTGTGCACTCAAGGCCAGTCCCGATGTCATGGTGGCTTGTCACATTTGGGGTGCAGCAGGCATGACCTGCAGTGTTGGCACATGGAGGTGTCCACTTAGATTGGTTACAGAGCTGGTTATGGGGTTTTCTTTCTTATCAAACAAGCATGAGGGTGGTACCCACCTCATAGGGTGGCTGGTGATAAAATGTGCTTGTGCCCATAAAGTGTGCCCAGCATACCTGGCATAGAGCAGGCTCTCAATAAATGAGCTTTAATTTTTATTTAATACACCTTGTCTTTAATTGAAAACTCCCCAGTGTGTAAAGCTTAGCCAGAAAGAGTGGCAAGTGTTGCTATTAAGCAGCCAATATTGGAAGAAAAACAGAAAAGTCAGTGGCTGTCTTGATGTAAAGTTTGATGAAAGGGCAGACTGCTTTTCTCCGTGGACTCTTTCGACAAAATAGCCAAGTTTGGAGGCCAGTTCTCCGCAGGACATTACCCCCAAATGTCCTGGGGCTGGATGGATGACTTAACAAGAAGGCCTGCTGGCTTCTGGGTTCGGAAGCCTGTTCACTGTTCCCAGGTGTGTGATGCTCATTTGAATGATGCCAAAAGCCTGGGGCTGGGACGCTCAGTACCAACCAGCGGGCACTGACTCCAGCTGTCAACATTTATAGGAGGAGGCAGAGCCTGCCCACTGACCCCTCTTCCAGATGGGGCCAAACAGGGTCTGTCCAGGGCTCCCTGTTGCCGTCTCTGTCAGAACCAGCACGTGTATGGGTGGGCAGCATGGCAGGTGGAGAAGGTGGGCAGCTCTCAGCTTTCATCAGCAAAAGCCTGTGCACCGGGCTTCTGTAGGAAGTTTCTCCCCACTGGCACCTTGTCACCTTTCACACATTATAAGTTCCAGGCGCTGACCAGTGGGACACAGTGGGCACTATTGATTCCATAATTATACTCTTGGAGTATTGTAACAGTTGCAGTAATACTCAGATGGTTTGAATTCAGGCTCTGGGACTTTGGAAATGTTGAACTTATTGAAGGCTCAGTTTTACCATCTGTAAAATGGAGACACACAGGTATAGGATGGGTATGAAGCAGGTGGCATGAGAGGGGCACATGGTGGCCTGTGTGGAACTGCTGCAGCCAGCCTGGGCAGGCAGGACAGCTTTTAAAGACTTCAGCCTCTTCCACTGGCCTTGAGGGCCCAGGGCTCAGAGACTGGCACCTGACCATCGCCTTCATGAATCGCTCATGAGATGGGGTTGAAGGGTATTGATGATGTTAAGCTGGGCTCCATGAAATGCTGCCTGTCTCCATCTTAAAGGACTTAAATGGATATTGTTTTTCGAGGGGATGTCTCCTTCTTTATTTTGGGTTCCCTTCTTCCCAGCATAAGTCCTGCCAACCTTTATTTTTACGATCTGGAAGTTTATATGGTGCTCTTGGCATAAACCCCTTGTTAAGGAGAAGTTGCCAAACCTGTGCTCATTAGCATTTCTTGCAGCATTTTCCAAAGGACTCGGGAGGAAATTAAGGGCTCACGATACCATCCTGCTTCCAATTAACACTCCACCCCCGAGAGCCCTGCGCTTGGAACAGGAGTTACCTTGTGTACTCCGCAGGCAGATTTACCGAAATGCCCCCCTGGACCTCAACACCTGTAGAGGGAGCCGTGCCAGGAGCCCCAGTGGCCGACGGAAGGGTTTCTGCTGTGGAGAGAAGCGGGTTGTGTTTTGTGGATTGTGTATTACCGGTGGTGACTAACTCTTACGGGGCCAGAATCCTAGTCTTCACCTAGTTGTTTACCTTTTAAATAAATGATGTTCCTCTTCAGTTGTCCCCCGAAGCCTGGATGGCTGCCCTTTCCTGGGGTCATAGGAGCTTCTCTCAGGAGCTGGTTCCCTGTCATGTCCTCACTCTCCTCTCGGCTGGTATGGGCCTCTCTTCTGTCTTGCACGCTGGGGAAGTCCTCAACAGATAAAACGCAAACCATGTTTGTAGAAACGCAAGGCCTCAGGGACGAGGAGTCACTTAAAGCATGTCACCAATAAACCCAGATTCTGAGTTTGAACTGGTGTGTGGATTGCAATTTCATTCACCTGTGTGCATGAGTTCTCTTGTGCGTGTATGTTCTCTCTCTCTCTCTCTCTCTCTCTCTCTCTCTCTCTCTCTCTCTCTCACACACACACACACACACACACACACACACACACACACACTCACACCACTTCCGACACTGCCCTTTGCCACCTGAGGAACTGGCTGCGGGCCCTTTCTGGAGGCAGTTTCTGCATCCATTTGGTTGAAGACATTAGTAAAAGCTACCCTCCCTGTGCTACTGGCAGCTCTGAAGATCCAAACTAAAGGTGTCCTGGGGAAGCAGCTGCAAGCCCTACTTCCTGCCGTAGCCTCGTCCTGCGTCACCTGTCTGTCCATACCCAGGGCCGAAGGGTCCCTGGCAGGCAGCTGAACACATACGGGTCACTGCCCACCCTGGTGGCCGCTCTGCAGGGTCAGGCGTTCCCTGATGTGCTGAAGGGGGAAGTGACATCTCTGCAGCGTGAACAGTTTTGAGTCGAGGCTCCATCTCCAAGTCATTTGAATCAAATTCAAGATTCCTGTGCGAGCCTCACCTTTCCCTCCCTCCTCTTCGTAAAGGACAACTTTCGAAGTATAATAAACATACAGGAAAATGTATAGTTTGATGCATTTCTTCCAAGGGAGTGTGCCCGTGTAACCTGAACCCAGATCAGAACACAGCCGCCCCCCCACCTCCGCCTCAGACTCTTTCCCAGACTCCACCTCCTCCCCCAGGGGCAGCTAGTGTCCGGATCAGACACCAGATATTAGTTTGGCCTGTTTTTGACCTTGATAAAAATCAGGATTTCTAACCTGCCCACTATTGACGTTTGAGGCTGGATAATTCTGTGTTGTCGGGGCTGTAGGATGGGGAGCTGCATCCCTGGCCTCCACCCGACAGTTTTTTTCCAAATCAATTGACCGCATTTATGGGAATCGATTTCTGTACTCTCTGTCCTGTTTCATTGATCTACGTGTCCATTCCTTTGCCAACTCCACACTGTCTTGCTAACTGCAGCCTTATAGTAAGTCTTGGAGTACAGTAGTGAGTGTTCATGGACCTTGTTTTTCTTTTTCAACACTGGTTTGGCTACACTTGGTCCTTTGTCTTTGCAGATATAAAGGTGGGGTCAGCTTACCTGTATCTACAAAAATTCCTGCTAGGATTTTGATTGGGATAGTGCTGAATCTAGACATGAATCGGGGGAGAATTCACTTGGTAACAATATCAAATCTTCCATTTCATGACCGTAGTATTTCTCTTCATTTTTTTAGATATTCTTTGCTTTATTTCATCAATATTTTGTTATTTTCAGCACTCATATTGTTAGATTCATACTTAGTTAGTTTTGGGCTTTTTGGGGTGCTCATATAATTAGGATTTTCTGAATTCCAATTGTGTATTGTTTGAATATAGAGATACGATTGACTTTTTTTATATTTTAAGGCTGATGTTAGCTGCAGGCTTTCTGTTTGTTTTTGTCAGCGTTCTTTATCAGATTTAGGTTCTCTTCTGTTTTTAGTTTAGTAAGCGTTTTTATCATGAATGGATGTTTGGTTTTGTCAGATGCTTTTTCTGCACCTGTTGATAGGATTGTTTTGTTTTTTGTTACTTTTGCTAGAGTAGTGAATTATGTTGATTTTTGAATGTCAGGCCCACCATGCATTATCCTTTTTCCATATTGCTGAATTCTATTTGCTAATATCTGTGTCTACTTTGGGTCTGTGTTCCATTAGGATATTGATCTGCAGTTTTCTCGTCACATCTTTCATTTTGCTAGCAGGATAACGTTGGTGTCATTCACATGATTTGGGCAGTATTCCATAAAATGAGTTGGAAAGTGTCTTCTATTTTCTGGAAGAGAATGTGTAGACTTGCTATTATTCTTGCTTCCGTATTTGGGAGAATTTGCCAATGAAGCCATTTGGAGATTTCTTTTTTCAGAAGATTGCTGTATTGCCCTCTGTAACCAGCGGTCCCAATGTCACTTCTGACTGTAACGCCGTGGCAGTGCTGGTTCCTCTGCGCATCCGCCTCTCGGGGCTGGGTCTGGACTTGGGTTTGCATCTTATCAATAATTCCATTCTCAGAGGCTTCATCCCTGCGCATCTTTGGGTCGCTTCCACACTTGCACACCTGGGGGCAAACCCAGAAGTGTGCAGGTTCAGACACAGACGAGGCCTCCCCTTGTCAGCTTTCATCCCCTGGGACATTCTTAGGCTCCCAGGGGCTTTCTTTCCTAACTCTCTGGCTGGAAATCCAGTGTTTCTGTCAACTTTATCTTCCTGTGCCGTCACACAGCTCTGTGCTGCCAGATGCCCACTGGGCAAAGGAGACAGAAGACAAGGGGAGCCCCCCACACTCTTCTGACCATGCCTCTGGCCTGAGAGAAGGGTTTCCTCTTGCGCTTTAGGTACCCATGTCCCTACCGCGCCATCATTGCCTTAGAGGCGCAGCCCAGCAAATGAGGCTGGCTCTGGGGTGGGGCCAGAGAGAGAAAAAAGAAAAAGAAAGAAATTGGGGATCCCCCCAAACTCTCCAGCTCCAGGAGCCCCTCTTCTCAGCTCTCCACCTAGAAAGAGGGGGTTTCTCCTGGGGCTTGTGCTGTGGGAGCTGGGGATTCGGGAGGGAGAAGCAGGTGTCTTAAGGGTTCCTCCTGCCCCCAAGCCGCCTGCCACTGCCTGCTCTCACCAGATGCCCAGGGCCTCCATTTGTGTGTCGTCCAGGGTTCCTAGTGATGCTCTGTAATGGGCTTACTTGTTCTTGGCTGGCACTAGAAGCCTTTTCATTGTATTTTAACTTTTGCATAAGGATCCCCTGGGTCTGGGGCTGGAATTCTTTGTTTAGATAGGAAATAGACCAGCAGTGGAAGTGGCCCCATCCAGCAGGCACAGCGGGGCCTGGAGCCAGGACTGCTTGTCCTCCTGGGGGGAGGGGACGTCGTCTGCTGGTTCTTAGCCCCACAGTTCCTCCCCTCCCCAGGTCAGGGCCTGTGACCTTGTCAGCGTGCTGCACTGTGCCCACCTGGGCCTCCTGGGAGTCTGTGCTGATTAGTAAGATCCCACAGGTGGGCAAGGAAAGCTCGGGCCACCTTTTCCTCTCCCTGATGCTTTGGCCCCGATGGGTCTTCAGAACACACTCTCAGGGGGCCTTCCATTTCTCTTCTCGTGTTTCCGGGGAAATTCACTTAAAATTAACCAGATCCAAAAGTGGAAAATGGAGGAAATCAAGAGTTCCACAAAGGTGAGGACTTGAGAGGGTAGCAGACCCGGCTCTGTCCTGGGCACCCGGGGCCACCCTGTGTGACAGCGACAGTGACACTAACAGTTGTGGCTCCTGAGTGTTAAGATTTACAGCTGGGTACTGTGTGTTTCAGACTCATGAGCACGTTTCACCCCCACAGCACCTCATCAGGTGGTTCCCACTATTATCCTCATTTTATAGATAAGGAAACGGAGGCCCAGAGAGGGCCAGACCCTTGCCCATGTCACACAGCCAGAAAGTAACAGCACAGGGGGTCCAGCCTGATTCTTCAGCCCAAGCAATTAACCCCAACCCACCCTGCTTCACACGTGAGACCCCGTTGCCTTGTTCTTATCTCTGTTAAAGTGCAAGTAATGCTATTTTAGGATGATGCTTTTGAATCTGTATTCCTTTTGAATCTTGAGCACTTGAAGGTCAGAGGTCACAGGTTACCCTTGGCGTGCTGAGTGTCTGTCCACTGCCTGGTGCAGAGTGGGCCCTCAGCGTGTGTCGAGTGAATAATGAATGAAAGGATGGCACACCGTATCTACCCAGCCTTTATGTCTGGATCACAGAGACCCTGTGAGAATTTAGTGATGACAGGAATTACCTTATAATGTTGGTAAGCTGGCCGGAGTGGCCCTGGAATTTTCCGATGAACTAGGTTACCCAGAGAGCCTGGGCCACAGATGGCATGCACAGAAGAGGCAAAACAGGGCGTGATCGCTGTGTAAATTCTGAAATTGCAGCCATTTTTCTGGTTGGCCACACATAGTGTTGCCAGACGTAGCAAATAAAAATACAGATGCCCAGTTAGATTTGAATGTCAGATAATTTTTTACTGTAAGTGTAATTTTGTACTACAGTTGTGTCCAATGCAGTGTTTGGAATATACTTATACTTAAAAAGAGGATTTTGTTGTTTATCTGCAATTCAGATTTAACTGGGTGTCCTGTTTGTCCTCTTGAGGATTTTATCTAAGGGTTTATCTGACAATCCTCCCCTCCTGGGCTTCCACCTTAGGGCCATCTGTAACTGACTCTCACCTTCTCAGTATCCAGCAAGGACCTTTGAGCACTGAGCTGCTCCCCAGGAAGTGAGGCTCAGAGAGGGAGGCAGGACTCCAGGGGGACCAGAACCCCAGTCTCCTGGCTCCGAGGAGATGGGGTAAACAGTACGAATGTTTTCACTCCCGTACAAATTTAACTTTAAAATCCACAGCCTAAGAGCATCAAATTCGAGCTGTGGCCGCCGGGGCCCCGCAGATGGGAGGAGGGTCTGGTGGCGGCCAGAGCATGGCCAGCAGGCCCACTTCGCAGAGCTTCCCAGCAAAAGCCCATCCCCCCTTGTTTTCCGTACGCTGCAGGGTGGTCATTATCCAGGGAAGTGCCCACGCCATGTCTGGTCACCCACCGGGCTTTGAAGATTTCCTTCTGAAAGCATTTTCTGTTTCTTTCCCTGAGAGGCCCAGCTTAGGGAAGATTTATGTAACCTCTGTCTCCTCAGCAGGAACAGATGGGGACCAGGAGGCCTCTTCTCTCCTCTGAGCAGCTCTGCTGTGTGTGTGTGTGTGTGTGTGTGTGTGTGTGTGTGTGTGGTTTGGGGGGGCGGGAGGGGGCTGCGTGGCCCCCAGGAGACGGTGCCCCAGTGTCTGTGACAGCCGTGCCCTCCTGAGCCCCTCCGCACAGTGCTCGGCCACCGTGTGCTACACGGTGACCCCGATACTGAGGGACCGGCCCCTGTGGGTCCCACAGTGGTGATTATAACCATCTCGTGTGCCACGCATTCTATAGTGTTCTAAGCGTTGTTCTTAACATTATAAAGTTTAAAATACCATATACCCACTGACCAGAATAGATTGTTTTTGTAGGTATTTCATCATGTTTGCTCATCTTTTCTTATAGTAAAATATCACAGACAAAATTGGCCTCCTTTGTCCCCACACCCCCACACCCCTTTCTCAGAGGCAGCTCCTAGAGTGGACCTGGCTGATACATTCACAATCCATGTTTCTACCATTAATTACATATATGTGGATCCAGGCATAGTATATAGTATTATTTTGTAGACATACTCTTAATTTCAGGAATGGTGTCTGAGTTTATTTTGTGGCTTGTCTTTTCTCTCTAAGAAACATTTGTCATGTAGCGTGACAGCCTTCCGCAGCTTCCTTCGATAAGGAAGTTTATATTAATGTCCCCATTTTTCAATGAGAAACCTGAGCCTCAGAAAGATTAAGAAATGCTCCCCGCCACCCCCCGGGCCGGCCGCATGGCGTGGTGGTTAAAGCGCTGACTTGGGAAGCCAGCGGCCCCAGTTCGGGTCCCACATATGAGGGCCAGTGACACTGCCCTCAAAAAAAGAAAAAAAGAAAAAGAAATGGCCCCAGATAGTACAGCGAGGACATGTTAGCGCTGGGGCCAAATCTCATCATGCCCCGGGGTCCTAGCTTCCAGTCCTAGAATTCATTCATTCACCAAACATGAGTGTCGACGCTGTTCTAGGCCCTGGGAATAATGATGGAAATACGAAGTCCATGCCTTCCTGGAAGTTACGGCCAGGAAGCACAGCCCTTGTACTTAACATTGACCTTGAACACTGGCCATGGGTCCACTATGTCCTGGTGTCCCCTCTTCAACAAGCCAACAAGTGTTTTTCTGATCTTGACATGATCTGATGGGGAGACGAGGCCCCCCTCCCCCACCCCTTACCGCATCCGTGTTGCTGTTTGTTACTGTCTAACTCAGCAAGAGGAACCTTCGTTTCTTGTTCTGCCTCCGTGGCCACACTCCTCCACATGACAGCCCTTCCAGGGTCTGAGGTTAGGGATTGTGCCCCCAAACCTGCTCTCACCCAAGGACTCCGTTCTCAGTGAGATCATCCCTGCCCACTGGGTGAGAAGGCCCAGTTACCACCCAGAGGACATCTCCGACAGTGGCTTAAAAGTAGCCAGGGGCCGGCGGGAGGGCCGTTCCAAGGGAACTTCCAGATGCTTCTCTCACCACTGCTTCCAAGCTGCCTTCAGCCTCCATTCCCTCATTCTGAGTCTGTTCCTGATCAACTCTCCCCAACTTCCAAATGATGGAATCGAGGCTGACCTGTGTGTGTGTGTTTTCTGTTCCTGTGGCGGCCATGGGAGGCAATGGGAGTTAGAGTCTCTCTCCTGGGGGCCCTGTGCCTGGGTCCCCGAAGCTCTGAACTGTCCCCACCACAGACTCGGAAGTTCTGTGTCTGCGAGTCTGCCCCAATAAATAAAAATGCATGTACACACGCCCAAATGTATGTACAAGGATGTTTATCTCTGCACTGTTTATAATAGGAAAATGAGAAATTCCTGGGCCAGCCGAGTGGCGTGGTGGTTAAGCGCTGGCCTGGGAAGCCAGCGGCCCCGGTTCGGTCCCACATGTGAGGGCCAGTGACACTGCCCTCAAAAACAAACAAACAAACAAACAAACAAACAAAAAAGAAATTCCTAAATCTCCAGTTCTAGGGGAAATGGTTAAATTATGACTTATATTTATGATAGGGTATTATACTACTGCTAAATGGTATGTTAATGGACTTTTTGTACAGGAATATAAAACCACATGTTTAAGGGTTCTCTCTTCTCTCTCTCTCTCTCTCTCTCTCTCTCTCTCTCTCTCTCTCTCTCACACACACACACACACACACACACACACACACACACAGAAAAGAGGTTTGAAAGGAAAAATATCAAAATGTTAACGCTGATTATCCCAAAGTGGTGGGATTATGATTCTCACTTTTTATTTATCCTCTTTAATATTTTCTTAATGTTCTATGCTGAGCATATATTACTCTTAAAATTAGAAGAAAACTAAAGGCATTTTACAACCCGTGCTGTCATGGAGGAGCCTGGCATTGAGAGATGGGGCATCTGAAAGTCCCAAGGAGTTGCCTGCTAGTTGTCTGCTGAGCTGCTCTGTGCCTTAATGTTCCCATCTGCAAAATGGGTGTGGGTATCTGCCCCCAACGGTTGCTGTGAAAACTTTTGTAGATTAAAATATATACTGTCAATTATATACAAGCAAAGTCCTGTTAGATGGTGTATCTTCCCAGGCGGGTGGCTTGACCAGGCAGATGTCCCTCCGGATGGCAGGACCCTGGTTAACTCTCTCTCTCTCTCTCTCTCTCTCTCTCTCTCTCTCTCTCTCTCTCTCTCGTCCTTCACAGCTGCCCATGATGGGAGGAGCCTTCATGGACTCGCCCAATGAGGACCTAAGCGCCGAATACTCCCTCTTTAACTCCTCCACCAACGTCCACGCGGCCTCCAACGGCCAGGGCCAGCTGGAGGAGCCTCCGCGGTCCTCCAACGACGCCGTCTTGCTCTGGATCGCCATCATCGCGACGCTGGGGAACATTGTGGTGGTGGGTGTGGTGTACGCCTTCACCTTCTGAGCCCCACCGGGCGCTCCAGGCGGCCTGCCCCGCGCGGGCGCACGCGGGGATGGGGCTGGTTGCAGCGGGCGCCGTCGCTGTTGGCCTTTGGCTGTGCCCACGTTCTGGAACCAGGACTTCGTACCAGCCCATGGCCACTCCACGGGCAGCCACCATGCGTCTGGAACTTCCCCAAGCAGCCCTGATTTCAAATATCCCCTGCCGTGGTCAAGCAGATCCAGAAAACACGGAGGCCCGAGCTTCCAGCCCCCGGGGGCATGGCGAGGCAAGGCCTTAGAGGAGCAGATTGGGGAACTCTTGAAACTGCTTTCCAAGAATAAGAGAAAGACCCAAGGGAATGAGTTAGGTTCAAGATACAGACACGGCTGGGCCATCGCTTGCTGGCAGTAAATAATCACTTATGTGTCTCGCTTTCATGCAGACTTATCCCGTCTGGTGTGGGGGGTGCAGGGCCAGCACACCCTCAAAGCTTCGTGTTCCCATCTCAATCTCATTCAGCCCATTGGAATATTGGTGGCGGTCACTTGACGGGCTACAGTACGTTCCTACTTTGACCTGGAAATAGCACCTTTGTCACCAGACACCTGGCCCCTTATGAGACCCAAAGCATCAGGAAACCCAAGAATGGGAGGATCACTGGTGACATGGTGGGATTTCTGGGGTAGTGTTTGTGTGGGATGGGGGTGTGGTGGTTTCTGCTGGATGGACGTTCTCTTCTTTTTAACAAGAGGAGAAGGCGCCTTTAAAAATTAGATCTGCCAAGCAGTTGACTCTTCAGGCCACTCACGTAAAAGATGCTCTTTGTTGTCTGAGGATCACAGAATTTTAGAGATAAATAAGACTCCTGTCTACTTAATCATCTGACAGATGGGCAGGAGAGGAGGCTGGCTTGCCTGTGGTCACCAGGCATGTTAATGAAGGGAACAGACCAGAAGGGACCTTTCCCGACCCACTCGGGGCTCTCTCTGAGCCCCCTTTCTGGCAGGTTCCTGCCTTCTGGGCTGTCTCCGGGGAGAGTCTCCTGAGGGTCCCGAACTGTGTGCGAGAGGGGCGGGGCATTCAGACACCATTTTAAACTCGGTTTGGCTGCCGTGCACCCTCTTTCTGGCAGGTGTGCATGAGCTCTGCCGGAGTCAGTTTCCTTACATTCTTAGGGGGCCTGGCAAACAAAGGAGCCCCATGTAAAGACGGGAGCGGATGGGACATGCTGGGGGAGCAGTATAGGCAAGGGCCCGCTTTTCTTCAGACCTTAGGAAAGGCCTTTGCATAGGATGTCCCTTTCAGAGATAACCTCCCGGTGTGACAAGCCTGGGAGTGGGAGGACTCACTTGCCCAGAGGCAGGGGGTGACTCTCCTTGCTTTCTCCCTGTGCCATACAAAAGAAAATAAATAAATGGCACAAAGTCCCCCTCTGTGGTTGAGAAACTTGAAAGACTGGTTAAAAAAATCCCTTGTGCATGTTTGGGGACAATTACAAAAAGGCTGACTTTGTCACTGTGGTCACAGGAGAACCAACTGTTCTTGGTAATAGGCAAAGGGACATCTTAACTGTCCAGGGGCAGCCAGTTGCCTCTGGGAGGCTGGCGCTGAGCTGCTGTGATAACAGGATTACCAGCCCAACCTCCAGACAGTGCCAGCAGATGGCCACCAGCTCTTATAGGTCATATCTGTCACTGCAGCCATGCATCCATCCACAAATGCTTTCGCTCAAATGGAGGTCAGGAGCTCAGAGAGCCGGTGTGACGTCGAAGAGAGGGAGAAGGGTTGTGGGGCCTTCTTCCAGATTCCGTCGGAAATCACTGACGGGCCCTGCTCTCTGCAGGACCAGCCTGAAGCCTGGGCCGGCTAGACAACCATTGTGTGCCCATCATCCCAGCAGACTCCTCTCTGTCAAGCCCCCATGTCTGCCCCATGAGCAAGGTCTTCGTTAGAGAGCTGAAGGGGGTAGAGCCAGGGCAGGGAGACAAGGTGATGCTCTGTCTTCATGGGGGTCACTCAACCCAAAGACTCTGATTCTTCACCTTCTGACCTCATCCCTGGGGGAGTCTGCAGCCCCTTAAGAGGCAGATGGCATCTCCCCATTTTGTAAACGACTTGTGGAGATGGCAGTGGAAGAGAGGGTTCTATGTTTGCTGCGATGTGGGGAGGAGAGAAAGGATGGCGTCTAGCTCTAACGAGGACCCCAGCTTCCCAGGGTAGCCCTGTGGGCCTGGTGCTCACTGCGCACTTCTGGGCACAGGGATCTACCCCCATGAAAGTTTTTTTTTCTTTTTTCCGTGACATAAATGTCAGTCTTTCTCTCTTTTCAGTGTCAGGGCCATGGATAGTCAGGGGAGTTTTAGGGACCATATTGTCCAAACTTTGTATTATACAGATTGCAGGGACTTGCTCACGATCATTCTATCTCAACCTCCTATGGTTTCATTATCCATCGTTGCTCTACTATATAGATAAGTCTCCAGAAGCTCAGAGAAGTGGAGTGACTTGCCCGAGGCTGCACAGCATGAAAGCGATAAGCTGGAATTTGAACCTGGACTGTCTAGCTCTAAAGGCAGCCTCTTTCTGCAACACCATGCTGTCTTCAGGGGCTAGGCGTTGCCTCCAGGGCACATTTAAACCAGGTCCTGAATCTAGAGGCCATTTCCCAAGGTCCCATGTCATGGTGTGGCTGGGCCAGCACTGGCCCTCAGGTGGAAGTCTCTGAATAGGGCATGTTCGTCCCCCTACCCAGTATCCTCTCTGTGCCCAGACTTCAGGATGGTGGTCCCTGTCACTTGCCTGCCTCTTTAAAGTTGAGCACAAGTCTCTTTGTATGGCCAGAGAAGTTCCCAGAAACCAGATTTCTAAGGACGCATGCAGAGGGGAGCCCCACAGAGAAGCCCCCAGGAGTGAGGCTCATGCAGCCAGAATTGGTGAGAAGAGTCATGGGACAGCCCGTGTTGTAGGCTGGGTCCCAGCTGGGGCTCAGGCTTTCTGCTGAACCCCAGGACTCCCCCGAGCAGGAGGCATGATGCTCCTGTTTCAGACTCCATCCTGGGGGGCCCATGTGACTTCTCCTGGGTGAGGTGGCCCCAGAGCCCACCTTGACTTAAGGAGCCCGTGGAGGGGCTGGCTTCTTCAGTAGCTGCTCCTCAGAGAAGGAGTACGTGTGAGTACATGTGCTGGAATGTTCTTTGTGCTTGCCCCTCCATTTCCCTTTTGCAAGCTGTCGGGTGTCCCAACCTGTGTTTATGTGCATGAGGGACACCTCACAGAACAGAGCAACACCTGCTTTAGGAGGTCCTGTCACTGCAGCTTTGGTGGAGCGGTTAGAGTGTGTCCTGGGGCCTGGGCAGGATGACTGCTCTGCCTGTTCCTGCTGTGTCATTGCTGTCCCTCCCCTTTACCATGAGATCACGGTCAAGAGGCAAATGAGACAACCCTGACCCTCTATACTCTCCCCTAGAGAAAGACAACCGTATCTCCTTTCAGGAATCCCCCGGGATCTGAGGGAGAAAGGAAGAGAGGGCAGGCGAATGGCACTTGGCTGGAAAGGCAACAGGCCACCTTCCAGTTCATTCTAAATGGAAGGCTTGGACACCCGCCAGGCCACTTGCATATGCTGGACTCCCTCCCTGGAGACGAGAGATTCGCCATCAACGCTGTGGCCGGAGTCCTTCCAGACAGGTGGTACTGTCTCGTCAGGAGTGTGACCTTCTGACCATCATTAGTATACTATTATTAATAATTATTCTTCCTGCTGTCGTTTATTGTGCATCTTCCTTGTGCTGTGTGCATTTGCATCTCATTTATTTCTCAAGTCACCCCTCGGGGGCAGGAGTGAGGGTGCAGAGAACTGCACATTTATTATTGTCTATTTTTCTGTTGAGAAAACTGAGGCCAGGCTATGTGCCCGAGAACCCACAGCAGAGGAGTTGTGATCGGGATCCAGCTCTGTTGCCTGTGCAGGCTGGGTCATCACCCTACAGCTCGCTGCATCCACACCCTCCATGCTGAGCCCTCTGGAGTAGTCCGTCCCAACATGGGCCTCTGAGGCTGGGGCTATTGTGGTCCCGGAGAACGGATTCTCAGTGTGAGTCCTGGAAAGGGCCGGCCAGCCGAGTGTATCAGCCTCGGAACCTCACAGCCTTAAGAGGCATCAGAGAGCATCTAATCAGGACCTTTAATTTTGGGGAGGGCAGCTGGGCTACACAGTAAATTAGTGGAGCGCTAACAAGACTCCGATGCCTGGCTCAGGGCACCATCTCCCAGAATGCTGGGCATTCGCCAGGGAGCTCTGGGTGGCCCTGGGACAGGCATCATGTTCTCTGCCACCTATCACCCTGCCCCTTCGCCATGTCCTGCAAATGCCCTTTGTCCCCAGAGTAAGTTCTGGGTGCATTGGACACCCAAGAAGCAGTGCTCAGAGCCAAAGGGAGCAGCTGGGGCCTGAATGCTCGGTGTCCGCCTGGCCCACCCTGCCCACTCGCCCCGCCGGCTCCACAGCCCTGACCTTGGTCACTCAATGAGAGGGACGGAGGAGAGGCTGGGGAAGTGAGCAATGAGAGGCCCGAGGGACAGAGCCTATAATCTTCAAGCAGAAAAAGAGGCCGCTCCGAGAAACCCACGTAACCAGAATCAAACAGCGGCCAGACGTTTCCAGTGAGGCAGAACTTGAGATCAGAACTTGAGCATTACCTTTCTTCTTTTTCTTTTTGCTTTTTTTGGGGGGTGGGATGGAGGGGTTGGTTAGAGGACAAAACAATGCAAATCCTAGTGACTGAAGAGAGGAAGGAGTCCCCCAGAGCTAGCTATTGGGAACCTAATGGAATGGTTGAAAGTACATAAAATGAACTACATCAGTTTTGGAACGTAAGTCGGCCTTGTTTGCTCTGAGTCATGGTAAATGTCATACATTGTTTCATCAAGATGGATAATAAAAGCCAGAGAAAACGCTTGGAGAGGCTGGACAGGCGGCACAGTACCCGGATGTACCGTGCCGACGTGCGCCATCTCCGTGAGGGAACCCAGACCCTCATTCCTCACCGAGCCTGCTCTGTGTGGCCGAGCAGCCACTGCGGGCCCCACTGTCTGTCTCACCAGCTGTCTTTTCCCCAACCTCATCATCAGAGAATCGCCGCATTTTCAGTTCAAAGCCTTATCCCAGCCATCCCGATGGTTCTGACCTGGGCCCTGTAGGGTGGCAGGAAAGGGACTTCCAACCTTTTCCACTTGAGGAAACTGAGTCTCCAAGGGTTTTGGGAAGCTGCCCGGTCTTGAGCCCAAGAGAGCTATCTACAAAGTTTTGGAACCACTGGGCCAGACCTTCTCAATGGAAAATTTTGTCCTCCAGAGGCCGTTTGGCAAAGTCTGGAGACGATTTTGGTTTTCACAACTTGCAGGGGACGAGGGGTGGTTCTAGTGGCATCAAGTGGATAGAAGCCAGCAATGCTGCCCGACAGCCTCCACAGCAATTCTCTGGCCCCAAAACACCAATAGTGCGGAGGTTAGGAAACCCAGCACCAGGCCATACAGTCTCTGATTACCAAACTGTACTATTTCCCCAAGCTCTGCATTTCCCCATTTGTGAGTTATGGAATAAATCAAAGCTCTTCTGAGCAACAGCAGCGATCATGGTTGCTGCCTCAAGTTCAAATAGTTCAGGCAAGGGCAGTGATCTGTGATCTAGCAAGACTTGACTCTCCATTTCTATTGTCTTGGGCTTTTGTGAGGAGTCCCAGGCTGGATGGAGAAAAGCCTACAGATCCGGTGGGAGGGCGGGGCGGAGCTTGTCCCATGTCCCCCCCTCACACACCCAGTTACTGTGTCTCTGGGGCCTTGAGGGACCTGGCCTCCAGCCCTTGCCTTGGGAGCACAGCTTGGGGGGAAGCTTACAAAGCGTGCAGTGGGGGGGCTGCTTACTAGCCTTTGGGCAAATGTACATCTCATGTTTCTGACCCTTTCCACGTGCCCCGCCTTATTTCTCCCGCTTGACAGCTTACACACTCTTTCTACTACTTAAAAGTTTTACAGAAAACTTATTCTTGTAACTAGCCGCCCTCCAGACCCCAGTTCTTCCGAGAGAATCGGGACGGGCTCTGTGTTTTACTAGCATTTTCGTAATCAACTTATGTAAAAGGTATTTTAACTATTCTCATAGTCCTTTGCTGCCCAAGCCCTCTGGTTTCGTGATGAGATGGGTCACTAGCTTTGACTACAGTGAAAGAAAGGCTATTTCTTAATGTAGGGTTTCAGTGTGCTCTTTTGATTAAAAATATCTAACTTTAATGGATGTCAAAATGTGCCTGTGGAATCGTGTCCCTTTGACTGTTAGCGCTGTTGGTGTTGCCATCATTTTTTATTGATAATTAAAAGAAAATCATAACTCCTAAGTGTCTGAGTCCAAGCTGTGCTTTGTCCCCAGGAGACTGTCCGCCTACCTTTGTGAGGCTCTGCTCAGCGCTCAGCGGCATTCTGCTCCTCCCCCCACCCCAACGCCCACCCCCCAGGCAGGACAACCCCCTCCTCCCCTGTGTTCCGCCCCACACTCCCCATCATCACTCCTGTAGCAAACCGCAGAAGCTCTGTTCATTTACCTCGTTTCCCGACCCTCTGTCATCTGAGAGCAAAGTTTGTCTCATTCAACGTTTTATTCCCTGCACCTAGCACAGTGCCGGCTCGCAGTAAACACCCAGCAGACAATCAGGGCGTGAATGAAGACACCTGAAAGACCAGCCGCACAAATTTCCATCCTACCTGGGACACAGTGTGCAGTGAGTCGTTTTAATTGGTTCACTGGTCACCTCAAACATGCAGCACTTCCTGGGTGTTCTGTGCAGTTCTGAGCTCCTTACGTATACAATGACTCTGTGTGAAGTTACCCTGTTTTAACACAGGAGGAAACAGCCCTGGAGAAGTTTCTCACCCAAGGCTGTGTGGCTGGTGAGTGGCAAGACCAGGAGTGAAATGTAGGATTGGCTCCCAGTCTATAGTCTAATGGCTATAAAATGTCCCCTGAACATTTGTTGAGCACCGACTGTTGGGGGCCCTGTGCCAGGAGCAGGGACACTGGGGCAAGTAAACAGGCCCTGCTCTGGAGAGAGAGGTACAAATAATGTCACTGTCAGGTGTTACATGCTGAAATGATAGGGACCAAGTATTGGGTTCTGCACTAGAGTCCTTTCTGAAGAATCCATGCCAGGCCCCAAAGGAGGTCTGCTGTGGTGGGCAGGACCCCACTAAAGCAGGAACGCAGGTGCAAAGGATTGGTCGGATCAGTGGCTTATGCCTGAGTGGACAGCTAGTGGAACTCAGACCCAGAGCTCTGGGTCCTAACTTAGAGCCTGGCCATCCTGAAAGACAGGAGGGGTCTGCCTCTGGGACAGATGCAGGAGGGGCCATGCCAGTCATTGACCCAGAGATTCATGGGTCAAGTGTCAAGGGTTTCATCGCCAAGAAGCCTTGGCCTGCAGAGGTTGCCCTTGTCTCAAGTGTAGCCTTGGACTGGCTGCGGGTGGGAAGCCAGACTGGGGCCCGGAGGCCAAGGCAGTAATGGGGCTAAGGGTTTATAAACACCTATGTTCACATTCTATTTGCCTGCTGCCAATTAACCTTGATATTTTAATGGTTTGAAATGGGTTTCCTGGAGCAGAATGGCAGGATGCAATATTGGACCTATAAAAAAATAATCATTCAAACAACAACAGCTCTTTGCTTTTGTCCAGAATCCAGCTGAGTGGGTGGGGCAGGTGTGTTCCCCTCTCCTGGACCAGCCTTCCTGTTCCACCAGCTGTGCCACCCTTGAGGGCAAAGACCCCCTTAGGCTTACTCTGCTGTCGCCTACAATGTCCAGCCCAGGCATGGCCCATGTTGTCTTCCACACGGTGGGTAAATAAATAAATGAGAGGAGCGGGGATGAAAAACGCAGCCATCCTTGGCACCAAGCAGAATGCCCACTTCCTGCATCCCATCCTCAGAATCGCCAAAGCCTCGAGAGGCTCAGGAGGAGGAGAGAGAGGAGGGGACAGGTTCCCAGGATGGTGATGAGCCCCGGAGTAATTCCGGGAGCCTGGCCTGTTTGCAGAGCTCCAAAGCCTACCCTCCCGGGGAATTCTGGTAATTTTCCATTTGGCTTCAGCAGGCCCCTCGGCCTCTAATTACTCAGGTTCCCGCAGAGACCTCGCCTGACCAGGGCAGCAGAAATGGCCTGATGATTAATATCTATACAAGCCAGGCTGCTGGGGCCTGTTTCTGCAAACCACACAAATCACATTAACTACCCCGGTAACCAGCACTTGTATGCTGCCCTCAGGGTTTGCAAACCACTTTCCAACCCAGCTTTGATGCTCTGGAAAGGCGCTCCGATGTGGGTCCCTCCCAGCCAATGTCTCCCCAGCCCCTACCACGCCACCTGCCTGGACTGGGCTCTGAAATGCTAGGGAACAAGGCAGAGCCCCTACTCTTTGTCTTAGGGAGGAGCGTGGGTGCAAATGATCAGCTGAAGACAATAGGGTGTAAGTGTGGACTGGGGAAGCCTGGTGGCCAGGGGGCGAGGGGGCCAGGGAAACCAGAGAAGGGCCTCCCAAGCAGGCTGCCCCTCTAGGCTAGAGGCCAAGTCTAACCACCTTTTAGAAAAGAAAACGAAGTTCTTCTATTTGCTTATTCAATAATTAATAATTGAGCACCTACTATGTGCCAGGCACTATTCTAAATACTGGGGGTGCATGAGTGAACAAAACAAAGTATATGTATCACCTCCTGAGGGTGAACATAGACAAGAAGCTAATGAAGAAATAGTTAAATAATGTATCTGTGACATAAGAAACATATAATAGTGTATTGCTAACAATACTGTATCATACACTTAAAATTTTTTAAGAGAGTAGATCTTATGTAAGTGTTCTTACAACAGCAACAAAATAATAATAAAAGGGATGGAGGGGATTTGGGGAGGTACAGCCTAGATGACAGAGATGGTTTCACGATGTATATTTATCCCCAAACGTATCGTGTTATATACAGTGAATATATACAGCTTTTTTACATATCGTCATACCTCAGCAAAGTGGCTTAAAAGAAAAAGAAATATATATTTGGTCTTTGGCCTTGGTTCCTGACAGGTCCCTGCAGGATGAGCTGAGACTGCCCTCTGTAGGACTTTTCCTGAAACTGCTATACTTGCTTTTCTCCCTGCATCCCCCAACCCCATCCTGCTTCCCCCAAATCCCCCAATATCCCCAGAAGTGCTTCCTTAATAAATTGCTTGCATATGAACCTTGTCTCAGGTGTGTTTCTGGGGAACACATCTAAAGCCATGGCCCTAACTGTCCTGAGAGCTAGATTCATTCATCTCCATTTTACAGATGGAGGAAGCTGAAGCTCAGAGAGGGTAGGTGAGTTGTCCAATATCACACAGCCAATGAGTGACAGGGTGGGCTTCAAACCCAGTTCTTCCGGACCCCACAACCAAAGCTGCCTCCTCCTCCATTGAATGATCAGATACTCAAGGGTGCCACCAGCAATCGGTCTGCATAAACTAGACTTTAGCATGCTGTCTCGCGTCACATCATGAGCCCGATGCATGGGATCCGGCCTGGCTGACTTCCAGCCTCATGTTCAAGGCCAGAACCTTAGCAAGCACTCTGCAGCCCACAGCGATTGTGGAATACTGCCATCAGCAGCCACAGCCCCGAGTTTTTCCCCCTCTCACCTTAATCCTGCCCATCCTTTTCCCTGCTTTGTGAGTTAAGAGTGTGGTGCCTGTGATGGAAGCTGTCACCTGTCCGTCCCTAACAGCCCTGAAGAGGATGAATATGGAGCAGCTGTTCCAGGATCCAAGCACAACAGTGACTGCTGCCCAGTCAAAAAGATGCTCGTTACAAATGTCAGTACTGGAACCTGTTCTTGCAGGTATGAACGAATGCATTTTGTTGCATTGTACGCTGCAACGCAAAAGCCAAAAAATCGACATCTATTAGGTGTGTGTGCTGTTTCTGAAAACCACAGACTCAGAATGATAATTATCAACATCATTTAAGGGTTATGAATTTTATGCCACTCTTTGGTTAAGTTTATGTAGGGAAGTCAAAGGGATTATAAATGCAATTTGAGTAAAGTTTATTAAACAATATATTTTATGATAAAGGGCCTTTACCTTAAGATGGCCAAAGCACTGATATATATTTGTTGTAAAGAGAACTGTAAGAGTTTTAATTTTCTGGTATTAAAATTACTTAATAAAGACTTGCTTCCATTAACTTAAAACAAAAGATGCTTGTTACAAAGCCATTTACAAAGGGCTCCTTATATCTAGTCAAGTCGTTCCTCATCTCCCACTGTGCTTAGGGCTACTTTGTTTTAAGTGGGGCAGGGAGAGGAGGGCAGAAGCAGTATCTGGTGAATATGAAAATGAAAATGCAGCGTTTTTCAAAGGCAGGAGTCATGTAGAGTTGAGCCTGCCTTCAAAGGAGCATTTGGAAAAATCCACAACTACCCCTCCCCCATCTGCAGTCCCCTCCTACAGGAAAAAAAATGTGTGCGTGCGTGTGTGTGTGTGTGTGTGTGTGTGTGTGTGTGTGTACGTGTGCTTGCACTCACTTTTTTTGCCATTAAAAAGCTTTTAAGGGCTGGCCGAGTGGCGCGTTGGTTAAGAGCTGGCTTGGGACGCCGGCGACCCTGGTTCGGATCTCACATATGAGGTCCAGTGACACTGCCCTCTACAGCTAAGATGGTGAACAACAGCTCCACCTGGAGCTGGGCTGCGCAAGACCCTGCGACGGTGTAGGCTGCAGCCCCTGCTGCAGTGGGCTGCCATAGGCTACAGAGAGTGGCCGGCAGCCAGGGTGAGCTGCCAATAGCCACGGTGAGCGACATCCAGAGGCTGGCGACTGATCTGCCTCATCCGGGAAGAGCGCAATGATGATACCAACATGGACCAGTGAAGCAACGTCCTCCGCAACTAGACTGGAGAACAAAAAGACAGCAACTTGTCTGTTCCCCTTCCCCAGTTCCCCAATGCTATTCCCTCCCCCAATTCCCCAATTTAAAAAAAAAAGGTTTTGAATACAATTTTTTAAAATGAATATAATTGACATACAATATTATATTAGTTTCCGTGTACAACATAGTAATTCAACATTTATATAACTTATCACTATGATAAGTCTATTATCCATCTGTCACTGTGCAAAGCTATTACGATATTATTGACATATTCCCTATGCTGTACATTACATTTCCGTGTCTTATTTATTTTATAACTGGAAGTTTGTGCCTCTTATTTCCTTCCATGTTTTTCAGCCATCCCTCCATCCTCCCTCTTCTCTAAATACACAAAACAAAAGCATAAACAAAACAGAAACAAAACCATAGATACAGAGAGCAAACTGATGCTCACTTTTCAATTCTCTGGAAACCTATTCAACATCCTGTCTTGCCCAGAAAGCTCCCCTGCATTTAACTCCTTCTCAAAAATTGCCCCTAGAGGGCACCATGACTTGCGGGGAATATGGAAAAACACAGGAGGCCAGGACCAGCAGGGGGCAGTGTGGCGTTAGAAATGTGATAAGAATAGGGCCTCAATTGTGCAGGGTGAGTGACAGGCCCATCTCTGCCATTCACTGTGTGAGAAACGTTTCGTTGCCCGCTGGTAGCACCAGCAGAAGCTCTGACATAGTACCTTTCAGCAGCTTATCTTCCCACACAGGGAGTAGCCCTAAACCACAGAAGAAATGGAATCAAAACCTCCTAGTGTGTGCCCAGACCTTGCCCACAAAATAAATGCCAAGCAAACATTAAAGCCGGGTTCCAAACTGGTGGGCCCTGGGCCAACCCCAGCCTCAGACTTCTTCTGATGGGCCCAGGCATGACTCTGTTTTGTTTTAATAAAGCTTTTTATTAAAATATGACAGGCAGACAGAAAAATGCACAGATCCTACAAGTGCAGTTCAATGAATTTTCCCAAAACCGCCACACTCATATACCAACACCTCAAGTCCATAAGGCAAGCATTCTCAGCTCATCCAGAAACGCTTTCCGCCTGCACAATGTTGTAAAGTTCAGTTGAATTAGTTGCCAATGGCAACAGTAACAGAAACTTTGGATATCTTGGGGCAATGACAAGATACACATGTAGCTACCTGCAAAGGGGATGGGGGGAGCGGAGGTGGCTGCCAGCTTCAAAGAGGTGTGTACTTGTCAGTTCATGTCAGGCCCAGGCGAGAGGGCTTCCTGAGCCCCACGTTGTAAAGGGTCCTTCCCTGTCCTCCTCTACATGCCACTTTCTGGGGGGTACGGAGCCCAAGGGGGCAGGAGGCCATGTCCCTCCAGATCCCCACTCCCTCTCCTATACCGCACCTCAGTATTCAGGACCCCAGAATCCTGTGCCCTCCTCTAGGCCTGGATGGTTTGTACTTTTGAGACTTCACTGCCACAAGTGTCTACACCTTAGGCCCCAGGGTGGTGCCAAGGGGCAGCTGTTTTTGAGATGGGGAGCAGGACATTAAATGGATCTCTCATGTGCAGGTTGTGGGGAGCAGACCCCAGACCAGAGCACAGAACCTCACAGATTCTGTATCAGTCAGGGTTCTCCCAAGAAACAGAACTAATAGGTTATAAATAAAGAGAGATATTTTAAGAAATTGGCTCATGCTATTACAGGGCCTGGCAAGCCTAAAATCTGCAGGGTAGGCCATCAGCCTGGAGACTCAGGCAGAGTTTCCAGTCTGGACGATCCCTTCCTCCTCTGGGAAGAGTCTACCTCAGCCTTTTTTGTATAGCCTCAACTGATTACATGTGGCCCACCCACATTATGGAGGGCAACCTGCTATACTTAGAGTCTACTGATTTCAATGTTAATCACATCCACAAAATACCTTCACAGCAACATCAAGACTGGTGTTTGACCAACCCACTGGGCCACCATAGCCTAGCCAAGATGACACACACAATTAACCATAACAGAGTTCAAGAAATCTGTATCCAAATCCAGTTTCCAGATTGTTGTGAAGGCGTAGTTGTCAAGATACAAGAAAGAAGAAAGTGTATATTTTACTCTGGTGCATTAGCTGATTTATAGCTTTTACACATTTGAACATACGGTATGCGGGCTCTGGTGGTACAATTGCCCCGGCCTGGCATGTGTGAAGGGCAGCAGACCTCAGTCCCACCTTACTTGCCTGACCCCTGTAGGCATTGGGTTTGCAAACTTGTATTGAAAAGGCATCGGTTTGGGAAGCGTTAGGGGAGAGTGGAATTAACAGCCTGACCATTGGTATCAGATGGACTCTAGCTCTGTGAAGATGTAAGCTCTTCCATAAAAGCCCCACCCAGGTCCCCATCGTGTTGGGCATTGAGGCCAGGGAAGGGAGGTTGTTTATGGTTCCATTTCCCAGACACGGGACATAGGAGGGTCCCATGGGTTTAATGAGATGATGTCAGCAGCTGGCCTTGCTCACGGTACACGTGACCAGACTGCAACAGGTATAGTAGGCTCCCCTTGTCTGTGGGGCATATGTTTCAAGATCCCCTGGGATACCTGAAACCAGATAGTACTGAACCCTGAATAACTGTTTTCCTATACCTACATACCAATAATAAAGTTGAAACTACTCTTGCACTTTGGGGACATTATTATGTAAAATAAGGGTGACTTGAACACAAGCCCCGGGATGCCCCTGACACTGGTCTGATAATTGAGAAGACCACTGAGTGACTAATGGGGTAGTGTGTACAGCATGAAGACGCTGCACAAGGATGATTCACATCCCTGGCAGGACAGTGGGACGGCAAGAAATTTCATTATGCTACTTTGAAGGGCATGCAATTAAAAACTTATGAATTGTTCATTTCTGGAATTTTCCATTTATTATTTTCATACCATGATTGACTGCAAGTAACTGAAACTGCAGAAGGCAAAACTGCAGATAAGGGGGGGGGTGACTGTATTTTCATTTTGAGGGCTTGCTGCTCAACAGGCCGGCCCAGTCTCCCGTTAAAACTGTTCTCTCTTGCACCAGCGGAGTGGCGCTTTGGTTAGGAGTTGGCTTGGGACCCCAGTTCTAAGCAGCAGGGCCCCGGTGCGGATCCCACATATGAGCGCAGGTGATGCTGCACCCTCTATAGCTAAGACGGTGAATAATAGCTTGAGTTGCCGGCGATGGAGTAGGCGGCAGTGGGGCTGGCCGGCAGCTGGCGTGCACTTTCATGGGCTGCCGTGAGTTGCCGTGAGCCATTGTGAGCAGCCGTCCAATGGCCGGCAAACGACTGCCTCACCCAGAAAGAACACAATGATAATACCAACATGGGCCAGTGAAGCCACATTCACCACAACTAGACTGAAGAACAAAAGGACAGCAACTTGTCTTTTCCCCTCCCCAATAAAATCTTTAAAACAAACAAACAAAACCTGTTCTCTCCTGGTTGGAAGAGTTGGGTCAGGGCCTGTTCTGCCTTCAAGTTCATCAAGGAGCACCTGTCTCCTTGACGAGTGTCCCGGAGGAGGCCAGAGAAAAGAAAATGGCCTAGGACAAGGGCCAACAGAGATCGCTGCCTGCTTTTATAAATAAAGTTTTATTGGGACACTCACAGCATGCCCATTCCTTTGTGTCCTGTATACTGTTGTTTAAGCACTACGATAGCAGTTGAGTAGTTGCAACAGACACCATGTGGCCAGCACAGCGGGAAATGTTTATTATCTAGCCTTTTACAAAAAAGTTTGCCAACCCCACCCTAGAAGGTAAGACAGAGAGACAGCCATCTTCACTAGCAGGTAGATCTACCTGGCTGGTCAAACAAGAGGCTCTTTCCTCCTGGCTCACCTCTTTGCTGTCTTTGGGGGACAGCATAGGAGGAGGAAATTCTGTGCACAGCTGGCCCCCCCTTCCCCCATCTTTACCCCAAAGAGCCCACCCATCAGCCCTTGGGTTAAGAGGGAACATACACAGAGGTAGCCTTGGTGGCCACATAGGGTTGTCACTACACAGACATATCTGGCCTACGGGTCATCTGTGGGCTGACGTCCAGCTCATGCCACTCACCAAGCTGAGTGTCTGGCATGGGCTACACCTGCCCAGAAGAAAGGGTGTGTCCAAATGCTCATAAAGTGACCTATGACCCTTATGAGCTACTGTGGTGGCCCTGTTGGCAGCCTGGGCTTTTAGTCTAGTTTTGATCCTGACAATTTCTCAAAGTCCTTGTTTCCTCATTTATAAAACGGCAACAAGAGTAACGCCGTGACAGGCTGAACAGAGGCCTCCCAAAATGTGCAATCCCATCCCTCAAACCTATGACTATGATACCCTACATGGCAAAAGGGACCTTGCAGGTGTGACTGTGGTGAAGATCTGAAGATGGGGAGGTGGTCATGGATTACACAGGTGGGATTCTTGGAACTGCAGGGGTCCTTACGAAAGGGAGGCGGAGGCTCAGTGTGAGTAGTAAGAGATGTGAAAATGGAAGCAAGATGTGGAAGTCTTGCAAGGAGGGATCACGAGCCAAAGGACACAGGCGGCCCCTAGAAGCTGGAAAAGTCAAGAAAAAGGACGCTTCCCTCGAACTTCCAGAAGGACCCAGCCTGTGAACACCTTGACGGCGGCTCGACAAGACTGACTTTGGACTTTGAGTTCCAGAATTAACAAATTAGTGTTGTTCAAAGCCACTAAATTTGGGGTAATCTGTTGAAATATTTGTAGGAGACCCATGCAAGCACCTATCTTGGAGGGTGGTTTTGGATGAACTGAGACTCTGGGCATCCAGTGTCTGGAGCAGTGTGGGGCTGAGTCACGGGGGCTGCCCTTGTCGCTGTCACTGGGCCTCCTTCCTCTGCCCTCCCCGGCCTGATGCGCCTTCTGGCCCTAGGAGGGCTGCCATCTCAGGAAGCTCCTGGGAAGATAAGGAGTGATTTCTGATCATGTGAGGTAGGGCAGGAGGCCAAAGACAGCCAGATGGTGGAGATTACAGTAATTACATCCTACGCCATTTCCAGGGTCTGCAAACCATTGGAGGTGGGCCAGTGTGACAATAACGTCATACTGTGGCTTGCATAATTGGTTTCAAGTGCAGGCCACTTTGAAAAGAGAAGTGATTTTTCAGATTGGTCATTAGTGGCCAGCAGGCCAGATCTTTCCCTCCAAACTCAAACCACACAGAAACATCGTCAACCCCCACACTTTCCCTCTGCTGGTTCAGCGCGCCACCCCACTTCCGGGCCCAAGGACAGTCCTTCCTCCTCCGGCATACAGGCTGCCTGTTGTCCAGATCACTTAGACCGAAACCATCCTCAAAACTGTCTACACCAAGACTTCACACCAGTCTCCATCTCTGCGTGGACATCAACCAGAGAGGCTGGAGTCCCTAGGCCAGACCTGCAAAAGCCGTGGGGTGCGGTCGGAAAGCGTGTGAGCACTGATCCTCGGAGGTGAGCGGCCCCGACTCGGACACCCTTCAGCAAGTGCTGAAGCTACCCTTCCGCTCGCCCAGTCTGTGCAAGCACATTCGTCCTACCGTCCATGACCTTGAGCTTCGATGTCCCTCTTTCTGTCCTCCCATGAGATGTCAGGACCGTGTGCAGGGGTCCTCACAGAAGCCCTGGGGGGCTTACCTTGTACCTGGGCCAGACCTCCTGAACTTGCAGCCGCAGTTCCAGCCTGGATGACAATGTCATGTCCACTCTTCACACAGACTTGCCCTCTGCAAAGACTTACTGAGCGTGTGCAGGGCCCTAGACAGGGAGACGGACAATAAACAAACAAGCAAGCTCATCCAGCAGTAGGTACGATGAAAAAGAGAGCAGCAAGACTGTCCTTGTCCCACTTTTGTCAACAAGCACACCAGGGGGATAGCAGGGCCATCCAGCCATCATTCCCCACGGCTTCTCCCCATGCCTTCTCCCCATGCCTGGGAGATGTAGCCAAACTAATGAAAGATTAGGGATAATACCACAGATTGGAAAGGCTGTGGGGAAATGAGATGTGAGCATAGTCACCTTTGAGGCAGATTTGAAAGAGCTGTGCAACTTTTAAATATGGGTACAGCCCTACTACCCAGACATTCCACCTCAGGGCACCTACTCTGGATAAATCCCTAGTTATGTGCAGAAACAGTGTCCAAACATAGGAATGACAGCATTGTTTGAAATTGCAGTGACCTGAAGATGATGCCCATCGACCCACGGACTGTGACTCAGCAGTTTAAATGAGGAAGCAGGTTGAGCTGTGTGAGGAGTCTCCAAGATGTGATCACTGGTCCATAGATACGAATGTAAATATACAGAGGAAGGATGGTAACCATGGTTACCCCAGAAACAAGCTGAGGAGAGAGGGTGTGGTCAAAGGCCTCTAGGCTTCCGGTTTTTACGGAGAATTATACATGGGTTCCCTGCATGATTTTTACATTTATGTAATTAAACATCCTAAGAAAAAGAAAACAAGGCGATAGAACCATTTCCATGTTGTGCACCTTGATGCCAGCTCAGCTGTCATTTTCTGGTATGACAATAAAGACAAAAGCCCTAATGTCTGCCAAGTTCATTACCATTAACAGAACACACACACACACACACACACACACGCACACTTCATTCAGATGGGCAGGTAATAAGTGCTCTCAACTAGCTTTTATTGGGTTTGAAAAGAAACACCACTGCAAAATGTAGTTGCCTAAAACCACAACCATTTGATTTCGCTCACAAATGTGGGTGGGCGAGCTGGGTGATGTTTCTGGTCTGGGCCAGCCAAGCTGATGTTTGCTGGGTTTGACCATGAATCTGTGGTCAGCGGGCAACTAGACAGTCTAGAATGATCAAATGATCTAACTCCTAGGCCTGGCATGTGGCACCTTGTTCTCCCTGGCTTGACTCCCACCCACCAGCAGGCTAGCTCAGGCATAGTCACATGGGGAAGTCAGAGTTCCAAGAGAAGCAATAGGGAAAGCTATTATACAACACCCCTTGAGGCTTAGGCTCTGAAATGTATACATTTCAGCCACATTCTATTGGTCAAAGGAAGTCCCAAAACGAGCCATTGTTCAAGTGGTGGAAAATAAGACGCCACTCTACCTAGCTAATAACATGAACAGCTACTGTGTGCCAGGCCCTGTGCTAAGCATTTTAGATAGATTTCCTCATTATCTTTCCATAGTAACACTGTGAGGACAGTGTATGATATTACTTTATAGATGAAGAAACTGAGGCACACTGGGCGTCAGAGAAGGGACTGTCTTCAGTGGACTCCAGAAACGCTTTACCCCACCCACAAACTCTCCTACAGATGCTCTGAGTGCCACCATCTGCCCTGCTGTGAATGACTTATGTCCAAGATCCGTAATGAAGCCCTGAGTCCCAGGGTGGCTGGATTTGGAGTAGGGAGTAACGAAGGTTAAAGGAGGTCAGAAGGATGGAGCCCTGATCTGATAGGATTAGTGCCCTTGTAAGAAGAGACACCAGCCAGCCCAGCCCTCCTATGCTCTCTCACTCTCTCCACTTGTGAAGACCCAGCAGGAGGGCAGATGACTACACAGCGTGAAAAGGGCCCTCACCAGAAACTGAATTGCCTGGCACCTTGATCTGGGGCTTCTGAGACTCCAGGACTGTAGGAAATAAATGTCTGTGGTTTAAGCTGCTCAGTCTGTGGTGTTTTGCTAGATGGCAGCCCAAGCAGACTGACATTCCTCTGTCCTCTGCTAAAATGCAGTGCCCATCGTGTTGACGGTTGCACTCCCTCCCCAATTCCTTGGAGCACAGGTGGCGTTCACTACTCTCCTTCCCAGTGAGACAGGCTTCAAGGTGAAGTTCCCAGGACACCATGTTTCTGTATAGAACCCCAAATTTTCTCTGCTTTTTTATTATTCTTCTGCTCGGAAGACACAAGTTGGCAACAACCGCTTGGACCCAACAGGTGTGTGCTGAGTGATGAGAACAGGAGAGAAATGGGTTTGAAGGCACGTCGCCTGTGGTAGTGATGAGACTAAAGAGGGAACAGAGCTCCACCTGGCGGGGCATAGGTGCCTCTCCACTCTCCCTCCCTCTGCCCCGCCGGGACTCAAGCCCCCAACCCCCAGCATGGATGGTAAGGGCAGTGGTGCTGACACCAGACCACCGGGGCTCACGACCCATCTCCCACCTTTTAGCTGTAACCTTGGCACATCTCTCAACCCTCGGTTTCCCAACCTGTAAGGTAGAGATAATGGCACTTACTCAGAGGGTTGCTGTCAGCATTAAATAGGCTAACGGCCATCAAGCTCTCAGGCCAAGCTCTGGGCCACAGGAAGAGCCAGCATGTGTTAACCAGAGGGGTGAGTGACCACACTCATCCCTGGAGGCGGGGTCTGGAGGAAAAGGGGCAGCCCAGGGCTGCCACCCTGAGTCCAGGCACTGGGCTCGCCACCCTGCCCCTCCCCAGGCTCCTAAAGGCAACTGTTGTGTACAAGGTGTGAGCCTAAAAATAAAAGGCCAAGGTGAGAGAGGCAACAAGTGTTTGAGATCAAAAAAAAGAATTGCAATTCTGGGAAGCACTGATTCAGGCAGAAACCCTAACTGTTCTGATTAGGAGGTGAAGGCAAGGGGTTTTTAATGAGAAAGGGAAGGGGAACAATTACATCAGTAGAAGGAAGGAATTTCTACAGTTGCAAATAAGCTAAGTCATTCTTTAGCGATACATGGTGATGCAAATTCCAAAGAATCTCTTTAATTTTCAGTCCGGTAGTCAGGATGTCTGCTTTCCTGTTAGCTTTGAAACAGTTGTTTGGAATCCAATGTTGCTTTTGGCCAGTCCAAAGCTTATGTTGTTGTCCGGTCTCAACATCCCAGAGGTTTGAGGAGTAAGACAGTTCAAGGCAGTTCCTCTGGGATGGCAGCGCCCACTCCATTTTGGAGCGTCTCCCTTTATATTATCTCTCACAAAGGGAACAGACCGGGTGTGTGGACTTCAGAGAAAAGCTTAGAGGAAAGTGAGTTCCACTTTACCAGGTGGGAGAAGAGACTAAGGAAAGATAAGCACCTTGTCCCAGGTTACACAGCTGGTCAGCCAGTATCAGGTTCCCCACTGTTTCTGATTCCAGAGATATTTTAGCCATACTTTGGTTGAAAGGAATGAAAACTAGAAGGTCCCCCAGACCTCAACTTGTGTTCCCATTTAGAACCAGGCTTAGCCCCATTCAGCCAGCTCTGCACACCCACCTTCCTCCATGCCCCTGCCTGGTGCTCACTGTGAGAAAAAGCAGAGAAATGGCTTTGAATTCAGGCCTCACCACCTATCGTTTAGTTAGTGCCCTTAGCCTTTCTGAGCCTCCATTCCTCAAATGTACAATGGGTTGATGAAACAAGCTGGCACATAGAATGTGCCTGGTCTTGTACCTGTGCGTAGAGGGAGCCAAGGATAAATGTCTGTCCCGCACACCTGTGAGGTCAGTGACTTTCCCAGGGTGCTTTGCTGCACCCACCAGCGCTTCCTGCAGGGTCCGGCACATCGTGGGTGCTACACACACACACACACACACACACACACACACACAGAGTTTTATTGAAAAATCAGGTACTTGTGTAAAGTGTTTCCAAGGTGAATGCCTTTCTCAATTGAGTTCACCCTTGGAAAACAGAACATCTGCCAAAGTGGGCAGCTGCTGCTGCTGCTGTCAGGCCTGGCACGGACGCTGGCATTGTCAGATCCGGTATGTAAAAAAAGCGGCTCAGGCAGCAGTGGTGGGAGGGGGCAAGGGTGTAAAGTGAAGGCAGACTGGACACAAGGCAGGGAGACCTGTGGGCAAATAGTGGGTGGTCTATGCCAAGAATAGAGGGGCTGCAGTGGGACCCCCATGAGGAGAAGCCACGGGGGCTTGAGGGCTGGGACTCTGGTTCAAGTCCTGGCTCCTGAGCCCCAGCTGAGTGGGCTGTACCTCCTCCATCATCTGAAAATGGGGTACTGCCAGGCCCCCACCTCTCGTCCACGCACTGCCCTTGGTCAGCCCTCCGACGTGCCGGCATCACGCAGAGTGCAGGATGTGGCACAGGCTTTGCCAGCCTAGTGAATTCCCGCTCTGCGACTTCCCCACACCCATGAATAGGGGCCGGTTACTTAACCACCGGAGCGGAGCACAGAGTGAGGTTAACACTACACCCCAGGATTGCTGTGGGGATTAAGTTAGACACCGCAGTAAAGTACTTGGCGTGATGTAACTGCAACAAAGGCTAGTGTCCTTTCTCCAACGGGATGCAGCACATGAGGGAAGAGACCAAAAGGCACCGGGCTGGACAAACATGGCACAGCTCCTCGGTTCTCTCCCAGGAATCCTGCTGGATTCCTCCAGGGACTCACTGGTAAATTTCTTAATCTGCTCCAGGAGGCCCTGGGTCAAAGTGGAATTTAACATTTTGGGAGTGAGCTCATCAGCAGTGGGCCTGACTGGAAGATTTTTGAAAGCCTCTTTATCCAGCCCAATTGTGTACTTTTCCAGGTCAAAATGCTTCTCATTTTCCAGGGTTCCTGAAAATTCATTTGTCCGGCCCTCCTTTGAAGGAGCCTTTATTGAGTACCTACAGTGCTAACCACTAAGGAGACAAGAGCGCCCTCTCTCTCTCACTTGTGCAAAGGACATTCCTTGAGCCTATAGTGCACTGAGCAGCGTGTAGGGAAAGGAATTTTCCTTCTATGCTTCTGAGCTCTTGGCTGCAAACCCCATAATAAAGGCAGCTTACGGAGAGCAAAATAAACAGAAGTTTATGAACATGCAT
This sequence comes from Aselliscus stoliczkanus, assembly GCA_033961575.1. NCBI lineage: Eukaryota > Metazoa > Chordata > Mammalia > Chiroptera > Hipposideridae > Aselliscus > Aselliscus stoliczkanus. The sequence goes on from CM066732.1 coordinate 154,279,235, forward strand.
AGTTCACTTAGATATGGGTGAGACCTGGGGGGAATGAGTTAATTCCCCTGAGGTGGCCTAAAGCACCAGCTTAACTATCATCTTCAGCTAAAAACAAAGAAATGAAGTGGGGGAGGGGGCAGTTATGAGAGGTGACCAGGAAATCACAAGAGCAAGGTTGTTGTACCTTCAAGGGTAAGTCGGCCGCTTTTCCACTGATAAGAGTCTCCAGTGATTTATAGCCATCCTTCTCTTCCTGGTACATAGAGGGAGACACCCTTACAAATGGAGAATCCCTTTATAGAGGCAAATGTCCCTTACAGGATGGTGACTTTTCTGTTTTCAGAACTTCTCTTGTATCTGCTATTTCTCAAAATAATCCATTTGCCAAAGAGGCATATTTTTTGGGTGGCATATTCTGCTACTCTTCAAGTGTAAGACCCAGGGGACACTGTTAAAAAGACAAAATTCAACTCAGTGAATTTGAAAGATCTTATTGGCTTTATTCAACAATTCATGAATCAGGCAGATCCCACCCAGCAGATAGAAAGGAGCGCCAAAGGGCACACAAACTGGCTGACTTTTATAGGCAGAAGGGGGCGAGACTGGAAGTTATACTAGCAAAATGCTGATTTTCTGTGGCAAGGTCACCTTTCTTTAGGGGGTGGTAGGGGTCTATCAGGCAGATTACCTCACTGGCGCTGACCAGGTCATTCCAGGTTGACTGGTTTATGATTTCATTCCTGGGGAAGGCTGGAACTATAATTAAGTTCGGTATGAAATCTTTATTTGGTGACGTGGAGCTTAGCACAAGTGACTCCATTTTTGGGCCTGTTTCTTTTTTAACAACACAAAGATGGACTACCAAGTCCCTCCTGCAAAGGACTCTATAGTTCCAAGTGCAAACAGCAAGAAACACAATAAGCACAGAAAAATCACTCCTATTCCCACCTGTCCTCCAGGGCCTTCCTTCACACTGAGTGTCAATAACATAAGAAAAGGAGCGATGTCTTAAGCTACAAGTGATCATGGAAGAATTATAGGCTTCCCAGTAAAAGTAATGGGAAATTTGGGAGGAAGGAATGAACCTCCCACAAAGTCTCTGAAAAGTGGACCACATAGGTGATTCATCCATCCATTTAACAAATATTTGCTTAGTGCCTACTATGTTAAGCGTGGTACAAGAGCGTAGCTAATACTCTATCTAGTCTTACTGCTTGTTTTCACTTCATTTCAGACAGAGGAGAGGCTATCATACTGGAAACCTACAGGCATATCCCAGCATTGTGGATATTGGATCCTCGCATGGGTGCCCAACAAGTATATTGGAGGCCCTGTAAGAAAACCACTGCTTTCCTCTCAGGAGAACCACTGCCATTATTAATTTAAGAACATCTTAGAGAAATGACTCCCTTTCAGGGATGTCAGTGTAGGGGCAGAACATTTTTCCCTTCTTCCCTTCTAGTTCCTTTGACTTGTCTAATAATTACATTGACATAAGACAGATTAATAAGAGAAAACCAAAGAGAGCCCCATAAAAATATGACACTGAAAGAAGTGACCAAAGCAGGAAGCTTTCATACTTTTTAGACAAATGATAAATTTGTGAACAATTGACAAGATAAAGGTTTGAGCTTGGGTTAGTAAATTGGTAAAGTTATAAAAACAGTCCCCTTTTCCCCCTGAAAAAACAAAATCAGGCCCTTTGTTCAGTAGAATCTCCCTACATCCTTGTAATGTCCTTTAATGAGTTCCTCTAACTTTTGAATTTCCTGTAAGCCGGAAATTCTGTCTAGAGGCTTGATTAGATTCAGGCTGAGTGAGTTTGACCAAAAGGGTTCATAGATGATATTAGGAGATTCCAATTACATCACACACCAGGAGACACATGATGTTTATTGTTCCATAGTAAGTGGGATAAAACTCCCTCCATATAAAGTCCCTCTTTAACCTTTTAGCTGTTGATTTTAGCATCCAATAGTGGTTCTTAACTAGGTCATGAGAGGTTGCAAAATTCCAGCTGAACTTGAATAGACAGGATTCCTCTCAGTCTATCCTAGGGCCTCGTTTTAGCTCACTTTATGTCTAACTTCGAAATTGGTGGCTCACCCTCCAAACACAACCTGAAGATGTGTTTTGCTTGATTGTCACAGTGTTTTTTGAGCAGTTGAGCCAATACTTTAAATGATAAGTAGTGGACATTTTTAAAATGCATCTCTTCAACTTCCTTTGAAAAACTGGGAATCCAGCAGCACTGGGTCAGCCCTACCACAGGGTGGCAGCCTACGGGATCTGACTAGTTAATGGCCGACACTCTAGACACAATGGATGCTCCTGCTTCTCCACATCCCTACTATGCCCTCCTGTAGCCCCCAAAGCTGAGACTAAGCGTCAGTTGCATCTACCAGGCACTTACTGTGTTGTCTTTCCTATGACAGAGAAAATATTCTCTGTGCAAGTCCTCTATCAAAAGCAGGAAACCAAAATATATAACAAAAGCGAAGCTGGTTTCAAAGAAATTAGCCAAGAGAACCTTTCTTTGTGAAAATCACTGGTTTAAAAAATAAGAGTAATTGTCAAATAAAGTATATGTGTTAAAAACATATGACCTGGGCCAGCCGAGTGGCATGTTGGTTAGGAGCTGGCTTGGGACACCAGCTCTGAGCAGCAGGGCCCCGGTTCAGATCCCACACATGAGGGCCAGTGACACTGCCCTCTACAGTTAAGATGGTGAACAACAGCTCAACCTGGTTTCCTCTCTAGCTAAGATGTTTGGTGACAGTGTGGGCTGCAGCTCCTGCTGCAGTGGACTGCCACAGGCTACAGTGAGTGGTGGGCAGCCAGCGTGAGCAGCTGGCAGCCAGCGTGAGCTGCCAATAGCCGCGGTGAACGACATCCAGAGGCCAGCGACCGATCTGCCTCATCCGGGAAGAGCGCAATGATGATACCAACATGGGCCAGTGAAGCAACGTCCTCCACAACTAGACTGAAGAACAAAAGGACAGCAACTTGTCTATTCCCATTCCCCGATTCCCCAACGCTGTTCCCTTCCCCTAATTCCCCAATAAAATCTTTTAAAAAAAGGACATGACCTGAGATGCCAGTAGATTACTATGAACCTACTTTGCTCATTAATCTCCACTGAGTTTGCACTTCATTTTACCCTCTTCCTCAGTAAGATTATCCACTCCTGTGATTTCAGCGACCATCTTGCTATGGACTGAATTGTGTGAACCTGCCCCCACCAAAAAAAAAAAAAAATTTCTGTTGAAGTCCTAACCCTGATACCTCAAAATGTGATTCTATTTGGAGACAGGGTCTTTAAAGAGGTGATTAAATTAAAATCAGGTCATTAGGTTGGCTTGGGATGCCAGGGGCCCCAGTTTGGGTCCCACATATGAGGGCCAGTAACACTGCCCTCAAAAAAAAAAAAATCAGGTCATTAGGGTTGGCCCTAATCTGATGTGACTTTCATCCTTTTAAGAAAATGAGATTAGGGCCCGCAGAGAGACACCAGGGATGCAAGCACACAGGGCCAACCATGTGAAGAAGCAACAGGAGAGAGGCCATCTGCAAGCCAAGAAAAGAGGCCACAGAGGAAACCAGGCCTGCCAACGCCTTGATCTAAGACTTCCCTGTCTAGCAGATAGGGACTGAGACAATGTATTTCTGTTGTTTAACTCAGCCAGTCTGCAGTGTTTTGTTATGGTAAATCTCGCAAACTAATGCACATCTCTCTGCTCTAGATCCTAAATCCGTGTCCCCAGACCACACTGCTGCCCTGTGCCCTAGACCTGCGTTACAACTCCAAGCAAAAAGCTCACAGGTTTGAGCAAAGTACAGAGGCAGGAACTGACGGTGGTGGGAGGACATAGGTGCAGCTGGATTAGAGAGTAATGGGAAAGAAGTCTGGACAGGTAGATTGTGGTGAAATTGTGAAGTGCTAAGAAGCAGTAGGTTTTCCAGACACTACCGGAGATTTTCAAAGTTCCATTTGGGGAAGATGAGTCATGTAACTCTTACCTTTCCTTATTAGGAACTGTTAACATGTTTTAAGAATGTTTTGTTATATTTTAATCCTCAATCCCGCCAACCAAACAGAGCAGACCGCAATAAACATTTGTTGACTTTGATTGGCTCAAGTCATTCCACATCAGAACAAAAGGGCAGCACAGCCCTGAATTAGCATGGTGCCAGGCTGTGCAAAGGAACACCATTTCTTGTGCTAACTGCCCCAGGGAATAAAAGGCTTGGGTTTGGGCCCAAGTCGGGATGAGAATATAGGATACAAACCCAGTGAAAAAACAAAATTCTACCTGTGTCAGGTTAGGCATTGGGCCACTAGTGGGGATGGGGGAATCTGTGCTTAAATGCCACTCCCAGTGGGTAGCAATGAGAGAAGAGAATACAATAGTCCCTCCTTACCTACAAGAGGCCCAGAGGATGCCTGAAACTGTGGATAGTACCAAACCCTATATATACTATGTTTTTTTCCTATACATACTTAACTATGATAAAGTTTAATTGATAAATTAGGCACAGTAAGAGAGTAACAACAATAACAAATAATAAAATAGAACAATTACAACAATAAGCTGTAGTAAGTTATTTGAATGGCTTTGGGGCATTATTAAATACAATAAGGGTGACTTGAACACAAGCACTGCGTGACTGAGACAGTCTGTCTGATGATTGAGAGGGCTGCTAAGTGAGTAACAGGCGGGAAAGCGTATATAGCGTGGAGACGCTAGACAAAGGGATCATTCACATCCCACACGGGAAAGAGCCGGACAGCACGAGATTTTATCACTCTAAGAATGGCGTGCGACATAAAACTTTTCAACTGTTTATATCTGGAATTTTACATTTAATATTTTCAGACTGCAGTTGACCATGGGGAACTGAATCCATGGAAGGTGAAAGAGTGGATATGGGTAGGCTGCTGTATAAGAAAGAGATACCCAAAGAAGACATCACAGGACTCAAAAGCAAGACATGAGTCTTTACGAACTAGAAAGAGAGCAGGAATGCAAAGCCTTGAGTGAAATTCAGTGCAACAAGGAAAAAAGTTAGGGCTAGACGCCCAGATTAAAGTCAGTGCACAGGGCTGGGGGAGAAGAGAGGGGAGAGTGGTGAATGGGAAGGGCTCCATTCACAGAAGGTGCTGGGGAAAAATGGCCCACTGCCTGTGACTGTAGCTTTGGGGTAGGGAGGTGGGGTGGTGAGGAGGACAAAGCCTCAGAGACTGGCCCACGGCCTTCCCGCACGCTCTCTCTGTAACTGGATTGTGGTATCCGGTGTTAACAAGAAGCAAGAGTTCCCAAACCGAATCACAGGGCAACGTTCTATTCTGACAGTCTCTAGGGCCAAGTGGAAGCACAGAAAAATTCGCAGAGATAGGAAGAGTGAGAAGCAAACATTAAATACAAAAACAAAAAAACCCCTCAAATTTACTTTGTTTGTGAACCAAATATCAGAAATATATTTAAAAATGAATGCTATGCAAGAGAGCCAAACAAACTGAACAAAGGGATTTTCATTCTAGATGAAAAAAGTTTTATGAAACAGTACATATAATAAGACTATAAAATGAATATGTTTAGGGTGCTCAGAGAGTAAAGGAATTCATTGCATTTATTAAGAGGGGATAACAGCAAAAACAGGCAGAAATTAAACAAGGGCGATATGGGAAAAAAATAATGAAATCTTGGTGTGTGCTCCACACAGCCAAGTTTATATTCTCAAGAAGCATAGCAAAAAATAATGTTTATTTCCATTAGAAATCAATATAAAATGGGCTACAGCTAAACTTGAAAAAATTTAAACAACTCTTGATGTTGATGCAGTGGTAATATTCATAAAAAAAGTGTTCCAGAAAGCAACATGCTAATATGTATAAACAGCCATGAAGTGTTCATAACTTTTTTTTTTTTGAGGGCAGTGTCACCAGCCCTCACATGTGGGATCGGAACTAGGGCCGCTGATGTCCCAAGCGAGCTCTCAACCAACACGCCAATCGGCTGGCCCTGTTCATAACTTTTGACACAGTAATTTCACATTGAGGAATGTATTCCACAGACAGAACCAAAAGCAAAAGGCTACATGGCTAATTCTAGAAATAGCCTGAGTGTGCATTATGAGAACAGTTTAATAAACCATGTACCTCAAACAAGTGAAAGAACACTGATTCATTAAAACAAGTACGATGGCTGCATGTCAATATTTTTAAATGTGTAAATTAAACGGTTCAAGTTTAAAAATAGAGTTGATTTTCTGGCCATGATGGAGTAACTCTATCCAACTAATCCTCCCATTATAAACAACCATAAAACTGGACAAAATACATGAAGCAACTGTTTTTCAGCATTGGACATCAAGCAATGGAAGAATGCCAGCTTTGAAAGAAGGGAACTTTATAGGATAAGCCCCACTGTGTCCCCTCCATGAGGACAATTGCCCAATTGTGACACAGGAAACTGGAGACTAAACAGACCAGGTAGTTCCTATGATCTGAGGAGGCAAAGTCGGCCATTAGAGAAGCTGCAGTGGTCGGAGTCTGTGGGGCAGAGCATCAGCGAGGAGGGAAATGAGCAGGGAGGTGAGCGTAAGCCTGTGTTTGGGGTCCTCACAAGTCCTTTGGTGAGTAATAGGCTGCATGCGTGCAGGGCAAGATGACCCATTTCCAGGTAGTGTCTACTAGGGGTTGAAGGCAGAATAATGATGGCCGGGATAGACCTGTGCTTAGGGAGACCAGATTTCCAGCCCAGCCAGATCCCACAAACATTTAAAGAAAATAAGGTATATGGTGAAAATCTTAATGCCAATAAATTCTAAAACTCAAAACTCTCAGCTTACGAAAACTGATTTATGAAGAAATAGATCATTTAAAAAGTCCTATATCTATTAAAGAAGTTGAATTAGTTATAAAAACCTTCTCACAAAGAAAACTTCAGGACCAGGTGGCTTTAATGGTGAATTCTGTTAAATATTTTAAAAGGAAGTATTACCAATATTGTACAAACTCTTTCAGAAAACAGAGGAAGAAGGAACATTTCTTTTTTTTCCTTTCTTTTTTTTTTTTTTTTTTAAGATTTTATTGGGGAATTGGCAGAGGGGAACAGCGTTGGGGAATCGGGGAAGGGGAACAGACAAGTTGCTGTCTTTTTGTTCTTCAGTCTAGTTGCGGAGGATGTTGCTTCACTGTTGGTATCGTCATTGCGCTCTTCCCGGATGAGGCAGATCGGTCGCTGGCCTCTGGATGTCGCTCACCGCGGCTATTGGCAGCTCACGCTTGGCTGCCAGCCGCTCACACTGGCTGCGGGCCACTCACTGTAGCCTATGGCAGCCCACTGCAGCAGGGGCTGCAGCCCACACCGGGGCTTGCACAGCCCAGCTCCAGGTGGAGCTGTTGTTAGCTGTAGAGGGCAGTGTCACTGGCCCTCATGTGGGATCCGAACCGGGGCCGCTGACATCCCAAAACCAGCGCTTAACCAATGCTCCACTCGGCCGGCCCAGGAACATTTCTTAACTTGTTTTATGAGGCAAGTGTTATCCTGATTCCAAAACAAACAAAGATGTTTCCAAAAAAGTATAGGTCAATATCCCTCATGAAAATAGATTAAAAAATCCTCAAAAAATATTAACAGATCAAACCAATAATATATTAAAAAGTATATTACATCATGAACAAGTATAGTTTATCCTAGGAAGTCAAGTTTGATGTAATATTCAGAAAAAAAACCATCAATGTAGCCATTTTGAGAAACAACTTGTCAGTTTCTCAAACAGTTAAACATAGAACTACCATACTGTTTAGCAATTCCATTTCTACATCTTTATCCAAGGGAAATGAATATTTTCACACAAAAATTTGCACATAAATGTTCATAGCAGCATTATTCATAAAAGCCCCCTAGACAACCTAAATGTCCACCAACTGGTGAGTAGAAAAACATGTATGTCTGTACAATGGAATACTATTCAGCAATAAAAAGAAACAAACTACTGACAATCATGGATAGAACTCAAAAATGAAAATGCTAAATGAAAGAAGTCAGACACAAGAGACCACATATTATATAATTCCATTTATATATGAAAGGTCTAGAAAAGACAAATGTAGATATAAAGTAGATTAGTTGCCTAGGAATGGAGGTGGAACAGGAATTAACTGAAACGGGCATAAGGGATCTTATGGGGGGAATGAAGATGTTCTAAAACTAATTGATAGTAATGGTTGCAGCACTCAGTAGAGTTACTAAAAATCATTAAATTAAGTAATTGAAAAGAGTGAATTGTATATAAGTATAAAGATATTTATAACTTAAGCAATTTTTTAAAATTGATGTAATTCACTACGTTAATAGAATGGAGAAAGACCATGAGATCATCTTAATAGATACAGAAAAGGTATTCGACAAGTTTCAAGACCCATTCATAATTTAAAATAAAAATAAATAAATAAATAAATAAATAAATAAATAAATAAAATAAAAGACTCTTAGAAATCTAAGAATATAAAAGCAAACTTCTTTAACCTATAAAGGACATCTATGAAAGTCTGTAGATACCATCATATTTAATGGTGAGGGACCGAATGCTTCCCACTAATATCCATAACAAGGCAAGGATGACTACTCTCCTCAATATTTACTGGAGGTCCTAGCCAGTGAAGAGACAAGCAAAAGAAATAAAAGGTATAAATATCAAAAATAATGAATTAAAAATTTCTCTATTCACAAATGACTTGATTTTTTATGTGAAAGATTCTAAGAACTCTACAGAATGCCTGCTAGAATAAGTAAATTTAGTAATGTCACAGGCTAAAACACCAGTATACAAAAATAAATTGTATTTCTATATACTAGCATTGAATGATTAGAAAATAAAACTTAAAAACAGTATTACAATAGCATTGAAAAGTACTTAGAAAAAAATGCAACAAGGGCCAGCCGAGTGACGCAGTGATTAATCACTGGCTTGGGAAGCCAGGGGCCCCAGTTCAGGTCTCACATTTGAGGGCCAGTGACACTGCCCTCAAATAAATAAATAAATAAATAAATAAATAAATAAATAAATAAATAAAATTTTTTTAAAAATGCAACAAACTATATGTAACACCTATAGATGGAAAGCTGCAAAATTTCACTAAAGAAAAATTAAAGATAGAAATATACCATGTTCATGGATTGGAAGACAACATTGTTAAGGTGTCCATTATTCTAAAATTAATCTACATATTTGACAGTGTCAAGAAAATTTCAACAGGAATTTTTCCTAAAAAAATTACAAGCTAGGTCTAAAAATTTTTATAGAAATATTAAGGATATAGGATAGTCAAAACATTTTTTTAAAAGCACAAAGTTGGAGGGGCAGGTTGAGTGGTGCAGTTGGTTAAGAGTTGGCTTGGGGGCACAAGCTCTGAGCAGCAGGGCCGCTGGTTCGGTTCCCACATGGGCCAGTGATGCTGTGCCCACTACAGTTAGGATGGTGAACAACAGCTCTACCTGGAGCTGGGCTGCTGTGAGTGTCAGGCGACAGTGTAGGCTATAGTGGGGCTGCAGTGGGCTGCCATGAGCTACCATGAGTAGCTGGCAGCCAGTAGCTGGTGAAAACTGCCGTGAGCCGACTTGAGCAACCCGATCTGCCTCAGCCAGAAACAGTGCAGTGATCACAATACCAACATGGGCCAGTGAAGCAGCGTCCTCCACAACTAGACTAAAGAACAAAAGGATAGCAATTTGTCTGCTCCCCTTCTCCAATTCCCCAACACTGTACCCTCCCCCAATTCCCCAATTAAAAAAAAAAATCTTTAAAAAAAAAAAAAGAAGGAAAAAAAAGCACAAAGTTGGAGGACTTGCACTCCCTGATATTGAGACACACTATAATGCCACCGTTAATCATGACAGCGAAGTATTGGCATTAAATGTAAACAAGCAGGTCAATGGAACATAATAAATGTAATAGGTTTAATAGTGTCCCCCTAAAAAATTCATGTTTATCTGGAACTTCAGAATATGACCTTATTTGGAAATAAGGTCTTTGTCAATATAATTAAGTTAAAGACCTGGAGATGAGCTCATCCTGGAGTTAGGGTGGGCCATAATCCAGTGATTGGTGTCCTTATAAGAAGAGGAAAGGACACAGAGTCACAGTGAAGAGGGCCATGCAAAGGCAGAGGCAGAGATCAGAATGATGTTCCTACAAGCCAAAGAATGCCCGGAGCCATCAGTAGCTAGAAGACCCAAAGGATGATCCACCCCTGAAGCCTGAGGAGAGAGTGTGGCCCTGCCAACATGGCCCTGCAACACCTTGCTTTCAGTCTTCTGGCTTCCATTAACAAAGTAAAAAAAACAAGCTACAGAAAAGGAGAATATACTCATATATCTCACAAAGGCTCTGTATCCAAAATTTATAAAGAACACTTAAAACTCAATAGTAAGAATACAAATAACTCAATTTTAAAAAGAACAGTAAAAGACATGAACAGAGACCTCACAAAATAAAATATATAAATGTCCGGAGAGAGATCCAAGGTGGCATAGTGGATAAACACTGTGCCGGCATCCTTCCCTGAACACATTAAAAATTACAACTAATTATAGAACAATCAACCTGGAGAACCCTCTGAAGTCTAGCCAAACAGAAGTCCTATAACTAAAAAGATAAAAAAAGAAGCCCCGTTGAGACTGGTAGGAAGGGCGGAGACACAGAATGGGTCCCAAACCTCCTTGTGGTGAGAATCAGGAGGGATATCTCAGCCGCAGAGATTCCTCCCAGAGGAATGAGGGTCGCCAGCCCCCCACACTAGGCTCCTCAGCCCAGAGTGTACTGATGCTGGGAAGAGGAGCCCCCATAACATCTAGTTGTGAAAAACAGTGGGAATTCCAATCATTTGGGTGGGATGGAAGGCTTCTGGAAACCCAGACATCTTCTTAAACGGCCTGTGCATAGGCTCACTTGCTCACAGGCACTCACTTTGGGATCTAGCAGAAGAACGGTGGCTAGGGAGGCCTTGGAGACATACAAGGGACAGACTGAGATGTGTGGCTTCAGGGAGAGGACTAGAGGGCAGTAGGCCTTTTCCCGGTGAGCGGTCCTTCTCGGATGCAGCCAGCAGGCGGCGCCATCGTCCCTATGTTAAGCCCGCCCCCACAGGCCAAATCTGAATCTGATTGGCCTGGTGCACTCCTCTGCTCCACCCTGCTGACTCAGCTGGGACCCTGCCTCACACAACTCACACGCCGAAGGAGACACTTTCTCCACGAGCAGCCAGCCCTGCCTGCATTGCACTCTTTCTTGGAAAATTACTGGAGTCCATGTGCCCCAGGTGGGCTGCGGCTGGCCTCGGGGTGCTCTGAGACTTTTGCTGAGTCACTCCAGGCAGCCCTGGCACCAAACCAGAGTCTACATTAACCTGGTGACCACAGCTCTTCCTACTCTAGTGAATCCCTGAGACCCTGCCTCACCCAACTCGTGTACCACATGAGGCTTTATCAGTGGCTGAATCTTAAGGGAGCCAGCAGGTGGCAGCAGGCTTTTGAGTGTCCTGGCTTTTGTGGAATTATCCAAGGCCTGGTATTGGTGGCAGTCATCCTCGGTTTGCAGTGTGGCCTCTCCCATGAGCCTCCAGGTTTAGCACAGACAGCAAACAACTGTGAATCACTTTGTAGCTCCTACCAGTAGGCCCCAGGCAGTCACAGGCAGTGGCTGAGCTGGGCCAACACCAGAGCCCTGCCCAAGAGGCCCCATAACCAACATACTTGGAGGCTGACTTCAAACCACAGCAGAGCACTGCTCAATTAGCCCTACAAGTGCCACACACAAAGGGTGGTCTCAACAGCCATCAGCGCCCACTGGGCAAATCCCACAGAGTCGGGTAAGCCTCTGCACAATAGCTCGTAAGCTGTGGATGTGGCCAAACTCCACAGCCAGTCAGCCTGAGGGCCAATCCCACTCACTGACATACGAATAGCAATCACGGCTCAAATAAAACAGGAAGGCACACACAACCCACACAAGGACATTCCTGGAGTACCTGGAGCAGATGACCAGGGAGACTGTGACACTGGGCCCCACAGGACACCTACTAAATAAAGTCATCTAGCCAAGACTAGGAAATATAGCAGATCTACCTAATACATAGAAACAAACACAGAGAGGCAGCCAAAATGACAAAACAAACAAATGCATCCCAAATGAAAGAACAGGAGAAAAATCCAGAAAAAGAACTAAATGAAATGGAGACAAGCAACCTACCAGAGACAGATTTCAAAACAATGGTTATAAGGAAGTTCAAGGAACTTAGTAAGAACTTCAACAGAGAGATAACAAGTATTAAAAAAAGGACATAGAAACCATAAAAAAAGAAATAGCCAGGAGAAGAAAAAAAAAAAGCTGAGGTAGCAAAACTTATACCAGACAAATTAGACTTTAAATCAAAGGCTATAACAAGAGACAATGAATGACCCAGTAATCCTGCTTCAGGTTATTTATCTGAAGAAACCCAAAACATTACTTCAAGGGGAAATGTGCATCATATGTTCGCTGCAGTATTGTTTACAATGGCCAAGATGTGGAGGCAGCCTGGGTGTCCATAGATGGAAGAATGGATGAAGAGGAGGTGGTGCATATATACAATGGAATATTGTTTGGCCATAGAAGGGAATGAGTTCTTGCCACCTGCAGCAGCACGGATGGATCTAGAGGGTATTGTGCTGAGTGGATCATGTCAGACAGAGAAAGACAGATGCTTTTGCTTATATGTGGAATCTAAGAACAAATTAACAAACAAAACAGAAAAACTCATAGATACAGAGGACATTTTGATGGTAGCCAGATGGGAGGGGGTTTGAGGCTGTGGATAAAAGAAAGGGAAGGGATTAAAAATGTCAAATTGGTTGTTACAAAATAGTTATGAGAATGTAGGAATATATCTCCTTAAGGGGATATAATCAATAATGAATATAATCAATAATATTGTAATAACTCTGTATGGTATCAGGTGAATACTAGATTTGTTGGAATGATAGATGAAAAGGGATTGGGGGCAGGTTGAAAAAGGTGAAGAGGTTAAAATGTACAAATTGGTAGTTACAAAATAGTCAAGGGGATGTAAAGTAAAGCATAGGGAATATAGTCAATAATATGGTAATAACTATGTTTAGTGCCAGGTGGGTACTAGACTAGTCAGGGAGATCACTTCTTCCATTATATAAATGTCTAACTTTGCTTTACACCCAAAATTAATATAAAATAATATTGAATGTCAACTGTAATTGAAAAATTAAAAAGAAGGGTAAGGTAAGGAAAGGGGAGTAAGAGGTTCAAATCTCCAGGTATAAAACAAGTAAGTCATGGGGATGTAATGTACAGCATGGAGAATAGTCAATAATATTGTGATAGCATAGTGTGGTGTCAGATGATTGCTGGGTTTATCATGGCATCACTTCTTTTGGTATATAAATGTTGAATTACTATGGTGTAAACCTGAAACTAATGTAATATTATACTTCTAGTTATTTTCCAAAGAAAAATGAAAGCTTATGAGTGCACACACACAAAACAAACAAACAAACAAACAAACAAAAAAACTTATCCACAAATGTTTCTATCAGCTTTATTCATAAAAGCCCCAGACTGGAAACAACCCAAAAATCCATCAGTGGATATATAGGTAAACTAATTATAGTATACCCATCTAATGGAATATTACTCAGCAATTTAAAGAATGAACTACTGAGACACACCACAGCCAAGATGAACCTCAAAAACATTATCTTCAGGAGGCCTGCCGAAATGGCTCAGTTGTTTAAGAGCTCGCTCGAGTGTGAACTGAGCTCTGAGCAACAGCAGTTCGATGCCCAGTCCAAGCTGAGCTGCCAACAGGTAGCAGGATGGCTCAACCAAAACAAACAAACAAACAAACAAACAAACATTATCTTCAGGGAAAGAAGTTGCTCAAGAAAAGATACATAGTGAGGATGTGTTCATAAGAACTTCTAAAACTAGGCACAATTAATCTTATAGTGATGGAAATCAGATCAGTGCTTGCCTGGAACTATTGGTGGGGGTGGAAATCAACTGGAAATAGGTACAAGGGAAACTTTTGGGGTGCTGCAAATGCTTTTATTTTGATTGAGGTGCTGGTTACGTGGTATATGCAATTGTCAAGTTCATTAAAAGTGCCCATTTATTGTATGTAAATTATACCCCAACAAGGGTGATTAAAAATAGATTTCACCTGTGAGTGTTTTGTTCCCTTAAGGACCCAAACTAGAAGGCATTTTACTTCCATTAATGTCTCAGATGTCATTTATGTGAATAGCTGAAGATAACAGGAAGCAGCAGGAGAGAAAAAAAATAAAAAAGACTGGCAGAGCCTAGATCATGACCTTGAAGGGCCATGTAAGTCCTGTTAAAGTATTTGGACTTCATTCTGTGTTAAAGGCAGTAGTATGTTGGCCGGCCGAGTGGCGCAGTGGTTGAGTGCTGGCTTGGGACACCAGTGGCCCTGGTTCAGGTCCCACATATGAGGGTCAGTGACACTGCCCTCAAAAAAAAAAAAAAAAGGCAGTAGTATGATAGCTAAGTATTGCAAGTTCTTTTAGAAACATTCCATTTATGCTGTTATATATTTTTAGGGAAATATATTTATTTTTAAGAACATGCTATGGAAACTGAAGCTGACATGTTCTACTCAAGAGTTATGAATGAATGAAATTCATACCCCAGCTAGATTAGCAGTTTATCTAGAGTCTGTCCATAAATATGTATTGATTCAAGTGTTTGATGTGTAGTATGTGATTTCATTTACATAGCATCACTGAAAATAAGCATATTATATCAGCTTTTACTGCATCACAAACCACCCCAAAACTAATGGCTAAAAGAAAAAAAAAGCACTTATGTAGCTCATCATTCAAACAGATTGGGCTGGGCTCAGCTGGGAGATTCTTCTAGCCTCAGCTGGGTTCGCTTCTGCCTCTGTGTGCAGCTGCTGGGTAGGCTGGAAGCTGTCTGATCCTCAATGGCCTCTCACTCATCCTCCATAAGCTATCCCACATTTTCTCACATGGCAGCTGAGCAGGGTTCCAAGAGAAAGAGCTGAAATGTGCAAGGCTTCTTGAGCCTAGACTTGAAACTGACATCCATCATTCTTTTGGGCCAAAGCAAATTAAAAGCACCTTCCCTGGCTCCGATTCAGAGGGATGGGAAGTTCATACCACTTCTTGATGGGAGGGCCTGCAAAGCACATTGCAAAGGTTGAGAATTGGGGGATGGGTTTAGAATTGTGACCATTTTTGCAATCTACTGCAAGTATTATCCACTCTGTGTACGAAACAAAATGAAACTAAGGTTCAGAGCTGCCTTTTCTATGGCCAGTAAATGACCGAGGTGCCAGGCTCCAATTCCTAATCACAGTTCCACAATGAAATGTGGTCCGTCATTTTCAGGAACTCACAGTATTTTATACTGTTGAAACCATTATTCCCTTTCTCTGTAATCTTACAAAATCAACAGATCAGAAGATGAAGGAACAGGAAGTTTATGATCAGTAAATACTTCTGAAATGATTTCAAATGGGACACATTATTTCCTGAGACCTAAATGGAAAAGACTTCACTTCCTTTGGGAGGCATTAGGGATGAAAATCGTCCCCCTCAAAATATTCCATCTGGCCCCACATTTCCTCATCCTTCAGAAAAAAAGAGGAACATAAAAACGCCAAGCAGTCTATTTACCAAGAGCTGTTTGGGATACAAGAGTGCATCCATGGATGCAGCTACAATGTTCGTGAGCTGCCACGGTCAGGGTCAGGGAAAAGGGAGGGGAGAAGGCCTCCTGTCTGTAATCAGTTCCTATCTAGTAATCTCAAGATTTGGGTAATCTCAAGATGACACATGGAACATTTCCCCTTGTTTAGAAACTATCAGACCATTGCTATAATAAGCCACTTTGGAACTGAGCTCTACAAATGGACATTTAGGGTTGAATGCTATCGGGGGAGCCCACTGTTTGTGAGATGCCAACAACAGGATGGGGCAACAGGAGAATGTGCTCACTGAATGCCGTGCGGCCAGTGGGTGGGCCTTGAGCAGCCCGGCCAATGCAGGATGTGGGTGGGGTGGGGCTGGGAGAAACAGGAGTCTGGAAAGGTCCACATATAGGTATATCAACAAAGGGAGGAAGTGGCTTACAGAAGTGGGAATCGTTAGAGGCGGGGGTTCTTGCCTATAAAGTTGCTTACATGTAAAAAGTTATTACTGTTGCACCTCCAAATCTGAATGAGTTCTTATCAAAATCAATGGAATGGCATGGCGATCCCCAAACTTTCCCAAAGATGGAATTCACCTGCAGAGCTTGTGCACAATACACCTTCCTGGGTCCCTGCCTGGAGATTCTGATTCTGTAGTGGGTCAGGGTAGAGCTCAGGGGGTTGTGGTTTCAGCAAAACTCCATGTGGCTGGGATGCTCAGGCAAGTGTGGAATGTATTCGTGTGCCAATGAAACTCCACTACCCTTCAAACTCCCAGTTTCCTCCAACGGACTCTGCTTGTGATAAACCCTCCCAACTCTCCTCTTTTCTCTGCAAAAGAAAGCCCTCTCCTTTGTTCTCCGGACTTGCCTATGGTTTGCTATATAGCTGCATGTCCCGAATTGCACTTCTTTGCTATTCCCAAATAAACCCATTTTTCTGCTAGTAAAATAACTGTGTTTTGTTTTTTGTTTTTTTGAGGTCAACAATGGTATATTCACAATGTTTTCTTTCTAAAATCTGAATTCTGGGATAATTGACCCCAGTGTGAGTAGTTTTTACTCACCACACTTCTGATACCAAATGTGTGGAGTTTTATTCCTCACACCAACCAGTTTTCCAACTCCCCAGATACCAACTTGGTATCCTACCATTCAATTCAATTCTGACACTGACTACCCAGAATTCCTCAGACCCACAGGTGTAAGGGCTCAGTCCCACAAGATTGCCCCCACCAGATGCCAGTCGTAAGTGTTGGGTCCCCAGTTTACCTATACTTCTGTCCATCTCGGCTACAAAGTTGAGGTGTCCACACAATTTCGCCACCCTTTTAGAGTTTGGTAGTTTGCTAGAATAGCTCACAAAACTCCAGAAAACACTTTACTATTACTGGCTTATTATAAAGGATACAATTGAACAGGCACGTGAAGGGTACATAGGGTGAAGTCCGGAAGAGTTGTGAACACAGCAGTTTCTATCTCCTCTATGGAGACTGGGATACACCAATCTTTTGACATGTAGATGTGCTCCCTAACTTGGAAGTTCCCCATACCCCATCATTTAGGGGTTTCTGTGGAGGTTCCATTACATAGGCATGATTGATTAAATCATTGGTCATTGGTGTTTAATCAAACACTATCTCCAGCCCCTCTCCCCTACCTTAAGTCTGAGGCTAGGGCTGAAAGCTCCAACCCTCTAATTGCCTGGCTGTTTCCTCTGGCAACCAGCCCCCATCATGAAGCTACAACCTAGGACCCCACCAAGAATAGCTCACGAGCATAAATTCAGGTAAGGTTGAGAGAAGCTTCTTATGAATAACAAAAGACAATCCTACTGGTCAGGGAATGCCAAGTGTTTCAGCAGCTAGCTCTGTATCAAGAACCAGGGACAAAGATCAAATTTGTATCTCGTATTACGTCACACAGGAGCTTCGACTAGAGCCTATGTATCTGGCCTCCCCACTAAAAATCACAGAATTGTTAGTTTTAAAGGAGGTCTTTGAGATCTCTATTCCATTCCCTATAAGTATCTTCTAATTTATGATTGGAATCTTCCAGAACCTCACTATTTACATCCTGAAAACTCATTTCATCCTGAATCACTTTCTCTCTTCAAAGGACTAGTGGAGTCGGCACCAAATCTGTCTCCTTGCCTCCCTTTGGTAGCCCCCATTCTGTTATCTGTGGCCCAGAGAAGCTGGCAGCCCCTCTTCTCCAGGCCCAGCTCTCAGGGTTGGCTACATAATTTGCAGAGCCCAGTGCAAAATGAAAATGAGCCCAGTTTCAAAACAAAACAGGAGAAAAATGCCATTGAAGGTACTAAAATATAAAGCTTTTTTCTTTCTTTCACGGTCTCTCTTGCTTTGTCATGGTGGTTTCTCCTTGCTATCTAATACTCTAAATAAAGAAGAATTCAAATGTTAAGTTATTGAGGTGACGTTTATTCATTTTATGTTGTGCATTTCCAGTTTCAAATGCAAATATAAGGACATTGAATTCATATGTGGAATCGCCAAAATGACACAATTTGTGTTTCACAGCTTGTGCTTCCGTATGTGTTTCATTCTTACCAGAAGAGCTGAAACACGGCACAAAATTAGCTCAACCATTTTCATTTTATTTCTCGTGATGCGCACATTCTACTCAAAGCTCTTTACCTTGGGCTTAGTGATGAGCAAGGAAGGACCAAAAGGAGAAGAAACCACATGTGCCCTCTTTCCCTTTTTTTCTCGGCCATCATTTTCACCTTAAGGGGCTGGCTAATGCAGAGAAGTAACAGGGATAAGAAAGAGTAGGGTAGGGCTCCTTGGTAACTCCTGTTTCTGAGATCATCTGATCTGCTTTCTGCTTTCAAACCAAATTCTAGTTGGAAAGGAAAGTGTGACCTCTTGGGGGTGTAAGAGGCCCCTCTTATTCAGTTGTAGTTGTAACTCACTTTGAGTCTTGCTGGACATCTATGGGGGTGGGGGTGGGGGGTGATCCATAGGGTGCCCTGAACACTATGTGTGAATAGGATGCAAGGAAAAGGGACACACATATTGTGCGTGTCTCCTTTGCTCACACATATGCACCAGTGTCCTGCTGCATTTCACTTACAAAATACAGGTTCAAAGATAAAATGATAAGTTCAAGATAGCCACAGCAGAGCATTGAACCAGGGTGAGACCATTCTGAGTGCAGGGCTCTGTGGGACAGCCCAGGTCACCTGCCCACAAGGCCAGATCTGCTGGGTGGGATTTACCAGGGTGGGTGATTTTTGTCCTTTCTACCTTTGGATCATCCAGCTTTAAGAACGCCCCAGGAAGCCCACATCTAAGTCACCTCAGCGTTGTAAGTTGGGGGAAGCCCACGTGTACAGCTCTTAATGACTAAAAATGGCTTCCTGGACTGCTCCCAACACCATTTGCAATTTTTTCAGACCTTCAAGGGATTGTGCAAGATGAAGTCTCAAATGCACCGGTTACATTTAGAAATATGCAGGTCCACTTGCTAAGAGCCATTTTAGTGGAATGGAGCGTGGAAGGCACAAGCCAGTGGATTAGTTGAATAATGAGCAAGAATGAGGAAGAGGCATTAGGGGAGACAGATAAAGAGAAGAGAAAAAGCTGGAGTGGGTGAGGCATGATTAAGAGAAAGGTTTGCAAAGATGGAAGAGCTGAGCATTTTGGGGGCTGCAGGGAGGGAAGTAATAAAATTAGTACAGGGCCAACTGTAGACATAGGAGAGGCAGGAGCTATTGAAAAGGCTGACATCCCTAAAGAGATGGACATAAAAGACAGGAATGAAAAATGCTTCCCCACCCCCCACCCCCCACCCCACCCGCCATGGAACTGCACTTTTGCAGGGACCTGTAAATTCCAATCCGAAGGACAAGATCTATACCTAAGCATGCAGCTACAAAACCATTCAGCCCCTACCATCAGCAAGCCATAGAATGGGGATTCCAGCAAACACAGTTTGGAAAACTGAGGAGTAAGCAGAGCAATGGGACAGGGGGAATATTCCATGTATGTGTGTATGTATGTATGTATGTATGTATGTATTTTGCATGGGAATATAAATATGGTGAAGCAAAACAGCAGAGGGACAAACAGCTGAAGAGGTTAACACTAGGATGATGAGTCAGGCTGACTGGAGTGTGAGTTCTATTATCCTCACTTTCCGTGGCCCTTGCTTTACTCTTAAAGCCCTACCTCCATCAGTTGGGTGACCAGCAAGCCAGATGGATAGGATTGACTGCTCTGGAACTTTCCTTAGAGCCAAAGCCCAGATCTGGGACCTACCCTCAGGGCAAATCTGTGAAAGAGGCTGTGAGGGTACATGCAAATCTGTCAGGAGACCCACTTCCTGTCCCGGCTCAGTCACTGTCTGTGATATTCAAGACATCCATCAGCTTTTCTGGACTTCTGTTTCCTCATCTATAAAATGGAAGGGGTATGAGCAGACAATAGACCCCCAAGCCTTTTTCAGCTCTGAGGTTAAAAACTAATGGGTGGCTGAATAGCTCAGATGGTAAGAGGGCTGCCGGTTTGATTCCCACACGGGCCAGCAAGCTGCACCCTCTACAGCCATGAGCTGCTGTGAGTTGCCGTGAGCTGCTGATGGCTGGCGACCGACTGCCTCAGCCGGGTAGAGCGCAATGATTACAATACCAACATGGGCCAGTGAGTAGCATCCTCTACAACTAGACTGAGAACAATGGCTGGGGGAAGGGAAAAAAAACCCACCAAAACTATTTTAATACAATGAAAAACATTGGCAAAGGGCTTGAATAGACATTTCCCCAAAGAAGATACACAAATGGCTAACAAGCATCAGAGGCTCAACATTACTAGTCATTAGGGAAATGCAAATCAAAACCAGAGTGAGATGCTTCACACTCCTATACTTAGATGGCAATAAAAATAATAATAATAACCTGAAAATAACAAGCATTGGCTAGGATGTGAAGAAATTGGAACCCTCATACATTGCTGATGTGAATGTAAATTGGTGCAGCCGCTGTGAAAAACAATTTGATGATTCCTCAAAAAGTTAAAACATAAAATTACCACATGAGGGCCAGCTGAGTGGCTCAGTTGGTTAAGAGTTGGCTTGGGAGCATAAGCTCTGAGCAGCAGGGCCACCGGTTCAGTTCCCACATGGGCCAGTGATGCTGCGCCCTCTACAGCTAAGATGGTGAAAAACAGCTTGCCCTGGAGCTGGGTTACTGTGAGTTGCCGGTGACAGCGTAGGCTGCAGTGGGGATGGCCGGCAGCTGTCGTGAGCTTTTGTGAGCTTCTGTGAGCCGCCATGAGTGGCCATCCAATGGCCAGCGACTGGCTGCCTCACCTGGGAAGAGCGCAATGATAATACCAACATGGGCCAGGCAGCAATGTCTTCCACAACTAGACTGAAGAACAAAAGGACAGCAACTTGTCTGTTCTGCTTCTCGAATTCCGCAACGTTGTTCCCCTCCCCCAATTCCCCAATAAAATCTTTAAAAAAAAAACAAAACCATATGAGCCAGCAATTCCATTTCAAGGTATTGAAGAAGTTCAAACAGTTGTCCCCAAAATGTGCCTCTGTGGTATGTAAATTATCTTGAGCTAAAGACAATCAAGACTTTGCAAGCTCCAAAGAAACATCTGTCTCCCGTTGAACTACCTAGAATTTAAATTAGGGGCCTTGCACATAATAAGAGCCATTACCAGAGATAAACTTTCTTGCCCTATCTATAATGGCAGGGCAAACATTTAATTATTGAACATCTGCTGCTCTTATCAATCTGCAAATGATTCTCCTCCCTCTGAAGCCTGAGTCACCTGACCTCATTCCTTAGCTCACGATGCTACATACACTCCATTTTACTGTTCTGTCTCAGAACCTCTCATGTATGTGAGGTTTCCATCCATACATATATAATTAAATTCAGTTATTTTCTCTTGTTAATCTGTCTCATGTAAATGTAATTATTAGACCAGCCAAAACAACCAGGAAGGGTAGAGGAAAATTTTTTCCTACCCCACAGTATATGCCCAAAAGAATTTAAAACAGGTACTTAAACAAGTACTTTTACCCAAATATTCACAGCAGCACTATTTACAATAGGCCAAGAGATGGGAACAACCCAAATGGATGGTTGAATAAATGAAATGTGCATATGATACAATGGAGTGCTATTCAGCCATAACAAAAGAATGAAGCACATGGGCCGGCCGAGGGGCACGGTGGTTAAGAGCTGGTCTGGGACGTCAGCGGCCCCGGTTCGGACCCCACATATGAGGGCCAGTGACACTGCCCTCTAAAAAAAAAAAGAAAAAGAATGAAGTAGTAGGACATTAGGCTAAGTGAAATAAGTCAGACAGAGGAAGATAAATATGGTATGATCTTGCTTATATACAGAATCTAAACAAACAAAACAAAACTCATAGATACAGAGAACAGACTGGTGGTTGCCAGAGGTGGGGTGGGGTGGGTGGTAAACAAAATGGGTGAAGGGAGTGAAAAGCTACAAAACTTCAGTTATAAAATAAATAAGTCCTGGGGATATATAATGTACAGCATAATGACGATAGTTAATAATAGCATATTATATATTTCAAAGTTGCTAAGAGAATAGATCTTAAAAGTTCTCATCACAAGAAAAATATTTGTAGCTATGTATAGTGATGGATGTTAATTAGGCTTATGGTGGTGAACATTTTGCAGTATCATACATTGAATCATTATGTTATACACCTGAAACTAATATGTTATATGTCAATTATATCTCAATTAAAAAAATACAAGAATGAAGTACTGACACATGCTACAACACAGAAGAACCTTGAAAACATTTTGCTAGGTGAAAGCAGTCAAGCACAAAAGGTCACATATTATATGCTTCCATTTATATAAAATGTCCAGAATGGGTAAATCCATAGAGAATGCAGACTGGTGGTTGCCAAGCGCTGCGGGGAGAGAGGACTGGGGAGTGACTGCTTAATGGATACAGGGTTTTCTTTTGGGGTGATGAAAACGTTTTGGAACCTAGGTAGAGATGGTGGTTGCACAGTGTAAATGTACATTGAATTGTACACTTTAAAATGGTTAATGTAATGTGAATGTGACTTTCGCCTTAATTTTGAAAAGAAAAAACGCAGAAAGGATCCTAGGACGTCTTCCTGACGGAGCAGCACCTCTGCAGCTACCTCCAGACACTCTTTAGGAACTAGCATGGCACCACCCTCGCCTCCCTCACGTCTGATTAATGGGCTTGGAGGCCACAATGCTAGCTAGACACAATGTCCCTCCCTTAATGACCAGCCCCAAAGGTCTCATTGTCAGTCTGCCTTCCCCTTCCCCTTCCCCAGTTCCATCCCGGGATATTTCATCCTTTCTGGAAGACGCCCTTCCCTAGCACCTATTTTGGGAACCAGCCTAGAGTGTAGGAAAACAAGCACCAAATAGGGAGACATTCTTTCGCGAAGGCATTTAGCTCCCCAGACGGGGGAGGGGGAACCAAAGCCCTGGAGGTGGGAGCTTGGAGGAAACTGACACTTCAAATGTTGACAGAGGCTGTTGTCCAGGTTTCCTGTGGCCTGCGACAGGGGCTACAGGGCGCAGGAGTTGGTGTCCTTGGCTGTGTCTCCACGGAGCAGACCTGGATGTGTGGGAATTAGTCACACCCTGGCTCAGTTTCCAAAGGAGGGAACTCTTCTACAAATTAATTCTCAACCAGTTTTCCTGGAGAAGTATGGAGACAGGGTTATTTTCAACCCCTGTTTGGAATACAACTGTTAGGCTAGGTGGCAGGGGAAGTGGTTGGAGGGACAGAAAGGCACACACTGGAATTTATGGGGGTTGGGGGCTGAGCTAGAATTGCGCAGCTAACTCATTGGGTGACCTTGTGCAAGGCCCTTCACATCAAGTTTAATTTGAAGGGCTTGCCTTAAACCAGAGAAAATGAAGATTATGAAACCCCAGTGCAGATGTGTTCAGCACTCGCTTCGTCCAGGAGAACGTACAGCGCTGATGGGGCTTCTCGTCGCCTTGAGTCGTATCTCCTACCCCACAAAATCCATAGCAGTGTGAGACGGGGGTCAGTGGGGGTCTTTCACCCCATTCAGCTCACCCGACTCCAGCTCCTCGGCGCACACACGAGTCTCGGTGTTACTGCCGGGGCAACTCCACCAGGCCACCCCATTGCAGACACTAGAGAACTGAACCCCCTCTCTCTTCTCCTTGTCCCCTCTGCTTCCTCCCCAGGATCCTGCCTCATGGACTCTCTGGTCCGTCTCAGTGCCATCTACTGGTGGAACATCTGGAAGACACAGACCTGCCACAATGCCACCCTGGGTCTCCTGAGTGCCATGGGCTCTTGGCTTGGAAGTCCCTGTCAGTCCCCCTGTCACACTGCTGAGTGGCAGCGGGTCTCGGGAACTGGGCGCAGTGGCGTGGAATCCAGCGTCGTGCACACTCCACACTGCTCACTACATGTACCGGCTCTTCCCACTTCCCGGCAGCTCTCACGACATCCTCCTTCTGATACTCAGCTAAGGGATTATGAAGCTCAGCTTGAGGACACACTCTAGTTTGCTGCTTGAGGGAAAATCCTGAATCATTTTGCATCTGAAGTTTCCATTTTTTTCCCTGCCATTTGTTTTTTGTTTTCTGTTTTTTCCCCTCTAGGTTTCACCCAGAGAATTTCAGAGAGGATTGTGACTCCCAGATAAAGGTCCATGGAAGCCCTCTGACATTTTTACTTAGGAAACCCTGCAGTGTCGGAAAGCTCGCTGTGAGGAAGCCATCTGAGGTGCCTCAGAGGAAGCCAGCTTCCTAAACCACAGACACTGCCCCTGTAAATGCAACCAGCTCCCTAGCTCCCTGCTCCCTCCAGACAACCCGGCCCACTCCGGCCCCTTCTCACTTTGCAGGGTGTGGTAATTGTTCCTCTTCTCTGAGGCTTTTGTGTAAAATTGTCAGAGATGGGAAGTGAGCAGACAGGGTAAGCATTCCAGGGCAACTAGAAGTAGTATTTTGGAAACAGAACAAATTTCCAAAGCATCCCAGCCTAGACTTTGGCAGGTTTGGGGGAACTGACCAGACCTGAGCGGAGGAGAGTGGACAGACTCGCACAGGATGGCGGATGTCCGGTGTGGGTGAAACAGGCGGAGAGCCCAGGAGGAAAAACTAAGGTGGGCAGTCCAGGTCTCCATCCAGGGTCCAGCTGGCCTCCTCATTGTTTTAAAATGTACTCAGGGATATTTTGTTTAAATCAGGTGTGGTAAGATGACAGACGTGGAGACAACTGTCTTGGGAGAATAGTATATTACTTACAGTCCCCAAGAGGAAGGGGCATGCCATGCCATCCTGGGCCACTGGGGAGGCACCGGGGTAGTTGGCAGGCAGCAAACTGGGGGAAAACCCGGGACAGAACTTTCCACATGGCTTTTGTGGGTTGGAATGGGCGAGGCACAGTGGGTACATTGAATGCGTTCAGCATTGGATAATTTCCTATATCTGGATCTCCTATGTTGGATAATGTCCATATCTGGGTCCCTGCAATTGTGATGGGGTGGGAGGGGGCTCATATGGCAGGTGTGTGTTTAAGTCTATTCCATTTCACCTTGTTCAAAACCACAACAGTGTTTGTAATGGCAAAGCACTAAAGACAACCTCAATGCTCATCCATAGGAATGTATTAAATTATGGAACCATCTACACAATGGAACATTATGCAGATAAATAGATGAGGAAATGTGATCATATTAAATGATGCTTATGCTTTGTAATAGAGCACAAAGGGCTAGTTACAGGATCTAAATGAAAATATTAACCATCATTCATGGCTAAGAACGATATTCCTTTGTCATCCACAACCATAGGTTGACAATGATTTGGCACAAGCTTCCTGTAAGAATCAATTGTTGTTATGGAATTTACAAGAAAGAATATGGCATATTTTTAACTGTTTGTAAGCTGTGCCCTATACAACCTTTGACCCAGAGAAATTTGTAATAAACTTACGTACATGTATAATTATGCGTACTTTTTGAGAGTTGATTGTTCAATATTGACTAACGCCACTGCCCACACCCATTTCTGGTTATTACTGATCAGCCTGGACAATGATATTTTCAGCCTAGCAGCTGAGGCTAACATGCCGAGGGGCTGAGAACCCTTACCCGGGGAAGACGTAGAAAAGGAGAGGAGGCTGTTGGCGCCTGGCCCGATGTGAGCCTTCCACCTCCAACAGGTGCAGCTCAGGGTCCAAGCACTTTGTGAGGAGAGGGGATAGCAGGCTTTAGGGAGAGTCCCCACCCATTAGAGAAGGCTGCCATGTGGCCAGTGCCATGTCCACTGTGTCTGTGGATAGAACACTTCTTGCTCTGGCATAGTCAATCATAAGATCTTGTCCCCAGACTGGGACCTTCTTAAGAGACCAGGGTTGTGCCTTATTTATCCCCAGAAGACCTAGCATGCGCTTGATGCTTACTGAACATTTGGAAAATAAATTAATGAATTGTGTTAAGTTATGGGTATGCCAAATGTCCAACAGTAATTTTCTGGATAAGTAAATTATGGAACAATCATTCAATGAAATACTCTGCAACTATTAAAAATGATGGTGGAGGAAACTATTTAATAACATAAGAAAATGCTCATGATGGATTGTAATTGCAAAGAGAAAGCTGCAAAATAGCATAGAAATTCAGAAAAATTTTGTTTAAAAAAATCTTAACAAAATATATTCCGTAGCTTGACAGGGTATCAATCAACCTTTGGCTTGTGTCCCATTCATTTGGCAGAAACTAGTGCTTTATGACTCTGTTTCAATTTTTACTGAAAGCTCACCTTCCAAAGGAAGAATTTGTTCAGCTCATGATTTTTTTTTATTGCCTTGGTGCAGGCTAGAAAGGGGGTGCATCACATGGGGATTCAGAGCAATGTTTTGCCACTGGGGAGTAAAAGAGTTCTCCCCAAAGATTAATACATACCCCATGGTCCATTTAGGTAGGACATCTGCCAATTTAGACATTTAAACATCACTTCCATGGGGTGGATGAGATCATGAGTAAATAATTCTAATACAGAATGGATTCGGACTCGTTTGTGATTACTCTTTTAAAATTTTAATCTATGGAGCTTTTAAACTTAATTTTTGAAATGTACGTTATGTTGCTCACCCATAGCCAGAAGGTTGAGGGGCACAACGATAGTTATCCAACAGCTGGGTAGATTGAGGGGAAAGATAAAAAGAACACCTTGAAAATCATGTAAACAAAGTGAAATTCCTCCTGGATGTATCCAGAAACCACTGGCTGGGGCTGACAAGGTAGCATATTTAATATGCTTAACAACACTTTGGAACTCAAATACACTTTACCAAATAAATCATTCACCATTGTTCCAGCCCTGCAGCTCCCCTGGATATTGCAGAACAAACACTTCTCTGTGGAGGTGCCATGAATGGGAAACATAGGCCAGCCTGTGCCCCCTGGACCTACACGCTAACGGGTGGTGTGTGAAATTGGCCTTGGCCCATCACTCTGTCCCTGCCTGCTCAGCCACCCAGCGCGTGGAAGCAGAAGTGTGCAACAAGCCGGGCAGAGTCAGCTTCCAAAACAGGGTTAACAGTCCCAGCCCACCGCACCCTGCATCCTGTAATGTACAACTACAGGAACTTGACAAGGACAAAGCGCCAACAGGAACTCAAAGGTGCGAGCAGAAGTGAGTCTGGTCTCACGCGTCCCTGGGCGTGCAGCAGCTCAAGCAAACATATTTAGATAAACCTGAATAACATGTATGCTGATAGAATGCGTACCCTTCTGGTTGAAAAGATATTTACTGAGTGTTTGCTATGATCCAGGTGCACAAAAGACGTTTGGGATACAGAAATCAAACACATTTCCTTTTTAGAGGAAGTTATGGACCACTGTAATTCCAGACAGAATTAACCAACAAATCATGATCATTGCCACCGTATCATGATTATCATCATAGCTACTAACATCAATTGAGTGCCTATGATGTGCTAGAGTTACAGTATTTTGCATGTGTCACCTCATTTAATTCCCACAATGATGTATGAGGTAGTTCCCATTATTAACTCTACAGATGAGAAAATAGAGGCTTAAAAAGTTGGGTGATTAGATCAATACCATAAAGTCAACTTGGTAGACCCAGGATACAAACTTGAATCTGTTTCCAGAGCTTCTATTTATTTTCATTGTTTTATATTAAAATGAAATATGAGAAAACTCTCATGGGACATTGATGGGGGAAGGAAAGCAACTCTGAGAAGGAAATCAAGGAAGGCTTTATGGTGGAAGAGGCATTGAAGCATGGTTTTGAATCATGGGCTCAATTCTAAAAGGTAAGGAAGAGGGGAAATAGCATCTTGCACTAAAGGACCTGCCTGGACAAGTGCCTAGAGCCCTTAGAAGAATGACTCAAAGGTTTGGCAATGCCAGTATAAATCAACTTTGTTTAACTGGTTGATGGCCACTTAATTACTGGTCTTCAAAGAGACCTCTCCTGTATAGACTTACTTGTTATGTAACCTGTATCACTTATCCAAACATAATCTCAAATTCCTGTCAGAAGTTGGAGAGTGGCCCATGTTCTACGTGATATCATAATGTTACGTCACTTCCCTTTCACTGCCTATTTCAATTTGAGAAATAGCTGGAAACCAAGTGTTGACCCGTCAGGAGCATGCTTTTGCCTGCTGAAAATTGCCAGATGGTAAGCGACACTCTTAAATTGCTGCTTCAAATGGGACACTTCAACGTGCCAACACAATTAAAGTGCTTGGAATCACTGGGGTGTGGCTTGTCATGCTTGAAGGAGAGCCGAGAGGATAAGTCCTACCCTCTGACACCCTCCATGTGCCGCCATTCATTGGCAGTGAGACACTTCATGGACACTTTGATCACACTGCTTGGTTGACAGGGGAGGCTGCAGAAGTAGGCAAGGCTGGCACTTGGAGGCCTGGAAAGCCGTGCAGTAGAGTTTGTATTGCCTTGAACATGCTGGGTACCCCTTGCCATTTTTTGAAGAGAAGGGTACCATGATCTGAAGCATGTCTTGGGAAGGAAACCCCAGCTGTAATCTAAAGGAGGCTTAATATCCTTCCCTCAACAGCTGATAAAACAATTGGACACAAAGTTCGCTAAGACATAGGCAATCTGAACGGCTCTATCAATGATACTCAACAACTGCACCATCTTTCCTTACTTCAAGTGCACATTGTATGTTTACCAAAATGGACCTGATGCTAGGTCATAAACTAAGTGTCAATAAATTTACTAAGATTTAAATCATGAGGAGTGGAAGTAAATGGAATTAAATTTTAGAAACCGATGATGAAACCATATCTAGAGAATCAATAAATGTTTGGAGGTTAAGCAAGAAACTTTTAAATCATCCATGGGTCAAAGAAGAAATCACAAAGAAAATTAGAAAATATTTAAAACAGGAAGAAAATTTGTGTGATGCAGCTAATACAGTACTTATGAGAAAATGTATAGCTTTAGGTTCTTACATTAGAAAAGAAGAATGGTCGAAAAAACAATATTCCAAGCTTCTATAGTAAGAAATTGGAAAAAATAACAAAGTAAAGTCAAACTAAACAGAAGGAAAAAATTAATAAAGATAAAGGCAGAAACTAATAAAAGAGAAACAGATATGCATAGAGAAAATTAACAAATCCAAAAGATAGTCTTTTGATAAGATAAAAGAAAAAAAGATAAACACCTAGCTAGACTGATCAAGAAAAAAAAAGAGAGTAAATATAAACTGTCAATATCAGGAATAAAAGAAGTCTTATTCTCTAGGTATAACCAACCAGCATAAACCTAAAACTAAAATCTAGTGAAAAGAAATTACAGATAAATATCCCTTATGATATATAAACACAAAAAATTTAACAAAATATCATCATGCTAAATCCAGTACTATATAAGAAGGATAATGCATCGTGACTAAATGAGTTTTATTGCAGGAATGCAAGGTTAGCTTAAACTTTGAAAATCAAACAATGTAAATTGTTATATTAACACAACAAAAAAGGGAAAACAAATGATAATTATCATAAGTGGAAAAAAAGCATTTCATAAAATTCAACATTCATTCACAATAAAAGTCATGGAAAAATAGGAATAGAAAGAAAGTATTTTTATTAATAATAAAAAAACTGCAGCTAGCATTATACTTAATGGTGGAATATTTAATGCTTTTCCCTGAAGACCAGGAGCAAGGCAAGGGGACCTGGTCTCATCTCTTCTATTAAATATCATACTGGAAGTTCTAGCCATGTAATCAGCAAGTAAAGAAAATCAAATGCATAAAAATAGGAAAAGAAGAAACAAAACTCTTGCAGATGGCATGATTGTTTACATAGGACATGCCAAGAAAGCTACAAAATGACCGAGAATTGATAAGCGTATTTTGCAACGTTAACATATAAACATCAATCATATTTTTATGTTAGCAGCAAAGAGTTTGAAATTTAAGTTTGCAAACAAACAACAACAACAAATAAACCAATGGCATTTTTTAATAGGAAGACCAATAATCTAGACAATCCAAAGCAATCTTGAAAAGAGAGAACAACGTTGGAGGGCTTTGCTCTGACGTCAGACATGGAGACTTACCACAAAGCTAGACTTATCCAGAGAGCGTGGCACTGACATAAAGATCAACAAATAGCTCAGTGGAACAAAATAGAGAGCCCAGAAATAAATCCACACATATGTAGGTGATAAGATTTTTGTAAGGTGCCAAAGCAATCCAAAGGGGAAAGAAAGGGCCTTTCAACAAATTGTGGAACAACGGGATAAGGACATGGCGGAAAAGTGAGCCGAGATCCCTACTTCACATCATTAAGCAAAATGAAGATGAATCATGTGCCTAAACGTAAAGGCTAAAATAAAATTCTAAATGGAAACACAAGAAAATATCTTCGTGACTTGGGACAAGTAAAAGTTTCATACACAAGACACAGCAGGCATAAAAACAATAAGAGAAATAAGCACAGAAAACAATCGGCATACAAGAAAGAAAACTGAAAAATTATATTTAACCAAAATTAAAGTCTTCTGCTCACCAAAGGGCATTATTTTTTAAACTGTGAATAAGCAAGCCAAGACTGTCAGAGAATATTTACAAAAACATATACTTGAAGAAGGGTTGGTATCCAGGATATATTTTTAAACTCCTATACTTCAATAACAAAAAGACAAACAATAAAGTAAAAATTGGGCAAAAGATTTAAACAGACATTTCCAAAAGAAGATATACGAATGGCCCATAAGCACATAACAAAGTATTCAACAGTATTAGTCATTAGGAAAATACAAATTAAAACCACAATGAGATGCCATTTCATAAGACTTGAAGAACTAATAGTTTAAAAATCTAATAATGCCAAATGTTGGTAAACATGTGGAGCACCTGGAATTCTCAAATACTCACACAGTATCACTTGTACTTTGTACACTCATACGGTATAAACTATTACTGTATACATCATATAGTGTCTTATAAAGTTTAACATATGATTACCATATGACCAGGAATTCTGCTCCTAGATATTCTGGTCCTAGGAAAACAATGAAAGGATATGTCCACAAAAATTCATGTACAAGGATGTTTTACAGTGGGTTTATTTAAAATATTCCCAAACTAGAGGGGCCGGCCAAGTGGCTCAGTTGGTTAAGAGCTCCCTCAAGAGTGCGAGCTCTGAGCAACAGGGTTGCCAGTTGGATTCCTGGCCCGAGCTGAGCAGCCGCTGAGCTGCCAACAGGTGGCAGGATGGCTCAGCTAAAAAAAAAAAGAAAATTATTCCCAAACTGGAAGCAACCCAAATACCTATCAACGGGTGAGTGGATAAATAAATTGTAATGTATTCTTATAGTGGAATGCTGCTCAGCAACAGATAATAACACCAATACAGATAACGATGTGTGTAACTCTCATAGACATTATGCTGAACAAAAGAAGCCATGCACAGAAGGCCGCTATGATTCACTTTCTATCATGTTTGGAAACAGGCCAAACCATTGTAGTCTACGGTGATATAAATCAGAACAGTGGTGGCCTTGGAGAGATGGAGGTTACCTGAAGGGAAGAGAACTTTTCGTGAAAGTGGACATATTTATTTTCTTGATCGAAAGTTGATTCCATGGATGTATACGTTTGTCAAAACCCATCAGAATGGACATTTAAGATCTGTGCAATTCATTGTATGTAAATTTTACATCAATTTAAAAATAATTGCATAGATAGTGTGCTAAACAACATAAAAATGAAAGTGACATTTGTATATAGAATAAAATAATTGAATGGTAAAAATAGGAGGACAAAAGAAATATAAGAAGGATAGAGTCTCTTCCAGGGCCCATGACAGAGGGCATGGCTTGGGGAACAGAAAGCAAGCTGGATTGTAGTTCCCTTCCCTCCTTGACGAGACACCCTTGGGCAGGGAGCTACCTGTCTGATTCTGTGAGTCAGCCATGCCCAGTAGGTGGGAGGACGGGAACGCAAAACTAGAATATTAAACGCCCAGTCCCTAGGCTGGCTAGAGTAGTAATGTGAGTGTAGAAACCAGATGTTTTAGGGCTGTGCCATAAACTCCAAATTAGTAACCTCATGCATATGGCAGGGATGTGGCTAGGGAAGGAATGGGGCCTGGAGTTCTCTGTCATTGGCTTTTCCCATGCCCTTGGGGAAAATACAGCGCTGAAGCCCAAGAATCATCTTTTTTGACCAGCATCCCAGATAATCCCAATGCAGATACAACAAGAATTAGACTTGCAGCCCCCAGTTTACCCTCCTCACACACACACACACCCCAGTTCCAATATTCTGTGATTTCACCCTTCATTAAGGATGAAAGAGCATCTTTGTAAGGGGTTCGGGTGTTGATGAAAATGCATCCCTGGCGGTGGTCCTAATGTGCATTTACAGAGATCCCCAGGGACCAACTGCCTGTCCCGGGTAATGGTGGCAGAGGCATAATTACATTAGCCTTGGGAAGACAGCTGCAAAACCCTGATCACTTTAGGGACTTTGCTTCCTGGATTATAGCTGGCGCTGGCCCATGTTGCAGGCTCAGATAGCTAAGAGCTACGTATGTGACAGGTTCATTAGCCGGAAATCAATTGGGGAACGCACGGAACCTGGAGACCAGGGAAGCTGGCCCCCGCAGCACGCCGCAACCAGGTTCCCAAGAAGACACAAGGTGCTGTGTGCAGACACAGCCCAATTACTGGCCAGATTAGCAGAGAGTAGCTGCCTCAAGGAAATCAGGAGTCTGATGGGAAAAACAACCTCTATTCCTGTTCACTGAAATGTTTGCTGTTCCCCAAGCCACTTTCTTCATCATCCTGTCTCCTGGGGTCATAGGAAGGCTTGGAAAAAATTTGCGTTTTGAAATATGGAGTTGTTGAGAAATAATTTGAAGTCCCAAACAAGCAGTGAAACAAATGGTGATGTTGAGAATGGGGCAGCACCCCCTGCCTGTGGAGGGCAGGGCTGTAGGTGACAGACAGAGGCTGATGGCCTGGTCTGGGAAGAGCTGGCTTCTGCTGGGGTTGGGACTTGATTCAAGCTGAGTCTGAATCTCTGAAAATATAAGCAAAGCCAAGAATGAGTGAGGGTGAGCAGAGTCAGGAGGGCTCAAGGAAGGAGTCTGTGGTGGACATGAGGCTGACTCCCCAAATCCATTCCACCGTAGTCATTAATCTAACCATCAGTGCACAGAATCCTCCTGGTGACTCCTATCTGACAAGGGGTGGGCCTGTGTCCTCAGGTGGCCTCATCAGCCTGAAGGAAAAGATTCGTAAGGTTGGGAAAGGGGTCTCCCTGTCTTCTCCCGGTGGGTGTAAAGAAGGAAGCATTATCGCCCCCATCACTGGCCATCATTTTACAGTCATGAGATGGACCAGTTCAGGGTGACATCAATGATGAGTAGAGAGATTGGAAAGAAACTGGCGTCCCTGACGAGAGCATCAAACATTGATTGAACTCCGCTTGAAGCCATCTGACGTCTGGACGGTGAGCTACGTGAGATATAAATTTCCTCACTGTTTAAGACTTTGTGCATTAGATGTCTTTACGTGCTGGCCAAAGCCGATTGACTGACCCAGCATCCCAGAGAAGGGATTCCATTCAGACACGTGAACAGAAACCCAACATAGAAGTGTAACGAGTAAAGCAGCCCTGGGCATAGGAACCTATAATGCTTGTCTCAAAGTTACATAAAATCATAAAATGTCTGTTGTAGTGGCTTTCTGTCTACAAAGACAGGCGTGATTTGTGTGTTAAGTATTAAGCACTTGATTCAGTGCCACCAAGACAAATACTCTATCCTGTGTTGCCTTTTTTTTTTTTTTTTTTATGAAACCCAAAGACCTCTGCGTCTGCCTTTCATGTCCCACTTTGGAAAGAAGTATAGGTCTGAGAAATAGCTCAGTCTTCTCGTTAAGAAGAAAACCAGCATAGGTGCAATGATAAATGGCTATGGTCACATGGCCTCCATGTGGAAGTGACAATGGAGAGTTGCAGACACTGGGGTAGAAGGGACGGGTCCTACCCACTGCTCCCCAAAGGGCTGCAGCAGATGGTGACACGCAGGAATGTGGCCCAGGGTTACCTAACCTTCTGACTCATCCAAAGAAGCTGTAAAATAGAAATTTGTATGTGAATTCTTCATGGGGGAAAAAAAAAAAAAAAAACAGATCAACACTTATGGGCCAAACAAAATCCATCTGAGGCT
Organism: Aselliscus stoliczkanus; assembly: GCA_033961575.1. Lineage (NCBI taxonomy): Eukaryota > Metazoa > Chordata > Mammalia > Chiroptera > Hipposideridae > Aselliscus > Aselliscus stoliczkanus. The sequence continues at coordinate 154,313,715 of CM066732.1, forward strand.
GTTTGTGCCTGGCCAAGGCTCAACTTGGCAGACTCCAGCTTATGTGGAAGAGGCCCTGTGTGGCCAAATAAACAACTGTGTATAACGTTGTGTCATCACAGTGTAATTTATGACACTGCAAATGTAGAAACAACCTTACGTTCTAATAACAGTGATCAGTTAAGTAAACTATGACAAATCGACATGGTGGAAGATTATGCAACTGTTTGAAGAAGATATTTACAACAAGTAACCTGAGAGAAATGCTTATGGTACAACGTCAAGTGCGGGAGAGAGTTTACAGAGTTGTGTAACTGATCACAGCTCTGGCAAAGAGCGCAACAGAGGACAAGGCATCAGAAGTTACCTCTAAAAGCAGACGAACCGAATGTTACAGGCGTCGTCTCTGGGTCGGGAGTAGTACTCATTCTTCTCCTCATGCTTTTCTGAACTTTGTAAATTGCCTACAATGCCATAATTACAAAAAAATGAACGTTATTGTCAGGTTTCTAAATTACTGGGGCAATGAATTCACTGATCCCTGTTTTCTGTATCAGCCTCCGTAGGTAAAGTTCAGCTGGGTTCATGTCTACAGACAAGCCCAGAGCAGCTATTTTGTGCCACACTGTGGGTGACGCATGGAGGATGGGGCTCAATTAGAGCCAGTCCCTGCAGCAGAGGAGCCCGTCACCAATGGGTACAAACCAGACAACTTGACAACAACGCAGGGAAAAGATCGCCGTCACAGAGGACCACGGGAGGCCAGAGAACAAAGGCTGGTCAGTCCTCAGATGAGGGAAGTGTCACCAGAGGAGACGGTGCCCTGGTAGGCTCGTTACAGGCTCTGGCTGCATAGACATGGGAACGGGCCTGTAAGAGGGGATCGCCACAGTAAAAGCCAGAGAGCCAGGTCTCTGCGTGGCAGCAAGGTCATTTGGGGAATGACGAAGGCCATGCCTTGTGTGTGGGGGGTCCCACTTCTCAGTCTGTCTGTCCTGGCTGCTTTAGGGGTGGGTCAGGTTGTATGAGCCCCTCTCACTAGGATGGGGGCTAGTGGTCCATTTGAGGGCTGAGTCACCTTTGGAACATCCAGTTTCAAGGACAGGTGTTGAGGGCCATGTAGCCCAACATTGAGGGGCATGCAGGTTGACTTTAGTGGGCTTGGTGAATCTGAAAGTACTGTTAATTAGACATGTGTTCCTCAATTTTGTATTCCCTTGAAGCCTGTGATTTATTACAAAGTGTATGTTTTGTTAAGGTTTGTGATAAGTCTTGAGAGAACTTTAGGTACAGTTAAGCCAAAATTAATCAGTTAAATTTAAATATCAAAAGTGAGATTCTCTTTAGTATTCACACCCAGGATTACAGATTATGTAGAAACTGAGTCTGGGTCATAAAGAGATTATCGTAGATGGGATTATCCTTAAACATAGAAAAGGTCACAGTGTGCCCTAAGGAGAACAATTATAAGGACTAAAGGTCTTAAGAGAAAAATACATCAAGACTATGTGGAACTTAAACTTGTAATTGGATAATGGTCAAAAGTCCCTATAAAAAGGACATGTTATTGTAATAAAGTGTCACACTTATCTCTTTAACTCCCCCGGTGTCTCCACTGTCTCCCTTCTTTATTTTCCTCCCTCATTTTCTGCCTTTACTGTAACAAAAATTTTCTGTCTTTCGTATCGCCGATGCTGTGTCCACCTTCTTGAACCCTGGTCAGCGGAGGCTGGTCCCCCGCAGCCAGGGGATCCAGGGCTGGTCAGTTCAACAGTATCCTTGCATCCAAGGAGTGGGCCTAAACAAAACCGAGAAACACTTGTTCCCAGTACACCTGATTGTCCACTAGGATGGGCGCCACAGGTGCTGTTTTGGGGGAACCTTGTTCTGGAGCGACCATCAGATCTCCACTGTGGTTGTGCCAGCCATTGTCACTGCCCGATGGGAAGGAGCAAAGCAGCACCACTTAGTTAACTGCTTTCAAATATGCTACCTGGCTTCATCCTAACAACTCAGTGAAGCAAGTATAATTTTTTTTTTTTTTTTTGCTTCATAGCTAGAAAACCAGACTCAGAGAGGTCAGGTTGCTTGCCTGAAGTCACACAGCTGGTAAGTGGTGGACCTGGACCGTGGCAATTTTCCTACCACTCTACATTGCCTTAGGGACACAGAGCATGTCAATAGGTCTTTGAGGCTGTCATAGCCCCAGGCATTGATCTACACACAGTAAGTGTACCATAGCCCCTAGCATGGATCTTTCTTTGCACACAGTAGGTGCACCATAACTGAGTGCTCATCTGGACCCCTTTACCAGGCATTTTGGCCCCAGAACTGGTAGGAACACCACCTCTCTTCCTGGGCTTTCAAATGATTTTCATTTTTATTGGCTCCTCCCGGGCCCTGTCTTCTGGGGAGGGAAAGAATGTGTCAGCTTGCTGAGGATTTCCTTGCGGCGTGGTGCCCATGCTCCCACCCCTGGGACACCATCTCTTGGGCACGGCACAAAGAGTTTAGAACTCTCCATCTCTAGAAATCCCCTCTGTACTTCTCTACAGTTTAAAAGCGATGTTCATTTGTTAGCAAAGCAACATTTAGCCCTCCTAAAGGACAGATGATGCGAGAGAGAGAGACGGGGGAGGCAACTGCTGGAAGCAGCCGGGTACAATGGGCAAACCGCAGGGCCAGTTGCAAGAGGCCGTTAGTGGCCTCTGGTGCTGGGAAATCGTGGCCTCTCTGGGCCTTAAGGAGCAGGTCTGAACTGGGGCTGACGCTTCAGGCGTAAGGGGGACAAAGTCACCTGTGGCACTTGTTAAACATGCAGGGTCCCCAGCCCTCGGCAGAATGTACATTTTACACACTTTCCAGGTGATTAAAGGATACTTGTAAAGAATCCTGGTCTCTAAGGGCCGGCCGAGTGGCGCAGTGGTTAAGCGCTGGCCTTGGAAGCCAGCGGCCCCGGTTCGGTCCCACATATGAGGGCCAGTGACACTGCCCTCAAAAAAAAAAAAAAAGAAAAGATCATATCAATAAAGCTGCGTGAAAAATTAAAAAAAAAAAAAAAAAAAAGAATCCTGGTCTCTATACCTGAGCTGCCCCCCATCCAACCTCCCTCCCACAGGCTTCCCCTCTCCTGTCTGGGTTCCTCTCTTTCCTGCATAAACCACGTCCAGTCCACCAGCAAACTCCACTCCTCTTGCCCTGCAGTGAATCTAGAAGCCACCACTTCCCTCACTTTCCCTACCACTTACCCTGGTTTAGTCACCAAGACTAAACCTCAACCTTGGTCTCTCAGATTCCACTCTTGTCCCTTAAAGGCCACTTCTCGTACATCAGCCACACTCATCCTTTTGGAGTCTCTACCAGACCAAGTCACCCCCCTGCTTAAACCCTGTTCCCCTCCCTCACCCCCTGATGACTTCTCATTGGTGCAGATACAAGTTTAGTGACTGGGTGATGTCCGAGCCTTTGTTTCTGTGATGTCCCTGGCCTTTTCCTCACGGTCACTAAAAGGCTGCCTCGTCCAGGCAGGTGATGCTGGGCATCTGTGCTTTCTAGCTTCCAGCAATCTCAGTGCCCTGATTCTTGCCCCAGGGCCGCCTCTATGATTTACGTGAGTCCAGAGAGTGACAGGAGCTCCCTCATGAGGTTGAGCATCTACTATGTGCCAGCTACTCATCCAGGTACTTGACATTAGCAGGATGCAAGACATGATCCCATATTCCCACCCCCTGCTTAACCCTTGCACTAACCTAGGTACTGCTGTGAAGGGACTTTGCAGAGGTTGGTGGTGGGGGAGGCTGGCCCAGTTGGGAGAGCCCTTTAAAAGCAGAGAGTTTTCTCCAGTTGGAGGCAGAAGAAGAAGTCAGAGAAATCAGAAGCACGAGAAGCATTCCACGCACTTTACTCTCTTTGGAGACGGAGTGGAGCACGTGCAAAGCGGCGTGGTGGCCCCTGGAAGAAATGGGGACCTGGGTCCTACAGCTGTTGGGAACTGGGTTCAGCCAATGATGAGAATGAGTTTGGAAGCAAATTCTTCCCAACAGCCTCCGGATAAAACCCAGCCTGGGGCCAGCCGAGTGGCGCGGTGGTTAAGCGCTGGCTTGGGAAGCCAGCGGCCCTGGTTCGGGTCCCACATGTGAGGGCCAGTGACACTGCCCTCAATAAATAAATAAATAAATAAATAAATAAATAAATAAATAAATAAATAAATAGTTCTCCTGAGAGAAAGAAAATGGTACAAGTCAGAATTTGAGGAAGGAAGACTGTTGGAACAGGAATAAATGAAGGTAAAATAAAATTTAAAAAAAAAAACCAACCCAGCCTAGCCAATAGCTACAAGAATTAAGCGGGGAGCCCAGCTGGCCTACCTGACTGACCCCTGACCTGTGGAACTGTGAGATCACCAAAACGGGTTTTGCTTTAAGCCACTGAATTTGGGGTAATTTCTTACGCAGCAATAGAAAATGAATGCACTCATTTAATCCTTAGTCCTTGATCCACCAACCCCCCTGGCCGGACATTCTCATCCCCTGTTACGTCTAGAAGTTCCTAACAGGTCAGGGTCACCCCTAGGTCCCAGGACTTCAGCCCCCTCTCTCTGACTCCCAACCTTTGAAGCATTTGCTGTGGGCCAGCCCAGGCCTTGGGTGGCTCAGACTCAGATGTGAGCCCCCAGAAGTCTTTGGCCTGGATGAGTCTGTGGATTTGTGCAGGGGAATTAATGACCAGTGAGGGGAATCAGGAAGGAAGGAATTAGCTGAAGATAATCACAAAGCGTGGTCACAGTTCTCACAGCATGGTCTCTGAGTCAGAAAGGGGAGCTGGCAGCAAGGCCAGGGCTGAGCCCACCTCTCCTGAATCCTGGTGTCTCCTCCCTCTGTTCGTGGGGCAATGTAGGCTCTTAGTCCCTTGGGAAATAAGGATGGAATGAGGACCAGTGGCCATGTTGCCGATTCCAGCTCTTCTAATCTCCCCCTGTCCGAAAAAGCCAAGGGAGCCTTTCGTGCATCAAGACTGGGAGGGACAGCGGCAAGGGAGGATGAATGTGCCAACCACCTACTTTCTCTTCACTCCCCACCCGAGCCTTCCTGCCCTTGGCCCCAACCCGATGCCAGTACAATTGGGGGGAGGGCGGAGTGGCGGGGAGCAGGCTGTATTGTGTGGCATGAATGACAAGGGCTGGGGACAGATGGATTTGTTTCTCTGCCTGGGAGGACCCAAGGGTGGACCCCCAGGGTGACAGGAGCCTGCAGTGTTTCCAAGCTCCCTCCCAACCCCCACCCCAGTGAGCAGCTGCCTGTCCTAAGGAAGCTAGAAGGAAACGAAAGCCCAAATCACAGGCCTTCTCAAGAAATGCCTCCTAACCACACAGTTCCTTTAATGCCACCCTAGAATTGCTCAGTGTTGCTGAGCATAGACATGGCACAGACAAACAAAGCTCTATGCCCTGGATTGCCTGGCAGGGGCCAGAAGAATCCATAAGCATGAGCTTGGAACAAATGCCCTCGTGATCAATGACCGGAAGGGGATGACACAAAGAAATGCTGGCCTGTCACTCCCCTTCAAGGCTGGCGGGGAGTGAGGACATGATGCCGACCCAGCCCTCTGCCCAGGGAAGGAGGGGACACACTGGGTCATGCAGCCAAGGGACAGAACAAGGACCAAGGGGAGCTCCATACGAGCCCCGTGTGGGAACCAGGAATCCCAGGGCAGAAGCGCTATTTGCGATGTCTAGCTCCTAACGGGGAAAGGTCCTGCTCTGTGACTTGTCCTGTTGTCCTCCCGAGCATGGCTGGTTCGGGACAGTTAACTGTAGACTGCGGGGTGGCGGGTTGCTCTGAGGAACAGAGAGACAGAACCAGGAATCTAGGAACCAGAAGGGAGGTGGGGTGAGGGGAAATGGAGGCCCAGACAGAGGCAAACACAGGCAGGACAGTGACAAGCTGGGGTGTGGGCACAGCAGTCAGGGAGAGCTGCCCAGGTGAGGATGGTGAAAGGGCTTACAGGTGAGCTGTCAGCATGTGCTGGTTTGCATTGCCTCTCCTCCCAGGCCTTCAGGAGTCTTTTGCGCACACTCGCACACAAATGGGGTGAGCTGTGTCTCATTTGTTTCATTAGCAGAAACAGAGGGAGAGAGCGGGGGTGCACATCGGCTTTGACACACACAATGGGATGTGGGTGGGGAGATAAACCCTGAATTGAATTTGTTGGATTTTAGTGGAATCAGGGACTTCGGGCTAGAGGCATTTTATGCAAGTTTAAATCCCCAAGAAATATTAGGAAAATGTTTGGATTTCCCCCAGGTGAGAAGTGGGGGTTCCAGCCTATCTTATCTAGATAGCATAAGCCAGGAAAATCATTCTTTCCGCATGCCTGTTCTCCCCAACAATGCAGGGTGACAGTTCCCCCAAAAGGGCCCATTCAACTGTGACACCTGCACGGCCCACTGGGGTGCCCGTCACTGTGCAGTCTCGCCCATTCACGTCCTTCTCCCCTCTCTAGACTCTGGCATCCTCCAGATCAGGGACTGACTTCCTTGTCTCAGACCCCCCGGAACTCAGCCCACGTCTCAGTGAAGGTTGGTGTTGGCTGGAAGAGAACAAGATGGACATTTCTGGAGTCTGACGCTGTGCCAGGCTTTGAGGGCATGAGTCAAGTAAGACCTGCCACCTGTTCCCCGGGTCTTCTTGAAGTGGGCATCCTGGAGAAGGCAGGGTCCCATCTTTGGAGCGACAGCTTGGCAGAGAATGTGATGGGTCCTGGTCTCAATGACTTTCTGGCCCCCAAGTCCCCGCCCCTGCCTCCCTGTGATCATGTCCTGCAGGACATGGGCACCCAGCCTTTTGCTGCCCACGGTCTTCCAGTGTCCAGCAAAAAGTCCGTGAGGAAAGGGGGTAAACAAGAGCTTAGTCACCCTCTGGAATGCCTGAGTAAGTCACCTCCCTTCTTAATCATTATAAACATTACCAGACAGCTCTGTTTGCCTCTTGGAGTTTATGTTGCTGCGCAAAATGTAATATCAAAGACGAGCCCACAAACATCTGACCACCCCTTGTTTAGTCATCTCTGTCTCTAGCCTGTATATCATTCCATGTACAACATGCTTGTTCTGGATGAAAAGAGGAGGCATGGGGCAATAGCCCCTCACCCCAGGGCCAGCTTACCCCTCAGGGCCTCACTGGCCCCACCACTGGCTCAGAGGCATCTTCAGCTCATGGGAAGCTTAAGCGCTCGTGAGCTGGGACAGCCAGGCCACAACTCTCAGTGTCACATCTTGTGCTGTGCTGGCTGCTCTAATCTCTACTTTAAGTCCTTGAGCAAGGCTGGCCTCTTCTTTCCTGACACTCTGAACACAAATGCATATGTTATCGGGAACCCAAAGCACACTGTCAAATGCTTTACATGACAGGCCTGTTATTTTTGGTCTTCTTGATACATTAGGCTTTAAAATCCCATTTCACAGGTGGGGATCCAGAGACTGATAGGATAAGGGATTTTCCTGGGGCCTCCTGGCTGGCTCTGGATGGCCAGCTCTTCTGCCACACTCATCCCTCTAAGCCTATTCCTAATCTTAGCTGATGGCGTCAGTCTTTACCTGGTTCTTCAAGTTTCCAAACCCATTTCTAACATTCCCTTCATCCCCCCTGTATCGCTTAAGGTTGGCTTGAGCTGTATGTGTTCTAACTCCAACTACAGTGTGGCTTCACCAAACAGACATCTATGTGTCGCGTCACATACAACCTGGAGGGAGGAGGCCTGAGGTGGGTGCACCTGCTTGAGGAAGTCACCGAGAACCCAGATTCCTTGTACCTGCCTGCTCCACCATCTTTACCTCGAAAGTCTCACCCTCATGGTCACAAGAAGGCTGCTCTGCCTCCGCAAATTGCAGCTACATTCCAAGCAGGAAGAAAGGGAAAGATGCAGGGCAAAGGTTCGTGTCATCTGAGTTTGTTCTTTTTTATGTGGGAAACAATAGCTTTGCCTGGTAGACTCCTGTTTACGTTGTATTGGCACACCTGGGTTATACAAATAGGTGCTTTGCACCTTTCACTACAAGACCCCTGGAAAATGATCAGTCACTAGGCCCTTTGCAGCCCTGAACAAAGCTGAGTGTCTATTGGTGAGAAAGAAGAGAGTGGATGTTGCATAAGCCCTCAGCGGCCTGGCACACAGCTCCTACATTTAGCCAGTCCTTGAGTCCCACAGAGGCTCACTCGTCAGTTTCCTTAAACTCCCCTCTCTTCCCCTTGCCAGGAATTCTACCCCAGTGCAGACCCACAGCCTCCTCTAACTAACTGCTGTCTGCCAGGCTCGCCTCCACTCCTGTCCACACTCCACGCTGCCACCAGCAATCTCTAAAGCATACAAAGTGTCACCTCCCTGCCCTCAAACCTCTGATCCCCCTGCCTTGCTCATAGAAGGAAGTCCAGATTCCTCAAGCTGACGTGACCGGCCCTTTATAATCCAGCCACAGCCAACTTTTTCCCTTATCTCCTAAGCCTCCTGTAAGTCTCAGCTCCAATGCCACCTTCCCTCCCGTTTGCTGATCACCCCAATACGAATCGATCCCTTCCTCCTCAGTGTACCTCTGGTGACATGTCACAGAGTTTGGCTCGGAGTCCAGCTGGCTGTCACAGGGCCTCTTCGACAGCCGTGTGTGTCCAGCGTCTGTTTCCCTACTTCCAGGAGTAGCCTCCTGGGGACCCACCCCTTCCCCACCCTGTCCACGGGGTGCTGGGGCTCTGCTGACATCCTCTGAGCTTCTGAACCTGGCCAGACCCCTGGACGCTTCAGTTCTGTTAGGTTCTAACGTTCCTTCTCCCTCGAATCTGTCTCTGTTGGATTTTCTGTTTCAGAAGAGCCTTCCCAGGGTGCACTGTCCCTGCCTGTGGGTAATGGACATTTTAATGAGCAAGGTCTCAGTGGGTCCCACTTTGTCCCCCTCGCCTGGCACAGAGCTCCATTCTGGCGGGGCACAGCGGGGAGTGAACTGAGGTGCTGATGACGGTGCCCACCCTGCTTCATCCTGGCGCCTCGGGTCACCGCCTGCTTCCTGACACCTCAGCTCCGCTGAACTGCATTAGCCATATGTGTCCATAACCTTTCCCTGACCCCTGGCATCTGCTGAGTAAAGTTACGCTCAGGAGATGTGTGAAATGCAGTCTCCCTGCCAGCAGCCCTTGTTCTGAGCCTCGTTCTATTCAAGTTGGCAGTGCCTGGCACATTGTGGACATTTAGTAAATGTCAGTTGTTTTTATTGCCAGATCCTTTGGGGAAGCTGGAACGTGAGGCACCAGTGCCCACTAGACAGTTATTACCTTAGCTCCACTGCTATGCTAGCATGTAATATTGGTAATATCGGCTGACCTTCCCTTTGGACATGGCAAGTCATCCGTATAGATCTGGTGAGCCTCCACCTCATGCTACTGCCATCTCTCTCCTAAATTGTTGCTAAAAGCTCCTAACTGCCTCACCATTCACCCTTGCCTCCCCATCATCTGTTACTGACACAGCAGCCAGAGGGACCTGTTGAGAGGTTAAGTGAAATCTGTCACTCTGCAGCTCTGAACCCTCCAGGGGTCCACTCCCTTCCCACCTAGAGCACAAGACAAACCGGGTCACTTCCCAGGCTACACAGCCCTCCGCGACCTCTCCACCTCCTCGCCCACCGCTCGCCGCGTCGCTCTGAGTCATTTCCACTGCCCCCCTGTGTGCCCGGAACACCCCCTCCCTGCTAAGGCCTTCACACTTGCTCTCCCTTCTGTGAAACTGTTCCCCCCAAAGACAAGGGCAGCTCCTTGCCTCTCCTCCTTTGGAACCCTCCTCATCTAAACTGGCACTTGGCCCACTGTGCCCAGGACTGCCCATCCCCACCCTGTCGTATTTCCCAGCCTGGCACTCGGACACCTGGCAGAGTGTCCAGCCACATGCTCATTGACTCAGTGCTGTGTCCACCCAAAGGGCCCCCCGCCAAAGGCAAACACTTCGTCCACAGCTGGGGCTCCAGGGCTAACAACGATGTGTGTGATTTCCAGGGATGCTGAACACACCGAATATGGCGTTTGGCCTCTAGGAAAGGACCCAAAGCTAGAGGGTCAGCTTGGTGAAGGCTTTCTGTGGCCTCTTCCCACGTCACCTCTGAGAAGGAAGCAGGAACAGCTGTTGGGCACCTAGTGTGTGTCGAGCAAAGAGCCATGAGTTAGCCTTAAACACGAGGAGCACACAGGAGTCTCACCTGCCCAGCGGACTGCTGTGACCACAATTTGAAATATCCAAACTTCGACCCTCCCCTTTGTTTGGCTGCCCCTGCTCTCTGGGGCCTTTGTCTGCCTGTTGGGCAACCCTAGAGCGACCATCCCCTCTTACGGGTGAGAAAACAGGCTTAAAGAAGTTCAAAAGCTTGCTCGGTGATTCAGCTTGGGTCCTTCCAACCCTGGAGCCCCCCATTACCCATCGAACCCCAGAAGAAATGTCCCCTGTGATGTCCCCGTGTGCCTGTCCTCATTTCCCTCTGGACTCTGCTCCTCAGACAGCCCTGGCCAGGGCTGATGGCCTGGCCCAGGAAGCCTGAAATCTAGCTCCAGGAACGGGCCAGGCCATGAGGTGGGTCTCTGGGTTCAGGCCCGCTCTCAACCCAAACATTCCCATTTGTTCACTCTTAGCTGCAAGCATACTGTAAGTATCAGCAAGTCTATTTGCTACCAAATCCATGGCAGCCATGGGCTTGACAGAGTTCGCACAGTTGCATGTAAATTTAAAATTCCTTTCTTTCCAAGATCTGCCTCAGGTTCCCCAAATAGCTTTGAAGATAAAAAGCACATAATGGCTTAAATTTGATTTGAAGGCAGCGAGTAAGGACAGCCTAAGCTGTTCTGGGAGGCCCCTAAATCATCCCCAACTATCGTTTAATTTTTTTCAAGGGTTTTATCCATAATGGACTTCCTCCGTGGGATCACAGCACTAGAAACAACTCAGAGACCACCTGGCCTTCACAGAGCAGAAAACGGGGCGGAGGAGGGAGGGGCAAGGGTCCTTCTGGAGCAGGCACCTTCGCATACAGGAGCATCCTGCTCTTACAGGGGAAACTGAGGCCTGAGAGGGGCAGGGCGGAGCCAGGAGCCCGAGTCCAGGGTGTGCCTTCCACCGGACCCCTGAGAGGGAAGGACAGCCAGGGGCCCAGGCTGCAGCTGTGCTGGGGCCCAGGTCCACGATTTCTCGGGCCACAACGGGGTGGAGGGGCCGCGCAGGGTCTGGGCTCCACCTGGCTTTAGCCTGAGCAGCTTCACCTTTCCCAGTGTAAAAGTTTCCATCGCTCACAGAATTTCAGAGGCTTCGAAATGCAGCTCTTCTTTCCACACACGTATCTTCCTTGCTTCTAAATTGGTTTTTGGCAAAAATGTAAGGCTCTCTGACATCGAGAATGCAGAGAAGAGAGGAATCAAGGCAGCGGAGCATTTGGGGCACAGATTCAATTACACTGTGAAGACGTGAGTGTGCACGTGTGGGTGGGTGTGGTATGTGCCTGTGTATGCATGTGTGTACTGTGTGCATGTGTATGCATGTGTATATGATGTGTGTGTATATGATGTGTGTATGTGGTGTGTGTGTGTGAGTGTGGTGTGGGGGGTGTGTGTGTGCATGTGTATAAGTGTGTATAAGTGTGTCTGTGTGTGGTGTGTGTATGATGTGTGTATAAGTGTGGTGTGGTATGAGTGTGTGTGTGAGTGTGTGTGTATGATGTGTGTATAAGTATGGTGTGGTGTGAATGTGTGTGTGTATGATGTGTGTGTGAGTGTGTGTATAAGGGTGGTGTGGTGTGTGTATAAGAAGTGTGAGAGTGTGTGTGTGTATAAGGGTGGTGTGGTGTGTGTATAAGTGGTGTCAGTGTGAGTGTGTGAGTGTGTGTGTGTGTATAAGGGTGGTGTGGTGTGTGTATAAGTGGTGTCCGTGTGAGTGTGTGAGTGTGAGTGTGTGAGTGTGTGAGTGTGTGTGAGTGTATGTATGATGTGTGTGTGAGTGTGTGTGTATAAGTGTGGTGTGGTGTGTGTATAAGAAGTGTGAAAGTGTGTGTGTGTATAAGGGTGGTGTGGTGTGTGTATAAGTGGTGTCAGTGTGAGTGTGTGAGTGTGTGAGTGTGTGTGTGTGTGTGTGTGTGTGTGTGTACATGCACCACATCCACTCATGGAAAGTCTGAGCAGACAGGTCTGGCACAGGACACCCTGACTCACCTCTAAGAGGCGACCACAGCCAGCATGCACAGCCTTGTTTATGCTCCGGATTCTGAGACACACAAACAATAAATCCGAACAGCATATCCGCCTGCAGAGTCTCTGGCCTGCTGTGAAGCTGCATCAGGGGACCTAAGGGGCTCTAGGCCCAGCGTGCAGGCCCAGCCCTTCTGATGCTTGAAGACAGAATGGGGACAACATCCCAGCCCCCACCCTGTCTGGAGGCTAGGAAATGAGGTTCCAGAAAGAGCCCTGGGTCTGATCTCAGTCTGTGTCCTGACTCCTGACGTGCCCTGCGGATTAGTAGCCTCCCTGATTGTCTCCCGGAACCCCCACTTCCATGTTCACCCAGCTCCAACCAGCACTCACAGCACTGAGTTTCTGAAACCAAAGCTGAAGGCCCAAGGTCCCTGCTTTAGTGCTCCTAGTGCCAACGGAAACCAGCCAAACCCCGTGGCAAGGTCTGCGAGGCCCAGTGTGACCTGGGACCCACCTAGCAGGCACTCACTAAATCCATTCATGACTTTAGTCCTGAATTCATCGACACACGAAGGCCTATGGTCTGTGTCTCCTCTGTGCCATCCATCCGGACTCTCTCCAGGACCTGGAGGAACGTGGGTGGGACCAGAGCTTACTGAGTGAGTAAATGAAACAATGAGCGACACATGCAAGGGTACTTTGAAAATTATAAAGAATCATAAATGTAAGAAATTATTACTACTAGTAAGAACGCTATTATCAAGTGCCATTGGGCCATGTTTTGTTTTGGTTCTTGTGATTTGCTTTTATGGAAATAAAAATGTAAGAAAATCAATCAACTAACGTTTTAGAAGTAATGGCAGTTGATGTCTCTTTGTAGGAAGTATTGAAAATATAAAAAAAATATTAAATATATTTAGTCCAAGAAACTAGATATAAAAGGTGTATAACCCAATGACACTTCAGTGTATTTTCTTCCAATCTGTTTTCTGTGTGTGTTTGTGTGTGTAAATAAGTAATGGACATGGATCAAATTGTGTACTTTTCATTATATCCTGCCATTTTCAGTTAACATTTTATTGTGAACACTTTACTGGGTTTTGCCATCTGAGCTCAGGTTGCAGGCCCTCATTTCCTAGTCCAGTGATTTTGAGTTACTCATTTTACCTCACTTGAACCCTGTTTTCTCATCTTAAAATAATGTCAATCTTTCCAGAGCAGGTGCTGCTAGTGTTCACCAATATCAATTTTCACCTCTTTGCAGACATATTGTCAAGCTCTATCTCCCAGCCTCCTTTGCAGCTCGATGAAGCCACATGACCACATTCTGGCCAATGAGATGTGAGAGGAAGTAATGAACCCATATTAATGCCTGTCTCATCAGAGCCCCAAAAGCTATGTTCCATTTTCTCTAGACCTCCGGTTCCAGGCTAACTGGATGAACTAAGGGGATCATGAAATGACAAGATAGCAGAGCTACAGGATGGAACACACCTGGGTTCCCAAGTCAGAGCTTACAGAAGGACCCAAATTCCTGTGATGTGAACACAAAATAAACCTTCATTGCGTAAGCCACTGAGGCATCAGGATTTATTTGTTTCTGCAGCCTAACCAATCTGACAGCTACCCACCTCGTATGGCATGCTGCATCATTAAGTAAAATATTGACTCACTACCCGTAAAAAGCACTCAATAAACATGAGCCTTTAGAGATTAAAGAATAGTAAATAAGTGAACACATCACTTACTAAATTGGGTAACATACCCCCTAAGGGTTGTGGGAGTTCAGAGTAGAGAGAAAAAGCACTGTGAGCAGGAGTAAGCAGTAAGAGGAGGAGCTGAGTGGAACCTGCCAGGGTGTGTGTGACGTGGGTTCTGGAGAGGAACTGGATGAGTTTTCTGGGCAGAAGATCCTTCATTTGACCAACATGTGTTTGTCAACTACCCAGGAGGCAGGAAGAGCAGTGAGAGGCATCTGTATAGCTACTGGGAAGGTGGGAAAGACCAGAGCAGGGCCACCACCTGCAGGCTGAAAAGCCTTATGTGAGCATACCTTTCTCATATGCTCACATTCTACCCTGGAAGCCCAGGACTGTCCATGAAGGAGCCCCACCTCTCAGCGATGGTAGAGGTGGCCTCCCACCCCACCTGGAATGAAACTTAAACCACTGACTGTGATCTACAAGGCCCTACACGATCTGGTCCCTGCCACTACCCTTTCTGATACTGAGGAAGAACCTGGCTGGTTTTCACCAATACCTCTGGTGCAAGTCTGACATTTCCTGGTCCCACCCCCTTGCACCTAGGAGAGATCAGGGATCTGCGTCCTGACCAATGAAATGTGGGCAGGAATGAAGTGCACCCCTTCCAACTTGTCCCTAAAACTGCACAACTCCCCCGCGATCTCTTTCTTCTCTCTTGACTGCCTGGGTGCAAGGATCCAATGGAGGGCGCCCAGGCACTAAGTTCAGGGGAAAGCAAGGTCACATGACATCAGGTTCCTCCAAGACTGAAAGTGTCCCCTGCTCCCACATTGAGCTAGAAAGTGAGCTAGAAAGAGACTTTATTGTGTCAAGCCTCTGCGCTCTGGTCAGTATTTGTTGTTGCAGCTAGCATTACCTTACCCTGGCTAATGCACGCCTCCTCCTCCATCACATCCTGCTAGCAGCATGTCACCTCCTCTGGCACCCGCCCCCACACTGTACGCTGACTGCACTGACTTTCCGTGTGTTTGTCATCGCCGGCCAGGCTTCCTCCTGCTCCGGCCTTCCTTCCCTTTGCTCCCAAAGCTCTGCTCCCTGGCCTCATGGCTGGTCCCTTCTCATCATTCCATTCTCAGCTTACATGTCATCTGCTCAGAGACATGTTTCCTGATCATTCTATTGCAAAGTAGCTCCCTCTAGTCATACTCTATTTTTCACTCTTTCGTTATACTCTTCGCATTTATCTAGAATTACCTTGGCTATCTATCTGTTTGCTTATTTAGCTCTAGTCCCTTCCCTCTAGAATACAAATTTCATGAGGTCAGACCTATTTCGTTCCCTGCCTACCCCGGAACTTAGAGCATAGTAAGCACTTTTAAAATATTGGTGAACAGGGCCGGCCGAGTGGCGCGGTGGTTAAGCGCTGGCCTGGGAAGCCAGTGGCCCCGGTTCGGTCCCACATACAAGGGCCAGTGACACTGCCCT
Source organism: Aselliscus stoliczkanus (assembly GCA_033961575.1). Taxonomy (NCBI): domain Eukaryota; kingdom Metazoa; phylum Chordata; class Mammalia; order Chiroptera; family Hipposideridae; genus Aselliscus; species Aselliscus stoliczkanus. The sequence continues at coordinate 154,329,088 of CM066732.1, forward strand.
CAAAAAAAAAAAAAAAGTTTATTAAAATATTGGTGAAATGATGGGCCGGCCGAGTGGCGCGGTTGTTAAGCGCTGGCTTGGGAAGCCAGCAGTCCCGGTTTGGTCCCACATATGAGGGCCAGTGACACTGCCCTCAAAAAACAATAAAAATTAAAAAAAGTAAAAAAAGTAAAAAAAAAAAAAATATTGGTGAAATGAATGAGTAGTGAATAAAAGTATGAGCAAAGCTTAGTCCCATGAAATCCGGGCTAAAACCCATTGAGTCATACCACATGACTCTCTCAGTCCCTAAACATTTCAAAGCAGAGGGTTTTTTTCCATCAATTTACCTAAGAAAGGTGAACCTGGGGCCTGCCAAGTGGCTCAGTTGGTTAAGAGTTGGCTTAGAGAGCGTGCTCTGAGCAACGGGGCCGCCTGTTCAATTCCCACATGGGCCAGTGAACGCTGTGCCCTAGCTGAGCTGTCGCTGAGCTGCCAACAGGTGGTAGGATGGCTCAGCTGGTGTAACAACAAGATTGCCTGTTCAATGGTGGGCTATGCCCACCAAAACTAAAGATTGAACTCGGCACCTTGAGTTGAGTTACTGCCCAGATGGCTCAGTGGATAGAGCGTGCGCTCTTAACAACAAGGCTGCCGCAACTAATATTGAACACAGCATCTTGAGCTGAGCTGCTGCCCAGATGGCTCAGTGGATAGAGCGTGAGCTCTTAACAACACGGCTGCTGGTTCAACTCCCGCATGGGGTGGTGACTACGCCCATCCGCAACTAAGATTAAACACAGCACCTTGAGTTTAGAGGCCACAAGTTGCCGTCAGGAAGCCAGATGGCGACTGGCGCCCTCCACAAAAGATTGAAGAACAACAACTTGGCTGGTCCCCTCCCCCAATTCCCCAACAGTGTTCTCCTCCCCCAATTCCCCAATAAAATCTTTGGGGGGAAAAAAAAGAAAAGAGAAGTGAACCTGGTCTAAGGTTCCAGGTCAGTTTGTCTATGTATCCAGTTAAAAAAAGGTCTCCGGTAGCTCAGGAGTCTCCCCAGGGCAGAGAGCAGTGTGCAGCCCTTGGTTCTGAAAGCTCCTTGGCTGCTGGCTGCTGGCTGCTGCTACGTTTGGCACAAGGGCCTGTCTTAGTCAGAAGCATGTTTCCATTTTACCAGAAATAGCCAGTAACTTGCCTCTGGCTGCGAGATGCTGGGGAGTACAAGGGAAAAGCCTACGGCTGCACCTTGAGATATTTACATCGAACCCCTGCTCAGCCTTGTCAGGACTCAAAGAGACTGGTCCTCTAGCATTTTCTCCAGGGAGAGCTAGCTCTGCCTTCACTCAGGGAGACAAACAGCTCAAGGCAAGTGGCCTTGCCCACAGCCTCCCAGTGATCCAGCCTGGTCCTGCCCACTTGGCAGATGAGCAAACTGAGGCTTTGAGAGGTCCGGAAGGCCTCACCAGCTCTGCCTCTAAGAGAAACCAGGCAACTTCTCCCCGTGCCTGATGCCCAGTTTTCTATCAGTAAAATGGAGAACTGATGCCCTTCCAACTTTGCCCCAATCCATGGGATAGATACGAAAAGAATCGCTCCCTTCCTTACAGATGAGGAAACCGAGGCACAAGCAGTTTAATAACATGCCCATGCAGGGTATAGAAGTTGGGTTCAGACCCAGCAGTCTGTGCACTTGTTTGATAATGGTCTCCCTGCAGCCAGTCTTCCAGGAAACTTGGGGATCAAATGGGGTGATGGATGTGGAAGGAGGCTGTAGGAGACAAAGTGGTCCCGAGGGGAAGAAGGGGAAATCTGGATTCGTCAGCGTTCTCCAGAAAAACAGAACCAACAGGATAGAGAGAGAGAACGAGATTTATTTTAAGGAATTGGTTCGTTCGGTTATGGAGGCTGGAGATCTTAAGTCTGGAGCTCGCTTGGGTCTCCAGCTCCCTGGCCCGCCCTGCAGATCCGGACATGGCAGCCTCTATAACCCCATGAACCTGTTCCTTAAGACCAACCTATTTCTCTACATATACACATCCTCTTTGTTCTGTTTTTCTGTGAAACCTGAATCGCGCGCGCGCGCGCACACACACACACACACACACACACACTCTCTCTCTGAACCCTCTAGTGGTTTTCCTTGACCCCTAGGACAAAGTCCAAGCCTCTCTCTGTGGCTTACAAGGCCTTTTTCCACCTCTCCCTTTCGTCTACCCCTGGTTTTAACTTTTTCACCCCACCGCCCCCCATGAACACCAGGCTCCAGTCAAGCTCAGCTTCTCTCAATTCCTCACAAAGAGCCTCTTCCTTCAGTTCTGCCAGTGAGCTTCACCCTCCACGCGCGGGCCTTTGCACATGCTGTTCCCACCACCTGGGAATCTGCTCTGCCCAGTCCCCCACTAAACCTTCCTTCTTCTGGCAGCAGCCTCAGTGTCACCTCCACAGGGACTGGTTCCCTGTCACTTAACACAGAAGTGGCTAAACAACCACTTGGGAAATTGCATGTTAAATACCTGTCTTCCCCAAAAGTCTAGGTCTACTGGCAAGGAACCGTCAGAGCCTGCTTTGTTCTTGTGGAGTCCCCAAGGCGTGTGACTGGGCACATCGTAAGTTTACATGCAATGTAAAAGACTGAATATGAGTATCTATTATAATCTGATTATGTATTTCCAAATGGATATGCCATATCTCTCATTCCTGATGACATAGTGTTTGGCTGATGACAAAGGCTCACACTGAAAAATGTCTCCACCATTGCACAATCCAGTCATACACTGATGAATTATTGCAGCTACCCCGCCAGACCTTTCACCCACATACAAGAATCTCTCTCTGCTGCACCCTCTCCCAGCTTTTCCTTTTCCCGCCCATATCATCCCGCTGACCATTCCTGATCTTACTTGCCAAAGACTTCAGGTCTCATCTCAGCTTTCCTTTCTAACGAACAGACTACAGGAAAGGTCGGATTCCAGATGCAGCTCAGCTGCTAATTCTCTACGTAACCTGAGCCAAGTGACTTAACCTCTCTGGTCAGGTCCCTCCTTTGTAAAGTGAGGAGCTGAATTAGAGGATTACCAGGGACCATTCCCCTGACTCTGTGCAATCCATAGTCGTCTATTGCCTTGTGCATCTCAGCCGATTGCTGCTTCTGTCTGCCAAGACTTCCTTCACCTGGAGCAAATTCCAATCCTCATCTTTCCACCCCAAGTAATTCTTGAGCCATCAGACCTCGCCATGTCAGCCATGCCAGCCATGCCTGGAGGTAAACTCAGGACCATAAATGGAAAACCAGATCAGCTCTCCTCAATGGTCCTTACACACTGACACATACCCAACTCTCACACACTTGTACACTTACTCTCACATACTCACACTCACATATACACACACAGACACACACAGTGGCATCACATTTCCTTTGTTTCAGGTTGGATTTTTCAGTTATAAGCAAGAAAAACCAATTCTGGTGTATGTAAGGAGGGAAGAGGGGTGGACAAGGATGAAGATGAGGCAGAGAAATTGGAAAATCTCCCAGAATTACAGAAGTTGGACAGCCAGGTCAGACATCCAGAACCAGGAACTAGCAAGGGGTCTGCTCAGAGTTCCACCAGCAGGACACTAAGCTCACCACCACGTCCTTATTTTTGTTACCAAATCGTATCTTTCATATAAAGGGTTACATTCATTCACAATATATGTAAATTAAACCATCATGCGTTATACCTTAAACTTATACAGTGGTGTATGTCCATTATTTCTCAATAAAACTCATAAAATTCATAGTATATCTGTATGGTGTCAAGAATACAATGCCAAACTGGCCTGCCATGTACCAAACAGCCAGGTTAAGAAACAGAACATCACCAGCAGGCTGGAAGCCACCATGTGCCCCTCTGGACTGCAGCACCCTGACCATGGTCCATCCCCATATCCATCCACTCCAAGGTCAAGTTCCTGGAGAAGAGCCTCTGCTGGGCCCAACTCACTCACCCCGCTTGATTAAAAGTCTCCACAAAACTGCATGCTGTTGGGGTTCAGGACAGGCCACCCCAAAGTATGCCACAGTGGCACATCAATTATTTTGAATTCAATTTACTTGAGACACAGCTGGGGTAAGAAGGACACTCTGACCCTTCTCTCTATTCCCCTGAAAGCGGAAAATAAATCGCCCATGTGGAAGGTACCCTCCTTGCACAGGAGGTAAAGAGACATCCTTATCACCAGAATTAGGGGTGAAGCCTGCAGAAACAAACCTTGTTACTTCTTTACCAATTTACTCCCCCAAGCCCAGACTCGCTTAGACTGTTCTCCAAATAACTACCCAAGCCTAGGTCTCTCTGTCCTGTCACTTCCTCACAAATTTATTGTTTCTTTGTCTAAAAAGTATAAAAGCTGCTTTCTTTGGTCCTTCTTTTAGCTCCCGTATCTATGAGACTTCTGTAGCTACAAAATTAAAATTTGTTTTTGTCTCCTGTTAATCTGTCATGTCAATTTAATTATTAGATTAGTCAAGAAGAACCAAGAAAGGTAGGGGGGAAATTTTCCCTCCATGACAATGAAGTGGGGACCAAGGGGGTCCCCAAAGGCAATTAGAGGTGCTTCTATCAGAAGACATGGGCCTGAGTGCTGGCAGGCACAGCAAGGCTGGCCCTTGGAGGACTTGCCCCAAAGGATGCTTCCTTGTCCTGTGTTTGAGGAAGGTTCTCTTGGTTTTGGCCCCCTACCTCTCTGGCTTGGGCGTGTGTCTGCCAGGCTGAGCCAGACAACATCTGAGTGGCAGAGAGCAGGCCGTGCTCAGAACCTCTGCTTCTCCTAGCTTGGCCATTTTTGCCATGAACCCAGCAAGAGCAGTTTCTTCCCATAGGGTGTTATTTCCCCGTGCAGCTCTTGCATCCTTCATACAAAAAGACCGCTGATGGGGTGGCCAACTGCTGGAACCCTGAGCTTCCCATCTCAGTAAAGAAGGCAGGGATGAGGATGGAGCCAAAGCAACAGCTTCTCATTGTGTGGCCGAGATTGTTAACTGTCCACCTGAATCTACTCCCCTTATTTCTCAGTAATGCATGTGTAACTGTGCAGAAGATACCTGGTTCGATTGTACTCCACAGTCTGATATGGACATGACATATGCTATTTTGGGGTCTAGAATTTAAGCCACAGGGAGTGCTTCCATCATATCTTCTTTCCTTTTCCCATAGGATGGTACCTAGACATGGCAGTGACCCAGGTCCAACTATGCAAATAACAAAACTCACCTAGGGAATAAGGGAGTGACAAATGGTAGGGACCTGGTTCCCTGGATGACTGCATGGAGTCCAGCCACCCTGACAACCTGAATCATTCACTTTCATGACAGCATGAGAGAGAAACTTCTATGCCTTTAGCCACTCTTAGGGAGTAAGGGGGCTCTTTGCTGCAGCAGCTCAGTTCTCACTCTAATACATGCACCAACCTTTATTTGAGTACCCCAAAGAGAAACAACCCTAATGGGCACAAAGCAGGACCACAAAAAGCTTACTGGTCAACAAGTCTCAATCCAACTCACTTGTTCTGTTCTGTAGGACTTTGAGATTTAAGTAAAAACAATGACACCCAAGGAGATACAGCTATAAAGTGTGCGTGATCCCTGAATGGAGCAACACTTTTCTCTACCATTTCCTTACCCGAGACCAGGGGATCTGAGGGAACGGTGCACAGGACTGACAGGATTTGGGGGGAGGAGGGTAAAGACAGATCATGCCTAAATTACAGTTTGATGAGGGTGAAGAAGGGTGAATGCTGGGACTACCCAAGATTAACTTCTAAACACTGTGAAGGGGGAATGAGAAGCAAAAAAAAAAAAAGCCACAGAAGGAGACAGTGAGAAGCACAGACCAAATAAAAAACCCAAACAGATGTAAAATCAACTTGAAAGGGAGATCTCAGATTTAAAAACAGATAATGAGAATAACGAGGCCGGTGGCAGGGATCGCATTTCACCACGTCAAAACCTTGGGTTTCCATCTGCTCCCGGGCGTCCCAAGTCCCATCATCACCAAGATGAAAACCATCTGGTTGTCTGCACGCTACCATCCAACCCGTGTGTTTTTCCAGCTGCCCTGCCACATGGGGAATTTCATGGGTGAGTCAGAGACGAGATGTCAACAGGGCTTCCATCATCCCTTCTACTGGCCTCTTTTTCAGTTCGAAGAGCTGGGCTCAGAGACTATGGCCTGCCCAGACCTCTTTCCAAACAGCAACCATAGCCACCTGCACAGCATTTGAACTTGACAAAATGTTTCCACAGTCTGTTTGATCTTCACAGACTGATGATACGGCCTCAGTGAAAAGAGGGAACAACTCAGAGCAGGTATGCCATACCTTAGGATGACAATGCCAAGAGAAGACAGACTTCAGGCTCCTGAGTGCAGGTCTGTTTCTTGTCCCTGTTGTGGTTTTCAACTTCCTCCCTTCTGTGCAAATGCGCACAACCTCCTTCCAGGACTTGGGGTAACCCAACAAGGCCTCTGGCTCCTACCTCAGCAAGCCCCCACCCAGCTCTGGATATACCCTCCCAGCATCAGTGGGTACATTGTTTGTGTCCCCCACGCACATTTTGTGAGCCAGTCACTGGGCTGGTTTCTTTCCATCTGCCCAGAGCTGCAGTCAGAGACCAGACATCCTAGGCTAAGGGCAGGAGGGGGCATCCGGAGCCCGCACGGGCGCTAAGATGCTGGACCTGGCTTCAAGTGCTGAACCCTCCGTCTCTTAGTTACATGACCTGAAGCAAGTCACTGCTTTTCTCTGAGCCTCAGTTTCCTCACATGTAAAATGGGACTAATCGTATCTACATCACAGGTGTGTTTTAAGTATTAAACAAAGTAACAATGATAGGAAGCCTTAAGCCTAGTTCTTTCAAAAGGAGATGCTGAATAAGAGTTTATAATCATTTATTATTGGTGGTGGCAAGGCACAAACTTTCTGGCTGACTTGATGGTTTTTTCAGGGTGCATCCCCAATCTGCACCTTCAAGTGGGTCCTAGTCCAGGTGAAGTCCCCAGAGCAGGTGGCCAGAGCCCCGGAGCTGCGTGTGAGCTCCTGTGACCTCATACTGCAGAGCGTGAAAGGCCTCGAGCTGTCCCGAGGTTGCCCTCATGAGTGAATGAGAATGTAATTAAATAAGCATAATATTGAGGAAATGTGGTGGAGCCCCAGGGTGACCTTGAGATGTGGGGGCAGGGGAGGGACCTGGTGTCCCCTGGTGACCAGACCTGTCCACTGCACAGGGCATGGACCTGCCTCCACTCCCAGCCTTTCCTGCACTGACTCAAGTGCTGCATCCTCCCCCATATGCAGAGGTGGGACAGCATTTCCGGAGGCTTCGTGCTGCTGCGCACAGTCACAGAGCATTTAACCCAGGATCTAGGGTAATCATTACTCAGAGGAGCGCGCCAGGCACCGAGCATGCATTGCCCATGCAATCCTCACCTCAGCGATCAGCTCGGGGCTGTTTGTATCTGCACTTGACAGATGAGGAAGCTCAGACAGGGCCTCGCTGGAGTCCACGACAGAACCTGCATGTGGGCCAAGCACCCCGACTCCCAGGCTGCAGGCCTGCCATTCGGGGTCCATGGCCTCTCTTCACAGTGAGAGGCCAGTGCCAGTACCCTGAGTCCCCAGAGGTTTGCCAAGACAAACCCAGGGCTGAGAGCTCACTCCAAGTTCAGGTGACCCCTGCTGGAGTCATGCCGGCCACACCCGGGTTCCAGGCCTCTGGGCTGGGTGAGGCAGATGTTTGGTGTCTCTGAGGCTCTTCAGCAGACACCTGATCTTAGCACCTACATCTGAGGGGTGAGTTGACAAATCTGTGCACCTGAGGAGCTGTCACTTAAGCTCGCAGAGCCTCTGTTTGCAATTGAAGGCATTCCCGTCTAAGCTGGGAATGGACCACTTCATTGTAAGAAAACTTGGGGCAGCGGTGAGCAGAGTGGGGGTGAACTGTGGTCGGGAGGGGGCTGCCCAGAGATCCTACCTCATCCGAGGAGACAGCCCCGGAAGGCAGCCCACAGCCCCTCGGCAACTATTACTGAGCACCTACTATGTGCGTGCTCTAAGGGCTCAGGATCCCTGATGTCTTGGAGTTTACATTCTAGAAAGGGCTTACTAGCCTATGAGCTCCATTTCACCTCTCAGAGTATAAAAACAAGTCAAGGTTGTTAATATGGCCTGATATTGATGCACTGAGTAAAAATCCATTCACCTAAGCATTTGTTCATTCATCATTTCTCAAGTGCTCACAACACTGGAGATGCAGATATACAAAACATGAGGCCACTGCCTCCAGGAGTCCATGGGAGAGGAACAAAGACATATATGCAAATAATCACCTGCTCAGCCCCAGGTGCCAGGAGAAGGAGACGTATTCCCTCTTGACAGACACAATTTAAGGCAGGGAGGCGCGGGCAGCCAGGTGTGTCAGGGCAACTAGCCCCTGCCATCTGTGCTTGCAGGGAAGGCTTTCTGGGGCACGGATGGGTAAGCTGAGGCCTGAGGGGAAAAGGGTGCTGCTAGAAGAAGGAAAGAGTAGGAGATGAGGAGAATCCTAGGACAAGCAGGGCAAATGTTCAGCCAGTATGACTGGTTATGAACATACTGACATACCCATATGAGTTAATAAATAGATACTTTCCCACACACCCTGTGTGGGAAATACTCTGGTCACCTGGCCCCTGTTCTTAGAGCCCTCCAACCTCCCTCTTATGGACTGAATTGTGTCCCCCGCCCCCACCACCCAAAAAAAAAAAAATTTAAAGTCCTAACCCCAGTTCTTATAAATGTGACCTTGTTTGGAAATCGGTCTTTGCAGATAATCCAGTTATGATGAGGTCATTAAGGTGGGTTTTTTGTTTTGTTTTGTTTTTGGTTTTGGGTTTTTTTGAGGGCAGTGTCACTGGCCCTCATATGTGGGACCCGAACCAGGGCCGCTGGCTTCACAAGTCAGCGCTTAACCACTGCGCCACTCGGCCGGCCCAAGGTGGGTTTTAATCCAATACGATGGTGTCCTTATCAAAGGGAGAAATATGGACACAGATATGCACATCAGGACAATGCCATATGGAGACTGGAGTCAGGCTGTCACAGCCACGAAGCTGGGGGAGAGGCCTGGAACACATCCTTCCCTGGATCCTTCAGCGGGAGTGTGGCCTTGCTGATCCCTAGACTTCAGACTTCCAGCCCCTAGTACTGACAATACATTTCTTCTGTTTAAGCCACTGGCACTTTTTTATAGCAGCCCAGGGAACTGATACCCTCCCCGTGATTCAAATATTCAAGGGATAGCATCTGGTAGAGCAGGAGCCTGTGGGACCCTGTGACAGCAGAGTGCCATTGCTACATATTTTATATCCCCCCTGGAGAAAAACAAACGTAAAAAACGCTAAGTCCATGCTCTTTCTGGGGCTCAAAAAAAAGCTCGCATGGAGGATAGAGGTGGGTAGGGGAAGTGGGGCAGGATGATATAAGAGGAGATGATGGGGGCCAAGTCTGAGAACAGTGAGAGGCACTGAGGGTTTTTCAGTGACAAAGGCTGATTTACGTCTTTGGAGGGGTCCTTGGGCTACTGGGCAGAGACTGGGTGGAGGAGGGGCCCTGGAGGCAGCGTCCAGGTGGGAGAAGATGGTGACAAGCCTGGGGTGATGGGAACTGGGGGAACCCTCATCCAGTGACTTCAGGTTTCTCTGTGAGGTAGCAGGAGGGTCATTTGCTTGGGGTAAGAGGGCAGAGGGAGGTTTGCAAGTTTGGGGGAAAGCAGATGGACCAGTAGATGAGAACCCATGGGAAGCTCTGGGCAGTGTTTGGGGCCCTGGCAGGGTGGACAATTCTGAGTTGACACTGGCATCAGGGCACTGGGCTTTGTGAGGCCTCTTCGCTTGGTAGAGGGGATGGAAGGCAGTGAGGGGCAAGGAACAGGGAGGGGCAACTGGCAACAGCCCAGTGACAGTGAAGAAAAGGCTACGGGAGTAGTCAGATATGTCATATGGAAAGAAGGGAAGTCATAGTCAGAAAGTAAGATGGCTATTTTAATTAAGAGTGGCAGATTCACCATCCATGGGTCTTCCTTCCTTCCCCCAAACCCCTTTAAAATGTTTGTAGAGGTATTCCCCAAAAAAAAAAAAAAAAAAAAAAATAGAAGCTGAGAAGGTCAAGATGTGGTGACTGAAAGAACAAGGATCTGGCAGAGTGGAGATGGCTTCCATTCAAGGACACAAAGAGGATGGTACCAAGAAAACAAGCCACTTGAACATAGAACCCCCAGGGGCTCAATACCTTGAGGCACCAGGTACCATGAGGGAGGGTATTGGATTCAGGACTAAAGATGGGGGAGGTGCGAGCTGGGTGGCACAGTTGGTTAGAGCGTGAGCTCTGAGCAACAGGATAGCTGGTTCAATTCCCACATGGGTCAGTGAGCTGCGCCAGAGCTAAGCTACCATAGCTGCTAACGGGTAGCCAGATGGCTCAGCTGTACAAGGTTGCTGGTTTGACTCCCACATGGGATGGTGGGCTGCACACCCCCACCTCCACCCCACCCCACAACTAGATTAAAAGCAGTGATTGGACTTGGAGCTGAGCTTGCACCCTCCACAACTAAGATTGAAGGACAACTTGACTTGGAGCTGATGGGTCCTGGAAAACACAATGTTCCCCTTCCCCAATTCCCCAACACTGTTCCTCTCCCCAATTCCCCAATAAAATCTTCTTTAAAAAAAAAGTGTGTAGGGCCAGCCGAGTGGCGCGGTGGTTAAGTGCTGGCCTAGGAAGCCAGCGGCCCCGGTTCGGTCCCACATATGAGGGCCAGTGATACTGCCCTCAAAAAAAAAAAAAAAAAAAGTGTGTAGCGGGGAGACTGGCTGAAAGTTTCTCTGCAAAATGGTTGGGGTCCAAGTCCCCTGTCCAATGTAAACATCAGCTTCTCTTTTCTTCCCACACATCCTCCTGCCCCAAGACATGAGGTTTATCCTCTGGAAAAGTCAAGTAAGAGAGTGAACAGCACAGAGTCAGTGAAAATCTGCCCAGGTCTGTCCTCATCTTGTCCCCAAAAGGCCAGTGGCCAGGCTCTGGCCTCCCTGGGCATGGGACCAGGGGGTTCTCTAAGCAACTGAGAGGCCCTAGAGGAAACATTGTAGCATTGACATTTGAAGGTTTCCCAACACCATTCCTGATTTGCTGCTGGATTATTCCTCCATGAGGCCCAATTGTCACTGAGGCCAACTCAGACATGCAGAATCTTGGGCCAGCTAGCTCTTCAATATAAACAGACAGCCAAGAGCACTGGCCTTTGAGGAAGCCTGCTAATCTCAAAGCAGAAAGGAAAAGAGGCCAAGGGAAGCAGTGCAGAAAATAGAAGACATTTTAAAAATTATAATTAATATCCTCAGAAGGATAAAACAGTGCATCCATTGAACAAGATGCTATAAAAATTAGCAAGAATAAGCAGACACCTTGTACATTAAAAATGTTATAGATAAGACTGGAAGAAAAAAATCTCAGCAAAGTATATACCTATCTGATAAAGGACTTGTATCCAGAATATATAAAGAGTTGTCACAACTCAATAATAAGGAAACTTTTTAAAAAGTGAACAAAAGATTTTAACAGACACTTCACCAAAAATGAAATGTAATGGAAAGATGCTCAACATCATTGGTATTTAGTGAAACGCAAATGGAAACCACAATGAGATATCACTACATGCCTGTTAGAATGGCTAAAATTTAAAAGACTGACCTTACCAAGTGCTGGTGAAACTGAACCATCTAGAACTGCCAAATATTGCTAGTGGGAATATAAAATGATACAGGCAATTTGGAAAACAGTTTGACAGTATCTTTAAAAATTAAGCATACACTTACCATGTGGCCCAGCCATTTGGATCCTAGGTATTTACCCAAGAAAAAGGAAATATATGTTCACACAAAGACTTGTATATGAATGTTCATAGCTGCTTATCTGTAATAGCTCAAAAACCAGAAACAACCCAGATGTCTGTCAACAGGTGAATGGATAAGCAAATTGTAGTATATCCATCTCTACAATAATAAAAAGAAATGAACACTTGGTATGCACAACGTGGGTGAATTTTAAAGTAATTATGTTGACTAAAAGAAGCCACACCAAAGAGATCCAAGATGGCGGAGTAGATACATGTTGTGCTTGCCTCACTCCATGAACACATCAAAATTACAACTAAATTACGGAGCAATTAACCTGGAGAACCATCTGAAGTCTAGCTGAACAAAAGTTTTATAACTAAGGATATAAAGAAGCAGTGTTGAGACTGGTAAGAGAGGTAGAGACACAAAATTGGCTAGCGCCAAACCTTCTGTGTGTCGGTTAAGAATCAGAAAGGATATCTCGGCCACAGAGTTTCACCACGGAGGAGAAAGGGGCCCCAGCCTGACACCAGGATCCCCAACCAGGAGTACAGGTGCCGGGAAGAGGAGCCCCCACAACGTCTGGCTGTGAAAAACAGTGGGGATTCCAACTATCCAGGGGGGATGGAAGGCTGCAGGAAACCAGACCCTTTTAAATGGGTCACCCACAGAGTCACTTGCTCGCAGGCACTCACCCTGGGCTCTGGCGAATGGCCGGTGACTCAGAGGGTGTCAGAGACATACAGTGAGACGACTAAGGTTTGTGGCCTCACTGGTGGCGGGCCCGGAGGACAGTTGGCATTTTCCCTGTGAGGAGGTCCTCCTCCAGTGCAGCTGTCAAGCCGCCACCATCATGCCTGTGTTAAGCCCTCCCCGACAGGCCAAATCTGAATCTGATTGGCCTGGTGAGCTCCAAAGCTCCACCCTGCTGACTCACTGAGACCCCACCCACCACACCCACCTCCTACCTTAGGAGTCTTTATCTGCAGCTGAACCTTACTGAAGCCAGCAACTGGCAGTAGGCCTGTGGATGTCCTGGCTTTCTGAGGAGCTACCCCAGGCCTGGTACTGGTGACAGCCATCCTCAGTTTGCAGCGTGGCCTCTCCCACATGCCTCCAGGCCCACATAGGCAGCAACCAACCATAGATCGCTTTGTAGCTTCTACCAGATAGTCCCTGACCAGTCATAAGGAGTGGCCGACCTGGACCTGCACCGGAGCTCCTCCCAAGAGGCCCCAGAACCAACATACTTGGAGGTTGGCTTCAGACCAACAGCAGAGGACCACCCAATTAGCCCCATAAGTGGCACACACAAAGGGCAGTCTCATCAGGCACCAGAGCCTACTGGGGCAAATCCTGTTCCATGGGGGTAAGCCCCCTGCACAGCAGTCCATAAGCTGTAGACATGGCCAAACCCCACAGCCAATCAGCCTGTGGGTCAATCCCACCCACTGATATGCCAATGGCAATCAAGGCTCAACTACAACAGGAGGGTACACACAACCCACATAAGGGACATTCCTGGAGCACCTGACTCAGGTGACCAGGGAGACTGTGCCACTGGGCCCCACAGGACACCTGCTACATAGCAGATCTACCTAATAAATACAAGCAAACAGAGAGGCAGCCAAAATGAGGAAACAAAGAAATATGCCTCAAATAAAAGAACAGAAGAAAACCCCAGAAAAAGAACTAAATGAAATGTGGGCAAGCAACCTACCAGATACAGAGCTCAAAACAATGGTTATAAGGATGGTCAAGGACTTGGTGAGAACTTCAACAAAGAGACTGCAAGCATAAAACAAGATATAGAAACCATTTTTTTTAAAAGTGTCAGAAGTAAAGAGTACAATAACTGAAATGAAGAATGCACTAGAAGGAATCACAGGTAGACTAGATGAAGCAGAAGATTGAATCGACAATTTGGAAGACAAGGTAGCAGAAAACACCCAATCAGAACAGCAAAAGGAAAAAAGAATTTTAAAACTGAGAATAGTTTAAGGGCCCTGAGGGACAACATCAAGTGTAAAAACATTCACATCATAGGGGGCCCAGGAGGACAAGCGAGGGAGCAAGGGACTGAGCACCTATTTGAAGAAATAATGACAGAAAACTTTCCCAACCTGGTGAAGGAAATAGAAACACAAGCCCAGGGAACACAGAGTGCCAAACAAGATGAACCCAAACAGGCCCCCACCAAGACATATCATAATTAGAATGGCAAAGGTTAAAGACAAAGAGAGAATCCTAAAAGCAGCAAGAGAAAAGCAACTAGTAACTTATAAGGGAGCTCCCATAAGATTGTCAGCTGATTTCTCAACAAAAACTGCAAGCAAGAAGGGATTCGCACAAAATATTCAACATGGTGAAAAGCAAGGACCTACAACCAAGACTATTCTACCTAAGAAGGCTATCATTTAAAATTGAAGGACAAATAAAGAGCTTCCCAGACAAGAAAATGCTAAAGGAGTTCCTCACCACCAAACCAGGAATCTTAGAAGGACTTCTTTAAGACAGGAAAAAAAAAACAAATCAAAATTATGAATGATAAAATGGCAAAGCTACATATCTATCAACAACTACTTTCAATGTAAATGGATTAAATGCTCCAGTCAAAAGACATAGGAGGGATGAAAAGGTCTTTGCAGATGCAATTAAAATGACGAGATTATTCTGGGTTGTTCAAATGGGTCCTAAATGCCATCACAAGTGTCCTTATAAGAGTGGTGCAGAAGGAGAGTGACACAGAGATCATGGGACTGGAGATGGGAGTAACATGGCCATAAGCCAAAGAGCACCTGGGAATGCTGGTGCCACCAGAGACCAGAGGAGGGAGCATAGTCCCCCTAATACTGATTTCTGTTGTTTTAAGCCACCAAGGTTGTGATGTTGGTTACAGCAGCCCTAGGAAACCAATAAAAACCTACGCCTGATGCACCACTTGCCTCCCTAGTAACAACATAGCCACATTACATTCCGTATCACATAGGCTTCCTGATGGTCAACATAACCACATTTTCTGTGTAATCATATTGGGAAGATAAGGGAAGGGAAACGAGTGGAATATACATATATGAGTCTGGGAGGATGGCAAATGTTTTCCCAGCCTCCCTTGGAACTGGGGTGCAGGCATGACCAGGATCCCCAATGGGATGCTCCCACTAGGACCTTTGAATCAGAAGCCAGTGAGTAGCTAGGAGCCCCAGCTCCCTCAGGCACCAGGGGCAGTGCGGCGTCCAGGGGCAGCAGGGGCAGCAGCGAGGTCTGGGCCAGTGGGGCAGCAGCAGTGTCTGCACAGGACAGCTGTCAGAGGACAGCTCTCAAGTGGCTTTGGGCACCACTCCTGGCTGCATGGCCTCCAAGCGACCCTGAAACATGCCCCTTACCAAAGCGTTTGGTGACAGGCCTGCCTGGTTTCTCATGTTTGTCTCTAAGTGCTCTGTGTGCACAGGGCCAGGGAGACATTGCATTTGTGTGTTCAATCAGCAAGCGTTCCTCACATATTTCCCGTGCACCAGGCACCATGCCCTTCTCAATAATCTGACATCATTCACTTTGGTTTCCATGAGGTTGCTGAGAAAGTCCTCAAACAAACCATGGAATCAAAAAAAAAAAATAAATTAGTGACCCTCAGGGAAGGAAAAGGTCACCTCCTCACTTTCTGAATCACTCCGGTCTGGGAAGAAAACAGAGCCTGGTGTCCGGAAGGGCGGCCAGCCTCCACCCACACAGTCTCTGCCCACGGGGGGCCCCTGCCTATTTCTGGATCTGGCTCCCACCCCTACACCCTCGGGGTTCACTTAGGAAACTGTTTCTTATTTATGGGGCAGGAACAACAGGACATGCTTGCTCACTGTCACCCTGATGTGGGGGCTGGCTCCTCCCTCAGCCTCAGAGCACCCCTGCCCCACATCACCAGGGTGCTTTTGTGACCCACCGAGAAACACAGGGAGCCACTCATCCCCTGTGGGGGTGGGATGGGAAAAGCTCAGCCTAACGGACCCCAGCTTTCCCACCAGGCATGCCGGGGCCTCCCGCTCTGGGGTCACATGCTCTCCTACAGACCCTCCCAGGGTCCAGGCTGCCCTGTGTCCACCCTAGGGCCCAACGTGAGGACTGTCCTCTTGTCCCATCTCTTGCCTCCCCCAAAGGGCCTTTCTCAGTGAGCAATGTGTGGCTCTGTGGGGCTTGGGGTGCCCTACACCATCTTTAGCTCCATTCTCCCTGGGCAGGTCATGTCCCTTCTATTGATAATTCCAGCGTCAGTTATGTCACAGTTTACCCACAGGGCTGTGAGAAGGAGCCCACAAGAGAAAATGGATGGGAGAGCCCTCTCCCACCACTGAAGTGCATGAGGTCGGGGGGCTGTTAAGTTTTTGACCATGAGAAAGCAGGGACCAGCCTCACCCGGCTATGCAAGCCCCAGGCTGGCACACGGGGACAGAGCTGAACTTTGGTGAGTGTTTGATGGACAGACAGATGGATGGACAGATGGACAGGTGAGTGAGATTTCCGGGGAGGCCACAGGCCTAATGGAAAAGGTGCAGATTGAAAGCCAGACAGAAACTGGGTTCACAGCTGTCTGCCGCCCCCCTTTATCCGTTCAATGAGTGGTTACTGAGCACCTAGTGTATGCCTGCCTGTAGATTGGTGGATAGTGTAGACATGATCCCTGCCCTCATGGAGCAATGAGCTCACAACAGACACAGGGGATATACAAGGAGACACACACCACTGCACAGGGTGGGTGTCCCACAGAAGAGAGCCCAGGTGACACAGGATAACAGGCCAGGGCGGAGGACACCTTCTCAGCCAGGATGGCTGGGGAAGCTCCTGGAGGAAAACCCACTGAGGCTGAGACTGGGAAGGAGAGGATTTGGCTGTGGGAGCTGACAGAACATTCCCAGAGGAGGGAGGCAGCCGTGCCAATGTCCTGGGGCAGGAACGCACTGGGTAGGGGGGAGGGCCTGGAGCTGAGATTGGTTTTAGTTGCAGGAGAATCTGGAGGGTAATTTGCCATCTTACAAACCTGTCTGGACAGGAAACGGATCAGTGGTTGCCAAAGAGTAGGGGACTAAGGAGGCTTGACCACAAAGGGACCACAGGGGCAAAGTGTGGGGTGATTGAACTATTCTTGAGGCTCTGGGGTGTCAGGTACATAATTCAGCGTCTGTCAAAACCCACAGAGCCGGACACCACAAAGAATGAGCATCACCACATGCAATTTTTTTTCAAAGCTTTTTCATTAAAGAAAGATCGCTGGGGCAGCTGTGAAGAGGAAGAAGCCAGCGGGGCCACTGCCATGCACTTGGTGAGAGTGGCTGGGTCTCGTCCGGGTGGTGGCCGTGGGGACATACATGTGAGCTCAGGCTGTTGACCTCAGGAGCCTCAGTTTCCTCCCTGGGAACATGGTACAATGATTCCCACTGGGAGCTGGCCATGTGGGTGGGAGGGGACACCTGCCTGGCAGAGCCGGGCTAGAGCAAGGTGCTCAGCACTTCGGAGCCTAGATGGCTGTGTTTTGCCAGAGGGCGGCTGAGACTGACCTCAGGGTGACCTGGGTGAGCTATCTGGCCCGGGAGCTCCTGGAGGCTGCGTTCAGAAAACAGACCTGAGGGGAAATTACTCAACGGTGAAGGGTACCTGGCTGGAGGCCCCCAGCCTGTGGATCAAATGACATCACCAGGGCAGAGGAATGTGGGTCAGAAAGTTGTGTACCTAGAGTTTTCTCTGTCCCAGGGAGGCCAGAGCCGTTGAGTTGCGGCTAAATTGGGATGTAATTGAAGCCCTGGCTGGGCAGAGAGGGTCGGAAGGCCTAAGTAACCAAGGAAAGCCCGACTCCTCCGGGCGCCTGCTGGGAGGTGCAGACTCCGGCTGGAGCTCCCGGCTAAGGTGCAGGGGTCAGGAGACCTGGCCCACGCCCCAGCTCAGACACTGGAGCTGGGTGACCCGGAGCAGTTTACCCCACCTCTGGGCCTCGTGATAAGATTCAAAGGAGCAGCACCTCGGTGAATGTAAAACCCTGTCACCACCATTGGTGGTGAAAAGGGTGCTGATGCTGACGGTGATGAAGGACTGACCCACTGAGTCAGCGTCCTTCCCGCCCCCAGAGCCCTCCGTGGGCTGTGTTTGAACCTGTGAGTGGGGAATAAGTGAGAAGGAGAACATTGTTGATGCAGCAGCTGTGGAAGCAGTCTGTTGGTTTCTCAGAAAGTTAAACATAGACTTACACATGATCCAGCAACTGAATTCCAAAAGAACTGAAAACAGGAACTGAAACACTCTGACATGCGTGCTCAGAGCAGCACTGTTCACGAAATTGCCCCAATGTCCATCAGCATGAAAACAGATCAACAAAGCTGTTTCCTCGACCCAAGGAAGATCACTCAGCCATAAGCAGGACTGAAGGACCAATATGCCACAACATGGCTGAACCTCAAAACTGTTACACCGACTCGGCCATAAAAAAGAGTGAAATCTTACCCATTGGCAACAACACAGATGGACCTGGAAGTTATTATGTTAAGTGAAATAAGTCAGACAGAGAAAGACAAATGCCATACGATCTCACTTATATGTGGCATCTAAAGAACAAAATAAACAAACAAAACAGGAGCAGAGACTCATAGATGCAGGGGACAAACTGATGGGGGCTTGGTGAGAGAGGAGGGTGGGGGGCTGGGTGCAAAAGGGGAAGGGATTAAGAAGGACAAATTGGTAGTTACAAAATAGTCAAAGGGATATAACTATATTGCAATAACTATGCATGGTGCCAGGTGGGTACTAGACTAATCAGGGGAATCACTTCATAAATTATATAAATGTCTAACCGCTATTCTGTACACCTGAAACTAAAATAAAATAATATGGAACATCAATTGTAATGAAAAATTAATTAATAAAAAACCCCATTACACCAAGTATAAAAAGCCAGATCCCAAAAGTCATATATTATATGATTCCATTTATTTATATGAAATACCCAGAGGAAGTAAATCCCTAGAAACGTCAGACTGGTGGTTGCCAGGGGCTGGAGGGAGAAGGTAATGGGGAGCAGCTGCCTAATGGGTGTGGGGTATCCTTTGGGGGTGCTGAAAATATTTTGGAATTAGACAGTGGTGATGGTTGTACAACATGTGGATTAAATGACACTGATCCGTATAGGCTTTTATTTTATTTATTTACTTATTTTTAGCTGAGCCATCCTGCTGCCTGTTGGCAGCTCAGCGGCAGCTCAGCTCGGGCTGGGCATCGAACTGCTGTTGCTCAGAGCTCAGCTCACACTCTTGAGCGAGCTCTTAACCAACTGAGCCACTTGGCCTGCCCTTGTATAGGCTTTTAAATGGTTAATATGTGTCATAGGAATTTCACCTCAGTTGTTTAAAAAGGGGGTGAAGGGAGAGTTCTTATACTGCCAAGGAGAGAGGAACAGTCCGAGAGGGTTAAGGGTAATGCAAATTCCCACTTGGCCATCTCTGTAGCCCTCTGGTGGATGTGTTAACATCCCTACTTTACCACGAGCAACTTGGGCTCCTGCCCAAACACTGGCAGCTGGCGGTGGCAGCTCTGGGCTGAAAGTCAAGGTCAGCACCTCTATTATGGACCCTTGCTGTGCCTGTGGCTCTGCCAGTGACCACATGTCAATTGTTTCATCTGAGCTTTTGCAGGGCAGGAGTCATCATCTCCATGTTATGTTAAGAAATCGACGGACAAAGCTGTCAGAGTCTGTTCAGAGCCACTGAACCACCCCAGTGACAGGTACCCTGACCTGTGACCCTGAGGAAGACGAGTCATGGGGTACTTGGAGAGGACAGACAGAAAGCAAGGAGCTGTGGAGACCAAGCTCAGAGAGATGGCAGCTTCTGGAACAGGTGTACTGCACTGCGCTAGGCCGCGACAGGACTGGGTCTGCAGAGCTGAAGGGAAGGGAACCAGGTGAGGGAACAGTGTATGCGGAGCGCAGCATGAACTCAGAAAGGAGTCCAGGTGCGCTGGACACCCAGGCCATGCAGAAGCCGGTTAGTACGCACAGGAGACAGGTGGACGCGGCCAGATCATGGGTCCCAAGCCCTCTAAGCCCTCCCCGAACAGGGGACCCACGGTGCCACCTCTGGATGGAATCCAGATTTGGGAGTTTGGAGGGCTGATCGGGGTGGGGAGGGCAATTCAGTGTCCTTCCAGCTCCCCTCCTTTCACACCCCCAAACGTTTCAGCCTGTCACTATAGCCTGCCCCCAGTCCCCTCGAGTCCAAGGAGAAACCTCACCACTTACCAGTGACTCCCTGCTCTGAAGAGGAGGAGGAGGAGAGTATGGAGGGTGGAGTGGGCAGGGGAGAGGAGAAGAGAGGCCTGGGCACAGTGGCAGCCTGCTGGGCACCAGGACTGTTAATCATGCCCTTGCTGGGGCTGTGGTAGGGTCCCAGCTTTGGTGGAAGGTATGAGGACCCTGTGGGTAGAGCTAGCTCCCTGGGGACCCTGGCTCTGCGGTCAGTCCCAGGAAAGGAGGGGTCAGGGATGCCAGGAAGCGGCCTCTGCTCCTCACCCTGAGGATTTCCCAGCCTTCAAAGTCCCCACCCGTGCCCCAGCAGCAGGAAGTGAGTAATCAGCTTTCAAGGCCTACCGGAGGTGACACCCCCAGGGCCAAGGACAGACTTAGGAAGTGTGGCCAGGCTGACTGGCAGACTGGCTGACCAAGGGCTCCTTCCAACCAATCCTGGGTGATCAATCAGCAGTCTGTCTGCCCCACCAGGCCCAGGCCTGGCCATCCACCTTCCAGGACAATAGCAGGAAGGACAGGGGGACAGAAAGGGGACTGGCCTCGCGGCGCTAGCCTCCACCACCTCTCCCGCTTCTGAGGGTCTTTGCACCAGGAATAGCAAGGACTTTACCACTCACTCTCTGAAACTGCGGAGGCGGTTGTGGGACAGCCAAGTGGGACAGAAATTGTGGGGAAACCCCCACATCAAGAAGTTACATAAAAACAGATGAGATTGTTTTCTGCAGTGTCTCCACTATTGTGGTAAGAATGAAATACACATGCACGTACAAGCTATAAAACATAAACTGTGTCATTTCGGTGATTTCGCATGTGAGTTAAATACACGGATATTTGCACTTAAAATGCATTGAACAATATCAAGGTGAATGGTAAAACTTATGCTAATAATTTAAATATAAAATTTTTCTTTATGGAGAATGACATTCAATAGCCAATAGCTTATCCCTGGGCAGCGGGCAGCCGTGGGGGTCGGAACTGACCAATGAGGGATGCGTCTGAGCCCGAGGATGATGCCTCAGGCAGGGCTGTGTGGGGGTCTCTGGGGGATGAGGCAGGATGCAGAGGGCTGCCCATTGGCTGGAATGTGCTTGTAGATGCGGGTATTAGTGCAAACCAGTCAAAACTAGACTTTGCACGTGTTTTGTTATGAATCAAAATCAGCGCTAACCTTCCAGTGCCGCCTTCCAGTTTCCCAGGATTAGACTGTCTGGGGTGTGTCACAGTCAGCTTTTCTGGGTGTCCACTGATTAACAGACAACACGGTTGGCTTTCTGGTCAGGACCATGGAGTTTCGGAAAAAAGCACAGCCCTCTCCTGAGGGCCAGTGGAAACCAGTCTTCCTGGGGTGGGGGTTTGAAGACCTTGGCCTCACACACAGACCTTTGGAGAGAATGTTCCAGAGAACTGGGGTGGAGGGGCAGACATTCATAAATAAACATGCATACATACATGTCTATAGCCTGCTTTTGTGTTTTGCATGGTCTTTTCTTCACAACAAGGTTGGAGTTGGGGGGCTGTGCCTTCTTTCCATCAGCAGGTGTTCACAGGGTGCCTGCTCTAGGCGACACGATAAATAGCAGCGAGTGACACTGAAGTCCCTGCCTCATGCAGTTCACATCCAGGGGGCACAGAGGAAAGCCCCAGGCTGCTGAGTGCTGACAGGATGCAGCCCCCCACCAGGCACCTCAGGAAAGGCTCCTGAACAGCCTCCTAAGAGGAGGGCAGGAGCCCCCAAGTGAGGCACAGGAAGGGCGCTCCAGGCAGAGAAGGCTGCACGGACAAAAGTGTGGAGTCAAGTCTCATCCTGCCCCATTCAGGAGCCTTAGGTGGTTCCATGCAACAAAATCTTAGGGGCTGGATGGGAGTCTGGAAAGACCAGAGGACTGAAGGGCAGTAGGGCAGGTTCTCAGCACGCCGCCCAAAGGGGCCCTGGCCTAGTGGGGAGGTTGTCAGGGTCCTGCAGAAATTACTTAATCCCTCCTCTAGCTCTCTCTGGCTGGAGCCGGAGTCCTGGCAGGGCTGAGCCCTCTGCAGGCCCCAGCCAAACAGGCGGAATGGTGAGGAGTATAAGTTAGTGGCTGCAGAGATTTTGCAGGAAGGGCTTAGCCAAATTTTCTCATTGCAAAAAATGAAGTATAAAAGCCATGCTAATCAAGATATAACTTAGCGTGGGTTGTTGCAGTCCATAAGGTGCTCATTTTGAAATGGTTCCCAAACCCAGGCTCTGCCCCAAACAGAGAACTGGCCTCAGTGGTGGGCTTCTCTGAGGCCTGGGTGGGCTTGATACATTCACTTCTCCCCAACAATGCACAGCCCAGCTATGTGGATGTCTGATGAAAGACTGGATAAGTAGCTGGTTGAGTGAGTGGTTGAGTCAATGGATGGATAGATGGGTAGGTGAGTGGGTGGATGGATGGATGGACAGACTGATGGATGGACAGATGGATGAATGGATAAGTGGGTGGGTGGATGGATGGATGGATGGATGGATGGATGGATGGTTAGGTACAAGTGTAGGTGAATGGAAGGGTGGGTAATTGTTTTATAAGATTTGAAGATTCCTTTGATGATAGGACACAACACAATGACACTTAGATGGAAGAAAGACGGAGCTTTTTGTTACTTTAGTTCCAAATGAGAGAAGACTTCCAGACAGAGCCACACAGAGCGTTGCTCCCAGGGACAGGGTAACTGCAAGCTGGCGCTGTAGGCAACAGCTTATGTAGGGCAAGCAGGGCAGGGTCAGCCAGCTCTCTCGGGCTCCCTGTGGATTGGCTAATTTGAATAGTTTTGCGAGGTCCAAGGTATCATGGCTATCCTCAGTTGTTTGGCACTTGGCCCCAGGTGGTTAGGGCCAGTGTGTAAAGGTCCAAAGTATGAGAGCCCAAAGTATGAGAGTCACAAAGTATGAGTGACTGGAGTGCAAACCTAGCTGCTCAGGGAGAACTGACCTGCCTCCAACCAGGACTTCAAAACCGGATCAAGACACTTTTTTAAAACTATATTACAGTGGTGAATGGAGACGTGTGTAGATGAACAGTGCCTTCTGGAACTTTCACAGAAGCATCAGCACTGCATTCAGACCTTTGAGGATTTCCATCTTGTAGATATGGAACACTAGAATATGCAAGACGAAGGGGCTTCATGAGGTCTGTCTCTTCTGATGGGTCTCAATATGCTTTGGATCATAGAAGTCTCCTCCAATAATTTGATGAAAGCGCTAGGTCTTCTCTCCTAGGAAAACCACACCCCGCCACCCCCCCTCCCAGTCCTCTATACCATTTTAGAGGGCTGTGGACTCTGGGTGGCCTGTCCACGGAGCCCTGTGCCCCCTGGGAAGTCAGGACGCTCAGGCTAAAGAGTCCTAACGTGGTAGAACGGCCAGTGTGCAGAGCAGTCACCTGAGGCACCCAGGTCAGGGAAGGACTTCACTCAAGTTTATGCAGCCAGTTTATGACAGCCACTCATGGCCTAGAACCCAGGCCTCCTCGTGCACCTTCCTGGGACTCAGTTGCCCCATCTGTACCGTCTGATGTTGATGAGTTGGACTTGATCACTGGTTTATACTTGGTTCACAGAAGTTACAGGGAAAGAGAAGACAGCAGTGGGGTTCTGACCCTCCTGTCTCTCCCCCAGCACCACTGGGCCCACTTTATCTGCTCTCTTTTGAAGGGAAGGTTTTAAGAGTTTCTTTAAAAAAAAAAATTGTCTGAAAGCCCCTGCACTTTCTATCTTCTAAGCTTCTGGGAGTGTTAAGTGCTGTGAATTGTCAGTAAGTCTCCAGCGAGAAACCATGAGAGCCAATCAATGTAGAAGTGAGAGGAGACCATAGCCAAACATCCCCAAAGAGATGGCTGTGTCTCAGGGGACTGTGAAACAGGACAGGGAAATAGGTTCAATCTCTGAAAATGTTTCTGAGTTTCTACTGCCATTGTCCCTTGGGAGGCATACATTGCATAAAAAAAAAATAAAAATTAGAACTCCCCGTGACCACCTTGCCATCGTCTGTTTATACCTTCTTTGTAAATGCTCGCTGTTTACACCTAAACTCAGACAACCACAGAGGGAAAAGAAATAATGATAAGCAAGAAATGTTGTATAAGACAAATTTATTCACTTACAGAGTGTGCCAGCTACCTACCTCAATACCAGAAAGAGCAAAACTAATATTTAGAGGTGACCTGCCATGCATCCAATATCCACATTCATTATTTCACTGAATCGGAAAGGACAGCAGAGTGGTTAGGAACACAGGCTTTGGAGACAGGAGCCTGGGTTCCTGGGAGGGTTAGTTGAGTTGAGGCATTTGTGTGCTTAGAAAGGTGCCCAACACAGAGTAGAAGTGATATACATGTCAGTACTGTGTCAAACAAACTCAAAAAGGGTTTGGAGACTTTGACTAGAAATAAATGATAAAGACTTTTTTCAAAGGTCTTAGGGTTTGCAACCGCAAATACAGCTCAGCAACACCCAGAGTGCTCTGACTAAAAAAGAAAAGCTAACAGTTCTTATAGTAAAAAGTATGTTCTCGGGGAGAATCAGTCCTCCACACTGAGCTTCTGGATTGGTCCCAGATGGTCTCCAGATGACTAGTGGTCTGGGTGCTGGATGTCAGGCGGTCTGGGTACTGAACGTCAGATGGTCTGGGTACTGGATGTCAGGTGGTCTGGGTGCTGGATGTCAGGTGGTCTGGGTGCTGGATGTCAGGCGGTCTGGGTGCTGGATGTCAGGTAGACTGGGTGCTGGATGTCAGGTAGACTGGGTGCTGGATGTCAGGCAGACTGGGTGCTGGATGTCAGGCGGTCTGGGTACTGAACGTCAGGTGGTCTGGGTGCTGGATGTCAGGCGGTCTGGGTGCTGGATGTCAGGCGGTCTGGGTGCTGGATGTCAGGTAGACTGGGTGCTGGATGTCAGGCAGACTGGGTGCTGGACGTCAGGTGGTCTGGGTGCTGGATGTCAGGTGGCCTGGGTGCTGAACGTCAGGTGGTCTGGATGCTGGATGTCAGGTGGCCTGGGTGCTGAACGTCAGGTGGTCTGGGTGCTGGATTTCAGGCAGACTGGGTGCTGGATGTCAGGTAGACTGGGTGCTGGATGTCAGGCGGTCTGGGTGCTGGATGTCAGGTAGACTGGGTGCTGGATGTCAGGCGGTCTGGGTACTGAACGTCAGATGGTCTGGGTACTGGATGTCAGGTGGTCTGGGTGCTGGATGTCAGGCGGTCTGGGTGCTGGACGTCAGGTGGTCTGGGTGCTGGACGTCAGGCAGACTGGGTGCTGGACGTCAGGTGGTCTGGGTGCTGGATGTCAGGCAATCTGGGTGCTGAACATCAGGTGGTCTGGGTGCTGGACGTCAGGTGGTCTGGGTGCCGGATGTCAGGCAATCTGGGTGCTGGATGTCAGATGGTCTGGATACTGGACGTCAGGTGGTTGTGATAACTGAACATTCTTTCCTTAGCCCTTTAGTGAGTATTCAGAGGGTTATCTGAAGGTCTGATGTACGTACAGGTGTATATCCAGGCATTGACACAGGACTGGAAAGCTCAGATGTTTAAGTTCCCAGCCTTGTTAGAACAAGAATAAAATTGATTCCTCATGCCTCAACCTACCTGATTTAGATAATTTAGCAACTTGACTAGAGTGTCTCACTTTCATTTCTTTGCTCTATTCCTCAACTGTTATTAATCCTCAGCATAACCACCTCTGGGATTCATCACAACCAGCTCTGTGTCACAGCGCAAAGAGGTTAAGTCAGTTGCCTGACAGACAGCACGGGGATTGAAATCCAGGACATACTTGCTACTCCGACGCTCTAAAGGGCCGCAGTGGTCTACACAATAGAACATTCCTTGGGCTAACCTGGAAATCGTCCCTGTAACTCACCGAGCTCTCAAGGCTCAGAGGGCAGACACAGAGACCTGAGCAGCTGCAGCCATCCCACCTGGCTTCTGGGGTGCTAGGTTTTAGAAACTGTAGCCAGGCTGGCTCAGAGAGCTGGGCGGGGCTCAGGAGCAGGCTGGAGGTGGAGGGAGGAAGTACCCAGGAGGGCGATGACGTCACAGCCCAGCCCTTGAAAGAAGAGCTGTTCCTGCCACCACTGGGACACGCTCAGCCAGCCCGCCAGCAGCTCCTCAGAGGGGAGGGACACGGAGCAGCCCTGCTGGCCACTGGACGCTGGAGGAGGGAGCCACCGAGGTGCCCGCGCAGCTAGCTCCGGACCAGGTGGGTGCCGGGCAGGGGCTGGTCCAGCCGCCGCACCTATGCTGGGAGGACAGGGAGGGTGGGCAGGTGAGTGTTACAGGAGCTGATTCCCAGGCTGGGAGAGAAGTTTCCCTCTGGTCCTGGGGCGGTTTGGGAAAGTTATCTTCCTTCCCGAGTCCTGACAAGTGATAAGAAGGGCTCCCAGCAGGAGGAATTGTCTTGTTTCGGGTTTGTCTTCTTGAATCAGGGCAACAGACAGGCATGTGCGTATTTGTGTGAGCCATTTAGTAACTTGACTTTTATAGACTCTGGGAGGGACGCCTTGGACTAAAGCAGCAAGGAGCCAGTGTGGAGGAGCAGGAATGCACATGGGGCTTACACTGCAGAACCTGGCTTTTTACTCTCAGCTATGCCGCTGCTCTGGCCCTGTGTGAACTTGGACACGTTACTTAACCTCTCTGAGCCTCGCTTTATCTCTCTGCAAAGTACTCTGCTGGCCTGCTCCCCGGGTGGGCAGGGGTTAAGTCAGGCCACCGGGAGAAGGGGGTTTGTAAATGTTGGTGGACATGCATTAAGGTGGGGGTGAGTTGAACTCTGACAGTCTCCTCGTCCCCCTGTCCAGGTCCAAGACAGAGGGATAAAAAGGTGCAGTGGTTCAGAGCAGGGGCTTTGCATCCAACCCGCTCTCTGGGCCTATCCGCTGGGTGACATTTTTAACCAAAAATGTTCCCCATTGCTTGAGCCATAAAGACGACCTGGCAGGGGGTTGCAAAGATGGAAATGGGCTCATACCTGTGAGGCGCCACACATGCAGTTGGTGCCCAATAAAGAGTGGCCATTATTAGAGCTGCTGAGGGTGAGTAGTCTCAGGAGCCTGGGTGGCGGTGGGCAATGGGCGTGGCTCCCTGGCAGGTTAGAATGTGCCTCCCTGAGTCACAGGCTGCCTGGGGCTCCTGCCGGCCCACAGGAAGTAGGAGCTCTGACACAGGTGTGGGGCACCTCTGATTCTTTCTCTGAGCGACCCCAGAGGACACTGCCCACCCCCTCCCATCTCCAGAGGAAAACCATCTGTGTCCTTCTGGGCCTTGGCAGCAGTGGGGGTGATGGGGACATACTGTAATCAGGAGCCCCACAAGCTTGAAGAAAGAATTTGTTGCTTTCCTCCTGCTTGGGGTGGGAGGCAAGCGGGGGATGGGAAAAGGCCAGGAGAAGGGGTTTTGGAAAACACTGAAAACAAGGCTCCCATGCTGGCCTCATAGACAGGACCCCAGGCTCTCATCCCAGCTCTGTCCTGAACTCACAAAACCCCTGCAGTCACGTGCTCCCAGGCCCTCAGGGCAGGGATGTAACCTAGTAAAGCCCTGTGCTCAGTGTCGGGAAAATACCTCAACCTCTGTGGGACTCAGGCAAAGATTTAGACTGGCTGAGCCTGGATGGTGAGGCTAAGGATTTGGGTTTAGACCAAACTCAGGAGATGCTGGCTGATGACACCAATCAGGGAAAATAGCTGTGCCACGTGGCCTCTGCTAAGACAGTGACTGTCTGGATGAAAAGTTCAGAAGGGGTCTGAGGGTAAGCCTAAGGGCTGCCCCTCTCAGCCGTGCAGCCTTGTGGTCAGGGAGGGGTCCATCTGGGCAGGGGAGAGTGCCCTGCAGACCCAGGGGACCCTGGTTTTCAGAATGAAAGCAGGGATCTTGTCTCCATTCATAGCTGCCTCCCCTGCACTGAGAACTGTGCCTAGCATAACGTGGACTCTGATCAGTATTTGCTGAATGACTGGATGGATAGATGGATGGATGGATGGATGGATGGATGGATGGATGGATGGATGGATGGATGGGTGGATGGGTGGACGGACGGATAGCTAAATGAACATTGGTCACAGAGCAGGCACTAAAACCATGAAGAGCATATTACTAAGTGAAAGAAGCCAGACTGGTATTTCTTTCTCTGTCTGACTTATTTCACTCAGCATAATACCCTCTAGGTCCATCCATATGGTCACAAATGGAAGATTTCTTTTTTTGTGTGTGTGGCTGAGTAATATTCCATTATATGTATATATACCCATATATCTTCTTTATCCAAGAACAAAATAAATGAACAAACAAAGCAGAAACAGACTCATAGATACAGAGAACAAACTGATGGTTGCCAGAAGGGAGAGAGTTGCGGGGCTGGGTGAAAAAGGTGAAGTAATTGAGAAATACAAATTGGTAGTTACAAGATGGTCATGGGATATAGAATACAGCATAAGGAATATAGTAAATAATATTGTATTATCTATGTATGGTGCCAGGTGGGTATTAGACTAATCATGGGGAACACTGCATAAATTATATAAATGTGTAACCACTATGCTGTACACCTCAAACTAATATAAAATAATATTGAATGTCAACTGTAACTGAAAAAAATTATAATTATTAAAAATAATAATATTAAAGGTGCTATTTATCTAGTAACACAATGGGATAAAATTTTCTGAATGTGTTGGTTATGTATGGAATACTACATGCACCAAAGAGAAAATAAAATATTTTTTCCTTATGAGAAAGAGAGAGAGAGAGAGAGAGAGAGAGAGAGAGAAAGAGAGAGAGAGACCAGACTGAAAAGACGACATACTGTAGGATTCCAATTATACAGCATTCTGGAAAAGGCAAAGCTATGGAGACGGTAAAAAGATCAGTACTTGTCAGAGCTTGGGAGAAAGGGAGATGAATAGGCAAAGCACAGAAGATGTTTAGGGCAGTGAAGCTACATTGTATGATACCATAAAGGTGGACACATGTCATTAACAAGTTACATTTGCCCAACCCATAGAACACACAACACCAAGAGTGAACCCCAATGTAAACTATGGACTTCGGGTGATAATAATGTGTCAATGTCGGTCCATCGATTGTAATAAATGCTCTATGATGGAGGGGGATGTGGATAGTGGGGAGGCTGTGCGTGGGGTGGGGCTGGAGGTATATGGGAAATCTCTGAACTTTTCGCTCAGTTCTTCTGTGAACCTAAAGCTGCTCTAAAAACTAAAGTGTATTTTGTTTTTAAAAGAAAAGAAAGAAGCACACAGAGCAGTCTTGTGTGTTGCTTTGAGGACTTAGAAGGCACTTGGAGAATCTGAGTCAAATGATCAAACCTTACTAACACTGATACCAGGCATGCATCCCTTCCAGTGCCCACCTGGTCCAGGAATCCCCCGACCCCTGAGTCTGCATGTTAGTGTGCATGCTTCCAGATTCCAGAGCTGGAGAGCTCACTAATTGACAAGGCAGCTGCTCCATCTAGGGAGAGCTGTACTGTTAAAAAGTCCTTCCTTAAGCTCTGAGCAACAGCAGTTCAATGCCCAGCCCAAGCTGAGCTGCCGCTGAGCTGCCAACAGGTAGCAGGATGGCTCAGCTAAAAAAAAAAAAAAAAAAAAAAAAAAAAGTCCTTCCTTAGACGGATGCTAAGCCTTCCTCCCACAGAACAGTGGTTCATTTTCTGTTTCTTGGAGACGGACTGATCATTCTGGTCTTCATTGGTCCCCTCTGAGCTATCAATAAATGTCAAAACACACTTTCCAGAACAAACCCAAAGGGTCAGGTATTTCTTTGGCTTTGTCATCCAAGTGGGATCTGCAGGGTTCTGGAGAACCCTAAAATAAATCATCACAGTGCAAAGCAGGCTGGAACAAACACAGACTCTGGCTTCAAATTCTGACTGTCGACTAGAGAAGCTCTCTGAGCCTCAGCTTTCTCACCTGTGCAATGGGGCTAATCCTTCCTGTTTCTGAAGACTGTAGTGAGGGCTAGCTCAGATGGTGCTGGAGCTGTGTAAACAGGTGCCAGGCTCCCTGCAGGTGCCCACCTAGCAGAGGGAAGGCCTACGGGCCAGGTGCAACAGCCTGTCACTAACAGAGGCATTGTCTTTGCCCTGCAGTGGGCTCTCTGTGGCTTGGGGGTTCCCCAGGATAAGGGCACCCCCAGCATGTGCACACTCGTGTCCCTAGGCCCTGCATCTGTGGGCATTGCCAGCTGGAGTCCTGACACACTTCCCTGCAGGCTCCATCTTTCCACCACCAAACCCCAATGCCTTGGGCCTCTGATTGCCCAGGGGAGCTCTATGTGGTGGGGCCCAGAGAACTGGCTTCTGGTCCAAATTCACTATCTAGCTGAGTGACCTCGGGCAAGTCACTATGCTCCTCTGAGCCTCCCGGGTCCTCGTCTGAAAATCAGCAGGGCCTGTGCCGGATGCCTCGCGGGGTGTTGTAAACAATAGTGTCAGCACTGGCCCCACCCTGTCCCGTCTGTGTTTGTTACGGTGCTGATTGTACCCATGACACCACATCCCCTCCCCTTTCCTGCGTGTCCGCAACCCACCATACGCCACGGCAGTGTGGCTGCACGGGGAGACACTAACTATTTTCAAACTTTGCTGTGCATCAAAGTCACCTGGAGGTTGGTCCCCCACATAGACGCCAGGGCCCTTCCCTGGGACTGGGGCTTGGAGGTCTGGGCACCCACAGACTTGTTAACATTTCCAGTGATTTATAAAGCAGGTGGGCCTCCATCCAGACTTTGAGACAAGCTGCCTTAGCAAAGGGCTTTCTGAGGGGAGCGAACTTGAGAGGAACTCAGGCCCTGTTCCTGGCCTGGACCCCAAAGCCACCCTACCCAAACCTCCTTAGTCCCCATAGCCAAGCGATCTGGGGTCCCCAAACCCTGGCACTGGAGGTCCATCACTGCCCCCTCCCACCTCATGTCAGGATGACAGACACTCACCCTGAGAACTCAGAGCCTCAGACATCTCCCAGCCCAGCTCTCTGGAGGTAGATTTGGGCCTCACACTGTGGGAAGCATCAAGCTGTGCCCTGCCTCCCCACCCAAGTGGAAGCCCCTTGAGGGAAAACACAGAACCCAGACCAGCACATGGCACCTGCGCACAGTGGTGACAGCCTGACCGTGGAGAGGAAGCTGGGGGGGCAGTCCTTCCAGAGCCTCTGAGATAGCACCCTCCAGCCAAATGGGAGATTAATCCCACCAAATCATTCAAGAAAAGGAGAGGCATGTTATAGAAAAAATCGTGTCATCAATGACACCAGTAAAATTCTGGGTATTGTCAACAAATTGGTTGTAATGTGATTATGGAGCTTAATAACTGTTTAGAAAGGATACTTAAAATAGAAAAGACAAAAATTAGGTAATAATATAGAGCTAAAATTTCTCATTATTGTAACTAAATCTGAAAATGAGAAGGTGAAAGGAGGGGAGAAAAAAAAAGTGTGCTCTTGCCCAGAAGAATAGTTATTTTCCTATTTCTGATGCTCATAGAGAGATACAGGTTTTAACATATTTGTTAAAAATTTAAAGATAACTATTAAAAGATTAGAAGAGTATATATAAATTATAATATATTATACTTATATTTACTATAAGTTATAGTAAATTAAATTACTTTGTACTCTACAAAGAATATACATTCCAAGGAATATTTTTAGAAATTGACATTTTTTAAGCCTTAAAGAAAATCTCCATATAGTCCCAGATGTAAAACTCTTATCTGCTGTATTAGCTGACCATACTACAGAAATTAACATTGAACATAGAAACTAACATCACAAACCACTTGAAAACTTTAGAAAACACTCTTCCTCAGAACTCTTCCATCAGAGATCATCAAGACTGAAATAATAGATATTTGAAAAGTGATCAACTACGAGAACACTACTAATCAAATTATGGGAGGCAGCCAAAGCCGTACCTACAGGTAAACTCATGCCATTCATTTTGATTAGTATTAAACTAGGAGGATTGCCAGTAAATGAATTAAATGTGCTGTTTAAGAAGCTAGATGGAACAGCTCCCAGGCCTAAAAGAGTAGAAGAAAGAACAAAAGAAAGGAAAAGAGAAGTAGAAAAAGAACAATGACAAAACAAAATGATTAGAGAGGAAAAAGCATCAATCTCAGTAGTCCATCCAAGGAAAAACCAAGAGCTGACTCTGACTAGAGGGGAGGAGAAGGGGAGTATCAGGAAGTGACATGTACCATGCAGAGAACTGCAATAAGATGCAGGGACAGAGAGCAGTGAGCATCCCTTCACTTGGTGGTCAAGTGCAGCCACAGGTGGCCCAGCATCCCAGGCTTTTCCTGAGCACGCTGGGGCGTGGGGGGGCGGGGAGATCCAACAGGAAGGGTGTTTCCATCTGCCCAGGAGAGGTCTCCTTCCCTCCTGCCTCCCCACCCAGTTCCCTGGAAGGGTCTTGTGCCCCTGAGCAGAAGCCGCCTCATCCACACAGAGGTGGGACAGTACAAAGCTAAGCCTCCTCAGGCCAAGGCCCAGGTCTGAGACTCTGCCGTGTCTGTTTTCACCTCACACAGAGGCTTCAGTCAGATGGCACCAATCAACAGGCTGGCAGAGGTGCTAAGTGTTTAGCCATCGGTATTTTTTTAAAACAGTCGATATTTTTAGAACTTGGGATATTTCAGGTAAAAGTTCAAATTCCCAGTGTCTCTAGAAATGCAGGTGGCTCTGGCAAGGCTGAACTTGAAGCCCCCAGCCCCTTGGGTGAGGCCTTGGCCCTCCAGGTGCCCACGGCACCCACCCTTCACACAGCCCCAGCACCTGCTCTTCACCTCCAGCCCCTCCACCTGGACAGGCCCGGTGGCATTGGAATTTCAGGCCCTGCTTTGCACCTGCAGACCTTGAGTGGTGCATGCCCAGGAAAGGGGCACGGAGGCAGGCCTGAGCCCGTCTCAACTGGGGGAGAGAACTTTCTTAGAGTGTATTTACGAGGGCTAGGACTGGGGAGGGGGCATCGCTTCCCCCGACACACACCCATTCTCCACATGCTCATTGGAAAGAAAATCCCGTGTAGGGGGAGGGGGAGGCAGCCCCCACCTCCCCACCAGACTCTGCGGGTAGAACCATCAAATGGCCTGTGGTTATGCTGCAGAGTGCCTTAAAGATGGAGCAGCTCCCAGGCCTAAAACAGGAACACCCAACAATGCAGTTGAAGCCTGACGTTCCAAATAAAGAAGAGGAAAAGCCAGCATAAAACGGAGGACAAACTAAACAACCCAGAGCTAAGCACGCTAGGCTCTCTGATGCCTCTGGGCCTTCATTCATGCTGTTTCCATGCCCACAGTGCTTTTCCTCATTCCCCTCCAGCTTCTCCACCTGCTTTATTCCTACTCATCTTTTAAGATGAAGGGGGCCTCCCCTTCCAGGAAACCTTCTATGCCCCTTTCCAGCGGGCGTAGGCCCCTCCTCTGTGACCCCAAAACTGCCTGCAGCCCCTCGATGATAGCACTGTGTTGTGGTTGTTGGTGTATCTGTCACTCTTGACAGCCTATGAGCCCAGGGCCTTATCTTATCCATCTGTTCAGCCCCAGAGCCCAGCTCACGTCATATCTATATATCTATATCTATATCATCTATATCTATATCCATATCTATATTTATCTCTCCTATTAGTTCTGTTTTGCTGAAGAACCCCACCACACACACACACACACACACACACACACACACACACACACACAGCCTCTGCTGCCTACACGGCCCCACAGCCAGCTGTGACAGGTCTAGAATGCCTGAATTGTCTTTGTGAGTGGGTGTCAGTCTTTCTCCAGAGGGTTAGACCCAGGTAAAGCGGAGGGTGTGCCCAAATGGGGGGAGGGGAGGCAGTGGGGCAGTCAGGGCACAGAGACTGCCCATGCCACATAGAAGGACATCTCAGCCCCACCTCTGGGCACCCGTGCCATCCCAAACTATCACACGTGTTCCTTCTGATCAACCTGCAAGGCAGGGATGGTCTCCCCACTCAAGAGGGGAGGCAGCTAGTCAGGGGCTGAGCTGGGTGGGGACCTGGCCTGGGTCTTCCCTCGAGGACACTGTGCTTCCCTGGATAGGTAAAGGTATCAAGGTAGGAACTCCTAAGGTATGCTGAGGCCAGAGAGGAGACCAGCCCTGTTGCTGGGTGGGGAGGGAGAAGGGGGCCCGGAGCTGGAGATGCTGGTGGGAACCTGAGGGCCCCACCAGGGCGCTAACCCTCTGACGGCTATGTCTTACATGTCCTTGGCCAACGGACACATGTGTTTACTGTGAGGATAAAGATCATTCATGGATGCTCCTTGCAAGTGTCCTGGGGACTGGCTTCCAAGAGTCTGCCTGGACTGTGGTAGCTGTGGCCCAAAGGGTGGAGGTGGGGGCACCTGGGCACTCCTTTGTTACACAGCAGGCTTGCCTCATGTGCCTGAGCTGGCCTGACAGGGTGGCAAGGTGAGGCAGCCAGATAAGCTAGACGTGAGGACGGGAGCAGGGAGGGGGAGGGCGGGGCGGCAGGCAACTTACAGAGGAGGAAAACTCAGGCTGGCTTCCCGGTCTCTAAGGCAGCAAATGCATCAGACCTCAACAGAGGGCCATCTACAGGCTTAGGAGAGAAACAGGGGTGACACTGAGTGATCCTTCATGAACGAAACACGATCACAGGTGACAGGGCTCCAACATGCCACCCCTGCAACCATCACAAGAAAATCATTCAGACCTGACCCACGTGACAGAGCCATGAATCGAAATGAAGAACAGAGGCTGGAGAAAGATCTGCTTCTCTCCTTTTCCTTTGTTTCATTGGGACCCCAGATTCAGAAATCAGCCCAAACCCTGTGACAATGAGTGGCTTTTGCAACCCAGGAGGAAACCCCATCTTCCCAGAGCTTCCCTCAGTGACAACTCCTCCGGGTGCATTTTCCTGGGATGTTAATTAGAAGCCCACTAGTGTCACCTGCTCAGGACTGGGGGCTGGGTAAAACAGAAAACCATTGAAAAAACAGTTCATAAACACTTAAACATTTCCTTTGAATCAAAAACATGATTGCACAAGTATTGACCAGTTTTTATGTAAGCAAGCTGTTTCCGTGGAGTGCGCGTTGGCTGATAATCTTTCTTACATAAGCTAACCCATAATTCATTCCCCATTTAAAAAAAAGAAAACAGGAGAAAACACTAGGCTTCTGCAAATGTTTTCCTTACAAAAGGAGTATATATGTTCTTCGTAGAAAAATTGGAGGCTACTACAAAGAATACAGAAAACACAAAAAGCAGCCCAGGATCCGAGGCTCAAAGGCAACCACCAATAGGAATAGTTTGGTAGTTTGTCTTCCAGACTTTTCTCTACTGTGTTGTATATACAATTCAGTCTCCAGCTGTTTTCACTTGACATGTTAGTAGATGTAGTCTCTCTTTTTTGGTGAACTCTTTGGAGCATTATTTTTCACCTATTTAACCAGTTCCCTGCTCCTAAACATTTCGGCTTTTGTTATTTTCCTCTTCTAAAAAATAATGAATATCTCTCTGCATATAGCTTTTCCTGCCCTGTTGTTTATTGTCAGAAATACCAAGCAAAAAGGAAAGGGCATTCTCTTTTTCAACGTCCTTGATTTGCTTTACCAGATTACCCCAAAATTGAATTTTCTGGAGACAGGTTTGGGAGCCATTCCACCTTCCCCTGCCTGATCCTACTCAGAGGAGACATCAAACTGCCATCTGCCTGCCTCCCTCAGTCTGTGACTGGCCCATTAAACACTTGCAAACCGGATTGTTTTTATGTTGTTGACTTGGCTTTGGGTTCCTGCAGGCATCGTGGCTGGGCAGCCAGAGGTTGGAGGCATGTCATCAGCCTCAAACCCTTGCTAATAGTAATCCCTAACACTGATTGAGCGCCTACTAATACCCAGTACAAGTTACAGATAGGAAGCTGAGGCTGCGGGAAGAGAGGGGTAAGGGACCTGGAGTAGGCAGAGGCACAGAAGCGGCCCCTCCCCGCGGCACCAGGCTTCCGAGCAGTGTGTGTGGGGGTGGGGGGGGGCAGCGAGCAGCTTGGCCATGGCCTCTGCCTGGACAGATTCACGGCCGGCCCTGCAGGGCACCTCAGAGCCTTTGTTTCTCATCCCCAAACTGTGAAATACGAGGAGACTAGCCAAACTCATGCATCTCAGAAATTCTCCTGGACCCCAGCTCAGGAAGTGGGAATTTTCCACCTGCATAAGCACCAGAAATTATCAATGCGGGGTCCCTGCATCCCCAGGCAGTGTCTGCCAAGGCCCCAGAGCCCTGGGCCAGTTCATCAGGTCAAAAGACCCCGTGTGTCCGCTGTCAACCAGGGTTCCTCTGCAGGGCCACATAGCAGAGGGACAGCGTTCTGTTGGCCACCCCCCCCCACCCCCCACAAGAGGAGGGCAGCCTGGTGGGTCAGACCTGCTTGTCCTCTCCCAGTTCTGGCAGCCCTGGCCCCAGGCTGACATTTGACCATCAGGCCACCTCTCTGGGACCCCTGAGAAGGGAGCAGGCCTTGATGGTGAGGAACCCCTAGGCGCTGGGAGCCCTTCAACTGGGGTGGGGGGACCTGAGCCCGTCCTGAGCCCCAAACTCTAGGTCCTTCCAGCGGGGTCCGCCTTATACTCTTAAGCACAGTCAATTTGTCCCTTTCTTGATTCTTTTTATCTCTCTGGTGGCTTTGAGTCTGTGGCCTTGGTTGGGTAAATCACTTTGCTGACCCTTGGTGTGTAAAATGACAGGATAATAGCTTCACCCTTTCTGGAATCCATCTCCCTCCTCCATCTCCCCTTCCCTCCATCTCCCCTTCCCTCCATCTCCCTCCTCCATCTCCCCCTCCTCCATCTCCCCCTCCCTCCCTCCCCCCTTCCCTCCATCTCCCCCTCCCTCCATCCCCCCTTCCCTCCATCTCCCCCTCCTCCATCTCCCCCTCCTCCATCTCCCCCTCCCTCCATCTCCCCCTCCTCCATCTCCCCCTCCCTCCACCTCCCCTCCCTCCCTCTCCCCCTCCCTCCATCTCCCCCTCCCTCCATCTCCCCCTCCCTCCATCTCCCTCTCCTCCATCTCCCCCTCCCTCCATCTCCCCCTCCCTCCATCTCCCCCTCCCTCCATCTCCCCCTCCCTCCATCTCCCCTCCTCCATCTCCCCCTCCCTCCATCTCCCCTCCTCCATCTCCCCTTCCCTCCATCTCCCCCTCCTCCATCGCCCCCTCCCTCCAACTCCCCCTCCCTCCATCTCCCCCTCCCTCCATCTCCCCCTCCTCCATCTCCCCCTCCTCCATCTCCCCCTCCTCCATCTCCCCTTCCCTCTATCTCCCCTCCTCCATCTCCCCCTCCTCCATCTCCCCTCTCCTCCATCTCCCCCTCCCTCCATCTCCCCTCCCTCCATCTCCCCCTCCCTCCATCTCCCCCTCCCTCCATCTCCCCCTCCACCATCTCCCCTCCTCCATCTCCCCTCTCCTCCATCTCCCCCTCCCTCCATCTCCCCTCCCTCCATCTCCCCCTCCCTCCATCTCCCCTCCTCCATCTCCCCTCCTCCATCTCCCCTCCCTCCATCTCCCCTTCCCTCTATCTCCCCTCCTCCATCTCCCCTCCCTCCATCTCCCCCTCCCTCCATCTCCCTCCTCCATCTCCCCTTCACTCCATCTCCCCTCCTCCATCTCCCCTCCTCCATCCCCCTCCTCCATCTCCCCCTCCTCCATCTCCCTCCTCCATCTCCCCCTCCTCCATCTCCCCCTCCCTCCATCTCCCCTTCCCTCCATCTCCCCCTCCTCCATCTCCTCTTCCTTCACAGGGCAGGTTATCACTAAGAGGCTAAGTCACCTGCCCCTGGTCATCCAGCTGACAAATCAAGATAGCTTCAAGTTTGCCTGGCTCCTGAGTCCAGGCATGATGTGAATATCTGTGCTGAGGACTCAGGACCAACTTTTCCCATCCTCTCTGCTTCTCCATTCTGGCAGGTTCCAACCCATTCCTCTGCAGAACAACTCTAAGCAGGATGCTCCCTCCCTCTTTCCTAGAAAAGGTATAACATTGCCAGAACCAGAGCTCTGGAATTCTGAAGATTGACTCCCCAGATATTACCCGGCTCCACCCGCAACAGAATTGGGCAGTGGTCCCGTGGCTGGGGCAAGGGTTTGACTTGATTGTGGCTGTGACTCGGGCAGCCCTGAGGGCGGGGCTGGAGACTTCGGGGAGCAGGGCAGGGAGGCGTGGTGCTGCACCACACCTAGGGAAGGGAAACTCGCTAACACTGACTCACTCTGCCAATCTCCATAAGCTTGTGGATGCCAGTGAGAGAGGAGATGACCCCCCGAAAAGGCGGTGTGCCAATCCTATTGCCTCTGCTTGCATGCTCCTCAGGATGGGGAGCTCACTCCCTCCCCATGGCAGCTTATTTCCTCTTTTGGGACATGGTTACACATGGGTCTCCAGAATCATCTATTACGACCGCTCACTCTCCAAGAGAGAAAATGAAGGCCCAGAGATGTCAAGGCATTTATCCAAAGTCATTCCTGCTACTCAGGGATGGAGGCAGAATTAGAACCCAGAGCCCTGAGGCCCAGACAGACCCCTTCCATCCCTTTGCTATAGAGTCTTAGACGAGGGCGGGATCTCTGCTGGCTGAGAGGTCAGGAGAAGCTTCTCAGAGGAAGTCCCATTTGAGATGGTCCTAAAGGGTGGCACTAGGATGTGGCTGGATGTCTCAATTCTTTTTGTCCTGCCCACCACGTCTGTGCTCTTTCCTACTATACCTCACACTGATCATGGGGAGTAGGGAATAGAAGTTTATTGAGTGAATGAAAGAATGGGCAGGAAGGCCACTCCCAGGAGGAGAACGGGCAGTGGCACGGTTCCTTCCAAGTCAAGGGCATCCTCTGAGGGCATCCTCTGAGGAGTCTTTAGACATGCGCAGAAAGGGGCACAACTCTACCTGCCCCCATTTGGTGTTCTCCACCCCTCCTCTTGCACAGGCCATGGAGCACTAGGCAAAGCCCACACGACTTTGTGCCTCTTCGTATCACTTTTTCCCCTGCAGCTGGCTCAGAGTCGCCGTTTATTGTGTCTTCCTCCCCCTTGTTTTGTAAACCAGGCTGAGTGACAAAAGGTCACAGCACACACTTGCATGAGGCAAAGGAGCCGGGCCAGCAGCCAGCTTGGTGGACGCTCCTGGCCAGTTGCCCTCTCCTCCCACCCCAGCAGGACCAGTGCCACCCCCAGGCCTCCAGGACCTTCAGGCATCTGGAGAGTCTGCAGGCGATGTGAGCATTCTTCAGTACACCCAAGCCTGAGCTGCTCTGAGCCATCACGTTTCTGGAAAACACACTCCCTCTGGGCCCACAGCCTTCCTTTCTCTTGTGCTTTTGGCTTTTGTTCTCTTGCAAGGATTTCTATTTCCTCCCATTACAAATTATTTACATGCTTGGGACAGGAGAAACCCTGGACCATACAGGAGAGTGGAAAGAGGACGTCTTTCTAGTCACCCCAGGCAGCTGCTCTGATGGCTTGGCGTCGCCCCACCACTCCCTGGCACGGGCTGGGGGCCGGAGGTGTGGGCTTTAAACACGTTCACAATCAGATAATATTAGAGCACAATTCTGCCTTCCACATGGAATGGGGGCAGCTGTGAGATGATAAAAAAGAATAGGGAGCCTGGGTACCAAGATGCCAGGACCTAGGTGAACTCTGCCACTAGCTGGCTGTGTGTCCTGGGAGGATGCCCATTGTCTCTGGGCCTCCGTGTCTGTTTCTGTAACTTGAGGAGATCTAAGAGCCCCTCCCACCTACTATTCCAGGATCCTGTCAGGTTAACCCAGGAAGATTTTCCAGAGGTGGGGGGACAAAGGAAGGAAGACTCTGCCTGGTACAAGAATCCTACGCTTCAATTAAGACAGCTCCTTGGGCTCTGTCCCCAATGCCCCCAGACCTGTGAGTGCCTCCAGACCCCTGGCCACCTCTCGCCTGGGCCAGACCCCTAAAAGGCCACTTGGGCTAGAGATAGGCAGAACCTTGGCTCTTCTTGTAGGCTGGCATTTATTTGTTGTCCCCCTCTGTAAAAGAGAGGGTGGAGGTAGGTTCAATTTTTTCTTTTTAAGCAAACTCTAATAAAATTGCTTGCAGAAACCTGACCTAGAGCGGAGAGGAAGGGGACACTGATGTTTTTGGATCGCTCTAAGCACTTTCCATTCATTAACCTTCATACCCTCGCAGCAACCCCAGTAGGTGCTGTTAGCATCCCCATTTGACAGATGAAGAAACTGAGGTGCTGAGCAGTTGAGCTGCTTGTTCAAGGTTATGCATAGCTAGTAAGTGCTGGAGCTCAGATTCTGACCTGGTTGGATGTCAGTCATGAAGCCCCAGGTCCCTTGTCTTTCCAATCCCTTGGGGACATATTCAGACACCCAGCCCATGTGCGCGCGTTCTCTCTCTCTCTACACACACACACACACACACACACACACACACACACACACACACACCACTACTTTGCAGCCTGCCTGCCAAGCTCTTTCCAAGCCCCCAAAGAGGCTGGTGAGATTGAGACATTGAGGTTTTCTGTCTCAGGAAACCCGCAGCACCAAAGCGTCCAATGACCAAGGCCCCGGGGTGTCCCATTTCCCAGTCCTGTGCTGCTTCCCCAGCTCCCCCACATGGGCAGCTGAGCCCCTGTCTGAGCTGCTCCCCTGCACAGAGCTCCTTCCCGGGAGGGATGAAGTCATAGCGCCCTCCCCAGGGGGGAGACAGGCAGGCCTACAAACCCACTTAAGCCTTCCGCTGTACTGGGGGGTTCCCTGTACCAGGTGCCCTTTGCTGGGTAGGAAGTGGTCCAACTGTGAGAGAAATGCCTTGGGGGCCGGACCGTGTAGACCTGAGTTTGAACCCTGGCTCTGCCTCTGGCTTGCTGTGTGAGCTTGAACTGTCTCTGCTTAATTTGCTACACCTCTGCTTTCTTATCGACAATGGGAGAATAATAATGCATCAATCAACAGTGTGGTCTTGAGGCAGGGCACATAGCGAGTTTTCCATTTCCCTTTGCTGCTCCCCTTCAAATGTATCCGCTGGGGAGAAGAAGAGAAATAACCCTGCCCTCCATCATTCAGTCAACAATCAATTATTGAGCACCTACTAGGTGGCAGGCACTCAACAGAGAAAGGAAAAAGCAACACAAACAGCTCTAATTGACGTGCCTTAAATAAATGTCATGGAGAAGGAAGATGGGAAGCGGGGGCAGAGAACTCCACTGCTCTAGGGAGTTCAACCAGAGAAAAAGAACCGGTAGGAGATGTGTATTAAGAGATTAATTGTGAGGAATATGTGATTGTAGGACTGGCTAGGCAAGCCTGAAACCCATCAGAAAGGGCAGGCATGGGCTAAAGCTGCTGCTCACAAGTGGAATTTCTTCTTCATCTGGAAAATC